>CM063521.1:40302285-43282285 GCA_032199755.1 Ambrosia artemisiifolia | reverse complement strand
AAGATGGTTAAGCTAACGGAGGAACGTTAGAAGACTGTTGTTATTTTTGTTAGACGTACAACATACTAACCTTGTGGCAACACAACGTTGTGTTCATCAACCATGCTAAGTCAAAATTAGTTTATTGCGCATTTAACAAACAAATAATACTGGTCTGTAGCGCTCCTCCATGAGTTTGTCCATCTTCTCTTAACGCACCTTAGACTGTCAAGATGTGCAAAGGTAGGATGGACAAGCTAATGGAGGAACGTTAGAAGACTGTTGTTATTTTTGTTAGACGTACAACATACTAACATTGTGGCAACACCCTGAATACCGAAACCAAAAAGTATTTATTATTATTGTTAATAATAAAAGGGTCCTAATAAAATTATTTATTATTATTATTATTATTATTACTGTTATTATCATTATTAATTAAAAATTATTGTTTTCATAGATATGGAGCCAGCTTTTTCAGATCCAGGTTTTGGTGGTGGAGATGACGCTGGGTCGTCTGCACCGGCGCCTCCGCCGAAGAGGAGTCGACGGGCTCCACCACCGGACCCCTTACTGGACCACGATTACCTGTACTTTGAGGAGGGGTATGACCATGCGCAGCGCAGCTGCAAGAAGCTGCGTCATATGGCTGTCGACCCTCAGATGTACATCAGTTGGAAGCTTCTGGAGAAGGTCGGCGAAACCACCAGGGCGAACGACTTTGTGGGGTTTGACACCCCCTGGCGTCGTCTCTTTGACATAGCCCAGGTGCCTTCTTACCGGGCTTTGACGATAGAGTTTCTGTCGTCGTTCCAGGTACTGGATTCGGACCAGAACCCGAACCCGGCTGAGACTTTTCGCTCCATCCGATTTCGGGTGGCGAGGCAGTGGCAGAAGATGACCTATGAGGTATGTTATTTCAATTATCTGTCATTTTATTATTATGTTACCAAAGTTGTTAATATTTACAATTATTTTTTGCAGGAGTTTGCTGTTACTTCGGGGTTGTACACAGCCCCGGAGATTGATTCTTCGTTGTACCGGGACGCTCTCCATACGGTGGATAGGCCGACCCTGGTCAGGTTTTGGAGGTTCATCGCCAAATCGCACTTTGGCAAGAATTGGGCGAAGGCGACGTCGATTAGGGACCCCCTGTACTACTACTTTCAGCATGCGATCGCCACCTCTATCGCAGCACGGGGGAACAGTCGGGAAAAGGTCAACCAGAGTGACCTTTTCTTTTTGTACTGTTTGATTATGCGGCAGCCGTGCAACCTGGCCTCGTCCCTGGTCGAGTACTTTAAGTGCTGCCACACCCGCCAGGCTCGGTCACATCTCCATGGCGGGGCGTTCATCACTCAGATTGCGCGTAATCTGGGGCTCTCGCCAGATACTGACCCTCGGTTGTCGCCCTCGATCCCATCGGTAGTGCTTGGTGACGCCAATGCCCGGAGCATGGGGATCCTCTTCGAGGTCTCGAAGGGTGTGCAGCGGTTTCGAGCTATCGGAACCACCAGGGCTTTTGAGCCGGCCCCCCTTCCTATCTTCGATGATATGCCGGCCTACGCTGAGGTGCGTCCGGGATATCCTCTCCTGGTCTCCATGGCGGGTCAGGTCGACGAGCCTGAGGACGGTGACGCCCCCCACCTCCTCCTCCGCCGCCACCACAGCAGCAGTACCCCCGCCATATATATGATGACCTCACTCCTGCTGCGCGTTTCGTGGCGGAGGACATCGATCGCCGCATCGGTGAGCTGCGGGATATTCAGGAGTGGACGGTCGACTCGATGGAGGCGATGGCGACGCATTGGCAGGTACAGTTACGCACACCACCACACCGTGGACCAGCACAGGGGGCCCCACCACCACCGCCGCAGTAGACTTTTTTTATTTGTATTTTTTTTTGTATGGACAAATTATTACTATTATTATTATTGTTATGCAGTTGATCTTTTGTTTATATATATATATGTTGTCTGTTTTGAATGTTTAATTGTCTAATAAATATGGTCCATATTAAACCCATAAATAATAAATGAACTAACACCAAATTATAAATTGCAAGCCGGTAAAAACAATGACCGACACGTTTACAAACCGAAACAGTTCGACCCGACCGGCACGTGAACGATTATTACGATTATTATTTTTCCTTATTATTACTATTATTATTATTATTATTATTATTATTGTTACTATTAGTATTATTAATAATAATATTATTACTAATATTATTAATATTACCGACACGTTTACGAACCGAAACAGTCCGACCCGACCGGCACGTGAACGATTATTATTTTTCCTTATTATTACTATTATTATTATTATTATTATTATTATTGTTACTATTAGTATTATTAATAATAATATTATTACTAATATTATTATTATGACCGACACGTTTACGAACCAAAACAGTCCGACCCGACCGGCACGTGAACGAACCGGACTTTTCCGACCTGATCGGCACGTTAACGAACCGTACTGTTCCGACCCGACAAGCCCGTTAGAAGACATAAACATAACCAAAACGATTTTTAAGAACGTAAACAATGTTTAAATATTTTTACAAATTTCACATATCTAATCTAAATCTAGTATTTCGGGACTTTGATTGGGGTCCCGTTTCGGGAAAACTAATTCTTTGTACATATTGATTTGATTTTCAAACATAGTTGCCCATTCCTCACCACCTTTAGTTTTAAAAGCACTCCAAACTCTATTCGGGGGAGGCATTGGATATGATCCTTCAAGCGTTATGTTGACGTAATGTCGGTCCACGAACAAAACTGCTACCGTCATAATAGGCGGTAGAGAAGCACTTGGGCCTAAAAATAGAGGGAAAATTGTATCAGAAGCTCTAATGTCGAGTGTATGAAAAACACAACCAAACTTCTGTGCAATGATAAATCCCGCTTCCGGCGTCGTCATCCACTTCTCTTCTGGGGCTGGTGCCACCCCTCTAAAAGAAATGCTATCGCAGAGACGCTGATAACGTCCTTCGTTATTCGGATCAAACATTGACCTATACAAGGCTTCGTTATTGCGCAACTCGAGTAGCATTTGGGATCGGACCAACATATGTTCATCTTTACTTAGGCCTAACCCCACAGCTACCGCTCGAAAACCGCAATGACCATCAGGTTTCACATCGGTTATTTTAGATATATATGGGTGAAACACAGATGGAATTCTATCCCCATATTTCCTTAGTAAGTTCTCAAACTTTTTTGTCCGCGGAAGCAACGGGAAATTGAATTTATCCCAAATGCCGCCCCCCTGGGACGATGACGGTATGTAAGAGCTGTGACGGTGAAGCTCGTAAGGAGGGAATGGCTGGGACTGGGAAGGTCGTAGAAGGTCCTCCTGTGATGGTACGAAAGAGCTGTGCCGGGGAAATTCAAACTCCTCGTCGGACCCACTTTCTTCAGCAGGCATATGCAAGCTCTTTCTTGCAGATTGTTCTCTATTTTGTTCTTGCTGCTTCTTGGTTGGACGACCACGGGTTTTCTTTTGCACAACAGGCGGTTTATTGGGGGAGTACTTGCCTGTGACGATTTGTGCAAATTTGTCCAGGTAGTTTAATTGGGTAAAAACTGGTTTCGTATCAACCGTTTGCTTTAATTCTGCCCAGAAATTATCTACATTTATAGCTTCGCAACCAGTCGTCGCAGGTTTGAAGTCAAGCTTCCTCCAGAACACGTCTATCGATAACAAATGGATTTCCTCACCTGAATAAATAACATACGTTATAAAGTTAAATCATGTAATAAATTATGTAGTAATATCATATGGACAATAGTAATAAGTACCATTAAGATGTAACTGCTCGAGCCGACAGGCACATGGCAAAGCACAACTATTATAAAGCTGGCATCCACAAGTGTTATTGTAAAGGCGCATGGGCGTTCGAAGACGTTCGATCTCTTCGTATATCAACTGAATAGCATGTTTGCTAACCTTCCGAAGTAACTTATTAAGCAATGGCTGCCTCTTGTGGTGGTTCATTGTTTTTCTTAGGCTTTCTTCAAAACCTTTTTTAATGTCCCTGTATTGCTTATCAACCATTTGATCAACGGACCTCACAATTGTCGACAACGAGTTGCGATTGCCTGGAAGGTGACTTTTAATTTTGGCATGCATGCCCTCAACTCTGTTGGTAGTGGTCTGGCGGAAGTTCAGCGTTTGGTTAGTCCACGCAGACACAAACTTTTGACGGAACCGGTCCAACCAGTTATTCTTCGTATAGGAAAAAACGTCTGAAAAATATAACCAAAACTTGTCAGGCGTGTGTATGTAAACAAGTACGTATGTAATTATGTAAAACTACTTACCCAGATGATCCATCTTTTCCAGATATGACTCAAATTGCCCCAAATTGTATTCGTATAGGGCTTCCGTCGTAGAGTCACACAGCCACCAAAACATTCGAACAAAATCCTTCCACTCCCTATCCGTGAACTCCTTCTTGCTGTTCCTGTTGATATTCTGCGAGATATGAAACCGACATAGATACTTGTACGCCTTTGAGAAAACCACATCACACGCGTTCATCAGCGCAAGGTCCCTGTCTGTCACAATCACTCGCGGCTCCATACAACTGTCCAACATAGACTTTATCCTCTCCAACAGCCAAGTGTAGTTACCAATCCTCTCAGAAGAAATAAACGCATGGGCAATCGAAAACGACTGGTTTGTCGACGACATACCCACTACCTGAACAAACGCCATATTGTACATGTTTGTATTGTAGGTGGCGTCAATCATCAGCACATGCGGGAATGCGCACCACATAGTATGTGAAAGTTTGTGAACGAATAAAATATCCGTGAGAGCCTTCGTGGTTTCATCCGCACGCGTGTAGTAGGTGAATCCTCTCTCCGTCAGAAAGTATTCGAGGTGCTCCATGTCACCTTTGGGAATGACTCCCTTTCCAGCATTCATCATCTGAGCAGCATTGTGTATATCTTTCAGGGTAGTCTTTCTCTCCGGGTTCTTTGAAAGCATCATTCTCCAGATGCTACGCTTGGGAACATCATTCTCTGTCATCTCTCCCACAAATTGCTTGTCATCCACAGAAAGCCTTCTGGCATACGGGTGACCCTCTAAGTGTTCAAAGGGAGTGTGGTTGTGCGTCGGGTTTTTCACCTTTAACCTCCAAACCCGTGACCGAGTTTCAAACACCCCTGCCAACTTAAACGGGCAGCCAATTTTTTTGCTACCCGTCTTCCTCACCAAAGCCACACTCTTATGCTCCCCCCCAAGAGTGCATTGAAATACAACCTTAACAAAAATAAGTTTTTTTTATAATTTTTTTAAATAATATATTATAACAATACTCTTAGCAAAGGAGAAACGTAATCCTAAAGGTGTGTGGCCCAAAAACCACTGGTGCACCCGTAGGGAATTCACCTTGACCAACGATAAAACACGTGTTTTTAGTAACTAATTTATAAGTTAAGTTTATTGTTGCTTTTTAAATAACAATTTAAAAAATACGCATTTGTTAATAACTTAAAAACAACAGTGACTGAAATATATACCTTCACGAAATGTTCTCCTCTTTTCTTCGATCTTTTTATAACTATGACGTCACCATTTGCCATTCCCGTATCATGTACCCAATCGATCAACTCATCGCGTGTCGAAAATGTCCGGTTAGTCTCGAACCAAGGGTTGATCGGGTTAGGTCCTTCCTCCTGATCTTCTACCCGCTTCTCATCGACAGCGCTGTCTTCATAGTGCGTATAGTCTTGTTCTTCAGATGTGTCATCACCACGGTTAGCGTCGTAAGTATAACCGTAGGCAGGTTGACTAGGCTCGTCTTCAAATTCATACGGGTCCTTCCACTGTGTATTCAAGTCCAGTTGTACCGCATTGTCACGGTAACGAATGCCAGACTGACCCTCCTCGACATTACTACTAGACGGACCCTCCCCGACATTATATGACGGACCCACCGAAACATTATATAACGGACCCTCCGAAACATTACATGACGGACCCTGCCCGACATTATATGACGGACCCTGCCCGACATTATATGACGGACCCTCCTCGACATTATATGAATTATAGTCGTAAGAATCACCGAAAATTAAGTCGTAAAACGACATGTTATATATGTTTATGGACAAAGAATTCAAATCGAACGAGTTTATAATGAAAAACTATGAAATCGATTGAATTTATAGCCAAAATCTGATGGAACCAAGCGCCTCGCTTAGGCCAAAGCGAGGCGCCTGGGGTAATTATTTCGAGGGAATATCAGGCTTTACGTTGAATCAAGGTTAATCAAACTCTCAAGCGCCTCGCTTAGGCCTAAGCGAGGCGCCTGGGTTAATCGTTTTCAGAGAATCTTAAGCCTTATGTCTAATCAGGCAGTCAGGCGCCTCGCTTTGGCCAAAGCGAGGCGCCTGACTGCCTGATTAGACATAAAGCTTAAGATTCCTGAAAACGATTAACCCAGGCGCCTCGCTTAGGCCTAAGCGAGGCGCCTGGATTAAGGGGTTGATTTAGAAGTTGGGGGGTTTAATTAGCACGGTCCCCTAAATATTTATTTAACTAGTTATAGTTTTTTATTGAAAGAATTATTAAACAATTAATAAAAGTTTATACTTATTTTCAGAGTATCTTCCTAAACAAGTGATGGAGGATTATCTCCTTATTCGAATTTTGAAAGTTTATTTATGTTTATCTTTTAATTTTTAGTGTTTATCTCTTTGGTTGTTAGGTTCTAGTATAAATTAGGATTTATTGTTTTATTGTTTTTCAGTTTTTGAGTTTGAACCTTTTGGTTCCTTTTTGAGACTTTGATTTAATCAATTGTTCTTGAGCCATTTGATCGCTTCCGAAACTGCATCAGTTGGTATCAGAGCTTTGGTTTTCAAATGGCTCTGCGTGAAGCGAACTACGTTTTTACTCGTCGAATCGCCGACCGAGGCAACGATAAATTCATGTTCGATTCACAAGATCGTAAGATCCAGGAAACTGACTAAAAGGATGTCGTTTGGGATGAGATCGTTGGGAAAGAGGAGCATCCTGAATTTTGCGATGGTTACAAGTTTCTGGAAACCGACTCAGAGGCTTTCATCCGGGATGGGAACTGTGGGAAGGAGGAGTATCTAGGGAACTGTAGCGTTATCTATCCATCCCCTCCTTTTTTGATGAATACGAGGACGAGGAATGGTATTCTTGGGTTACTGGTGGTTATCGGAATTTACCGGGTGATGAACCTGGTTACAAAAGTCGTAATGTTGAAGGTGTTTTAGTGGTAGAAAATGGTGGTGTTGCGGTGGTTGTTGCTAGCGAGGTGATAGCTGATGGTCATACGGTGGTTCCTAGTGGTGATCGGGTGTTTAATGGTGGTGTTGCATCGACTAGAATTGGTGAGTCGGTGGTAAAAGTTTGCATCATAGTACCGAAGATCTTTGAAGATTTGAATTTGAAAATTCATAACGAAAAAAAGATTGTTTCTAGTTATGTGGATAATTCTACTGTAACGGATAAGAATAAGTTTGAGTTTGTCAATACCAGAGAAATTCAAAAGGGTGATAATGTTTATGATTTTAAGGTGGCTATAATTAAAGATGAATTTACACATAAGCATCCAGCTAATCCGAATTGTTTGGATGTATGCATGGGTTACATGCATGAGAAAATTGCACATGGGTCTATTGGCCTGGATAAAAAGTCAAATAAAGTCCATGTGGGTATCCGGATTAGTGCTCATGCACATCAAAAGATGACTTCTAGTGGTTGGACTTACCAAACTACAAACAAACAAACCAATGAATTTGCTGGTTCTAGAAGTCCATGTAACCCATCCAGAAGTTCAAATATCAATTATGGTCGCATCAGAAAATCTCAACAAAAGGTACGGGCCTAAATGTTTTAACTAATAGTTTAGTAGCGAACAAGAAAGAAGGAAGAGTTGGAGTTGAACTTTTAGAGCAAGTCAAGTCAATAACG
This sequence comes from Ambrosia artemisiifolia, assembly GCA_032199755.1. Taxonomy (NCBI): domain Eukaryota; kingdom Viridiplantae; phylum Streptophyta; class Magnoliopsida; order Asterales; family Asteraceae; genus Ambrosia; species Ambrosia artemisiifolia. Next base: position 43,274,332 of record CM063521.1, on the reverse strand, counting down.
AACAGGAGAAGATCTGATGCCCCATTTGACCCGGGTGATACAAGTCTAGAGTCTTGTGAAGCTATGCGTAAATTTGGACTGTTTAGGTGGGTCGTGATGATACTAATAAATGGCAATCGGGTTGATGTTCCTTTTGATCCAGGTGGCTTTGATCTGAAGGCAAAACTCGAGGACGAGTTTTTTCGAAGACGGGGAGTATGATGCAGGATTATCTCCTTATTCGAATTTTGAAAGTTTATTTATGTTTATCTTTTAATTTTTAGTGTTTATCTCTTTGGTTGTTAGGTTCTAGTATAAATTAGGATTTATTGGTTTATTGTTTTTCAGTTTTTGAGTTTGATTATTATAAAGAACATTGTTCTTGAACCTTTTGGTTCCTTTTTGAGACTTTGATTTAATCAATTGTTCTTGAGCCATTTGATCGCTTACAAAACTGCATCAAGAAGACAATAAGTGTTGTTAAAAGGAGTATTTACCAAAATATTTTTTTCTAAGAACACTTATTATCGATTGTTTAACTTTTTTTTCACCAATAAACACACTCTTACACTCTACAACTATTTTACTCATAAAATACCCATACACGTACTTCACATGATTTAAATTTGCAACCATTTGATTTGAGTGCACACCACTTTATCACTAGGCACACCCTTAAGAACTATCGTTTGAGTAACCGTTTCTATTTTATTTTTGAATTAATATAATAAGCTTTTTTATTATAACTTTGTGTATCATTTTTTATTTGTTACAGTTTTTTATAATTTAAACCGTGTGTTTTAAAAATAATAAAAATAAATTAAAACAAAATTAAATAACAAAAACACAAACATGTGGAGGTAGTGGTGGGCTGTTGTGAGTGGGCCGAAGGCATGGGCTGTCAGCGGGAATAGGTTATGGTAGTGTTGGGATGGGGTAGAGATTGGGCCGGAGGAAGAGGTTGGGCCGTTGGATGGGTCGAAGAAGATGGGCAGGTAAGAGGGTAGGGCGGTGAAGGTGTGGACTGAGGTGTGTGGGTGGGGTCATTATGGGCCGGTGTAGAGGAGCCTGTAGTGGGCGACCCAACATGGGGCCATATAAGAGGATGTAGAGGTGAATTTAGAAAATCATAGGTGGATAGTGTAGTGGGTTTTTGATGGACGAAAGGGAAGATGATCTCCTCGAACTGAACGTGCCGAGAGACGAAGATTGTTTTGGTGTCAAGATCGAAGTACTTGTATCCTCGGTGATTTAGTGGGTAGCCGAGAAAGACACAAGGTTTCGAGCGCTTGGCAAGTTTATTTATGGTGGTAGAGGGTAAGACGGGAAAGCAAAGGCAACCGAACACGCGGAGGTGTTCGTAAGTGGGAAGGCAATTGTAGAGGATGGTGGTGGGGGTGAGAAAGTTATGGGATTTCTTAGGTAAAATGTTGAGAAGGTAGGTGGCGACTTCTAGTGCATGGTGCCAAAATTTGGGAGGTAAGGAGGCTTGGGCAAGGAGAGTGCAAATCATGTTATTGATTGTGCGAATTTTGCGCTCTGCCTTGCCATTTTGGGATGAAGTATAGAGACAAGAGAATCGAAAAATCATTCCATTATTGTGACAAAACTGTTCAAAATTTTTATTTAATATTCAGTGCCATTGTCTCATTGGAATTGTTTGATTTTTCGTTCGAATTGAGTAGTTATGAGGTTGTTAAAATTGGTGAAGTTTTGGTAAACTTGACTTTTATTGGCAAGTGGGTATGTCCAAAGAAAATCACTAAAATCATCAAGAAACAATATGTAATAATGGTGACCGCTGGTACTAAGTATCGGTGAGGTCCATAAGTCACTATGCACAATATCAAATGGTAACTTGGTAAAATTAGGAGAATCTTTAAATGGAAGTTTTACACTTTTGCCAAAAACACATGACTGACAAAGTAATTTATTAGGTTTTCCATAACTAATAGAATACAAAGACTTTAACGAATGCAATAAATCATGGCCCGGGTGCCCAAGACGTTGGTGCCAACGCTCTTGAGTAGTAGCAACAAAAGAAGAGGGTGTTGGGAGGTGCTTGGTGATGTCGGAGGTGAGAGGGTAGAGGTCGCCCGATCTATTGCATCGTAAGATAGGTGCCTTGGTCTTGAGATCCTTCACAAGAAAACCAAACCGGTCAAAATCTATAGATACCAAATTGTCAGTCGCGAGGCGACGTACAGATATAAGGTTTTTAATAAGGTGTGGGGAATAAAGGACATTGTTTAGTTTGAGGGGTGGGAATGGGGGGGGGGGGTGGTAAAACTTGGCCGCCTTGTCCAACAACGGGAATGCTCATGCCATTACCGACAATAATATGTTTAATAGTGCAAGTATTAAAATCAGACGGGGAAAGATTACCTGGTAATTGCATGTGTCTAGAAGCACCCGTGTCCATATATCCAGTGGGATCCTGCTGTTGGCTCAGTGAAAGAGTGTAAAGCGCTTGAGCAATGTCGATGGGGGTGGGTGTGTAAGCAGTGTTTGCTTGTGCCGGAGCAGGCCCGAGAATACCCGAACCAGAACTGGGTCGCGGGACAGATGCGTACGGGCAGGGTGGTCTAGTGGGTTGGAGGGGCTGTTGGGTCGAGGCCTTTTGGGCCTATTGGAGAATGGTGGCCCACTGTTGTTGTGTCCAATTGTTGGGAAAGACAATATAGGGGTTTGATTGTTGGGTGGAGTTGTAGATGTTTCGGGTGGTTTAGTTGGTTGACCGTCCACAACCCTTCCCGCGGGAGCGTCCGCGCACACGAGAAGAGGTGTCCGATCGGTTGTCAGAGGCAGCAGGGGTACGGGAGTCAGTGTTTGAGGTGGTGGAGGCGAGTAAAGCAGTGGCAGCAGTGGATGAGGAATGGCGGTGGGCTTTTCGGGTTTCATTCATGCATAGTTGTGAACAAACCTCGAAAAAGGAGGGGAGAGGTTTGGTATTTTGTAGGATAGTGGCAACACTTTCGTATTGCTCGGTGAGACCTGCGAGGCTTTGGAGGACTAGTGTTTGTTCGTCAATGGGCGCGTAAACGTTTGTGAGTTGATCAGCCAGAACTTTAACTTCCTGGCAGTAAGCGGCCATGGAAGAGAAGTTCTCCAGACGAGTGGTGGAAAATTTTTGTTTAAGGTAGAGAGCACGAATACCTTTGTTATCCTAAAAGAGAGTTTCAAGGATAGTCCATGCTTCATAGGCGGTGGTGCCACGCTTCATAACTGTGTTGATTAGGTCAAGGGAAATCGTGCCATAGAGCCATTGAAGGATAATAGCGTCTAAGCGTTCCCATGAATCAACGGCTAGAGGGGGTAGGTTGTTTAGCGGCAGCTTGCTTGTCGGCTGAAGAGGAGGCAGCGGCAGAAGCCGACTGGGGTAGGAGGTGGTCAACGACCATAAAAGCAGTGCAGTGAATGCGGAATAGTACGGACCAGGTGATGTAATTGGAGGAGTCGTTATCAAGTTGGATTGGAATGAACGACTTGATGTTGGACACTGTGCAAGCAGGGTGAGGTTTAGAATCTATGGGAATGAAGGAAAAAGATAATCGATGGGAAAGTGGTGGGCGGCAGCGAAGGGAAGAGCTGGCCGGAGATTAATGAGGGATGGAGGATTAGGGTTTGGCTGATATTATATAAGATTATGGTCAATGCTTAATTCTCATTGATCAAAGGAATAGGGTATAAATAATTATCTCCTAAAATATTTCAAATCTATCCTAATTATACAATAATTAAAATTATATCTATTATAAACATTAATAAAAATACATTAAAACAAAAAAAAACTAAAGCTTAAAGCTGGTGCATGAGGTGTCACGCCTGGACATGGTCGAAAGAGCCGTTGTAACGACCCGCATAGGTCGCCTGTATCATCTCCATAGCAATCTCTGCCCCAATGCCCGGGTGGCGGCTCATTGTGCCATCGTACAATGTCATCTACCGATCACACTTGACATTTAGATCGGCCCATTTCTTTAGGGGTTTAAACGAGCCGAGCCCGAGCCTGACTGGGCTCGAGCTCAGCTCGTTATGGTTTTATGAAGCTCGAGCTCGGCTCGGTATGGTTTTATGAAGCTCGAGCTCGGCTCGGTTCAATCCTACAATCTTGAGCTCGAGCTCGGCTCGCTAGCAAAATCAAAAGTTCGAGCTCGGCTCGGCTCGAGGTGATTTGAGAACAATCTCAAACGAGCTCAAAGCTCGGCTCGAGATCGCAAAAGCTCGGCTCGCGAGTGTTATTAAATGGGCATATGAAATGAGGACTTGGGTTTTGAAGATGTGGTCTATAAATTATAAGAGATATATAAATACCTTATACTTATGTTTGGGCTCGTTTAGGCTCGCGAGCCCAATCGAGCTTTGTATCTAGGGCTCGAGCTCGGGCTCGATAACTAAACGAGCCATATTTTAGGCTCGGGCTCGGGCTCGTTAAGGCTCGGCTCGTTCGGGCTTTTTACCGAGCCGATCCTGGGTAGCTCTCGAGCCACTACGTGTCATTTAAACCCCTAATTTTCTTTGCAGACTCTCGATTGTGCGGTCACTTAGGCCGACTTGATGATTGAAGTCACCCAAAACACGGTCCCAGAACCGTGTGTCCCTGCCACCCGACCCTTGGCGGCGTTGGCGCTGCAAGGATGGGTCATTTTGTGCGTCTTTGACGCACACAACCAGGGCGATTTCTTCGTTTTCTGTCCAACGGGTCATTTTGATGTTGTGTGGTGTAGGTGTTCTTGATGTTGTGTTGATTTAAATTGTGTTTTCACCACCGTCTTATGGTGGTTTATATAGTAAAAAATCCAACCGTATTGCATGTAAAATTAAAGGTAATCTGACGGTTAGATGAGACCGATTTTAATGGAAATAAATATTTTTGACCGTGTTGGGTGGAGACATGATGAGAATCTAAATCGTGCAGACGGTTTGGTGATAAATTTATTAAAACCGTGTGAATTTTTAAAAAAAAGTTACATTTGTATTTAAATGAATACAAAAAAAAATTAGTGGAGTGCTGCCTCCAAAAAACTGTTTTAGTGAAAAAAATTCAGTGAAGTGATGTTACAGTATATCATTGGATAAAATCAGTTAAGTGAACAAAATGCAATAAGCGCCCCTTCCCCCTAATTTATACCTAATTAATAATGCCAGCAACATGTGTTACAATTATGTGAACACACGTTATAAAACATTTTATATTATGTTACTTATTCGTACTTTCAATCATATCTTATCATAAAATATCGTTTTGTAATTCTTAGATCTATATACCAACATTTACTAATTCCTTTATTCAACTTGCCTAAAGCTAGGGGTGTAAACGAGTTGAGCCGAGCCCAAGCTCAATTAGGCGCGAGCTTGAGCACGTTTAACTTATGAAAGCTCGAGCTTAACTCGTAGGTAGTTTTTCCTAGCTCGGGCTTGGATCGTTTATTATTTATTCTATAATTAATGTTAATTATAATAATTATTTTTTATATAGTTTAGTTATTTTATCATAATTTTAGATATATTAATTAAAAATTATATAAACAATGGACTCTTTTAGGCTCGTGAGCCGGCTAGAGCTCGAAGAGCCCAGCTCGGGCTCGTTTCCTAAGTGAGCTTGTTTTTAGGGTCGAGCTTGGGCTTGAGCTTGAGCTCGAGCTCTTTTAAGCTCGGCTTGTTTCACGCTTTTTTTGAACCGAACCCGAGTAGCTTGGCTTTACCTGTTTCTCGCTTTTTTCAGCAGTGTAAACATTAGTGTCAACTTACTAATACATGTTGCTACTAAGAGTAGCGGTTGTAATCGACAATTAATTCTTACCTATCAGTCAAAGACTTCCATTTCATCGAAACGGATCTGAACTGCATCAATGACATTGTTGATCTCGTTTTGGTAATTTCTGCTTGGATTGCAAAATGTATGTATTCAACTATTTTGATTTTAGGACTTTGCTAAATTGTGGATCTCTTTCGAATCCCATGGTAAACAAAAGACAGATGTAGCAGACTAGTAGTGTAACACCATGAATTTGTAAAACGCCGAGTGGATAGTAATCGTGTCTATGGGCTAGAGGTGTGCATGAAACTGAAAAAAATGACCCGTAACCCAAAAACCCGAACCCAAACAAATACCGACGGTTTGGATTTATGTTTTTGTAAAAAAAAAAACAAAGTCTTCAATTTGGTTCTGGTTGTTGGGTTTGTAAGCCTTGTGGGCCCTACATGGGCTTGACTTGGAGAGTAAGTTCGCTAAAACCTAATTAGTCTCTATAAATATGATCTATGTATGGGTAATTTAAATATCACCTCAATAAAGAATAACTTCATTGCCACCTAGGGATGTAGGTCATTTTAGACTGAACACGTAAATCCCTTTGTTCATTTATTGCTTCGTGGTTCCGTGTTCGTGTGTGCTTGATCATAACATTGGTTTTGCATGTAATTAATACAAAACCAAAACAAAACAAAACGAATCGAATTGAAGTTATGAATTTCATTCTTTACTTTTTTCTTTAAGTAATTTATAAGAACTTAACAAATAGTTTAACTCAGATATGTTAGCCCAAATCTATAAAGATCAATTGATTAATTATTAGCAAACACATTTAGTCGTGAAGTGTTTGGTACAAATTCATTATATTGGGCCAATAAAATTACAAGCCTAAATTGTACAGCCAAAAAATTGAAATGGATGGTTATCAAAAACTTGAAAACTAAATTTTCGGTCTTTAGTTTGGTTTGAGCTTAAAACAGGCCCATACACACCCTTTGGCCCATACACACCCTTTGGGCGATTTCAGTCTCTTCCAACTTCCAAGTTTTAGTTAGGTTTGAAGTATGATTTTAACTGTGTGGAGCTGCTGAAATTCAAACCTCTCTATAATCCTACTTTGTATTAATTTTTATTTTTCCAAAAATAAAAACACTCTATAAACTCAATTTTATAGTAGATTTCTTCCAAGGGCAACCTTTTCTAGGGTCCAAGTAAGACAAACTAAGAATGTGGTTAATCTTGGCAAAGCTTAGGGCCACTAGTGTGAGTAAAAATCCTAGGGCTGTGGGGTCTGATTTATTAGTGAAACATGATCACCATCTTCTACTTTATCCCTATATCATTATCCCCTTTCACCATCTTATTTTTTCACAATCTAAGGGTGTGGTTCACTGTCCCTTCACCATCACAACAACATCGCTAAATAACAAAATCACAATAGAAAAAACAAATCTTGGCCTTTATGAAGAATCCCATGATATTCACTATTACTAACAAGTAGGGTGGTATTTCACAAGTGGCCATACAACCACCTCAGCTACACATCAGCCCACTACACTACCCAACTTCACTCTCCCAGACCGCATAACCTAAAACCAATAACAATTTGATAGCCTCAATCTAACGCATCAGACACATAATAGCAATCATATTTGTAATACAGTTCACATTTAGTATTACACTTGTACTAGCACAACAAGCACTGAAGGGCATGCATTGATTTTCATATGTAATGACGACGATTATTCTAGCAGTTGAGTTTCGAATGTGTATTATTGTATTAATTGAGTATGTTGTGAGGGTGTTTGGGATTATTTACTAACTTTATCATATTCCTTTATTTATTTTTATTTTTTTAAAATGTTTATTGACTTATAACTTTTATAAAAGAAGTTTTTTAAAAGTGTTTAGACTAACTTTGTATAGTGAAAAATGAATAGGTCAATAAGTTGTTTATTAAAAAAAGTGTTAACTTTACTTATTCATGTAAAATGACCAAAAATAGTATTTTTATACATTTAAACAGTTTACTACTTTTGCATATAATATTATACAAGTTTAAGTACCCGTTGTAAATGATAAGTTGCAAATAACATTTATACAATGTAAAATATATAAACCATAAGTTTAAATATTATTTCTAAATAAAAGAAGTGTTGCATTAAATTAAATATGTAAAATTGAAATTACAGTCAAAAAAACATATAAGCAAAAAATCAAAAGTCTAAAAAATGAGTGCTAAATATAAATTTCGGTTTTCTTCTTTGTGGTTTCCTCAAATTGCCATTTACATCCATTTTTTTTGCCCGAGTCACACAATGGTTTTCAAATCTTACCAAAAACATTCACTTCTTTAACGCCATGCACTTAACTGTTTGCACTAAATGGTATTTTGGTCTTTTTATTTATGCTAATTATCTAATCATATTAGGCCCTGTTCATGGAACTCTTACTTATTTGGTTACTAGTGGGAATGCCCGCGCGTTGCTGCGGAACTCGTGCGTCGCTGCATTTTGGGGAAATAAGAGTGAGGTTACATTCTGTTTTGTAGGACGATTTTAAACCAGTGTTTAATCGTTGCCTATTAGTTCTTCGGACATGTAAGAAAAGGGTACACCATGGACAACCAACAAATGCAAATAAGGGGATTCTTTGTGTGGTGTGTTTAACAGTTTTTAACATGGTATGACCAAAAGATTAATTATGACCATCGGTTTTTAACATCTGCTGTAAGTACACCATCGGTTTGAACTTCAACAAGAAAGAAAGACACGAGATCAATCTAGTTTCTGATGAGAATACGATGTAATTGAATTAGTGAGTGAATATCAAAGATAAAAAACATAATTTTAACATTATATGATTATCTAACATAAAATCAAGATGTTTTAGTCAACATATGATGGCAGCACATTAAAAATCTTAGAATTTTCATGAGACATAGTATGAATAACAACGGTTCCAAGAGCCTGAACTTCGTGTGGTATCGAGTTTCTCAATGAAGATGATCCCATAAAAGTGATTTAATTATTTGTTTTATGGGTCTGTGACCTGTCTACCACATACTGTATAGTTCCTTATATAATGTTTTAAAAAGAAAATAACAAAACACTAAACCAAACATCCCATATATGTAGTTTCAAGAAAATCATAGTCGCAACATTTGAAGCTCTTGATCCATCAATTGCACATTTCTATTTCTGAAACTCTTTATAGCATAACACTATTTTTGCAAAACAAATTCCAAACATAAAACCTATAAACTAAATACATAACCTCAAAGAAATCTGAATACACAATAACAATTTGAACCCATAAACTACCAATATAGTTCAAAATCTCAATTTTGCACCAATTTCCTAGTTATTTTATCCTCTGTTTGCCTAAATAAAATTTAAAAGGAACAAACGAACACCCAGGAATTTAGATGTACCACTCATCAAAAAAGTAGAACATTGATTATGAAAGTCAAAACTATGACAACATCCATATGAATTAAAGCAGTTAAGTTAAACGCTAAATGTTTCTTCAAACGATGCGTCCATTCAATTAGCGACCGTTCAACATGTATAAAAGGGTGTCAAAGGTGTCGGTTCTTGTATTCTGTAACTTTTATTATCACAAGAACGAAGTTGTTTAGTATTTCAAATCTATTAAAATAAGGCTTGCACTCGGTCTTATTGTCACCTATTTGGCTGTCATCTCGGCTGCATTTGAACCGCTAGCATCATTGATTTGATCAAGAAAAGGTTACATCTTGTAAGTACCTTTATGCCGTGGTGTTGATGAAGGAATATCTAGGCTAAGCATCTTGCAGAATCTCTTGGTATACTTGGGACATTCTCGACTCCTTAAACCATTCTGCGAGCCTGTAGTAGCAAACAATTATTGTAAATATGAAAAGAAAAAAAATAACAATACAGATGATCAGTTTGTAATGAAGTTTTAAAAGTCAAATCACTTATTTTAGGGGCGGCAAAACGGGCTTGGATAACAAGTCAAAAAAGATACTTTTGTTCAAAACGGGTCAGACTGTCACCTCTACCAAATGTAAACATGGTTTGTGCAGACAAGCTTGTGAAATTGTAAAAAAGAGCAAGTTAGATGATGAAATTCAATCTTTAGCATTTTTCTTGTTAAAAAAAAAGTTGGAAGTCAATATTTTCGCTGAAGCCATACCTGGTAAAAAAGATGAGGCGTATCATATATATGTATACTTTCTTTATAAATCTATTCCAAGACACTGTGAAAGTCAGCCGAAGTCTGTTGTTAATGCATACTACATCCTATATTTTTTATTCAAAGATCTATGTGATTTTTGGTTTAAAGGGCATGGGAAAAGGGAGTGGGTATGATTCCTTATATGGTTGTTTGGTTAATAGGTATGACTTATAAGTTTCAAAATCACGAATGAAAGTAAGAAACCTACTTATCTCAACCACACCAAGGAAGGCAGGCAAGAAAGAACCATTCCTTTCTACTATGGTAATGGTACTATCAAAATCAAATTTGCTCATATTTTCTTACTGCAAACCAGACCCTACTCGGCGCAGCTTGTTGCTCGTTTACAGGTCATCCTCATGTAATGTGTTTCATTTGTTGTTAACAATGAAAATTAAAGTTAAAGAAAATATTATTATTATTATTATTATTATTATTATTATTGTCATCATAACTAATTATAAAAATTCAAAACGAAGCGTTTGCAGGTCAACACAATATGAACTTGCCAACTTGACATGGACTAAAAAAAGGACCAGTTTCAACCTAAAAACGTTTCGACCCATTACCCGGCCCACCCATTTTGCCACCTTCAGTTTAAGATAAAAACACAATACAGTGACTGGTTTTGCAGCCAGGGTTTTGTCTAGGCATATTCTTTAAAAAGTCCTCTCCAAGAGCGACCAATGTAGCAGTCAAAAGACTATGTAAAAAAGAGTCGAACTTCTTTATCTTTAAACCGCATTAATTCTTTAAAATTTGTGACAGTCATGTTATATCTAATTTAAAATCATGGAGGAGTATTTGTATCATGAACTATAATTATTGTTGGCACAGTAACTTGTAACTTTTATTATTAGTACCACATCTAAACAAATAACACTAACAATTGGCTGTAATCTAACTATCATCTTAAAGGACTAACAACCCATCCAATAATTAGTAATTGGATGTTGCCTCCGACTTCTAAATTTCCTATGAGAACCACTCTGTAAAAGTTCAGGAATTGAATATGTTATTAAATCTGGTGTTAAACCTTGTTCTTAATTTGACTATATAAAATCAAACAAACTGTCACAACATCTCCAAACATGTTAAAAACCTGAACGTAAAGGTAAAATGATCGTACCTGCTGCTGAAGATGGCACTTGCCGAAATCTCGGTAATGGTGGCGAAGAGATTGGTTCCGACAGGTCACGAGTTAACAAATAGTCGACGGTGACGACAGTGGAGGTGGATGAAGTAGGACGACTGTGGTGGAGAAAGTGGGTAGAGACTGCATACGCGGCGTATATGGCGGTTGAGAAAGTGGGTAGGGAGACGGACAATCGGTGACAGAACCAACCGAATCCATGGGCCTCACCACCACAAACCATACAATGAAACCACCCTACACACCACCCACCAAACACAACCACCACCGCCCAGCACCGGCTCAAACACCTCGCCTGCCACCACCAATCTTAAACCAGCAAAATCCAAAAACAAACAAACAATCAAACACCAAACAACAAATAACAACATAAGAAGCTAAAAAAAATGTACCAGAAAACAGAGCAACCAGACAAAAGCATCGCAAAGAAACCGCCTTTTGAAACATCAAAAAACTTCAAGAATTCTGGACAAACACACCCTACCGAATTGATTTACCAAACATTTGTGTAATATATATTTGACCGATGATGTTGCAAATATGTTGTTATATAATACAAAGATTCAACAGTGTTGGAGTAGAAATGAAACGATTCATTACTCAAGGGTTATTGATATCATTGATGGCTGACTGTTTCAAAAGCTGGAGAATCTACTGGATTATAGGAGGAGGTGAAGGGAGGGGTAGAAAGGGGATGAGGTTTTAGTTTTGAACTAAAAATAAAGCTTAAAATTACTATCATACCCTTCAAAGTGTCTTAATTGTCCCCAATATCCCAATAATACCCTCATGAAATAAGCTTTATTCTCTTATACTTGTTGCTTTAAAATTTGTACCCATGTCAAAATTCCAATATGGTACATCACTCCTCCTTTATAGATTATAGATAATAGATATTTGAAGTTTGAACTCATGGTGTTAGCTGTCATAAATTGGTTTTTTGTCATGGTATTTGTAAAAGTTTGGACATGGTATTTTTTTGCGGTACGGTAATAATTAGCAATTGGATATGACATGGTATGTTTATTCCTTGTATTTTGTTAGTTTGATGCTTTTTTGGACACTCCCAGCATCTCCATTATTGAAGTAATATTAGATACAGGAGCAACAAAAATATGTAGTCTCTACTTTGGCGTAAAAAACGAACGCACATAATCAAAGCCAATATTGATGTTCTCATATCAGTTTAATGCTTCTTTTGCTTTTTTATATGCTTAAACCTTATTGTCACCATTTTCTGATTTGTTTACTCGATTGAACCAACAAACAACAATTTGGTACAAGACTAATCAAAAACACTTTTTACCCACAACTCAAATCTAAAACCTTATTTATACAAATAAGTAGAACAAATCCAGGCAAAATGGATGGGTTGTGTCACAAGTCAAAACGGGTAATTCCCGGTATAAGTCATGTTCAACCAAAACACTTTTTATCCTAATTTTAATAAATAAAAGTGTGAACAAATGGGGTCGAATATCGACCCGTTTGACCAAATTATGGATAAAGAATAAGTAAAATTGCTATATGACCCAAATAGTCTTGTAAGCTATTGATGCATACATGTTAAGGTATTTAGATCTTCTATCAGCAGAGGCGTGTGATAATGCTTCTTTAAGGCTTGATACCAAATCATAATCTATGTGAGCTTTGATTTTAGATCATCTGGCAATGCATATAGTCATGTAGATTATTTGACTGAATTAATACCATAAACACGCGTGTGCATGTACACACACATACTATGTTCACTACAAAATAAGATAACACATACCATCACATCGTTTACTGGCTTTTCTAACTGTATTTCTAAACTAAATACTAAAACAAATTAAAACTACACGTATTGAAATTAAAGCCATTATCGATGATCAGCAAACATGTGCTTACAAAAATTATAATTGATATTGATACATATAACCATAAGTTTAGTTTAAAATCTTAAATCAATCATAATGTCATTGTTATCGATGATCATCAAGATGATATTTACAAATACTAATATAGGAATTGAAACAAATAACCATACAAAAAGATCAATCGTTGATAAAGTTAGTATCTTTGATAATCAAACATGTTCTTACAAAAACTATCATCAACATTTTAATGATCAAACTATATATAGAAAGCTCAATCGTTTATAAAGTCAATATCTATGATCATCAAACATGCTCTAATAAAACCCATCATCAATACTGAAGCAAACAACTATACTGAAAGCTCAAAACCTTAAACGATTATTTAATTCATTTTTTAGGTTTTCATGACAAATTAGAGGCTTACCGAAGAGCGACAAGTTCAAAAGGGTAACAGTGAGGTTTCTTCACTCCTCAAGTTGTAGGAGTAGATTACTTGGCATCCTGCAAAAATAAAATAAGAAAACAAGACAACATTTACAAGAATGGTTGGCGCAACTCGGTGTCCAACAAATCTTCACGAATCGAAATATTAATGAAGATATGAATATACTGAAAAATCACATACCTTGGTAGCAAGTTGTTTACAGGAAACTTTTGATTAAAGTTATGAATTAGAACATTACACTTCAACGTTTGATAAAAGCAACATGATAAATTGATCACACGCACATGTTTAAACAATAAATTATGAGTAATTACATACTTTCTTTATTCATTTCCTTAGCAATTTCATCATTATCTTCATTTGGTAAGTTTTCACGGATCAGGGTGATGTAAATTCCACAAAAGGTTGATTAAACAAACTTTTTTACAAAACATGCTGTTTTGTAAAAACTAAAAGCTACAAAGTACCTTTGATATGTATGCAGAAAAACCATCCTGCAACGGATACAAATCTCAATTGCATAGAACAACATTTAGTCTTTAATCAAATATATATAAACACCAAAGTCTTTATAAACATGATATCAATAATCTACAAATACATAGTAGCCTAAAAACATATATCAAAACATAAAAATAAGATTAGGTTTCTGAAGGGATATGGAGCCTAATCCTGGCGGAGGCGGCATACCTATCCCTCTATTTAACAAAGCCCGGCGCCAAGTAGTCCCGCCGCCCGCAGATCGTATCAGCGGAACTCTTTTGGCAGATGCCAATTCACAAGCCACAAGTAATGAACACGTGCTGCAACTCAAATTATCACCCAACAGGATATCCACGCGCGGAATATCCTTAGGCAGCTTTTTGATACGAGGTATAGAAGATAACAACCAAGGAAGATTCAGCAAGATCTCGGACAGAGCTTACGCCAACCGGATGGCGACACGTGGCAGGGCCAGTACAACAACCTCTGACAGGAACAACGATGTGACTCCTTCCATGCTTCCTCCATGCTGTCGTCCACGGTAACCAGCAGACATACCCTCCTGCTGTCAGACGTCACCTCAGACGGCAGAAGGTGGGTCAACTGCTGTAGCAGACAAACATCGCCGACCACCAGTGGGGAGGCGCCACGTGTCCACATTACAGGATGACTGAACAGTAACCTGACGTCATCCTGGTTTTCCCGCCATTTCTTTGGACTCACTATTGTGGGCCTAAGGACAGGCCCAAGCTGGATCTACTCTTCGTGGGCTTCTTCACCAAGCCCACGAACCTCCTTATAAATAGAAGACCTCAACTCCTTTGCAAAAGAGGAGAAATTACTCACTTGTGCTATAGAGCTAGGTTCATTTGTAATACTTTGTATACTCCAAAGTAATAATATTTACCGGCTCTTCACAGTGGACGTAGGTCGAACTTGACCGAACCACTTATATCTCGTGTTCTAACTCTCACCACACACACACACTCTCTTATATTTACGTTCCTCGGGTTAAACCAAGGTTTGGGTGAAGGATAGTCCTTGTAGATGCTTAAGTATTAACCCCTCGGTGATTAGCTATAATCTCCGATATACTTATTGTTTCTTCATTGGCGTCATCCAACGGCTAGAACACCTCTTTTTTCGTCTTTTAACCCACCCATGGCTGAACCCACCCCTAATACTACCGTCATCAACCAAGCCGGGGAGGTCTATGCTCAACTCTTCGGAAACGACACTACACCAGCAAAATGAAAGCAAAGAAGGTAAATAAAAGATGGAGACATACCCCTTCAATCCCGCTGGTCATCAACCAGCGGAGCGAATCTTGAATCTTCTCCTGAACGGAGGCAGACTCGTCCAAAAGCTGCTTGGAGCCCTCCGCCTCCTTCACACCAGCAGCTCGAGTCTCCTCCGAGGAGCCCAAGTCCTGTCTCTAGCCTAAATATTGTTTATTTATTGTTTTTTGGTTTTATGCTTATTATTATGTGTAGAAAAAACACGAAAATTAACAAAAAGAAAACAAGTTGGTTGACGAGTCATGAGCTGGCCCAATCTTTTGATGAGCAAAGTCGAAGCCAACATTTCAGCTTATTATGTTAAAAAGCTAGCTCAGCTTAACTCGTTTACAACCCTACTTTTCTTACACGTGAAATCCATCACTTTTACTATTTTTTTATGTTTTATACTATTTTTTAGTTCTTAAATATATGTTATTTGGTTTATATTTGTTTAAAACATTTCTAACACATTCATTTTTCTAAAGAACCACCAATAAAATATGGGAAAATGAAATCTAATAATCCCAACTTTGAGGGGTTGGAAGGCAGCAGTCCCAACTTGAAACTTGTACCACAGCAGTCACAACTTGTCAACCATTTTATTTGGTTGGTCCCAGACTAACATCAGTTAGTTTTTCAAGTTAAGTGCCACGTAGGCATCCCACATGGCAGTCCTACATGGCAAGAATGATGTATCTGTCAAAAAACGAGGTGGGGCCCACATGTTTAATCAAATATAATTATTTTTCTTTAAAAAAAAGTGGGACCCACAAATTTAATAATAATAAAGAATTATATAATATATATATATATATATATATAATATTACATCTTCATCATCTTCACCACAACCACAACCACCTGCCACCACCGTCAACCACCGCTATCTCCGACGACACCCATCACCACCACCACCACCACCACAACCACAAACACCACCACCACAAACACCTCAAAACCCATTACCCAAATCCACCCACTATCTATCAACACCATCTACCATAAACACAGAGAGAGAGGGAAAGCCCAAAAAACTACCAGATCACCATCAACCACTTCCACCGTCTTCGTCACCATCAACCACCGTTTGTCCTGCACCTTCATCTTGTAATCCATTACCACCATCATAATCCCTTTACTAATATAACCCACAACCCTCTCCAACTCATGACCCTTCTATAACCCATCAACCACTGAGCAATCATCACAATAAGACCATCCTAAACCATCATCGTTAACCCACACCTTCACCTATCATTTCCAACTCTAACTGTGCCCTTAACCGAGACCTTAATTAAAACCCTGATCTGGACAATCGTCACCGGCGTCATACGTCACCACCTGAACCCACCATTCTTCTCAGCTTCCGAGTCCAAAAGTGTCGGCCGATGGCTCCCCTCCTTCGATCTCCTCCTTCTTCCTCTAGTTCCCCCTTTACAATTGTCACAGAGGTGGGTTTTTGTGGCTGAATTTTTTGTGTCTAGGGTTACAAAATTTTGGGGGAAATTGAATATAAAAGATGAAAGAGATTGGGTCTTGAAGATTGTACCCGAATGAGGTTTTGTGGTGGTGGTGGTGGGTGTCGAGCAGTGGTGGTGTTTGTAGAGCAGTGGTGTTTGTGGTGGCAGGTGGTTGGTGGTGGTAGTGGGTGTCGTCGGAGATGGTGGTGGTGGCAGGTGGTTGTTGTGGTGAAGATGATGAAGATGTAGGGGTGTGTGTGTATATATATATATATATATATATAAATTCTTTTTTATTATTATTTAAAGATTTTTTTAAATATTAAAAGTTTTTTTTAATTGAAAAACAAGTGGGACCCACGTTTTTTTTTCCAACTGGACAGATTTTGCCACGTGGATGCCTACGTGGCATTTAACAGAAAAACTTAACTGAGGTTAGTCTGGGACCATGATCGCGTGTCGAAGTGCTAATCAAAAACTATATTAAAAACAACTCCTTAGCTACAAGGACTGCAGTATAGGGAGTAGGGTTGTCGAACCACGAGGAGTATGTGGTTAGTGTTAATAGCAATTTTTAACTATAATAATAGAAAAATTAATAAAATTATGAAGATTAAATTAAAGTGCTGCTTTGCTTGCAAGAAAAGATTGATTAAAGTTTGATTAAAAACAATAATATAAAGAAAACGGTCACTCCGGGTTTCTGATTTGGTAATTATCAAACGAATTCTGTTATTACCCTATCTAGGAAATCACATAGACATGACTTTGTTTAAGTTGTTCGACCCAATTCAGCTATCATAACATTAATTGCAAAGTTAAATTAATCCTAGTGCAAGAAAACCAAGATACGATAACATAATGCAATAATATTAATTAACCAAACTGTCTAGATTAGTCAAACATACAATCAGACGCAAAGAACTTTAAGGTGTTCACAAAATCTGATCCAAATAACAAGTATCAAACAGAAAACAAATGATAAAGTACCCAAATCGTTCACCCGGAGAGAACCGCAAGATATTTAGCCGTGCATAATCATGATTTCGGCTTCAAAACTTGTTCTGGATTGCTCTGGCATCAACCGGAATGAATGGAACTACAAAAAGGCTTCAAAATCGTCCCTTAGGAGCTCTGGAAGTCGAAGATAATGTCTCCAAACGGCTGATTAGGTTTTTACCAAGAAAATGGGCTTTTTGTTGGTCTGGAAGGTATTAGAGACCCATGAATAACTATTTATGGAATTAGAGCGTCTCTAACAACCAAAAATGTCGCGGGGGCATCTTCAGTAATTACCGAAATTCATTAAGGGTAAAATCGTCATTTTCTTCTATTTTACTTCCTGGAGACCCGCGAATAACCTTTACTGAAATTAGAGGGTCTCTAATTTCAGTTCTTCCAGATTTGTTTCTTTTTCGATTTCCAATTTCATCGAATGCTCATCTCCTCTCCAACTAAGCTCTTTTCTACTCATTTTAGCCCACGAACACCTATTTAACACCAAGACATAAATAAGTATCTAAGACTCACTATAAACGAACGATAAACGATTAAAAACTATACAAAACTAATATATAAATGTGATGCATTTGGCAACACATCACACCCCCACACTTACCTTTTGCTTGCCCTCAAGCAAATCTGCTCACATTACCACGAACAAGTAACAAATACCTCAAACGCCCCCGCTATGCACTAGTTAGGGTCCAAAGTCATACCCCATTCATAGATCATCATTAGATGTGTTAATTCAACAGGCAACCATGATGCACAATTTTAAAAACAGAACTCACCCAACTAAGTCTAACATGCTTTCGGTTTTTATGCTCATGCAACACACCCCTCACAATTTTTTCACTCCACTCGGTTTAATATCTGGACTAGCATGTAATGCGCTAGTATTATTCACTCAAAACCAAACATGTAACTCTGTTATCATAGACTTGTATGACAATCAAACCTCAACTATAGACAATGCACATATCTAAAGGACTTACGGGTTTTGGGCTTCGGGTAAAGGTAGGATAGATTTGGCTAACAATTGGTTTAAAACAAAGGTTTCAACACGCTTGAATGACCATCCTTATTCACTAAGCAACATAATACAATAATCACACAACTTTGGGCATATTTGACCCATAACACATACTTCTATTTTTTTCTTTTTTTTTTCCTTTTTTTTTTCACTTTTTTTTCCATATATATATTTTTTTCTTTTTTTTTCTATATATATATATTTTTTCATTCACAACTTAAATATAACTCAATCACTTGAACAAACATAAACACAATGGATGTCATCAATTTATTACACACAGGTAAACAGGTCAATTTGGGTAATAGGTTTAATCAAATAAAAGGATATAGGCTCAACATGGGCTACTAAGGGTGATTTTAGGTAAACGGGTCAACACATAACAAATAAATGGGTATCAAAAGAAAAAGGGGAAACCTAAATTGCCTTTATCATCTATGTGCATATCTAGTCTACAACCTCGGCATGTATCAAATCACACAAGTTCTGCAACAGAGAAACATCTGGCCTACACTCAACAAATGAAAATATGTATGTATCAATCTATCATCTAGTAGGCTCAAGATCTCACCAAAGTAGGGAAATGGGTTACCGATGTGTGCATGCATTTATTACCGACAACTCGTTACACCTAATCGGGCAAATTCTAAAGATTTTCTCTAAAATACCTGCTGAAAACGATTCATATGTCTGTTCTAAAGAATTGGACCATGATTAAGGACCCATACACCACAAGCAGAGACAGAATGAAAGCATTGAAACAGTCGCTTTCATGCCCGATCAGACCGCTTTTTAGACATTTTTTAAATTTTTTTAGAGACTTAAAAATAAATAAAAATGAAATTTCCCCACCCCCACACTTGAACGACACATTGTCCTCAATGTGAGCTAGGAATAAAATAAAGAAGAAATAAAAATAAAATACAACAGTAAAAGGAACAGACTCCCCTGGATAAGCAATATGCGTACGAGTCCGTTCAATTCCTTCCAATGTCGGCCGTATAGCATTTCATTTGCAGCCGATAAATAAACTTGAAACAAAGAAACAAGAAAAACAAAACAAAACAAACAAATCGGGATACCTGCAAACATTAGTGATTTCCATATCGCCCCCGTCCGACTGGAGATTGAGCACGGTCAGGGCGATCTATTCTTACAATTAAAATCATAACAAGTAATCCCATGACTCCAACAAAAATAACACTGACCCAAACACACTTGAAAATAAAAATAAACTAAAATAAAACAACATAAAACCAAATAAATATACAAAATATACAAAAAACATACCTGATGTTCATTCATGGTGGTCTCAAAGAACATTTGCCTACCGAATTCCCAATGTATGTTCGGTAGTTGACATGTCGAATCTTTATCTTCTTTCTTATCCTTGACATGTCTGCAGGATCATTGCTGGGCCACTTCACTATACTTTGTCCAATATCTTCAATGCTCACCTTCCTCTTTTGCCCACTCAAGCCATCATCCTCAACTTTATCTATTTTCCTCATAAATATGGGAGGATGGGTAGGATACACCAAGGTCACCCAGTTCACAGGTTCTTCAACAGGTGTGTCTGCAAGTTGTTGTACGCAAGAAGTCACGTCTGATTTAAGGCTTATAGCTTCCTCCATCACAACCAGGCCCACATGTGACTCTTCAACAACTTTTTCAGCCACATCAACATTAACCATATCTGCTTCAACTGTCAAATCTTCAAGTGCTAATTCTTCTGCCAGTTGACCAACCTGCTTAAACAATGCCTCCACAGTTTTGTCTCTAACTTCATTGTCCTTTTGAATCCCCTTAACATCTTCCTGGATAGCCTTTACATCTTCCTGAACTGCCTTTACATCAGCCTGAACAACCTTTATGGCCTCTAAGATCGCATTCAGTTGGGCCTTGCTTCCCTCTTCACTGTTCTGTTGCGGTTGATAATCATAGTTAACACTTTGGCCTCCATTAACAATCGGATCAGGATTTGTGTAGTAACATGTAGTTTGTTTCCTGGATTGGTAGATGGTTGGCTTGTAGTATCTTTGCTGATAGTTCTGATATTGTGGCCAATAACAAGAGGATGATAGGTGTGAGCTTTCAGGTTTTTCTAGCCCAAAGATAATACGATCCTGTCGTGCCTTATATGCTTCAACTCTCTGACTGGCCACAGGACAATCTTGCATCACATGATATGGGCTCTCACAACAACCACATGCATCATAATCCACCCAGTTCATCCTGAATTCAATTTCCCTGCAAAGACTAACACACCCAGCGTAATACTGAACAAAACAAAGAAAACTAGCAGAAAATAAAGGACAAGAACAAATATTTTTTGGTTTTTTTTAACTTTTTATATAAATAAACTAAAAACACTAAGCGCACGAACTCCCCGGCAACGGCGCCATTTTGATCGCGTGTCGAAGTGCTAATCAAAAACTATATTAAAAACAACTCCTTAGCTACAAGGACTGCAGTATAGGGAGTAGGGTTGTCGAACCACGAGGAGTATGTGGTTAGTGTTAATAGCAATTTTTAACTATAATAATAGAAAAACTAATAAAATTATGAAGATTAAATTAAAGTGCTGCTTTGCTTGCAAGAAAAGATTGATTAAAGTTTGATTAAAAACAATAATATAAAGAAAACGGTCACTCCGGGTTTCTGATTTGGTAATTATCAAACGAATTCTGTTATTACCCTATCTAGGAAATCACATAGACATGACTTTGTTTAAGTTGTTCGACCCAATTCAGCTATCATAACATTAATTGCAAAGTTAAATTAATCCTAGTGCAAGAAAACCAAGATACGATAACATAATGCAATAATATTAATTAACCAAACTGTCTAGATTAGTCAAACATACAATCAGACGCAAAGAACTTTAAGGTGTTCACAAAATCTGATCCAAATAACAAGTATCAAACAGAAAACAAATGATAAAGTACCCAAATCGTTCACCCGGAGAGAACCGCAAGATATTTAGCCGTGCATAATCATGATTTCGGCTTCAAAACTTGTTCTGGATTGCTCTGGCATCAACCGGAATGAATGGAACTACAAAAAGGCTTCAAAATCGTCCCTTAGGAGCTCTGGAAGTCGAAGATAATGTCTCCAAACGGCTGATTAGGTTTTTACCAAGAAAATGGGCTTTTTGTTGGTCTGGAAGGTATTAGAGACCCATGAATAACTATTTATGGAATTAGAGCGTCTCTAACAACCAAAAATGTCGCGGGGGCATCTTCAGTAATTACCGAAATTCATTAAGGGTAAAATCGTCATTTTCTTCTATTTTACTTCCTGGAGACCCGCGAATAACCTTTACTGAAATTAGAGGGTCTCTAATTTCAGTTCTTCCAGATTTGTTTCTTTTTCGATTTCCAATTTCATCGAATGCTCATCTCCTCTCCAACTAAGCTCTTTTCTACTCATTTTAGCCCACGAACACCTATTTAACACCAAGACATAAATAAGTATCTAAGACTCACTATAAACGAACGATAAACGATTAAAAACTATACAAAACTAATATATAAATGTGATGCATTTGGCAACACATCACACCCCCACACTTACCTTTTGCTTGCCCTCAAGCAAATCTGCTCACATTACCACGAACAAGTAACAAATACCTCAAACGCCCCCGCTATGCACTAGTTAGGGTCCAAAGTCATACCCCATTCATAGATCATCATTAGATGTGTTAATTCAACAGGCAACCATGATGCACAATTTTAAAAACAGAACTCACCCAACTAAGTCTAACATGCTTTCGGTTTTTATGCTCATGCAACACACCCCTCACAATTTTTTCACTCCACTCGGTTTAATATCTGGACTAGCATGTAATGCGCTAGTATTATTCACTCAAAACCAAACATGTAACTCTGTTATCATAGACTTGTATGACAATCAAACCTCAACTATAGACAATGCACATATCTAAAGGACTTACGGGTTTTGGGCTTCGGGTAAAGGTAGGATAGATTTGGCTAACAATTGGTTTAAAACAAAGGTTTCAACACGCTTGAATGACCATCCTTATTCACTAAGCAACATAATACAATAATCACACAACTTTGGGCATATTTGACCCATAACACATACTTCTATTTTTTTCTTTTTTTTTTCCTTTTTTTTTCACTTTTTTTTCCATATATATATTTTTTTCTTTTTTTTTCTATATATATATATTTTTTCATTCACAACTTAAATATAACTCAATCACTTGAACAAACATAAACACAATGGATGTCATCAATTTATTACACACAGGTAAACAGGTCAATTTGGGTAATAGGTTTAATCAAATAAAAGGATATAGGCTCAACATGGGCTACTAAGGGTGATTTTAGGTAAACGGGTCAACACATAACAAATAAATGGGTATCAAAAGAAAAAGGGGAAACCTAAATTGCCTTTATCATCTATGTGCATATCTAGTCTACAACCTCGGCATGTATCAAATCACACAAGTTCTGCAACAGAGAAACATCTGGCCTACACTCAACAAATGAAAATATGTATGTATCAATCTATCATCTAGTAGGCTCAAGATCTCACCAAAGTAGGGAAATGGGTTACCGATGTGTGCATGCATTTATTACCGACAACTCGTTACACCTAATCGGGCAAATTCTAAAGATTTTCTCTAAAATACCTGCTGAAAACGATTCATATGTCTGTTCTAAAGAATTGGACCATGATTAAGGACCCATACACCACAAGCAGAGACAGAATGAAAGCATTGAAACAGTCGCTTTCATGCCCGATCAGACCGCTTTTTAGACATTTTTTAAATTTTTTTAGAGACTTAAAAATAAATAAAAATGAAATTTCCCCACCCCCACACTTGAACGACACATTGTCCTCAATGTGAGCTAGGAATAAAATAAAGAAGAAATAAAAATAAAATACAACAGTAAAAGGAACAGACTCCCCTGGATAAGCAATATGCGTACGAGTCCGTTCAATTCCTTCCAATGTCGGCCGTATAGCATTTCATTTGCAGCCGATAAATAAACTTGAAACAAAGAAACAAGAAAAACAAAACAAAACAAACAAATCGGGATACCTGCAAACATTAGTGATTTCCATATCGCCCCCGTCCGACTGGAGATTGAGCACGGTCAGGGCGATCTATTCTTACAATTAAAATCATAACAAGTAATCCCATGACTCCAACAAAAATAACACTGACCCAAACACACTTGAAAATAAAAATAAACTAAAATAAAACAACATAAAACCAAATAAATATACAAAATATACAAAAAACATACCTGATGTTCATTCATGGTGGTCTCAAAGAACATTTGCCTACCGAATTCCCAATGTATGTTCGGTAGTTGACATGTCGAATCTTTATCTTCTTTCTTATCCTTGACATGTCTGCAGGATCATTGCTGGGCCACTTCACTATACTTTGTCCAATATCTTCAATGCTCACCTTCCTCTTTTGCCCACTCAAGCCATCATCCTCAACTTTATCTATTTTCCTCATAAATATGGGAGGATGGGTAGGATACACCAAGGTCACCCAGTTCACAGGTTCTTCAACAGGTGTGTCTGCAAGTTGTTGTACGCAAGAAGTCACGTCTGATTTAAGGCTTATAGCTTCCTCCATCACAACCAGGCCCACATGTGACTCTTCAACAACTTTTTCAGCCACATCAACATTAACCATATCTGCTTCAACTGTCAAATCTTCAAGTGCTAATTCTTCTGCCAGTTGACCAACCTGCTTAAACAATGCCTCCACAGTTTTGTCTCTAACTTCATTGTCCTTTTGAATCCCCTTAACATCTTCCTGGATAGCCTTTACATCTTCCTGAACTGCCTTTACATCAGCCTGAACAACCTTTATGGCCTCTAAGATCGCATTCAGTTGGGCCTTGCTTCCCTCTTCACTGTTCTGTTGCGGTTGATAATCATAGTTAACACTTTGGCCTCCATTAACAATCGGATCAGGATTTGTGTAGTAACATGTAGTTTGTTTCCTGGATTGGTAGATGGTTGGCTTGTAGTATCTTTGCTGATAGTTCTGATATTGTGGCCAATAACAAGAGGATGATAGGTGTGAGCTTTCAGGTTTTTCTAGCCCAAAGATAATACGATCCTGTCGTGCCTTATATGCTTCAACTCTCTGACTGGCCACAGGACAATCTTGCATCACATGATATGGGCTCTCACAACAACCACATGCATCATAATCCACCCAGTTCATCCTGAATTCAATTTCCCTGCAAAGACTAACACACCCAGCGTAATACTGAACAAAACAAAGAAAACTAGCAGAAAATAAAGGACAAGAACAAATATTTTTTGGTTTTTTTTAACTTTTTATATAAATAAACTAAAAACACTAAGCGCACGAACTCCCCGGCAACGGCGCCATTTTGATCGCGTGTCGAAGTGCTAATCAAAAACTATATTAAAAACAACTCCTTAGCTACAAGGACTGCAGTATAGGGAGTAGGGTTGTCGAACCACGAGGAGTATGTGGTTAGTGTTAATAGCAATTTTTAACTATAATAATAGAAAAACTAATAAAATTAAAGTGTTGCTTTGCTTGCAAGAAAAGATTGATTAAAGTTTGATTAAAAACAATAATATAAAGAAAACGGTCACTCCGGGTTTCTGATTTGGTAATTATCAAACGAATTCTGTTATTACCCTATCTAGGAAATCACATAGACATGACTTTGTTTAAGTTGTTCGACCCAATTCAGCTATCATAACATTAATTGCAAAGTTAAATTAATCCTAGTGCAAGAAAACCAAGATACGATAACATAATGCAATAATATTAATTAACCAAACTGTCTAGATTAGTCAAACATACAATCAGACGCAAAGAACTTTAAGGTGTTCACAAAATCTGATCCAAATAACAAGTATCAAACAGAAAACAAATGATAAAGTACCCAAATCGTTCACCCGGAGAGAACCGCAAGATATTTAGCCGTGCATAATCATGATTTCGGCTTCAAAACTTGTTCTGGATTGCTCTGGCATCAACCGGAATGAATGGAACTACAAAAAGGCTTCAAAATCGTCCCTTAGGAGCTCTGGAAGTCGAAGATAATGTCTCCAAACGGCTGATTAGGTTTTTACCAAGAAAATGGGCTTTTTGTTGGTCTGGAAGGTATTAGAGACCCATGAATAACTATTTATGGAATTAGAGCGTCTCTAACAACCAAAAATGTCGCGGGGGCATCTTCAGTAATTACCGAAATTCATTAAGGGTAAAATCGTCATTTTCTTCTATTTTACTTCCTGGAGACCCGCGAATAACCTTTACTGAAATTAGAGGGTCTCTAATTTCAGTTCTTCCAGATTTGTTTCTTTTTCGATTTCCAATTTCATCGAATGCTCATCTCCTCTCCAACTAAGCTCTTTTCTACTCATTTTAGCCCACGAACACCTATTTAACACCAAGACATAAATAAGTATCTAAGACTCACTATAAACGAACGATAAACGATTAAAAACTATACAAAACTAATATATAAATGTGATGCATTTGGCAACACATCAGACCATTAAAATAAAAAGGTTGACAAGTTGGGACTGCTGCCTTCTAACCCCCAAAGTTGGGATTATTAAATTCCATTTCCCCATAAAATATTCATTAAAGTGTTTATGCTTGTTATTGTTCTATTAAAATTTAATGAATAGATTGAATGTATTTAAGGGACATAATGTGATTGTAAGATGTTTCCGCTCTATCAAAGCACTAGAGTGTTCAAATCATGTGATGTGGATATGTATATAGGTAGAGACGGGAACAAAAATCGTTTTTTAACCTAACCCAGTTTGCAATACCAGACCACGAGTTTATATATACCGGATTCCCTTCTCATCACTCAAATCAGATTCAAGTTTCAACCTAACCCATGATTTTTTGTTTTTTTTTCTAGATTGCTGGTTTTGGATACTGGTTTAAATTTATGACCCGAACCGGTTACTTCTCATAAGAGTTGCTAAATTGATTCACCCGATTTGTACACCAAATAGTATAAGTTTTGTTGGAACTTGTTTCTCCGTTGCATGAAATAATCGTGTTTATCTAGCCGCCACTATGAAAGTACAAAGTCGGTGGCTAGCCGCCACCGACAAAACAAATATTACAACTTTGCCCTTCTTTGAAATTACAATATTGCCCTCTGTATTTTTCTTTTTTCTACCTCCCACAAATAAGAAACAAAATATTACACTTTTAACCTCATTTAGTTTATAACAACTTTATAAAATGTTGTTTAGACCCCTTTAGTTTTAAAAGTTTCTTTCGCTAAGATAAAAACTTTGTAACGCGCTTATTTTTATGTAAGTCTTGGTGCAACATTAACTTAAATTCACTTTCAGGGTTCGACTTATGCATTGTTTACGAATCGTGTGTTGACTGCCGTTCGTTATAGCTCAGTAGGTAGAGCGCCTACGTTTTAACCACGTGTTCTTGGGTTCGGGTCTCACGGATGGCCTTTTTTCCACAATCATATTTATTCTTACCGGGTTAGATACGTGTTCGCGAGGCAACGCCCGCGAGTTCACTTTTTTTGGCAATTTTCTTTTGCGCATTGTGTTCTACGAATTACGTGTAGCACATTGTGTTTTACGCTTCGCGTGTTACTACACGATTCGTCTCGTTGCGCGCCGCCGCATAGCGCGGCGGGTACTAGTTAAAATAAAACCCCAAATTTGTCTTTTCTAGTTTCTACACACACTTCAAAGACAGAAAGATTCCCGCCACCGGTCATCCTCTTCACTTCTTCTTCAGAGAAAAAACAAATCAAATCTCTCTTTGTTTTTTTAATCCAAAAAATAATAAATCACCTAATACTGTAATACATATTTTAATCAACATAAACATAAAAACCAAGCAAATCTAGATCTTAATATTTTCTATCCCACAGAACCTTCCTCTCTCTAAACCCCACAAAAAAAATTGCAGGTTTACTGGTCACCGGAGATCATAACCCCACCACCATGAATAATAAAAACAAAACAATAACCCATTAAAACTAACACCATGAAACCTTATTTACTCATCTTCCTCTTCACCTTACTGTTCTTCACCTCTGTCACCACCACCATCACTCACCGGAGATCCCTCCACCAGCCATTGTTTCCGGCCACCTCATCACCACCACGACCATCACCACCGTCTCCAACTCCCGACAACCCCTTCTTCCATGATCACACCCCAGACCCACCACCGTCGTCGCCTCCACAGCCGCCACTATCGCCGCCGTATACGGCGGCGGAACAAACGGCCGACCAGAATACTCAACCGCCGGCGAGAAAGTCCGGCGAGAGAAGTAAATTAGTGGTGGTGGTTCTGTTTGGGGTGGTGAGTGTGATAATATTATGGGGAGTTGTATTTTATGTTTATAAGTATAGATTAAAGAGACGTGGTATTAATAATAATAATGATAATAATAATAATAATAATAATAATAATAATACGACGACGTTTAGGTATGTTGGAGCTGCTGAATCACCAATAACGGCAAGGGAGTTAGGAAACGGAAGTTTAAACGGGTCGCCGTATTATAAACTTAACGGAGTTAAGTTAGCCGATAGGTATAGGCCGAGCCCTGAGCTGCAGCCGCTTCCACCGCTTAGTAAGCTTAAGCCGCCGGCTAAGCCGGATAAGCCGCCGGTGGTTGCGGCTACGGCTTGTTCTGATGATGATGATGAAGAGATTCATGGTTTTTATACTCCAAATGGTTCGGTTATGAGTAGTATAGATGATGGGTTTTCTGTTAAGGGTTTGGGTTCGAAACCGGTTTATTATTCGAAAAAAAGTTCGCCTAGATCAAGATTTTCGGTGTCTTCTTCGCCGGAAACTATGTCGGAAAACAATCGTCCGGCTAGTTATCCGGCGAAAGAACCATCGGATAAGCAACTTTTTCCGATTAAGACTACCTTGACATCATCTTCTAAACAACAATTGCGAAAATCGGACTCGTTGAGTCCGGCCGCTAAAGTGATTCCGAAAATCGTGAAACAAGTGTCGAAGGATGATCATGTTGAAGGCGAAGATGGTTCGAACGAGCTTGGGGCGAATTCCGATAGATTGATAAGCTCTGTTCGGTAAGCATAGCGGTTCCTGACCTGTGTAAGACACGATCAAACCTGTTAAGAAAAAAATACACTATGTAATTTTATGCCGTTCTTGTTACATAAAACATACAACTGTGTTATAGACATAAGGTATAAAGTAGTTAAACAAATCTTATTTAGATTTGATACTTGTAATTTTCACGTCGTCACTAACCTGTTAAACTTAGTAAGACACGATTTGCCAACCATAAGCATAGCGTATAGGGTCATGCTAAAGAAACACCTCAAAAGGGGGGGTTTTATTGAATGTACACCCCTCCATTGTGACATATAGCTCTAAAAACCAATTAAATTAATAGAGGTTGATTAGAAAAGTAGGGGCACATTTAGCGATCTATTACCGTGTAAAGTTACTCTACCTAGGGTAGTAAATAAACAAAACATTCACCTAAGCGTTAGTCAACTGTTTTGCAAGAAGTTCGTTCATGTGTGTTCGTGAACGTTTGGTAACGTATTTGTTTATGTTCGTTCATTAAGGTTTTAAATATTTTTATGTCTTTGTGAACCATTGTTGGTCCGATAAAAGCTTAGCGAATGAACATGAACAATGCCTTGTTTATTTCGGTTCATTTACAACCCTAACTCTGTCTATATCAGCTTTTGCTTATAATGTTTGTAGATTAAATGAGGATATAATGGGGTCTTTTTTTGTCTATGATTCCAGTAGCTCATCAAAGAAAGAAGAAACACGAAAATCGGCCCAGGAAAACCAAGTATTGGATCCAAAGAAATTGCACAACATAGCTAGACTGTTGAAAGATTTACATGTAACAGAAGAGGAAGTATATGAAGCACTTGTAGAAGGTAATTGACTGTTTATGTCACAAAAAATGGAGATGTAGTTAAAGAACTCTAAAGGCGTAGACCATTTTCGTTTGGTGCAACAGGAAATGCAGACGGTTTGGGTGCCGAACTCTTGGAAACACTCGTAAAAATGGCTCCAACGAATGAGGAAGAGATCAAACTTAAAGATTACAGAGGTGATATGTCGAAATTAGGGTCTGCAGAAAGGTTCTTGAAGGCAATTCTTGATATCCCGTTTGCGTTCAGAAGACTCGAGGCCCTGCTTTACAAGGCGAATTTTGAAAATGAAGTTAAATACTTGAGGTCTTCTTTTCAGACATTAGAGGTAGTGCTCATTGATCATTGAAGAAACTATAAATTGTATATGTTTATTGTAATTTGTAGGTGGTTTTACACTTGATTCCCTCTAGCAAAGCGCTCATGCTCGATCATTTAAGAAAGTATAAACCTTTTTTTAGTTTCTTATAATTTGTGGCTAATTATGCGCGTGATCCCCTCTAGCGGAGTGCATACGATCAATCCTTCAAGAAAGTATAAATCTTTATTAGTTTCCTGTAATTTGTAGCTAACTATACATGTGATTCCCATCTCCCTCTAACAGAGGGCTCATGCTCGATCATTCAAGAAAGTATAAATCGTTATTAGTTTCTTGTACCCTCTAGCAGTGGTTACAGGTTCGAATCCAGCTTCCATTGGTTTCTGCCTTTCAAACCACTTGCCTAGCACAAGCTATGTTTTACATGATTCCATTGGTTAGCGGGGTATTGATGGGGCTAGTGAGTTTTCCAGTGACGGGTACTCAAGAGTTTTTGAAAAAAAGTTTGTAGCTGATTTTATGCTGTGTGTAAATTTGTTTCAGGCAGCAAGTGAGGAGCTAAAGAACAGTAAGTTATTCCTTAAACTTCTTGAAGCTGTATTACAAACAGGAAACCATATGAATGTCGGGCCGAATCTTGGTGAAGCTACTGCTTTCAAACTATACACCCTTTTAAAGCTAGTGGATATAAAGGGAATCGATGGAAAAGCGACCTTGCTTCACTTTGTGGTCCAAGAAATCATCAGATCAGAAGGCATAGAGTCTCATTCCAAAACCGAATTAAATCCTGCTTTCATAGAAGGGATTTTCAAGAAACAAGCGTTACAAATTTCCGACGTGTTAAACCAAGAATTAACTCATGTCAAGAAAGCAGCAGGAATGGATTCACATGTTCTTAGTGGTCAAGTGTCGAAACTTGAACTTGAGTTGCAGAAAATTCAATCAGAATGTGATCATGAAACACAAGATATTCAAGGGAACTTTTATAGGTCGATAAGAACGTTCACTACAGAAGCCGAAACAGAGCTTAAGACGATCAAGATTGACGAAAAGAAGGCGTTGGCATCGGTTGAAGATGTAAGCGAGTACTTCCATGGTGATGGTGTGAAAGAGGGAGTATACCCTTTGCGAATCTTTGCGATTGTAAGAGATTTTATGGGCAAACTGGATAATGTATGCAGGGAAGTTGGGCAAACACAAGGTACAGCAATAGAGGGTGCTGCAACATCTTTTCGGGTTCCTATCAGTGATCCATTACCCAATGTGACAATATACAAGACACATCATAGTAGTAGTTCAGATGAAGAAAGGCGAATAGGCGATACTCATCTACAAGATGAAGATTAAGTTTCAGTTGTACAAAAATAAGCTTTCATTTTCTTTCAAATTTTGCCCTTAGTGAGTATAAGAAAATTGTTAGAAAAATCTAGTTGAATAAAGTTTTGGGATTTCAAGATCATCCATCATGTTTTAGTTTAAAATTTAGAAGAGTTTTTTTTATCAACATGTAAATTCTTTTATGTTTTGGATCAGTTTCATATGATGTCATGATCAATTTAAAAACTGAATACATAAAGTATTAAAAGGTATATAAATTGTTTTACAGAACTTCAAACATTAATCTACACAGTAAACACAAACAAGGTCAAAGTTCAATCACTGTCAATTCAAAAATATAAAACAAGTTTAAAATTAAATTATCTAAAATGAAATAATTTAAAAAAAAATTCAGTCTGATCAGCCGGTCCAACTGAAAAAACAAAAATACCAGGCGGTTCAACCAATTGCCGGCCCATAGCATGCAAACCGAAGCAACAGGTGCTTCCTGGCCCTATTTGAGGCCTGTCTTGACCTTGGCATATCATCAAGCTATTGGTATAAATAACTTGTATGAAGAACATAAAGTTATTGCTATACATAACCCGATTGCGGCCTACTTTCATTAAACTGGAAAAGAATTTTGCAATTAATAAAAAATAGACTTCTAGACTTAATGAAGAGATGGAAACTCATCTAGTTGTTTGGTTTTGCCTAATGCAATCTCAAACTGGGATCATCTTCAAGATCACAGCAATCGGCATGCTCATAAACCCGGTCAAAATGCTATAGTACCATTGTGTCCTTGTTAAAGGCGAAGTACTTGCAAACGTACCCAAAAACTCGATTATTATCACCTGGAAAACCACAGTTGCACTCAAAACACCCACAAACACATTGTTCTTCAATATCCCGCTCAACACGTTTACTTTTTCCATTTCTCTAGAGTTAATCTCGTTGAATAGCTGCAACAAGTTATGATGATTATTAAAACCGTTATGATCACGTTGTTCATGTATGTTATTGAGATAAGTAACATATAATGTACCTGACAGAAGACAAATGAGTTGAAAATAAGTGTGTTGAGGATCAGATCTGAATTGTGTCCATATAGGCCATAGAATGATTTCCCTTTGGTCTGAAGTAGCCATATCACTATGAATTGGTACAATGATTGCCCGAAGATGTTCCTCCACATAACATTGTCGATGAAATTTCCATGTCGTCCGACTGGAGTCCTCTTCATTAGTGCATCGTTTGGAGGCTCGGTAGCAAGTGCCAGTGCTCCCAATGTGTCCATGATCATGTTCACCCACAACAGCTGAACCGCTGTCAGCGGAGTGCTCCCTAAAGTAGTAATACACAAAAAAAAAAAAAAAAAAAAAATTAGATGATCCAAGTTGCAAGTGGACAAGTGGTAGCTTCTATCAACATACGATGAACAAGTGTAACTCTAACGTCCGGCCCCTCATGACAACCACTATTGTTCACTTTTCCTATTAGGAGTTCATCCATGACAGTGGCGAATCTTGACCCGAAACTTCGGGGGGTCGAAAACCAGTTTCAAGGGGTCGAAACCTTATATACCAAAAATTTCTATGCGAATACTATATAATCGGAACTTCTGAGGGGGGGGGGGGCGGCCGCCCCTCCCCGCCCCTTAAAAGAATCGCCTCTGATCCATGAGAAGCTCATGAATTTGTTTTCAGTAACCCGAGTGGAAGATTCTCAGGAGGTCACGACTCACGAGTCCTGAATTGTTCCCACCAAAGCACGCTTAACTGTGGAGTTTTTCTTTCATCCACAGTCAATGTACGCAAACCACGTCAGTGGTATATGGGTTCGGGTGTTCCTTATGTCCTAGAGATGTGGGATTTGCTTAACGTGTTATGGTAATTGTACCTGTCAAACAAGCTGATGAGAAGTTCACCATTAAAGCAACAATGTTGACAGTCAGCTGAAACTGTACAAATTTTTGGATGTTTATATAGACCGACCGACCCCACTTTGCAACAGTCACAATCGTTGAGAAATTATCATCCAGGATTATAACATCTGCACTTTCTTTAGCTACCTGAAGTTTGTTAAAAGATACATAAAAAAGTTGCATCTATCTGTAAGGTGAAGTTATGCGAAAACCTTGTTAACATACCTCAGTTCCGGCAATGCCCATTGCAAGCCCAATATCTGCTTCATGAAGCGCTGGTGCATCGTTTGTTCCATCACCTGTGACAGCCACAACCTCACCAAACGTGGTCCGCAAGTGTTTCACTAGTGTATGTTTATCTAAAGGTGAAGACCGAGCCATCACCTACAGGAAGTAATACGACCATGTTAAGATTTATCGCATGCCCAATGCAAGCTGTGTTTTACCTGGCCATTGGTTAGCAGGGTATTGGTGGGGCCCGTGAGTTTTCCAGCGACAAATTCTCACGGTTATCAAATAGAATATGTTATACCAACCTGAATCTTGGGAACAAGTTCATCCAATTCCTCAAGACTCTTCTCACGGAAATCTGGACCTTCGATTGCTATACCGTCATCTCTAAGTATTCCACATTCTTTAGCTATGGCTTTTGCTGTGTTTATATTGTCCCCTGTAACCATACGAACAGTTATACCAGCTGATCTACAAAGAGCAACCGATTCCTTGACACCTGGACGGACAGGATCCTTTATACCCACAATTCCTATACACGTATACCCAGAACCCGGGATTGGAGTGTCAGCAGACACACTCTTGTCCAGGTCTATATAGGCTAGACAAAGAGTTCTAAGAGCTTCACCAGCAAATTGGTCAATTGTACTTTTTAAATAATTAAGGGGCCCTTCTTTTAGATCAACAACTTCTCCTTCTGTATTGATCACTTTACTACAAGCAGCTAATATTATTTCTGAAGCACCTTTGCAGTGAGCTCTTACACCGCCGTCCGGAAGCTTCAGAACCACCCCCATTCGTTTTTTCGATGAGTTAAATGGCTCAACTCTTAGAACTGTCGATGACTGACGCTCGGATTGGAATTCACCACCAAGTGACAACCCGAATTCCAGTATCGCAGCCTCAGTAGGCGTTCCAAGTATCTCACGCTTCCCGTCTTTGTTACTCACAACTTCTCCCCCTGTGTTGGTGAATATTGATTGTAGAAGAATCTTTAATGCTTTATCTGGTATGGCAGGATTTCCTTGTTTGTTTACATCCATTGAATTTAAACAAATGCATGATTTAACAACTGTCATTTTGTTGGTTGTTAGTGTGCCTGTTTTATCGCTGCATATAGTTGTAGCTGACCCCATGGTTTCGCAGGCAGCAAGGTGGCGAACAAGCGCCTTGTCGTTCATCATTTTTTTCATGGCGAAAGCGAGGCTTAATGTGACAGCCAGAGGCAGCCCTTCTGGAACCGCAACGACAACAATGGTGACAGCAATAGCAAAATATTCCAATAGTTCTAGAGCTTCATCTGCAGACCAACTCCATTGTGTTCCTGTTGAGAACTTACGGACAAGCAACTGTTGCACTAGTACTGCAAAAGTTACAACGGCAAAGAAAAGACCAATCTTTCCAATGACGGTTGCAACGCCATTTAGTTTAACCTGAAGCGGTGTTTCATCATCTCCTCCTTCACTAAGAGTAGCCATAAGTTTTCCCCATTGAGTTCGCATCCCAACCGTTGTAACCAACATTTTGCATGAACCATCTTGGACCTTGGTTCCAGACATCAACCAAGGATTTTCAGCGCTCACCATAACCGGTTCACTCTCTCCAGTCAAACTGGATTCGTCGATAGAGACTGCAAACCCTGAAAGGAAAAGACCATCTGCAGGGACTTGATCTCCTATCGAAAGATGTACAATATCACCAGGAAGTAGCTCGTATATCGACAGCTTTTGCCTGTATCCGTTCCTCGTCACTTGAACGGATATTTTCTTTTTCTCTTTGTCCAAATCCCGGAACTGTAAAGATTGGCGATAATCACTTGTTGCAGTTACAAAAACTACCAGCAAAATACTTGCAACAATCCCAAGACCATCATGAGCGCCTTTCGGCCAACCTTCTGTTGCTATGCCAACAACTAAAGATACAAAGGCGCACATCGCGAGGATCATAAGCGTCATATCATGAAGCGCTTCCCATACAAACACCCAAAAGCTTCGTTGTGGGCTTTCAGCAAACTTATTGATTCCAAACACTTCTTGTCGGCGGGCTAGCCCTTCATGATCAATAGAAATCCCATTGGTGATTGATGTCTTAAGCTTTTCTGCAAGGCTCTCCACACCACCGTGAAATTTTAGCTTTTTAAGGTCATGAGCTTCGACAAGAGAGGCTGCTTCGTCAGCACAGATGTCAAAACCAGCGTCTTGTACATCATCAGGCACCTCGTAATCACAACTATGCGCTCCTGTGTACACAGTATCAGTAGAATACAAACAAAATCATAATACGACGGAAAAAAATAAGAAAATTTTGATTATGGCAGAATTAGGAACTTGCCTTGTATAAATTGAAATGCAGCCTTTGACACTAAAACGGCAATCCTCAGCTTCTCCTAATCATTAAATTGCAAACATCAGTTGTCAAATACAAAAATCTTATGAGTTACTTGGCGCAAAGGGGTGCCACCGGTCCCAAACAACTTCAGATTGGCTACTTTGGTAAAATATTTTCTACTCAACCTACTTATTTGCAAGGATAAACTAAGAACGGAACACTTTTGAAACTTGGTTACTATTTTGTCAAATATTCATAATAAATAATAAACTCTTAAATTACGCTTAGATCATAATGTTTCATATATCGAAATATTAGATTAGAGCATACTGATTTATGCAGTTACTTGTTACATAGATGGCCTATATGGCTACATATTGATAGGAAGCCTTAACATTATATTCATTACATTGACTCAATTGAGATAACACATGTTACACTTACTTGATCCTCTTTAAGAAAATACATATAAATGTATAACATATCCATATCCATAACCATGCATAAATTAATTCAATCAGACAACATGAATTACAATCTAATTGTCAATGTAGATCCATTCGGACGTTCGTATGTATGTATGTATGTATGTATGTATGTATGTATGTATGTATGTATGTATGTATGTATGTATGTATGTATGTATGTATGTATGTATGTATGTATGTATGTATGTATGTATGTATGTATGTATGTTTTTTAATGTAAAAACAAAGGGACAACCTGATTCGTACGTCGCATAGCAGCAGCCTCATTACGCTTCGACAGGTTAGCAGTGAACCTAAATCGTCTCTTAGGATTCTTAACAACATGACACAGACTCCTCCATTTCTGTAACACCTCCTCGGACGAATGTTTCGACTTCACCGCATGAAAATCATGATTCAAGTAGTTTTCCATTCCCATTTTCTCCTCAAAATCTCCTATAAATCCACTTTATTCATGCAAACCGAATGATCAAATCTCAATCTCAATATCAATACCAATTTCACATTATATTACACGCGTAACACGTTAAACTCGCAATTTTGGACCACACATTGGAGAAAAAAAGTTTTATATAGAGAAAACACGAAGACAGAATCAGATTCTGGACATGATTGTGTTGAACAAAAGCTGTAAAATGCATGGAATGAACTTTACGTAAATGGTGATTCGAATTCTACAAACTTTAACGAGAAAATTCGATGAAACTTTGTTTAGATGAATGAGAAAAATGTGATGAGGTATGAATTTAGGAGTGTTAGTTTTTTTTTCTTTTTTTTTGTGTAACGGTTTGTTTCTTTCTTTATCATGACAATGTACCGAAACTTATGGAAATAACAATGGCCGTGTTTATTTTCCTTATTTGGTAAATTTATGAATAAACAACAAAAGGGTTGGATGTTTTATAAAAAGAATGGCAATTCCTTTTAATATATGGTGATGTTTGCCAAAATAACAACTCAAAGGAGAAGTTTTTGGTAAATTCATTGAAGATATAGTGGTATGCAGGTGATCATTCTTTGGTGACCTACAGTGGTGGTTTGCATCATTGTCGACCCGTTTGGGAGGATTAGGGCTTCTATCAGCGAAGGATGTTGGGGCTTATGCTTTTGTGGGGTCGAGAGTTCAGTCTTGGGAACTACAGGACCACGTCTTAAGGAATAACGGGGTTGTTGTTGTTGCTGTTGCTGTTGTTGGTGCTGGTGCTGTTGCTGTTGTTGTTGTTAGTAGTAGTAGTCGTCTTTGTTCGAACCAGGTGTCCGCGTCTTCATTATTTTTTTTTACTGTTTTAAGCTTCTTTCTCACGAACACCTACAAAATAATTAAAATAATAAATACATAATAAAAACGTCATGAAACGAATAAAAACTTGACTAAATAATATACAAAATACATAGGAAAAGATATGTGTTTTGCTACACATCAACAAACAAGGCAAAATGGTTGAAAGCCATTCGAAGTAAGTCAAATGCATAAAAGCTGTAGGGATATAGTTTTTAAATCATACTATTATTTATAGAATTGAAGAAATTCTCACTGTTCTCACTTAGATATAACCATCAATGCTATGTTGAGGTGGCTTGCTTACACTACAAAGCTTCACTATGAGGCCAAATCTAACATGCTTCGATGGGGGTGGAAATCAGTTTTATATTTGTCTATTATTTGTGGTCATAGAATTTGGAGGCCTGGCGCCTACAATTAGTTTAGTGGCCCAAAGCCTACCATTTGTTTTGCTTTAATGTTTTTGGCTTTAAATTTGACCATTTAATGAAGAAGTGCTAATGAAGAAGTGGCTTGAAGACCTGAGAGGGCTATACGACGCCACTTCTTAATTTTGTCAAGAAAGTAATAGTTAAAGTTTATTGGCTATTAAATGTTGGGTAACATTAAACATTTTTATGATATTTTGCATTCAACGCAAATCGATACAAATGCATTATGCGTTTATCAGAGTATTCAACATGTTGTTGGATCTTAAACAAACACCTCATTCTAGGGGTAGGTGTGCAACATTCAAATGGAACCAAACGTTACTATATTCAGGGGATGATGTTTGTGGTTGCAGCTAAGGATCTGCATGCTGGTGATGAAATGCATTTTCTGTTCTTTAACAAAAAAAAGGTTTGTTGATGCTATCTAATGTTGTTACATGAGGGGTAATTAGTTTGGTTTATTTGGTAATTCTTTTTGGGTTTGGACAAAGTTTGGTGGTTTCACTTTTGAACATGATGAATAGTTATAAGTTTAGTA
Source organism: Ambrosia artemisiifolia (assembly GCA_032199755.1). Lineage (NCBI taxonomy): Eukaryota > Viridiplantae > Streptophyta > Magnoliopsida > Asterales > Asteraceae > Ambrosia > Ambrosia artemisiifolia. The sequence goes on along the minus strand of CM063521.1, from coordinate 43,235,872 downwards.
CTCTTCTTGATTACTTGAAATGTAGTATTTTGTTGTCTTTTGTTTTGCTATGGTTAACAATTTTTGTGTATACTATTATCATCATCATCATCGTCGTATTATTATTATTATTATTATTATTATTATTATTATAATTACAAAAGGTGGTCATGCTATTTGTTGTGCATTTAGAAATACATATATGACATGAGTTCAAATACAAGAATCCAAACTCAAATTTACGGGTATGTCATTCCAATGGCTATGAATCTTTTTAACCAAATCCAAGTAATTTTTGGATGATCTTTTGGTTACCTATGAACCTATAAGAAACAATCGTAAGGATGTTGGCTTCCTGCAAAACAACCATATCATAGAGCCACTTATGGAAAAAAAATTACGCGTATGTTAATAGTTTAATTGTTCACGACAAACAGTTATATTGTTTAAGACTATTAGCCCATTTTGCTTTCCACATTTGAATTCTTTGTTAAACCTATAAACTTCAATATATTGGGTTTTTTTTAACATATAATACAATCTTTATAGATTTTTTTTTCATTCGACTTGCGCATTTACCATGTGTACACACGGGACTCTAACATAATACTTACATTTTACCTTATACATCACAAAACTCTAAATTTACGCAAAACTCTAAAAATCCATAATCTCTACAACTTTTACCTTAATTTTTTTTATTTTACATATTTACCTCATAGATCACAAAACTCTAAAAAACCAATAGTCTCTACTACTTTTAGCATTCCCGTATTTGACATATTGTTGTTTATCAATTTTGCATATTAGTATTTTGTACGTTAAATCTAATGAGTTTGTAGTAGTCATAAACTAAAAGTAAAACAATTTATCTATACTATCTTATAAAGCATTTCACAAGGACCTCTTAATTTTTAAGTAATACAACTACAAAAGCTTAAAGTACAACACATAATGCATATAATAACTACTTTTTAAGGGTATTTATGTCTTTCCAAACATAAGTTACACATATACCCCTTATTAGTTATAATTTCCCCCCTTTATCTATTTATACTATATTATAATTTTATACAATACTTACATATTTGTCCATCAACTTTACTTAATTTTTGTTTATTTAAATAGTAATTACACTTTTGCACCTTTATTTTAACTAACCACCACCCACCATTTTTAAACGTTCATAACTTTTTCAGACGATAATAGTTTATTAATATTATTACACCGTATAAAAGAGCACTTTATCCTCTTTAATTTGAGTATAGTATTGTTATAGTTTTTAAATTTTTAAAAAATTATATGTTAGGGTTAACTGGTTAAGCAATAACCGTAACGAAAACTAAGAAAAAAAAACGAAAACGAACTGAAATCATCTAAACTTTATTATAATACATTTCCCAATGATCACTTAAAATTCAAGTTTTACAAGTATATTGCTTAGAGTACAAAACACAATGCAGATAATAACTAATTTTTTAGGGCAAACATGTCTTTTAAAAAATACTTACACATGTGTCTTTCATCTTTGCTCAACTTTTGTTTATTTAAATAGTAATTACACTTTTGCACCCTTAGTTTAACGAACTAGCCCCATGATTTTTAAATGTCCATAACTTTTTCGTGCGTAAATATTTTCTTAATATTAATACACCATATAAACGAGCATTTATTCTTTTTAATTTGAGTATAGTATTGATGTAGTTTTTCATATAATATGATATGTTTAAGTAATAACTGGAATGAAAACGAACTGTTTAGACAAAAAATAATAATTACATGTTTTCCCTTGTTTTAAGGAAACTACCCCCATGATTTTTAAATGGCCATAATTTTTTCATTGGTTAACTTTTTTTTTTTTTAAAATTATCTTAAAAACGAGAATTTTATTCTCTTTAATTTGAGTATAGTAATGCTAATATTTTATTGTAATTTTAAAAAGTTGATGTATTATTTGTGATTTACCAGGGCCGACTCGACCATTTTAGGGGCCTAAAACGAATTTTAAATTTTAGGCTCTTTTAGCATAACAGAGACCACAGTAAAAAAAATGCAACAGAAGATAGTTGGACTTTGATGATCGTGATTTTACGATTCAAGTATACGACCTTTCACCGTTAATACACAATTTGATTCGATTTCCATTCCTCACTTTCCCGCTTTCGTTTTTAACCTAACCTTGTTGCCTCTTTTTGGAACGAGCTACAATTCAATACTACATAAACAAATTCGATACAAATATAACATAACATCATAGAATGGGGCCCCAAAAAGATGGGGCACTAAGCCCATGCTTTAGTACACTTATACTTTGGCCAAAGTTTAGTTTTGGTTATTAACAAATTAACTTAACTGGACTGGAAAACGACAATCTTATCAAATAAACAGAATCAATTAACCAATCGGTTAATAAGATTATTTAACTGTTGACTTTTGTTTTGATTGAGCCTAATAATTGAATTAAACCATGCATACTGGTAAAAGTAGATGTGTTCCCGCCGCATCGCGCGGGCACACTACTAGTTATTCATTATGAATATGAATTAAAACGAATTCGAGTTTCTTATACGAATTGAATACGGATCAAATTAATTGAATTTTAATCGAATACGAATTCAGGTAACAAGATTAAAAATTAGAGAATTTCGATTCCAATAATTCAAAAATTCGTTATTCGATTCGTTCTAACACTGGTGTCCGAATCAAACACCACTTGTCCAACCCGACCCGTCAGTCGGATATACCCCCACCCCTCTGGCTCAACCTCCTTGTCTCCGTACATCTCCAACGCCGTTCTCCCTCTCTCTCTCTCTACTCTCTCTCTTATCAAAGACGATGACGAGCGGACCAGGACTATTCTCCGATATCGGCAAGAAAGCCAAAGGTTCGTAACATCTCTGATTATTATTATTATTATTATAACCGTTCGTTATCCGTTATTTGATTGTAATATGCATGCATACACCTTTAGATTCAGTGTATGTGTTCAATTTTTCATCTGTTGTTGGTTATGTGTAGATCTGCTAACGAGAGACTACATATCGGATCCGAAGTTTTCCGTTTCAACGAGCAGTGTTTCTGGAGTTGTATGTACCGATTTCTCTTCTTTTGATTTAATTATTGTTGATGTTGTGATGTTGTGAAATGTGGCGTATGGATGTTTTTAAGTTATTTGTTAGGGTTTTTAGTTGATATTTGTTGTATTTGACTTTTAGTGTGATTTTAGTTTCGATCTGTTGTGTTTGTGATTGTGATTTGATTGATTGTTTCAGTAGAATGTGGTTGTGACGGTTTTAGGATGATTAGTCAAAATAACAAAGTTTTAAGTGAAATTAGGCGTAAATGGGAGACTCTTAAGAGTAATAGAAAGGAAATTGAGTATTTGAGTTTGATTTACGCTGTGTTCCCGAGTTAACTTAAAGAGGGAAAAGAATTGAAGGTGGTACGTGCGTCTATGTACAATTAAATAGGCTTTATTTAAAACTAGAAGCTGCATATCTCTTATATGTTTTGCATATAAACCTGTTTATCAAGCAAGCCTTTCATAATATCTTCATCACTTCGGTTGCTTTTACGTATAAAATTTTTACGGATCTAATTTTGATCTAGTGGCTTGAACTACATGAGATGTGCCTTTTTGCCCATGATGTGTTTTCTTCTGCACCTCAGGTGCACGTTTTTAGATCTAGCGTGTTACCAAGTGGAACTGGGCAATTGCTGCTCAATGTCTAGCTTTGCTTTGTGAAGTTATGAAATGTGTATGTATAGATTTATTGATATTTTTCTTATAGTGTTTCCATTTTTGGTTTCCTTTTTACCAGTGTTGGGAAAGATATAGTTATTAATGTGTACTTTCACGTAGTGCTCATTTGGCATATTTATCCCTTCACTAAAGGACACTTACAATTTAGGTAGGATCATTTTAACCATTGGATTGATTAAAATTATTGCAGTGCCAGTAGAGTATGTAACTAGTCAAAGATGGTTTTTTATTAGCGTATGGACCAACTTTAAGGTGGTTGTAGAAATTTGTTAGTTTGATATAGTAATAGTGGTTCACAAGATCGTTATGATCTCTTAAGAAGAAGACTCGTTGAAAGAAGACTGACTTACTGGTTGTTCCCTTTTATGTAACCAAGCAAATCAATGAATGGGCAGTTGAGTTTTGAATGAAAAGAAAGTTTGTGTTAGTTTTTCTCAAATGGATTTTTTGAGATGAATTAATTCTCTTCCAATTGCTAGTTCAAGATTAGCAAACTTGAATGGTGTTCTTTGGAGTCTAAATTAGGATTGAGTGGTGTATCTGTATCTCAATTCAAGTTTAGATTTTGCTCAACGATTAGTTCGGGTGGTGTTTTCTGTATCTCGAATTATCGTTGCCTATCCGTTTTTTTAATTGAATTTTTTTGAATTCCTATCCGTTATCGTGTTCTTATTCCTATCATTTGGTATCAGAGCCAAACGATTCACTGTTTGACTCCGTTTCCTGTTTACCTTCTTGCATCCACAAAAAAAAAACAAAAAGCAAAAAAAAAAATGTTTATTACTTTTCTCGTCAAATCCGATTTCTATGAATTAAAAGTTTTGGAAATTCCCAATTATGAGGAAGCGCCTAAATATGATGATGATGGAGTTCTTTGGATGAAGAAGAGTGTTCGTTTATAAGTCGTGTTCTTAGTGGGACCGTTGTTCATGAGGATTCAACAAGGGAAGCAATCTCACTGAACTTATGTGCAATAGAATCCGATGTCAAAGACTGCATGTTTGTGCGAAAAAGTGAGATTGTTGTTCGTGAGGAGTTTACATTTGGGAGTTTGAGTAAAGAAGGCCAATCAAAAGCTTCTGTCCGTTATGGTGTTTTGAATGATTTGTTTCATGGTTTTAGAAACAACATCCCAGCATTCACCAGCAAATGGAAATTAGAACCAAGTCATAGACCACCATTTGTGATTCAAGAATCTGCACCAACAAAAGGTCTTTTCACATGTCCGTTGGAACAAATCAGGAAAGTTAGTGAAGGAGAATCAATGAAAAATTGGAGATCATTTACTATCATGCACACATTAAAGAATCCACGCAGGTCATGGTTTCGTTTCAAGATATGCACCAACGACTACGTTCCAGAAATACAGCCTGAACCGCCTCCTATGCGAAATACAATATTTAGTGTTAATGTGATTGTCCCAAGTTTGAGGACAAATTTTTTCGAAGACGGAGAGAATGATAGCAATTGCGACCCGGAATCACTAATCATCGTTATAATCGGTTAAGAGATAATAATATGGGTCGGGTTGAACGAGACGGGTCAACCATGGGTCAATTTGTTTCCTTATCTCATAGTTTATAGTAGTTTAATTGTTATGTGTTTCTTAGTTGTACTTTATGCATATTAGGTAGTACCTTTTGTCCCATAACTAGTTTACGTGGGCAAGGTAGTTTTCTTTTGTTCCCTTTCATGTAACCAAGCAAATCAATGAATGGGCAGTTGAGTTTTGAATGAAAAGAAAGTTTGTGTTAGTTTTTTTCAAATGGATTTTTTGAGATGAATTAATTCTCTTCCAATTGCTAGTTCAAGATTAGCAAACTTGAATGGTGTTCTTTGGAGTCTAAATTAGGATTGAGTGGTGTATCTGTATCTCAATTCAAGTTTAGATTTTGCTCAACGACTAGTTCGGGTGGTGTTTTCTGTATCTCGAATTATCGTTGCCTATCTGTTTTTTTTAATTGAATTTTTTTGAATTCCTATCCGTTATCGTGTTCTTATTCCTATCACTTCAGTTTCGGCGTAATTACGAAAATGTCATCGCATAGTTTTATTATTAAAACCAAAATAAAAAGCCTTTAATTTAGAGGTAATTACAAAAATGCCACCGCAGTACTTTTATTACTAAATCCTCTTTTTCAAGCGGTGGTTTGTTGCAATCGCGATGACAGCGGCGCCGTCGGCTGGTGGCCAGGATCGTAGATGTTTTCTTTTATCAATTGTTTTCTAGCGGTTTAGGCGTTTTGCTCGCTGCAACGCGCACCGGCGTACCGACGGAACAATACGACTCTCTACGTTGTGTTATCCGATTAGCAGACGCTCGCAATACCGCTGGTGTAACTCCGCTATTCGTCGGAAAAATCTGCAGGTTTTCACGAATCGGTACCGGTTATGTTTCTACGCCGCGCTAAGCGCGGCGCGTAATTTACTAGTTTATAATGTATCTACTAGAAAGAAAGTATTCTTTAGCTCACAACTAAGTGGTTAATGCGGTAAAAAAATCGGATATCGGTCAATGACCGATATTTGAGATATAGGTTATCGCGGTGAGATATCGTGGGATATCGATAATCTTTATATCATGCAAAATTTATATATATAGCAATCTAACACTAACATTTATAAGACTTAAAACACTTATATTTAACACTAACAATTACCAATTAAGACTTGAAACACTAATAGCAACAATAAGAAGAAAGACAAATGGAAGAACATAGAAGAAGGTACTGATATCGGGAATATCGGTGATTAATCGGTCAGATATCAGTCAATATCGCATTATCGCCGATAATATCGGTACCGATATATTGTATCAATATATCGGTTGATGACCTATAACCGAATATCGGTGATATATTACCGATATATCGGCCGAGTTAACTACATAGGCTCACAAAAGAATTTACTTTTGAGTAACTAGGAAGGAGAAGAGAACCACGATTTAATGAACCTCTTGGACATGTTCTTAGAAAATATGACGAATATGTGATCACATTAGTATTGAGTCGACTAACACATACTTAGTAACCGACTACATAAAATTAATCCTACTTGGTTTTATTTTGAGGTAAAAATATAAATAAACTAACACATTGCTATGTACACCATGTGGAGCTATGGAAGGGCTTTTCAAATAGTACCCCCCGGGACTAATATGGCCAAGTGCCAACGATGTCAGCTGCCAAGGTCTTGAAAAAAGCTAATCACTTATTAAATTAGTCAATCACAAACACAAGTGGATGGTGTTGTAAGTTGTAAGTTTGTAACATTAGTATTGCCTTAATCCTTATAAGTCTTAAACTTCCGTTTTTTACTATGTTGAGGTGATGAAGAAAGTCGTTATCGTCAGCATCCAATCTTTTTGTGAATACATCTACAACTTGATTCTTCATGCCAATATGATTCAACTTGATATCATTATCCATTTTGTTTTAGTAAAAAGTAATTTACCTGACCTGATCACCTCTCATGTTTAGTTATTGCATGAATAGTTTGATTTTTTGCTAGACGTTTTGCTGACCATTGTCTTATTCATGGGAGTAGAATAACGCATTGCTTGATGCAAGTTCTTCAAGAATTATAGAAGCAAAGTGTTCTCTTAAGTTGCCATTCTGCCTTGCCAAAAATATAGTTGATTGTCGTTCAGAACATCAAAAGCTTTGCTCTGCTCCAAGATAATGTACATGTAGACTAACAAAACAAGTATAATGATCTCTCGTATGTGTAAATCATGATAGTTAATTCACTTGCAGTCTTAACCTTCCGTATCCGTAATGGCTTATTAATCATACTCTTCACATATCTTGATTTTGCTAATTGCTTCTGAAAAAATCTTTTGTGGATTCTGCATATGCCTAGTCATCATACTTGATTGTATGGGAAATATCAAGTTGAGTTAAAAGTAGTAGGTTAGACTACCTACCAAGTGCGATATGTGAATGTGATAATCTTCATATACTAATTTCTGTTTATTACTGTTGACTAACAATTTAAAATTCACATGTGGTGTTAATCATCACTTTGAGACGTAAATTTAACAATCTTACGAATGTCAACCTCTTGATGTTTGAGATGACATTGTTTCTAAGAATCCATTGCATGAGTCTTGTAGATAATTCAACCCAACCCACCATCCATGTGTCCTTTGCATCCATTCCCCACAAGTTCCAGTATTTGTTAGGTGTAAGTGCTCATATGATTCACACAGTTATGAACTTTGCCATAGGACTTCATGTTTTCAGCATGGTTTAGAGTTAAGTCAGCAACTGAGCTTTGTGCTTTGAGTTGCTTTAGGTTCTTTTGCTATTGCAACATTTATGTACTACTTTGACACACACACATGTGTGTAAACAGCTTTCATCAACATATTTATCGTAGAATACCTAACATGACTTAATTGTGAATGCCATGATGTCTTCTGGTTTTGTTTACATAGGCAGACTGCTACATCATATAGACATACTATTCTGATGTGATCATATGCACATGTCTTACGGCAGCAGTCAATGACTTCAATCTTTATTTGTTTTTCATTATTATTATTTTCATTGTGTCAAAGGTGCACCCACTGTTGCTTTTTTTATTATACCTGTATATAAGTTGATGTGCTAAAATTACCCGTTGTGCGTTGGATTCCAATTACCTGAGACTTGATCACCCTAACTTGAAATATCGAATACTCAGCTACACCTCTTAACAGTTTTATGTTTTTGATCATTTCAAGTTTTTAATAACTTAAAAAATACCATTTATTATATTTATAAGATTATTATGCAGTTTTGATGCGGGAATGGGTATGGTCGTTTTGGGTAATTAGATGGTATCACCTAATGCCATATTTATTCTAAAACCGCGGATTTTTTATACTTAATCTCATACTAGGTGTCTAGGTCCATGCCCGGATGCCCACATCCCATTATATGTCTTGATTGTTTCAGGTTTTCTCTGTCAGGTTTGAGTTTCTCAGCCATCCCTAGTTGACTATTGCTATATACAGGATACTAGTTTTGAATCCATGCTTTTAACAACCAATCAAATTATAGAGCAAAGTGATGGAAACTTTAAAATGTGAACGATCAATGTCTTGTTGCCTCTAAGCTCAAGTAAGCTGTAAGCATAATCTTATATTACTTTATAATGCAGACACTTACATCAACTGCAACAAAGAAAGGTGGCCTGTCATCAGGAGATGTGGGAGCAGTGTACAAATACAAGAATACATTAATTGATGTCAAACTCGACACTGAATCAAACGTATGTTGCTCAACACTTTTTTATAACATCTCCTATCATATATGATGTATCCCTTCTAATCCCACCCTCGTTTGACAGATTGCTACAACATTAACATTCACTGATATTGTGCCTTCAACAAAAACCATTGCCTCATTCAAACTCCCCGATCTCAAATCTGGCAAGGTAATATATTTCACTACTTTTGTTTATTTATTTATTTATTCATTTTCATATGGGTGCATTAGCGTGTGTTATTGTTATGCAGGTTGAGGTTCAATACTTTCATTACCATGCTTCTTTGACATCAGCAGTTGCTTTAAGTGAAACCCCAACAGTCGATGTATCAGCTACAATAGGTACTCCAACTTTTGTTATTGGTGCCGAGGCTGGTTACGAGACTTCCTCTGGTAAAATAACAAAGTACACTGCCGGCATCAGCATTAATAAACCCGATTCTTGTGCTTCCATAGTCTTGTAAGCAATTTTATGTCATTAAATAAGAGTAAATCACACGGATGATCTCTGTGGTAAGGCTATATATTGTGGTTGTGGTCATTTATTTTCAGAAATTACAACCATTGTCCTACTGCATTTTTTAACACATTTGATCCTTTTTAGTAAAAGTTCAGTTAAATTTATGTGAAATGATCATTTTTACCCTTTTATTTGAAACAAATAAAATTAATAATTATAACCATCACGAACACCCCTTTTCTTCATTTTACCCTTTTATATATTTTAGTTTTTCTTTAATAATAGGGGTATAATGCTCATTTAAAAATAGCTTTCAAAATAAACGCTCCTCCAATCGAAGGACCAAATGTACTACATGTCGGCAAACTCTTGGACCAAACCTGTAATTTCTTAAGGACCAAAACCGCAATACAGCCTTACCAAATAGACCATCCGTGTAAGTTACTTGTCAATTAATTAGGTTCAAAGACTTCTACGAGTATATTTTTTATCTAACGCATGTCGTAACTTTTCAGGGGTGACAAAGGAGACAGTATACGCGCATCATATATACACCATCTGGATGTATCGAAGAAGAGTGGCGCGGTAGGTGAGATTTCTAGAAGGTTCTCAACGAATGAAAATACATTCACTGTTGGAGGTTCTTATGCAGTTGATAGTCTCACATTGGTGAAAGCTAAGCTCAACAACCATGGGAAGCTCGCTGCACTGCTGCAGCATGAGATCATTCCCAAATCGCTCGTTACCATGTCTACTGAGCTTGACACCCGAGCCTTGGACAGAACCCCCAAATTCGGTTTGGCTCTTGCCCTCAAACCTTGATCACGTGTTGATTTTTTGCAGTTTTTTTTCCGTTTGTAAACCACGAGAAAGCCTTTTGAAGGGAGCATTCAATCAATAAGTAGTCCCGTTATACATTGGGTTTTCTAGGTGAACTACTTGAACATTGGGGGCGCATTCTACGCCTATTCTTTGTGATTTTTTTTTCAGAATTCGGTATTAAGGATTGGTATGAATATTTTGTTATATTTTACGTATGAGTCGTATGGTTGTGTAATGGGTCAGAATGAGCACCCTTTAAAATCATATATAAATGAGTTCGAGTCATAACTTACAACAGGTCAAAAGCGGATTCCCCTTCTATATGTTTTTCTAGTAGCTAGTGGCACGACAGGACTATAGTGGTTACCGTCTGCCGGCTGCTACTGGTAAACTAGCGTACCCTTCTGCACTTCTGCACATTTTAAGTTTTAACCCATACTTTAGTTATGTTATGTTTTGCTTTTCTTTGACCCATAATGACCTTTAAGAAATATATATGTAATATAAATGAGAACTAGATTGAGTTGAGAGAACTAAGGAACTCACTTTATAATCACACTTATTTTATTATGTAATGTATCTGTGGTTGTAATTAAACCATAATAAAATATTGAATAAAATATTAATTTAGTTATATTGGTGTAATCGTTTTGTTATACCGGTGTAAAAATGTCGCAAATAATTTTTTTTCTAATTTTTTTATGGCGGGGTTAACCGTTTTTACACTAGTGTGTAATTTTTTTTAAATTCATATTTTACGTCTGAGTTTTCACGGTTCTCACAGCTCAACTTGGTTCTCATTAGAACCGAATCCTATGCGACCCATTTGACATAAAACGTTATATTATGACTAACCCGTTCGAAGTTGTTTGGGTTATTTTAATCAATAATCAACACCAGGATACCCAATGTGTTACCTTGTGTATTACAATAGATGCAAGTTCAGGTTAAAAACCACAAAGATGGTAAAATATAAATAGTTAGATTTATATGCATATAAATCTTGTGTGGTCACTTATGGTTATATGCATATAAATAGTTAGATTTAACCGGATCAAAGAGCTACTAAAACCCAACCTTTATGTAACCCGTTCGAGCAATCTTCTTTGTGGTACCGATAGTGATACAAGTGGTATAATCAAAACCGACAAAACATTGGGGACCGCGTTTACAATGTACGACATCATTGGTTACTACAATCACATTTGTAACATCCGAATTGGTGGACCGCTGACTGTAAATGTTATAATCTAATGGACAATACATCAATATGTCATTTAGATGTGTGTGGACTCTCCATTCGTCAGAGATGCAACTTAAAACCTCTGTTGTCAAAGCTCACTCAGGTACGCATCTAGGCTCATTTTTCAGGCTCAACGCAGCCTCTTGCTTCGCTTCAAAAGCTTTACTTTCAGTCCATCAGGCACATTTTTCAGGCCATGTTCCAACGGAATTCCGGCCTACAATTTGTTGAACAAGTTTGAAATAATTATACCAGCCCTAAACAAGTCTATAATCAACCTAAAACAACCTACACTAACCCTAAAGAATCCTAAAACATGTTTAAAACTCCTAAAATGTATTTTTATAACGTGTGTCTCGCTTAGAAAAGCTCTTACTTTTTAAGCGCCTTGCACTAAGGCCCAAGGCCAGAGTCGGCTCTGAGCATGGGCCGGGTGGTCACCGGCTCACGGACCGCCCTCAGGTAGGCCCGATTTTTTTTTAAAATTATTATATATATTAAAAAAATATCTTCGATTAGGCCTATTAAGATTTTAGATTTTATAGTTGTAGTTTTTAATAGGCCCAATATTCCACTACTTATATTTGTTCACACCTGAAACTAACCCAATTTCTAGGTCCAATTCAAATCTTAAAGTTTAAACCATGTAAAAAAAGTTGTGGGTTTAGTTCATTATATTGTGAGGTAAGGCTCGATTTTTATTTCGCAAAGAGCCCAAACATATTTTAAAATTTTTGGAGACGACCCTCCCCAAAGCTCACCGTTGGCGTCTTAATTGCTCTTTTAACAACTATGGTTAAAACATCCTTACCTGGAGAAAGGAGTGAAGACTACGTCGTATCATCCCAAGGACAGTAATGCAATTTCCTTTCACCCATGCTTGACTCGCGTGTTAAGAGAAAACATGGCTAGCTCTTATAAGCTCATGCGTAGTAGGCGCCATGGATGGTGTGAGTGAGGCCCATCGTGCCGGGAACATCCGGGGGGGGGGGCTATGGGGCTGTTTCCTTCTCTCTTGCGATGGCTATCACGGAGTGTGCACTCGTCCTTTTCAAATATATTTATATATATATATATATATAGGTTCCTGTACAAAGGACATATTTCGTGAGAAGTGTGAGAAGAATTAATAATTGACATGTAGGCATCATGTTTTAGATTTAGGAATGATGTTTTAAGTTGTTTTAATTTGAAAAACACCAAACACAACAATCTAAAACACAATGCAATGTATTATAGTCATTAAATTTAAAAAACAGCTAAAACACACTACTTAACACTTAAAACACACTTTTAATATTCTTAGCATGGTGTTTTAAGTTTTAAGCCTAAAATACATTGTTTTTGGTTCTTAATTGTTATGTTTGGTGTTTTTCTAGGCAAAACAATCCAAAACATCATGACTACGTTCAAAAAATGATGCATACATATCAATTTTCAATCATTCTCAGACTTCTCACGAAATATGGCATTTGTACAGGAACCTCACCATATATATATATATATATATATATATATATATATATATTCAATTTCTACATCCCCTTCTTCTACATCCAATCAAACAACAATATTTTAATCCCCATCTAGCCCCTCATCAACTACACACCTACTTTATATAAAGCCCCTATAAAACCCCTCATTTCACTTTATTATTATTTTAATTCATCAAGCCCCATCCATCACCCCCACTACACATGGCCTAATCTCTTTAACCTATAATCCTTCTGTTTTAAGAGTTAATATAGAGACTTCATCTTTCGATCCCTAATCTCTTCGAGGCCACCTGCCCAACAAACTACAATTTACTTGATTTGTTAGTTAGAAGGGTATAAGTCCCTCGTAAGTTTTCCGGTAACAATATTTCTTGTCTAGGATGTCATGGTTTCCTATGTCTTCGTATAACAAGATTTCTTACATTATAAATAATCTCAACTTTAACGTATTGGTCGACAACAATCTTAAGTAAGGAAATATTTTTCCAGTTCCTATGTTAATAGGGTTGGGACTTCTTCTTTTTCCGATGGCAACAAAAAGTCTTTGTCATAAGTGGGCTTTTCAGAGTGTTTTATTGTTAAGTATAGTCATGATTTTTTCTATGAATCTGCCTATTCATCAAATAAATAGCATTTCTGTCTATCAATATGTATGGTCTTGGATTATAAATAATGATTTTTCTTTAGAATTTGGATACTTGATCGATCCACTTCTATTATGTCAATATTAATCACTAATGTTGGAATTATGGTTCTGATTTATAGTGATAATTATATGTGTCATGATCACAGATATTTGAGATTTTTTGCTTGTATGAGTTTTTTCAGTACTTCCATGTTGGGATTAGTTAGTAGTTCAAATTTGATACAAATTTATATTTTTTGGGAATTGGTTGGAATGTGTTCGTATCTATTAGTAGGATTTTGGTTCACACGACCTGTTGCAGCAAAGGCTTGTCAAAAAGCATTTGTAACTAATCGTGTTGGTGATTTTGGTTTATTATTAGGCATTTTAGGTTTTTATTAATAACGGGGAGTTTTGAATTTCGTGATTTATTCCAAGTATTCAATAACTTGATTTCTAATAATGAGGTCAATTTTTTATTTGTTACTTTGTGCGTTGTTCTATTATTTGCCGGTGCAATTGCTAAATCTGCACAATTTTCCCATCATATATGGTTACCTAATGCAATGGAAGGGCCGACCCCTATTTCGGTCCTTATACATGCTGCTATGATGGTAGCAGCGAGAATTTTTCTTGTAGCTTGACTTATGCCTCTTTTCATAGTCATACCCCACATAATGAATTTGATCTCTTTGATAAGGATAATAACAGTTTTTTTCGGAACTACTTTAGCTCTTGCTCAAAAAGACATTAAGAGGGGTTTAGCCTATTCCACAATGTCTCAATTGGGTTATATGATGTTAGCTTTAGGTATAGGGTCTTATCGAGATGCTTTAATTCATTTGATTACTCATGCTTATTCCAAAGCATTACTGTCCAAATTTCAATTTATTTTCCCTCAACAATCTAATAGTAACTAAAAGTTAACCTGGTTAATTTTACTGACGTGGACTGCTTATGTGGCAAATAAGTCAAAGTTTTGATGATGTGGACTACTTACGTGACAGTCCACATCAACAACAACTAATTGGGTTAACTTTGAGTTACTATGAGCTCATTGGGGTAAAATAGGTTAGAAATTGCATATGTCACAAAACATTTCCTTGATTCAAGCTATTATTGGTCAATATGTCAAAATTGGGATTATCAAAATCAATTTTTCCTTAATTATTCATGTATTTTAAATGAAAGTGATAGATAATCAAATATATATGTTATTGATTACACGTTAATTGTTTATAAAAAAAATAAATGAAAGTGATAGATAATCAAATATATGTTGTTGATTACACTTTAATTGATTATAAAAAAGTGTCACGTTTTTGTGTCTATATTATTTTATTAAACTGAAATGTTTAGGGTGATTATATTATTATATATATTAATTTACAAATGGTTTATGTTTATGGAGTTATACGTTGTGCTTAAAGAGTTTATTGTGCAATAAATGGTTGTGTTTTTAACTCTTGGGGTTGTACCCGTTTAGGATTAAAATGCTACCTGGCTTCTCTCTCTCATCTCTCCACCCTCTTTCTCTCTGTAAAAAGGAAAGCAACTACCATCACCGTTCATCTCCGCCACCCAAGCTTCGCTTGAGATCGGCTTAATCAACTCACCAGAAACCTTTTAGGTTTAATTGGGTCGAACCAAGTTCAGAATAGGTTGGTCTAAGTTTCTGACTTGTGCATTTTCATATAGCTAACGCATCACCTAACGTGTCACCGCCTATAAACAACTTAGGTGTCGTCACTGCAACACATGATCATTGACAACCATCTAGTTTAACTAAAAATAACAAAGATAATTCAATAAAAGATTCTAAGAAAATGCTTAAGGGGACAAAGTTTCAAACACGTCATCAAATCAGAAAAGCTTTTGGATTTTTTTTTCTGGAAGGTGAATTTTTATTTGTGGCAGAGATCCTTACATCTCCCAAAGGGTGCCCCTAGCCAATCCCAGTGGTCAGACTATGTTGTCTTAACCGGGTCTACGCTGACCGAGAAAGGCCAACCCACAAGCGAGTCGTAGCTGCGCATGAGGGGCACTTGGGCTTCCACCCGAAAAATTTCCCGCCACCTGCGACTTGACAGATGTTGCATCCTCCACAAGAGGCAAGCCTCTCTGGAGTAAATGCCCGATAATAGAAAACCGAGGGGCCATCAGAATCGAACATGACCCCTCCGAAGAAGGTAGGCGCAACCATCACTTGGCAAATGTCCCCCATATGCTGCCTATGGGGATCGAACCGTAGACTTCCCAAAGGAATCTTTGGTAATAATTGAATTAACTCGGAAAATCACAATGAAATAACCAATTGAATTTTGTGGTTTTTTTTTATGTTTACACATCTATATATCTATATCTATATCTACTACTATATATAAATAAAACCAAAGTTGGGACACATGTTATCATATGGGAGCATAGTTTCTGTTTTTCCCGCTCATTTTATTGGGTCAATTAGATGGTCATGGATACTCCATCTACTATTAAATTATTTTTTCTCTCTCTCATGTGCATAGCACATGCACTTTCCCTCATGATTTTTAAACGTTAATAACTTTTTTAAATGACATTTTTTTTGGAAAAAAAATTACACCAAATTAACGAGCGTTTTATTATCTTTCCAACGGATACCATAGTGCTATACAAAAAACGGAAAAAAATGAGCGTTTTTTTATCTTTCCAAATCAAGAAGTAAAGCATCTGTTGCAAGCAAAGTCTGTTTACTAAGGTCTTTTCCAAAGCAATGGGTCTGTTAAGGAGATTTGCCTAAAACAGCTGTTACTTCAAACAGATGATGCTTCAACAGTTTGCTTGCCATTTGAAACAAACTGTTGAAACAACATCTGTTTCAGACAGATCTCCTTAACAGGCCCACTTCTCTCAAACAAACCTTAGTAAACAGACTTTGCTTGCAACAGATGCTTAACTTCTTGATTTGGTATTTAGTAACAGACCTTAAAAAATGATATAGTTTTCCCGTGCATCGCACGGGATTTCACCTAGTGTATATATATATATATATATATATATATATATATATATATATATATATATATATATTTCAAGGGTTAAATCCTACATGCACTCATATAGATGCCATGTGGCATTGAGATATTTTAGGGAAAAAAAAATTTAACAATAAAATTAGATTTATTTATCTCATGTTTCCTTCCATAATTTTTAAACGTTAATATCTTTATATACAAGATTTTTTAATGAAAAAAATTATACCAAATTAACGAGCGTTTTATTATCTTTCCAACGAGTACCATAGTGCTATATAAAAAATGGAGAAAAAACGACCAAATTAACGAGCGTTTTATTATTTTTCCAATGAGTACCATAGTGTTATATAAAAACGGAGAGAAAAAAATGAATATTTTTGTGGGATTTTGTTCATACAGGAAAAAAACATAAAGTGTTCAGGTTATTCATTAATCATGTATAGGCAAGTCATTAATTATGTTCAAACCAGAATATTAATTCTATTTACAACAGGTGTTAGCATTGGAGTTGTAGATTGTTTTAGGTTAGGTTTTAGTATTAGAGTTATACATTGTTTAAGGTTAGACGTTAACATTGGAGATACATTGTTAATTGTTTTAGGTTAGGTGCTACCCGAAGCTTTCCTGCATGTAACTGTAAAGCGCATCGGTCTATTTCGTATGTAAAATTGATATGTCATATTATGTGACACCCGGCAAACTTCGGTTATTAATTTTTGAAAACTCAGTAAGTCTACCTTAGCGAGTCGTGCATACATTACACATGACAAGGTCAGTCAAGTCGAGTCGTGCATCATTGGGGTTCTAACACACACAAGTCTCGAGTCCCGGGAATTGGTCAACGAGTGTGAACGTGTTTGTTTTCATAAATTATGTGTTTATAATCATTATGTGACTTGTCGGTATGTGAATACGTGCTTATATGTGTTAAAATAGTGTTTAACGCGCCAAAAATTGGAAGTAAGATGTTGGGGGCTACTCGTGTGGAAAAGGGGGCAATTAGGCCCATCCATGTGGCCTAATCGCGTGTTACAAATTCCTACTCGCCTGTTGCAGCCCTGACGACTAGAAACACCTATAAATACCACCCTTGTGTTGCAAAACATCATTTTAGAAACCCTAGCACACCCCAAAGCCATTACACACTATATCCAACCTTTGTAACACATTTTTGATCAAGAAACCACCTTTACAAGATCTTACACCTTTCTTTGCTAAAATCTAAGGTGTGTTCATCTTCTTAAACCTTGTTAATGATAAAGTTTTACTCCCTAGAGGTCCAGACCTGGTTTCTAAGTATTTGTGTCTTTGAAAACTTGTTAAAAACAGATTATAAACAAACCCACACCTTCATGCTTGTTCTATGTTATTTTATCATGCAAAGATGAGATTTTTGATATTAAAACGTGTTTGTTTCCATGTGTTTGATATGTTTCTGACTTAAATGAATCATTAGGATGATTGTCTATGAATTTGGGAGCATATAGTTGTGTTTTGATGATATTTGATATTTTGACCCGTTTGGGTGATTTTGGGAGACTTAGTGTGATTTAATATGTTTTGATGATTCTAGAGGATTAGGGTTTGCTCTAGGATGATGCTAGAACAGTAGGAAAGGATTAGATGACGTTGTTATGTGATGAAATCTGAATATTTGCCATTTAGGGTAAGTTGTGCATGAATGATGTGATGTTTTCATAATATTATGCCTTTTTGGGAAATGGTTACAATTCGGGACTGTTAGAATGATGATAACTTAGGGGTTTTACTTGAAATATGTTTGTTAATGTGTTATGATTGATATTGGGTGTTTACACATGTTTCGGATCTGATTTGGAGGGTTAAACGCGCGAAAACCCGTTACACAACTGCAGCAGGCGATTATTGTTTTTGTAAAGGTTTTCGGGGGAAAGACATACTTCTTTTATGCAAACTTGAGGAATTTAAAACGAAACAAGTTTTGGGAAATAAAATGGGTGCGTGAGTTCACGGCCCCTCTTTTATACGTTTTCTTTCGGGGGAGAAACATGCCACGCGATTTAACAAACTCAACGTTTTTGTATAAACATGTAACTCTTTTGGAAACGCTTTACTCGTTATGAACACGCAACTCTTTTGGAAAGTAAATTGTTATAAACACGCAACTCTTTTGAAATGCAACTCTTATGAACACGTAACTCTTTCGGAACACAACACTTTTGATTGCTACACGACGAAACACGGAAGTCCCTGGGGGAAACCATGAATGTGCTGGGCACAACGTGGAAATGTGGATAGATCTATTGGGCCTGACAAACCCCACCCGTCGGCTTGGAGCCGGGCGGGTGCATATTGTCTCTATTTTAGCAACACAAGCAACTCAAACACGGGCATCAACACAAGAAACGCTGTCAGTAATGGTTTCAGCATCACAGTCGTGGTAGTAGTAGGAAACGCTTGTTTGTTTGTTTAACGCATCTCATGACATGGTATTTTGTGATCAACGCTCAACGCATGGAAACTAATTGTAAACTTAAACCTGTGAACTCACCAGCATTATATGTTGACACGTTTTTGGCATGATTTCTCAGGTCGCTAAGGTAGCAGCATCTCAGGGCTTAGGCGCACGCGTCTGCACGGCGTCTAGTTTAGGTTTCATGGTCTTCTTTATCGAACAAGTTTGGATACTTTTGGGTTTCGTTTTGTAAAACAATGCTTCCGCTGTTATGTCAAAATGGTTTGAACTTGTGTTTTGAATTTACTTATGTCTCATATAGTGTTCTTTATTGTGACCGTTGACTTGGATCCTGGTGTGTCACACGCCTCGCGGTAGAACTCCGCAGGTGGAAATTTGAGGGTGTGACAGATTGGTATCAGAGCCAATGGTTATAGTGAACTAGGACTGCATGTAGAGTCTAGACTATAGCCGAGTCTCACACACTAGACGGTCACATACTTTGGAGTCGTGTCTTTTGGTAAACATACTAACTTTGTCGGGGTGTCGGTATCCTTACCACACAGTGTCATATTATCTATCTCATTCTTGGTTATTCCTAATTTCATTTTATCTTCTCCTTCGGGTTGCAGCCGAAGGGACTCGTTGTTGATCTTTTGAGTTGGCTATCTCTTTCTAAGATGTGGGTACCGGGCGACTTGAGGTTCGAGCTCGGGGCACGCCTTGAGGACCATGTAGAGCAATTTATCATTTCGGGTGCACACGAAATCATAAGTTGAAATGCATGGAAGACTTGGTGGATCTCGGGTTGGGATTAATGGTCACATTTGGACCCAATCCTGGACTTTTCGTATTCTCTTGGTTTAGCGTTGGTGATGGGTCTGAGAGTTTTGTTCTTGTTTCGGCAGAAGAGTCTGGAAGTCGTGGTGAACACAGTGGTGATGAGAGTCGTGATAGCATCAACATAACCCCAGAAGCGCTGAAGGACTTAATCCAGCAACAGGTGACTGCTGCTCTTGCTGCTTATCAGACCGCTCAGCAAGGCGACGGTGGAAATGTCGTTTATCCTCCACCGCCACCTCCTATGGGCCAACAGGTGTGTACTTTTAAGGTGTTCATGGAGTGTGAGCCCCACGTCTTTGGAGGGACTGAGAACAACAAAAGGAAACAGGAGAATGCCGAGAAGGATGTAGCCATAGCCGAAGTGCATCAGCAGACAGTGAGGCTTGAAGCTTCGAAGTCGTCGTTTGGTCAGAAGCAAGGTGGGTATACTGGGAAGCTCCCGGAGTGTAGCCAGTGCGGATTTCATCATCATGGTCGTTGCGAGAGGTTCCGTTGCAACAGATGTAAACTGATGGGACATGTTGCTAAGGATTGTAGGGTCAATCTTCGGCCAGGAAAGGCGCGTGTTAATACTCGGAAGAACCAGGAGTGTTACAATTGTGGCGAGGTAGGGCACTTCAGGCAGGATTGCCCAAAGTTGAACCAAGGGGGCACAGGGACTGCATGGAAGGATGGAGGCAACGAAGGCGGTGGTCGGATTACTCGTGCTCATGCTTATGTTATTGGTGCTAGGGAGAACAGGAGGACCCAGACACTGTTACCCGTACGTATACTCTTTTATCTCTTGTTACGCTTTGGTTTTACTTTATCCGCATCGTTGTACATTCGCATCTTAGGACGTTTTCTTTTTGGTTTTGGTCTCTATTTCTCATTCTTTGGGTCGATGAGGGTCCTTTGGGGATGCTACTTGGACGGTACCGGTGGGTTAGTTATACCGATCATAGTAGTCTCCAGTAGGCCTTCGATCGGGGGGTCTCTTGCCTTGTATTCACGTTTGGGAAAGTGGTTTCCGGTTATTAGTAACACGTTTTGGTTCACGACCTTCACTTGTTGTATTTTGGGGAAAAGTTACTTGGGCACACACAGAGGTCGACACGCATCACTGTTGAAGCCGAAAGAATCTCGGGACGAGATTCCTTTCAACAGGGGGATGATGTGACGACCCGGAAAATTTTTCTTCTTATTTGTTCTCTCTCTTTGACTTCGGGAAATTTTCGGGACGAAAATTCTTTCAACAGGGGGATGATGTGACACCCGGCAAACTTCGGTTATTAATTTTTGAAAACTCAGTAAGTCTACCTTAGCGAGTCGTGCATACATTACACATGACAAAGTCAGTCGAGTCGAGTCGTGCATCATTGGGGTTCTAACACACACAAGTCTCGAGTCCCGGGAATTGGTGAACGAGTGTGAACGTGTTTGTTTTCATGAATTATGTGTTTATAATCAATATGTGACTTGTCGGTATGTGAATACGTGCTTATATGTGTTAAAATAGTATTTAACGCGCCAAAAATTGGAAGTAAGCTGCAGGGGGCGATTAGCCCCTATCAGGGGGCGATTAGGAGGCCTAATCGCCTGATAGGGGGCTACTCGTGTGGAAAAGGGGGCGATTAGGCCTATCCATGTGGCCTAATCGCGTGTTACAAATTCTTACTCGCCTGTTGCAGCCCTGACGACTAGAAACACCTATAAATACCACCCTTGTGTTGCAAAACATCATTTTAGAAACCCTAGCACACCCCAAAGCCATTACACACTATATCCAACCTTTGTAACACGTTTTTGATCAAGAAACCACCTTTACAAGATCTTACACCTTTCTTTGCTAAAATCTAAGGTGTGTTCATCTTCTTAAACCTTGTTAATGATAAAGTTTTACTCCGTAGAGGTCCAGACCTGGTTTCTAAGTATTTGTGTCTTTGAAAACTTGTTAAAAATAGATTATAAACAAACCCACACCTTCATGCTTGTTCTATGTTATGTTATCATGCAAAGATGATATTTTTGATATTAAAACGTGTTTGTTTCCATGTGTTTGATATGTTTCTGACTTAAATGAATCATTAGGATGATTGTCTATGAATTTGGGAGCATATAGTTGTGTTTTGATGATATTTGATATTTTGACCCGTTTGGGTGATTTTGGGAGACTTAGTGTGATTTAATATGTTTTGATGATTCTAGAGGATTAGGGTTTGCTCTAGGATGATGCTAGAACAGTAGGAAAGGATTAGATGACGTTGTTATGTGATGAAATCTGAATATTTGCCATTTAGGGTAAGTTGTGAATGAATGATGTGATGTTTTCATAATATTATGCCTTTTTGGGAAATGGTTACAATTCGGGACTGTTAGAATGATGATAACTTAGGGGTTTTGCTTGAAATATGTTTGTTAATGTGTTATGATTGATATTGGGTGTTTACACATGTTTCGGATCTGATTTGGAGGGTTAAACGCGCGAAAACCCGTTACACAACTGCAGCAGGCGATTAGGAATCCTAATCGCCTGATGCAGGGGCGAGTAGGGAAGGTTAGGGGGCGAGTAGGCCCCTAATCGCCTGATATAAGGGGTGATTAGCCCTATTCGTGTGGTATGGCATGTGATTAGCCCTAATTGCCTGGTTGACCATCCTAATTGCTAGTTGACCATCCTAATTGCCTGGTTGACCATCCTAATTGCTAGGTGACCATCCTAATTGCTAGTTGACCATCCTAATTGCCTGGTTGACCATCCTAATTGCTAGTTGACCATCCTAATTGCCTGTTTGACTATCCTAATTGCTAGTTGACTTTCCTAATTGCATGATTAATGTCTAATCATGTGATTAGCTGATTTAAGCATAGTTTGACATCCCGAACATGAAATGACACCTAAGAACATGCTAGGAACCCTGTGGAATGTCCGATAACCCGGTAATACACGTGTGGACTCGTATATGCGATATATGAACTATATGTTGACTTTGGTGAACTGTTATGCGTATTAAGTGCATGTTTGCTTGTGATTGCATGATTTCTCACTCTTAGCTAACACGTGAGTCGTCGGGTCACCAATGGGACGTCGGGTCTTGTACGTGTGGTCAAAGTAACAGTCAAACGTGTTTTCAAAACGTACTTAGTCATGGTCTGGACAATCGGGGACTAGTTAGCCTTCGGGTTACTAGTCTAACTTTACACACACATCTTATAATAAGTCGCCACTAGTTGGGGCTATCATACACACATTGGTTTACTTGTTAACTGAAGACGCAACCTAAGGTGAGTTCATAACCCCACTTTTTACTGTTTTTGTAAAGGTTTTCGGGGGAAAGACATACTTCTTTTATGCAAACTTGAGGAATTTAAAACGAAACACGTTTTGGGAAATAAAATGGGTGCGTGAGTTCACGGCCCCTCTTTTATATGTTTTCTTTCGGGGGAGAAACATGCCACGCGATTTAACAAACTCAACGTTTTTGTATAAACATGTAACTCTTTTGGAAACGCTTTACTCGTTATGAACACGCAACTCTTTTGGAAAGTAAATTGTTATAAACACGCAACTCTTTTGAAATGCAACTCTTATGAACAGGTAACTCTTTCGGAACACAACACTTTTGATTGCTACACGACGAAACACGGAAGTCCCTGGGGGAAACCATGAATGTGCTGGGCACAACGGGGAAATGTGGATAGATCTATTGGGCCTGACAAACCCCACCCGTCGGCTTGGAGCCGGGCGGGTGCATATTGTCTCTATTTTAGCAACACAAGCAACTCAAACACGGGCATCAACACAAGAAACGCTGTCAGTAATGGTTTAGCATCACAGTCGTGGTAGTAGTAGGAAACGCTTGTTTGTTTGTTTAACGCATCTCATGACATGGTATTTTGTGATCAACGCTCAACGCATGGAAACTAATTGTAAACTTAAACCTGTGAACTCACCAGCATTATATGTTGACACGTTTTTGGCATGATTTCTCAGGTCGCTAAGGTAGCAGCATCTCAGGGCTTAGGCGCACGCGTCTGCACGGCGTCTAGTTTAGGTTTCATGGTCTTCTTTATCGAACAAGTTTGGATACTTTTGGGTTTCGTTTTGTAAAACAATGCTTCCGCTGTTATGTCAAAATGGTTTGAACTTGTGTTTTGAATTTACTTATGTCTCATATAGTGTTCTTTATTGTGACCGTTGACTTGGATCCTGGTGTGTCACACGCCTCGCGGTAGAACTCCGCAGGTGGAAATTTGAGGGTGTGACATATTAGATTTCTCAACCCGGGACGCTCCCGGGATATAAATCTAGTGTATAAATAAAAGAAATAACCAAATAAAATGCTACTAAGAGCATTCACAATAGAAACTCTATAATAGTGTGAGGGGGGGCCTCTATATTATATAGAGTGGTTATAAATGGTTGTGAGTAGAGGAGAGGGAAAATATATAGATGAGATACTGTTCATCAGTAAATTTGGAGGAGATATTGTTCACCCTCCATAATTTTTTAATATTTTTAAAAGTGATTGTGAGTAAAGGAGATTGAAAAGGTAATGATAAAAGTATAGAATAAATATTATTAAATAGAAAAGGAGAGAGAGAAAAGTAGTGATTTTTAGTGTAATTATAGAGATGAAGATGGAGAAATTACTGTGAATGCTCTAAAGTCTAAATCCTGATTTTATATCACCCATACAAGCATGTACTCTTTTTTGTGCGACATAACCAAAACCGACAAACATAGAGGACTACCCATAAATTTACAACCATTGAATGTGGTAATCTACCAGACCGTACATCAAAATGTCATATGGATGTGTCTGCTTGTCCGTAATAACACTCTCCACTCGTTAATGATGTAGGCCAATACATCCTTAACTTTTAAAAAGAGTGGATGCCCTAAGGCTATCCGATGTGGGAGACATCCTAGGGTTGTCCCAGCCTGTCTTGGATGCGAACACCGCCCCCTAGGGCTGTCCTCGTCCTTGCCATCCTCTGCAGAACATTCAAGACGGACCAAATTAATCAATTTTATAATGCAGGGACCAATGGGAAGGGGTGTTTTGGGTTATCTTGGTCTGTTAAGGATGGAGCACACCGACCCCTTGGATTGTCCCAAAAAGGAGGACAACCCCCTTTGCTTACGTGGTAGCTTATGTGGATTGGGCTGTCCCCATACCCAACAGCCTAACAGAAACGTATTATCATCTTGAGGTCATGTTCGTAACCCGCACCCCTCATCCTATTGGGGCATGGGGTGTACCGAGTACTGACGACACCTTAGAGAACACCACACTACCTATAGTAGTAGTGTTGTGTGGTATCCCATCGAGGTGAAGACTCTACTCTCCCTTTTAAACTTTAACATGTTCACACAACTACTTCACTATCTATTTTTAAATCTGTTTACAAGATGTTAATGATTAAAAGATGAATTTATCATCATCACTGAACGATGCCAAAACATTTTTTTTATCAGAACATTTGTAGTAGCTGCAACTCAACTGTTTTAGTGATGAAACTGAAAGTTCACGTCCAAAAAGAACAAGAAGGCTAGCCCTTGTAATCTCTATAGGATGGAATCACTATTTGTTAAGATTTGAGAGAGAAGCTCGATTGTCCAATCTCTAAGTTGTTGAAGAGTACTTGTCCAACGCAAACTACAATTAACCTTATTCCGTTTATTAGCATGTTATTGAAGGGACATGAATTTTCTAGTAAAAGGGTTCTCACGGTTAAAATAGTAACAATCATCATCTTGCCTTTCAAAAAAAAATTCATCATCATCATAATGGCCCGACACGCTTAGCAGGCTAGGCAAAAACCTATCCCCCCCCACCAAAAATAAATAAATAAATAAATAAATAAATAATAATAATAAAAATAAATAAATAAGGGCCTCCAATTTTATTTTATTTTGTTTTTTTTCATGTATTACATGTGTAGTTGACCTAAACAAACAAACTAATAACTTAAGACATAAAAGACCAAA
Organism: Ambrosia artemisiifolia; assembly: GCA_032199755.1. Classification (NCBI taxonomy): domain Eukaryota; kingdom Viridiplantae; phylum Streptophyta; class Magnoliopsida; order Asterales; family Asteraceae; genus Ambrosia; species Ambrosia artemisiifolia. Next base: position 43,209,970 of record CM063521.1, on the reverse strand, counting down.
CATGTAAAATATTTAGATCCAGAACTTAAAGAACTAACGGCCAAATCCCTTTTTACTTGAACGCACCCTCAACTCCTATTCTTATTACTCACGACCTACATAACTGCAACCGACATGAATATCGATTGGTAGAGAAATTATGAGCAAAACTGGGGCAATCAATCGCCAACAATGGCTGCTTAATTTCTCAATAGCAAGTAAAACAAGGAATATCCAGGTAACGACAATTTTTTTATTGTAATATACTAATCTGTATGGAATTGAGTAACAAAAAAAAATCAGTTTTGCATTTTGAAATTTGCGATTTTTTCTTTATTCAAAGGGCCCAGACTTTTCAATTCGTTTAGGGCCTACAAAAATATTGGGTCAGATATAATAATGAACTATAGATTCATGTTCTCTAGCTTGCATCAACAATTTAGTCACAAATTGCTCGTTCGGTGAAGGTTCAGATACACACTGAAGTCATCATGAACACTATGGAGTTAACCCCAAAACAAACAATTCATAAGAAGGCGGTGTGTGCAATTTGTTAGCAACTATATGGCTAATTTGGCATTCCACTACCGGTCAGACTGGAAGGTATGGAGGCCGGCTTTGCCATGCCGCCCCGGGCTACACCGCCCCCAGGCGCGGCAACGGCATGCCCGGCACCCCCTTGCCTCCTATGCCATGCCTCTTCTTTCCTTGGGATTGTGAATGTGAACGTTGGTAACTGTTGCTACAACAAATAACTGCCTAACGTTGGTTCTGAGTCACAAGGGAGGTTCAGGGGATCAAGGGTTCCACTCTGCCTAACGCAGGTCGTGGTGTCCTTCTACGTTGCAAACGTAGAAGGAGGTTCAAGGCTTGTATTATTTATTTTATATGCTTTAAGGTTCTGGTCTGAGATGAGCTCAAAGCCAGAAGTAGAAATTCTCGAGATCCGAGTAAAGAAGATTGTTCTTCCCACGTGAGAGACCAAGAGAATAATAAGAGTGAAGTGAGAGTGATTGAGATGGTGTAATCAGGGCTGAGAATCAGCCTCTGATTTATAGAGAAGAGGATATTCCCTAAAGAGAAAGCATATAACCTTGATCCTTGTTGCAACTAAAGAACATCCCACAAAAGGCAAGAGGCTGCTATGGACCTGCGGTCTATTGACTGATGTTACTCCATCAGTTTATTTGTTTTGCTCGATGAAAAAGATGACGGGACAAGTCATTTTTTTGACTTAGGGTGCTACTGGTTGCGGAACCCTTGTAGGCTCCAACCCTTTAAGCGTTGTTTGATAATATCGTTTATTTATTTTTGCTTTGAGCTACCCACGTCATCAGCCCCCCAAGTCAGAAGGTTTGATGAGGTATCTTGAAAGCTTCTGACTGTTTTCTTAGTAGATTCCTTGCTTGAAAGGTTCGAGGGTTCGCTGTGATTTGGGCGGTTATTACTCAGTATTTTAATTTTGATTGGACCCTGATGTGACATGTGGCAGTATGTTCAGGGCTTATTACTGCATGTCATTATGACAGTTGTTTTTTAAATTATTATAACCGTTTCTTTTTTCTTTTTAACCCCTCCACATTTCATTTTTACTTTACTTCTTTCACTTTCTTCATCTTCTTCTCTACAACCGTTTAATCCATTCTTAGGGTTTCGTGATTTCCAACAGCAGGTTAGTCTTTTTTCTTGTTGTATAGTTTACTGATCATCCTTTTTAAGCACAATGGGCGCTAAAAAGGACATGGCCGTTACTTTTTCAACTCTTTCTCAAAAAGAGGTTGAATCGTTTTGTTCGGAGTGGGATATAGACTTGTCTTTTAACCCCGTGGCTCCTGGCAAGCAACTTGCTGTTTCTGATTGTCCCTCTGGTTCCATTGCTTTATATTGTCGTCATTTTGAATTTGCAAATCTTCGTCACCCCTTCTCTGTATTTCTATTGAATGTTCTTGAGTACTATAGGGTTTCCCTTGGTCAAATCCACCCTCACGGTATTGGCCGTGTGTTGCATTTTGAATGTTTGTGTAGAGCCTTAGGGTATGATCCCACTTTATTGATGTTCAGGCGTTTCTTTCGCCTTGCCAAGAATGGTGACTGGTTCACCTTCGAGGGATCATCAGTGGAGACGAACCTTCTTTCTTCTCACGTCACAACTGTTGGGCAGTGGAAGACTAGGTTCTTCTGGGTTTCTGATTCGATTTTTCCTTTTAAGCCTGTTTGGAGGCATCCTGAGGCTGTTCTCAACGAAGGGGAACCTTCAGAGTCTGAACTTGATCACAACTTTTTAACTGCTCTTAGAGCCTGTCCTTCAAGGCTTCGTCCTTTTGCTGAGCCATTCCTAGTGTTATCTGGTGTTAGCACTCGTTGGGACAAGCCGGGTAGAGATCCTGTTGTGATGAAGGATGATCAAGGTATGAGTTTTTGTTTGTTGTTGATTTCATTTTCTCTTTTTGTTTTTTCCTTATGCTTTGCATTTTTTGCAGTTATGTCGGCTCTAGACTTCATTAAAGGTGATGATGCTTCGGGTGTTGTGTTTGCTGATGCTGAAGCAGCAGATGGGGAGGATGCTTTAACCAAGTATGAGAAAGGTAGGTATGATGGGACCAACTATGTTGCTGTCCCTAATGTCAAAGGTTTTGCTAAGGCAAGTTCATCGAAGGCTTCAACAAGGAGGTCCAGCAGACGGCTTTTAAAGGCTGCCAAGTCTGCTGATCCTTCTGAAGCAGTGACTGTTAGTGACGACATTGAAGAATCTGATGATGAGAAAGGTCAGATAGTGGATGATTCTCCTGTGGATGTGGTTGTGAAGAAAAGCAAGGGTAAGAAGGTTAAGGTTGTGAAGGAAACAGATGTGTCTGGTAGCTTTATTGAGGAGGGTTTGTATGTTCCTAGGTGGAATGTGAAGTCAACTGATAGTTTCAAGTCTTCTGCAGTGTGTGAGGAGGTTTTGGCACACTTTGCTACTCCAGGTGCCAAGGCTTGTGTTGAGGGCTTGGATGATGATGCTCTTCTAGCAAAGATGATGGTGGGTACCTGCAATTTGGCAGCTATGTTGCCCGAGGGGATCAGCAGGTTTAGGAAGGTTATGGGTGAGTATAGTGAGTTTGCAAAGAAGAAGAAGGAAATGAAGCAGTCCATAGCTGACATGAAGAGGGATGCTAAGGAGTATGCTCAAAAGGAGATCACTTTGATTGCCCTAATTGACGAATTAAAGAAAGGGCATGAGGCGGAGATGGCAAGGCATGAAGCTGCCAGGCTGAAGGTGGAGGCAGATCAGTTGGCCTTGGAAGCAGAAAAGAAGGCATTCGAGAGTGAAAAGAAGGAGCTGGAAATTTCTCTTGCTGCTGCTCAGAGTGACAACAAGTGGCTAATTGAAGAAGGCTTCCAACAAGTCGTTACTTATCTTCTTCACTCTGCCGAGTTTAATTCTACCCTTGGTAAGCATGCATGTTTTGTTGCAGGGTTTATAGCTCATGAGTCTGGCCAAGTCTTAGAAGAATCTTCTTTCTATCAACCCAACTCCTTGGATGTGTTCAAGGAGACTGTCCTCAAGATGGAACACTCCAGCTATCCTTATGTTGCCCAAGTTTCTTCCCTTTATGGGAAACCTTTGAAGGAGCTGAAGGAATTGAAGCCTGCTGGTTTGAATGAAGCCGTATCTGCTAAAGTGCTTCAAGCTGTTTCAAAGAAGAGGGCACACTCGGGTGATAGTGAAGAGACTTTGGATATGACTGATACACTCTCTAAGGATGCCAGCGTTGAGGCCTCTGAAGCTGGTCTTGTAGACAAGCTACCGAAGAAGGGGAAGAAGGCGAAGAAAGCAAAGGTGGTCAAGGCTGGGAATGAGGATGAAGCCTCCAAGCCTTCAGGGTCTGGTAATGATGCCTGAACCCTCTATTCGTAGCTTTCTTAGCATCTTGGTGTGTAGAAACAATTAACTATGTGGTTGTGTCTTAAACACTTTTTACCTTTTGTTGGAAGCTGTGATGGTTCGTTGGTGGTTGTGGGCTGATGCCCTTTGAACATTTATGCTACTGTTTGGCTTTGTTAGAAGCCTGTTAATGTTAGGCCTTTAGGGCTGTTTGTTTAAGTCTTATTGTTGTTCATCCTTAATTTGTTTCTTGTTTTGTTGTGTGTTTGTTTGTCTTTGTTTTTGTTTGGGAATGTTTATCCGGTAGCACCTTCAAAGGTTGAACGCTGCAGTCATTCATCCTTAAGGTAGTCTAGGCAAACATGTCACCAGCTATCCTATACACACTTATACAAGTGTTTTTAATTTATTTTCGTAAGTTTGTTTTCTAAACTTAAGGAACGATTGGTGTAGGTTGTTCAAGCCTGTCGATGAGATTTATAAAGTTATTTTTGTTTATCTCACGGAGTCGAATTGATTTAGGAACTCACCCCTTATATAGGTCCGTTCAACCCTCGAACCTATTGAGCGAAATGGCCTGGGAGCTCATCCCCTTACATGGCCCTTGCCATGGAGTTTCTTGCAAGGTCCTCAACCTGATCATAGGATAGAAAGACAATATTTCCAAAAGAGGATTCAGTGATCCTTTCATTCAGTAGATGATAACATTACATAGCTTTTTGAAGAGAACAACATTTTCTTACAACTTAAACAAAGAACCTTTTAAGGTTCTTGCCATTCCAATGTCGAGGGAGCTTCTTGCCTTCCATGTTGGCAAGTTTGTAAGACCCTCCTTTGTGAGATTCCAGGATGGTGTAGGGGCCTTCCCATTTTGGTCCTAGCTTTCCTTGATTCTCTTTCTTGCTTGCTTCATTGTTTCTGAGGACCAAGTCACCTGGCTTGAAGCGTTCATGCTTGACTTTGGCATTGTAGTAAGATTCCATCTTTTGCTTGTACTTGGCTTCTCTTATTGCTGCCAAGTCTCTTGCTTCTTCTAGTAGATCAAGATTGAGTGATGTTTCACGTTCGTTGGCCTGGATGTCAACATGAAGGGTTCTGGGTGTGGTGACTCCAATCTCAGCAGGTATGACTGCTTCAGACCCGAAGGTAAGGCTGTAAGGTGTCTTCTTGTTACTTGTTTTCTCAGTGGTTCGGATCACCCAGAGAACGCTTGGCAGTTCTTCCAACCAATTTCCCCCTTGACGACCCAGTCTAGCCTTGATCCCTTCAACCACACTTCTGTTCATCCTTTCAACTTGTCCATTGGATTGAGGGTATGCTACAGAGCTGAAGACTTGTGTTATTCGATACTCTTTGCACCAAGTACTGAATGGCTTTTCTGCGAACTGTTTGCCATTATCTGTAACTAGCACCCCAGGCAAGCCATATCGACAGATGATACTTTCCCAGACAAAATCAATTATCTTTTTTCCAGATATTTTTCTCAAAGGCTTCACTTCTGGCCACTTCGTGAAGTAATCAACTGCAACCAACAGGAATTTGACCCCTCTTTTAGCAGGTGGGAAGGGTCCAACGATATCCATTCCCCATTTGTGGAATGGCCATGCTGACGTGATAGGCACCAAATCATGCTTGGGACTCTTTGGGACAGGTGCATGGATCTGGCAAGCTTCGCATTTCTTCAACTGCTCTGATGCATCACGATGCATGGTAGGCCAGAAATAACCTAGGTTCATGAGTTTTGCCACAACTGATCTTGGACCACAATGAGCTCCACATATTCCTTCATGAACCTCTTTGATCAAGTACCTGCTCTGTTCAGGACCAACACATCGAAGCAATGGAGCCAAGTACCCTTTTTTATAGAGTATGTCGTCCTGGATTGTGTATTGCTTAGACTTGATCCGAATTCTTTCAGCTTCGACAGGATCTTGGGGCAGTTCACCTCTTTTCAGGAACCTTTCAAATGGAGTCATCCAACTTGGTTCGCTTTCAGTGATGACGTCTTGAACTTCAACTTCAGATATTGAAGGATGTTTGATCACTTCAACCAACACCTTTTTAGTAAGGTGAGCAAAGTTTAACGAAGCAAGCTTGCTAAGAGCATCAGCCTTCTTGTTGTGAGACCTTGGGACCTGTTTAATCTTGCAACACTGGAAGGTGTTCATGATATCTTTGGCCTTTTCTCTGTACTTTTTCATGTTAGGTTCCTTGGCGATGTAGCTATCGTTCACTTGACTGGAAACAAGCAGTGAGTCGGTGAACACTTGAAGCTTATGAACCATCATCTTCTTTGAAAGCTTGAGTCCTGCTATCAGGGCTTCGTACTCTACTTCGTTGTTTGTTGTCTGAAATTCCAAACGAAGGGCATACGTGAATTCTAACCCCTCAGGGTTGATTAATACAAGGCCAGCCCCTGATCCTTCAACACTGGAAGCTCCATCTGTGTAAAGCTTCCAGGCTTCAGGATCAATGGGTTCATCTATGGCAATGTTAACTTTGGCCGTTTCCACCCTTGGAATTTCCGCAATGAAATCAGCAAGTATTTGTGCTTTTATTGCTTTTCTTGGGACGTAGGTGATTGTGTGATCACCTAGTTCAACAGCCCACTTGGCTAGCCGTCCCGAAGTTTCAGGTCTTTCAAGCAGATTTTTGATTGGTTGGTCAGTGACCACTTGTATGGGATGTGCTTGAAAGTACCTTCGAAGTCTTCTGGCTGTTTGCACTAAGGCTAAGGCCAGTTTTTCCAAAGGATGGTACTTGACCTCTGCTAACTTTAACGTTTTACTGAAGAAATAAACGGGTACCTGAGCTTTGTCTCTTTCTATGGTGAGAACAGCGCTGAAGGCTTCATCAGTAATTGAAAGATAGACAGAGATCATTTCCCCTGCTTCAGGTGTTGCAATTGTGGGAAGGGAAGCCAGATGATGTTTCATGCTGTTGAAGGCTTCCTCTGCTTCTTCCGTCCACCTGAAGTCTTTCTTGTCAGTGCAACCTTTGAGGGTCTTGAAGAAAGGTAGTGATTTCTCAGCTAGCTTTGACACGAAACGTTTCAACGCAGCCAGTTTGCCATTCAAGCTTTCAACCTCTTTCTTGGTCTGAGGTGACTTCATGTTGAGGATGGCTCGAACCTTGTTCGGATTGGCCTTTATGCTTTGCTTTCCTACAACGTGACCCAAGAACTTTCCTTCTTCGAAACCAAAGGAACACTTGACAGGGTTCAGCTTCATGTTGATCTCTCTGAGTTTGTTGAAGGTTTCTTGTATGTCAGCGAGCATTTGATCTTCAGTTTTGCTCTTGATGACCAGGTCATCAACGTAAGCCTCCATGTTCTTGCCAATCTGCAGGGAAAAGGCTTTGTCGACCAACCTTTGATAAGTAGCACCTGCATTTTTTAAACCAAAGGGCATTTTTCTATAACAGAAAATACCCTTGTCAGTATGGAAAGCAGTTTTTTCTTCGTCCTCCTCCTTCATTTGTATCTGGTGATAACCTTTATAGGCATCCAGAAAACACTTGAAGGGGAAGCCTGTAAGCGAGTCTATTTTCAGATCAACCTCAGGTAAAGGATAGCAATCCTTTGGGCAAGCTTTGTTGAGGTCTTTGAAGTCAATGCACATCCTCCAAGAATCATCAGGCTTTCTAACCATCACCGGGTTTGCAACCCATGACTGATACTTTACCTCTCGAAGGATACCAGCTTGTCAACCTCTTGGCATGCAGCCTTGCTTCGTTCTGGGGCAAGACTTCTTTTCTTCTGAACAATAGGCTTGACGTTGGAGGGAATCCTTAGTTCATGCTCAGCAACATCTCGTGGTATCCCAGTCCTTTGATCAGGGTATCTGGGGTTGATGCTGAGACCAAGTTTGCTGTGATCTTCATCGATGGTTAACACCGAAGTGGAAGGTTGGAGGGTTGCAACACCCTCTTTGGTGGGGAACTTTGCACTTTTTCGGCTAATGGAAACCGTCATATCAAAGATTACTACCCCAGGCCTTCCAATGATGACGTCATAGCTAGATGGTAGGTCTCGAACAACGAAGATTAATGGTTCAGTCCTTTGCATTCGACCATCAGAAAAGGTTACATCAAGCGTTATTTCGCCCAGGGGCTTGATGGGTATGTCAGCAATGCCTTTGATGGCAGCTTCAGCAGGCCGTATCATGGAGCGTTCTTCAGAGCTGAGAAGGTTGAAATATTTGGCAAACATTATTTCAATGGCAGCTCCAGTATCTATGTAGGCCTTTTGTGTTTTGACGGAACCTACGAAGGCTTCAAGGATAAGTGGATCACAGTGTTTTTCTCCCTTGGTATAGGGGAAGTAGATGCCTTGTCGTTCCCAATCTTCCAACCTTTGTCGCTTGCTTGGGGTTTCGTTTTCAACGAAGACCATGGCAACGTCTTTCTTCTTACCATCCGCCATGCTTTCTTTAACGCCTTTGACCAGATGGGCTAGTTCCCCCGACTTGACAGCTTCTTCGATTCTTTTCTTGAGTTGGAAGCAGTCGTTGGTGTGGTGTCCCTTCTCTTCATGAAACTCACAATATTGGTTGGAGTTCTCATTTCTTTTACTTTTTGGTAAGGGACGAGGAGGTCTGAAGGTGTGTTTAACTTCTTCGGTTGCTAGGATTTCTTGAGGAGTTTTGGTGAGGGTTGTGAAATTGACATTTCTATCTCTGCTTGGAGGGTTCCTACTTTCAGACCTTCGTGACTCAGATCCTCTGGATCTTTTGTCATAGGTGCCGTAGTTGCTTCTCTTTCGAGTAGGACTGTTGCTTCTCCAACTGGAACCCCTTTTTCTTTGTTCCTTGATGTCTACAGCCTCTTCTCCTCGAATGTGAGCCTCAACTCTCTCTAAAGCCTCTTCCAGGGTTCTAGGGAGACTTTTGTTGAATTCCCTGGTAAGGTACTTTGAGTTGATGGCATTCATGAACCCTGCAACCTTCATCTTTTCATCGGCACCGACATAAGTAAGGCCTTCTTTCTTGTATCTTTCAATGAAGTTCTTCAGGCTTTCATCATCTTTTTGTTTAATCTGGAAGATAACGGTTGCATCCTTGACACAACGTCTTTGTTGTGAGAAGTTGGACAGAAATCCTTTGCCAAGTTCGTCAAAGGTTCGGATGCTTCCAGCCGTCAAACCGTTGAACCAGATTCGTGTAGATCCAACAAGGGTTTGCATGAACATCAAGCAACACTCGGGATCACCCCATTTCTCGATCCGAGCAGCCCCTGAAAAGATCTGGAGGTGATCTTCTGGATCATCAGTGCCATCATACGTTCTTATATGAGCTGGCATCTTTAGCTTGTTAGGAAAATCGTAATCTGCAATCTCTGGTGAGAAGCAAGACAGGCTGTTTGGCTTGTAGGGTTGGTTAACGGTGTGTTCCACCCTATTGTTGGTGATTCCTCCAGTGTTTCCTTGTTGTGCTGCGATGGCTTGACTAATGAGTTGCTGCCAAGGAAAGTTAGCCATCATTTGAGATATCATGTAGGGCATGAGGTTGAAGCCTTGAATGCCTTCAGAAGCCACAGTGTTGGTTGCCACTGGGAGGCTCATAGAGGCGTTTCTGGCCATGGGGAGTGAAGCCAAGGCCTGCTCCCAGGAAGTGGCCGTTGGTGGTGGGACAATGGTTACAGGTGATTGCAGGAGTTGATCCAGAGTTATTTCGTGTCCTAATGGCATACCAGAGGTAGCAGCTTGAGTGGTGAACAAAGGGAAAGCAGTAGGACTGGATCTTGCTTCATAGTGTGAAGCAATGTGGGTGTTGCTGGGACCAGCATTGTTGTTTCTGGGTGAAGGTCTGCGTCCATAAGTGGCAGTGAGAGGGGGAGGAGGTATAGGAGAGAGTGAGATCTCTTCCTCCTCGTCATAATCAAGCCGGAGACGAACTCCTTTGTCTCTTTCCCTCATAACATACTGGTTCAGAAGGGATCTAAGCTGCAGGAAGTTTCTCTCCACTCCTTCAGGGGTGAGATCTATGCGAGATGGGGTTTGTGCAAGATCAGGGAGAAGAGACATCACCCTAGAACGAGTTGGAGGTGGAGTTTGCAGGTTTGCTGACGCAGGGTGAGCAGGTGGGGACTGAGTCCCAGCTGAAGTTCCTCCAGGAGTGGAAAAAGACACAGATCTGGCTGGAGAGGTCTGATCTGTGCTAGGAGAGATCTGGTTGACCTCTTCTTGAGACTCAGGGTCAGACATGGAGAGAGTCGGAGCTACACAACTTATTTCGAGCAAAGAAAATGGCGCAGCCCCACGGTGGGCGCCAACTTGTTGCTACAACAAATAACTACCTAACGTTGGTTCTGAGTCACAAGGGAGGTTCAGGGGATCAAGGGTTCCACTCTGCCTAACGCAGGTCGTGGTGTCCTTCTACGTTGCAAACGTAGAAGGAGGTTCAAGGCTTGTATTATTTATTTTATATGCTTTAAGGTTCTGGTCTGAGATGAGCTCAAAGCCAGAAGTAGAAATTCTCGAGATCCGAGTGAAGAAGATTGTTCTTCCCACGTGAGAGACCAAGAGAATAATAAGAGTGAAGTGAGAGTGATTGAGATGGTGTAATCAGGGCTGAGAATCAGCCTCTGATTTATAGAGAATAGGATATTCCCTAAAGAGAAAGCATATAACCTTGATCCTTGTTGCAACTAAAGGACATCCCACAAAAGGCAAGAGGCTGCTATGGACCTGCGGTCTATTGACTGATGTTACTCCATCAGTTTATTTGTTTTGCTCGATGAAAAAGATGACGGGACAAGTCATCTTTTTGACTTAGGGTGCTACTGGTTGCGGAACCCTTGTAGGCTCCAACCCTTTAAGCGTTGTTTGATAATATCGTTTATTTATTTTTGCTTTGAGCTACCCACGTCATCAGTAACGGTATTATTACCGTTTGAAATGACCGTTTATAAAAAAAAAAAGGTTTTTAAATCCTATATAAACCAAACAATCCAACCTATTTTTCACCACAATTTTTATTAACTTTCTACCACTTTTATAAAATACTTTATATATTTTGCAATGGATCCCTACCAAAACAACCCAAACCCGAATCAAACACCACAACGTAATCAAAACAACCCGAATCCAAACCCGTTCACGACACCGGGTTACACGATGCCAATGGATCCAACTTGGGCTACATTTTCGGGTTTCCAACAAACTCCCAACCCTTTCACCCAATATTCCCAAATGCACTAAAGCCCCACTACTTTTAACCAATTTAGACATATGCAAATGCACCATAACCCTCAATCCTTTACCCAACTTTTGCAAACTCCGCCATTCCATCCATCTCTCCAAACACAAACGTCACAACAACCTCAACGACAACCCATTTTTGAACCCCGAATATGAAGAAGATGAAGATGAGGTGAAAGAGGTTGTGCCCGAAACACAAGTCGAACGTTCGAAGGGGAAGGGGAAAAAAAGCAAGGTCAAGATAAAGAAGAAGCGTCGTTCAAAAAAGTCCCATGGACGAAAATAGAAGAAGAAGCGTTAGCAAAGGCGTATTTGGCTACTTCGAAAGATCTCATAGTTGGTAAAAAAATTCTTATGATACTTGTTACATTTTATTTTTTAGTACTATACAATACTTGTTACATTTTATTTTTTTAGTACTATACAATACTTGTTACATTTTATTTTTTTAGTGCTATAATATACTTGTTACATTTTTTTTGTGCTCTAATATACATTTTATTTAAAAATGTAGAGACTAATCAAAAGGGAGATAGTTTATACATCGAAGTAGGAAAGAAATTTCACCAAATAATGGCATCCTTCAAAAATACCTTTAATCAACCTCAAGCAGAGAAGGTTAAATTGAAAGAACGCGAAGTCAAAGAAAAGCTTCGCTTAAAGCAAAAGAGGGTGGAGGAAAGCGTTCGCCAAAAGAATGAAGATAGGCAAGTAGAAAAATGGCGAATACTGACAGCAAACATCAATGACTACCCCGAAAAAAACCGTCCCGTGTTGCTCAAGATGAAGGAGAGCATCGCAAAAATAAATATAATTTGTAGTTTTTTTAATTTAAGTGTTCGTTTTATTTTTTATTTTTATTTAAGTGTTTTTTTTTTAATTTTTAGTGTACATTTTTTTTATTTAAGTGTACGGTTTTTAAATTCATAGAATTGTTTTTTTAATACATTTTTACTTTTATTATTAATCTGATAATATTATTTAATTAAAAAAACAAAAAAAAAACATTAAATGATGATGGGTCTCTCCACACCCCTAGAACCATCATCTCCATGATGCTCCTACCCCACGCTGACATGGCAAAAAAAAAATAAAATTTTTTAAAACAACCGTTGCATATAACGGTAATAAAGAAAAAAAAATTTTAATCTTTATATATATATATTCAAACCCACACTCTTCTACTCAAACTCACACTCTCCTATTTTTATAAAATCCTCTCCAAACACTCTTTTTTTTTAAATACTTGCAAGATGTCGGACCAAACTTCCAGTTCGTCTGATGCGTTTGATGAATTCGCTTTGGCCTCCTCATCCGATGACGGCGCGGAATTGATAATGGCTACCGTTCAGACACTCATTAAAGTTGTAGCGGATGATGATGAAGCGACCTCGGAACCCAAGCATAGAAAGTATATTTCCAACAAAGGCCCGATGCGCGTGGTGATATGGGATTTATCACGTTTCAAAAGGTCACAACCGCGCTTAGACACTTGGGTTACGGGCAAGGTTCCGACATAATGGACGACTATCTAAAGATGTCGGCTCGAATCTAAAGATGTCGGCTCGAACGGCTAGGGAAACTCTCCACTATTTTTGTTCGTACGTCATTGAACTATATTTAAAAAAAAAATATTTGAGAAAACCTACGTTTAGTGACGTACAACAACTTTTGGAATTCCACGAAGAAAAACATAGTTTTCCTGGTATGTTCGTGAGTTTAGATAGTATGAAATGGGAGTGGGAACTTTGTCCAACTGCATGGCAAGGTCAACACTCAAGTGGATATCATAAAAAGCCTTGTATGATGCTTGAAGCGGTTGCATCACAAGATCTTTGGATTTGGCATGTGTTTTTTGGTGTGCTCGGTTCGAACAACGATAGAACTATTCATAATCAATCCCCAATTTTCAACGATCTTGTAAATGATGTTGCACCGAAAGGAACTTTTTTTGTAAATGGGGTAGAATACAAGTACGGGTATCTTCTAACAGATGGAATTTACCCTGATTGGGCCGTTTTCGTAAAATCGTTTACACGGAGGACTACGTTAGACGATAAGAGAACAAAGTTTAACAAAGCTCAAATGGCTGCACGGAAAGACATTGAGCGAGCTTTTGGTGTTTTACAAAAAAGATGGCGCATTTTGTCTATGCCATGTCGAATGATGGAAAAACCGCAAATAAGAAATGTGATGTATGCATGCCTTATTTTACATAACATGATTTTGGAAGACGAAGTGCGTGCAATATGCGAGTATTTTGGTGACGAACCGCAATTATTAATGTTTTTTAATTATGTTTTTATTAAAATTGTGTTTTTTTAAGAAAAAGTAAATAATTTCCACATGTCACTCCCCCCCCCCCCCCCTTCTTCCACTCCCCACAATTCCCTCCCCCCCCCCCCCCACCCCCCCCCCCCACCCACCACACACACACACACACCCCACATAGACCCCACAAGTGCCACATGACGCTTCACCCCCTCCACTCCCTCTGGTCTAATAGTCTCACAAAGGTGTTGGAAGAGATCAAAAGTAATACGATCATTCGGTTGTATAAGCAAGGTCAGTTCCCCTTGAGTGGTTCGAGTGGTGGAAATTTAAATATGTAAACTTCCCAGCCTCCATTTGGTCCCTTTTTTTAACGAGTATTGGATTTAATAAATCCAAACTATCAGCTATTGTCCATCACCAATCCTAACTATTAAAATATATACTGGCGGTCTCATCTTTTAACTTATTGACTACCAACTGACTATGACAAAAAAAAAAATATGGTCCATTTAGATAATCAGATAGTATTATGTTAGTCATAGTTTGTTGGTGACCAATATACTAAGTTGGAACCGCCAGCACACATTTCCTTAGTTGCAACTGTGATGGCCAATTGCTAATAGTTATGATTATTTAAATACAATACCCTTTTTTAACAGCAGATATTACATTTCTTATACTATTACAATAGTAAGTCGTTAAAAAAATAATTAAAAATAGCCATAGCCTAACTTTTTCTTCTCCTAATATTTCATAATTTCCAAAATCTTGGTAACAAAATTTCCTAGATTATAAATTCTTATAAATATTCAAAAAGTTGTTTTCACTCCATCTTAATTTCTTTGTTTATTCAAATTTAAAATATAACCTCCGTGTAATCAAATATTTGTTAATTTTTTTTATAAAAATATAGTGCCATACTACCATGTTTTGTTTGTGTCCAAATTAGTATTATCTAGATGAATTACAAATCAGCATCAACAATAGAATAAATAATGTTTGTTTATTATTTTCTTTTTTTTTTTCACAAAAAAAAGTTTTAATATTATTTTCCTAGATTACAGACAAATTAAACCTGTGTGTAATCAAATATTTGTTGTTAAATACGCGTTAATTTTTTTTAGTATTTTTTATTTTTTTTAAAAAGTGCCATACAACCATGTTTACTTTGTGTCCAAATTATATTATTAGAGTATTTACAGCCCATCCATCAAATTATACTAAAATTTTCTCCCTCCTAATTAAAATAATAATACTTTTTCATATTTTTATCATTATATTTTCTCTCTCATTACTCACAACCAGCTACAAAAATATTAAAATATATATAGAAGTGAACAGTAGTTTTTCAAATATAAGAGTGAAGAGTGCTTTCACCAAATATTTTCTCTCTCTTCCACTCACAAACACTCACACCCACTCCATACAATTTGATAAAACCCCTCACATAATTTGGTGGACGGGCTGTGAGTCCTTAGTGTCTCATCAATAATGTGCACTAGTGGACATTGTACTACACTAATGTGCACCCCTACTATTTTACTTTTTTTTTCGAACGGTGGCCTTCTTCATTTTTTTAGGGGATCAGTTGGTAATACCTGCTAATTGCAGGTCTGTTACCCCACATATGACCATACTATGTTCTCTTAATCGAGTTCACGCTGCCTTCAGTGTGGGGCTTGGCGTTCCACGAGAACCGTATCTTAACATGTCAACAGACGCACCTAGAGCCCACGCATGAACAAGTCCCAAGGTAACCCTATCGACTGGATGAAACTCGTGTTGGCTCGGCTTCGAACTTGCGACCTCCAACAAGGTGGGTCTAGTTATTTTACTAACGTGCATAAGTTTTTTGCTAATGTGCAACGCCTCTAATTTGCTAACGTGTACCCGTATTTTTTTTTTTTGGAAAACCCTTTTTATTTGGCAACGAGTACTGGTTTTCCCCCTTTTAGGGATCAGAATTTGGTATCGGGTACTCATATCGAACCGGTACTTTCAGTACCAGTATAGTGATATTTTTTATCGTGGAGAACCCATGCAGTGCTGTTTCAATATCGGTATCGATATCATATTCGTTTTTATAGTTTTGTCAACATGACAGTATAGAATCCATTTAGTGTCCGTGTCGTGTCTCATATAATAGCTATCAATAATGAACCCCGAGTTTAGGACTATCTAATATAGGGCTAGGATAATATGAGAACTCTACTATGCTGTGAGAACTAGAGAACCCTTATGGACCATTGATCTTGTTGATCCAATGGTTGGGATCAAAGATTAGACTTTTTTTGTCTTTTATGATTAGTGTGTATTATTTTATTGTAAAATAGTACTTTAGGGGTAAATAGGTAAAAAGCCATGTTAGAGAAAAAAATAATATAATATCTTTTAATTTTTTTTAAACATTATTTTATTATTTTAATTAATTTAATTTTTTATAACAAAAAATCGAATTTTACATTCTGTTGTATCAGTCTCGTTTTTACACTGGTGTAATTTTTTACACCAGTGTAATCTGCAATACACAAGCATTTACAACAAATACACTGGTGTAAAAAACGAAACAAAACATATAATGAGGATGATTTACACCAATGTAAATCTGCCATATACAAACTTCTACAAAAATACACTAGTGTAAAAAAACCAAATGACTATACATTCATATTTACACCGGTGTTTTCTTACATCAAACGACTATACATTCATATTTACACTGGTGTAAACATCAATTTACACCAGTGTTTTCTTACCGAAAAACGTCTATACATTCATATTTACGCTCCAGTGTTTTCTTACAAGATACTCCCCCATTTCATCGTCGTCTCCACAGCATCGGCTCCTTAACCGCAAAAAACATCATCTTCTTCGCAACGTCTTCTCCTGACAAAAACCCCACAAAAAATTTCAATATAAAAAACCTCTCTTTTCACCCTAAAATAATAATAATAATAACAGAAAATAATAATAATAATAATAATAATAATAATAATAGAAATAATAATAATAATAATAATAGAAATAATAATAATAGAAATAATAATAATAATAATAATAAACATACCAGATCTTCATCATCGCCACCGCCCCACCACCGTCGTCTTCATCATCGTTGCCGCCCCACCACCTGCAAAACCACCGTCTTCTTCATCCCCCCACCCCCTACACCACCATCGTCTTCATCCCCCACCACCGCCCCAAAACCCCCTGTTTCAGATCCCCCACCACCGTCTCCCACCCCTCTGCACCGTCTCCCACCTCCACCGTCTTCATCGTCATCACCATCACCACCACCGTCTCCCACCACCATCAAACGGTCGTCCTCCCCTCATCTTCATCGTCACCACCGTCGAACCACCGCCCACCCACCATCTTCAAAACACCCCTCTGCAAACATCAAACCACCACCGCCTTCACCCCTCAACCATCAGATCCACCCCCCTGCAACCATCGGACCCCCCTCAAACCACCCGCCGGACCCCCCTCAAACCACCACCCGCCGGTTCTTCTTCTTTTAGAGAGAGAGAGAGAGAGAGAGAGAAAACTGATGTGTGTGTGTGTGAGAGAGAGAGTTTGAATTATTATTATGATTATTATTATTATTATTATTATTATTATTATTATTATTATTATTATTATTATTATTTAAAAGAGAATACTTGGGGTGGGTGTGGGGTGGGGTGAGGTATTATTACTAAACTACCCATGATAATTGTGTTTAAAAGTCATCCTTACCCCTAGTTAAAAAAATACAAAATATTATAGAAATGATTATGTGTCACTTGATGATTGGTGTAGATGAGTTCTCTAGTTTTCACAATTTAGGTAGGTTCTCATATTATCCCATTCCATCTAATATATACCAAATTATATATGTATAAGTGTATATATAATATATATACTAAGTATTATAAATCTAACAAGTCTCAAGCTTAACACGTATCATTATATATATTAAAATAATTATACTAAAAGAAGTTATCTGAAGATATATAACGCAACCTGTGAGTATCGTGAACCCCTCACTTTTATTGTTTTATTATATGTTTTCGAGGAAATAATGTCTATCTTTATCAAACATATGAAATGTTTTACATAATAGAAGAATGATTATCAATAGTTATATTATTAGAAGGGGACATAGAAACTACTAGAGGCAGTACTGTCTAGTTATTATATCGCCATTTCCTTTCTTGTCCTATGGAGAGGGCATAGAACCATCTATCTATCATTGACAAAGTGGTACCATCGAGGAGTGGCACATATTATTAAGATTGGCTAAATCAATAGAATATCATTAGAATATTTTCCCCTTAGAATTTATTATCCGTAAAGCATGTTTTATTAAAAGAATATTATTAAAGAAATATCCATTAAAGAACTGGCCATTCACTTTATAAAATACACGAACTCACCAACTTTATATTGAAAGAAACTATATTTTGGCATGTGTTCAAGTAACCCACCAGCTATGATAATATGGATCATGGTAAAGTAAAAATGCTATTATCCGAATCCGCTGCGCAGCTCTGGTAACCCGACGGACCGACACCGACAGCCTGGGACGTTACACTTGGTGAGACCACCCCTTTGATTTTCCTCCAAAAGTCTTTTTCTTTCTCTTTCTCTCTCTCTCTCTCTCTCTCTCTCTCTCTCTCTCTCTCTCTTTCCCTCATGTGTATGGCACATGCACTCCCCTCATGACTTTTAAACTTTAATAACTTTTATATACGACATTTAAAATAAACAATTGATCAAATAAACGAGCGTTTTGTTATCTTTTCAACAAGTACCACAGCGGTATACAAAAAAAAATGAAAAAAAGGACTTTTTAGTGGGTTTTTGTTCATGCAAAAAAAAAATACACACACACACACAATATGTTCAAGTAATTCATTAATCATGTCTAGCTAAGTCAATAATCATGTTAAGATGGTATATATGTTTTCGAACCTACATTACATATAAGAATCCGCTAAATACATATATATTTAATTATTTACAGAGATAGTCATTGATGACAAAGGTTGCTAAGCCGGTTAGATGTATCATAAGACTCTTAGACACCAGGTCAATCTCTAGCTGATAAGTGGTAATTAATCACCTAACCATGCACATTTTAGATTGTGTTTAATGTATTTACTTAAAAGCGTCTTACATGCGGTAATTATTGAAATAGATACTTAAATTATGCATGAGTAGAGAAAATAGTCGGGAAACATGAAAAATTACCATCCTACAATATTTTTAGTCAATAACAGTTGGATAATTTTTATTTATCTTCAAAATGGATCTTCACTGCTTGCCAATTGATTCTTTTATTCGGTGTCACCTAAGGCATTCAATTGTATATCCATAATAAAGATTTAACAAGTATGTCATTATTTCACATATGCTCACTTTACACATCAGAATCACCTATTATCACCATGACATATCATTTGATATCAATTTGGTTGTTATTTTACCAGTTTCACATCACAACTTTAGAATGTCTTGAGAAAGTAATAAAGTTGTAAATAGACCTCACTCGAGCAAGAGGTGTACACGTAGAATTAGAAGTCGGTTTTATAAGTTATCGAGTGTTGATTATTTACAAATTTCTTTTTTCTTTCTAAAGAAATGGCATATTCAGGGCCGTCTCCGAGCATCGTAAAAAAATTTCGGGCCCGGGGCAATTAGAAAAATTGGCCTCTACCATGGCATGAAGACATGAAAGAAAACTAAAAATATATGCTTGGTAAGGGAATTGAACCTGGGTGTTGCAAGTTGAGAGCATGTGAAGTAACCACCAGGCTACACTTTGCTTTTGTTTATAATATTACTTATAAATATTATATAATATATATACATATATATAAAATCTTCGGGCCCTCGGGATTTTCGGGCCTGGGGCCGTCGCCCGCGTCGCCCCTACTAAGAGCCGGCCGCATATTTCTTGTATGATACACACATTTTATCCCTTCATATTAGATTTGTAAATCTTAATAATTCGGATAAAGTAGGTGGTTGATATTGATTAATATTTGATATTTATAATAATAATTTATCATGTAATTACAAGATCTGAAAACGATGGAGATCCTGACCACCACCTAATCCTTCTCTTCCAAAATCCACACACACACACACACATTCTGTATCCATCCATTTATAAATGCACTCATCATTCTGTATCACAATCTTGTTAGTCTACAATACCATTTCATGTTGTTGTATACTCCTTCCCTCGTTAACCCACTTCAATGTTTTCACTTAAAAACTTTTCACTAAATAACCCCCTTCACTCCAAATCACCACCAACAAACCTAGGGTTTTTAACCAAATCAACCTATTTGGCGCCAATTAAAGCCAAGGAAGCTTCCAGAATGTCTTCCTCCTTACAAATCAACTTGAATGATGCCGGTGGTGTTAATAGTTTGGATGAATCCAGTGGTATTAAAATATTATAAGTTTTATTATTGTTATTATTATTATTATTATTATTATTATTATTGTTTTGTAACGGTTTTGTTTATAAAAAAAAAGTGTTAAGGAATGGAAGGAGAGCGGAGAATATTGTGTGGCATAAATGTTCGGTGGATAAAAGTGATAGGCAGGAGTTGCTGAACCAGAAAGGTTGTGTTGTGTGGATTACTGGACTCAGTGGTTCAGGTTAGTTACAGTAATTATGTATTTTTAGATTTGAATTGTTTAGTAGATATAGTTTATGTTTAATGGTAGTTAAATTTCAACTTGTGGTCAAATCATAGTAGTCGAAGGGCGGGGCGCTAGGCGTACTCAAGGATAAAATATAGTTATTGTATATGCCTATAGCCTACCAATTGTAGTATGCATCATGCAGTCCCATTGATATGATTAATTAATCAGCCATAGAAAGATTTAATTATAAATGTGATTAAGGTAAGAGCACGTTCGCTTGCTTGTGCATTAACACGCAGATTTAGCTGTTTCAGACCTGTTCATACCGGTCTTTTTGCTAAATTTGGCCAGAATTTGCGCTTGTGTGCCTTGACGGACGACTGGACGTAAGGTGCCTTTTGCGCCTTTGACTACTATGGATCAAATAGAATTGTCATATATGCCTACAAATTGAAGTGATGATTTTATTCCATACATGTGCGCGTATAATGTATATATTTGTGGGTCCTGGGGAGCAAAAGTAAAATTGCATTGATTTTGACGTTGTTTTACTAATTTCGTGAAAATAACTTTAAAAACGACGGACGGTTAATCATGCATCATGTGATGGCGCTAATAGCCAAAAGACAGGGGGATACATGCACCAATCGGGCTTGTCCCGATTGCTAGGTGTGATGTGCCTTATGTCCAAGGCTTGATGCAAAACCACCATCGAGCTGGGGGTCTCACTTGAAGTAGCCTCTCTATTCCCACAGGGTAGAGGTAAGGTTATCTACATCTTACCCTTCTCAGACCCTACCTTAGCTTTGCTACTGGTGGGATTAACCGAGTATGATGATGATTTTATTCCATTCATATGATTAACCAGCTGACAAAAGGTTTTATTTATAAATGTGATTCAGGTAAGAGCACATTGGCTTGTGCCTTAACACGTGGTTTGCATTCTCGAGGGAAGCTCACATACGTACTTGATGGTGATAATGTCAGGCATGGTCTAAACAGTGATCTTACTTTTCAACCAGAAGACCGTGCAGAGAATATACGAAGAATCGGTGTGTTCAATTCTTCCATAGCTCTTTGTAATACTCGATAATATGCCCATTATAAACTCTTATGTCCTAATGCAAGTTTTAAGGAATGAAAATGGGTATATTTGATATTTGTTGGCTAAATATGATATTACATTATGTTTTGAGGATATATATATATATATATTATATATATAGAGAGAGAATTATCTTATTAATTATGTTATATTATGGGTTTTTAGGAGAAGTTGCGAGGTTGTTCTCTGATTCTGGAGTTATCTGCATTGCCAGTGTGATATCTCCCTACAGGAAAGATCGCGATGCTTGTCGAGCCATACTTCCAGAAGGAGATTTCATTGAGGTTGGTTCTACAGTTCTATAACTTTTGTTGGTATTTTAGCTTGCAGTTCCTATTGATTCACATGACATTGTGATTGATAGGTTTTCATGGACATGCCTTTATGTGTTTGTGAGGCCAGGGATCCAAAGGGTCTATACAAGCTTGCGCGTGCCGGAAAGATTAAAGGTAATTTATGCTCAAGATATAAACTTGTCAAATGACTTGATTTCTTCTTCTTGGTAACCGTGAGAACCCATTACCTTAAAACACATGTGACCCCTCCAAGTCCTTTGTTAACCAATATTGAATGATATGTGCATTTGTTATTATATATAACCGATTGGTTACGTCTTGGCAGGTTTTACTGGGGTTGATGATCCGTATGAGCCGCCCCTAAATTCTGAGGTATGCTGACTGTAACATTAGATGTGTTTGCAAGTTTAAGTACCTTTTAACCTTGAGCAATCTAAATGAGCCTTCTTGTTGTTTTGAAAGTGTAAATAGTTGGTACAGTCCTTGAAAACCATTGATGTTGGTAGAATTAAAACATGCGATTGCTCAAGTATGTAATTTGGAATGTGCAGATAGTAATACAACAGGAAGGGGACGTGTGTCCTCCACCCGAGGTTATGGCTGAGAAAGTGATATCTTACCTGGATGCAAAAGGGTATTTGCAGGCATCATGATCCTTGAAGCCTCCTCTCATGTGTATGTATATGCTGCAAACACGAATTCTCAATAAACTATCGTGTCTCTAGGAAATTACTCGTTTCCTGGTTCCAGTCTCCGTTAACCTCCACTTGCTGGGAGGGGAGGTCGTTAATTATCATTCATTATTGTGTATTTCTAGGTGGAAAATAAGGATTATGATGTAGTAATGTCATATTTTTTAACTTTTAATTGTGTTATAAATATGATATGTTCTTGTAGATGCGTATGGGTTATTGTTCCCCATTGGATACCAATATTGTCCGCTTCACCTAAAAATCAACGTTTCTTTGTTTTTCGTTTATGGTTTTGTTTATCTTTGTTCTTCTCTTATTGACACACCGCCGTCAAAATGTATTAACGGTATTTGAGGTCGAATATTCTTTATAACCCAACACATGGTGTATTACAGTGTTAGATTCTTTGCACCCTTAGCTTCAATCAAAATAGAAAAGGATGCGACTTTTCGCATGACATATAATCAAATACCTATCATCTGTTCTAATAAAAATTAAAATGATTGCATTTGTCTAGCAAATACAAGCACGGCGTCTCTGGGAAAAAGAGTGGTCTTTACTTGGACCGCATTTGTTTAACGATAGCAGGCAACCATCTTTCTCCGCGAATCCTTTTCAACTCTGCAATTCTGTCTTCTTCTCTTTTGGCTTTTGCTTTTGCAGCTGCATCTCTTGCTTCTAATTTAGCCAGAAACTTTTCACGTGATTTTTTTGCTGAAGATATAATATCGTCCCCATCAACGACAACCGATTTCAGTTGCTTCCTAAACTGCCAAAAAAATAAAGAAAAAAATCTTAACACAAAATATAAATATAAATACTATTACATACTACAGATAAGACAAGTTGAGTAACTCCTGAAGGATATTTGTCTAGTGCAAGCTGCGTTTCACCAAATCCATTTGCGGGGTCCAGTGAGTTTTCTGTTAACGGTCTACAAAGATTAAATAAAAACAAAAAGAAGAAGTTGAGTCACACAGACCTTTCTTGATTTCTCATCGACCTCCATGTTAGGGGCTATTCTAGGTCGCTTTAGTGGTCCTTGAAGTTCATCTAGTACACAAAAACCGAAAACATATATTTGAAGATGTGATATAAAAAAACCAGAATTTGGTTAGATGATGAGCTTACCAACTCGATCAAACACTATGCCGCATGGGGCGTCTCGAAACAGTCTAACACCACCTCCATTACTGATGGAAT
Source organism: Ambrosia artemisiifolia (assembly GCA_032199755.1). NCBI lineage: Eukaryota > Viridiplantae > Streptophyta > Magnoliopsida > Asterales > Asteraceae > Ambrosia > Ambrosia artemisiifolia. The sequence goes on along the minus strand of CM063521.1, from coordinate 43,186,710 downwards.
GGTTTTCTGCAACTTCTGTGGGTTCTTTTCTCACCACTTGTAAGCTTTTCTCTAACATGTCATCCAACAATTTCTGTGCCTGTACTCACGATTATCATCAAATCAAGTAGATTAAGATGTCAATTGATTTCAAATGACCACTCGATAATTAAGACCTAAATAAACAAATATTTTTAACAAAGATGACAGTAGGTCAAGTTTGGTAACCCCAGTCCTGTACCTGATTGTAAAATCGTGTGCGGTACCTGGGGTTACAAATTAGCCATTAAGGTTCCCAGTACAACTTAAAAAGAAATAAAGAACATACTCAAAACTACATTTCTAACAATTCTATATTTCTAAATAATTTTATGTTTCTAGTGACTTAGAAACACTATTACTATAATTTTTAAGATTATATAATGTACTAATATACTGGCTTTTAGTATGAGTAATCTGACAAATATCACATAATAGTATAATACTACACCCATCCCAAACCCGCAAAAACATTGATAATTAACCCCGTACACAAATACATGGCCCGAATGTCTACGTTTCGTATGAGGTTTGTGTACACGTTTCCTCTCTACAGATGCTTTATATTCTCTTTTTCTTCTTGTTTACGGAAGTTAATCATATAGAGGGTTAATTGCATTAGGTACATGTTTTCATAAGTTCATGCATACGCACGTTTCATTCTCTAAATTTGTAAGCCGTATATAAGGCCTCCTTGTTTTGTTGAATGTTTAAGCATAAAAATAAATCAAATTTAGTCTTGTTCTTCATCTTCGTTCCTTGGAGCCTGACCCACTCTACGCAGGGGCGGATCTAGTAACAAGACATCGGGTTCCCGGGAACCCAGTCGGTTTGAAATTTTTAGTGTTAATACATAAAGAAAATATTGTAGGAACCCATAAATAAAATCTTGTAGGAACCCATAAGCAAGTCTAATGAGTGCTTCACTGGTAAACTCCTCCTATTCTAACCATTAGAACGCGAGTTCGATTCTCGCTGTCAGTTTTTTTCATTGTTGGTAAACTTTGTATTGGGACCTCTTTGCACCAAGAACCACTGCTATGGTCATTCGTTTAAAAAAAAGAAGCAAACTGTATCATCTTTTCACATTTCACCAATTTTTTCTTTGTTCCAAATTTCCAATAACTCTTTAGTGTTATTCATTGTAGCGGTGTTAGGAATTCATCCTTATGGACATTCGAAGAAAAATAAAAGGGTGCTATTTCTTAAACTCCTAATATAATTAGGAGATATGGTTCCGAAGGTAAGGTTTTGGTGGTGTTGTGGTTAATGTTGTCTTGTAATCAATGCTTTTGTTGATATTGCTTTCTCACTCCTAATTAAAATATTGATGGCATTATCAAATCATTAGATGGCATTATTGGTTGATGAATCTAATTTGCATCATCATATGATGGTTGAAATGATGTGGTGTAGGCTATCTACTGCAGAGGCTTGAGTTGGAGTGCAGTGTGCAGATAGACTTCTTATTTCAGCTATTCTTGATCATCATTGGATTAAACCAGCCACGAATTTACCGATAACAAAAAGGTTATCACTATAACTAGAGGTATTTAAATGCTTACAACTTCCTAAATTCTTATAAAATTATCGTATTAGTTATAGTTCTGGTTATTATCGTATTAGATATTTTAGGGGTGTTAATTTTAACCTGTTGAAACCTAAACCGACCCGAACACCTAAATCGACCCAAACCCCTAAAACAACCCGAACCCATGTACCGACCCATTTTTTTTACGTTCGGTCATATAAAATTAGAGTATCTAAAAAAGGAACCCAGTGAAAAAATTTCCAGCAAGAGATTGACCATCTTGAATCGGTCTCTATCACTCTACCATTCCTACTATTTAACCTTTAGCTATGCAAGTGATTCATAAAGTCAAAGTAACATATCAATCTACTGAAGTACTGGGCGGGTATCATCTAATACCATACCAATCTCACGCTTGCAGATGTATTAAAAAGTAATTCCAAACACAAAGCTCGGATACGCGCCAAATTCCCCGAACCCATTTACTGTACTAAACAATATATTAAAATCATACTATTTTTAAAAAGTAAACAAAATAGCATATGCTAAAAATGTAAAAACTTAAAATTATAAGAATTATAGAAATGTAGTTGAATAACTCATGTTTGAATTGTTTAAACGGGTATGCCCGATATCCAGAAAGGGGCGGCGGCGCAGCTTGTTGCCCGCCTGCCCGCTATCTTGATGTAATTGGTAGCGTTTATGCGTTTTTGAATCAAAATGTCATTGATTTGAAAAAAAAAAAAATCATCTAATTGAAAATAATTGAAAGTAAACTACAATCAGATAATAAAAACAGATGATAAAAAAAAGAACCTTGATTTGGTAGAGTTTGGTGCTCTTGGAGTCTGATTTATTTTCCCTATCAGGAGAACCAACGGAGTTTGTGGTTGTTCCGTTGACCACCGTGGTACGGTTAGACGGGGTGGTGGTAGCGACGGAGTTAATGGCGGCTCTCCACTCAGCGTCGCCGTCTTCCTCCCCACTGCTGCTAGAATATCCGCCCATTGCGGCGGAGGTGACTAAGGTTTTAGCCGTAGGTTTTTTGGGCTTTGGTTAATCGTGTGGATTTGAATAAGATATTTTACAGCTTATTTGGTAATTTGCTACTTGTTTTTAACCGTTGCGTTGCTGGCGCGCGTCGTTAAACAATGCTAATAACCGAAACCCTAAGACCATGTGTAATAGTCGGTGAAATTTGGTGAGTAAAAGAGACATTTTTTTTACGCTTGGCAATATGGGGCCACTTGATGGGTGAAAGAGACTTGAAATGGGCAAGAGGTGTACTGGTGGGTAAAATTTGATGGGTGAAAGAGGGTGAATATATAGTGGTATTAAATTTGAATTAAAAAAATAAAATAAAAATGAAGTGTCAGACCCCCATTGGATAACCTTTGCCCCTCTCACGCGAAATATTTCACCTGGCAAGCATTCACGCCCCTTTAACCCAAGGGGGGGCGGTGTTCCAAGGTGAATGGGGGGTGAAATTCACCAATTCATGCCCATTTAACCAACCATTACATATGGTCTAAGAAGTAAGAAAGAGTGTAACGTATGTGTTGAAAGTAAAGACATAAGAATGCAAGTGGTTCGGTCTAAATCGACCTACGTACACTATAAAGAGAGATCTATTATTATTCGGAGAATTACAAAGATGATTACAAGTATTTCTATCTCTCTATGCTAATTCTTGCATTAAGTGTTCGACCCCTTTGTAATGGAGAGGTGATCTCCTTTTTATAGGGAAAGACATGGGCCAATCATTATGGCCCGAGAAGGTAGTAATCGGTCTGGGCCAGAGTTTAGGCCCAGAGAATAGGCGGGAAATAGGTGGCAATTAATGCTGATGTGAGAGAAGGTATAACTTGGTCTGCTGAAAATCCACGTGGCTCTATGTGATTGGGCGCAGACGGCGCTTCCTTCTGACACAACATGGTTGACCAACTGGTGGCGTCTAACGTGACGTCTGGCAGCAAGCAGACATGCTTGTACAGTATTCCGACGAGTACTGTTTACAGCAGCAGGATGGAAGCACGGGAGCAGTCACGTCACTATTCCATGTCAGTTGTTGTTGGACCATTCCTGGCACGTGTTGCTTTCTAATTTGCGCAGAATGTGCTTAGGACCTGACATGATCTTCTTAATTCTTGATCATTCGTACGTCCTCGTACCAAAAGCTGATGTTAGTCGAATATTCCGCGCGTAGGTGTACGCGCGAGGATTTCTTTGTGTTGGTGACGTCATACTGCTGATTTAACCTTACGCTTGAGTTTGCTATCACACGCAGGTTTGGTTCCGCGAACATCAGGGGACTTGATGTCCCTGTTGGTCTGAAGCCACTTTCCGCGGATTCCTTGTAGATGGTGCATTTTGTGGGATAGGGTTGTATTCCGTGTCAGGATTAGGTACCATATCCTTTCATTAGGGATGAGCATATTTCACCGAATACTGAACCGATACCGATCCCGTACCAAACCGAGGGTGTTCGGTATCGGTATTGATACTCACATTTAGAGGTTTTCAATTTCGGTATCGGTATTTTAAGGTAAAATACCGATACCATACCGGTCCCGTACCAATACCATACCAGTCCCGTACCAATACCGATACCGATCGATAGCGTATCGTACCGCATGTTTTCGGTACCGGTATTGGGTTTTGAGAGTTTTCGGTATCGGTATTTTCGATATCGGTATCAGTTAGTACCGATACCGTCCCGAACTCATCCCTACTCTTTACCTGAACCCGGTACGAAAAAAAAAAAAAAAAAAAAAAAAAACCCAAAATGTGCACCTCTATTTGTGTCCCCCTAAAATGGACTAATGTCAAAATGGGCCCAAATCTTTCATATTATTCCCCAAATCCTTAAAAACGGGCTCGTCGCCTGATATTATCACACGCCGACCACCGCTGAACTAATCAAAAATATATATTCCACCACCACCTACGTATCAGATCTAGGGCTGACAGTATTCCGATACCGTTTCTCCATCATCACCGATAATAAAAGAGTCTATAGACCTCCCTTAACACATAAACCCTAATTCACTCGAATTTATAAAAAAAATCGAAGAAAAATGGGGAAGAAACAACACAGTAAAGACAGGATGTTTATTACGAAGACGGAGTGGGCTACTGAGTGGGGCGGTGCAAAGTCCAAAGAGCTTCGAACTCCCTTTAAACGTCTTCCTTTTTATTGCTGCGCGTACACACTTTCTTTATCTCAATTCTCAATTCTCAATTATTATTATTATTATTATTATTATTATTTTTATTATTAATTATAGTGATTTGCAGGCTCACCTTTACTCCGTTTGAGGATGCAGTGTGCACTGAGGATGGCAGTGTATTTGATATCATGTGAGTGTTGTTATGTTTGGTAATTCAGCTTTTAGTTTGTTATAAACATAGTGTCAGTAGCTAATAATGGAGGATAGTGACTAGCTATCTATATGCTATGTAGCGATAGCAGTGAAATAGCGGGTGTTGTTTTATGTTTAGTGATACATTGGAATTGGAAGAAGATTTTTACAAGTATTTTATATGTATATTTTACCAGGAAAACAAAACAAAACAAGAATCTTGCTATCTCCTGCTATTGTTTGTTCATTTAAGAACTTTATTGTTGTCAATTGAATAGTAGGGTTATAGGATATTCACGTGTGATGATGTGAATCAGAGTAGGATAAATGGCTAGGAGCCTAGGACTAGAATTTAAACAGAAAAATGTATAGGCTACGGGTCACTTGAGATACAGCCTCACTACTCAAGCTGCATGTAGGGCAATTTTAAACTCAATCCAAGATACAGTCACGGCAATTGGATCGTTTTTGGTTTTTATGGTCACCACGCAGTTCTGCCTAAAATTGAATTAGCATAGGGTAACCAAAAATTCACTGCTCATCCATTCTATTGGCATACATATAGAAATTAGGAAACAACCCCATGTTGCTAAGTTTTAGGGAAGTGGAAAAGAAAACAACTCACTCTAAAATCTGATGATAAATGAAAATACCAAAGAAATAAAATAAGTTGCATGAAAAAAATTAAAATTAAGGAGCTGCAACATGTTACTGGGTACTGAGAACGTGGGGTGCATGTTTGTGTGCATGGGACTCTCATGTGTTGAAGAGCTCATTAGGGTCATCCTGGATACAATTGACCCAGCCCTGCCCCGACATAGCTGACTCGAAGCTCTGTTCCTGGTCCGATTGTATTAATGACTAGCAATTTCAAATGGCGGTGTTCAATGGGTCGCAATTGCTATCATATGAAGCTTTAAAGTGTCTGCATTGATCAGCATTAGCTCGAAGACGGTAGTTCCTTTGTAAATGTTATAGGCGGTTTGATATTAAGTTATCCGCAGCGTGTTCTGACAAGTTCCTATTTTGTATTGAGGGTGATATTGGTTTACCGGACCCGGAAAGCTTCAATAGTCCAAGAATTTATGATTATCTTTTTACGATCATTAGCTTGCACTTGCAAGCGCTTAATTGTATAATAATACTTAATGGTATAATTTAGTTATATTTGTTTGCTATGTTGTCAAAGGTGCAAGGAGCACTCTGGGTGCATAGGCCTCACTTGGAGCCTAGGTGCAAGATGCTTAGAAAGCGAGGGTTCGAGGCGCATGCCACATAGTATAAATACCATTTTAGGGGTTTATACATTTTAGAGCTTGTTTAGGGCTAGTTTTCTGTTGATTCGAGGCTTGTTTGGGGCTAGTTTTAGGTTGAATCCAGGCTTGTTTAGGGCTATTAGGGCTAGTGTATTTTTTCCAGACATGTTCAGACGATTTTTGGCCGCAACTTGGCTTGAAAATGCGCCTGAGTGCCTGAGAATGCGAATATTCTGCCGAGGCTCATATGATGCGCTGCGTCGGGGCACCTACCTTGTGTGTATTTGACAACATAGTCTGTTCGTATGTTGTTTGTTTCTGATTTCTAGCCTTTTTTATTTGTTTGAGCTTATCTATGAATTTTATGCTGTAGGCACATTATTCCCTACATAAGGAAGTATGGAAAGCATCCTGTTTCTGGAGTTCCCCTCAAACAAGAAGATCTCATTCCACTAACGTTTCACAAGAACTCTGAAGGTATGACTTCATCTGTCCTCCTTTCTCACATACATGTTTGAATCTTTTTATTGGATGAACCAATTGACTTGTTTATTTGAATATAAGTAAATGTATATTTAGGACTCGATGTGTTGTCTATCATAATAAGTAATGACAGCTAGATTAGGGTTCTACACATTTACTTTGGATTTTTATTACAACTTTTATCATACTAGTTTTTGTGCAATGTATAGAATTGTAGATATAGCTATTATTTTCCTAAGATTCCTTTCATCCTTGCATAGATCTAGCTGTTATATATTATTTTTGCAGGTCTTTAACATCCACTCTAATATGTATTACACTTAAGGATGCAAAATTTTGTACGAATTTCTTAACCTGTGAGAAATCCACTTATATTTTGTAGGAGAGTATCATTGCCCAGTGTTGAACAAGGTGTTTACAGAGTTCACACATATTGTCGCAGTAAAGACTACCGGAAATGTCTTCTCGTATGAGGTTTATTTCTGTTTGATCATCAGTATTATATGTTTCATGGAAACAATTATTTTTCTTAAAATAAATGTCTATTTCCATATCTTACACAGGCAATAAAAGAATTGAACATTAAAACAAAGAACTGGAAAGAGCTTCTAACTGATGAACCCTTCAAACGAGAAGACATCATTACTATTCAGGTAATGCATTTCATACTTGTCTGTTATCTATTTCCATAATATTTGATTTACCTACATGTGTATGTCTTTGTAGAATCCAAACACAATTGATAACAAAGCTCTGGTGGATTTTGACCATGTCAAAAAGAACTTGAAAGTTGATGATGAAGGTAATTTTCACGATGATAATAACAAATCCAAATACAATTGTTTTAATTATCACGATGGTAATAACTATGGGAGTTTCTGATTTCTTTTCCAGAACAAATGAAGTCGGCGTCAGACCCAACCTACAACATAAATATGAAAGGTGATATAAAGAAAATGCTAAAGGAGCTTAAAACAGAGAAGGGACGGGAGCTTGCATTACATGGTGGTGGTGGAAGCAAGGCTCAGAATGAAAGAGCAGCTGCACTCGCGGCCATTTTAGCTGCTAGAGAACGCATTAAAGATAACCCTAAATCCGAAAGTGAAGTGAAATCTCAACAACCGGCTTTCAGTATTGTTGATGCTGCATCTGCTTCTGTTCATGGAAGAAGTGCTGCTGCTGCTAAGGCAGCTTCTAGTGATAAAACTGCTGCTCGAATAGCCATGCATATGTCCGGTGATAGGGCACCTGTCAATGCTAAGATGGTTGGTTTTCTTTTTGCTTCTATAGATGTCATAAAAACATTGATCTAGAAAGCATGATTGCCTTTCGTTTTCTCATGCTGACTTGTTGAGAATTTATTTTATAGGTAAAGAGCCGTTACACAAGTGGTGCTACATCTAGATCATTTACATCTACATCGTATGATCCAGTCACAAAGAATGAGTTTGAATATGTAAAAGTTGAGAAAAACCCGAAGAAAAAAGGTTATGTTCAGTTGCATACTACCCATGGTGATCTAAACATAGAACTACATTGTGATATAACTCCAAGAGCATGTGAGAACTTTATCACTCTATGTGAAAGAGGCTATTACAACGGGGTAGTTTTTCACAGAAATATTAGGTATCTTCTTTTTCTTATATGGTTTTATTTGAGTTTCAATTTAAGTTCTTTGACATTGTTATACATGGTTTGCAGGAACTTTATGATACAAGGTGGTGATCCAACTGGGACTGGTAAAGGGGGTGAATCCATATGGGGAAAGCCCTTCAAAGATGAAGTAAACTCGAAATTGCTTCATTCTGGTAGAGGGGTTGTTAGCATGGCAAACAGTGGACCCCACAGTAATGGGTCACAGTTTTTTATTTTGTACAAGTCTGCAACTCATCTAAATTTCAAGCATACGGTTTTTGGTGGAGTTGTCGGTGGCTTAACAACTTTGACAACGATGGAGAAGGTCCCTGTCGATGATAATGATCGACCTCTGGTTAGTATTGCCTTATATATATTCCGTCTTATGTTTTACTTCGCTATTCCCAACCGGTTACCTTTTTAGTTTTATCTCTCATTTGAACTAGCTATAAATGAACTCAAAATGGTAAAACAGATACAATACAAGGACCTGTTTTATGATAAGACTTATTTGGTAGATATATGCTATAGAAAACAAATTACAATAGTCATAGCTATTTTATTGTCCTTTCTATATACTAAACGGTTTATCTGCCAACACGGAAATCATTTAGTCATGCATGTAGCTCTCACCTTCAAGCCGGGGGTCTCACCGGAAGCAGCCTCTCTATTCCATCAAGGTAGAGGTAAGGCTGTCTACATCTTACCCTCCTGAGACCCTACCTTAGCTTTGCTTTTGGTGGGATTAACTGAGTATGCTGATGATGATGCATGTAGCTCTCACCTATAATTAATCAAGTAATGGATAATTCAGTAATTCTTCGTGATCCAACGTGGATTGGTCTCATGGGCTGGTTTTATTTATCAACTGTTTGGGCCATTCTTTGTGTCTGGGCTAGTAAAAATGGGCTGAATTGGATAGCACTGAAATTATACAATAGGTCATGAAGTTCTCTTTCCCCAACACTCCCAAATTGCCAAACTTAATAGTATTCATCTTCTTTCTGACGTGACGCAACAGCCATAACTTTCCTCAAACCACCATTGATTCACCATCTTAAACATTTTGTAGGTCTCCACTCTCCAAATCCCACTACCATAAATCTTTAATTAAATATAACATTTAATAATATCTAATTATGGAGAGGTTTCTTTTAAATCTTGTGGTGTAGTTGTGATGATGATGGGTATGAAAGGATTTTTTTTTCTTCTTGTATGGTAATAAAAATTGAAACTTTGAAACAGTAGATGAAGGGGGAACAGTTTTATGGACTGATGTGGATTGTAGGATTACTTTTGGTTTGGATGGGTTTGTGGAAGAGCAGGTGAATTTCGTTTTATGCGCGTAGGAAGTCACCATCAGCAGCAGTAAACGGGATAAAGTAAATTTTAATACTAAAAATATTGGCATTCTTGTTAATAGTTGATGTTTAACATATTAGTTTTAGTCAATGATATTCACAAGATATAAAAAATAAAATAAAAAAGTTAGCTGGTCGGCCCGACCCGACCCAGGACCCTATTTGTCTGTTTATAAATCGGCCCTTCTGACCTGTGACGAAACCAACATTGTTGCCACCTCTACCGATATGTCTAACCTTTTTACCGTGGCACCTATGCAGGAAGAGATAAAGATAATCAGTGTATCGGTATTTGTGAATCCTTACTCTGAACCAGATGAAGAAGAGGAAGAGGAAAAGAAGAATGAGCCTGTGGAGGATGAAGATAACGTTAGTATATTCGTGACTGTATATGTTCTGATTTTTTTCCTTAGAAAACATTAAATTTTAATATTTTTTCATGTCCTTTGTTTACATGTTCATAATCAGGAGAAGATAGGATCATGGTATAGCAATCCAGGGACCGGAGCCGAACCAGAATCTTCAGGTGGTGTTGGTGTTGGTAAATATCTGAAAGCAAGGACCACCAAGGTTGATTCAACCGCAGCACCAGATGGTAATAATGTTGTGTTAAAGAAAAGAAAATTGGGCGTCACGACACAGGAACTTAAAGATTTTTCCGCCTGGTAACATGTTTTATATTCTGGTTGGATTCATCATCAGCTACCATGGATGGAATTAGATGGCGTTCGTATCCGGCCAACCAAATTTTCTCTCAATGGGCATCCAACGTTATCGTTTATATGTAGTCCCGACTCCGAAATTATCACCGGTAGAACAGTTAAAGCAGACGTAAAAAGAACGTGTGCCATACCCGGTCCCATACCCATTGTGCATTACTCCCTTTTGATCTTATGCTGTTAATGTTGGATATTACTTGTTCGTCAAATACTTGATTACCTTTCTAACAATTTTGTATTTTTATTAGTGTTAAGTTTCATACAATTATAAATACTTTTTATTGTATTTCTAAAGCTTGCAATCAGATTATTTCGGGTAATCAGATGGGTGTCACCATTATTTTTTGCGGCATCCAGGTAAAGAGTGAATACGGGTGGCGTCAATTTGGCTCGGATGGGAGGTGAGGTTTTACTGATTATTTCATTGTCATTCTTTCGGGTGGGTGGAGGTTGGGTTTCCGCGCATCTGGGAGAGCCAAGGGGCTGGCGGCGGTCGAGTAATCGACCTTGGCCATAGCGTCTGGTTGACATGTCGTTCCTTGCCGTTAAAAATGGCCATAGCGTCTGGTTGACATGTCGTTCCTTGTCGTTAAAAAAAAGAAATATAATTTCGTAAAAAAATTTATAAACTTGAATACATGATGCGTTACCTGTCTCGTATGTTACAGTTTTATTTCTGAAAAGTTGTGCTTATATCTATTATCGAATAAAAACATGTACTAAAGTCAATAGAAGAAGGTGGTTAGATAATTTAGTTTGCGTGCATATCTGGTTATTAACAAAGTGACATTTAAGTACAGAATCGTAACCTTTTTAGACCAATAATTTGGTGGTTAGATGAGTCAAGAAAGACTTGCATCTTTATTCCTTCTGGTTGCTGTTGACGTTTTATCCGTTAGTTATTATTATATTAAATTAATAATTATTTATAAAATAATATAGTTCTAATATTTGTTAGAATAGCCATTGCTTCCGGCAAAATGTAACATTTTTTCGTGGAGGGCAGAAATGGATCGGCTTCCGACTAAGGTGGAGCTCCGGAAAGGAAATATATATGTTGAAACTGATCATTGTGTCTTCTGTGAAGACCAAGAAGAATCGGCGGATCGTATTTTTACGGGTTGTATTTTGGCGGCGGGAGTTTGCCAAGCGATCTCCCAATGGTGTGGTATTCCGCAAATTTTCGGCTTCAAGGTGAAAGATTTATTGGAGTTACATAAAACATGTTCTATGTCGGCCACTCGAAAGGAGGTTTTTCGCGGTATTGTGATACTAGCTTGTAGGTTATGGAAGGCTAGGAACGAACGTATCTCTTTGAAGGCAAAAAGACAAATGTGGCAGAGATAGTGGCAGATACTAAGACAATGGGGTTTCTTTGGTTTAAAAATAGGCAAAAAAAAAACGGTTTTTATAGACTATAGATTAGAGAGATTGGTGTAACTTTGATTGTATGTAATTGGTTTTGAGCGCTATGTTCCTATCTTAAGAATGGAGTTGCCTTTGGCTTTTAATGAAGTTCTTAGTTAAAAAAAAAAAGCAATTGTAAATGGCTCGACCCACCATAGAATGTGGTTATTTCATTGTTCATTTTTGTCACACATGTTTTTTTTTTCGTTATATGGATGGGTCATAAATCCAAATGAAAATGATAGATATAATTATGGGCATGGATCGTAAGAGAACTAACCTCTAGTTGAGAAGTGAGAGAATCATTCTGGACCACACATTTTTTTTAAAGGCAAAAAAAAAAAAAAAAATTTATGCAAATTTTTTTTTTATTTTTTTTCATTTATACATATGTGTATATAGCAATTATACATATATGTATATTACATTTTCAACTATACATATGTGTATATTTCAGTTATAAAAATGTGTATATTGCATTATACATATGTGTATAACGCAATTATACACATGTGTATATTGAAAAAAAAAATTCCTACATAAAAAGCAACGATTAAAGCAAAAAAAAAAATAAATAGAGAAATGTGTGGTCCAGAATGATTCTCTCAGTTCTCAATTTGGCCAAAGGTTCTCATTTGAACCAATTCCTATAATTAAAATTGATTATGTAGCTAGTACATATGGTTTAACCATTTTGTTATTTTAATACCTCTTTATTAGAAATTATACTATTGTCAATTGGTACAACCTTTTACAAATGGTTTCATCATTAGACATATAATTATTCTCATAAACAAGATCAAAGAATCCATTTAGTTGATGGAAGAAGATAGGGCAAGTTAAAGGATCAACTTGCTTTTCCTCATACAGTTCTTTCAAAAAATGAATATATTTGATTCATGAGTCATAACAAGACGACTCTTGATTAAGTTGCTTAAGAAAAATAATAAGAAAGAACAATCACATTGAATTCATGAATTTACTATTTACTTCGGGTGGTCAATTTATAGGCCAATAAAGGATTTTTATCTTTGAAACCCATTGTATTGTAAGGAATAGTTCACCATACAAAAATTATGCAGAAATGATCGTCTCTCTTCGTACGCACCAAAAAATACGACAAGGTGTTTGGAAATAGTTGAAGTAGTTGAATAGGACGATTACGATGATTATAGCCCTTAGTAAATTTACCAAGGACGGAAATAATTTCATTGATATTATGAATGTATGGTTACATAGGCACCATTTTATTTTTGTAGGCTGGTCCGGTCTATTGCTCTTTTCTTGTGCCTATTTCACCGCCGGTAGTAATAAATCACAACTGCATGCCCTGTATTTTTGAATCTATAGATTGAACTACTTGCACATAGATGAACTCACAAATCATCTCAACGTCTATGAAGTTATCATGAAAAAAGTATAGATTCTGCCAAGCTAAAGAAAAAGTCAAGTCCATTATTTTATGAGTCAAGTACACCAAGAAAGCATCTAGTGAAGATGGCTCCAAGAGTGATGAACATAAAGACTATGCTATGGAGTTAGAGAATAAAAAAAGCTCTCCAGAAGAAGACGATATGTAAGAAAACAATGAGCCAAAAAAAGACATGGAAAATCCCCATGATAATCCAAGGTAGACAAATAAACCTACAAAAGAATGTTAGGGGGAAGAGGCGTCACCCGAATTGGTCACGAGTACCTCACTACCAGCACAGTAACACTGTCGTCGCCCGTGTTGATAGTGGTCCCGTGAACCGTTTGATGGTTGTATCTAACGGGCTGGTAAACGATGATAATAATTGCAACGGTCGAATTTAAGTGTTTATTTTATTACTTTTTTGACCATTTGAATTTATTTAATATGAAACTGTAACATTTTTTTTGACCGTTATTTTAAAATGGTATAAAATTGTGCACGGTTTAAATAAAAAAACACAAACAAACAACTACATTAACCAAACTACTTTAAAACACAAACAAAACTAATGGATCCAAGGAAATCAAATAGTGTTTCGAAGGGTGGGAGGGGAACCTCGAAATCTAAAGTTGGGGGTTCTAGTAGTCGAGGTAGAGGTTCGGGTTTGGGTTCGAGCTCGGGTATGGTTGAAGCCTATAGGCCCGTGATCAATTTTCCACAAAGCCAACTCCAACCGTTCTACACACAATTCCAACAATTCCCACAAAGTCAACCCCAGCCACAACCATTTTACCAACAACCCCAACAAACCCAATGCCAACCCATTTTGTATCCACAATTTTTACGCCGCCTCAAATAATAACATCCCATCTAGAGGACTTCGAACTCCACCTAGATGACGATGACGAGGAAGAAACTGTGCCAGAGACACAGTTACAGGATCATGGAGATGAAGAATTAGGCGATGAAGCGGAAGAGATGCTTGTAGAGGATCAAATTGTAAAAGTTTATGCGGGGGGAAGAAGAAATTTGGGAAGCGAACAAAAGCTGTGAAGTGGAATACAGCACAAGAGGTTGCTTTGGCAAAAGCTCGGTGCTATGTGTCGAAGAATAGGAAGAAGAGTAACCAAAGAAGCAAATGGAGTTTTTGGAGGTCGGTCCAAAATATTACGCAGAACTGTTGGGAGGATCCACCCGAACAGTTGATCAAATTAAATCTAAGTGGACCGCCATGAACCCACAAATGAATCCGTTCAATGGCCTTCATCAATAAGTGGTAACGATTATGATATATTTAAGTTACGGTTTTATTTAATTATATAAATTTTTCTAAAATATATTTTTACTTGCTTGAATATAGAAGCACCTACGAGGGAGTGGATGTAGTGATCTTAACGTCAAGCAAACGACGTTGAAAGATTACCGAAAAAGTCATCTTTCTGGTTTTAATCATCAAGTGGCATGGGAGATTGTAAAAGATCATCCACAAGTGGAGAAAGCAAATGTTGATGGCTGAAGAACCGTCCGATAGTCATTCCGACACGAGACGGAAGTCTTCGGAAGGCGGCAACTATCAGGCGACTGCCTTTTCCACACCGGACGACTCACTCCCCCTAGCCACATGCCGGATCTCAATGAAGATACCTACCCAACGAGGCACAAACGAAAAAAATAAGAAAGTCGCCGTCATCGAGTCTTCAAGCAAATCATCCTGGGTTGACGAATTTGGGTCATATCGAGCGATGAAAGAATACAAACTGAACCAGTTTGTCACCCTACAATCTCAACAAGGCGAAAAAACAATGGCGTTTATAGAGGAACAACGCGAATTGTTGAGACAAATGCAATATGACCACGACTTGAACATGTATTCAAAACCGCACGACCACCTCAAAGGTAAATCTTTGGCCTTGTTTTGAAACGTAAAGAAGAAATAGCGGCGAAATACAATTGGGAGCGTTATTGGGTTGAAGGCGACGGGGAGGATGAACGCGACGAGTAGGATGAAGGCGTTTGTATGTTTATTTTAATTGACGTTTCATGTAATTTTTTTTTAGAATTAATGGAACAGTTTTATTTTTTTAGTTTTTTTACAAACGGTTCTTTTAAATCAAACGGTCAATTTTTTAAAACGGTAATTAAAATAAAAAAGGAAAACTAAAAAAATAAAGATTTCAGTAAAGTGAATTAGTTAAGTGTTGCCTTAAAAAAAGTGATTCAGTGAAATGATGTGAAAGTATAGGATTTGTTAAAATCAGTTAAGTGAAAAACTAAATCTAGGAGTATCCCTCCCACCCTTATATATGTGGTAATACAAATAATTTTGAGTCAAATGCCAAAATGGCCCCTGTGGTTTGACCCAAATTGCCACTTTGGTCACTTTTTTGAATTTTTTGCCAAAACCACCCCTCAAGTATCGAAAAGTGCCAAAATGACCCATATTTAACTGAGTTTCTAACTGAGGATGGAAAGTCAGTTAAGTCTGAGGGGCATTTTCGTCCTTTCACTCTGTACTTCATCTTCTCCATATAAAACCCCCAAACCTAAAAATCAAGCCAGACCACCCCCATTCTTAGACCACCCTATTCTCAATAAACAAACCAATCTTCAACCTAACAAATGCCCTATCTCAATGCAGAGTCACGATACAGACCGATGTGACCGGGTATGACCGAACTCGAAGACTGACCAGATAACCATATGGACTAATAAGGTCGTGGGTGTCTGTTACACTTCCTCAGAATCTCACGTCAGGTCGTGGTTTGAGATCTGTTCTCAAAGGTAAAATCCCCAAATCATTCCTCATCTCTCCATCTCTCCTGGTTTCAGACTCGCTCTATCCAATCTGCATAATAATATTATTATTCACACATCATCCACCAACAACAAACACATCAACTAAAAAAATATGGAGAAAAAAAACCAACCTGTTTGAGAGCAGACCCATCAAATAATTCTCCTGTAAACGATGATGATGAACAACCTGAACATCAGTCAAAACAACCCTAACGATCCGGAACCCAATCAATACGAAAACCCATCACCTATGCCCATTTAGGGCTTGGACCTCTACGCCGCCGCCGCCACCAAGCAACATGGTGGTCGGCCGCTGCATAAAGAGGGGATGAGAGAGAGGGGTCGAGGTGAGAGAGCAGATAAAGGTGGAGGTTCGGGTGGTTCTCGAGTGGTGGCTTTCTGCTGTTGCCGCCGCTGTTTATCTAGGAAGGAGGAGGGAGATGGACTGAGATGAGTTTAATGGTGGTTTCAAGGTGGCTGGGCGATGGGGGTTTTATATGGAGAACAATCACCCACAGCCTGAGATTCAGCTGTTGGTGTGGTGATGGTGATGGTGATGGAGAAGAAGAAAAGTAAGGGAAGTTAAAGAAGCCTGCTGTAGAAGAAGAGGTCTTTGCCATTGATGCTTGAAGAAGAAGAAAGATGGAGGATTCGTTTTGGTGTTGTTTCTAATAAACCGCTGGCTGAAAATATTTAGGGGTTTATGTAGGGTTTCGGGTGGTGGTGGAGGGTGAAGGGTGGTGGTGGACGGTGAAGGGTGAAGGGTGGTGGTGGTGGTGGCTGGTGAAGGTTGTGGAGGTGGGTGGTGTTTATATTTGCAGAAGAAGAAGAAGAGGGGGGTTGGGATGAAATGACGAAAATGCCCCTGATACTTAACTGACTTTCCATCATCAGTTAGAAACTCAGTTAAATATGGGTCATTTTGGCACTTTTCGATACTTGAGGGGTGGTTTTGGCAAAAAATTCAAAAAAGTGACCAAAGTGGCAATTTGGGTCAAACCACAGGGGCCATTTTGGCATTTAACTCAATAATTTTATAACGATAAGGAAAACTACAAAGCATTTATTGATGGTGCTTGCCATTGGGTTGGTGGCCCAATGGTAGAAGCAAAGCTTCTAGGAACACCTAAGGGGGAGGTTATGGGTTCAAGTCCCACAAGGAGAAGAAATTTGCCGTTAAAAAAAAAATTTATTGATGGTGCTTGAAGTGATAATACAATGAAAACAAAAAATAATAGATTGAAGAGACTGTTTCATGACATTGTCATGTATGATCAACCCTTTAAGAGATTGCTAATACTCTTTTTTAAAAACAACTGGAATATGACGATTGAAATCGTAATTTCCACAATAATATGTAAGTAAAATATATATGTTTTAATTTTATAACATTTCATGTAACATTATCTTAGCTGAGTTGCAATGATCGGAGGCAATTATAAAATATTTTTTCTTCAAGAAAGTGCAACAACAAAATATTTGAATTCTTTGTTTTTTCTTTAAGAAAAGAGAAAAAACAAGAGCGAACGCAAGACTTGAAATTATCTGTGCATCTTTATTTGTCTTGACTCTTGATGATAAATAATTTTATTTGGCATGTGATATTCTTTTGATGTAGTTTAATAGCCATTTATATGTTTTTTTGGTAGGTGAAGAGATATGTATCCGGACTTACCCGCGGGTCTAGGCAAAACCATGTTATCACCAATAAAATCACTAGAACTGGCAATTGGAAGGTTTCACGGGCCCCACACACCACGCAGGACCTCCAGTTATGAAGAGACAAACATGAAAAGGACATCTAGCCAATAGGAGTGAAGGATGGCTTGCTCCATGATCTTCTCCTAGATAGGTGGCGACATAGGGGACAACAAGAACGATTGATAATAACTCTTAGCCAATGCCAGAGTGATAACGCATGTCATCCTCTAAAATAACGGTCAATAGGGCGCGCACGGGGGGGGGGGGGGGGGGCAAGTAATGTGCTAAAAGCGACCTCTTAGTCAATCAACATGAGGACCTCCGACTATAAATACCACATTCTCCCAAAAGAGAAAGGGTCGGCTCTTTACTCTCACAAAATACTAATACGCACTCGTGAAGTTCGGCGGAAACGTTGGTTGAGCGTTTGTTTGTAACCCCACAAAGATTATCAATAAAGACTATATCGTATATTTATTTATCGTTAGATTATTTCACCCATGCCTTACAAAAATTTTAAAATATATATACCTCTAGAAGCGTGTGATTTTTATGTTTAAAGGATTAACTATTTAATCGGCACACATTAAGAATGTAGAAAGTGAAATAAACGTTTCTAGAAACTCGAAACTGCGTTTAAAAAAAATGAAGGATTTGATAAAAGGTGTACGGTCGATTCACGATCGCCTAAGTTGAAAAGTTGTTACAACATATATCATGGTTAGTTCAAGGTTGTATCGCAGATGACAACACGTTTTCTTTTGTTTTTTTTTCTAAGACTAGAGGGAGTGGAGGGGGGGGAAGCGCCATGTGGCACTTGTGGGGTCCATGTGGGGGGGGGGGGGGGGGGAATTGTGGGGAGTGGAGGGGGGGGGGGGGGGGGGAATTGACATGTGGAAAGTATTTTTTTTTTCTTTTTCTTAATTAAAGTAATAAAAAAACACAAATTTAATAAAAACATAATTAAAAAACATTAATAATTAATAATAAACTACAAAATAAAAAATATAAAAACATGAAATAAAAAAATACATCAACTAAAAAAAATACATAAACTAAACAAATACATCAAACATGTTTTTAATCATCACTGTCGGATGGGTATTGTCTTGGTACAGTCCAAATATGCTCAACCAAATCCGCTCGAAGGTTGTGATGTGTTTGAGTATTTCTTATTTCCTTGTTGTTTAACGATCTTTCTGCATTGGTAATGTTTCCTTGACTTGATGGTGGTTCGTCACCAAAATACTCGCATATTGCACGCCCTTCGTCTTCCAAAATCATGTTATGTAAAATAATGCATGCATACATCACATTTTTTATTTGCGATTTTTTCAGCATTCGACATGGCATAAACAAAATGCGCCATCTTTTTTGTAAAACACCAAAAGCTCGCTCAATGTCTTTCCATGCAGCCATTTGAGCTTTGTTAAACTTTGTTCTCTTATCGTCTAACGTAGTCCTCCGTGTAAACGATTTTACAAAAACGGCCCAATCAGGGTAAATTCCATCTGTTAGAAGATACCCGTACTTGTATTCTACCCCGTTTACAAAAAAAGTTCCTTTTGGTCCAACATCATTTACAAGATCGTTGAAAATTGGGGATTGATTAAGAATAGTTATATCGTTGTTCGAACCGGGCACACCAAAAAACGCATGCCAAATCCAAAGATCTTGTGATGCAACCGCTTCAAGCATCATACAAGACTTTTTATGATATCCACTTGAGTGTTGACCTTGCCATGCAGTTGGACAAAGTTCCCACTCCCATTTCATACAATCTAAACTCCCGAGCATACCAGGAAAACCATGTTTTTCGTCGTGGAATTCCAAGAGTTGTTGTACGTCACTAAACGTAGATTTTCTCAAATATTTTTTTAAATATAGTTCAATGACGTACGAACAAAAAAAGTGAAGAGTTTCCCTGGCCGTTCAGGCCGACATCTTTAGATAGTCGTCCATTATGTCGGAACCTTGCCCGTAACCTAAGTGTCTAAGCGCGGCTGTGACCTTTTGAAACGTGGTAAATCCCAACTCACCACGCGCATCGGGCCTTTGTTGGAAATATTCGTAATTATTTTCTAAATCGTTTGATATTCTTATAAATAAATTACGACTCATACGAAAACGCCGCCTAAAATTTTTTTTCATCGTATCTTGGTTCGGGCGAGAAGTAATCACGTACCAATAAATCATTTGCGGCTTGTCGTTCACGAACTATATACTTTCTACGCTTTGGTTCCGAAGTCGCTTCATCATCATCCGCTACAACTTTAACGAGTGTCTGAACGGTAGCCATTATCAACTCTGCGCCGTCATCGGATGAGGAGCCCAAAGCGAGTTCAGCAAACGACGAAGACGAACTGGAACTTTGGTCCGACATCTTGCAAGTATATTAAAAAAAAGATTGTTTGGAGAGGATTTTATAAAAATAGGAGAGTGTGGGTTTGAGTAGAAGAGTGTGGGTTAATATATATATAGATTTAGAAAATATTTTTTTTTTTCAAAAATATTACCGTTATTTTTAACGGTCATTTTCCTTTTTTTTTTAATCCCAACGGTCCACAAACAATGCCCCAACCAAAACTCGCCACGTCACCCTCCACTCACCCCCCCCCTCCCCCCCCCGCCCGGCTTTCCCCCACCGCCCACCCTCCCCGCCCTCCTCTTCCCGCCCCCTAGGGACGGTGTTCCCGCCCGGGGATTGCTTCCCGCCCTCCATTCCCCGCCCCACTCCCCATAGTCTAAATGGTACAACAAATATAATGGTTTAACCATACATTGATCGTACATCTACTAATATTATCTTAATTTCTTAGTTAAAAAAGGATATCACGATCGAAGATAGGTCGTGTGTTTTCTAGTACGTTTTATAAAGTACTAGATATTTGCCCGCGTTGACACGCAGTTCACCAACGTACGATTATTTGGAGTAGTATAACGTATAAGAAAAATACAGTAGAAAAATTTTATTAAAATTTAAAAGCAACAAATACACATTTTATTCAAATATCGCTGAAAATTTCCTTATACACCACATTCATCTCTTTCGCCAAGTGGTTTCACTTGCGCTTTCTCCTTTTTGACATTCATCTCTTTCAGTTTACCTATAAAGACAGACATTTATTATCAAAACAACACACATTTATATTAAGAGCACATGTTGATAAAGTCTAAGATAATCTTAACTAAACTTTAAGCGCATTAAAATTACTTGTGAGCTTCTGTTTGTTAAGTATTCCCATAACTTTTTTTCCTTTTGGTTTCTCCTCTAGGCCATATATGTTGATATCATCTATAAAAACATGCAAAGATGTAAAATGTTTTTTGATTGGAAATATATTTTGCTAATAAATAATTTGATAAGTAGTTCCAAAAACACTAAAAAACAACTCATTGTTGTATCAAGACACAAATCGACAATAAGCAAACACTCCTTTATCTATTGCCGAAGAAGACCATAACACCTACAATAACCAAAAAAGATATGAAATTCTATGATATTGTTAAAATTTAGTGATATCACATGTAGATCATCTGATCCACAATATACTTATTAGAAACAAATTGAAAGACTAATTATAGATTAGAAACCAAAGGACACAAGTTGTTGATTAAGAGTCCAGTACCTAATAAAAATAATGATTGTGACTTTTAAATAAAAAACTAAACAGTTTAAACACCATTTTACTTATTTGATGAACTAAAGCATGTCTGAAAGTTTCACACTGCATCATCAAAAGTTTTTATATTTAAGAAGGAATTATGGATTGCAACATCATCCAACAAATACCCACTTTTACACCAATTTCTTTAATTTGAATGTCTAGAATTACTTACCAACAGATCTGAAGGGATAGGGAGCCTAATCCAGGCGGAAAAGGCATCCCTATCCCCATAACTCAGTTTCCCCGCGCCAATCAGTGGCGCGAGGAACCAACGGCGCGCAACGACCAGCACATGCAGGGAGGCGCGCAAGAACAACAACTGATAAGCAATAACATCACCTGATAAGCGCGTACCATCACACGCGGAATCTTCCCTTGACAATCATCGTACAGAGTACAGAAGACAACAAAAGGAAGATTCACAAAGATCACTGACAGGGTACGCGCCAATAGGAAAGCTACAAGTGGCAAAGTGGTCCAACAACTACAAGACAAGGACAGCAGCATGGCTGCAGCCATGCTTCCACCATACCAGCGTCTACAGTAACAGCAGACATGCCTTACCACTGTCAGGAGCATGGTCAACGACTGACAGGGGCGCCGTCTGCCAACCATGGATCGCCACGTGTCTGTCTCGAGCAACAACCATGCTGCTCGAATGACGTCATGAACAGTACACCTGTTCTCCCGCCAATTCCAGGAGGAACATTGGACTTGGGCCCAGACCAAGCCCAATAGAGAATGGTTACTCGTGGGCCTTTCGATCAAGCCCATGAGTTCTCCTATAAATACAAGGATACCTCTCCTTGCCAAAGGATCCGAAAATAGTTATTGCTAGCCTAGTATTATTCACTTGTAATCTTTGTACTCGATCATTAATAATACTATCGGCTCTTCACAGTGGACGTAGGTCAACACTTGACCGAACCACTTACCTCTTGTGTTCTCATTCACTATCACCACACACACACTTACATCACTACCAAACGGGTTTCACCTTGTGGTTTGGGTAAAGGATTAACCCTGACGGACATAGGTATTAACCCCACGTAGATTACGCGTAATCTCCGTGTTACTTATTGTTTCTTCATTGGCGCCATCCAACGGTTAGAACCGCTCTTTTACTCATCTTTTCAACCCACCCATGGCTGAACCCAACCCTAACACTGCTGCCATAAATCGCTCCGGGGAAGGGGACACCCAGCTCCCGGAAGACCAAATAACACCACCCACAGTCGTCAAGAAACCCACTTCCAGGCTTCAAAGCCAAGAAGTTGAGGTTCGGGACGCTAACACTGACGATGACAGCAGTGCTAGCTCTGAGGAGGACCTTGACCAATGGCTCCTCCGTCAGAACACAAAGAACGCTGCAATCTACCAGCGTAAGCTCTTGCAACAAGCAAAGAAAAAGGGCAAGGCCCTTACTTATGACATCCCGCCCAAAAAGGGGAAAGACACAGCTGTCTCGGGTGCCGGTCGTAGCGGGGAACTCGGCGGAGACGCCAGAGTTCGGGGCTACGCAAAGCAACGAGCAGAGCCTGATGGCTACGAATCCTCCAGTAGCGACTCAGGCTACAAAGGAAAGAAAAGTCATCATCGCTCGCGCCACAACAATGAGGATGATGACTTGGTCAAACCATTCAGACCAAAGGCTTTCGCCGAAAAGTCAAAATTTGTCGCTCGTATAGCGACAGCAACAATACCAAGAAAAGCAAAACTCCCTAGCAGCATCGGCAGATACGATGGCCTGCGTGACCCAGATGACCACGTGCACGATTTCGAGTGCGCGGGAATGTCGGTTGACTGGCCCGTACAGGTTTGGTGCCATTTATTTGCGCAAACTCTGACGGGCGCAGCAAGGGTCTGGTTTGATAACCTCCCTGCGGGGAGTGTTAAAGACTTTGACGACCTCACCGACAAATTCAACAACCATTTCTCGCATTTGCGCAAGCATAAGAAAGACAAGGCGCACATCCTGTTGTGCCGCCGAAACGACAATGAATCCATTGAGGACTTTATTGTTCGGTTCAACAAAGAGGCCCTACTAATAGGGTGCGGGGAAGAACTCACAAGGGCAGCGTTCGTGCATAACGTACGCAGCCCAGAGTTAATGAAATGCCTTACAGGCAAGGATGGCATACCGGAGTCCTGGGATGAACTCATCCACTCCGCCAAGATATATGCCTCGTCTGAGAAGTCCTTCAGTCAGACGCACAATTTTCAACACCATCATAATAATAATAAAAATAAAAACAAGTCAGTCTGGAGCCGCATCTCCGGCGCCGCGGATGAGGGAAAATATTCCCCAGCCGGGGACGCCAGGCAGATGATCAGTCCCAAACAAACGCGGGACCAGCGCGGTCATTCAAAGAAAAACTATGACTGGACCCCGCTGACAAAGACACCATCCCAGGTCTTAAAGACCGAACAGGTCACGTTGAAGGCCGCCCCTCCCCTGGCCAAGCGCAAGAACGTAGACCGTAGCAAATACTGTGAGTACCACAACGACTACGGTCACCTCACAGATAATTGCTACACCCTCAAGATGGAAATCGAAACCGCGCTGAAGTCAGGGCAACTCGGCCATCTGGTGAAGAACGTGCACCGCACAGGCAAGAATCAAACGGGTGATGAGAATCAAGAGGAGGGATCACGAAAAAAGATCCGCGACCTGAATACTCATGCTGCCACATTGATTCCTCGCCACCACTGTAACATGACAAAGAAGGGCAAAAGCGCCTACCAAGGAAAGCGCGCCCGAGTGCCACCTCCAAGTGATTCATGGAAAGAGGCTGACGTCCTCATGCCAAAGATCAGAGGCGGCGCCTCATGCACAGCCCCTCTTGTCATTACCGCTATCTTTGGGCATTATCGCACGCGATATATGTTCCTAGATGGCGGCAGCAGTACTGATATCATGTATGAACAGTGCTTTCAACAACTAGACCCAGAAGACAAAGCAAAGCTCGTCCCGGTCAACGAGCCCATCTCCGGCTTCATCCACGAAACCATCATGCCGCGGGGTATGCTGTCCATGCCAGTTACATGGTCTGACGGCACCCACGAGCGCACGGAGATATGTGATTTTATGGTTCTACCGGCCAACTCCAATCATGACATTCTTCTGGGACGGGAAGGCATCGCACGCTTTAACGCCAATGCCTCAACGGCGCATGCGATGGTGGGATTCCCAACCAAAACAGGTATTGCTTTCATCAGAGGTAACAAAGACTGCCACACCACAGAAACCGCCAAACCGCCAAAAATGGTGAAAACCGACACCCGCGCCGAGCCGGAAAAATGGGTTCTCAACCCTAAATTTCCGGAGCAAACGGTGATCATTGGCCATGAAATCTCCGAGGCCATTCGAAATCACTTAAAGCAGCTTCTAATCAGTAACATTGATGTATTCGCGTGGCAACCAGCCGACATGGTTGGGGTCCCGCGCGACATAGCGGAACACAGACTCAATGTCTACCGCTCAGTGGAACCTATAGTGCAAAAGAAGCGCAGCATGGGCCCGGAGAAAACAAAGGCCATGAACGAACAAGTCACCGAGCTGCTCAACGCGGGTATACTTTGCCCAATCAGGTACCAGACATGGGTAGCTAACCCAGTCATGGTAGCTAAAGCAAACGGCGGCTGGCGCATGTGTGTCGATTATAAAGATATCAACAAAGCGTGTCCAAAGGATTGCTATCCTTTGCCAGAGATCGACCTAAAGGTGGACTCTTTAGCCCCATACCGCTTTAAGTGCTTCTTAGACGCGTACAAGGGCTATCACCAAATCCAAATGGCAAAGGAAGATGAAGACAAGACGGCATTCCGCACAGACGCGGGCATTTTCTGTTATACCAAAATGCCGTTCGGTCTGAAAAACGCGGGAGCTACATACCAACGCCTCATGGACACCGCTTTCATCAACGAAATCGGCGTACGGCTTGAAGTGTACGTCGACGATCTTGTAATCAAGAGCAAAGATGAAAGCGACATGCTTAAGGATATCCAGCAAACGTTCGCACAATTGCGCAAAGTGCGCATGAAGCTCAACCCAAGCAAGTGTTCCTTCGGGATGGAAGAAGGCAAATTCCTAGGGGTCATTGTAACGCGCGATGGGTTCCGCGCTAATCCAGAAAAAGTACAAGCCATAGAGAGAATGCCTTCACCCGCTTCCATCAAGGAGGTGCAAACACTCATGGGCCGCCTTGTGGCCCTCAACCGATTTTTGTCCAACTACGCTTCAAAGTCGTTTCCGTTCGTGGACACTTTGAAGAACTGTTTAAAAAAGAGTAATTTCCGTTGGACACCAGAGGCGGAATCAGCATTCAGAGAAATGAAACAATGTTTAATGAACCTTCCGACGCTAACAGCGCCCCTCCCCAAAGAGCCATTGACACTGTACCTTTCGGTCACGGACCGCTCAATAGGTGCAGTCCTCATGGTGGAGCGCAAGAACGTGCAAACGCCGATATACTATATCAGCCGCACGCTTCTAGATGCGGAAACAAGGTACACAATCATGGAAAAGCTGGTCCTCGCTCTGGTCCACGCATCCCGGAGACTCCGCAGGTACTTTCAAGGGCATCCGATAAATGTCCTTACGGACTACCGGATAAATGACATACTCGCCAAGCCCGAGTTGTCGGGGCGCCTAGCCAAATGGGCAATTGAACTCGGGGAACACACGATCCACTACAAACCCCGCCCCGCCATCAAGGGCCAAGTTCTTGCGGACTTCGCCACGGAAATTCCCGCAGATAAAGTACTCGAATGTCAAGCGGAAGAAACCCCCGCGTCAGCGCAAGACCCATCACAAAAATGGTCCTTATTTACCGATGGGGCCTCAAACGAGGATGGCGCTGGCGCGGGATTACGCCTCATCAGCCCAGATAAACAAGAGTTCACGTACGCCATCCGCCTCGACTTCAAAAGCACGAATAACGAGGCGGAATACGAAGCGTTGCTGGCAGGCCTCCGCATTGCGGAAAAAATGGGGGCCAGGCACGTGGAGGCACACGTGGACTCACTACTTGTGGCGCGGCAGATCAATGGGGTTTACGACGCGAAGGACGAGACCATGGCGTTATACCTGGAAAAGGCCAAACAGCTGATGCGCCGATTCGACTCTTGCAAAGTCGAGCACATCCGGCGCAGCGAAAATAAACCCGCCGATGCGCTAAGTAAAATGGCATCAACGGTCTTTGAACATATGGCCAAAGAAGTCCGCGTCGAGATCCTGGACAAACCATCTGTTCCGCTGCGACAAGTCAACATAACCCAAACCGGAAGCGCATCTTGGATGGCTCCGATCAAGGCCTACCTATCATCCGGCACCCTGCCTGACGAAAAGTCAGAGGCCCGGAAGATCAAGAACAAGGCCCTACAATACCAACTCATCGATGGTATCCTATATCGCCGCTCTTACTTGGGACCGCTATTGCGCTGCGTAGATTCCGCAGATGCTTCTTTTCTTCTACGAGACATACATGAAGGGACATGCGGGCTACACGCGGGTCCAAGAATGGTAGTGGCGAAGTTAATGAACGCGGGGTACTACTGGCCGGGCATGCACGTGGACGCGGTCAACGAGTTGCGCAAATGCGACAGTTGCCAGCGCCACGCCCCGAACACCTTGCGGCCCAAGAACAACCTGGTGCCAGTCACAGCGGCCTGGCCGTTCCAAAAATGGGCTATCGATTTAGTAGGCCCATTCCCGACGGCTCCAGGAAACGTAAAGTACCTAATCGTCGCCATCGACTACTTCACAAAGTGGGTCGAGGCGAAACCACTAGCAAAAATTGACGGCGCACACGTCAAAAAATTCATCTGGGAATTCATCATTTGCCGATTTGGTCTACCGCTGCAATTGGTAAGCGACAATGGCACACAATTTGAAGACCAATCCTTACAAGAATGGCTATCTCAAATGGGTGTCCAACAAATCTTCACATCTGTCGCGCACCCTCAAGGCAACGGTCAAGTTGAACGGACCAATCGTACTATTGTTGAAGGTATCAAGGCACGGCTGGGTACCAAGAGAACAGGATGGGTAGACGAAATACCCCATGTCCTATGGGCATACCGCACCCTCACGAAAACAAGCAATGGCGAAACGCCATTCAGCTTGACGTATGGAACGGAGGCGGTCATCCCCGCCGAAATCGGATGCCCCTCCGCAAGAGTACTCATGGCCAACAAGAGAGACAACGACAAAGAGCTCCGCCTAAACCTTGATCTCCTAGATGAACGACGTGAACTCGCCGCAATCAAAGAAGCGAAATACAAAACGCAGCTTGAGCGCTACTACAACAAACGCGTCAAAGCCTGCACGTTCAAGATCGGCGACTACGTTTTCCGAAACAACGAGGCTTCCAACGCCGAAAAACCCGGGAAACTAGCCCCCACTTGGGAAGGTCCATACAAGATACAAGAAATACTTGGCAAGGGCGCATACGCGCTAGAAAGACTTGATGGAACACCTATTCCCAGATCTTGGAATGCAGCACAACTGCGCCGCTGCTACTTGTAAAACACTTGTAATTACGGCTACTCATGCCGCATCTATCAATGAAAATTATTCCCTATATCTGTTATTCTACTTGTTTTTCCGCGCCAAGGTCTTCAAGACTTAAGCAAAACTATCGTCGGACCACAAACAAGGCGGTGCTAACATGATAAAGTCTTCTAGACATGCTTCGCGCACGTCGGACTTATAAAATCATACACCAACGCCACATAAGATGGTCTTCAAGACAAGTTTACTTGCCGGACTTAAAGACGCGCGCCGCTAGAACAAACTTAAAGCCTTGTCTTCTAAACTTGCAAAACAAGTTGGACAAAGAGCAAACTAGTTCAGCGCGCAGTCATGGGTCTTCTAGGCAAGGCGCACACGCGCTTAACTCGGACCTTATGGCACAAGTCGCGCCCCGCTATAGTCTTCAAGGCAAATACTTAACACGCCGGACTATCTAGCAGGACGCGCGCCTAATTTTAACTTATTAAATCAGGTGACGACTTGGTTAGATAAGTTAAGTTAGGACGAGAAACACAAGATATAAGGAAAAACAAAATTTTCATTCATCATGAGGGACTTAAAAACCCTTAGTAATTACAAGTTATTTACAAATACAAAAAGAAAAGAGAAGACAAGCGCCTATTAAACTAAACATTTGAAGTGCCCTCGCCACTGGCTCGTTGGCGCTCTTCTTCAAGGCGCTTGCGCTCCTCCTCCTTGGTCAGCTCATCAGATTTGTCGATGTAGTACTTGAGGGCGGACAAAGGATCAGCATTTTTGTTGCAATCTGCAACCACTTGAAGTATTGGGAAGTCCACCTTCTCAAATTTGAGGAGCTCCGCCTCATAATCATCCTTTAGTGGCTTCCCATAGTGCTCCGCATCCTCGATCCGCCCACCATTCTGAGCTGCCAAAAAACCATCTTCATAGCCTTCACCATACCCATAAGCATGGGCGGTGGCGGCTATGGCAGCGACTTGGTCGCCCAGCCTAGGCTCTTGCCAGAACCTCTTGAAGACCTACAACAGAGTCAACAAGTTAGCATAAAAACTTCAAAAGTTTGTACAAAAGGCGCTAAAAAAGATACACTTACCCCAGTGATCCCATCAGTCATCATCCACTTGATGGCATCCTGTGTCTGGGTCTGGGCGGCCATCGCCTCTTCCAAAAGACGCTGGGCTGTCTCACACTCCTTGACAGCCGCAGCGCGGGCTTCCTCGGCGGAGCCAAGGTCTTGCTCCAAATCCTCCTTTGAATGAAGGATCTGGACCCTCTCCTGCTCCAAGAAGGAGACGCGCTCAGTAGCTTTGATGAGATCTGCATCCTTGGACTCAAGCTCCAAGCGCTTCTCTACGACTTGCGCAGTCCGTTCAGAGAGGGCCTTGCTCTTCTCCTCTACTTGCCGAGTCAG
The DNA here is from genome assembly GCA_032199755.1 of Ambrosia artemisiifolia. Lineage (NCBI taxonomy): Eukaryota > Viridiplantae > Streptophyta > Magnoliopsida > Asterales > Asteraceae > Ambrosia > Ambrosia artemisiifolia. The sequence continues at coordinate 43,157,434 of CM063521.1, read as the reverse complement.
CACCCGGCTTTCCTCTTGCGCCTCGGACAGAGCCTGCCTTAACTTCATGGTTTCAGCATTTGTCTTTTTGCAAGACTCTGTCCATCGGCGCTTATCCGCCGCCGCGTCCCCTTCCAACTTGGTGACCTTAGCCTCTGCATCATGGGCGCGGCGACGGTACTTGGATATTTCAGCCTTGAAGGCAGCCTCTTTCTCAGCGAGGTCTGCCTTCTCCGCCTCCAAGCGTTGGATGTCTCGCCACACCGCCGCATCTCGGCGGCGCAGCGAGTCAACCATCGATAGCTGAGTCGCCTGATTAACGCACAAAGCAGCCATAAGGTCTGCGCGACTCAGCATATCTTGGTGCGCGCGCTCGTAGGGAGGCACCACCTCCCTCACAAACTCCTCGGCGGCCAAGGAGTTAGAGAATAAAGTATTCTCCCTGACCGCCCACCGAGGGCGCCAAATTGCATCACCCCCGGACCAGCTGGAGCCATCATACCCGCCTGATGGCTCCCTATCATCAACCCTGGAGAACTCGCGCCGAGCTTGACGCGAGCCCTCCGCACTACCACCAGCGCCTGACGCCAAAAGGGCCCTCTCAAACCCATCCATTTCATGAGAGCCCTCGGCGCTGGTATGAGCACTCTGCTCCGCCTGTTCTTTCAAACGGCGAGCCTTCTCCTCCAAGAACTGTTGCTCTTGGAGACGAAGGCGTTCCGCCTCAGCATTCTTGGCCGCCTCAGCCTTTCGCCTGGCTTCATCGGCGGCAGCCTTCTTCTCAGCCTCAGCTCTGCGCAACGCTTCATCGGCCGCTGCTTTCTTTTCGGCCTCCGCCCTCCGAAGGGCTTCATCAGCCTCAGCCTTCAAGCGGGCTTCCTCCCGCTGCGCCGCCGCTTGCTCTTCAAAGAGCACATCCACCTCCGTCCTACCCGCCTCCGAAGATGGAGATGTGGGAGGAGGAGTTGGCACAATCTTCGGCGCAACTGCAGAAGCAACAAAAGTGTTAAGAGCAATTAAAGTAAAAGATTTCAGAACAGGAAAAAAGAAACTAACTTACCAGGGGCTTTCTTCTTCAACAGCTTCTGGAACAGAGGCTGACGTGTAGGCGCCGCACCTATACCCACACTAAAAGTGGGGGCAGTAACCCCTCCAACGCTGGAACTTTTCTCCAGCACCACCCCCCGCGCCGGTGATAAGGGAGAGACAATGGTCTCTGTGATAGGAGTTTCAACTCCACCACTCTCCCCGCCAGTAGTAGCGGCCGCCTTCTCCAAGTTAGCAGCAGCACTGCTAGAACTGGCACCGGTGGTGCGCCTTTTCTTCTTCCTCTCCAACTTGGAGGGCTCATCCTCCTCCTCATCATCAGAGACAGGCCCGTCCTTCCTCCGGCGCCGCCCCTTCACAGCTTCGCCTACTGAAACGGAAGAGCCCGAATCAGAACTTGTTAAAGGGCGTTGGCGACGTTTACGTCTCCGCGGAGCGTGTTTCCAACGGCCACGCCCCGCGGGCGCCTTCTGAACCTCCACAATCTCCACTGAGGAGTCAGAGGCGTCATCGCCAAAAAGGCTAGAAAACAACAGTTCGTTTGACTCACCTGTGGTGTAATAGGGCTTGGGCGCAATGGTCAGGTCAGGATAATAAAACCTGTCCACAAACGCCTCAAGGCAAGACGCCTCTCCCTCCGCCAAGCGCCTCCACTTTATGCCCTTCTCTTGACGAGCGGCATAAAATTGGAACTTGCTCACACCTGCGCAAGAAACAGTTAGCACAATATGACATACAATTCAAAGACGTTAAATGAAAAACTGTGCTTACCCTCCGCAGCAATGTAGGGTTCCTTTCCTGGACCCTGAGTCAGGCAGCTCATCCCCAGAAGGCAAAAGATGCCATCTGTGAGATTTTTGAACTCAAGCTTGGTGGCGTTGGCGGTGAGGGTGGTGAACCAGGCCTGCTTCTTGAAATCCTTCATCACCGGTATGTCAGCCACCCGCTGACCGTCTGCAATAACTTTCCAAGGCAGACTGATGGGGATGACCCCCCTCTTCACAAAGAAGAATTTTTCCTTAGCCCAATGAAGGGACTTGGGGGTATGGGTGGCCATTGGAGGCACCTTTGGGCGCGGCTTAAACGAGAACCACATCTCGTCGCGCGCAAGAAAATAAAAGACATTGAGCATCTCCACAGTGGGCTCAATGTCCAAGGCGCGGCAGGACGCCTCAAAGTGTACCAGCCTCAGCATCCCAAAGGCGGTAAGCTGGGTTGGCCCAACACCATAAGCAACCAGAGTATCAATCTGGAAGCGGGTGCAGGGTAGCCGGAAGCCACACTTGGTGAAGTGGGCCTCATAAAGGGCAAGTTGCCCAGGTCCAGCAGAGAGCACATTCTCCGTCGGAGACGGCAGAGTTGGCTCCCACTCTGGCAATATGCCGTAGCCCCTGCAAAAGTTATCAAAGGCTTCTTCAGTCCAAACACAGAAAGTGTTTGTCATGAGCTTTCGCTCCTTGATCTTCCCGTGCTCCACCTGCACCTCCTCCTCCACATCATCAATCACTGGCTCCTTACCGGTAGCATCGCCGGAAGGAGAACCAATGTGGGAAGCTTCTGACATTTTCACAAAGGAATGAAGGAAAAGAAAAGAAATCTGGGTAACTAACTGGAAATGGTTGAAGACTCGCCGGAAAACTCAAGAAGTTCACCGGAAAACTCAACAGATTCAACGAATACTTTGAAGATCGGTCGGAATCTTCAAAGAAAAACAAAGAAATGGAAAGAAACTAAGAACAATCAAAGAAAACGAAGAAGATCAACAAGAAGTTTCACAATAAATCTTTGAAGATTGACTAAACAATCTTTGAAGATTCAAAGAAAACTTCAAATGATCGGAAGTGTTTTTGAAATTGAGAGAGTGCAAGTAAGAAGAAGGGATGAACAAATGAACGAGTAACCGTCCAACATGCATCCCAACTCATATATATACCCACTGCATTAATGGCAGTGGGGTCCAGGGAGAAACAACGTCGTCACACTTTTTCAAAAATTGGAAAAGCAGATGATGACACGTGTTATCATGCGTGAGCGAACGGCTAAGATCAAACAAGGATAAACAATCCAACCGTCACGCGACGGATGGCTGACACGTGTCACCAGATCTCACCAACGTAAACTGACCAGGCGCGTGAAGCATCACGCGTCTGACAAACTTCACGTGCCACTCGACACGTGGCACAAGCACAACCACACAAGCAACAAGTGAGGCGCGTGCCAACACACGCGCCTGACACAGACGAAATGTTGGTAACTGCACCACAGTGAGGGGACAGCCAACAGTCAGCACAGCAGACGAGGCTGACTCGTCAGCAACCCTCAAGCTTCCATCACAAGTAACTGATCATTCGAATTCCAGGCGCCTTAACTCCCATTTATGAGAGACAAATTAAATGCCAATGATTCAAGATTTATTACAACGGCGGAAGAACTACAACATGGCGCAAAGTTGACGTAAAACCAAAAAAGACGTTCCCCGCCCAGCGCCTTAACAGGTCTTGGCGGCAAACGTCTCCCATGGCGCAACTTTGACGTAAAACCAAAAAAGACGTTCCCCGCCCAGCGCCTTAACAGGTCTTGGCGGCAAACGTCTCCCATGGCGCAACTTTGACGTAAAACCAAAAAAGACGTTCCCCGCCCAGCGCCTTAACAGGTCTTGGCGGCAAACGTCCTCCATGGCGCAACTTTGACGTAAAACCAAAAAAGACGTTCTCCGCCAAAGTTTGCAAAGAAACGAATTTCAAGGCACACCAGCAGATGAGCTCTCATCCGCGGCCTCATACTTTGAGTCTAGCGCTCCACCTACTCTTCACAAAGAATAGGAGAAACCCTAGACTAGGGGGACTTGAAGGGATAGGGAGCCTAATCCAGGCGGAAAAGGCATCCCTATCCCCATAACTCAGTTTCCCCGCGCCAATCAGTGGCGCGAGGAACCAACGGCGCGCAACGACCAGCACATGCAGGGAGGCGCGCAAGAACAACAACTGATAAGCAATAACATCACCTGATAAGCGCGTACCATCACACGCGGAATCTTCCCTTGACAATCATCGTACAGAGTACAGAAGACAACAAAAGGAAGATTCACAAAGATCACTGACAGGGTACGCGCCAATAGGAAAGCTACAAGTGGCAAAGTGGTCCAACAACTACAAGACAAGGACAGCAGCATGGCTGCAGCCATGCTTCCACCATACCAGCGTCTACAGTAACAGCAGACATGCCTTACCACTGTCAGGAGCATGGTCAACGACTGACAGGGGCGCCGTCTGCCAACCATGGATCGCCACGTGTCTGTCTCGAGCAACAACCATGCTGCTCGAATGACGTCATGAACAGTACACCTGTTCTCCCGCCAATTCCAGGAGGAACATTGGACTTGGGCCCAGACCAAGCCCAATAGAGAATGGTTACTCGTGGGCCTTTCGATCAAGCCCATGAGTTCTCCTATAAATACAAGGATACCTCTCCTTGCCAAAGGATCCGAAAATAGTTATTGCTAGCCTAGTATTATTCACTTGTAATCTTTGTACTCGATCATTAATAATACTATCGGCTCTTCACAGTGGACGTAGGTCAACACTTGACCGAACCACTTACCTCTTGTGTTCTCATTCACTATCACCACACACACACTTACATCACTACCAAACGGGTTTCACCTTGTGGTTTGGGTAAAGGATTAACCCTGACGGACATAGGTATTAACCCCACGTAGATTACGCGTAATCTCCGTGTTACTTATTGTTTCTTCAAGATCCTCCTTGCTTTAGGGATGTTTTTCGCTTCAACACATTATTTATCATTATACATTTGAAAATAGTTATCAAATTATTGGAGGTGACTATATGATTCAAAAACTATCTTACCACTTACCTGCTCATCAAGTGTCAAATGCTCTCTGGTCCAATCACAAGAAGCACCAAGCCGCCTTATCTGATTTGTAATGGTTCCCCCATACCTTCATATATATCCAAACTAAATAATTAGAATCATGTGCTCATAATCACTGTCCAACCCGTACTCCCTCTGTCAGTCCGTCCCAAAAATATTTTCCACATTTCAATTTTAGTTTTTCCGAAAATAATTATCAACTTTCAATTTGCATTAATTTGGGTCAGGAGTATTAAAAAAGTTATATCATTATAGAAGATTCTTAAAGTGTATACTTTTTCTACAATATACAAACTCTATAAAGAACTGAAATATCCACTCACCTGACCCTCACCGTTCCACATCTCATCAGCTGCCCGTGGCGCAAGTTGAACAGTAATGTGATCTAAAATCGACTGTCGACTGTATGAAATCATAGGAAAAGAAGGTAAGTGATATTAAACAAATATAATGTACAGAAAATTTAGAAAAAAAAAAGAAAAAAGAAAAAAAGATTCTGCACCTCAGCAACCCTTCCTTAAATTTGATCTGGTCCATTTTCATCATCACATAACCCAATTCCCTACCAGCTCTTGGGGCAATATTTATCTGTTCAAAATAAAATTCTCACTTAAGATAAAAGTCACTCAAATGTAAAGCAAAAATTATATAAAGTGAAACCTGAGAATCATACAAACTCTATATTGCTAACATCAGGAAAATTCATTGCGGCATACCTTCACGAAAGCTTTACCTAAGTCCTGATGAACATATAAATTCGTTAGTGTTAATGATTATAGAAAAATGTAACCATATCATAAAAGCTAATTATTATCACACTTATATTTACCTGAGTTTGACTTTGACTCTGTTCATTAGTTGATTCTTTTGAGGTCCATAGCTGCTCCAAGTTGTAATAAACTACCCAGTTGTCATGAGTACGACCATGATCGATACCCACAAGACAGCCTCCACCGTTGCTCACTGGTGCAACACAATCATTATACACCTGCAACCGCCATAAAAAAGTATTAAAAAACAAATCAAAATTTTAAAAATGTATTAAAATTAGTGCAATAACTTTACAAACCAATTTTACCATCAATTCCATTCAACAACTTTCCAAACCAAGATCCATAATTCTAACAATTATAGTTAATACATTTGACTATGCAGTTAATACATTTGACTATGACTATATGGAAAGTGTACAACTAATTGTGCTATTAACTTTCCTATAATACAATCAATCAATCTCTTACCAAAAAAATCGACCCTTCCTTTTAACAGCCAAGACTTTTCAAACCACCATTTATAACAATTAATTATTATACTTATCCTTCCAAACTTTAAGCCACCAACTTAGGAAAAAAATAAAATGCTAATAAATGAGACCCGAATCAACAAACAGAGCCCGTACCCGAATAGCTTTCCTAAGCGGGTTAATCACTAAAAACTATCCAATATTCTTTTACCTTTCATCTAATATTATGATCCTCAAGAACACCTCGAAGAACATATGAACATTCAACCTCACCCGAAAACAAACATCAACTAAGGAATGATTCTCATCATGAATTAGAATAAAAAAACAATACTTAACAGGGCATGAACCATAATAGCAATACTTACCATTAAGAACAACAAACAACATAAATGACAAAAACAAAGAGTATGATACACCTTACAAATAAAGAAGCATTGAATTGAAACATAATGAATTAGAATAAAAAAAATACTTAACAGGGCATAAACCATAATAGCAATACATACAATTTTAAGAACAAAAAACAACTCCTAAAGTTTGAAGCTACTGAGAAAACATGAACCATGATAGCACAATTGTGGAAATTATTAAAATCTCATAATTTTTGAAAACAACAAACATAATACCTATTCATTGAAAACAAAAAACATTACCTAAACAATGAGACCTAAAGCCCCAAATCTGAAAAATTTATAAAAAACCAATCAACAATACAAAAAATAGGTTAATATTAGAATCAATAATCTCAGTAGTCAAATAAGAAAGATGAAACCTAAAGCCCCAAATCTGAAAAATTGTTAAAAACCAATCAACAATACAAACAAATAGGTTAATATCATAATCAAATATTAGAATATAAACAGGTGACGATCAGAGAGGAAAGAAACACCTTACATCAACAATCGCTTAAATATGAAAATCATTATAAGAAACAAACAATATATAAGAGGAATCGTATTAACAAAATAGAAACAATGGTTACCTTGAATGAGACACACGAAGAAGATGAATGATCGGCGATGGACGGTGAATATAAACAGCCGACGAACACACCCAAAAACAAACAGAGAAACATAAACAATCGATTAAATCTGAAAATCTATAACAAACAACAGGAATCGTATGAAAAAGAAAGAAAGAATTGTTACCTTGAAGGAGAGACACGAAGAAGATGAATGATCGGAGATGGAAGCTGTGTTTTGATGAAGAAGACACGATCGCCTTCTTCTTCTTCAGATGAGAGAGAGAGCGGATGAGAGAGAATGAGGAGAAGAAATAAAACGTGTTTTTGATTTAGGGTAATTGATTGGGTAGGTTAATGATATTAGGAAAGTATTAATTGACCAATTTTGACCATATTTATGTATTATTACTCTATTTTTTATTTTTAAAAAAGAAAAATTTTATAAATTACAAGAGGAGGACACATGGCACAATATGGGAAGAGAGAGGAATTGAGGTGAAATGAGGGAGTGCCAAGTGTCCTCATGGACTTTGTTTTATTAGATGTATAGATTCTAATATAAATTAAGAGAATTGCGTTTTAATAATCCAAATTTTGTCTTGTTGACCGACAATGATCTGTACTTAGTAAATTCTCTACAACAATCTCAATTTTCAAAGTATTTTCCTTCAATGAACGTTTGTTAACCGAACTAACCTATTTTCAAAATTGAAAGAGTTTGTAAGTTAAAAAGCCCATTTGAGGAAAATTGTTTGAAAGTTAGGATTGTTGTGGGAATTTCTTAAATACAAATTATTGATAGCTAACAAGGCAAAAGTTGGATTATTAAAATCCAATTCCTTTATAAATTAGGGTTATAAGATTAAACATATTACATAAATATTGTAAAATAATATATTATCTCATGGGCAACTTAATTCCATTACATATGTTCCATTGTTTTGTTATTTCATAAAGCTTATAAAACTGATTATTGTAGGCCAATAGTCTAATTTATAGAATTATATATTGTAGATGCTAATAGTCTCTTCGCCTAGTAATGCTAAGTGTTTATCCTTATTAAATTGATTCGGATTCAAGTCTCACAAAATAAGCTAGCTACAGGCGAAATTGAGAAATAGATGTTAGAAGTGGATTTGTTCGCCGTTAAATAATATACGTCGCAGATGATAAGATGATAATGGTATATTGGGATTTCTTCTCATATTCCTTAGGGAGGCATGTAAATGTAGACTTTAGTTAAAAGTTTTGTTATATATTTCAAAGTGTGTTTATGACATACAAGAGTGGGGGGGGGGGGGGGGTGGGGGGGTGTTTGGTGATATAAGAGGTCAAGGGGTGCCTCCGTCCTTTCGTTTTTTTTTGCTTAGTATTGTAAATTTACTAGTATTATGTTTGAAAATTTATTAAGTATTGAGTTCGGCCTTCTAATTTATGGGTCCCGTGACTTTTGACCCTCTGAAAATTTTGTTCTCGTCACTGCATACAAGAATGCTATCACGACTTCTTATTCCTTAAGACTTTTGATCTTCAAGCCTTAACTTGGGTGTGGTGTGATCTAGTGGTTGTGGGGTGGGTTTCTAGAAGTTTTCCGACTTATTATTATTATTATTATTATTTTTTATAATATTCAATAGTTTGTGGGGTAAAAACATCCAAACTTGATACAAAAAGGCCATTTTGTTAGATCAATTGCAAACTTTATCATCACAACCTTATCGTCATTTTTTTTTCTTTTTGACTTCAATTCCATCATTAAACATCACATTTTGAAACAAACACATTAGAAGTAATTTTACTCAAAAGTGTCTTTGCCTTTTTTCGAAATTATTTTCGAATCATGAAGCTCACTTTGAAATGGCCGACAAGACGATTTTGGGTTGAACTCTAAATACCCTTTTAGATAGGGTACAAACAAGTTAAGCCGAACCCGAGCCCGATCAGGCTCGAACTTAGCTTAGTTCAAGCTTTGTTTTTAAAACTCAAGCTCAACTCGTTGGTATCTTCTTAAGCTCAAGCTCGGATCATTTAGTATTTATTAGTTAATATATTAAATTAAAAATAATATAAATAATAGACTCGTTTAGGCTCACGAGCCTGATAAGTGAAAGCTTGGCTCGGCTCGTTTACTAAACAACTTTAGATGAGGGGTGAATATTATAATATTAATAAAACTAATATTACACTAAGGCTCAATTAACGAGCCTGACGAGCTTCACATGCCAGGCTCGAGCTCGAGCTCCATAAATAAACGAATTTTGTTTTAGGCTTAAGCTCGGCTCGGGCTCAATAAGGCTCAACTCGTTTCGAGTTTTTTTATCGAGCTGATCTCAAGAAGCTCGCGAGCTACTCGGCTCGTTTGCACCCCTACTTTTAAATAGTCGAGGTAGCTAGTGACGATACAAGATTTTAAAATAAAGAGTTACAACTCTTTTACTATTCTATTGACAACAATGTGAACAGTTAAAAAAAAAAGACACTCTTCCTTCAAATATGTCGTCATACATCAAGAGAACATTTATATTTATATAAGATGAATTTATTGAAAAGATACCATGAGCCCATGAGGTACAATGGGGTCATAGTGAAAGAAATTTTTTTAAAAAGCTTCAAAAGATTAAAAAGTAAAAGTTCATGGGCCAACACATGTAAAGTAAGCCAGGCACAATCGGAAAGATGTGAAAAAGAAGGGGGTTAAAGTGGGGTATTGCTGAAGTCGAAGGGGGATTCACATGTACAAATGGGGCCTTACACTTTTGACATAGGCATATTGTTGCCCCAAAACTTGTGTTAATGTTAGACTACCAAATATTATCATAACCCGAACGTCTTACCAGTTCACTAGTTAAACGGACATAAGAATCAGATAACGTTATAATTAAACATGGAATAGAGAAAAATTAAATTTAAATACCATATATTGTTGAAAGTTCAATACCACTATTTTGTTATCTTAATTATTATTAATAAATAAAAGAAATGTATTATTTTTTTAAAGATAAATATATAATCCAAATAATAAAGAACATAATTCAAGTTGTTAAAACTATAAACGTTTATACAAGTCATAACATGTTTAAATTACCTAAACCTCACGAAAATTTAAATTTGGGCTATCCATTGGTCTGTTCCTATTAATTTTTTTTTTTTTTTTTTTTTTTGAACGGCCAACTAACACCCGTAGACCCAATGGCAAAGGCATCTAGAGCTCGATTCCGTAAAGGAGATCCGGCCCCCGGCCCCCTCCGGCGAGTGCGTTGCGAGTCCCCCCAAGCCTACGACCTGAGCAGGAACCGAACACGGGAAAACCCGACCCAAACACCCGCCCGAAGGCACGACGGTGCCTATTAATTAATACACCAAATCAATTGGTCAAACCCATTAATTCCAAAAAAAAAATAAATAAATAAATAAAATCCGATCCCACATACTAAATCAGATTACCGGTTCAACGATAATGGTGCAAACACGTTGTGTAGATGTCTCACAAGTATTCAACCAACAAGCCGTGTTTGTTGGTCGTAGACTGACCAAATGATCTGATACGATTATGAAAAAAAAAATGCATCCAAGGCTATGTTGAATCTGAACTATTTGTTTTACATAATCTCATTCTGACATGGACTAAGATAAGACAATCGAGGATTTCCCTTAAGAAGACACATGAAAGCTCAATATTGTTTTAGAAAAGACAATATTTATTGTCATATACAATCGTGATTGATCACACAAATTCGATGAGAGTTCAAATCCTTACAATTTCAAGTTGATCATGTAATATATTTATGAGAAAAAAAAAAGTTGTTAAAAAAGAATTATTATATATAAATAATGATAGAAAAGTCTAGTAGTTTTCTCATCACTCATCATGGTTTATGATATATATTGTTTTAATCAAATTCCATAAATTTATTTTAATCACATTCGATAAATTTACTAGCATTTTTAGCTTTGGAGATGTTCTCCAACTTTCAGGAAATGATAATGGACTTACTTCGCTAACAATAAAATGAAACTTGGACTTCATGTACCTCAAAAATAAAGTTTAGAAGGTTGATTGGTACATTTGAAAGTTTAGAGGCAAGAATTAACACAAGAACAAAGTTTAGGGACTCATATACAAACATTCTCTTCTTCGTTCCATTAAAAGAAGTTCCCACTTACAGAAATACTTTCGTATGTCTTTTGTTTGGCTGACATAAAATAAACCACGTCATCATTAAATAAACCACTTCAAACATAGTTATTTTATCGGGTGACTACTTACACTTTGGAATGAATTTAGTTAGTATATATTTCTGTCTTTTTATAACAAATGTTTATATGAAAAAATGAGTATGTTGTTAGAAATGTTTTCATTAGTTCGATTTAAATTTTATAAATAGTACTCATCTTGAATGCAAAGTTAATTTTATATCGTAATGTAAATAAAAATAATCAAATAAAACATAATATTAAAAGTTATGCAAGAAACAAATATTTATAATGATCGAAGCCATATCACTTGGTGCAAATAGGTTCACTCTTTTAACAATAATACTTACAAACCGACCTTTGTTGTATAATCATAAATGTTATATCATGTTAGCTGTATCAAATAAGAAAAATATCACGCATAAAACCGTTAAGCATACTTTGATGGCAAAATTGGACGAGTAAACTGTTGGTTTAATCCTAGGTTTGGGTGAAAAGTGGAAGGAGTCAAAAGTTCAAGGGTCGTTAAGATAATTCTTAGTGAATTAAATTAGAGATAAATGTTAGTTTATTAGATAGATAAGTATTTGAGTTTTAGTATTGGTTTAGGAAAGTTTGTTTATGTTTAGTATAAATAGATTGATAGGGTTAATGTTTTATGTGTGGTTTTTGATTTCTTAGTGAAAAAGACTTTGTGTCTAATATTGTTCTTCGTTTTTTTATCGTGATCGATCCTATTGGTTCCAACAATTGGTATCAGAGCTCAAGGTTAAGCTCAAGGACGTTTTGAAGATTATGTGTGAATCAACCGGTAAGAACAAGAGACCAAGATCAAAATACAAAGATAGAGACGTATTGAGAATAACTAATCGAAATCACCGAGTTTTCTGTGTGAAACAGTGAAGTCGTTTCTGTGTGAAACAGTGAAGTCGTTTCTGTGTGAAGCCATAGCTTTGATCGAAGGATTCTTAGTGAAGCCAAGAATAAGTGATCGGACTTCTGTGTGAAGCCGGGATTTAACCGGAATTCTTAGTGAAACCGGAGAGGAGTTCTAGGTGAACCAAAAATCTGTGTGATTAGGAAGAACACCTAAGTGGTGAAGGAAAAAAAGAATCTGTGTGATTCAAACAAGGAAAGAGTTAGCGTGATTCTGTGTGAACACTACGAACTTTGTGTGATTGAAGATGGCTGAAGGTGGTTCAGGTGCGGGTGCGATTGTGCAAGCGAGTCATCAAGGTAGCATTCTGTTACAATGTCCTAAGTTGACGAGTTCGAATTATACGAGTTGGTCAATCATGGTGGAGTCTATCCTACAAGCGTATGGGTTGTGGGAAGCGATTGATCCGGTGACGGGAGGAGCGGTAGAGGATAAGAAGAATTTAATGGCGAGGGCGTTTGTGTTTCAAACATTACCTGAAGACGTGTTACTTCAAGTGGCTAGGTATAAGGATGCAAAGGATGTATGGGAAGCGCTTCGTGTGCGGTATTTGGGAGCCGAGAGAGTTCAAAAGGCAAGGCTACAAACTCTTAGAACCGAACTTGAGATGTTGAAGATGAAAGAAAGTGAATCGATTGATGAGTTCTCAGGCAAACTTAGTGGAATTGCTACAAAGTTCAAGAGTCTTGGGTATAGCTTAGAAGATGAAGTGATGGTGAGAAAATTGTTAAATTCGGTCCCAAAGAAATTCTTGCAAATTGTTGCTTCGATTGAGCAATATTCGGAGATAGAAAATATGTCTCTTGAGGAAGCCGTGGGGAGATTGAAAGCCTATGAAGAGAGGATTAAAGATCATGATGAGAAAGATGATGATCAAGGTAAGTTGTTGCTTACAAAGGAAGAGTGGCAAGAAAGGTCAAAACAGGGCAAGTTTGATCAAAACCGAGGTGGATATGGAAGAGGTCGAGGTCAAGGAAGAGGTCGTGGTAATAGTAGAGGACGAGGAGGCCGATTCCAATCCAATGAAGATCGAAAGGATAAAGATATACATAGAGATAAGAGACATATTAAGTGTTACAATTGCCAAGAGTATGGTCACTATGCGTGGGAGTGCCCTAAGCAAGAACCAGAGGATGAAGTGGCTCAATTTGCTCGAGTTGATAAGCCGATACCGTTGATGTAAGGAACAAGCGGGCGCAAACTAGGATTAAGGGGGTGAATGTTGGTTTAATCCTAGGTTTGGGTGAAAAGTGAAAGGAGTCAAAAGTTCAAGGGTCGTTAAGATAATTCTTAGTGAATTAAATTAGAGATAAATGTTAGTTTATTAGATAGATAAGTATTTGAGTTTTAGTATTGGTTTAGGAAAGTTTGTTTATGTTTAGTATAAATAGATTGATAGGGTTAATGTTTTATGTGTGGTTTTTGATTTCTTAGTGAAAAAGACTTTGTGTCTAATATTGTTCTTCGTTTTTTTTATCGTGATCGATCCTATTGGTTCCAACATAAACTGGGTCACATAAGTGAAGAAGGGTCAACTTTAGGGCGAGAAAAAACGAGTTGGATTTGTATTGACACATCAACCTCTTTTCAGATATAAAAACAAATTACACACGTATATGAGATACCTAATTATATAGTCGAGTATATACTTTTTTTTTCTTAATTTAACTTTTTCATTCATTCAATTTCTTCATTTTATGACTGTCAAAATACAATAAAACAGGCAGACGGGCAACAAGTTGTGCCGCCACACCTTTCTGAATCGTAAACTCCAATATACTAAACACAAACCCCTGCCCCCTGAAGTCGAAACATTGCTATGAATAACCCGTTGGACCCTTGTCAGGAAATGGATAGCTTCCAGCGCCAAGGAGCCAAAGGTATCAAAAGCCAAGGAGACGAAAACATGTTGGTTATCTTCGCAAGCTTTGGCGTGTTTTTCCACTTTCTTTGATTCCGCACTTATCATTGCCTATCCAGCCATGAAACCATTATCTCGTAAACCAACTAGCGGGGACATACCTATGAGGTCAACACAAGCATATTTCCCCCCTGCCCAACCAAAGACCAGCGAATCCGCTGGGCGCAGAGTAGACCTGCATTCCGCGGGGTCATTTAACGACAAAAAGTAGGTAACTGAATACAAAAGCAGATACCCAAATCCAGTGTATGTATTAGATAAAATGGCCAGATGAAAATACGTGTTTTAAACATACGCAAATACAAAACACAAGTGTTTAAATTTGATTCACCGAACATATATTATGGGCAGCAAGAGTCCATTATTTAAGGATACACGTTTAGAAAACATAGATGCTATTAGAAAGAAAGAAAAAAAAACATTTTTAAAGACATAGGGTACAAAATGATACATATATCTAGTTCTATCTATTTATCTATGCATGTTTTTATTACACAATTGTCACACGTAAAGGCTACATCATCATAACGATTTCATTTCTTAGTGAGTGCCTGAGTGGGCCCACTGTCATGGGCCAATTGGGTCATTTGTTTATTTTCTTTTTTAAACACAAGGCCGGATTTGTGCCAACATAGAAAATAAAAAGGACCCAGGGGCATAAATGTTACAAGTGAACAAACACCTTTCATTTCAAGATTCCATGGTCCCTCTATATATTATCATCACAATCATTTGTTTAGTTTAATTTTTTTATTAGAATAAAACGGATGTTATTGTTTGATTGAGTTTAATATCTAACTAGTGGATTAGATGAATCTTGAATGGGTCTCCATTGAATGATCTCACACACATACCAACTCCATTTAGTTCTAATAATCCTCATCCCTTGTGGACCTATTCCATCTTCATAATGCAAACATTTATCTACAAGAATATTAATTATATATCTACAATTGTAGTATATACTAATGGCCTTTTAACCGTGACTGAAATTTCTTTTCTAACCACCATCTATGGGGATTGGATTGCTTGATTTATTGGAATGAGGGGTTTTTTTTTTTTTTTTTTTTTTTTTTTTTTTTTTTTTATGGATATTCTATATTTTAAAGATCTAGTAATGGAATTTTAGGTACTTAAATTTTTCTCACATAATATTTTTATTCTAGTTTGCTGTTTGGATTGCTTGATTAATTGGATTGAGTTGTTTTTTCATAATTTCTTTTTTATTTTTGAAGATCTAGTAATGGTATTTTAGTTTATTACTTTTCTATCACATAAGCTAATTATTTTAAACTTTTCGATTAATTTACCTGATTTTTTCGTAATAATTTTACTTTTTCCTTAACATGTTGCTGGCTTGATGATATATTTCCTTAGGTGTTAATATTCTTACTTTTTATTATTTTTTATAATTAACAAGTTTAAATTATTTATTCGAAGAATAATTATCTTTCACAAAATGGAATGAAATTAGAATGTATATTCGACTTCTTATAATGTTCGTTACATAAAAGAAGGAATTGTAATTGAAGAACAACATACAGAAATGAATCCACATTTCAATTCTATTGGGATTTCATTCTAGTTTATCAAACAAACACATATAAATTCCAAATCAAATTATAGTTCTTGCGCGAATTCAAATTCCAATTCCATTGCAATCCATGAAATGAACGCTAAACATTTTAACTAGAGGGTGCCATTTCTAATTAAGTTCTAACTTAAGTTTGCACCTAAAATAAAATGAATATTGGATTTAAATAATCCTAACTATCAGCTACTGGACGCCACCAGTCCCAACTCTAACTTTTACTTAGTATGAGATCGTTCAGGAAAAATAGATTAAAAGTTAAGATCGTTAGCAATGATTTTTAAGTTGGAACTGGTAACAACCAATGCCTGATAATTAAGATTATTTAAATACAATATTCTAAAATAATATGCGGTTTCTTGGCAATCTTGAAAACACCCACTACCTAAAACAACTATAGAAACATACACATCTATCTTGGAAAATCCAAGAAAAATCTTACCCACTAAAAATAGATTGGACTTCCTACCAAGCAATAATAAAAGACGATCTTCAAGTTTGGATTTCATAACTAAAATCGACCCACCAAAAATTCAAATTACATACACATACCAACTAAAACAACCTAAATCAATAAACATTTCATCAAACGAAAATCCATTTCAAGCCCTAACACAAACCACTAATGATGTATCTATAGTTTCATTGTCGAGAGAGGAGGATGTGTGTATCCTTCTGTTGTAAAAAATGAACCTATATATACAGAGTGGTATCTAAAAGTTTAGAGTGAATTACTATTTGCGTCCCCGTGTTATAGTGGTTTTAACTATTTGAATCCAAAGTCCAAAACTTTAACTTGAGTCCCTGGATATAAATTAACAAAACTTTAACTTGAGTCCCTGGATATAAATTAACTAACTTATTGAGTCCATATACTAGACGCCATCCAAAATGTCAATTAATTATAAGGGTCTTTCAGTCATTTTACATATAGGTACAACACATTAATGCATAACGTACCTATCAAATATTTTTATTTATTTTATTTATATGAATACACACATCTATATTCACAAATCTATACACACATGTCTACGTCTGTATATCTTACTACCCAACCACCACCCCATTACCAACATATACCTTCAGTAACCACTTGATGAATTTGAAGCTGATAATAACGAATCCTCACCACAACACTGCAATGCCACCGCTGCCTCACCTCATAACAACAACCACTCTACCACCACACCCAAAATCACATCTAAACCACCATTACTCCTCCACCAGAGCACCACTACCTCACCACTACCACTCCATTACCATAGTAGCCCCACCTCACCACCAAAATCAGTTATGAATCCTAATCCCAATCCTAAAACCCACAAACCTTAGTTGTCATCCTCCTCCCGATTCACCCTCCATAGAGTTTTATGTCATCTATCGGAGATAAATAAACATCAATGTCATTACCGGGTTGTTTCGGGCCTTGAATCAACAACGACATCATTATGTATTTTTTTCGTACATAACTACGACGGAAGGTTGTAGATGCAAAGAAGAACCGGCTACGTACTATGACGACTGCTCATGTTTCCAAAAGGGTTGATCCCACCCGAGCTAAGTCCAAACAGTATGTTTATGATATCGTTACCAAATTCTGGATATCTGTTATCAATAGTTCTCCATTGAGGTGAATCAACCACCTGTCTTAATTTTCCATCATTTATACGGTCATCTGAATGCCAATGTAACAATTTGGCTTCTTTCGCGTTTGCAAATAACCACAACATTTTAGCCGGTGGTCCATTTTTCGACACATCATCATCAACTTCATATAATTCACTTTTACGTTTATATATAGATGCACCACACTTAGAACACGTATTATCGATTTCAAACTCTTTTGTATATAACATACAATCATTTGGACATGCAAGTATTCTTTTAACTTCTAATACCATTGGGCACATCATGTTTTTGCTTGGTATAAAGAAAGTGGTAACTCGTTACCTTTCGGAAGCATGTCATTAAATAGCACCAATACATCTGTGAAACTCTTATCAGTCCATCCGGGTGTTGACTTTAAGGTAGATAACCTTAAGACGACACAAAGTTTTGAATACTTATTACAACCATCATACAATGGTTTTAAATCATCTTCAACTAACTGTCTTAATGTATCTTGCTCGTTATCACCAATATTAGTCTCTAAATCATTATACATATCGTTTAAGTTGTCACTGTCATCATTCAAAATGTCATTTCGTGATCAATATCGTGTTCGTTATTAGTACTTATATCATTGTCCATATTGAGTGACAGCGTGCCACGGTTAGCAAGCGATTCCCCGTGCTTTGACCAACAAGTTTATCTAGGCATAAAACCATGTCTTAACAAATGAAACTTTTTATCTTCAATATGAAGTTTCTAGAAATTTGTACACGATGCACAAGGACAAAAAATTAAATGATCTCGTGCATTCACCCTATGAGCTTCTGCGATGTTAACAAAATTTCGGACACCCGCCATCTAAACTGCATCAGTACGACTTTGTTTGTACATCTAGTCATCACGATCCATCTGAAAATGAAAATATACAAATAAATGATATGAACGTATGCATATGATGTAAATCGGTGCTCTAAGTTGGTGGATCCTAACCCACTTTTTGAATATTCTATCTCATATATATACATTTTAACGAGACGACATTTAAGAAAAAATCGACAGTGTTTCCCCCTAACTCCCTAAGCATGTGTAAAACCGCAAACTCGTGGGATTAGAGGAAATACCAACCGACTTTTTTTTTCTTAAATGCCGCCTCGTTAAAATGTACATATCCTAAATGAGATAAAATATTCAAAAAGCAGTCCAAAACGGGGACACTCAAAAATTTATCTCTATTACTCTATTAGATAAATTTTAACGGGTATGACGTATATTCTAAAGGATTAACCTAAAGTGGGATATATACACATCTATACTATACTATATTATAAAGCATGAGAGGATGATACTTGGAAAAATTAAGAAATTACAAGTTTAATTGCTCAAAGTATAGACACTCGATGCATTTGTAAAAGGGTAAATCCGTATTTTACACGTTTAATTGGTTTTAACCTTATGAATGCAGAAGTTAATTGGTGCTTTAACGTTAATGATGGTACAATAGTAAATGAGGTTAGTTTAGGGGCAAAGTTGTCTTTTCTACACTCTTTAAATTACTATAACATTTGTGGCAATTTAAGTATGAGTTTCAAAACTTATATGAGAAGTTGAATTTATGTCTCTTTAAATTACTATAACATATGTGTCAATTTAAGGGTGAGTTTCAAAACTATGAGATGTGAGATGGCAAGTTGAAAAGTTAAATTTGTGTTATCTTGGAAACCAAAGAAGATTGGGATGCTTCATCATTTTTTAAGCAGATGGAGATTTTAATATCAATCATAAATCGATTGAATAAATGCAACCATAAACCGATTGAAAACCTCACCTAATTGTGTATAAATGGGAAAATGACCAGCTTCTTTGTTCACCATCTTTAGATGTCACAAGAATCCCAGCAGATCAAATGTATGTTTTTCAATTTTTAGTTCTAATTCATATTTTGTTTGATATTTGTTTGTTTTGAATGAAAGAAATATGAAGACCTTATAAAGAACCCATCAATGATCAATAGCAACGGTGGCTTTCATTTTAGCCGTGTGTTTACTTTTTTTATATTTATTGTTTTTATGTATTGTCTAATGTCTTAGAGGTTTTTTTTGTAATTATCCAATTAGGTTAATATAGATATAAATTGTTTGACGTATTTCTTTATATTATCTTTGACGTTTAATTGATTTTAACCTTATGAATGCAGAAGTTAATAGGTGCTTTACTGTTAATGATGGTACAATAGTAAATGAGGTTAGTGTAGGGACAAAGTTGTCTTTTCTACACTCTTTAAATTACTATAAAGAACCCATCAATGATCAATGGCAACGGTGGCTTTCATTTTTAGCCGTGTGTTTACTTTTTTTATATTTATTGTTTTTATGTATTGTCTAATGTCTTAGAGGTTTTTTTTTTGTAATTATCCAATTAGGTTAATATAGATATAAAATGTTTGACATATTTCTTTATATTATCTTTGACGTTTAATTGATTTTAACCTTATGAATGCAGAAGTTAATAGGTGCTTTACTGTTAATGATGGTACAATAGTAAATGAGGTTAGTGCAGGGACAAAGTTGTCTTTTCTACACTCTTTAAATTACTATAAAGAACCCATCAATGATCAATGGCAACGGTGGCTTTCATTTTTAGCCGTGTGTTTACTTTTTTTATATTTATTGTTTTTATGTATTGTCTAATGTCTTAGAGGTTTTTTTTGTAATTATCCAATTAGGTTAATATAGATATAAAATGTTTGACGTATTTCTTTATATTATCTTTGACGTTTAATTGATTTTAACCTTATGAATGCAGAAGTTAATAGGTGCTTTACTGTTAATGATGGTACAATAGTAAATGAGGTTAGTGTAGGGACAAAGTTGTCTTTTCTACACTCTTTAAATTACTATAATATTTGTGACCATTTAAGTGTGAGTTTCAAAACTTATATGAGAAGTTGAAAAGTTGAATTTATGTCTTTTTAAATTACTATAACATTTGTGTCAATTTAAGGGTGAGTTTCAAAACTATGAGATGTGAGATGGCAAGTTGAAAAGTTAAATTTGTGTTATCTTGGAAATCAAAGGAGATTGTGATGCTTCATTTTTTAAGAGGATGGAGAGTTTAATATCAATCATAAATCGATTGAATAAATGCAACCATAAACCGATTGAAAACCTCACCTAATTGTGTATAAACGGGAAAATGACCAGCTTCTTTGTTCACCATCTTTAGACATCGCAAGAATCCCAGCAGATCAAAGGTATGTTTTTCAATTTTTAGTTCTAATTCATATTTTGTTTGATATTTGTTTGTTTTGAATGAAAGAAACACGGAGACCTTATAAAGAACCCATCAATGATCAACGACAGCGGTGACTTTCATTTTTAGCCGTGTGTTTACTTTTTTTATATTTATTGTTTTTATGTATTGTCTTAGAGGTTTTTTGTAATTATCCAATTAGGTTAATATAGATATAAAATGGTTGACGTATTTCTTTATATTTGGACAATAGAATATAGAACAAGTTATGCATAAGCCATCAGTGGAGTTGCCAACCCCATCAATGATAATCAATAGCGGAGAAGGTTTTCACTCTCAAGTGCGTGTTTTATGTTAAGCATTGGAAATGAAATAATCTTAAATATTAAAACCCACAAAATGGTCTTGATCATGTATAAAAATTGTCTTGATTCTTGGTATGTCCTTCAGTTTAGGACATTTCATATCGTACTAAATGGTTTGGTTTACTTTTAGTATTTGAAAATGTTTAGGCTATGTACTTCTTACATTGGAGTTCGGTTTTTATTTAATTAAGTTGTATTGTTTATATTAATGGATTATGTTTAACAATATAATACTTGGAGTACTTTTTAAGTTTTAACGATATCCATTTTAGACTTTTCTTATGCATTCTTAATCTAAATTCGGTCAATTAATCAGTGAAACAAAACCAAAACTGTATCTTCTTTGTTTTGATATCGTTATTACAAAATCTATAAACACACTTTGAAGGCACGAAACTATAAACATCTATGTTGAATTTGGAACTTTAAAGATGACACATATGTGTTTGACTTTTCAAATTCAGAGTAGACTATCTTTTGGATTGATATTTCCGCTTTTATACACATAAATTTTCATTTTGCATATTCTCAAAATCAATTAATAAAGCTTTTCCATGCAACAAGTTAAACTTTAAAGTCAAATTGTGTCATAAATTAAGACATAGTTAAAAAAAAGCATACTTCATACTTTAGCTTATATAGCTTCAGTTAATACAGAAACCAAATGACTTAAGTAAAAGTAACATCATATATTACCACAACTTCACAAACGGTTTGTAAGCATGGCATGCAGTTTGTTGTACCCCATTTATATCAGTTCAAGACACAACACCACAATCATGCAAGCATCATGTTGTCGCAAACAGAAGCCAAAACTCTGGCAAGGCTTGGAACAAGACATTACTCACAATTTTTCTACCGGTTCATGAGGTTAGAAGATATTATGATAATTTTCATCATAAGTTAAATTTCCGATTATTAGTCAAAACTGTTTGGACCCAATGTTCATAACCGATTTACCAAGGTGAAATAATTGAAACCCATCAGATTAAGAATATTAATCGAAAGTTATGGTTATGCCTCAAAACCAAATTGAACCAAACAACAATTTATGCACACCTTAAAAATCACCAACCGAAGTTTTGTGGTCCCCTCCGCAACGCGCGGGCAACCCGCTAATACACATATATATTTGTAAATATATATATAATTAAGTTTGATTATAATCTAGTGATAAAAATT
Organism: Ambrosia artemisiifolia; assembly: GCA_032199755.1. NCBI lineage: Eukaryota > Viridiplantae > Streptophyta > Magnoliopsida > Asterales > Asteraceae > Ambrosia > Ambrosia artemisiifolia. The sequence continues at coordinate 43,135,251 of CM063521.1, read as the reverse complement.
GAAAAAAAAATATATAAATTTTAATAAAATATATAAGTAAAACAAATAATATTATTATTAGACAATAAAAAGAAACATTAATAAGATTAAGTAAAAAAACATTACTAATCTACTAGTAATATGCCCCGCGCGTTGCAGCGGGCTTTTGTTTAGCATCGGTTCAATTCAGTACGGTAATCGTACTCTATATAGCAATCAACGTATTATATAAATAAGAGTAAAATATTTGTAAGTTGAAATATAACTATCAAAACTATTTGAGAACCAAGTGAACATTTGACATCGTTTCTATTTGTTGCAGCACCGGCAATATACGTTATTAACTTATTCAATTGGTTTTTAAAAACATATGTTCGTTGACTAAAGTTAACCACACATTTGTATCTTTTAACAATATTATTTTTGAAGTAAGCATGCATTTCGGTGAAAATAAACAATGAAAATAAAAAGAAAAGTAGATAGAAAAGTTTGCATCAAAGAAATCATTTTTGTTGTACAGATGTATATAAGATTTATAAATTATAAATTATTTTATAGATAGTATAGATAAAGTGTGTATTACACATGTACTATTGGGATTACATGTTGTACTTGTACATGAGGGGTATAAAGGGAAGAAAATGGCTAAAGATTAGATATTTGTTAAGGAACCCTTCAACTCCCATCTTAAAATGATGGTAAAATGACTATCTTAGCCATCTCTCCTCCTTAATAAGATAACATAGACATAGATTAATAAGATAACATAGATAGGTTATTAATGGTGGTGAATTGAATGTTGAAGAGGAACATGTGAGCAACGGCTGTATGTTGATTCGTTGAAGATTGGGAGTTGAAGGAAGTTTCGTTTGAAATAGGGCTTTTTTTATCAATGACCAGGAGTTGCGGTTCCATGATCAGATACGTGCGTCTTTAACTTTTCAAACCGCGTCTTTAGATTATATTTATAATAAAATTGGAATAAATATAAAGATTATATTTATAATAAAATTGGGGAAAATATAATAAAATTGGGATGTAAAGTGTCTAAAGTCGCGGTTGTCCCTTTACATGTCTTTTGCTTAATATTCCCGCATCTTTTGCACACATTTTTACTAGTGATCGCATACTGTTGCACAAGTGGTCGACCATGGTTTCCCTGTACGTTTTGGAGTTCCTTCCCCTTGCTCAACCAAGTTTTTTTTTGAGCGGCAAACTTTTTTTAACACCCTTTTATTACACCTTTACCTTGCATTTGCAAGTATTTGAACCCACAACCATGCTCAACCAAGTTGTCCCATTAACCTTTTAGCTTATTTGTAGGGAAAAAGACCCTAATAGATACCATTAGGCAATTCCATGGCAATTATTTCTAAAGCTTTCTTAATTATAAACATCATCTTCTTATTTTCTTCGGACTTTTTATAAACATCATCTCCTTATTTTCTTCTGACTTTTGAGAAGTCTCTTTGACGTATATAACTCCTATTTAATTTGATTACAAGAGAGAACAATTGTTATATGAGGCTCGTTAACAAATGAATTCCATAACTCAACATTATAATGTTGAGAAAGTGTACCATTCTTCTCTTCCATGTTGCTAACTTTGTGCAAACCAATCTAAGTGGCTTATTGGCATATCCATTGCCAAAACTTTTCATCATTAATGACTTTTTTAGAACTTGTACTCGGATGATCAGAAAGTAAAACTAGCAAATTTTGAATTAAATATTAATAGATCGATCGTTTGGTTCAAATAAAGCTTAAATACCACTTGTTGCATCGATTATACTTGATTTTGTATTAGAGTTGCGTTTTGAAAATTGCAACCTAATGTTAAACACAGTCAAACTCTAAAAATGATCAAGAACAACTAATACACATGTCACTACAACAATCATTATGAATTTTAAATTTCTTTGCTATATACAAGGATAAGTTTAAAATAAAGGGTCAAGTTATTCTACACAGTGTAACAAAAATAATAAGGGTGAGAAGAATACAAAAAACACAATAGATCATGATATATGACATAATGAGCCACAAAATATAACAGAGTGCCAAAAAATATAACACAATGCTGAGAAAAAAGACACAATGAATTGAAAAAATGACACAATGATGAAAATAAGAAAAAGACACAATGGTACATAAAATACACAATGATATAATGAATATTCTAAAAACTACAAGCTAAGACCCTAAACAACGAAGACCTAAAAACTAACGTCGTAGGGTTCGATAAGACGGTTCCAATACCGCTTGAATGAGTTCAATCGGAGTTCGTTTAATATCTTTCCTACAACTTCCTATTTTTCTTTCACTGTGTGTTTGATCCTAACCCTTAAAATAAATATGAGCAAAATATTTATCATTATATTTATCTTGTTCTTCGGTATAAACTTTTGTTAGTAGAAATTTGAAGTCACATAAGCAACGCTTAATAGGTAGAAACCATTGGTAGGATCACATCTTTGGTAGGAAGTTTGCCTTAGGCCTCTAGTTCTGTAACATCAATCTCTATGTTGAATTAACTAATTACAAAACCTGTAAATGATGGATGTGAACTTTCTTGATGATCATTTCCTCCAATTTTAGTTTACTCTTTATATTTCATGACTATATTGAATAAGGACACACACTAACTCCTACTTTTCTTTCTTCTGTTTCTTAAGGTCCACCCAAACAACCCCACTTTGTGCAAGAAAATAAAGTTATTGCACCCTTTTAACAACTCAACTTTTTTCATTTCAACTTTTGCAAACAATCCAAGTTTTTACTTTATTTTAGTTCTTTCATCCTATTCATTATTGGAATCTCACACATTTACTCAACACAACGATTCAAGTTATATATTTGGATTTTTATAATAATACATGATCACTTCTTTCATTAATTATATAACTATGAAGAAAACAAAATAGGGAATAATTTTCAATTCTCATGGTTGACTATGTGGTTAGAGTGTAAATGAGTAGTATGTAGGCCGACTAAGCTAAAATTCAACTGGTTTAGCATATTTATATGTATATTAATTTCTTTTGTACATTAATAACTACAATATATACAAAACATAATATATGCATGTAAATATTATAGTAGAACTAAATACATGATATTACTAATTTGTAATTTTATACATATTTACATTATATAAATATTTTTATACTTATATAAACAATTGACTTCTTTAGACTCGTGAATCTAATCAAGTTCAAACTCAAGCTCCTTTATCAAACGGGCTTCATGTAGGCTTGATCTTGACTCCAGATTGTTTAATCTTGGTTGAGTTGATTACATCTAGAAATTCTATAGTTGTACACTTTGAAGTGAAAAGAGAGATAATGAGTATCGCTATGGTGGGAGAAGAAATGGGAAAGTGTCTAGAGGGATCGAGGTTAGCCCCCGTTTTCTTTTAACACCTAGGGCATGTAGCATACTATTAGAATCTTTTTTTTTTAACGGCAAGTGGTGCAACCGGTGGAGCTCCGGTTAACACCATGGGCCAGCCTGTACTGATTACCCATTTCACCTGGATTGAAGATCTCCCCAGGTGAAACCCCCACATGTGATAAATATGGCTCCGACAGAAATTGAACCCTCAACCTCCACATGACCTCCACTCTAGCTCCCCCAATTTTCACCAATTGAGCTAGGCTTCATCGGCACTATTAGAATCCTATTGCAATAGAGTCTCACTTGACTTTGATTAAAAATGAATCCTATTGAAGTGACTGATTCATGATCTCTCCTCTATTAGTGCAGTAGTTGAAAGAATTAGACTCCTTGATCCTTTCTCATTGATATCAATCATATAAATATACAATATTATCTCCTATCTATGGTAAGGGAAAAATACAAAATAACTATAAAATTTAAATCATTCTATCTATAATTACATTATCTATTACACCCCCGCAGTCGAAGCGGGAGGAGAGCGGATGCTGAGACTGGATCTGAAATCTTCAAATAACACACGTGGCAGTCCTTTTGTAATGATGTCGGCTATCTGGTACCTGGATGGTACGTGATGGATGCGAACGTGACCCCGTTGAACCTGCTCTCTGACAAAGTGGATGTCTAACTCAATATGTTTGGTGCGCTGGTGTTGAATTGGATTACCGGACAGATAAATAGCGAAGACATTGTCACAGTATACCATGGTGGCACGAGTGACAGGTACTGATAACTCCAGTAACAAGTTGCGCAGCCAGCAGATCTCCGCCACGACATTGGCGACGCCCCTGTATTCTGATTCGGCACTAGAACGGGACACCGTTGGTTGTCGTTTGGACGACCACGAAATTAAATTATCACCAAAATAAATACAATAGCCACTCGTGGAACCTCTAGTATCTGGACAACCTGCCCAGTCGGCGTCCGTGTATGCGGTCAAAGTGGACGCCGCCGAAGGACCAAGAAGTAAGCCGAACGCAATAGTCCCCTGGATGTAACGTATGATTCGTTTCAAAGCATTCCAGTGATCTGTATGAGGGGCGTGCATATGCATACACTCTTGTTGAACTGCATATGTAATATCTGGATGGGTAAACGTGAGGTACTGTAAAGCCCCTGCTAAGCTGCGGTATAAGGTGGGGTCATGAAACAACTCACTAGACGACGAACTGAGTTTGTGGTTTGTATCAACAGGGGTGGCAACGGGGTTACAAAACTGCATACCCGCTCGAGCAATGATATCTGTGGCATAAGTCTGTTGAGAAAGAAACATGCTGTTATGTTGTCGGGTGACAGAAATACCCAGAAAATAGCAAAGTGGACCGAGGTCTTTCATGGCGAATTCAGTGGCAAGATTCGCTAAAAGACGCTGACGTAGACTGTCAGAAGAGGTAACCAGAAGAATGTCATCAACATATAGTAGTAAGTAAGCCGTGTCACCGGCTTGATGAAAAGTAAATAGAGACGTGTCACACTGACTATTAAAGAACCCCAACTGAAGCACATAGTCAGTAAACCGCTGGTACCATGCACAGGGAGCCTGTTTGAGGCCATATAGGGACTTATGAAGCAAACATTCATGATCAGGAAACCGTTTATCCCTAAATCCTATGGGCTGATGCATATAAACTGTTTCATTCAACTTCCCGTGCAAAAATGCATTTGTTACGTCCAACTGGTGTACCGCCCAACCCCTAGATAAAGTTAGAGACAGAACCGTGCGAATGGTAGCCGGTTTGACGACCGAGCTAAAAGTCTCACCGCAATTTATACCCACCTGTTGTGAGCGACCATCACATACGAGTCTAGCTTTGTACCGCTCTAGTGTCCCGTCTGACCTGTATTTATGTTTAAACAACCACATGGAACGAATAATATTCATAGATGGGTCATGAGGAACTAATTCCCATGTACCATTTCTAATAGTGCGTTATACTCGGTAGTCATGGCCAAGTACCATTCCGGAGTGGCCAAGGCATCGGTGGGTGATTTGGGTATGGGAAGGACGGTGGGTGAGGTAGAGGTGTTAAGGTTGAAGGATTGTTTGGGTTTGAAAATCCCACTCATGGAGCGAGTGTGAATGGTCCGCGAGGTGGTTTGTGGCCGGTCGGGTACGGGATGTGGAGTCTGGTCAGCGGGTGTGGGGTGAGGCGGTGGGTCAGACGTGTGGGTAGGTTGGTCGATATTGGGCTGGGAAGTAGAGTGGGGTGTTGGGTTGGTCGATATTGGGCTGTGAGGGTTGGACGGTTGATTTACAGTTGGGCCAGTGGGTGGGACGGATGGGGTATTAATAACTGGGCCGACGGTGTGTGATAGTGGGCCAGATGGGGACTGGTTACCAGTTGAGAAAATGTTGTGCTGTGACAGGTGGGGACAAACATGATGGGGAAAGGCATCGGTAAATATTTTATATGATGGAGTGGGTCCGATGGCTTGGGCAAAGGGGAAGGTGGTCTCGTCAAATGTGACGTGACGGGATATAAATATGGTTTTGGAGGATAGATCGAGACACCGGTATCCTCGGTGAGTGGGAGGGTAGCCAAGGAACACACATGGGTGTGAGCGGTGCTCAAGTTTGTGGATGTTTGTGGAGGGGGTAAGGGGATAGCAAAGGCATCCAAAGACTCGAAGATGCTCATAAGTGGGTGTGGACATGTATAATAGTTCGGTGTGTGTTTTTGTTTTGGTTGTGGTTGAAGGTAGGATGTTGAGAAGGTATGTAGCGGTCTCGAGGGCAAAATGCCAAAGGTGAGTGGGGAGAGAGGCATGGGCCATTAAGGTGCGAATCATATTATTTATCGTTCTAATTTTTCGCTCAGCCTTGCCATTTTGTGAGGAGGTGTAGGGGCAGGAAAGACGGTAAAGGATACCATTGGTGGTGAAAAAGTTTTGAAAAGATGCGTTAACGTACTCGCGTCCGTTATCGCATTGGAAGGTTTTAATGGTTTTATTAAATTGTGTTTTAATGGTTGTTGCAAATTGTGTGAAGGCTTGAAAGACTTGGGATTTTTGGGATAAAGGGTATGTCCATAAAAAATTAGTAAAGTCGTCAAGAAACAATACGTAATATTTATGGCCGGAAGAACTTAGGAGAGGGGATGTCCACACGTCACTATGTATTATATCAAACGGTTGCAAGGTAAAATTGTTTGATGCAAAGAAAGGTAAACGAACACTTTTACCAAAAATACAAGACTGGCATACATTATTGGAATTAAAATTAAAGTCTAAAACATGAGCAGTTTTTAATTTAATTAAAGAACTACGTCCTGGGTGGCTAAGACGGTGATGCCAGACTTGTGAGGAGATAGCAGCAAAGGCGGATAGTTGGTTGGATGATGACCCGAGTACCAAGGGATAGAGGTCACCGCTGCTGTTGCATCGCAGAAGAGGTGCCTTGGTCTTGTAATCCTTCACAAGAAAGCCAAAAGGGTCAAATTCAACTGAAACGGAATTGTCCGTTGTGAAGCGACGGATAGAAATTAAATTTTTGACAAGTCTAGGTGAGTACAAAACGTTTCTAAGGATAAAAGGTGGGAAGGGTTTGGGAAGGTATTTAGTGTCTTGACCAAGCACCGGTATAGTATCACCATTTCCTACAATAATATTACGAGAAATACAAGAATTAGAAAAGGAATGGAAATCACCTGACTCGTGAGACATAGTTGAAGATGCGCCATTATCCATGTATTGGGTGGGGTCCGGTTGTTGCAGGCTCATAGTGTAGAGGGCTTGCTCGATATCGGTTGGACAATATGCTTTGTGGGCCTGCTGTGGCTTTGGGCCGAGTAGACCAGGTTGGGCCGAAGGGTGAGTATTGGGCCGGTTAGTGGTTGGGTAGGGACAAGGAGGGGGGTCCATTGGTTTTGTGATGTTTGGGCCGGGTAGTAGTTTTTTTGAGGTGAAGCCCAAGGGGAGGCCCAAGGAAAGTATGGGTAAGGTGTCCAGGGGAATGGGAAAGGGGATCCCTGACGGTTATTGTTTGGGCGGCCTCCTCTGCCACGTCTTGGCTGTTTCCCCCGATTACGGTTGTTTGAGTTGTTGTCAGGAATGTATGGGCGGTCAGCGGGGCGAGGGGATTCAGTGGGTTGGGGTCGGTAGGTGGTGGCAGTGAGCGCCGAAGAGGCCGTTTTTGAAGCGTGTAAAGCACGCTCGGCCTTATCGGTCTCGGCTTGGATGAGTTTTGAACGGGCATTGTAAAAGGAAGGGGGGGGATTTTGGTTTTGTAGGATAGTAGAGATACCTTCATATTGTTCCGGGAGACCCGCAAGTAATTGTTAAACCAACCGATCATTGTCTACAGGAGCGTCCACATTAGCCAGTTGATCTGCAAGGACTTTCAAAGCTTGGCAATAGGCCGACATGGTACTGAATGCCTCAAACCTTGTGTTCGAAAATTTTTGCATTAGGTGAATAGCCCGGGCACTCTTGTTATCATGAAATAAATCTTCGATGGCGAACCAGGCTTCATAAGCGTTTGAGGTGTTGTTGATTATAGTGTGTAGGAGATCATTGGAGATCGTACTGTAAATCCATTGCAGGACAATGGCATCAATACGATCCCAATCATCTGAGGGTTTGGAAGAAGATTCAGCTATGGGTGGATTTGGGGGAGGAGGTCGTGGTTTTAGGTGGTCGTCGACTATGAAGGCCTTGCAATGAATTTTGAATAAAGTCGCCCATGAGGAGTATTGAGATGACTCGATTTCTAGGGTGATAGGGACAAAGTTCTTGATGTTGGAGACCGTGGTGGTCGGGGGTAGTTTGGATTCAAGGGTGATGGCAGGAATAATTGTGGAGGAGGATTGTGGTTCGGTGGACATAGTGAGTGACAGAAGGGTATGGTTGACAAACAATTGTGAGACAAACAAAGAATAGAATGGACGGCAGCAGGTGAGATGACTGGTCAAGAAAAGACGGCGGCCACGGGAAGAAAAAAACGAAGAGAATAAGGGTTAGAGGGGGAGCCTGGTCAATGATACCATGAAAGAATTAGACTCCTTGATCTTTCTCTATCTCCTATCTATGGTAAGGGATAAATACAAAATAATTACAAAATTTAAATCATTCTATCTATAATTACATTATTTATTAGTAGTATGGCGGCGTATGAATTGTGGTGTGCGCCACCACTAGGCGTTAGACACCAACTGATCCAGGAGTAAATCAGGTGGTGCTGGAAAACCTCATACATCCACAACAAATTCCCACCTTTATCAATGGATCATTATAGTGGGGACATTTCTATGATACCTAGATGGAGACATTTCCTCACGAATATCATATATGGGAACCACCGTATACAACATACATGAGACAATTCAGACTAGCTCACATGGCTAGCAACCTTTCAATCTCTTTCTTAAACTTAACAAGTCTAACTCAAGTTTAGTTTTACAAAAAAAAAGCATTAATGTATATAGTTTTTATAAAAACTAAATATGAAAAATATGCATCTTGTATGAAGTTAATTACAGTTTGGGTATAAATACAAAAGATGTATATGTGTATCTTAAGAGAAAAATCTATAAAAATCTATAATATGTTTGATGTGCCTTAGATTTAGTTAGCTTTCTAGATTTGGGTAAATCTTACCAAAACAAGATTAAGTTTTAAATTTAACTACACTAATTTTGACACACACAAAGGCAAAATGTGAATAAGCTTTCTCTCCTAAAATTCGGAATGGCTCAACAAGGGCGACTGAAGATTGGCGTTTGGTACGATGTTCCTGTTAAGAAAGGTAGAGATATCAGGAGTGGGAATGGGAATACGACAACAAGAAAGGATCAATCAATGAAGTTTTTTTTGTCTCCAATCTACTGGGGAAGTGCTTTTCTACAGACCTGACTAATATATTACAAGGTTATGGCGAGATTGAAGGTATGTACATTGCAAGGAAATTAGAAAAATGGGGCAAGAGGTTTGGTTTGTAAGTAACCGGTATCGAACCCAAATGACACTACTTTTACTACTTAATTTTAGTAACTAATTAATTTCTTATTTGATATGTTTAGAGTTTTGATTAAAAATGTAGAAAATAAATAGTAATAGCAATATAAGTGTAGAGAGAGTATCAGGTCAAAATAAAGTGATGTGAAACGTATCATGCGTTCCACGTAACGTTCTTAATGGTTTATGTTCATGAGGTTATTATGAGGGTGGCCTGTTCCGGGTCACTCACATCCTCATCCTTAAGGGAAGAATATACCACAAAAAGGGTCTGGATATTGACATCAATCTATTCATTTCTTTTATGACAAACTTGCTAAGAGCCGTGACAACTAGCAAGTTACCACTGATATGACACTGTCCGTTGTCCCTTTCGAGATTTCTCAACTCTTGTTTGAAATATTTAGTTTACCAAAATAGTGATTAATATTCATTAATTGTGCTACAATTTAATAATAGAAAATAATAGAACGTTTACTTCCTAACGTGATTTTACAACTTTTGGTTTGTGCCAATGGTTAGCATAAAAATCGGGCAAGCAAAGTCGCATAACCAAGTATTAGCTTAACAGCAAGGACAAGGCCAAGTATATAGACAATACCGACCCCAAGTGAAGTTTGATATACGAGAATTAGTCACAGAATGTGTGTCTTTCCAACTCCACAAATGGACTAATCACTACACATGAGGTTTGATGTGCTAAGTATGGTCTATAAAAACAAAACTAAAACTAACCTAGACACTTGAGTTAAAACTTTGGAAAACCTATAAACTAGACCACAACGACAGGAAAGTGCACCTACGTAATGTTGTAAAGCCTAATGAAAGTCCAGATATCTAACCCATAGGACACTGACTAAAACTAAACTAGTCTCCGACAAATAACTATAAATGGTCTAAAGATTTTGTTTTGGAAAGGTCTTAATTGATTTTAGTTAACTAAAATTAGAATAAAAGAAAACTAAAACTACCAACTAGCAAGCTGGAAACTTAGAATGAAAGCGGGAATGTGTAAAGCACTATCTAGGTTTAGAATCCTAATTGTGACTCTTGGATTTATCTTGGCTATGGAAACTATGCTGGAATCGAGATCTAAGAATACGACACCCTCGAACAAACTAGTGGATCCATGATTATTCTCCGAGTGTGACCTAAAAGGAAAGCCTAAGGAGTGTGTGAACTCATTGGTTGGTTGGAGTACATCTTAGTCTCTCTAACAATACTAATGTACCCGATAGACAACTGGTTATCAGTAAGACACAAAATATCAAAGCAACTAGGAAATCTAAGGAAACCTCCTCTCAAAGTCTTTACACCTAATAACTAAGATTACTCGACTTTCTATCACCTTTCAGATATCTATATAGGTAGAATACTTAGATCTAAAAAATCACCATCAATGTTCCCTTGGATTACTTAGCTTTAGCAAGCCATAAACTAATCGCAAATGCACAGTAAGTGACCTAATATGCAACTAAAGCTAGACCTAATACGCAACTATAATTAAAATACATTCAATAATAAGCGTACAAAAAATAAAAAAATAGTAAGTCAGTTATAAATACTAACATACGTGAGATCAATTGAAAACGGATTTCTTTACAAAAGTATCAATCCAACAATAATCCAAAAACCAAAAAAAATCTAATATCAACAATTATTCATCACAAACCTAAGTAGTTATGGTGATTGAACTTTCTTATCTACATAATATTAAATTTTAAAAATAGAGTATGTTGACACTTTATAGTGGTCTCTGTTTATTGTTGTGTCTCTGTTTTGTGTGGGGATAGTTTGTTTGCCATGTTAACCAGTTTTGGGGATAGTTTGTTTGCATACTAAGTGTTTGATCAAATGTTTGAATGAATTGGGTAAATGTGTTTTTATTGCATATTTTTTTGTTTAAGTTCTTTTAGTTCTGAATTAGGAACTGAATTTATCCTAATTAACATCTGTTAGGGTTCAATTAACGTGTGTTAAATAGCAAATGTGTTTTTTGTATATCTTTTGATTTTTCTCTAATAATATTTAACTTTTTATTTCTTGTATATATGTTATTTTGTGTAAAGGTTTGATTTTTTGTATTGGTGCTAACTGATGTGTTAGGGTTCAATTAACATGTGTTAGTGATGCTAACACATTTCTGTATTGGTGCCTACTGATGAGTCTATCCTAATTAACATGTGTTAGTGATGCTAACCCATGTTAGTATATGCCCAACTAACACGTGTTAGGGTTCATATGACATACATTATTTTCATAAAAACATATGTTAGAATATGTTAACACATGTTAGTGATGTCTCATTATGTGTTTTGGACAGCCCAATTAACACGTGTTATCCTTTTTGAAGGTGAAGAGATGTTTATGTTAAAGAGGAAGATGGGTATCAAGAACGAAGCATAGGTAGATCTTTTTTATGTTGTTAGGATAGTTTTTTTTATCATTCACAAATAATTATGTTTGTATGAAACGTTTTTTGATACGTTTTATTGTTGATTGTTATGATTGTTTTATCATTTTCTTAAATAAATATACATTTTATGTATTCTTTTAGTATAGAGTTAATTGTCAATTTAGTACCTGAGATTTGTCAATAATTGCCACTTTAGTCCAAACAGTTTTTTTCTCATCTGTGTCCCTGATGTTTCCACTTTTGGTCATTTTAGTCCATTTGGCTAACTTAGTTAACAAAATCCAGTTAAGTCACGGGTATTTTAGTCAATTAGCATATATATATATATATATATATATATATTTTGTCATTTTCATCCAAAACTCAATTTAAATTTATTTTATGTTTTTAGTTACTATATATATATAGGGTAAGGTTCTATAGAATACCCTATATTAGGGTGAAAACCGTGGAAACTCTGACTTCCCGAGCTTTTTAGGGCCCGAAAATTTTAGAGCATGTAATATACATAATTCTAAGCATTTGAGCCAAAAAAAATCAAAAAAGCGCCGAGCGTTTTTTTTTTTTAAAAAAATAAAGTTTTCGGGTAACACATGTTACACGAAAATAACATATGTTATTTTCCACTAACATGTGTTACCCGAAAAAGGTTTTTATTTAAAAAAAAAAACCGCTCCGCGCTTTTTGATTTTTTTTGGCTCAAAATGCTTAGAATTTTGTATATTACATGCCCTAAAATTTTCAGGCCCTAAAAAGCTCGGGAAGTTAGAGTTTCCACGGTTTTCACCCTAATATAGGGTTTTCTATGGATACTTAGCCTCTATATATAAATATATATATATATATATATATATATATATATAGGTATAGGTTCCTGTACAAAGTACATTTTTCGTACAAAGTGTGAGAAGTCTATATAGTCATTGTGTTTTAAAGTTTTGCTATAATTTTTTTGATTCCTTTTGCATTAATTTATATAGAAAAGCACCAAACGTTACAATTTAAAACACAATCAAATGTATTCTAGACATTAAATTTAAAACACACTGATTACTTTCTTCGTAGGGTGTTTTAGATTGCATGTTGAGAATACATCAATTAGTGTTTTAAATTGTTAATTTTTGTGTTTTTCTATATAATACTATGCCAAAGGAACATAAAACATCATGCCTAAGATTTAAAACACAATGCCTATATAGACTTCTCACACTGTGTACAAAAAATGCACCTTGTACAGGAACCCCACCCTATATATATATAGGCTAAGTATAGACAAGAAACCTTCTAAAATGAAGAAACTCCCACAAACCCAACTAGTGGACCACAATGCTCCACATCACCTTCTATTATTTTAATTAATAAGGGTAAAGTAGTATTTTTACCCTTCCCCCTCTTTTTCTAATTTGAATTTTCCCACCTCCCTCCTATATAAACATCTCTCTCTCTCTCTCTCTTCATCTCTCTTCCACCATCTTCAAGATTCATCCACCACCCCACCACCGCCACTGCCACCACCGCCACCGCCACCACCACCACCTCTATTTCTGTTTTGATTATGAAACCCGATAAAGTCTTTGGTTGAGAAGAAAGTATGTGACAGTCAAAACAAATTTCATATTACTGAGGATGAGGTGCAGCTTGTTCATTCACCTAGAGATGTGAGAGGTGTTTTGCACCTAATTAAGGACACTTTGTTGTCTTCCTCTTTGAATAAACGACAGAAGCTGAAGAATCCACACCATCCTCGTTCCCCCTCTGTTTCTGTTTTGATTACCGTTGGAGTAGCAAGTGCCACCACCGCCACCACCACCACCACCACCACCTCTGTTTCTGTTTTGATTACCGTTGGAGTAGAGAGAAACAGGTAAGGATAGTGTTGGTGATTTTGCTGGTTATCATATTTTTTCTTGATCTTTATCTGTCTGTGTTAATTTATTATCATTATTATTGGATTATTAAAAAATTATTCTCTGTTTGTCTTATGTTTTGTTTTTTTGTTGGATTATTAAAAAATTATTATTATTATCATTATTATTAATGATTTGTATTTGAATTTGGGACTAACTGTTGGTGGGTGTTTGGGAAATTTGTTTTTGGTAAATGGTGATCACCAAGTTTTCCAGGTCAAGTTTTGATTTTTTTTATTATTAGAAAGTTGGGCTATTTAAAAAAATGGGATCTGTTAAAAATATTAGAAAGTTATTTGTGTCTAAGGTTATTTTGTTGAGATACGAAGCTTTTATCGTTTTGAAGTAATAAGGTTTTTTGAATTTGGTTTCTTGACCTCTAATTTGAAACTTCCTCTGTTCTATGTTGCATTTGTTTCGTATGTAACAGCAGAAAACATTTTTAATATGATTTTGAAAGGGGTTAGAAAATAATTAATGGTTAGAGTTTGAATTTGAGCTAATTAGTGTTTGGTAATAAGAAGTTGTTTGTGATGGTTTTGAAAATGTATGTTTGCATCTGTTTCGTATGTAACACCACAACTAATCATCTTTACACGTAGGTAGCATACGTTAAGATGTAGGTTTACATATTAATTAACCTTTTTATATGTTATTATTACTAATATGTTTTTTTTAATCAAAATTGGTGAATTTTAATGTCCCTTAACATATGCAACAATATGTCTGTTTTGTTTTTTTACCAGTATGTGCATGTTTGTATGAGTATTATAATGTGTGGAATGTATGTTTGCATCTGTTTTCTATATTGCGTCTGTTTCGTATGTAACAACAGAACTAAGTTGGTATAAATTTGTCTGTTTTTCCAGAAAAAAAACCCTGTTACACATGTAACACTCGTGTTTTTTGCACCTTTCGTTATAGAATTTTTTTTTGTTTTTGCATGTATGAGTTTTTTTTACCTATATGTTTTTAACAGAGAATAGTTTTTTTCCCTGTTTCATATTTCCAATGTCAACACTTACTCTTCCATAACATATGTTACAGGTCCTGTTTTTAGTCAAAGCATGGATTCCAACCCCACCACTCCGCCTTGGGAGGTTTTTGAGGCGCGTCACCATCTCATCCCAATTGTACACGAGCCACCTCAAAATGAACCGGACATTGCAATTGTACCTGAACCACCCCCACCGGTTGGATTGGACATCCCTCCTGTTGGAGCCGAACATGAACCTGCCGCCCCCGTTGCCCCGGACATTCCGCCATTAGAACCGGTTATACCCGTAGTGCAGGCGGACGGTGGGTTTGAAAGTGATGAAGATTTCGATTGGAATGCGGCCTTTGATTACGTCTTCCCCGAAGAATATCCGCCACCAGAAGACTATATGACACCGGAGGATGATGTGCATGATGTAAATCACACACCTGAATGGGCGGTTGGTTGCGAATCAGACCCAGGGGCTGAATATGAAGAACCATATGAACCTAAACTTAACAAACCCGTGCTGCCGTTCACGTATCCGGAAGGTCGGCGTATTAGGGCTGAATGGGAGGGTATAGGTTATACTGAGGAACAGTGGGCTTTTTATGAAAAGTATGGTTATCGGATGCCGTCAGCTACTGTTGTTTGCAGTGCAGGATGTCGGGGTTATTGCATGCAAGGGTGGGGTATGAATCTTTAATTCTATGTTTTGTTGTTGATACAGTTTCACTGTAATATATTTCTTGAGTAGTATGTTTTAGGCAGATGAACAATATCATGTATCGGTTTTTTTAGTAGTATGTTTTCTGCAAGTTTTTTGTAATGTAATGCAATGTAGTTCTACTTAACAAAATATGATATCGGCTGTTGAATCTTAACATATGTTACAAACCCAGAATATGGTCTAATAAAAATATGGTCTAATAAAAAAATAATAAATCAGCATTTTTTAAATAATATAAACTGGCAACTCAGTTTTAACCTACGTAACACAACACATGTTACATATGTAACACAGGCATCTGGCAGATTTAGGACAATGATCACAAAAGTATGAGAGAGATGATTTGACATGTGTCAGGTCAACTTGTCATAGATGCTTTTTCAGAAAATGTCATTTGACCCTTTTGCCCTTTTTTTGTCATCTAGTCTATTAATTTAAATAAAAAAGCATCGATTAAATGTGGACCATTGATCTAGTTTGATCAATGGTTGTAAGAAGGTTTACAAGGTTTTTACAATTTGAGTGGGTTTTTATTTAAACCTTCCCCTATATATATATGATTTGGTTCAAATGAGAACCTTTGGCCAAATTGAGAAACTTTAATCGCTGCTTTATATGCAGGAAGTTTTTTATTTTTTGTATTTTTTTCAATATACACATGTGTATAATTGCAATATACACATATGTATAATCCAATATACACATATGTATAATTGAAATATACACATATGTATAGCTGAAAATGTAATATACACATATGTATAATTTCTATATATACATATGTATAAATGAAAAAAAATAAAAAAAATTCTTTGCATAAAAACCTGCGATTAAAGCAAAAAAAATATTATTTGCCTTTATAAGAAATGTGTGGCCCAGAATGGTTCTCTCAGTTCTCAAACAGGGGTTGGTTCTCTTAGGTGGTGTTTGATTTTTCCCTAGAAGTACTTCTGACCTCTTTTGTCTGCGCCGCGCAAACGCGGACAGACGTTTAATGTCTACAGATTGTTTGTTTTTCAGAAGACATATCCCTGAAAAATGTCTGCGCGTCCTCTTCTCCGCGCAGACATGGTTCAAACTCTTCTCCAACCTCTTCTAAGCACTCAAACCTCTTCTCCATTCTATTTTCTCATCAGACATTCCCCTCAAACTCCTCCTCCTCCTCCCCCCAACTCCTCCTCCCTCCTCCCCAAGCATCCATCGCCGCCACCCCATCTTCTCCTTCCCCGTCACAGACTGACATCCCTTTCCTCTTCTCCCCCACTTGCCGCTCCTCGGCGACCGACATCCCTTTCCCGATCTCCTCTCTACAGCTCTCTCTTCTGTTTCTCTCTCTAATTCTCTGTATTTTTTTTGTTCAAAACCAAACCAACCATTATATTGTAATTGTAAGCTAACTTGAAGTTGGAAATCAAGATCTATGTGTGAAGGAGAACTAATTTCTTGGCTTCTTCACGTTGATTTCGTTATTGCCAGCCATTCAAATAATAATAATAATCATAATAATAATAATAATAATAATAATAATAATAATAATAATAATAATAATAATACAAATAATAAAACGTTAATTTTCTAGAAAAATATGGAAGAGAGTGGTTGGAAGGTTAAAAGATAAAAGACTTGAAAGAAGAAGAGTGTTTCACTAAACATAAATTGATCTTTCATTTGTGGGTGTTTGTAATTCTCAATATTTGGTGAAGTATGTAGGTGGTGGTTGTAAACTGTCAATATAAAGTGGGTTGTGGTGGGTTATGATTGTGGTGGGTTGTGGTGAGTTATGGTTCTGGTGTTGGTTTACGGTGTAGGGTCTTGGTTATGGTGGGTTATGGTTTTGGGCTACGCTGCAGACGTTAAAAAACAAACAGTCTTCTTCTTGCAGACTGCAGATGTTTGGTCCACCTCTTCACCTGCAGATGTCTGCAGATGTGGTCCGCAGACTGCAGACATTTTACCTCTTAAAAAACAAACACCACCTTAGGATCCCTACCATATATATATGCATACACACAGACACCCATTTACACGAACCCCCCTTCATCGATGCCATAGACTCATTTGAAGACCTCGACCCACCCGATCCAATCTCTGACCCAGGTACCATCAAAGACGATGAATCCACCATTACTTTCATATCAGACCCCTCATTCCCTTCCTCTTCCGGCTTATGTCATCGTCGACTTGTATCGTCGACTTGTTGGGTTCAGTGTTTTGAAAACACAGATATCAAGGAGGGGGCGACTGAGTTGCAGGGGGTAGGTTTGGAGGAGGAGTGGTGAAGGCGAACGTGGAAGATGCGGTTGGGTTCATACGAGTGGTAAGGTTGGGTTCAGATGAGTGGAGGACGAGGAGGAGGTGGGTGGTGGAGGAAACGGTGGGGGTTCGGTTCAAATGGGTGGTGGTGGAGGAGGTGGTGGTTGGCCGGTTAGGAGGCGATGGAGGTTCATATAGGTTCAGATGATTTGATTTTGTGTTTTGATGCTGTGTGTATGTGTGTGTGTGTATATATAGGATGAGTGGTCTGTATTATTGTTTTTTTAGAGTTAATTGCCAATAATGTGTGTATATATATATATATATATTATAACTAAAAAATAAAATAAATTTAAATTGAGTTTTGGATGAAAATAGCAAAAAAAAAAAAAACAACATATAAATGCTAATTGACTAAAATACCCCTGATTTAACTGGATTTTGTTATCTGAGTTAGCCAAATGGACTAAAATGACCAAAAGTGAAAATCTCAGGGACACAGATGAGGAAAAAAACTATTTGGACTAAAGTGGCAATTTTTGACAAACCTCAGAGACTAAATTGGCAATTAACTCTTTAGTATATGCATGTTAACACATGTTAGTAATGCCTCATACAAGGATAGGTTTTTGTATCATAATACTAACACATGTTAATATTCCTTGTGGGAAATAGTGTCATAAAGTTGGGGAAAGATGACTTGATAAGTATCAAATCAACATTTTTAAATATGTTTTTCAGAAAATAAAGATTATCATATTGCCCTTATTTTGTGCTTTAGTGAATTTATGTGTGTTATTCTAATTAGAAGGTGGGCCCTTTAATAACAACCATTTATTATGCTTGATCAATGGTTGTGATGGGGTTTACAAGGTTTCCTCAAACGATGGTGTTGCGACTGTGGTGGGCTATGGAGTAGTCAATGGTGGTGTTAGTTTTTAGACGCTGTGGGTGGTGTTTAGGCACTGTAGGTGGTGTTTGATTTACCAGGTTTGATGGTTGCTACAAGCTTTAATTTTTTGGTTTGATTTTTTTTCCCAATAGGAAGATGAAAGTTTTTTATGGTTGTTTACAAGGTATGATTTGTTGTTTTCAATAGGAGGGAAATTGTTGTTTACATAAATGTAATTTGTGGTTTTTTTCAATTTAAAAGATTGATGTTTTGGTTATTTGTGTAGGTTTGTAGTAATGCAATAGGGTGTTCTTAAAGGTTGCAAATGGGGATTGCATTGATGAATTTCAGGTGTTATATTGTCTTACACTTATGTAAATAGGATCTTAATCATTTTGTATTTAGTGCGTTTTGGGTTTACACTAATGTAAATAGGAGTTACATATGTTTTTTGCTTGAGGTACACTAATGTAAATGGTGATGTATACGCTAATATAAATAGGAGTCACATGATTAAAGTTTATTGTTTTTTACTTACACTAGTGTATTCAAACGAGAAGAGAGAGAATGTGATTCACTGACAAAATTAGCCACCTTTTGCAGAGCATGCAAAGTGACCTAATTACCCTTCATTGTAATTTACTGTTAAAAAAATTCATAACCCACTAAAGGACAAAACCACTTTATCAAAACAAATCTGAACCATTGATTTTTTTATCTAACGGATGATACAAGTTATTTAGTTCTCCCGACTCAACTTAGTTTTCATTTTATTCTAACCCTATATACTTATATATAATGTTTTCCCATGTGCATTTCTTCCATGGTTTTGTCTCATTTTCTACTGCTTCTACGTACGGGTGCGTACAAAAACAAAATTACTAACTGAATAAATAAAAACTGACTCAAAACATAAAGAAAAAATATATATGTCTTGCAACACAGCAAGGTTACACAAACCAGTGCTTGGGTTCTTACACACCATGGGTACACTGATAAGCTCCAACATTTTCCATCAAGTACATTCACAAGATTAAAAATTAAGTTATTTAATTAATTATTTCATTAACAAAGAAAAGAGTAGAGGTCATTATCAAGAACATAAACATATCACTTTGAGGAAAAATAAATTATTAAATTTATACCAAGTTTAATCTTCACCCAAGCAGTACTAAAAAATCTAGCCAAGAATGGTCGTAAAAGCTTGCTCACAAGAGATGATAATGAGGATTATCATGGTGAGAAAGTGGGTTGGGATTTCTTAGGTTTTTTAGTGATTTTTGGGTTTTCTCTCTATACATTTGGCTATTAAAAATATTTATGGAGTGATTCCAAGCTCCAAAGGTTGTTCACTAGAAGCGTAAAAGGTAAAACTTCGAATAGAAGGTGTGGAATCAAATGATTGAAGTGTTGGTGAAGCCCTCAATGTATAGATCTGATCAACAACATGAGCACCGACGTGCCAGTGGTATTGTATTGTGTCCTTTCTTGTACTCCGATGTAGATTCTGTCCCTGGCGGTTGTGGAAGCATGCCTGTGCTTAGCCACATGTCGTAAGAAACTGTTAGTTTGGTCGGATCTGGAATCTTCTGATACATGTCTTGATTTAGAACACCTGTGCCATCATAGGCACACCCATGCTTGCCTTCTGAGATGACTTCTTTGACTGATTTGTTGACCCCATGATGTGCACGTCCCTGTCGAATGGTGTATAGTCGTGCTTGGCATCTAGTGATCTTCAAAATTTTCAGTTTCTCATCATTTATACTTTATTTTCACTTTTTTTCATTTTAAGGCTTAAAACCTCACATTTATCAAATAGGAAGTATCTAGGCATGTTTTCCTATGATAATAACAAGAATTACCACATGATTAGTGATAAATATGTAAATAAAACATGTGTAAATGATGGTGTATCTAATAGACCCACACATAAACCTTTGCTTGTCCTCCAGCAAACAACCCATGACATATGGTGGATAAAAATAGGTAGGAGCACTCAAATAAATTGAGTTAATCGCATCTCCAATGAGTCACACTGATTAAATATACATAGGGCTTTGGATGAATCATGACATGCCTACTTAAACTTCCATTATGCTTAGTTTCACTTTCCTCGCAATCTTCTCTCACACAAGGGTAATTTTTATTCGGGGTGAAACACTCAAATTCTATTCAAGGCATGCATAAATCATAGGCTTGTGTCCAAATCAAATCACCAGTAACTAGTCTTAGTAATGTTGCATGAATCAAGATGGCTTAAATGGGTGTTGATATGGATAAATTTGATAATGATGGGTAAGGGTGAATCTATCATAACACACTTAGGTTATGACTTGGGGTAATATGTAAGAATGTATGTGTTGATCTTGCGTTGTAGGTTTATAGATCCTCTTCTAAGGGCGTTATACTTAACTATCCTTTTTATATGAATCCTTTGATAGGTTTTTACCTAAAAGCATCCACTTGGACTTGTCTTATAACTCACTCTTCCAAATCATTTGTTCTTTGTTGTTTTCCGTGACTATTTTCTCAAGCACACTTTATTTCATCTTTTTTTAATCAAACTTGTGTTAGGAACTTGTTGCTAAAGACTTCATGTATTCTTTTAAAGAATTTCTAAACGTTACTAACAACTTAGTTTTCAAATGATGCCAAAAAGTTTGGTATGGTATAAACTTTGAAGTCCAAATCACCCGTAATCTTCTCTAAACCTCCCAACTACCTTCAATGTTACCTCCTTTATGTTTGTTATAATAATTAGCTAATTGGTGATGGCAATGAAAGGTTAAGCTTAAAATGGTTAACTAAGTTAGGAAATTTTTATGGAAAAACTAATGAGATGGAAATGGATAGATCCTAGGTGCCTCGGTCATTTTGACACAATTCCTTTGCTCATGGTCTCTATATACATAATCCACACAAGTTCTAACTACACAATGCCAATGATGCATATCTCTCGATACCAATGTATGGGTAGGTGATATATATACATATACCTATACATATATATATGTAGGCTATATATGCGTGTATATATATATAATGAAATACTCGATTAGTAAAAAAATAATCACAATTATTTAAATTAAAATACATTATTAAATTTAAAAAAATAAAAATACAATTAAACTATTCCTCATTTGATACGAGGAGGTGAGGCAAATCTTAAGTAGTAAGATGTGCCACAAGACCAAATCAAATTCGAAAATACGTATTTGCATTTATCATCGCACTAAGGGCGTCATCGTAAAAAGCAGGCTGCACCAGTGGATCCCTTATGTGAACAAGTGAGAAAGCCCTTCCTTCATCCAATAAGATCATGTTGTGCAATATAATGCACGCTTACTTCTCGCTCCTAATATTGTCAACCGTCATAGTCCGCATGGGTCGCTTAACTATTCCTTATTTTGCCTTTAGAACACTAAAGGGGTGCTCTACATCATTTCTTGCTGATTCTTGCAAGAAATGATTCCGTTAGTTAGATAGTATCCATGTTTGTATGAGTGTCCATTCACATTAAACGGACTATCATTTGTGAAAATATCACTATCAGAATAGTTAGGCAGAACAAATACACCGAGGTTACCGTAAGAGAAATTCGCCATGTTAATTGGGTAATTGCTAGTATTGTGAGTATAGAAAGGTTTGTGAATGGTGGATAAGTTGAACGCATTAAAATAGTGAATGGTTGGGTATTTTATTGATTTTAAATGATTTAATTTTATAATACCCCAACGGTCATGTTCACAAACACCAGCTTTTCATTCGGCTTCTCGTATCCTCGATCCCTACCTGAATGGATGGCGGCAGTGTAGCTGCACAGGTTCAAACCGCATAGGCCTAGCCATGGCGCCCTCCACACTTTAGAGTAATTACATACACGAAGAGGAAGAAGAAAAATGTAGAATAATTACTCTACTATTATCCAGTCTGTTTTTTCTTCATCAAATACCTGCTTTAGAATCCGTAACTATATAATTAATCTACTCTACTGGATACGATAGTAGAGTAATTATCCTATATGTTTTTTCTTCCTTAAATAGGCTGCTACAAAATCATGTTGGTTCATAAAATCACTATGTAACTACAAATTGATTGCCAAAATTAATTCGCAAGGCTCAAATGATGCCAAAAAGTTTGGTATGGTATAAACTTTGAAGTCCAAATCACCCGTAATCTTCTCTAAACCTCCCAACTACCTTCAATGTTACCTCCTTTATGTTTGTTATAATAATTAGCTAATTGGTGATGGCAATGAAAGGTTAAGCTTAAAATGGTTAACTAAGTTAGGAAATTTTTATGGAAAAACTAATGAGATGGAAATGGATAGATCCTAGGTGCCTCGGTCATTTTGACACAATTCCTTTGCTCATGGTCTCTATATACATAATCCACACAAGTTCTAACTACACAATGCCAATGATGCATATCTCTCGATACCAATGTATGGGTAGGTGATATATATACATATACCTATACATATATATATGTAGGCTATATATGCGTGTATATATATATAATGAAATACTCGATTAGTAAAAAAATAATCACAATTATTTAAATTAAAATACATTATTAAATTTAAAAAAATAAAAATACAATTAAACTATTCCTCATTTGATACGAGGAGGTGAGGCAAATCTTAAGTAGTAAGATGTGCCACAAGACCAAATCAAATTCGAAAATACGTATTTGCATTTATCATCGCACTAAGGGCGTCATCGTAAAAAGCAGGCTGCACCAGTGGATCCCTTATGTGAACAAGTGAGAAAGCCCTTCCTTCATCCAATAAGATCATGTTGTGCAATATAATGCACGCTTACTTCTCGCTCCTAATATTGTCAACCGTCATAGTCCGCATGGGTCGCTTAACTATTCCTTATTTTGCCTTTAGAACACTAAAGGGGTGCTCTACATCATTTCTTGCTGATTCTTGCAAGAAATGATTCCGTTAGTTAGATAGTATCCATGTTTGTATGAGTGTCCATTCACATTAAACGGACTATCATTTGTGAAAATATCACTATCAGAATAGTTAGGCAGAACAAATACACCGAGGTTACCGTAAGAGAAATTCGCCATGTTAATTGGGTAATTGCTAGTATTGTGAGTATAGAAAGGTTTGTGAATGGTGGATAAGTTGAACGCATTAAAATAGTGAATGGTTGGGTATTTTATTGATTTTAAATGATTTAATTTTATAATACCCCAACGGTCATGTTCACAAACACCAGCTTTTCATTCGGCTTCTCGTATCCTCGATCCCTACCTGAATGGATGGCGGCAGTGTAGCTGCACAGGTTCAAACCGCATAGGCCTAGCCATGGCGCCCTCCACACTTTAGAGTAATTACATACACGAAGAGGAAGAAGAAAAATGTAGAATAATTACTCTACTATTATCCAGTCTGTTTTTTCTTCATCAAATACCTGCTTTAGAATCCGTAACTATATAATTAATCTACTCTACTGGATACGATAGTAGAGTAATTATCCTATATGTTTTTTCTTCCTTAAATAGGCTGCTACAAAATCATGTTGGTTCATAAAATCACTATGTAACTACAAATTGATTGCCAAAATTAATTCGCAAGGCTCAAGTGAATAATCCAATATGATTTGCAAGCTTCAATTTATCGTTAAAAAGCTTCAATTTTATCGATTCAGATTTTCGATTTTGAAGGGGTGTCAATTGATTGATCTGTGAACTCCCAAATCGGATTTGCAGTCTTAGTTTGTAGATCAATCAGTCGTCAAATCCGATTCGCAAGCTTAATTGATCCCTAATCGGGCAGATATGCAAAGCTTCATGGTCGATCTCTGTATTTACCACTTTGCCACCGCGTGTTTTGGGTTTTTTTTGTTCACTTCGCACTTTTTTAGGATATCCTTATTTACATTTGATCTTTACAAAAAGTTGGCTAGGATAACAACATTATACATTATGATCATAACATGTAAAATAAAATGAAACAATACAATATTCGATCTTTAAGAATCTAAAAATGAAAAAGTTGGTTATGTTTCTTGTTTTTCACCACCTCTCTTGAAATTAAAAAAAAAAGACTTAAATATGAATAACTTAGAGGTTGTTTGATAACCCATGCCCTAGTAAGTGCTATGTTAGTAAGAGTACATTTATGTGGTGGTAGTTGCTAGCTAGCAGAGGAAGTGGTGGTGGGTTGAGGATAGCATGCGTGGTTAGGTGAGGGTTATGAACACATATAATGGATTAAAGCGTAAAATTTTAATTCACCATGATTTTGAAATTTGATGCTGCCTAATACAAATGTGTCATTCTGGTGACCAAAACACATTTAATATTGAGTGATTTAGATCTAGCTTATTAATAGAATTAATAAAAAGCTACCAAGATATACTTAGTTTGATTGTTCATATATATGTGTATAATCTACACATATCTATACTACTATATAATACATTCTAGATGTCCTTAAAGGTAATTTCACATCAATTTTAAGATGGCATATGAAAAGCCTCTTTACAAGTCTCTATATTTTTGTCATTTCCTTCCATTTTTGCCCTTATGTATGACATATTATGCACATTGTATATGTGTGTACTACATAGCAAAGATCTTTTCCACCATGTAACTTATATTATTAATACCACCTATTAAAACCCACATCAATTTTAGTGATTAATAAACCAAAGTAAGTAGACTTTTAAGTGAATTGAAGATGGATCACAAAAAATCCTAACACATGAAACCATTTTTAGTTATTATAGAAACTTCAATGAAATTTACTCATCTCACTCTTAACCTTCCAGACTCTATTATTTTCCTATACTAATACATCGTAGTCTCCTACACTTCACCTATCATCTTCCTTGGAAGAGCCGATTCCTCTTCATGCATGAGATATCACCATTTAGAATGATTATGTGGAAACTCGTCTCGCCGAGATGAGAGTTAGTACATCAAATTATATGGTTCCGTATTAATTAAGCAATAAATCTAATATGGTTTTCTTTTGTTGTGTGTGTTTTTGTTTCTACATGAACATTTCTCACTCATCTATAACATGATTTATTGCTCGTGAATTATTTCAGCTTGCTTCCTTAGAAGAGTTGTATGTTTCCTTTAAACATCTTATCTCACCTTAAAGAACCTAATGAAAATTGAATATTTAATTACAAATGGTTTTGCTTGTAGGATTTTTCATGGCAAAAAACTCATTAGTTCAATACCAAAAAAACTTGGAACACTAAAGAACCTGAAAATTTTAGATTTGGGGATGAACCAGATATCTGGACCTATTCCTCATGAAATCGGGAATTTGGTTAACATTGTTATATTGTAAGTTTTCTTCATTGTTTGAACAAAAATATGTTCCTTTCCCATTTTATGATAATTTCTCTTATGTGTGAAGCTTGTTTGTATATGTTCACAAACCTGCAGTCGAATGGGTTGATCGGTCAACTGCCTTTAGAGCTTGGCAATCTTAAATACCTTCAAGAACTCCGGTTGGACAGAAATAAGTTGCGTGGCAATGTTCCAGGTGGCAATGCTTCAGTTGTTTTCAACACGCAAGGAATGTAAGAAAGTATTCCTTACACTGGTGATGCCATCGTATTTATTGTCATCAACCATAAGTTTTTTTTGAGTGAATTTCCTTAACTATTCCAATATATACATCTAATATGAAGAATGTGTTATCTTAGGTTTCCTTCAAATATATCTAGATTGGGTTTTTGTCGCTCGACTTCCTTAAAACTTGCAGATTTCTTCTACAACCTTCTGTTTGGAAGCATACCTAAATGCTTGGGTTACCTTCCTAGGTGTGTACAGTATACATACCATCCTTTCTTTATCTATTCCATTGCATATTATGCACGTGTATGTTCACTCTCATTTTCTTTCTCATCCTTGCAGGATGAGCTTTTTTGTCACACCCTCAAATTTCCACTTGCGGAGTTCTACCGCGAGGCGTGTGACACACCAGGATCCAAGTCAACGGTCATAATAAACGACGTCTAAATGTAAAACATACGTAAATAAAAACCATGCATAAGATTTAAACCAACATCTGAAAGTGCGGAAGCATTTATAGTTTACAAGTCATGAGTAAATAAAGACATAAGTTCAAAAGTTTAACATAAAGAGAGGTGCATGAATGACCCTAGACGCGAGTACGACTCCAGTGCGACTCCGTGCGCCTAGCTGACAGCTGCTACCTTAGCGACCTGAGAAAACATGCTAAAGGAGTTAACATATAATGCTGGTGTGTTCACAGGTTTTATTTAAACATTTAAAGCAATCCTTTGAAAACCGTTACCGTTGCTGTTACTACTATGCTTATGAGAACGCTAGCTAGGCGTCGGGTAATATTACTACTACGGGTGAAAACATTGCTGACTAAGCCGTTTCTGTGACCCTTAATTCCTATGGACTACCGTCATCACCGGTAGGCCTTGTGTTTATAGAGACAATATGCACCCGCCCAGCCTCCAGCCGTCGAGTGGGGCTTGTCAGTTCCCAATAGCGCTATCCACATTTCCCCGCCATATCCCCATGTTAGTGGTTTCTAAGGGACTTTTGATGAACCGTATAGTAATAAGATGAGAGCCATAGTATAACATGAAAATGTGTCATAAAAGAGTTTAAGCATGTTTCTCCCCCGAAAACATAAACCGTAAAATGTGGGGCCGTGAACTCACCTTAGGTTGCGTCTTCTGTTAATGAGTAAACCGTTTATGTGATATGATAGCCCCAACTAGTGGCGACCTATCATAAGAATGTGTCAAGTTAGACTAATAACCCTAAGGCAATCTAGTCCCCGATTGTCCAGATCTTGACTCTGTGTGTTTAAAAGTGTGTTTGAACGTTAACCGGACATCCCAGACAGACCCGACATCCCGTTGGTGACCCATTACATTAATTAACCAAGTACATAGTATTAACATACAAGTTTCAAGCATACACCACTTAGTTTTGCATCAAAAATCGCATATACGAAGTCGTAAGGTTGAATCGGGAGATTTCTGGGTTTAGTTCGACCCATGATCCCTTGGTTCGACCCTCATGATGTTCATTCAACCCATTCATAAGTTCATTTGACCTAACACATGTTTATATGACCCTAACACATACTTATTTAACCTTAACGTATGTTAATTCAACCTTAACACGTGTTAATTTAACCCCAGACTCCCAGATTCGACCCCCAGACTCCCAGGTTCGACCATATGGTGCCACATTCGACCTAAGTGAGCCACATTCGACCCCCAGGAGCTACATTCGCCCCTCAGAAGCCACATTCGCCCCTTAGAGGCTACATTCGACCCCCAGAAGCCACGTTCGACCCCCAGGCACCCAGGTTCAACCCCTAGGCACCCAGGTTCGACCCTTAGAGTCCACATTCGCCTCCACGTGTTCCAGGTTCGCCCCCTGCAGTTCTAAACATCCTAAAACGCACCAAAACGCATCAAAACCACCCGAAAACATCACGAAACATCACCAAACACTGCAGTCAATTATTATTAATATGTTCCTACAAAACCCTACCAATTTTACTCCAAAAACAGTCCGTTTTACGGGTTACCCAAAATGGCAAAAATCATGGAAACATCACATCACGCATGAAGACTTTACCCAATTAGGAAACTTTCTGAAATCACTCAATAATCAACTCAACATGTTCAGGTTATCATGTGTAACAAAACCCCTAACCATTTCATTCATAATATCATCTTGAATCAAACCCTAAATCTATCAAAAATTCCCAAAATGAACAACATATCAACATCTAGCAAACAATAACCTAAAATACCCAAATCTCATCATTAATAACAGCTCTAGAACATTCCTATAACATCTATATAGCATCAAATCACCAAGTAACACATAGTGCAACGTAAAACATCATCAATACCTCATAAAAACACCACTAACACTTGTTAACTTGTATGAACCTCATGTTTTATGATTAGGTTTTGTTTAGAAAGATGTTAGGAAGGTTTTTAATTGTGAAAACCGTCTTAAAACAGATCTGGACTCTTGGGGTTTCATAAAA
This sequence comes from Ambrosia artemisiifolia, assembly GCA_032199755.1. NCBI lineage: Eukaryota > Viridiplantae > Streptophyta > Magnoliopsida > Asterales > Asteraceae > Ambrosia > Ambrosia artemisiifolia. The sequence continues at coordinate 43,106,651 of CM063521.1, read as the reverse complement.
ACGAATTAAAATGCTTTTAAAAGGGTTTAGGATGAAGAACATACCTTAGATCTTTGTTTAGAAGATGTTTGTAGGTTAGGTTATGAAAAACAAGATCAAAAACTCCTTCCCCAGTGATTAATATTAATAGAGAGTGTTTAGAGGCGTTTAGGGTTTGTGAAATGATGAAAAATGACAAAGTGTGATATTTATACCCAGTCCAGGTTCGCCCCTATCGTGAGGGCGAAGGTGGGTATAAATGGTCGAATGTAGAATTCTGACCAACTGAAGGCCAGGTTCGACCCTCCCTTATGGGCGAACCAGGCAAGGCATTTTTCCAGATTTTCCAGTTTTGTCGTTTTAACGCATTTTAACACATCCTAACACATGAACATGCAATCCTAACCTATGTTAAGCATATGTAATCATGGATAATCATCTAAACAGCATTTAGACACGTATTTGCATATACTACACCATATACAAATAAATTCATGTTCGTTACTCGATCTAATTCATGTAATTCACCAACAACGGGACTCGTAAACGTGTGCGTGTGTGTTTAACCCAATGATCCTCCGAATCATTGAACCCTGGACAATACGTTCTGTGTTCTGATTCGACTGACCTTACTAAATATGTTTAATAAATGTTTTTCGCTAAGGTAGACTTATGTGTTTGAACAAAATGTTGACCTAAACATGCCGGGTGTCACATTTTTGGGCAATTGCCTGCCATATAAAAACATCAAGCAACGCATGTCTGAATAATGTGGTATGTTTTTATGTGGTTAATTGAATCATTTCTTGTATATTTAGAGCATTAACAATATTGAAACCATCAATTTCACATATAGACTTAGGTTTATAAGTAAATTTATTTTCTTGCTTAAAGTATGATCTACCTTATCTTGATCCTTCCTAGTGTAATTTATGGTAGTAATTTATTGTATGTTATTACTTTACTAAGAGTTAAAGACGACTAAAATTGTAAAATCACCTAATTTTAAAGATGGGATGTGAAGCGTTTCTTGCTTCACATCCAAATTTCATGTAAAACTTTTTAATAGTACCCCTCATAACAAAACCCATTTGTACATCCAATGATACTAAATTTATTTATTGAAATGAAGCAAAAAATAACTTTGTGTTCCTAAATATTTTGTAATTTGGGATTAAATTCTTTATAATTTGTGTGCATAGTGACTATTAGAACTTGTGGAAACTTTCTATGTCCATAGAGTAATTAATTAAAAAACGGGATGCATATAAGATATATAGCCGTCTTTTGCTATAAACTCATAAATATTATTGATTAAGTGTGCTTCTTTTTTAAATAGAAAACCCATTTAATACTTAAAAGTTGAGTGCTCAATAATAATCCATTTAAAACTTAAAAATTGTTAACCCATATGGCTTCAAAATATTTATAAGATCAATACTCATGTATACCAATTTAGAAGACCTAAGTGGCATATTTTTTAAGGCTCGGATGAGGTACATAAATCCACAATAACACCAATGTAAGAGAAGGTCGATAAACTAAATATAAATTATTACACTATATATCATCGCTCCCGTAGCAACGCGCGAGTTTTCTACTAGTATAGGTAAATAATACATGCACACAAAAAAAAAACCACATGGACAAATTAACTGATCAAGAAAATTAAAGAGTTTATAATGTTATATTTATTCCAACAAGATTTTAATATTCTATAATATTCCTCATCCTCATATCATAAGTCAGGGTGCTTAACATAAAAAGAGGAAATGTGTACAATTCATAAAAGGAATTTTGGACAAGGCATTTGTACATATGATGGGTTTCAACGTAAGGGTAGTTGTGTGCATTAGTTACAAATGGTTTTGGATGTAATGTTGTAATTAAACCATTCTTTCATACACAAGACAACTCAAAGCTAGAATGCTAGATACACCGTTACAACATTAAGACAGTCATTGTAGTTAAGTTTAGACACACAATTGTAACACTTTCTAAACCTACCAATCTCACTTTCTCACACATTTCACCCATTTATTCAAAATCTCCATAGATATAGAGAGGGAGGGAGGAAGAAGAGAGTTTCCCGCAAGATCATCAACAACAAGAGTATATCTAAAACCTAAAACTAAAAATAAAATAAAATAAAAATACTATAACCCAATTTTTACTTTTTTTTTCTTTTATATTAGTATATAGTTGGTTAAACAAAAGCCACAACCACTTAACTTCAAACTAAAATTGCAACAATGATATAAAAACAAATATTAAGGAGAATCACAATATGTTACCTTCAACTTGCTATTCAATCAAAGTCAAACCCAATTCTTCAACCCTAAAAAAAATAATAACAAAAATCCCAATTCTCTTTTCTTCCCAAAATAAAAAAAAAGTAAAAAAAAAAAATTGTCATACAACACCCACTCACTCCACCCCATACGCATGCCACCATCAGCTTTTTCTTTTCCTTTTTTTTTCCCTCTTTTTTTCTTAATTTTTTCTTTTTTTTTTTAATAACTTTTTAGTGGTAGTCACCATCATACCATCTTCCATGCACTAGCCCACACCACCGGCGTCTCTTTCCACGTCAAGAATATTCCGGCCACCGTCCCTTCCGTCATACTCATCCCCCAACCGTCCCTATACCGTCGCAACAACGCCCTAACATCATCACACACCTCATCACTATAACTAACCACCCTAAACCCACTCCCATTCATCCTACTCGACCACCTCTCCGCCGTCTCCCTCCTCTCCACCGACTCCTCCGGCGAACACGCCACCAGGTCCATCACCGCTCTTCCTGCACCCCTCTCCAACATCAGCCGTTCGTTACTCGTCTTTGGAAAGTTCTCATCTAATGCTTCGAAGTAAACCCTAAACCAACGTAAACATTCTTGAAAACCCTTTAAGAACTCGTACCCTTCTGCCCCTATGCTTAAATCAGCTTCTTCTTCAACTATTGTTATTATTTTAGGGTTTAGGGTACGTAACGTGGATAATAAGTAGTCTCTTCGACGTGTGTTGACTGTACGTAACGTCCCATTGAAGTTAAAGGCGATTGCTTCATCGTTTTCGATTGTTAATTGGTTGAAATTAAGTTCGGATAGATCGCCTGTGTGGTGTATTACGTTGAACTTGAATGGGACACCCATTAACCTAGCGAATTTCTCCATACGGTTACCGATTTCTTTCATGACCTTTTGGACCGCGATTTCGGCGGTTTTGGTGGCGATTACGGTGGTGAGACGAAGGTGAGGGGTTTCGTCGGTTCGGGTTGCGATGGCTTCGAGTAGGGTTGGCCATTGTGTGCAAAAAGTGTTGCTAATGTCGATAATGTGAAGTTTAGTTTCGCCTTCGAAAGCCTCGATAATCGCGCCGTTTGACGCCACGTGGCCGAATGTTGTCCATGGGCTTACTTCTTGGAATTTGAGTGCTAGTTTTCTTGTTGACTCGAATGAGCACATTTTTTCAGACGCTGATGAGAGAGTCCGGTAGCTTTGTGTACCGGACTCTGTCATGCGACTGAAAAGTGCTTGGAGGAAGTAGGATGAGAGTTTTTGGTCGGTGTCTCCGTATGGAGAGCTGAGTTCGTTTAGCATCCACATAAGGTGCTGTAGCCGACTGCTGTTTTTGTCGGCCACAGCGCGTGCGGCGTCCAACAGTACGTCGGACGCCCATGTGTTAGTGGAGAATGAGTTGGAGTACTCCATGGTGACATCATGTGATGGGGAGTAAGAGTAGTTGATATTGGGATCCGAGTGTTGGAGGTCGGAAGAAGAGAATCCATAGTGGGATACAGGTGGAGGGGTAGCGGTCGTGCTAGTGGTGGGAGTGGGCGTGTTAGAGGAGTGGTGGAAGGGTGGTTGGGATGATGAGTAGTATTGACTTTGGTGCTGGTGATGGTGGTGGTGGTGAGAGGAAGAAGAAGAGAAATCTTCTTCGTCCATAAAAAAGTTAAAGCATTCTTCGTTATCTTGATGTTGATCTTGATCTTGATCGTAGAAAAAGTGGGATGATTTGGAACTACTTGAATTAGAAGTTCTAGTAGTGGTGGAGTTGAAAGAATGGGAGTGGTGTTGTTTTTGGTGGCTGACAAGCCTAAACAAAGCATCCATAATAACTAGACATACCAAAGACTCATGAGATCTATAAATGGCATGCAAATGCAAGTGTGTCTTGTTTTTAATGGGAATTGGAAGAAATTGGATATGGAGAGAGAAGAGAAGGTGAAAGAATGTTAAAGGGTGAGTATGTTTGTTTGGTTTTGAGGTTCATGCAAGATGTTATATTTTGGTCAAATATTTAGAAGTGGAATTTTTTGTAACTTTTAGGTAATCAATCACAATATCGGTCTTCACTTTTTTAAAACATGTAGGGTTGTTATGTGTAAAATTTCTTGTGATTTAAGTAAGTTATATGTTTTTCTTATATTTTTTAAGATTATTATTTAACATGAATCAAATCACTACTCAACTATTTAAAGATTGATTGGTAACTTTAAGAAAATCCTTACCTGCTACAAACAACTAAAATTTGGTAAAATAGAATGTCAAATACAAGGTACAACAACTACAATAAAGAAAGTGGATAATACAATTTGTTTATCTTTTAAAAAATTGAACTTTTCAAACAAATCGTTTTCTTATGGTCTTATAAATTATGTTCAACAATTTATATTAATAAAAGACTGTTTGTACTTTTGTAGTTTTAAGAAAATCAATTTATTGTATATGTTTAGCTCTCGGCCGGGTCATTTGATTTATAGAATTCCTCAGATATAATGTTTGGTTATATTTTACCGTTCATTAATGGAATATAAGAATCCTCCACTATTAATTTCAACTTTCCAATAAAATTTAGTCAATTACCAAAAATACCTTATATTTCATCATTTTCATCCTTTAATTTATCTGATTTTAATTTACTAGCCAAACAGAATACAAATTTTGATCGGAGTTGATTCTAATTTCTTTCAAGATTTTAATTCCTTCCAAAAAAATTCCACATACCAAATAGCCGAGTTATTTGGATTGCGAGGAGCAATAAGGTGTTTAAAGGAGGTACTCCTAAAGTGGTTGAAGTGGTAGCACAAGTTAAGGCTTTAACGTTTATTTGGTTGAAACATAGGTCTAGATTTAAAACGATTGTTTGGAATGATTGGGTAAATTACCCGTTGTACAGTTTGTAAGGCCTTTTCGGTGGTCCTTATTTTAAGGACTTTCCGTTGTTAATGAAATTTTGGTTAAAAAAAATAGCCGAGTTATACTAAAACACATGAAAGAATAATGTTTTTCGGCAGAGATTGGATACCACTGACCAACCAAAAGACTTGCAGTCTTTGTGTATGAAAATATTCCTTATTTATAAGTTATAGGTTTAATTGCTTAATACATACATTTGAGATTTTCAAGAGCATATTTGGTTACTCAACAAAGTATGTATATCCGTGTTACTCTATTGTGGAAATTTGAACATGCAATTGGGTATCTTGGGATGTCGTAACATCTTCTAAGAAGGCGGGTGGCCTAGGGGTCAATAGTCTGCAAGTCGTAAATGAAGCGCTCCTTCTTAAGTGGGCCTAGCGTTTTAAAAAAGAAGGAAATTGCCTATGGAAGAAAGTGATCATGGGTTGCCATGGCTCTAGTCGTGTTTGGTCTATGTTACCGAGCACCCAGTCGGCAAGTGGATGTTGGAAGCAAATTGTCAAGCTAGGGAAAAAAAAGCTTTGGAATGGTAACACCCATAATAGTTATTTCAAGGATGTTTTTGGGCGAAGGGTCGACCATCAATTTTTGGACCGACTCTTGGCTTCGAGACGAACCAATTCGCTTTACATACCCAAACCTGTTCAGACTCGAAAGAAATAAATGGACTACGGTTGCTACTAGGTTACGTAATGAAAACGGCTTAAAGACTCTCTCATGGGAATGGCGCTCGACTCCATCAACCGTTGAAGAAATAAGTGAATTATTCCAGCTTCTTACAGACATTGATGGGTATAATTGGCAAGAAGACAGGGACGAGTCGATGTGGAAGGGGGATACGAATGGTTTTTATTCTGTCCGGAAAGCGAAAGAGCTGATTAGCAACAACAATCAGTCGACCGGTAATATAAAAATGAAATGGAAAGGGTGGGTTCCTTTGAAATGCAAAATTATGGTTTGGAGGACCCTTTTGAATCGTATTCCATCAAAGGTGGAGTTGGTTAAACGAGGTGTTCCTTTGCCGAATGATTCATGTGTTTTATGTAACTCAGTGTCGGAAACAACTATACATCTCTTCATGGGATGTATTTTTGCAGCCGAGGTGTGGTCGAGAGTTGAATCTTGGTGTCGTTTGTGCCCTATCTTTGCTTTTGATGTTTCGGATTTGATGAAGATGGTTAGTACTCAAGCGAAGATGAAGCAATCGAAATACATTCTTTGAGGTATTATTTTTACAACGATGTGGATTTTGTGGAATGAAAGAAATGAAAGAATCTTCAAAGGCAAAGAGCGAAGAGCTATTGAAGTGGTGGAAAATATTAAATCGACGTCGTATTTTTGGTTTCGAAATAGATCTAGAGTAAAAGATATAGTTTGGAATGTTTGGTGTAAATATCCTATGGATTTGATGTAATGTCGTTTCTTGGCCTGGGGGTCCGTGTTTTGAGGACCGTCTTGTGGTGCTTTTTTTGAATAAAATTTACCTTTAAAAAAATACATATATACAAGGATGTTACATATTGCGTCAATGGCACTGATATGCAATATCTATACTATATTATAAAGCATGAGTGAATGATACTCACAAAATTTAAGTAAATACAACCTTTATTGCTTATAGTACAATGCTTGTTGAAGTCTTTTAGGGGATAAAATTGTCTTTCTACCTAAATATTAAATTGTTGAAGAAATTAATTTAAACATAATTATAAAATTGATGATGAAATTAACAACAATGTGGTGACTCTTTACATTCATAACCTCCATGTCTTTATTACATTTGTATCAATATTATAGTCTTATAAATAATGGTCATGTATTTGGTATCTAAATAATGTGGTGACTCTTCACATACATAACTTACATATCTTTCAATGTTTATAGCCTTATAAATAGTGGTCCTTTACTTGGTATATGAAACGTATCAATGTATATAATTCTCTCTTCCTTCATTCTTTCTTTCTATACATGATGTCTAGAGTCTTCTTCTCATGTTTATATAATTTGTATGTTGGTTGGTACTAGATTGTTATTTTCCAACACGTTATTAGCACGGGTTTTCTTGTTGCTCTTCATTTTTTTTCACTTTGTTGTCTTTCTACCTAAATATACATCCAACTTGTTTTTATAGACCTTAAAGTTGGCAAAACCTTGTTTTTATAGACCATGTCTTTATTACATTTGTATCAATGTTATAGTCTTATAAATAATGGTCATGTATTTGGTATCTAAATAATGTGGTGACTCTTCACATACATAACTTACATATCTTTCAATGTTTATAGCCTTATAAATAGTGGTCCTTTACTTGGTATATGAAACGTATCAATGTATATAATTCTCTCTTCCTTCATTCTTTCTTTCTATACATGATATCTAGAGTCTTCTTCTCATGTTTATATAATTTGTATGTTGGTTGGTACTAGATTGTTATTTTCCAACACGTTATTAGCACGGGTTTTCTTGTTGCTCTTCATTTTTTTTCACTTTGTTGTCTTTCTACCTAAATATACATCCAACTTGTTTTTATAGACCTTAAAGTTGGCAAAACCTTGTTATGCTATTGTTGATGTAGCATTTTAACAAGATGGGGTAAGCACAACAAAGTTGTAGGTGATTGTGCGCTTAAGCGAGCCATCGAAGCCCTTTTGGGCAGCTTAGGCTCGCCATTTAGGGTTGCTTCGTCTAATATTGGTAGGTTCATATCATTAATGTGGTGACACTTTTCATTCATAACATCCTTGTCTTTATTACGTTTGTATCAATGTTATAGTCTTATAAATAGTGTTCATGTATTTGGTATCTAAATAATATGGTGACTCTTCACATACATAACTTACATATCTTTCAATGTTTATAGCCTTATAAATAGTGGTCTTTTATTTGATATTTGAAACATAACAATGAATAAAGTTTTCTCTTCCTTCATTCTTTCTTTCTTTCCATACATGATGTCTAGAGTCTTCTTCTCATGTTTATATAACTTGTATGTTGGTTGATACTAGATTGTTATTTTCCAACACGTTATTAGCACGAGTTTTCTTGTTGCTCTTCGTTTTTTTTCACTTTGAATCCATAGTCTAACCTCGCCTTGTGCCGCTACGTTTACAGAACAATGGAAAAATATAACCGCCACATGTTTGTTGCTGTTATAGCCACTGGAATCAAAAGTGACTAGAAATCACAATCAATCTAATCCATCTCCATTCACCATTCAAATAATAATACATACATTTTTCTTTGTGATGCATATACATAAAATACGAAAGAACAATTTCAGGCACGTTTACATGATTTGAGTAAATTTTTTCTTCAATTTTAGATTACTTTTTTTATTCAAACCCACATTAGTTCCCTTGCAAAATTGGCTTATGTTATATTTTTTTAATGATTTTTGTATGGTAAGATTTAGATAAAAAAAAAAGGTTGTTTTATTATAGCTATCTAATAATAAATTAAAATTTTAGAAGCATAGTCTGTTCCCATGATTCAGTTCAAACCGGTTTGGAGCCATAACCATATAGAACAACGATAAAATACATATAAGGAAAAACGCATACATGTAGGATTTGAAACTGGCCAAGAAATAAAGTATAAAAAGTATCAAATTAAAACCAACATTATTCTTAATTTCGCCACATATATGAAACAACTTCAAGTATTGGTGACCAACTACCTAGTTTGTAATTTGAACAAAATAGCATTGAAACAAACTAAAGACATATAAAAAAATATTACCAGTAATGAAAATATGATATTTATCGGTAATGACAACATGACATAATTTTTGTCGTCTTCACAACCAAGTTTAGTAGTTTGTTACCTTAATAGTTTGTTTATATTTATTTTCTACAAGTCCAAAAACCATCTTAAAAATAAAATCCATTAACAATATATTTACTAGATCTAGCACACCTTTAAAATCAAATACTACACAATATATCATGAGAGGATCGATAAACTAACGGTAACAAGTATCGCGCTACAAATTGTCTCCCCGCAGCAACGCGAGGGTTCCCCACTAGTATTAAATGAAGCACTTAAACACACATTGTAGTGTCTCACTATTTTCACCATCAATATTATCAATATTATCTGCTTTGCCATTGATGAGTTGCCCATTCAATAACTCACGGATTTCTTTTTAGTTGCTCAGGTGGAGACTTCGTAAGAGGTCATCCATCTTAGTACCACTCTCACCTGAGCAAGCTTAACTGGAGTTTTCATGTACTCCACAGCCAACTACCCCCAAATGCGTTGGTGATTTAAGAGGCAGAACAATTCTTTTGAGACAAGAATCTATCATGTCCAAGGCCGATGTGAAATTTATTTAGGGTGTTACAATGGTCCACGTTAATTTTCTTGGAAGTCGATATCCTTGGACATTAAGATGAAACCTTAATACAATAGAATCACGCCTTAAGGCTAGTGGGTGTGGAGACATAAAAAATGTCATCTCTCATTGCCACCTAGGATGCCACTTATGACATGATTCATGTTCTCTTGTTTGGGACATGGGTGGGGTGTAGAGACATGAGATAATATTAAATACAATAATAATTGTTAAAAATATGAGGTAAAATAGTGTGTTATACCTTATAATTTCATGGTTACAAATTTGGTTACATATATTTGAACATTATTTTTTTTTTGTTATAAGTTTGTATTATTTGGGCTGTTTATACTGGACATGTTTCAGTCTTAAAGAGAAGCCCATTTATGTTGTGTGGGCTAGTTGCTGGGTGATTGGCATGGTCCAGTCAGCTTGGCCCAGTCTTTGGGTTGTTATAAAGGTGATTTATTCCTGGCCGTTAGATGATCGATCCGTGTGAAATAATTAATCCAACGGTGGAGAATGGATATGTTTGTGTTTTCTCTATGGAATCTTCTAGCGTCTCTATAAAATGATTGTTGTTATTATTGTGCAGGGTTTAGCTCACTTTTATAATATCTCTCAGTCTTTCTCTCTCAAGTCTCTGTATCATTGGCGATTAGGGTTTGGTTCAACCTGAAGTTGAAGATCCTATCATCAGCTATTGTCTTAGTCTTATAGTTGTATTTGTAAAGTCTGTAAGATTGTTCTAGTTTTCTCTCTGTATTTGCATTATTCTTGATTCAGATCAAATGATAATTCATCAGTTGATCAAGTATTGAATGTTTCTAAGTTCTTATGTTTAGAAGAACTTATTAGGCAATTGGTTTGGGGTTTTTGGGTTGGTTAAATAATAAAATTTCTGGTCACTTGTTTTGTCCCTATATCTGGTTGTTCTTGATTGTTTGTGAGCTGTGTTGGTATTTGTTGAGAAATTTTGTATTAGTCTAAGTACACTGTAAGTTCTTCTTATCCTTGTTCTTTGTCTTGGTCTAGAAGTCTTGGCGGGGTCAAGGGGACCGGTGTGATTGAAAATTGAATCTTCTTGTTAATTGCCTGGTCTGTTGGTTGCTTGTTCCTAGTTGGTATTGTTTGTATTGGTTGTTTCTGTCTTAGTCTAGTAGGAACAGGATCCTGTGAAAAGACCTGCACGGGCACCTTGAGTGATGAACCCGTGATCTGGATCACTATCACAGCTTCGCCTTAGAGGTCTGGTTTTTGTCTTTTGTCTGTGTATTTGTTGTGTGACCCTTGCCTGCCAATTGTGTGGTGTTGTCTATTGTATGTGTATTCCTTGTGTGTTCTTTGTCTGTTAATTGTGATAAGGTTGAATGGGTACTAATGTTGATCCTCGTCAACCTCAACCTCAACCTCTACTAGCAGGATCAGGTGGTTATGATCAGGCTGGTGGGGTTAGGTCCCTTATTAGTAAATTGGACATCAGTGACCCTCTGTATTTACATCCCGGTGATACAAGTAGTTTAACCATTACAACTATAAAACTTAAAGGAACAGAAAATTATACTGTTTGGGCTAATTCTATGAAGCTTGCCTTGCAAGCTAAAAACAAATTTGGTTTTGTTGATGATACTTGTATTAGGTCTGATAGTGATGAAATTTTAAAAAATTAATGGGATAGATGTAATTCAGTAGTATTATCCTGGTTATTAAATTCTGTTAGTGAAGAGTTGTTTTTAGGACGAGTGTTTTCCAAATTTGCTAAAGATGTATGGGAAGAGTTAGATGAAACATATAACAAGATTGATGGGTCAATTGTGTTTAATATGTATCAACAAATAAATTCTATTTCTCAAAATGGTAGTAGTGTTGCTGAATACTATCACAGGTTAAATACTTTATGGAAAAAAATTGATTCTATGATTCAACTACTTGCTTGTACTTGTCAATCCTCAAAGGACTACAATGATTTGAGCACACTAATCAAATTAATGCAGTTCTTAATGGGGCTTGATGAAGTATATCAGCCAGTAAGGACAACTTTGTTAACCAGGGAGCCCCTACCAAGTATCAAAACTGCTTTTTCTATTATTTCAAGAAAGGAATCTCATAGAAGTTCCAACTCTAATAAAAAAAAGGTCCAAATGTGTCCTTGTCTACTGGAAATCAATTTTCTGATAACAATTGGAGAATTAATAGAGGTCCAAATCCAAACTTACAGTGTACACACTGTAATATGATTGGGCACACTGTTGATAGATGTTATGAGTTGATAGGGTACCCTCCTGGTTTCAAAAAGAAAACACCTAGTTCAGGGTTTAAAGGAAATACTACTAGTAATAAAAATAATAAAAAAGGTAATATATCCAGCAATGTTGTGTCTTCTTCTACTAGCTTGTCTTTCACTTCTGAACAGATTAGTAAATTGACGAATCTTATAAGTGACAAGTCTGGAAGTGAAGGTCAAGGTCATACCTCCAATGTTGGAGGTGAGAGTTGTATTTTTAATAGATTTTCTAGTATGTCTGTTTTGTCTAAGTTGTATAATGTGTTTGGAAACTTTGCTAGTTGTTCAAACTTTCTTAAATTTGTCCTTAAGTCTGGTTGCATAATGAACTCAGGGACAAATCAACACATGGTCAGTAATGGTGATCAAATGGTCAATTGTGTTGATGTGTCTAAATATAATATTTTGGTTAAACATCCAAATGGAACTAGTGCTAGGGTAACTAAAATTGGTGACATTAAACTTGCTGATGGGGTTATTCTAAGGGATGTTTTTTTGTACCAGAATATTGTGTGAATCTTGTCTCTGTTCAAAAGTTGTCTAAAGATAACAAGTTTAATGTGTTGTTTGATGAAAATGCATGTTATGTCCAGGATTCCAAGTCCAAGAGAATCCTAGTGACTGGTAAAGAGTGTGATGGATTGTATATTGTCGGTGCTGATTTGAATGTTAGTAATTTGTGTTTTAATAGTGTGTCTGGGTCTACTTTGTGGCATTCTAGTCTTGGACATCCATCTGATCAGGCCTTAGCTATGTTAAAAGACATTTTAAGTCTGAGTTTACATAAGTCCGAGCCTTGTGAGGTATGTCACAAGGCTAAACAGTCTAGAGTTCCTTCCCCTTTGAGTGACCATAAGACTAAAGAGGTATGAGATGTAGTACACTTAGATGTATGGGGACCTTACAAGGTCACAAGTAGAGAAGGGTACAAATATTTTCTTACCATTGTAGATGATTGGTTTAGGTCTGTGTGGGTTTATATGTTAAAAGGAAAGAATGAAGTCTTTGAAAGTATTGAAATATTTTATGAGATGTTAAAAACACAGTTTAAAAAACTTGTGAAATTTTTCAGAAGTGATAATGGGACTGAGTTTGTAAATCATCAAATGAAAATTTTTGTGACAAAAGAGGAATTATGCATCAGAATTCTTGTGCTTGTACTCCACAACAGAATGGAGTTGTGGAGAGAACACATACATCTTCTTAACATAGCTAGGTCTCTGCTGTTTCAGAGTGGTGTTCCACTTAGGTTTTGGTCTGACTGTGTTCTAACTGCTACTTATCTAATTAACATGACTCCCACTTCTGTGTTGTCTGGTAAGTGCCTCTATAAGTTAGTTTATGGGTTCCCCCCGACTTTGACTCATTTAAAAATTTTGGGTGTCTTTGTTTTCAAACTGTTTTAACAGAAACAAATAAGTTGTTTAGTAGAAGGCAAGGTTAAGTATGGTAGAGTAGTTAACTACTCTAATTTGTCTTTTGAAAATAAATGTTTTTTTTTTCAGTTTAAACAAACTGGTTGAACCAAGTAGTCATTATGAAGCCTCTAATGACCCTAAATGGGTAGAAGCAATGAATGCTGAAATGGAGGCTTTGCTTAGAAATAACACTTGGGTTCTAACTAGTCTACTCAAGGCAGAAAAGCTATTGAGTGTAAGTGGGTATATAAAATTAAGTATAAGTCAAATGGAGAGGTTGATAGGTACAAGTCTAGATTAGTAGCTAAAGGTTACAACCAAAGAGAAGGCATAGACTATGGTGAAACCTTCTAACCTGTTGTAAAAATGGTGACAGTTAGAAGTGTCATCTCTTTAGCTGTTCAAAACAGTTGGCCTTTGTTCCAATTAGATGCCAACAATGCATTTTTGTATGATACTATAACTGATGTATACATGATTCCCCCAGAAGGTTATTATACTAAGGGTGAGAATCAAGTATGCAAATTAGTTAAATCTCTTTATGGTCTTAAACAAGCCCCTAGACAATGGAATGAAAAGTTAACTCAAGTCCTAGTTGATATGGGGTTTGTGCAAAGTATTTGTGATTATTCATTGTTTGTTAAGTCCGAAAACAATGTATTTGTTGTTCTATTAGTCTAAGTTGATTACATTGTTGTGACTGGTAATAATGAACAGGAAATAACTAAAGTAAAACAATGTTTGAGTGAAAAGTCCTTAATAAAAGACTTAGGGAAACTGAAATATTTTCTTCGTATTGAAGTATTGTATACTGATAAGGGTATTTGTCTTAACCAAAGGAAATATTGTTTTGAGTTGTTAAATGATTTTGGTTATTTAGGGTGTAAACCAGTACATACACCTATTGAACCTAGTTATGTCGTGTCTATGAAAAGTTCAAAAATGGATAAAATGTTGGACAATATAACTGGGTTTCAGAAGTTAATAGGGAAGTTAATCTATTTGTGACACCCGGCAAACTCCGGTAACTAACTTTTTTGAAAACTTAGTAAGTCTACCTTAGCGAGTCGCGCATACATTACACATGAGAAGGTCAGTCGAGTCGAGTCGTGCATTATTGGGGTTTTAACACACGCAAGTCTCGAGTCCCGGGAATTGGTGAACGAGTGTGAACGTGTTTGTTTTCATGTATTATGTGTTTATAATCATTATGTGACTTATCGGTATGTGTATACGTGTTTACATACGTTAAAACGATGATTACACGCAATTGCATGACATTATAGGTAATTACGCGTAATTGCATGATATTAGGGGGTGATTAGCCCTAATTGCATGCTGATAGGAGGTGATTAGCCCTAATTGCATGCTGATAGGAGGTGATTAGCCCTAATTGCATGCTGATAGGGGTGATTAGCCCTAATCGCATGTAGTATCAGGCGATTAGGCCTAATCACATGACTTAGGTGGCGATTAGGCCCTAATCGCATGAAATGTCAGGCGATTAGGCCCTAATCGCATGAAATGTCAGGCGATTAGGAGCCCTAATCGCATGTACCTGCTGCACAATCGCCTGACGTGTTTTAAACGACTAGAGACGCCTATAAATACCACCCTTGACCTCTAAAACACCATTTGTGCAACCCTAGCCGTCCCATAACATATCCCAACACACAAACACCCTCTGGAACTCGTTTTTACATCAAAACAACCATTTCCAAGCTTATTCCATCATTTTCTCTTAAATCCAAGGTGTGTTCTTCAAACCCAAACCTTTAAATGATTATATTTTGTTCCCTAAAAGTCCAGACCTGACTTATAAATGTTTTTGTCTTTGAAAATCCATTTAAAACCGTTTTTAAACAAACCAAACCTTTATGTGTGTTATATGTGTTATGTGTGTTTAAAGATAGGATTTTTAGGATTGAAACATGATTGTTTTTGTGTTATTAAGGTGTTTATGGCTGTTACAAGTTAGTATGATGATGTTCTAGGAGTTTGAAGGGTTTTGGTGGTGTATTGTTGATGCTTGATATTTTGACCCATTTGAATGATTTTGAATGATTAAGGATACTATGAGGTGTGTTGTTGATTGTATGATGTTAGGGTTTGCTTTAGGATGATGCTAGAGCAGTAGGACACTATCGGACAACGTGGTTATGTGATGAAATCTGGATATTTGCTATTTAGGGCAAGTTCTTGCATCTTGATGTGATGTTTACATGTTAAGTTACTATTTTGGGAAAACGCTCGCATTCGGGACTGTTAGAATGATGAAAACTTAGGGGTTTTGCTTGAAATATGTTTGTTAATGTGTTAGGATTGATTTTGGGTGTTTACACATGTTTCGGATCTGATTTGGAGGGTTAAACGCGCGAAATTGCGTCGCGCAGCAGCTGCAGGCGATTAGCCTCCTTAGCAGGCGATTAGCTTTCCTAATCGCATGCTAAGTCAGGCGATTAGCCCTCTTAGCATGCGATTAGCATCCCAATCGCATGCTAAGGTAGGCGATTAGCCTCACAATCACCTGTTGACCATCCCCAATCACATGTTGACTTTTCCTAATTGCATGCTAAGTTCCTAATCGCGTGTACTGCTGTTATAAGTGTATTTTGACATTCCGAAACCCGATTTGACACCTAGGAACATGATAGGAACCCCGTGACATGCCTAGTAACATAGTAACATGTGTATGGACTTGTTTGTGCGTTATTTGACCCATGTGTTAGACTCGTTGAACTTTAACACATGTTAAGTACTAAGTTGCATGATTTGTGTATGTTTGAGTATGAGATGAACACGTGGAATCTCGGGTCACCAATGGGATGTCGAGTCTTGTACATTTGGTCAGTTTAACAGTCAACGTGTTTTCAAACGAACCTGGTTATGGTCTGGACATCAAGGGACTAACTAACCTACAGGTTATTAGTCTAAGTACTTGTAACTGTCATATGTTAGGTCGCCGCTTTACGGGGCTAGCATAGCTTGTTGATTTTAATCATTATCGAAGTAACGCAACCTAAGGTGAGTTCACGGCCCCTCTTTTATACACTTTCTCTTGGGGGAGAAACATGCCACACGATTTAATAAATGAAACGTTTATATCATAAATATGCAACACTTTTGGAATGCAACACTTTTGGAATGCAACACTTTTGGAATGCAACGCTTTTGAAACACAACTCTTTTGAATTGCAACTCTTTTGATTACTATACGATGAAACAAGGAAGTCCCTGGGGGAAACCTTGAATGTGCCGGGCACAACGGGGAAATGTGGATAGATCTATTGGGCCTGACAAACCCCACCCGTCGGCTAGGAGCCGGGCGGGTGCATATTGTCTCTATTTTAGCAACACAAGCAACTCACACACGGGCAGCAACACAAGGAACGATGTCAGTAATGGTTTCAGCAACACAATCGTAGTAGTAAGGAAACACTGGTTAGCTTATTAAACACATTTCACGACATGGTATTCTGTGACAGAACTAGTAACTCATGGAAACTAATTGTAAACTTAAAACCTGTGAACTCACCAGCATTATATGTTGACCCGTTTTTGGCATGATTTCTCAGGTCGCTAAGGTAGCAGCATCTCAGGGTTTAGGCGCACGGAGTCTCACTTGGCGTCTAGGATTCTAGTTCCATGTTTTCAGTAATTTCATACTTCAGTCACGTTGTTTAAGTTATAATCAAGATTTTAAAAAAAAAGCTTCCGCTGTTGGTTTATGTTATGAAACTTAATGTTTTTATTTTACGTATTTTATCATATAGTGTTGTTTATTGTGACCGTTGACTTGGATCCTGGTGTGTCACACGCCTCGCGGTAGAACTCCGCCTGTGGAAATTTGAGGGTGTGACACTATTTATCATTAACAAGGCCTGACATAAGTTATGTTGTGCAATACTTAAGTCAGTTCATGCATAAGCCTTCTAATGGACATTTACAGGTGGCTTTAAGACTATTAAAGTACTTAAAGTCCAGTCCTGGCAAAGGCATTATGTTTAGGAAAGGTGATAGTTTTGAGCTTTTTGCCTGCTCAGACTCTGACTGGGTAAAATGTCTTGAAACAAGAAAATTTGTTACAGGGTATTGTGTGTTTCAAGGAAAGTCTCTCATTTCCTGGAAAAAGTAAAAAACAAAACACTATATCTCGATCAACAGCTGAAGCTGAATATCGAGCTATGTGTTCGACAACTTGTGAGTTAGTTTGAATAACAAAATTACTTAAGGAGTTGAAGGGTCAGGTAAAATTACCTGTTAAGTTATATTCTGATAGCAAAGCAGCAATATCCATTGCTGCTAATCCGGTTTTCCATGATAGAACAAAGCATTTTGAAATAGACTTGCATTTTGTTCGTGAAAAAATTTCTAAAGGGTTTTTGGAAACTATTAAAGTGGATTATGCAAATCAAGTTGCAGACATTCTTACCAAGGGGTTAGGACAAGCTCAACATAATGAGTTATGTCTTAGACTTGGTATGATAGATGTATTTAACCATGAAAATAAGGGGGGATGTTAAAAATATGAGGTAAAATAGTGTGTTTTACCTTATAATTTCATGGTTATAAATTTGGTTACATTATTTTTTTGTTATAAGTTTGTATTATTTGGGCTGTTTATACTGGACATGTTTCAGTCTTAAAGAGAAGCCCATTTATGTTGTGTGGGCTAGTTGTTGGGTGATTGGCATGGTCCAGTCAGCTTGGCCCAGTCTTTGGGTTGTTATAAAGGTGATTTATTCCTTGCCGTTAGATGATCGATCTATGTGAAATAATTAATCCAACGGTGGAGAATGGATATGTTTGTGTTTTCTTTCTGGAATCTTCTATCGTCTCTATAAAAGGATTGTTGTTATTATTGTGCAAGGTTTAGCTCACTTTTATAATATCTCTCAGTCTTTCTCTCTCAAGTCTCTGTATCATTAGCGATTAGGGTTTGGTTCAACCTGAAGTTGAAGATCCTATTATCAGCTATTGTCTTAGTCTTATAGTTGTATTTGTAAAGTCTGTAAGATCGTTCTAATTTTCTCTCTGTATTTGTATTGTTCTTGATTCAGATCAACTGATAATTCATCAGTTGATCAAGTATTGTATGTTTCTAAGTTCTTCTGTTTAGAAGAACTTATTGGGCAACTGGTTTGGGGTTTTTGGGTTGGTTAAATAATAAAATTTCTGGTCACTTGTTTTGTTGCTATATCTGGTTGTTCTTGATTGTTTGTGAGCTGTGTTGGTATTTGTTGAGAGACTTTGTATTAGTCTAAGTTTTTTCCAATAATATTAAATCACGATTGGTTGTCCCTTATGTCCCTGAAGAGACATGAGAGACGGAGACATGGGTGGGGGTGGTGTTTTGGACGCTGACAGAAGAGAGAGAAGATGAGACATAAGGTTTGATGTCTCCACAAACATAAGCCTAACACAAACATCATCTTTTAGTGTCCTTTTGGTGTTATAACTTCGGAAATCCAAGACAAAACATGTAGTCTTTTCATACAAGCATTCATTCATTTCAATGGTTGAAGTATGACATGCTCACATATAATTACTTATAAAAATAATAATAAAATTAATGTGATAATCAAGATTCATGGGATTGGGCTATAGATATTTGTTTGAAATCAAGAACATGCATTTAATCCATTAAGCAAACAGTTGAGACATGTACATGAAAAGTGATTTACAACGTGTTTTCTAAAGCAGCTATGTTTCTATCAGGACTCAGATTCTTAACATTTAAGGGAAGCTTTACTCTAACTCAAACGATTTTATCTTTGGATCCAACCCTACCCCAATCGTTTTTTTAACAGTCAACGAATCAAACTCGAGCACTCTCAGAGTACTCACAAGACAAATCAAGCACTTGGAGAGTAAACTTGGTCATGTTTTTGTTACATCTTTATTACCTAATCCTGGTTTGTGTTCATCTTGTGAATTAGCTAAGGCACATCGCTACAAATTGTTGAAAATGCAAAATGGTCCTCACATATTCTTGACTTAATCCATTACGACCTTTGGGGTCCCTCACCCGTCGTCTCAACCGATGGGTATTTATATTATGTAATTTTCGTGGATGATTTTTCATGATTCACTTTGCTTTATCCATTAAAAGCTAATCCCAACTTTTACAACATATTAGTCACATTTTTAAATTTAGTTCAAAATCAATTTTCCTACAATATAAAAATCTTTCAAAGCGATGATGGAACCGAATTTACAAACAATCATGTACAAAATCTTTTTTCAACAACATGTCATTCATCACTAGATATCATGTCCTCATACTCCTCAACAAAATGAGAGTACTGAACGAAAACATCGTCACATATCCAAAACCGTCTTGCCATGATGTTCAACTCCCATGCACTGTCAAATTTGTGGGTTGATGCATTGTCTTCGGCAACCTACATAATCAATCGTCTCCCAACACCCATTCTTGACAACAAATCCCCTTTTGAAATGCTTTTCAACCTACCCTCATCCTATACTAATCTCAAAGTATTCGAATGTCATGTATTTCCATACCTTAGGGACTATGCAAATAGTAAGCTACTACCTCGTAGTGCCCCATGCATTTTTATCGATTATAGTCCAAAGTATAAGGGGTATCGATGCTTAGAACCCCACCACTTCTCGAATTTACATAACACACCATGCAAAATTTGAAGAAGATACCTTCCCTTTCACCAGCCAAAATTCTCACATCGATGAAGCCTCTCTAATCGATGGAACCTCTCTAATCCTTCAAGTTTCGGCAACACCGCTCCATCCCCTACACCATCAACATCAACCACCCCACCTGTCACCTTATCTCACCACGAAAAAAAATATACACCCCTCACACCTTGTGGACCCTGCTCAAATCACCCGTCCATCTTGTCCTTCCAAATTCCCACACAAATTCTCTCGGCCCAAACAACAGCCCAATACTAACAAACCTAACCACCTCCAAACCTAGACAATCCTCTCGACCCAACTCCTCAGCCTCGAAACATCACTTCAACTGAACCCCCTTCCTCTAGCCCTCCATCATCCGTTGTGGCCCAAACCTAGGCCCAATTCGAACACCCTGCTTCCGCACCCAATCCACCCGATAACACCTCTATACCTCCCATCACCTCAAATTCTCACACTATGATAACTTGGTCAAAATCCAGTTCTTCAAACCCGAACATTATGTTGGCCTCTCCTCCCACTTTTCTACCCAACTTCACTATGCTCTTCTTGTCACTCACACTCCCAAATGTTATAAGACTGCTTCAAGAAATCCCAAATGGTAAATGACCATGAATGAGGAACTTACTGCTCTGCGCAACAACAATACTTGGGAACTCTTTCAACGACCTACTCATACCAATATTGTAGGATCAAAATGGATATATCGCATCAAGTACAAAGCGGATGGTTCCCTTGATCATTACAAAGCTCGATGAATAGCTCAAGGATTTACCCAAGTTTTGGGACTTGACTTTTCTCACACCTTTAGTCCCATAGTTAAAGCCTCTACAATACACGTAGTTCTCAATTTTGCCACTATTCACAATTGGAAGCTTCGTTAGTTTGACGTCAACAATGTTTTCCTGAATGGTCATCTAACCGAACCCGTATACATGTAACAACCACTCTGATTTATTGATCAAACACTCTCAGATCATGTATGCAAACTGAAACGAGCTCTATATTGCTTCACACAAGCACCACGTGCTTGGTTTCAATGTCTTAGTACGTTTCTCCTCACTCTTGGGTTTTGATGTAGTCGAGTCGACCCTTATCTCATTGTCTATAATCGAGACAACATGTTAATCTATCTCCTTGATTATGTCGATGATGTCATTATCATCGGTAATAATGTTAATATCTTTAAAGACTTCACAACTCGTCTCCACATAGAATTCAAATTAAAGGATCTTGGATTACTAAATTTCTTTCTTGGTCTTGATGTCACCCATAACCCCACGGGTCTTTTTCTCAGTCAAACCAAATATGCCCATGACATTATATCTAGGGTCGGTCTTCTCGATTGTAAACCCGTGGCCACTTCGCTCGCCACCTATGACACTTTTATCACCAACGACACTCCTTTTCATGACCTGACACTTTATAGGTCACTCGTTGGGGCTCTTCAATAGACATCACTGGACTAGATCTCCCATATGTTGTCAACCAAGCAAGCTAATATCTCCAAAATCCAACAACTTCTCACTTCCAATTTGTTAAAAGTATCCGTAGGTGTATGTTAAAGGCACATTATCTTTTGGCTTAACATTTGGACGTCCTACAAAGACAAGTCTAGTCGGGTACTCAGATGCAGATTGGGCAAGATGTCTTGAAATGAGACGTTCCGCTTATGGTTACTCCATCTACTTAAGAGGAAATTTAGTTTCTTGGAGTGAAAAGAAGCAACCAACCGTCTCATGTTCAAGTTGTGACTCAGAATTTATAGCCATGACAAACACCGCTTCCGAAATTACTTAGGTAACTCACCTTCTACGTGAATTACATGCTTTACCATCTGTTCGAGCAACTCTCCTACATGACATTAAAAGTACAACATTTTTAAGTTAAAATCCTGTTTCACACAAGAGAGTTGAACATATTGATATTAAATATCATTTCGTTTGTGAATTGGTCCCATCCAGTCGGCTTCATACAAAGTTTATTCATACTAATCTACAAGTTGCGGATATTTTTACCGTCTCCCTCGGCCACTCTTCGAACGTTTTCGTTCAATGCTTCGCATCGGTCCACCACAAGTTAGCTTGATGGGGGATAATAAGCGCCATAATGGATGAATGTTTTTAAATTTCAAACTCAGTCAACTCGTGAATTAATCATGTACTTAATATGGAGATAATATTGTAGTTAATATGGAGACAATTACTCTTAAATCATCTCCTTATATTTTTTGTATAAATCATTTATAGAGGTTGACGTGCTTGTCGTGGTACACGTTAAATTTCCCAATTACAACTAACGTATAGTGGCAAGAAGGTATCGAACACAGGGAGTTTGTGGAAAATGTGTGATTACTAGCTTTGTTAATTAACTAAGATTAAACTACTCAACAAAAAGTAAATGATTATGATTTTTGATTGTTTTGGTTTCAACTAAAATAACGACTAATTACTTGTTTTAAAATTAAGTTTGTCTCTTCAAATTATGGAACAATGATCATTCAAGGATCCGGTTTCTCTAAACACTTGTGTAAATTTTTACTAGAAAGAGTTACATAGACATAACTCATGTAAAAGCAATTGTTGTGATAAAAGGGAACAAAGTACTCGGATTATATTAACGCGAGGTTGTTTCCCGATGACCAATTAATCAATAACCAACCCCAATCCTTCCCGTGATATCTCGGTTGTTAGCAACACCAAGAACGAACGATAGAGACTAAAAGTTGGTAAATTAATCAACACATTACAAGCAATTGTTCATACATCATAATAACAAAGACAAAGTACCAAGTTATTATTCTAGAAATATAAGAAATCACACACAAGAGTTCAAGAAAAACCTTCACCCGAAATGATCACCAAAAGTTTAGCCTCGCATGACTTGGTGAATCATCAAAACAATCATAGTAATGTTCATGTGAATCAAAAGCATAAACCAATGTTTGTGATAAGTCTCCAATGAAGATCCTCAGCCAAAAATCGCCCAAAAGATGATTAGCAACGTTCACAATGGAAGAGATGATGAAAAGGCACCATAAAGTGGTCTTTAAATGAAGGAGTTACAAAAAAAAAGTGCAGAGGCCACCGTAACCCTACGGCTGGGCCGTAAGGTTACGGCCAGGATTGCAAATTATACGGCCATTCAGGCCTGGCCTACGGCTGAAATTTTGGTGTCTGATGCCACCGTAAGGGAACGCCCAGGCCGTAGGGGTACGGTGGGCTTGTTGAAAATCTTGATTTTTTTCTTCTTTCTTTCCACCTCGTTCCAATGCTTCCGATCCGTTCCAAAAGCCCGTTTTCCGCCATTTTAGCTCCCTTATCATACCTGCATCCATAACAACCGTAGTTATCCAACTCCAAGCAATATCATGATTAGATGTGATTAATATATGCGTTTTAACACTATAACGGGTTGTTCCTTGAACCACCCGTCACATCCCCACACTTAACCATTGCTTGTCCCAAGCAATCCACCAAAACTCTATTTCTCATTTTAAAGTCAAGCATCACACATAGTCCTTGTATTAACCTATCCTCAACACCCAAATCGACACACCCCTCACAATATCTCTCCTCTCGGCTACAAGTAAGCTCTACCATAGATGAGCTAGACACACAAAAAGGCAAACGAATGAGTGCCCAACCATAAGCTTGTACTTGAATCAACCCTCCTCTTACTTGCTAAACATAAGTGCAAATCAAAGGGGCTTGTCAGGTTGTAACGTGGCTAAGTATAAAGGTAGGGAATGGGGTATATTTTTAGTAGCGCAAAACTTTACCCGGTCTTTTATTACACAATGACACACACACACACGACTAACACACACAAACATTAATACGAACAAATATAAGAGATATCATATCTTTTTTTTCATTTCTTTTTTTTTTCATCATTTTTCTCAATTTTTTTTTCTTTCTTTTTTTAATACATCAAGCAATACTAATACATACACGTACGAACACACTCAACTAAAACTTCAACTTGTAGTACTAAAATAACACACTAACACTTTATTTAAACACACGAGACCGGGTCAAGTTTGGTATTTATTTAGGGAACTAGCTAAAGGGTTAACAATCGATAGGCTTTTAGGCTCAAAAATGGGCAACTAAATGTCCAAACCCCCGCCCCTCTCTCTACCAAGCTCATATATATAATGCATGAGGTCCAACCCCCCAATTCCCACACTCTCACTCAAACTAACAAGGCTACCTAGCTTCCTAGTGCCCTTATCATCTCTACACTTATGTTCACTCAAAAATTCAAGTCGCATTCAAGCACAAGTTCTAGTGCACCCACCACCCGTTGCCACTCTCTCAAAGAAAGAAAGGTATTATTTATCTACAAGTGTGGCTTAAACTCTCACCAAGAATAAAAGGGGTGTTAAGGGTTGCCGGTGTGTCTATTGAGGTTGATTCAAGGTGTTCCAATTTCCAAAATATTTACGCTTGACTAAAAAAAATGTAAAAACCTCAAAAAATTTTAAAAATTTTCCCCCATCCCCACACTTGGGATACATTGTCCCCAATGTACGGTTTTAGGAGAAAACGATCGCTTCCACTTTGTCAACATGATATCAAAGCTTCACGACTCAACCACAAACTTCTTTTTGGTATTTTTCATTTTTTTTTTTAAGACTAAGAAAGAAACAAAATGATGCACCACCTTCTATCACAACCCAAGCCCATAATCATCAATTCATCAACCAACCTACCACCCAATCCCGAAACATAAAGAAATCAAACAAAGCAAAATATACACTATTTACAAAGGAAAAAGCACGACCTGGTCAATAGTAGCGGGGTTGAGGTGGCCCGAACACAGAGGTCAGCAAGTCGTTCCATTCTCCAAATCCAAACGCGCCACTATCACTTCCACCTTGATCCGGAGCTTGTTGTTGTTGCATCGGGTCCACCCATTGCGAATGATGAAGTGGCGGAGTGGGATAAGACATGCTTCCATCATAGGGTGGTAAAGAGCTATAGTCCACCGGTTGTGGATTTGCTACCACCGGCCTTCCTGCGTGCCAGTCATCATTCATCCTTCGATTCTGGTCATCTATGAAACGATTGTTGATCTCCACCTCATGGGAATAGGCGTGTGCCCGGTTCCACATTTCTTGCCTATCAAACCCCGCCTTCATATTCCTTTCAATGCTTGCGCTCATCATAGTTTGGTAGTCAAACATCGAACGCTCAGGTCCCGACCACGAATCAAAAACAGATGCGGGAGGACGTTGACTCTCAATTACCTGCTGCATTGTCCCCCCGTGTGCCCAACCGTCAACATATGCTCGCTCCGTGAAATCATAATATCCACCACCACCATGCATACCACTTGAACTACCTTGACCAATATTCAACTGTCCTTCAAACGGGTTGTCTTCATCATCCTCATCATCACTTGGTGGTCTTTCATCCGCACTCTCAGGTTCATCCTCCTCGCCGGGCAAAAGTGCCCGCGCATCCTTCTTTAACATCCTCCACTTTTGACCACCACTCTTCAATTTGTGATACCTTCCAGATTCAGAATACACCCAACCAGGCCCCATTGTAGCAGGATCAATCGGTTTGAATTTCTTCCTTTTCCTTCCTTGATCTTCTTCAGTGATTGCACCTTGCTGTTTCAACAGCCCAGTGATTATTCGACAGTATGGAATAATTGACCTTTCCTTCAAATTTCTACAGATCCACACGTGATTCAAAACTAAATACCGAAAAGAGAATTTTGGGCCACCATGTGTCAAAGCATATAAAATGGGGACTTCGGAATAACGAACTTGCTCCTTGTCAGCACGTCTCGGTAGCACATTCAAGATGAGGAAATTCAGCAATAGTTTAGGCTCTATCTTCAAATTTCGTCGATATAAAGTACTAGTATAAGTACCCGGCAGGAACAAGTCGTCCAACATAGCCATCCATTGTGGATGCTTTTCTGGATTGATCAGTAAGTCATTGATATTCGGGTTCTTATACTCTTTCGACGGTAAACTGTCGAACTTCGCAAGCCTACGCAATGTCTCGTAAGACATCTCCACCTCTACTCCATTCACCTCACCAATTAGCTTCATTTTGGATGCTGAATCGTATCTCGGACATCTTAAAGTAGCCATCCATTCTTCTATCTCATCCAAAAATACCCTCTTTTCTTCTCCATCATAGCAGTGAAGCGCAGCTTCCCATCCTAATGCCTTAAACCTGTCAAACACACCAAAACATTCAAAATCTTTTCGGCTCACCTCCCTTTCATAGATAAAGGCACCACCCCGGTCTGTCAACTTTTTCATTTGATCATGGAATAGAGTGGGTTGCCAAATCCTTGGTTTATCGCTCAATGGTCCCGACTTCCATTCCGGCTTATCAGCCGGGTTTAGCCTTGGAACCTCCGGTGCTTGAGGTGCTTGCTCCATCTCCACATCAGATTCATTGTTTTGAGGAACATACTTTCTTCTTTTGTACTGCTGAGCCGGTTGCTGGGCAGGTTGCTTTCCCTTAGCTTTAGCAGCAGACGAGCTTGACCCCGCGGCTTCTCCCGTGCGTGCCATTTCCTAAACACTGTACAAACAAGCAAACACAAAAACAAAACACACCAAACAAAACAAAACAAATCAGTAAACATACCCAAAAACATCCCCACACTTGCTTGTTACTATGGTAGTAGATGTTATTAAGCGCAAATTTCATTATTGGTTTGACAAAAATTGGGCATGACACCTCTACAATCATAACATTACCAAAAACTAACAATTTTCATTTCAACAACACTACTACTACCATATTATCATCAAACAACAATATTTACATCATACATAATTAACAAGCAAGTGGGTAAAATAAAAAAAACTAGGCAAAAACAAAAACCTAAAAATCTACAATGTAGCATAAAAACTAAGCAAATAAGAAACATACCTTAGATTAGAGGATGCAAGAACACAAGAAAACACGAAAACAAGAAAAAACCCCAAATAGGCGATTTTAGGGTTTGAAATCCGACCCCAAAAACGTGTTTATCTTCCAATATACTCCCCAAAATCAGAAACTAGACGAAAATCTAGTCAAGTTAGACCCAAGAATCGTAGGATTTGGTGAAGAATTAAAGAAGTTATGGAGGATTAAAGATGGAGAAGAAGTGGGTGTTTGAGGTTTCTTGGGAAGAAGAAGAAAGAAGATGAAAAGAAGAAAAGAAATGGTGTTGGTAACCGTAGATTAGAAGAAAATAAAAAAAAATTTTTTTTTTTTAGTGACGTAACGTGACCAGACCCCACCGTACCCTTACGGTAAGGGCGTAGGGTTACGGTGGATGAAATGGATAACTTTTTCACCGTAGGGCAGGGGTTACTTGCCGTTGAGATTCTAATTCCACCGTACCCTTACGGTGGGGCCGTAGGGGTACGGTAGGACCTGGGCACAAATTTTTTTTTTTTTTTTTTTTTTATATATCAAAGAAAACCTTAATTTTTAACAAAAAACAAGTAATTTTAAAAACACAAAAAATTACCCTACCCCCTCGAAAAACCTATGTTGTCCTCAACATAGTGCTAGAACCGTGTCGCGACCGAAACGTCCCCACACTTGTTTCAAACACGGGCTTCGATCAAAAACAAAAGTATGCAATAAAATAAAATAAAATAAAGTAAAAAATCTACTATTTACACTACCAAAACTGGGCCTCTTGATCACGTCTCCTCAACCGGGCTTAGAATGTAGCCCGATTTATCCATCTCCAAGTAGTTGATATCGTTGCCCTCCAAATACGGTTTCAAGCGGTGTCCGTTTACCGTTTGTTGCTTACCAGTATTCTCGTCCAAAATTTCAACATCACCATACTCACCAACCCGGCAAACTATATAAGGACCCATCCATTTGCTTTTCAACTTCCCCGCGAACATCTTGAGTCTTGAGTTGTACAACCAAACCTTTTGACCCACTTCAAAGGTTTTCTTTCTCAACTTGGCATCATGCACTTTCTTGAGTTTATCTTTATAAGCTGATGCACATTCATATGCCTCATCTCTAATTTCCTCAATCTCACTCAGTTGTAATTTCCTCGTTTTGCCCGCCTCATTATAATCCGCATTCACCGTTGTCACTGCCCAATGTGCTCGATGCGTTAACTCCATTGGTAAATGACAACCCTTTCCATATACCATCCGATAAGGCGTTGTACCAATGGGAGTTTTGTAGGCCGTTCGGTATGCCCACAAAGCATCATCCAATTTCCCCGACCAATCCTTCCTATCAACTCTTACCGTCTTCATTAGAATCTCCTTTATTTGACGGTTGGACACTTCGACTTGTCCACTTGTTTGTGGATGGTACGGTGTAGCAATCCGGTGGTTCACACCATATCTCTTCAATAGCTTCCCGAAATTAAAATTCTTGAAATGTGAACCACCATCGCTTATAATCACTCTAGGCACACCAAACCGGGCAAAAATATTGGATTGAACAAATTTACAAACAACCGAATGGTCATTTGTTCTTGTGGCAACTGCTTCAATCCACTTGGAGACATAATCCACCGCTACTAAAATATACAAAAACCCGTTTGAATTAGGAAACGGCCCCATAAAGTCGATGCCCCAAATATCAAATATTTCCACAACCAAGATTGGTTGCATCGGCATCTCATCCCTTTTTGATATACTCCCCAACCTTTGACAATTTAAGCAATTCCGAGCGAACTGGCAAGCATCCTTAAAAATTGTAGGCCAATAAAACCCACATGAAAGCACCCGATAGCCAGTTTTATGCCCACTAAAATGCCCACCACAAGCGGAAGAATGAGCATGTGTCAAAATTTCTTTAACTTCCACCTCGGGGACACATCTTCGAATCACTTGGTCGGGTCCAATCTTAAAAAGATCCGGTTCATCCCAAATATATTGTTTCACTTGGACCATGAATTGTTGTCGTCGTTTCTTGGTCCAATGATCCGGAATAGCACCTGTGGCCAAATAATTAACATAATGAGCATACCACGGTGCGGCTTGGGTTGATACTGCTAAAAGTTGCTCATCCGAAAATCTTTCATTTATTTCAGTCATATCGTCACTCCCGTCCATCGGAATTCGAGACAAGTGATCCGCTACAACATTCTCGCTTCCTTTTTTATCCCGAATCTCCAAATCAAACTCTTGGAGCAACAAAACCCATCTAATCAATCTTGGTTTGGCGTCTTTCTTCTCCATCAAATATCGAACCGCACTATGGTCCGAATATACCACCACCTTGCTCCCCCAAATATACGAACGAAACTTGTCCAAAGCATACACCACCGCTAATAGTTCTTTTTCGGTTGTGGTGTAATTCAGTTGCGCTTCGGACAAAGTTTTGCTCGCATAGTAAATTACCACCGGCTTCTTGTCAACTCTTTGACCCAAGACCGCTCCAATTGTTGTGTTGCTTGCATCACACATAATTTCAAATGGCTTCGACCAATCCGGCGGTTGCAAAATAGGAGCCTTCACCAAATGTTCCTTCAAAACATTAAAAGCTTGCAAGCATTCATTAGTAAAATCAAATGGAACATCCTTCAATAATAAATTACATAAAGGCTTTGTAATGACACTAAAACCTTTAATAAACCGTCTATAAAACCCGGCATGCCCCAAAAATGATCTTACCCCCTTCACATTTTTCGGCGGTGGCAATGATGAAATAACACGAATTTTTGCCTTGTCCACCTCCATCCCTCTTTCCGAAATCACATGCCCCAACACAATTCCCTCTTGCACCATGAAATGGCTTTTCTCCCAACTTAGCACCAGATTTTTCTCAACACATCTTTTTAAAACTTTTTGTAATTCATTGAGACAAGAATCAAAACTAGTGCCAAATATTGAGAAATCATCCATAAACACTTCTAGCGAC
Organism: Ambrosia artemisiifolia; assembly: GCA_032199755.1. Taxonomy (NCBI): domain Eukaryota; kingdom Viridiplantae; phylum Streptophyta; class Magnoliopsida; order Asterales; family Asteraceae; genus Ambrosia; species Ambrosia artemisiifolia. The sequence goes on along the minus strand of CM063521.1, from coordinate 43,076,877 downwards.
TCTCCAACCATGTCCGAGAAAATACTCATCATACATCGTTGGAAAGTAGCCGGTGCATTGCACAAGCCAAATGGCATCCGCCTAAAGGCAAAAGTACCATATGGACAAGTGAAGGTGGTCTTGTGTTGGTCATCCGGGTGGATTGCAATTTGATTATAACCCGAATACCCATCTAGAAAACAATAGTATTTTTGACCCGAAAGTTTTTCAATAATTTGGTCAATAAAAGGAAGTGGGAAATGATCCTTAGAAGTGGCGGCATTCAATTTTCGGTAGTCAATGCACACTCGCCACCCGGTAACGGGTCGAGTTGCTATTTGTTCACCACTTTCATCCTTGACTACTTGAATGCCGGACTTCTTAGGTACCACTTGAGTAGGACTTACCCAAGAGCTATCCGAAATAGGATAAATAATTCCCGCATCTAACCATTTAATTACCTCCTTTTTCACTACCTCCCTTAGATTAGGATTTAACCTCCTTTGTGCTTCTCTTGTGGGCTTTGCATCTTCATTGGTAATAATTTTGTGCATCACAATGGATGGACTAATTCCTTTGAGATCGGCAATCGTCCACCCAATAGCCCCCTTGTTCTCTTTCAACACCTTCAACAATGCTTGCTCTTGAGCCACCTCCAAATTAGAGGCAATAATGACCGGTAAAGTGTCATCATCCCCTAGAAAAGCATACTTCAAATGGCTTGGCAAGTCCTTGAGTTCCAACTTTGGTGGCACCTCCAATGATGGTTTGGTGCCCGAATCAATCTCTACCGGCAAACTATCAAACTGGTGGGACCATGGTGGTCGACCCTCCTTCAAAGCTAGCACATCTTGCTTTTCTTCTTCATTCTCCAAATCAACCACATGTACCTGTTCAGAAAAATTACAAGCACAAAGTTCCATTCCGTCTTTCTCATACTCACATGGATTGCATCCCTCAATAACATCTGCCATAAAACATTCTTCAACACCGGAATCATTAGTATTGTTAGTGAAAACATTTAAACGCATTTTCCGGTTTCCAAATGTCATGTCGACCGTACCAAATCTACAATCAATTACCGCATGTGCGGTGTTCAAAAATGGTCGACCCAATATGACATTTTGCTGTTGTTTTGACTCGGTGGAGGAATAATCCAATACCAAAAAGTCAACCGGGTAATAAAATTCATCAATTTTAACAATGACGTTTTGAACCATCCCCCGGGGTAACTTATGAGACAAATCGGCTAAAACAACTGTTGTCTCCACCCTTGCTAATGGACCAAAGTCATATTGATCATATAACCCACCCGGTAAAATACTCACCCCGGCTCCAAGATCTAGCAACGCCTTTGCCATTTGAAAATTACCAACTTGAATATTTATTAATGGCGTGCCCGGGTCTTGGAGCTTAGGAGGAAGCTCCCCGTTCAAAACTGCACTCACTTGACCCGTAACATTTACCCGCTTAGGCATTTTTTTCTTTTGTTGCCTCTTTTGTGTACATAATTCTTTCAAAAACTTAGCGTATGCGGGTACTTGTTTTATTGCATCAAGTAAAGGAAGATTTATTTTTACTTGTTTAAACATATCCCACATTTCTTCTTTTTGGGGACCTCTTGATGCAATAAAATTTTTCTTACCCGGGTCAAGTAGAGCCGATGGAAATGGAACTTGATTCGGCTCATTTTCAATTTTCTCACTCTCACTCACTTCCGGTTTTTTAACATTTATTTCTTTTTGTAAAACCGGTGAAACTTCATCATTGTCACTTTCCTCACCCGTGAAATCTTCAACCACCCCCTCAACAACATCCGAAGACACATTAGCTTTAAATTCCTTACCACTTCTCAACACACTCACTTGATTAACATTAACATTATTACCTCTTGATGAGCCATGGGACGGATTTACCTTTGTGTCACTAGGAAGTTGACCTTTGCTTTTCTTCAATTCCGCCACATCGGTTGCTAGTTGGCCCATTTGGGTGGTCAATGCTTGAATGCTCTTGTCACGAACTTCATCCTTTTGAATTCGAGCTTCATCAAGTTGGTTCCTCTTTTGCATATCTTGTTGCATAGCTCTAAGCATATCCATGACTTCATTCCCACTTGATGAATTTTGACCCGAATTACCTTGACCCGTTGGTTGGAACTTTCCAAGGTACCCTTGGTTACCTCCACCTCTATAATTGCCTTGATTGTATTGTTGACGAGGTGCAAAGTTACCATGAGACTCTTGAAAGTTCGGGTTCAATTGATTGGAAGAATTCCCATATCGAAAATTGGGATGATTTCGTAACCCGGGGTGGTAAGTGTTGGAGTTCATGTCATAATTTCTCCCACCCCCTTGAATAGCATTCACTTCTTCACTTGGTGCTTCTTGAGCACCCACTCCACAAACCTCCGCCGTGTGGCCTATTTCTTGACAAGTGTTGCAAACATTATACAACTGATTGGTAGTTTGCGCATTACCACCTTCTACCGCATGCACTTGTGGTCTTTGAAGCACATGTCTCGCTTTTCTTGAGGATTGAGCCTTCCTTTTTGAAGTCACCGCCATTTGCTCTAAATATGCCCAATCGTCTTGTTCAAAATTTGTACCAAAAGTACCATTTGTGATGGACATAAGATCTCGTGCATCCTCCGGTATCAAACCTTCATGAAAAGCATTTAACAATTCCCATAGTTGGATACCATGGTGAGGGCAATTTCGTAACATCATGTTGAACCTCTCAAATGCTTCATGAAACATCTCTCCCGCTTGTTGTTGAAAACTTCTCAAACTTCGTCTTGCATCATTAGTCTTTTGAGATGTGTAGAACTCATCCAAAAAGATTTGTTGCATGTCGGCCCATGTGAAAATTGATGCGGATGGTAAAGTGTGGAACCATCTTTTTGCCTTGTCTTCTAATGAGAATTGAAAGAGAACCAACTTGACATCATCCGGAGTAAATCCTTGACCCCCAATAGTGTTGCAAATAGAATCATAAGTCTCCAAATGAAAGTAAGGTTCTTCCGTTGCTAGACCTTTGAATTTTGGAAGACTTTGCAGTGCGGTTGTTCGAACTTCAAAAGTTCTCCCATCCGTATGATGAGGAATCACTATTGGTGAAGGATTATTAGTGATAATGGGTTTAAAATGGGCTTCAATTCCTCTAACGGCTTCCCGGTGAATTCTTCGAGGGGCACCCAATGGTGCTCTTGGTTGACCCATTTGCCCTTGCATAGGCCCTTGAGGTGCAAATTGTTGAGGATGTTGATATTGATGCATGGGCGGTTGTTGTTGCATTGGCCTTTGAAATTGATTTTGCCCATATGGAGGCACTTGTTGCAATGGCGGAGGACGCGGAAATCGCGGTGCCGGTGGTCTCACGTGTTGCACACCAACCGGTAAATTACCCGAATTTTGCAATTGAAATTGTTGAATAGGTTGACTTTGTTGACCCACTCCTCCTTGACTTCCAACATACCCTCCATCATCCCCATAATAATAACCCTCATCGTTGTATCCACTATACTCTTCTTCATATACTTCATCATATCTACCTCCTTGAACTCCCGAGTATTGAAAACCCGAGTGGTTGGGTGGTTGGTAAGTAGAGGTATGAACAACGGTTGACCCATGTGGAATTTGATGAGTTGAAGATGATTGACCCGTTGTTGGGAAGAAATGAGTGAATGGTGGAATTGTAGCGGATGGGCTAAGGGTGAAGGTTGATTGAACTTGGGTAGTGTTTGGTTGGGTGGTATGAGTTGGTGGAATTTCATGAGATAAGGTTACATTTGGTGATTGTGTGGAAGTTGGCATGACTGAGGTGATTGGTTGACCCGTTGTGGGTGGTATTTGGCTTTCTTGCATGATGTTTCTTGGTATGATAGGTGAAGTAGGTGAACCAAGAACTCGGTTTTCACGGACTAGTACTCGGTTTCGCCTCAAAGTTCTTTCAATTTCCGGATCAAACAATAGCGGTGATGACTCGTGAGAGCTTCTAGTATGCATACACTTGAAATACCTGCACACTAAACACAACCAGTGTAAACCCGAAAATAACAAACAAAACTATTAACTAACACACGTTGCGCACTACTCCCCGGCAACGGCGCCAAAATTTGACGTGCTTGTCGTGGTACACGTTAAATTTCCCAATTACAACTAACGTATAGTGGCAAGAAGGTATCGAACACAGGGAGTTTGTGGAAAATGTGTGATTACTAGCTTTGTTAATTAACTAAGATTAAACTACTCAACAAAAAGTAAATGATTATGATTTTTGATTGTTTTGGTTTCAACTAAAATAACGACTAATTACTTGTTTTAAAATTAAGTTTGTCTCTTCAAATTATGGAACAATGATCATTCAAGGATCCGGTTTCTCTAAACACTTGTGTAAATTTTTACTAGAAAGAGTTACATAGACATAACTCATGTAAAAGCAATTGTTGTGATAAAAGGGAACAAAGTACTCGGATTATATTAACGCGAGGTTGTTTCCCGATGACCAATTAATCAATAACCAACCCCAATCCTTCCCGTGATATCTCGGTTGTTAGCAACACCAAGAACGAACGATAGAGACTAAAAGTTGGTAAATTAATCAACACATTACAAGCAATTGTTCATACATCATAATAACAAAGACAAAGTACCAAGTTATTATTCTAGAAATATAAGAAATCACACACAAGAGTTCAAGAAAAACCTTCACCCGAAATGATCACCAAAAGTTTAGCCTCGCATGACTTGGTGAATCATCAAAACAATCATAGTAATGTTCATGTGAATCAAAAGCATAAACCAATGTTTGTGATAAGTCTCCAATGAAGATCCTCAGCCAAAAATCACCCAAAAGATGATTAGCAACGTTCACAATGGAAGAGATGATGAAAAGGCACCATAAAGTGGTCTTTAAATGAAGGAGTTACAAAAAAAAGTGCAGAGGCCACCGTAACCCTACGGCTGGGCCGTAAGGGTACGGCCAGGATTGCAAATTATACGGCCATTCAGGCCTGGCCTACGGCTGAAATTTTGGTGTCTGATGCCACCGTAAGGGAACGCCCAGGCCGTAGGGGTACGGTGGGCTTGTTGAAAATCTTGATTTTTTTCTTCTTTCTTTCCACCTCGTTCCAATGCTTCCGATCCGTTCCAAAAGCCCGTTTTCCGCCATTTTAGCTCCCTTATCATACCTGCATCCATAACAACCGTAGTTATCCAACTCCAAGCAATATCATGATTAGATGTGATTAATATATGCGTTTTAACACTATAACGGGTTGTTCCTTGAACCACCCGTCAGAGGTTCAGGTACAAATGCTTGTTTTGTGAGAAGGATAAGAAGGCTTGGTAGGCTGACACGTGGCACTATTATTTTTTAATGTCAAGGGCATTAAGGTAATTGTATACTTAATTAAGATTATGGAAATTTCAATTAATAATCAATATTGAGAGATTTTCGGGTTTTATCAAAATCCTTAACCGTATACCTCTTCACAAATATCGTATTTTGCTTATCATTTCTACGAATTTCTGGAAAAGTAAAATCGTCTATCTTTATATTTTGCTTATGATAGACATAAAACACATCTGAACACAAACCCCATTGTGTTTTAACATTAGTTAAACATAAAACCCATTAGGTTTAAATTTGGATAAATATAAACCCATCCAAACACAAAAGCAACAACCTATTGTGTTTTAACACTATTTTTAAACATACAACCCATTGTTTTATAACACTATTGGTTAAACATAAAACCCATCCAAACATAAAAGCAACAACCACAAACACTAAATTAATGTCAATACCACACAATAGAATGCATTACATACAAAAAAAGAATGTTGAAGTTAAAAAACACATTAAAAGAAAAATATCAACTTTTCCGGTCAACCCCTTCCCAAATTATATAACACACAATCCGATTATATAAAAAACATAAAACACAAAACCAAGAACAGCGACACCACAACCCTAATATAGATTCAGTAACACACACACTTTTTCAAACCTTGCTGGTAATGAATCAACCTTTCTTTCAGTTGCTGAACCAGTGTTCTCATATGTCTTCTTTCTCATACTTTTCCCTATGATTGTTGAATCGGAAGTGAAAAAAAACTATGATTTTTAGGTAATAACACAATGACGAGAGATAGAGATACGCCTTTGTCGCTATTCTCATCCAAGGAACTCGTAGATGTTTTCAATTGTGGTTGATAGTTTTGGAAGGAATCCCCGGTAATTCCTCTCAATTATTGAGGTTGAGGTGTTTATTTAATGGGATTATATATTACAATCAAGTGTTTTTACATTTATACCCCCACAACATATATCTAATTAATCAGATTATAAGACAATTTATAACTTTGCCACTCATTTAATGTCACCCATCCATATATATGATCCAATGGACAAAATTATTTCACTCTTCTTACAAACCATACACACTTTGTACCCTAACAAAACCTCCAATTAATAGAAACATCATGGTTTGATTTCATTCATTAGACTATATTAATAATGCAACCCTTTTGAACAGTAATTTGTGATTTTTACATAATTTTGCATGTGAATAAGTATTGTTGGTTTGAACGATATTAACATGTTATTACAGTGGTGTGGTGGTTATAAGAGTTGTCCTATAAATATCCCACCCGGGATCGAAACCTGGTTATGGCGAAAATAAAATTTTCGTTACCCATTTTTGCCTTTTTGCTGAACACGTGGTTGTTATCATTAACAAAGGTTCTTTTATAACATATTTTTTTATTTTTTATTTGTATTGAAAAGGGAAAAAAGAAGAAATGAGATATTGTATTAATAATGATTTGCATCGGTGATTCAAAATTATAATAAAAATTTGTATTGCTAGGAACACTTAGGCCTTGGGGTATATTTTAATGCCCCATACGTTAAAGATGTCATGTGGAGTTAAGGGCATTAATGTCACTCCCGCCTAGGCGTTAAAAGCGTAAAAAGAGTCATTTGTTAACGCTTTAACGACCATGAACGAATCCTGGGTTTGTTCTTTACAAAAAAACAATCAATCTAATATTTATTTTTGGGGGCATCAATGGAGGGGGTGGGCATTTCTTGGTAGGACATAAAGGGCGTTGAGGGTGATGTGGGATTAAAGATGCCTACGTGAAATGAATGGGCATAAGAGTATACTCAATGACCTAAGTGCCACATGGGTTTCTTGTTTTAAGTTCAGTTTCATCAATTGTACTATAAACAACATACATATTTTACTCACTCATTGTTTATTAACAATATTCTAGTTGTCATGTAATTTTGTTTTTCTCTAATAACTTACGATCTTCATTTTTTAACAAAAACTAAATACATGGTTGTGATTACCTTTCTTCTTAACATTCCAACACATGCTTTACTGAAGACGGAGTACCGATATTGTAACGAGTACCGAACATATAACAACATCAATACTAGAATCAACATTATCATAATCAAAGTACCTTTTTTTGATCTATGTAAAATGTGTATCGGTATCCTTTTGAGAATATCACAACTTTAATTTGTAATTACATGAGATAATAAACTTATGTGTAACTAAACCAACATGAAAAAACCTTTTTTTTATTTTTAACTGATACCGCCCAAACAATATCAATACTTTACTGTTTTTCATGTTTATAATGTTGGTTTAGACTTTGGATACAAGTCATTTTTTGTTTTTTTTCGTTATCATGCCAAAGTGGTATCATATGACAACAAATTTTTGTATTATAATAAATGATTCCAAATAATGTCCTGTGTTACTAACGCTAATTTTAATCAAATATTAATTTTTAATTCATATTATTTTCTTTACTCTATAAACAATCATATTAAATAAATAAATAATAATCTTTCTTTTTCTCTATCTTATAAATAATAATATTAAATTATTATTTTCTGAGTCTCCCTTTCATATATATTCTGTTTTTCTCTATCCTAAATAAATATAATAATATTAATTTATAATTTTCTCACTTCCTTATTTATACAATATTTCTTTTCTCTAATTATTTATTTTATTTTTGTCATTTATTAATACTAATTTAATATTTTTTTAATCTAAAAGTGTGTGCTATACAAGTTATAAACCTAATAATAAATAACACAAAAATAAAGTAAAATATTATAATAAGTAAATATTACATAAACTCTTAGTTTTTTAAGTAAAAAATATCTTGGCAACGGTATGTTTTAACTGGTTAAATCATATTTATTTAAACCATGTTAGATACATATTTATTTGGCTCAAGCAATATTCAAGTTTTTTAAATATATAATATTTATTACCTAGTATATAAAATTACATTTATTTAACATGGGTAATAATATTGTTTTGTGAATATATATACTAGAGAAGTATAGGATAGAAAGTATCCTTAACGTGAGAAGTGTAGGAAACCACCACAGATTGATATGTGTAAACAATAGTTAACTCTAACTAACTCAGATCCTGTGGTTCACAATTCATGAAAGCTCGAAAGAAAAACTCAATCAACTACTGTATCATATACCACAAATTCAAATCACAATTAAAACCTCAGTGTAACCCTAGATCTGATCGAGAAAGCAGAAACAAGAGCACAATTGAATAAACAAGGCGATTCAAGGACCCAACCCAATTACAAATGGGTCTGGCATATGCAATCCATTAACATTAACGCTTAAATCAGGTTCTTTTTTTGTTTCTGAAACAATGATGTTGAAAGTAACAAAAGAAAAATAAGAAGTTGGTGATAACAGAGTGTTTTGGACGCACCATGTAAATGTTTAGACGCATTTGATGTAGAATTTAAACGCACGTTGTAAAATGTTTAGATGCACGTTGTAAATAACCATGTATATAAACGCACTCAATTCGTCATAACGTGCATCTGAATTCTTCATAACGTGTGTCCAAAACCTTAATACGTGCGTTTGAAACAATAAACGCGTGTTTGTTTTATTCAATCAAACAATTTTAAACGCATAACATGCGTCTGAAAGTATGTATGTGTGCGTCTAAGACACTCTGTTATCCCAACTTCATCTTTTTCTTCTGCAACTTACGTTTAACCAAATTTTTTTATGTTTAATCCTTCTTCTTGAAATACAATCGAAAGTATTTCACAAATATAACGAGCGTTTATTCATTATCATACGTTTATCGTGTCATTTAATCGTCTACGTATACAATCCTCTGTTTTTTTTTATTTTTTGATTCAAACTCTATTATAACATTTAATCGATTTTTTATTTGTTTCTTTGATTGTGTAATATCTCAAAATGTTTAATCGATTTGAAATCGTGTAAATTAATCTTCGGTTAACTCTCTGTTAAAATAAAAAAAAATTGTGAACGTGTTTTCCTAATTTACCCCTGGTTAGATACTGCTGACCATGATTAGGGTTGTTAATTACCATCATGTCATCGCTTATAATCTAAGAGCTGAAAATGGTTCTTACGCTTCTCATGTTAAGCTTAATATGTACGTTATCTCTTCCCCATATACTAAATCTCTACAAAATCACGTGGGATATTTCTGTAGTTAGTAAACAAAAATTAACGATAATATAAATAATAAAATTCTCATTTTCAACCTAAAAAGAATCATAACAATAATAACAAATATGAAAAATCCCAATTTGCGTTTCCATAAAAAAAGAAAAGAAAAAAATAGTCATAAAACGCACTCACACCATCCCATGCACGTGCCACAATCAGCTTTTCCTTTTCCTCTCTTTTTCTTTTACTTTTGAGTGGAAGACACAATCATATCGGCTTCCATGCACCACAACACTTAACATTAAAATTTTATTTTTATATATAGGGTTGTTGACTACAACACTAATTTTAAACATACGTAATTACGTATATACAAAGGAATAGTATAATAACGGCTTATCTCAATGTATTTGGTTAATTATCTCACAAACTCTATTTAAAATTGGTTATATATTAGACGTATCCATATACATATAAGTTAGTTTCTGTATAAAATTGTTTTCATTTTGAAGCGTACGAAGATTGCAAATGTTTTCAAACGTGTGGTGTAATTGTCTAAAACCAACATTGTAATCGCAAAAGTCGTTCATGCCTCTCAAACCTAGACACTTTGGATGCACCACTATGTGTTAGATACATCGTTGTAACTAGTTTACAGACCAATGAAATTTTAAAAATTTAGGCGCGCCATTTTGATATTGTTTGTATACACAGTTACAATTAAAAGTGCATCTTATGAAAATATAAGAATGTGATATTCAAGTTTAAGATAATAAATAAAATTGTAGATTATGATTTAATCTAATAATATATATATAAAATAACGTGAATAAAACCATTGGATGAAAAAAGAAGTTTTGTTTACACGTATTTGTCGTTATCTTGTTCTTATTGAATTAATTGAATATAGTAAAGCATGAACTAACTATGCATTTTGAATTTGCTTTGTTTGATATGTAATATGAAAAGGAACATCATATTTTCTCCCAATAAAGAATGTAGCATGTTTGTGTTTTGTATGATCAAGGTATGGAAACATGGGAATGGAGTGGGCATGCTTCCCTTCTACTTTAATCCTCAATCATCATCATTTGTTCCTGCATAGTTTTTTTATAATCTACTCTACTCTTCCCCATTTGCTCCCCACCATTTTCTCCCCACTAGAACATTTACATTTCATTTAAATTTGTTTTTCTTTATATTAACATATAAAATTACAAAACAAATAATAAGCAAATTGCATCAAATGAGACTCGAACCCATAACATTCATATTATGGAAAGTCATGTGGTTGCCTCGTCCAAAACGACCTTTGACTCATTGACACACTAGTTATTTTTGAAGTCACTTAATATTTATACATAATTTTTGGTACTACATTAGAAGATCACTTGCTTAACTATTAACTATGAGATTCAAACTGGTTATTTATTAAGTCACTTAAACTCATACATAATTTTTGGTACTATATTCTTCATACCTATGGTTTCAAGGCATAATGGTCCAACAACTTTGTTCAAAGGTGACAAAATTAAAAATAAAGCTTGTACATTAGCCCCAACTGAAAACTAAATCGTTAAAGGTTAAAGTGTAAGTTTAAATTATCTTTATTTTACCTTTATTCCATAAACGTTATCTCGATGTTTTAAATTACTAATATCACCACCACCATTACTATTTAACGTTAAAGGACTATTAGAAAAGCACTGACGTGTTACTGACTGAGATGAAGTAACACCTACTACAATTTCCATAGATCGATGGTGAAGTTGAATACCATATATGACTAGTGGGGAGACCGCGTGATACGGCGGGTGGATAATTTACAAGTATAAGTGTAATTGTGTGGTTAATAAATCGACGGGATGCACGAATATATAATTAATCTAAATCAAATATTTTGAAAATACTTATAAAAATATTTTGAAACATCACCCAAAAATTAGATTAAAAATACAAAAACTATGACAATAGTAAATATAACATTATGCTACAAATAGATAACTATAAAATTTATACCTTACTGGTGAGTCGTATATTTAACGATAAGTTATCTCTGGTTAAATGTCACAAAAAAATCTACAGTTTATCGTATTTTAAGTATGTTAATCTAGAGATTATACGTTTAGTTGATCTATTTGATTGTAATACTTTGTAGTATCTATGGGTAATTTAATTCGTTTAACAAAAATCATGTATGTAATGTATAGTGTGTTGTGTGTGTGAGTCTATGGATGAGTATGTATCAAGATGTGATTTTTAGGTTTAGTGGTTTACTTAAAAGTAACTAAATGTATAAATAAAATATCTCCGAAAATCAACATGAACCAAAAAATAAAATAACATAAAGGACCAAAAATGTATAGACTATGAGAACACTAAATTACAAAAGATGAAATACCACTTTGTAACAATCAAACTAATAATCAGGTTTGTAATTCATCATATATAATTATTATATCTTACTAACTCAACAAATCCCTTAAAAGGCTTTGAGTTTTCGGTTGTATTAAATCCCAACAACAAGAGTGTTAAAACTTTAATCTTGGTCAAATTTTTATTTTATACAATAAGTGGTAAAAAAATAAACAACAACAAGATGATAGTTTCTATTTGGGAAAACATAGGAATGTCATTCGCATGAAATAAAAAAAAACAAAACAAAATCAATTCAAGCCCTGAAGAAATATATGGTAAAAATGTAGATCAATAAAAATATGAATCGGCATAACATTTAAATAGAAAACGTCCTTAATATGCAATATATCTAATCAAGGGGTAATTAAGATGAATACAAACCACAATACGGTCGGCGGCGTTGATTGGGAGACGAAGTTGTAGGGATATTTTTTATTGATTATGGTCTTGGTCGAATGATTATAATTATATGCTAAGATATCACCGGTTTAAAGTTTATCGAATAGTGATCATTGATTGTCGCCACTAATAAAATCTAATTATTAATTGTCACATAAAATGAGTAACAAACAAGAAAACAAAATATTAGTGCACACTATGCAATGAACCTAAACATGTTAGATAACATATGCAAGCAGATACACAATCATATGTATTTTAGTATGTACATATTGCGAGTAATTTACAAAACTTATCACCCGATGCTTCGATTTGATAAGAGATTTGAGATATGGGTCGTCGAGCAGGAATCAGTGGACGACTATTTTTAACTTCTTGATGCCTAAGAAATTCCGAGTATAAATGAAATCGAGATAATAGGTTCGACATCAATGAATCGATACATGTGCAGACCGAGAGATACAAAAGGGATATATGACTACTTGAGGGTTTGATTAAGGTGTTATATATTTTGAAGTTATTAAGACTAATAACTTGCATTAGTAATGGCATTGAAAAGCTAGTTATGTTGCCGGTTATATTTGTTTTCTCTTAACCCTTAACTTAGATTTGTAACAACTTTTTGCTAACCAAAAATCATGAATTAACCTTTCATTATTGTTACACTTATTTCAATTTTAAATAAAATTAAAGACGATTTAATCTTGATGTATAAAGTAAAAAAAAGATCTTTAGTTTTTTCAGCAAATATACATTTTCATATGTCTTTTTATTTTTGTGGCTTAGTTTTAAATAATAATCACAATTTTCATGTCTTTTATTTTTGTGGCTTAGTTTTAAATAATAATCTCAATTTTTGTAAAGATCAAGTAATCAAATGTTTTATATTATATATTTAATTTTATTTTTTAGTTTGATTATTGAACTTGGTAAAATAAAAGATTCGGTTTTTATGTCATCAAAGAACAATATACTTGGTAAACAAATGTTTTATGTCAATATTATTGAGTTTAATATTTTGTAACTACTTTTTACAACCCAAAAGTCATGAGTTAACTTTCATTATTGTTACACTAATTGAAATTTAAATAAAAGTTGTTTGTTTAAATGAAATTTAAAAAATCTAATTATTAGATTTAAAAGACATTTTGATATTATGTATAAAGACAATTTTACCCCGTTACCAAGTTACTTAAGTATTGTACCATAAGCATAAGATATTGTATTTACTTAAATTTGGTTGTCATCCTTCCCTCATGCTTTATAATATAGTATAGATATAGATATTAGCCAAAGAAAACATAGAATTCATGATGATAGAAAACTACTAAAGAGTCAAGAATCAAAATCAAGGGAATAAAAACATAAAGAGATAGCACGTATTGAGTCTTATAAACAACAGGTAGCAAAATGCATGATAGGTATAAAAATTGGTACTTAAAACAAAAAATCACCTCTGCTTTTGAAATCTTTATAAGAGTATAAGGATTTGATGAGACCTTTCGCGTTATCCCTAGTGATCGCGAATCCATCTTTTGCCATTTAGGGACAATATTAATCCCACCTGTCAATTATCATTAATCACTATAAATCCACGAACTCATTTTTTTTTCCATTAACACAGTTTCATGCTTAAAAAACTATTTGACAAACTAAATCAAGATTCCTAAAAAAAATACTAATTAACATCACAATTTTTGCGTATCAAGTCTTCCGTGAAAATTATGTTTGCGTATCAAGCTTCAATGAAATGTCATAGAGAAAAAAAAAAGAAATAATAAATAAAATGAAAGATATCGAAATGAAATAATGTTTGCATATCAAGCTTTATTGAAATGCCATAGATAAACAAAAAAAGAAAATGATAAATAAAATGAAAGATACGGTAGGAACCTGTGATGATAGAAGGGTTTTGAGGCAAGAAACCAAAGAATTGCGCTTGGTGATTTATGTGGTGATTCTTGTTGTTGTTGACCACATATAGATAATATATAGATATATAAGAGGAAAGAGTTACTAATGAATTGATGATGATTATGATGAAAGGTTGATGATTATGAGAGGATGGTGATTATGAGGAGTTGAAAGGTCTTACATTTAAGATGCATCATATGTTGTATTTTGTGTTCTAAAACTTGGACATGAGAGTAGAATTGGGATAAGATTTTAGGATGTGATTTATTGGATTATACTAAATTTACTATTCTACCATCCTAAGTGTCTTAAATGTCCATAAAGTTCAATTATACCCTCATTATATAAGCATAATTCAATTGTACATGTTGCTTTAATAGTTGGATGCTTGACAAAATTACAATCTTGGCCATCACTCCTCCTTAATAAGATAATATAGATTTAAATGGATATTTATATTTATTATTTATTATTAAGGCGTCCCCGAGAATTTACGTACCTTATCCGAGCCATTAAAAAATATGCCCCTTAGGCTTTAACGAATTAAATAATTTAAACTAAATCCAAATTCAAAGCTATAACACTTACTCAATTATTACAATTAACAATTAATATTAGAGCTCAATTATGGCTACTTAAACAAAACCCCAATTCTAAATTTGTAAAAATTACCTAATTAAGTAATTACACCCAATTTTAGGGCAAAGCAAGACACCTAATTATAATAATAGTTATCAATCCGGCAACATAAAAAATACACAAAACCCAAGTACCAAGCAAAGTAAATATGTTACACCGAAAGTTATAATTGAAATCTTAAAGCTGTTAGAAAAACAAATTGAAATCTTGAATATTAAATTTAAAATAAAATTACAATCTAGATGGTGATAAACAATTAAAAAATTCAACTCACAAATTGCAATTTGGACTTTCAACCCTTGATGTTCTTCTTTTGCAGGTGCCGCCGTCTGAATATAATATCGATGTTTTTTTATTATTTTTTCCACCGTATGAATATAATATCGATGCTTTTTGTATTTATTAGGTTAAAAAGGTATTGGGCTAATAGATGTTATGGACTCTTGAGTAATTAATTTTTAAGTTTTAAATTGCTTATTATTGGACCCAACTTTTAAGTGTAAATGGGTTTTCTATTAACAAAAATACACACATATACATGAATTTTATATATAAAAAAAATTGTGCCCCGATAAAAGTGGGCCCAAGCCGGGTAACCTCCCCGGCTTGGGCCAAATCCGGCCCTGATTATTATTAATAGGCTTAATGGACAATCTTCTATATTGACGTGTAACACACCAAAAAGATATATATCATGAAGAGGACACTAAAGCGAGATATATTGATGTGTATGAACATATGCTTTAGAGATTCTCTAGCGTAAATTTCCTAGAGGGTTTGGTTTGCACATGGTTTAAAAGCTTGCTAATAATGGAAACATATGTAATCTTGTCAATGAGATCTTTTCATTCACTTACCATAAATACTATTTACAATTTTTAATGTTTATCTAAAATTGCATTTCATAGTAAATACTTCAGTTCTGGATAAAGAAATTTCTATTCTGATAAATAAATTTTTAACAAATATATAAGCTTTGGAAAGGGTAGTGTTGTTCCTTACGAGTTTTTGTTTTTTCAAGGGTTGTTCCTTATGAGTTGGTTCATATTATTAGCTTGTTAAGGACCTAGTGATGATATGGCCCGTGCTTGTATAAATGTGTCTCGAGTTCAAACTGGAGGTAACTCGTACCAGAAACTCGAGTTAATCTTGCTTGCGCTGCTTTGGTTTTAGCAACTCACTCATTAGTTCGTATAACTTGGTTGTATTCCTCGTATACATGTTGCAGGTAACTACTTTAGGGTGGAGATCATTTGAGAATAGTTTTAATGTGAGAAGAGACACAAGAAATGACATAATGATAAAACCTATAAATACTTTTAACTCTCCTCACATATGTTATTCTATCTCTAATTAATTTTTAATTAATTACTCATTTAGCGGGTTACAAAAAAAATTGTCATTTATTTAATATAAAATACAATAATTAAATTGAGGATTCCTATTAGTTTAAATTTGTTCTTTTTCTTCTTACAAGACTATTTCTTCTCATTTAAACTCTCCACTATACTACTTTATTATATGAGGCTTGTATAAAAGAGTATTATTATAAATTCATAAATTCAAGCTTCTCCAAAAGTCATCTAACCGAGATTATGAGTTAAATCAGTTTGAAATCGAGTCAAGTTGGCTTTGCTCGGTTCAGATCATATTAGTATACTAATGGCTCAAGTTCGAGTTAATGCTGACTTAACTTGAATAACTCAATGGACATCCCTAGACATGTAAGCAAGTTTTTCATAATTAAGCTGGTCGAACCAAGACCCAAGCATATTACCGGGTCTGTACTTTACATATGGACTTCTCTATTTTGGTCTCCTGTGGTAAAACTAACGATTTGCAATAAGATTTGAGTCAGGTTTTGTGAGGGTCTTGCTCATCGAAGATCTTCATATCCCTAGATCTTAACATTCAAAGAACCATACTTTGAACGACCAAAGATCCACAATCGGAGATCATTTTAGGGTAATATTTAACAACTACATTTGATCTACCACCAATGCTATTTACAAGCCTTCACAAAGGACTCAATAAACAACGTTGGCTACGGTGAGAAATAGTGGATTGGAGAAGGGGTGTAGGGCGACGATTCCAGATGTGCATTTCGTGTCATTGCTCGTCGACCTGCTTCTATTTGTCTAGATGTGATCCAAGCAGATATAATTAAGTGATAAACTAGCAACGACTATTGGGAACGCTCAATGTAGAGTGATGGTTTAGACAGATAAGTAGTAAAATGATAATACAAAATTTCCAGGTTGCATATATGTAACTTCCAAATAGCCTTTCAAAAAAAATGTAACTTCCAATAATCATGTTACACGTGAGTTATATCTAATTTTGGGACAACTTAACCATTTAAAAGACCTAACAACCGGGGTCATGAACTTTATCCAATGTCTTTAACATGTATACTCTTAATTCATCTAGTTTAAGTTGATGTAACCCGTTCGATCAGTGTATTGAGTATTGACAAGATGATCCAACTTAATAGCCAATACCATTTCAAAATGTTGCATGAAGCATGGTTAGCCACTTAGGCTCTAGTCACGTATTTTTATTTTAGTATTTGTGTGAATTGTTAAACAGGGAATGGTTCTAGAGAAAACTCTCCTTATTTGGTAAACTCTGGAAACTCTGACTTCCCAATATTTTTTTTTTTGAAAAAAAATAGGGCAAGTAATATACATGATTTTAAGCATTTTGGGCCAAAAAAATTAAAAAAGCGCCGAGTAGTTTTTTTTTAAAAAATAAAATAAAATTTTGACTAACACATGTTAAGCGCTAATAACAGGTGTTAACTATATGTAAACAGTAGACGTTTTTTATTTTTTAAAAAAAACCGTTCGGCGCTTTTTCGATTTTTTTGGCTCAAAATGCTTAAAAAATTTATATTACATACCCTATTTTTTTCAAAAAAAAAAAAAATGTTGGTAAGTCAGAATTTCCAGAGTTTACCAAATAAGAAGGATTTCCTCCATATACTTTACCTTGTTAAACAAAACTTATATTTGATTGAGTTTTATTTAAAAACAAAATGATTGAACAAGCAAGATGTGTGACGATGAATCATTTTGGTGTAATAAAGTTGTCGAACCAATTATAAAAATACCTAAAACGACTTATTAAAAAATAATAAATTAGGTGATACCTTGAAATAATCTATAATCTATTAATATATATAAAAGAATTGAACGTTGCTGACGTGACGTGCAATGATGGCTTCAACCTCTCCATAAAACTGTCACGTGGCATCATAATTGAAAGATTTTAGTGTTTTTTAATTATTTTGATTTTTTAATAAGATTATAAATTCAAATATTTTATTAAGATAAGATATGGCTATCTTCAAAATAAAATAAACATATTTACCTTCCATATTATATTAATATATATATGTTTAGAATTTTTTTTTTTAATTATTGTTTTTAAAAATAAATCAAAGAAGATATAGATATCTTTTATATTCCAATTTATCTAACAAGCATTTATTAAATGAATATTGAATATTATAAATAGAGGTGAATATTCCGTTAGCTTCTACCTTTGATCAGGAGGTAAAGTTTATACCAATAATCTAATGCACAAATATTATAACCTTTGCTTTGACAAATAAAACATACGATGACACTGATAGATTTAAAACAAAGCACTAATTACTTTAACAATTGTCATATATACCCTTAATAACGGATAATTGCGTGTACACTGGTAGATTTATTAGTTGGGATTTTTACTTTAATTAAATATGTAACGGTTGTAATTCAATATATGTATTAATAAAATCATATAAGACCAAAACGATGAAAACTTTAAAAATGTCAAAACCTCATCTGTAATTTTCAACCACTACAGGAGTATGAAGAGAAAGCCGAAGCTACTACTTAAGTGAGCTATGAATCGCCACATTTGCTTCAAGGTTCAGGTCAGTGTGTACAAATGGGAATTAATGATCCGTATGACTGAGTTTACGATTGGTATGTTTTCTACTTTTATCATTTTTTATTGAGTCATATTAGATTTTTCAACCCCGAGACACTCCCGGGGTAATCAGCTAGTAACTTGTAATAAAAGAATTGAACTTTGATTATGTGGCATTCAATGGAGGCCTCAACCCCTCCTTGAATGTGCCACGTGGCATCATGTATGATTTTTAAATTTTTGAGTTTTTTTTAATAAATCTATATATATTATAATTATTTTAGGAAAAGATAAGAATTTAAAAACAAAATTAAATTTTCTGTCTAATGTTTCCTCCCATAACTTTTAAACGTTAATATCTTTTATATACGAGATTTTTTAAAGAAAAAAGTTACACCAAATTAACGAACGTTTTATTATCTTTCCAACGAGTACCATAGTGCTATATAAAAACGGAGAAAAAAACAACTATTTTTGTGGGGTTTTATTTTCAAATATATTTTACTCTACTAATAAATCACAAACGATAAACTTAACTTCATAGGCAGAGATTCCTTTTTTTTATATTTGAATATTATAACTTATGGCAGAAATTTGTTTAAAATAAATAATAATAATAATAATAATAATAATAATATTCATTAATCATGTGTTGGCAAATCATTAATTATGTTGTCATATTAGATATTTTATTATGTTATATTAGATATTTTAACCCCGGGACACTCCCGGGATAAAAACTAGTAAAACTATATAAAAAGTAAAAGATTCTACCTTTTAACAAGTGTTCCTAGAATGTTGTTATTTATTTAACAAATGGGATTATTATTTTTTTATTAGCATCTTTAAATCTAAAAAAAATTATATTATTTTAATAATTAAATAATTCTCAGTTTAATTAACACAAAACATTAATATACCCAGATGGCCGGCCAGATGCCAAAGAAAACGATTGCATACGTGATTCATATTGGGCCTGGGCTGAAGGCCCATAAAGTGAATGATGTTTTTGTTGAAGAATTTGAATATTAAGAGTTTTTAAATGCCGTTCCCAAAAAAAGAAAAGTTTTAATAAGATGTGAGTTATTTTTGTTATAACTATAGGAGTATATAAAAATAGTATAAATTGGACTTTTAAATGTATTTAGAAGTGAAATATCTTTATTGATTTACGAAACATAAGAATATAAGTTTAGCTTCTTCTTTTCTTTAACTTAAAGACCTAGTCCAAAACTGGCCAACTTTTGAATAATGTATATTGTATATACATGAAAATCAAGAAATGCACATAAACAGTGACATGATTCAACTAATGCTAGAAGACTAAAGAAAGCGCATACCCGCGCCTCATTCTTTTGAATTTACCATATCATCGTTTGAAAATATACAGTGTAATCATCCAAACATATATAGTTTTATTCAAATTTCAAATACATACAAAAAATTATTGGTGTCAAAGTAAAATCCAATAATTGCCCGATGATACGATGTAGATCATGTTTGGTATTGAATCGAATTCACGAATCTAAACTATTCTCAATCGCGAAAACTATACATGGAAAGAAATGCAAATCATGCAACTTGGGTTAAATAGGGTTGGACCATTGGGCTGGTATAGGATGATTTGCTTGTTGTCAAGATTATAAATAATATCAAAATGTCACTTATATATACCGTAATAATCTTATTATAATTATATTATTTGTATCTTTCGTTAATTTGCAAGGTTATTGCTTTTTTTTTTCCCTTTAGAACGACAACTTACACATTTATCTATTATACTCTTAATTTATTTCCCAGTTTATAGTAGGCTCGCACCTTTGATCTCAAAGGTAGAGTCGCACCATTTAACATGTAGCATCTGAAATTTTTAAGTTCATTTATAATTGAATTAATAATTGTTTGTTGGTTAAATAAGGAAATGTGCATATTTATGTGGGTTACGTACGAAAAAAAAAAAAGAATTCAAATGCATGACCATGGTAACTAAACACTATCCAATCTAATTGCCAAAACTCTCGTAGCCCAACCAACACACCAAAATCTTTGCGCATGAAACCGATTCAAATCAAATTAAAAAGATGAGCTAGTCTTTCTTAACAAATCACTTGCTTATTCCATAACAAAACTCACGATGTAATCGGGATTTTGAGTTATCGTTTAAGCACAATCAACACTATTTAAATCTAACCGATGCTTATTTATAAACCTCAATCTCTTGGGTTTATCTCTGCTTCGTATCGAATAACCGCAACCCACCTGCACATGAAGACCACCACCATTCGCCGCCGCTATCGTTTCTCAATCCACGTCGGCCCATCGTTGGACAAGAACCATCACCGCTGCCACTAATTCCAACAAACCAGTTCGTGGCATTTGTCTCCTGACTCGTTTCCGGTTGGTCGCACCACTGCAGCGCCACCGCCGTCGGTCGCCATGAACCAGTGCGTGGCCACATTGACGTTGAAGGTGTTAAGTTCTTTCTTTTAACCATTATCTTGTCTGGCTATGAGTTCAATCTCGATTCAGGTAACAAATTAAATTGATCTTCCGGTTTCGCTATGAACCATGTATTTGTCGATCACCACTTGGATCTGATTATGGGGTTACCAACAGCGACTAGTTAATCTGTTTGGAGGTGTCATAGGTTTATTTACTAAATTCTATGAACCTAACTTGTAAACCATGAATGTCCTTTGTTACGTACCTTCATGCAGAGGAAACTTGTCTGGGTTCTTTGCACACATACACAGATATTATATTATAATTAGACATTATTTATGTCTTACATAAGTTTACTCCACTAAATAGTTTTAGTTCATAAACTATTAAATAAAGGATGGTTTACAAGAACTATTACAAATAATGATTTAAAAAAATAATAATAAAGGAGTCGTGTTTTGCAACATTATTATTACACATACAGATGTGGTGTAAAAGAGTTTATTAAATAGCTATTTGGGTCATGAGAGGCTAACTTTCAACGAAATTGGTGACGACCCCATATTCGGAAACTCAAACAAGCTTTGTCCTTGTGAATTCTAAGAAATTTTATATTTAGGGTGTATTATATTCTCAAGAGAGAGGCGCTAAGGTATTGCTAATTTTGGGCTTATGCTTTAAGGTACGGATTCTGTTTTCTTTTAATCATAGTATAACTTTCATTTCCTTCCATGTGTAAGGGTTCGTTAGTCGTATCATCATGGTATAAAATTCATATCCGTTACTTTGTAGTACGGACTTACGTCTATGTTTAGAGTCTGTCATCATTTTATACGTATCATCTGTTCGTATTTGGTTCATTATTTGGATCGGTGTGTATTTGTCAGTTTGTTTGTTAGTGTGTCATAGCATGTCATGCCTCTGACTTGTACTTATGGCCGCATGTTCCAGTTAGTGTCATTTTTAGGTTGCCTGTAATTATTAACATGGCCTTAGCTTTTGTACTCTGTCACCCGAGCAGTTTGTTTTGACTTGTCGTTGGGGCGTCAGCGACATGAACACTTTCCGTGACAGTGCGTAATCAAAATCACGGTGTCTCTTACATGGTCCCTTAGAGGCGTATGGATATATCCTAGATCTGCTTCTGATTTCTGACTTCTGATATATGTTTGAGTTTGTTTTGTGGAGATTGGAATAATGGGTGTACGCCACGCTCACCATCTCATAGGTGCATGGACTAGCTAGCTATGTACCAGTTTGTAAGTTTGTTTTGGCTCGTGGGTGCTTCCGTTTGACGTGACTTAATTTATTGTTATGAATAGTCACGTAGTTTGATGTATGTATCTGTTCTGATAAGTTTCTGATATTGTTCTTATATGCTTCGGTATGTGTCTGAATTATGTTCCAGTTAAGTATCAGGTTTTGTGTCGGATTATGTTCGTCAGTTGTATCGATATAAAAGTTTGGTTTCGAGTTTGAATAGTGGTCGTTCGGTTTTCGTATTCCCTTTCGTATGTTCACTTCGGTCTCAGGTCTATTATGTCTTGTTTTTCCGCTGCGTTAAATTTACTTGTACTGTTGATTCCTCCGTTACTGGGCAATTTTTGGCTCAGCCGTATTTTCTTTTGTTGTGTTGTCTTTTTGCTTCGCAGGTAATATGGGATATTGGGAACTCAGTGAAGAGTGTTAAAAGAAGTTGAACAAGCAGTATTCATTAATTTTAGTGCTACAATGTAATAAATGGTAATTAGGATTTTTTCGTTTTAATGTTATGGATTGGTTTTTGAATTTGATATCTGTAAGAGTGACACGTCAGCCCTAACTGGGTTGGGGTGTGACATAACATATGAAGATACTAATTGGGCTCATTGTGCTTTGGTAATTGTTTTTTTATTTGTATTAGCTGGTAAGTTGGGTTTGTGATTTGTAATAAACTAGTGTTAAGCCCCCGCGCGTTGCGGCGGGGGCGTAAAACCGTGTCACGTAACACCAATGCCACATCACCGCCAACGACCACCAAAACCAAAAATCTCATAAAAGTAAAATAAATAAAAAAAGAAAAAATAACACAAAATGAAAACATAAATCGTAGAACCACGCACGCTCGTTACGACGTGTTAATGCCAAAGGCGTAAAATCGATGACTTTTAACAACTACGGTTTCTGAAGTAAGGGGTGCGATGAGAAATCAGTTAATATCGGTTTCATTGCTTATTGTATTAGCACACGTTATAGCAAGTGAGGGATTCATATTCCTAGTCATCTACCAATAATAACTCAATTTTTTTTTCTTTAACGTGACGCAACTTTACTATGTTGTTCGAATGTTACTTAATTAGCAAGCTTTGAGGTTACCACATTTTATTTTAATCTCAAAAGCTTATACTGAGATACACAGGCACACGTGTAATGCTAATGCCAACATGTCGTGCCGGTTTCACTTTATAAAACACTTAGCCTAAAAAAAGTACGACTGACAAAGCATAAGAGATTAACACAAACTCATTTAATATGCCCAACACAAAGGGGACACAAACTCATTTAATATGCCCAACACAAAGGGGATGGATTTTTTTTCTAAGGTAAATTAAAAGAGATGGTGGTTCAAATAACTTAAAATGCTTATTATTTTTTTATATTGTTTTACCTCATACATGAGACTTGTAGATTAGGCATTAACATATGTATATGTACGTTGAAATTGATCGAACCAAATCCGTAAAGAAATATCTCTAATGTCCAAACCATCAAATTCTCCCCTTTCAAACTTTCATCTACCTCACAATATGTTGTCTTCGATTTCAAACCACAATCAATCAATGGTTCAAACCTTGTTAAAGCAAATTAGGTAATTATATAAGATGTGTTGAAAATGATAAAAAAACAAAGTTAATATTATATAAGATGTGTTGGAAATGATAAAAATAAAGATAACATTAATATTACTATATGACATCCACACAGAATCTCTTTTCTTGTGTCTTCTCTCATACACCACAATCTTACGGAGTAATTTTTTTTAAAGGAATTCCCATCTAGATCTCTTCGACATCACCACCATCGAACCTCCCACCGCCATAGCACCAACCTCAACCATCACCACACGCCACAACCGCCACCACCACTCCCTCTCTCTTTAAAAAAAAGTAAGAAAAAACCACCACTAATCCATTTCTCTCTCTAAAAAAACACCCACCACGACTCCCCCTTATCTCTCTCTAGAACCATCCGTCACGACCACCAAACCTCCCCCCCCCCCCTCTCTAGTCAACCCCCCTACCAATACCATCTTCACTTTCTCTCTCTAAAACCTGAAAAAATTAGGTGAAAACATGTGAGATAATGGTTTAAAAAAAAAGGTGAAAGTAGGGTAAAATAGTAAATTACCGGTTCTACAACACCCATCTGCGGTGGTGGACAGGTTACCGGCGAGCTGGATTTTCGATGGCGGTGGAGAGGTTGGAGATTGAGTGTTTGTTTTTTGTATAGAGAGAGTGAGTGAGAGTGTATGAAAGAAAGAGAGAGTGTTTGTTTTTTTGTATAGAGAGAGAATGAGAGAGTGCAGAGGGTATGAGAGTGTATAATACTTGTACCTCATGCATCCAAAGTTGTAAAATGAAAACTTTTTTGAAAAACCCCCTATGCATACATTACAACATCATAATGCATAGAAAGTTTGGTAAATAGAGTATTTTAAATGTTAAAGTATCTTGTGCTAAACTCCTTTTGGTTGGAATTAGTTTATAGAAATTTGTTGTAATTTTTGTTGAGTTGTTTTTTTTTTTACTTTTAATCAGTAACTATGAAAAAAATATTAAAAAGAAAAGTTTCATCATCAAATAAAAAAGTATTGTTAGGAACTTTTTACCTGAAAATGTGTCTAGTAACATCCGTAATCATTCAATAGCTAATCAGTTGATTTGGATAAGGTATTTAGGAATCACACACCTCTTAATTGGAAATCATACACCCTGACCCACATCACACATTAATAGAAGACTATCACATACCTCAGAATGTGATGTCACAAGGTGTATGAAACCCATAACCCTTTTGGATAATGGTATTTGTAAATCATACACCCCCTAATTAGGAAGGATACACCCTGACCTACATCACACACCAATATGAGCCTGTCACATACCCCAGAATGTAATGTTACACCCTCAGAATGTGATGTCATGGGGTGTATGAAACCCAGAACCCTTTTGATAATTTTCATTGGAATTCCCTGACAAGATAATAGTTCTAAATTATTGCCCTAATCAATTGTATGAAACAAGGGGCTGTTTGGCAAGTGCTGAACCAGTAAGTGCTGAATCAGTAAGAGGTCTGAATGGGTAAGAGGCTCTGAACCAGTAAGTGCTGAACCATTAATAGTTGTTTGGCTGTATCTCTGAATGACTGTGCAAAATGACTATTTTACCCCTCTGAACTATTATGTGCTGAATGAATGTATCTGTTTGGCCAGAGTTCTGAATAGTGTACAGATTGATGAAAAATTGTAAAAGGAAAATACAAAACGTCATAGAAAATCCAAATTAAACATAAATCCTTTAACATCCATGGAAACATACGAAAATCCAAATACAAAATAACACAACATACGAAATCCAAATACAAATAACACAACTCTGCATACAATTTTAATTTGAATCATTTGAAAGCAATTGATTAGCAATTTGGCCACGTAAAGAATTCATATAGTCAATACCTTGTGAACCCCACTCTATGTCTTGAACTAACAGGCCATCATTTTCCCCACTTTGCATTTCATGAAACATCGTGTTCTCATCATACTCCATAAATAACTGATCATAAATATTGCATTTCCTTATAAAATTATGGATGGTGAAACAAGCAATCACCATGTCTCTTTGTATTGGAAAAGAAAAGGGAGCCATTTGCTTTAGGATTGGGAATCTCGCCTTTAGAACACCATATGCACGTTCAATGACATTTCTGAGTTATGCGTGAGCATGATTGAATCTTTCTTCCTTAGTTAACGCACGTTGTCGTCGAAAATCGGCTAACCAATACCTCGTACCACGGTAAGGAGTCATAAATCCACGAGTGTTGGTGTACGCAGCGTCACAAAGGTAATACTTATCTGTATCAATATCAAAACTATCATATAAAAAACAAATAATGTATGAAATGAACATTGAAGAATGGTTAAAAACCTGGTGGCGGGAAAGGAAAGCCAGAATTTGGGTTGAATGCAACTTCTTTTAAAACTCGTGAATCATGTGCAATTCCCTCCCATCCGGCCCATACGAATGTGAACATCATATCAAAGTCACAAATTGCTAATACATTTTGAAAGCATTCACCTTTTCCTCTTCCCCTGTAACGAGTCTGTTGATCAACAGGCACGATCGCATGTATAAGAGTTCCATCTAAGGCACCTATTGCTCCAGGAAATATTTCTTTTAGCCTTCTATGTCGTTCGAAGTTATTTGCGCTTACATTAGAAGATGTTGGAACTATAACTTCTCTTGCGAAATTCATCATTGCCTTTAGGACCTCATGAAAACATCTATGAATTGTTTCTGTTGAGTGTTGGAACCTTCGTTTAACCATTCGAAAACGTTCATTATATCCAATGACCATCAAAAACATAGCCAACTTTTCTTCCAAGGTTATTGACTTACTACTTTGCAACCAATTTTTTTGTTTAAAATGATTGCACAATAATATAAATGCCTCACGTGAAAGACGCATCATCTCATGACATTGTGTAGAAGTACCATGCAATAATTCTTGCGTGTATTCATGACCGGTTAATGCCGAATTCAAGTCTCTTATCCTTTTAACATTTATTCTCGAGACTAATGAGAGCCAATACCAACAATAGATAATGAAAACTATAATCTCATCGTCCGAATCCATAAGATACCTATCATAACATAAATAAACTATATCATCCACATAAACATTCATAACATAACATCCAAAACATAAACATCCATGACATAACATCCAAAACATAACATCCATAACATGAAATTCAAAACATTACATCCACATTAACATAACATCCAAAACATAACATCCATAACATAACATCCAAAAAAAAAAAAACAATCAAAGCACAAACTTAGTTAAACAATCCATACTTCGCTCCCGCATTCGTAACCCATTTCTCACAATTATGCGGCTTAAGACGCACCCACAGTTTCCTAAGATCGGCACTCTCACCAAAAAGCAAAAGCGCAGTTTCGTATTTCGCATCCGACTCATCCCAACCCAATGTCTCCAACTTCGCCAAACATGCATCCATATCATCAGAAAGTGCTTGTTTCTCAATCATCATCTTTGCCAACTTGCTAATATCGTCACCAACTTCTATGAGCTTTGATTCTAATGTTGCCTTATGTTTTCGTTTCTCTTCTTTTTTTTGGGACCGAACACTTGACTCCTGACTAACACCTTTACTTGGGGAATCCACTTGAGTGCACTCGACATCCATACCATCCAAATTCTGCTCATACA
Source organism: Ambrosia artemisiifolia (assembly GCA_032199755.1). Classification (NCBI taxonomy): domain Eukaryota; kingdom Viridiplantae; phylum Streptophyta; class Magnoliopsida; order Asterales; family Asteraceae; genus Ambrosia; species Ambrosia artemisiifolia. Next base: position 43,049,172 of record CM063521.1, on the reverse strand, counting down.
CTTCCTCAGAAGGATGAGGAAGCGTAGCACTTGGCCCCCAACTATCAAACCCATTTGAAGTAGACCCCTCATACAATTGACAACAAAGCTCGGGGTAAGCAAGTGGCACAGTTCTCAAAGCTTCTACATACTTGTTAGACTGTGTGAAGAAATATTTTAAAATACTATAACATTAATGAAATATACCACTACTAATTATTAGTATAAAACAAATACCTTCATCTCAATTTGCCACTCTTCTTCTGACAAGTTAAAAGTGTTTGTAACTGGATCATAGACATTCCCGGTTTTGTTTTTAAGCTTTAACCAAGCTGAAAATTTTCCTTTTACAAAATCATAGTGATTCTTCATTTGACGTTGGTCCACTATGAAATTGTTTTGAGTTTTCAAATTTTCAGCTACAGTTTTCCACGACGCTTGTTTAAGACTACTTCCTTCACGTCCATTAACGGTTACTTCATGAACACATGCTTCAAGAAAGGTTTTTTCAACACCTTCTTGCTTCCAATTAATCCTAATCCTTTTCGCCATTTCTTTGGATATTGGTTCCTAAAGATTAGGGATTTAAACCACCTCAATCATACCAATTATCCAATGTTTCTAATATAACAACTAGTAACAATCAACATACAACATAAAAGAAAACATGTATCTTTTTCAACATACAACATAACCATTCTACCATACAACATCAATTCTACATACAACATCTATCAACATACAAAATAACCATTCTACCATACAACATCAATTCTACATACAACATCAATCAACATACAAAATAACCATTCTACCATACAACATCAATCAACATACAACATAACAATCGACATACAACATAGCAAAAACATCTATGAATTTTCAAAATACAACATAATCATTCTACATACAATCAAAAAACCACATCATAATAACCAAATCTGAAATATAAACAAACCATAACAATAACCAATCTGAAAAATATAAACAAACCATAACAATAACCAAATCAAAAAACCAATCAAAAAACCAAATCTGAAAATCAATAACCAATCAAAAAAAAAACTAAAAGAAAAAAAAATCTGAAAAATAAACAAAATATGAAATATAAACAAACCATAACAATAACCAAATCAAAAACCACATCATAATAATTAAAAAAAATGAAAAATCAGTTAAAAAAACGGGATTACCTTTTTTTTGCAGATCTGTTGGTGAAGAGAGGGGGGAGGGCGGCTGGTGGTGTGGAGACAGAGGAGGAAGGCTGTGGTGGTGGGGAGACGGAGGAGGAAGGCTGTGGTGGTGGGGAGACGGAGGAGGAAGGCTGTGGTGGTGGGGAGACGGAGGAAGAGGGCTCGTCGAGGGAGGAGGGGCGGCCGGCGGTTAGGAGGCCGGAGGAGGAGGGGCGGCCGGCGGGTGGTGGTGAGGAGAGGGGTGGGGTGGGGTGGGGCGGAGGTTTAGGGTGGAGAAGATGAGATGAGATGAGAGGTGGAAGATGGGGTTTGTGGTTTGTGAAGGATGAAGGGTATCAGGAGTCAAAAGTTTTATTCAGCATCTCCCATGTGCTGTAGGATTAAGCACTGAATGAATCATTAAGAGCCTTGCATTTTTCCAACCAAACACTATCACCTCTGTCCAATGAAGAGGTGAACCTCTTAATGAATCATTAAGAGGGTAAACAAACAGCCCCTAATACTTGACCATGCCAACTAAATGATTGTGATTTGTTAAAGGAATGATAAGGTATACAGAGCGATGTCTTATCCCGGCTCAGTTTGAGTGCTATGCTAAATAGTTGGAGTATGACGCAAAAGTGGATAAATCGTTTAGCTTGTGTTGCTATTTGTGTAAAGCAGTGATGGGTAGCTGGCATGGTGTATTTATAAAACGAATGGTTTTCGGTTACTAGCCTTATTGTTATCAAGAAATGTTATTCAATTGATTAAGGGGTATTGGATTTTAATAATCCAAACTTTCACCAATTGGCCGGCAATAATATAGACTTAAAACAAAAATCGTGGGTTCGTTGGGCTAAGGAAGGGGATGAAAACTCCTCGTTCTTCCATGGGGTGAATAATTCCAATATGAGTAACAACCGGATTCACGGGTTTATGATTGATGGGATTTGGTCTCATCTCCTTCGATTGTTAAAGACTATTTGTTCTCCTATTTTTCAACAAGGTTTCTAGAACCAGATGAACATAGACCAGCTCTAGTATGTCCGAACATTGGTGCGTTGTCTGATTTGGATGCCTTGGAATTAGTTTGCCCGTTTACTGTGGATGAGATAAAAGGGGCCGTTTGGGAATGCGACGGGGACCGTGCACCGGGTCCTGATGGGGTTAGTATTGGGTTTATCAAGAAATTTTGGGACTATCTCCAGCATGATTTTACTAAATTTTGGCTGACCAACTTAATAGCGGTTGTATGTCCTCGTTTTTGGCGCTTATTCCCAAACGGAAGGATCCAGGAGACTTAAATGATTACAGACCAATAAGTTTGATTGGATGCATAAACAAAATTGTCTCGAAGGTGTTATCCAATCGACTGAAATTGGTCATACATAAGTTGATGTCGGTGGAGCAAACAGCTTTTATTTCAGGTATGAGCATCTTGGATGGTGTCATTATCCTAAATGAGATCATCGCTTGGTTGAAACGCAATAAGAAGGAGGGTTTGATCTTAAAAGTGGATATTGAGAAAGCGTACGACTCGCTTAGCTGGGATTTCATTGACGCAGTCTTGACTCAAATGAATTTTCCAAGCAAGTGGCATGAATGGCTCTCATCCATCATTTCATCGGCTCGGGCTTCAGTGCTTATAAATGGCTCCCCAACACAAGAAGTTCCTTGTCATCGTGGATTGAGGCAAGGCGACCCTCTATCTCCTTTTATCTTCGTTCTAGCAATGGAAGCTTTGGCTTGTGTCATGAAGAAGGCTTGTGATATTGGTGTCTTCAAAGGTGTGTCTTTGACTCCCGGGGGTCCAATGTTATCACATTTCTTATATGTTGATGACGTTGTGTTTTTGGGAGAGTGGTCCTTTGAGAACGTGATAAACCTCAAACGGATTCTCAGGTGCTTTTATTTGGCTTCGGATCTTAGGGTGAATCTCTTAAAGAGTAGTATATTTGGCATTGGTGTGGAGGAGGTCCAAGTCCAATTAATGGCGGGTGTTGGGTTGCTCTAGAGGTTCGTTGCCGCTTAAGTATTTGGGCCTTCAGGTGGGGGTAAATATGAATTTGATCAGAAATTGGGAGCCGATTGTGGATATTTTTAAGAAAAGACTATCTATTTGGAGAAGGAACACGCTATCCTTTGGTGGGCGTATTACGCTGATTAGATCAGTTCTAAACGCACTCCCCACTTATTATTTTTCCTTGTACAAAGCGCCAATAGGAGTTATAAAAAAGCTTGAGAAATTTCGGAAGGACTTCCTTTGGGGGTCAACGCCGGATAAAAACAAGCTGAACTGGGTTTCTTGGAACAATTCTATGGCGCCAAAGGATTACGGAGGGCTGGGTATTGGTTCGCTGCGTATGGCAAATTTGGCCATGTTAGCCAAATGGTGGTCGCGGTTCAAGACGAAGAGGGACAGTTTATGGAGGAAGGTTGTGAATCCGGTTAGGAACCGAATTCGTGGATCGAATATGCATAAACAACTCGGTTTCAGACGGGAGATTCGAGACGAGACAAAAATTAACGATAACAAAGTCATCACAGATTCGTATTACTACAGAAACGGTTACAGACACTGTCATCAGTAGGATAAACATCTATCTCGTGGCCGGGGGAGGTCGGGCATGACCTCCCCCTTGAGAGCATTCAAAGTACAAACTCAAATCACCAAATGAAAACCAACACATGAGATTACTATTTATAGTCCAATACCAGATTCCACCTTCGCCCCTTTTGCTGTGGGCGAATGTGGACTGTTTCCACATTCGCCCCTTTGCTTTGGACGAATGTGGACCAAAGTCCACCTTCGCCCCATTGCACTGGACGAATGTGGAATGTTTCCACATTCGCCCTTTACCTTGGGTCGAACGTAAACTTTGTGTATTGTCCTATATACTTACAAATGCATTAGATCCATAAAATGCCCTTATGGATCACCACAATCTCATGTAACACAATACAAAGACTCAACCCTAGTCTATTCGACAGTGACGTCCACAGAAAGTGCATCAACAAAGGTCATCTGGGATATACAAATAATTCAAGATCGTGGAGTTTTATACCGGTTAGACTATCTTTGCCGGGTCCTTGGAAATCGATTTGTAGTATTGTAACGGACTATGAAGTGGTTGGTATAGATCTGGAAACTCTGTTTCGAGGCTTTCCGGGGAGCAATACTCGGATGTTATTTTGGAAGGATAAATGGTTATTTGACGCGCCACTACAGCTCAAATTCCCAAACCTGTTCCAGCTGGAAAGAGAAAAAAATGCGACCATCTCTGATCGTGTTCTGATGTTCATGGAGGCCGAAATGCACAGTTTTATTGGTCAATACCTCATGCGCATTCAGTAGAGATTCAGGAGCTGCAGGAGCTCTCGACTGCTTTACTGGGGTTCGGTTTTGGGGTAGGTGATGACAGGTGGGTTTGGGAGGCAAACGGGTCGGGTGTTTTCTCTGTTCGGACCATCAGGGGGTTGGCGCAAAAGAAATTCTTCGAGGATCGAGGCTTTGTTATCCATTGGAACTCTTGGGTACCGATTAAAGTTAACTTTCTCGTCTAGAGACTCATACAGGATAGTTTACTTACGGCTGCGGCGCTTGCCCGTAGAAGCATTATTATCCAGAATAGCATGTGCAGGTTTTGTAACGACGCGGAGGAGACGACTATGCATCTGTTTGCTACTTGCAGGTTTGCAATGCAGAGCTGGGACTTCATTTTGGGCTGGTGCAGGCTGCAATCAATATTCGTTCTCGAGCTAAAGGATTTCGCTGTCCTGCACAACCGCTTCAACGGTTCAAGGAAATGGAGGAAAGCGGTATTCGTGGTCATCCAGACGGCTTTATGGGTGTTATGGAAGTGGCGTAATGACGTAATCTTTAATGGAAAGCAGATTAATTTTGGAAGATTAAAAGAAGATATCAAAAGCCTTAGTTTCTTATGGATTAATAACCGAGCAAAAGTCCGTTTATCTTGGGCGGAGTGGTGTAGTTTTAATCTTAATTCGTTGGTTTAGTTTGATTGTATTTTGGTGGATGTTGTATGCTGTTTGGTGGTTTGCCTAATAGTTTGTTAGCCAGATATCTTTGATGAAATAACATTTGTTGGTCTTTCAAAAAAAAAATATGTACTTTAAAAATTCCCAACAACAATCCCAACTTTCAGCGTATTGACCGACAATGAACCTTTGTTAAGTGAGAACTAACTCATTTAGTGGATGATGACGTGGACGCTGATGTAGTCAATGGTCGTGAATCTGACATGCACAAGTATAGGGTTGTACCTACAGGGCTGCGAGTATAGGGTGGTGACCACCAATAGCCTTACAAACTATGATAGGAGTGATGGTGATCGCTCATTGGTGAATGTCACCTTAACGCAAAAGATAATGGTTAAAGTTTAATGTATGCTATGTAAAATTTTATTAACAAACTATGTTATAGTTTCAAGTATTATACAAGCTGAACAATGAAAACTACTTGTTTGTAGTGTATTATAAGACAAGCAGGGGCGTTCCTGAAAATGTTAAAAAAATTTGGGCCCTCGGCGAGATAAAAAAGCTGGGACCTACCTACCCTATAATATAAACTCATCAAGCACATAGTGTAGCAACATGATAGAACATATTTTTTGGAAGAAGCTCTTGATCAATATGCTATTTGACCTGTTAACTTTAAAGTTCTATCTTTATTACCCGTACAAGGTAAAGTATAGCAAGACTTGACCCATTCATAATGGGTCAAAACTGTATTCTTTAAAATTGATCACCTTTAGAAGATGTAAAGATTATAATTTAAGTTTTATACTAACATTCCCTCAACATTGTTGAGGAAAGAAACTAAATTATCAGTTGGGTGAGAAACAACATTACATAATATACCAGCCAAACAACCATTAGCAAAGCTCACTCCAAGCTGAAAACTTTTCACGTAGTATGTATACACCAAATAACATCAAAGAATAAAGTCATAAAGACAATTGTTTCACGTAGTATGTATACACCATTCCTCCTTTTGCAGTTCGTAGTAAGGTTGTAAACGATTAAACATTCTGTGAACCGTTTGATAAGAAGTAAAAACATGAAATGTCCTTTTGGTTAAACGAACAAATGTAAACAGACTTCCCGGTCTGCTTATTTGTTTGTGTTTGTTCATTTATGTATTAAGTGTATTTAATAAAAAAACGAGCACAAAAACGTCTCTATTCATTCTCTATTCATGCTCATTTGATTTGTTTCACTGATTGGTATTTTATCTCTTTATCTACAATTTAAAATTACAACATTAATACACAACCAACTAATTGAAAAAAAACATTTGTACATTCTTCATATCTTAGGATGGGCGGGGCATAACTCGGTAAACACCACAAACCAAATGCGTCAACTACCATTGACGTCTCAACTGCTTTCTAAAACGGCTTCTAATCTACACCTATTAGCGTTTCAACTCCTTCGCCCCATTTCAACTCAGATATAACATCCCATTAAGTGGTGGAGTGGTGGAGTGTATGTGATCAAAGGTTCGATCCCCACTTTCAACATTTATGGTTTGGTATCCGGGTGAAGATGGAATACGAGTGGCGCCGATTCGAATCTGACGGGCGGTGAGGTTTTACCTAGTTCTATAACACTGTCGTGCCTTCGGGCGGGTGGGGCTCGGGTTTCCGCGCATCAGGAGAAGGCAGGGGCTGCTAGAGGTCGAGTAGTCGATTCTTGGGCACGGCGCCCCGCAAGGGTGGTTGCCAGTTGCCACACAGTTATTCGCCGATAAAAAAAATAATAATAATAATTACATTTATGCAAAGTAACACTGTAACAATACTATCATACGCAAAACATAACACACAAACAAAAAACAAGCCGTCCATATATTCAAAGATAATGAAGTGTATATCTACCCATGTTCTATGATTGTCTTTCATCAAACGGTTCCACCCCAACACCCACCTAACCACTCTCACCAACATCCGTGTTCTACACGCACCAATCACTTCCCAACCAGGTGTCTCCACCAACCACTCACCAAGCAACGTGTATTCCACGCGCCAAAGTCACGCGTACCTTTAACACCTTGTTTCTTATTGGTCCACGTAGCACTTTCACAGCAAACTTGAGCTGCTAATCAATAATAATCATTCTGTCTTCTCAATTTGTCTTTTTTAAGGCAATCATTCATCCAATTCGAGTCAATTTTCAATCTTGACCGTCAAATTAAGGTTCAGAGAGTCGTTTCCATGGGTTTATGGGAAGCTTTTCTCAATTGGCTTCGTGGGTAATTATTTTTATTATTATTATTATTGTTATTAATTTGCATCAATTGTTGATTTGGGTTTCGTAATTTGATTGAATTGTTTTTGTTTCTGTTATGAGTTTGTGATTTTATCTTCGAATTGAGATATTATTTATTTGTTAGGGGATCTATGTGTTTAATTATAATCGGTAAGATCAGGTTTGCTATTATAAATAAGGGGTTGCGGGCAGCTTGTTGCGTGTTTACTTGTTACCACTCTTATGTAAATTTGTGATAGTTTTTAGATGATTGATTCTTGTATACATTAAAAAGATTAAAACAAAATCATGTTTCTTAAAGATTATTTTAAAAACATGTTAAAACTGGCCGGTACAACATGTTGAACCGTTTTATAGCCCAACCTGGTACGGTATAAAAAGAAACCATTTTGACATGTTTAGTTTGGATGTGAGAGCGTGTAATAGGTTGAGAATTGCGAGAACTGCATAATGCATGTGTGCCTTTTGCTTTAGGTGTGATGCGGTTCTCGCAGTTCTCAATGTAATAATGGTTATGAAATTGGATTGAAAAGTAGGAAAAGTGTTTTTCTTTGCGCGCGTGTGTGTGTAATGAGGGTTTTAAATAAGAAATGCTAAATATTTAGGAACAGATAATTTAAAAATCGTGTATCCGCGGGTGAATTCATGTAATCTACTATGGTTTCTAATGTCTGATTTTTATAGATGGTGTATTATGTGTGAATCAAGTGGTTTCTGAATGTTTAGTGGTTCTCACTTGAATGCACCTGTAGATGAGATAAGCATTAACAGGAAAATACTTTCATTGACAATGATATAGGTGTATTGGACATAAATGACAGTTCTAGTGGTCACAGATTACTCTTTGTTATGGAAATAATTTTAGAAACTCTAGCTTCCACTAAAGTTTCGTTCTAAGTTCTACTCGTTTTAAGGCAAGTCTCTGTTATAATATGAATATATGATACTTGGGAAGATTAGTCATTGTATAACTGCGTTGTTCATGTATCTTTGGCTTTTCAATATAGGAACTAAGTCCTAGAGCTTAACAAGCAAATATATCCGAAGTACGGGTGTTTTTTGTTGATTATCAGAAAAAAACTGTCCACTGTCTTTGTTCGCTGTCTATTAGTCAAACCTATGTAATAAATGGGAATAATCCTAAAAAACTAGTCAAGTAGAATTTGTAAAAATCAGTAATGATCCTTATGATAATCACAATATTAATCTTGCAATCCTCATCATCCTTTGTGTTAGGAAAATTTAATCTAAAATTTTTAAGTATTTGGAAATTGGATGCAAGTTCTGCAAACATCCTTTTTGCAGTCATGTACACTTGTTGTATCTTAAGGTTGTTCCTTCGGCAGCGTAGGGACCAAAAGATTAATCTTGCGTGCACATGTGGTCTGACTAACTCTTTGGGCATCTCAAAATCAGTATGCAGTATGCTTAATCTCTCTGGAAGCAATATCGACATCATTTTCGTCGTTGGCACCCCAAACTCAGTATTTTTACATTTTCGTGGGACTTCCAATATGGCCTCATGTGCTTGAGTTGACTCATAATATTTATATTTGCAAATGAGACATAATATCAAGATCGTAGATATCAAATATGGAAATATGCTATTTTCTTAGCTAATATTGGAATTAGGCTACTTCGTTAGTTAGTTAGTTATGACAAGTATGTTATGTCCCTAGTTACCGAAGTATGTTAAAGTATGGTTGGGTGATTAGTTGATTGGGCATGATTTGATGATCTACTGCATATGAAATTAGGCTTCGTGGGAGAGGAGCTTACCTCTCGAAAGCAAGTAAAAACAAATAATTATTCCAACAATAATCAGATTCTTGTTAATATAATAATCCTCGAGATAAACTTAATCGAAAGGAAATGACCTTGTATTCAGTTATAGAGAATACTGACTTCATTTCTACAAGTGGATGAACTTATCTTATTGTCATATGTTGCAGCCTCTTTTTCAAGCAAGAAATGGAGCTCTCTTTGATAGGGCTCCAGAATGCTGGGAAGACATCCCTTGTTAACGTTGTTGCTGTAAGTAAAATGCACCATTTTCATATATGTAATAGGTAGTCAAAGGTGCTATGCGCACTCAAGGGCCAAGGCGCTTAAAAAGCGAGGTCTTTTTTAAGGTGCACAGTTTAAACAGATCATTTTAGGGCTTTCACATATATTAGGTGGTTCGAGGCCATTTTTGGATGTTTCAGACTGGTTTATTGCAGAATTTGGCCGGAATGTGCACCTGTGAACCTTAATAGACGCAGGGCACTTTTGCTGTACTGGGCTGTGCCTGGGCGCCTTTGACTATGTATTTGTATCAATTATATTAATCTTGTTCTTGTGTGCTGAAACTGACTTTGATCGCTTTTCCCTGTAGACTGGTGGATATAGTGAAGATATGATCCCTACAGTGAGTTTACTCTTGAATTCATGCCATATTAAGTACTAAATGTGTGTCTCAGTGTCAATAATTTAACAGAATTTATTTTAATTTTCAGGTGGGATTCAATATGCGCAAGGTAACGAAAGGAAATGTGACAATAAAGCTATGGGATCTTGGTGGTCAGCCCCGATTTCGCAGCATGTGGGAGAGATATTGTCGTGCAGTTTCTGCCATTGTGTATGAACCCCTCTCATTCCTTATCTGCAACATTACACAATACTACTTTTCTTTTTCTTGAGTTCGAAGATTTTAGTTTCGTTATGCTGATGCCTAGGGGTGTTTAATGAACCGTGTTCATGAGTTGGCGGGTCAAACTCGACACGAACCTGGAAATTTTACACGAAACACGTCATGAGTTTCCATGGGTCACAACCTGTTTAACCTAAATTTTTATTTTAGTTTATCTTTTGCATTTTAATAGCTAAATATACAAAATTAGAACCAAAAAAAAAAAAAAAATACAGATGTATATCAATTTATGTTTAAAGTATAAAACATGATCACACTCTTTTATCTTGTAAAATTTGGCATAAAGCACTCAATCAATTATGACATAATACAGATATATTAAATTGTGTTTTTTTTTTAAATAAACATGTCAACCTGCGAACCTATCAGGTCAACTTGAACACGGCCAGTTTAGCTAAACGTGTCTGTAGGGTCGACCCAAAGCTAACCTGAACCCATACTAAACCCAAACCCCTGAATTCTGTGGTACGTTTGTGTCGTGTCAGAAATATAGATTTACGCCACTACCGTAAGACGGATAAACAAAATATATATTGATGATTTGGGTATCGCCGTATCGGGTTAAAACGGGTTTGGCTTATAACTGGTGGTTTTTTTATACGGACCAGGTATGTCGTTGATGCTGCGGATCAGGATAACTTGAACACATCAAAGAGTGAACTTCATGATCTTCTAAGCAAGCCAGCACTGAGTGGAATACCTTTGCTTGTTTTGGGAAACAAAATCGACAAGGAGGGTGCCCTTTCCAAGCAAGCGTTAACCGATCAGATGTAAGTAAACACGTAACAACACTATATATATATGCACACATTCTCTAAACTCTATATATATTTATACTATACAACACTTATGCAGGGATCTGAAATCTATTACGGATAGAGAAGTGTGCTGCTATATGATCTCGTGCAAGAACTCAACAAACATCGACTCGGTCATTGACTGGCTCATCAAGCATTCCAAATCCAAAAGTTAAGTCTTGATCTTGTTGTTGAGTTGGGAGTTTACTAATCTTGATCTAATGAATTGTTGGAGTATTCTGTTGCCATTTTTCATGTCTTACTTGAGTGTGGCTAGCTGCTCTTCTCAGCAGCTGTGTATTAATTGTTTTGTGAACAGTTTCCATGTATAGACTTGATGAATCACTGAAGTTACTTGTTGGTATTCAAAAATATTTGTTTTTTTTTTGTATTTTTCCAGTTAAGGTTTTGTTGTTTTATTTTGTATATTATTAAGGATTTTGCTATTTGGTTGCCTATAGTAGTACTACTATGCTTCGTGTAGGTTTAACTGTTGAGTTGTAATGGATTCACGGTGTGTGTAATTGATGTCACACCCTGGCAATCGCCTTCGTTTATAGTAAGTAGTACTACTCTCCTTCGTTTATCACCCGTTAACACAAGTTAACGTCGCGTGCTTAGTGATTGATGTCACACCCTGGCCATCCGCTAATGTTGTTGCTCTGATACCACTTGTATACAAATACAAAGAACGAATAAAATGAGGTCCTAGAATTGCTACAATAAACAACATTGCTCCATTCCACCAGAAGAGGGCCTAGCCAAGCAACAACATTAGGGGATATCAAATTATATCATGATGACTCGTTTTGACCCTTTATATAATTTTATTAGACCCAAATTAACACTTTTTTTTTACCCAAATCAACTTATTTCTTAAACATATGTAGTGTTCTTGCTACTACTATAATGCCACATTACCTTCCATAGCTATTCTCTATCACAATCTTTTGGTTACCGTATTTATTTCTTCGCCAATGCAACCCTCACTATACTTCGCCCATGTCTCTAACCTATCTCTCTCACTTTTACATTACCCATATTGCATCACGTTGCCACTACTATATGGAGTCCAAATTTGTTCATTCATCACTGCTATATGGAGTCCAAACGTGCTAGCCTTAACTAAGCTCAAACCATACCTCAAGTGTAACCGTAGCTCGAACTTAACTTGTCTAAACCCATAAACTCTCTGGTCCAATTGACAATTGCTTGCTTGCTTTCACCCTTCAACTTACCCATTAAACATTTCGAAATTAATATTAATATATATTTATATTTTATAACAGAATAACAAAAGGAAAAGATATATTTAGTAAAAAAAGAGAAATCTGTTTAAAATTTTATTGACTGAAACAGCAGAAAGAAATATGATTCAATTTCCAATCTCTGAAATAGTCTTTAAGGCTGGTTTCCATTGTCCGCCAAAGGGACTTTCATCTACTTTCCTGCCACCATTTTTTCTTCTGCTGCCATTCTGCAATATGTTTTCTTTTTTAATAAATATTATTATTATTATTAATAAAAAAAATATTTATACAAAAACAATTTGGCTTAAAATAAAACTCATGATGATTAAAATTATAAATCTACCAAAACATAAGTAAAACTGCAAATCTACACCAATACAATCTTTATATCTTTTAACTTATTCATGAGTTCATTCAGTGTGAAATCCAATTTGACCGGTTCACTTAGAGGTCCAGTAACACGACTGGTTCACTTTCTTGTCCGGTTCAAAAAACAAGTGGTTCAATCAGTCACTATAGTCTAAAATTTTTTTATAAACCACATTAATTTAAAAAAAAGTAATATGTTTTTAGTTTTAAAAATATAGTTAAAACTTTTTTGAAGCAAAATTAATCACTATTAAATATTAATTATTTAAAATATATAGGATAATTAATTACTATTTCATTTATTTATCATGTTACTAGAATTACTAGAATAGAATATGAGTGGGCTAGTAAGTAGAACACGTTTACTTCATGATAGTTCAAAATTTTAAGTTTTTCAACAACTAAACGACCCTATGTTATGTAAATGATTACGTTACTCGTATAAAAGTCACCGTAAAAAAAATATTACATACCTTGCTAGAACCAATCTTTAATACTGGCGCCGTAGCAACAACCGTCTCCTTCACCGGTTCAATCACTCCTCTCTCCATCAACAACTTCCCGAGCTTCACACACTTCTTCGCAGCAAACTCTTTCAACACATCTAATACATTCAACAAACACATAATAATGTATTTAATTAATTATTTACAACAAATGAGTCTTACTCCTTTACATAAATAATCCTAAACTATTCATCCTTTTTCCACGTATTAACCTGACGCCTCCCTGTAACCTATTGCAAACTATAAAGTTTTATGGTTACCTTCGTAGCTAATGAGTCGGTAAACTTGTCCAGCAAGCAACCGATCATTTGTCCGCAAAAGCTTCAAATACTTTATCTCCGGCGACTTAACCAGTTGTCCTACGTAGTGACCTGGATTTGCGTCCATGACGTCACCAGCAGTAACCGACTGGTAAATCGTCTCCAGTTTATATCCTGGATGCACCACCACCACCACCGCCGTAGCCTCCGCCGTGTGACAGTTCCCCATATAAAATTCAATATCTGTTAGATTTTATTTTTTTATAAGGAAGTTTTGCGTATATATATTGAGTTTAGAAGGGTACGTACAGAGAGAATGAGAGAAATAAGGATGACGTACGTGATTTATGAAGATGATGAAAAAGCAAAACCTAATCGTTTGGATATGATATAATATTCGATAGGGGTATCTGATCATATGATCGAGTTTCAAGGATGACGATGATGATAACGTATGTGAATGCTGAATAAATGATGTACGAACAGAGATGAAATTGTTACATTGATTGATGAGTATTTGGAGTGGAATAAGAGGATAAAGGTTTCGACGGTGATGTGACATGGGAGAAAAAAAGGGTAGTGCAATTGCAATGGAGGTGAATGCCTTGGAGTTGGGGAAAGTAGAATGAGTCAATGAAAGTGGACAGTAGTAGTAGTAGTAGTACGGTTCTGTGATATTCAGTTCGTCATACCTGTCTCCATCAAAACCTGCAATAAGATCGCTGGATTATCCATGGTTAATGAGGGTACAGGCCGGGTATTAAGTTAGGCTGGGCCGGCCCAGTCGGGTTTTATAATACCTTGTTCTAGGTTTGAAACTGATCGGGTATTGAGAGGAATAGATACGGTTTGGATATTGATACTAAGGAGAAAAACCAAATGCTAGGAATTGGGTAGAGTGTGATCGGGTTCCGGGTATAACTAGGTATCAAAATCGGGTATGAGTTAGGGTATTAATACTTGGTTTTAAAAATTGAGTTTTTTTTTTAATTATTTTACACAAAAATAAATTCGGTTAAAAACTAAGGGCACAAGGGGCGCTCAACTGATTTGCTTTTCACTTCACTGATTTCTACTAATCCTGCACTGCCACATCATTTCACTGATTTCCTTTACTGAAACACTTTTTTGTAGGCAGCACTTCACTGATTCTTTACCCAACTATCAATTATTTTCACACATAATAATAATAATAACATATAATAATAAAAAAATTAAAAAATAAAAAATTAAAACTAGTGACTTTTGTAAGTCACGATGGGAAAGAAAATAAAATTAAAAAATTGAAAGTTGGAGGCACAAAAGTCCAAAGAAAACTAATGACTTTTTTTCTCTCTCTATACACTCCACATACACACAATACACATATCTATACATACACAACTTATACTTATCACCATCTTCATCTTCATTTTCAAGCTTTCAACAAAGTTAAAAAAAAAGCCCTTGCAGCTAAAGAATAGAGAGAGAGAAAGAAGAGTCTAAACCATAAAAAAGAATAAAATTGTGTGAAAGTTTGTGCCACATCCGTGAACCAGCACGGTAACTAGAACCATAATTTGGTTCACGGGATCACTACCAGCATGGGTGGTTGCGGTGTTACTGTGCTAGTAGTGGGGTATCCGTGACCAATTATGGTAGCGCCCCGTCCCCCCTAAGCTTGGTTTGTAATTTGTAAAAATAATTTACGATAACATAAATTTACTCAAGTATAAATTATTTGTTTTATAATTTGCATTTTAAATGACTTAAATATAAAAAGTTATAAAGTAAACATAAAACTATACTTTAAAATTTTGGGTATTCTATCAGGTATTAAAAATTGGGTATTGTATATGACAGGTTATGGGTACAAACCAAATACGGTTTCCAGTACAGGTATTAAGCTCAAAATGTGTACCCTATCTATACCCTACGGATAGGTATATATTAACTAGGTACAGAAATAACTGATTTTGGATTATTTTTTTCTCGGCTACGGGTTTTTCCCACCTCTATTCATCATTCCGTGACACACCGGAGTGTGTAAATATCAATGGACGAAAAACAAAGTCACAATAATATTGTATTAAGGAAATTAGGTCATGTTCACAATGCCAAATAGATGTCATGCTTGCAACTAATTGATAGCGTGTGGGTGATACACCATGTTAAATATGGCTTTCCACAGCCAATCCAGCAGCAATAACGGAAGCGGCAAAAACTGGTTAAGAGGTCATTGTCAATACGATTTATCTCAGATTAGATGGTCACATGCTCGTCCAAGACTCCAAAGACACTTTTAAAACAAATTAAGAAGCGAGTGCTGATTCTCGAATGTGTGTACGTAACATAGGCCACTATCTCTTGATCTACTTGTATTGTTTTATAACTGACTTGATCGTTATAGCTTATATATACTACTTATGGACTCGGTCTAACCTAAAATCTTTCTCTCTATTTTAGATCAAATCCACTAGATCAAGTCACTTACATCTTCTAGATGCCTTTATCATGTAGTAAACCTTTATATGGTGGAACATACATCTCTCTGAAAGGTACTATCATCAGTACTCCGCAACTTAGGTCTAACATATACTTGAGTATCGGACCAACAACACACGAGGCTCCTTTTTATGCCTTAATTTTATGGTGGTTACTAAATATCTATTCTTGTTCTTGCTTTTGCTTAAACTTGTTCATCATGACCATCATCATCAAATCTATTTTAATTGTCACATCGATTAATTTGAAAAATAAGAAAAATCACTTCCTCAAGTCGTTAATTGGGTCAAGTTATTAGATTGAAGGATTGTAAGTTGGCGGGTGAACATGTAAAAGACCAACATATTTATTCATGCATGCCAAAACGATAAACCTTGATTCATACACACTTAAAACTATGACGTGTTCTTTTCATGTTTCTTATCAACCCCTTCATATTCATTTGTGAATACGAGTAGTACATGATAACTTGATAACAATTTAAATAACTAAGCACCCCGGCTAAGATGAAGTTTTTTTTTATAACTAGTGGCCTTTTAATTGAATTTTTTCTTTGTCAATCATTCTTGATAAACAAGCTTGGATTTTTACGTTTAGCTACATTTAGAGGTTTTCGGTTTCGGTATTAACCGGTATCGGTACGAGATTTGTATTTTAAGGTAAAATACCGATACCGTACCGTATCATATGTTTTTGGTATCGGTATTGGTATTGGGTTTTGGGATTTTTCATATCGTTATTATCGGGATCGGTATCGGTACCGTACCAATCCCATCCCCAACACATCCCTACTACTTACAACCACTTATCAAATTATAGAGGACTCACTCACATATTTATAGTAAACCTAACGTGAATACTCTTAGGTGGTGTTTGTTTTTCTCCCAGAAGCACTTCTGACCTCTTTTGTCTGCGTCGCGCAAACGCGGGCAGACGTTTGGGGCAGGCATACTGTTTGTTTTTCGGAAGACATTTCACTCCAAAAGCTCTTCCTGACCTCTTCTTGGTGCAGACTTGGACCAAAGTCTTCTAAGGTCTTCAAAGGTCTTCTCCTCTTCTCTTCTCCTCACCCACCACCACCACCCACTACCACCACCACCACCACCGTCACCCACCCACCACCACCACTTAGCATCGTCCACCACCACCGTTCACCACCACCACCGTCCATCACCACCACGGTCCACCACCACCCACCACCACGGTCCACCACCACCCACCACCGTCCACCACCACTACCACCACCCACCACCACCATCACCCACCACCACCACGGTCCACCACGGTCCACCACCCACCACCGTCCACCACCACCACCGCTACCACCACCACCCACCACCACCTACCACCGTCCACCCACCACCGTCCACCACCACTACCACCACCCACCACCACCACCCACCACGGTCCAGCACCACCACCACCCAGTGGCGGATCCAGAAATTTTTTTGACGGGGGCACAAATTTATTGGATTAAAAGAAAACAAGTCAAAATGGTAGGGTAAAAGCAAACCAATTCATACCTATCTGCTTAATGATAAACGGATAACAAATCAAGTCGTAAAATATATGTTATGTAATGAGGTCGGTTTTATCAAAATATATTTATAAAATTATCTTTACTTAATTTTAAAAAAACATACAAACAATAATAAAGCGTAAACTAAACTGAAAAAAAAAAGAAGAAAAAGTTTTATTATATCAAATTATATGCCATTAAATACCATTAAAGCGTTGAAGGACTCCTCGAAACTTGGTTTCAATTAAAGAAATTAAAGAAATACTTTCTAGTCATCTTCCTTGTTTAACCTAAAACTCCAAGCAGAAACACATGCCACTTCTATCGTCGGAAAAAACAAACGGAAAAATATATGTATACACACAAGTCGCGTCGGATGGACGGTGGGCACATGCCCACCCTCGGAAAAAACAAGTCGCGTCCACCACCACCACCACCCACCAACGTCCACCACCACTACCACCACCCACCACCACCACCACGGTCCACTCACCACCACCACCTACCACCGTCCACCCACCACCACTACCACTACCCACCACCGTCCACCACCACCCACCACCATGGTACACACCACCACGGTCCACCCACCACCACCACCGTCTACCACCAGATTGCTGTAAAAACTCAGTTTATTTAAATTTAAGTTTATTTCAGCAGCCTGCAGTCGTTAACAAACAAACAGTCTTCTTCTTGCAGACTGCAGACCTTTGGTCCACCTCTTCTTCTGCAGATGTCTGCAGATGTGGCCCGCAGACTGCAGACCTTTTCCTGCAGAAAAAACAAACAACACCTTAGCTTAGGCTCTAGTCCATATTCAAACTTAGGGTCTGTTTGGTATGGGGTAATGGAATGAGAGAGGGAATGGAATGGAAGAGGTAATGGAATGGGAGAGGTAATGGAATGGATCATTACCATTCCATGTCTTGTTTGGTTATCATGTGGGAATGGAATGAATTCTTACTTTGTGTTATTTGGTATGTAAGAAAAAACGAAAAATATAAAATCGATGGTGAGTGGTTGGGTGGCGGCAGTGACGGTGGTGGTGGGTAGCGGCGGCGGCGGCAACGGTGGTGGTGGCAGTGGCAGTGGGTGATGGCGGTGACGATTTGTGGGTGGGCGACAACGGCAGTGGTGGGTTGCAGCGGTGACGGTGGGTGGTGGTGGCGATGACAGTGGTGGAGGCACTGGGTGGCAATGACGCAGGTGGTGGTGGTGGTTGGACGGTGGTGACAATGGTGGGTTACGACGATGGTAGCAATGGTTGTGGGTGGCGGCAATAGGCGGTGGTGGTTAGATGATGACAACGATGGTGGGTTGTAATAATAATAATAATAATAATAATAATAATAATATATTTGCTTTCATTCCTTGAAGGAATGAAAAAAAAACACCACCTTACTAAGGAATGAAAATTCTTAAAATGGAAGGAATCCCATTCCTTATGGAATGATCCATTCCATTACTACATGGTAACCAAACATGTTTAATTTCATTCCATTGGAATGATCTATTCCATTCCACCTTTGATTCCTTCATACCAAACGCTACCTTAAAGTCGCTCAATCTAAATATTTAATTAGCCAATTTCAAATAACTCAGAAGCTATCCTACTTAATTACACATAAGCTTTGTACAAACCGTCAACCCTAACCTAATTCCACCTAAAACAAAAATATCCACAGACCAATTAGCCAAAAGACGAATTCTAGAAACCAATCAAATCCAAAAGTTCAAAACTTAAATAATAAACATACAAATGTTCAATAGTTAAAACTCAAACTCAATTATGAAAATGACATTTCTGTCATTTTTATATATGCAACTAAAAATATCTCAAAAAAAATATATATATATATATATATACAAAATAAAACCAAACGGAATAACCGAGGCATCTACGCATCTATTTTCCTTGTATAAACCAGGAGGCATTACGTCGAACACCTTATGTTCATGGTCGACATTAAAGTAAACCCCTTATATAAATAATATTATAATCATTTCCCCTACGTATTTCTTGGCGGTTCATAGATTTTATATTAATTTCAATCCCTATTTCTTGATTTCATAATCAATCCTTAGCTCTATCCGCCTCTAAATCCTCTAATAATATTCTCTGTTATCAAGATCAAGAAAAGACAACAATTTATTACAATTACACAATAATCTCTGTTTTTCATACCTAAATTGTCAAATTAAACCCATTATATTCAAGAATCCTCATCTGGGTCTTCGAAATTTTAGGTAATTTTGATTAATTTTAGCTGATTAGCATCAATTGCGCATACTATACGTAACGTAACCCTAATGTTGTTAATAAAAAGAGGGGTTTGTTCAATTCTTGATATTTTTGCAATTGACGAAATGGGTTACTGTTTTTTTAACAATTGATGTGAATTTTGTAGGAATGGGTAAACAGAGTGGTGTTGATTATGATCAATTGGTTGATGGGATGATAACAAAGGAGGAAAATAAAGGGAAGAAGTTATGGAAGAAGGTGAAGTATCAGCTGGTTGAATATCACTCTTTGCCTGCTTATATGAAAGATAATGAGTTTATATTGGGTCATTATCGAGCTGAGTGGCCTTTGAAGCAGATTTTGTTGAGTATTTTTACTCTGCATAATGAGACTTTGAATGTTTGGACGTAAGATTATTCATTTTCTGTTTTAGTTTTGGTTTTGGTTTTGGTTTTGGTTAGTTTAATATGTGACTGTTTTGATTTAGTGTAAGAATTTTGCTTCATGACATATTCATGTCCTGAAAATAAGCTGTGTTTAGTTGGTTTATTAAGTTTACTAAGCGTGGGAATATTGTTTGTTTGGTTAATTGTATTCGGTTGCGTGTAAGCGTTTTGAGGATGATCATGTTTGTAGGACTATTCGATGGTGGATAAGCGATAAAGATTAAAAAACAGTTGAAATTGGTGTGGGTTATGATTTAACATAGTTGATCCAGATTGTGTTGAATTGAATATACACATAAGTTTGTAAAGATCAGTCTATTTAGTTTATCGTTTTTTTTCATCTTCTTAAAGTTATGATTTTGATTGCATGATGTAAGTTTACTGAACATGGAAAAGTGATCCGTTCGGTTAGTCTCGTATACAATCCATAGTTGTTAAAGGCGTAAGGTGCACTCAAGGTGCTAAGGGTGAGCCTTGGGCCTCAGTGCAAGGCGCTTAAAAATCAAGAGCTTTTTTAAGCAACGAACACAATATAAAAATACATGTTTAGGAGTTTTAAACATGTTTTAGGATTCTTTCGGGTTAGTTTAGGTTGTTTTAGCCTTTAGGTTGATTATAGACTTGTTTAGGGCTGGTATAATTGTTTTAGACCTGTTCAAACAATTGTTGGCCGGAATTCCGTCGGAACTTGCCTGAAAAATGTGCCCAAGGGCATGAAAGTAGGGCTTTTGAAGCGAAGCGCAAAGGTTGCGTTGAGCCTGAAAAGTGAGCCTAGGTGAGCGCCTGATTGGGCTTTGAAAACAGAGATGCAATCATGTTTTAAAAGGAAATTAGGAATGATCATGTTCATGTACTATGCTTTGGTAGAAAAGAGACCAAGATTTAGGGCTGGCAAATCGTGTCCCTAACAGGTTAACAGGTCTCTGACGCGCGCGAACAAATCAAGTTCTAAAATGAACACGACTCGTTTAACTCATTTATATCTCATGTTTATAACACAGTTTTATGTTTTATGTACCAAAAAAGGGAAATGAAAGATTTTTGCCTCTTAATTCTAAGTATTAAAAAAAGTCAAAAAATCAAATAGTGTACTTTTCAGTCAAACAGGTCTTATCGTGTCTTAACAGGTTACCCATTGCCAGCCCTACCAAGATTCGAAAACAGTGGAAGTTATGATCTTTGATTCCATGGTGTTGTAAGTTTCCAGACGTGGAAAGGTGATTCATTCGGTTAATCGTATTGAATCACCTGTGAAAGTTTTGAGAATGATCATGTTCATAGTACTGTTCATTGGAAGACAAGAAACAAACATTTAAGAACATTTACAATTGGTGTGGTTTATGATCTAAATTCTAACATCATAAGTTTGTAAAGATCATTCAAGTTAGTTTATCTTGAATCTTTATTAATCATTTTGTTTTATAAAGTTGTGATGTTTGATTGCATCATGTTGTTTTTTATTGCAGACATTTGATTGGTTTCTTCCTATTCCTAACCCTAACAATTTATAGCGCAAAGATGATCCCGAATGTTGAGCTTCCAACACTTAAAAATTTTCCGGACGTGCATAAACTTCGTGAAGATCTTTTGACTTGTATTCCTTCTTTGCCAGATTTCTACAAAATTCGTTCGGAAATAAAGACTTCTTTCCCTTCGAATTGGCATATTGTGGAACTCCTTTGTAATTGTTTGCCTGAACGTTTCTCGCAAAGCAACCATACTGACGTTTGTGTTCTGGTAATGTTGATTTTGTCAGTTCTTTTTGGCTCATTTAATTTATGTACAACGGCTAGTTATATTAGTAGATTAAAACTGGCTTTATGATATAAGTATGATGCACATAGGTGTTTTGATTGACATTGGTTTTGTGTAGGGTGTTAAGAAAATATTTTATGCTTGCATGTTAAATTTGCTGATTTAGGTTTTCTAACCTTTTCCCTGATTATTTTCAGCATAGTATGAAGGAGGATCTGGCGAACATAATCGCACCGTTAATGACCCGACCCATAACCCGATGGCCATTCTTCGCTTTCTTGGGTGGAGCCATGTTCTGCCTCCTAGCAAGCAGCTTATGCCACCTGCTCTGTTGCCACTCGAAACGTCTATCCTACATCATGCTCCGCCTCGATTATGCAGGCATTGCAGCGTTAATATCCACCTCATTCTACCCGCCCGTCTACTACTCCTTCATGTGCCACCCATTCTTCTGCAATCTTTATTTAGGATTCATAACTGTTCTGGGAATCGCCACAGTGATGGTCTCGCTTTTACCCGTTTTTGATCGACCCGAGTACCGTATCATCAGGACCGGGCTGTTTCTCGGGATGGG
Source organism: Ambrosia artemisiifolia (assembly GCA_032199755.1). Taxonomy (NCBI): domain Eukaryota; kingdom Viridiplantae; phylum Streptophyta; class Magnoliopsida; order Asterales; family Asteraceae; genus Ambrosia; species Ambrosia artemisiifolia. Next base: position 43,026,833 of record CM063521.1, on the reverse strand, counting down.
GTTATCCGGGGCAGGACCGATATTTCACAAACTCATCCTGTTTTGGAACCAACCCGAGGCTGTACATACAACTGGATATGAGATCTTGATGGGTTTGTTTTACGGGATTGGTAGTTTGATCTATGCAACGAGGATACCAGAACGGTGGATGCCGGGTAGATTTGATATCGCGGGTCACAGTCACAATCTTTTTCATGTGCTGGTGGTGGCCGGAGCATATACGCATTACCGGGCAGGCCTCGTGTATCTGAAATGGAGGGATCTTGAAGGGTGTTAGATGGGGAAGAAGTATTTGCAGGCAGACATACAGACATTGAATTATGCCGTAAGGTGCTAAAGCTTTGTTGTAGAGATTTAGACTTTCTGTAGTAGGAATAAAATCGATGTTGTATGAATCTTGGAAAACCTATGTTATATATGCAGTTATTAGTACTATCTTTGCTCCATAATTTTTGTTTTTTCTTCTTGTTTTATGTAGTGTTTTGTAACCGGACCAGTTATCGAATTGGCAGTCTTGCTGGTCATTTATAGTAATGTTTCGACTCCCAAGGGCCAAAGGTTTGTTTTTAGTAGGAGTGGTGGCGCATCTTAATGCCCGTCTACCTGCTATGTTAATGTAATTGCTAATTTATTATATAAAATGGAATTCGACAAAAAAACAAAATATGCAACTATTTTATATTTTGATGTGGATTTACAGTAATATGAGTTTTGTACTGTAACAAAAATTTGAAGCATCAAGTTGGAAATGAATCAGTTATCTATATCTATATCTATACTATATATAAAGCATGAGGGAGGGATGACCGCAAAAGTTAAGTAATTACAAGCGTTTATGCTTATAGTACAATACTAAAAAAGGTTCGTTGAGGGGTAAAATTGTCTTTTTATACTCTGTAATCTATACTACTAGGTATTTATTAATACTATCACATTAAAACATTCACGACCTTCCCTTCAATCAATGTCACTTGCAATTGAAAACTATACTGAATGCTTGATAAGGCAACCCTTGAACTACTATCGATTGAATGAAGGCTACCAAGGAAGGGTCTCACCTTCAACTTTAATACAACACATTAAACCCCATCGTTTGAACTACTATACATTAAATGTTGTATTTTCTGTTTTTTTTTTGTTGGGTTATATATATGCAATCTGTATTAACATTCTCATGTTCGGCTTAATATGGTCTGGTTACTGGTTTAAATGTCACGTTGAGAGTGTTAACGTGATATTTAAACTAATAAAACATGCTTTCTTCTTCTGTCTCTCATTCTTTTATTGCTTTCAATACCAGGCGGTGGTTATGGGCGATTGTTGCCTCGGCAGCGGTGGAGGCGGTCGGTTGGCCGTCGACGGATCTTCTTCTCATTCATACGCCAATGTTCCAAAACGACGCCATTGATGGTTTTCTCAAGTCTCGGGGATACCATGGCCTCTACACTCAGATCAAGGTTTTTATTATACTTGTTGTACATTATATGAATAATAGGTTTTGAATTGTTTTATAAAATGTTTTATTGATGAATTTCATATGTTATGGGACTTTTTGGAATTAATTCAACATTGTACTTTCTTCTAGGAAAAGTAGTGATGTGCCGGGTAGTAAGTTACTCTTCTTTCGAAGAAAGAATGAGTGGTCTAATTTTGAACCCCGCAGCAACGTGCGGGTTCCCCACTAGTATGGTTAATAAGATATTTGAAAGATTAATCTCTTAGTAATTAACAGTGTATTTTACCAATAACTCTTTACAAGTGGGGGGCAGGTTAAAGATCGTTTCGATTCATGGCCAAAGTAGCTGATCTAAATGAATGCGGTTTAAGAGTTAATCAATCGGACTGTCATCTAGTTGGTAAACGTTGTGATTGATGTCAAGCATCAAGATGTTTTTTAGATCCGAGACACCTTCATATTGATTTTATAACATGTTCAGTAATAATAACAAAAAAGGGATAAACAGACTTTATAGTGAGAAAAACAGCTATTTGCTCTCGTTGAGAGTCGAACTCAAGACCTCCCGCTTACTAAACGGGTTCTCTAACCAACTGAGCTACGAGAGCTTTTGTATTGCAAGTTTGCTAGATCATTTAAAAACCTTTGTGGACTACAGAACCAAGACATTCAATTGAGGGGTTTTTAACCATTGAAACCTTTTTTATTTGGAACATCTTTGTTGTTTCAAATATTTTAGTACAAACAAAAACTTTTGACAAAAACAATCAAACCTTCAAACCGTGGTGCCCGTAGATCTACCTAACTCAACTGGTTTGGTTTGTGTTTTTCTCAAAAATATAGTTAGCGGATGGAGTGATGGACACGAAACTTTACCCAAGTAGACAAAATAAAATGGTAAACGTGCTACAACTTCTCATCGCAATTTTGACGAGTACCATAAGTTAGCTAATTTTACTTTTATCCCAATAGTACCAAAGCTGAGACATATGCAAAAGAGGCTCATCCTGACCCGACACACCCGGTGGCACTACCCATGAAAAATGAATCTTGTAGACTTCGTTAATCAGTACAGGGAAATTCCTGATGTTCTCATCTGCCCGTTTCCATTCACTATCCTACAGTTCATTGCATTTTGTGAAAACAATCATCATTGGAATCTAAAACCGAACCAAAAGCCTAAAGAAGTAAATATGATGTATAGAATGTGAGTTTAGTGCGGGCCAGGTTATGTGCCAAGCCGGAGAGTCAGCGTGGCTCAGGCCCATTTTTATCAGGGGCACATATTTTTATAAGATTCCTATATACAAGGCTACATAGTGTAGTTTGGAGCCCTTATGGGCTCCATTGAGCCACCTCAGCACCAAGTCATAACTCATAAGGTGCAAGAATAAAGCCGCCTCCAATAACTACCAAAAGATAGAATAACGTCCATTTAATTAAAAAATAAGAGAACATGAAAAAAATTTTGTTTGGCTGGATAGAATGGGGCCCACTAGACCACCCCATTTACGCCCGTTATTGGGCTGGCGAGAGGACAATAGCTTAATACCCCATTATACTCATTTAACCTACTAAGGGGCATATTTTTTAAGGCTCGGATGAGGTATGTAAATCATCAGGATTGCCACTGGTTTAGTTCATGGGGTTTGTACCGGTGAACCATACCTTGTTTCGACCAAGTCAATTTTCACAATCGATCTCAATCTCTTCTACGGTGGGACACACATCAACCAGAGGCAATACACTTTCCAAAGATTTGCTGTTTATGTGCGCACGTAGTGTCTTTTGGGGCATTAACAAAATACCCCACAAGACATATCTAACTCGATTTAACTGTGATAGACAAAGAAAAATAAGTTTTGGATTATCACATTGGACCCTTCAATAAATAGGCCGACTTGTCAACCTGTTCATATCCCATTTCTTATAATCGTTCAACTCGTTTAACAAGTTTATTATTTAGTTAGCGTTGGGGTTTAAGCTACACAAACAACAAACTCACTAAAAAGATTTTACTGCTTGAGAAACCCAAACTTTATTCAATTGCAATATACGTACATACATAGACCCTAAATATACCCGACGATTTAACCAATCAAGATTAATCTACAATTACAAGCCGCCAACCCATTTAACTCGTTTAAATAAAAGTTTAATTTAAACGGGTTGGGTTAGATTGAAGTTCCTAAAATGGAAAATATCATATATGAGTTTGAACTATTAACATATGTATAGTATTTTGTGACATATGTTTCTTAACAACTTAATTGTCGTAGTATAGTTACGTGACTATATATTTAACACTTCCTAAGACTTATGTTTTGTTTGCTACAAATTTATAATGCTACTATACTACAATCCTTCTTAAGTATCTAGATAACAAGTTTTAATCTGAACCTCTTGCCTGGTTACGATTTTCGAGTCTGAAACTTGCTCGAAATTCGTTCAATTTGGGACCATACCAACGTTGCTAGTGACGATCTTGTCTGGTCTTCTTTAGTAATGTTATTACTCGACGATGATACGTTATCGACCAAAACCATGCCTCCAAACTTCTCCATTTCTTTCTTCACTGATCCAATAATCACCGGGTCCACATTGTGTCGACCCGAAGCATCTGTGACATGAAACGACCCAATTGCATTCTCTCCGTGTATCCTGATCTCAGCCCTTGCAATTGACAGCCCGTTTTCGCGAAATACCCTTGTAACATCTGATAGTAGTCCTGAACGGTTTCGACTCCTTACATCTAACCTCAACCCCTGTGCATATATAAATGATATAACATAAGTTGTATGTCACAGATATTCGTGCATAAATTCGATATGTATATGTAACCAGTTGTGTCTAGTATTTACATGTGACACTCTTCGTTCGACAGCTGCGGTTATGCATCGGGTGATTGCTTGTCGTTGAGTCTCCGAGTTTAATATTTGCCCATCTTTCTGCCTTATGTAGTATTCCTGTGGTTTTTATTAGAGCAAGGTTAGAATGGGGTTGTAATTATGGATTAAAATTTGAATTTTAAGGTGTTGCCCCCAAAGCGATCCGGTTCTTAGAGAGGGTATAAAAGGTGGTGTAGAGTAACTCCCCGGCGACCAAAGACACACGTTTTATTTTTAATAGAGTAGGTTTTTCTATTCAAAAGGGTGTAGCGGCGCAACTTGTAGCCCGTTTACTCGCAGCCCCCTTGTAAAACTTGTTGGTTTTGTTATGACATAAGTAATCATGTTAAATGTGCACTGTTCACAAGTTGGATGGTCGAATCCGATATGTACATTGAAATTTGACATGAATCCAAAAGTCGTATTAGACACATGAACCCAAACAGAGTACAAGTTTTCACATGGTTACAAATAGGAAAAAAAATATATACAAATTTACAAAAAAAAAAAAAAAAAAAAATAGAAATCTGTATGAAAAAAATATGTTTAATATATATTTATCATTTGCTTTTAAAATTACTTTTACATAAAATATACAATCATAATAATTTAGGATATAATAATATATAATTTTTAACTTGGAAAAACAAATAGATTTAACGGATTAACCCGCAAACCTAGGGTTACGAACGAACACGAACAAGGCCTTGTTCGTGTTCGTTTATTAAGAAAATAATGTGTTGACGAACTGTTCATGAACACTTACAAAACGAGATTTTCTGTTCGTGTTTGTTTGTTAAGAAAACACTCGTGTTTGTTTGTTAATTTTTTTTCATGAACACACATGAATACAAACGGACATTATTGAACACAACAAAGTGTTCATGAATGGAAACAAACACAAACAAACATATTTTTACTTTCGTGTAACACTCCAAAATTTCTAAATCATATTTTATGACAATATAAGCACACATGATTTTGATTGAACCGAACCAAACACTACTAATACGAAATTCTTAATATAGGAAATTAATCTCGTTAACCTTGTTAGCTAAACAAGGGTTAAACAATTGCATGAGACTAACGTGGTTAGTACTTTAACTAGTAAACACTTGACAATAGATGGAAGAGGCTAAACTTGCCAAACAACCAAACTTGAGGTTGGTTAATAAAGAAAAAACATATGGAGACCATCTCCAAAACCAGGAGATCGGTCTCCATAAAAAACACTCCCACATAATACATAGTTAACCAAGAAACTCAAGAACAAGCTCAATTCAAGGCCAATTCAAATGGTTTTTTTGTGCATTAGCCCTAAAAGGAATAATCCAAGCATAACACACACCAAAGTAACCTTTAATTGGCCTAATTTAATAATCACCTGTTTATCAGGTAAGGGCATACAAGTGGTATTCAAAACCCAAAGTTAAACAAGCTAAGTGTTCGGTTCAAGTTTGATCATCAATCCGGTAAGGAATTCATATTCAAAGTCATTTAATCTAGTTGAAAAACGTTAGATACTATGATTAAACACGAGTCAGTCAAGAATAAAACATAGGAAAAATGCATCTGGCACTTAAACTCGGAAATACACCAATCACATGATCGAGGTGAGCTAAAGGCTTAGCTGAACCGGGAAGTGGGAAACATGGATAGATCATCAAGTTGGTGCGATCAGATAAAATATGAATAGCATATAAAAACGAGCATACCGAAATGCATTAAACAAACAGACAAGGTGGACTAAAAGCTCTACCAAACCAAATAAAACATGCTTATTTGCATCAACAAAACGCATAACCAAAAATTGTCCACTTGGAGAGTACCGTGACGATCGCGATAAGACCATTGCATCATGTGCAGATTGCTTACCCTGGCCAGGTAAGTGTTAAACATATGGTGCAGTGAACTTCTCGTGATCTACACGCGTACCTTCCATGTGACAAGGGCTGGGTCAAAGGAGGAAGGGCATATAAAAACCTCCAAAGATATAACTCGCAAAGACATATAACACAGAAGTATTGGCAAATAAAGTAAGAGGTCGGGTAGACCGGGTAAGTAAAACCAATGCATAAACGACCCGCGAGGCCGTAAAGCCATAGGTATTACCACAACGGTTACACGGACCAAGCTAAGACTTGAACCTTAATCAAAGGTTAAGGCATAACTATACTCGAACCTTAATCGAACGTTCATCCGTAAGTAGACTTGAACCTTAATCAAAGGTTAAGTCATAATTAAACTCGAACCTTAATCAAAGGTTAATCCGTAAGTAAACTTGAACCTTAATCAAAGGTTAAGTCATAATTAAACTTGAACCTTAATCGAAGGTTAATCCGTAAGTAGACATGAACCTTAGTCAAAGGTTAAGTCATAAACACATACGAGCCTTAACTAAAGAATGAATCACAAGGAAAACCGAACCTTAATCGAAGGTAAATCCGTGAATAAACCTGAACCTTAGTCAAGGGTTAATTAATCAGTAAAAGTTGAACCTTAACTGAAGGTTAAATCACAAAGAAATCTGAATCTTATCTAAGGATAAACCCTAAACAAGTCTGAACCATACTCGAGGGTTAACTCGGACACCAACATGAACCTCCTAGTGAGGTAAACCAAAGCTAAGATTCGAATCTTGTCTAACGGTTAAGCCATGAGTAAACTTGAACCTTATTCAAAAGTTAGATCATACTTAGAGTCGAATTCTGTCCAGGTTGAATCAGGCACCAACCAGGACCTTGGTTTAATAGGACAAGTAAAGAGTATGAAAAAAAAAAATTTGGCTCATCGTTACATACCAAGCTAAGGCTTGAACCTTAATCAAAGGTTAAGTCATAATTAAACTCGAACCTCAATCGAAGGTTAAACCGTAAGTAGACCTGAATCTTAACCAAAGGTTAAGCTATAATTAAACTCGAACCATAATCGAAGGTTAAACCGTAAGCAAACCTCAACCTCAATCAAGGATTATGTCATAATTAAACATGAAATTTAATAGGAGGTTAAGCCATAAGCAAACTCAGATGACATTTGAGGGTTAACTCATATGTAAACATAAACCTCATACGAAGGCAAAACATAACTAAGACTCGAACCTATATCAAGGTTAAGTTATACGTAAACCTAACCCGTAATGAAATCGTTAAAGCCTACAAGCAAGTATGAGCTATGCGTCATGCCAAATCATAATGAATTCGTAAGAGAGCCTATAAGTAAATGTGAATTATGCGTCACACTAAATAGGAATACAAACGAAAATAGAAGCCCACGAGGCAAGCATGAACTATAATTCACACCTGACTAAACTAAGAACGTGGTTGTAAAAAGCAAAATGATGTATTAAATAAATAAAGAGAAGAATCAAACGCTAAATTAAAAAGGGACTCATTGGTGACCCAGAAGCCAGAGGTGGACACTCGTAAAAAAAAGACCATAGCCTCGAGTAGTGGTCGTATAAGAACAATGATAAATAATGTGAGCTAACTGAGGCACATTAAAGTAAACAAAGCAAAATTAAACACGATGGATGAACTGACAAACAAAAGTCATATATATAGATGACAGAGAATCGCAGAAATGAAGGCAATGCTTTCATAATAAACCAAACGAGGTCTGCAGGACCACTATGCATATAAGAAAACATTAGTAAATGTAAGTACATGAATAAACACATGAATGAAAGGCCAAAAAATGGTGGAGTAAGAACTCTCTTGAAAAACGTGGAAATGATCAAGGATCAATAAGTCCTAAGGGACACAAATATACAGAAATGGGTCGTTGTACCAGAAATGAACCCTAAAAGGGTCGGCCTTTAAGGGAATGGTCATTTGGGTCAAAGTGTTCCGACAAAAATAAATAAGAAGATAACTCGACATGGACACGAAAATGGATCTTAGACACGAAATAATATATAAGTAAATAATATCAAGTCACAAATAAAAGGCTCTCAAGAACGACAAATGTAAATTCAAAAATCCGGATAAGAAAAAGGGTCACGAACCCTAGGCTTAGGAAACTACCCATAGATAGGATACAGTCATACGAGCCCGGGCTACCGGAGCAAAAGATAGGATGATACATAGTAAGTATACACGAGAATTCCTAGTTAACAAGTGATGAAAAAATTCATATAGAAAATTGCCACAAAAATTTTGTTTGATGTGCGCGGTAAATGACGGTATTAATATTGACATGAAAGTGGCACAATAGTTGGTAATTGGAGAGCGCTAGTGGCTGTGAATCAGAAATGCCACGAACCTTGCCTTAGAAATAAGAATTCTAAGCTAAAGGAAGTAAGAGGCGCTATACATTGAAGTAGTGGGCAAAAGTTGATTAGGAAATCTATTATACACCCTAAACGATATGCTTCATTGGAATACGGAACACTAGCCCAGGTGAGGGCCTCTAAAGTAGCACACATACACATGTTAAATGGAAGATTGACTTTAGAAAGTTCAACAAACCGAACGTAGTGTATTGGTGAACGGTGCGTAGAAATGCATAAGAGGTCGTAGTCCTTGGGATGGATGACTAACTAAAGCATACGACTTATGAAACTTAAGTCTATTTACAATCGAAAACACTTGTGAATGAACTATTCACATGATTAACAATCAGATAGCTACAAAGCGATCGAGAAACGATAATAGTCTAGTGATAGCTAGGCAATCAATAAAAGCTTCAAACGGGTCAGGTGGAGAAGTCGTCACCACTAGGACCCAGAGAAATGCATAAATATAACTAAGTCTGTTAATTGGTGAAAACACTATAGAAAAGGACATGCAGTGTCTAGGATAAGGAAAACGTGAGGTACGAAAAAGACTCGATGCTTTCTTGCGTGTCTAGGATAAGGAAAACGTGACGGAAAAGACTCGATGCTCTCTTGTTATAAAACCATAGTATTATAGGAGGCCTTTGAGTTGAAATCAAACATGAACTAAACCCATGTTGGGTGTGGGTGTGACGATCTTCGGGAAGTCGTTATGATAACTAAATCCAATATCCGCCACAGTGCATAGAAATGATTTTAAGAAGAGAAAAAAATTAAATGTATACCCTAGCCCACGAAGACTTAAGGGTTCCAAACACACAAAGGAGTCAAATCGATGACTCTCGGAACAACCATAACACCAGTGGGTGCCTAAACTAGAATAATTAACTGTGAGGACAGAATATAGATGAATAGTTCAATGTCAAATAAATAGCACCTCGTAGGAGAGGGGGCACAAGACTCAATTATGAGTCATGATCTATTTAGTTCAACCGATAAGCTATACTCTGTAGAGCCGAAGAATTATGATAACCCACCTATTTGGTAAGTGTCCGGTTTCGTCTCGTGGACGAAACCCTCTTTAAGGGGGTGGAGTTGTAACACTCCAAAACTTTCTAAATCGTATTTTATGATAATATAAGCACACGTGATTTTGATTGAATCGAACGAAAAGCTACTAATACGAAATTCCTAATCTAGAAAATTAATCTTGTTAGCTAAACAAGGCTTAAACAATTGCATGAAACTAACATGGTTAGTGAATTTAACTAGTAAATACTTGACAATAAATAAGAGTGGCTAAACTTGCCAAACAACCAAACTTGAGTTTGGTTAATAAAAAAACATATGGAGACCATCCCCATTATCAGGAGATCGATCTCCATAAAAAATACACACACAAAACACATACTTAACCAAGAAACTCAAGAAAAAGTTCAATTTAAGACTAATTCAAATGGGTTTTTTCATGCATTAGCCCTAAAATGAATAATCCAAGCATAATGCACAATAATTGTCCTAATTGTCCAAACATACTTCGTACTTAACATAATATTAGTAAACATGATAAAGTATTGTCTCAAAAAACTGAGTTCGAATCATAGGTGGGTGGAAAAATGTAAAAAGCTTGGATACTAAAAGTAGGTTTATTGATCTCCTATGGTCATATAGTTACCTCACCTATATTATTTATTTGTGTAAAATAAATATAAATAAAAGAATATAAAACTATATTAAAAATAAAAAACGGTAATAAACTATCAAACACAAACGAACACATTATCGAACGTTCACGACCATAAACGAACGAATAAGACTCCTATTCATGTTCGTCCGTCTAACTAAACGGACGGAAATTTGTGTTCGTGTTCGTTCATTTATGAAACGGATGAACTGTTCGCTGAAATTCAGTTAGTTTGTAGTTTTCGGCAAACCTACTAGATCTAACCGTATTAGGGGTGCAAATGAGCCGAGCAACTCGCGAGCTACTCACGCTCGGCTAGGTAAAAAGCTCGAAACGATTCGAGCCTTATGGAGCTCGAGCTTAAGAAAAAGTTCGTTTATTAATCGAGCCTGAGCTCGAGCCTGGCATGTGAAGCTTGTCAGGCTCGTCTTAAGCTTGTTTACTAAAGGAGCTCGAGCCGAGGTTCATTTACCGAGCTACGAGCCTATTATTTATTATTTTATATATTAAATGATAGATAGCAAACAAGCCGAGCCCGACCCGAGCTGGAAGTTAAGAAATTTCTAACGAGCTGAGCTCGAGTCTAGTCGAGTTCGGGCTCGGCTCGGCTCCTTTGCACCCTAACGGTATACAGTCCGCCTAGCTAAACGTGGTCATAGCTAGGTTTGACGTGAAGCTGACTCGAATATTTTAGACTAAACCCAAAACCAAGACTTTAGTGTTAGCTTCATCCAAGTCTAAAACCCGAAACCAAGACTTTAGTGTTAGCTTCATCCATAGACAACGGATTACCAAAGGATATAATCATAAGTGATACTAGTTCATTTTCTAGTGCGTGTCATGTTTTCGTGTAATGTAACCTACATATTAGGTAATATTAGTAACGCACCTGAAAAGCAACAGACCCTTTAGAACAAACTGTTGCGTGAAAAACCACATATTGCATGTCAGTAAGCGTGCAAATAGTGTCAAACAGCAACTTTGGCCTATCTGGGCACGTCACATTTAGTACCGAATAACCCTTTTCACGGCAATTTTCCACCGTAACAATCGTCTCAAAACATTTCTCATGGGTAGTACTAAACGTACCCTCCTCGTAATCTTTATCATCCATCATCAGTTGATGTAACCGTCTCTCGGTGTGAGTGGGTCCCGTAGCTAGACACGTCAGCCTCACACTAGGCTGTTGGTGATTAATATAATGAGCATTGACCACGGTCATTAGTTGAGTTTGAACTCGGTCCACCCTTTGAGGGTCCATTATGGACCCATGGTTTGCGTCATCCTCGACCTGGATGATGCATGCCGCACGTGTGTTATGGGTCCACGCTACAGCGGCAGAAACATGACATTGTAAATCGGTTAATACCGCGGATATCTCGGACAACAGCCCTGGCCGGTCAATTGTTGTCATCTCAAGTGTCGTATGTTTTTCTTTGCATGTTGTTCTTGTTTTTACTTGTGTCTTTCCTCTCCTACTTGTGCATATTGACTACAAAAAAGTTGGCAATTGTCAATGTCACAAGTTTAAAAAAGTCGTAAATTAAATATAAAGTATATGGATGATCGAGAGGGACCTGCTGTATGTAATGAATAATATTTTTGTCGGTAATTTTGTTGCCGTGTTGATCGTTTACGTGGAACACTACACAAAAATCCGAAACATAAGTTCATGTTGTAGGCATATAGGGTTGTTCGGAAAGCTTACTGTTCACTTGAGGCTCGCTCAAAATTAATTCGCTTGTAAATGAGTCAAACCCGAGCCAACGTAAGTTCCCTGGCTCGTTTACTTGTTTAAATTAAGACACACGTTTAAATACGTATAAATTATATATTGTGTATTATAAATTCTGCATTCTTGGTAATTTAAAAATATTTTTGTCCCCTTTAAGTGTAAAAGATTTTTTTATGTTTTTCTTACAAAACTCAACAAATTTCAAAAAATAAATAATAAACTAGCTAGCTTGAACGTGTTGGCTAGCGGTCAAGCTCAACATTTATCTCGTTAAGATAAACGAGCCATATATACCAAGTTGGCCCGTTAAACTTACCAACAGAGGCCGAGCCAAAGCCCAACCTCAATGTAACTTGGCTAACCGCAAAGGATATACTAACCATTCATGAACCAACGACCATCTGAACAAATGTACGATTTGGAGATGACGAGATCGAGATCTGTTAGCACTTGCACCATCTCCAACAATACACCGTGCTTGTTTGCACTATCAACCTAGATTATTAAAACAAGATTAGTAAGTTCTATGTTTCATCAACATCAATTATAGCCAAACTTTATTAATATTGCCATATTATACTCTAAGAGTATATATTTATTTACCTACAATAAGACCATTATTTAAGTTGTTATTAAAGAAAGATTATATAAAAGCAAAAGAATTGTAGAAAACGACCATTGGGTTATTGCTGAGTGGCTTTTTCTCCCCCACTTGGTTGGGTGTGGTCTTGATCTGTATTGTTATTGCTCTAACTCTCTTTCGTTATATTTATATAAATCATCATCATCATACTCAGTTAATCCCACCTATAGCAAAGCTAAGGTAGGGTCTGAGGAGGGTAAGATGTAGACAGCCTTACCTCTATCCCCTGAGAATAGAGAGGCTGCTTGAGTGAGACCCCGCGGCTCGATGTGGTTTTGTATCAAGCCTTGGACATAAGGCACATAACACTTAGCAATCGGGACAAACTCAATTGGTGCATGTACCCCCTTGTCTTTTGGCTATCAACGCCACCACATGATGTATGATTAACCGTCCGTCGTTTTTAACGTTATTTTCACGAAATTAGTAAAATAACGTTAAAACTAGTGCAACTTTACTTTTGCCCCCCATGGCCACACATATATACATTATATGCGCACACCGTAAGTGGGGCGTGTTCATATTTATATAAATACGTGTTCATTTTAAAAACAACAAATGGTTGAGAACTGTGAGATTCGCATAATGTACTCGAACATAACGGTTTGAAGATTATCAAGATAATGAGGGAGGGAAAATGTGACGGCTACGTAATCATCTTATATATCCGATCCAAAATACCACCTTAATATAACGGAGGTACGTTGTATCTTCCTATATATATGTCCTTTTCATACCTCTGGAATGTTAACACTTTCAATCCATATAATCTGACATTTTCTTAAAAGAGCCTACTTTTGTCATCACCAATTAATATATCTATGTCAATTCATCACCCAATTGAACCCAATACATAAAAGTTTGCATCTTTTTGAATCAATAGCTTTCTTCAACAAATACATGATAATTCACGTGATATTTAAGCTATATGCAAAGGTTTGAACATATCGACAAGACGGACCCAAGTAGTACACGTCGGTGTCACGTAGCATATGTAAATTACTTTTTCTTACGGGTTATATAGTATTGAACTCAATTTTCTTGTGAATTCTACAATCGAATGTTACTGAGGACATTTTTCGAAGAATTACTCTAGTAAAAAACGCTCTAGATCCGTCACTGACACTGTATGTACCCATAGCTACACTATTAATCAATTATGAATTTAGCTATCAGTTCTTAATAACAAATTCAAGAATTTAAATGAATACATAAAAAAAAAATAAGTAGGTGCATGAGTTACCTTCACAAGGGTGCAATCTTGATAAGAATCATTGTCTATGCAAACCCTAAACAGCCAAAAGTGGAAACGTTTCAAGAATTGTATACACAACAAATTAAACTTGTAAAAACCAACCGATAACATGTTTAAAATCGAACCTCGGAGGGTGAATCCTGTCGACTAATGATTCGAGTTCAGGATGAACATAAGGTCCATACCCTATCTCCATATATATCGTATGTTTTTGAAGTTCTTGTTTTACAGGATTCTATTCACCTACAAAAGACACACACACACACAATTATCCAAACTGATATAACTTAAAGATAAAGAATCATACACAAGCCATATGTTGCTAGATTATCATAATGGGCGGAACCAAGAGGGTACGCTGCCCTCTGTACGATGAAAAGAAAACTCGAATTAATTATTTGAACACTTTAGTTGTAGTTGGTACAGAAAAAAAATATTTATGGTTCTAGCACTTATGTTGTGTTTCCTATGAATTAAATTCATATCAAAAGGTTTCTTGAACTCCAAGAAAGTAATTTTTTCACATGAGATGACAGTTTTAGTTAGAAATCTTGAATTTTAACAAAATCTTGTCGGATATCGTATTTTAGAAAGTTACAAAAAAAATGATCAAAAGAAATTGAAAAGTGTGTACCTGTTGAGGTATAAAACGTCCGATGAACCAATATTGCACATGTCGGAGGAAGAAACCTTAAAGTGTGTGCAGGGGTGTGGAAAACCACCAAGTATATAAACTGTGTGTGCCCAACAAAGAGCCTAAAACTTGCTAGAATACAAAGATGTCGTCAGCTTGTTTGGATTTTTGTGGTTAATGATTAACCGACTTATTGAAAGGAGGGTAGTCGATCGATCCAAGCTCAAGCTCTCTGTTCTAGAGTTTCATTTAAGTGGGGAAGAGAAAGGAATCCCCCCCCCCCCCCCCCCCCCCCCCCCCCTATTTTCCTCCCCTTCCTTTCTCTCGTAATCCTTCTAAATTGGAAAGACATGATTTATCCCTAAAAACCCCACTATTTTCTCTCATCTTCCCTTTCTCTCTATACAAAAACTCTTGAACACACTTTTTCCTTCATTCCTTCCAATTCCTTTCTTTTCCCTTGCTAAATGAAACTCCGAAACATACCGTTAGAGTGAATTGCTTGGTTAAGGAAACATCTTGCACTCTTGGTCCTTAGGGTTTAATAATAGCACAATTGATCCTAATGGTTTACAACTTATTACTAACGTGATCTAAAGGTATGAATTTCAACTCTTGGACGCTCCTGGGATATAATCTATTTAAACATATTAGCACTATTTTCCTATTTTAATGTTAAACGACCTAACATGGCGACGTACATATTTGATTAAACATATTAACTAAAACACGACCTATTCATTTATTAGTTCATGTCAATTCAATCCCACCTTTTTTTTATATTTGATATTCGTCTCATATTTTAGATCTCAAGAATGTTTACACATCCGGTTAAAACTAACTAATATGAAATGTTATTATCTGTAATAAGATTTATTTAAGATTATTGGATTTTATATATTCTTGTAGAGTGTTCATATCGAGCTAGATTCTTGTGGTCGTAAGTTCGAATCCGAGCCAACACGAGTTTTATCCTCCAGTGTTTCCTCAGAGAACGTAATTCTTGTGGGGCACAACGGCTGTCATCCCGTCTAGTACGGTAAAACAGACGTGGGAAGGTTCTCGTGGAACGCCAAGCCCCACACCGATGCTAGCGTGGACCCGGTTAAGTTAACACAGTCTGACCAGATGTTGGGTGACGACGCTACCAAGAGGCGGATGTGACCTAGTTATACCTATAAAAAAATGAAAAAAAGTCACCGTTCAAAAAAAAATTTACTTGCATTTCTTACTTCCATATAAAAATGTTTTAAGTTTTTAGATGGCGCGAGCTGGCATAAACAAATATTATAATGAAATGATTTATTATCAAATTTTTATATGAGTTGTATGGTTTCACTGTTTTGACGTGGTGAGACGCACCTTCATAAAACAATGGCGGCTCCTCATTGAGCTGGTAACACGTAGATGAAAGTACTCCGGACGCACCAAACTGGACCATCCACCATTGCGCCACTCTTCCGTAATGAGGTTAGGATGGGTTGGGCCTGTTTAAGCAGACCGGCCCAGATGGAAATATGGTAGGGCAAAAAAATTATAATGGCTAACTTTTTTAATTTTAAAATAATTAATTTCAAACTAACCTACCCAGTATATATATACACATTTACGTTACGATTTCCCTATCAATCACAATGAGCTCAAGTGATGAAGAAACCTCACAACACTCCCTACACGTAATATTTTAGAAGCGGCTAGCTCCAGTGACGAAGAGTCCGCCCAATTTCAATCTCAACCTCTACCTATGCTTAACGTTTTTTTTTGTAATGATCCCAATGTGCTTAATACTCAATTGATGCAAGTCATAATAAAAACGGTTAGCGTATTGTTGGACGACGACATCCAAAAAGTGTACTTGTCAATATATGATTTGTTGGGCACTGAAGGAAGCTCAAGTTCTAGACAAAAAAGGAGGGAAGCACAAAGTAATAAATAGGAATCCAGCGTTTGTTATCGGCACATCAAAGTTGATATGAATTTCCGAGAATGCTTGGTAGTATTGATTGTATGCATTGGAGATGGAGAAATTGTCTGTTGCATGACACGACCATCATACTCGTGGTGATCACGGATGTCCCACCTTAATGCTCCAGGCAGTTGCATCGTATGACCTCTGAATTTGGCATGGGTTTTTTTTTTTGAAGTTGCATGGTTAAACAATGACATCAACGTCTTAAATCAGTCACCAAGGATATTATCTTGCGGACAGAATTTGCCCTAAATGATTGATTCTTGTTAAAAGCTTCACGTATCCACAAGGCAATAAGCTGAAATTTAAAAAAAAAACATAAGTCAGCAAGACAGGATGTGGAAAGGGTGTTCGGTATTCTCCTTGGTCGATGGCACATTATATAAGGCCCAACAATGATTTGGAATGTAAGAGTTATAACTAATATAATGTACGCATGGATAATACTGTACAATATGATTGTTGAAGGTGAAGGTGATACCGTATCCGACTAGGATAGTGATGACGATGGGGATGTGCCACCACCATTACATGGCCCGACTGACAATTTTGGTGAAAATGAATAGTAGTTGTGTTTTATTATGTTGTTTGTCTTAAGTATGTGTGTTTTTATTTATTTTGTGTGTTTATATTTTTTGGTTTTTAGTGTGTTTTTTAGTTTTATTTTTTAATATTTTAATTAATAAGTAAAAAATATTATTAATTAAATAAATTAAAAATGTTAGTATATAAATTCAGATATGCGTTAATTAAAAAGGAAAAGTAGGTGATGAGGCGGATAATGAGGTGGAAGTTTGGAATCGTTCATGGTTGTAGGAAAAAGTGAGTTTGGAATGCTTGTGTTTTGGAATGATGTGGCATGCTGATGTAAAGGTTTAAAATTTTGGACCACACTCACCATTGTAGATGCTCTTATACGCTAGTATTTAGCATTCGCATGTTTTGAGTGTTATGACAACACTATTAAAAAAGGTTGAATTGCCCACACATATTAATTCCTAAAACTTCATCTAACACGTAACACATAGAAAATAATAACTATGTCAAAATATTATAATCATTATTCAAGTAGGTCAAGTGACCTCATTGATTTTAAAATTCTAGAACATATAGTACAACACATTAATATTAGTTTGATTTGAAGTGTTCTTTCTGATCTTTATGCATGTTAGCGCTCCACTAGCAACCCTCTACCCCTACCTTACTTCACCTTGGTAGGTTCCACCGCATGTTCATAGTTATGGTCAACTATCGAGAGGATTTATCCTTTTGCTTCTCAACCTACAAGGAACTAACAGTCGTTTCCAGATGTTATTCCCCCCCCCAGGGCAAGTTCTTATGCGTTACTAGAAACACAACTTCAGGTACAACTCGCATGTGTTAAGCATGTCGCTAACGTTCATTATGAGCCAGGATAGAAGTCTCTGTGAGATTCAAAGTTGCAATACTTATAACTTTCTTGTTCGTAGATGAAGCGGATTCCAAGGCCTAGCATATATCCATTCACTTCATATTCGCCTAAAGTTCGCCCATCAAGAACGTTTTATAAACCTTTTTGGCTCTTGAATTTGGAATATCCTTCTCTCATACTACTAAGAGTACAAGGTTCAAAAAACAAACAATATTTATCGTATTAACAATCGAAACATGGTCGAAAGAAAAAAACTATATTTGACAGGGCTTCTTCCTATATCTACAAATTCCATTGATTAGAAACATTTTATCAATGAACTCATAGATTAGTTTGCGATAAGAACCTAGATAAAAGGTCTCTTACATATTTGTTCTTGCTAAAATCATTTATTACCTATTTCCTCCACTTAAAAAGTCAGTTACATATTTTCCCCTCTTAAAACATTCATATGTAAACATTCAGTTACATATTTTTCTTCTTCCAAGAAGCAATATGTAAATTATTTTTAGGGTTGGGTAAATATGTTATTTATTTTCTTAATGAGGAGATACATGTAAAAAAAACCTATAAAAAGTGATATTTGTGAGGTAATTAAGCGCTAATTAGCTTTGTTCAGTTTGTCATATCTTGCTAAACACATTTTTTTTTCTTGTGTATCCTTCTCAAAATTTGGGGGTGTTTTCGCTTTATTCCTTTCTCGGGCTTGGGTTTTTTCATGATGATTTATTATATTACTACAATCTTCATAGGCGAAGGGATTGTATGCGTGATGGGTCAAGTTGACCCATTTATTATATATATACTAGTAGGGAACCCGCACGATGCGGTGGCAGCAATTTACATCTTGGTACTCGTTGTTGTTAGTTTATCAATCCTCTCGTCGGAACTTACGCTCATTTGTCATCTGCTATGAACTATTGATGTTGTACATCAGACCCAAAGTGTCACTTATCTTGAGTTCATATACCATTAGGGGTTGAAAAATGTCAATCCAAGTAGACGATGAACATGTATTCTGAAACCGTCTTTGACTAACTCGTCAAAACCCTAGTGTCGTTGCCGAAGGTGATGGCTATGGCATTCTAGTATTTTTTTATTGTATGTTTTCATGAACATATGCATATAGTGAAGTCACTTTTAAATGGTTATGATTAATTTTATACATTATATAGTATAGATATAGATATATATACCATGTGCCAAGCATAGACATAGTCCTAGAACATCATAGCGCGTTAGTTTCTCTCAAGTTATATAAGAAATTGTTTTGATAAAGGAAAAGCAATGAAGAAAGATACAAAAATGCAAGATACGCAATCAACTTTGGAATTGCAAACTAAAGTTTGTTACATACACAAATTATGTGTGTATTTTTTTGTTGCGTAAATATATTGCTATTAGAATTCATCCAAGATGTTACATGTCATGAGTACGGTTCATGTCAAATTTATATGTCTAGTTTGACTCCTAAAGTCAAAGTAACATTGTTTGACTATTTATAGTCAAAATTGAATGGGTATGAATTCATATATTACAAGAAATGATGGGTGAATTCATATATTACAAGATATGATGTATGAATTCATATGCAATCTAAGATTGCTTGTGAGCATGGGCTTTTGTGGGCCAGAGGCCTTAGACATAACTGATTTGTATTTCCGTGAAGAACGACATTGCGACATGATCTGGGCCTCTACACTTGCTCTATCAGCCTTCTCGAATCAGAATCAGTCTCCTTGAAAGTGTAAGTGATTTCGATAACCATCAACTTTGCCCCTCCCCACAGCACTCTCAGGCAATGAAATTGTTGTGGACTGTCAAGGAAAACAAGACCTGTGAGATAATAATCAATATTACATAAAGAAAACATTTTAAACAAAAGGCTTAAACATCACCTTGAACATAGGTGGTTCATTCATATCGTTCCATATACCATCCACACGATCAGATATAAAATCTTTGACTAAATTAATCTAACCATGAATGATCTTTCTCTCGAGTAAAATCAGGGAAAACACAGGCCCAGGTCATACTTATCCTATAAAAATGGAAAAACTTAAGAGAATCAATATGAAAACATTTTAGTAAATTCACTAAACATACAAACAAAAGGCTTTTTGTTTGTTGTTTGAGCCGATGTATGTTTTTCAGGCAAACTTTCATAAACAATGTAACCCTTTTCATGCTTGATCCCAGGTTCTAGCATCTAGATAGCTTTAAAACCAACATCATGAAGATCATTAGCTAGAGATTTTGGATTACGAAATGTCTCCTAAAACAAAAGTCATAAAATTAATCAATATTCAATAATACAAAGAAATTGAAACATTAATTCCAAATAGGTATGGTTGAAATATTTAATCATGATTAGAACATAGTGAACAATCAAGAATAATACCTTGTCAAATGTGATAGTGAAACATCGAAATCCATCCATGTAGTCAATATCCATCCATATATATGAAATCACCTTTATCTCTAAATGTCTTAGTCTGCACAAAGTCAAAAGCTAATGAAGATACATTGAAAATAACAAACATATAATGTGACAACTAAAAATTATATTTATTCAAATAGGACATTTGAACATACCTCACGGACATGCGTGTGTCAAAGTCATGGCCCCAAAGACACTGTTATCCTGGTGACCAATTTGGCAGCATGAAAACCGTTCCTACAACAAAAACACCAGGGATGTCACCTTAGATATAAAAAAAACTAAACTAAAAGGTTTTAGTCAACTTGGGCAATCTAGATGGAACCTAATGGATCACCTTATATTTATTTTTTGATTCCGCCATGGACTTACGCCTCGGTTCGCCTCGAGGCTTACGCCTCGTGAGGCGAATGGAAAACACCTCGTGGCTCTTTTTCGTTCTTTTAAACTTTGGCTAATTCTGTAATATTCAAGAAAAATTGACGGGTTGGCCTGTGTTTTTTGCGATATCGAACATGAACAAAATATATGATTTGAAAAAAAAAACCTTTACCTACTACGAAAGAACACCAGGCCCAACATAGATCTAAAAGTATTACACATGACATAAATACATCTGACATAAATATAAACTACTCAAATAACACACAAAACGGAAGATATGGTTAAAAAACGGTACCAATTTGGCCATTAAGCAAGCTCTGTGTAGTCATCATCGCCTTCCACCAAGGTTATAAAACTCGGCCATAGAATATTATGTGATCCCACTAAGCCAAAAAAACATCACATATTAAGTGACTATACTAATACAATGACAAAATAATATCAATTATCAGTCCAAATTCATCAGCCAAAATCATTATAAATGGATGTCTTACCAAACCAACATCGTGAAGCAACTAACTGATCTTTAAGCATTGAAAATGGTGGGTGGTGGAATGTAAAGATTAGCTGCACTTGAGTTTTTTTGGGAACTTTAAATATCGCAAGCAGAGAATCGTTTTTGGGCTGATACTTCCTTTAGTTTCGAATACTCCATATGTACATGGGCTTGCTAAGATGTCAAACCTAGCACCATTTAAAATAAGTTTAATTTGAATGAATAGAAGTAGTTATCACTTCTTTTATAATGATAGTGATATATATATATATTATATAATACGCTGAATTCATGAATAAAACATGAAATGACTTTTAACAATTGTTAAAAATACAAATAATAGACTTGTTCAACAATGTCCAAATTTAATCCTAAAAAATAATTTGAGAAACCTAAAAACAATTCTTCATCCATGGCAGGTTTTTGTTTTTTAACAAATAGGTCCTAATTTAGAGCAAAAGAAAAGGAAACCAAGATATATCAACTAAAATGATTACAACTACATCAGTTAGGCTGTTCAAAACGCTCGGCACTCGCCGATCGCTTGCCGATCGCTCGCCGCTCGTTCGTAATTTGCTTGGAAGTTGCTCGCTCGATTTTCCGCTCGGTTGTAAACGAGCCGATCAGCTCGGTTCGGTTTATAAATGAGCCAAGCACGAACAAGGGTCCGCTCGGCTCGGTTCGTCTCGATATAATTTTTATTAGTTTATTATATATATAATTATATATATACATATTAATTACAATTATATTTATAGTCTACACATACTACTTTATTGGATTTGGCTCAATATATGCATATACACAATTATATTTATAGTTATTGGCCTAGTCAAACCAATGATAACTTAACACTAAGTTTGATTGTAGAACCCTAAGTTGTGAAAAAACATGCTTGACTTCATATTCCCATTAGTTGTCCACGATCAATCATCTCCCGATATCAACCTACGCCACAACACGACAATCGTTTTCTATAGTATGCTCATCACCTCACAGGCCTTCACTAGAGCCTCATTCTCGAACGGTCGAACCTTAGTCATCACTAGCCAACGAGAATATTAAAGGAAACATCCCAAATTTATGGTTGTCCGAAAACACTCGCCGCTCGCTCGATGCTCGCTCGAAAAATGTGCGCTCGAACAATACTCGCTCGGTTTCCGGATCGATTGTAAACAAGTCGATCGGCTCGGCTCGGTTTGTAAATGAACCAAGCACGAGCAAAGGTTCGCTCGGTTCGGCTCGGCTCGTGAACAGCCCTATCATCAGTAACTCATAATTCTTTTTTCAAGAGCACAGTGTCCCAAATACAATTTATACAATACGAAATGAAAGCTTTTTTATGGCGATACCTGTATCTGCAAATGGAGGACTGAACAACCAAGGGATGAGGCTAGAAGAAGAACTTCTTGGCATCGCGGTATAGGGTTTAAAGTGTGTGAGGAAATTCGATTTAGGTAAGGTTATTATGACTGGGCTATGATTTACAAAGCTATTATGTAACAGTACGGTTACTAGGCCCAAAATTTTTCGTGTCTAAAAATATTGTAACAATAAAATAATTATGTAAAATCAACTACGAAGCCGAACCGATGAGTTGCGTAATTATTTTGACGAGGAAAATATTATTATAACACGTTGCGTGACCAAACCGACACCCGATAACGAACCCGACCCGTAACTAGTCACCTTTGGGGACACATGTCACCACCCTAGTGGGACACATGTCCCCACCATTGTGTGACTAATCACCACACAAAACCATGTGTGGTGAATGGTTTTGTTGAAAACCATTAAAACACACATATTATAAATAAACCCAACCCACCCTTCCACCCATTTGTTTACACAACCACACACACACACCGGACAGAGAGAGAGAGGGGCCCTGCCACCCTACCCGGCGGTTCACGGCGGAGCTCCGGCGGACTCCGTTCCCCAACCAACACCCACACCACCCGGTTAATATTTAGGGAAAGAGAGAGGCACAGATCGGTAGAGAGAGAAACAAGAAAGATAACAGAATCAGAGGAAGAGGAATGTTGAAGGAAGTGGGTTTACAAGAGCAGAGGGATCGAAGGGTCTCCGACCACCACAAGCGGCGGCGGCGACGGAACCCAGGACCTGGTGGTGGTCACGGGTGATGGTGGGGGTAGGTATGAGTTCTAATTTTAGATGAGTAAGATAATAACCTCCTTTATCCTCTTATTTTCTCAAAAATGGTTAGCTAGATCTAAGTGAGGGTTGAACGATTGTAGTGGGTTAAGATGGTGTTGATAGGTGATGGTTATGTGCAGGACATTATTGGTTGTGGAGGTGGTGTTGGATGGCAGCCGGAGTATAGTGCAGGAAGGATTAATGGAGTAGCAGCAGTGGTAACAGGGGTGTAGGGTGTTTGTTGGATGGTGCTCGGGTGAGCAGGAGGAGGTGGTTAGCGAAGGGGTAGGACCAAACCCAGTTGACTTGGTCAACGTCAGTCAACAAAAGTCAACGGACAGAAGACTCGGTCAACAGAGGAGATCCGGGAGGTATCGACTAGAACCCGAGTCACGTCTAAATTATATTATTTCGCGTAACACGTGTGGGACTAACGACCATTTTGGACAAAGACTCGACCCGACAAATAGACCTATACAAAGTAATGAACCTATATATATATATATATAAGGATATACTAGTGTGGACCCACGGAATGGAATGATATGTGTATACGAGTATATATTAAGACAACTTGATATTGTATAAAGAATATGATGATAATAATCGGATTATAACAAGGATATATTACACAAATTGGTCATAGGAGGCTAAGTGCAACTTGATTATGATAATAATAATTCGGACATAAGTTGAACAATGCGGACTTTAGTATGACTCGGTTATAATATGATATTAGGAATCGACTCGACATGTAAGAGTTTGTATATGGACTTGGATAGACTAGCTTCATACACGAATTGGTAACAATAGGACATTGGACATGAAACGTACCTTTAGGACATAGGACATAATATGTAATTTGGTATCTAATATATTGAGGTCATTGGAGACATTGAATCTAGAGACAATAACCATGGACTCGGCTATGTATAACGATAACATAATCGGACATAGGAAAACCAAGTAATGAACATGATCATTTGGGCATGGGATCGTCTATAATCTAGATAACACTCTATACGATTAAAGGTTAATACACTCGACAAGTAGAAGTATGGATAAAGAACATAAGCGTGCCCACACGTGTAACCGCGATATTGGTTACACGCACTAATATGTATGTACTTGAATAGGAACTTACTAGTGATTGGAAGATGGAATCTTGGAATAGTAGGTGATCGTGTGAAAGCAACCAAAGGTGAGTTCGTGTACTTCCCCTTTTTCTGTTTTACTGTTTTGGGGTGAATACATGCTTCCGTTTTATAAAACTATTGTGATGTGACAAGATACTTGGCTGCTAGATATACTTGACACTCATTAACTCAGAGGTGAGCCGACTTAATATATGGGTAGTACTACTTGGGGAAACCCCCACGCAAAGTGGACTCGGGACGTAAGGGCCCGGGAAACCCTCCACGACGGTTATGGAACCATTGTGGCATGTATTATGCTTTGTAGATCTATAATAGCAGTAGATAGATCTAGTGTTAGGGTTGAGGTGTTGCTTGTACATCACGTGTGTTAAACTGTGTAACTTGTTTATGAAATGATAAACTGTTTTTGGATCCACTTGATTACTCACACGGACTCACCAGTATGATTACTGACCCGACTCTTTTTAAGCATGTGTTCAGGTACTGCATTCGGATGATTTTGGGAGCATACGAATTATGTTCGTTTGATTAGCTAGTAGCGGATTAGAGATTGGATCGACTAAGGATTTCATTGCTTCGACGACCGCCGCGTCTCGTCGCTGCATAGTTACTAGTCTATTTATTTTAGTTGTGTATTTACATTTTTGGATTAGAAATTGTATAAACAAATAAATATTTGTTACCGTTGCTTCCGTTGTGCAAGTCTGTTACTGTCGTAACGTCTAGCCCCCTCCTGGTCGGGTTGTTACAGTTGGTATCAGAGCAACGGATGTACCGGAATAGGATATCTCCAGATATCCTATGCTACACCAGGACAACTTAGAGAACTTAGCGTTTAAGACTCTAAGATTACCTAGCTAGGCCTTCGAATTATATAAGAACAACCGGAATAAGGAATGAAATAAGTCGAGACTTGAGTACCTGAATACACTAGAATGCTTACCGGGACATAGAACTAGTGTGACTAGTATACAAGTGTTGAGATACGTGAATGATGACTACGACGGAGATTACTAGAATAATTCCGTGAGGTAAATTGACGATTACACTTGACGTCATGTAATTGTGAATTTACAGGCACGAAAAAGTTCTAAGAAATCCGAAGAGTCGCCGAGAATTTTGGGTAGTAACCAGGATGACGATGAACTTAAGTGTAGAAACGGACTATGATAGAGTCGTAAACGAATACGTGATAAACTTGTTTGACTATGGTTAAGGCTTCGAATTGAACACATTTGGTATGACTAGGCATATTACGATAACGGATCATGTTAGAAGTGTAAACAAGAATACGATAGGCTTGCGTGCCGTAATAAAGATTGTGAACTTAAATTAGATGATATAATTGGTATATTTTGAAAAGTATGTATATAAATATATATGAGCATCACTGACTACACTAATATTTATCGTCTTAAATTATGTGTATATATATATGCAAATATATATGCGTGTATGAACCTACATAAACGGTCTTATTGTAAGTAATTTTTCTAACCAAATTGTGAGTTAACCATAAGAATTAGGTACTTCACCAAGTTTTGGCGCAACAAGTTGAAACAGACCAAAATGCCAAAGCGAACTTTGAAAGACTTAGCAAATGCATAACACGTAAGTTTCCTTCAACCGATTAGTTTTAACCATTGTAAGATTAATATTATAGAGAGAAGTTGAATTGTAGACCAAAGGTAAGAAATTAAAGCCATAGATCCTAAGTTATTCCATTTGAATTTGATTAATAACAAGTTTGACAGGTTTAAGTCGAGTATCGTGTGTAGAATTCGTAACCATATAACAAGTGCTAAGATGATACAAGGATACTAAATGGAAAGGCGGTAAGCTAGACTCAAGGATGTAGCAAGTACGTGACTGTTCAACCTTCTCGTTAACCAGGTTAAAACTAGGAATGAATGCTACCAAAGGTATTCTTAGGGCTTAATACATGTACCATAACTTGATATTCCATGTTGACCTTGAATTATTACCATAACCTTGGGGTTAGATACATAACCTTTTTATTCTAAATGATAGGTTACCGTTAGAAATATATAGACAGGCTCTAACGGGGGGAGTAGATGCGTTTATGACAAACGATATAAGAATCACAGGATATGACTAAGTAAGCATCGTCAAGGATATTAGGGGAAATTTGCCTAGATAGTAAATCGAACATCCGATAAGATAAGATTTTAGATTTTAAAGAAAAGTCATTAAGGTTAAAAATCAATAGAGTGTCTTAGATGGTTAACTTTTTATGAATATTAACGTGTGAATATTAACGTTTGGTCACTATACCACGTATCATAGAAATTGGGAAGACTAAGACTTTCACAATTCTTGTCAATAGTTTATATAGAACATAACTGTAGCATTAAGCATTGAAATTTTTTTAGAGTAACATGTAACTTTAAGTCTAATAAAGGATACCCATTTCAGTAAGTTAGCGGACCCTAAAATACGGATTTTTAGGACGAGTAACTTTTGGAAACACACATAGGAAATTATCTATTAGATAATTATATAAATGTATTTTCTATCAAGTTTTTGGGGAAGTTTTCAATACGTTTACGAGGTATCATTGGTGTGTGGGTTAGCTGCGGTACACCCTATATATAAACACCAGTGGTGCATCGAAAACGAAACTAAAAGTCAAACCCAAAACAAAACCGAACCTCAAAAATTTCTAGCACATTTTCGAAGTTATCGTAGGTGTGGTGGGTTGGCTGCGGTACACCCTATATATAAACACCTACGGAACATCGAAAATAGAACTGGGAATTTAATCAAGGACAACCCTTAGTTTGTCAATAGATAAACCATTTGTTTCAAACATGATCATGGCATGAGGCTTAGTATGAAATCGTTTAAGTTATTATTAAGGTTAAGAAAAGAAATATGTACGTATGAGTATAGAAACCCGAACATTGAATCCGAGTATGGGATATATTGGATATGTCCAACGGATAACTCGAAAAGAATTCCGGGGACGGAATTCCAGTAACGGGGGGAGAATGTAACAGTACGGTTACTAGGCCCAAAATTTTTCGTGTCTAAAAATATTGTAACAATAAAATAATTATGTAAAATCAACTACGAAGCCGAACCGATGAGTTGCGTAATTATTTTGACGAGGAAAATATTATTATAACACGTTGCGTGACCAAACCGACACCCGATAACGAACCCGACCCGTAACTAGTCACCTTTGGGGACACATGTCACCACCCTAGTGGGACACATGTCCCCACCATTGTGTGACTAATCACCATACAAAACCATGTGTGGTGAATGGTTTTGTTGAAAACCATTAAAACATACATATTATAAATAAACCCAACCCACCCTTCCACCCATTTGTTTACACAACCACACACACACACCGGACAGAGAGAGAGAGGGGCCCTGCCACCCTACCCGGCGGTTCACGGCGGAGCTCCGGCGGACTCCGTTCCCCAACCAACACCCACACCACCCGGTTAATATTTAGGGAAAGAGAGAGGCACAGATCGGTAGAGAGAGAAACAAGAAAGATAACAGAATCAGAGGAAGAGGAATGTTGAAGGAAGTGGGTTTACAAGAGCAGAGGGATCGAAGGGTCTCCGACCACCACAAGCGGCGGCGGCGACGGAACCCAGGACCTGGTGGTGGTCACGGGTGACGGTGGGGGTAGGTATAAGTTCTAATTTTAGATGAGTAAGATAATAACCTCCTTTATCCTCTTATTTTCTCAAAAATGGTTAGCTAGATCTAAGTGAGGGTTGAACGATTGTAGTGGGTTAAGATGGTGTTGATAGGTGATGGTTATGTGCAGGACATTATTGGTTGTGGAGGTGGTGTTGGATGGCAGCCGGAGTATAGTGCAGGAAGGATTAATGGAGTAGCAGCAGTGGTAACAGGGGTGTAGGGTGTTTGTTGGATGGTGCTCGGGTGAGCAGGAGGAGGTGGTTAGCGAAGGGGTAGGACCAAACCCATTTGTTTACACAACCACACACACACACCGGACAGAGAGAGAGAAGGGCCCTGCCACCCTACCCGGCGGTTCACGGCGGAGCTCCGGCGGACTCCGTTCCCCAACCAACACCCACACCACCCGGTTAATATTTAGGGAAAGAGAGAGGCACAGATCGGTAGAGAGAGAAACAAGAAAGATAACAGAATCAGAGGAAGAGGAATGTTGAAGGAAGTGGGTTTACAAGAGCAGAGGGATCGAAGGGTCTCCGACCACCACAAGCGGCGGCGGCGACGGAACCCAGGACCTGGTGGTGGTCACGGGTGACGGTGGGGGTAGGTATGAGTTCTAATTTTAGATGAGTAAGATAATAACCTCCTTTATCCTCTTATTTTCTCAAAAATGGTTAGCTAGATCTAAGTGAGGGTTGAACGATTGTAGTGGGTTAAGATGGTGTTGATAGGTGATGGTTATGTGCAGGACATTATTGGTTGTGGAGGTGGTGTTGGATGGCAGCCGGAGTATAGTGCAGGAAGGATTAATGGAGTAGCAGCAGTGGTAACAGGGGTGTAGGGTGTTTGTTGGATGGTGCTCGGGTGAGCAGGAGGAGGTGGTTAGCGAAGGGGTAGGACCAAACCCAGTTGACTTGGTCAAGTCAGTCAACAAAAGTCAACGGACAGAAGACTCGGTCAACAGAGGAGATCCGGGAGGTATCGACTAGAACCCGAGTCACGTCTAAATTATATTATTTCGCGTAACACGTGTGGGACTAACGACCATTTTGGACAAAGACTCGACCCGACAAATAGACCTATACAAAGTAATGAACCTATATATATATATAAGGATATACTAGTGTGGACCCACGGAATGGAATGATATGTGTATACGAGTATATATTAAGACAACTTGATATTGTATAAAGAATATGATGATAATAATCGGATTATAACAAGGATATATTACACAAATTGGTCATATGAGGCTAAGTGCAACTTGATTATGATAATAATAATTCGGACATAAGTTGAACAATGCGGACTTTAGTATGACTCGGTTATAATATGATATTAGGAATCGACTCGACATGTAAGAGTTTGTATATGGACTTGGATAGACTAGCTTCATACACGAATTGGTAACAATAGGACATTGGACATGAAACGTACCTTTAGGACATAGGACATAATATGTAATTTGGTATCTAATATATTGAGGTCATTGGAGACATTGAATCTAGAGACAATAACCATGGACTCGGCTATGTATAACGATAACATAATCGGACATAGGAAAACCAAGTAATGAACATGATCATTTGGGCATGGGATCGTCTATAATCTAGATAACACTCTATACGATTAAAGGTTAATACACTCGACAAGTAGAAGTATGGATAAAGAACATAAGCGTGCCCACACGTGTAACCGCGATATTGGTTACACGCACTAATATGTATGTACTTGAATAGGAACTTACTAGTGATTGGAAGATGGAATCTTGGAATAGTAGGTGATCGTGTGAAAGCAACCAAAGGTGAGTTCGTGTACTTCCCCTTTTTCTGTTTTACTGTTTTGGGGTGAATACATGCTTCCGTTTTATAAAACTATTGTGATGTGACAAGATACTTGGCTGCTAGATATACTTGACACTCATTAACTCAGAGGTGAGCCGACTTAATATATGGGTAGTACTACTTGGGGAAACCCCCACGCAAAGTGGACTCGGGACGTAAGGGCCCGGGAAACCCTCCACGACGGTTAT
Organism: Ambrosia artemisiifolia; assembly: GCA_032199755.1. Taxonomy (NCBI): domain Eukaryota; kingdom Viridiplantae; phylum Streptophyta; class Magnoliopsida; order Asterales; family Asteraceae; genus Ambrosia; species Ambrosia artemisiifolia. The sequence goes on along the minus strand of CM063521.1, from coordinate 42,996,538 downwards.
GGAACCATTGTGGCATGTATTATGCTTTGTAGATCTATAATAGCAGTAGATAGATCTAGTGTTAGGGTTGAGGTGTTGCTTGTACATCACGTGTGTTAAACTGTGTAACTTGTTTACGAAATGATAAACTGTTTTTGGATCCACTTGATTACTCACACGGACTCACCAGTATGATTACTGACCCGACTCTTTTTAAGCATGTGTTCAGGTACTGCATTCGGATGATTTTGGGAGCATACGAATTATGTTCGTTTGATTAGCTAGTAGCGGATTAGAGATTGGATCGACTAAGGATTTCATTGCTTTGACGACCGCCGCGTCTCGTCCCTGCATAGTTACTAGTCTATTTTTTTTAGTTGTGTATTTACATTTTTGGATTAGAAATTGTATAAACAAATAAATATTTGTTACCGTTGCTTCCGTTGTGCAAGTCTGTTACTAAACTGTCGTAACGTCTAGCCCCCTCCTGGTCGGGTTGTTACATATTAAACCTAAAAACAAAAATTAACCAAGTTCTGAAGATTCTGATGTAGATGATACATAGACAACAGAGAAAAGTTATGTTAAAGCTGATCTCGATTCAGATTCATCTGACAATGAGAGAGAAAGAGAGAGAGACAGAGAGAGAGAGAGAGATGAAAGGTTATGGGTCAAAAGGAAGAAAGAATGAGGCAGTGACAATTCAAATTTCAAAAACTACAAATGTTGGAGCCAAATGAAAAAAAGCGGCCACATCTGTGTGATTTAGAGTTTGGAGAGATTTGAAGTCATTTAAGAAACTTGAAGCTTTAAATGGTTGTACATATGCTTCAAATAGTTGTATATCTCTTAAGAGTGGCAAATTACCAAAGCTACCCCTCCAATATGCTTCAAATAGTTGTACATCTTGGTACTCGTTGTTGTTAGTTTATCAATCCTCTCGTCGGAACTTATGCTCATTTGTCATCTGCTATGAACTATTGATGTTGTACATCAGACCCAAAGTGTCGCTTATCTTGAGTTCCTATACCATTACGTGTTGAAAAATGTCAATCCAAGTAGACGATGAACATGTATCCCGAAACCGTCTTTGACTAACTCGTCAAAACCCTAGTGTCGTTGCCGAAGGTGGTGGCTATGGCATTCTAGTATTTTTTATTGTATGTTTTCATGAACTTAAGCATATAGTGAAGTCACTTTTAAATGTTATGATTAATTTTATACATTAGCCCTTGTAGTTTCTGGTTCCTAATTCAATCATTTTCGAACCCTAAGCCTTAACCCAAAATCAATCGACGAAACTAAGGCACGCCATGAAACGAAATCATAGGGCTTTTAAACTACATCAAATTATGATCAAAACCATATAAAATAATCATACTAAGCTGTTAGTAGCGAGGTGTAATCTTCCATTAAAAGCTCGTGACTGTCGATTCTAGTTTCGTGTTGAGTACCATTGGGAATATTTTTAGTTTCGTGTTAAGTACCGTAAATCATAATTTTGAAGTAAAACGATTGATGAAAAACATAGTTTGTTTATATATAAACATACACATATATATAACCGAAGTTAAGCGAATTCACATGAAACATAACTTGACAAACATGAAACCTGGCCGAAACTTATTTAAGACTTATATCGAATCCAATTGATTCAAACCAGATCGCAAAACGGGTCAAAAACCAAAACCAAACTCGACATGCGTTAACAAAAATGGATCTTACACCTTCAAAGCCCACCCAAACTTGGATCTGGTTTCTACTACATGGTTCCAGCTCAAAATCGCACTCCATATATGCTTTATCACATGTTTAATGTCCCAATTATTAAGCCACCATCAAATTATTATACCTTTAACGAACCCACTTGTTATCCGGACCATTATATGATAAATTGAGACCTGCATTAGCTTCATACATCAAAGTTGATCACTTCTATATTAAAATATACCAAAAACATCTACTAAAACGATCCTAATTCGAAGATTTGTCATTTCAAGTCACGACACTTTATCGGCCGATTACACCTCGTTTCCAAACATGTTAGTATAATGTTATATATGATTTAGATCAAATATTTGATGTTCTATAATAGCCCTATGATTTCGTTAATTGCTGGGGTCGAAGGTCAATCGAAATGGATTCCGGGGTTAGGGTTTTAAAAGGCTTGAATTGGGAACCAGAAACTATAAGGGCTAAAAGTGTAAATTTAGTTTCAAAGTTAACCAGGTTTTTTAACGGACTTAGGCTAAAGGACAAATGGTGTAGCATATTTAGAAAATAACGGATAGAAGGAGTGAAAAATTAACATAAAGGGCAGAGAATGCAATTTCGCTAATAACTAAAGGATAATCTGTCTCTATATGATTGATATAAAACACCTACCATAACAACGAATATGATTCATATCAAACCCAGTACAGTTAACCCACATAACAAATTTTAAGTGATTGCTATAAAACACTCTAACTTGTTTTTTTATTTAGTACATTAGTACATGTGTGTTTTAAATGAATTAAACTAATATACTATGTTTTAAATGAATCAAACTAGTTCTACTGTGTTTTATAGAACAAAACACATCCACCAATTTTTAATGAGATTTTATGTTCATATATATAGCAATATGGTACTAATATTAAAGATAAAACATGTTGTTTATTATGGCATATTTTAAAAAATTAATTACATATACAAAAATTTATTGATGTTTAAAAAATTCAAAGGGACGTTACATGTATCATGCATGTGGGTTTTTAAATTTATAACACACCAATTTATTATTATATCGCTATCAAGCCAAATCAATTAATTAAAATAACAACACATATTACAATTTTGTCACTTATCAATATCCACCGGCGATTTATAGATTTAATAGTCAAAAACACTTCTTAGCCTTCTTACAAAAACACTATTTATTGAGGAACCCTACCACATATATATAGGTAGAGGATTCTGTAGGAAAACTGATTTGTGTGAGAAGTGTAAGAAAGATTTATAGCCATTGGATCAATTTTTGAGATTAAGGGCAACTGAGACTTTTTACCAATATTTAAAATTATGGAGTCCCATTAATTTAGGAAATTATCTTCAAAATATTATCATATTCTCCTTCATTCAATTTCGAATTATGAGATCTATTCTTTAAAAATCTGCATTATAGCAACATCGGTTTATAAAACACTTATGATGTTTAATCCATATCGAACAATAAACTAACAAAGCCTTATAAAACACTTATGATGTTACAATTTTATAACAAACAAAACACTGTTGAAATGTTTGTATCCACAACAATATTTACACCTAATATACATAAACATTTATAAAACACTTCTGATATTTAATCCGTATCGAACAATGAACTAACAAAGCTTTATATAGAACACTTCTGATGTTACAATCTTATAACAACAAAACACTGTTGAAATGTTTTAATCCACAAAACCAACTACACCTAATATACATAAACATGTATAAAACACTTCTGATGCCATATTGAACAATGAACTAACAAAGCCTTATATAAAACACTTCTGATATTATAATCTTATAACAAACAAAACATTGTTGAAATGTTTTAATCCCCAAAAACTACCTCTAAATCTTACTTTTATAAAAAAAAACACTTATGATCGTCTATTGTCCTTGTAATCATCGATGACTATGTTGGTGGAACGAAGAGTGCGATGATGTCTGATCTTTCTGCGTGCTTAACCGCCGGAGTGTATGAAGTGTTTAATCTTCTAGTCGAAAAAATGCTAACCGGTTTCTGAAGCAATCGGTGGTAGACAGGGGCGCAAATGGTGGTGGTTAGTCTTTTTAATCGGTCTTCTACGCGGCGCAATAGGAAGTTAAAACACTGATTTGTTTTTCGGTGGGTTTGTTTGTGAGGAGAATTCTTTGATTAATAGAGATGATATTATCACAAACAGGAGAAAGAAGGAGATATTATGGAACACGGGGGAGAGAAGTAGAAGGAAGCATGAATTTAGGGGAGGAGAGAAACAGTTTCTAAGAAAAATACAAAATGACATTCATACCCTCAATTAAAACACTTAATGATGATCCTACCCTGAAATTTTATAATATATTAAGTAGCTTCTAAACACACCCAAATTTTTAATCTCCACCATTCATCTTTAGATCCAATGATTGAAAACACTTTCTACACAAAACCAATTTCCTCCAGGAACCCTACCCTATACACACACACAGAATAGAATCGGGTCTTAGTTAATGCCTTTAATCTACTTTGCCTTATCTAAGGCTAGGGCTAGGCACTTAATCTCCCCAATATTCCTTCTTCATGTGCACATTTGAAAACAACCTATTGGATTCAGAGTTTTCCTTCCTAGCTTCTCGGATCTGATGCACATCGAAAAGAGGCCCTTTATATTATACGCAAAATAGCTCTTTGGATCCACTTGCTATTGGTTGGGCAGGTCAATCAGATCTTTCTCTTCCTTTACAAATGCTAATGTGGGATCAGTTACTTCCAAACAGTCTATTGACACCCGAAGAGCTAATTTGTCTATGAATTCCCTTTTTCTTCACCTTGTGCTCTATCTGAGACAGCTATGGAAGCTGCTAGCTACCTTCTAGCCGAGATGAGTTCTACACCCTACGGAGACAGAGAAAGCCTTTCCCGAAATTCATGTAAAACATGTTCTTGAAAACAGCCTACTCACACAAAGAGTCATTTTCCCCGTACTCATGCTATGAAAATTTCACACCAAGTCAAGCCGCTAGCTTTAGTAGAAATCGATATTCCTATTCTTGTCAGGCTTGAAACTAGAATTAGATAAGTATAGTACGCAGGGAAGTACCTATCTGAAAGGATTACGTCTCTGGCTTGCTCTTGTCTGCTCTTTGGTTATCTATCGGAAAGAGTCGTAATCTTTCCTTTCTGTTTTGAGTGAATAATACTAGCACATTACTATAGCTGAGGTGTGATTGTCATACAAGTCTATGATAACAGAGTTACATGTTTGGTTTTGAGTGAATAATACTAGAACATTATATGCTAGTCCAGATATTAAACCGAGTGGAGTGAAAACTTGTGAGGGGTGTGTTGCATGAAAATAAAGACCGGAAGCATGTTAGGTTTAGTCGGGTTAATTCTGTTTTTAAATGGAAATCAATTTGACTTGCTGAATTAACACATCTAATACTGATCTATAAATGTGGTATGACTTTGGACCATTAGCTAAGGTATGATGGAGCGACTGGGGTGCTAGTCTGTGATAATGTTTTGAGCAGAGTATATATAAAATTCTTTTTCGAGACGAAAAAAGATAAGTGTGAGGGTGTGATGTGTTTGTGAAAACACCCTGTTAACATGTTAATTATGTATACTTTTGAGTCTTTTATTGTGTGCTTTTAGTCGGTCTTAGTTATTTATTAGTGTACATTTGTTTTGTAGGTGTTCGTGAGATATGAGCTTAATACGAAAGAACTTTGGTCAATTCGCAGACACCCGGTATAAAAGCATGGAGTAATAATAATAATAATAATAATAATAATAAATTGTAAACGTGACTTTATGTCACATTGGGTCACGGCCCAAATAAAACACATTTTGAGCTCCAACAATCTTGGAGGGCCAGGGGGTTTTGACGGCTGCACAAGGGATTATTCGAGGAGGTCTTGGACTGAGGAACAGAAGGCGCAGCCTTTTGGCTGTCGAGAAAAAGTGAACATCAGCAGCTTGGAGGGACGTCGCACAACATAAGAAACAAGGGGAGGGGGGATAGTGGTGTCTACCCTAGTTATGCGAGGTTAAGTCACCTGTGACTCTCTCTGGATGAATGGTTAGTTATCTTTGTAAGGGTTCGTGTTTGTCGAACAATTGGATTGAATGTTTATTAATTTCGAATTCTAAACTTTCAAGTGTGGTTTTTATTAATATTGATGTTGAACGTTTATTGAATGGTATGCTTGTTTTGGATTTCATCAACCAACACGGTTTCTTATTGAGGGTCATTGAATACTTGCAAGTTGTGTCTTTCAATATTACGAGTCATTAAGATATTGTTAGGCGATAATCAACCGAGTCAACAGTCGCGGTCTAGTTATCGGCTGTGAGCAAAGTCATTAATCAACATTCTTTATCAATCATATTAAACCACAAATCATGTCTATGTGATTCCAATTGACACGTTTGCAAATCTGAGTGATTTTGGCTAACCAGAATCATAGAGAGATTACCCTTTTCTCATATTTGTTTCTAAGTCAAGTTCAGTTTTTATTAGTTTAGCTACTCAATTAAATCCAAAGATCAGTTTTAAATTGATTTTGTTATTTTTAGCTTTAATAATCAAACGAAACGTGTAATATTAACCACATGCTCCCTGTGGATTCGATACCCTACTTACTCTAGCTATCTAGTTTATTTAGGTTTTTGCATGACCCCAACGACAGGTCATCAGGATGCATATATATATATATATATATATATATATATATATATATATATATATATATATATATATAGGGTAGGGATCCTAAGAGAACCAACCCCTATTTGAGAACTGAGAAAACCATTCTGGGCCACACATTTCATATAAAGGCAAAAAAAAAAAAAAATTTTTTTTTTTTTTTTGCTTTAATCGCACATTTTTATGCAAGGAAATTTTTTTTTTTTATTTTTTTTTGAATTTTTTTTCATTTATACATATGTGTATATGTCAATTATACATATGTGTATATAGCAATTATACATATGTGTATATAGCATTTTTCAGCTATACATATGTGTATATTTCAGTTATACATATGTGTATATTGCATTATACATATGTGTATAATGCAATTATACACATGTGTATACTGAAAAAAAAAATACAAAAAAAAAAAAAAAAAATTCTTACATATAAAGCAGCGATTTTTGCAAAAAAAAAAAAAAAAAAAAAAAAATTTTGCCTTAGAGAAATGTGTGGCCCAGAATGGTTCTCTCAGTTCTCAATTTGGGGAAAGGTTCTCATTTGAACCAAATCCTATATATATATATATATATATATATAGGGGAGGGATAATTTGAAAACCCTCCCCACTTGAGAAAACCATGAAAACCATCATCTTCACCCTTCATTTAATATCATCTATGGCTCTTGTTTTTTGAGATTTTATATTAATAAAAAAGATGTTACTTAAGGCTTCAAAGGGCAAAATCGTCTTCTTTAGGCTTTAAGTGTTCTCTCTCTTCTCTCTTTGTACTGACAGATTTCAGATGCAAGCAGCCATCAAATCACTTTTTGAGTTCCCAATCCTCCTACACTAGTTTTATCATGAGAGACCATTACAAATCAAACCCACCCTTCAAACCACCCTAAGTCTTCTCTCTCTTCCATACAAAAAGAAACGAAAACCATACAAAAACAAACATGTATATGTGTCATTCTTGGGAGTAGTGGATCTAATAAAAGATCAATTTATAATAACTAGGGAGAAAGGTCTATGGGAGTTGGAGAAAAAAGGTATGACAACACATATGTGTGGTCATGTCATTCTTTCATTTTTCTCTTATTTCATAATTAATCTGCCTCTCATTTCTCTTTTCTCTCTTAAAGACCATTCACCATATCACAAAAACATAATAACCCAACAACAAAAACATATGTTTTTACAATTTATCTCAACAAAAACGTATAATAAATTATAACCCAATAAACAAAAAAAACATATATTTTCACAACTTATCTCACCAAAAATATAATCCAACAACAAAACATATGTTTTCACAAACTTATCTTACTAAAAAAATCAAATTATAAATGCAAAACAAAAAAAAACCATATGTTTTTGTATGAAAAAGGAACTTTGAAATACAAAAAAAAACTAACCGTAAACATTAATGGTAGTGCTCATCGATTTAACTACAAAAATTCAAATTATCATCTAAAAACAAAGAAAACAACATATGTTTTTAAAAAGAAAACATAAACTTTGATATAAAAAAACTAACTGTAAACATTAATGGTAGTGCTCATCGATTTAAGTTATACTCTGTAACATATGATAATCCCTAAACAATAAAAAACATATGAAAAACATAACACAAACACAAAAATATATGATAATGATGATCCCAAAGAGTAAAAACAAATGTTTTACAATGAAAAACAAATGTTTTTAGATGAGAAAACACAACTTTAATAGAAAAAAAAAAAACAAATCGGTTTCTTCAAAAACGAACCACCACCATATGCCTCGTCGTTCACCTTCCACAGCCATTAGTAACCACCACCGTCTACCTCGTCGTGTACCACTCTATCTGGAAGTAAAAAAAAGTCGAACAACAAAAAAAGCAGAGTCAGAACTAGTTTCTTGACTTGAGGGTTGGGCTCCATTAACCACTTTGCACATTAATGATTGCATAATTTAGATAGAGATATACATTAGGGTTGGGCTCCATTAACCACTTTGCACATACATATTCTTGGTGCTCAAGAGAAATAATAATATTACAATCACAAAGTCAGGATAACTGTTTTATCTGTTTGACTTTGAAATTCCCTACAATAAATCTCAGCAACTTTGACTGTTTGATCTATAATAATAATAATCTTAATAATAATAATAATAATACTAATAATAATAATAATCTCTCTTTGCATCCAGATCACACAGTTGTTCAAGCGATAATAAAGATGGTGAACACTATGGTGGCTAGAGCCACGAGCGACATGCTTATTGGTCCTGATTGGGCCATTAAACCTCGACATCATACCATAGATCTTAATAGATCTAAAGAGAATAGATCTGAAGAACTGAATATCTTCTAAACAAACATGTAAAATAAAAAAAATAAAAATAATCACCTAAAAAAAATAATAAGAACCTAAAAATCAGAAACCGATCAGGAAGGGCGGTACCGTTCCGAGGACGTGCAAAATTACAGATCCAGAAGAGCGGTGCCGAGCTCGCATCTTCAAATACTACATTAAAAGATCTTTTTCTTGTTTGATGATTTAGGAGGATTTGAGTATACATCAGTATATGTTTAGGAGAGAAACTAGTTTGGTGAGTTTGGTTGAGAGAGAAGGAGAGTTTCAGAATAAGAGGAGATAAAATGAGTTTGGTTGAAAGAGAGGGTGTGTGTGTTTAAGAGTGAAACTAGTTTGGTGAACAAAATGTCAAACATCCATCGTACACAGTGTACAGGGTTAATAGAAATGTCAGAAGCATGGAAGCTTGATCAGTGTGTATTACCTATATTACCCTTACATATTTAATTGGCAATGGAGACGTGGACAAAGCTGAACCATTCAGATGGGTTTACTTGGTTTTCTTAAGTGAGGTTGGTTTGCAATTTAGAATTGCTCTATATATATATATATATATATATATATATATATATATATATATATATATATATGGAAACCCTTGGCCAAATTGAGAAATGAGAGAACAATTCTGGGCCACACATTTCTCTCAGCCAATTTGTTTGTTTATTTTTGCTAAGTCGCAGCTTTATTTGCAAGAATGATTTTTTTTTCAATTATATATATATACATATACATATATATGTATATATGTGTCTAAAACTACAAAAACAAGTGTTGTACATATCAGGGGCGGACCTAGCTTGAAACTAGGTGCCGCGTCCGTTGCTACTCAACTTCTTGCGCGTAGTGGAAAATTAGTAGAAAATTTATGTTTTTTTACGATATTTGGAAAACGTTACTACTAAAATGAAAAAAATGAAAAACGTTACTACTGAAATTAATTTCTAGATCCGCCACTGGTACATATATGTACATATATGTTTTGTAATGTATATACATGTGCAAATATGTAGAAATGATTTCACATACATGTATAGAAAAAAAGATTGTGAGTAAGAGCATGTTATTTTAATGTTCATACGTGTCTATACGTGTTAAGGTTTAAAAAAATAAGTATCGTACATATATATTTGACAATATACACATATGTATAAATAAAAAAAATTAAAAAAAAAATATTCTTGCAAAAAAAACCTGTGATTTAGCAAAAAAAATCAAAAAAATTGCCTTAAAGAAATACGTGGTCCAGAATGGTTTTCTCAGTTTTCAAATAAGTGCTGGTTTAAATATAAGACCACATCTTTAAGAGACATATACCTCTATTAAGTGGGTAACATCTATGAAACAATTTTCAGGAGTTGATCAAGATAAAGATATTCAATGATTGCACCTCTTCTTGTTAAATTCCTACTCCGTCACTACCATCTATATTCTATACGTTTATGTTTCTAACTAGAGGTATAAAAAAAAGTTGTTTTGGCCGGGCAATCCAAAAACCAACCCTGTAAAATATCGGTTGGGGCCAACCCGACTTGGTGGTTTGGTACATGTTTGAGATTTTTGTGTTAAAAATTGGTTCCAACTAGAACTGGTTTGAGCCTGCATAAAATAACTGATAAACAAACTTTTTTAAATGCTAAACCGGTTTTAAACCAGATCCAAATCAGTTTGGGTGAGTTGACATTTTCAAACTTAAAACCGGTTCTTAACCTGAACCGATTTGTGCCTAACCGGTTTGAGACCAAACTAAAAACCGAACCAGTTAAACTGGGTTTTGTACACCTCTTTAATTCTAGCTTTCTAAAATCCCGAATGTTTCCCATTCCTTTCTAAATCGGGCTGCTCACTTCTCAGTTGATCCTTTTTGGGCTTTGGAGACAAATAGAAACAAATAATAAAAAAATTTAGGACCTACAATGTATGAAGGCCCAAGGCAAAGGCCGAAAACTTTTTCTAATGGTGCTGGTCCTGATCAAATTTAGAGAACACATACTAATAAATTGATAAAAAGGTGTACACTAAACCATAGTTGTCAAAAGCGCGCCAAGGCGCAAGGCGCAACCAGATGCACCAAGTGCGATGCACCTTGTGAGGCGCGCGGCTAGGCACTGAGGCGCACTATTGGGGTAACTCAATTTGGGTTTGAACTCAATTTATGCACCTCTAATTTAAATATTTGGGCAACTATTGCTAGTTTTGGAGCTATTATTATTTTTTTTAAAAGTTGAAGGTGTGTTTTTTTCTAAATAAGGTTTTTTTAATTTTAAAATAATATTTTATCCATAATTACGTTTTGCTGAACTATATGCACCTCTCATTTAAATATTTGGGCAACTACTGCTTATCATTGAAGCCACAGCTTAGTGGTGGAGGTAGGGGGGTTTACTCCTTAGGAGGTTCCCACCTTGGAGTGCTCAGGTTCGAATCCCGCGTCGACCGAGCTTTGGCCTTGTATAGTCCTGGCCGAGAGCTGTTCAAAAAAATCAATCCAGCACATGTCATCGACACACCGCTTAAAAGACTAGAATTATTATTTAAATAAAAAAACCCCATTTTTTATTAAATTTATATCGAAATGTTCATGAAAAAACTGTGTATTTAGTTTTCTTTTTTAAAAATTCCCTAAGACAAGTTGTTTAGAAAAATCAAAGTAAGTCTTAAATTATATATGCATAGGTTGGGTCACATTAAACCTTTCTTACCGCCCCTTTACAGAAAAAAAGGGCATGATGTTTCGTGAGCATGATGTTGACATGACACCTCATGCTCTCACGTTCACGAGGTATTTTACATACACTCTTAATATATTTTGAATGAATTTCTATGTAGGAGTTTCGATATGTTAGACAATGAATAGCGGCTGACTATGATATGAGCTAAAAATGGCTTATGTTTATATATGGCTTATCTATATTATTATCTTATTAAGGAGGAGTGATGGCCCCTTTGGTAATTTTCATTTTCGTACAACTTAACAAGCAACATGTACAACATATTTAAGCAATAAATTTAAGGGTATTATGGGCATAATTGTGACAATTAAGACAATTAGAAGGGTAATATAGACATTTAACTTACCTCCTCCTTTACAATTTCAAAGTAAATTTACAACAATACCCTCTTTTCCCTTCTCCCATGCCTGCTCTCTCACATCACAGATGGTCGCAAACAAACAGTGCCAGTTCTCCTCAACCGTCCACCATCATCAATACATTTTTAATAGTCATCAATTCACCGTTCATCATCATCAATTTAAAGGTCTATTGAAACATCAGCATCAACCACGAATTCAATGCAAAAACTTTAGTCATCATTTCACACCCACACCTCCACAAAGCACTGGCTCTTCTTACACTCGTGCATCTGATGAAATCCAAAAGGCCCCTGAAGAGAAAAAAGAGAAGAATCACAACAACACGGTTTTATCTCTGCTGTTTTCTTTTTTATTTGATGTAGTTCTAGCTGTAGGTGTTCCATCTACATAATCGATTTCTATTTTTTTTCTTTTGTTTGATTATGCAGGCTCATGTGGAATATGAAACTGCTAAAAGGCATTATGCTTCAGTAGATTGTCGAGGACATGCTGATTACGTTAAAGTAAGACTTTAGAATTACTTCTTGATTTTATTGCATCCATTAGATTCGGTGTCAATTTGTGTATTCTTAGTGCATTTTGTTGTTTGTTTGTTTGTTTCTTTTAGGCTAATAAGACCAATGGAAATGCAGATTGGCATGACATACTACGGTGAGAATTCGATTTTTGAATGAATTAGTAATGTATTGTATAATCTTATGATTATGGGGCTAAATTGAGTCACACTTTGCATTGTTTCATTGTTGTTAAATTATGTATACTAGGTGCTCAATGAAATGTCTATGTGCGAACTGTTGAACTTAGGTTCATCTTTATTTAAATTGTAGGTTCCACACTTCGTGTATTGTCTTCTATTTGTGTGGACAAATCATTGTTGATGTTATATTACAACAAAACTCTTTATTTACATAAGCCTCTATTTAACTTTAATGTTATAGCTTTTCCCATGACAACTGACATACATATTCGGTTAGCATACAAGGCCATCTGCTATTCTTCACAATGCCTACATTGTTTATTGTGGGTTGTTTTGGTTCTTGCGTTAAATATATGATCTATATCAATGTTAGGATATACTTAAAACTCTAAACTCATAAATAACAAAGGCTTGTAAGTTTGTAGTTTGGAAAAAAGACACTTGAATATGTGAATATCAACGTGCTTAGAAAGTGCGGAAATTTAAGTAGCTTTTCCATGCTTTTTAGTGCGGATGGTTAGAAGCAATGTTTCATGCTACTTTTAGTTCACAATTTTACACATTTTCAAGAGTGTAAATGTAACTGACTTGTAGCATTTTTCTGTTAACTTAACAATTCTTTTTTAAGCTTTTGAATAGCATGCCTTGCTTTTTGTTTGTAGTGTGAAAAAATAAAGAAATATTTTGGTACATCCCTTGGAATAAGTTTGATATGGTTGGGGGCATATCCTGGTAGTTATCCTTGATCCATTTTAAGTTTTATTATGTTATGATGTGGCTATAGATATCTATTAATGTTAATGACTCAGAAAATTATTCCTTTATAGAAATTTGTTAACTCCTTGTTTGTGATGTGTCTCGTGTTGCAGGGATTCAACTTAAGCAAACAGAGTTGTGGAGCTCCAAACCCATTTGGCATGCAATTGCAACCAACAGGAACCTTTTATCAGCTCGTTTAAGACGCCAGAACACTTATTTCTTCGTTTGCCGGAACAACAGAGATCATGGGTTTTAGTTCGTTCATCGGTTACACATCATTGGTTTTACATCATTGGTTTTAGTTCGGTACTAAAGCATCATCCATTACATTTCCGTTTCCAATGATCTTGCTTTTCAATTTCAAAATCAAATCATTTTAAGAGAGCTCCCATGGAACTCATCAAGTTTATTTTGATCAATCGGGTGGTGAAATGTGGTAATTGATAAATGTGCGATAAAAGTGGTTGGTGATACCTGTGGAACGGCTCAAGGATCCCTACACTTCAACTGAGGTATCTATCTATCTCCTCTTTATAATCTTTTGGAGTAGTAAATAATTATTTGATTTACGACTTGTTTTATGTCTTTTGTTTTCATTTTCAGTAACATTCTTTGTTCTGAATTTCTTTCTTTCTTCTACATATTTAGGGCTTACAACTCCTTCGTCATATAATTTGATAAACAATGGGTTTTTTATGTTAGAAAAGCTAAGCATCAGTGTATGTGGCTGCCAAATGTTTTATTTAACTGGGTTATAAATGGATGGGTGCTTAGAAAGTTATTATGTGACATTTAATTTTAAATGAATGAATCTTTATAATCACTTTGATGGTGTTGAGTGTTTCCAGATAATAATCACTTAAATAAGTTATATATATATATATAGGATGAAACAAGGGTTTATACAGATAGTTTTACTCATCATTTCTGTTGTTGATTTGATTATATGACCGTTTCGATTAGATAAATCACTTTCAAATCGCTTGTTCAGACATCTGTACTATAAATTTGAATGGGTATATGAAAATTGTTTAATCTTGTCACATGGATTAAGAAGCATAGCGACGACACACAAATGTATGAACTTTTACTTTGAATCGTCACCACTTGTTATCTTGTTTGGCATTTTGGCCTATTTTCTCTCCATGAGTAGTGATGATAATGTCTTAAAATCGATTTTCACAGTTTCAGCATCAGTCCAAAAAAAACAGCCTGAGATGAAAGCTAAACGTTTGTCTAAAGTTCAACGTTCGTCTAGAGCTCGACGATTGGATATAATCACTACACTTCCGCAAAACATAATAGAAATCATCCTATGTCTTTTACCAATTGAAGAAGCAGCAAGGACAAGTATCCTCTCAAGGGAATGGAGGTTCAAATGGACCAAAATTCCTAAACTCGTATCTTCTCGTTGCATCACTTGACAGACCTATATCTTGAATACTGTCATGTCGATCTTAAACCAATATTCAACGGACTTCATAGCCTAGCACTACTTTATTTTCCATGTTAGATCCTGTCCACCATGTTCTGTTAGCATGTTGATATAGTTAAGTTGGTATTATTTGTAGTTTTTCAGCTAGCTTTACCACCTGGTATCAAGTTATCTTTCAATTTTGGTATTTGGATATTGATGCTTTGACTAACAGATTAATGAGTGTGAGGTGAAGTTGGGCTATATTGCATCCAAGATGTAACTAAAGAAGATATGAAGAAGTCACTGGATGCATAGTATGGGGGTGAGGAGTTAATTTAATATATGATCCAAGTAATTTATGTATAATTTACATTAACCTGCAATTACTGTTATTAGTTTTTTATTTTTTGCTTACCAACTTTTAGAGGCTGAATGTTTTCAGTTATATTTTATTATTCCAATGTATTGGCTTACAATTTAATAGCAATGTATGCATCTAATGCTTTGGTGTTACCGGCACTATTTTTTAGTCACGATAAATTTCGACGCCGCCGCAACGCGCGGCGGGTCACTTTACTAGAGACCAAAATGCGAGCATGCCTTTAGATTATTTTTTGGTCATGTTTGCTTTATAGTTTTGCTTTTGCGAGCATGCCTTTAGATTATTTGCTTCTATTTGAGGATCTTTTTTTGCATTTACTAATAAGCTTCTCAGCTGTAGCTTGATTACGGATAACACAAGGTTGTGTACTAGCTGCAGTAAGGACTACCAATTCCATTATTATAACTGTTGTATGCCCTTTCCTATATTGTTTTACATTCTCACAAAGTTCTTATATGTAGTATATACTTTTGAGTATTTCCATTAAGCTATATGTACTTCATATGTTCTCATAATGTGCAACAGTAGGCATTAATATATGTCTTTTTTGTGCACATAAATTACTATGCGTGTATGAAAGTTGGTTTCCAATTTCACAGTTTTGTACTTCAAGTTCACAGTTTTCAAGTTACCATGCATGCACACCATGCGCCATCAGTTGCCCCAAGTTTTCTAAGCTGTGTTCCAATTATAAAAGTATTTTGTTTTTAAACTATTTTATTTGTTTATTATTTCCCTAATTGTTCGAAACGTGTGGTTGCGGTTCTAATTCCCTCCATGTAATCAACAATGATATAAAGAATACGGGAGAGTGGTCTTATGATAAAATTTCTTGTGTTGATTATCTCATGCGTGCGTTTTAATAAATTCATTTATCCTATCTCAACCATGGCGCGTTAGGTGGTGTTCTTAGACATGATTGTTTTGAATCGAAGTGGTAAATCTGTATCATTGGTTAGACCTCGTGACCATACCGTTTGTTTTGACGGTGAAAACATGTAATATATTTTTTCGTTGAATGGAATAAAGGGTTAGAAACCCAGAATAGGTTGTGGTTTGTAATAGACATCATAAAAGCTAGAATCCGATATTAGTCGAAACACCCGCAGCAACGCGCGGGCATTCCCACTAGTGTTTACCAATATAAACAAGATTTAAAGGTTGGGTTATGGGAAGGGTGTCTTAGTATATTTAAAATCGAATATCTTTATTCTTGTAATATGATAAAAAAGTTCTAATATTCAAAACCTTTGACCATTTAAAAGTTGGCAATGATGAACGCTCAAGAATATGTGACCGAAGATCTATAGGGGTTTGAATACAAAACCCACAAGCTAGTTAGGCCCACTTATATCCATTCCATAGAGGTAGCCATGAGAAAAAATGGGTTTGTGACGGGGATTGATAATATCAGTATAAGACCCAATTGTAAGACGCCCATACTGGGCTCACTATTTTAGTTTTTATATTATTTTATTATCCAAGAATTTTAGAAATTTGGGTGAGTAAATAAGAGCAACTAGCTTTGTTCCTGTTGTGACAACTCCCAAACTTTTGGCTTGTTGGTTTTTAAACTATTATGTTACTAGATAGACTGCAGATGGTCGTATACAACAATCTCCCGATTCTTAGGTACCAAGGTTTTGTTTTCAGTACTGAAAAGGTATGGTGCTTGATCTGAGTTATCGTGTTTATCATTTTATTATTTACCAATATTGGGTTGGGGTGTGGAGCTAACCTCTTCACTGGGTCTGACCCATTAAGATTAGGGGTCCATGATGGTGACCCATAAAAGTCCTATTTAAGATGTCTTTACCTCTCATTTAGGACACAAGATAACATTTGGCAGCCCACCATATTTTTTGCATTTGTAAATAAGAGGAAACCCTTGGCAGTCACATCCACTCCCCACTTTCCCTTCTTTCTTTGCAGATTTGAATCCAAATGGAGGAGAGAAACAAGATGTGGTTCTCATGTAGAAGATCGTAGAGGCATGAATCAAGCAGCCTGTTCGGTTTATGTTTCTTCAAGTATGTTAGGACCGTCGAACTCGCGTTCCAACAATCACGGGTTTTATCCTAGAGGTGCGGAATCCCTCTAAGATGATCTAATAACAGAAACAACGATTGAAACAATGAAACGAGTAATTACTACACACACACGGGTCAAAAGATTATAGATTAATCACTAAAACAGAGCTCAAGTGTTTACAATGATCAAATCAAGCGTCTCAGACCAGGGGAGGGTGTTTGGAGAGTGTGTGAGGCAAGAACTGAGGTCTAGGGTTAAGAAAGAGGGTATTTATACCACCCGGGTACGACCAGCCTCTTGCAGGCGATTAGCAGCTGCAGAGGTGGCGATTAGCTAGCTAATCGCTAGCTGAAAGGCCTACTCGCATGCACTGACTGGCGATTAGGGCCATAATCGCCTGCCAGACCTTCATAATCGCATGCTGCAATAGCTAATCGCCTAACAGCCCCTAGTAACCTCCAAAACGCGTATAAACGCCTCCAAACACCCCGAAATACGTCCAAATAACTTATATACTAGCCTAGGGACATCGTGCACTAACAGACTCCCCCTTGGACCAGGCTAGTATACGTACAGAAATAACCAAAAGACATCGTTCATACCAAAATAGCAAACAACTTTACAGACTCGATAAGCAAAAACGATTACAAACTAAACAAAAATACAAGCAGCATCTTCAATCTCTGTCTTCAGCTTGATGATGTTCTAATCCGTGTGATTCTCGACCAGTCGCATCCTGCATGAACCTTGTTAGCATAACAAAACCGGATCACTCTCTGAAACTTCATAGCTTGATCGGCTTCAACAGGTAGATGCATGATCGGATACTGATACAACATCTCCACATCCTTTTCCGAGCAATTAATCAACCACATAGGATCCCAAATCCTAATCTTCCTGCATGGGTTTGGACTGTTGCTCAAGACGATCACCGCTTCAGTAGTAGCTGCATCATAGTGCCAATAGTACAGCTTCGTGGTAAAGTCTTGTTCAAGAGGAATAATGGGAATCCTTGAAACGCATTTCGGTGGCTTGATTTTGTGCTCCCAGATTGGCTTTAGAGTGAAGGGATGAATCTTGTCTGTTTGGTATGATCTGGGATACTGAGGCTCGAATTCCTTCCATCCATCAATGCTTTCTCGCTTCAGCTTCGTGTAAAAACCTTGAAGAAAAGGAGCCTTCTCTTTGTACAGAGGATAATGAAGACGAACTAAATCACGGATATACCAGAATGGGAGGCTCATAAGATCTCTGCATTCCTGAAAATACAATACACCTTCTTGCCATTTTACTCCCAGCATCCTTGTGTGACTAACATATGCCCAGCTTATCACATTACCAGACATCTTCGTCAACTTTTTCTTGAAGACGGAGGCTCGCTCAACCGGCTTTTTCTTCTCTTCAGGTTTAAACCACTTAGGATAGCGTTCTTTGATTTTATCCTGTCGAATCTTAACTTCATCAGGAATATCAGCAGAGTCAGACTTTAGTTTTTCCTCAGCCTCTCGAACCATCTCTTCATCAATGTTTGGAATACCAGCGCCCGACTCATTTACCACATACTCAGGAGTTGGGACGTTGGTTCCATCTTCAAGATCTACCTCATTATTATCAGGATGCAGCTCAGGAGGGACACTTTGGCTCGCACTGGAAGATTCTCCAGGTGTAAAGCCATATACTTTTGCTAAGTCCTCTGGTGTCATCTCTGGAGGAATCTCGCCTTCTTCCAAATCATACCCGGGCATGGTAGGCGGTGGAAGCAGGTTGCCTTCATCATCATAGGCAAAATAGCTGTTTAGAGGCTCAACATATTCAACCTGAATCAACGCTTTCTTATTCAGTTGCTTGCGAAGCTCGTGAATCTTGCTCATCTTGCTTGATGGCTCCCCCTGAGCAGAAGAACCTGCCTCGGGATCATCGCCTCGACGATCATGGCGCTTCTGTGTTCGTCTCTCAGCTGAACCACCCGATGACCCGCCACCACCTGTGGCTCCAGGGTCACCACCATCACCTTTACCATCACCCTGATCATCATCATCAGACCTGTCATCATCCTCTTCATCATCCTCATCATCCTCTTCTTCACTATCATCATCATCATCACCAGCTGTACTCGCTCCAGCCTCAGAACCACCAGTGAGCCAGGTTTCAGAATGAAGCAAGCATTGTCATCAAAGAATACTGTGTATTTCTTGTCACAGATCTGTGAGACACTCAGCAAATTGTGGTCTATTTGTTTCACGTAGCTTATCTTTTCAAAGCTTACGATTCCATTTCCCATACTGCCTTCTTTAGTGATGTATCCCCCTTTATTACCAGCAAAAGCAACATATCCCCCATTGATATTCTTGATGTCAAATAGCAGAGATAAGTCGCCTGTCATGTGCCCAGAAGCTCCACTATCAACAATCCATAGGCTGCTGATAAGGCCCTGTGGAACTCCCTGCACGACATTCAAAGATTAGTGGTTAAGGGGGACCCAAGCCTTGACGGTCTTGGGTCTACCATCTACATCCAAAGTCGGAAATTCAACCCACCTTCCGTTAGGAGTTGGTGTTGCTTCTGATGGTCCGGCAGTTTCTACATTAACAGATGACCCTCCTTCTTTAGTTGGTGACTTGGGTCTCCAGGTCTTTCCCGGTCTCCTTGGCTTGGGTTTCTTCTTTGCCTTAGGGCTAGAAGGTCCAGCCTCAGATTCCTTTGGTTGGATAGTTTTTGGATCCACTTCAGACTTAACTGCACGTGGAGCAGTGTTAGGGGTGCCTTCAGGTTTAGCTGCAGCCTGTGCTTGTGGCTTAGGCGCTGCTTGAACCTTTTTAGGAACTTGGCTCCCCCTCGACTGCGGACCCCTGCCATCAACTGGCTTTTGGTTCATAGCAATCTTGTTACGAGTGTCATAAACTGTCTGTTTACCTTGTTGCTTCTCAGAAAGCTTAGGAGAAACAGGCGGTTTAGAGTTGCTAGAACTAGGAGCATCATTTGTTTCGATCCTCTTGCGTCTCAATTCGGGGCAAGCAGCAACTAAATGCCCATGAACCCCGCACTTGTGACAGGATCTATACTCCTCAAATGGTGGAGTATTAACATCCTTACTCCTTTTGTTGGATTTCGTGGCAAAAGTGTTTTTATGTTTTAGATCCTTAAGACATTCTTTCTGCCAGTCTGTCTTAGGATAATTATCAAATTCAGTGCCTGAAGATCCAACAAACTGAGTAACATGTTTCTTGGGAGAGTTCTCCTGAGCTTGATCTTTAGGGTTCAAAGTGTTCTTCTTTTGATTTTTACTTTTGTTTCTTTTGGACTGATTACCCTGACCCCTTTTCCCATGTCCCCATTGTTCTTTCTCAATTGTTATGGTGGACTCTTGCCAGATCTTACCAACAAGACCAGGTGCCAGGTGCTTATAAGGAAGATCCTCATCAGCATAAATTTTATCAGACCCTTTCAATTGATAGAACACTTTGATTGTTTTACCAGCAGGGGCTTGCACTTTCGGCTCAGGCTCACACAGAATGTGATTTTGGATAGGAATGTCCGTATCCTTCACCGGTGCATACCTCTCTGGTTCATCAAGCTCATCCTCAGAGCAGTCTGTCTCGCAGACGCTTGCATCATTTGCAATCTCACCAGGTTTGGCAGCAACAGCAGTGGGTGCAGCCTTAGTAACTTCAGCAGGTTTAGGTGCTTCTGTCACTTTAGGCGCAGGAGGAGCAGCCTTAGTGACTTTGGCAGGGTTAACTGCTTCCATCACTTTAGGCGCTTCTACAGCTTTAGCTGCTTCTGCTGCCAAGTCCATAAACTCTTCCTTCGGTAAGATATCATTGTGATGATGTTCAAATCTCACCGGAGGAGGACACTGAGCATACTTGGGACTGGTGGAATTGCCCTCCTTGTCTGAGTGTTCAATGATATGATCAAGAACGTACTTGCAGTTCAGGTAACTCTCAAGTTTCTTCTTGATCTTTTGATAGTCACAATTGACAATGGCCAAATGTTTCTTAGTGTCTTCAACCTCATTTATATAATTATTAATAGCAATTTGCTTGTTAGCTAAGGTTTTAGACAATTCAGAAACATCCTTCTTATAATTATCAACAGTATTAAGAAAATTTTTCTCTTTCTGTTTTAAGGAATCATTTGACCTTTGCAATGGACCCACATCAGCCTTTAAATTCAGATTCTCATCAGTTAATTCTTTGATTCTGAGTTTAAGCTGATCACACTCAATGGAGTCCTTCTTAAGAGTATCAATGGTGATTTTGAGGGCTTTCTCATTAGCTCTCAAAACCTCATTGCTCTCTTGGCATTGACTTAAGTCAGCTTTCAAGTTCAGATTTTCGTCTGTTAAGACATCAATTCTGTACTTAAGCTTACTACAATCAACACATTCAGATTTTGAATTGGAGGAAGAACATACCTGATTAGACGACTCTGTAAGGGCCATCAAAGCATAATGAGCAGCCGTCTTCACTGGTCCGAAAAAATCAGTCAGGTTGTTCTTTGTACAGTCAGCATCCACAAGTATTGACCTTTTGCTAATCAAGGCGTCTGCTTCAGCTAACAAATCCTCCAAGTCCACCCCTTCATCAGAATCACAGTCCGAATCACAATCCAAAGCTTCAACTTCAGGAATAGCTACTTCAGATTGGCTTGGACTCTCTTCAACATCTTCTTGAGTATCAGACATAATTTGGGCAAAGCATGCTGCACCACCCTGA
Organism: Ambrosia artemisiifolia; assembly: GCA_032199755.1. Lineage (NCBI taxonomy): Eukaryota > Viridiplantae > Streptophyta > Magnoliopsida > Asterales > Asteraceae > Ambrosia > Ambrosia artemisiifolia. The sequence continues at coordinate 42,974,669 of CM063521.1, read as the reverse complement.
GGAGCTTGTTCACCAGTGATGAGGTGATTCCAGTTGAACACTTCATCTTCTTGAACTACCAAGGCTTGATTGTTGTTTGCTTGAGGCCTTTGGTTCTGATGATTAACTGGGACAAGAGCACGTTCAGCATTTTGATTTGGTTGTGTCTGAGATTGCTGCCTCTGATTGTTCTGATTGCCTCTGTTGTTGTTGAAGGGATTCTGATTTCCCTGTTGTCTCGGTCGATCACATTCTCTGGCAAAGTGTCCTCGGTTGCCACAGTTGTAACAGGTGACCTTTGTTTTATCAAACCCAAACTTCGTGTTGTTGTTGATCAGCACATCTCTCTTTCCAGTTCTATCCATATAGTCCTTTGCACGTCTCACCACACTAGCGAAGTGCCACTGGATGTCTATCAGATCCATGTCATCCTTGTCGATCTGGGCATAATCTTCTTGAGTAAGATAAGGATTTCCGATCTGCCCCGCAACTAATCCACTATAGGAATTGACCAAGGTTGACAGCAGAGCCATATGTTCTTGGGCTAGCTCTACAGTCACCTTCTCAAAGCCCGAAGTGTTCAGCTGTTCTGCAACAGGATTGGTCCGATAAGCACCCTGATTTGAAGTAGAAGCACCTCCATATCCACCAAAGTTAGCAGATGGAGCACCACCAAACCCTGATGAAGAAGGTCCACCAAAGTTGGTAGTTGCCTGAGCTGGTGCTGCAAGATGAGCAAACGGATTAACACCAAACTGGTTAGAATTAGCATTAAAATTAGAAGGATACTGGTTTCCTTGACCCCAAGGAAAGACAGGTGGAGGAACATCAGATGGGGGTCCATAGTTGTCAAAAGCAAAGACTGGATCAGGATTAACCATGAACGCAGTCTGAGGTTTGGATCCACCCACACTGATGTCCTGAGCTGGATTCCCATAATAGATGCTGGGATTCTGAACAACGGGCGGCTTATTAGCTCTCCTGATCTCCTCGATCTCCTTGTTCTCCAGCTCGGCCACGAACTCATTGATGGAGAGTGTCTGATAAACATTGTTGGACTTCTGAATGTCCAGCCATTGATGCCAGTGTGACGGGAGCGCCTCTGCAAACCTTTCCACAAGTTCTGCTGACGTGTAGATAACCCCGTACTGATACATCTCGGACATCAGATGATAATATCGAGCTGTCAGATCTCTCAGTGATTCATTTCCCATCGCACTGAAATTCTCAAACTCCTTCTTTAACTGATCCACCTTCACCTTCCGTGTCTTCTGATTCCCCTCATTACGCTCAGCAATCGCTAACCACAGCATCTGCGAAGTAGTACACTGCGCGAACTGATGAAGAATGTCTTTGGGAAGAGCCTGCTTCAACGCTGCCATCGCCTTTTTCTCATAGTTATACTTCTTCCTCTGCTCCTCATTCATGTCTTCTATAGAGACCGGAGTAGTGGAGTTTTCAACCAGCGGCCTTGTGTACCCATTCTCGATAGCTGACCATACCAAGCCATCGATACCCTCAACGTGTGACTGAAATCTGCCTTTCCAACCGTGATAATCTGCCATATATTGCAGTTTCGGTGCTCGGTTAGAACTGCCCGTCTCTAAGTCACTGATAAGAACGGACGACAGCTGATTTGTCTGAGAGTTAGCAGCAGCTGCGAGTGCCCAAGGATTCGCATTCATTGCTTGCTGTTGAGCAGCTAGCGCCCACGGATTGAATCCGGCAACATTCGCTTGCATTTGTGCTTGTTGCATCCGTTGCGCGTTTCGTTCAACCGAAAACTGCCAAGGGTTCGTGGGCACGTTTGCTTGATTGTTCATTTGGTTGTTCATTTGCTGGTTATACTGAGTTCTCGGTTGACTCAGATGTCCCCAAGGGTTCGCCATTTGTTAAGGTATGTTAACGTATGTTAATAGTCCAATACTTAGTCAATTTTTATGTTCCAGAACCTTTTAGGCGTTTATGGGGCTAATTGCTATGAGTCTTAGGCGATTATGAGGTTTTTGCACGTGATTAGGGCTAATTGCTAGGTGGTATAGGCGATTAGGGCTAATTGCTAGTAAATATAGGTATGTCACGTGATTAGGGCTAATTGCTAGCAAGTATAGGCGATTAGGGCTAATTGCTAGCAAAATGAAGGCAATTAGGGCTAATTGCTAGTAACTGAAGGCGATTATGAATTTTCAGGCAATTTAGTATGTCACGTGATTAGGGCTAATCGCATGGAAAGTAGCATGCGAGTAGCACCTAATTGCTAGGAGATATCAGGCGATTATGGCTAATTGCTAGTACAAGGGTGGCGATTAGCAGCTAATCGCTAGCAAGTGATGGCGAGTAGCAGCTAATTGCTAGCAAACCCTAATTGTCTGATGCTAATCGCCTGATCTGATCTGCAGCCGCACTTTTGCTCAAAAATCACCTATTTTGACCCAAAATCTTATCTAAAACATTGTATTTTGATCCCAAATGATTAGACAAGTTACCAAAATAGTTTTAGAGCAAAACCTGATCAAAAACACACGTTTTTAACCGAAAAACACACACTAAAGTCTTGAAAAATGTGGGTTTTTGATAAAAACTCAAAGTTTCAAACTAAGAACAGGTTTTTGATTAAAAATCTCAACTTTTACACCAAAACCAACCTGTTTTTGCTCGTTTTTGTTATCAAAACACCCGTGATAAGAGCCTCGGCTCTGATACCACTTGTTAGGACCGTCGAACTCGCGTTCCAACAATCACGGGTTTTATCCTAGAGGTGCGGAATCCCTCTAAGATGATCTAATAACAGAAACAACGATTGAAACAATGAAACGAGTAATTACTACACACACACACGGGTCAAAAGATTATAGATTAATCACTAAAACAGAGCTCAAGTGTTTACAATGATCAAATCAAGCGTCTCAGACCAGGGGAGGGTGTTTGGAGAGTGTGTGAGGCAAGAACTGAGGTCTAGGGTTAAGAAAGAGGGTATTTATACCACCCGGGTACGACCAGCCTCTTGCAGGCGATTAGCAGCTGCAGAGGTGGCGATTAGCTAGCTAATCGCTAGCTGAAAGGCCTACTCGCATGCACTGACTGGCGATTAGGGCCATAATCGCCTGCCAGACCTTCATAATCGCATGCTGCAATAGCTAATCGCCTAACAGCCCCTAGTAACCTCCAAAACGCGTATAAACGCCTCCAAACACCCCGAAATACGTCCAAATAACTTATATACTAGCCTAGGGACATCGTGCACTAACAAAGTACGATAGAGCTTGCTATTCAAAAGCGGGTTGCGGCGTAGCTTTTTGCCCGTTTGCATGTTATCCTGCTGTAAATTTACCTTTTATTAAGAAATACAATATATGTTTTCAATAAAAAAAATAAAACACAGTTTCACCATTATAATTTACGTAATAAATGCCTAACTTATTTATATCTACTAGTGGGTTTACCCACGCGTTGCGACGGGGTTTTAAACGTGTACAATGTTAACTTGATCTATTATATCGAGGACTTAAGAGTTGCGGGCTGACCGCCTTTACAAACAACACACATGTTAACATGCACTTTTGTAAGATTATGCAATTTTATTCAAAAGCGGGTTGCGGCGTAGCTTATTGCCCGTTTATCTGTCATCCTGCTGCAAATTTACCTTTTATTAAGAAATACAATATATGTTTTCAATAAAAAATAAAATAAAACACAATTTGACGGTTATAATTTACGTAATAAATGCCTAACTTATTTATATCTATATTAATTTATATTAATTTGTGTTCGCAAAAAAAAAAGTTGAATACGAAGGTATTTTTATTACCGTTATAATTTAAGTAATAAATGCCTAACTTATTTATATCTATATAACTATATTAATTTGTGTTCGCATCAAAAAAAAAATTTGAATACGAAGGTATTTTTATTATGTTATCACAATGTTCCGATATAAATGAAAACGAAGTTGTATTCAAAGTAGAGTATTTTTTAGTTTCGTAAGCTCTAGTAACCGTCGGTACCATACATGTACCATGATGAACCGAACCGATAGTGATATTGGTACCGACTGTTTCGACTTGAATTTTTTCCTAGGATGAATACTAATGTACAAGTCATATACTGATTTTCGATATACAATCTCATAAAATTTAACACCCATATATCGCAAGGCACGAGTTTCGTCCACTAGTATTATAACTAAAATGAGTAGATTAGCTCACTCAATTATCCAAGATTAAATGAAAATAAAACGTAGTTGTTTTACGAGTGCGGTTCGAGTAATCATTTGTTTCGGGTAATCGACTTGAATATCTCAAAATGCCACACCCGTGAAAAATTTTAAAACTACTCTTATAATTGGATACCCTATCCCAAATTTTTTGATTTTACCTGTTGTTGGATTCGATTTCATTCACCATCCATACATAAAACTACATGGTGTGATCATAGGACTGAAGGGGGCATGAACTGTCATGTGACAGCCACGTCAGCAGAGGACATTTCTCCTTCAAGACTGAAAAAAGCGCGTGGTGGTGGTGGCTTGGGAGAGGGAGCGTGGTTGGGTTGTGTGTGTGCATATATATTATTTGCTTTATAATTTTTCTTTTATAAAACAAATCAACTAAATTAAAAAAAATATATTATAAAAGACAATAAGATATATACAATTTAATAAAGAAAAGGCAGTATGTATTTTAATTATAATCCTACTCATCGTCGTCATCGTTATATCATGGAAGCTTCCAAATATGTTCAACTAAAATCGCTCAAAGGTTGTGATGCGTTTGATTATTATAAATTGAACGTGCGGTTGATTTTCTCGTTTCATCACTGATAAACTTGTTGATTGCATTTTTTTAAGTTAACAAGGAATTTGAGAGTGAAGTAAGGTGTTTATGTGGAGATATAGATTGAATGAATTGTGGTTTAGGGCTTATATATTAGATTAACTTTTTTTATTTATAAAAATAGCCGTTGTCAAATGGCTAATTTGGCCATCCACTCACACGCCACCACATCATCACACCCCTTGCTTCACCCGATGGAAATCTCCAAGCCTCAAGCTCCACACATGTTTCACGTTGGTTCCGGGGTGGTATGGGTAGCATGGAGGGTCTTCAGTCTTCACCCACCCATCCGACCGTGAGAGAAAATTTAACCGTAAAATGTACACAAAAGAATTATGTTCAAAGAAGAATTCTTTTGGGAGAAATTTCAAATTCAACCCCACCACACCCCTTAATTTCCGTTTCCTGACTCTTAACAAGAAATGACTTTTTAGTTTTTAATGAGTTTGTGTTTAGTAATTAGTATTAGTGGGTTTAGGTAGATTCAAATCGATTATGCGTATAAGTTTAGTCAAATGATACATGTTTAATTTGCGGGTTTACTAGTTCACTCGTTTAAGGGCGGACAGGGTGGTCCGTGATGGCCACCCCGTGATGGCTGTGATACCGCGAAACACCGCCCCCCTTCCAAATCATGGTCACGAAGCAAAGAAACCGTGATATACATCACGGCCAAAACAAATTGTGAAAGGTTGGTGGTGGTCCCAATGGCAGCTAGAGTCCAAAAAAAAGAAGAAAAACCAACATGGTGGTCCCACCTTTTCTTGGTATTTATTAGAGTTAATAGCCAAAATCGTCCCTGAGGTTTGGTCACTTTTGCCACTTCAGTCCAAAACCCAAACGTCTTAAATCTGGGTCCTTAGGCTTTTGATTTTTTGCCACATTCGTCCCTGACAACGTTTAAATTGTGGACTGAAGTGGCAAAAGTGACCAAACCTCAGGGACGAATTTAGCAAAACCCAAACCTTTTTTGGGACGAATGTGGCAAAAAATCAAAAGCCTAAGGACCCAGATTTAAGACGTTTGGGTTTTGGACTGAAGTGGCAAAAGTGACCAAACCTCAGGGACGATTTTGGCTATTAACTCGTATTTATTATTAAAAGATAGTAATGGGTGTGATGGAATGAGGTGTTACAAGGTGAATGGGTGTGATGGTTTTAGTGATAATTGTGAACACCACCACATGGGTTTAGTGATGAAATGTGATAGAATGTGATGAAATAAGATGACACAAGACGATTAGGTGTGATAGTGTAATGGGTGTGATAAAATAGGAATCATTTGCAGAACTAGGCTACTTTTTGGATTTCAAATTATAAATGGGTGGTTGAATGGAAAATTTGTGTTTATGGTAATGGTTCTAAACCATTTAGCGGCATCAATCATCAAGATATAGGTTTCTGACTTGGGTAAGGTGAAGCCGCTAATCCGTTTGGGGTAGTCACTGAAGCCGCTGAACGGGTTGGAGGAGTCCATGATGCCGCTGAATGGTTTAGAGGAGTCTAACCTGATGCCGCTGATCTGAATGGAGGAGTCAAGTGATGCCGCTGATCTGTTTGGAGGTGTCATGTGATGCCGCTGATTCGAATGGAAGTATCAGCTAATTAATGTTGTTTAGTTTCAAGTATCTTTATCATCAATCACCCTTTGCTATCATGGATGCGTTGGGTGACTAATCAATTTCTGTTCGAGTTTTATTTAGTAATGGCAGCGTTATTATTACTCCCTCCGTCCCATTAGAAGTGTCCATATTCCCTTTTTTATTTGTCCCATTTCATGTGTCCACTTTAAAAAAATATTAACCATTTTCCAAATTTACCCTTAGAAACCCAACTAAAATAAACAAATAATATGATGGACCCACATATGACAAGGGTATTATTGTCATATGGCAAGCAAAAAAAGCAATCATTTAATATGCCTAAAACTTTGTGTTTTTCAAACCAAGACACTTCTAATGGGACGGAGGGAGTATCTTACTGTTAATGTTAATACTACTACTATTATTAATAAATAATTTAGGATTATTACATTACTTAATAATACTAAATTTATTTAAAACGAATAATCTTTAATGTTTAATAGTGAATAAATGTAATAATCATAAATTTATTTAAAACGAATAATACAAATTTATTTACAACAATTTTTTCATTTGATGCCTTAGAGTGGTTTGACGACATCATTTGATGGCTTAGAGTGGTTTGGCGACTTCATTATTTGATCCCTCCCTCTCATTTACTTATGGTCGAACAAGAGAAAGCATGAAAATAAAAATGCTGGATGCCTCCATTCGGATCAGCGGCATCAGGTTAGACTCCTCTAAACCATTCAGCGGCATCAAGGGTGACTCCTCCAACCCATTCAGCGGCTTCAATGACTACCCCAAACGGATTAGCGGCTTCACCTTACACAAGTCAGAAGCCTATATCTTGATGATTGATGCCGCTAAATGGTTTAGAACCATTACCATAAACACAAATTTCCCATTCAACCACCCATTTATAATTTGAAATCCAAAAAGTAGCCTAGTTCTGCAAATGATTCGATAAAATAGTGACCACCCCATGTGCCCTAACCATTTATATTTTTTCATCTCTTATTGTATGTCATATTGTCATAATTTAACCTGGTTGTGCAAAAATCTAAAGGTTAAATGAGAAATTCTTGATTGTGGACTTGCAATTACAGCGTATTAAATATGTAGAATATATAAAAGAAATTACTGGTTAATCAGATTGATCTATCCGTGTTGTAGGATTTATGTATACTGAAGAAGCATGATGTTTTATACTACCTCCAATGCATCCTTAGGAGTGATGCCTTTGGAGGCCCTTGCAAGCCCTTATCATGTGCCGTTAGCCCCCATGCCCTTTCACAAGGGCTTTGTTTTTATTGGTTTTTGCAAATGTGGTGGGCCGAAAGTAAAAAAAAAAAGTTTTATTTGAATATTGTGTGTAGTTATTAGGTGATGAGGTGGAAATTAAAAAGGGTAAGAATATTTATAGGGTTGGAGATGAAATAAGGGTTTTTAAAGATTTGTAAGGATATGTGGCAGATGAAGTGACAGCTAAGGGCACTTAAGGACGCACGTAGCATTAAAGATAGTCTAAGAGATCATTAGTCACAACTTGTTCTATTCCTTGATTTGTATCTGTCATAAACAAACAAAAAAGGAAGAATGGGGGAGTAGAGCGGCCATTAATCAATGTTCAATAACCAATTAGGGGTAGCCTCCACAAACCATAACCCAGTACTTAGCATAAACTATATTGCGCTAGAACTTGCTATTGAGTTATTAATCAATGTTCAATAACCAATTTAAGTATGATACCTAATACAATTTATCAGTGTCCAAACAAGGGTCTAATACCATAACTCATCTTATATACCTCATCCAGTTTATCATCCCTACTAAAAGTCATTGCAAATTTTCAACTATTTAATAGTGGAATACTATACATTTCTTTCCCCTAAAAAATTATCAAGTTCATTTATTTCTTTGAACGTCCAATAAAGCTCAATGTCACCAACACCCACAATTGCAGATATCGGTGGTGATCCGACCAATCACAAATTTCAAAGAAAACACACCACATAAAAACATTGTGATAAAACCTTTGACTCGCTTATGACATTATGTTACAAAGATAACTCTAGCCAGCAACCTCCTTTTTTTTCTCCGAAAGTTCAGGAGGCGACTGACGGCGGATTTCGATTTCTTCTTCTTCAATGGCGGGCAAGGAGAGATACAAGACGGATCAATGGTACGATGTGCCTTTCAAGTCGAGAAACGGTAACAATCAACATCAAAGCAGCAAAGATGGGGATCGGATCAAAAAATTTTTTGTTTCAAACTTACCTCCACGTTGTTCGTCGGCGGATTTGACAAGCATTCTTAAAGGGTACGGGGATATCCAAGGTACGTATATCGCTAGAAAGGTAGATAAATTGGGAAAAAGGTTCGGTTTCGTTTCGTTTAAGATTGGTCGTAACATGGGTGATTTAGAAGACTCCTTGAAGGATGTATGGATAGGATCTTATAAACTCTACATTGTTAAGGCTAGGTTTGTTGATGGGGTGGATTTAAAGCAAAAGGAGGAAACAGTTTGGAAGCCTGTTAATAGTGCAGTTGATGTGCATGAGCCCATGCACGTAGGCCATGATCATAATGATAAGGATCCTGGGGGAAATAAGGAAGGGCCATGCGTTGATGGGGGTAGATCTTTTAGAGATACTCTTCTTAACAAGGAGGTCGTTGAGAGTTTGTTGGAGATTAATGTGGGAGATAACATACAGGCGTTTGATCACTGGTTCGAGTGTGGCTTGTTGGGTAGGGTTCACTCTTTGTACGGTTTGACAAATCTTAGAGTTCTTGTTAGAGGTTTGTCTCAGTTTCAGATCAAGATTAAGTATGTTGGGGGTTTCTCAGTACTTTTGCTCTTTGGGAACAAAGAAGAGGCTCAAGAATTTTTTAGTCGTAAGGATGACTGGATGCAAGTCTTTACGTCATTAGAGATATGGCGAGGGCAGATTTTTGAAACGGAAAGAGTCGCGTGGTTGAGAATTCATGGTTTGCCATTATGTATTGCCACTACGGAGGTATTCGATAGTATCGCGGCGAGATTCGGATCAGTTATACAATCATCTTCGTTTCCTGAAAATGGAGACGATGTATCGTATGCTATTGGAGGCATTCTTTGTAAGAGAGCGGATAGAATTCAGCAAGTTGTTAAGGTTCTTTGGAAGAAGAAGGCTATTTCAGTGTTAGTGGAGGAGGAACTAAATGAATGGATTCCGGATTGCTTGTTTGATGAGGAGGATACGGAACTTGGAAATGAAGTGGATAATATGGTGGGAAACGGTATGGCTAATAGAACTGATTCAGCTGAAGCTCAAGTTCCGATACCTGACGTCGAGATGGTTAACTCGGTTAATGCCGAGGTAGTCGAACAAGTTGAACAGGAGACTAGCGCTGTTGCAAACAAAGTTAAAGAAGGTCCTAAAGTTAACGAGGTTAGGAGACGAAAAGGGTTCCATTCCAGGAAGAAAAATGACAGAAGCAATTCTAGTTCTCCAAATGGGTTTGAAAGACCGAAGAAAAGGGTTAGAGACGATAATGATCCGTATGATATCGACAGATTTATTTTTGCACTCGGAAGGAATAAAGATCCTCAGGTTTCGGAGTCTAATGGTTATTCAGAAGTATTAGTAACATCAGATCTTAACGACGCAGCGGGCAGGGAGTTTCATAGGAATGATGCCGAGCAATTAATAGATTCGAACGTTTTGGTTGAAAAACAAGGGGTTGCTGCTGAAGATGGGGTAGCTTCGGAAGTTATTGGAACTATTTTAATGGCTAATGTGCTAGGTGTAACCAACATGGAGAGCTTCGAAGGTTGTGTTGAAAGACAAATTACGGAAGAAGGGTTCCAAGGAGTTGATAAATGAATGTTATGTCGTTAAACATTCGTGGGATGGGGGGTGTCGATAAGGGTCCTTGGGTTCGGGGGTTACGGGTGGCAAATGAAGTGGGTTTTCTTATGATGCAGGAGACTCAATTTATTTCGTTGGAGGGGTTTAATGTGGGTGCGTTTTGGGGCAATGGTCCGTTTGATCATGAGTGGGTTGGGGCTACGGGTCGCTCGGGAGGTCTTATTTCTGTATGGGATCCTAATAGGTTTGAGAAACTTGCAGTGGAGAAACATAGATACTTTCTGTTGATACACGGCATGCTTAAAGATTCAAAGAAAGAGTTGGTTTTTGTTAATGTGTATGCTCCGCAGAAGTTGATGGATAAAAGATTATTATGGTCCGAGCTTAAACGTCGGGTGAGCTCGGATCATAGGCTTTGGATTGTGGCGGGAGATTTCAATTGTGTCCGGTTCCGTGAAGAAAGAAGGAATTCTAAGTTCCACTCGTCGGTTTCTTCGGAGTTTAATGAGTTTCTTGATGCTGTGGGTCTTCATGAGTTGTCGTTGAAAGGGAGAAAGTTTACTTTTGTTTCAGGGAATAAGTGTAGTCGAATCGACCGCATCTTTATATCTTGGAACGCCTTGAACGAATGGCCGAATGCGGAGTATCGGGCGCTTGGTAGAGACAAATCGGACCATAGCCCGTTGGTCCTAAAGGTGGCTGCGAGGAATTACGGTGCAAAACCGTTTCGGTTTTTTAACTCATGGCTTACCAAAGATGGTCTGGAAGCTACCGTGGTCAACGCCGTTAAAGATTATACGGGTGTTGGTCCTCCGGATGTTAAGCTCTTGGGCAAGTTCAAAATGATAAAACAAGCTATATTGAAGTGGCGCAAACAGGGAGTTGATTTTGAGCTTGAGGAGGAAAACAATTTTAAGCAAGAGTTATTGGAGTTGGATTCGATGATTGAGGATAGGGATCTAACGGAAGCAGAATTATGGGTATACGAAGAAGCCGCTAAAAAGATTAAAGAATTTGAAGTCGGTAGATTGAAGGATATCCGCCAGAAAGCTAGGGTGAAATGGGCTAAGGAAGGGGATGAGAACTCGGCTTATTTTCACGGTTGTTTAAACAAAAGAAAGGTTAGTAATTTTATTCCGGGCTTGATGATAAATAATGCGTGGGTGTTTAAACCGGCTAAAGTTAAACAAGAAGTCCACCGGTTCTTTAAACAACGGTTTGCTGAAGATATGAAAATTAGGCCGGGCTTTGTTTGTTACGATTTGAAAGTATTGGGTGAACTGGACGCATTGGAGTTAGTCAAGCCGTTTTGAACTCAAAGAGATTAAAGACGCTGTTTTCGACTGCGGTAGTGATAAAGCCCCGGGGCCGGACGGTTTCAATTTCCGCTTTATTAAAAGGTTCTGGTACTTGTTCGAAGATGACTTTTTGAGAATAATGCAGAGTTTTGGCGACGACGGGGTGATTAGTAGAGGAGTTGGCTCGTCTTTTATTACTCTTATTCCAAAAGTCAACGACCCGGTCAGTCTTGGTGAGTATCGGCCGATAACGCTTATTGGTGCCATTAGTAAAGTGATATCCAAGGTCTTGGCGAACAGGATTAAAATGGTGATGAGTAAGGTTACGCATGAGACGCAGTCCGCGTTTTTGTCTGGAAGGTACATCTTGGATGGCCCGTTGATTATTAATGAGATCTTTTCTTGGGCTAAAAGGCAAGGTAGAGAATTGTTTTTTTTCAAAATCGACTTCGAAAAAGCTTACGATAATGTTAATTGGGATTTCTTGTTATCTGTTATGAGACAAATGAATTTCCCCGAGAGATGGTGTAATTGGATTAAAGGTATTCTTGTGTCAGCTAGATCGTCTGTTCTGGTTAACGGTGCCCCTACTTTCGAATTCAATTGTGAAAAAGGTATTCGTCAAGGGGATCCACTCTCACCGTTCTTGTTTATTATTGTGATGGAGGCGTTCTCTAGCATGATCAGGAAGGCTTGTGACAGTGGGGCTTTTGACGGGGTTCGGTTTCCCAACGGTCAGTTAACGGTTTCTCACCTTTTATATGCTGACGACGCGATGGTTATGGGTGAATGGTCAGATTTTAATTTCACAGCTTTGAAAAGGGTCTTACGGCTCTTTCATTTAGTGTCTGGCTTACGGATTAATCTAAATAAATCGACTCTTTTCGGAGTTGGTAAAAACACGGAAGAGGTTGAGTCTAAAGCCGTCTGTTTGGGGTGTAGGTCTGGTGCTACTCCATTCAAGTATCTTGGTATCATGGTAGGGGCAAATATGAACCGAATCACTAACTGGGAGCCTATAGTTGAAGTGTTTAAGAGACGTCTTTCTAGGTGGAAAGCTACTATTCTGTCCATGGCAGGGAGAGTTACGCTTATCTCTTCGGTGCTCGAAAGCCTCCCGTCTTATTATTTTGCGCTATATAAGGCTCCTAAGACGGTCATTGATAAGTTAGAAGCCATTATGAGGAGGTTTTTATGGGGTGGTAGTGAAGATAGAAATAAAATTCATTGGGTGGCTTGGGAGGAAGTCACGAAACCGATAGACAAAGGAGGGTTGGGGATAAACAAACTTGAAGATTGTAACAATGCTTTGATTCTCAAATGGTTATGGCGGTATCGTGTCGAACCGGAGGCCCTTTGGAAGAAGACCATTGATGCGATTCATGTTTCGCATAGAAGTTGGGAGACCATCCCTTATAAGAAATCATTTCCGGGTGCTTGGAGCAAGATTGTAGCTTTGGGGTCTCAGACAAAGCGGCTAGGTAAGTGTTTTATAAATTTGATTCGGGGAAAAGTGGGTAATGGTAAAAAGGTTCGGTTCTGGATCGACCCGTGGGTAGAAGATCGTAGTCTCAAGGATTTATATCCAGACTTGTTTCGGTTGGCACAAGACAAATTCTCTATGGTGGAGGACAGGTTTGTTTTTTTAGCTCAAGGGAATGTGGTCCAATGGGCTTGGAGGTCTTACCCCACTTCGGCTACTGAGGTACAACAATTGTTAATGTTGCATAGAAGTATTGTTAATGTGGTTTTGTCTGACAAAGAAGATGAGTGGGAGTGGACGGTTGGTCCTAATCGTATGGCATCAGTCAAGGATACAAGGAGTTGGCTTAGTGATGACAGCAGCGCTAGCAACGGGGTCGTGTTCAGGTGGTGTAAATGGATCCCCAACAAGTGTAACATCTTTATGTGGAGGGCTCTCAGGGATCGTATTCCGACAATAAAAGCTCTCCTTAGAAGAAATGTTCATGTGGGAGAGGATGTGTGCAAGTTATGTGGTGATAGTGAAGAAACAGCGGATCATTTGTTTTCGGCTTGTAGGATTTCCATGGGTGTTTGGGCTGGTATTTCGGCCTGGTGCAAGCTCCCACCTATGTTCGCGTTTTCGATTCACGATATTTTGAAGATGGTCGATTTTTTTCAGCTTACGGGTGTTAAGAAAGATATGGTTTACGGTATTCTTATTGTTTCGTGTTGGAGGATTTGGAAGGCTAGAAATGAAAAGTCGTTCTCCAATATAGCCCCGGACGTGGTTAAAATAGTGGCGGACGTGAAAGCGTTGGGGTTTCTATGGTATAAAAGTAGATATAAGAAAGATACGGTAGATTGGAAACGATGGTCTCAATTTAATTTCGATGTTATGTAACCTGTATTTTGGCTTATCTCTAGCTTAGAGATAGTGCCGGTTTTTTGTTGTTAATGAAGTTTGCCTTCCAAAAAAAAAAGCCAGCAACCTCCTTTAAATAAAGTCATCCAAATTAGAGGACCACCAGATTGATAAAGTTATTATTTGTTAACTGTCATGCAATAAATATTAATTTATCTTATCAAGAATTTTCCTTTTTCTAAATCTATGATTTCTACGTAATTTAGTGGCGAAGCTTGACCCAAAACTTCAGGGGGTCGGAAATCACTAGTTTCGGGGGGTCGAAAACCAGTTTCGGGGGGTCAAAACTGTATATACCAAAAAAATTCTATACTAATACTATATAATCGGAACTTTTGAGCGAAAATTCAGGGGGATCGGCCACCCCTCCCCGCCCCCTTAAGAGCTACGCCCATGTCTACGTTCAAGGTATCACTTTCGTATTTATTCCAATGTTTTTAAAACTGGACCGGATGTCGAATCCGACCCGCTACCGGGTCACCTGTTTGATCGGTCCAATTGGTTCGACCGGTCAAACGAACTTGCAAAATAATCAGAAAAAATCAACAAAGTTATGAAATTTCTGGTCCGATCCCCTTTTTGCCCGGTCCGGCCACCAGTTCACTGCATGGCTGGTTCAACTCATGTCCTGGACCGGTCTAGCCGGTCAGTCCGAGGCTGATAACACTGGTTTATTCATAATAATAACTAGTAAATTTTTACCATGCGTTATTACTGCTTGGCTTTGAGTAAAGTTATATCGAAATAGGTAGAATTAAACACGTCACAACGATATATTTAAAATATTAAATAACACTACAATGTTGTAAAAAGTTAAAAAAAAAAACAAATATCTTATTTAACAATTTCATATGTTATTTTGAAGAACCAAATCTAATGGTTAAGATTTATATAGCATTTAAAAAATATCAACTTAATTAATAAAGAGAATAAAAAAAGAAACCTAAATCAAAATTTGAAATCTAACATTTCAAAATTATTATATTTGTATAAAATAATAAATTTAGCATTCTAATAGTTATTTAGGTAAATAGGTAAATAATAAAAGTTATTTCTAGTTAAACCATAAAAGTAACAAAATTAACAAAATGGGGAACATGACTTGAACCCGTGACCCGCGTCCCACGTCCGGCAACTGAAGGTGCTGGTGCATGCGTGGTATACCAGGCCAGAGCCAGACCATACCCTTGTCTCAATATATATACACAATGCATACTTATTCAAAACACTAATTACTTAATTAGAACTGCATGCACCTAGTTTATTAAATACGAGTTAAACATGGCCATTATACCAATCTTATTCCTCACAATTAAATTTATCATATAGACTAAACCTTCGATAAGGATACCGTGCATTTACTCCAGAGAGCTTTGCTTCTTGTGGAGGGTGCAACATTTGTCAAGTGGCAGGTGGCGGAAAATTTTTCGGGTGGAAGCCTTAGTGCCCCTTATGCGCAGCCTCGACTCGCTTGTGGGCCGACCTTCGATAAGGATATTAACATTATTGATAATTAATACATTTATATACGTGTGATAGTATGACCATTTATTCAGGTTAAGTTGACAATATTTACGTTTTATAAAGTCACACCATTAAAGACGAAAGTATGTACACATTGTGTATATCATGATAAAGGAGTGGTCGAAGTGGTTGTCAGAATGAAATTTATAAAGTTTGAATTAAGGTGTTCCCAAAAATTGACATTGAAGGACACTTTCACATTAATTAATGAATAACATAAGCAAGTTTAAATTTCATTGTTTACAATATGTCACAAAGGTGTTAGTGAGCTCAATGTCACATAGCAGAGGACGTCATATAGTGTCCTCTACAACTATCGAGAATCAGTGTATGTATTCCACTTGGGATCATAGGTGATTTCGTCATGTTAGGAACTTGTCAAGGCTAAACAACAAAGTGCAGAAGTTCTAGCCGCACACACAAATATATAGAAGTGAAGAAAGAAAGGGTAAACATGTGGAGTAAATCAAAATGACCAAAACACCTTTGGATGCAAAGTTGAAATACCAGGCTTGCCCTTCTACTGTTCAAATCCCTTCATCTATTAGTAGATAGAGCTTTAGCAAAGATGAAAAACATTAGCAAAACAAAGTAAAGTCTTAAAATTTCTCTCAAGCTCATACTCTAGTAGGCAAAGACACCACCATGGCTGCAGGGAAGGTTGCAAATAAGGGATTGCCATCCTTGCAACGCCAAGGCGAGTGTGTCATCAATTTTACAATCAGACATACTGAGTCATCATAGCCTCATGATAAACATGAATCCTAAAATTGCTAACACATATGCAAATGCACAATGGACACTTTTGTAAAGTTGTCTTCAATCACCATTCAAGGTGATACCACCAAGAGCTAAAAGCCGAAATTCAAACTGTAAGCATATGATATGATGAAATTGCCATTAATAACATATGAAGACAAACATTAGATATAATAAATATGTACAAATATTGAATGTCGAGGAACCTGCTAATTATTTAACTCTCAATAACAAAGGGTTTACATATGGAGTAAATCGAGATGACCAAAACACCCTAAAGTAGCGTGCAAAGATGAACTACCAGGCCTGCCATTCTACTGTTGAAATCCATTTCCTATTCAAAAAAATTGAAGCAGAAACATGATATAAATCATTAAAGAAGGATTTAACATTCCAAACCTTTACTACAAATAAACTCATTTAACTTGTTTAGACTTGCTAACTTACTTATTCAACCAATAACCCGATGGCTAACAACAGGTATATACATTTTCACAAGAAGTTCTATTTTTCATAATACGCAAACAATATACATATGTGGTGATCATATATTTCAATTAATAGTTAGCATCCTTTTTTAGTAAAGTGTACCCTAGAATACATAAAGATAAAAACACAATATACAATCAGTGTATAAAAAGGTAATAGAAAATCATCTATGACCTGAAAAAGAAATTCAAAGTGATTTGGGTAAAGACCTAACCTTGCGACCACCAATCAAACCGAAATCCACCACGACACTATTGGCAACCACACCACGATGAACAATCATACTGTAGGCCACTGCCACACCTAAGATCTACTATCAGACAATAAACCCACATCATCACACCGGACGGCCATCGCCAGCCAGGGATAAAAGGCAAATAGTTTGGGTAAATAAACCCTAGCACCACCTCAAACCCGCCAGCAAAACTGGTAACAAACGAAAACGCGATCGCCGCTCCCATGCATGGTGGCGGATACCTGCCATTGTTGTGGTTGACAGTGGTACGAAGGACGGCAGTGGTAGGTACCTAATGTGGTAGGTCGACGGTAGAGGTAAAGACCGGTGGACATCGATGTTAGATGTTGTTCGTTATGGTGTCAGCTGGTGGTGCGATGGCGGCGGAAGCGTGGCGGTGAGGGGAGCTGGTTCCCACCCCCATATCTCTCTCTCTGCAAACACATGAAAAGGGAAGAAAGGGTATAAATGTGGAGTAAAAAGAAAATGACCAAAACACCCTTAGATGTAATGATGAAATACCGAAATTATGCTTACTGTTCAAATCCGTTCATCTATTAATAGATAGAAGAATTCATCTATTAATAGATAGAAGAATGTTAATTAGAGGCTACAACTAGTTGAGAAAGAAAATATATTAGGGATTAGAATATAATTAAGGGCCCTATAAAAGGAAACTTAACTCTAATAAAAATTCATAAGTTTTATTCTAAAAATGGCACCGCACTCACATCCCTCTCCCTATTCCGTCGTCGGCCCCACCTTGTACCAATGACCCGGTTGTCGTTGGCCTCCACGCGGCACCGACTGCCACGTACCGTCGCCCAAGCCGCCACTTTTCGCACTGCAAGCTGGTTTGTTTCGTGGTGTTCTGTGCTTGTTTCTGAGAGTCAAGAGTTTTGTGATACAGTTTTCTAGCAGAACCGTTTGTTGCATCAAAGTGCGGGTTTTTGGTATTCGTCAAGGTACACTCTAAAACCGCTTATGGTTGATGTTTATATAATTATTTAAATTAACTGTAACTGGGTCGATGGTGGGATAATCCGTCGTTTTGTGTTTAATCACGCTTCCGCATCTTGTTACTAACACACACACACACACACATATCTATACTATATTAATAAGCATATAGGAAGGGTAGAAATGGTCATTTGCCACTTTACAACTCTCAAAAGCATATTGTACAATGGGTTGATGCACTATTACTTAAGGGTTACAAGCTATAATGCGTTATGTACAAGCCTAATGCAAAAGAAAAAAAACACGGGATACACATACACATTAGGGTTTCTCAATCATTCTTCATTATCCGCCTCCCTGCTCTCTCTCTTTCTTTCTTGGAGACTCCAGATCTAGGGTTTCAAGATCTCTTTATCCAACACCAAATCAATGAAACTGGCTCTCTCTCTCTTTCAATCTGACACTAGGTCTCCTGGGTTTGACCTCTTGGTTCCGATTTAGGGTTTTTTTTGCAACGAGTGTGGTCGCCTATATGAGGTTCTGGTTATTGTAGAATGTCTTTGTTGATTTTATATTCACAGCCACTCATCCATCCTATCTCTGGAAACCCTAAAACTCTTTCCTTTGTTTTTCCCCAATCTAAATCAGAGCCGTGTTGTTGATCTACAAATTTCAAATTGAAATTGAAATCAAGTGCATGACTCTTCATCCTCATCTTCCAAATTGAATAAAAGGTATGGGATATGGCGTTGTTCTTTGTCTACCATTTCAAAATTCAAACATCATTCTTTCTCATGGTTTGCAGGTATTGACACAGATTTGAGGAAATCTTCATGCTACACTCGCAAATCTAGATGTATGGATATGTCATGAGTAGTAGTCTTGTAGATCTGTATTGGTCATGTTCGATCTCTCCTTAACCTCCGCAGATCTCGAACTCACGGAGTTCCTTTTATAACAATTAGCAATCACATGTCAACGTCTGTAATTTAATCTCTTTCTGGACATGCTTATTCACCAGGTATTACATAAACTCACAGATATACATGATGGATTCATTATTAATCTATACTATATTTACCAGACCTTGTTGGCAATTAAATTACTTGATTGCAACCGCGAAGGAAAATTATTTACCAGACCTTTATATTGGCATGTATTTGTGTTTTAACTTGAATTATGATGTTTTCAATTTGGTGTAGAGGTTATAAAAAAGCTACTCGAAAGGTTCTGGTGACAGGTGATATGGTTCTTGAGAAGCCTAATGGACGAATTGTGCTTGGTACAAATGCCAGAGTAATGCTTACAAAGAATTTTGCTTAGGAAAATTTGGGTTATGTTTAGCGGGTAAGATAAAAAAAATATATATAAAAGAAACCGGTCAAAGTCCCCCAAAGTTTATTTTGAAAGCATGAAATGTGTTGAATCTTTTTAGACTCGGAAAATTAGATCATCAACGAAATAATATAATTGTTGTCACCCTAACTCACTAACTGTTTACAAAATAAGAAAAAATATTACTCATTTTCACAAAAGGTTCCCGGTTAAGCAGTGTCAGAATTACCCATTTAACATATCGAGCTTTACACCATTACTTATATTTCAGGTACCGGGAGGAGTACGTGGTGATGATTGTCCAGTACTGGTAAAGGTGGAGCAAGTTTTATTCACTGTCTCGATCTTGAAAGATTTGTTAGTCGAGGTAAAAAATGTCCTGGGCACATGTTCTTCAAGTATTATGACTTTTTTTTTGTTGAGAAAATACAGGCACTTGCTGTTACAATATATAGACTTTGAATCATTTTGTTAAATAATTAAATTTCAGGAGTTTGAGCCATTGATTCAAAAATATTACAACAACATTGTGTACATCCACTCTACTACATCTTTACAAGTGTGAGTTCTTGTTGCATTAGGTTGCTTAACATGTAAAATCACTACATCTATCTTCCGTATATTGTATCTGATTATTACATGTAATTAGATATGGGATATGTGAGAAGATTGCAACAAATACTTGGCATGAAAAGCCAAAGGAAGATTTCATGTAAGCAAAATAACCATGCATATTTTGATGTTTGACTCGACAATTGTTGATGATTATTCAATGACATATTAACCTATGTTAGACTATCTATCAAGTTTGTTTGTAATGATAGGTTAATAGGCAACTGGTAACTTAAACATGTACTTTTTTCTAAAGCAATGTACTAAATTATTGTCCTTTTACTTAGTTATGCTTGTTTGTGGCGAATCGTTTAGGAATTTTATGGTTTTGGTGTTGGAGTCGTGTGCGGGGTTCAGTACCAATGCAGTTGTTGCTGTTTCTTCATAAAATCAAGGTATGATTATTTGACATTTTATTGGTTGATTATTTGTTTTAATGTCTTGATATAGTGATTTTTGTGGTGTTGTATTGAAGGTTTCACGGCCTAAAATACTCAAGAGATGGTTAAGTTAAATTTTAGTTTTGTGTTCAGTTAAACCTGTAGTTGGTAACTGATTGGTGAACCTGTAGTGAACCTGAAACAAAAATTAAACAAAAAATTCTGGTAATTAATTGGTGAACATGTAGTGAATCTGGTAATTGAATTAGGAAAATGATATAGGAAGGCATTTTACTCATCGTTGTAATGAAGTAAGAGGTCCGGTGAAGCAATTGGTGAGGTCTGTCAAATTTGGACATTCTTGAAACCTAATAGTTGTGGAAAGTTTCATGTTCTACTATAACTTGTTGTATATGTTAACTGTTGTAGAAAATGGAAAGAATTGGTGGATGAATGAACTGGGTCAAAAACTATGCTCAGCCAGACGGAAATCGTTTTTCTTTACATTTTGCTATATGCATGTTTTAGAATTAGTGAAATAATATGTAAGCGTTTGATTACGAGTTTTTGTGTTTTGCAGATGGGGATTCACCGGTCGATGTCAGGCATACCATTAGTGTTTCCCAACCTTTGAAATGTACTATTTGAAGCCAAAATTGTACCATCATCAGGCGACGTCAATTGTTCTTATTTTTTGATTCAAAAGGAGCAGGTAGCCATTCATTTTTTAATTTTATAAACTATTTTTTGTATTCATAGATCTGATAAAAATAAACTATTTTTAAAAGGAGCCTTTGCAGGATGGTTCTTGCATAATTGATATGGTGCAATATTTATGAACAATTATGTGTTACTCAATCACTAAAGATTCCTCAATTTTTTCCGCCACATAAACTATTTTGGTTATTTTTGTCTTTCTTAACCTATTAGAGCTATTATAGAATTAAGCTAACTCATCTCGACCCATTGTTATTATTTTACCTTTTTATAGTAGTTCTTAAAAAAAGCAATCTTTTTGTGATCACATTGTTCAATTTACATTAATTTTTGCAAAAACGATGTTGAATAATGGTAATTCTGGTTCATATATGCAGTGGGTTGAATATCGTTTGCAACATATATCGGCTTCCTAAATAGCCAAGATGCTAATGATGGAACAGGGCAAGCTTAACTTGAAGAACTCTGTGCTTTCGATAATTACGTCAAAGAAAATGTGAGTTCTATGCTATCTCCATACACAGACACATCAAACCATTTCTCAATTTTATGTTTTGTAAGTTTTTCATTTCAAGTATTGCGATTAAAATACGTTTTTGGGTGACATAGTTTTGCTGATATGAAGTCTTTGAAAGCACATTATCCAGCTTTTGATTTTAAATCCGTTGTCATGACCACAAACTCAGTGGTATCATACAACCAATGGCTTCATGAATGTTGAAGAAAAAAAAAACAGCTTTTATTCCGTTCACATAACCTTTTATTTTCCAAATTCACATTTTTACGTGTTTAGTCATTAATTAACCTATGAATAACGTAAAGACAAAACTATATATCGTCATTAAGAATATGTGTCCAAAGGTGAGTCATGTAATTAATGAACTTTTTTAGCAATTCAGACAAATTAGCAGCTCTCAAGCAACTAAAGAAAGAAAATGTCCCTAATTATATTGTATAATGAACCCTTTATATTCATATAATAAGAGTGGTTTACTTAAAATCAAACAACATTCATTATTACTTAACATATTGTAAATTTTTGGAGTTTTTTGTTCCTTTATTAGTTTATTTAGTTTCATGTAATGTGTAGAAGCAAGTTTTTACTCCAGGGTTTATGTCTTGGCAGATAAGCCATAGGCCTCGCCCGGAGCTTAGGAGCAATTCGCAAAAAAGCGGGGTTGTTTTAAGAAAGACACATATAATACTCAACTCTGCATCGCTTGCACCCTGCTCTAGGTGCTTCAGCCTCGCTACGATGCGCTTGCTTTGAAAACATAGCTCTTATCAATGTTTTAATGGTTGTTATATTCCTGTTCTGGCCAGAGAAAGCATTGGTATGATATTTTGTAAAGATGGCAAAATGAGTAATTTTATTGCATGTTAAGAATGGGTCAGGCGGGGTTGACCCATAATATTTTGTCTGTTCTAAAAAGCTATAATCGATATCTAATGAATTATATATGTGTACAAAAAATGGTATTGCTTTTTAGTCTAACATTATAAAACAATTTATGAAGTTATGTATTAGACCTACACTTTGTACTCAGTTTATGGTCATACGTTGTTCTGCTGCCATTTTTACAGATGGAGCTTTCGTATTGGACCGATATTGTCAAGACCGCTACATTCAAGGAGCTAGCTTGCATCGTATGATCCTGATTGGTACTACATCTGAACTGGTATGCTTTTCTTTTATATTTTAGAGTTTGTACATTGATGCTCCAACTCACTTTTTCCATAGAAATGGTGGTGTTGCATGTCCCAATCTTCAACAGTTGCAGAGCATGAATTTGTTGACTTTTCACTAAAGGGGTGAGTGTTCTGACCATGTTTTTTTGCATTAATCATGAAAATATAAAAATTTGATGGTTATACGGTGTATTTGTTTAATACTATTGATGCTGCTTTCAAGAGTGTAATACGATAACTGTTTCTGCTGCATTACACTTGTTAAGATTGTATTGCTGACTTTTTCTGATAATGTGCACCAACGGAAGGAAGATTTGAATGGGCTAAGAGATGTTGATAATGTTCCCGTTGAGGCTTCCATCTTATGAATCGCACATCAGAACACAATGGAATTTATTTTATTCAGTTTTCAGAGTTAGTTTACTGGTAAAATTATTTTCTGCCATGCCCTACAAACATGATTTACTGTTTTTTACATTGTTTATCCCTAGAAATTCAATATAGGGTTATCTACTTGCTGTGAATTGTTTTTCGTTTTTATTATGTATGCTTGAGCAGTTTATTATTCTTTTGTAAGATGCAGAAAAATTAAACCAAGATGATCAATTTAAAATAAAATTGGGGAATAAGTTGTTTTTAATTTTTGTTTTTCCCATATAATATGTGTTGGAGACCGGTATAAACTGTGCAATAGACATCTCTTTTTCTAAGTTTTTTTTTTGTTTTTTATCACATCTCACATGCTTACTGATTTTCTGTTTTGGTGAAAATTCTGAACCATTTTCTGTTTTTGTAAAATCAGACCCACCTGCTACCTTTTTTTTGGTTTTGGTGAAATCATATTTAGGGTAGTCAAACCTCCCCACTTCCTTTCACTGTCTCTGAATTATCACTATTTTGGTGAAATTATACCCAACAACGACCTGATGGACCTAGTGGATGTTTTGCCTCATATTATAATCTATTTTGGATGTTGTTTGTTGTTTTACACAACAAAGCATGCTCTATTTGGAGCTGCTTTTGCTCTGGGTCAGCATTTAGGCAGCAAGCAAGCAGCAGGTTGCTGCTGTTTTGGGTTCTTGGTTTTGGTTCCCATTTCGAACAAATTCAACATGTGACACACTTTTAATTTAAAGTATTACTAGATTCAAGTATCATTTTTGCATGCCACTGTGTTATACTCTTCTACTATGATCTCTAGCTTCTTTTGAAGGTATGCTAATCATTAATCTATTAATTTTCTTTGTAATTCATAGGGGTTAGCAATGGCTGAAGATCCAAAATTAAATGTGGAAAAACTGCAACCTATATAATCAACAAAACATAAAATGTATAAAACCTATTCATAAATTTGGAATATGTTATGTATTTCTACACAGTGAGTTAGTGGCAACTTGCGTATACATCTAATGGCCACACATATGTTATAAGGAGTTGACAGAAGTGCCACATTTTGACTTATAATTGTTCATTAGATTAACTTATAAGTTCTAACTTGATCAACAATTACCCATTAGATTAACTTACAAGTTCTAAATAGATCAAATTAAAAAAAAACTTGTTAAGTAGGGAAAAATAATGACCATAATAGAGATTTTTGTAGAAAGTTCTTGGTTACTTGCCTTGGACTCAGCCTGTTTTAACCTGTACCATGTATACCCTGTATTACCCATTACTAAACCGGTTTTGGCCATTTGGCTTAGCTGTGTACATTGTTTTCAACACTATGACCATCTATTTTTTTTTGTTGAATAGCCAAATACCACATCTTGAATCGAAAGTCAAAAGGAATAAATTTGGAACCTTGATAAAGTTGCTTTCCCCCTAAAATAACTCTCTTCATACTTCGTTCAACTAAAAAAAATACGCACCGTAAAGGTTTTGCCGCTACCGCCGCATCGCGCGGGTTTCCCACTAGTATATATATATATACATAGTAAAGATCAAATATAAAAGGGCTTAACTTACTAAAATGAGAAGTGAAGGGGGAAATTTTTTTTCATCGGCTTAAATATGCTTTCTAGTGAATAATGTAAAAAAAATTAAAAAAAAAAACCTTTTTTTAGCGTAATTACATCGTTGGAGTAATTACAGTAGTTTATACTAGTGTAATTACGTAATTACTATACAACAGTAATTACGAATTACTCTACACTAATTTTTTTTTAAAATTTTAGTACTAAAATACATGTCTAACAATATGGAATTTAGGAATTTGATTTTGATTAAATCAAATTTTCTGAATAAATTTTTTTCTGAGTTGATGATGATCACGATCACCGCCCGGATTAAAATTCTTGAACATGATTAAGCGCTAGGCTATGATACCAATTGTAGAACACAGGTTTATGATTTTCATAGGATCCTTTTAAGCAAGAAAATCAATGGACTTTGATGGAATGTGATGCGTTTATAGTTGAATACATGAACCCTATTTATATACAATGAATCAATGCCTCTAATCAACACATCCTTTTGGAATTGATCTGACTGTGTTATTTGACACATCCTTGATGTTTAGCGTCCAATTCTCAACGACATGTTGATCTTGATTGTCGCATCCTTTCATAAGGTTTAGGGTTCAAGGTTTTGACACAATACATCCCTAGATATTTACAACATGTACATACTTGTTGCTATAACAAGGAAAATGACCGGTATTAGGTTAGGAGATGTTTAGGATTATAGGTTAAAGGTATATTATGTTGGGACTTAGGTTTTAAGTTTAGTTTTAGCTTCAGGTTTGGATTTAGTTGTAGGATTGGGGGTCTTCGAGCTCCTGTAAGGACCTGCAAAAGGGTAGCAGACACCGTTAGCCTTAACGCAGGAGGGAGCCCCCTGCGTTTGGACTCCGGCGTGAGAATAAGTATATATTCTTTTGGAGTTGGGAAATAATGAAACAGAGAGTATTAGAGTAGAGAGAATGAGTGAGAAGTGTGTGTGGAATGTCTACCCAAGAGTCTCCTTATATAGGCAATGAAATTATGCCCAGGAGCTCCCTCAGGGTAGCCTCCTTACCATACCTGGTTGTGTTTGACCCTCTATCGGTTCCCTGCAGTGAGACTTTGCCCTTTTAGGATATTTCCAGCTTTTATCATTTCCAATGCAAGGCATGGAGCTGTGTGGTGTTTTGTGCCTTGCTATGATAATAAGCCAAAATCCCCTTTTGTCATTTCCATGATTTCTACTATTTGCTTTTTGCCCTGAGGCTTCCGCATGGCAGGTACGCTGCCCTATATCAGCTCCAGTAAGCCAGGGCACCTCCTAATCAACTCAATTTTGCTTATCTTTTTGACGAGGGGATTAAACGCTGTCGTTTTAGGACCCACGTCATCAGCCCCCCAGTCATAAGCATTTGTAAAGAAGTTAGAAGTGCTTGTGACTTGTAAATTGTCGTTTTCCCCGGTGGCAAACTCATGTTGGTACCGGGTAGCTTTTTAGACCTCGAGCTCCCCTACGGGAGCGTTAGTATCATGCCTTTTCCTTCATCAAATGTCGTGCAAGTTCCTGGCCATGCATTTGTCATGATGGTCATATTTTTAAATAATATAACTATCCATCATTGCTTCCTTGGGAGTAGGCATGTGTCCCATCAGCTGCCCTTAATGACTGCTGATTTGACAAGGAAGCAGGCTGACGTCATCCTATGGGATAGCTGAGGGACGGTTTGCCTTGGTAACCGCCCAAGATTAATAATTTCAAATTTGAAATCCTTTATAAAGGGGATAATCCCTTCTTTTATCCTTCATTTACTTCCACAATTGGAAAACCGTCTTCTCTCTCCCACGATCTTCCCTAACCGGCGAACCCTTCCTTTTCCTATAAATCTCGGTAAGCATACTCTTTCTTTCTCACACTTGTTTTTTCATTATGTCGAAAACTGATCTTGCATCCCAGTTCACACGTCTGTCCAAATCGGATGCCGAACGGTTCTGTACCGAGATCGGTATCCCCTTATCCTTTGATCCTTCCGTTCTGAAGGGGAAAACCCCTGTGTCCTCTGTTCCTACTGGCAAGCTGGCCGTGTATACACGTCAGTTCGACCTGGGGAACCTTAGATATCCTTTTTCGAAGTTTTTTCTAAATGTTTTAGAGTATCATCAGCTTTCCCTTGATCAATTATGTCCCTCTGGAGTCGCTAGGGTTTTGCACTTCGAGATAGTGTGCCGTTGCCTTGGTTATGAGCCTTCTGTGGCTATGTACCGGCGATTCTTTAGGTTAGCCAAAAATGGTAACTGGTTCACTATTGAGAAGACCCAATGTGAACCAGCCCTTATTTCTAGTGTTATCGGACTTGTCTCTCTGTGGAAAGACAAGTTCTTCTTCTTGAATGCTGATTTCCTACCCTTTAAGGCTCCTCGGAGGTCTTCGGATGCTCCTTTGAATGAGAAAGAACCTGATCCTGACACTCTTGATCAGGAATTGTTGGAGAAACTTTGTAGCTTTCCTACCCGTCTCCGAACCTTTCCGGAGGATTTCCTGGTGATGATGGGGCTAAGTGTTAACTGGGATGATCCTGAGACTGACCCGGTGATCTATCATGGTGGGGAGGGTATGTGTCTCCCTGGCTCCTCTTTGGCATCCTTCTTATAATTGTGTCATCTAACCACTTTTTCTCTTTTTGTGCAGAAATGAGTACTCTGGACTTCCTAGCCCTGGATGACATCACAGACGTGAAGTTCAAAGTGAAAAATGTTGCTGAGGGCCAGAATGTGGTGGTGAGGACCGAGCATGTCCGTTTTCAGGGTGAATACACCAGTGTGGTTACTTCCTCTGTTGCTGCTGTGGAACCTTCTGGGAAGAAGTCTGTCACTGTCCGTCGCTCCAGTAAGCGACTGCAGACTGCTTCCTCAGGTCAGGGGAGCTCTTCTGCCATTCCCTTGGTCCTTGAAGATGAAGACCAGGATTCTTCCCTTATAGCTTCTGCCTTGGGGTATTCTCCTGCCCCAGGGAAGGGTAAGCTTACCTTGTCTTCTCCCAAGAAGGATGACACTGTTTTTAAGAAGCCGAAGGATGTGGTGATCAAGGGTACTGGTCCGAAGTCGTTGTTGTCTGAAGGGGGTGAGAGTTCGAAGGCTGTTGTCAAGGAGGTTTCTGATGCTCCTACCCAGAAGGAGCTTAGTGAAGGGGTGTTTGTGCCGAATTGGGATATTAAGGCTTCTGATGTGTTGAAGAAAGCCTCTGTTTGTCGTGATCTCATCGACCATTGTGTCCCTGATGCTGAGAGGGAGCTTCACAAAGAGTGGATGGATAAGGACGTGATGAAGAAAATGTATTATCACTTCAGTCAGTTTCTATCTTTGTTCCCCGATGGTATGGCAAGGTGGGGAGAGTTGATGTTGAGAAGAGAGCAAGTGGAGAAGGTTTATGATGAGCATGAGGTGGAGTTGGTGAAGGCGAAGGAAGATTTGGCAAGGTTTGTCGCCCGGGAAAAGGATTTGGTGCATGAGTTGGTTGTGTCTAGGACCCAACTCAGGTTGGAGAAGGAAAAATTTGATAAAATGTTTAAGGGTCTGAACGATGAAAAGGCTAAGGTGGCGGAGGAGAGGGCAGGTTTAGCTCGGGCAAGGGAAGCAGTCAAACAGGAGCAGATGGAGGTGGAAAAAGTTGGGATGGAGCTCCGGGTCCAGGTGGACCGTTTGACTGAGGAGAAAGAATGGCTAATCTCCAAGGGTGTTGCCCGTTTTGTTACCAACCTCCTGCACTCTCAAGAATTTAATGCCCCTCTGGCAGACATTTATGCAAAAGCCATATCCTTTGGTCGCCATGGAGGGATTCAAGCTGGTTTTAAAGCGGCTCAAGAAGGTCAGGTGCTTGAGGAGCTGCCGTCCTTTAAGCCTTCATCAGGAGAGGAGTTTGTGAACGCCGTTAAAGATATGGAGCTGGCCACTTATCCTTATGTCTCGGCCATTGCCAAGGGTGCTGAGCAGCCCCTCTCCTTCTTGTAAGATTTGGAGCCAGAGGGTCTGAAGAAGGATGTGGCCGATGAGGTGTTCAGCTCTTATGTGTCGAAAAGGCCTCTAAAGATCATGCTGGATGGAGCTGACGGTGGGGAGGGTAGTTCGAAACGTGCAAAGCCTGCTGATTCTTCAAAGACTCCTAACTTGGAGCAGGTATTTGAGAGTCCCTCCCCCCTTCAAGCTCTGGAGGTTGAGTCACTCCCTCCTTCCAGCGAGGATGATCCATTTGCAGGTCTCGACACCGACTCCCTCTATGATGATGTTGGTAACCAAACCTTGGCTTCCACCGGTGAGGGTGATGCCACCACTGAAGCCGAAGATTCAGCTACCCCATGATCCAGCCATGTTTAATCTTTGTTTAGTTGTTTTAGAATGTTGTTTGTGGTTGAACTTTTGATGTACTCAGCCCTTTGGGCTTTTTATGGTATCTAATGGAACGCTCCCCCTTTCAGGGGTGATGCCTTAATTATGCTTAATGTTTGGTTGTCTTGACTCTGTTGCTTGTCGTTTATAGTGTTTGCAATGTCTTTAACTTTTTTCCTTAAGGTGGATGCTGCGTCATCCAACTTAGGATACTTAGCTAAGGAACCGATGCAATGCTTACCCTATCAGCTTTTTCAACCTTTTCTTTAAATGGTTTCTTAGTGTTATGTTCGTTTTTGTGTATTGTGAACATGTGGGAGCTGTCTTGGTGTGAGGAGCTCACCCTCTTTCATGGGTCTAGGTATTCCTTCTAAGGACTTGTCCCATGGAGTCGTGGATTGTATTAGGGACTCACCCTGTATACAGGAAGGTTACTTAGCCTTGTTACCTGTTGAGCAGTTGTGGCCTGGGAGCTCATCCCCGTTTCATGGGTAGGTATAGCGCCGGATCCCATGGAGACTGGTTAGGAGGGGCTCACCCTTTGATAAGATAAGCGACAAGTTAATAAATTGAAACATAGTTCATTCATTCATTGATCGTGATTTTTGGAATACAAAGAGACGTTTACAACCATCAAACATAAAAACGTTTCAAGTGCTTGTCACTCCAATGCCTTGGAATCATCTTGCCGATGGGGTCAGCTAGCTTATAGGATCCTCCCTTGTGGGCTTCCTTGATGACATAAGGACCCTCCCATCGGGGACCTAGCTTCCCTACATCTTGCTGCCTGCTGGCTTCGTTGCATCTTAACACGAGGTCTCCTGGCCTGAAGGACTCCTTCTTCACCCTTGTGTTATAGTAAGCCTCGAGCTTCTTCTTGTACCTTGCCTCCCTGATAGAGGCTTGGTTCCTTGATTCTTCAAGGAGGTCCAAGTTGAGCAGGATCTCCTTTTGGTTGTGTCGAGCATCTTGGCGAGCACTTCTTCCTGAGCTTACCCCTATTTCAGCTGGTATAACAGCTTCGCTTCCGAAGACTAGGCTATAGGGTGTCCTTTGGTGACTTGTTTTCTCCATGGTCCTGATAGCCCAGAGGACGCTTGGGAGCTCATCAACCCATTTCTTGCCACATCTTCCTAGCCTTGCTTTAATACCTTCGACAATGCTTCTATTCATGCGTTCCACTTGTCCATTGGACTGGGGGTAGGCTACTGAGCTGAAGACTTGCTTAATGCCTAGCTCGGAGCACCAGCTGCTGAAGGGCTTGTTGGCAAACTGCTTCCCGTTGTCTGTCACCATCTCTCCTGGCAGCCCATATCTGCAAACTATTTGTTCCCATACGAAACTTATCACATGCTTCCCTGATATGGTTGCCAATGGCCTAACTTCTGGCCATTTGGTGAAATAGTCGACGGCTACAAGGAGAAACTTCAACTTTCCAGGAGCTTGTGGGAAGGGACCCACGATGTCCATTCCCCACTTGTGAAAGGGCCATGCCGAGATGATGGGAACAAGGTCATGCTTGGGGTTGGTCTTCACCGGTGTTTGAAACTGACAAGCTTCACATCTTCTGATTGTTTCGAAGGCATCCTTGTGCATGGTGGGCCAATAATAGCCCAAGTTCATGAGCTTGGACACCACGGAGCGAGGTCCGGCAGGCATGCCACATATACCTTCGTGTACCTCCCTGATGAGGTAGTTGCTTTGATTCGGACCAACAAATCTTAGTAGGGGTGCCAAGTATCCCTTCTTGTAAAGCTTGTCATCTTCGATTACATACTGCTTTGCCTTGATTGTTAACCGCTTAGCTTCTTGTTCATTTTCAGGCAGCTTCCCTTCTTTCAAGTAGGACATAATGGGTGTCATCCATGTGGATTCGGTTTCGGTGACAACGTCCTGTACCTCTTTGTCATCAATGGAGGGTTCTTTCAGCACCTCAACGAGAACCTTCTTGGTTAGGTGAGCAAACGTCAAGGAGGCCAGCTTACTGAGAGCATCTGCCTGCTTGTTCTTGGTCCTTGACACCTGTTCTAGGGCGAAGACTTTGAACTCTTTGATGAACTCTTTGACCTTGTCTTTGTACCTAATCATTGAGGGCTCCTTGGCTGTGTATCCCCCATTTACTTGCTTGACCACCAGATTCGAATCAACAAAGACTTTTAGCTCTTGGACCTTCATTCTTTTTGCCAATCTTAACCCGGCCAGGAGGGCCTCATATTCAGCAACGTTGTTGGTGCAGGGGAAGTCTAGACGGAGGGCATAAGTGTATTCAGTTCCGTGGGGGTCCTTGATGACGAGACCAGCCCCGGAACCTTCTACACTTGAGGCTCCATCGGTAAAAAGACACCACTTCCCCTTGAGGTCAGGCTGTTCTTCGACCTCATTCATTTCCTCTTCGTTCTGCAGGATGGGCAGCTCAGCAAGAAAGTCAGCAAACACTTGTCCTTTGTAAGCTCTTCTTGGTAGGTACTCTATCTTATGCTCCCCTAGGCCAATGGCCCATTTTTCCAATCTCCCTGAATCTTCTGGTTTTTCCAAGACGGATCGTATGGGTTGATCTGTGATGACCTTTACAGGGTGAGCTTGGAAGTACCTCCTTAGCCTCTTGGCAGTGTGCACAAGGGCTAACACTAGCTTCTCTATGGGAGTGTAGTTAACTTCAGCGTCTTTGAGAGCCCTGCTGACAAAATAGACAGAAACTTGCTCTTTGCCTCGATCAACCAGGAGGACTGAGCTTACTGCCTCCATCCCTGCAGATAAATAATTTGTTATTACTTCCCCTTCCTCGGGGGGCTGCCATTTCGGGCAGGGAAGCTATGTGTTTCTTGAGTTCCAGGAAGGCGGCCTCTGCCTCAGCTGTCCAACGGAAGTCCTTTTTATCGACACAATTTTTAAGTGTTTTAAAGAAAGGCAAGGACTTTTCCGCGGATTTAGGCAAGAAACGTTTTAGGGCAGCAATTTTACCGTTTAGGCTCTGCACTTCCTTCTTTGTGGCAGGCGACTTCATTTCAAGGACGGCCTGGACCTTGCTTGGGTTCGCCTTGATGCTTTGTTTTCCTACTATATGGCCAAGAAACTTCCCCTCCTCGAACCCAAAAGAGCATTTAACGGGATTGAGCTTCATATTTATCCTCCGAAGGTTTTCGAACGTCTCTTGGATGTCTCGGGTCATGGCCTCCCCAGATTTGCTGTTGATGACAAGGTCATCCACATAAGCTTCCATATTCTTCCCAATTTGTTTTGAGAAAGCTTGGTCCACTAACCGTTGGTAGGTGGCTCCGGCATTCTTCAAACCAAAGGGCATCTTCTTATAACAAAAGATCCCCTTGTCGGTGTGGAAGGCTGTTTTCTCTTCGTCTTCCTGCTTCATTTGGATTTGATGATACCCCTTGTAGGCATCTAAGAAGCACTTGTATTGGAAACCGGTGAGAGAGTCTACCTTCCAATCGATCTCGGGTAAGGGATAGCAATCTTTAGGACAGGCTTTGTTGAGATCCTTGAAGTCGACACACATTCTCCAAGATCTGTCTTGTTTGGGAACCATGACTGGATTGGCCACCCAAGAGTGATACTGGACCTCCCTTAGAATACCTGCTTCGACCAGCTTCTCCACCTCTTGACAAGCAGCCTGGCTCCTGGCCGGGGCCAGGCTCCTTTTCTTTTGAACTACAGGCTTGTACGAGGGAGCTATGTTAAGGGAGTGTTCCGCCAGATTTCTAGGGATGCCAGTCATGTCCCCAGGGCACCAAGCAAATATATCCCGATTTTCCTGCAAAAGGTTGATTAGTTCATACATAATTTTTTCAGGGAGCAGGTTGTTTACTTTGATGGTCTGCTCCTGATAGGCAGGATTTATGTTGACCTCCCGGATGGGACCAGCGCTTGATGTCTCCGGCACCCTGGGATCTCTTGTTTCTTCCACAGAGGCTATCAGAAGAGCCTCAGCAGTTGGCTTCAGGGTTGCAATTCCGTTGGGATTGGGGAGCTTCATTAAACCATGTGTTGTTGATACTACAGCGCCGAAGGTGGCAATCCCCATCCTTCCAATAAGGACGTTGTAACTTGAAGGGTACCTGATGACAGAGAAAGTTAACTCTTCTGTTCTTGATAAATCTCCATCCCTGAAACAGACGCTAAGTGTGAGCTTCCCTAGGGGATGTACTCGTTCCCCTGAGAAACCCACCAGGGAGGCGTCTGATGGCTTGAGCTTGGACTTGATCTCTGGGCTTAGGGATTCGAAGCATCGTTCATACCTCACCTCCGAGTAGGCTCCACAGTCCATGTACACCCTGTCTATAGGGAAGCCATCCAGTTCAGCCTCCACTATTACAGGTGTGACGATCAGTTCATCAGGAGCAGGGGGGAGACAAATGTACTGCTTGTTCCAGGGCTCGGTGCGAGCCTTTTTGGCCTGCTGGGACCCTTCGAGACTGACCATGTTGACCTCCTTATCTTTCCGTCCTTCATCCTTTCTCCCTTTGATGTCTTTAATTAGGTGAGCCAGCTCCCCTGACTTGACAGCCTCTTCTATCCTTTTCTTTAGCTGGTAGCAATCGTTTGTATGATGACCCGTATCGTTGTGAAAGGCACAATGCCTACTGGCATCCCTCTTGTAAGCTGGTTTGGACAAAGGTCGGGGAGGTCAAAAAGTGTACTCGACTTCTTCTGTGGAGAGTATCTCCTGAGGGCTCTTGGTGAGAACAGTGAAGACTTGTCTTTCTTTCTCCTGGTACCTTCCTGACCTTGGGGATCGTCTCCTTTCTTCGTTCCTTTGATTGTCGAAGGATCTTCCCGATCGCTTCTCATTGTAGGGTTGGAAGAGAGGTCTTCGGGAGCTTGTCGAACTGTCTCTCCAGCTCCCTCGATCCCTCTTCCTAGTATCTTGCCGAGTTAACGCTTCTTTTCCCCGGAGGAAGGCTTCGGCCCTTTCAAATGCCTCTTCCATGGTTTGGGGAACGTCTTCATGAAACCTTCTTAACAACTTTTTGGGACGTATGGTCCCCATAAATCCTGACACTCGGATCTTCTCGGTAGCACCACTATACTGCAGACCTTCCCTTTTGTACCTTTCAATGAAGCTGCGGAGGTTTTCATGCTCCCCCTGTTGGATCTGGTGCAGTATGGCAGCATCCTTGGTGCACTTCCTCAGGGGGTTAAAGTTTGAAACAAAACTCTTCCTTAAATCATCAAAGGAGGAAATGCTTCGAGCTGGTAGCCCACAGAACCACAGACGAGCTGTTCCCACCAGGGTTTGCATGAACATGTGGCAGCACTCGGCATTGTTCCACTTTTCTACAGTAGCTGCTCTGGAGAAGACGTTCAAGTGATCATCAGGGTCCTCCGTACCATCGTATGTTTTCACATTGGCTGGCATTTTGATCTTGTTGGGGAAATCAAAATGAGCGATGGGCTCAGCGAAGCATTCTAACGACTTCGGTCGGTACGGTTCTGAAGGTGTAGCCTCACCCCTTGTTTCGGCCGTAGGGGTTTGAACCATGGGTTGAGAAACTCCCAGACCCTGCCCTCCCGCAAGGGAGGTTACTGGTACTTGGTTCAGAGGTGGAGGGTACTGCCAAGGATACCCTCCCGGCCATGAGGGGAAGTAAGGGGGTACATAGGGCGAGTACTTAGGCTGTGAGTAGTTGGGTATATCGTTCCTGGAGGAATAACAGATCGTCCAGCAAGACTTCCTGCTCCCGCAAGGGAGGCAGCCACAGCACTGCTGGCCAGAGGTAATGACCTCAAAGCTTCTTCATAAGGGAGTAGTGTTGAGGTCCCCGGGGAGAGCACAGAGTTGCTAGGACCTCCTCCTCCTGAGTAAATGCCTCCCTGACTGTTCAGGTATGGGTGAGGATTTGTTTTGGCACGTTGGGTTGCCGGGGAAGTAGTGGTTCCCAGCAGCGGAGGGCCAGGTGAGAGGGTGACAACAGGTTCTTCGTCGTAAGACAACCTGACCCTAACTCCTTTGGATCTTTCCTCTCGTACGTAACCATTCAGGAGGTCTCGGAGTTGCAAAAAGTTTCTTCGTACTCCCTCCGGGGTGATATCCATTCGTTCAACTGGGAACAACATGTCGTCTCTAGGAGACGAGTTAACAGCCCTTGAAGACGGCGGCGTTTGGTAGTTGAGCATGTCTCCTAGAGACGGTTCGACTTGTTGTCCGTTCGTTCCAGGTGTTTCATGGCCAGAAGCGTCACCTGAGGTGTGACTATTGGCCGGAGTTTCTGAAGGACCCCCTCCTAGGCGGTTATCTCCACCAGTCATCACAAAAGGAGGTTACTTAGGAACAAATGGGACTGTAGAAACTCTCAACAGCTTTGTTCAAAGTAGCGACAGCCCCACGGTGGGCGCCACTTGTTGCTACAACAAGGAAAATGACCGGTATTAGGTTAGGATATGTTTAGGATTATAGGTTAAAGGTATATTATGTTGGGACTTAGGTTTTAAGTTTAGTTTTAGCTTCAGGTTTGGATTTAGTTGTAGGATTGGGGGTCTTCGAGCTCCTGGAAGGACCTGCACAAGGGTAGCAGACACCGTTAGCCTTAACGCAGGAGGGAGCCCCCTGCGTTTGGACTCCGGCGTGAGAATAAGTATATATTCTTTTGGAGTTGGGAAATAATGAAATAGAGAGTATTAGAGTAGAGAGAATGAGTGAGAAGTGTGTGTGGAATGTCTACCCAAGAGTCTCCTTATATAGGCAATGAAATTCTGCCTTGGAGCTCCCTCAGGGTAGCCTCCTTACCATACCTGGTTGTGTTTGACCCTCTATCGGTTCCCTGCAGTGAGACTTTGCCCTTTTAGGATATTTCCAGCTTTTATCATTTCCAATGCAAGGCATGGAGCTGTGTGGTGTTTTGTCCCTTGCTATGATAATAAGCCAAAATCCCCTTTTGTCATTTCCAAGATTTCTACTATTTGCTTTTTGCCCTGAGGCTTCCGCATGGCAGGCACGCTGCCCTATATCAGCTCCAGTAAGCCAGGGCACCTCCTAATCAACTCAATTGTGCTTATCTTTTCGACGAGGGGATTAAACGCTGTCGCTTTAGGACCCACGTCATCAATACTAATGATACTTTTTACTAATTACATTCTTGACCCGTTAATTCTCAAACTTGGGTTAAACAATTATGAGGCCAACAATCTGTTGCTTACAACTTACAAGTTTTTATGATTTCGTTTGGCTTAAATGAAATTGTTAATATTGAAAATATTTGAAACATGTTGTTGTGTTGGTCCTCGTCCTGCGGCAAGTGTAGCTCCTTATTTAGATTCATGGATTTTCTTGAAGGCTGTTCAAACTAATGTCAGATTTTCAAGGTACAGGTCATATGTTTACTTCTAATTCTTGATGGAAAAAAAAATGATATATCATAGTTCTGATACTACCATGAAATAAAAGCTTAAAATGCAAAGAAGAGAAAAATACAAAATGGTAATAATGCATCATTATTTCTAACATCACAAACATTTTACGTAGTTCAATATATAATTAACACAACCATACATGAAACACCAAAACGGTGCGTAACAATTAAAATAGAGGTAATACTAAGCATAAAACGCACATTTTTATGATTAAGGTGTATAGTTTGGGAGTGAGTTTTTGTCATATCATATGGGTCATATGATATCATACGTGTCAAATGATGTAACCATATGATAAGACAAAAATTAATCATATCGCCATATGACTTTCTCGGTGGCTAAATCAACAATTTATTTGTTAGTCAAACATGTTATAGATGCAACATGATTAGCCTATCGTACGACCCATAAGGCCATTTGCTCTCTATCACAAGGCGAGATGGATATTTGCTCTCTATCATAAGGCGAGAACGCCATTTTCATTCTGCCATACAGCATGCATAACACATCAGCATTGTCTATTTAATTTGTTAGTGGTGTTACGGTCATCATTATATAATGTCGTAATATCATATATGGATCAAAAGGTCAAATATACTAAACATTCCACATTATACGGTCTTGATATATAGATTCTCATACAGTGTCATGTCCAAAATTAACTATTATTACGATAGTAATCAATCATAAACGAGTCAAATACGCACGTGAGCAAGCTCATTGTGATACAACAAAAGCTTCCAACCAATGCAAAAAAGACGTGTACATAAATGCTATATATATGCTCATTGCATACATGAATATAACATGTTAAAATGTGGTTTAGTTCTTTTATCATGGATTCTTCTTTTGAGTATAAATATAATCAAGGTGAGCAACAAGTGTCCTTCTCATCAAACACTCTTCTTCACCAATTCCTTTACATCCTTCTTCGACCTCAATATCCTACAAACAACACAAAACACAAATTTTATTATGAATTCTATGGTAGATGATATGATCATGCATTTTTTTTAAACTTGATATGTGTTCCAAGACGTTTAAATTTAACATACCTTGCTTGGTGCTTTTGAGGTAGTGATGGTTGGTTCGGGGCGGGCGGAGGAGAAGGCGGGAGAGAGGATGAGGGATAGTATGAGGAAGAGAATGGTGGCTCTTGACATGGTTGCAAATGGTGGCGGTTGAGTGAGGGTTGTGGAAAGAATTTGTGTTAATTTATAGAAGACCAAAGAGTTTGGTGTGAACCTCAAATGAAATGGGAGACTTTATGGTACATGTATATATAATATTTCTATATTAAAGTAAAGTACTCAACCCATATCCATAATCAAATTAAGCAATCGTGTGCCACATAATAAATTCCATCAATAAGGTATATAATTTGACTTTTAAAAAGTGGTTTAATTCAATTCGTAAAAAGAGAATGACACATAATTAATCAGTTTAAAATAATTGTCAATTACTTTAAATTTTTAATTGAAATTAGTTTTGAGCTTTCTACTTATTCAGAAGTTGATAACTAAAGCTTTTATGCTTTTAGTATTATAATAACACCGATTCAAAAGGTGTGTGGCTTTGTTCAAAGGTTTGCTTTTATATATATAAAAACAGATGAACTTTGAGAAAGAAAAAAACTAGTTAAAACCTTTGAAAATATTTTGGATATTAAATCAATGAAATTCAAGAAAAGTTTAGTCTTCGTGCAAAAAGTTGATGCAGTCATGCGAGATATGATGATAAGATTTGATGAGAATTTCTGATTCTTTACACATTGGATATGACAAAAAAAAATATAAATTATAATTGATATTAGTAAAATGTATACTATTTCTATTCGTTAAATATAAAGTTAAAAGAATACATCTTCAAAAATAAAAATAAAAATATCATGCTAATCTTTAGAATGTTTATTGATGTGAGAGTGGGGTCCAACCAAAAAGAGAGTGGACTTCCTTGGTAAAAATTAAATAGAGGCAAAGCCCACCACGAGCATGATCATTGATGAGTATGAGTATCAGTAAATGTTTAAAAGGTTTTTTAACAGTTATTGTTGTTTTATTAGTGTGACCGGTAAATTCAATTCAAAAACCTAAGATGGGAAACCCTAATTGGAGAGGCAATAAACGGCAGCCGCCTAAAAATTTTCATGTCAGTGATGATCTGGTTACTAGAACCACCTTCTACATCACTAATATATCGGATAGGGTGACGGGGCTTAAACTAAAGGAGTCTTTCATGTCATTCGTTAACGTGACGGATGCATGGGTGCCGAGAAGAAGATTGTTAAAGGGTAGTGTGTTCGGGTTTATTCGTTGTGAAAAACTTAAGGATCCCTACGATGTATTACCGGTCCTTAATGATATTGTCATAATGGATATGAAGATTCTCGGTGTCATTGGCGATGTTTGATAGATCACATAGGAGGATCTCATATGTTGATGACGGGGTCATTCAAAAGACGTGGGTTCCGAAGGAAAAGAATGTGGTCGGCGAAGACTTTCCATCTATCAAAAATGTTTATGGGGGTTCATCGGGTACAAAGAAGGTTCTACAACTGAAGGGCAATGCTGCTTTGTATCCTTCGCATTCTTTAGGCATAACGGTTGTTAGGGTCTCGGATAGTATTGCTCGATCACACACTGTGAAAAGGATGTTATTCAAGGCTGGGTTTAATGAAGCAGCAATGTCGTACCTTGGTGGTCTTACTGTTTTCATTACGTTTCGGGATGCGGATCAAGTGAATGACTTCATGATAAATAAAGTCGAAGTGTGGAAGGAAGCATTGGCGTCTATTGATCCTTGGAATGGTCAATCCCTTCCTTTTGATCGTCTTGCGGTTTTAAAGGTCGTTGGTATGCCGGTTTCTATTCGCGATAATGTAGTGTTTGATAAAGTTGGGGGGTTATTTAGGGATGTTGTTTGGACTTCAGATTTTTCATGGATTGGAATGGATATTGCAATAGGTTTCACTCATGTTCTTACTAAGTTGAAGTCTAGAATAGACGAAGAAGTCACGATTCTTTGGAAGAAACGAAGCTTCAAAGTGTGGATGGTTAAGGAAAACTCTACATGGGTCCCAGAATTCCAACAACTTTTGATTGATGAAATCGACGATGAAATGGAGGAAGGTGAAATTCGGAATCAGTCGTCGGTGGTTCCTCAGCCGGTTAACTTGGTTCAGACAGCGGATAATTCTGAAGCGCATGATCAGCCGTCAGTTACGCATGGTATTTCGGTTGATTTGCATGGCAACGTTGACTTTCCTATTGGTGGAGTAGAGGTCCTTGGTGGCCATAATTCAAATTCTGATGTTGATGGTGTGGGCCATCTTGGTGGGTCATAGATAGGTGTTCTAATCCTAGTGGGCATGTGTTTACTGGAACGGCTGAATTTAATTTGGGCAAATCCACCACACCTTGTTTTAAGAGTAGCAAGATAGCCCGTGTCCTTTTTCACAGTTCCCCCGATGATATCTCCAAGTCCTCAAGACCTGTAGCATC
This sequence comes from Ambrosia artemisiifolia, assembly GCA_032199755.1. Classification (NCBI taxonomy): domain Eukaryota; kingdom Viridiplantae; phylum Streptophyta; class Magnoliopsida; order Asterales; family Asteraceae; genus Ambrosia; species Ambrosia artemisiifolia. The sequence goes on along the minus strand of CM063521.1, from coordinate 42,934,853 downwards.
TCACGAAGGGTTGACTGGCCAGAGGTGTCCAAATTTGAATAGTTTCCTTGATGATGTTCACGTTGGGGATACTTCGGATGTTATCGAGCGAATTCCACCAATTATCCCAACGGATGCGGCGACCCCTACTGAAGGTGGTACGGGTGTTAAGAGTGAAAATTCGGGTTTGACTTCAGATGTTGACGTGGAGGAAGCTGTGGAGAATAATATAGAAGTTGATGAAACTGTGAAGGTGGGTGGTCTGGTTGGAATGAACTTACAATCTTTCTCGTGGCCAATTGCAGGGGAAATTATTTCGGAAACGGGCGTGTCAGTTCATCAATGAACTGCCTTTCGTTGAATGCTCGTGGGATAAGACGAAAAGGTAAACCGGGCTGGATTAGAGGGTTGAAATCAGCTCATGGAGTAGATTTTGTAGCTGTCCAGTAGTCGAAGATTTCGGACCCTCCATTTTTTCTTCTGTCGTCTTGTTGGGGTAATTCTGTATTTAGTTTTGGTGTTGTAAATTCGGATGGGGTTGCAGGGAGGTTTAATTTTTTTGGTGGGACCCTTCGTGCTTTAGACATTCTGGGGTCATTAAATCGAAACATGTGTTGATAATTTCGGGGATGTTAGTCCACTCCAATGTTCATGTTAATGTTGCAAATGTGCATGCCCCAAATGAGCCGGCTGGTAGAAGGGCTTTCTAGACTGAATTACTGTTTTTATAGGCGGTCTCTGAGAGGGCTATGGATGATGTTGGGTGATTTTAACGAGGTGAGAATGTACTCTGAGTTTTTTCCCACATAATTCCTTGGCTTTTAATGATTTTATTATGGAGGCTGAGTTTTTCGAGTATAATATGGGTGGACACAAGTTTACGTACATGTCGGGTTTGGGGGATAAGTTGAGTAAGCTTGATAGGGTAATGGTGTGTAAAGATTTTCTATCGCTTTGGCCAGGTGCAAGTTTATCGACTCTTGCCCTGTTTTTATCGGATCATTGTCCATTACTTCTTACAGTGAAGGAAACGGATTATGGTCATACGCCTTTTTGGTTCTATAACTCTTGGTTGCAATTTCCAGGATTTGTGGACTTCGTGAATTCTATTTCAGGTGGGTTTTCATTTTCGGGGCCGTCGGATGTGGCTTTGGCTATGAAATTGAAATGGTTGATGGGGCGGATTCGGTTATGGGTGAATGCGGAGCATAAAAGACGTGTGAAAAGGCTTTGGAATGTAAGAAGATTGTTATTGATTTAAAAAAATTGGTGGATGAACGGAATTTATATGATCTTGAACTAGAAGCTCAAGCAAATGCCCGAAAGTTGTTATTTGAAGAGGAACGGTTGAAGGCCTTAGACGCCAAGCAGAAATACCGGGTTAAATGGGCTTTAGACGGGGATGATAACTCTAAATATTTCCATGTTTTAATCAGACTTAACTCCGCCAGTAACCGGATTAATGGAATTAAAAACGATGGTGTTTGGATTTCGGAGCCAGCGCTTGTCAAAGACAACGTGGCGTCTTTCTTTGCGGCTAAATTCAGTGCATCATGCGGCCCTAGGCCGTCTTTCATGTGCCCGGACGTCAATTTCTTATCAGCAGAGGAGGTGCCAAATTTGGATGCGGTTTTCTCCTTGGAAGAAATTACGGCAGCTGTTTTGGAGTGTGATGGAGATAAAGCGCTTAAGCCTGATGGGCTGAATTTCACCTTTTTATAAAAATTCTAGGCATTGTTAAAAAGTTGATTTTTTCTGAAGATGTTTTCTAATTTTCATGTGAACGGATTCATAAGCGATGGGTGCTTCTTGACTTTCATAGCCTTGATCCCTAAAGGCGGTGATCAGGTGACTTTAGCGGAATATCGCCCTATTAGTCTGGTTGGTGTCTTGAATAAGGTATTATCAAAAGTTCTTGTGTTGCGTTTGAAACACGTTATGCCGCACCTTATTTCGGAAGAACAAACAACTTTCTTAAGCGACCGGTACATGCTTGATGGTCCGTTGATCCTAAATGAGACTATCGCATGGATGAAGAAGACGGAATTAAAAGGTTAGCTCCCCAAAGTTGATATTGAAAAGGCTTATGACTCATTATGTTGGGATTTTTTTGGATGATATAATGGCCCAAATGAATTTTTCTCCTAAGTGGCGTGGGTGGGTCATGTCTATTGTTCGGAATTCGCATGCTTCGGTTTTGGTGAACAGTTCGCCAACATATGAGTTCTCATGTCAGCGTTGTCTCCGACAAGGGGACCCACTTTCCCCTTTTTTGTTTATTCTTGCTATGGAGGGCCTAACCCAGATTATGAGATGAGCATGTGAGTTGGATGTTTTTTGGGGAATAAAGGTGGGTACTTCAGGACCTTCTCTATATCACTTTATCTATGCCGATAATGTAGTTTTCTGTGGTGAGTGGTCTATTGAAAATGCACTAAACTTAAGGCGCATCTTGCGCGGCTTCTATTTGATTTCCGGGTTAAAAATTAGTTCAAAAAACGTTGTGTTTATCGGGTTGGAGTAGATGATAACGAAGTGTTGGATATGGCTATGAGGATCCATTGTATTCCGGGTCGCTTTCCATTCACTCATCTTGGAGTCCCGATTGCTTATAATATGAGCCTTGCTCGGATTTGGGAGCCGGTCGTGGATAAATTTATGAAGCGTTTGTCAACATGGAAGGCTAAAACCATGTCGTATGGGGGCCGGATCACGTTACTAAAATCGGTATTGAGTTCCATTCCTCTTTATTATTTCTCTCTTTTTCGTGCTCCCATTCAAGTGGTGAATACATTGGACAAACTTAGGCGCAAATTCTTTTGGGGTGGAGTAGAGGAGGTCGATAAGATGAGTTGGGTGGCGTGGTCCAAAGTTACCGCTCCAATTAAATATGGGGGTGTTGGGTTGGGTTCACTTAGAGAGGCGATCTTGAGTTTGTTATCTAAATGGTGGTGGCGTTTCAAAGCGAATCAAGACTCACTATGGCGTAAGGTGATTTGGTCTATCCATGCGAGTGGGGGTGGTTGGAATTATATACCGAGGAAGGTTTCCATTGGGAGTACATGGAAACAGATTGCGAGCGTTCCGGATATTTTGGAAGCTATGAATATTGGTCCGAACCAATTTTTGAAAGGTGTTCTAAGGAGCGGTAATTCTATATTGTTTTGGTACGATTGGTGGGTCGCGGATGATGTGCTACTAAAATAGTTCCCTTTATTGTTTGCTTTGGAACGGAATCGTATATGAAAGGTTGTTGTTCGGTTTACAATAAACCTCTAAACTGTGCAGTTTGTTGGGGAATGGAGACGTCCATTTCAATCATTGGATGAGCAGGCAGAACTCGAAGGCCTCTTACTACAGGGAACTGAATTCGCTCCAGGTAACGACTCGGGGGTATGGTCGGCGGGTGGGAACAATGGGTTTTCCATGAGTGGTCTGAAGAATTGTCTTTTTCAAGCCACAAATACATTGCCGGTTTCGTCTTTTGAATGGTGCAACTGGGTTCCAAAAAGAGTGGTCATTGTTGCGTGGCGTGCGTTCCTTGATAGACTCCCGATTGCAGAGGCGCTGGCCAAACGACACATTCCGGTCGAAACGCAGCAGTGCAGAATTTGTGATATGTATGTCGAGTCCGTTGATCACTTGTTCATGGGTTGTCTGATCCTTTCTGAAGTCTGGCAGGTGATTTTCTCGTGGTGTAAGGTTCCAAACCTATTCGCATTTCATGTCGGGGATGTATTGTCATTTCATCACACGACCAAAAATGGAATCCGGGCTAGGAAGGCTTTTTTGGGGTTGTTCTTAAGGATTTTTGGAGTTTATGGCGGGATAACGACTTCATATTCAACAATAAACAGGTGAGCGTTCGAAAGATTGTGGAAGAGATCAAAGTAATGAGCTATCTGTGGATAACAACTCGTGGGAGAATGAAGAATATATCTTGGAATTCATGGTGTGCGTTTGACACCTTGAAGATGGGATAGTCTCGAGCTGTTGTGTTTGGTTCGAATGTCCTTTAGTGTATTTTTTTTCCAGATTGTTGTTTGGTCGGATTATGAATTCCCGGTTTTTTGCTAGCCTCTTGCTAGCCTTTGAATAAAGTTTGTTGGCCTTTCAAACAAACTTAGTGTGACCGGTACGTTGTACGTTGAAATACGTCATAATTATAATAAAAAAATAAAATATCGAAGAAAGTTTAAAATAATACTACAAAAATATATTATTATGTTTTGTCACATAAAAACACTCAAAACATAGATAACAAATAGTACACACACATTTTTGGTAATTTTTAACACAAGATGACAATCTAGATGGACAATTAGATATATTATGCATACATATTTAAAAAGATATATAAGAAATTATATTGGGTAACTAATCGGGTAAATGGGTGTACTTTATCGGGTAATCGGGTCTGGTAAACATGTAAATCATCAAATCCAAAACCCGTCCCAAACCTACGAGAAAAATAAAAACTAATTCTATACCCGATTACCAAACCCCAAACCCATCCCAAATGTGTCGGGTTTCGGGTTTACCCATCAGGTTCGAGTTTGATTGCCATCCCTACACCCATGGTCAAATTGTCCGTTATTGCCACTAATACTGAGGTTCAAGTGTCCAAAGATGAGGCTTAGTTGAGGTAGTGAGGCAATGAACATACTGTAGAGAACAAACGTCGCATTGTAGATAGTGATATTAAGCGACGTTTAGCAACAGACGAGTAATAACATAATGAAGTCAAGACTACAACCTCACGACTTAGGGTTTACTATTAAACTTAGTGTTAAATTTTTATTAGATTAAGCGGGCTAGTTATATTTTATTTGTATATTTTGGACCAAATGTTATATATAAAGCTATAAATATTACTGTGATTTGTGTGTGTATACATATAACCGAGCCGAGTGGACCTCTGCTCGTGCTTGGCTCGTTTACAAACCAAACCTTGTCGATCGACTCATTTATATCCAAGCAGATGATCGAGCGAGCATAATTCAAGCATTGTCCCAATGAGCGGCGAGCGAGCCACAAGCGGCGAGCAATTTAAACAGCCTAGAAGATACTTTATGAGTGAGAGTATTTACCCTTTCTTCTTATTCACTTTTTTATGTTTTATTTTGTTAACAATCAACGAAAGTCCGATCACCTGAGTAAAACCAATAGTAAAAGACCACTTACGTTGCGAAGGCAGACGACGCTCATGACCCGACCCATCGTTATGTGAGAGGAACCCACCGTACAATGGCAAAAGACCCATTGTATAAAATATGTACCTCAACTTAGAAGTTCATTGAAAGTCAAGCGAGTGTCAATGCACTAAAAGATGATTGGCTTTTATTGGTTTTATTAGTTATAATTTTATATTTATTAATTTTAACTAAGTTATAACTGGTCACCACTCCATTACTTCCCTCTCCCATTTGCAAATCAAAATTTTAATACAGAATTAAAAAAAAGGATGTAAGTGGTTTTTAATCGACATGAAAATTAACTAGATAACAAGCTACAATTGTAAATTAATATGGTGTTCAAGTTGTAATAACTAGAGAAAATAGAGGGGTGTGGTTTGTTTTGATATTTTTCTTCTTTAAATTTTAATACAATGAGATTTTCAATAAATAATGGCAATTTAGTCACTTCATAAAGGTTAACATAAAAAAATCTAGTAAGGGTTAGCAATTAGACTATGTGTTGTGGTCAGAGGTGAGCCACAACTTTATCTTGTTATATTGCCTTATTTCAACGCCTACTTGGTAGCTTGATAAAACTGGTGGTCGCTCACCTGATCCTGTTGTGATTAGAGGTGAGCAGTGACTTTATCCAGTTTTTATATGTATATTTTTTTTTTTATTTTTTAGGCTTTCTAAATTTGTAATACTAATACAAAAATAAACTTAGCTAAAAATGTTTTATTAATGTTTACAAGAATAACAACTTCAAAAAACTAAAACTAATCTAATACAAGATCATCGGGACGTCTAACCTATAAATGCTTTGCTAATTAATGGCGAAGGTTTCCGTGCATCTCACGGTTCTTGATATTGTTTATGTTGTCAAGTTTTTGAATATCGGCGATTGTCGTTTGGGCACGTGGGATATCACCTTGGTAATTTTGTCATATCGCCATGCCTTGGTCCTCCAATATCATGTTATGTAGAATAATACAAGTATAGACGACGTCCGTTATCCTCTCTTGTGTCCAAAACCTTATTGGGTTGGCAATCAACGAAAATAGTTTTTAAGAACGCCGAACGCTCTTTCAATATCTTTTCTTACCGACTCTTGTTTCTTTGTAAAGTACTTGCGTTTGTCTTCAAGATGAGACGAGTAAGCTTGAATAAGTGTCGCCCATTCATTGTAAATACCATCGACCAATGTTGCAAAAGTCGTTGATCAAGTGCCATCGACCAAGTTGTAGCCATACTTGAAATTTACGTTATTAGCATAAAACGATTGGAGCGGCTCAACCCCGTCGATGAGGTCATCGAATATAGGTGATTGGTCGATAACATTTAGGTTGTTATTTGACCCAGCAACTACAAAAAAAGCATGCTAAAACCAAAGATCATGCGAGGCCACAGCTTCACGTATTGTACTCAGCCCAGCGTGATCACCTCGATGAAACTGACCTCGCCAAGCCGTAGGACACATAGCCCAACCAACATGCGTACAATCGAGACTACCATGCATTCCGGAAAACCCATGTTTTTCACCATGAACCTCGTATATGCGTTGGATGCATACATTGTTGGTTTACTTACATATCTTCGTGAGTAAATAAATATGATCCCTACGCAAATATATATATACTTTAAACGATATTTGATAATAAAAGTGTGAACAATATGTGGAAGGTAAGTAAAATATATATAGATATATACCTTGACAAAAAAAGGAAGCGACTCACGCGTAACTTTTTCGGACATTGCAATATACTCATCCATTGTGTCCGACGAAAGCCCGTATGCTAGTTGTCGAAAAGCGGCCGTACATTTTTGTACGAAGGTGAACCCTAGTCGGCCCATTGCGTCTTCTCTTTGTTGAAAAAAAGGATAACGCTCCGACAAATCATTAAATAGGCTCATGAATAATTGCCTGCTCATCCAAAATCGTCGCCTAAAATGTTCTTCATTGTACACGGGCTCCGGGCTAAAATAGTGTCGTATCAAAATTTCGTTTGCTCCCTCTCTATCACGATCAAGCGGTGATTGTCTTGTTAGCATGGGTTTTCTTTGTTTTCGAGACCGGGCCATCAAGTATTCAATTGTTATCCTTCACACTTCCATAAACAAATCGTCTTCTTCAAACGAGTCAGACGAAGAAAAATCATTCCATGCCAAAGCCATTTATAGAGAGTGGAGAGAAAAAATTTTGATTGTGAAAGTGTGATATTTAAAATTTTTGATCAAGGTTGCCAAAAATACCATTCATAGCCAACGGTCGAATTTGACCAGCCAACGACTGCTTTTCATCCGCTACCACACACGAGTGTGGTAGCGTTGGCTAGCTCGTGCGACGGTTCGAGTGAGGGTGTTATGGTGTGAGCGATCCACGTGGATCAAAATGTGACTCGCGACAGCTCGTTCGCGGGCCACAACACATAGTCTGAGGGCGAAAATAGTTAAACTTTTAAAACGTACGCCATGATTGTTTGGTTTGAATACTAGTTTATTTTAATGTATTTATGAAAGGGCCCAAAGCTTGAGAAGCTTTTCGAGAAATACGAGGCATCTAAGTCATACAAGTAAGAGAAATATTCATTGATAAGAAAAAGAAAAAACGTGAACGGGGACTGGATTGATAATAATTCCAAATATGCCTCTAGAAAGATCAGAAGTGGTTAGATCTGTAATCGTCCGTACTTGTAAAGAACTTAAATGTTATATTATCATCATCTTAAAAAAAATATATTTTTTTTTAAAATTGTTTGTATGAGTTTATAGAGTATATAATTTAAATATTGGGAAATATATATTACAAATTCAACTATCAATAGGTAAAAACACGTATGTATGATGGGTGACAAGCTCAAATCTTGTAATTTAATAACACAAAACTTTACTTTATGTTGCTTAAATGACAAAATTACAGAAAACGTTCTTTATGTTTACCCAAAGTTGCAGGTTTCGTCCTTTATCTTTAAAACTTGCAGGATACAGACTTTATTGAAGTTTTTGTTGCAGGTTTCATCCTTTACACTAACTCCGTTACTGTTTGTCGTTAACTCCCCCTCATATGCAATGCATGTGAGGGTATTTTTGTCAGTTCAGATTGTAATTAAATTTCAAAAAACAAATAACGAATATAAAAGAGCAACCCTTCTTCTTCTACTCTTCCCCTGTACACAAGATAACTCAGAGAACCACCATGAAGGAAGATGATATCAGGAAGGAGATGGCAAGGATTGAAGGAGGCCAGTACAATATTCGAACACATGACGATGAATACGATGTCGACTCTGTATATGGTAAGCTTGTATAATATAAAACCCTAATTTTTTGTAATTAATTTATTAAAGTTAAAGCCCTAATTTTTTTAAAAAATTTTGAATGTAGATACGTATGAATCGTTATTCAGTATTAATATGCATCATGGAGGGTTTTTCAGTTCATTTCCAGGTCGTGAGTATGTGAATGGTTTGATGAACATTGTTGATTTGATGGATACAGATAGATTTGGTATATATGAGTTGGGTTGGATTGTCAACGATTTAGGTTATCTTGAAGGTATCCCAACTTTTTTCCATTTTTTAGAACCTGGAGCTGATTTAGATCATGGTATTAATCAATTTGCTGAAGAAGCTGATGTATTGAGGTTCGTAGACATCATTAGGCAAGGAAATAGGTTTGTTGATGTGCATGTAGAACATGGAATGTCAAGGCTTGCAGCTGACATACCCTCTCAATCAAGTGTCACTGGTGAGTTTGGCATCTAAGTATGGAACCTGTTCAGGCAGATGGGAATGTTGAAGCAAATGAGAATGAAGAGGTTGAGAATGATATGCAAGACAACAATGTTGATGATGTAGAAGAAGATACTGATGAAGATAGTGATTTTATAGTAGATGATGATAATGATATGCAAGAAAGTGATGTGGACATGAGGGACTTCAATTTCATGGTTGATGATGTAGAAGAAGATAAACATCACAATGAGAATGTAACATGTGACAGTGATGATTTAGAGGTTTTAGACAATGATATGTTTGATAGTGCTAGTGACAGTGATGAGAATATTGTTGATGCACTTTATGTGGACGTCACTGTCGAATAGACTAGGGTTGAGTCTTTGTATAGTGTTACATGAGATTGTGGTGATCCATAAGGGCATTTTATGGATCTGACGCATTTGTAAGTATATAGTACAATACACAGATCCAGATTCGACCATTATATATGGAGCGAATGTGGAAGTTGTAACACCCCACCCCTAACCCGGGTGATCATGCACAATTGATACAACTTACAGCGGAAGCAAACTAAACTTTCATTAAAACTTATAGCATCTGGTTACAACCATTATTTATTTACAAACTCTTAACAACTAAAAGCTTCGTCTCTTCTCAGTTCCACTACTGGCAAGTGAGTCTTACAGCTGTCATCACGTTGCACCTGAGATAAGTATACTCAAAACGACGTCAGCTATGCTGGTGAGCTCATACTATATAATTTTATAAAGACAGACCACAATTTACATTATATGCACACACAATATGGGCTTATGACCCCTTATAGTCAGGTTGGGCCTCACTGAACCTTATAGGCCACGTTTGACTTGTCACAAACCACCGTACAATGGACATACCGGTCCTCCGGCTGTGCCCCCTACGGCCGTCACATAGGTATGGGTGTATGTCGCTGGACCTTATAAGCACGAAGTGCCTGTGGGTACAAAACCTTATTACCCTTCCCAGAGTGACACACCCCATTAAGCATACTGGGATCCCATATACCCCTACTAACATATGCATATTGCAAGCAATCTAATTTATTACCAGTTTGGACGAGTATACTATCACAGTTTAAAAGACAAGTATGATGACTCACCTGTTTAACCGTTGCTTTAACAGTTGATAATCGTTGCTAGTATAACCAAGTAATATCTCAGGGTCCTGATACAATTATACAATCCTAGGTTAAGTAACGGTACACCTAACTATTTATTATTACGGTTGGATATTGGTTAACGCTGCCTTGTTTATGCATGGGTGATCAGGCCATGCCTAACTAAGGCTAGGCTACCCAATACCCACTTCTAATAATAATTCTAATACCTAAAAATAATAATACTAGTACTAATAACAATAGATGAACTTAACATAAATGAGGTTATACCTGAATACTATCTGCGACTAGATGGTGTAGTCACTCTTTTATTGCTTCAAAACTAACTATTACTAATGCCCAAGTGTAACCAACTGATGGTGATACTTTTTAGTTGTGAGAATATTGACACCGGTGGAGTTGGCCATAACCTGTTACTTATAAGAATGTACCCAATGCCTTGTACGATTCATTTCCTATTAAACTTTAAGGGCTATCTTATGCATGAAGTATTCCACTTCAATGCAACATACATGCTACACGTATATACACACAATACAAAGTACGTATACACATCACACGTATACATCCATACTTTACTATCCACCACGTACAAAAAATTATATAATTGTTTTTATTATATTACTATAATTAGTATAATTAGTTTAAGCTGCTTAACTAGTTTTACCCTTATAACTTTTAGTGTATAACGTTTTATACGGATACAATCATACTGTTACGACGAGCTTATTTTTCTCTACCTTTTAACCTAAGTTTCATTAAAAACGGAGTAGGGTTCAAACATCATATACGTTATTATTACTCAACGGTCTCATATATTAGCCAGGACTCATCTAGATATCTCCTATTTTAAATAATCATCCTACTCGCTACCTACTCGTTAAACTATATATGAAATATAAATTTTATATTTCACGTATTCATAATTATTACATTAAGGTTCGGGGTATTACATCCTCCCCTCCTTACAAAAATTTCGTCCGCGAAATTTGTCGTTACATAAAAAGATAAGGGTATTTTTCTTTCATTTCATTTTCTACTTCCCACGTATATTCAGGTCCATGACGGGCATTCCATTTGACCTTAACCAATGGAATTTCTTTTCCGCGCAACTTCTTAATCTTTCTATCTTTGATCAGCATCGGTTCTTCAATGAAGTTGAGCTTTTCGTTGATGTGCACATCTTCCAATGGAATTTGCTGGGCTTCATCTACAAGACATTTTCTTAAGTTTGACACGTGGAACACATCATGTATTCCTGCGAGTTGCTCAGGGAGTTTTAGTCTATATGCTACCGGTCCCACTCTGGCCGTTATCTCGAACGGTCCAATATATCGTGGTTTGAGTTTTCCTTTCTTTCCAAATCGGATCACTCCCTTTAGAGGAGATACTTTTAGCATTACTTTATCCCCTATTTGAAATTCTAGAGGTTTTCGTCTCTGATCCGCATAGCTCTTCTGTCTATCTTGGGCACTTTTCATCCTTTCCTTGATTTGTTGAATCTTTTCTGTGGTTTCCACTATGATTTCTGGTCCTGATAGTTGACTTTCACCCACTTCCGTCCAGCAAATAGGAGTTCGACACTTCCTTCCATACAAAGCTTCATAAGGGGCAGCCCTGATGCTAGCATGATAACTATTGTTGTAAGCGAATTCGATGAGGGGTAGATGATTATCCCAACTTCCACCAAACTCGATTACACATGCGCGAAGCATGTCTTCTAATGTCTGAATAGTCCGTTCACTCTGTCCATCTGTCTGAGGGTGATAGGCAGTACTTAGATTTAGCTTGGTTCCTAGTTCCTGTTGGAAACTGTGCCAAAATCTAGATGTGAAATGACTATCTCTGTCTGATATGATCGATACAGGTACCCCGTGCCGTGATACTATTTCTTTGATGTAGATTTGAGCGAGCTTGTTCGTCTTATAGTCTCCGCGAATCGGCAAAAAGTGTGCAGACTTGGTCAATCTATCTACTATTACCCAAATAGTATCATAACCATGACTCGATCTTGGGAGCTTTGTAATAAAATCCATAGTGATTTTCTCCCATTTCCATTCTGGGATCTCTGGCTGTTGTAGACAACCTGATGGTTTCTGATGTTCCGCTTTGACTTTAAGGCAAGTCAGGCACTTTTCTACATATCGGGCGATAGATCGTTTCATTCCTGGCCACCAATAGTCATTCCTAAGATCCTTGTACATCTTGTCGCTGCCAGGATGAATAGAATATTTGGACTTATGGGCTTCCTCCAGTATCGTGTCTTGCAGTCCTCCAAAACTTGGAACCCAAATCCTATTGTTAAACCTTAGTATCTCATCATTTCCGGTTGACAATAACTTTAGTCTCCCAACCATCCTTTCTTTTCTAATATGATTCTCCTTTAAGGCTTCTTGTTGTACGTTCTTAACTTGATCTAAGAGACTAGTTTTAACCTCTATCCTTGTTGCACGAATTCTAATTGGTTGGGGTTTCTCTTTTCCGCTTAAAGCGTCTGCCACTACGTTTGCCTTACCTGGATGGTACTGGATCTCGCAGTCGTAATCACTTAATAACTCCATCCACCTTCTTTGACGCATATTGAGCTCTTTTTGCTCGAATATGTGTTTTAGACTTTTGTGATCAGTGTAAATGGTGCATTTGGTACCATAAAGATAATGTCTCCAAATTTTAAGTGCAAATACTACAGCACCAAGTTCCAAATCATGGGTTGTATAGTTCCGTTCATGAATCTTTAATTGTCGAGAAGCGTAGGCAATCACCTTGCCTCTTTGCATTAGTACACATCCCATACCATAATGAGAAGCGTCACAGTAGACAGCAAAATCGTCTGTTCCTTCTGGAAGTGATAGTATTGGGGCGCTACATAACTTTTGTTTTAGCGTGTTAAAAGCTTCTTCTTGTTTAGGTCCCCAATCAAACTTGGATGCTTTCTGGGTTAACATAGTTAGTGGGGTTGCAATCTTGGAAAAGTCCTGAATAAATCTTCTATAGTATCCTGCTAACCCTAGAAATCTTCTTATTTCAGTAGGATTCTTTGGCACTTCCCACTTTTTAATGGCCTCAATCTTTGTAGGGTCAACTTGTATTCCTTGCTCGTTGATCACATGGCCCAGAAATTGAACTTCACGTATCCAAAATTCACACTTCAAGAATTTTGCGTACAGTTTCTCTTGCTTTAGCAATTCAAGGATTGTTCTAAGGTGTTGTTCGTGCTCTACCTCATTCCTAGAGTATATCAAGATGTCATCAATGAAGACGATAACAAACTTATCGAGAAAGGGTTTACAGACTCTATTCATAAGGTCCATGAACACTGCAGGTGCATTGGTAAGCCCAAAAGGCATTACCAAGAATTCATAATGGCCATACCTAGTCCTAAAGGCAGTCTTAGGTACATCTTCTGGTGAAACTTTCACTTGGTGATATCCGGACCTCAAGTCTATTTTAGAGAAATAACTTGCTCCCTGCAACTGATCGAACAAGTCGTCAATCCTAGGTAACGGGTACTTATTCTTTATCGTGACTTTATTCAAGTCTCTATAGTCGATGCACATACGCATCGTCCCGTCCTTCTTTTTGACAAACAGAATGGGCGCTCCCCAGGGCGATGAGCTAGGTTGGATAAACCCTTTGTCGAGCAACTCCTGCAATTGCTTCTTGAGTTCTTGCATCTCTGTTGGGGCTAATCTATATGGGGGCTTAGCAATTGGTGATGTTCCAGGTACTAAGTCGATGTGGAACTCGACTTGTCTTTCGGGTGGTAGTCCTGGAAGTTCATCTGGAAATACCTCGGGGTATTCCCGTACTACTGGCACATCCTCGAGCTTCTGTTTCTCCATGCTATTTACAGCATATGCTAAGTAGGCAATACATCCTTTTCTTAAACACTTATGTGCTTGGGATATAGTGATGAGGTTCTTAACCTTATTAGTGCGATCTCTAGGTACTATTAGTCGCTTGCCATTGGGTAGTCGAAGTCGAACGACCTTTTTATCACATATGATTTCTGCATGATATGGTGCCAGCCAGTCCATTCCTATAACTATGTCAAATTCTCCAAGTTCCATAGGCATTAGGTCTATAAGGAAGGAATGATTGTTCAAACTTATGGTACAATTCTTAATTATGTCAACTATTTCCTTCTGACTTCCATCAGCCATTTCTACTGTAAAAGTGTGACCTAAACTTTGGGATTCCCGATTCAAATAAGGTCTAAATGTAGTGGACACTAAGCTTCTATTAGCACCAGTATCAAATAACACACGTGCGTATACATCATTTACAAGGTACGTACCCGTGATGACGTCTGTAGTGTTCTTGGCTTCTTCTGTGGTAAGTACGAATGCACGTCCCTTCGGCTGATCTGGCTTTGGTTTATCGTTCCTCTTGAGTTTAGGACAATCATATTTCATGTGGTTGGGGTCACCGCATTCAAAACACTTCTTCTTTTCCTTACATTCTTGGAGGGTATGACCTGTCTTTTTACAATTCGGACAAGGAAAACGACATTCACCCGTATGAAATCGTTTGCAAGTTTGGCACTGAGGGATTGTTTTTGGTCTTTTAAAATTGTTGCCTTTATTGTTATCTTTCCTTTCTTCCCACTTTCTCTTTGGTGCAGGAGATTCAGCTTCTCGCCGCAACATTTCGGCAGCCATGATGGCTCCAGCTTCAACAGTTTCTGAAAACGTCTTGGGAGATTTGGATTTGATGAATACCCTTATTTCAGAAGGTAATCCCCCAATGAACCTATTAATTAGCTGTTCCTCAGTCAAGGCTAAATGAGGAACCAATCGCAATATCTCATTAAAACGAGTAACATACTCTCGGTATGTTTTGTTCCCCAATTTTAACTGGAAAAACTCCACTTCCAGTTGTTCAGTTTCACTAGGGGGACAGAATTTGGCAAGGAACATGTGGACAAATTCTCCCCAACTCATCGTCTTAACTTTCTCCTTGCCCTCAGTTCGGACCACAATGTTCCACCAATGAAGGGCTTCAGCTTCGAACATATGCACGGCAAACCTTACTCTGTTGTAGTCATCACAATCACAAATATCTAGTTTTGACTCTATTTGGCTGAGCCAGTCTTGTGCCTCAATTGCTCCCTTTCTGCCGTCAAATGTCGGAGGTTTGCAGGACATGAAGTGCTTATAAGTGCACTCCTTTGATTTGGTTTCAACTTTTTCAAAGTTTTCACCAGTTCTTTTATTTTCTTTCACTACTTCCTTTGTTCGTACTGGTGTGGAGGCAGCTGAGCTTTGTTCGGGTTGTTCTTCCGATTGATTAACATTACCAGTTTTTGCATTCGCTATTATCTTAGCCACTTCAACAGCAATATTGTGGATATCTTCCGTATTTAATTTTATGCTCATACCCGATCGAGATCTCTCACTAGGGGAAGGAGTTCGAACACTATTAGAGCCTTCCTCTCTTCTGCTACTATTATGTTCGTGTCTAGAACCTTGTTCACTTCTATGTTCAGACATTGTCTCTTCCTATAGGAATATAATAATTACATATAAGTTACTGTTACATATTAAGCTACATCACACAAAACATGCACACTATACAGATTTTGGGGTTAACCAGACATAAGACAGATTATTCACTTAGGTCATACCTAAAGTGATTACCGTGTGTGTTTCTCCTACACACTACATACTATTCTCTTTACTCAGAGCTTAAGTCAGATAACTATCTTATAAAGCAATACTAGTTGTACTGGTTAAAGCTTAGGCATTCCACTAATACCTAATTCGCTAAAACCTCGGGCTCTGATACCAACTGTAACACCCCACCCCTAACCCGGGTGATCATGCACAATTGATACAACTTACAGCGGAAGCAAACTAAACTTTCATTAAAACTTATAGCATCTGGTTACAACCATTATTTATTTACAAACTCTTAACAACTAAAAGCTTCGTCTCTTCTCAGTTCCACTACTGGCAAGTGAGTCTTACAGCTGTCATCACGTTGCACCTGAGATAAGTATACTCAAAACGACGTCAGCTATGCTGGTGAGCTCATACTATATAATTTTATAAAGACAGACCACAATTTACATTATATGCACACACAATATGGGCTTATGACCCCTTATAGTCAGGTTGGGCCTCACTGAACCTTATAGGCCACGTTTGACTTGTCACAAACCACCGTACAATGGACATACCGGTCCTCCGGCTGTGCCCCCTACGGCCGTCACATAGGTATGGGTGTATGTCGCTGGACCTTATAAGCACGAAGTGCCTGTGGGTACAAAACCTTATTACCCTTCCCAGAGTGACACACCCCATTAAGCATACTGGGATCCCATATACCCCTACTAACATATGCATATTGCAAGCAATCTAATTTATTACCAGTTTGGACGAGTATACTATCACAGTTTAAAAGACAAGTATGATGACTCACCTGTTTAACCGTTGCTTTAACAGTTGATAATCGTTGCTAGTATAACCAAGTAATATCTCAGGGTCCTGATACAATTATACAATCCTAGGTTAAGTAACGGTACACCTAACTATTTATTATTACGGTTGGATATTGGTTAACGCTGCCTTGTTTATGCATGGGTGATCAGGCCATGCCTAACTAAGGCTAGGCTACCCAATACCCACTTCTAATAATAATTCTAATACCTAAAAATAATAATACTAGTACTAATAACAATAGATGAACTTAACATAAATGAGGTTATACCTGAATACTATCTGCGACTAGATGGTGTAGTCACTCTTTTATTGCTTCAAAACTAACTATTACTAATGCCCAAGTGTAACCAACTGATGGTGATACTTTTTAGTTGTGAGAATATTGACACCGGTGGAGTTGGCCATAACCTGTTACTTATAAGAATGTACCCAATGCCTTGTACGATTCATTTCCTATTAAACTTTAAGGGCTATCTTATGCATGAAGTATTCCACTTCAATGCAACATACATGCTACACGTATATACACACAATACAAAGTACGTATACACATCACACGTATACATCCATACTTTACTATCCACCACGTACAAAAAATTATATAATTGTTTTTATTATATTACTATAATTAGTATAATTAGTTTAAGCTGCTTAACTAGTTTTACCCTTATAACTTTTAGTGTATAACGTTTTATACGGATACAATCATACTGTTACGACGAGCTTATTTTTCTCTACCTTTTAACCTAAGTTTCATTAAAAACGGAGTAGGGTTCAAACATCATATACGTTATTATTACTCAACGGTCTCATATATTAGCCAGGACTCATCTAGATATCTCCTATTTTAAATAATCATCCTACTCGCTACCTACTCGTTAAACTATATATGAAATATAAATTTTATATTTCACGTATTCATAATTATTACATTAAGGTTCGGGGTATTACAGAAGTTCTCCACATACGACCATTACAAATGGGCGAATGTGGAAATACTCCACATTCGACCATTGAAAAGGGGCGAAGGTGGAACTGGGTATTGGACTATAAATAGCAATCTCATGTGTTTGTGTTCATTTTTGGTGATTTGAGTTGGTACCTTGAATGCTCTCAAGGGGGAGGTCATGCCCGACCTCCCCCGGCCACGAGATTGATGTTTATCCTACTGATGACAGTGTCTGTAACCGTTTCTGTAGTAATACGAATCTGTGATGACATTGTTATCGTATATTTCTGTCTCGTCTCGAATTCCCCATCTGAAACCGAGTTGTTAATGCGTAATCGATCCGCGAGTTCGGTCCTTAACCGGATTCTCAATTGGTATCAGAGCCGTGGTACCGATTTGAACGATCTAACAGTCGTTTGAATCAATCACAGCTCGTTTTTACTGTTTTCAGACGTTAAAATCAGATTATAGTTGAAAGGTTGAAACCCTAGAAACCCTAGATTCTTAATTGGACCCGAAATCATGTGATTTTTCCATGTTTTTGTGAATTCGAGGGTTAGGTTTTCATTTCCGCACCTTTCTGAACAAGTTTCATCATCAAATTCAAAGGATTAGAGTGATTGTGGACTGATTTGAAGAAAATATTGATCAAGAACATTTTCAGTCTGCACATTCGCCCCTTTCAGAAAGTCGGGCGGGCGAATGTGGAATGTTACTGGGCGAAGGTAGCATTTTTTGGACGAACGTAGAGAGATTTTGGGCGAACCTGGAATTTTGTGATAATATTTTCCACATTCGGGTAACTATTTTCACATTCGATTGATCGCGCGGGCGAAGGTGGAAGTCGAGTGGGCGAAAGTAGCTGATTTTGGGCGAACGTGGAAAGGGTCAAGTATTATTTTACATTCTGGTTACTGTTCTACCTTCGGGTCAACAAAAGTGGGCGAATGTAGAAGTACCAGGGGCGAATGTAGAAATTTAAGGCCTAAAAATTTCAATGAGGTTTACCCAAATTGTTGAAGATTTGATGATGATGAAACGTTTTATTGTGGGGTAGTCATGAGAATCAACAAGTATGATAATCAGATTCAAATGACTATTATGGGCCAAAAACAGAACAGATTTTTATTCCGCATGAAGAGAACAGTCAACCCAGTTCCTGTATGTTTGAAGGAACTTGTTCTAAAGAGTTGTTAAGAAGAAGGAAATCAAGTTTGAGATTTCAATGTTCTGAAAGTAATGAGGTATCCTAGTAGGAGTCATGTGGCACGTAGGTTCAACGAAAGTTTCAAGTGCTGAAAACTTTTGATGGCTTGATCCACTCGTCTACGGCTTGTATTCTGTCGAACAGATGAAGTTACTCAAGAACATGATTGATTGATTATACGGGATCTCAGAGAAACTTGGTGAAGCATCAGTCAAGGGGGAGATTGTTGATGTAAGTGTCTGATACTTCAACAATAACTGACTGAAGATGCTAGGAAAAGAGAAGAATGTGTTAATGCAATCACAGTCAGCACAGATGAAGAATTTCATAGAAATACTAATGTTCGAGTGGATTGTTTTGCACATAGTCACATTTGAGATGTTTAATTGGGTACTGACAGTTAGAC
Organism: Ambrosia artemisiifolia; assembly: GCA_032199755.1. Classification (NCBI taxonomy): domain Eukaryota; kingdom Viridiplantae; phylum Streptophyta; class Magnoliopsida; order Asterales; family Asteraceae; genus Ambrosia; species Ambrosia artemisiifolia. The sequence goes on along the minus strand of CM063521.1, from coordinate 42,915,799 downwards.
TTCTCCAGTTGGTGTGAAGGGTGATGCAAAGGTTAAGTGCAGATATGAGACGTAAATTAGTGGTGGTACTTACGTGTTACGTTGAATATCTGATCGGTTAGTATGGAATCCTTCTAGTAGGGGTCTTATCAGGCTAGTTGGATTGCGCGTGATGTACTTGGTCAAGATGACATTCCTGGGTACTGATGCTATGAGACTGCAGTGCATTACATTGTCGACTTCACATTGGCGTAACTAGGTGATCTGGTTGTAATTCAGCGACCTGCTGAATTCGCAAATGATATATGTGGTCTAGTTGACTTCCTGCGTATTGATGCTGAGGGTCCGTAGTGCATTACTTGGTCGGTTCACGAAGGATATTGTATTTCTAACTCAATGCAATGGTGCATGTATTGAGGGGGAGAACTGTGTTTCTGACTGTTGATGTGCAAGAGATTTGTGGATTCACCAGCAACGTCCAAGGGGGAGATTGTTGATGCACTTTATGTGGACGTCACTGTCGAATAGACTAGGGTTGAGTCTTTGTATAGTGTTACATGAGATTGTGGTGATCCATAAGGGCATTTTATGGATCTGACGCATTTGTAAGTATATAGTACAATACACAGATCCAGATTCGACCATTATATATGGGGCGAATGTGGAAGTTCTCCACATTCGACCATTGAAAAGGGGCGAAGGTGGAACTGGGTATTGGACTATAAATAGCAATCTCATGTGTTTGTGTTCATTTTTGGTGATTTGAGTTGGTACTTTGAATGCTCTCAAGGGGGAGGTCATGCCCGACCTCCCCCGGCCACGAGATTGATGTTTATCCTACTGATGACAGTGTCTGTAACCGTTTCTGTAGTAATACGAATCTGTGATGACGTTGTTATCGTATATTTCTGTCTCGTCTCGAATTCCCCGTCTGAAACCGAGTTGTTAATGCGTAATCGATCCGTAGCAGCTAGTATATATAGATTTTGTGTATTTGTGATGAGTAGAGAGTTTTCAGTTGTGTGTGTGTTCAGGTTAGGTTCCAGGTTATTTTGAGAAAGTGTGTAACTGATCTAGATTAACTAAAGTGTCATTGTAATCAAGTATTTGAAAAGGTTAATCTATGAAAAAGCATTGAAAATGATATTGATTGTGTTTTGATTAGAGTTTTATCTGTTTGTTCAAAGCTAGGGTTTCCGCACCTGGTTTTGTAACTTTTATGATCAATTAATCCTGTTTTAGTCAAAATCTTTCGCTCACAAATATTGGTAACATCAGGAGTAGAAAATTAAAATACATGAAAAGAGCAGATGTTAATGACCAGAATTTCTATGTAGGCCAAATATTTTATCACAAGAAGGAAGTGAAAAAATTTCTGAAAAAAACATATAGTGGAAACAAGAAGGCTGTTAAAAGTTATAAAGGATGATAAAAATAGGGTTAGGGTGGTTTGTAATGGTGATGTTCTAGGTGTTGAAAAGATGGAACCCATTAAGAAACCTTCAAAGAAAAAGGTTAAAAAAATTGAGAAACAGGGTGATGTACAAAGTGGGACAGGTGGCTTTGAATGTGATATAGTTAATGAACCACTTGTGCAACCTGAAAAAGAAAAAGAAGGGACTGAAAATGAAACAAGTAAGAAAGCAGAGGGTTCACAAGATAAACATAAAGGTGGTAGGGGCAAAAAGAAAAACCCTAATCAGTTTGTTTGTCCTTGGGAGGTGTTGGTGTCTAGAGATGATGTAACAAACATTTGGATGACTAAAACTCTATTGCCAAAACATAGATGCATGGAGAGCAGAAAAATAAATGCCAGCAATTCAACTTTCTTAGCTCAACAACTTATGGATCAAATAGAAGAAAATCCCCACATCCCAGTTAAAGCAGTCCAAGATCAGTTCCAGAGGAAGTATGAGGTAGCTGTTTCTAAGATGACAGCTTATATGGCCAGATCTAAAGCTCAGAAGCAACTACATGGTGATTACAGTTTACAGGATGGACTTCTTAGGGACTACCTTCAAGAGTTGATGAGGGCAAACCCAGGAAGCACTATAAAGGTAGAAGTGGAACCAGTTACAGATACAAATGAGACAACCAGGATATTCAAGAGGGTCTATATCTGTCTTGGCTCATTAAAACAAGGTTTTAAAGCCATTGGAAAAGACTTGTTAGGGCTAGATGGTGCATTTATGAAAGGTCCTTTTCCTGGTCAAGTTCTCACTGCTGTTGGGGTTGACAACAACAACATGATTTATCCTCTTTCTTATGCAATTGTGGAAGCTGAGAACATCAACTCTTGGAAATGGTTTCTAAACTGTGTTGGTGATGACTTGGATCTTGGAAGTAATTCAAACTTCACATTTATCAGTGATAGACAAAAGGTTAGAATATCAACATGTATTATGTTTTAAAAAGCTTAATTTTATCATGCAGTTGTATAATTATCATGCACATTTGTTTGTAACAGGGTATTCTTCAAGCAGTCACAGATGTGTATCCATGTGCTGAGCACAGGTTCTGTCTCAGACATATACATGAGAACATGAGGACTACTTTCAAAAGTAGTCAGTACAAGGATGTCATTTGGAAAATAGCAACTGCTACAACAGTTGTGCAATTTGAAAGAGAAATGGATGAGCTGAAAACCATGGACTCTGAAGCACATCTGTGGTTATCAAATATCCCACCAAAACACTGGACCAGATCTCATTTCTTAGGTAACTCATAAAATGTTAGTATTGGAACCTGATTTAAAGTGTTTAATATAACTTTACCGTTTTTTTAAACAGGGAGGGCTATATCTGATGTACTCTTAAACAACATGTGTGAGGTATTTAATTCCAAGCTAGTAAATGGTAGAGATAAGCCCATTATCACACCTTTAGAATACATTAGAGAGCACCTCATGAGGAGAATAGTGAATGTTTTACATGTTATTGACAAAAGTGATGGTCCATTGACACCATATGCTACCAATCAGTTAGCTACCATTAAGTAAGATGCTACCAAGTATTCAGTTAGTTGGAATGGGGATGCACACTTTCAAGTGTCTTATGGTGGTGACCAATGTGTTGTCAATGTAACTGAAAGAACATGTAGTTGTAGAAGGTGGGAGATCACAGGAATACCTTGCAAACATGCAGTGGCCGCAAATTGGGATATGGCAAGTCATGGTCAACAGGTATGGAACAATATTTTGGGTCTTGGTGAATTAGTTTGCAAATATGTTAATGTATTTTTATTGAACAAGTTGGGATACCAGAGACTTGGGTGCACCAAACATACAGGCTGGAAACATGGAAAAATGTATACAGTTACAAGATTTTCCATATCAATGGCAAGTCTTTATGGGCCAAGTCTAAAGTACCAACTACCCTAACACCTCCATATCATCACAAACAAGTGGAAGACCCAAAAAGAAAAGAAAGAGGTCTGCTGTTGAGATAGAAGATATGACAAAGGGTGGCAAGTTATCTAAGAAAAATGTGACTGTCAAATGTGGAAAGTGCAAAAACTTGGGCCATAACAGTAGGACTTGTAAAGGCCAAACATTGGAACCTGAAGGCAAAAGTAAATCCAAGAAGAAAGGTGCTAAAGGTAGTGATAAAGATGTTGCAAGTAAACCTGTTGGGCAAAGGAAGAAGACTATTGCAAGTAAACCTGTTGGCCAAAAGAAGAAGAATGAGCAGACTAAGGACAATGGGGTTGCAGGTGGTGGTAAGAAGTCCAAGGGAACCAGAAAGAAGAAGGTCTGATGGTCTGTGAACCTTATGTTTCTTATGTGTCTTTTTATGGTGTCTTTTTATGTTTCTGTAATGGTTGTTATGTTTCTGATGGTCTATAATGGTTCTTATGTTTCTGATGGTCTGAACTTATGGTCTGTAATGGCTGCAATGCCTTATTTTTTAACACTTTGTGAACCTTATGGTTATTAGTATGGTGAATGTTTATGGTTGTTATGATTATTGTAAACTTTGTGAGCTTTGTGAACCTTATGTTTATGGTTAAACAAACTGGGTCAAATGGGTCATGAGGTTTTGTTTTAGTAACAGGTTAGTGGTTATGGTCATTGTAGTTAGTAGACAAACTGGGTCAAAATGGGTCATGAGGGTTTGTTTTAGTAACAGGTTTGTGGTTATGGTCATTATAGTTAGTAGACAAACTGGGTCAAAATGGGTCATGAGGGTTTGTTTATGTAACAGGTTTGTGGTTATGGTCATTATAGTTAGTAGACAAAATGGGTCAAAATGCAGCCTTTTGTAACAGGTTTGTAATACAGTCATCATCCAAATGGGTCCCAAACATGGTCATTACATTAACAACTTCCAAAATGCATTACATTAACCGAACCAGTCATTACATTAAGACATTCCAAACCTAATTTCCTAATTTTCATTACAATAATAACTTACAAACAACAACCATAACAATCATCCAAGTAAAAACAAGTATTTCTTCAACTTTGCAACTTCAGTTTCAAGCTTCTTTTTCGAATCCTGAAGGTTCTTGTTTGCAGATCGTAGCTCATTGTTTGAAGCTATTAACTCAGTGTTTGAAGATCGTAGTTCATTGTTTGAAGCTATTAACTCAGTTTTTGAGGCTTGTATGTAATTGTTTGATTGATGAAAAACCTTAGCTTCAGCCCATCCAATGAAACCTTTACCACATTCAGATGCCTATGAACATTAAATTAAACAAGTTAACTACCTTGTGCATAATACATATCAGATTTAGGGAAAAACGTACATTAACAGGACATGAGTAAAACCTTCGACCAGGGTTTCTTGATGTTCCAGATGTCCTGATTATTGCAGCCCTACCACAAACACAGAAGACCGATGAATTAGGGTTTGATATGTTTGATGATGTCTGTGAAGCCATGGGAGAAGAATTAGGGTTTGATTGATGAAAAGAATTGGGGGACGGGAGAATTTTAATTGTTGTTATTTGTTTTTATTACAGAAAACATCCTTTACTATACAAATTGACGAAAATACCCTCACATGCATGGCATGTGAGGGGAACTTAACGACATAATTAAACACCGTTAATGGTAAAGGTCGTTTTCTGCAACCAAAATTTCAGGAAATGATGAAACCTGCAACAAAAACCTCGATAAAGGCTGTATCCTGCAAGTTTTAAAGATAAAGGACGAAACCTGCAACTTTGGGTAAACATAAAGCACGTTTTCTGTAATTTTGTCTACTTAAATTGTCCAACTATTTAACGTGGTAATCAATTCAGTCACCACTCATTCAAATACTGATAGGTCCAAACTGTGGTTCAAAACCGATGTGAACTAAACCAACAAGGAGTCTAGTTCCCATTGGATTTTAGGAACATTAGCGCGATGACATTTAGTCCTTAATCTTTAGTTTGCAATTATGAAATATCACATTTTTTTTTCACGGAAAGGAACGACGTAGCAACCACCATGACACTGGGTGCTATGGCTAAGGTCGACTACTCCACCGCCGCCAGCCCCTTGGCTCTCCCTGATGCGTGTAAACCTGACATCCACCCGCCCGAAGGCATGACAGTAGAATAATCGGTAAAACCTCGTCTCCTATCCGAGTCAAACCGACGCCACCCGGATTCCCTCTTTACCTGGATGCCACAGAAAATAACGAGAAGAGTGAAATATCACCTTAAAAGCTAATTATATTGGTGGTCTAAGTTTAGTGGTCAGATTGAAAGAAAATAAAGTTAAACTAAAAGTTAGTGACAGAAAATAAAGTTAACCTAAACGTTGGTAGCCAATATATATATTAAAACAAAGACATAACTTAAAAGTTAGTGACAGAAAATAAAGTTAACCTAAAAATTCATAGCCAATATATATATTAAAACAAAGACACTCTTCAAGTGTCTTTGTTTTAATAGATTATATAGCTTTAAGTTAAATTTTAATATGAAGAGAACTCAAAAAGTCCAACACTTGTAACCCAGTTAGTTGAGGGCCTAAGTTTCCTATGAGAGGTTTGGGTTCAATTCCCACTAGCTATATTCGAAGGACATTAATGAGAAATGAGGGATGACTCCTAACCTATGGTCAGGAGTTCGAGTCCTGATCTCGCACGAGTTTTACCGGTTCTCCACAGCGGGTCTTCAGACGGGTGGGGGATCGGGTTTTCCCCGGTTCGGAAACCTCGTGGGCAAGCCTGGCTACCCTGACCAGCCCCTTGCATAGTCCTGGGGGGTTCTTGGGTTCGCCAGTTTACGTGTCCCATGGGTAGTTGGGCAGAAACGTTTCGTTGGATGTTAAAAAAAAAGAGAACTTAAAAAAAGGATGAATAACTTTCGGTGATACCAATTATATGTTTTCTTTAATATACATCGACTTTCCAAAAAGCTTTTCTTTTCATAGAAACATAAAAGTAGCTATGTTCTTTCCTTTTCTATATAGCAACTTCACAAAATCACTCACATATTTGCTTATCAGGCTTTTATCGTTGTAACAAACTTTATGGTCATTTGAGACTCGATACATAATCACGTGTAATATTTCCACTCATGTATCATCCCGACAAGTAGGTACCTACTTTAGTAGTTTTCACACATTGCAGAGGGAATTGATATTGTAAATTGTCAAATAGATAATGTACTTCACTGTCACTTAGGTTATAGTCTAGTGGTAGAGAGAAAATCATTTTTTGGGTGAGATTGGAAGTTCAACCCTAAGGGTGTACAAAAAGGTGTAAAGAAAGAGGTGTAAGAAATTAGCCGTTAAAAAAAAAAAAAAGATAATGTACTTCACTTTGCTCTCTTAGACCATGGAAATTTAACTATTAGACTAGTAGTTAACTAAAATAGTATGTTTCGGTTACGGGTATGTTTGGCAAAGAGCTTTTAAGAGCTTCAAGCTTTAAGTTGTTAAGAAAAAACTCATACTCAATAAAAAACTTTGTTTGGTTGAATGAGCTGGAAACTTTTAGGTTAGAGAAAAAACTCTATAGTGAAAAGCTATTAATACCAGCTTTTAAGAAAAAACTTTACTAGCTACAAGTTTTTAATTATTAAATGACACAAATACCTATTCTATTTTAAAAATAAAATAAAAACATTCTTTACAAGCTTTTAATTATGCTCAATTTGGTCATTTTATACATTTTATTAAAAGCTCATTTAACACACACTGAGAGGTTAGAGGGAGGTGTGATGCATTTTTTATTTTTGAACGACAATGTTTTTATACCAAACAACACGATTTAATCTTGTATATTATGCAAGAAAATCAAGTCCCTTGGTGTTGTTATGGTTGCATTCCTTTAAAAAGAATCGTTCAAACTGCTAAGGTCAAATAACCATGAAAACATTCGAAACTTTAAATTATACAATGATGTTTGGCAATCCATTTTACTTAATATTGTTAGTGTTGGCCTTAGAAATTGTGGTATTCATAGTATATTGCTAGAAGACTGAAATGAGGTGCAATAAGTATGCCGACACACTATAGGAATACGATATTATTGAATGCCCTACTGTTCTTGAAAACCACAAGTACCCACCAACCCCCCTATCATTGTACAAAGCAAAGACTAACCAATATTCACATTGTTTAACGTTGATGGAAAAAAAACATAACTAAGTAGTTATCGAAGATCCGCATTATCTTCTTTTAACTTTGATTGTAATTATTATACTGACCAACGATATAACTACTATAAACTGAAAATTGTAGATATATGTTATTTATTAAGTGTCTAGTTATTATCACAATCCAAACAAAGCAGATTCATACAATACCATTTAAAGAAATAGCAGATGAACCTAACGTTACTTATAAATGAATCTATATCTCATATATGTTTTATATATAAAATAAAAGATGTATCGTATTATTTTGTGTTAATATGCTAACTTTTTGTTTGAACAACATTTTAACCAAAAATTTTAACAATAATGAATCAATATCATTTCCGAAAAATATAATTCTTTTTGGCACATAAATACTTTGTTCTATCTGGATTACTGTCTTCACTAAAAACCTTCCCATTATTCACTATATATGTGTGTTTAGATAAGTATGTTTTAGCGATGCCTAATGTTAAAATTGTATATGTTGGATATTTTAGTGTAATTGGATTGACTGTTTGATCAATATCTTCATAATAAGACATCATATAGGTATGGTGGTGCTGAGTGCACGCCTATATGAATTTATTATGAACTTAGGGGCGAAGCCCCTAAGAGACGGGGGTCCGGGGGCAGCGCCCCTGGGAGCAGGGTCCAAGGGGCGGCAGCCCCTGGCGGGGTCCAAGGGGCAGAGCCCCTGGCTGTTAATAACCCAATTTCAATTCATTACGAATTCAATATTGATCAAAACTCTCTCTGGTTCTTCTCTCAAATTCACATACAGAAAATTCTCAATCTCTGATTGTATCCGATTGAATATTCGATTGAACCGTCGAATTGATTCAATCTGAAAGCGATTACGTGCCTTCAGAGATTTCTGATTATCCGGTTGTTCGTTTGTGTTACTGAAATCCCCAACAAAACCCCATAATAACAAACTAGATGTTGGATTTCTATCTGAATTATGTATTTTTTGAATCAAGACCAGCAAAACGCTAATGAAGGCACGCTTGAGGATGATACCCAAGTTAAAAGTATACTAAGTGTACATTTTTCACTAACATATAAATGAATTACCCAAGGCATTATAGCCTAGTGGTATCTTGGTGGTGAGATAAGACTTAAGGGTCATAAGGTCCTGGGTTCGAATCTCACAAAGGGGGTTTTCTCATAATTATGAGTTTCCTCCTGAATTGGTGACTTGGTGGTGGAATATGATCGCGTGGCAACACTGGTGGCACGTTGATACTCCAATGTTCCGTGAGTGATTCCAATTTGTTGGCCGTTAAAAAAAAAATATAAATGAATTTAGGGGCATAAACTGATTTTTAAAATTAAACAATTCAGAGTTACAACTCTTACGAAAACGTTTTTTTTTTATAATATATGTTTTACATAAAATCTTTAATAATTTTTATAACTAGCTTCTTGTTTAATAATTTGCATATATTTGAGTTACCAATATTCATTAAAATTTGTTTCATGTTTCAACATTAAAAATGTGACAACGTGGGTTTGACAAGAAAAAACCTTACCATGCACGAACTTATTATAAGTTATTATAATAATACTACGTACAAAAGTTTAACTGGAATTGGTGCAATAGTGTTTTGACATTTTGCCAAACAATGGGCGTGCAATGGAATTTGAACTACCGCAATTGGCAAATGTGTTACAAACCAAACCTTAAGTTCACTTTGATGGGAATCGTTGAAAATTGTTAGTTGTGTGGAACCTTTCAATAAATGCATGAAGTGGACTTCGAACCTCTCTCAAGATTCTTCTATCGTTGAACATAATTTCGTCTTATTCCTATTTCATGAACATAAATAAACATTACTATTCAGGCAGTTGACAAAACTATTCAGGCAGTTGAGCAGTCTATTATTGACTAATTTAAGAATCTCAGGAGGTACAATTTCTATTAAAATCAGTAGGCAGTAGATAATAGTTACAAGGCAAATTTGCAAGATAAAAACATTTAATAATATGTGGTACATAGTATTGTCGATGATTGAGCTATATATAGCAGTTTCTGCAAATGAATGTTGATTACTCAAATTGATGATGATGCATAGTTATAGCTAATTAGCTATGTTGTTGTTCTCACTTGTTGTTCGCAATTGACACTGACAGACTAAGTGGATGTTGATAACATGTATCTCCAAAAGACCAAGTTGTTGATCATAGTTATCACTGAGGATCATTTACTACTGCAATTAGTTTGTCCCAGGACCTCACCAGGTTGATGCCCCTTGAACAAGCGTGTAATTCATGCATCGAATAGTCGTGATCATCATAATCATACTCAGTAAATTTCACCAATATATAGCAAAGCTAAGGTACGGTTTGAGTAGGTAAAAATGTAGATAGCCTTACCTCTACCATGTAGGAATAGAGAGGATTCTTCTAGTGAGACCCCCGGCTCCCAATACTCAGCACTCATGGCAGAGACTGATTCATGGATGTACCCTATGTCTTTCAGCTATCAATGCCACTATATGATTCATGATTAACCGTCTGCCGTTTTTAACATTAGTTTCACATAACTAGTAAAATAATGCCCCCCTAAGGGCCCACACATATATATACATTCTTATCAATGTTTATTACGATTCTAATTAAATCTCGAGTAAATCCAACAAAACTAAAATTAGTTGGTGAAGGTATAGGGAGCCTAATCCCGACGGAGGCGGCGTCCCTATCCCTCTACTCCACAATCCAGGCGCCAACGGCCCTGACTTCCGCGGAGCAAACTTGGCGGAGGACAGGTCACAAGCCAGCGCGCAAAGACGGCAAGCAACATCAACACACAAAGAGACGCGTGCGTGCGCCCACGCGCGGAATATCCTTAAGTCACTTTTGGTACAAGGTACAGATGATAACAAAAGGAAGATTCAGCAAGATCCTAGACAGAGCACACGCCAATAGAATGGCGACACGTGGCATGGGCGGTACAACAGACACTGACAGGAACGGCGACGTGACTGCTTCTATGCTTCCTCCACAACGTCGTCAACAGTAACCAGCAGACATCCCCCTGCTGTTGTCAGACGTCATATCAGACGGCGGCAGGTGGGCAACTACTGTAGCCAGACGAATGCCGCCGACCGCCAATCAGGAGATGCCACGTGTCCGCCTCAGGTGATGACTGAACAGTAGCCTGACATCATCTACAGTACTCAGCTCTTCCCGCCATTTTCTGGAAGGCTTTTCCATGGGCTTTTGGATGGGCCCAAGCCAGATCCACTACTTGTGGGCTTCTCATCTAGGCCCATGAGTTCTCCTATAAGTAGAAGAGTTCATCTCCTTTGCAAGGGATCCGAAATCACTCACTTGTAACATAGAGAGCTAGGTTTTATTTGTAATCCTTTGTGTGCTCAAAGTAATAACACCGACTCTTCACAGTGGACGTAGGTCACCACTTGACCGAACGACTTATATCTTGTGTTCCCATTCTCACACACACACTCTCACCCATACGTATCTTCCATCCGGGTTTAACCTAACGGTTCGGGTAAGGGATAGTACTTGTAGTTACGTAAGTATAAACCCCCTCGGAGATTAGTGATAATATCCGAGATACTTATTGTTTCTTCATTGGCGCCATCCGTGGGTTAGAACATCCCTTTTCGTCTTTTAAACCCACCCATAGCTGAACCCAACCCTAACACATCTGTCATCAACCAAACCAGGGAGGCTGATGCTCAACTCCTCGGAAACGAAACTACACCTAACACAGTCGTCAAACAACCCACATCACCATTCGAGAAGCTAGCCTTCGAGGTTCGTGACGTGGATACTGATGACGACAGTGATGGCAGCTCCGAGGAGGATCCAGACCAGTGGCTCCTCCGTGAAAACACCAAGAGCGCCGCTATCTACCAGCGGAAACTCTTGAAGCAAGCCAAAACGAAGGGCAAGGCCCTCACTTATGACACCCCACCAAAGAAGGGGCATAAGAACAAGGAAGCGGCTGGTCGTCGCGACAGTCGTAGCGGGGAGCCCAACGGAAACGCCGGGGCTCGGGGCTACGCAAAGTCACACAACGAGTCAGATGGCTACAAGTCATCTAGCAGCGACTCCAGCTACAAGGGAAAGAAACACACTCATCGAACACACCACACAGATGTAGACGATGACTTGGTCAAGCTGTTCAGGCCAAAGTCTGTCGCCGAAAAATCAAAGTTTGTCGCTCGCATAACGACGGCCAGAATTCCAAGGAAGGCCAAGCTTCCTAGCAGCATCGGCAAGTACGATGGCCTGCGTGACCCCGACGACCACGTTCATGATTTTGAGTGTGCGGGGATGTCGGTTAACTGGCTCGTCCAGGTTTGGTGCCATCTCTTCGCCCAAACCCTCACGGGCGCAGCCAGGGTCTGGTTTGACAATCTCCCCGCGAGGAGCATCAAGGACTTTGACGACCTTACCGACAAATTCGGCAACCACTTCTCACATCTGCGCAAGCATAAGAAAGACAAGGCGCCCATGCTGCTGTGTCGCCGTCATGACCACGAATCTATCGAGGACTTCATCGTCCGGTTCAACAAGGAGGCCTTGCTAATAGGCTGTGGGGAGGAACTCACTCGCGCTGTGTTCATCCACAATGTACGCAGTCCAGAACTCATGAAATGCCTCACGGGCAAGGATGGCATCCCAGAGTCACGGGACGAAGTCATCCATTCCGCAAAAATATATGCCTCCTCCGAGAAATCCTTCAACCAAATGCACGGTTTCCAACCGCACCACCATAGTAATAATAATAGTAAACACAAAAACAAATCTGTCTGGAGCCGCATCTCGGGTTCAACTGACGAGGGGAAATATTCCCCCGCGGGTGATGCCCGGCAAATCATCAACACCAAGCAATCGCGGGAACAACGTGGTCACTCTAAGAAGAACTACGATTGGACCCCGCTAACCAAAACCCCATCTCAGGTTCTCAAAACAGAACAAGTCACACTCAAGGAGGCCAAACCCCTTGGAAAGAGAAGGAACGTGGATCAAAGCAAGTTTTGCGAGTATCACAACGACTTTGGTCACCTCACAGACAATTGCTACAACTTGAAATCGAGGCCGCGTTGAAGTCCGGTCAACTCGGACATTTGGTCAAAAACGTCCATCGTGCTAGTAAAGGGCACGCGGGCGATGCCAATCAGACGGAAGGATCATGGAAGAAAATCCGAGATCTCAACACCCATTCCGCCACACTCATCTCCCGCCACCATTGCAACATGACAAAGCGCGGGAAGAAGACACAACACGAGAAACGCCCCCGTATGCAACAAATTGATGACTCATGGAAAGAAGCCGACGTCCTCATGCCCAAAGTCCGTGGCGGCGCCTCTTGCACCACCCCTTTAGTCATCACCGCGGTCTTCGAGCATTATCGCACGCGGTACATGTTTTTTGACGGCGACGGTAGCACAGACATCATATACGATCAGTGTTTTCAACAGTTAGACGAAGAGGACAAGGCGAAGCTCACACCAGTCAATGAGCCTATTTCTGGTTTCATCCATGAGACAATCATGCCCCGCGGCATGATTTCCATGCCCGTCACATGGCCAGATGGCACCCATGAGCGCACAGAAATATGCGACTTCATGGTCCTGCCAGCCAATTCTAACCACGACATTTTTCTAGGGCGAGAAGGCATCGGGCGCTTCAATGCTAACACCTCCACGGCACACGCGATGGTCGGCTTCCCTACCAGAACGGGCAAGGATTGTCATTCGACGGAAACCGCCAAACCCCAAAAAATGGTCAAAACGGACGCCCGCACAGAGCCAGAAAAATGGGTACTCAACCCTAAATTTTCGGAGCAAACGGTGGTCATTGGCCATGTAATCTCCGAGACCATACGCAACCACCTGAAACAATTGTTAATCAACAACATGGACGTATTCGCATGGCAACCGACAGACATGGTTGGCGTTCCACGGAAATAGCAGAACACAAGCTCAACATTTACCGCTCCATAGAACCAGTGGTCCAGAAGAAACGAAGTATGGTCCCGGAGAAAACAAAGGCCATGAATGAACAAGTTACCGAGCTCCTCAATGCGGGCATTCTCCGCCCATACGGTACCAAACCGGGGTAGCTAACCCCGTCATGGTCGCGAAAGCCAACGGAGGCTGGCGCATGTGTGTTGATTACAAAGATCTCAACAAGGCGTGTCCCAAAGACTGTTAGCCCTTACCGGAAATTGATTTAAAGGTAGACTCCCTGGCCCCGTACCGCTTCAAGTGTTTCTTGGACGCGTACAAGGGGTACCACCAGATACAAATGGCTAAGGAAGACGAGGACAAGACGACATTCCGTACCGACACGGGTATCTTTTGCTACACCAAGATGCCATTCGGATTAAAAAACGTGGGCGCCACCTACCAACGTCTTATGGACACCGCCTTCGTAAACGAAATCGGCGTACGGATTGAAGTGTATGTCAATGATCTCGTAATCAAAAGCAAGGGAGAAGGAGACATGTTGCGAGACATTCAGCAAACATTCGACCAACTGCGCAAGGTGCGCATGAAACTGAACCCGAGCAAATGTTCCTTCGCGATGGAGGAAGGCAAATTCTTAGGCGTCATCGTGACGCGGGATGGGTTCCGCGCCAATTCAGAAAAGGTACAAGCCATCGAAAGGATGCCTTCCCCCGCCTCCGTCAAAGAAGTTCAGACATTGATGGGCCGCCTCGTCGCCCTCAATCGGTTTTTGTCCAACTACGCTTCAAAGTCATTCCCGTTCGTGGATACTTTGAAAAATTGCTTGAAAAGGAGCAACTTCCGCTGGACACCGGAAGCCGAAGCAGCATTCCAGGCTATGAAGCAATGCCTAATGAACCTTCCGACCCTGACAGCGCCTCTGCCCAAGGAACCGCTCACACTCTATCTCTCTGTCACCGAATGGGCGATAGGAGCAGTCCTCATGGTATATTGCAAGGGCATGCAAACACCGATCTACTACATCAGTCGCACCCTGCTGGACGCGGAAACAAGGTATACGATAATGGAAAAGCTGGTTCTTGCTCTTACATGCATCCCGACGGCTGCGCAGATATTTTCAGGGCCACCCGATTAATGTCCTTACGGACTATAGGATAAGCGACATCATCGCCAAACCTGAACTCTCGGGCCGCTTGGCAAAATGGGCCATTGAATTGGGGGAGCACACAATCTACTACAAGCCCAGACCTGCAATCAAAGGCCAAGTCTTAGCCGATTTCGCCACGGAAATACCCGCAGACAAAGTCGAAGAATGCAAAGCCGCAGAGTCCCCACGCCGGTACACGACCCATCGCAAAAGTGGTCCCTCTTCACGGACGGGGCCTCCAACGACGATGGCACCGGCGTGGGTCTACGCCTTATCAGCCCAGATAAACATGAGTTCACATACGCCATCCGCCTCGACTTCAAAAGTACAAACAATGAGGCGGAATACGAAGCGTTGCTGGCAGGCCTCTGCATCGCGGAAAAAATGGGGGCCAGACACGTGGAGGCACATGTGGACTCATTATCGGTCGCGCGCCAGATAAATGGAACCTATGACGCAAAGGACGAAACCATGGCTCTATACTTGGAGCAGGCCAAACAACTTATGCGCCGATTCGACTCCTGCACAGTCGAACATATTCGGCGCAGCGAAAACAAACCAGCCGATGCGCTGAGTAAAATGGCCTCCACAGTTTTTGAACACATGGCAAAGGAATTCCGGGTCGAGGTTCTCGACAAACCATCTGTCCCGCTACGACAAGTTAACGTCATCCAAACAGGCAACGCGTCCTGGATGACCCGATCAAAGCCTTCATGTCTTTCAATACCTTGCCTGACGATAAGTCAGAAGCCCGGAAAATCAAACACAAGGCTCTACACTATCAGCTTACAGACGGCATCCTGTACCGTCGCTCCTACCTAGGGCCGCTACTCCGTTGGTTAACTCCGCTGACGCCTCTTTCCTCATCAGAGACATACATGAGGGAACATGCGAGCGGGTTACACGCGGGCCCAAGGATGGTGGTGGCAAAGCTCATGAACGCAGGGTACTACTGGCCAGGCATGCACCTAGATGCGGTCAAGGAACTACGTAAGTGCGATAGTTGCCAGCGCCATGCTCCAAATACACTGCGTCCCAAAAACAACCTGGTGCCCGTCACGGCAGCATGGCCATTCCAGAAATGGGCCATTGATCTAGTAGGCCCATTCCCGGCGGCACCAGGAAACGTCAAGTTCCTAATCGTTGCAATCGACTACTTCACCAAGTGGGTCGAGGCAAAACCTCTCGCCAAGATTGGCGGTGTGCATGTCAAGAAGTTCATTCGGGAGTTCATTATCTATAGGTTTGGCTTACCAATGCAACTTGTGAGCGACAATGGTACGCAACTTGAAGACCAAGCTTTACAAGAATGGTTGGCGCAAATGGGCATCCAACAAATATTCACATCAGTCGCGCATCCGCAAGGCAACGGTCAAGTAGAAAGGGCTAACCGCACTATAGTCGAAGGCATCAAAGCACGGCTCGGAACTAAGCGAACCGGGTGGGTAGACGAAGTTACCCATGCCCTATGGGCCTATCGCACCCTAACAAAAACTAGCAACGGTGAAACCTCATTCAGCTTAACATTAGTTTCACATAACTAGTAAAATAATGCCCCCCTAAGGGCCCACACATATATATACATTCTTATCAATGTTTATTAGGATTCTAATTAAATCTCGAGTAAATCCGACAAAACTAAAATTACTTGGTAACACTAAAATCACCAACCTAGGGTTGCCAACCCTATATTGATATACCTCATAAACCAAACCAAAATTTTCTATAGCACCAGTTTAAGATTGTCCAAATCGTTATTTGTTAATGTGTATGAAAAGTGTAACCAGGTCTATAACTTCAAGTTTATAGTGGTGTTACATCGTGTCGGCCTACATTGTGTAAATGAGTATTTAAAGGGGGTATCTAACTCCTGCTACTTTCTCTTGTCACTTCAACAAGTCTGAATTTGATTGAACAACTTAGGGACATGTATTCAACGAATTCTTAAATTAACTACACACAATATATCGTTGAGAGAATCACAAAAGGCGTGGTATACATAATAGCCATTTTAGAAAGACATAACCTTCATAGCCATGACATACGCACAACACATTTAAAACATACATGAGTGAAAGTGATAAGCGACAAGCAATCATGTAGAAAATTTATGTAAGAGCATACTAGTGTGAATAATGTTGTAAGAGCATATTAGTGTGAATAATGTAGGATTTGTTCATAACTATCCGAAACAAATTAAACTAAATTAAAGTTCTAACTACAAAACAGAGGAAATAAAGTAAGGATGGCTGAAAGCGAAATAAATAAGAAAATAAGCAAATTATATATTACATTTTTTTTTAAAAGTGAACTTTATTAAAAACGCTACAGGACCTCAAAACAAGGGCTGAAGCACCAGAAAATACTTGCAACATGTACAACAGATACAAAGTCCAATCCTTCCAAACCAATTTCTTAAACTTGGACCTAGCCTTTAACCAAAGAAAAGATAATGACTTGACTTTGGCTACTAATTCTATAACTTTAGGCTCTACACCTCGAAAGATCTTATCATTATGCGCGTTCCAAATAACCCACATAATAACCATCAAAATCCCTTGAACAATCTTTAAAGCTTCCTTATTCCGAGAATCAGGCACTAACTGTAACAGATCTTTAATGTCAAAAGCAATAATCGGCGCAAGTTTGCACCAAGATCCAATAGCCGACCAAACACCAAACATATAGCCACAACCGGTAAAAACGTGCAGAGAAGACTCCTCTCATAATCACATAACACGCAAGTGTTGTCCGGGATAGCGATATTTCTTCTTCTAAGGGCAACCTTCATCGGGATACGGTCCATTTCGAGACGCCAATTGAAAATCTTAACCTTTAGGGGCACCCAAGCAATCCATCGCATAAAGAAATCTCTTCCTTGTACTCTATCTAGCAGTAAGATCTTCTTAAAATCAGCCACTTTAAAAGACCCATCTTCGTTTCCATCCCACCTCCAAGAATCAATTGAATCAGAAAGAAAAGTCCCTTGAAGCACTGATTGTAACTGCTGTAGCTCTCTGTTTTCTGCAGCCGAAAAGGAGTCTCTCACCCAATTGCATAGCAGCGCTGAGGAGTCGTTATCCCAACATAAACGAACCGTCGTTATCCCAACATAAATGAACCGTGGCATGTTTGTCAGCAGCCAAACGAAATAAACATGGAAACGCTTCTTTGAAGGAAACATCGTCGCGCCATTTATCTAGCCAAAAACGCACATCTTTGCCATTCCCCACAACACCTCTAAAAAGGCAGTTAATACTTTTGGACTGCAGTTTCATTTTATTAAGATGAGAAACCATCGATTTCCATCCTCCCGAAGCGGCTCTATTATACGGAAGAATATCCCAATTTTTGTTATAACCGTGGCAAACATCTATAACCTTCCTCCAAAGGCAAGAGTCTTCTACCTTATACCTCCAAATCCATTTGGCAAGAAGGGACATGTTGACATCTGAATACTTAGACACTCCCAAACCGCCAAGCTTCTTCGGACGCGCAACCATATCCCAAGCAACCCAGTGGATATTTTTGATGTTCTCATCACCCGCCCATAAATATCGCTTCAAAATTCTTTCCAAAGTCTCTATAACTCGCACCGGGGCCTTATAAAGCGACATATAATAAATTGGCAAGCTAAATAAAACCGACCTGATAAGGATTAAACGACCGCCTATTGAGAGGGTCTTAGCCTTCCAAGCCTTCAACCTCGATTTAAATTTGTCAAAAACCGGATCCCAATTTCGTATACGATTCATGTTGGCCCCAACTTTAATACCAAGATAATCAAAGGGGATCGACCCGTGCTTACACCCGCAAAAACTAGACAGAATTTTAACCTCATCAATCGAACTATTGATCCCGAAGATGTTCGATTTTTGGAGGTTTATTCTAAGCCCAGAGCAAAGATGAAAAATACGAAGGAGGCGAATCATATTCTTGAAGTTCCCAACGGACCATTTCCCCAAAATAAGCGCATCGTCCGCGTAGAGAAGTTGAGAAATAAGCGGCCCATTATTACCGATCTTTATGCCATTAAAACCACCAATGATCGTGGCCTTATTTATCAAACACGTGAAAGCTTCCATAACGATAAGGAAAAGAAAAGGAGATAGCGGGTCACCTTGCCTCAAACCTTTCTCGCATTGAAAAATATACGTAGGGAAACCATTAACTAGAACCGAAGATCGAGCTGACTTTAATATCCCTTCAATCCATAAGCACCAACAATCCGGAAAGCCCATTTGTTTCATGATGGAGATCAAAAAATACCAATCAACATTATCGTATGCTTTTTGAAAATCAATCTTGAACATAAAAGCTTTGTCCCCCCGCTTCTTCAACCAAGACACCATCTCATTGACAATAAGAGGACCGTCTAGAATGAACCGATCCGAAAGAAAACTACTTTGCGACTCCGAAATAATAAACTGCATAACCTTCTTTATTCTATTTGCCAAAATTTTGGAAATAACTTTAGACATAATTCCAATCAACGTGATCGGCCTGTAATCTTTTAAATCTGCCGGCTTTTTTATCTTCGGGATAAGGGTGATAAAGAAAAGAAAGACATAAAGAAAAGAAACAGCATAGATTACAGGAAAGAAACCAAACAAAATAAACCAAGGATGGCTGAGGATTTATGTTCATCAAAGTTCCCTTATTAAATACTTGGGTCAACCCAAATGAATCCATCTATCTGATAGGGTACAACAACGTAAGTAGATTGTACTGCCAGGATTAGCCTAGCACCCAACTAGTGACCAAAACAAGACCACAAAAGGACGAGAGGTTAGCAAATTCGTTAGAGGTTGCAGGTGTTTTTTTGATCATGTAGGTTTTTTTTTGTGTGTGTGTAAACAAGGCACACAAGCCTTGCATACTTTTAGCAAAAATAAACCCTAATAGTTTATCATTCAACCACTATGGGACAAACTCTATTTTCACACTTTTAATGTTCCAACCACATAACCAGAGGCGAACATAGGTGATTGGGAGGGGTAGCATCCGCTACCCCTCAACTTTTCCTACATAGTGAAAAAAATACATTTTTTTTTAACTTTTTTTCATTAACTTACCCCAAAAAATCTATTATGTTACCCCTCAAAGTATTATAGGCCAACATCATATCAAGACTTAAAAGTCCACCTAATAACTTAAAAACCCAATACCAATCACCACTTAAAAGCCCACAACCCACTCTTAACTCCTAAGCACATCTTTAGGTGGTGTGAACAACTGATTGGAAAAAAAAAGAACATGTTTGTTAGTGTTGATCCCCTTCCGGTATAGGAATGGCAATGGGTTGGTTTTGGGTTGGGTTCGGTTTATGCAATCCCAACCCCAAACCCGATTAGATAAAATTGTTCCAAACAACCCGTCCTAAACCTGACGAGTCTCCATTGAGTAAATATGCGCCGGGTCTTGGGTATACCAATGGGTTTTGGGTAAACCCGTTAATTTAAAAAACTTACCGATTAGATACAACCGACCAAAAACTCACTGGGCATATATCGGATAATTACTAAGCAATTACATTTAGCGTTATCATTATAAAAATATATCGAATACCTACAAAGTATGTATTAAAAAACTACCCAAATGCACTGTTGATAAAATCAGTGTATGCCAAATTTTGAGAGATTAGAACGTCAGCCGTCAAACCTAATTGAAAATATAATCAGCTAACCGGAAGGGGGAAAATTTGGGATTTGGGCGGACCTTTAGGCTTTAGATAACTTTTCTGCCTATATAATAAAAAAACATATATTTATATCATATCATAGATACACACACATACAATTACTTACAAAATAAAAGAAATTATATCAGGTATAAATTGGGTAAAAAGGTACATTTTATCGGGTAATTAGGGTAGGGTAATTAGGGTATATTACCAAATCCTAAACCCGTGAAAAAATAAACACTAACCTAAACCTGATTACCCGACCCCAAACCCGTTGTGTTTTGGGTTTACCAATTGGGTTTAGATTTTGGTGTGTGTTTTTATTTAATATCATGCTTTTATTTTATTTTTGTTTATATTGTATATGAAAGTACGGTAAAAAAATTGAATGTTATCCCTGAAATTTCGGTCTATATCTGTCACCACACACAACCTAGACCTGTAATATCTCATTCATCTTGGCTCCATTTCAGACACAGTTTAGTTTGTTTTCATCCTCTCATATAGTATAACACAACCCTAAATAATAAGATGTTTATCCAAGAATTTCCATACAAATTAACAGGCTCATAAAGAATGATCATGAAGAATATCATGATGAACTTGTGTTAAAGATATAACTTCTTATTTAGGTGAAAAGGTTCCCCATATCTATCTCTCTCTCTCTCTCTTTTTATTGGCTATTAAAAAGTGTTTTGGAGTGATCCCAAGCTTCAAGGGATGGATATGAATGCTTTGGAATGATTCAAGCTCCAAAGGGTGTTTTTAGGAAATGGAGAACCACTTGCGGGGTTGTGGGATAGACGAGATGCTTTGAAATGAAGACTCAATACCTTTATTTATAGTGGTCTATCTAGCATGTGTGCATGGTTGTGCCAATGTTGGAACAACTGTTCACGCCTTTGGTGTCTCCTAAAAGCACTCAAAAGTTGTACTTTCTTTTCCCTGGTAGTTAACGGCACATGCGTGCATAATGGTACACGACCGTTCATAGGGGGCAGGTTATCCAGATGCTTGCCAGTTTTGTTGAATGTTGAAGCTTCAATGATGCGTCCTAACTTGTGCACAGTTGTGCATAGTCTTACGCCTCCTTATTTGACATTGTTAACCAGTTGGTGATGCACGATTGTGCCATAGTTGTACATGGTTGTGCACATCCTTATTTGACTTTGTTGATCTGCTGGTGATGCACGGTTGTGCCACTATTGTGCATGGCCATGCAAAATTCTATTTTTTTTCACGTGGCTTTACATAAATTATGTGAGGGCATGCGTGAGCTTCTAAAAATCTATAGTTTGTTCGTTTTTAGTCTTTTTCAATTCGTTTTCATCCGAGATGTTCATAACAAAAGATTATCAAATAGGAATGATATAAGTACTATTTCTAATGATAATGCCCTGAAATGAACCATAAAGTGTGGGTAAATATGTGTATAAAATATGTATATAATTGATGTCACCTGGATAGTCAACACAAAACCTCCACATTACTTTGGATTTTTTAACAACAAAAACAAGGGAAGAAAACGTGCAATGGATGGGTTGAATCAACCCCTGTAGAAGACACACAAACATGTCTTTTTAATTATGTTTTCTTGTAGTATGGCTGGCAGTACGGTCGTGAACTAATCCGTCCTAGCCTCGGTACAAGTGGTATGCAATGGTCTTGAAACCTCAAAAGAGGTAACGCAACAAGCACTAAGAAAACCTTTGCATGGCGTGCTACGTGGCGGCTTGGCAACTGTGACCAATTTAAGCCCAATTTAGGTCTATTATGAGACTAATTATGCATGTTTTATATGTGTAAATGATGGCACATCAGAAATCCTCATATATCTCTTTGCGTAGAGAACAACACCACCTAAAATATTTGTACGAGGTAAATAATACTAAGTAAAACAACAACAACAACAAAAAATCAAGACTTTATTAGCAATGCTCTTTGACATTCTTAAATACTCGTCTGATGCTTCAAACGCCATCCCGAATGCTAGTTAAAGAATTGCGGACATGCAACTTTGCAAAGTAGAGAATCCTAGTTTACATCTCGTGTTATCTTTTGGTATAAAATATCTAAACTAACGTTCTAAATGGCAAACAATTCGCAAAAAAAAAGTTCCTGACTCCTCTGAAAACGGTGTGTCATTATACGAAGGGTTATCAGAAAAATAACCATTCGCAAAATGCTCATGAGGTTCCTGTCGACCCCGTTCAAGTGTCGGTTGCCTAGTACGTAATTATGATGAGTCGGCTTGGTAGATTAGAAGTTGGACCGCCGCCACCACTTTATTAATTATCATCTTATCATAGTTAGAAGCCATTTTACAAAAAAAGGAGAGAATGTGAAATATTCAGCTTGGTTTGATGGAATGTGATAAAATTTATGTATTTATCCAAGATTTTTAAATTATCCTTTGAGGCCCCTTTAAGGAGCTAGTGGTGGTTAGGGCTGTTCATGAACCGAGATGAGCTAGGAAAACTTAGGCTCCGGATCGGATTTGAAACCAAGCTGAATATCTAAGCTCAAGCATGGCTTGGTTTTTAAGTGAGTTGGCTCGACTTAGTTAGGCTTAGATTTAAAATGAAATTTTAATACACAACTTTCAAAATTTAATAATAAAATATCATTCAGTAATTCAATAGAACACATTCAAAATAAGTTTAAGTTAACAAACTACAAGCCAAAATCAAGTACAATCAAATACAAAACAAGTTTCAAATTTCACTAAAATACAATATATTGTTATTATCATCCTAATCAACACCCAAATATGCTTTATATGTGTGTGTATGTATATATATACACACACACAAGTATATCTAAACTACTCTCTTAAATATCTAAAATTATATATATATATATATATATATGTGTGTGTGTGTGTGTGTGTGTGAGGGTTAGGGAGAAAACCCTTCTAAATGAGTAAACCAAGCTTTTTAGGGTCTCAAATTTTTTGCACATGCAACATACATGATTACATGTGTTTAGGTCCAAAAAAAAACAAAAAAGCGCCAAAGGGTTTTTTTTAAAGAAATTGTAGTCTGTTTTGTTTGTAACATATGTAACATGAAAATTTTGTTTTTTTAAAAAAAAAAAGCCTTTGGCGCTTTTTTGTATTTTTTTAGCTCTAAACACATGTAATCATGTATGTTGCATGTGCAAAATTTTCAAACCCTAAAAAGCTTGTTTCGTTGGGTTTTCTGAGGGTTTACTCATTTTAGGAGGGTTTTCTCTCTATACATAGCTTATATATATATATATATATATATATATATATATATATATATATATATATATATATATATATATATATATGGGAAGGGATATATGGAAAACCCTCCTAAACTAGAAAACCTTGGAAACCCAATCCCAACCATTCATTTTATTAGATCAATGGCTATGATCAATTTGAAGACTTTTGGTTTGAAATATTATTATTATAATACATATAGTACAAAAAAGGGTATAATGGTAAACTTGCTTTGCGTCCTTAATATTATTATAATCACATTCTCTCTCCATCAATCACCATCAACCTTTTCATCTACCTCTCTCCTCTATCATCTTCATCTCCTCAACTCCATATCCTCCCAACTTCTTCAAGTCTGTGAATCAACTCCTCTCTCATCTCCATCTCCATCTCATCCAACTCCTCTCTCATCTCCCTCTCTCTCTCATCTCGATCTTCGTATCCTCAAAGTCCATGAAGAAGGTATGTATGTGTTGGTCTGAGTTTAATCAGGTATGTATGATCTTCTCTCTCATCTCCGTACCATCTCCTCTCTCATATCCCCCTCTCTCTCATCCCGATCCCCTGTACCATCAAAGTCCACGAAGAAGGTGTGTAAGTGTTATTTGTCTGAGTTTTTGTTGGGTGACCATGTAGGTTTCTGATAACCCATATTTTAATCTGGGTTTTTTTATCTTTTTTTCTTTTCATTTATTCAATTTTATTATTTTTATATAAAAAATTGAAGTGGGTTTTGGTTTGATTGTGAAGATATTCATCTGAGGTGTTAGAAGAGGACCGAAGATGGTCGGAGAGGATGGCCGGTGTTAACAGAGAAGAATGGGTTGCAAAAGTTTGTCATGTGTAGATATGGCTGGACCATTTAGCAAGAAAGGTATCATTGATTGACCACTACTTAGCTTTAACATGTGTTATCATTTTCTTAAGATTAACCATTTTGATAGACTCTTTGTTTAACTACAATAACATGTGTTATAGGCAAAAGGTGATCGGAGACGGTCAGAGAGGATGGCCAGTGTGTATAGAGAAGAAGGGGTTGAAGGTGTTCTTTGTGATTGTGTCCTTAATGTGGTTGTGTCCTTAAAAGAGTTCTTTGTAGCTGTGTCCTTAATGTGTATGTTATATGTCAGAATATGTAACATGTGTTATGTTTTATAATTGTTATTGGGTTGTTTGCAAAGGTAACATGAGTTTATCAATTTGGCTTGAAAGAAAGAAGTGTAACATGTGTTATCAGATCTAATTAAAAATATTAACACGGCAAAAAAAATGCCTATCCAGAACACTGAAATATCATTAGGCATAAAAAGAAACTTCAAAAATGGACACAATTATAAAAAAAAGGGTAATCGTGTAATTGTGTGACAACATTTAACACAAGTTAGTTTATTTTTATGGATCTTCTATTGTAATGGTAAGTCAAACTCCTAGTACAGTTTATTTTGATTCCCAAAAACATGGGAGGTCATATGAGATGGGATAACACATGTTAACACATGTTAGGTACATATTATTTGATCTGAACCTTTTGTAATCGTGTGACAACATTTAACACATGTTAGTTTATTTTTATAGCTAGATGTTCTATTGTATTGGTAAGTCAAACTCCTGGTATAGTTTATTTTGATTCCCAAAAAACATGGGAGGTCATATGAGATGGGATAACACATGTTAGTAATAACACATGTTAACACATGTTAGGTACATATTATTTGATCTCAACCTTTTGTATTCGTGTGACAACATTTAACACATGTTAGTTTATTTTTATAGATGTTCTATTGTATTGGTAAGTCAAACTCCTGGTATAGTTTATTTTGATTCCTAAAAAACATGGGAGGTCATATGAGATAGGATAACACATGTTAGGAATAGCACATGTTAACACATGATGGGATAAAAACTATGTCGCCCAACTTTGGTGTCCCCTTTTGATTTAAGTTCTTATTAGTAACTCCCTATTAGTAATGCATTAGCCAAGTTACTGGTTGGTACATATTAATGGCCTGAACCGTATCTTATCATGTGACAACATTTAACACATGTTAGTTTATTTTTATGGATGCTCTATTATAATGGTAAGTCAAAGTCCTGAATTAGACAAATATTTCCTAAAATAAGATTAATAATTCAAATTACAATGATGCCCTTCTAATTAAAAGAATTGGCTGCCATGTGTCACTCTAAGATTGGTTCTCACACTTCTCACAAAAAAATGGTTTTGTACAAGAACCTAAACCTATATATATAGAAGGGTTCCTATATAAAAACCTTATATTGTGAGAAGGGTAAGAAGGAATCTCATAGTGACACGTGGCACCAAGGTGAAGGATAAATAACTAAATTTATACAAATAATTATCTTATTAAATTTAAATCTTTTTTAATGTAGGAGTAATTATAGGGATATTAAATTCAAATTTTTGGTCAAATTTTTTTTTCTAAAACAAACTAATCTGATAAACAAAAACATCATCAGATTAACTTTGTGTGTTCATTCCAGTGTGTTTTATCACCATCAAATTATGTGTTTTACAACAGCAAGATTTATCCACAGTGTGTTTTTGATCAGCAACAGCAAGAATCATCAACAACATGTTATTATGTGTTTTACACTGCTGTGTCATTTACCAGCAACAAATTACATGTCAATGTGTTTTGATCAACAACAACAAGAATTATCAGCAGCAAGAATATATAACACAAAAGCAAGAATGTATAAACTAGTCCTTTGCCTTACAAAAAAATTTTTAACTAGTCTTTTAATGAAGGTTCAGTATCCTTTCTTGAATATTAAAATGGAGTGTCGCTTTTTATAATGTAGTAACCGATGATTTTTATGGTGTAAAGTGAGTCACAACGAGAGAAAGAGAGGAGAGAGAGAGAATGTTGATTTTTGATTTTGGGGGAAGAAGGTTATTGAGTTTGCTAGAATTAAGGGATTTTATGTGGTTGATTTTTGTTATTAAATGGTTTTTTTTAAATGATAAGGTGTGTCATTACATTACTACCGCCACATCATTAATTTATTTAATAATCTTATAACACAATTTACCAAATTGCTACTCTTTTAATCTCATCCCTTCATCACTTTGATCTAATGGCCATTTTTCCTTCTCACCCTTCTTACAAAACATATTCTTTGTATATTAACCCCACTATATATATAGGGTAGGGTTCTTGTAAGAATATTGTTTTGTGTGAGAACTGTAGGAAAGATTAAGAATTGACATGTAGGCATCATGTTTTTTTTATTTTGGAATGATGTATTGGGTTGTTTAGCTTGAAAAACACTTAACACAACAATATACAAAAATTTAAAACACAATCCAATGTATTATAGTCATTAAATTTAAATTACACATAAAACACCCTAGTAATTACTTAAAACACTCTGCTTAAAACACCGTAGTAATTACTTAAAACACTCTACTTAAAAATACATTGTTTTCGGTTATTAATTTGTTATGTTTGGTGTTTTTCTAAGCAAAACAATCCAAAACATCATGAATACGTCAAAAAAAACATATGCATACATATCAATTTTTAATCCTTCCTACACTTCTCACACAAACCAATATTCCTACAGGATCCTCTAACGAGTCAGCCAAACCGAACCAATCTGGCTCGTTACGAGCTTATCCGAGCTAGGTTCGCTTTCTAGCCGATCAAAGCTGGCTTGGCTCAGTTTCACACCAAGCCATATCATGTGACTTTTTTTCAGAGCTAAATTCAAACGTTCTATGAGTCACGAGATTTTCAGATAACCCTAGGTGTGGCTCCACCCACTTATGGCGCTTTTGGGTTGGTATGCAGGGCGTCATCTAGCTGACATGGCTGGAGGTGTTACTCCATACCGGCTAATCTAAAATCACGATTCTTAGCGTCTCATTTACCCAATAAACGAAAAACCGATATAGTGTTTTCATGATTATCGAATTATCAGTACTCTTAGGGGATGCCGGAACCAACAAGTGGAGTTATGCATTTCGTTTAAATTAACATTTTCGCACTCTTATTTTCTTTTACAACATAGTGGCGAAGCTTAAGAATTCGGATCGGGGTGTCGGAAGTATAAAAAAAAACTGTGGGTCGAAACCGTATACACCAAAAAAATTATATACGGATACTATATAACCGGAACTTCTAAACGAAAATAAGGGAAGATGGGGGGGGGGGGGGCGGGCTACACCTCCCCCATAAACCTGTGCCCCTGTCTAGAAGTCCTACATATCAATGTATCATGCATGAATGTGCATGCCGTTATTGAAAGGGGCAAGATTGTTGACACACTATGAATCCGTGGTTTCAAATCAGAAATTACAATTTTCAGAAAGTGATGAATCTTCCGCTACTTTTCATTTTATCTCTCCATGCTGACTCAGCTGCCACGTGGACCAATAAAAAATGGGGGCTTTATATATAAAGCCCCCCACTACGCATGGTCTTACAATTTAGAAAAATGGATTTAAACCTAAAAAGTTATCCATTTTCTTTCTTTTCTATCCTTAAAAAAACTATGGATAACAAATCTGCGTTTCTTCTTTCTCATATGAAACTCGAAAACACAACGTCAAGGTATCGGTGGTGGCTACATAATTTTTAGTATATTAGTTAATATTTTACATTAATTTTGTTGACAATTGTTGAAGGAAAACGTTATGTCATAAATGTTAATTTTAAATTTTGTTTTTCTTTTTAAAATGAAAAATCGGCCAATGATAGTCAAAAAAGCGCATGTAAGGATCCCTTTAGGTAGTTAATTCATACCTTCCCTATAAAAGTAACATTAAAGACACGGGGACATTCGAATTAAAGACATGTTGACAATCTTTATTGTTATTTTTAGCATTATTTTTTACAAGTTATTAAATATATTAAGAAGTTTATAAATATTAAAGTTTCCGATTAGCCATTGAACAATCTTGCACATCTTGAAATTTCAATAAAAATATATGCCAAAGTGAATCTGTTGGATTTTGACACTTATTTGTGTAGAAATATATCATTCGGTTCTAATATTCTATAAAAATATTATAAAATAATAAATCCGATAGAAGGGTTTAGAAAAGCAAAGATATAATATCGAAAAACATTAAAATGGTAAAGCTTGTGATATTGCAACATTGCAACTCAAACTACCCTATGGGAATTTGTATCAACTATGTTAAGAACCAAGCGTTGCAGGCGGGGACGTAATTAGGTCGTGCAACCAAGATTGTGGCAAAAAAAAATAAAAATAGGAAAGTGCGTAAACATAAAACTCAAATTTTTAATACCGACGGGCTCATGTGATGTAAAACATAATCGAAGTTGAATCTATACCGATACGTATTAGAAGTCAATCAAGGCGGTAAAAGAATGCGAGGGACCAATGTGATCAACGAACACCATGCTGAGTAGCAATCAAACGAAAAAAATAACTAACGGACCAAATGTGACCACAAAATTAGAGGGTGTTTGGGATTGCGTTTTAAATCTGATTTTTAGATTATTGCGTTTTGAAAACGCAGATAATCAGTTTTTAGTGTTTGGGATTGCGTTTTAAAAACACAGATAATCAGTTTTTTAGGCTATCAAAACGCAATAATCTATAAGCAGCTCCACCCCTGCTTTTTCAAAACGCATAATCTGTTTTGAATAATCAATTCCAAACACCCCGGTCCTAAGTATCAACTGAACAATTACGTAATTAATCCAGAAAATAAACTAAAACCGCAACTAATAAAATAACTAAACTTGCTTAAATTTTATTGAAAATTATAAAAAACTACAATGAAATAAAAAAGACAATAATGTTACTATTATCCTCATGTTATAAATTAATATACTATATTATATTTTTGTTTTATTATACTGTGTAATGTGTATTGTTAATTGTCTATTATTCAAGAAGAAAGAGTCAGATATTTTAGGCGATTCTCCAAATCACTCAAAACGGTTATAAAAATTCTCATGATTTTGTAGAAAATGCTTAAGAATGAATTGAATATAGGGAAGAGATATTGTATAAAGCGTCTAAAAATAAGAAGCGTAAGAAGCAATCCGGACCATTAGATCAAACCCAGATCAAATCATCTAACCCACCTTCTAACTAATGCGTTTAAATGAAACCAGGGGTAGATTAGTCAACAAAATTCTAAACTCGTTTAAAATAATTATAATTTGAACCGCCAAATGTCGACGGTTACTAAAATTGAGAAACAACAAATCATCTCGTCTCATTTAATTAGGGTTTACTCAAAATCAAAAACACACACAAAAACACACAGACGATTGAAAATCAACAAAAAAAACAAAAACAGAGACGATCAGAAACAGAGATACAGATGATCAACATGTCTTCGAAACGAAATGAAGGTGCGTCTCTTCTATTTATATTTTGAAATTAAGATCGACTTATAACCTATAACTTCTAAAACCAAAAAACTTTTGAAAATCATGAATACAGGAAAAACAGGGGAAAGAAGAAGCAAAATCATACATGACAAAACTACAGGTACAAACAAAATCATGCATTCTATTTGTATCAGATCTGATTCTAAAAACATCTGTGTGTAGAAGTTGGGTTTTATGCTTTGTATAACTAGTGTACTTATTTTTAACCTGAAAAACATGAATGTGTCTCAAATATTTCATAAATGAGTCTGAATACTGATGTTTAATTTAGGTTACATGAATGTGTCTGTTTTAAGTTAATGAATGCGTCTGATTGTATCCACTTTGCTAGTTAGTGAGTGCATCTGTTTGAGATAGTGAATGCGTCTGACTATTTGTCTTAATGCGTCTGTTTATGTATAGAATCAACAGGGGATGATTCTGATTTTGAAGACGAACCAATAAAAAACTTAATTAAGATTAAAAAAGGGTTGAAAAGGTCAACCCTGAAGCTGCTAAAAGATTGGGAGATGATGTTAAAAAAATGAAACAAAAGTTACAGCAAAAAAAACAAGAAGATGTTGAAGAACCTTCGGAATCATCAGACGAAGATTTCCAAAGGCCTGTTAAAAAGCTAAAAGTGGATGAAGCTAATAAGGAGAAGAAAATAAAGGATAGAGAGTTTGTTGAATACAGGGATAAGAATTTAAAAATCAGATGCTCTCCTGCTGAATTTGTTGACGGCATGAAAGAGTACACTGATGAACAGAAAGCTGAAGTAAGGAAGATGGGTTTTGGGTCCGTGTTGGACATTAAGAGTGATCAAATCTCAACATCATTGGGTTACTGGCTGTTAGTAAACTATGATGAGGATAAAAATCAACTGAATGATGGAAATTGGAAAATCAAAATCACACATGCATTGGTGCATGAAGCTTTTGAGATACCAATGGGAAAGAAGCCGGTGGTCGAATACACAAGGGCAAGAAAAGGTGTTGACTCTACAATTGATGAATTCAAGGGTCAATTTGATAAAAGAAAAGTCAGTGTTAAGATGGTAACAAACGCTGTTAAGGTACAACAAAAAGGTGGAAGGTTGTTCAGGTTGAATTTTCTTGTGCTATGGAACACAGTTTTCGGGGAGATCACAAAATCAACCACAATCAATCAAAGCTTTTTGCATGGTGTGGATAATGAGGCAGAAATTCCAAATATGGATTGGTGCTCTTACCTTAGAGAGTGTCTAGTTAGAACAAAACAAAAATGGATAGAAGACCAGTATAATGGTCCAATTATAATGCTGAGTGTAAGACTTCAAACACCTTTTATTTATTATTTGGACGCACTAACTGATAATTTAAACGCCTTTGTAATTCTAACAAAAATATATGATATGTTGAACACATGCAGGTTATCTACACACATGAATACAACAAGAGGCATCCATCTGAAGTAAGAATTAGCATACCAGCAATTTCTTACATTACAAGTAGTTCACTTGCAGCAATGGAAGAACATCTATATAACAACGGGCCATTGACCGACGTTGAAGAAGATGATTGAGATGATGAAGTTGAAGCTGAAAAGAATGATGAGGTTGATGCAGGTGTAAGAGATGCGGAGGCTGGAGTAAATGATCATTTGCAAAATGATCAAAATCTAGATGATGTTGTGAACATGCTGGTCACGATGAATGAAAGGCCCGTTGATGATGATTACACTTTGCCATTGGGGAGAACTCCACAAAAAAGGATCACAATTGAAGATGATGTTGATGAGGAAGGAGATTGGAGACAGTACGAGATGAGTACCCAAACACAACAAATGTTTGAGTATTCATAAACTCAACCACAGCTGAGTTTGGTTGAGAAAGGAAAAGAAGCAGAGCATGAGGCTTCACTAAAGGCAAAAAAGGTACAACTCTTAGTTCTGTTTTTTTGGTAAAATTTGTAATACACAAACAGACGCATTCATGTACAGAAAGAGACGCATTCATTGAAAAAAATACTAATCTTTATAAAATCTACTGGTTTAAAACAGACGCACTCATATATACAAACAGACGCATTCACTGAAAAACCTACTGATATTTATAAAATCTACTAGTTTAAACAGACGCATCCATATATTGAAATAGACGCACTCATATAAATATATATACTGATCTTTATAAAATACACAGGTTTGGATAAAAACAATGGAAAGAAACATAAAGAAATACGAAGCAATACAGAAAGAGATGGGGGAAATGGTTAAGGAGGCACGAACCAAATATTTGTGGGTTCCAGAGTTGATGAAATTGTGCGACAAGTGGGACGACTTGAACACTACAGTTAAGGGATATGAAAATGTTGAAGCAGAGATAGAAAAGGAAGCTGAAGTTGTCAAAGAAAATGTTGAAGCTGAAAATCAAAATGTTGAACTGCCTGGAGCTTCAAACGTGAATGAGGGTGGGAATGAGGTGGAAATGGATGATCGGGCTGTTGAGGAATGGTTGGGAACTACAAATGAAGAATATGATATAAGTGACACAGCAATAAACATGCTGCAAACGGTTGAACCAGGTGTTTATAAGGTAACAGATGTGAATGAGACAGCAAACGAACAACCTGCCGGAGGAGTGGAGAAATAAAGAACAGAAACATTGGACAATGCTGCTGTATCTTTAGAAACACAAGAAATAAGTGACGCAACATTCATTGAGCTACAAAAAATAGAACCCGGTGTGTATGCAGTTCGGGATGAACAAACAACACCAAAAGAGAAGAATCCTCAGGAAGACGAAACACCGGTAAAGGAAAAGGAAGCAGTGCAGGAAAAAGGGGAAGAAAAAGGAAGGCGGTGGCTGGTTATGATAAACCAGTTAGGGACAAAAACCCTTCTTATGCATTAAGATCACCATACGCCGGGAAGCAAGTCTGTCCAATTGAAAAATTAACTGAGGATGAAAACAAGATTACACAATATATGTTTGCCCCAATTAGAGATAGAAATGTAAGTGTTTTTCTTCATATTTTGTTTCTCATAAAAATATAGACTGTTTACTAATTTATTTTCATATGGAATGTTTTAGAAAATAGTTTTATTGGGATGAAGGTGGGAATGAGGTCATGAAAGTGATTTTTGAAAGTTTACATCCGGATATATGGCTTTGTTCAAATGCAATTGATGTATGGGCAGACATTCTCAACTATGAGGAAGCAGAGAGAAGGAAGGAGAAGAAGGATGGGTCTTTACAGAGACTGTTTCTGAGTACCAGCATGATAGTAAGTTAAAAAACACAAAACAGACGCACTTATACATACAAACAGACGCACTCTATTACTGCAAAAAAAAAAAAAAAACAAACAAACCAGACGCACTCACTAAACAAACAGACGCACTCATTATTCTAACTGTCTATATATATATTTTTTTCAGCCTCCAAACTTCTATGAGGTAGGTGTTTCTTGAGAACACATTGAAAAGGTCTACATGAGCAACCTTCAAGATATCTTCAGAAAAATAAATGCAAACTCTTTATACGAGTTCGACATAATTCTTCAACCGGTGTGGATGGACAAGCATTTGTATGTATTGGCTTATGATGTGAAGAATGGGACAACGGACTTGCTTGACAACTCTAAAGCGGGAGAGATCCTATCAGAAAGATATAAAGGCGTGCCAGAAATATTGGTATGTAATTATAACATATACCTGCACACTACTATGATAATAAAGTAATGGTTTTGACTAAAAATATTCATAGAGAGGCACTTTGTACCGGGTGTGGCTGAAGACATGTCCTAAAACACAGGAGATTGAGGGCCTTAAAACAGGTCCTATTCTAAGAAGAGAGATGACATGGAGGACTGCAAAGAACCATGTAGACTGTGGTGTCTTCGCCATGAGAACCCTCGAAATCTTTAAAGGTTATTAGTCGTGGAACCCGGGTTTTGCAGCCGAATCAGAATATCAAAACAAGCAGTTGATTGCCTTGCGGCTCAAGTATGTGGCAAAGATTATACTCTCCCCATACAAGCTACTCAGGGGTGAAATAAGTCAAGAAGCTGAGAAGTTTTCAAAAAGGCCAGCAAATGCAAGACTAAAAATGCTGGAGAATGCAAGGGCAAAGTTAGAGAAGAGGGTGGCTGCTTTATAAACAAATTTAATGGTTTATTTATGTCATCTTATTTTTGAACTTTATAAATGCTAACTTTCTGATATATAATCTTGTTTAGACGCACTCATGTTATTATTCTGTTTACTTTGGACGCAGGAACTGATTTTTGAATTATAACAAGGTGATTTCAAAACACACTTTTATTAGAAAAACACAGCAACTATAACATAGGTAGTAACAAAACAACAAATAGATAGTGGTGTTTACATAGACTTTAAAAATTGAATTTTAAATTCAATAGAACACCTCAAAAGAGCCATGCATTTTGTAAGTTGTTCGACAAGATTAACATCGCCCTGGTTTGCATCAATCATGAACATAACCGCCAGTTCACGAAGACTTGAGTCAGGCATACGCAAAAGAAGCTTGGAAATTTCATCTCTGTTACTCATGCCATCATTTATCCTTCTAAGATTATCAGCCAACTGACCTTCGAGAGCATAATCTTTTGCAATTTGATCTTCCATCCTTTTGATCATTTCAGATCTTGCAGATGAAGATGATGAAGCCATTAGTTAAAAAAAAATATATAGGCTGTGTATGAATTTGGATGTGAGAATCAATTCTCAATACAAGACATATAAAAAAGAAAACAATAATAACAAAGTGACAAGTAAAATAAATCACGAGAATTACTGTTGTTGTCTTATTCCAATAATTTATCTGTACAAAATCACATGTACACAATAATTAAACACCGATACAAACAGACACATTCATGATTTACAACAGACGCATTCATTAACCAACAGAAACAACTATACAGCTTAAACAGACGCACTCATTGAGGTTTTCAGACACATTCATTGATGTATTCTTCAACCTCTGGTAATCTTCAACAGACGCACTCAGTTATTCTTCAGACGCATTCATTGATGTATTCTTCAACCTCTGGTCATCTTCAACTGACGCACTCAGTTATTCTTCAGACGCATTCATAACTACCATCTTCAACCTCTGTTCATCTTCAACCTCTAAAAAACCATCGAAAACCTGGATTTTTTATATCAAACTTGAAAACTTATAAAAAACGATCAAAAACAGTAAAAAAACTTATAATAAACAAACATAAAATTTCAATTTAAAAAACAAAATCAATTTTAAATTTAATCGTCGATAAACAGAGCACTAAAAAACAAAAATTAAGATTTGGTTTGATGAATAACAGATTGATTAGATGTTGACGAACATGATTTGAAACGAATATGTTTTGAATCTCATTAATTTTTGAAATCGTATTAATTAACAGGTTAATTAGAACGTGATTGAAGGAATTGAATGATCATGTATATAGACGACTTTACCCATGTGATAAACCTGGGATAAACCAGAATTAGGTTAATTAAACCTAACCAGAGTGGACAGATGGCGAATTATGGTGGCTTCTTACGCTTCTTATGTTAAGCGACTTTATACCGTATACTTTCTCTTGAATATATATGATCAAATCAATTCAATGGGTGTGTTAACAAGATTATAGGGTAATAAAAGGTTAAAAATGAATAGATAAAGTGACAAAACATGAAATGCACTTGTTGAGTTTTACATCTCATATAACATTATTTATGTGGGTGGGTGAGGTTAGGGTGTAAACACCATATTTCTTAAGAAGTGTGAAAAGAACTAAGAGTTAATATGTAGACATTATTTTTTGGACTTAGTCATGATATTTAGATTATTTAAGCTAAAATAACACCATACATAACAAGTGTTTTAATTTGTTGTGTTTTAGCTGAGTTTTAAAATTCATAGCTATAATACAATACATTGTGTTATAAATTGTTGTGTTTGATGTAGCAAAAAAACAATCCAAAAACATCATGTATAAATAGAAAACATGATGACTACATGTCAATTCTTAATTTTCTCACACTTCTCACAAAATATTATCTTTTACCCGAACCTTTTCCTTATTTATGTAACGACCTATTCTAAAACTTGTTGCTTTTAATGAAACTTATTATATAATGTTATAGGTAAAAATCAATGCTTTAGAACGAGGGACTGATTTTTATTTTCTAAAGACAAAAATTACAGTGCACGTCCTTTACGTTTCCAGAGAATTACATTGCACATCCTTAACGTTTAAAAGTTACAGTGTACATCCTTTACGTTTATTTCATTTTTCACTCCAAGTCCTTTATCACTAACTCCATTAAAGTTTGGGGTTAAATCACCCATGTGCATAGCGCATGATGGGTAGAATTGTCAATTTATACCTTTTTTTGCTCTCAGACACCCTTTCACCCATTTGTTCCCAAACCGATTATCTCCTTCCCCTGTTTACAATTGACTAAAACACAGACACAGAAGCAACATTGGTGCAATTTTTTAATTAAATTAAAGATAAATAATTTCTATCAATTAATTAATTGGTTGGTTCCTCGATCTCCAAAATAAAAGAAAGAATTTATATATCTTTATGGAAAACAAAAGGTTATACTTCATTTTTATGGAGAAAAATAAGATGTACTGGTAACTTCATTTATCTGTACGACTATTTTTGTATTTTGCACAATCTTTGGATTTAACATCCTTCTATACCTTCAATGAATCATTAGTAATATAGATGTGTGATATTGTTATGGTAAACAAAGTCAATAGCATGGGTAGTGACATGTATATATATGTTTCATACTTTCATTCGCTTAAATATCATGCAGTTTCAACAAATAAAACATTAGGCATTGCTACTTAGTAATACATAATCATTTTGAGTTAAATTCAGCCTTTAGGAAAAGTACTTCAAAAAAATGAAGAGCGCAAAAGCTGAAATACACATTTAGGCTTTAATACTTGTTTACTTGGTAGTATACTCTTTTTTCATGTGCTTGAAGCAAGCAATATTTCATGTTTTTTTGTGACTTAAGGAAGTTCTGGGTGTAGTTATGTCTTAAGCAGTTCCCTTAAAGTCCTTCTGATATGTGGTTCTGTAATTATATATATTTTTTAGTCAAAGTGCCATTTAAATTATTTTGGTTCATGATATGAAACTTGATGATATATGCAATTCCAGGTATTGTTCTGAATGGTGAGATTGATGGTACTGCTAAGACAAAATCAGGACCCTCAAGGAAGCTGGCGTGACAGTTGTGGAATCGCCAGCAAAGATGGATCTGCGATGTTTGAGGTGTTCAAACATAGGGGTCTCTTATATCAAAGACCCCTGATCAATCAGTAGTTAGTAATGATCCAAATGAGGCTTTCTCTATGTTTTTAATCAATTGTAAAACAGGGGAAGGAGATGATCGGTTTGGGTGCAAATGAGTGAAAGGGTTGGGTAAACAATGTCTAAGAGAAAAAAAGGTGTAAATTAACAATTCTACCCATCATGTGCTGTGCACATGGGTGATTTAACCCTAAACTTTAACGGAGTTAGTAACAAAGGACTTGGAGTGAAACAAAAAATAAACATAAAGGATGTGCAATGTAACTTTTAAATGTTAAGGACGTGCAATGTAGTTTTCTGAAAACGTAAAGGACGTGCATTGTAAAAACGTAAAGGACGTACACTGTAATTTTGTCTTTTCTAAAGTCCCAATCATTTTATTTTGAATCTATTGTAGTCCATGATTCATCGTAGATTCAGAAGTTCCCAAACCTGAATGCCCATGTAACACAGGGTTTATAATTATGAAGAGAGAAGTGTGTCGAGTATGCCCCGAAGATTAAGATTTCATTCATTGTTTTCTTTTACCTAAGTTAATTTTTCAATTATAAATATTAAAAGATGTTTAATGTCTTATTTTATATTTTCCATGGACAGTCATTCTTTGTTGTGTTATACCCAATAAATATTTTGTATTATTTTATGTAGGGTAGAGATAACGTACAAAGGAACCTTAACGTGAGAAGCGTAGGAAGCGATCTTAGCCATTAGATTAACAAGATGGTTAGATGGTGATTAAAAACCCTAATCATACTTGGGTCAAACTAACCAAGGGTAAATTAGAAAAAAAAACGTCTTAAGTTTTTTCAAATCGTGAAAACATAATCAAAATAACGAAAATCACATAATTTTTCATCAATTGAGATCGATTAAACCAATCTGAATGATTGCACAATCAAAATACAGAAAATAAACATCGAATACATTCAATCGTATCGTATTATCAGTAATTGAAATTAAAAAATAAGAAAAACAGAGTATTATAATTATACAATAAATCAGTCGAAAATCATATGAATCAACATTAAAAACGCACATATTATATGTCAGAAGCAATCGATTTTGATAATAGAAGAAGAATTAAAGATAAAAAATGGGTTAAAAAAGTTTCAAACGAAGAAGAAGATGTAACTGATAACTGGGATATTTAAACGCGCTCATTATATAATAAACTATTTTTGAACGCTCTCATTAAAAAATTTGGACGCAAACATTGAAAATTTAGACGCACTCATTGAAAATTTGGACGCACCCATTAAACGCACATATTAAAAATTTGGACGCACTAAATGATGATTTGGACGCACCTTTCCAAGAAAACTTTACCAAATGGGGCCTCTGCTTCACATAATTAATATTAATATTAATATTAATATTAATTGAAACGCACCTTCGAAACTTTAAAATCAAACGCACTGAATCTCAATTCCAAACCTCTAATTCCAACACCAATTCCATAATTAATAGATTAATATTAATATTAATTGAAACGCACCTTCAAAACTTAAAAATCAAACGCACCGAATCTCAATTCCAAACCTCTAATTCCAACACCAATTCCATAATTAATAGTTATTGAGAGGATAGATATCCACAATCTGCTCACCACTGTTTTTCATCATCATCATCTTGGGCATTTGATTACTTATTATTATTAGCAAACAGTTGTAAATATAAAAAGATGGTTGTAGAATTATGCAAAAGATTGTGGTTCGGTGGAACGAAAGTAACCAGTAAGTAACTAACTAACTCGACATCGTTTTCATCTGGAAGCATTCACCGACGTTTCTCTCTGGTCATGGTTGGTTGTGGGTGAGGATCGGAGAAAGAAAATCGTGACTGGGTTTGTTACGGATTGTGAGTGGCGGTGACTGTGACGGATTGTGAGTGACAGTTCAGATTCACAACAACAAAAAGGTAGGAAGGAAGGGTGGTTAGTTCAGATCTACAACAAAAGGAAGGAAGGAAGGAAGGGTGGTTTGAGTTAGGTATAATTAACAATGGTTTACACGTGCCAATCTGTGGTGGCTTCCTACACTTCTCACATTAAGAAACTTTGTACAGTATACTTTCTCTTTTACGTAACATGCAATTATACATGATGAAGATGAAAAGTACAACGAAAAGGTTGATTTTGGTCTCTGTCTTATTCACGTAAGTAGTTGCCCATGTTGAATTTGAATATATGATTAATCTCTATTTCTTTCGATCGAGCATATTTTGATTAGTCTCTATTCTTTATCATGAAAAATGCTCTAGTTAAAGTTCTCTTTAGGTTTAAAAAACGATTAACAACCCTTGCTATTCATGTTGTCGTAGATGATTCATATAGCCTTATGTTAATACCAATACAAAGAATGCGGAGATGAACTATCGAGAGGAACAAAACCAGTATAGGAAGAACACATCAGACGAACAATGGTCGTCGGAAGAATGAAGCCGTCGTCTAGTTGCTTGATTATCGGAGGAACGCGGATGGCCTGGATTAACTGATGAACATCTATGGCAGGTTTGCTTTATCATCAGAGGAACGTGGATGGCCTACTATTTTGATTACCGGAGGAACATGTGTGTTAATGATTAATGGGAGAGTAGAGTGTGGGAGATAGGTCACAACATATGTTTTAAAAGTGATAAACCATAATTGTCCAAATCTACCCATTTATGCAAATATTTCTCAAACTATCCAAATAGGTAAATATTTTTCATAATTACACTAGTTTGGGAAAAATTCCAAATATACGAGACTTGAACTGATATTTCATATTAATTTTGTGTAGTTGAAACGTACCATATACTTCATTAAATCAAGCTCGTTTGTCTTCATTAGGATAATTTGGCTTTCTCGGCAGAGTTGGATCAGTTTTCCTCTGTCTCTCAAGGTCTTTGTAAGTCTCAACCAGTCTTGATTCTCGCCATCAAGCAATTGATTTTATCTCTCCAAATTTAGCAGCGACCAACTCTTGTCTCATTCTTTTTAATTTTAAAGCTCTAGTAGGTTCACTTTTTTCCCTTCTTCCAGCCAGGTGGAGTTGCATTGTGATTAGGGTCTTTAAGCGTCTCATTAATTTTGTGAAGTTCATTCTTGAGCGCCTCAGAATTCCAACCAGCAAATTGACTTTCCGTGGCCTTGTAAGCTTTGGTCTCCATTATCTCAGCAAGGTATCCTTCTCTCAAAATGTTTTCCATATCAGAAGTAACTTGTGACACCCGACAAACTCAGGATAACATTTTTCAAACGTATAAGTCTACCTTAGCGAAAACATTTGCTTAACCTTCATGACTAAGTCAGTTAAGTCGGTTTACATTTACGTATTGTCCAGGGTTCAATGATTCGGATGATCATTGGGGGTAACATACACACACACGAGTCTTGAGTCCTCTTGTTGGTGAATTACATGAATTGAATTAAGTGACAAACATGAATTAATCCATATATGATGTGCAATGTATAGATACGTGATTATATGACATTTGTATGATTATACATGCTTAACATATGTTAGGATTGCATGTTCATGTGTTAGGATGTGTAACATGGGTTAATACACGTTTAAACGACAAAACCATAGAAAATTTATAACTAGGCAACTGGTTCGACCTTGAGGGGGTTCAAACCAGTACACTTGGTCTTCATTCGACCCATAAGGCTACTCATTCAACCCCAAGAGGGTGCGAACGAACTGATACTATAAATACCATATTTTGCAACTTTTTCACCATTTCCCAAACCCTAACCGCCCCAAAGTGCTCTCTCTCAACCTCAAACCTGTAGGGAGGAGTTTTGACCTTTTTTTCAGATCCTAACATAAAATTACCTTCTACATCATAAACAAGAGGAGATTCAAGGTGTGTTCTTGATCTAAAACGTTTTTAGGCATTTTTCATTCGTTTTTCTCAAACCCTAAAGGTCCAGATCTGATCTAAGGAAGCTTTCATGGATAAAAACCTTTCTAACACCTTTCTAAGCAAAACCTTTTCATTAATAATGAGTTTTTATACAAAAATACATGTGTTAATGATGTTAAATGATGGGTTATGTGTTATTTTTTGTTTGAATAATGTGTAGGTGATATATTATTGATCTATAACTGTTTTGGTTGATGATTTAGGATTATCATGGAGTGTAATTGATCATTGATGATGTTTTGCCCATTTTGAGGGTTTTGTGTTAGATTTAGGGTTTGTTCATGATATTATTGTTGATGAAGTGATTAGGGGTTTACATATACATGATAATCTGACAATAATAATCTAATTATATGATGATTTCAATAAGTTTCCATTTTGGTAAAGATTACATGCATTGATGTAACATTTCCATAATTTGCCATTTTGGATAAGTTGTGAAATGGACTGATTTCGGGATATAATTGGTAGGGTTTTGTTGGGATAGATTAAATATAGTTGACTGCTGTGATTGGTGATGTTTCGTGATCTTTTCGGACTGTTTTGATGAGATTTGGTGCGTTTTATGAGTTTTGCAGTAGTTGGGTCGAATGAGAAACTGGTTCGCACCTTTGGGAGGTCGAACAAGCATCAGAGAGGTCGAATAAACCACCTGCTGACTCATTCGACCCTTCAGAAATTCATTCGACCCATTAGGAGGTCGAATGAACAACTCCCTGACTCATTCTACGTATCAGCAAACTCGTTCTACCCATCAGCAACTCGTTCTACCTATCAGCAACTCATTCTACCTATCAGAGGGTGCGAATGAACATGTTTTCCAACCCAATTGACCCCACGACTTCTTATATGCAATTTTTGATGCAAACTAAGTGTTTTATGCTTGAACCTTATGCGTAAACTATATATAACTGATTAATATATGTAATGGGTCACCAACGGGATATCGAGTGTTTCTGGTGCGCCGGGTCAATGTTCAAACACATTTTCAAACATACTTAGTCATGATCTGGACAATCAGGGACTAGTTAACCTAAAGGTTATTAGTCAAACCACTTATGCAAACTTCTATGATAGATTGTCAGTATTTGGGACTATCTAGTCGTGTCGGTAATTCTTTACTTGAAGACGCAAAATAAGGGGAGTTCACAGCCCCATATTTTACTGTTTTCATTTTCGAGGGAGAAACATGCGGTACAAACTTATAAACTTACAAACTTACAAACTTACAAACTTGCAAACTTACGAACTTTTAGACCAACATATTACATTATACTACATGGTTACTAAGTGACATTACATCATTCAAGTCCTCCTAACATTAGTGAACCATTAATATGTGGGTACATAGCGGGGAAAGTGTGAATAGATCTATTGGGCCTGGCAAGCCCCACTCGGGCCGACTGGCAGTCGATGGCGGGTGCATATTTGTCCTATCTAACATTACGACACCGACTGATGTCCGGTGGCGGATTGAGGCATTTCTAACGTTCAGCAGTGGTTCACAACACTTTAGTATTATGTAATGATGTCTAGCTAGCATCAGGTATAGATGTAAAGGTTGAATGGTTTGGTTTACAAACAATAATTGTCCAGGTTTACAAACATTGATCGGCCGGGATTTACAAACATGGATCGGCCGGGATTTACCAACATGGATCGGCCGGGATTTACAAACATTAATCAGCCAGGATTTACAAACATTAATCGGTCGAGGTTTACAAACATTAATCGGTCGGGGTTTATAAACATTGATCGGCCGGGATTTACAAACAAATAATCGGTCGGGGTTTACAAACATTGATCGGCAGGGATTTACAAACATTAATCGGCCGGGGTTTACAAACATTAATCGGCCGGGGTTTACAAACAATGATCGGTCAGGATTTACAAGCATTGATCGGCCGGGATTTACAAGCATTGATCGGCCGGGGTTTACAAACATTGATCGGCGGGGTTTACAACCATTGACCGGCTGGGATTTACAAACATTGGTCGGCCGGGATTTACAAACATTAATCGTTCGGGATTTACAAACATTAATCAGCCGGGGTTTAAAACAATGATCGGGCGGGATTTACAGACATCGATTGGTCTGGACTTCCAAACAATACAACTTTTGTAAATATAAAACACTATGACACACCAGCATTATCTGCTGACGTTTTTAGCATGTTTTCTCAGGTCGCTATGGTAGCAACAGTTGGTAGGTGCACGGTGTCGCACGGCGTCTAGGATTCGTATACATGGTCCTAAACGTTGTCAAACTTTTGTCACTTACTTTATGAGACGTTTTATGCTTCGTTTATTGTGACCGTTGACTTGGATCCTGGTGTGTCACGCGCCTCGTGGTAAAACCCCGCACGTGGAATTTGTGGGTGTGACAGAATGGTATCAGAGCCAATGGTTATAGTGAACTTGGACTGTATGTAGAGTCTAGTCTATAGCTGAGTCTCACACACTAGACGGTCACACACTTATGAGTTATTAGAAGTGGGAAACATACTAACTTTGTCGGGGTGTCGATATCATCATCATACTTATGTGTTACATCATCTGTTCTATCCTTGGTTTTATCTTTCTTATATCCTATCTTCTTCTTCTTCTGGTTTGAAGACGAAGAGGCTGGCTTGTTGATCCTTGCACGGTGGTGTTGTACGTTGGAGTGGCTTTGGCATACTGTTGAGATTTGTCCAGGATTCGGACATCTCCCTTCTATACTCTAATGGACACACTCGCCTACACCCACTCTCTTGCACTTGCAATTGTAATGGTACATCTCTAGGTGTTAATGTCAGGTGACTTGAGCTTCAAACTAGGGGTACGCTTGGAGGACCATGTAGAACAGTTTATCATTTCGGGTGCACACGAAATCATAAGCTGAGATGCATGAAAATCCTGGTGGATTCTGTGTTTGGACTGATGGTCCTGGACTGAACCTGGATCTAAATTCTTGTTGTTACTAGTGGGTTATGCTAGTAATGAATCTGTGTACGTTGACCTTG
Organism: Ambrosia artemisiifolia; assembly: GCA_032199755.1. Lineage (NCBI taxonomy): Eukaryota > Viridiplantae > Streptophyta > Magnoliopsida > Asterales > Asteraceae > Ambrosia > Ambrosia artemisiifolia. The sequence goes on along the minus strand of CM063521.1, from coordinate 42,871,592 downwards.
TGTTTGGCAGAAGATGTCTGGTGTTCGTGGTGGTCATACTGGTGGTCATACCAGCAATGGTCGGGGTGGTGGAAACATCATGTTGGATCAGTGGTCTCTTTATATCAGTTTAGAACACTTATGTGTCTGCAGTTTTTATCAAAGTTATTTGCACAGCTGAATAGTAAATGTTCTAAGATTAAAGTATCACTTTTAAACAGGAGTTATTACTCCCCCTTTACTAGGCAGTTAATGAGAATCAATAAGCAATTGAAAGTATAAAGCAATAAGCACAAGTTATGATTCTCATATGTGAAATGGATAATAAGTTTAAAAGCCTTGAAGGATTTTCAATTAAAATCAGAGTAAATCACATATCTAAAATAGATGAATAAACTCATCTATTTATAGACGAAGATACAAGACTGTTGTACTAAGTAATACAAGATATTTAGCTAAGATATTATACTTAGGATAATGCTTACAACAGGCTGTAGCATTGAAACTTGATCCAAGACTTTAACAAAACATTATACCAAGGCTGGTGACCCTTCACCATTGTTGTCCTCCTTTCTCTCTCTCACACCTCTCTTTCTCTCTCATCTCAGCTTCTTTCTTTCTCGTCTCTCTCTCTCTCTCTCGAGTATAGTTGGGTGAAGGGGATGTGGGGGTTACATTGACTAGAAACAGCATCGCTGAGCTTTCGTTGGAGCTCTGCCGTGTACGACGTCGGAGACCCATCTCAGTCCTCGGTTCTCTCTTCCTCATGTGCAGAGCTTATGTGTGTGAGTATGTGTTTTTGGCAGATGTGAGAGTGGTGGTTTGGGGCTTTTTATAGTGGATGTGTATTAATGGTTTAACTAAAACCATTTGTTCATCAAATGGTTTTGGTATATGATTTGTCAAGCCAAGGGAGGGACATGTGTCTTCCTCTAATGGGCACATGTGTCCCGGAAGGTGACTAGTCAAACGGGTGTCGGGTGGGTTCGTTATCGAGTGTCGGCTCGTTCAACGCGCGTTGGTGTTTATTCTGTCCGATTAATTATAAGAATACTTTCACTTTTGGTCTCGTATTTTTATATTCATTATTATTATTATTTAGTTCTAAGTCAATTTACCTTTAGTCACGAAAATTTTTGGGCCTCGGGTCCGGGGTGTTACATTCTCCCCCCGTTAATGGAATTCCGTCATCGGAATTACTTTTGTGCTATCATCGGACATATCCAGTATATCCCATACACGGATTCAATGTTCGGATCTATACACCCGTGCGTACATAATTCTTTTCTTAAACCTAATCATATTTTAGGTGATTTCACTCTAAGCCTCATTCCACGTTTTCCTTTGACAGGTTATGGTTTGTTCTTGGTTCGATTTCTCAGTTTCATTTTTGATTCGTCATTGGTGTTTAATATATAGGGTGTACCGCAGCTAACCCACCACACCAATGACACCTCGTAAATGTACTGAAAATCTCCCCAAAACTTAATAGAAAACGTATTTGTAAACGTACCTGGTCGAAAAATCCTATGTGTTTTTCAAAAGTTACTAGTCCTTAAAAACTATATTTTAGTGTAGGTTAACTTACCGAAAAATAGGAGTCCTACATTAGACTATGTTCCTAGAGTTGTATGTCATTCTCGCAGGTTTTTATGCTTAGTACTGGGATCAATCTTATCTATATTATTCGCAATATTGTTGAATTCTTAATCCCTCAAAACCTTTACAACGGGTAATGTAAGGTGTGTGACTAAGTGTCATGTATCAGGAAAAGTTGGACATCCAAATCCCACTATGTCGCTCTTATCGGTATCAAAGGGGCCGTATCTTTTCCTTTGGTATCCTAGATCTCGTCTTCTTATAGGTTGGATCGCTATCTATGAAAATCTTAATACTAAACTAAGACTAGGTTCTCTTGTTTTTGTTAAATATTTCTTATAACAACCATCACAATTTCCTCCGCTCCCCCCGTTAGAGCTTGCCTATACATTTCCAACATGTTTTATTCTAATAACTTGTCACTAATTTACACGGCTACGGAGCAAACATGAAGATTTTGACACTAAGTTGATAACTATATGGGGTATTAAAGTAACAGAACATGTATCAAATCTTAAGAATACCTCATGTAGCGTTTAATCCTAGTTTTCTTTGGTTAGCGTAGGTTGAATATTCGTGGTAATAAATGCTTACCTGAGCCTAGGTCACTTCCTTTCCAGTTGATATTCCTGAATCACCTCTAAAACCTGTTGTGCGATCACAATTCCATTATACTATATTTATCTTAAATCTGCAGAGACCGATACAAATCAAGTCCTAATAAAGAGAATCTAATAACTAATGGTTTTAATCTCTACTTTGGTCCGGTTGGTGAAGAGATATTATCACAAACTCCTATTTATACATATGTTCAAACCATTTGAACCTTATAATAAACAATAACTATTTGGTTGAAAAAGCAAAACTTATCGATTTATCCATTCGCTAGGTTGATCGAAATCCTTTTTGTTCTTTCGGATTCTTTCAAATTGTAGCGCCAAGTTTTGGCGAGGTACCTATTTCTCATAGTTGACTCACATCTTAGTCACAGAAAGTTAATCAAACATAATAATTTTTACTACTAATCATATTACACATATATATATAAGTTAGAATGTTAATCATTACAACAGTCGGGGTATATATATCTATATATATATCATATCTCGCCAAGTGGTACCTAATTCAAATCTTTCACTATGGTGTCATAAACATATTGCTTGTTCGTTTATTACTCTTAACATAGTCCGTTTCCTTCTCTCAAGTCTCGACTTATTTCTTTCCTTACTCTGGTCAGTCTTATGAAATTTCATGGCATTTCCTAGCTAGGTAGTCTTAGAGCCTTAAACACTAAGTTCTCTAAGTTTTCCTGGTGTGGTATAGGATATCTGGAGATATCCTGTTTCGCCACAACCATTGCTCTGATACCAACTGTTACAACCCGACTAGGAGGGGGCTGAACGTTACGACAGTCTGGTAACAGATTTGCAAAACGGAAGCAACGATAACAAATATTTAAATGTTATACAATTTCTAATCCAAAAATATAAATACATAACTAAAATAAATTGTCTAATATTTATGCAGGGACGAAACGCGGCGGTCGTCGAAGCAGTTGATAAGCTGTGATCCGCTAGTCGATTCAAATCTCAATCTGTGCTTAGCACTAATGCTCTAAACCGCAACGCTTGCAGCTTGAATCCTCTACCATAACAATCTCTAATCCACACAAGCAAGCATATACCTCGTCCTCAAGATTATCCAAATGCAGTACCTGAACACATGCTTAAAAGGGTTTTGTCTGCAATTACGCTGGTGAGTCCGTGTAAGTAATAAGTGGATCCAAAACAGTTTATCATTTCAAAAACAAGTTTAACACAGATAAACACGCGTGATGTACAAGCTACCCCTCAACCCTAACACTAGATCTATCTATCGCCATTATAGATCTACAGGGTATAATATATGCCGCAACGGTCCGCAGGCCTCAGTGGAGGGTTTTCCGGGCCCAACGTCCTGAGTCCACTGTGCGTGGGGGATTCCCCAAGTAGTACTACCCATATATTAAGCGGCTCACCTCTGAGTTAATGAGTGTCAGTATAATCCGGCAGCCAGTATCTTGTCACATCACAACATTTTATAAAAAGGAAGCGTGCATTCACCCCAAAACAATTAAAACATGAAAAGGGGGAAGTACACGAACTCACCTTAGAAGCGTATCATAAGTCCACATAGCATCCCAAATCCAATTTCCATTTATCATTGTCTGACAAGCACCTACTCAAGTTTACAATTATTAGCGCGTGTAACCAACATCACGGTTACACGTGTGGACGAGCTAGGGCCTTTGGTTAACAGTCTCAACTAATCGTTAATTGATGATCCAAAGTTCTATTCGTGACACTTATTATTTCGTGTCTTACTTGTGATTATTATTCAAGGGCAATTAGTAATTAGGAAATCAATGTCTATGATATAACTTTTGCATATTCTCTTGAGTTCCAAGTATCGGGTCCAATTGTTCTAATACTATCAATACTTGCTTATATTTATGATGAACAATTATCACTTTCTTATAATTATCTCTATATAATCTAAGGGTAATATAATAGTATATAACTTTTTTATCCTCATATATTTTACGTCTATTGTATTGGCTTCATAACGGTTATATCATACATCCATAAGTCCATGTAAATGTTGGTTACATCCATGTTGGTCCTAAGTCAACTTCTTGTGCATCAATCTTTTCATTTAATGACCAAGCTCAATTCATTAACCAAGTTATACACTATCTCATAAGTCCGAATAACATTTCCTGTCTTGTATATCTTATGCCCAAATTACTAACAACAATATATTGTCCATGTACAATCCAATCCAATATCTTAATTTCACCTTATTGGTTAATATAGTTTATCTAACTTATTGTGTATTACATTTTATTTATCGCAACAAGCTCGTCAAGATCCCAAACGTGTTATCCCGATCAATAATACAATGCTAGAGTGATTCGGCTTTCGTTTTATACCTCTCAAGTGTCTGCTGTTGACCAAGTTGACTGGTCAGTCAACCGGGTTTGACCAAGTTGACCGAGTCAAACTGAGTCGATTCAAGACGACTCAAGTCTAGACTCTCCATCTTCTTCCTCCTGTTAATCGCTCCTCTATTTCTTTCTGTTTCTAATAATCACAACAACCACATCAATTAACCCCTATAATTCTTAACTATACTTGGTTAATAATCAGCTAAGAACTCGAATTTGAGAAGCTTATAACTTACCGGCCTTGATAATAATCCTGATCAAATAACTGCTTATCTCCAGACAATCCAGACACCACCATGAACCCTCTGTCGCCTATCCGACCCCTTCCTTGAACAACCGCCGCCACAGTCACCCTCGTCTACCGCCCACAGAGCCACCTCCAAACCCATCTTCAATCACACCCCACCATCTATCATCCATCATCAGTTCACCATAACCACCATCTTATTATTCCATCGGTCAACACCTCCATACTAGTCGGACCCCCAATCAGAACCCTAGCAAGCTGCCACCGCCACCGTCGCTTCTTCTGTTGGAACCGGTCGGCCGGTAGGCCAAGGCTGGTGACCCTTCACCATTGTTGTCCTCTCTTTCGCTCTCATCTCAACTTCTGCTTCTTTCTTTCTCGTCTCTCTCTCTCTCTCTCTCTCTCTCTCGAGTATAGTTGGGTGAAGGGGATGTATGGGTTACATTGATTGGAAACAGCATCGCTGAGATTCCGTCGGAGCTCTGCCGTGTACGAAGCCGGAGACCCATCTCAGTCCTCGGTTCTCTCTTCCTCATGTGGAGAGCTTATGTGTGTGAGTATGTGTTTTTGGCAGATGTGAGAGTGGTGGTTTGGGGCATTTTATAGTGGATGTGTTTTAATGGTTTAACTAAAACCATTTGTTCATCAAATGGTTTTGGTATATGATTTGTCAAGCCAAGGGAGGGACATGTGTCCCCCTCTAATGGGGACATGTGTCCCAGAAGGTGACTAGTTAAACGGGTGTCGGGTGGGTTCGTTATCGAGTGTCGGCTCGTTCAACGCGCGTTGGTGTTTATTCTGTCCGATTAATTATAAGAATACTTTCACTTTTGGTCTCGTATTTTTATATGCATTATTATTATTATTTAGTTCTACGTCATTTTACCTTTAGTCACGAAAATTTTTGGGCCCTAGGTTCGGGGTGTTACATTCTCCCCCCGTTAATGGAATTCCGTCCTCGGAATTACTTTTATGCTATCCATCGGACATATCCAGTATATCCCATACTCGGATTCAATGTTCGGATCTATACACCCGTGCGTACATAATTCTTTTCTTAAACCTAATCATATTTTAGGTGATTTCACTCTAAGCCTCATGCCACGTTTTCCTTTGACAGGTTATGGTTTGTTCTTCGTTCGATTTCTCAGTTTCATTTTTGATGCGTCATTGGTGTTTATATATAGGGTGTACCTCAGCTAACCGACCACACCAATGACACCTCGTAAATGTACTGAAAATCTCCCCAAAACTTAATCGAAAATGTATTTGTAAACGTACCTGGTCGAAAAATCCTATGTGTTTTTCGAAAGTTACTAGTCCTTAAAAACTATATTTTAGTGTAGGTTAACTTACCGAAAAATATAAGTCCTACATTAGACTATGTTCCTAGAGTTGTATGTCATTCTCACAGGTTTTTATGCTTAGTACTGGGATCAATCTTATCTAATATTATTCGCAATATTGTTGAATTCTTAATCCCTCAAAACCTTTACAACGGGTAATGTAAGGTGTGTGACTAAGTGTCATGTATCAGGAAAAGTTGGTGTCACACCCCAACCGATGGCGGAATACATCGAGGCGTAACTTGTGATAGATTGTTCAAAGACTTCATAACACTAAATTGTGACAATAGATTAAAATAGATTTCATTCGTATCTAAGATTCATCAAGTATACAATTTGTTCATGAGAAAAATACATTAACCCAAACATGAAGTAATATAAAGATTGTTTCGTTTGTTTCTAAGGCCAAATCCTAAGTGATGTTTCTTGTATCATCTCATCAAGCTTTTCCTGCAACATGTATAAAATATCCGTCAACACATAAAGTATTGGTGAGCATACTAGTTTTGACTTGCGTACATAGTATAAGAAAGTTTTACTCAAATCATCATGTTATAGGCATATGCACGTAGAACCATACAAACGGCAACAACACTTGATAACACAAAAGACTTTAAATTTATCATGACCCATAAAGGGGGCGGCGTGTCAACCTATAGCGCTATACATGTAAGGTGGGTTGTTGGCTAATCGTACATTTGTATGTAAAACTTTGAATTCTAGCATGGCATAGCATAATAGCATTTAGATTGAGCATAATAGTTTTTAAGAGTATGAAATCATTTGAGTTTTGGTAGTGATACATGTTGAGCCCCAAAGAATAAAGAATAAAAGGGGGACAAGTATGAACTCACCTGGAGTGCGTTATGAAAGAATAATAGACAATGTCTGAAGCCGGATTGACTGAATCTCTTGTGTCCTATGACAAGTAAATGATGCCTTAATTTCTAATGCAATGAACTTATTTTGTTTATTGGTTGTAAAGATAGTTTATTCAACTACCTAGACTCGTATTGTAAATAATACGTGTCTTTAAATGTGTATAACTTAACGAACCGATAGTACTTGGTTCAGTTTCTCGAAAGTATGCGCGTATGTATAGTTATTTAATTATACATATAGTATGATAAAGTAAGATTTGGATAAAATCTACTTGTAAAACGTTGATTTAATTGTACAAATTTATATACTTAAACGCACAACTTGTTTCTTATATTTTGTAAAACATTTGGGCAGAGTTTCCTCTATTTTTGTATAAAACCGACAACTAATGTTGTCTATATTTTTACCAAAAATCAATAGTCTAATTTTACCACTCGCGACTTAACCAACTAAGCCTTTATACGCGACGATTGGTTTATCATACTAAAACTATAGTAAAGATATAGTATACATTTGGATAAGTAATATGTATACATCTATAGTTTGGCGTTTAATTATTCTTCAAACAAGTATCGTTCGCACTATTAATAAAATGATTACCGAAATGCTTCGGTTCTAAGTTTTCTTTTTGTGCAACTTTTATATAAAAAAATATAATAAAATCATTATACGTGACTGTGGTTCTAATTGTAACAGAAAGTTTATTATTAACTAAAAACATAGATATAAAATATTAGTTTTTTTTTTCTTGGAATACCCAGATCATATTCAAATCCAAATGACTTTTGCTACTGTTGTCCTCTTTCATTTTATTAGAAAAGCATATGTATGTATATTTGATGAATGGGTTCAACCACTGTCTACGTATAAAAGAATTTGGTTTCAAGAGAAATAATGAGCATGAATATCATTCGGTTTACCAAGACACCTGAGGTTAACCCACAAATCAAAAAAATGGAATTAAAGCTTACGGTTCAAAAGGATATTTGAGTTAGAATTTTATTACCTTAAAATTGTACGTAGTTCAATCGAAGGTGATGTTGTGATTAAATCTGTATGCGTAGCGCCGATGTCGTCGAGTAACTCCAAGCTTGGTTGATGTGGTCCTGGTACTATAAGATGACACCGAAGTCGAGAACAAATAACGTTGCCAATGCCGGAAAGAAAAGTGGTAGGAGCTTCGAACAGGAGCCGGTGACCGATGGTGACACGAGTTGCTATGGTGACGGCGGCTGTTGGTTAGTAGTGGACAAAGGTGGCTTCGCGACGGTGTTTCCCCACCCCGGCCCTGTTAAAGAATCGAGAGAGAAAGAAGGGTATGCTAGCGCTGGCAATGGGTAACCTGTTAAGACACGATAAGACCTGTTTGACTGAAAAATACACTATTTGATTTTTTGACTTTTTTTAATACTTAGAATTAAGAGGCAAAAATCTATCATTTCCCTTTTTTGGTACATAAAACATAAAACTGTGTTATAAACATGAGATATAAATGAGTTAAACGAGTCGTGTTCATGTTTAGAACTTGATTTGTTCGCGCGCGTCAGAGACCTGTTAACCTGTTAGGGACACGATTTGCCAGCCCTAGGGTATGCGATGCATTTGGGGCTCGGGTGATAGTTCTTTGTGGATGCCGCCATTACTCATCTAGAGGGAGGTGTGTGTGAAGAAGTATGCAGGAGGAGAGTGATGTGGAAGAAGTAACATGGTGGCTAGGGTTTTTATGAATGAGAATAAGATGGAGATGGAGAATAATATGTTTTATATGTAGGGTTTGGTGTGGGTTAAGGTGGAAAGTAAATGCTTAAACGATAAGGTAACCGACTCGGGTCTTGTTTATGAACTGGACTCGTTAAACCCCTAGATAGTTATTTCACGTAACATATAAACGTAAAACTAATTAAAACAAGTATTTGAACCACGTATTTGTTATATATATATATATATATATATATATATATATATATATATATTCGCGTTTAGAAATTCACAAGGATAGGCGTCGGTTTACTAGTATGTTATTACGTATAACGCGTTATTTGTTCATATAAACGGATTTAGCTTGAGTATTTGGACTATATGTACATATATATTAATAATAGACGTATATATAGACGTGTGAACATTTATAAGAATTAATAATAATGATTATTATTATTTATTGAAATAGCGAGGCGTTACAGTTGGACATCCAAATCCCACTATGTCGCTCTTATCCGTATCAAAGTGGCCGTATCTTTTCCTTTGGTATCCTAGATCTCGTCTTCTTATAGGTTGGATCACTATCTATGAAAATCTTAATACTAAATTAAGACTAGGTTCTCTGGTTTTTGTTAAATGTTTCTTATAACAACCATCACAATTTCCTCCGCTCCCCCCGTTAAAGCTTGCCTATACATTTCCAACATGTTTTATTCTAATAACTTGTCACTAATTTACACGGCTACGGAGCAAACATGAAGATTTTGACACTAATTTGATAACTATATGGGGTATTAAAGTAAGAGAACATGTATCAAATCTTAAGAATACCTCATGTAGCGTTTAATCCTAGTTTTCTTTGGTTAGCGTAGGTTGAATATTCGTGGTAATAGATGCTTACCTGAGCCTAGGTCACTTCCTTTCTGGTTGATATTCCTGAATCACCTCTAAAACATGTTGTGCGGTCACAATTCCATTATACTATATTTATCTTAAATCTGCAAAGACCGATACAAATCAAGTCCTAATAAAGAGAATCTAATAACTAATGGTTTTAATCTCTACTTTGGTCCGGTTGGTGAAGAGATATTATCACAAACTCCTATTTATACATATGTTCAAACCATTTGAACCTTATAATAAACAATAACTATTTGGTTGAAAAAGCAAAACTTATCGATTTATCCATTCGCTAGGTTGATCGAAATCCTTTTTGTTATTTCGGATTCTTTCAAATTGTAGCGCCAAGTTTTGGTGAGGTACCTGTTTCTCATAGTTAACTCACATCTTAGTCACATAAAGTTAGTCAAACATAATAATTTTTACTACTAATCATATTACGCATATATATATATAAGCTAGAATGTTAATCATTACAACAATCGGGGTATATATGTATATATATCATATCTCGCCAAGTGGTACCTAATTCAAATCTTTCACTATGGTGTCATAAACATATTGCTTGTTCGTTTATTACTCTTAACATAGTCCGTTTCCTTCTCTTAAATTCGTGTCTATCATGGTTATTACTCACAACTTCGGCGACTCTTCGGATTTCTTAGAACTTTTTCGTGCCTTTAAATTCACAATTACATGACGTCAAGTGTAATCGTCAATTTACCTCACGGAATTATTCTAGTAATCTCCGTCGTAGTCATCATTCACGTATCTCAACGCACGTATTACTAGTCACACTGGTTCTAAGTCCCTGTAAGCATTCTAGCGTGTTCAGGTACTCAAGTCTCGACTTATTTCTTTCCTTACTCTGGTCAGTCTTATGAAATTTCATGGCATTTCCTAGCTAGGTAGTCTTAGAGTCTTAAACACTAAGTTCTCTAAGTTTTCCTGGTGTGGTATAGGATATCTGGAGATATCCTATTTCGCCACAACCGTTGCTCTGATACCAATTGTAACAACCCAACCATGAGGGGGCTGAACGTTACGACAGTTTGGTAACAGATTTGCACAACGGAAGCAACGATAACAAATATTTAAATGTTATACAATTTCTAATCCAAAAATATAAATACATAACTAAAATAAATTGTCTAATATTTATGCAGTGACGAAACGCGGCGGTCGTTGAAGCAGTTGATAAGGTGTGATCCGCTAGTTGATCCAAATCTCAATCCGTGCTTAGCTGTAATGCTCTAAACCGCAACGCTTGCAGCTTGAATCCTCTACCATAACAATCTTTAATCCACACAAGCAAGCATATACCTCGTCCTCAAGATTATCTAAATGCAGTACCTGAACGCATGCTTAAAATGGTTTTGTCAGCAATTACGCTAATGAGTCCGTGTAAGTAATAAGTGGATCCAAATCAGTTTATCATTTCAAAAACAAGTTTAACACAGTTTAACACGCGTGATGTACAAGCGACCCCTCAACCCTAACACTAGATCTATCTACTGCCATTATAGATCTACAAGGCATAATATATGCCGCAACAATCCGCAGGCCTCAGTGGAGGGTTTCCCGGGCCCAACGTCCTGGGTCCACTATGCGTGGGGGATTCCCCAAGTTGTACTACCCATATATTAAGCCGCTCACCTCTGAGTTAATGAGTGTCAGTATAATCCGGCAGCCAGTATCTTGTCACATCACAACATTTTATAAAAAGGAAGCATGCATTCACCCCAAAACAGTTAAAACATGAAAAGGGGGAAGTACACGAACTCACCTTAGAAGCGTATCATAAGTCCACATAGCATCCCAAATCCAATTTCCATTTATCATTGTCTGACAAGCACCTACTCAAGTTTACAATTATTAGCGCGTGTAACCAACATCACGCTTAAACGTGTGGACGAGCTAGGGCCTTTGCTTAACAGTCTCAACTAATCGTTAATTGATGATCCAAAGTTCTATTTGTGACGCTTATTATTTCGTTTCTTACTTGTAATTATTATTCAAGGGCAATTAATAACTAGGAAATCAATGTCTATGATATAACTTTTGCATATTCTCTTGAGTTCCAAGTATCAGGTCCAATTGTTCTAATACTATCAATACTTGCTTATATTTATGATGAACAATTATCACTTGCTTATATTTATCTCTATATAATCTTAGGGTAATATAATAGTTTATAACTTTTTATCCTCATATATTTTACGTCTATTGTATTGGCTTCATAACGGTTATATCATACATCCATAAGTCCATGTAAATGTCGGTTACATTTGTTGGTCCCTAAGTTAACTTCTTGTGCATCAATCTTTTCATTTAATGACCAAGCTCAATTCATTAACCAAGTTATACACTATGTCATAAGTCCGAATAACATGTCCTGTCTTGTATATCTTATGCCCAAATTACTAACAACACTATATTGTCCATATACAATCCAATCCAATCCAATATCTTAATATATAACTATTCACGTTATTGGTTAATATAGTTTATCTAACTTATTGTGTATTACATTTTATTTATCGCAAGAAGCTCGTCAAGATCCCTGTGTTATCCCTATCAATAATACAACGCTAGAGTTATTCGGCTTTCGTTTTATACCTCTCGAGTGTCTGCTGTTGACCAAGTTGACTGGTCAGTCAACCGGGTTTGACCAAGTTGACCGAGTCAAACTGAGTCGACTCAAGACGACTCATGTCTAGACTCTCCATCTTCTTCCTCCTGTTAATCGCTCCTCTATTTCTTTCTGTTCCAAATAATCACAACAACCACATCAATTAACCCCTATAATTCTTAACTATACTTGGTTAATAATCAGCTAAGAACTCGAATTTGAGAAGCTTATAACTTACCGGCCTTGATAATAATCCTGATTAAATAACTGCTTATCTCCAGATAATCCAGACACCACCATGAACCCTCTGTCGCCTATCCGACCCCTTCCTTGAACCACCGCCGCCACAGTCACCCTCGTCTGCCGCCCACAGAGCCACCTCCAAACCCATCTTCAATCACACCCCACCATCTATCATCCATCATCAGTTCACCATAACCACCATATTATTATTCCATCAGTCAACACCTCCATACTAGTCGGACCCCCAATCAGAACCCTAGCAAGCTGTCGCGGCCAGCGTCGCTTCTTCTGTCGGAACCAGCCGGTCGGTAGGCCAAGGCTGGTGACCCTTCACCATTGATGTCCTCCTTTTTCTCTCTCACACCTCTCTTTCTCTCTCATCTCAACTTCTGCTTCTTTCTTTCTCGTCTCTCTCTCTCGAGAGAGAGTATAGTTGGGTGAAGGGGATGTATGGGTTACATTGATTGGAAACAGCATCGCTGAGATTCCGTCGGAGCTCTGCCGTGTACGAAGCCGGAGACCCATCTCAGTCCTCGGTTCTCTCTTCCTCATGTGGAGAGCTTATGTGTGTGAGTATGTATTTTTGGTAGATGTGAGAGTGGTGGTTTGGGGATTTTTATAGTGGATGTGTTTTAATGGTTTAACTAAAACCATTGTTCATCAAATGGTTTTGGTATATGATTTGTCAAGGCAAGGGAGGGACATGTGTCCCCCTCTAATGGGGACATGTGTCCCGGAAGGTGACTAGTCAAACGGGTGTCGGGTGGGTTCGTTATCAAGTGTCGGCTCGTTTAACGTGCGTTGGTGTTTATTCTGCCCGATTAATTATCAGAATACTTTCACTTTTGGTCTCGTATTTTTATATTCATTATTATTATTATTTAGTTCTTCGTCATTTTACCTTTAGTCACGAAAATTTTTGGGCCCTAGGTCCGGGGTGTTACATTCGTCAACCGACCACCCACAATCATCAACACCCTTCTTCTCCTCTGACAACACCCACAAACATCTTCTCCCTCTCTGTTGTTGAATGCAAACCCAGACGTCAAACCCGACGGTTGCACCTTCATCCACCACCACCCCTTCGTCTCTTCTCTTTGACAACCCAATAACCCACACCCGCAACCCTAAGAATAAGGAAGTTATGAAATACAAGATATGGAGACCTAATGGTTTGGTGGTCAACCGGAGTCGAAGGGTGACTAGAGAGGGTGACCGGAACCGCCATCTTAAAGTCGCACAATGAATCAGCGGCTTCCATTGAAACTGCACAATGAATTCGCAGCTTCAAGGTTTGTTTGCGGGTTATGTCAGCAAGCTGATTCAATCAGCGGCTTCACCAAACTTGCTTTTTTGATGGTACACCACCTATTTGAACTCTAAAAAAACAAGTCTCATACTAATGCAAATGATTGTGGTTGTTATTGACAGATGGTTATGCAGTTTGGAAAATTTTGGTTCTTTCTCGGTAAGTTGGATTCCCACTGCAACGCACGGGTGAGAAACCAGTAGTTGTTAAAACCTCAACAAGATATGGTACCATTATTATCATATGTTGATGTTTCGCATGGCGTGGATAGATGGTTATGGAGTTTGGAAATTCTGGTTCTTTCTCGGTACGGAGTCTAAAGGATCAAATGGTATAGTACAATGAGCGAACTCCTTCTTATCAATTCTACTGGAATAGTTGGGTGCCAAAAAAGCTTTCTTTTGGAGGGCGATCATTCAATGTTTACCAACAGCAGATGCATTATCTAGGAAGAACATTGCAGTGTCAAATCCGTATTGTCGATTGTGTGGGGTATGATCGAAACGATGGAACATGTCTTTGTCTCATGCTAGTTTTCCCAAACCATATGGCAGATTGTATCCCAATGGTGTCAACTACAACCAATCTACGCATTCCATGTTCGGGATTTACTGGAAATCCATCACTACTAGAAAAGTGGCTATTTTGCTACAAAATTTTTTACGGAAAAAAATGCGTCACGAGTTTCGATAAAATTGCTACTAATTTGTGACGACAAAAAACACCCTTATTTTTTAGACAAATTTGCTACACAATAGCGACCAATACTTAGAAAATTTCGTAGGAAATGGTGTAAGAAATGCATCACAAATTTCTCACACCATATTTTTGTAGGAAATATGTTAAAAATTGCGTAGTAAATGTGTAGTAATTGGTTTCCAATGAGGTTTTTTCTAACATCATGGTTTGTTACAAATGCGTAGCAAAATCAAGTTTGTGACGCATTTTCAACAAAACCTTGATGTTAGAAAAACCCTCGTCGGAAGCCAATTGCTACACGTTTACTATGCAATTTGCAACGTATTTCCTATGAAAATATGGTGTGGGAAATTTGCGATGTATTTTCTACGCCATTTTCTACCCAATTCCCTAAGCATTTGTCCTTGTTGTCTAGGAAATTTGTTTAAAAATTAGAGGGTTTTTTTCGTCACAAATGTATAGGAACTTTGTCAATATTTGTGACGTATTTTTTTCCGTATGAAACTTATGTAGCAAATGACAATTTTTCGAATAGTTCATAAATACACGGGCCTTTAAAAAACAGGTAGGAAGATGTTACACGCAATTGTTTTGACAACTATTTGGCGGATAAGAAACGACGTGGTGTTAAGTGCTAAACAACCAACAGTGTGCAAGGTAATCGAGGAATCGCGAACACTTAGTTATTTAGGGGTAAGGAATAGATCGAAGAAGATTAGTCTAGCCTGGGACGTATGGAAATGTTTTGACGTAGCCAGGATAGTATAATGATATTGATAAATCCGCGCACGTAATGTATAAACGTATGTAATGCCAGCATCTAGTTGGCTTGATACGCAATAAATTCAGTTTTGTTGGTCGTTAAAAAATATGTGTAACAGCATCCATAAGCCACTATTAGTTAAAACCATAACTAATATGTAACAGCATCCATAAAATCAACCTTCTTATCATCTAATTTCTTTAAATTATTAAAGATGATTTTTTACAATGATATGTTGGAAATATCAACCGCCACAAAATAAGATAAACAACCTGTGTGTAGTGTAACATTATTATTTAGTAAACATGCATGTGAGACTAAATTGAGAAAAGAAGAAGATTGAAGGGTGGTGTTCACTACCGACTTGTTTGTGAGACACAAGCACATCATCACATGCATGCATGTTTTTATATAAGATTCAAACAGCCAACTCGTTCTCTACAAGCAACAGAACCAAAGCTCGACGGCTTCGTTAACATATTATCCTCGACAACATCAGACGAATGTTTGCATGACCATAAGAAAGACTTACTCATTCGAATCGTTGCACCAAAGCTCTTCTTGATCTCACCCTTACCCTTATAACTATCACTATCTTTTGTGCATTCCATCATAGCTACAAGAAATGGATCCTCTTCACACAAAAGTGTCCTCTTTGATGCACTTCTCCCAGGCTCTCGAAAAGACCCCGGTGGCGACGGAAGAGATGGCTTCCTCTTCGCATCACGCTGGTTTTCGATTCCTGATCGTGGAGCAAAAGCACGCATTGGTGAGGCTAATATCCATTTTGGCACACCAGGAATAGTTTCCCATGAAAAGGGTACATGTATCCTTGAGTTACTTTTCTTTTGGCTCATTTTATATATAATAATTTGTTGTACTTGGTTGGTGTGTATATATAAGTATATATATAACTATATATTATTTAGTCGTCATAACTACATAGAAACTCGAAGTGATAAGCAAATGAAACGTGGGTTGAACGCTAGTTAATTGCTTTTAAAACAATTCATGTTAATTTTATGAGTAATCTTTTCAGAAGATGGAAAGAAACGGAACGGTTAATAGAGGCTGTTGGTGTTTCAAATGTATTTTTGGCGTGAATTGGTTATTGCTCATCCTCTGGTTTGGTAGTGAAGTAGCGTTACAACAATAAGTAAACTATATATGCAATGGTTGTGCATTATCTTGGGAATTAAATAATAGACTAGCCTAATTTAATTTTGTCTCATTGAGTTGTGTTAGGTAAATTAAGCATTTTTTAGCAAAAGCATTGAATAGCGTATCCATATCTAGAATTCGTCTCTTGCCCGTTAAAACTTGAGTAGATGACAAAATAAATTATTCATAATATTGGTTTTGTGAGAAGTGTGAGAATGATTAAAAATTGATATGTGTGCATCATTTTTTGTACTTATTCATAATATTTTGGATTTGTTTTGCCTAAAAAAATACTAAACATAATAACTAAAAACAAAAAAAAAAAACAATTATTTTAGGCTTAAAATTTAAACATCATGCCAATAACATTAAGCAGTGTGTTTTAATTGTTTATTAGTGTGTTTTATCTATGTTTTAAAATTTTATGACTACAATACATTACATTGAGTTTTAAATTGTTGCAAATTGTTATGTTTAGTTTTTAAGCTAAAACAACCAAAAACATCATTCCTAAATTCAAAACATGGTGTCTACATGTCAATTTTTAAGACTTCTCACAGTTCCTACAAAAAGTGATTTTCCTACAGGATCTTCTACATATATATATAGGGGAGGTTAGAGTACAAAAGCCATATTTCGTGAGAAGTGTGAGAATGACTAATAATTTATATGTATGCATCATGTTTTGGATCATGATATATATATATATATATATATATATATATATAGTATAAGTATCCCTAGAACACTCCTCTTATTTGGTAAACCATGAAAACCCAACATGTGGAAAGGAACATGCCACATCATCATCTTCCAAAACCAATTTAATAATACTAGAAGGGCAATATTGTCATTTACTATATGGTATCTTTTACAAAATCTGAATGAAAGTACATTAGAAGGATTTTGTACTATACCCCCATGCTTTTAGCACTTCTCCCCATGTTTGTACCATCTAACTTTCTTTACCAACCCACCTAACATCATTCCCCATGATAGGATAGTTTAAAACCCACCCATCTTCATCCTTTTACCATTTTTTCTTTTCCCTCCATGGATTTCCACCTTCAAGATCCACCTTCAAACATGGTTCCTCCATTTTCTTCTCCTCCACGTGCTGTGATTCGCAACAACTTTGCAGGGGATGTCGCCGTTGCAGGTTTGTAGATGAAAACAACTCATTCGTATTTTTTTTTCGTAAATTTTCCATTTTTTCTTACACTTTTGTGTTGTTACTGATTTGTGAATGTATGTTTGCATATCCAGGCCTCGGTAGAGGACAACCTTTGTCTGTGGAAAGAAACACAACTTCAAGTGATGAAGTTGAAGGTATTTTTTTTTGTTTGTGTAATATTTTTAAACGTCACTGTTTTGTATTTTTGCAAAGAAACAGTTTTGTATGTTTGCAGCTCATCAGTTATTCATGTGTTTTTATGGTATATTCGGTATAGTCACTTGCAAAGAAACAGTTATTCATGTGTTTTTATGGTATAATTAAGTGTGTGTTTTTCTCTTCTTGTGTATATATGTCATATGTCTTTTGTTTTGGGTGTTTTTTTGTATATTTATGTTTCGTTAACAACAAGTGACAACGTTAAGTCTGTGTTTTTTTATGGTATATGTCTTTTCTCTCTGATTGTGTTCTATGGAGACAACTTCTATGATTGTGTTTTATGGTATACGTTTCTTTGCAAAAAGAGATAGCCACGTTTTTTTTAAGTTTTTTAGCATAAAAGTCAGTAGTTTGTATTATGAAATACGTTTTTTATGTTATTATTACAGAATGATATTTCTTGTGTTGATATTACATGTTAACAGTTAGGTTATTGTTGTTATTTAACACAAAAGTGTTGTAACTGTTAACACGTGTTAACATATATTACCCAAAGGATAGGAAAGTTTTCATACTTCAACCTATTAACAAGTTTTGTTAACAGGTTTAATCTAATAAGGTGTTAACAAACTTTCAACAAAGTTTTTTATACGACAACTTATTAACAAGTGTTAACAAACTTTCAACAAAGTTTTATATGAGAGATTTACTAAAACTGTTAACATATCTTAACAAAGTGTTAACAGAGGGTCGTAGGACAGATTTACTAAGACTGTTAACATGTGTTAACATGTAACACATGTTAACAGTCTTATTAACAAGTGTTAACATATATTACCAAGTTGTGTTGATAGAGTTTTAACAAAGTTTTTATAGGATAGGTTTACTATAACTTTCCTATGTGTAAACACGTTAACACATGTTAACAGGTTTAATCTAATCAGCTGTTCCCTTTTTTTAAATTAGGGGTGTAAGATATGTTAACACATGTTAACACTTTTTAATATATCAAACTTTGGTGTTTTGAGCCACAGTCAACATCAATAGATAACACATGTTAATACTTTTAATATCTATATATGATTTCTTGTTTTTTAGTACCAAAGTTTTTTACTAAAATTCAACAAAGTTTTTTATACGTCGACTTATTAACAAGTGTTAACAAACTTTCAACAAAGTTTTATATGAGAGATTTACTAAAACTGTTAACATATCTTAACAAATTGTTAACAGAGGGTCGTAGGACAGATTGACTAAGACTGTTAACATGTGTTAACATGTAACACATGTTAACAGTCTTAGTAAATCTGCTAAGGCTTTTGTTTTCCTCCGATTATGTTAACACATGTTAATATTTGTTGTTCAGCTGTTATTGAAGACCCTCCCCCCCACTTCCTGATTGAAACGCCCAATGGAACCAGGTTTTGGATTCCAAACGTTGTGCAGAAATACATACCTACCGTTGGTCAATCATTTGATAGCTTTGACGCAGCTTTGGTAATGTACAAAGATTATGCTGACCAGGCCGGTTTCTCAGTTAAAAAAGGCCAGACTAAGGTATGGAAGGGTATCGCCACACACAAATACTTTCGGTGTAACAAAGCTGGGACACCGCAGAAGGGTAGGATAATTGACACACTATCTGAGCAAGCAATGCTTCACAGGAATACAACTTTCATTCAGTGTGATTGTAAAGCTCATATGTTAGTGACATTCTGTACTAAAACCGAAAAATTCGTGGTTCACACATTCAATGACGTGCATAATCATGAGTTAGTTGACAATGTGAATCGTGACCTGACAAGGATTTCAAGGAAGCTTACATTTGCTACTAAACAGTTTATTCACCAAATGAGTTTGAATCGAATTGGGCCTGTCAGGGCGCACAAGTGTCTTGTAGCCATGAAGGGGGGCCACCACAATGTCAGCGGTACGCCTGTCGACTTCAAAAACTTTAGTAAAAATTTGAGGATTTTCATAGGCGACCGTGATGCACAGTTACTTCTTGATCGTTTGCGCGACCGTTTTGCCAACTTGCCTGAATTCTTTTTCGACTTCACCGTTTCTGATGGCCAATTGCGATCCGTAATATGGGTTGACGAGATTTCAAAACTGAATTATAAAGCTTTTGGTGATGTAGTTGCCTTTGATGCCACATACCATACCAACAGGTAACATGTGTTACTAACCACACATCAGATTAACAAATGCATATGCGCATATTCAAAGCATTTTTTATATACTGACTATATTTGGGAATATTGAATATGTAGGTACAATCTGATTTTCGTGCCATTCACTGGGGTTGACCATAACAAGCAATGTGTCACTTTTGGTGCCGGTTTGCTATTCAATGAAACCGTTGAGTCATACAAATGGTTGCTTCAGGGATTTCTTAAAGCACACAATAGACAACCAAGCTTAGTATTGACTGACCAGGATCCAGCCATGAGGCAAGCCATCCTGCAAGTGTTCCCTGATTCACGTCATAGGTTATGTATGTGGCATATTATGAAGAAGTTGCCATCAAAGGTGCGTACATACTGTCTACTGTTAACACATGTTACTCACATTTTTCCAGGATATATGTCTGGTACTTAACACATGTTACTGAAATCGTTCTCAAATGTGATGCCCCTACAAATATCAGCTGACAAACTACAAAACACAGAGCTAAGGGCTTGCATACATCGCCTTGTGTGGAGTGTGTACATTAAGCCATCAACATTTGAGAGTCGCTGGCAAGAATTGTTGGAAACCTTTGGTCTTGAAGACCCTGATTGGTTGAGTGAGATGTATGAGATAAGGGAAAGATGGGTTCCGACATATTTCCGAGACATCCCAATGTGTTGTCTAATGAAAACAACTTCTCGATGCGAGAGCTCTAATGCTGCCTTTAAAGTTAACTCCACTAGTGCCAATACCCTTGTCCAATTTATGCTTTGTTATGAAGCAATTATTGACAGCCAACGTTATCGGCAAAGACTTTCTGAGTACAAAACATCTTCAACTGTGTTTCGTGGAGCCACTGATTTGGCAATTGAGAAGCACGCTTTCATGTTATACTCTCATGCTGTTTTTATGGAAGTTCGGAAGGAAATCATGAAGGGAATGTTATGCTGCTACGTCTCAAATGAAAAACAAGAGGATGGCTTTTCTGTATTTAATGTGACCCACCTGGACCGCAGACGCGACGTCACAGACATCTACCAGGTTTGATACGCCTTTAAATATTCTCTACATCAGGTTAACACATGTTAACACCAGTTCTTTGTGTTATGGTCTTCTTTTAACATGTGTTATCATACATTCACAAACAATCAGACGGGTACACAGAAACTATAACCTGTTCGTTTGTGCTTATGCCCGCAGGTTAAGTTTAACGGAACTGATAACACAGTTGTTTGCTCGTGCATGGGTTTCATACGAATTGGGTATCTATGTCGCCATGTTTTTTGTGTCTATCGTATGAAGAACGTTGACAGTATTCCAGATCATTACATCATGGACCATTGGCGTAGGGACGTATTGCCCAAAAGGGTCTTTGACATTGCTGTACTGTATGGTGTAGACACAAATCCTGAATCCATCCTCAGGAATGAGGTGCTTGAGTTGGTTAGTGAGTGTGTAGATGTTGTGCGTACCGACACAGAGTCTCTTTCTACATTGGTGGAAAAATTAAGGGAACTCAAGCTTGAATTGTTATCAAAAGGGGCCATAATTCATAGCGAGAAGGAAACAAATGAGTCTGAGATAGTGGAGTTGCTTGGTCAAGAGATGGATTGTGAAGTTGTGGTAAACAACCCTGATGTTGTTCACAATAAGGGATGTGGGAAAAATCATCCCGGACAAAGCTAAAGAAAAGCCAAACAAGGTACCACGCCTATGTCGCACTTGCAACAAATATGTCCTTGGTCATGATTCTCGTAACTGTGAGAAGGTTTCGCAACAAGCTAATCAAAACCTCCCGTCCGGAGGTTCCGCGTAGGGGCATTCATATCAGCCATGAATGTGCACTAAGCCATTTTGTTTTATCTTCTTTTGGGGGCCGTGTTATGTACACGTAACAGTTTATGTTCGTACCCCTACTTTGTTACGTACATAACACGTGCCAACTATATTTCTTGCGGTTACTTAGTGCGTATGATGTTTTTAAAACCTTTGTTATGTATAAATTAAACTATGCGACGCCCATGGCGTCCCTTTTGGAAATCTACTATGTATGTGGGTTTGTGTAAGCTGTGTTGTTTATTTTTTGTAACAATTGTTGGTAACACGTGGCTAACACGTGTTAGTCTAGCAGTGGGCAACATTGTCATTGTGGTTGCCATCTTATTTTCCATAGAGTAGAAATTGCAAAACAGTAAAACAGTAAAACAACAAATGGCTTTCCTTTCTTAACAAGTGTTAACAAAGTGTTTACAAAGTTGTGCAGGAAAGATTTACTAAAAATGTTAATGTCTCTTAACATAGTTTTATCAAAGTTCTTATACCTCTATACATAGTAACAAGTGTTAACAAAGTTTTATAGAACAGAAGTACTAAAATTGTTATCATGTGTTATCATATTAACAGATGTTAATATGATAGGTAAATCTGCTGAGGTTTTCTATTTTTGTCAATAACGCTGATAAGATTTGTTAAGGTGGTTGACATCTTATCCATAGACTAGAGGAATAACGCTGAAAAGATTTGTTAATAATGTGTTAACACGTGTTAATAATGTGTTAACACGTGTTGGTAAAGTGTTTACTAGAACTGTTAATATGTGAACCATGATATGTTAACACATGTTAATGCTCATAACTATATGATCAGTGGAGCCATAGTCAACAGTTACGAGATAACACATGTTAACACTTTCAATATGAACAATGATATTATCAGGTTTTAGGCCTTTTCAGGCTAGCCAACATGGTCAACGTGGTTGACATCATATTCATATAATAGAAATTGGAAAACGGTAAAACAACAAAATTTCAATGAAACAACATACAATTATGGCCTAAGATATGGTAGCTTCCAAATTTTTTCGACGGTGCTCATTTGCGACCTAGGGCTGCGATCACCTTCCCAATTGTCGTGCCAACCAAAGGCATGTAGAGTACTGGGCGAATGCAGGGACAACGGGCAACCAGAGGACATAATCTATATGGACCGAGTGTAGGTACAACTATACGAAGCTTCCTGCCTGGGTTTGTTCCGGTACCACATAATGTGGACCGGGTTTAACAAGTATGTTACCGGCGACGGAGTCGCGAAGCTTCCTCCTTACTCACACATCGACTCCCCTCATTGACTCACCCTTTATATACGTAACAAAGGAGGGGAAGAGAGATAATGTCTATGTGTACTTTCTATCACCTTTATATAATACTCTTCTCTACTTTTCTACTTTTGTACTATGCACATCAATAACGCTGATAATGTGGACCGAGTGTAGGTACAACTCTACGAAGCTTCCTGCCTGGGTTTGTTCCGGTACCACATAATGTGGACCGGGTTTAACAAGTATGTTACCGGCGACGGAGTCGCGAAGCTTGCTCCTTACTCACACATCGACTCCCCTCATTGACTCACCCTTTATATACGTAACAAAGGAGGGGAAGAGAGATAATGTCTATGTGTACTTTCTATCACCTTTATATAATACTCTTCTCTACTTTTCTAATTTTGTACTATGCACATCAATCACCTTTTGTACTATTGTACTTTTTTTAAACTTTTTCTAGATAATAATCAAAAAAACGAGATGGTATGTTGTCCTACACACTACCTACTTCTGTACTATTGTACTTTCCATCACCTTTTTGTCACCTTTTTCTTAAGACTACTATACCTTTTGTACTATTGTACTTCTCCTCACCTTTTTTCCTTTTGTACTATTGTACTTTCCATCACCTTTTTTCAAATACTACCATACCTCATCGTTTTATACTTTTTTATTCCCAATTGTCTTTGACACACTTTCAATTATAATAATAATAAAACTAGTAGGTATTAGGAGTTTGCTCTACCTACTAGTTTTTTCTACTTTTCCATTAAAACAAAATAGTACTACTGACAAGTTAGTTTTTTACACTAGTGCCTACTAGTAACTACCATACCACGTGGCCTAGAAGCCACCAAAAAATTACAAGTTTAGGATGGCAACGATGCCAACAAAATAATACAAGTTTAACAGACCATAACTTTTTCAAATAAAACAAGTTTGTTTTAGCTAGCAACCATGGAACCTGTTGCCACAAAAAAGAGGCTTCAACTTCTTGGCTCTCAACGTAGGCAAGCACGTTCAACCTGCTCCCTCAAAAGGTTCACCGGAGACCGTAGGATATGTGCTGCAAACTTCTTATGCAGCCTTCGCACCTCACCCAATTTCTTGGAGCCATTCGTACTGAACCCTGTCTCAAAACGTTCACCCTTCCCCATAAACTTCTCCATGTGGCGCATCAAAAACACACCGCAATCATCAACGTTGTTACGGGTAGCCCACTCAACTTTCTCCCTTTGCACCCGTAGCCCACTCATTATCTCCACCCTTGGATGTTTTACCTCATACAGATATCTAACCAGCATGTCCTTCTGGTCAAATAGAAAAAAAAAACAGATTAACAAGTGTTAACCAGATCCCACCTCAAATCAGGAACAAGACTATAACATGTGTTATTAACCAACTTACGATTTTGTAGGGGGTGTTTTTCTCAAAATACTTCTTGCTGTCGACTATTGGCACACCAAATCTTTCTCCAGCGTTGTCAATGACGCATATCGATGGCTACTTAAGTTCAAACACCACCATGTAGTAGTGGTTGAACTCCAAGACTGGAAAGATGATCATGTTGATCTTTTATAAATCATATAACTTATCATTCCAGTAAACCGCCGCTCTCATGCTAGCCCGGAACTTCTCCATTCGTTTCTCCTCACTCGTCCCCCTATCGTTCAGCATCCATTCAAACTATACACAAAAAACCAAACATGAACAATACCCTTTATAATAGTAGGGAATTCATTTTACTTCAAATATAATATAAAGTACTTACGACAGCTTTAGTCCCAACAAACAACCGTGCCCTCGCCCCATCTGACTTGTACTTTTCTTCAAAGTTTAACACTTCTACCCAGCAGTCAACTATCACATCTAGTACTTGGCTTCCAGCAGCTAGAGTTTTGAACATATGACGTGTAGCTTCCAAATTATAAACACTGCGATACAACACCTCCCTGTATTTTAACATGTGTTAGATTGGATTATTGTTAACAGCTGTTATAATTCAGTAAACTTACGCATCTCTAGGGTCTGTTTTGGATGGCTCATCTTGGCTTGCGTCATGCAATGACGAACCTGTTTCCCTCCTGTAAGACATTGTATGTCAAACGGATATTAACATGTGTAAACTGAAACTCAACAAAACAAAATAAACACAGACTCGTTGTGTCTTACAATAAACTTGATGCTAAACTCATTTTTTCGGATATATAGTTCCACACTTGTTCATCTTCTTTTGAAACAGGAGTTTGTAGATCCACGCCTCTTAGAAAGAATGGCGACCTATTAACATGCGCTACCAGTTTTTCCCGTTGTGGGTTTCTTCTGGCCGCATCAACGCGTGAAGCCACGTTTTGAAGAACCGTGTTATTCCCACCCTGGAATGACCTCACAATGGGGGGTCCTACCGTGTACAGACCAGTTGCCCCGTCGTATGAGCTGACCGGCTCAATCTCCATGATGTTGTCCGGGTCAATAACCAAAGCCAATGCACTGCGAGAATGCTATCTAAAGCCAATGCATGATAAACCTATGTGGATTAGAGATGCTGAGGCGAGTCAGCAAATAAATGATGTTTTGGGGGGGGTTGAATGATGAGAAACGAGATTCAGCGGTTGGCCGGAGTAGTGAGGCGTTTGTTGATGCTGGCTGTTCCAGCCCTGCTATTACTCCGTATCACAACAAGCATAAAACACGAAGCTCTACAGTGTGTGACAATGAAGTTGGTGAGTTATTCACTCTTTTGAACTTTGGTGCGGGTGTTTATGTTGTGTAAACTAACATGAGTTAATATATAAACTGGATCAGGTATTGAGAGTAAGGAGACTGAGAACGCTGATTTAGATTCGCCCGTGGTGGTCATCAATATCGACGAACTTTAGCTAGGGTTGAGGCAAAGCGTAGCAAAAGTGACAAAGCCACAAAAGGTAAAGCATATTTCGCTCAGTTAACTAACTAGTGTTAGTAGTGCTGGTGATTAACATTTGTTACTTTTTCATTGTTTTCCAGATGGCAGGGCACGACGAAAGGCGGCGAGCAAAGCTAAAGTAAAAGGTACGAGAGCACAAAAGGTAGCAGATGATGGTAATGTGAGTGATTCGGGCACAAGGTCGTTAAGTTGTAAAGCAACGGGAGAATGCTATCTAAAACCATTCAAATTCAAAATTTATTTTTACACTTGTCTTAATTATTAAAATACAATATCAAAAACACACGAAACACGAAAAATTTTAAACGTATACGAAAATAAATTATAATGAGGTTAAATATGTTGTATTTTAATTATAATGAGGTTAAATATTCAGAGAACTAGAAAACTCTTCTTTTAATATGTTGTATTTTAATTTTAATGAGGTTAAATATTGAAAAAAATAGTTTTTGATTGGTTTTCTCATTTGTTCTCACGGTTCTCGCGATATTTAGCGTTCTCAAAATAACCCCTATATATATATACATATACATATACATATACATATACATATGAAGTTATCCTACAAAGTGTATAAAAAATGAGAAGGGTAAGAAGGATATTAAAAACACAAGTGATCACGAAATATAATACAATGAGTCACAAATATGAGACATTGGCAATAAACAAAACACAATGCCAAAGAGAAAAAAACACACAACGAATTATCAAAATGACACAATGATTAAAATAAAACAAACACAATACAACATAAAAGACACAATGATATAACACAAATTCTAAAAACTACAAGATAAAAATCTACAACATATAAAACCTAAAAACTACGATTGTAGGGTTTGATTAAACGGTTCCAATCCCTCATGAATTACTTCAACCAGACTCCGTTTAATACCCTTCCTACGACTTCCTATTTTTTTCATTGTGTATTTGATCCTAACCTATATATATATATATATATATGTGATGATTCAATATAAAACTCATTTTATTGAGAGAACTAGAAAACTCTTAATTAAATGCAAAAGAAATTAATAAAAAAATCATAACTCAAAATTTAAGTAAAAAACTAGAAAATTAGTTCGGGGCTTCTCTTTCCCACGTCATCCCCGTTGAGAAAAAATTAAAAAAAAAACCTAAAAACCGTTACTGCATATGTATAGTATAACCCAAAAACCTACACCCCCAACCCCAACCCCAACCCCAATCCTACCCTCACCCAAAAACTAATTCCACCCTGACCTACACCCAAAAACATAAACCACTCACCCAAAAACCTAAACCCACCTACCGCCTACCAAAACGCCTAACCCCCCACCCATCACACCCATAAACCTAACGCCCACTTAAAAACCTAAACCCACCCTACGCACCCCCAAAACCTAAACCTTTGAAGCTAAACTAAAAAAACTAACCTTAAAAGCTAAACTAAACCTTAAAGCTTAACCAGACATTTACTACACATGTGCATTAGAATTCACATTTTCTTAGTATTTATTTATTTTTTAATTTTTTAATAGAACAGAGATGATGTGGGAAAGAGAAGCTCCGAACTAATTTTCTAGATTTTTACTTAAATTTTAAGTTATCAT
This sequence comes from Ambrosia artemisiifolia, assembly GCA_032199755.1. NCBI lineage: Eukaryota > Viridiplantae > Streptophyta > Magnoliopsida > Asterales > Asteraceae > Ambrosia > Ambrosia artemisiifolia. The sequence continues at coordinate 42,844,022 of CM063521.1, read as the reverse complement.
ATTTTCATTATTATTTTTTTAATTCAAGTAGGAGTTTTCTTGTTCTCTCCCTAACGATAAGTTTTCTATTGTACATTTGCACATACACACACACACACACATATATAGAGAGAGAGATTCTGGGAGAACCCTTGGGTAATTGTGATCTGAGAGAACCATATTGGACCACACATTTCTCTAAAGCAATTTTTTTTTGTTGCTAAATCGCAGATTTTCTTGCAAGAATAATTTTTATTTATACATATGTGTATATTGCATTTATACATATGTCTATATTACATTTTTCAGTTATACATATATGTATATTGTCAACCATTTATGTATGATTCTTATATTTTAAATTCTAACATGTATAAACACATTTGTATATTAAAATAACATGCTCTTACCCATAATATTTTTTTCTACACGTGTATGTGAAATCATTTATACACATCTGCACATGTGTGTACATTACAAACATATATGTACATACTATTCTTTGTAATTTTGGACACGTATATACATATATGTATAAAAAGAAGACTTTCGAGAAAATGGGCGATTTAGCAAAAAAATTGTCATAGAGAAATGCGTGGTCCAGAACGGTTCTTTCAGTTCTCAATTTTGCCAAAAGTTCTCATTTGAACCAAATCATATATATACACACACACATTTCTTTACAATAAAAGAAAATTATCGGGGAGACGTGTTATTAAGTGGAACTATCTATGTTTTGATTTTACTGCTTCTTTCTTCTACTTAACTATGAATATTTATTTTTTCTGTTGTGTTGCTTGCAGTGGTGTTGTTGCTTTCTGTTATGGGTTCGTATCATGCCTTAACACACGTTTTAGGAGGCATTAGTATCACTAAAATTGAGGGACTCGAACTAACACAATAGACATTCAACGCTAAAGCCAATATTCCAGGAATATGCATACCATCAGTGTAGAGCAAAATAATATCGATATAAAGAGTAAATTTCAACTATCTAAAAGTAAGAGGAGCTAAAAGACAGTAAATATATTTGTTATTTTTTTTTTGAACGATAACTTTCATAAAACACGCGGGGCTGTCCTCAAAACAAGGACAACGCCCGAAAATTACAACATGTACAGAGGGCTAATACACCAATCCTCCCAAAGAAGGTTATTGAGTTTAGACCTATACTTTAACCACAAAAACGACATAGATTTAATACTACCAACCACACTCGAAATCTTAGGCTCTACACCCCTGAAAGTCTTCTCATTCCTGGCTTTCCAAATCAACCAAAACGTCACCAAGATAATCCCATGCACAATCTTCTTGGCCCACTTACCTCCAGAAACTTGTTTGTATAAAAGGAGCAGATCTTTCGTATGGAAAACAAACGTTGTATTTAAACCACACCATTTCCATATATTAGTCCATACTCCATACGAAAAACCGCAACCCGAAGAATTTCCGGTGTCCCTCAGCTTCTTAACATACTCTTTAACCACTGCAACCGAAAAAAATGGGTGTCCGGCCCACTCCCATGTGTCTTTACCGTCCGATAAATGGGCCTGTGTTAACGAAGTAGATAATTCAGCCCATTCTTGCACCTCACCTAAGCCCATAGGGCTGGAAAAATCAACCGGACTGCACATATTATTGGACCTGCAATCCTTAACCAATTTTCTTTTAGTGGCCGAAGCCCTATAAAGAAGAGGGAATTTTTTCATCAAATGAACTTCCAATAACCATGTATCCTCCCAAAAATGAATACTACTACCGTCTCCAATGTTCCCTTTCAAAAGCTCCAGGAAAAACTTGTCCCTGCATTTAAATCTTTCACAATTCTTAACAATCATGGACCAAACACCCCCTTTGCCAGAGATTCGAGGGAGCCCGGACCACCTACCCCTTCCATTGTGACATGCCAAAATAATCATTTTCCACATTGTCCCTTCTTCCACGCGAAAACGCCAAGCCCATTTCGATAGTAAAGCATCATTAACGTCTTTCAACCGGCTAATACCCAAGCCCCCTTTACTTTTATCCCTACACACCTTCTCCCAAGAAACCCAATGAATCTTATTTTTATCACTCGAAGCCGACCAAAGAAAACGTTTCATGAGACTCTCTAACTTATCGATCACACCTGCCGGGGCCTTATAGAGGGAGAAAAAATAAATAGGGAGGCTTTGTAAAACCGATTTAAGCAAGGTTAGTCTCCCTCTAAAAGAAAGAAGATAAGCCTTCCATGACGAGAGTCTAGCCTCAAAAACATCGACAATTTTCCGCCAAGCATTGATCCTATTCATATTTGCCCCTACGGACACACCCAAATAATCAAAGGGAAAGGAGCCCACACGGCATCCCACAACTGCAACCAAAGTTACCACATCTTCATTCGCTACACACGAGCCATATAGGAAAGACTTGTGTATATTAAACTTTAAACCCGAGCAAAGGTAAAAAAATCTGGAGAATACGCGCCGCCACCAAGATATTATTGACCGACCAATTTCCCATTATAAGAGCATCATCAGCGAAAAATAAGTGGGAAATACCTGACCATTCTTTGCTAAGGGCACCCCTTAAAAAACACCTATCTTGCACGCTTTGTTGAACAAACAAGTTAAAGCTTCCATAACTATCAAAAACAAAAACAGAGAAATAGGATCACCTTGACGTAACCCTTTATGACATTGAAACTCGAAAGTTGGCGACCCATTAACCAAAACCGCCGATCTTGCCGAAGCTAGAATGCCCTTAATCCACAATCGCCACTTCTCCGCAAACCCATTTGTTCAAGGATAGACAGCAGGAAAGACCAATTGACATTGTCATACGCCTTCTTGAAATCTATCTTCATAAAGAAAACACTTTTCACCGTCCTTTTGCACCATGAAAGAACTTCATTAGCAACCATAAGACCATCAAGGATATTTCTATCACTGAGAAAACCCGTTTGGTTATCAGAAATGATGAAACCGATCACCTTCTTTAATCTCAAGGATAAGACCTTAGATAAAGCTTTACTAATAATACCCACCAACGTTATTGGCCTATAATCTTTTAGGCCAAGAGGATTCTTTATCTTTGGAATTAACGTAATAAAAGATGAAGCACAACCACGAATGATCGTACCCGACTCAAAAAATTCCGAAAAGATCTTCAAAAAATCATCTTCTAAGAGAGGCCAAAAATGACGAACAAAACTAAAATTAAATCCATCCGGACCCGGGGCTTTATCCTTTCCGCATTCGAACACCGCAATTTTAATTTCTTCTTTGGTAAAAGGCGCAATGAATCCATCCACCAAATTATCCGGGATTGTCTTCAAATCATCACATCTAATGGCCGGTCTGGAGGGCATCTTTTCTTTGAAATGGCAACTGAAAAATCTCAACACCTCCCTTTTAACTAAACTAGGATTCGTCACCCATACTCCATTCACCATAAGACCTTGAATCGAACTAGAGGCCTTCCTACCATTAATAATATTATGGAAGTATGCCGTATTATCGTCCCCATATTTAGCCCAATTCACCCGAGACTTTTGTAAAATGTCCTTGGCATGATATATTTCGAGTTCCTCTATACCCTTCTTACATTCCTGCCAAACCCATTCTTCCTCTTCTACTAAATCTCTATGTTCCATGTAAGCCTCAATCCGCTCAAGATCGTTTTTCAAGATTTTGAGCACTTCACCCTCTTTACACTTCACCTGTTTCTTCCACTCAATCAAAATCGATTTTAAGTACCTGAGTTTAGAGGACAATACAATATTCGCAACACCAGACATGTGAAACTCCTTTAATGACTTTGACACAACCGCATCACAACCATCTCTGTCTAACCACGAATTGAACCATCTGAACGGAAGAGACCCAAAATTCTCATACACCACCGTTAACAGCAAATGACTGTGGTCAGATAAGTATCTAGGCAAAGCACGTAAGCAAGCTTCAGGCCACCGATTAAAAAATCCGAATTAACCAAGACTCTATCTATCTTGCTTAATTTAATAGCGGCTCCTTTCTTGGACAGACATGTGAACATACCACCTTTCATACCATACTCGAAGAGACCTGCTTAATCAATGAAAGAGTTAAAAACATCAGCATCGGCTTGATCAAAGAAACAATTTTTTTCTATCCTCGGCAAAGCGAACCGAATTAAAATCCCCCAGCATACACCAACACCCAGGACTGCTACTGAATAAACTCGCAATATGATCCCAAAGGGTCCGTTTTTCAGCCAACTTGTGAGGAGCATAGATATTAAGTATGTTCATCAATGTCCCATATTCCTTCAAGAACCCTTTGAGTAAAATAAAATTCCGATGCTTTGTAACAGAAATTTTTGTGAACTTATTCGGATCCCATAAAGACACCAAACCACCCGAACGCCTCGTAGCTTCAACAATATCCACCTCCACTACCGAGTTGCCCCAAAACTTAGAACAACTAAAACCCGACATATCCTTAAACTGCGTTTCCTGTAATGCTACAAAAGACACTCCATTTTGTTGTTTCATACGTTTAACCCATGTATCTTTACCGGACATTCCAAAACCCCTAATATTCAAAGACAGAAAATTCATACCGGGACCTTTTGTAATCCTTCTTCTATAACAATACCACTAACCATGTGAGATTTATCTTGCAAGTCAGCTCCCAATGATACCCCAAGTTTGATAGTCTCTTCCACCTCAGAAGTAGCTACCAAAGGCCGCTTTGAGATTGCTTCGTCTAAATCATGAGTCTGATGTTGCAAATCTTCCATTGCTGGTGATGATACACTTTCTGCATTAAAACCTTCTGCGTTCTCCATAGTATCCAACAACTGTTCAAACGACTGCACAGGAGGCGACGAGTGTCTTTCAATGTTCACGCCAATTCCAACAATCTCCTGAAAAGAAATATCTTGATTCTGGGCTAAAATCACGTCTGAAGTTCTTTTTTGGGCTAAAACTTCTACCGGATCCATAGGCCCAATAAGTGGGTTCAGGTCAAACGGATCACTACTTGTAGGCTTGTTACGGTTTTTCTTCTTAATTGGGCCTGAGCTCTTAGTGGACCCACTACATGATCTTTTAAAACGTAATTTCTTTCTCTTTTTGGATAACACACAGCAATACCCCTTTGTCTTTATACTATTGTCACATGCAGTCCCTAAAGAGTCACCCTTATCAATATTGTTGCCTTGTTTATCACCAACATCCAACGAAATATCCTCTGTGCCATTGCTCTCCCTTATTTGTCGAGGAGAATTAAAAGCAATATTGGGAGTTACCATATCATCGTCTCCCGCATTAATACCTTCCTGATTTCCCTCTCTTGTGTTTTGACTGTCACGAGCATAATAAACGGCAGAAATAGGAGTTACTAAAGAATCACCTTCCACATTAATACCTTCCTGATTTACCGCTCCGGTGGTTTGACTAGCAATTTCCGGTGAGGAAACCGGCAACTTATCGACATTTACTGAGTCTGAATCTGTCTTATTGCCTACCTCCATAGCACCATCTTCTGATTTGCAGCTATCTTGCCTGTTGACAACTTCCACAAAGTCCGGAACCCAGTCACCTTGCTCCTCCATAACCCAAACCCTATACTTCCTATTCATCCAATTTTAAGTAATCTCGTCTGCGACCCTCTTGCCATCCCCAACAAGGACGCCAATGTACTCAAAGGACAAGTCACGATCCTTTATAGACATATTTGCTTTATGAACGATCGAACCAAACAAGCCTCCTATCGAGTCAAAAACTTCATTGGTACAAAGGTGTAAAGGAACGCCCTGTATCTTTAACCATGCAACTCTTTCATAACCAAAGGATTGCCCTTCCCAAAAAGAGATGGAAACAAACTGGTCTTTCCGATTAATTGCCGTCTCATACACCCTCAGGGCCCTCTCCTTATCTTCAAAAGATAACAACACATCTAAACCACCTAAATACTGGACATACCCCTTTTCCGGACAAATGGAGTTTAAGGTGACATATATATTCTTCACAGCGTCTACATTCACCATCTTAGCAACAAGAGCTTTCCCATGCAAAGTAGAAAAAGCCTTAACATTATCATCAATTGTTACCAACTTACCCACAAGCAGATCTTTGAAGGAAAACGATCCAGACACAAACGACCCTATATTGTTTCCATGCATTCCCTCACTCTCTTTGTTAAAAGTATATCTATTATCATTATTTGTATTATTTGAGTGTCTCGCATTCTTTTTGGTGTATATATTATTATCATTATGTTGTTGAACCCTCTCTCTATGATCCCCGATCTCTTCCTCTTCTAATACAAAACGAGCGTTGTGAAACCATAGTTTATCCTCACACATACAAATCCCACGAAGATTACTAAGTAATTCCGTTCTATCTTTTACATCTAGCATTGAAATAAAACCGAATCGATTACCACTTTTGTCACGTTTGCGAGCAATATACAGATCAAAAATCTGTCCGAACGGTCTCACTTGTGTTGCTAAATCATTGCCACTACATCCCTTCGGAAGATTAGAGACAAATAGTTTTGTAATACGAGCTTGAATATTCTCCGGTACGGGAAATTTCCGACGCCGATGTCGTGTGGCATGTTATTTTATATTTAACACAAACAAACAATGCAAGTGAGATCACAACTCACAAGGGCCCAATACCAATAGCATACAGTTTACTAAACCTATAGGAAAACATACCACTGATGTATTCTGAAGTCAAACATCATATTACATATATCCAAAACCTAGACATCTAACCCAAAACATAATCGGTTTGATTTTGTTTGATTATTGTTTTATTAATGATTTAGTTATTACTCATCCCTAGACCCTACTAATCATGTAACATACTAACTTTTTTTGTTAATTAAAAAACCATATTTGCCCCATAATGGTTCGAACTTCTGCAACAATTTTTAGCATCCCTAATTCTAGAATATCTTGGAATTGTTGTTTAAAAAAAATATTAAAAATCCTTAAAACTTCTAAGTTATACGTGGATGGATTGTCAATCCGGATTTCCAATAAAGCCCAATAATCAATATGGGCCATTGGGCCGGTTCCCATCTTCATAATATTGTCATTGCTGACCTAAAAATAAAATTAGGGTTCTTATCAGTACACTATATATTTAAAACCATATGGGTTCCCAATTATTTCTCTCAATATCATAATATGAGTTATTCCTATTTTTTATCTTCTAAAACATTTGATTTCAATGTTATTTGTGTCTGATTTAACAAAACGATATTTTCTTCATATTTATTTTAAAAGATTTTGTTAGATACAGAGGCGATGAAGATAAAAACATTTCTCGATTCTGATTATAAAACAATTGGAATTTGATATTGGGTTAGTGAAAACATCCAATTTTAATTTACCAGTTGTTATTTGATGACCGAATTTGTGCGTGTCTGAGCCTTTTTAATTCGATGTTTTTTTTATATTAATTTATCGGCGAATGAATCTTGCTGGAAACTATTAAAAAGATAATTTGATAATTCATTGATTGTTTATATCAGTTGGGTTTGAGCAAAAGCTTTACAGATTTTGACTATTTTTGGTCAAACGTGATGATTTTAAAACTTAAAAGATACATTGTCACAGTTGTTAATGATCACTATTTTGTTGTTTATGGTATTTGGTATAAAGATTTGATATGGTTATTAAGATTTGTATTGTTGTTTGTGTTTGTATAACATTTTTTTAAATTCAAAATTGGCTTGTTTGACCTACAAAGTCAATATCTTTGATTTGAGAAGCTTCAAAAGTCAACTGGTTTTAATTTCTCTATAACAAGTTTTACATATTCACTGATGTAAAGTCATATTCATTGATAAAAATTCTTGTAGTTGGCTATAATCTTTTATTTTATATATACACTTTTTCATAGCATAACATCATTAACATTTTTACTTGAGTTGTTTACTCTGCTCGGCCACTGCACCCGTATAGAGGCTCGTCACCCCTAACGACCACCCATCTTGTGTGCTGCTAGTTCGTATCCGATGGTTGTCTAGTGAGCGCGAGTGGTAGAGTAGACTTATGTGGTTAATCTATTTGTGAAGCTTTGTCTAGTTTATTTGTTAGTTTGATGTATGGAGATGAAATCAATCAATGTACATTTTTGTTCATATTCACGCGATAAGCCTGTAGAGTGACAGATTCAGAATTTTTTTTTACAGTGGGGACAATATGGGTCGGCTAATAAAAGAAATTATGATAAATAAACATAGTTTATTAATTATAAATATAAAACATAAAATACCTCAATTACGTTTGTCCTCTACGTTTTTGCATCTTTTGGAAACGCTCGAGCACATCTTCCTCGGTAATGTTAAGAATACATATGAATCATTTTATTACACAAATAAAACAATCAACACACTAAAACGAGGGTAAAAGAAAATACGCATCTTATTTTACTTTATGTGAATACAGCACCAAATCAAATGAAGATTAAAATAAAATTATCATTAATTCAAAATTTTAAGTGATAAAAAACCTCTACATTCAAGACTTACTATGTATGAAGAATAAGAATCGAAACTAATTTTTTTAGAGAAAGTCATGGTTCTAGCCATTGACCGAGAAAGTGAAGATTTTTTTATATTTTTGACATGTGGCAATCGGCTATTGGTCTATCACTGAAGTCTCACGGAGACGTCTTGGAATTTGGGAACCGTTTCTCCAAAGACGGTTGAGGTGGCTATTTTGGTGATTTTTCTCGGTCAATGGCTAGAACCGTGATTTTCCCACCTTTTTTATGGACGATGGGAGATGGGCGCTGACCGATGCAAGATTGTTGTAGGGCTAGGCTCAATGTTGTAATACAGATAGTGAGAAGCTAAAAGAACAACAGAAGAACAAAAGAGTGTTCATGGAAAAAGTCTGGTTATCCAATTAGGCTGGTTGCTCAACAAAAGATAAGTGTTCATGGGCTTAGGATAGTTGGGCACTTGGGCCTTTTAAGTTTCAGCTTAGGCACGAACAAGTCGGTTTTCTTTTGGAACGGTTTGACATCATTCTCGAGCGTCAAACATATAATGGACGATTGCAATTTTATCTAAGGTATGGATATATACCTGGTTAATGAAGAGGCATGCCACTGATCCCGAATACGCCGCTATTATAAAAAAAAGTCATTCTTTTATCATCATCATTAGAATCAATATTCTTGTTATATTAAACTCATCAAAATTATCATAATATATATAAGAAAATGAGCGATTTAACAAAAAAAAATTGCCTTAGAACATTTGTAAGATCCTAACCCGTAATCACGCAATCAACGCCTAATCATACGGTTTTGACCTTACTTAAAACCACTCCCGATTAAAACTTAGATATTTAAGAAAAACTTAAATTATTGTGATCAATACTAGGGGTGTAAACGAGCCGAGCCGAGCCCAAGCCTGACTGGGCTCGAGCTCGGCTCGTTATGATTTTATGAAGCTCGAGCTCGGCTCGGTTCGAGCCTACAATCTTGAGCTCGAGCTCGGCTCGCCAGCAAAATCAAAAGCTCGAGCTCGGCTCTGCTCGAGGTTATTTGAGAACAATCTCAAACGAGCTCAAAGCTCGGCTCGAGATCGCAAAAGCTCGGCTCGTGAGTGTTATTAAATGGGCCTATGAAATAAGGACTTGGGCTTTGGAGATGTGGGCTATCAAATTATAAGAGATATATAAATAACTTATAATTATGTTTGGGCTCGTTTAGGCTCGCGAGCCCAATCGAGCTTTGCATCTAGGGCTTGAGCTCGGGCTCGATAACTAAACGATCCATATTTCAGGCTCGGGCTCGGGCTCGTTAAGGCTCGGCTCGTTCAGGCTTTTTACCTAGCCGATCCCGGGTAGCTCTCGAGCTGCTACATGTCATTTACACCCCTAATCAATACTTTTTGATTTCTACATTTTAACTATTACAACATATGATAAGATTTGACAATTTCACCGGAGACTCTTGAATTGTATTGCGGAAGCTTGATGAGTGTTCGGGCGTGTTCGGTTCTTCTCGCGACTTGATCCTTGCTCCGGGACGTCCATCAAATGTTTACCTAGCACCATCACACAAAGAATGGTTAGTGGATTGTCAATAATACATTTAAACTAGTATGAGAGTCGTTACACGTCGAAACAGAACGAACCAGGTCAAACGGCCCTATCTTAGGAGTACAAACTGCTGCAACTTATGCGCAACAGCTGTTCGGATCACTTTTACCCCTTCTAAAACCCAAAATCTGACTTCGACTTTTAAATAAGAAATTGTTCTACGCTCAGAGAGCTTTCCAGGCATATAAAGAACACCTCCTAACGATTTTTCTACGATTTTATATAAAATTTTGAAAATCAGGCTGTCAAGCTGTCTGAGTGAGCGGTCGTTCACCTTGACGCTGACACTTTTGAGGCTTCTGTAAAGGCCGAACGGCCGCTCACTCAGCCCGAGCAGCCGCTCACTGCTTCTACTGCTTGTTTGGTGATTTTAAAGCATGGGAATCATGTCGCAATCACATTTGATGATTCCCGAAACATAAATATTGACTTGCCGACTAAATAACCCTTTGTTCGACTGAAATTATAACCCGGTTCACGCCGCTATGACCCATTTCTTAGTTTTAGTGTTTATAGCGACTCTTACCCCATTTGACCCATTTAGACATTTAACTTAACCAAAACACCATTTGACCACGCGCAATGCATCTAGTTTATGTTGTCAGGTCATTAGACACTTGATCAACTAAAGTGTTTGTCCGATTTGTTCATTATGATTCCGATTATTAGATTTATCCTTTAGTAAATCTTTATAAATTCCCAAAATGCCCCTCCTAGCCAAATCTTTCGATTTAACCATTCGTGGCAACACTTCTTGGTTCAAACCCATTGCTTTTGACTCATTCACTTGTTTAAAAACCTCTAAGTCCTTCCGGATTTAGATTTTCACCTTTTCTAAAGTTTTCACTTGTTTAGTAAATTATAAGCGCATTAGCGCATACTATACATAGTTATGGAAATAACTTACTTGATTTGAACCCACACTTCATGTGGGTAGTTTTAGTACCCATGTTGCTTCGCCCGAGAGCGTTTAATAGCTACGGACTTACCGGGTGGCCTTCAACCATATCCATACCTTGTGTTTATCCTCCATGATTCTTAGCATCAAGCGTGCATGCACAAGTACATTTACCTGCGTGCTTTCCAGATAGACACATTAATTTCTCGGAAGTCAAATGATAATACTTTGCCATTTGATCCGCTTAAGCTCGTGAATCTTAATGCTTGGAATACAAGCATCAAGTGTTGGACTCAAATGATGAGGACTTCACCATTTGACCCGTTTAGACGCATAGTTCAAGATACTATATTACACAAGTTTTTACCTATGGTTCAAGTGACACAACTTGAGCCATTTAACATCATGTTTAACGATTTCATTCAATTGATTCCATTTGGATTAAAACATCATTTCTCACATACCTTCTTAATTGACCCGTTTGATGAATTTCACCATTCGGTCATAACTCATTGTCACAATTAAGATCGTAAACCACGTTTTGTTTTGAGTGCACATAAGGCAACTCATTTAATACTCCACCCCTTGGGATTTACCATTATCACATACACTAGATTTAAGACGAATGTATACAACAATTAAGCTATGTTATAGTCTAGTGGTGTAAGTACAACTTACCTCATATCCGTTCTTGCTTCCATACGCATTACTTGCATCCGTTTGACCCGTTTGCATCCCTAGTTCTTGTACCTAGGGACATGTCAAACTTGATTATTAGAATACATAACATGGAATTAATTCACTATCCATAAATCATGTATTCATTACCCATTTATAGCTAAATCCATAGCCATTTTCTTATATAGAATATGCAATTAACTTGGCTTATTACAAACCAATATCACATACGATTGATAGCTCTTACATGATTCTAACTTCTTAGTTTCACTAGTGTTCACCAAATTGGCATTTAATCAATCACGTGGTGTGCACCCACCAATTTGTTTAGTTTCAAAAGCTCAAGATTAGCCAAAGCATAACCATTTGTCTAATCATCATCATATTACATTATTTAGACCACTTTGCCTAAATTTCTCATATTAACAACTCCTAAGAGTCACAAAGATTACTAGATATAAGTTGATTCAACCTAGAGGTTAAACCCAAAAATTCTACACATATACATAAACATATGATCAAAATCAAATACACATATTAAGTGTGATTTGTTACCGGATTATACATGTGTAAGGCTCCCCAAGACTAGGGTAACCCATATTAACCATCAATTCCACGTTTTTATCAAAACCCTAGATTTTCATAGAAATCAAAAACGAATTATGGCATCAATTTTCGATCAATAAAAGGTACCTTGTTGTAGTTTAGACCTTAGTTGACTTGTTTTAGCCTAATGCACCCATTTGCCCCTTGATTTGGCTTGGATTTGACCTTGTTCTTGTGTTTTGGGGGTTTGAAGATCAAGGAGGTGAACCTCTTGATATTTGATTGATACACACACAAGTGTGTTTGTTCACTCTCAATTTACCATTTTAACATTTCATGTTTGACTAGTTGTCAGCCACAGCCCCTCAAGTTTTCCCCAAAGTCTTTGGTTGTTAAACTCAATTAACAAACTAGTTTCTAGTTTTATTCCCATAATAGGAAATAACCTAAAATTTTTTTTATTCGAGTCTCGTTTTAATATTTTTGCTAATCACGCCAAATGGCGTAATTAGTCGAAACAGATGATTTTGGGGTGTTACAAGTCTACCTCCCTTAAAGAGGTTTCGTCCACGAAACCTTTCTTGTTTTGTTGCTTTATTCACGCCAAAGAGCTTTATTGTCTCTAATCTAATTTGAGCACTGCTCCTTCCCTTGACATTCTATAGTTTAATAATTAGTACTATATACTCAGGGTTGTTACCCTTTACTCGGCCTTCTAACTTTTCGATTTTTATATGAAGGCCTCGACTTTATATCACTACTTTGAGTCACACTATTCTTTTGTTTAACTAGACGTTATTTCTTTGCATAACATCTATTTACATACCCTTACATGGTATTCTAGCTACTCATGTATTATTTTTTATAGATCCGCTTTAGAACCGCATACTATCCCCGTCTACTATTATCCCGTAGGATGTAATGGTTTAAGGGTCCATTCTATCATGCACTTTAAGGCATCTACTGGGTTACCCAGGTGTGCATATGTATACATATCTATGCACCTATTAACACAAGTAATCTGTCTTGGTTTCCAAGACTAACCCGACTTTTTAATATGGCCGTTTTTCTAATCCCTTGGATTCATCCCCGAATCCAACTCTATTTTATTTTTGGTTCGCTAGAATGTTATAACAAACTTTGCTTTACAGTAAAGCCTTCTTTTCCTTGGCTAATCATATTTTAGGAATTTGCCATCTATTGGATTTCCTCAAGTTCCCGTTTTACTAACTCGGTTGGTGGTCATTGCCCCCAACCGACCCGTTTAAAGACTTTTGAGTTTTAGATTTCAAATCGTTTATATATTTAGAACGCCTAGTTTCTAAAAGTCCTCTTTCTGGTTACCGATCTCAATATAAATTGAGGTCGGTTTTCTTTTCATAAAACACGGTGTAGACTGGTCGTTACTACATATTGTATCGACTAATCTCATGTTATCACGGTTTGCATCAGATTGTAATAACTATACAATCCAACCGTTATTATAATTTGCATTAAATTGTACCAACTATACAATCTAATGTTATTGCAGTTTACACTTTTTCATCCTTAACCCGAGGGTTGAATGATTTACTGATTTGTCACGGCCCAAGACCGCTGTTTATGATCATGTTTTTGCACTTTTATTCAACCAAGTTCATGACTTTGATTGAGAGTTTAACTGCCTTGGTCTCAAAAACCCGCTCGGGATTGCTTATACCTCGGCTTATTAGTGTATGGGGATGCGTCGGTCTCTACAACCCGCTCGGGATTGCTTATACCTCGGCTTATTAGTGTATAATTTTGTCACTGACCCGAAAGTCTAGTTGACCCATGGGTTTATCATGGACCATGTCCGTTGTTTCTGATTTATCAACCAAAACCGTAGTTATGATTTATTTACAGAAGCAATACCTCGGCCTCTACAATCCCCACGGGCCGCTTATACCTTGGTTTTTCCTTCCCTCTTTGTTTATCATGGCCCTTCGGACCATATTCGACATTTAAACACGATCAAAACCATCATACACTTAAACATACGTAACCGAATAAGAATAAAAAAATAAAATATTAATGCAATGAGTTGAACTTCAAATGTAATATTGTTGTTTGAATGTAAAATAAAAGAATATCTAAAGAACATTTTCAAAAAAAAATATATATATATATCGAAAATTGTTTTGTATGTTGGCTAGCAGGTGGCTCATAAATGCATAACAAAATCTCCTTGTCTTACTTTCTTTGATTTATTTTACAATTTTTTAAGTTGAATACTCCATGTTCATAATATCCAAAATAATTTTGTACAGCGATGTCACCTTCACTAAATAATCTCGACAACCGCTATTATCGCTCACAACCTCATTTTTTCTGCATATGTTTCTATTTGATGTTTGTGGTTACCGGAAAGTCGTGTATGACCAACAGGCCACCTGTTGTCACCGCCGCCGTTCGGCGATCACCGAAATACGTCCAACTCGGTTCTTCGTTCATCGATTCTTGGGTTCTTCACATGTTTGTTTTTAAAAAGATCACATGTTTGCTTCAAATGCTTGCTTGCTCTTCTTCTCACTCATTCTTGTCGTTGAATTCTCGTTTCTATCTTTAGTAAATGATAAAGATGAATTTGAACATAAAAAATAGTTATGGTTTAATTTACAGAGAAAGAGAATACTTATAAAAATATGAGACCATGAATTACAGGATTTAAATTAGGGGAAATGGAATTTAATAATCTCAACTTTTGGGGGTTGGAAGGCAGCAGTCCCAACTTGAAAGTTGTAACACAGCAGTCCCAACTTGTCAACCTTTATATTTTGTTGGTCCCAGACTAACCTCAGTTAGTTTTCTCTGTTAAGTGCCACGTTGGCATCCCACGTGGCATTCCTACGTGGCAAAAAGTGTGGAGCTGTAAAAAAAAGGGTGGGCCCATTATCCACCATCTTCATCATCTTCACCACCACCACCACCACCACCACCACAACCACAACCACCACCACCACCACCGTCATCTTCACCACCACCACCACAACCACCTGCCACCACCGTCATCTTCACCACCACCACAACCACCTGCCACCACCGTCATTTTCACCACCACCACCACCACTACCATCTTCACCAAACCCACTTATAAATACCACGAATCGTTTATAAATACCACGAATTAAAGCCATATAATCATTCCTGCATCTTAGTCGATCCATTCTGTGCAAAAACCCCCCCATCAAAAACATCCAAATCAAGCTCCAATTCGTTGGTTTTATGCTCGGTGTCCAAACACCCTTTTTAATCGATTACACCTCGAAAACGAACAGGTTAGTGTGATTATTTAGTATGGTTTTGTTCGGAATTCGTTTTTCTATAATAGCCCGAACATTAATTTGATTAACGGGTTCAAATCGTTGGTCAATTGATCGAGTATAGAATTAGGGTTCTTCGTGGTTGGTGGTTGGTGGTGGTGGCAGGTGGTTGGTGGTGGTGGCAAGTGGTTGGTGGTTGGTGGTTGGTGGTGGTGGTGGTGGTTGGTGGTGGTGGTGGTGGTTGGTGGTGGTGGTGGTGTTGGTGGTGGTTGGTGGTGGTGTAGGTGGGGTGGTGTGGCACATAACAAGTGGGGCCCATGTTTTTTGCCAGCTGGACATATACTGTGCCACGTAGGACTGCCACGTGTGATGCCACGTGGCACTTAACAGAAAAACTTAACTGGGGTTAGTTTGGGACCATTAGAATAAAAACATTGACAAGTTGGGACCGTTATATTACAACTTTCAAGTTGGGACTGCTCCCTTCCAACCCCTCAAAGTTAGGATTATTACATTCCATTTCCCCTTTAAATTAAAGGATAACTACCAAATTAGTGTAAATTACTAAACAACCCTTTATAAATAATAAAAAAAGAAAATTAGATTAGTGGCTAGAATTGGTTCTTATGGTTCTTAAATTCCAATTGGTTCTTATTTGATATATAAATATATATATAGGGCAATTTTAATTTGCAAACTACCCTCACTTAAGCAAACCAAAGAAACCCAATTGAATGGCTATGGTTTTTCCACGTCTATTATCCTAAAGATTGGAAAGGGGTATTATAGACATTATACATCCCCTCACTATCTATCTCTTTTTCTATAGGTACTACACAATGACTTTAACCTAAAAGTCTAGTTTATGTGCCCAATCTTTCATGTTTCCACTCAACTTATCATCACCACCACAAAACAACAATCTATAGAATTCGATGAGCACTACCATCTCACATTATTTTAATAAACCAATTTGTAAATCCAGTCACCTTCTCCCTCACAACAAATCTGGGCGTTGTCATTGTTTGAACGTTTGTCGTTGGTTGCATATCGTCGGAACAGATCTGGTGTTTTCTTTCCATAGCTAATGTTCTATATCTCACTCTGTTTGTCATTGTTTGAATGCCGTCAGAACAGATCTAGTGTTTTCTTGCTATGGGTACTGCTCTAGATCCGACTATGTTTGGTATTTTTTTTGTTTGGATGATAGTGAATCGAATGTTCAGTGTTGTTGCAATGGTGGTTCTGGTGGATGTGGAAGGCGAGTCAACAATTGGTAGATGATTTTGCGACGGGGACGGTGGTTTAGTGTTTATGAAAAAACGTTGTTCGTTCGGTGGAGCAAGAAGAACCGAGGTAAATATCATTATAATGTTTTTTAAGATCTAGATCCGGGTTTTGATGAAGTTGGCGCTCAGTCGGAACAGGGTTATGATTTGATTTGGATGCTGTGAATTATTTTTGTTTGTTGAGTTTTTGTTGTGTTTGGGATTGAAGGGCTGATGTTTTTTTATATGTTATCTGAACGATCCGGAAGCGACTAAGAGGACGATTGTCGATGGATGGTTGCATACCAGAGATATTCGGGGTACATTGATGATGATGAGCTTTTCATTGTCGATCGATTGAAGGAGTTGATCATGTACAAAGGATTTCAAGCTGCTCCCGCTGAGCTTGAAGCGTTGTTGCTTACACATCCTGATATATCAGATGCCGTTGTTGTCCCGTGAGTTTGATATATCAACAAAAAAACTCAACCAACAACAATCCACAACATCCAAATCAAATAACAATGTGTTTATTTATTTATTTGTATATCAAAGCTTGTTTTTTGTCTAAAAACATTTGTTTTTTATTTAAAAACATATGTTTTTCTTGTTTGGGTTATAATTTATCATATGTTTTCATTGTTTGGTTATAATTTATCATATGTTTTGTTGTTTGTGTTATAATTTATCATATGTTTATAGTGTTATAGTTATAAGTTATATCTTTTACTTTGATGCTTGAAACATGTGTTTCTCGAACATATTACAAAAACATCTGTTATTGGAGGCTTGAAACCTAGTAACATCAGTTTTTTTCTTAAAATTTGAATTTATTTTAGAGAAAAAAATATAAATCTATATTAATAAAATAGAAAGGAGAGACTAAAAATTTGTTTATTTACAGAAGAAAGAAGTCTATTGATGGAAAATGATAGGCTGCTCTTTTTGTCAGTCAAAAGCATATGTAAGTGAGAGAACAAAAAAAAGGTTGGACAAAACTACCCTTTCTTCACTAAATAACTATTTTTTTATCTTGATCAAAATCCATAAGAGATCACAACCATAGATGTATGAAAATGGATGGTTAGGATGAGGGTTTTATGGGTTTTCTTAAGTGGGGAGGGTTTTTAAATTATCCCTCCCATATATATATATATATATATATAAAGAGAGAGAGAGAAAGTATATGGAGGAAACCCCCTCAAATGAAAAAACTCTAGGAAACCCATCACTTGGCCCATGTTGTGCCACATCATTCCAGCCAAGATTTCATAATATTATATTAAGAAGGGTAAGATGGACATTTACACTATCCCCCTTCTCTATCTCCATATATATATGTTTTCCCTCTTCTCTCTCTCTCTATTCTTTTTTTTTCAAATTCAGATTCAAATCTCAATCCTCTCTCTAGGATAATGAACCACCTCCCACCATATACACCACCATCAACCACCTTAACCACCACCGTCTACCACCACCATCATTGCCTAACCAATAAACACAACCACCATCATTTATCGTCTGAAAAATAACACATCACCACCACCTCCATCGACCACAGATCTGTTAGATAAACAGAGCAATATTTGTTAAATAAACACAGCACCACCACCTCCATCTCTACTTTGTGAATCGTCTGTTTTTCTGGTACCGTCTCTGTTTTTGTGAATCGTCAGTAACCTTTCTGAGTATTATTATTATTATTATTCCTTCATGTTTTTGAGTTCTGTGACACAGTTGATAACGTCTAATGGCTCCATTTTGTAGGCATTTTATGATCCAGATCTGGTTTGAGATCAATGGAAGTTCCGGTACTGTTCTCGATTCTCTCTCTCCTCTTCCCTCTCTTTTCTGGATCTGGATCAAGTATTCGAGTCGTCTCCGGGTGGATAACGTTGGAACGATAAGAACGAACAATATTATTGTTATTATTATTATCCGCCGAAGATTAACTGTTTGCCGGAGATTAACTGGTCTGATGATGGAACGATAGTGAGTTTTTGTTGTTTTAACATTGAATCTGTGTATTGTTGTCTCCCTTCATGAACTTGGTGTCTGGGTGGGTTGTGGTTAAGGTTTGGTGGATTGCTTGATTGTTTTTTATTATAAATAAGCTTGGGTCAAAAATGACGCTACTTGCCTCGAAAACAGAGAGGTGAGAACTTTGTTTTCTTTCTATTTGCTTTTCGTAAGTACTGCTGGGTTCATCCCTACTTTTTTCTTTTTCTTTATTTTTATTATTATTATTTATTATTATTATTAGACTATATTAATAATAGACTGTATTTGAACAGTAGATTGCCACCACAATTGATTTTAAGGGCATAGTTGTAATTTTGCAAGATTTGATTGATTATTATTCTATTATATATGTGATGTTTTATGGGTGTGTAACGCGTGCATCATTATCAGACACCATAACCATACGCGTCTGCCTTTCCCGCCTTTCCCTTACACGTGATTATCATCCACGCGTCTGCCTTTCCCTTACCTCTCTCTCTCTCTCAACCTCTCTTTATCAAAACCCTACTTATCTCTCATCTCTCGTAAACCATCACCGCCTGCTTCTCCTAATCAACCGATGTAGGTGGGTTTTGCTGTGTAGCTATTGTGTAAGTCGTCACTACCGAATACCCACGGTGGCTTCTCCTAATCAAGGGCCGGATGTGGGTAGGCGGCCGCCGGTCTAGGCTTCAATGATGAGGCGCGGAGGTGGGTTTTGCTGTGTAAGTGATGTTTAAGTCATCACTACCGACGGTTGCTTCTTCTAATCAAGGGCCGGATGTGGCCGGAGGCCGGTTTGGGCTTCAACGATGAGGTACTGTGCTTGTGTGCATACTGTGCTGATAGCCATGTTTTCGATGACAATAAGTCTTCCGTTCCATTGTTTTTCCACCTGACGGTAAGAAAATTTGTTTAAGTGAAGCCTTCATTAGGTAGCCATGGAATCTGAACTATGATCAGATATTCGTATGTTTATATGTGGATATATGTTATGATTTGTTATTGTTATGGTTTTGATGTTGCTAGCTGCTGACTAGATGAGATTCGTATGTTTATATATTGATAGATGCTAGGATTTGTTGACCTGATTATGATTTATGTAGATCTGTTGTTTGTGGTTGGATTTTGGGTTGATGTGTGTCAAGTTTGGAATATGATGTGGCTAGGTCTGTTGATTTAGTGTTATGCTTGCTTTGATATGTCGTGTTGTATGATTTGTGGATTTTGCTTTGTACATCAAGTTTTGTGTGGTATCGGTAACTGATGTGCCGCGTGCGTTTGTTTGATGATTCCAACTGATCAGATCTGATTGCAAAGGATGAGACGGTGGTGGCGTCGCCTTTGTCACCAATCACAGGTACAAACCTCAACTCAGCCTCTTTTTGCACCCGTCCCATTCACGCCATGGTGGGCGGTGTACAGCAGCGTTATTGGGCGTGAATGGTGGCATTAACGCACCATTACGCATGGTCTAACGAGGGTGGTCACTTTAGCATTACCCATTCAAAGTTGGTTGATAAATTTTGTGGTTTGAAAACAGGGGAAACTCAAGTGAGAGGTAAGATCACAGTGCTCAAACCAGGTCCTCATGGGTTCCATATTCATACTCTTGGTGATACCACCAATGGCTGCAACTCAACCGGTACTCCTTACACTCTACAGAACCACTTTTTGCTCAAAAAAAATTTATGTTTCATTTATGAATTTTGTAATTGACCTAGGATTTTGACTTTTTTAGTTAAATTGTTAGATAGGTTCATTTATAATTTTGATTCATTTTTTAGAAAGTTAAAGTTTCACCTACGAATTGTGAAATTGACCTATGCTTTTGACTTTTTAGGTCAAACTGTTTGACTAAATAATTCATAATTTTATCCTTCATTTAGGACCTCATTTCAATCCGTTGAACAAAGAACACGGAGCTCCTTGGGATGATACACGCCACGCAGGCGATTTGGGTAACATTGTTGCTGGCCAGGATGGTGCGTGCTCTATTGCTCTAAGACTGTCGAATTTAAGCTTGATTAGGTCAACGACCAATTGGCGTTTTCATTTTGTTGGTTCCATTATATATGAACACATAAATAAATTATTACAGTCTTATTTAGGGATGATGATTGGAAGCCATGAAATGAAAAGAAATAGTGTATTCGATTCGAGTATTATTATTTGTTGAAGTCAATTAAGAAAAAGATTGATTACTATAGGATTCATGGGATTGAAAATGTGTATAATATGGCTCATTTGAATAAGGAATTATCCGCGTATTGGGCGAAATTGACGTTGATTCGCAAGTTGATGTTGTCGCATCTGGAAGTCGAGTGGATATGGTGGATGGATAGTGATGCATTGTTTAGTGATATGGTGTTTGATCTTCCGTTGTCGAAGTATAAAGATCATAACTTGATTATTCATGGGTACCCGGATTTTGTTATTTCATCAGAAGTCTTGGATTGCTTTGAACACTGGGGTTTTTGTTTAGGAATTGTCCGTGGTCGTTGGATTTGCTTGACAGCTTTTGAAGCTGATGATCAGTCAGCTTTGATATATTTGTTGATTACGAAAGCTGAGTGGATGAAGAAGGTTTTTATTGAGAATTCGTATTTTCTTCACGGGTATTGGGCTGGTTTGGTGGATTGGTATGAAGAGATGATGGAGAAGTACCACCTAGGTTTGGGTGATGAAAGATGGCAGTTTGTGACGCATTTTGTGGGGTGTGAGCCGTGTGGGGGCTATGGGGATTATCCAGTTCAGAGGTGTATAAGTAGCATGGAAAGAGCGTGTAATTTTGCGGATAATCAAGTGTTGAAGCTGTATGGTTTCAGGCACAGGGGACTTTTGAGCCCTAAGATCAAAAGGATTAGAAATGAAACTGTGACACCGTTGGAGTATGTTGATCAGTTTGATATTCGGCATTCGGCTCAAGCTACTACTAGCAACTGAACTGAAGCATTATTGGCCTCACGAGGTGAGTAGGTGACAATCTTTAGTGATTTTACTTTTTTTTATGGGTTTGAGTTTTAAACATGTTATAGTTCATTTTATTGCCGCTGTATTTTATTTGGTTCATAGCAAGGTACAATTCTTTTGTTAAAAGTGACTATGAATTTGATATTTATTTTGTCTACTTGCCTGACTATCTAAGCAGTTAATATCGGTGATATATCGGTAATATAGGTCCGGTATATCGGTTATCGGTAACCAATCATGATTGCAAGATGTTGCTTCAAGACTATGTTTAAATTTAAAATTGAATTGACGTCGCGCAACGCGCGGCGGGATAAAAACCTAGTTATTATTATTATTATTCATTTCGTTGTTTTGCTGTTTTGCTTTTGGTAAGCAGACAAAGCACTATGCTTTTGTCTTGTACTCTTTATTATTTAATTTTATTATTATTATTATCTTTATTATTTAAGATTCCGTGGAAGGTGTTTAAGATTGCCTTTGGTGAATGTTGTTATATTATTATTATTATTATTATTATTATTATTATTATTATTATTATTATTATTATTATTATTATTATTATTATTATTATTATTATTATTATTATTATTCATTTCGTTGTTTTGCTTTTGGTAAGTAGACAAATGTGTATTTTATTTAATATTGTTATGGCATGTGAAAGTGTTATGAACTCGTCTAGGGTGCATGTATTTTTTTGCGGTCCTAGTCTTGTATGCTCACACACGTTAGTGATGCTAAGACATGCTTCTATATGCCCAACTAACAATTGTTGCGGTCCGAGTATTTTTTGTTTCGTTGCATACCAAGTGTTTGATCAAATGCTTGAATGAAAAAAAAACCTTATGTTAACCTTTTTGATTTTTTTTATTATTATTTTGTTTATGTTAGATTGTTATTGGATTGGGGACATGAGGTTGATAGATCACTAATGGTGCATGTCTATTTTTTGCGGTTCGAGTCTTGTATGCTCACACACTTTAGTGATGCTAACACACGCTAGTATATGCCCAACTAACAGGTGTTAGGGTCCATATGACATACGTTATTTTCAGTAAAATATATGTTTTAGAATATGCTAACACATGCTACTGATGTAGTTGTATTAAAATAGTTGTAAATTTGAGTATGATATACTTGGCACTGCAGATTTGATGTTGCTTTATACACATGTTAGTGATGCTAACACATGCTAGTATATACCTAACTAACAGGTGTTAGGGTTTTTGTATTCTTTTTAATAAATTTTTGGCAAGTGAAATTGTTATGAACTCGTATAGGGTACATGTCTATTTTTTGTGGTACGAGTCTTGTATGCTCACACACGTTAGTGATGCTAACACATGCTAGTATATACCCAACTAACAGTTGTTAGGGTCCATATGACATACGTTATTTTTAGTAAAACATATGTTTTAGAATATGCTAACACATGCTACTGATGTCTTTTATTATATTATATATTTCATGAATATGAGGATAATTTTTTGGTATATCGATTTGGATTGGTTATGATTTGATTTTTTAAATTTATTATTGTTGGATTTCAAACCCTATTAATCGTATTTGAGTAGTTGTATTAACATAGTTATAAAATTAAGTATGATACACTTGGCACTGCAGATTTGGTGTTTGTTAAAACACATGTTAGTGATGCTAACACATGCTAGTATATGCCTAACTAACAGGTGTTAGGGTTCATATGACATACGTTAGTATATGCCCAACTAACATGTGTTAGGGTTCATATGACATACGTTATTTCAGTAGAACATATGTTTTAGAGTACACTACACATGTCAGTGATGTCTCATTATGTGTTTTGGAGAGGCCAACTAACACGTGTTATCTTTTTTTTATAGGTGAAGAGATGTTTTTGTGTTAAAGATGAAGATGGGCATCAAGAACGAAGAATAGCTAGATCTTTTTTATGTTGTTATCATAGTTTTTTTATCATTCGCAAATAATTATGTTTGTACGAAAAGTTTTTTAATACATTTTTAGTATTGATTGTAATGAGCATTTTTTATCATTTCTTAATTAAATATACATTTTATATGTTCTTTTTATGTTGTTCTTTTTATGTTGTTCTTTTTAGTATATGTCTGTTAACACATGTTAGGGATGTGTCACACGAGGTCAGAATTTTTTATCACAGCACTAACGTATGTTAATATCGGTGCTGGAAAAGTGCCATAAAGTAGGAGAGAGATGATTTGACAAATGTCAAATCAACCTTTTTAAACCTAGGATTCAGAAAATTTAAGTGGCCCACTTGCTTATTTAAGATTACCATATTAGCCTTGCTCTCATTTATAACCACATAATCCAGCTTGCTTTATATTATTATATAGAATTAATCAAGGACCATTGATCAAACATGATCAATGGTCATAATAGAGTTTGCAGGGTTTTTACAAAAGATAGAGTTTCCATAATATCCATACCCTATATATATATATATATATATATATATATATATATATATGTATGTATGTTTAGGTTCCTGTACAAAGGCCAAAATGTGTGAGAAAGGCGAGAAGGCTTCTGATTGCGAAACGTGGCACATGGTCTTTGGGCAATTTAGTAATTTTGACATACTATTAAAAAAAGATTATAACTTTGGGATTCGCATTCTTCTTTGCCTTAGTTTCTCAACATTCATTGGCTTGGAGAAATAGTTATCCCTTAGTGTAACCCTCTGATTCTGTCTGTAATATGGCACATAAGGAACCCCCCCCCCCTCTCTCTCTTTCTCTCTCTAGGTTTATACCCCTTTCTCTTCTTGATTTAATCAACTTTAAAACATTTTGTCTTGAATCATATCAGTTTCTAGATCTCGATTGATGTGTCTGGGTTTTCACCTTATGGGTTTTGTTTATTATTTGATATTGTCCAAAAAGACTCTTCTATTTCTAATGGTAATGCATTGTTCATCTAATTTGTATCCAATATCACATATGCTGATATGCAATAGAATAGGATATTTAAATCAGTCTTTCATATTTAATAAAGGCTGATATAATCATATATATGTATTCATTAGTCGCACGCAAAAGAAATCGCGAAGTGTTTTATATTCATACTAGGGGTGTTTTATATGAATATGACTTATCAAAATTTCGCATATACAAATCGAGAAGTGTTTTATATTCATACTAGGGGTATTTTATATGAATATGACTTATTTTAAAAATGTCCTAATATTCATACTAGGGTGTTTTATATGAATCACAATCCTATTAAAACACCCTTGGCTGAAGTCACTGCATAGGTACTGAGTGGATGTAACATAGCTATACTTTTGTTAATTCAACATATTGTTTTAAGAGTTTACTATGAAAAACACCCATTTGTAAAGGATGCTATAAACGGTTCTATACTACCACACAAGAGGCCAAGTTGTATAAAGTACAACACACAAAAAAAAAGTAAAAGTCTACAACACATAAAAAAAGTAAAAGTCTGATGTCCGTAAGCGCCTTTCGTTTACTATTTGTACGCATAACACCCTTCGACTTCTCATATGTAAACCTTCATATTGTTAGTTTACAATTTCATATAAAACACTCCGCTAACACGGTTATTTAAAATCTTACCTTTCATTATTTGGTTTTCAGTTTCTCCGTTCCCTCTTTCAGATGAGCTTATATCATCGTTCAAACACTCCGATTAAGCTTTCTTCATCCAAGTACCTAAACACGCGATAAACAATAAAAAACTCCAAAATGTTATTTGACGATAGACACCTAAAACAAATCAATCGGAAGTTTAGATTTTGTAAAGAATCATAAGTTCTGTAGGTCAGCTGGATTTATTTGGTTGATTTTGATTGTTGAACATTATCTTCCATGGTTGAAGAGTTTTAGGAAATGAGAGAGAGAGAGCAACATGTTTGAACATAATCTTCCCGCGCCTTGTCATGTTGCAGTGGTGACGAGGGATGAGCGTGGCAGCGTGAGTGTTGAGGTCTCGGATTTTCTTCCGTGACCCCTCTGCTTGATTGTTATCACCCGCGTGACCCTTACCAGCGCGGTGGACGTTTTTGACCAAATGACCGAGCTGACCAGACTTCAGCGCGGCATCAATCTCAGGACTCCGGAATCCATGCATCTGGTTGAAGGATTTCTCAGAGGAGGCGTATATCTTGGCGGAGTGGACGAGTTCGTCCCAGGACTCCGGAATGCCATCTTTGCCTGTAAGTCATTTCATGAGCTCCGGGATGCGCACGTTGTGTATGAACGCTGCTCGCGTGAGCTCCTCCCCACAGCCTATTTGCAAGGCTTCTTTGTTGAACCGGACGATAAAATCTTCGATTGACTCATGATCATGACGGCGGCACAACAGAATGTGCGCCTTATCTTTTTTGTGTTTGCGCAGATGTGAAAAATGACTACCGAACTTATCGGTAAGGTCGTCAAAGTCCTTGACGCTCTCCGCGGGGAGGTTGTCGAACCAGACTCTGGCTGCGCCTGTTAAGGTTTGGGCGAATAAGTGGCACCAGACCTGGACGGGCCAGTCAACCGACATTCCGGCGCATTCAAAATCATGAACATGATCATCAGGATCACGCAGGCCATCATATCTACCGATGCTGCTAGGAAGCTTGGCTTTCCTTTGGATTTTGGCTGTTGCTATGCGAGCGATAAACTTTGATTTCTCAGCGAAGGACTTTGGTCTGAATGGCTTGACCAAGTCATCGTCCTCGTCGTTGTGGCGTGAACGATGAGTATGTTTCTTTCCTTTGTGGCTGGAGTCGCTATTAGATGACTCGTAGCCATCTGACTCGTCACGTGACTTTGCGTAGCCCCGAGCTCTGGCGTCCCCGCCGAGCTCCTCGCTACGACCGTCACCACGGTCGGCTGAGTCCTTGTTTTTATACCCCTTTTTCGGTGGGGTATCATAAGTGAGTGTCTTGCCCTTCTTTTTAGCTTGTTGCAAGAGTTTTCGCTGGTAAATGGCGGCACTCTTGGTGTTCTGACGGAGGAGCCATTGGTCTGGGTCCTCTTCTGAACTAGCACCACTGTCATCATCGGAGTCCACGTCACGAACCTCGAGAGCTGGCTTCTCGAGTCGTGACGTGGGTTGTTTAACGACGGTGCGTGGTGTGGTTTCGTTCCCCGGGGGTTGAGTGTCAACTTCCCCAGTCCGGTTGACGACAGAAGTGTTAGGGTTGGGTTCAGCCATGGGTGGGTTTAAAAGATGAAGAAAAGAGTTGTTCTAACCGTTGGATGGCGCCAATGAAGAAACAATAAGTATCACGGAGGTTATCACTAATCTCCGTGTGGTTTATACTTATGTGACGTCAAGAATAATCCTTTATCCTAACCTCTTGGTTTAACCCGTGTAAGAATGGAATGTGAGTGAGCGTGTGTATTAGTAAATGAGGACACAAGATGTAAGTGGTTCGGTCGGAGGGTGACCTACGTCCACTGTGAATAGTCGGAGTATTATTATCGAGAGAGTATAAAAAGTTACAAGTGATCTAGTACTAAGTTACAATGAATATTTTTTCGATCCTTTGTCAAGGAGATGTATCCTCTTATTTATAGGGGAACTCGTGGGCCTAGAAGAGGGGCCACGAGAGGCTAACCCCACTTGGGCCCATTCAGAAGCCCAAGAAAAGGTCTTCCAGGAAAATGGCGGCAAAAGGCAGATCACTGTGGATGACGTCAGGTTACTGTCCGGTCGTTGATGGGGGCGGACACGTGGCAGCCTCTGATTGGCGGACGGCGGCGTTCGCCTGGCTACAGTAGTTGACCATGCTTCTGTCACCTGATGTGACGTCTGACGGCAGCAGGGGATGTCTGCTGGTTACTGTTGACGACGGTATGGTGGAAGCATGGACACAGTCATGTCGCCGTTCCTGTCAGTAGTGGTTGTACCACTCCTGCCACGTGTCGCCTTCCTGTTGGCGCGTACTCTGTCAGAGATCCAGCTGAATCTTCCTTTTGTTTATCTTCTGTACCTCGTACCAAAAGTGGTAAGGGGATATTCCACGCGTGCGTGCACGCGCTTGTCTGCTGCTGTGTGCTAATATTGCTTGGCGTCCTTGCGCACTGGCTTGTGGCTTGTTCTCCGCCTCGCCGGCTCTGCAGGATTGGAGGCCACTAGCGCCAGGATTTCAGTTTAGATGGATAGGCGCGCCGCTTCCGCCTGGATTAGGCTCTCTATCCCTTCAATGTCTATTTATACCCCAATAAGATCAAATCAATCAATAAATTACATAACACTTATTACCATATTGCCATCACTCAATCTCATCCACTCATTCAAAGATCTAAGGGCTCAAAACACTTCTTACACTTCTCACAAAAAACACCCTTTGTATAGGATCCCTACCCTATATATATATATATATATATATATATATATATATATATATATATATAGGTTTTAATGCGAGAAAAGGATTAATAATTCATTTTTAAAAAATAAGAATATATAAGAAAATTGTTGAAACGTGTTGTTTATTCATCAATCTTAAAAATAAAACAAACATATGAAGCAATTTCATTAATTTATATAATCTCCACATGTACAAATTATGTGTAGGAAAATTATTCACGCATAATATAACGCATGTGTAGGAAATAGTTTAAGCCTTAAAAAAAATATTTGGTTGCCTTAATTTAATGAGTTTTTGTATATAAAAACATAAACATTGATATATAAAAAATAAAAAACTTCAAAAATACATGAACCATTACTAATAAAAAAGTAGATTAGGTTTCTTCCTGCACTAAAACATTCTTTTGAAAATAACCTAACCCTAAAAAAATTTTTTTTAGGTTTCTTCCTTCAATATATATATATATATATATATTGAAAAAAAATACAAAAAAACTTAAAAATTTTTTTTCCTGCATATAAAGCAGTCATTAAAGCAAAATTTTATTTTTTTTTACTTAGAGAAATTTGTAGTGAATGGTTCTCACAGTTTTTAATTTGGGAAAAGGTTCTCATTTAAACCAGATCATATATATATATATATATATATATATATATATATATTAATTGAGGTTTAGTATTAAAAAAACTGATTTTGATTGAATTTTTCATTTGTTCTTACAATTAGGGCTGTTCACGAGCCGAGCCGATCCGATCGGAGCTTTGCTCGTGCTTGGCTCGTTTACAAACCGAACCGAGCGGAGCGGCTCATTTATAATCGAGCCGAAAATCTAACGAGCATTCTTCGAGCGAAAAATTTCTGAGCGAGCGCCGAGCGTGAATCGAGCGGAGAATAATATGGACGATTATAAAATTGGGATGTTTCCTTCGATCTTTTCATTGTTGGGTGACAACTAAGGTCAAAATGTCTGATGATAACACTAATATTGAGATCCCAGTGTCCAAGGATGAGGCTTAGATTAAGGCTGGTGAAGTGATTAGCATACGTCAGACAATAGTTGTTGCATTGTGATGTAGGTGTGATATCAAGCGACAATTAGCGATGGACGACTATTAACATAAAAAAGTCAAGACTGTCACCTTATGACTTATTGTTTTACTATTAAATCTAGTGTTAATTTTTATATTGTGTTAAGTGGGTTGATTATATTTTGTTTGCATATACTGACTCAAATCCAATATAATCTTATATATAAAGCCATAAATTTATCTGTAAATTGTGTGTATATTTATTAATATCCTTTGTGTCTGTATTCAAAACATATTCAAAAGTTACTACAATCCATTGCCAAATTTGGGCTTGTGAGTAAAATAATAAGAAATAATGGACTTGATATAAAATAGGCTATCTCTTTCAAAATAGTCTCAAAAAGGCCAATGTAGTAGTTGGGGTTCAAAGATCATAGGCCTTTATGAAAACAAACAATTTGTCATCATTAATTTGGCTCTACACCGGCTTAAATGCACAATTAACAATCTTTTTTTTTACGGCAAATGTTACTCTACTATATTTTACTCCAAATAAACAAATATTACAATAAACTCTCTCCTTGTCTAAGATTGAACCTAGGACATTCCCTCTAAAAAGCATATGCCTCTACCAAATCGGCTATCCCCACATAAACAATCTCTTTAATTATAATTTTACAAGTCTAGGGTACAAGAAACTATATTTTATTAAATACAATTAGTAATCACACATAGACACAAAAACACGACTTTCATACTAATTAATTGTATTTGAGCCTCAATCGATACCAAATTATCAACAAAGTTTTATTTATCAAGTTTTACCTCTTTAGATACTTTATTAAGCTTGTTACCGTATCCGACCTTAAATCTCTCTCAAAAAGGTTTAAATACATTACATTTTTAAACTTGGTAGAGTGTGTTGTTTGTTTAACATGGTCATTTATGAGTAAGTGTTTTCTTGAATGTGTTTCAGTTTTCTTGTTTCTTGATCTAGGATGTTAACAATGATATTCATAAAATTCTGGTTAAGATAACGACGATGCAATGACAACTACACACTATATCACACAAATAGCAAAACTATTGGCATGGTCTAGAGATAGTAGAATGTGGACAAACTTTACCACTATCCCGAGAATCCTGGATAAAAATTTATAAATCATGTTGTTTGTTATTTCCTAATTATTATTTTATATTATTTAAAAAAGTGCCTTAACTTTTTAGTGCTATTTAGGCCCTGAAAAAGTTATGTCTATTCCTGACGGTTTGAGTCTAGGGGTGTTATTGTTTAACATGACATGAAATTTGCGGGTCCAGGTTAGTATAAACG
This sequence comes from Ambrosia artemisiifolia, assembly GCA_032199755.1. Taxonomy (NCBI): domain Eukaryota; kingdom Viridiplantae; phylum Streptophyta; class Magnoliopsida; order Asterales; family Asteraceae; genus Ambrosia; species Ambrosia artemisiifolia. The sequence continues at coordinate 42,813,590 of CM063521.1, read as the reverse complement.
AGTTTCGGGTCATTTCTGCTGAACCAACAACCTATTTAGCTAAATTGGTCGTGACTATCTTAAACGAAGATGATCAGTTGCCCCATTTATCTTTTTTTAATTTCTTAAATGTGTTCTATGTAATAAGTTAAATTGGTTGGGTATTTTGTGTCTCTATTCAAAACATATAATTGAAAAAAAAACATATAAGAGATTCACATAAGATTTCATAATTAAATGTAACTTTTTTATGAACGATTGTATTTTATTTTTCTGAAAACGTAAAATTTGAGCACTAATACGTGAAAAATTAAAAAAAAATTGAGTTAAACAGCTTGTGAGTTTATGTTAACTCAATGACCTTGTGATGTATTGGCAATCCAATGACCTTCCAATGTGGAGGTTATGTGTTGGATTCTCTCTTAGAGATTTTTTTATGGGTTGAGCCAGAAGTTTTACCACATTGTGTCTTGGACGGTGGGTTTCATCTGGAATGTGGGGTCGGGTCACCATGCCAGCATCGTCTGCCTTTGCAGGCATGGGTGACCTTTAGAGCCGGCCCCAGCGGTGGGCGGGCCGCACCCTGGCCAAGGCACGTTTTTTCCGAGGGCACTAGATTAATATATATATAACGGTGGAAGCAAAAGATAATCATTATATACTCTAGTCCAATTGGTTAGCCCCTCTATTCCCAATAATCATATTCTCTTATAAGTTATAACCAAAGTTCGATTCTCGGCCCTTTTGTTTTTGTGTTTTTTTTTTGCTTTCACTATGATTTCCTTGGATAAACACAAATGGGCTATTGACAGTCAAATGATTCAAAACCATAATTATAGCAACTAATAATCCTACAAACATAATCTATTCAACTTTAGATTTAACAGATGAACGGATAAAAAAATACATACTTTTAAAAAGTATTATTTTCTAAAAATATATGAGTAATGAATAATAATTTTAAATATCATTTAAGTTTTTTTTTATAAAGTAAATACTTTTATAAGACGAATAAAACATTTTAGCTGTTGTATTGAATGTTTCGACATCGTTTTTGAACAATAGTTTTGGTTTCACCCTATATAATATATATTATATGCCTTTACCCCATTTATTTTTCATTAAAAATACTGAATATGCAACTTCATTCCGATGTAAGTTTTCCTAAAAACATGGTTGTATTTAAATTTGACATCATACATAAGTGTGGTGGTGTAAAGATGAAAATATTTGACCATTTATCATTACATAAAAATGTTTTTTTTTTAAATATACATTATAAGATAACTAAAACCTATATGTTTTCTAAATTGTTGAAAATGAAATAATTTCCATAGTTTCAAGATATGAGGACCTATAGATTAAAGTTGTTGGTTTATATATCGATTGTTAGAAGAAGGTAGCTCATGTACACTATCGAATGTAAAAGTTGTTTTTGACCCTCTTTTTTAAATCTTCTAGTTTTGTCTCTGTATATATATTTATTGTTATAACGCACCGTTTAAAATAAATTAGTTTATATAATTCGTTATTGGCCTAGGGGCCTTTTTTTACGTCTCATACAAGGTACTTGAGTTCTTAGGACCGGCTCTGATGACCTTTTGCCATTGGGTTTACCTGAACGATCAAACATTCGTTGATCGTTTAAAAAAAATTGGCTTCATATGACCGACACGATTTTCAAATTTATTTCATGGTTGGGTTCGTGCTAAATTTTTGGTGTTGCAACAAGATTTTTTGGTTTATTTCATCGTGTTAGTGTTAACCCACCAATCGAAAAACATGACCCATTTAATCACCTTATTTAACTCCTTGTTTAATAATGAGGGTGAGGGTGACAAGATTTTATTTCATTATGACCCATTTTTATTTTAAACATTTATTCTAACTTCTAGAAATTATAACCATGATTAATTAGTTTTATTGTTTGGTCTGTGATTGGCCTCGCCGTTGCAATAAAAAAAGTAACTAAATTTGTAGATGATTAGGTTAAATCACCTTAAATTCCACTTGATTTGCTGTCATTTCCACTACATTCTTTTTTCTATGAGTTGGGGGTGGGGAATGTGTTACAGTGTTGGTATATATATAATATATAAGTCTATTTAGAAACGACATAAAAGTGACATTTGTTTGGCCTTTCCTTTTGGTCTAAAAGAAGATGGGTAATAAAGAAAGAAAAATGAAGCCATATTTTCATGGCCAGAATTGTGTTAAACAGTATCGGACATGAAAGGCACCTTCATGTATTTCGAGGTGTTCGAATATTTTACATAGAAAAATCTTAGTTGTTTTTAGATGTTATATGGTACGGGTAAATGGTTAAAAATGAAGGTTGTGAATTTTGTGTTAACTATATATTCATTTTTGGTTATTATTAATTCGGACAAAAATCAGGGCGTACACAAATCACTCTTTGCGTGTCAAATTGGCACCATGTACAAAACAGGAGACATTCACGGGAAGGACTTAACATAGTATCTGTTTTCACCACGTAAGGTAAGGCAGAGATGACAATGCAATACTCCATTTTGCTATTTTTAAACATGAAGTTTAGACATCGAGTATCACTAAAGTCATAACTTGTTTAAACACATGCACAGGGAGATCGTGCATATGTTTTTGTATCAGTGACGGTGAATGGAACATAACAAAGGTCTATAGATTCACAAGGTTATTGGTTAACGTACGTGTGAACTACTACTATTGAGTGGTGTTGTACAATGTTGAACTTATCATAAGGTAAGGTTAAAACAAGACTCATAATATACCTAACACTAAACGATGGTTTCTGTGTGTAACAACTTTAACTTGGTGATATAATTTATTGCTAATATATTGGAAATTTAAAATAAAAATAGGTTTTGAGGAATTATTGGTCTCTATTACATTTACATCTTTAACTAAAAAGGGACTTATCCGGAGGGCGACAACTCTCGACCAATGGTGTGTTCCTCAACTAGACATTAGGCATGTTTATCGCCTTATTCTATTGAGGTCGCCTTTGATGTAGTCCCAGACTGGCCAGTAAACTCAAGTGTTCAAGTACACCCCTAGCAAAGCGACATTTGAATACTTGGTTCGTGAAACTCTCCCACCGCCATTTCATGCACATACAAGTGCGTGCTCGCATCCCATACTTGCTTGCAGCCTTGAACAATGCATCTTCGCCCGTAAGTTTGATTGTAATTCACTTTATATGGGTAGGACACCGGGTAGCATAACACCAATAATCTTCATTCAGATCGGTTTAGTTAAGTTGTATCAGGTTACTTTAGGTGGTGCCGATGTTCGCCATTAGGTTTCAATATCGAGAACTGAATGATGTAGCAGCCCTGTAGGTTGCTGAACTCTATCACGACAGGCTTCAATGTAACTGGGCTAGAGCAGAGTTCATGATCCCATACTCACGGCTTACAAAAGTTTACGCCATTTGGTGTTCTGTCACACCCTCAAATTCCACTTGCGCGGTTTTACCGTGAGGCGCGTGACATACCAGGATCCAAGTCAACGGTCACAATAAACGACAATTATGTGTATAAAATAATGTAACCAAATCATGCAGTTTAAAGTATCAATCCAATTACAGCGGAAGCAATATAAGTTTACAATCCCCAAAATGTAAATAAAAGACAAACGTTTAAAAGTTTAACATAATGCATGGAACCTAGACGTCGTGGGACCCCGTGCGCCTATCCAAAGCTGCTACCTGAGCGATCTGAGAAGACATGCTAAAAATGTCAACATACTATGCTGGTGAGTTCACAGGTTTTACAAAACCAGTTTCTATAAATGTGAAAAATCATTCCCGTTACTACTATGTTATATGAACGTTAGCTAGACATTACGTTGTTACTACTACGATTAAAACTATTGCTGACCATGTTTCTAATAGTGGGTACCCTTCAGACTATCGTCATCCCCGGTAGGCCCCGTGTGTTTGAGAAATATGCACCCGTACAGCTCCCAGCTGACTCGGGTGGGGGTTGTCAGGCCCAAAAGATCAATCCACATTTCTCCGCTATATACCCATATTAGTGGTTTCCTTGGGATTTAGATGAGTCGCATAGTAAACAAATGATAACTACAGTATAACATGATCTTTACGTATCCAAAGTGTGTAGCATGTTTCTTCCCCATGAGAGAGTGTGTGAAGTGGGGCTGTGAAACTCACCTTAGGTTGCGTTCTTGAAAATAGAATAATTCAACAATGCGATGATAGTCCCAAATAACGGCGACCTATCATAAAGTGTGTATGAGTGTTTTGACTAATAACCAATGGGTTAACTAGTCCCCGATTGTCCAGATCATGACTGTATGTTTGAAAATGTGTTTGATCGTTGACCCGACACACAAGACAGACTCGACGTCCTGTTGGTGACCCGTCACATCAGTTGATCAAGTATACATAGTTTACATACAAGAAATGCACATAAAACATTTAGTTTATACCAAAGTTTTATTTCTGCAGTCGAAGGTTCGAATGAAAGTTGTTAAATTTGGTTTGTGCCATGTGTTGGGTCGAATGGGAATTCTTGGATTTGGTTCGACCCTTCGATGGGTCAAGAATGAAACCTTTGGTTCGACCCAATCCTGCCGAACCAATTAAACGGACAAAATCCCATCAAATCTGGTCGAAACCTTCATGAAATGCGATAAATCACAACAGTCAACTTTATCTATTCTATTCTCATGTAATCCTACCGTTCATACTCATAAACCCGGCCATTTCACATAACAATTTACAACTTACCCAGATCAACAAGCACAGATTTACATGTCTTAATGAATCCCTAATCATATCATCATCATTATCATCATGAACAAACCCTAGATCATAAAATCCACAAAATGGGTGAAAATCCATCAAACATCAATTAGACATCAAAATACCCATAAATCATGTTCCAAATCAGGCCTAAATCATCTATACCACATCTATACATCCTTTCATAACATATAACACATAAAAAAATCGTCCAACATCATTAACATTTGGGGTTTTTATAAGAAAATTCATTATCCAAGTGTAGATTTAGTTTAGAAAGATGTTAGAAAGGTTTTTATTCATGAAAACTCCTTTGAATCAGATCTGGACACTTAGGGCTTGATAAAAACGTATGAAATTTGATTAAAAAGGGTTTAGATGATGAACACACATTAAATCTTCATTTGTTTTAATTATAGAACGTGTTTTAGCTTTAGGATATGAAAAAAGAGAGCAAATACTCCTTTCTACAGGTTTGGGGTTGAGAGAGAGCACTTGGAGGCGAATTAGGGTTGTGAAATGATGAAAATGTGGCAAAGAGTTATATTTATACCCAGTTCTCGTTCGCACCCTTGCAGGGTCGAACCAAAATTTATTGCCTTCAAATTTTCATTCGCACCCTTCATAGGGTCGAATGAAATTTCAGATTTTTCATTTGCCCCTTTTAACATATGTTAACACCCCTTATCACATAAACATGCATTTACAAGTTGTACATCATGCATAAGGCATCTAGCATCTAATACTTGATAACTAAATCCAACTACGTAATTTTACCAACAACGGGACTCAAGACTCGAGTGTGTGTGTTTTCCCCAATGATTCCCCGAATCATTGAACCCTGTACAATATGTAAGTGTAAATCAACTCCCGATGATTCCCCGAATCATCAAACCGACTCAACTGGTCCAGTTAAGTACGTTAAGTAAATGTTTTGCAAAGATAGACTTATATGTTTGTAAAAAGTATTCACCCACCTCCATTTCATAACTATGCATGGTTGGTTTAAACAATTTGGTTGAGTGTCAATGTTCCAACATATCCGATTATTGATCCGCTCTGATGCCACTTGTCACATAGTTATCACAAATTAAACAACTAATATCACAAATAATATTTGTTCGGGTTTACAAGGAAAATAGATTGAATCCATATCTTGTATTTGATAAAATAAAATATTTGTACATTACTTTTTATTATTAATTTAAACAAGTTGTGAAATTTTATGAAAATTAGGTAAAACAAAATGCGTATGAAATCATAACAAACACAAGAGTTTTTTGCATAGCTAATGTTATCTCTCTAGAAAATTTCACTTCTAGTGCTCCTCTCTCTCAAATTTAAAAAATAGTGCCATCGCCGTTGCTAATGGCGAAAGAAGAGAGTGATTCCTGCAAAAGCTGAAACAAAAGTTGATATAATAGTTCTTTTCACCGTTGATAAGGGTGAAAAATGCCAATTCGTCGTTCGGAATGACGAAAACTGCCACACCTCCTTCAAAGTCATAGGTTTGTTTATTTGATCAAAATAAATAATACGCATGAACCATCTTGTTTGAGTATCTTCCCTTCTTCAACCTTCCTTCCCTTTTGCAATCCACATTCCTCATCTCTTTCTTAATTCGAATTGTTAATTGTTTTTTACAAGTTATTGTCAGTAATGGCGAATCAATATAGTTGTGGTCCTCTTAACACAAACTTATAGTTTCTAAGCAGAACAGGAGAACACCAGGCAGACTACGTATTTGCTAATCCCTCTAAATTAAAAGATGAGGGCTTATTACGGGTAAGAAAGGACTGCGAGAAGCTTTGGGGTTTTATTCATGCAAATCCCATCCATCCCAATGTTATAAAGTATATACGTTTCGCTGGTCTTTATTGTGTTCTCATGTGTGATTGTCGAAGCGTGGACAATGCGTTGATAACTGCATTAGTCGAAAGATAGAGACCTGAGACAAATACATTTCACATGCCCTTTTTGGAGAGGTCACAGTAACCCTATAAGACGTAGAGGTTTTGTGGAGCTTAAAAGTTGATGGTCCTGAAATTTGTGGGAGTGATTAAAAATTTACTAATGATGCTATTAGAGGTAACTTCTATGGTTTAACGTGTATTGTTTTGAATAATAGTGCTATTAAATGCCAAAGAATAAATATACCATATGTAATAAAAAAGTTAACCAAAACTCACTTTCCTGAAAATCCAACTAAGCACGAATGCCTCCAACGTGCCAAGACGGTTATTTTTCTTTTAGTTGGTGCACACCTTCTTCAAACCTCTGCTACCAACTGGTCCGAGGTTAAATATTTAACCTTTCAAAACAATTTAACAATGTGCGGAGGGTATGGTTGGGGTAGTGTTGTGTTAGCCTTTTTGTATGCTCACCTATGCAAGGCAACAAGTACAAAAACTGTGGTTCTTGGTACTCAAATGTCACTCCTATAGTTATGGGTGTGGGAGAGATTGCCTTGTACAAAGCATACATTAGATATCTCTCTAATAAATTGGGAAAAACCGTACGGTGCTAGGTACATATTGCTGTAATGTAATATATAAGTTGGAAACTTTACAGTAATGTAATGTAATTTATTTTATTTTATTTGATAGTTAACTTATTTTCATTTTAGTAGGTGGCACGGTTGTTCATTGAGTTATATAAAGACCTCTTCACATGTCTTAAGTGCGTACCCGTCGGAGTTTAACTCGTTGTCCGCCTCTTCATTTATTTGGACCCCCTATGATTCCATTTTATTTAGACTGTAAGAGATGTATCAAAGTGGTGAAGAAATATGGAGAACTGACACATATTTGATTTGTTGGGATATTGTGGAACCCCATTGTCCTGGATGGGTCCTGCGCCATTTGGGATGTTTCAACCTATCCCAGCAGGTGCATTTATGTCTAAAGACATTTATGAAACACTTCATTCAGCAGGGCATGTTGGCGGGAAAGTTGCTGACTGGCGGTCTGAACATAATCTGTACATAGATTCATGGGAATTTCGTCATGCGAACGTTCAACCAGTGTCGAGTTCAATATTCTCAAGTGATGAATACATAGGGTGGTTTCTCAAATGTTCGGTTCTATTTATGGGAAACCCAACAAACACGAACCAAGACGAGCATGGGTTTCCCAACGACGGAGGCAAGGTTCAAATCTTTGAACACCCCTACTGGATCGTACTACCAGATACGAGACCCGAAATGACCACCTTAGTCATTTTATGTTTTGTGCAAAGTGACATTTTATTAGTAAATTCATGTAAAATGTACTTTTTGGACGTTTTTGACACGTGCTTGCGACTCCGTAACGCGTACCAACAATGTAGTTTGTATTCCATGTTAATAAATTTATTATTATTATTAATATTATTATTATACGTATTATTATGAAACGTAGGTTATTATTATTATACATATTATTATTATTTTTATTGTTATTATACGTTATTATTATTATACGTATTATTATCATTATTGTTGTTATTCTTAATACTAAAAACTTATTAATATTAAATTTATTCATACTATGATTATTATTGTTAAAATTTAAGAATTATTATTAATATTACAAAAAATGGACAAATACATACAACTCAATTAAAATCCATAGATTGATATTGCAGGAAACTCATATTTAATTTATAATATATACAAAGGTTAAATTACAACGTAAAATACAAATCAATAAATAAATAAATAAATACAAACCAGGCGTGTTCTCTGTCAACCTTGAAAATTTTAGACCGTATCATCTGTATCTATTCCTACATGACATGACTATCATATGACTTTTGCTTCTTTGTAACGAAATCATCATTTTGCTTCGTTGTACCGCGTTGCCCATAGTAGAAAGAAGAGACCAAATGAGCATGAGGTTAAAGATATGAGCAAACCACCACTTCCATATTATAGGAGTTTCATGCAGATGTACTGTCGATCCAAAGTAGGAGGACACAAAAAATCCAACACCGGAAGTCCGGTCTCAGAAATCTGGAACATAAATACTTAATACGTAGCTCTTCATGAGATGACAGAAGAAGCATGACTTAGTTGCAACTGATCACACCAGAGACAATAAAGGTCATATTCAACCATGAACTCCGTCATCTCAACTACGTAGGTCTCAGCCCCACCCATATCAACTACTACCACTCCAAAAGAACATGAAGCCGACCCGCAATATTGTCATTGTTACTGAATTTCCAAGATCATGCATCATGCAATAAAAAGGAAAAGTTTTTGGGCATTACCCACAATATTCTCAAAAGCCCATCTCCATGCCTTCCAACACCCCAACATCCACTGTCGAAACAATCGATGGCGGGATGGAGAAAGGAGGCCGGAATTTTACCTTTACATACCATCCTCCATGCATGCCACCGCCACAACTGCTGCTCGGGAACTAGTCCAGTTGGGAATGCAAGAAGAGACTGGATGGACTTTTATACAACCTTAGGACCTTCCAACATTAATATATTTGAAATTACTTGTACCGATGTTACATATACACGTGTTATAACACGTGCAGATGTAGCATTGATCCAACTAATTTCATACAGATGTAACATCGATCCAACCTTGTGTACCCGGATTTTTTTTATTTGTATGGAAAATACTATGTGTTGCATGGAAAAGGATATATGAAATTCGAATATATTGATAAAACGAACTCCATGCAAGATTGTGGACATGACTATGGACCACTGATTGGGACAACATCAAAGTTTGAAGTTTTTTTACCCAATTTGGATGAGAGCATGAATGAATGTTTTTTGTGAATGTTATGGGTTTAACATTCGTTTGAGAGATACACCTCAAAAATATAGCATTGAAAACGACTGTTCCACTTAATCGCTCTTATGAATGGCATATGACCAGATTTCGCCATTGCTAACGACGAAACGTGCAGAGTTCGCCATTGTTATTGGTGAAATGAGCAGAGAATTCGCCATTGTTAACGGCGAGTGGACAGATTTCGTCATTATTAATGGCGAACACAACTCCTTTTGAATGATTTCGCCACTATAAACGGCAAAGTTGTAGAATTCCCTGGGCTGTGTAAGAAGCATTCAGGTTTTATCGTTGGCAACACTATTTTTAAAATTTTAGAGAAACTAGATGTGAAATTTTCTAGATAGATATCAATATTTGTGCAAAAAACTCCAAATACAAACCAAATAGAAGACATAAATTTTAGGACCACAGATCACACATGGTGGCACAAGATAAAATGTAATTCTTCACAAATAAGTATAAAACATATTAATGTGTTTTGTCTCTGCCAAAATCTACCACTTGCTGCTTATTCAATACAATGACTATTTTTTTTTTCTCTTTTCCTTTGTTTCTGGCCCTAGAGCTAGAGCTAGGGTCCTATAGTTTTGGGTATTTCACCATCCCTTGGTTTTCTATCCTAACTTATCTAAAATCTAGCCAGCTAACGGTCTAGATCCACAAGATTCTAACTTCTTTTATGTTTGTTTCTTAAAATTTAAAGCTTATGTATATGAGCTTGTAAAGATTGTATTTTATTGGAGTTTATCTCTCTCTGTGCTAAATATTTAATGTGGGTTTCTCTCTCTCTCTCTTGCTAGAAAATTCACCTCATTACTACTTGAAGTAAAACATATTTAGTAAAGTAATGTTCTCTCATCTCTTGTGAAATTTCATACAGAGCCCTTAAGGCATGTGAGTGATCATGTCATATTCACTTTAAGATTCTCTCTGTCTATGTCCATGTCCTGCCATGAGAAAGTTACAGAATTAACTTAGCAGACACTTAAATGAAAACCTACTTTAATGGTGACGATATGTCTCTTTCTTTCTCTGTCTCTATATAGACCTCTCTCTTTATATATCTATCTATGTGTGTGTTGGGGGTTCTTTGCTTCTTTATCCAACCTTTGTCATCTGCTTGGCTATTGGATATTTTTGTAATCTATCATATTCTATTGGATTTTGTTTGGATTTTTGTCATTTTGTTTTCCTAAATCCCACCTGAATATACACATGCATCTTTACTCACTAACTCAATTATATATTCAATGGGACCTTTAATTATTTTCCAACACACACATACCACTACAAGCATATTTTTTGGACTTCAACATTTTCAACTGTTAATAAAGTTTTAGCCTGCCTTAGTTTTTTTAGTAGGTGACTTTCTATTTGTGGCAGAGTCCATCACATCCCCCAGAAGTATCTGGGGGTCCCTAGCCACACACTCAACCGCATCATCAGGCCAAAGCCTGGTGTCGCGGGAGTGGCCGGCCCTGAAGAGGCAGTGCCCCTCTGTGCAAAGGGCGCTAGGGCTACCACCCGGAAAATTTCCCGCCACCTGCCACTTGACAGATGTTGCACCCTCCACAAGAGGCAAACCTCTCTGGAGTAAATGCACGGTACTAGAAAACCGGGGGGGGGGGGATCAGAATCGAACATGGAACCTACAAGTAGGCTAGTTTCGACCATCACTTGGCAATACCCACACTTTGCATCCCATGGGGATCGAACCCTGCTCTCACCAAAGTGAGAGAGGCTCACCAACCACTGAGCTACAAAGTGGGGATAGCCTGCCTTAGTTTTTGGCCTGAAGTGTGAAGTGATCGACAAAAGCATGTTCTTTAATTAACTCCAAGATTAGCAATTTAGAAAGATAACAAAATATCTTATTATTAAGCATAAGGAGGATATAACCAAACAAGAGAAATAAGAACGTGACTCACGTGAGTGACCCAAATGTAGTTTAATGTGGTAACCTGTTCTACTAACTACTAAGAGCATTCACACTACTAACATGCGTAAACTCCTATTCCCAATACTTAATGAAACACACATTCTCTCTCACAATACATACATCATCACATTTTTCACATATTTTTTAACTAGTGTGGAATCCCGCGCTTCGCGGCGGGGTCGTAGGAGGGTGTTGGCGCTGCTATATTTGTTACATGATATATCGATGGGTAACGACGGTAAAAGTAAGCAATCAGCACGGTTAAGTAAATATGTATAGAACGATAAGGTAAATAAAAAGATATTTTAACTGGTATATTTTTTTTAAAGGTTAATTTCTTTAATCATGTGGTCTGTAGAACTTGAACCGAAGACCCTCAACAACCTAGATGTTTTAAGACTATACGGTGTGGTCATGGAGTGAAGGGGGGCATGAAACGACATTTGGCAGTCACGTCACCTCCCTTCCAACCCTCAAAAAACTACGGGGTGGAGGTGGCGTGGATAGGTTTAAAACAAAATTAAAAAAAGTCAAATAACCAATAAAAAAATCAAAAAGTCAAACAACCAATAAAAAATCATTCAATACCCAACAACCAACCATAACCTTCCACCTCACCTCACCATCACCTTTTACCCCACACTAATGAAAATCTCCCGTCAACCTGCCCCACGCCACATATGATGTGGTGATGGTGGCGTGAAAGGGTTGTATGAGAAATGTGTTGAAATTTATTAAACTTTAAGGGTTTTATAATAACCCTATCAAAATTTGGATGTTGAAGCAAATTATTGTTTAACTTTCATATGATATATTTATTAAAGCTCGGAAGTATGAACATAAATTATTTATAAAAAATGAAGTATTAAAGTTCAAGTGTTGTAAGAGAAGTGTGTTAAAATTTAGAGTAAAAATGTAAATTAATTAAATAAAAGGAAAACAATAATACTATATTGAAGTTATATTAATCAATCAAGATTTTGTACTGTTCACACAATGTGTTTTGTTATTTAGTGTAATGTAATGTCAAAATAAAATTTTATTTTTGTATTATTTAAAATAATATAACATATCTTAAAAGTTTATTACTATGAATAAAATAAATAAAACTGTTAGTTTATATATCTAAACTTTTCCTTTAATCCAATAACACCTACAAACACTCATGGCCCCATATCTCACTCTTTCTTCTCCATGGAAAGTACCGGACGGATTTAATATTGGACGCCCTCACAAAATTGTCCTCCAACGCATTCGTTGGGCCATGTCGTATGAGGATGGGCACACGAATATAGCTTTGGATTCTAAGATTAATCTTAGAATGTCACTACGTTGCGAGGTTACAAAATCACAATAGACACAACTTTATTTACTTGACATTTAGCAAAGAAGGTTTTAACCGCAAACCACCAATTCAAACGGTATTTTGGATATATGACACCTTTATTCGCCTTTTTTTTCTCTAGACGTAATAGGTCACCGATGTTGGAGATGTTGTCTTCTTCTGCCCACAAATAGGCCCGGCATAGTCTGTTTAGCTTGGTGATTAAGTTTAGCATAGGGTTTAACCCTAATTAGTTCCTATTAATATATTTCTTGTACTTGTAATATTGTATCACTCAATAAAACGAAAACGCCAGTTACCCCGTGTGTGTTCTACGATCCTAACACACCGATAGTGCACCCTTGCACTGAACATGAATATATGGAGCTAAGTCATCTACCGAAGCTGGCTATTATCCATCATATTTAATCCTATAGGTCTTGCAACAAGGTTTAAGCCCTCGAGACATGTAGGGATGATTGGGATGTTTAAATGTTAATGTTTTTTTCTTGTATTATGGGTTTTCAATGTTTTAAAATAAATTAATCTTGTTTTTCTTTTGAATTACTTCAAGACCCAACGCATTATAGCCTAGTGGTATCTTGGTGGTGAGATAAGGCTTAGGGGCCATATATAAGGTTCTGGGTTCGAATCTCACAAAGGAGGTTTTCTCATAATTATGAGTTTCCTTCTGAATTGGTGACTTGGTGGTGGAATATGATCGCGTGGCAATACTGGTGGCACGATGATACTCCAGTGTTCCGTGGATAATTCCAATTGTTGGCCGTTCAAAAAAAAAAAAAAGAATTACTTCAAGTTATTGTACCTTCTCAACACCATTAGTGCCCCATGACCCATGACAAAGAAAGCCAGATGCACTATTTATAAGTTCTTGTACTAGAATCAGAAGTTAGGAGACACAAAATTGAAGTATGGTAGTTGAGTATGAGGCTCCCAAAGTCTTTTTCAACTTCCAAATAGATTTTTGCATTGCCTAGAAATTGTCTAATAAATGTTCATTATTTATTTACCATTATTGTTCATATTTAAAGCCATTTTAAGGTGGTGGATTTGTTGAGAAGAGACTAAAAGGATTTATAAACTTTAATTAGAAGGGTGTGATAATTGAAGGTGGGATGGGGGCACAATGGCCCTGCAGGTATGGCAAAAAGAACCAAAGAGGGATTCAATAATTGAAAAGTGGTGTAATGAGATGACTTATTTAAAGCAGACAAAGGAATGAAAAAAAGAAAAAAAGGGTTCCCATTTTCTTTAAATGCCTCTCATTCATAAGGTTGGTGAAATGAAACTAACGATAGAAGAAAACTAAAATAATGATCATGATTTAATCTCTAACATGTTTCACTAGATGTGTGTGATTGTGGTGGTGGTTGTTTTTGTTTCATTATGATTGCCAACACAAGTTTTTGGGGCATTTTGATCTCATGTGAAGGGGGAGAGAGAGAAGATGTGGCTAATTTGAAGGGGAGAGCAAAGAGATCGATACGTTTTTGCTTAATTAAAAATGCCCAAAAACGGTCTTCGAGAGAGCGAGGGAGAAGAAAACGAGCGTTTTGAAGGCGTTTAAAAATGTTCAAAATGGACGCTCTTTTAACCGTTGTAGCAAAGCCATTTTTTTTTACCATGAATTTCCACCAATTTAGGGATTTATTTTTTTAATTATAGTTGGTTTTGTGGTTGAGGGGATTTAGTCTCATCATTACTACAATCAAAACAACTAATTTAGAGGTGGGGTGGGGTGTGCGATTTCTTTCCCCACCATAGTACAGCATTATCTTTTTCTTTTTTCCCATCATCTCTCTCTTACCAAATTATTCCTCCTGGAAAATCTGTCCCAATGAACAACTTTGTCATGCAAGAATTTCATGCAACCCTAATAAGAGATTATTTCCTTGCTAGCTGGTATAAATCTTGAATCACTCGCACTCAAAAATGTACCAAACTAGCCTAAGATATATAATACTGAATAATTGTAAAAAAAAAAAAACAAATTTAAATTATTTAATCTTTAAAGGAGTATTAGATTAAAACAATTTTAACTATCAGCAATTGGTTTTCAGTTTTCACCACCGGCATACATTTCGTTAGTTGGCTTGATGGCGGCCAATTGCTGATTGTTAGGATTATTTAAATCCAATATTCCATCTTTATGTGGTTTTTTAAAGACCAAATCTCTTTAATTTCATATTTTGATCAGGATGGTTCACAGTATTTAAATGCTTTTATAAAACTTATACATATTATGTTGATATAATTAACCATCAAAATATTATTTTTCATATGTTTTTAAGATATGGGATATGATTCACTGGGGAACCATAATCACCATACTTCATTTTGGCGTCACCTCAACATCTCCTTCATCTCTCTCTTCCACTAAAAACAAGTGTGGTTCACTAGTGAAAATCACCACTGCAAGTCGCACCACAACAATTATTTCTCTCTTCTCTCTCAATTGTGGTCTTCATGGATTCTCCATGATCATCACCATCACTATAGACTAGAAGTGGTGTTCCACTAGTGACCATAAAACCACCTAAGTTCCACATCAGACAATAATGGTGTTTCATTAGCACACATCGAGCCTTAAGGTAAGTAAATTAACCTACCCATTTGTAGGTGGTTATATGCATAAACAAACATCGAAGTAGTCTAATAATATTTTTTTTCTATTATTAATTATTGTTATTAATATTTTTGAATTTGAGGAAAGATTGATAAGGACATCACATTTACAGTGTTTTCTATTTTAGTAGTTTTTCAAATAAAGACGAAACCTAAATCATTTACGAGTATTTTTTAGCAATGCCTTATATTTTCTAAATCTAATGCAGATTACATACGCATCTGTAAGGAGGGATAGGGCGCCACCCGAATTGTCTATGGGTACCAACTGCCAGCACGATAACACCGCCGCTACCTATGCTGGTAGTGGTCCCGTGAACGAAAATCTAGTTCTAGTTACCGTGCTGGTACCGGTTGTATATTATTGTTTTATAAAATGCAAATTTTATATTTTACCCCTGTGTGTTTTATTGTGTATTATTTGCACCGTTTGTTTATTTTGTTTGTTTTAAAATCTAAAGTTAAATAAAAAACATAACTAAAAACATTTCATTTAAACATATAATATTAAACATAAAAAAATACATTAAAACATAGGAAAAAAAGCTTAAAGTTGGCGCAACAATCGTCATGCTTCGATATGGTCGAAATCGCTGTCATATCGCGCCTCATACTCATAGTTAGTGAAGCCGATAGCCAACTCATCATCAAGTTCCGGATCCTCCCTCACCGTTTGCTCGTATAGGGTGGTCCACCTCTCACACTGGATGTTGAGGTCGGCCCACTTGAGCTGGAGGTCTTGGACGGTCTTGGTGGTGTTGGTGCCAACGTGTTCGATGAAGTCGCAAAACACCCGAGCCCAAAACCCCTCGGGGGGAAGTTCGACCCTTCTTCCCTAGGGAGTTATTGAATCTCCGGGTCATTCGACGCATCCTTGTGGCAAACCAAAAGGGCCATCTCTTCCTCGTCCGTCCACGGGTTCATTTTTTGTGTGTTTGGTTTTTTAAACTGTGGTAAATTGTGGCTTTTAACCCCACGGTTTGATCACTATATATACAACGACGGTGGCACTGTTAAAATTAATTCGCTGACCATTTAGGTCAGTTAATTCAATTCATTCGAAGGTTTCTAAGATAAACAATTAAATTTGGCTGACCGTTTGGTGGGATGGTTGTAATAGTAAGAAGTAAGTGTTAAAACCGTGTAAAAATATAAAAAAAATAAAAGTTTGGGTATTTAAATGAAAATAAATAAAAGAATCAGTGGAGTGCTGCCTACAAAAACGTGTTTTAGTGATGTAAATTAGTGAAGTGATGTAGCAAAGCAGGATTGGTTAAATTCGGTGAAAGAAAAAACCCACTAGGAACACCCCTCTTGCCCTAAATTTGTAAACAAAAAGACAATAAAACTACAGTAATTTTCAAATGGTTTATTGAAGAAACAATAAGTAAATTGGGGGGTTAAGACTAATCCTCAAGTGGTTAATACTTATGTTTACCCAAGTACAATCCTTTACCCACACCGTTGGTTTAACCCAAAACATAAAGAAAGAGTGTATGTGTATGTAAGAGTAAGAACACGAGGATGTAAGTGGTTCGGTCTAGTATGACCTACGTCCATTGTGAAGAGCTAATTGTTTATTACTTTGGAGTTTACAAAGTGTTACAAGAATAATCTAGCTCTCTAGTACAAGTAGTAATTTTCGGATCCTTTGCAAAGGAGTTGAGGAGTTCTATTTATAGGAGACGTCATGGACCTGGTGAAATGGCCCACGAGGAGCACTTCCGATCTGGGCTTGAACCTGGGCTTAGTATAACCGGCCCAGTAAAATGGCAGGAAACATTGGGCCATGCTTGCTGACGTCATGGGCGGTTGACCAGCTTTGTGAAGATGACACGTGGCGCCCTCTGATAGGACGTCGGCGGCATGCTGATCTGACACGGTTTAGTTGACTTACCTACTGGTGTCTGACATGACGTCTGACAGCAGGTAAGCATGTCTTCTGAGTACTATAGACGACAGCATGGTGGAAGCATGGGAGCAGTCAAGTCGTTCATGTCAGTGGTGGTTGGACTAACTGTGACACGTGTCGCCATATGGTTGGCGCGCACTCTGGCCCAGATCTGAGTGAATCTTCCTGATCCTTGATCTTCCGTACCTCGTACAAAAAGCTAGTTATGAATGAATATTCCGCGCGTGCGCACACGTTTATTCTCCTGAAGTAGTGATGTGGATAAGGTTGAACCACATGCAAATTGACCCCTTGCGCGGAGCAAGTTCTGCCAAAGGGTTCCGCGAACTGCGGATGTTTCCTAGCGCTGGACCCAGTTGGCGTCAGGATTGTTGTAAAGAGGGGTAGGGATGCCGCCTCCACGAGGATTGGGCTCCCTATCCCTTCATTTATAAAATTTTGCTATCCTTTACCTGCATACTAGATTATCCCCGGATTCTTCTCGGAATCGAGAAATCTAATATAAAGTAATAAAATGTATGTACCGTGAAAGGAATAAGTCGTTTTTTAGGAAATTTTATTTTAACTTATCAACAATCGATAACTCATACAACCTACTTATAATTCTATGTGTGCACATGTTGCTCGAGTGAAGTCTCTATCCAACTTTGTCACTTTTTTCAAAACATTCTAAAGCTGTGATATGAACCTAATAAAAAACAACCAAATTGGTATCAAATGATATGTTATGATGATGACTGATTTAAGAGGCGTGCATGGTGGGGTGATTTATTATCACTTATCAGCTAAGGATTTACCTGGTATATAATAATCATAGACTACATCTAACCAGCTTAGCAACCTTTATAATCAATGTTCTTAACAACACCAATCAAAATACTAAAAAAAATAGATTCTTACCAAACTGACTACATCTGTGAATATATATGTAATTAGCGGGTTTTTATATGTAATAGTAAGTTCAAAAGCATATATACTATCTTAACATGATCAGTGATTTTCCTAGACATTATTAATGAATTATCTAAACATATATAAAAATTGTGTGTGTGGGGGTAGGGGGGGGGGGGGGGGGACAAGGAAAAAATAAAGATAGATATATTAAATAACATATTTGAAATTTTAAAATAATAAACAGGCTGAATTACAAGTTTTGTCCTTTAAGTTTATACCAGATAACAAAGTATGTCCTTTATGTTTAAAATTGATGAGTTTTGTACTTTATGTTCTAAAATCTTGCACGTTACGTCATTTGACAATAACCCAGTTAGATTTTAACTGAAATATGAGGGTAAATTTGTCTTTTACTATTTTATGGTTTATTTATGTATTTAAGTTAAAGTTTTGTATCAAAATGAAATATACATGTTACATATATGCCCCCCTCTCTCTACCCCATATCTCCTTCTCTCATCACTTCACTGCCTCCGCCAGACACCACCAGCAGCGTCGCCACCTGCCACCGCCTACACATAACCGTCTCTTTGAAATCCTCCTGATTATTATTCCTAGAACTTATTATTATTATTATTATTATTATTGTTGTTATTGTTATTGTTATTATTATTATTATTATAGAGATTGGTCCTTTTCTTCTTCCTTATGCCATGTTTCACACCCCTTTCCATTTATTATATATATAAACTAGATTATATCCAGGAAGCTTTCCGGAATAGACAAATCTAATATGAAGTGTTAAAATATGTGTTATGATGTAACATAGAAATTAATGTACTACAATATGAGAAAACAACATTTTTAATCATTTGAATAATAATGAAAATGTATATTATAAAGAAGATATATGTTTGGATGAGAAGCAGAGTCAGAAGCAAACATTGCAAGGCGTGATTAGGGCGACGGTCTTGAAGATGTGACTTTTTTTTTGGAAATGAATGGTTTTAACCTATTCTGTGTTGGATGAAAATAGAATTCATATTTACAGGTTTGAACATGATTAGTGACTTACCTATACATATAATTAATTACCTGAGCACGTTGTATTTTTTTTCCTTTATGAACAAAACCCCACAAAAAAAGTCTTTTTTTTTTCGTTTTTTATATAGCACTATGATACTAGTTGGAAAGATAATAAAACGCTTGTTAATTTGGTGTAATTTTTTTATTTAAAAAATCTCGTATATAATGTCACACCCTGACAGCACACAGCGGAAAGCAAGTCATGAGGTAACGGAAGTTGTTACCACAAAGTTTAGCAACTCACACATAATTACGTATGTACATCTTGCAATCATCCTCTAGTTAAAAATATTTCATTTTCACGGTCAATGAAAGTTGTTAAAAACAAGAAAACATGTTCTACCAAGATGAAGCGGAATTTAAAGTTAACATTGTTTTACAAAATAAAAGAAAACATAGTTTTTAAAGATAACGGTCCCAACATCATGTCCATAGTAGTGCCCTGCTAAACCCACTCTCTAAAGCCTTATGTATCGGTACCTGAAAAACATGCTTAAAAATATCAACAAAATGTTGGCGAGTTCACAAGTTTTAAGGCAATACATAAAGTTCCTTGTTTACAAACAACGTATGATCAAGTACAACTAAACGAGAACCAAGTAGACTCGCGAAAATCTAACAAGTATGATTTTAACCTAAAGCTCTTAATCAAACCATAACTTTTTCTTCCCAAAGTTTAACCCCTAGTCCAAGAGGAACTTTTAAGAATATGTTTTCCCATAAGACCCACTCTAGTGGTCAGGAAAAAGGCGTCAACCCAATAGATTTACTAGCATAAACTACGGATCTAGTCAAAGAGCTTATGATTAAGAAATGCAGAGAAGTTTCCGTCCGACGGGACTGACAAGTATACATAGCACACCTCGTGTACCTACCGAAGGCCATCAAATGTTCTACAAATTCTAGTCTTACTCATCATACAACATGTTAATCTCCCAATATTAAAACACTTAAAAAACAGTTAAAAAGAAAAGGGGCCGTGAAACTCACCTCAAGCGTAGCAAATCACGCAACCGACTAGTCCAAACCACAATCCTTTACTTACTACACTCTATAATCCACAAGGCTATTTTAGCAACCATTATATGTCTAATCAAGTCGTTCACCAAACTTCCTCGACTTAGTTTAACCAAAAAGATTTGAATTTCCATTAACCCTTACCCTATCGACCCATTAGTGATTCCGACGATTGGTTAAGTTTTAGACCTCGCGTGCATACATTTAGCGTTAAATCACCTATCCCTTATATCCACATTTAAGTTCTCAGACAAATACCATTCCATGATAAACACCACATACTTAACGTAATAAACCTATTATTTCATACGAATCAGCATGGACATACGAAGCACAATAGAACATATTCTATCGATTTCCATATCAAACAAGTTTTTAATGCCTCATGTTAACCTATGGACATCTTGTAAACTTAACTTGGACTTTAGGACCTGTATATAAACCATAAAATTGGATAAATTTGCTGTTCTAAATCAGCCACAAAATCTAACTGTTATATGCCTTAAAAATCACATTTCGGTGACTTTTACTGCATAGTTTTGCACTGTAAACATCTGTTACTACGGTGAACATATACTACATCAATAATGAATTTTATACACATTTTGACACTAAACAAGTTGTTTTACATTAGACCTGAAAATGAGTGTCCTAACGCGTAAAACTTGTCGAAAAAGTGCATTTTTGCGCATCTTTTGCAAACATATATAGGTTTTTAACTTAGGTCTTTTATAAACACTTTATCACACTTTATTTTAGATCAAAATAAGTTATAAAAACCTGTTCTAAATCAGTTTTTGGAATATCCACTTCAAAAGCTCGAAAAACACGTTTTGATCGTACATGCAAGGTCTCCCAAGCATGTAGATCCTATTCAAACTTGTTTTGCACTATTTTAAGGTTATGAAAACCATCACAACATTATTATGATCAGACATGTAACTAAGTCTAATATTTTCCAAAACTCATCATCAAACATTGCACATACATGAACATACAACTCAAACAAGCCACATTTCAATAATCTCACCCCTATACCATTTATCTAGACCATCAAGAACATCAAAATCTCGTTTTATTTCAGATTCAAAACCATTTAGAAAACCTCCTTGCATGATATCAAAATCAAAGGATCTAAGCATAAACAATCATTAAATCAACTAAACAATCAACTCTACACATACACATACACACACACAACTCACAGCACTCACATACACAAATATATTCATCACCATTTTCCATCTTATCCCATCCCCATTGTTTAGTTTATAAAACCCACTTCAAAACCTTTTATTATTTGGTGAAAACTTGATTATAAACATACAATATAATAATTTTTATAAGAGTTTTTGTTCAAGAACTCACCTTTGTAAAACACTTGCAAAATGTGGGTTTTTATGCTCAAACACTTCCAAAATCACTTGTTTCTTGAAGGTTTTTGCTTCCAAATCACCAAGATTATCAATATATTCAAGTTTTTATATCCATTTTTGTTAAAAGATGAACAAAAACAGAAATGGTAGATGATGATGATGATTTTCGGTTAAGATGAGGATGAAATGAATATGGAGTGTCTTTCTTAAGTGTGTGTAAGTGAAGGTGAAAGATGGAATGAGTATGTGTTGGGTTTAATGAGTTTGTGTATTTAATAAGCAATCATCTGCATTTAAAATAAAATAATAGTAATAATATTATGGGGTGGGGTGGGGCATTTATGGTGGGGGGGGGGGGTGGTATTATATTTTTTTTATAAACTTATAACATACACATACCCATCTCACCTTTTATAAGAACCCTCATGTATTAAATAATTAAGGTTTTTACCCATTTGGCCAATAATAATCCCCAATTAAAAACATCAATTTTTAGCTAATTTGGTTATATCAGAGGTTTCTCTGCTGTACCGGGTCTCGTACTTGCGTTAAAACTTTAAAACACGCAATAAATAGACCAAAACGATTTAAAAACCATCAATTAAAATCTTTATTGGTTTTAATAATATTTTCATCCTTAAAATATTATTCCATGCCAAACCAAGCATTACGGGTCAAAACAAGACCTTTTAAAGTTAACCGGGTCGTCACTAATGTTCAACATGGGTAATTTATCACTCCGTGATACGGAAATTCTTAAATTCCCAATAAACCTTTTTAAAATGTTTGGACTTCACTATTGCATTTCTAAAGACTCTAATTATCACCAATTAAGTCTAACACGTAGTTTTCGATATTATTATAATAGTTATTATATTGCACGGGTAGTACCTGAATTTTTGCCGGTTGTCACATATAAAAGTTATTAACGTTTAAAAATTGTGGTGGGAAACATGAGAGAGAAAAAAGACCTTTGAAGGAAAATAAGGGGGATGATTTCACGTGGCACTCTCAGAAGGGGAGGATCGACCCATTAAGCGTCATGTCAGTGCTTTTTTTTATTAATATATATATATATATATATATATATATAGATGTGTACGTTATATCTATATCTATACAATACATAATGCATGAGGGATGAGTATTTTAAGATACCCAAAAGTTAAGATTTTTTTTCTTTTTAATTCACAATATACAACCCTAAAATGAGGGTAAAATAATCGTTCAAACACTTTTACACTTTAATACCTCATTTTAGTTACACTTTAATTCCTTCAACTTTTGCTTATAAAAATAATAGTTACATTTTCTTCTTGTTTTAAGGCAAACCCCCACGTCTTTTAAACGGCATAAATTTTTTATTTTCTAATTTTTTTTTCAGAAAAAATAATCCATAAAACCCGCAATTTTATTCTCTTTAATTTGAGTATAGTACTGCTAATACTTTTAAATTTTAAAAAAGTTGATATGTTACGTGGTAACGTGATTAACCAGGGTCGTCTTAACCATTCTTGGGGCCTTAAAACGAATTTTAAATTTGAGATCATTTTAAGTAAAAAAAAGTTTGATAGTTTGTTTTAAAACTTGATATGTATGCTAGAGTTGCATTTGTGCAGAAGATAAAATTAAAAGACTTACCTAATCACTTTTTAGATTTAAGCATAAGAGATACTATGGTCGAAAATCATAACATCATCTTTGTTGGTGTGAGAAAAATGAATGAAAGACACAAAAGAATATTTTACCCAATAAGCTTCCACTGAACATTAATTTTCTTATTTCTTAATATGGTATTTTGATAAACCTGATGCTTGGGTGCTGAGGATAGCCAAAACGCTACGATGCTAAACAAAATTATAAACTGCAATTGATAATTTATGTAACTGTTAATGAATTGTTGAAATGTGGTAGTAAAAAACGAAACAACTATAGGCAGAATCATAACAATTAATTTTAGACACTAAAGATAGATAATATAAAAAATACCAAGAGCACAAGACAGCAAAAACATCCTAAAGTTGAGAGCAAAATATGAATCAAAATCTGAGTCTCATCTATGATTATGATAATATAAACGTAACGAAATTTAATCACATATGAATTCAATAAAGACCTAGAATTTTATTAAAAACATGAAGTTATCATCCACATTACGTCATAATTTAACTACATGATTCGTAAGTTGCAAAAATCAACAACTGATTGATAAAAGTTGTCAATTTACCTTCAATGGATGCGTATCAAATCAACAATTGGATGTGTAGAATATCAACAATTTTGATTGAACTAAATTGCTAATTACAACACCTTATATTTTGATTTTGGTCTCGATTTTGATTCTAAACAGAATAAGAACAAGAACGCAACAGAAGATAGTTGGATTTCGAAGATTGTGATTTTACGATCCAGATGTACTACCTTTCATTGTTACTACAAGATTCGACTTTCAGTCCTAACTTTCCCGCTTTCATTTTTTAACTAACTGTCTTGCCTTTTTTTGGGAACAAGCTATAGTCTAGTACCACACAAACTCACCCAATACAAATATAAAATAATACTCCCCCCGTCCCAATTTAAATGTCCTCATTTCCTTTTTTGTTTGTCCCAAATTAAATGTCCCTTTTCAAAAATAGAAATGTAATTTCCAGTTTTTCCCATAAAAGACAAAACACAATCACCACTTTTGAGGATATTATTGTCATTTTACCACATACAAACAAAAAAATTCTTAA
Organism: Ambrosia artemisiifolia; assembly: GCA_032199755.1. Taxonomy (NCBI): domain Eukaryota; kingdom Viridiplantae; phylum Streptophyta; class Magnoliopsida; order Asterales; family Asteraceae; genus Ambrosia; species Ambrosia artemisiifolia. The sequence goes on along the minus strand of CM063521.1, from coordinate 42,789,119 downwards.
AATGTGTGCTTTTGAAAGTAGGACATTTAAATTGGGAAGGAGGAAGTATCTTAGATTGAGTCCCCAAAAAGATAGGCCCTAAGCCCATACTTTAGTAGAATTATACTTTAGCCAAAGTTTGGTTATTAACAAAATTAATATTAACGAACTGAAAACCGAAAATACAATCAAATAAATCGAACCAATTAACCAATTGGTTAATAAGATTATCTAACCAATGACTTTGATTTTGTTTGAAGCTAAGAACTTAATTGAACCAAACCATGCATACTTGTAAAAGTGGTTTTGTTTCCCGCCACATCACTCGGGCACCCTAATAATACATAATTAACACCCAATAAACCGATGAAAATACTATATTTGTATCATTTTCTTTTATTTATTAATTCCTCAAGGTTAAAAATACTCCGTAAATGTTTTATCACGTGACACGTGTTCCTGCAATATATTTTCAATGTCTAAAAAGTGTTTTGATCGTAAAAATCTGTTAAAAAAGAAAAAGAAAACAGTGTTTGAACATTTAGAGGGTATGGGACTGCAATACTGTATTGTAATGTCAGTCAAAAAACAAATCGTCGTTTAACCACAATCCAAAAGGATGGAGCAAGTGCTTTAACCAGTTCAATATGTCTTTTCTGGCAACACTGAAACGGCGTCGTTTAGTTCATTGTCAAGGCACTTCTCATCAGACCAGCTAGCTAAGAAGCCTATTGCTACATACCGTCTATATATAGCTTGTTAGCTTTATGAAAAAGATACCCTTGTTAGCAGCTAATGCATTAGAGCCAGCAGTGTACGTTACTCCAGTATGTATTATATGTGTGTGTAAAGACCCACATGGATATTGTATAACCTCTAAAAAAGGACCAAAACCCCAATGAGGTCAAACCTATAAATGTGGTGGTCTACTGTTTTTGATCTAACAACTGAATTTATTTGTCTTTATATGCCTTTGTAAAAGAAATCTATCTTAGCTTCTTGATCTTGAAAAAAAATATTAGCCACCGTGAATGCCTATTGGTACATCTTTATTCTGCCAACCATGTCTCTTCACCTAGACTACCTACACATCACCACCTGTGAACCCTTTCACCAGCAGCATCACTCGTGCCTTTCTCTCTCCTCTGCACACCATGAGATATCTCACGGAAATGGCCATAGAACCCACTACCCGAGTCACCGAAAGGGGTGAACCCGTGGAAGTATTGGAGTACTCGTGAGGTACTAGGGTCTTTTGCGGTAAACGCCCGACCTCCCTTAGGATAAGTATCTTAATATAAGTATTATTATTATTAAATATCAGCAGGTCATATTGTAGTATGATACATTAACATAGGTAGTGACATCCCTTTAGAGATTTATAATCAGAAATATATTCCTCATACCTTAAATTTAGAGTTTAATATTGGGGCTTATATATAAACTGATAATTTTTGAGTTTTAAATGAGTTTTCAATAGGCCAAGATTTAAGTTTGAAATGAGTTTCCTATAAGAAACACACATATAACATATGTATATAGGTGTTTCGTAAAAAAAATGTGCCCGAATAAAACCAACTCTAGCTGTGGGTCTTCCCCGACCACCCTAAGAGCCTCCCATGAGCATAGTATTAAGGTTATGTTAAATACCGTTTAGTTTAGCGTGTAAATTAAATCGTTACGTGATTCATTCATACCATTTGGATATGTATACAAAGATCAATAAGAATCATTGTAAACACAATTTGATAACAAGGCTACTAAACAGTAATATATTCTTTTATAGTATATGGATTTTTTTTTTCTAAATAAATGGAATCCATATTCATATTTTTGTGACCACACAGAATAAGATCTTTGACCTTTTTATGATCCTTTTAGTACATACGGATTGTGCTTAAGAAACATGATTTAAAGAAAAGAGTTTAAAGAATATACCAAAAATTGCATATATATATACACAAATTTTACATATCATATCTAAATATCCATCTATCACATAAAGCTAAAGATAAAGCAAAAGAGGTGGTCTTTCCCTAACACAGATCCCAATGTTATGCAGGAAGGATGCCAGCATTGTTTACTGTAAACTCATTCTTTTTGTATAAGTTTAAAGGATTTTGCTTTGTTCTCCTTTAGAAATCTTTTCAGACAAACCACAAGTGATTTTGGATAAAGATTAACAACATCTCATTTAACAAATCACCTAGTCAGTGTGTGTGTTTTTGTACCTTTTAATTCATTTATAAATACATGTTTCTGTTTCTATTAAGTTTCAAAAATGGAGGGAAAGCAAAGTATGATTAGTTTACTATATCCCCAATGATTGATTGAGCTTTGCATAAAGGAAAATCAAAACTTGCCTTGGGTTAACCATCCCTTTTTCTTTATTCCAAGTGAGTTATCACATTCATACAAAAATGAAGTTTATGAACAACAACAACAACAACACAACAAGCAACAATGACAACAACACAAACAACAACTGGTTGGGCTTCTCTCTTTCTCCTCATATAAACACAAATCCCACAACTTCAACCATGGAAGGTTCTCCACTTCCTCCTTCTTCCTCTTCAAATCCCACAACTTATTTTCAACTTCCATCTCATTTCAACTACACAAACATGTATGGAGTTGAAGGTCATGAGAATAGTAATGGTATCTACACTGCTTTTCCCATCATGCCCTTGAAGTCTGATGGCTCCCTTTGTTTGATGGAAGCCATCACAAGATCACAATCACAAGGTTTTGTTTTTTATTGTGTTTTTCTTTTTGTTTTTTGTTTTTATATTCTTTAGTCATTCAATATGTTTCCTTTTATGCTTACAAAGTTTTGAATAATATGTTGTCTTTTAGGAATGGTGAGTTCAAATCCACCAAAACTTGAGAATTTTTTTGGTGGTGTAACAATGGGGACCCCTGACTTAGACACTAGTACAATGTACTACAACCAAAATATTGATCATCAAGAGACTCTACAACACAACTACAGGCAGCAACAACAACACTATCCAGATTACCCTAGTTACAAATCTTTATACCAAAGTGTCCAACATGAAGTCAAGGAAGATCATCTCTCTACAGATAACCTTCAGCATCTACCAACTATAGGTACTGAAGATGATGACATCACTGGCATGAAGAGCTGGATTTCAAGAAACTATAATAATACTGGTGGTTATGGTGATCTACAGTCACTTAGCTTGTCAATGAGCTTTGGTTGTTCACAATCAACTCCATGTGTTACTGCTTCAACACAGCAGGAAGTTGTACCTGCTCCAAGTGTCACTGACTGTGTGGTTATGGATACAAAGAAAAGAGGGTCTGAGAAAGTTGACCAACAAAAGCAAATTGTTCATAGGAAATCTTTGGATACATTTGGTCAAAGAACCTCTCAGTATAGAGGTGTTACAAGGTTCATTTCTTAATCTTTGTTTATAATTCTTTTTATTTTGGTTTATGTGAAAAGTTTTACATATATTTTTTTCTTTTTTAGGCATAGATGGACTGGTAGATATGAAGCACATTTGTGGGATAACAGTTGCAAAAAAGAAGGCCAAAGCAGGAAGGGAAGACAAGGTTAGAAGTCAAAAACACAATAATTAAGCAATCTTGACTTCTACACATTGTCACCTTTGACTAATAATTACTACCGATTCTTACATCATTTTTTTTTTGTTTCTTGTTTGCTTGATTGACAACTTTGCTTCAGTTTATCTGGGTAAGTCTTAATTTCATGTTTTCACTTTAATATTTACAGTTTTGTTCCCTAGAAATATTGCAAAAAAGGCTTATAGTATTGTTTTAGTATTATTATTATTATTATTATTATTATTATTTATTATTATTATTATTATTATTATTATTATTATTATTATTATTATTATTATTATTATTATTATTATTATTATTTCTAGGTGGTTATGATATGGAGGAGAAAGCTGCTAGAGCTTATGATTTAGCTGCACTCAAGTATTGGGGTCCTGCAACTCACATTAATTTTCCAGTAGCTTTCTTAAACCTTAAACTTGTTACATATATTAAATGTAACAACCATCTTATATCTTATATTTAATTCTTATATATTTCTCAGCTGGAGAACTATGAGCAAGAAATTGTTGAAATGAAGAACATGTCTAGACAAGAATATGTAGCTCACTTGAGAAGGTATCGTTGAACTCGATCCTTGATCGATATTAACGAGTACATTAATTAAAAAAAATGGTAATTCGATTTAATTCGCATTTGGAACTTTATGTTTACAGGAGAAGCAGTGGTTTCTCTAGGGGAGCCTCAGTCTATAGAGGAGTAACAAGGTCACAAAAAGATTTTTAAACATAACAAATGCGGTATATATGCTCATAATTATATATAGTACTTTTAACTAATTTGGTTTCGATTTTGTTAATAACTTTCAGACACCATCAACATGGACGATGGCAAGCGCGAATCGGCCGTGTGGCGGGGAACAAAGATCTTTACTTGGGCACATTTAGTAAGTAAATTTGAAACATTTTTTTCTAATTTTTTTTAATTTAATTACCAAACTAATTATATTTCTTTTGGAAGAAAAAGAATAACTAGTAGACAAATGTGAATGCTTTTAACACACCCTCATGCCAGATTCTAAAATCTCTGAAAATCTTGACCTTTAAGATGATGACCAAAGCTGCTTTTGTCAACAAAAGAAGGCTTATTTTCATCAAGAAGTGCATCTTCTGTGACTCTCTTCCATCCAATGGCCAATGCATGTTTTCTAGTCATTTATGTCTTGCTGTATTCACAGTTTTTTTGTACAACTCATAAAAAGCCATCTTGAGTAGGGCCCAACTTGCATATAGTAGTTTACTTTCCATCTTTTTCTTTGTTGAAATTTAAATCTCTATTCACCAAAGACAAACATGATGTCTTGATCTACACATCCTTATCATGCTATTCTAAAAATAAATTATTTCATGACTCGAACCCATGACGTCCAAGTCACATGCATGCGTGTGACCTCTATTCACCAAATATGAAATTAAATGACAGGCACCCAAGAAGAAGCTGCTGAGGCTTATGATGTGGCTGCCATTAAATTCCGAGGGGTTAACGCCGTGACAAATTTCGACATTTCAAGGTATAACGTCGAAAAGATCATGGCAAGTAACACCCTTTTAGCCGGTGAACTAGCTAGGAGAACCAAAGAAATAGACACCTCAACCACAACCACAAATGAGCTCTTATCAGACCAACTACTAGCACATAACAATGAACCCAAACCCATATTAACCGAGCCCACCACGGACATGAACATGCTGGATTGGAAAATGACACTGTATGATCAAAACCGGACCGGACCTCCAGCACTTGAGAGGGATAATCAGTCATCTAAACTTGGACCACATTTATCAAACACTTCTTCATTGGTGACTACTTTGAGCAGCTCCAGAGAACATAGCCCAGAGAGAAACAACAACCTTCCAATGGTTCTTGAAACTCCACCATCATCAGCTTCCAGATTTCTTGGTAATTCATCCGGAAACACATGGGTTCCAACTGCCTCAGCAGCTACCCAAATGAGGCCTCATATCCCAGTTTTCGCAGCATGGACAGACGCATGATGATCAAATCACGCCAAAGTAAAAAAAAAAGGATATTATGAGTCTCTTTCTATTTATTTATCTTTTAATTACTCTAGTTTAATATGTATTAATTTGAATTGGGAAAGGGGTAAATTCAGTTCTTTATGGAATGTGAACTTTATGTCCACAAAGCTTCCAAATTTTCTAACTCTACCTACAAGATCTTATTTATTCCAATGTAGTTTCGTCTTTCTTTCTTTCTTTCGTACATGTACGCGTATGATTCTTGTTCTAATAAGGCGTATTTTGTGCATGATCATGGTCTTTTTTATTACTAGAAACATTTGAAGGGAATGATGAAAGATGTTAAGGTTTGATGACAGAATGATTCATCTTGACCATAAGTTAAAGATTATTATTATTATTATTAGATCTGCCCCTTTAATACTAATGGTCCAATTTGAAGTACAAGAATTGAACCCAGCTCAGTCTTTTTCCAATTATGCAAAAGATTGTGATTGTTCTTTTGACTCAACACTGTTTTTTATTCAATTGCATGTCACCATGCAATATCTATGATTTTCTGTTAATATAAAGTTTGGTTTCATCATTACTCCATCTACTTTTTTCATTAAAAATCTATCAGTCCGTACACTATTATAATTTTTTTCCCAGAAAAAAAACCTGCAAAAATGAAAATATAAGATCATTTATTATACATCTGCCTCCCACCAATACCCACCCTAGTAACTAAATGGATCACCTAAATCGCAGCGCGTGTCATGCGGTTAGTGGCTTTCTGGAGGTAATGGTACAAAACCAGTGGAAGCAAGATTCGAACCTAATATCTCTACTAGAAGGTGAATCTAGTTACGACTCTATCAACTCTTAAAATTTCAGTGATAACGTTTTGATGTAGATGACATAGATTTGTATTTTCTTACTTATAAATTTGCTTACATGATCATGCTAATATTTGTTCAAGAAAACTAAATGGTGAAAGCACCATTCATACCTAATATTTTTAGTGTTTTACTACAAGGGAATCAGGTGCTTACGATTGTACCAACCACTAAAAGGTACAATCACATTTAAATGATAGATGACATAAATTTGTATTTCCTTACCTCTATATTTGTTTAAAACCTGTTCATATTTGTTCAAGAAAACTGAAGTTAGGTGGGTGCGAAATTGTGGACTTTAGGTGGTGGTTTAGCTTTAAGATTTGGATGTAAAACTTTTGGTTGAAACTAATGATGGCTTGTACACTAAAGGACTTTAATGTGGGCTTTTTACACAACCAACATCATTACATATTCATATAATCATTCTCTTAAAGTAAATATGCTTCAATCAACATTCCTCGTGTGGGACTCAACTTTTTTCAACCTTTGACCATCATTTCATCTCACTTCACACTCATATTCATCCATGTATTTTCTGGTTTTGTGCTTATCATGATACTGTTCAAAGATAACTAAAAGTTGTTTTCATGTTGATACGGTTGATAATTAAGTAAACAAAACTGTTAATTTTCTTCGCAAAATGAGTTTTGGTCACTGTAAATAACTCAATCACTTGATTGATTTCATTGATACAACTTGAAATATATACACATACAGGGGATATGTAAACTAGGAAAGTAAATCACTAATAATTACACAATTATACAAATTAAGTAAATGATGTGGTAAATCAATTGCTTGATTTACGTAGGGCTATTACCCCCCTTCAATCGAACAGGTGGAGGACCAACGCGAAGCAAGGAGCGGAATTTCTCAAATAATGGCTTCGAAAGACTCTTGGTAAAAATGTCTGCAACCTGGAGATTGGATGGAACAAACTTGGTGTATAACTTTCCTGAAGAAACCAACTCACGAACAAAATGGTAATCAATGTCAATGTGTTTAGCACGCTTATGAGAAACAGGATTTTGGCTAAGGAAAATGGCACTTTTGTTGTCACAAAGCAGAGTCGGTCGATCGAGAGGAAGAGCATGCAACTCACGAAGTAGATGCGTAAGCCAGATTATTTCTGCTGCGGTATTTGCCATAGCACGATATTCTGATTCACAACTAGAACGGGAGACAGTAGGTTGCTTTTTAGCACTCCAGGAAACTAAGTTTCCCCCCAAGTAGATGGAATAACCATAAGTGGAACGTCTTGTTTCAATACAGCGTGCCCAGTCCGCATCAGAGTAGCCGACCAGGGTGGTTAGCTTAGGTCGTGAGAAGGTTAACCCAAAGGATATAGTGCCTTTAACATAGCGCAGGATGCGCTTCACAGACTGAAAATGAGCCGTAGTTGGAGATTGCAAATGTTGACTGGCCTGGTTAACCGCATATGAGAGATCTGGGCGAGTGATAGTTAAATACTGCAGAGCACCAACCAATGAGCGATACAAGGTAGGATCATGAAAATGATCACCAGCAGATGAAAAAGCTTCGTTGGTGGTTAAGGGTGTAGCAACCGGTTTAGAATCCAATAAGCCGGCACGAGCCAAGATATCATGAGCATACTTGGCTTGACTGAGGAAGATGCCATCATCGGAATAAGTCACTTCTAAACCAAGAAAATAACCAAGAGTGCCCAGATCTTTGACAGAAAACTCATCATGCAAGCGAGTAACGAAAGATTGGACAAGAGAGAGATCACTGCCAGTAATAATTATATCATCAACGTAAACCAAAAGATAGACAATAGCAGTGCCTTGTTTGAAGATAAACAAGGAGGTGTCCGCTTTGCTGCAGAGGAAACCATTTCGCAATAAGAAGGTGCTAAGGCGTTGAAACCAGGCACGGGGCGCTTGTTTGAGACCATAGAGCGCTTTCTGTAGACGGCAAACATGATTAGGGAACTGAGAATTAACGAAACCCGTCGGTTGTTCCATATAAACCGTCTCGGTAAGATTACCATTTAAGAAAGCATTTCGAACATCCAACTGACGAAGAGGCCAACCATAGATGGTAGCAAGAGCAAGAACAACCCGGACTGTAGAAGCCTTAACGACCGGACTGAATGTATGAGAGAAATCAAGACCAGGGACCTGAGTGAAACCCTGAGCCACCAGACGAGCCTTGTACCTGTCAACGGACCCATCAGCTTTATACTTGGTTCTGTAAATCCATTTTGAGCCAACAATATTTGCATCCTTTGGACGCGGAACCAAAACCCAAGTGTTGTTTGCTCGTAGAGCCTGAAGTTCCTCATCCATAGCTTTAACCCATTTAGTGTGTTTTGCTGCTGATTTGTATCCACGAGGATCCTGAGCTGTAAGTAAAGCATAATGTAAAGGACCTGAAAATAAAGCAAGATTAGCATAATATTTTGGTTTGTAGATTCCATCTTTCGATCGAGTTCGCATAGGATGCGATGGTATCGGCAGAGCAGAGGATCCTTGGTGAGAGCTGGGTTGGGTGGATGGGTGTGGGCCGAGAATACTGGATGTGGGGTCAGATGAGTGAGAGGGAGTGGGCGGAGGCGGTGAGGAAGTTTGGTTTGGGGTTGAAGTGTTGTGAGTAGTGGGCTGAGTTGTATTGGGTAAGGATGAGGGATGGGCCGATGAGGAAGTGGTTGGACCAGAAGACATGGAGTGGGCTGAAGTAGTGGGTGCGGAAGTGGGCTGAGGTGGTAATTGATGTTGGGCCGATGAATGTGTGGTATGTAATGAGGGATCAGAACATAATGGGCACAAGGATGGATCGAAAGAGTGAGGGTGGGCCGGTTTTGGATCAGGAGGTGGGGCGGGGTGTATGGGCTGAGGTGGTAGAGGTTTTGGGTCAGGAGATGGGACAGGTAGAAGTTCATCAAAGTTGGAAAAAACGAGAGTGGCTTCATCAACAGGGTTGACATGGGTGCTATAAGGGAAATTGTTCTCATCAAACTGAGCATGTCGTGTTACATATACCCGATGAGTAGTAGGGTCTAGGCACCGATAACCTTTATATTTAGCATCATAGCCAATAAAGATACATTCGGCACTTCGAGGGGATAGTTTGTGTTTGGCATAATCCCTCAAGTATGGAAAAACACGACAACCAAAGACACGAAGATTGGCGTAAGTGGGAGAACAACCATATATGAGTTCATAAGGTGATTTAAAATCAAGCACCGATGATGGGAGGCGATTGATAATAAACGTGGCAGAGGCAAAGGCATCCGGCCATAATGTGGCAGGAGCATGAGCATTGAAAAGCATAGCAAGACCGGTTTCGGTAATGTGTCGATGCTTTCGCTCTGCACGCCCATTTTGTTCAGGCGTGTGAGGGCATGAAAGGCGATGATGAATGCCTTGGGTCTGGAAAAATGTTTGTACCTTATGGTTTGTAAACTCAGTGCCACCATCACTTTGAAACACTTTAATTTTACAAGATAATTGGTTTTGAACAAAGGGTGTAAAAATTAATAGTGCATCATAGAATTCCGATTTGTGTTTGAGTGGATAAAACCACGTGAAACGAGAATGGTCATCAATAAATATTGCATAAAAACGATAACCATTTGTAGAGGAAACAGGCGCAGGTCCCCACAAATCACAATGTATTAAATCTAAAACATGTAATGAACGTTTAGGATTTAAAACAAACGGCAAGCGATGAGACTTAGACAATTGACATGGAGAACAAACATTAGGTTTAGGTAATAAAGAGGTAACAAACAAAGATCCAAGTTTATGAAGTTTAGAAATAACATCAAAAGACACATGCCCAAGACGACTGTGCCATGTTTCAAAAGAAGCTTTGAGGTGTTGAGCCGAGTAGGAAGCAATAAAGGCATGATTTCCTTCTCGAAGCACATAAAGACCGTTCTCACAGGTGCCCTTTGCTAGGATCGCCTTGGTTTGTCGATCCTGAGTATGAAAGGAATTATTAGAAAAAAGGACATCAATAGGAGAATCATGTGTGAGTTTACTAATTGACAAGAGCCGTTTAGTGAGGTGTGGTACGACAAGAACATTTTTTAAATGAATGTTTTTAGAAAGAGATTTGGTACCAACATTCGTTACTGGTAATGTATGACCATTACCAAAACGAACATACTCATCACAAGGAGGACCCGAAGTAGCATCAAGATCCTCAACAAAAGGAGTCATATGTGCGGACGCACCTGTGTCACCAGTCCAATCAGGATGGTTGTCATCATTGACATGGCACTGTGCATGAAAGGCTTGCGCAATGTGCGCATCAATAGGAGCAGCCTTGTTTGCAAAGCTGGCCAGATTCGGACAAAGGTTTGCATAGTGTCCATCAGTCCTGCAAAGCTGACAATGAGGCGGTCGCTTACCACGACCACGACCTGCACTACGACCACGCACACGAGGACGATTAGTATTAGAAGAACTAGAGTTGGAGCGGGATTGGTTACCAGAACGATGAGACTGAGCCGTAAAAGCAACAGATGGCTGCTGAGAACCATGAAGCGACTGCACGAAAGTTTCTTGATTTTCTGTTTTGGCTAACAGTTCACGGAAAGAGATAGGACCAAGAGCACGATGAGTAGTAGAGAAATTCTCATACGAGGGTCCTAAACCGCATAGGAACCAGTGACACTTATCACTCTCAGTAACAGGATGACCGATTGCAGCAAGTTGATCGCAGATAGCTTTAAACTTGCGTCCAAAGTCAGCAACAGTAGAAGAGCCTTTCTGAAGGAGACGAAGATTGTCACGTAAAGTGTGCATACGATCTAGGGATCGGTGACTGTAGGCGCTTTCCAAAGCAAGCCAGTTTTGGCGAGCATTGGAGAGTCCTATAATTTCAGACATGGCTTCTTCGGATAGGGATGACTGCAAAAGAAGGCAGACGGTTTGGTCATCGGTAGTCCAGGAAAGGTAGTCAGGGTTTGGGGTAGGTTTCTCACTGACTAGTATGGTTTCGGCAGGGATGGGAAGGGTTCCATCGATATGGCCGATGAGTTTTTGGAGATTAAGGACTAGGGTGATTTGTTGAGTCCAAGCAAGATAGTTGGAAGAGGTTAGTTTATGAGGAATAAAGTGTAGGAGAGAGTGTAGGGCTGTAGGTAGGGTGGTTGATGAAGGAGATGAGGAGGCAGCCATGGAGAGGCGGCGGCAGGGAAGTAGGGCAGGAAGAAGAAGGAAAAACGAGGGGAGTTTAGGAAGGGAAGGGATAGGATCGCCTTTTGGCTGATACCATGTAAATAACTCAATCACTTGATTGATTTCATTGATACAACTTGAAATATATACACATACAGGGGATATGTAAACTAGGAAAGTAAATCACTAATAATTACACAATAATACAAATTAAGTAAATGATGTGGTAAATCAATTGCTTGATTTACGTAGGGCTATTAGTCACGATTATATTTGTAGTACAACTAGTAAAAATGCCCGCCGCTTCGCGGCGGTGGCGTTGTTCGATAGTTGCAAATGCGAATAACCTCACTGTGAAACTGAGTCGGGAACATCCTAACGAAAATACAACCGCCATAGGAGGGGGCGAAGGCGGCCACGCTTAAGCGTTGCCACGACCCACCACCAACCGACAGCACCGGCGCTTCGCGCCGGACATTTCTATTTGCATTGTTTTGCTTCATTATGGTTTCGAGGTGGCTATGACAAGCCACCACCATAACCAACCACCGACTTCTACAACGCGTTGCGCGGATTAACAACCAAGTGCAGGTCTCTATGAGTGATTTAATTGAGGTTTTTTGGGCGCCAAAAGCAAGCTTTCTAGGCGAGTTGGGGTGGGGTTTTTTTGGGCGTTTGTGAAGCTTTCTAGGCGGTTTGGGCAGAGGTTTTTTTGGGCTGTTTGGGCAGAGGTATTTTGGGCGATTTGGAGGTTTTTTGGGCGCAGGAGAAGACAAAATAACAACACGGCGCACATTAGCATAGCACACTGGTCCCAAGAAGCTATTGTAAACGTAAGATAGATAAATTTTTGGATTGTTTTAAAAACGGGTAGTTTTTTAATTTGTGTTGACATGGAGTTTTTTTTTTTTTTTTTTTCCTTTTTCCGTTTTCGTTACACAGTTTTGCATTATCTAACTTTTTGCCCAAGTTTTAAAATAAATTTTACCCAAAAAAAACGAGTTGAATACATAATAATGTATTATTTTCCATCTCGTGAGATCAAAAATTACTTTACGACTATCAATAAAATTATAGTATACTATCATTTCTAATGCATGCCAATGACTAGTGATTCATGGCATGAATGTAATATGTTGGAACAATAGGGGTGTTTTTGTCTTTTGTCGCTGCAATGACATAATTGTAATTTAAAGAGCCACAGGGGGCATTTTCGACATTGGGAGATCTCTCATCTTCGTTATGTTTCTCTATCTCCAACTCTCTCTCTCTCTCTCTCTCTCTCTCTCTCTCTCCGTGGTTATACTCACCGCCTCGGCCACTTTTGACCATTCACAGCAATGGTTGTTGTTTGTTAGCTCCACGATGATTGACCGTGTGGCCCTTCCATCAATTCCTCCACTGTTTGCGTGTTTTCCCTACCATTTTTATGGACTTAGTGTTTAGCAAGCGGTGGTGTATGGTGGATGGTGGCGGCGATCTTTCACGTGCAAGGCTCCAGTGCATCTAGGGTTTGGTGGTTATCCCTACGCGCCTTCGGTGACCGTTTCCGTGCCTTAGGCTGCGTATTTACCTAGTTGTTGTCATGACTTGAGATAATACGTTGATGTCATTTTTTAGCGTTGTTCACCTCGATGACGATGAGCTACTCTCATTTGAGAGTTGGTTTGCATGTTTTAAAGTTTGATTTTCTTTGATGTTTTCGTTATTTCCATTTTCTTATGAAGTCGATAGGTCTTCGAAATGGATGAGGATGAGGATTGTCTTATCGGAGAGTGATGGGTGGTCGGAATGGACTGTTACCCACTTACCCGGATGGTGGAGAGATAAACGTTCGCATATGCGCCGTCGGTGGCCGTCACCGCCACCTTGGGTGGAGTATTTGTTGTGACGTTTTCTACGTCTGTTTTTTGAAAGATTAAGTCGATGATGAGCTTTAACTCATCTAAGGCTTCTACGAACCTCAATTGTGTATATATACTATCATTTATGATACATACCAATGAATAGTGATTTATGGCCTGATTATAATACGTTGAAACAACAGGGTATGTTTGTCATAGGAATGTCACAATTCTACAGCAAATGGCTTTGGCATTTTTTAAATCTAAAAACATCATTTGCGCCTCGAGATATGAGATATAGGTGGTCATCATAAAAGTAAAAATGGTCGATGTTTTGGCATGGCAAACATTACAACAAAGCTATTTTTTTGCAGCCACAACGATCTTTCTATACAGAGCCTAAACTATTTAGATACATTTGCTAAGTAATTAACAAACGTGTAATTTAACGAATAGCTCCCTTCAACGCGATGATTGAATACCACTAACAAAAACTGTTTATTTTGATTTTTCAAAAATATTGATACAACACTAAAAATTAAATCAAATTTCAAACAAAAAAATTAAAAATTAATATTTCTAAGGATCAAGCATTTAAGGAAGTGATTCCATATTTGAAAAGGTTTCATTAAAGATCCCTTGTTTCACGTAGGGATGAGCATTTCAGTATTACATACCAAAAATATCAATATCGAATCGATCTTGATATTGAAAATAACGATGCCGGTTCATTTTCAGTACGAAATTTTGACGAAAAATGGTATCGGTATTTTCGGTTCGGTAGCCATATTTTACGTTAATATACCGATATCGTTCCGGTATCAGTACCGTACAGTATATTTTCTGTGTCGGTACCATGTTTTGGCAAAAATAGGTATCGATATTTTCGGTATCAGGTTCGGTTCCGTATAGTTCTCCTCCGAGTTCATCCTTAGTGTCATGGATTTAAAACTACCCAACTTTATAAAAATTACATGCTCTTCAAAAAAAATTCCACATGTCGTCGTTCCTTTTGAAAATCTGTATGTTTTGTATGAAAACAACAACAACCGGACCTTGTAAATCTCATCAATAACGACGTTATTAGTAGGGTCTCGGGAGGGTGAAATATAGACAAACCTTACCCCTATCTCTAGAGATAGAGAGACTGCTTCTAAAGAGACCCCGACTCAACATCAAACACATTGTATAAAGAAGTAGACAACTATCAGATAGTAAAAGAAGTAATGCAAGAGTAACATAGAAGTATTTGTGCATAAAAAACCTCCTTAACTTTGATCCTTTACCTCCACGAATTCCTATCTTGAACCACATTTTTAGACAGGTGCCATGTTAATAAATCTTGCACAATCTGTTCAACCCAAGTCAATTTGTGTTTGCCTCCACTCCTCCACCCTCCACAATGAGGTTTTTCACTGTTCTAACTGGCGATGCCATTTGTCTCCTCTGCACATGTCCAAATCATCTCAATCTCCCTCCCTTATCTTATCCCATAAATTAACCACTTCTAACATTTTCCTTAAAACCTCATTTTTTATCCGGTCTAATCTTATGTGTCTACACATCCACCTCAACATCCTCATCTCAGCTACCTCTATCCTTCGTGTCCATGTCTTTCTCAAGGCGGAACAACTTGTACCATATAACATAGCAGTTCTAATCGCAACTTTATAAAATTTTCCATTTAGTTTAGTTGGGAACCTCTTGTCGCACAATATCGAAGTGGCTGCTCTCCACCTACACCAACTAGCATGTATGCAATGTGCTTTGTCACTATATATCCCCCTACCCATTTAAGTAAATGATTCTAAATACTTAAACTTAGTTACTTGCGGAACCACAAGACCTTCAATGATGATCTGGGTGTCATCTTCATTGATTATCCTGCTGAAATCGCAGTGCAAGTACTCAGTCTTAGATTGACTAATCTTTAAATCTTTTCCCTCTAAAGCTGTTCGCCACTCCTCTGATCTCATATTCAGACTTTGCTTGTTTCTACTATTTACACGATATCATCTGCAAAAAGCATGCACCACGATATTGTTTCCTGGATGGACTTTGACATCTCATCCAAGACAACTGCAAAAAGAACTGACTCAACGCAGACCCCTGGTGGACCCATATTCAGACTCTAAAGCTGTTCGCCACTCCTCTGACCTCATATTCAGACTTTACGTGGTACAATGTCATATGCTTTTTCTAGGTCCATGAACACAATATGTATATCTCGTTAATTTCTTCTACCTATACTTTTCCATCAACCTCCTCAGAATGTATATCGCTTCCGTAGTTGACCGCCCTGGCATGAAGCCAAATTGATTTACTACAACTGAGTTTCCCATCTAATTCTAGTCTTAGTTATTCTCTACCATAACTTCATAGTATGACCCAACAGCTTAATTACTCTATAATTCCCACGACATTCTGCGTTGAGTCAGTTCTATTCCTCCGCTGATCATACATTTTTTTTCATATTTGAATATGAGATTTAAGAAACTAGTTAGCCATTGAACTCCTTCATCTCCCAAACACTTCCATACCTCAACCGGTATGTTGTCCAGACCAACTAGCTTAGCCTTTCCCATCTTCCTAAATGATGTCCTTGCCTCTTCCTGTGTGATACGACCACAATAGAAGTGATTCTGTTGTCGCGTTTGGGTAGTGGGGTTGTTGTTTTCTTGTTGGTAAGTCATCTCGCCGTTGAAAACATTGAGAAAGTACGTTTTCCATCTCAGTTTAATTAATGTCATACTCCTTGACTAAAACACGTCCATACTCGCCCTTGATAAACTGCACTACACCTAAATCCGGCCTCCTACACTCCTTAGCTATGGCAATCCTGAACATATCATGTTCTCCCTCCTTTGTTTCTAGGCGCCTATACATCTTTGTCATGTCTAGAAAATCCCTACCTTAATTTCATCCCTAATCTGAGACAAAATATGCGGTTGCTAATATCCGTCACAGCATAGTCAGAAATTTGACTACTTTCTAGTAGGGTGTTAGTAGTGTCGAGTTGACTAGCTAAAATGTGCAACCCAAACACTACTTGACCGTGTTATTATTGTGCCCTTAAAAATGTCAACTATAACGTGCACATACATAAATTCCGCTCAACTCGATAATAACTTGTTTAGCCAATTTTTAAATGAATCAAACATATTAACGAGTTATAAGAAGGTTGTTGGAAACAAATTTAATGAATGAACATGAATGTGACAAGGAGATAACACATATCAAAAAACTAACATTACGTGACTACCTAAGTCCTCAAAAAAGATTTTTATTTTAAATAAAATAGAAATAATTTCGAGTCGTGAGAACTAATAATGACTAATATGATAAGCTTTTTTTATTGAAAATCTTGAAACAGAATAAAAATTACAAATGTATTTCTGAAAAACGAATCTATATATCTATACGATAAAAGAAAAATGGTGTGACATGTGAAACTTGACACTTGATGATACTATCTCTTCTTTGATGTAGCACCCTAAACCTTTTCTAACAGGAAATACGCAGTGGAAATACGAACTAGAAAATTTCTTGCTTTATAAAAACATTCTCGTATATTTGGAACTCATTTCTACAAGATATTATAGGTGTTTCATCTTTTGTTGTTTATTATTACATCATATACAACTCATCTTTATTAGTTTACGTGACCGCGACCCCGTACAATCCGTGTCCTCACTCGACCTCCAACCATTTCTTGCTTTGTGAGATAGACTAGGCAACCTGCAACCATTACATAACCATTTTGTTAGTTCTTTAAGTGACTTCATGCAAATATTCACAATATGGAAATAACATCAACAATACTCAATGATCATGTCCTACGCCTTTTTTGTAAGTTTGGATCCGATCTCCAGGTCCTATCCTCCAATTTCCATGCATTCATCCTTACATACCCGCTTCTTCAACAATACTACGATAGGACCATTTTCATGTTGACTTGTGACCCCAAGCTTTGTAGCTAGCTTACTTACAAGTTAACATGCCATATTATAATACTCAATAAGGAATTTACCAATGCAAAACATTAGTGTTTTCTCTACACCATACGTTCATGCAAACTCATTTAGCAATTAGTTCAATCTAACGAGTTCCTTCCTATTCATAATCTTTTTGACCCATTAATTTATTTACTTGCATGAACTGGTTGTTAGGTACTTAAAACATACCACATAATATGATACTTCTCCCTTACAATCAATACCCCATGATTAATGCGGGTGTGTACGATCCTACACCTTTTCTTGATTAATATGAGATTATTAATGTGCAGCATTTTTCTGCGCAGCTGAGTTCACTGGCTTATTTGACCCACTACATGTCCAAATCAGTTCTTTATGTCTGAACATAAAATGTAGTACACTCGTAGAGTTTTCCGGGCATATAAGGCTCCGTCTACATCGGAACTTTCTGTAAATTTATATGATTTTTGCAAGATCATGACAGATTCAAAGCTAACACATTTCAGCTTGCTATCAAGGCTGAATTTTTAACATAACATTCTATTTTGACCCGCTTAAACTCCAAACTATCTTTCGATGTTTAAATATGAAATACAGTACGTTCAAGTAACTTTCCAACCATGTATAATACACCCTAAACGGGTTTGTTACCGTTCCATTACATTTGTTACAAAACTGGGTATTCTTCAACCTCTTGTTTCTTTTAACTTAGATCTGATTGTCCCATATGCCTACATTGTTGCATAGAGCACCATTCATGCTCATTAATTAACATCCTATAATCTCATCAACTATAAATTACCTATCCATTCATGTTTTTCAATCTATACTTACACACGAGTAAAATGTAGTAACTGATAAATTAGTTCATGAGCCACGTACCTTTGCTCGTAGAAGTGTTGTCGTCCATTCCATCCGTTTGACCCGTTGTCTTCCAATCCATGTCATTCTTATTCCTACTTTAACAAGTCAACTTGAAAACCATTAGAACATATAAAAGGTCATTCACCACCTTTAATACCTAAGTATTATTCACCCATCCCATTATATGTGTTCTTAATCATTTTACCATTCATACTAGTAATTTGGATTAACCTCACCCATTTGACCCGAAATCACCCATTTGTGTCTAATGAAAACATATGGCTCATTTTTACCACAAATCCATGACATCTTACTTGTAACCCATATACATAAGTTTTGGATTAATCCAATGCATTTAATCCATTCACCCAATTGACCCGTTTGGGTGATTCTCCCATTATTGAAATACTTAACAATTTCATGACATTAGTTAACACAAAACAATTAAATCCACCAATGAGTTAAAATCAAAATTATACCCACTTATCCATCCTTTCATTGTTACCATTCTTCATTCACATAAGAATTAAAATACACAAATGGAAGTTAAGTTTGTGAATTACTTACAAATGCGAGTAGAAAGCGAAACCATACCAAACGAACTCTGATTGAGATGATTTAGGAGTCCATGGAACTGTCTCGCCGATATCTATGAAACCTACTAGTTTTCTGCTGCCTGAAATAGCCAGCACTGTTTGCTGAAACAGCAAAACAGTGGCCAGATTACCCTTTTTCTAGCTGATGTCTTCTGGTCAGTAAAAACCCCTCTTCCATGACTCTAAATCGAAAACCCACCATTGGATATGATCTTCTAAGTGTGTTAAAGCTTTTGTAAAAATTTGAGAACGATCCAACGGTGCAATCTCCGGGAAATCGCACTTTATGACATGTTGAAAACCTAAAAACGGGATTTTCTTGACTTGGATGGTTCTCTCTCTCACACACACTCTTTCTCTTTCTGAAATTTGGAGGAGAGGCATAAATGAACCAAAACCTTATCACATACCTTTTGTACTACCAAGGTTTGTCAATTGACACAACCTACCCTTGAACTTTTTAAAAGATTTATGGACAAGTCTACATACTTTATTAATGTTCAGAATGTGCCAATAACATAATTCCAACATTAGATCTTAGTAGCGATTTATATGCTTCAAATTTAGTAGATAATTCACTTCTCAATCACAATTAAACAACTTATCCAATACTTGGTAGGCATCATACGAATCAAGTATAGAGTAAAATCCCTTAATGCATAGTTCTACCAAATCATACCATCAAACTACATTCGCATATGGATTCCATCAAAAACATATTCCTCATGTTAGTTTTCTAACAATTACATCAATTCTCACATTTTGCTCACATTTCTTCTTGCATACAATTTCACACATCACCTAGGCATTTCACCAACACTTGATGTGCGTACAACATTTTAAGCACATTATACAATCTTCTCATACATGCATTCAACTAAACACATAATGACCTTCAATCATGACCAATTTCAACATGAATCCTATCAAACATGAACTATCAACTACACTTTATTTATTCCATTATATGAATTCTAACATTCATTCACCAAACATTCACAAGAAGCTAAACCATCAATTTTTTTTAACTAGGTTAATCATTCTAGCTAATTATTTCATGCAATAGAACAAAATAAACATAGTAATAAACAAGCATTCGGGTTTTGGGGCGTTACAAGTCTACCCCCCTTAGATAAGGTTTTGTCCTCGAACCCTCTTTCATTCTTCCAACTTAAGCCTACTCTTACCTTTTAGTTGTTTACTAATTCAAATGACATGATTAGGACGTATGCCAAGTATCCTTAGTGCACATTTATGTCCCTGGAAATTATAAATCCTTGGGTACTCATTTCAACATATCAAGTCTCAAATTCTTGCATAATATTAAGCTCCTATCAAACGTCATCACTACATATATATTCATTACAAGCTTGTCACAGTATTCCACTATTATCATTCCTTTTAAATATTTCCAAACGTTACATAAAAGTTAGAACTTGAACATACACATTTAGTAATCATTCATTCATTGTTGTCACCATCACAACATAATTACTATTTCATCCTCACTTACTCTTACTTACTTTAGAGTTAGACATAACTCTAAAGTCACTACTAAACCTGTACAGCTATCATGTACACCCCCGCCCCTTAGGGTAAGTTTCTGTGTAATTTTATTCATGCCAATTTGTTTGTTAGTTCGTTTCATGTACTACATACAATAAATATATGCCCATTTCTTAACAGCATCAAATCTAAGCAAAAGTTCATTCATCATTTGACCCTTAAAAGTTAAAACTTTCCAATCTATATCATAATTGAATTATCATTCATTCATACAGGGGTATCATTTATTATATCAATTTCCTACTTAACAATCACAAAATAACCAAATTTACTAACCTTCCTTTCACGACATTAACCAACCATCCATATGTCGGATTGACTTGCTCCTTCATAAGTCCATGCCATACCTAGCTTGGTTTAGTTCATTCACATGACGAGTTCCAACTCGCTAGCATCGTATCACCCGTCCCATATATTTCATCAAATCTGAATTCGACCATTCGTATTACTAAGTCATTGGTTAGACATATACCTTACATTCATGACAATTGACCTTCAGTGGTCCATACAAGATTTCTTTCACTTGCACATTAGTTATTTCATGTCTTACGCAAGATCCTTACATTTTATTTGTTACTTTCACCAATCTTTTAACAGCTTGACCTTTGAAATTGTCACTTCTTACTAATTTATAACATTCGACCATCAATCCTTTCAAATCTTTCTAATAAAAGTTGGAAGTATGCTTTGTACTTCCTTTTTAATCTAGGAAAGCTTATGAAAACAACATTCATTCATTTCTTGCAAAAAGAAAATATTCATTTCGTTGTCAAATCAAGTTATTCATACGGTTCTTAGCCACGTATTTATATTTACTTGGCATACCAGCAACTCCCATTTGGTTATGTTTATTTCATGCAATAAACATTTCACGCCATCTTGTTAATACTTATGTTACTCTTACCCCTTCAACTCGTTTGACTATTCCAAGAGTCAAAGTGGCAATTCATTTTTAACTGGCTTCCCACAATTATTTACTGTCTAATTCTACCCATGAGTTAATTGCCAAAATGGCCCCTGAGGTTTTCCCCAAATTGCTTATCTGGTCACCAAAACTTGATTTTTATCACTGGAGCCCCTCAGAGATCAAAAAGTGCCAAAATGGTCACTATTTAACTGAGTAATGAAAGTTAGTTAAGTCTCAGGGGCAATTTCCTCATTTATGTCCTCAGGGGCCAAAATGGCAATTAATGGAAAGTTATAAAAAATTAAAATTCAAACACGTTTTTTCGAACACGTTTTTTTTCGAACACGTTTTTTTTCCGATCATGTTTTTTTTGTCGAACACGTTTTCTTTCGAACACGTTTTTTCGAACACGTTTTTTTCGAACACGTTTTTTTTCATAACACATTTTTTTAACACGTTTTTTTTTTTCGAACACGTTTTTTTCGAACATGTTTTTTTTTCAAACACGTTTTTTTTAACACGTTTTTTTTCGAACACGTTTTTTTTCGAACATGTTTTTTCGTACACGATTTTTTCGAACACGTTTTTTTTTTCCAAACACGTTTTTTTCGAACACGTTTTTTTTTCAAACACGTTTTTTTTCGAACTAGCTTGAATTGAACGTCTTATGGAGCTTGGCATCATAGAAAATGGGTGATAAGCAAAGGTAATGCTTCAACCGACATGGAATTCAAGCTTCTTAATCTATTTCAAAAGCAAGACACCCTCAATTTTCATGCATGGAATTACAGGAGGTCAAGACTTGTTATATTTGGTGATGTTTTTAATCGGGATTTACGTAATCTGAATTTACCTTACTTGTTATGCACTTTTCATGGACTAGCTTGAATTGAACATCAAAACGTGTTCGAAAAAGAAACGTGTTCGGAAAAAAAAAACGTCTTCAAAAAAACGTGTTCGAAAAAAAAACGTGTTCGAAAAAAACGTGTTCCAAAAAAAATGTGTTCGAAAAAAAATGCGTTCGGGAAAACGTGTTTGAAAAAAAAAACGTGTTCAAAAAAAAAAACGTGTTCGGAAAAAAAATGTGTTCGGAAATAAAACATGTTTGAAAAAAAACGTGTTAAAAAAAACGTGTTCGAAAAAAAACGTGTTCGAAAAAAAAACGTGTTCGAAAAAAACGTGTTCGAAAAAGCGTGTTTGAATTTTAATTTTTTATAACTTTCCATTAATTGCCATTTTGGCCCCTGAGGACATAAATGATGAAATTGCCCCTGAGACTTAATTGATTTTCATTACTCAGTTAAATAGTGACCATTTTGGCACTTTTTGATCTCTGGGGGGCTCTAGTGATAAAAATCAAGTTTGGTGACCAGACAAGCAATTTGGGGAAAACCTCAGGGGCCATTTTGGCAATTAACTCTCTACCCATACTCTTATATGTAATACACATATATACATCTCATTGGTCACACAACATGTGTATCCAACTAAGTTATTGCCACTAAGTATGTACAACTTTCCAATCTATCTCAGTTAGGGATGGAAACATTCCCCCCTTCATCCCTACCCGAATGACCCATTCCATGGGTTATTCTATATTTTTACAACATTCCACCCAATTTGATCCATTAAGGTCATTTGACATTTTTATGTTATTAAGGATGAGCTAACTAATAAGAAAGCTGATGGACTTACCTATGGATTCAAATCTTTCACTCCTACCTTTCATTCATGTAGGTTTGGTCCATACTTACCTATGGATTCAAACTTTTCATTCCTACCTTTCATTCATATAGGTTTGATCCATACTTACTTATGGATTCCTACCTTTCATTCCTACCTTTCATTCATATATGTTTGATCTATACTTACCTATGGATTCAAACTTTTCATTCCCACCTTTCATTCATATAGGTTTGATCCATACTTACCTATGGACTCAAACTTTTCATTCATATCTTTCATTCATATAGGTTTGGTCCATACTTACCTATAGACTCAAACTTTTCAAGGAACCTTTCATTCATATAGGTTTGATCCATACTTACTTATGGACTCAAACCTTTCATTCATATAGGTTTGATCCATACTTACAAATGGAATCAAACTTTTCATTCTTACCTTTCATTCATATAGGTTTGATCCATACTTACCTATGGACTCAAACTTTTCATTCGTACCTTTTATTGATATAGGTTTGATCCATACTTACTTATGGACTCAAACCTTTCATTCATATAGGTTTGATCCATACTTACCTATGTACTCAAAATTTTCATTCCTACCTTTCATTCATATAGAGACTGCACTCTATCACTTGAGAGTCATCTACCATAACCCACAATTGTCGTTTAGTTACTTATCTATTCATTGCCATAATTAGTTTATAAGCACAATTCACATACATTTGGTTTAATACCTTCTGAGGGAACCCCTTCCCATTTTACTTTTAAGAAGGTTTATTCCACCCATGTATCCACACGATCGCTTACTTTCCAATTTACCAGGTATACTTGTGACGATTCTCATGGTCACACGTGTATCATATGCGTCTTACGCACTGGCCAGGTGCGCAGTCCACATACTATCCACGTGTCTCCATGTAATCATCACCTTATGCCTACAGACTGGGTTTCAGTTTCGTGCTACTCTTTCAATTTCCTTCCCTAAATAACATGGTTGTTTTTCATCTAAATTTTACCGTCCCTGGGGATTTTCTCCCTCCGGTACCAATGTATTAATATTGCGTACCTGTGAGCATTCTATCCCTTCCATAATTTCCGATATTTGTCTTGGATCATGTCCTTAAGACCTCTTCATCATCCAGAAAGCTCACCTTAACATAAACACCACAATTAGTTTTTAACATGTCATGTGAGTTGATATTAAATTCCACCTTTAGGTCTTGATCGAGTCTTGGATTGTACGGTGCCACTAATTTCAAGAGCACATAGGTTTGAGTTCAAGTACTTACTTCCATGCACAAGATTTCACTCAAACTAGGGCTCTGATACCAACTTCTAGCACCCTAAACCTTTTCTAACAGGAAATACGCAGCGGAAATACGAACTATAAAATTTCTTGCTTTATAAAAACATTCTCGTATATTTGGAACCCATTTCTACTAGATATTATAGGTGTTTCATCTTTTGTTGTTTCTTATTACATCATATACAACTCATCTTTATTAGTTTATGTGACCACGACCCCGTACAATCCGTGTCCTCACTCGACCTCCAACCATTTCTTGCTTTGTGAGATAGATTAGACAACCTGCAACCATCACATAATCATTTCGTTAGTTCTCTAAGTGACTTCATGCAAATATTCACAATATTGGAATAACATCAACAATACTCAATGATCATGTCTTACGCCTTTTTGCAAGTTCAGATCCAATCTCCGGGTCCTATCCTCCAATTTCCATACATGCATCTTCAACAATACTACGATAGGATCATTTTCGTGTTGACTTGTGACCCCAAGCTTTATAGCTAGCTTACTTACAAGTTAACATGTCATATTAGAATACTCAATAAGGAATTAACAATGCAAAACATTAGTGTTCTATCTACACCATAAATTCATACGAACTCATTTAGGAATTAGTTCAATTTAATAAGTTCCTTCCTATTCATATTCTTTTTGACTCATTAATTTATTTACTTGCATGAATTGGTTGTTAGGTACTTAAAACATACCATATAATATGATACTTATCCCTACAATCAATACCCCATGATTAATGCGGGTGTGTACAATCCTGCACCTTTTCTTGATTAATATGATATTATTAATGTGCAACATTTTTCTGCACAGCTGAGTTCACCGGCTTATTTGACCCACTAGATGCCCAAGTCAGATCTTTATGTCTGAACATAAAATGTAGTACACTCGTAGAGCTTTCCGAGCATATAAGGCTCGTCTACATCGGAATTTTCTGTAATCTCATCAACTATAATTTGCCTATGCATTCATGTTTTTCAATCTATACTTACACACGCGTAAAATGTACTAACCGATAAATTAGTTCATGAGCCACTTACCTTTGCTCGTAGGAGTGTTGTCGTCCATTCTATCCGTTTGACCCGTTGTCTTCCAATCCATGTCATTCTTATTCCTACTTTAACAAGTCAACTTGCAAACCATTAGAACATATAACAGGTCATTCACCACCTTTCATACATAAGTATTATTCACCCATCTCATTATATTTGTTCTTAATCATTTTACCATTCTTACTAGTAATTTGGGTTAACCCCACCTATTTGACCCGAAATCACCCATTTGTGTCTAATGAAAACATATGGCTCATTTTCACCACAAATCCATGACATCTTACTTTTAACCCATATACATAAGTTTTGGGTTAATCCAACGCATTTAATCCATTCACCTAATTGACCCGTTTGGGTGATTCTCCCATTATTGACATACTTAACAATTTCATGACATTATGTTAACAGAAAACAATTAAATCCACCAATGAGTTAAAATCAAGATTATACACACTTATCCATCCTTTCATTGTTACCATTCTTCATACACATAAAATATTCAAAGACATAAATGGAAGTTAAGTTTGTGAATTACTTACAAATGCGAGTAGACGTCGAAACCATACCAAACGAACTCCGATTGAGATGATTTAGGAATCCATGGAACCGTCTCTCCGAGATCTACAAATCCTACTAGTTTTTGCCGCCTGAAACAGCCACCAGTGTTGCTGAAACAGCAAAACAGTGGCCAGATTACCCTTTTTCGAGCGATGTCTTCTGGTCAGTAAAAACCCCTCTTCCAGGCCTCTAAATCGAAATCCCACCATTGGATATGATCTTCTAAGTGTGTTAAAGCTTCTGGAAAAATTTGAGAACTATCCAACGGTGCAATCTCCAAGAAATCGCACTTTTTGACATGCTGAAAACCTAAAAACGGGATTTTCTTGACTTGGATGGCTCTCTTTTTCACGCACACTCTTTCTCTTTCTAAAATTTGGAGGAGAGGCATAAATGAACCAAAACCTTATCACATACCTTTTATACTACTAAGGTTTGTCAATTGACACAACCTACCCTTGAACTTTTTAAAAGATTATGGACAAGGCTACATACTTTATTAATGTTCAGAATGTGCCAATAACGTAATTCCAACATTAGATCGTAGTAGTGATTTATATGCTTCAAATTTAGTAGATAATTCACTTATCAATCACATTTAAACAAATTACCCAACACATGGTAGGCATCATACCAATCAAGTATAGAGTAAAATCCCTTAATGCATAATTCTGCCAAATCATACCATCAAACTACATTCGCATATGGATTCCATCAAAAACATATTCCTCATGTTAGTTTTCTAACAATTACATCAATTCTCACATGTTGCTCACATTTCTTCTTGCATACAATTTCACACATCACCTGGCATTTTACCAACACTTGGTGTGTGTACAATATTTTAAGCACATTATACAAGCTTTTCATACATGCATTCAACTAAACACATAATGACCTTCAATCATGACCAATTTCAACATGAATCATATCAAACATGAACTATCAACAACACTTTATTTCTTCCATTATATGAATTCTAACATTCATTCACCAAACTTTCACAAGAAGCTAAACCATCAATTTCTTTAACTAGGTTAATCATTCTAGCTAATTATTTCATGCAATAGTACAAAATAAACATACTAATAAACAAGAATTCGGGTTTTGGGGCGTTACATTTGATTTCCCTTCAAATATATTTTTTCTTTTATGTGCATGACACATGCACATTTCTCTATATTTTTAAATGTTAATAACTTTTATTATCGACATTTTTTTTAAAATAATTGTGTCAAATTAACAAGCGTTTTATTATCTTTTCAACGAGTACCATAGTCGTATATAAAAAATGAGAAAAAAATGAATTTTTAGCGAGTTTTTTGTTCATGCAAAAAAATAAACGTGTTTAGATACCTCATTAATTATGTCTAGCCAAGTCACTAATCATGTTAAAATAGTATAAATAGTACACATGTTTTTGAACCTACTATTACATATAAGAACCCGCTAACTACATATATATTTAAAGATGTAGTAAGTTTGGTAAGAATTATTTTTTTTTTAATTTTGATTATTGTTGTTAGGAGCATTGATAACAAATGTTGCTAAGCCGGTTAGATGTAACCTATGATTCTTACACACTAGGTAAATCTTTAGCTGATAAGTGATAATTAATCACCTAACCATGCACGCCTTTTAGATTGTTTTTAATGTATGTACTTTGAAATCGACTGACATGTGATGATTATTGAAACTGATACTTAAATTATGTATAAATAGATGAAATAGTCGGGAGACATGAAAAGTTACCATCCTAAAATCTTTTTAGTCGATAGCTATTAGATAATTTGTATTTATCTTCAAAATGGATCTTTACTGCTTACCAATTAATTCTTTTATTCGGTGTCACTCAAAGTGATTGATTGTATATCCATAATAGAGATTGAACAAATATGTCATTCTTTAATATATGCTCACTTTACACATTAAAATCACTTATTATCATCATCATGATATAGCATTTGATATCAATTTGGTTGTCATTTTCCCAATTTCACATCGCAGCTTTTTAGTGTCTTGAGGAGTTGATAAAGTTGTACAAACACTTCACTCAAGCAAGAGGTGCACACGTAGAATTAGTAGTAAGTTTTATGAGTTATCGAGTGTTAATTATTTACAAATTTCTTTTTTTCTTATGAAAGAAATGACTTATTCTTTTTTAAGGTACACACATTTTGTCACTTCATATTATATTTGTCTATCCCGAGAAGTTCCCGGAAATGAAGTAGTCTATATATATAATAAATCAATTGAGGTGGGAACACAAGTCACTTGGTGAAGCCATCCCCACCCCTGAATTTTCGTCAAAAATTTTACATTATAAATAACCCAATATTTATTAATTTATAATCTTTTTCTTTCCTATATAATAAATAAAATCTTATAATTATCTCATATGAAATAATATTATTAGATTATAATTTCATGTTTATCTCTTATTTATTTAATATTTTTTTTCTTAACTAATTCTTTTTATGTTTCTTCTTATTACAAACCACTTATTATTTTATTGACTGAACCTCATGTAGTACTAAATTTTCTAACCTAATAATAAATAAAAAGAAGAAAAATGTTATAACTTGTGTGATAAACACGTTTCTAATGATTTTTTTACACTGAATGTAACTGTAAATTGGAGTTATGTTTTCATTCAGAGCAGAATATGTCAAAACTAGTCGTTTCTAAAAAAGTTGCACCTTCAAGACCATCACCTCAATCACGCCCTGCAATAGTTGCTTTTGCCTTTGCTCCTCATCCAAACATACATTCTCTCTTTAATATACATTTTCATTCTTATTCACATGATTAAAATTGTTGCTTTCTCATGCTATATTACATTAATTTCTTTGCTAACATTGTAACATACATTTTGTCACTTCATATTAGATTTGTTTATTCAAGAATAAGAGATATAAAACATAAACGAATTATATATTTACATGGGTTAAAAGGTCAATCCATATTAGTCGTCCCAAAATCAATTTTTTTTGTGTTGTGTTTCGAGTAATGTCAAGAAATCGCCGCATCTTACTTTCTATAAGATGCTTTCCATCACAACTAGGGGTGGCAAAATAGATAGGTTGGGTTGGGTTGCATGTTGGGTCAAGATGGGTTTGGTTAAAGATTGGTAGATTAAAAAAATAGGTTAGGATGGGTTTGGGTCTGGATGATTTGGATTAAGATAGGTTCACATCAAAATAGATTAAAAAAATTTTAAAAAATTAAAATAACAAAAAAAATTTAAAAAGTAAAAAAAAATAAAAAAATAAAAAAAATACAAATTTAAAATAAAAAAACAAAAATAAACTTAAAAATAAAGTTTTAAGGGTTCTGAAATATTTCATTTTGAACCGAGTTGGTTAATAACCCGGACCGTTTCGACCCGATCGTGCTCGTTATCGTACCGTTTAGACTTGACCTGGCCTGTTAATGACCCGAACCGTTTCGACCGACTGACCCGTTATCGATCCGGACCGGGTCCGCTAACGACCCAGACTATTTCGACCCAACCGGGCCCGTTATCGACCCGAACCGTTTTGACCTGACCGGATCCGTTAGCGACCAGGAGCGTTTCGACACGGCCGGGCCTGTTAGCGACCAGAATCGTTTCGACCCGGCCGAGCCCGTTAGCGATCCAGACCGTTTTGACCCGATCGAGCTAGTCAACGACCGGGCCCGTTAGCGACCCGGACTATTTCGAATCAGCCGGGCCCGGTAACGACCCAGACTGTTTCGACCCGACCGAGCCAGGTAATGACCCATGCCGTTTTAACCTGACCCGTCCTGTAGCGACCCGGACTGTTTCGACCCAGCTGGGCCCGGTAGCGACCCGGACTGTTTCGACCCGACCGAGCCCGGTAACCACCCAGACCATCTCAACCTGACACGTCCCGTAGCGAGCTGGACTGTTTCGACCCAGCCAGGCCCGGTAGCGACCCGGACCGTTTTGACTCGATCGGCCCCGGTAACGACCCACACCGTTTCAACCTGACTCGTCCCGTAGTGATCCGGACCGTTTCGACTCGACCGGGCCCGGTAGCGACCCAGACTGTTTTGACCCGACCGGGCCAGGTAACGACCCAGACCATTTCAACCTGACCCGTCCCGTAGCGACCCGGACTGTTTCGACCCAGCCGGGTCCGGTAGCGACCCGGACCGTTTCTACCCGACCGGGCCTGGTAACGACCCAGACCATTTCAACCTAACTCGTCCCGTAGTGAACTGGACCGTTTCGACCCGACCGGGCCCGGTGGCGATGCGTACCGTTTCTACCCAACCAGGCCCGGTAACGACCCAGACCGTTTCAACCTGACCCGTCCCGTAGTGACCCGGACCGTTTCAACCCGAACGGGCCCGGTAGCGACCTGGACCGTTTCTACCCGACCGGGCCCGGTAACGACCCAGACCGTTTCAACCTGACCCGTCCCGTAGCGACCCGGACTGTTTCGAGCCGACCGGACCCAATAACGACTCGGACCGTTTCGGCCTGACTGATCCCGTTAGCAACCTGGACCGTTTCGACTCGACAGGGCCCGTTAAAGACCAGACCATTTCGACTCGAACGGGCCGGTCAACAACCCAGACCGTTTCGACTCGTTCAAGCCCGCTAACGACTCGAACCGTTTCAATGAGATTGGTCTCGTTAATGACCCGTGTTGTTTCGACCTGGTCCTCCGTTAACAACGTGAATGGTTTCAAACCGATCGGGGTTATCAAGAAATGCAAAAAATATAATGTTTTGTTTTTAATGACATTTATTTCCATGAGGCATTAACGCTTTTGGTGTGGGGTGAGTTTTAATTCAGATTTGTATATGGTTATCTAAAAATACCCATCTTGACCCATTTGTTTTTTTTTGACATACCCATCCTGACCCACTTACTAATTTCCTACAATTAAAATTACTCATCCTAACCCCTTTGAAAATTATACTAAACCCATTTCAACCAACAAGGTCAAATTTTAAACTCAAAATAATCCAAACTCAAACTAGATGGGTTGAAATTGCCAAGTATAGTCACAACTCCTTCCTAAAATCAGGGGCGGATCTACACTTGTCGAACGGGTTCCCAGGAACCGTTAGGTTTGAAATTTTTTGGTGAGAATATATATGCAAACCTTCCAGCACGCCACCTAATGGTTTCTCCCAAAGGGCGTTGATTGTGATGCGTTGTAAAATTTGTTAAAAAACGGAAAACATTTTTGCAGGATAAGATCTTTACAGGAGTGTATTGTTACAGAGTTCCAACATATCTATTAAAATGGTGGTTTTGATGAACTTTTAGATTCACTTATATGGGTAACATTGATCATGAACCACATGAGTCAACATGTGAGTAATTCAACCTTCAAGGTGTGATGCTTAGCGTCCGACCCGAAACGTCATGTGTTTATATGTGAATGCATTGAACTGAATGATGACGATGTTTTCTTTTTCATTATTCTATCGTATTTGGATTATGTGATAAACTTTACCCGACCTAAACTGTCAAACAAAGTCAAATTTTTTTATGTTCGGTATATGAAATTGACGCGTCTAAAAAATGTGAACCCCTGGAAAAAATTTCTAGATCCGTCACCGCCTGAAAGACCCTCAATAATTGATTTACAATGGTTTTCGTCGTTGGAAGTAGTATATTGTTAATTTATATTGTTATATTTGTTAGTAGCGCGAACCAAATTTAGATAACTCTTTAAGATGAAGAATCGGTGATTTTCATTTATGAAAAAAATTATTACAATTGTATATCTTTTATTTTTAAATACTAAACATTTATGTCTTTTTGCGCAGCAGCAATTTTCAAACTTTTTACAATTTATGTCCCCAAAATTGCATGAAAAAAAGGAAAGAAATTATTGTTATTCCATGCAAAAGCAGATTTGTACGTAAAGCTGGAGAAATTCAACTTTGGACCAAGGAAGAATGTTTTTTAGAGTAAACTTTTTAAAGGTATATGTGTAATTGTTCTATTAAATATATAATTAAAGTTACCCTTTGATGTGTACGTAGTTTAGAGCACCTGCTTATTGTGGCCCTCGTTCGGCTCGTGTCAAGTCCAGACTGCCGGACCTCCCAACGAATGTCTTCAGTGGGCCCCTACAGCTGATTTCACATTTATACTTCAACTTGATCATCCATACTTTAGGGATTTCTAGGGTTTCTTGATGAAATTCAAGGATATCACCTTTACTTCATCTTCTTCACCTTTTCCGATCTTAGGATCTTGGCGAAGTGATTTGAATCTTGCCGATTTCCGGATCTAGGTGAGACTACTCACATGCATGTGAACTGACAAGTAAAAACCACACACAATGTTGTTGGATCTGTTAGCTTGATTTATTTCTTGGTTCCCTTGGTTAAGATCCATAATGTGTTGTTTGATCTGTTTCGGTTTGATGATTTTAGTATTTTAGTAAATTGCAAATATACATATATGTATATTGCATATAAATATACACATATGTAAAATCATAGATATATACATATGTGTATAGAATTAAATTTCAATCCATTACACTTAT
Organism: Ambrosia artemisiifolia; assembly: GCA_032199755.1. Lineage (NCBI taxonomy): Eukaryota > Viridiplantae > Streptophyta > Magnoliopsida > Asterales > Asteraceae > Ambrosia > Ambrosia artemisiifolia. The sequence continues at coordinate 42,756,626 of CM063521.1, read as the reverse complement.
ATTCATAAAGGTATATAGTAATCTACTAATCCAAAATATTAACATCAAATAAAAGAAATTGAAAATGAAATGTCAATGACTTAGTCTTACACCAATATAAAACGTAATTGTTAAAGCTATGAAAAAACATATACTAAATGAAGTAAGTAATTCAGCAATTCTTCACAAATCTTCATCTACATCTTCCTCATTTGCTTCATCCTCTGTTTCTTGCCCATTATATTCATCTACATCATCATCATCTTCTGTTGTTTCTTCTGATTCTTCAGCACTTTTACCTAATTTTAAAGGACAAGTCCTAATATTGTGTCCCCTTACTAGTTTCATGCAAAAACCACACTTTCTCTTCTTCTTCTTGCTCAACTTTTTAGCCTTCTCACGTGCCCCAATTACACGTTTATGTTTACCACAACCTTTGTTGCGTATTCCTTTTGGTACTGTAAAAGAAACTTCTGATGGTTCTTCATGTGATATCAAATCCTTAATTAGAACATCATTCTTATTGTATGATGGATCAATTGGAAGATCAAGAAAAATCTTATCCTTTATTTCTTGAACTTGACGATCAAGTTCTTCAAGCTTTTCTTCATTGCATCTGAGACGATCAGTGCACATCTGAATGTTATCATTAATGCGACGTCTTATAACCGAATATTTGGTTTCATCAGCACAGTACCTGTTATAAAATGCATACATAGTAAATAGTGGTTATACACATATGTATAACCTAAGATTGCATAACAAAACATAATTAAAAAAGAAGTTGTTTTAACAAATGTGTATAGTACCTGTTAGCCATACTATGAACGCTACTAGGAAGAGCGTCTCTACGCCACCGTGAATGAACATACTTCGAAGGAATCCTCTCAATGTCGTGATGTCTAAAGACGCAAAACACATGGCGACAAAGAAAACCAACATGTGTGAATCCCATACACACACATGTAACAGTGTGATCAGACACATCAAGGGTCACCTACAATAAACAAATAAGGGACTATAAACACAAATTCTATAATTATACACATATGTACATTATCTGTAATATTATAGAGCTGATAAAAAAAAACCTTGAACTCATTAACAGGTTGTTTCCTATGATCTTGGTGAGCCACCTTATACGTATGTATGTTACCAATCACTTCCCCTCGATCACAAATGTAACACAGTAGCATACATTTTAGAAGCTCCTTTTGGACTTCAAGGAAAACGGTTCTTGTGTAGATTTCATTTGCGTGATGTTCTATAGCTAATGGTGTAACAAATCTTGGTTCAGTTGTCTCTGTAGAATGTTGAAGATCACGTTGTTGCTTACGTTTCCCATCCAAAATCGATTCAAAACACAACATAAACTGAACTAAAGTGTTGTGATGACTAGAATTTGTTTTGAATTAATGGTTGGCACTCTCACACCTAGAGGTTGTCTTCATAAGGCAACACATAGGGATGTCTCTAAAATATCCAGGTACCCATTGAGTCCGAATAGAATACAATTCAGATAACCATGAATGATTTTGTAAGCGATACTCGTTAATCAAACGAGTTCATCGCCTTTCAAATGTTGCAGATTCAATGTAAACTTTCCAAGCGAGTTTATGTATTGATCGGCGAAGCTTCTTATTGAACAAAGAATTTCCTTTAATCTAAAAAATGGAAACAAATTGATTATACATATGATTTAAAAAAACACAAAATAAAAATTTAGTACCGAATGTATGAAACAAACAAAAATTGGAATATACACATATGAATATAAAATTGAAGGATACCTTTGCAGGTATTTTTTCTAAAATATGCCACATGCATAATCTATGAACTGATTTGTCAAATACTAATTCAACAGCCTGCTTCATTGCAGGGTCTTGGTCTGTTAACACCAAAACAGGTTGCTTACTTGCTTGCCATGAACTTCAAGAAACTTACGAAGAAGCCATGTATATGAGTCGATCGTCTCATTATGCAACAAAGCCGCACCAAAGACTGTACATTTCTTGTGGTTATCAACACCCGTGAATGGAACAAAAATCATATTGTACCTAAAAAATAACAAAATCAGAACATTATACATATATGTATAAATAACTTAGAAAGAGTTGAGTAACTTACATATTCGTTTTGTATGTTGCATCAAAAGCAATAACTTCACCAAAGGCTTCATAATTCCTTTTGGAGACATAATCAACCCAAAATAATGAAGTAAGTTCTGTTCCAACAACTTCATATTTAAAGCTATAGTCTTCTAAATTTTTTGTACGCTCAATGAACTTATCAACGACCATTTGAGCATCTCTATCACCAACAAAATCACGGATATCTCTACCGAAGTTCTTAAAATCAGTAACTGTACCTTGAACATTATGATGCCCACCCTTCACAACAACATGAAGTTTATGTGCTTTTGTTGGGCCAAGACCTCGTACACGACAATTAGCAATAAATTCTTTTGTAGAAACATCAAGTTTCCTTATTTTCTTGGACAATTCTAAGCTGTGGACAGAAATAGGACCGTGATTGTGTTCTTCAACAAAACGATATATCTTGAAATTATTGGTCCGAGCAACAAATTTTACTTGTATTCGTGCTTTGCAATCAGTAACTTTGAAAGATGTAGACCGAGAAGAAGAGGTTGAACAAACACTATTGGAGTCAACATTTTGATCCTTAGGTTTATTAGCTTTAGAACACAAGATGTACCTATGTCTCATGATACCATTAACGACCTTTGAAGTGCTTAAACGTGTGCTAAAACGAGCAGCCTCAGCGTATTGCTCATACATGGCGATAGCTTCATCTAAGGTACGAAATCTAGCTCCCACATAAGGCTTGACATCAGCTGGAACAACTGGTATCCAAGACCTCGAACCACTTGGCAATTCATATACATTAGCTGCTATGTTTTCTACATGATAAGAAAAAAAAATGTTGTAATACAAGTTTTAACAAACATGTTAAGGGTACCTATTAATATACGGTCACAAACGTACATATATGTATAACATATGGAGATATCAGTTAACAACTCAAGAATATTGAAAAACCAATTCAGTAGCCGCTGAGAATAATTGAACACATATATCCAGGATAGGTCTAATATACAAATGTGTATATCTAGACAATCTTCTATTATACATCCATGCATTATACATATGTGTACATAATTTCAATGAAACTAAAATTACCTTGCTGTTCAAAACCAGATACAACAAAAGGAAGATCAGTAGCATCACCATTGCCAGAAAACATAGAACTTGACGAAGGCATTGAAACAGAAGAACGTATAACATAACTGACATCGCTGAGATCATCATTATTGTAAAAAGCGTGAGTGCTGTGGTTGTCAACAATGTTTAAATCAGATGTTGAATGCGATACAGAATTTCCAATATCCATTATGAAAACCTATAAAAAATTGATGAATTAACCAAACCTATAACAAAATCGACTACAATATATAAAAAGAACAAAATTATATCTAACATCTATCTGAATAAATGTAGATGAAATAGAAGAGAACTAACAGAAAACCTAATTGATGACTATCGACGTTATCAAAACACTAAGTTATACGATTGAGAATGTTATTGGTTAGAAACGTACCGATTATATGGATCGATTGAAACCCTAGCTATGATGAAGTTGATTCACGATTGAAACGATCGTAAATTAAATGATTGAAGGGGTTATAGATGAAGAATGACTTAAGAAAATAGAGGTCTAAAGAAACAGAGGTGTAAGAAACAGAAAAGAAAAGGATTTGAAATCAGAGATAAAAAATATATACGTGATATTGTATTTGAGATGCAAAATTCCAATATTGCCCTCCCCCCTTTAAATCTACTTAAACAAAATTAGTGGCTAAGATTGGTTCTCTTGGTTCTCAATTTTCCCATTGGTTCTCATATGAACCAAACCCTATATATATATATATATATATTTATATATATAGGGGAAGGTTTAAATAAAAACCCACCTAAATTGAAGAAACCCATTAAACCCTATCTCAACCATTGATCAATCTAGATCAATGGTTAAGATTAAATGCTCTATATTTTAATGAAGAGAAGTACAAAAAAGGGCAAATGGGTAATTTGACAATTGGGAAAGCTTGGTAACTGCATGGCTCTGCCATAACAGTCACTTCATTCTCTCTCTCCATCAAATAACTTCTTTCCCTCTCTCATACTCGTAAACAATCACACAAATTCAAATTTTCATCCCTGTTTTCTCTCCATTTGAAGCATCAACCTACTTTCTTGTTCCAAAAACGTCGAAAGCTTTAGTGATTTTGCAGAGGTAACGATGAAATCATTCATGTGGTCGTTATCTAAGTTTAGCCGACGATTGGCCTCGAAGAAATCATCTAAAAGGTACTTGCTTCGTTGTTTTCTGTCTCTTGACTGTATAAATTAGGGGTTTCTCGTCTATGGCATAACGTCAATGAGCATCTAAGAACCGTTGTTGTCATTTGTATTTTATTTAGTGGATAAGCAGATTGATGGTGTAAAACAGACAAAAAATGGGGAATTGGACGGGTTTGTTAATTATCGTTGTTATAATTTATATTTTAATTACTAGAAAAGTAGATTGTAATTTATAAAATGATGTTTTGAGACAGGAGGAAAAGAAAATTGGTGGTTTTGTCGGAGGACACAACAAGAACCAGGCATGGTAAGGGGATTGGAGTATCAGCTACTGAATTTAAAGATGTAAAACGTCATCTAGGTAGGATAGTGATGAAAATAGTTTCTTTTTTAATCTTACCAATGTAATTTTAGGTTGCTGTAAATTTAGTTAAAGTGCCATTTTTTAAAATATGTAGAGTATGACTCGGATACGCCACTTATCAACCTAAAGAGGATGCGTAAAGGAACTGCCAAACCTTCGGCTCATAATGATGATCCAGTGGCGTCGAATGTGCAGCGTTCATATAATGAGGATGCAGGACCATCATTTAATGAAGGTTCTGATAAGGATTATTCAGGAGAGTCAAGTGGTGTAGAGTCTGAAGATGATGATGAAAGTGTGAAACCACAGAAAGAGAAGTTGTCCTTTTTTTGTAACCGACGTCGTCGTCAATTGGCAAAAACCAAAGGTTAGGTGTTTTGTGCTTTTGCAAATTGTTTTGGTGTTATATGTGTAAAATCAGGTGTAAACATTGAATTGCTTACATTGTGTGTTTGGGCTGTGTGTTTGTATGTTATGTAAAATCAGACCAAGATATAGCAGTTGGTGAAGTTGACACACGAAATAAAAAAGGTACGATGATACAACAAATAGATAGTTATTTACACTGATGTCGTGGGGAAAGTTAGTTTGAACTGATAGTGGTTACATGTGTAACAGGTAAGTAGGCAATCCCTGTGTATGATCTGTGTTCATCTGCATCAGTTAGGATAACAAGAGCAAAAACACGAGCATTAGAAGTTTCAGCGAAAATAGACAAGGGGAAAAAAGAGAAGGCAGTGAAGACAAAAAAACGGGAGAGGGTAGACAAGACATGGAATGATGACTGCGACCTCGAGCCTCGTAGGAAACGCAAAAGGTCGAAGTTGAATGAGTGGCTGGGGATACGTACTAGATCAACACCAGCACAGTTAACAAGATGCATAAAGATACTAAGTGAAGAACAACGTTTAGCAGTGAAGGATATGGGGTTGGGCAGGCTGCTAAATCTTAAAATGGATGGGATACCTGCGAAATTAGGGCATTATGTTGTAGATAACTTCAACCAGGAAACTTTAGAGTTGACTGTGCCATCCGGGACACTTTGCATTGATGCTGAGCTCGTGCACAAGGTCCTTGGCATACCGATTGGAGGTGTGTCTTTCAACGCATTAGAGCGTAGGGAAGCGCATGATGAAGGCGTAGCCAAATGGAGACAGAGGTACCCACCAAGCCGATTTATATCTGCTAAGCAAATGGTGGACATGATTGAAAAAAGGTCAAATGGTGAGGACGATTGTGATTTCCGTATGGATTTTATTATGTGCTTCTATACTATCATGATTGACTGTCACAAACAAGGCAGTCTGAAGGATAACATACTGGAGTATATTACGGATGACTTGGATTTTGCTGGTATGGACTGGTGTGAGTTAGTAGTTGAGGTACTAAAGAGTTGTAAGAATGGTTGGAGACGAGACAGTTTGGATCCACCTTTTACCGGGCCACTTACGTTTTTAACGGTATGTTGCAATTTACGCATGTTAATTTTTAATTACTTGCCTGTTAATGACACTATTTGTTTACTTGTTACTAACTACGTAGGCGATTTTATATTTGTAGCTTTTATACGTGGATGGTTTTAAATGCAAAGGGCTTGATGTTGATACTTCAATGGATCCTATGAGTTTCTGGACATTCCAAATGTTAAGAGACCGAGAAAAAATTGAAATAAAAGGAGGGGGGTTTGGACTGGGAAGGCTAAAAGCGTTGTATTCATACAACGATGTAAAGGTCGGGTTAGATGAACCAAGCGTCCAGGTTGGTAACAATAATGTATTATAAACGGACAATTGATGAACTACATTGGATTGTATGCTAAATCATCCTATTATAAGCAGGAAAGGGTATCAGCAGTAGGGGATTTGGTCGATGTGATGATTAGAAGCAAAAAAAGGGCAGAAAATGCAATCAGTAAGTTATGTAAGGATTATCCAGCTAGAGAAGATGTTGTTGCAGTGAAGTCAAGGTACGATGATTTTATTAACGAAATGGTGAAGATGAATGTGGAAGCGTCTGTTGAGCATGTAACAGCTGATGCACAAATCGGCAATGTGTTAGAAGAAATAAGTAAAGGAAAAAGCATTGCAGTAGGTAAGTCACTTGTTTCTGACCTCTAAAATATTTTCTAAACTAGGAAATTAGTTGAGCATCCGTCTTTTATATTGTGTAGAGGAGGATGATTGTTTGAACTTGGGTGATTCGCCAATGAACAAGTCGCCATTGACACGGTCAAAAACGAGAAAAAATCAGGGCACGTCGGACGAGGGAGGGGCGTTTGAAAGTCCAATTCTAAGCCAATACAGGAAGACTCTGCATGACAGTGCTAAGAACAATCCTGGTGGTATATCAGGACTTGGTAAGGAAAAGTGGTTGTAAAAATGGACATTTGGTTAACATATGTTAACAGGAGATGCTTATGTAATTAACATGTGTTAAACAGGAAATGATGATCTTGCAAAGAATTTAACAAGTGAATTTGCAGAGGTGTCAGAAACAGATGGAACACATGAGAAGAATTTAGCAGGAAGAGATGGGACACAAGAAAGAGGTAATCATAAGACAAGCCGTCTAAATCTGTTAAATACGCGCAGGTAGAACCCAAATAAATGTGGGAATTGTTTACTAATAATATTTCCTTACTCGCTTCGATGAGTTAGACGATGTGGCACCAAATGCTAGGGAACAGGATTTAGTGAGCACACAATCAGTGGTAGAAACAGAAAACGATCAACTAGGTATACATGATATTGTTTTTAATAAAAAGCTGTAGAGCATATACAACAAAGATCAGGGAAAAGTGTTTTTCATATTTGTTACATATGTTGCAGGACTGGAAGTTGAGTTGCCCACCAAGAACGACAGGCCAGGTGTCCGTTTAACAAAGTTTTAAAATATTTAAGTGTGTGCTTTTTCGTTTGTTGTGACGTATGTTACATTATGTTAAGGCGGCGATCTAAACGAAGAAGGGACGGTTGAAGAAATTCAAGATGACACTATTGTTGCGGGCACACCGGTAGATGTGCAAATGGAAGATGACAAAACAGGTATGATTGTGACATTTCAGTATTTGACAGTAGTAAAAAAGAGTGAGAAAATGATCAGATTGTACTGGTAATGTTATACTTAGTTTCAGAATGTGACGGAATTGGGACAGCAGAGGCAGGAGCATCAACGTACAATACTGATGAGCAAGGTATGATTTTTTAGAGTCCGTTAGTACAGGCAATCATATAGAATGATATGTGTTTTACCTATGTTGTTACATGATGTGAAACAGACTCCCAGACAAACGCAGAGGCTGTGCCCAAAACCATGGATGCACCAAGTCAGGTTGTAGATACGGGGAAGAAAGATGAACAAGCAGCAAAAACAGGTATAGTAAATGTTAATTTCATGTTAAGATATGCAACTGGGTAGATAGATAATGATAACCAGGGACTTGTTGTTTTACAGGCAATGTGGGAATAACACCTACCGAAACGCAAACGGACAAGACCGAAGACCCAATCGCGGGTACGCTAAAAACAAATGAAATATATTTCTACCTTTGCCAGCATGGTCAAGTAATGTGGTTTTAAGTTCTGTTTACAGGATGCTCCTGGGTACTTCCAAGTATGACTAATTTGGCTGGGAATGATGCACCTAGTTTTAGCTTTGGCCTAACACCGCCAGAACAAGCAGGTCAGCGGGAGATTGCGCAGGAAGAATCAAATGTCAAGGATTTGCCTGCGAAGCCAGGTAGGGGGGTAATGGATTTGTTTTTAAACCATACAAATGCAAAAACATGCATACTAAATGTCCCTGTTGCATGTGTTACAGAGTGTGGATATAAGTATGTGGAGCAAGGATTACCTGATAAGCCAGGTAGGGTGTTAATGGGTTGGTTATTAAACCATACAAATGGAAAACACAAACATACTAAATTTCCCTGTTGCATGTGTTACAGAGTGTGGAGATAAGTATGTGGAGCAAGTATTACCTGATAAGCCAGGTAGGGTGTTAATGGGTTTGTTATTAAACCATACAAATGGAAAACACAAACATACTAAATTTCCCTGATGCATGTGTTACAGAGTGTGGAGATAAGACTGTGGACCAAGGATTGACTGATAATCCAGGTAGGGGGTTAATGGGTTGTTTTTAAACCATACAAATGGTAACACATGCTTACTAACTGTATATGTTGCATGTGTTACAGAGTGTAGAGATAAGTCTGTAGAGCTAGGCTTGCCTGGTAAGCCAGGTAGGGTTTTAATGGGTTGTTTTTTAAATCATACAAATGGTAAACATGCATACTAATGTCACTGTTGCATGTGTTACAGAGTGTGGAGATAAGTCTGTGGAGCAAGGATTGCCCGCAAGCAACGCGCATGGAAAGGAGAAGGTTGATGATAGTATAGGTAAGTCCACACCGCTAATAGTCTGTTGCATATAAATTATTTTTATTTAAATACATCGGTTTTTAATTACGTTTACAGGATGCTCCTGGTTCCTTCCATATATGACAAAGTCAGATGGGAATGATGCACCAAGTTTTAGCTTTGGCCTAACACAGCCAGAAGAAGCAGGTCAGCTTGTATCAGGTTTAAGTTATGTTTCTAAACAAAGTATATAAAAGTGTTACGTATGATACAGAATTTGTGCCTCCTTCTCCAAAAATGGGATCCGGTATGACCGCGCTACCAGTTGAATCAGGTACACCATCCCCAGTTTCTGATAGGATGATTCAAACCTAGAAACAGATACCGAGTTATATCTAACAATGGTTATGACGTATGTTACAGGGTCTGCCAGTGGTGGTCCTCAGGCAGAATCAAATATCAATGATTTGCCAGCTAAGCCAGGTAGGGGTAGGATTGGTTTTTAAAACATACAAAGGACGAACATGCATACTAATATCAGTGTTGCATGTGTTACAGAGTGTGTAGATAAGTCTGTGGAACAACGAATGGATGCAAGCAAGGGGCGTGGAAAGGAGAATGCTGATAGTAGTATAGGTAAGTCCACACCACTAATTGTAATTTAATAATCTCTTTCATATACATCAGTGTTAGCATAAAAAGAAACACCTATCCATATACAGATGCGGATGGAGTTGGTACCTCAGAAAGCCATAGCACACCGGTATATCCAATGGTGTCCCCTATTAGTTCATATGACGCGCAAAAGAATATATACAATGAATATGATTTGGGTGGCAATATGGATTTTGATGATGACCACATGACGTTGGCGATGCGTCAACAGATGATTGCAAACATTGATGCAAAGAAGCGAAACCCGTTACGCGAGAGGAATGTGACTTATGTTCATAAGTCACCTTTTCATATAAGGGGGGTCGATTTATCCGAGGGGGTGACAAAGGATGACGATGCTATGTGGAAGTATGTTTACATGGATGAGGATCGGCTGAATATGTTGTGTGGTGGTGATGCCAGAAGGAGGGTGGCGAAACAGAATAGGTAACGTTATTCATCAATATGTTTAACAACAATGTTTGTCTTTTGTAACATGCGTAACATATCAATTCTGTTTGTGTTTATACAGGATAGAACGTGGGGAAGGCGTAGATAACGTAGAAATACCTCAAGAAGAAGTAGATAACGCACTTGCCAAGTAACAGAATTACTAACCTGTGCATTACATATATTTTTGTGTAAAGTATGTAAAAAAAGCATTCTAACATTGTCTTTGTTGTTCGTTTTACAGTGAGGTGTTATTTAGAAGCTTATCTAATGTGGAGGCAACGCGTATCATGTTCAAATCTTTGAAGCCGGGTATGCAAGTGTTAGATGCGATAGTAGATTGTTGGGTTGAAGTATTAAACTACGAGGAGATGTTGAAATCAGAAGGGTCATCTCTTCGATTGTTTGTGAGCACAAAGGCAGTGGTATGTTAGCTTCATGAGTATTCATATTTTCATGTATGTTCGTTTTTTCAAGTTGTTATATTTATCTATCTAATGCTGCTTGTTAAAAAAAAAATAGTTTCCATGGATGCTCAATGATGACAACTGTGATGAGAATACACGGATGGCAAGGTTTTCGTCAGCTATGGTCGCTGCGGTGCCATCTTATGAGAAGAAGCAGGACTTCAAGAGCTTTGATATCGTCTTTTTCCCTATACTTGAAAGGGCTCACTTCTACTTGTTGGTATTCGAGTTGAAAAATATTGCCATAATGCTCATTGATAGTGACAAAAAGAGAGGAAGGCGTAGATGCAAGGATCACATTGATTTCCACAAGAAAGATACGGCGTATAAATACGTAAGTGGTTTTTGTAAGCTGTGAATTTTGTTTTGTTAGCCTGTGTTTTTCTAACAACATACACATTTATTGCAGAAGCACATGTTTGTGAAGTTTCTAAAGAGCATAAATCATCCGAAGGCGGCTGTGATTGGTGGGGCAGAGATACACAGGTTGGATGTGGAATGGGCTACGGCTGGCAATGGCACAGATTGTGGTGTATACCTGATGAGGCACATGGAGAAGTTCATGGGGCTTAATGTGCCTTTTGACTGCAGTTTCAGTAGAAATGGGCGCGCAAAGGAAGGTGAGATAAAGAAACTGCGGACGAAGTATGCGGCACATATTTTGCGTTCAGCGGTTAATACAAAGAAGGGGCAAGTGGAGGCTGCCGCAGCACTTAGGAAGTAACCGGGGCGGTTGGATGGTGCCGCAGGTGGTAGGGTGTTTATTTTGTTAGTACCGTAGTACGTCTTTTGTGAATGGTACACCTAGGCAGACAAACAGTGTTTGTGTCTGTAGTACATTATAATATTTAGTTGGTGATACTAACTATGACTGTAACATATGTTAACTTATACAACGTTGTGTGTCCGTAATTTAAGAACGCTGAATCGATTGGACTTGCTTGTGTTTACTGTTTACCAGCTACAAAATATATGAATGTTACGTATGTTAATGTGTAAAAAATGTGGCCCCTAATTTGAGAAGGGTTGTGGATGGTCTTGAGGATACTAAAAAAACACACAGTTAAAGATTAACATAACAGTTAAAGATTAGGTTACATACATAACATATAGTTCGAGGGCCGAACAGTTACAGGGGGCACTTCCATAACGTGCCTATGTTAAAAGAAACACAAAATCAAACTGACTTGACCCTAAAAAGTAAATAGAAAACAACACATAAACTAAAACAGCAAAAGATAAAACATTGTCTTCTTCTCCACTATCATGGCGAAAACTTACCATACTGAGCTCCAAAGCTCAACTCAGACTCTTCACTATCCTCACCTTCCCACGGATTGTAGCTTGCCCAGCGAGCGAGAGTATTTGGGGAATTTGGACACAAGGGACAACCACAAAACTCATGGTTGTACTCAGCTCCTATACAATCCCAACCCGGTGGTTTTAGGTCCTCTTTGGTTACCGAGTATGCAGTCCTGATTGAGCCTTCGCCATCAGTCTCCATATCTGCATCCTGTTTATAGCTTACATTGTTATTAGAATCATCAACCAGCATGGTGTCGTCTACGCCTTCCTTACATACCTTACTATCTATGGAAGTAGGACCATGTGGAGCACCATCAGCACCTATTTGTTCGCTATGGTGCATTAAGCCTGGCACATCCGTTTTTTTGGACGTTACCTCGTCTTCATCTTCAATCTTTCGACGTTTGGCTGCATGAGTGTTTGAAGGGCTCTCCATTAGATTTGTAGACTTATTAGGCAAAGTTGACATGTAAGGGGTGGAAGGTCAAATAGGGATGGATATAAATAGTATATTTAAGTATGGGTAGGTGGGTAGTTGGTAAGAATTAAATGTGTGGTTAGTGGTGTATTTTCCCTTTATGTCAAATCACTTTTTAAAAGGGTGATAGTGATAGAAGGGGGTGATAGAAGTAGGTTAATATTATATTCTCTTCTTTTTGTACTTTGTACTTGTCACATATTATTGTTTATATTATAAATGTACCATACCACAACTTCCAAGATGGTATGCACAATTGTTTATCTCCTTATTATATTTCTAAGCTAGGCAACAAAAGAACATTATCATAGAAACCACATTACATGCTATATTATAAAACACAAAACGGCATGTCTGGGTGGAACAATGTCATACATAACCATAACTTAAAAAAAGACATAGAAGTAGCTGGGGGGGGTGAAGGCTGGAAAATGACAACCATGTTACACACGTAACAAAACACTAACAGCATCAGGTTCAAATTGTTACCAGTGTATAACCTGGTTCAAAAAAGCAAAGATCATGTATGCTTCCCCCCCATAGTACCAACTGTCCACTAGGCTTTGCGACCGCGTGCGGCCTCCTCCTTTGCCCTCTTCATCGCGGCAACCTTCTCACAGTTCCTTGCATCGTGATCCGTGACATATTGGTGGCAGTTGTTGCATAGACGCGGCGCTTTGGGCATTTTGGGACGCTTGGATACGGCCTTCTCACCCGGACCAGAAAGTCTGCGGTTCTTCCCACAACCCTTGTTGCGTGCAACGTCAGGATTGGCAACCACAATGTCAACATCAGCCGGTTGGCCAATTAGGTCCTCCACGTCAGCTTCATTAGATTCCGGGGTCCCAACAGTAATAGATTCCCTTGATAACAAGTTGAGTTTGATGGATTTAAGCTGCTCAACCAAGTCGGCCAACGTAGTTTCATCTGTCCTAGCAACATCGACACATTCAGTTATGAGTTCAAGAATCTCATTTCTAAGCAAAGAACCTGGATGGGTGTCAACACCATAACGGCTACAAATGGAGAAGACTTTCTTTGGCAGAATATCACGACACCATCTATCAGCAACATATTGTTGAGGGATGCGGTCGACTTTCTTAATCATGTAAGCCGCAAAGACATGTCGGCAAAGGTAGCCAAGACGGGTAAAACATCTGCATGAACATTCTGCCGTTGCATCCTCGCTATCAAACCGCACCTGTTGCAAGCCATAAAAAAGGTTAACATATGTAACTAGGGCTGCTGTGTAAACTGGATTAACAGAATAAAAAAGCTAGACTGGGGGAATACACAGAAGGAACAGAACCAAAATAATATTGTTTTTTTAGCTGTAAACTTCATCCATGTTACACATGTAACAGCATATGTTAACATATGTAGCAAACAATATAGTCATAGTGGACAGTAAACTATGTACCAGGATTTGAAATATAGGTACCTGGTAAACATTGGTGACATCACGACGCTTGTCAAGTTGTGTGACAGAGATTATGGCAGGCATGTTATCGGGTTCGTCAACATTTGATACGTAGCAGGCAAACTTCCCCTTCACTATCTCCTTCTTAACTTCATTGAATACATTATTGGTGTATAGAGTAAAGGCATGCTGCTCAATTGGCAATTCAGTAGATGGAACAAAGACTGTCGATGAGGTTTTGTACTCAGCAACCCGCTGACGGTAGCGCTGACTATCTAGACGCGATTCATAACACAACATAAACTGAACAAGTGTGTTTGCACTGGTTGAATTGACTTTAAACGCACTGTTGGAGCTCTCACTTCTTGATGTTGTTTTCATCAAGCAAGACATTGGAATCTCCCTAAAATAAGCCGGCACCCATAACTCCTTGATCGCAAACATATCGTTCAACCACTGATTTTCTTGAAGACCAAATGTCTCTATCAACGCATGCCATCGAGCTTCAAACGTCGCCGGTTTGATGAAAATGTTCCACACCAGTTTGTGAATGCAAGACCGAAACTCAGTGTTCTCTAAAACAGCTCCAGAAACCTAGGTGCATTTTTAACAAAAATAAAAAGGAAACAAAAGAAAAAGAAAAGTGACAAATTAGTACCCGAATACATGTGTATTTATGATTAAAATAGAGGTAATAATATAATACAAAACATTACCTTTGTGGGTAGTTTTTTCATTATATGCCACATACATAGCCGATGGCGAGCCTCAGTAAACACTTGTGGTACAGCCTGCATCATTGCAGGGTCTTGATCAGTCAACACTAGACGAGGCTGTGAACCATGAGCTTTTAAAAAGCTTTCAAGCAACCACACATACGAATCTATGGTTTCGTTAATTATCAAGCCTGCGCCAAAGGTAACACACTGTTTATGGTGGTCCACACCAGTGAAAGGAACAAACACCATGTTGTACCTGAAACATTATATAAGGATATGTATGTTAATAAGTCAAAAAGGCACATGCCAGAAAGTTGTAACACACGTTAAGCCAGGAAGAAAAATAACATACTTGTTTGTGTTGTATGTGGCATCAAAGGCTAAAACTTCACCGAAAGCCTTATAGTTCAGTTTCGAGATTTCATCCGCCCAGAAAACAGAGTGTAATTTACCATCACGCACAACAAAGTCATAAAAAAAATCTGGTAAATTTTCAAGCCGGTCACGCAAGCGATCAAGAAACAATGACGAATCCCTTTCGCCAATAAAAATCCTTAGTTGTCTACTAAAATTCTTAAAATCAACCGCAGTACCATTGACATTATGGTGACCGCCTTTAAGAGACACTAAGTACCTATGAGCTTTCACGGGGCCAACACGGTTTAGACTCATACTATGAATAAACTGTTTTGTCGAGAAAGAAAGTTTACGAGAAATCTTAGCAAGATCAAGGTTATCTTTATCCCAAAGCTGATGATTATGAACCTCATTGAAACGAATAACTTTAAAACACGAACCACCACAAGTGATTGAAACTAACAAGTGGGCTTGGCAGTTGGAAAGGCTGAATGAAGTTTTACGGGGTTTAACAGAAGACTCGTCATGAGTGTCAAAGGTTTTATTAACCTGAGGTTTACCGTATTTGCAACAACGCAAGTATTTGTGTGTCGGGGTACCCAACCATTGCTTAGTTTGCCCCTTCTTAACTGAAAACCCAGCTTGTTGCGCATACTCCTTGTACATGGCGATTACTGCCTCGAACGTCTCAAAAGTCTGATCAACAACAGGCACCAACTGTGGGCTGACATTCGGGATCCAGAATTGGGTTCCATTAGGTGTTGCAATAACATAGTACGGCTCGGTATATTCACCTTCACCTGTACAAAAAACTCTGAGTTAAAAAGCTTTAAAAGGAAAATGTTTTTATGTAAACTTTTAAGAAATCAGCAAACAATAACCACAAAAGTTAAATGAAAACAAATATAAAATAGCACATTAACAACTACTGATGGGGGGTGCAGGGGCAATAAACGTGTGTTACATACGTTAACTTTGGCAATTCTACTTTTAATATTGGGGTGCAATAGGTACGACTAAAAACGATAATCATTAGGTTATAAAGGATTCAACACTCAAACCTCCATAAAAAAGTGACTAATGCAAAAAACTATAAATAAAAACACGTAAGGGGGCTCATCAAACAAAAAGTCATGCATTCAAAAACAACAAACAAAAACAAAAATTATTTAAACTCAAAAGTTTTCAACAAATAACGTACCTATTCCATCCACTGCTTCATAGTGATTCTCTTCAACGTTCATTAACACAGATGATGATCCAACATTATTTGCTGTAGAAAAGAAAGAAAAAGTTATTATCTAAAAAGCATACCAACATCGAAGTTTTTTACATAAAAATAAACACTTATAACTAAAAAACATGATCAGAAAACATATAAACATAACTAAAGAACATGATCAGACGAAAAGTTAAAAAAAATAAACGATGTTAAAAAAAGGTAAAAACCTTCTGATCCATAATCGTCACTGTGTTGCTCAGATTCTGATGCAATAGGAGAAGTTTCTTGAAAATCAGAGGACACATCATTATACACATGATCAGGGCTTAATAAATGAGGCGGATCTCCTTGATTTGATTCCATAACATGAAGAGTTAATGAGGGGAGAAGAAGCTGCAGAGAAGTAAATGAGGGTGGAAGATGAACTCGAGTAAATGAGGGTTGAAGCAAAATGGGTTGAAAGAAAACTAAAATGGGGGGAAAGATATGGGGAAGTGGAGTGTAATTATGGCAAGTTGGTATGCACAGGTCGAGTACAACATGGCAGGAGAGAGAGAGATTTTTTATGTGGGAATTTACTCTTCTACCCTTGTAATGAATAAACAAATGTTAAAGGAGGTGATGATGTGGAACAATATTAGCCACATATTGGGTTTGTGGGGGTTTTTTCATTTTAGGGGGTTTCTTGTGAATACTTAGCCTATATATATATATATATATATATATATATATATATTAAAAGTAGTTTAAAGTGTGCGCTGATGTGGAGTCTAGTTAGGTTTGTACATTGTAGAAAAAGTGGATGTTTTTTAACGAGGTTTGTATATCTGACGTGACGCTGATGTGACGGTTTGTTCGTGTTTTGATGATTTTTACATTATGGGTGTTCTTAGATATAAATTTGATGATATATTTAACATTTTTATTGTATTGTTGGACTTCCTCTTATAATATACCCCTAATTCTAATATGGTGGTCTGGTGGATCACTTACATAATGGCGGGTACAGGGGGGTTTATGTATAGTTTCTTATAATTTACCTAAGAACATCGTTGATCTTTCACCAAAAGATTACAAAAAGACACCGGTTGAGTTAACTTTTTCGGTATGTAAGCAAACCCGTATATAACTAGTAGTCACACATAATGGAATGCTACCTGGTAACTTGGTTTTGCAGCAAGTCTTAAGCTTGTCATCCTATTGGGCTTATTTTTCCCTTCAACCAAAATAGTTTGGCCCAACTACAATAATTCGGTAGTCTAAGCATGCAATTGTAAATTATAAAAAGCCCATGTGGCGTTTATAAACACATATATTCCAAACACAATTCCATCCAACAACAACAACAACAAAAAATCAATAAAAAAAAAAGCGAACCAGCCCAAATAAGAAAAACAAAAAAGAGCCCTGAAGCCCTTGAACAGTTGACCAGGTGAGACACTCGTGCTCCGCTGCGAGGTGTCTAGTAAGAATTAAGAAACATGGAGAACGTATTTTTGTATCAAACTATCACATATACGACATATGACAAGAAATAAACTACATAGTTTGCCTTGTATTAACAAAATGTGTTTTACTCTAAATAGAATTCCGTTTTAATCAAATTTATAACTGAATGTTGAACGTTGAGAAGAAATTAACCACATACTTAATTTTTATATGTAAAGATAACGGAAGCAAGTTGTTAAAAAAAATATATTACTAAAAAGGTATTTATTGACACATTCCTTTTATAAATATTTGTTATTTATAAAGTTCCTATTTTGTACTTCAGATATTTTTTTCATAACGAATAATAACGACTATTTAAATACATACATGACAAAATTTTAGTAGCACTAAATGTATGAATTTAATATTATTAAATTTGCTATAACTTACTGAGTTGCTATTAAACTAAGGAGCTGTTTAGTTGATTAAGTACAGAATCATTAAAAGGTCTGAATGGTTAAGAGCTTTGAATGGTTAAGTGCTTTGATTGGTTAAGTGCTGAATCATTAAGTTGGACCTCTTAATGGTTAGTTTTCTTCTCCCACATTAGTAGGAGAGCCTCATTAACGTTTAACCTAGTTCAGTGCTTAATGGTTCAGCAACATCTCAACTCTTAATGGTTCAGCCTTAATCATTTCATCCAGAAACTGAAGCAACCGCGCTGAATGCTGAATCACTCAGCGCTAAAGGATTCAGAGCCTTAATTATTAAGAGGCTTACCAAACAGCCCCTAACTATTGTTATTTACTATAATACATACCTTGTACTTCAATACATACATGTATACATCCACTTATTGGCTGGTCTGGCTGCCCAATCCAGCAAATTAAAGAAAAACACTGTACAAGTCACTTTTTATTGTATTATTATATATAATATAATAATATAATGGGGTATTAGATTTAAATAATTTAAAGTTTGAGCCAATAGCCAATAATAATTCGAACTTTAATGTTGGACTAGGATAATCCCAAGTGAATACGTGGGTGTAAAAAATGAACCTCCGTTAACTTGAACTAACTGAGTTAGTTCAAGCTGACATGGCAGATGAGGTGTCATGCTGACGTGGACCAGATACTGACGTGGTAGCTACTTGGCATGCCACCTCAGCTGTCACGTCAGCATCTGGTCCACCTTATCATGACACCTCAGCTGCCACGTCAGCACATGGTCCACGTCATCATGACACCTCAGCTACCACGTCAGCATGACACCTCAGCTGCCACATCATCTTGAACTAACTCCAATTAGTTCAGAGTTAACGGATGTTCATTTTTGACACCCACATATTTACTTGAAATTATCCTGATCCAACGTTAAAGTTCTGATTATTATTAGTTAATAATCAAAACTTTGGATTATTTAAATCCAATATCCCTAATATAATTGCTATTTTAAGACAAGAAAAAAACTAAACACTCTTGTGTGTACGAATAAAAAGGTATTCGTCCAAATTTCGTAAACTTAATTATCAATATAGGTTTTAATAAAACTAGTGAAAAATAATTAAAAAAGAATTATATTCATGTTTCTTATTATAATTGTGAAATATTATAAAGATTTGGTACACTAACATGTCAGATTTTTTACTATTAATAAACAACATAAGCATTCCCTTGAATTAAAGTATTGTTAATAATTTTATATATATTCAATCTTCTATTCTATTGTTGTATAACAACGGTCAAATCAGTAACCAACAAATTGTAACGAAAAAAAAAAATATTAGAGACTATAGAGAGAAGACAATGTAGTATTCTTATTGATTGAGTGTATCATACCAAATACAAAAGACTCTATTCATATGGCCATAATATTAATACAAAGTGTAAATGATATATAGGAGTTAGAATATGGATAGTCACCATAATACATTTGTTCATAACACCCTCTTGACTATCTACCTGATAAAAGCTAAATTACATATTTATTCTTTCAAATACATTTGGTGATGCTGCCTTGTTAAAAACCTTGTTCGGAAAACCCAACGGGATAAAACCATAGCTAAGGGAAAAAGTGTGCAGCGCGTATTTTCTCCCCACGACACTTCTGGATCAGGTGTATTGCTTCGTTAAAAACCTTACTAAGAAAACCCAGTGGGATAAAACTTAGTGAACGGAAAAAGAGTGCAACATGTGTAATACTCCCCCTCATTTTGACATGCATCTTTTGAATGACCGTGTCAATCTTCTATGAAAGTTTCTCAAAGTTTTGGTAGTCAATGAATTGCCGCTTCATCATTTTGATGTACCATTTCGATGTCTCCTCATTCGAAACAAATCATATCTTATTATCAAATCAAATAAATAAATAAATGATAAATCTAGTTGTGTACAACGGGCAAGAAATATTGCATCAAATGCGCTAACTATGGCACTAATTATAGACTAATCATCTCTATAACGAATTCTTTAAGGATAATATGTTTGATATCAAATGATTTAACAATCTCAAACTTTCTTAGATACTGACTTTGACATATTAAAATGCCCAACAACTTTTGAGTGCAGTTCGATTGATATATAAGAATATCGTCAAACAAATACTCGACTCGCATACTAGCAAAGTGCAACGAAGAACAAATATTAGAAATTATAGAGAGAACGGCAATGTAGAATTCCTATTGATTGAGTGTATCATACCAAATACAAGAGACCCTTATTAAAGGGCATAGAATTAATACAAACAATAAATGATATACGAGAGTTAGAATATAAATAGTCACCATAATACATTTGATGAACCCATTATAAAAACCCCAAAAACTCATCAGCCACATTTTTGTTTAACACATACAGACACATTAACCAAATAGAGAGAGAAAGTGAGAGCAGGGGAGGAAGAAAAGGAGATACCAGCGGGTTTCCGCCCAATAATAATAATAATAATAATAGAAACAGATAGAAATCAACCTTATGCTTCCTATTATCTTGAACTTGAACTTCGGTGGAGAATTAATCGATGATTGATTTTTAATTATGCTTTCTATTATCTTGAAAACAATGAAGGTCTGGAGAGAAAAACAACCACAGGAGGAAAACAGAGAACAATGAAGATGACGAATGGACAACAATTCAGCGTAGGAAAAGGGATTGAACCTTTTTTGCGATGGTTTTCTTTTAATTGAATCTTTCTAGTTGGTTTTCTCCCCATCTCTCGGTGGTGGTGGCTAGTGGTCGGTAGTGGAAGCTTGTGGTGGTGGCTGATGTCTATGATGGAATAGAGAGAAAATGTTTGTTTATTTAGGGTGGGAGGGGTAAAATACAAAAATTAGAACAGGGGAAATGTTAAAAAGACTAAAGTGACCCTAATGACATTAAATAATATATTTGTAAATAAAGTATGTAGATGAATCTTAGCAACACATTTAGTTTCTTGGAGTTTCCTTAATTTGAAAGGTTTTCTTATATACTTAGCATATATATATATATATATATATATATATATATATATATATATATATATATATATATATATAGGATTGAGATCAAATAGGAACCACCACCCTAGTTAGGAACCTTCGGAACTAATCCTGACCATCCATCTTCAATTTTAATCATAAGGGTAAAAGTGTAAAATAACAATCAAATCTTTTAATTATTTTAATCAAATAGTTTGTTTAATAATCAGTTAATATTTATAAATACTCTCTCCTAATTAAAACCCTAATTCATCTTTGTCGTGTATTCAATTGATGTCATCGCTATTGGCTTTTGCGTATTCGATTGATGCAGCTGACTAATTGGAGAAGGCTAATTTTGTTTGACAAAAGAATTAAATGGGTAATGAGATCTTTCATTAGTTAATTGCTAGTGGAGGAGGAAGTTTTGCAATTTGTTTTTTTGGAGTTTTGCCGCAACATTTTTATGCATTTGTTATATTATATTGTGTCTATCCAAAGTGTTATATTAAATTGTTTATACTCAAAGACTTAATTGGGTGATTGGATTTCTTTGATCAAGGTCTTGTTTTTTTTTTTACTTGTTATTCCTTTTTGCTTCTGAACGTTCATGATTCTTGAGTTTATTGCATTGGTTGGGCCAAATCAGCTTTGCATCACCTTTTCGTGATTTTGTACTTTTAAAATATTATTTTTGTTTCGATTTTACTTTTGTTTTTCATTTGCCAATATTCAGCAAAGAATCTAGAGTAAAAAATGAAAGATTTGTAAGGATTATATGGTTTCAGTTTGGACTGATGCGTTATTGCTAGAGGTTGAAGATGATACATATTTTAACATACACTTGTGTATTATCCTATTGTTTCAATTTGTTCATAGATTGTAGGGTATGCATACATAAACTTGTGTACCTTCAGTTTGGTTTTACATTAGATATGTTTTTAACTTACACTTGTGTATGTTATAAATTATTTATTTTTATACTGTTAAATGTATTAACTAATGTTGATTAATAATACTTATTGTTGTATACATAGTTGTATTTAGTTTCATATAGGTCCCAACCCAGATATACACCAATATATATTTCGTTCATACACAAAAAGGAAGAAACCTCAGCATCTCTTATGGTCTCACTGATGTATTTAGCTTACATTTCGACATAGATATACACCATTGTATATGTGTGTCAAAATTATAGTCATGTAATTTGGAATAAAACGAATATACACCAATGTATATCTGTGTTGATGATGATGATGATGAATGAAAGAAAAAAAAACTTATATACACCAATGTATATCTGTGTCAATGATGATGATAAATGAAAAAAACAAAAAAGAAAATGATATACACCATTGTATATATGTGTCAATGATTACCTCTTTAAGTACATAAAGCTTCAACTCATCACTCAACAACAAGCTGGGATGAATTTGTTGCACTTTTTTTTCTAGAATATGGAGCACTTGGCGCACGTGCGAACTCAGTTGGGTCCCATTGGAGCATCTTCCATTCGGAGTACATGTCTGGGTGTATTTGTTGAAGTGAGATACGGACGGTTGGGATGAATTCTTTTTGGATGGAGACAAAATAGCAGATAAACGGTGGGTATTCGTATGGGAATCGCTGTTGAACGGCTGGAAGGAGATACAAATTAGGGTTATTCTATGAGTTATGAATTAGAGATAATAATGGTTGAGAGATTTAAGGAAACCCAATCTCCTGGCAAAGAAATCGCATGCATTAAAAAAACTGCCATATATAAAAGTCATAATTAAATAAAGAGATAATTATTTAATTGTCTAATTACACAAATACCCCCTAGATCAAAATCAAAGATGGATGGTTAAGATTGGTTCCTAAGGTTCATAACTAGGGTAGTGGTTCCTATTTGATCTCAATCATACACACACACACACACATACACACACACACACACACACACACACACACACACACACATATATATATATATATATACAGTTTGGTTCATTTGAGAACCACTGGCTAAATTGAGAACAGAGAACCATACTGTATCACACATTTCTCTAAAGCAATTTTTTTGGTGCTAAATCGCCCATTTTCCTGCATTTATACATATATGTATATATGTGTCTGAAACTACAAAAACCTAGTGTGATAGATATATGTACATACATGTTTAGTAATGTACTTTCATTGTTGATGTTGTCACCGTCCTTTGGTGTAATGTAGATGCGTCGATCGTCCGTGTGTTAGTCTTCCTTGGTGTGTTAACCGGCGCCTAGTAATTCCTGTCGTCGTCATCGTCTTGCAAGGGGTATTAATCGGTTGTGTTATACATGGGGTGAAGATGAGAATGTTAATCTATGTTTAGGAGGGATAACATATTTTATTGAGAAGAGAGATGAGAATCATGTTTATCTTGTTTGTTTACGGAAGAGAAAAGAACGGAGAGATAAGAGGAGCATGATGTTAGGAAGGAGGGAAACAGTTTCCAAAATAAAAAAAAACACAGTGACAATCCTGCCTTCAAATAAAACACTTATTGTACAATTTTACCCTCACCTATTATAAATTATTAATTAGAATCCAAACATATCTATATTTTTAATCTCAACCATCTATTTCTGGATCCAATAGATCAAAACTCTTCCTACTTTTCCTAAAAAACCAAATTATTATTTGAGAGTGAGTTGCGTACACTTAATGAACTTTTAGCAACTTCCCCTATATTGATGTTTATTAATCGTGATCACGCTCCTACAATTTTTTGTAAGGCATCTGTAGATAGACAGTCTATATATGAAACCGGGACGAGCATGTGGCCTTTACAGCGCTGCCTTTTCTATGAGCATCACTCTATAGATTAATAGCATTAAAACGTTTTACTCAAGTTTTATAACATAATTCATAGCAAGATATACAACATATACAAGTGATATACGTAGGAAGAGTACTTGAGATCGTTGACCGATCATACCCATATGATTCAATGAGGTCATGATCTAGTCGTCTAGAAGTGTATCCAACCAAACAACGACGTGGTACATGCACTACTTATCATACTCATATGATTCAACGAGGTTCAGAAGTGTATCCAAGCAAACAACGACGTGGTACATGCACTACTTATCAGACAATGATCACTCTCATACACGAATCTACTGTTTTCATTCCTTAATTTACATTCACACATGTCTCCATACTCATAACCAATACCAACGATAGATTTGGCAGCCAGTTACATCTAGTATGTTAAGTGTTCTAACAAGAGAGACAAATTTGTCCCCTCGACAGGGCTGTATATTGAGTTTTTGGCCCATATAACCAATTGACCACTAGGTTATATTGGGCCCATTTCACAATCAATCCAACCCATTCATTTCTATATCAAAACAAGAAAATGTGACTAGAGGGGTCCTAGTTTTTTGGTGACAAAAAAATTCTTAAATTTAGAAAAAGATCCAAAGGCTTAAAAAACTAAGTGACAACATTTTCCATCAATAGTCTTTGTTGGTCCATAAGTTGGCCCATTAAGGGTCAAGACCATCATATCAAATGA
The DNA here is from genome assembly GCA_032199755.1 of Ambrosia artemisiifolia. Taxonomy (NCBI): domain Eukaryota; kingdom Viridiplantae; phylum Streptophyta; class Magnoliopsida; order Asterales; family Asteraceae; genus Ambrosia; species Ambrosia artemisiifolia. The sequence continues at coordinate 42,732,030 of CM063521.1, read as the reverse complement.
TGAATGGTTTTGTTTTGTAGAGCAAACACCCCCACACACAACAATAACATAGGGGCGGTTGTTGGTGGACAAATTTCAAGTGGTTTTTTTTTTGTACATAGATTTCAAGTTGTAGACAAACAAAAATCAGGTGGGGCCCACAGGGATGATAGAGAAGAAACAAATGATCAAGTCTATGTCTTGGAGAGGGAGGAACGGGCTAACGTGGATAGTCCACAGAATTGCCTATGTGTTTTGGTTTCTTTTGGTTTAAGGAAATGGTCCACAGAATATATTCTTTACCTATACTTGTTTGCAGTTCAAACACGGTCAAGATATTATAGAGCATATATAATCCTGTAAAATGATGAAAAATGACGAATGACAATGTGATATACAAAACACATTATTTACAATTGCAATAAGAGATTTGGTTTTGTGTTTATTAACATAAATTTATTTATATGGTTTATATTTCACTAGTAAAAATGCCCGCGCGTTGCCACGGGTGTTTATTTTTTTGCCCTGCTCGTTGCGCTACAAGTTTCGATTATGTTATTTATAAAATTTATGTGCTAATTCAACAATATATCAATTTTCAATGGACAATTTATTATCTGATCATCAAATGCAAATTGGTATATATCTCCCTCCTACTTTCGAGAGAATGGTAAACTGTAATTTTCAAGCTCAATAAATGATTTTGGTGCTTCTATACTCATATACTCATATACGATAGCATCTTGCATCTTGATCACCTAAAGAAATGAAAAACCTTTGTCATCATACCAAAATAAAAATAAAATAAAGAATAACCAAACCTTTTGCAACAATATTATCTATAAGATAAAGCATATAGAGAGAACATGCAAAATATAGGTATTGCATTAGTCATTGGTACAATTGTAATCAAATGTTGCACATAGGGGCGTAAAGGGAAGGATTTGGCAAAAATATAGTTGTTTACCTTGTGACCTTTTGTATGCCATCTTAAAATGATGGTGAAATTACCTTCTTACCCATCTCTCCTCCTTAATATATGTCATGAAATTCTATTACATCATTCTAATTGGAAAAACATATAAAGATCATATGTTGCATTCCATACAACATTGAATGTCTATGATGGAATTAAATGTTGCATTTAGCATGGTTGTATCCAAACTACAAAACCAAATATAGCCAAACTGAATTCTATCGAATAAACTGATTTATACAGTTAGGTATCTTATATTTTTATTAAACTGGTTATTATTTATTGTATTGATTGAATTCATATATACATGCTGATGACAAATATTCATCTGAAATGTGTTCACATTATAATCCCATGTGCATACACGTTACATTTAAATGTAGTGTTTTCATATAACAAAACACAAAGGCAACGTGTTCTCACATAAATATTATCGTTATTCACATAATAAGAGACAGATATTCATATGTGACCAGGTGGTGTTGTGAAATACAAGTCTTCACATGCCACTATTTTAATTCAATTTCAAGTGTGTGAGTATATATTTGAATTTATTAGTATAAATAATAAAAAGAGAAAATTGCTCGAATAGTCCCTGTGGTTTGCACAATTTTCACATATAGTCCTCAAGTTTCCAAAATTACAGGTATAGTCCCGAAACAGTGAACTTTTTGCACTCAGATAGTCCCTGGAGCTAACTGAGGTTAAATAATCCAGTTAAGTGGGTGTGAAATTACTAAAATACCCTTACCCCAATAAAAATAAAAAAAATCAATTAATTAATAAAATATAAAGATGGCTCACTTAACCCCCTTAGCCAATTATTTTTCTCCACATATTTTAGTGGGGCCCACCAACTTCATCTTCCCCACCCTATCACCATCACCATCACCACCACCAACCACCAACCACCACCACCACCCACCACCACCACCACCAACCTGCACCTCCCCCCTTCATTTTAAAACACGATCAAACTGATGAACATGCCTATACATGGGATCGAAACAATATCAAGAGAGAGAGAGAGAGAGAGAGAGAGTAGAAGAGAGAGAGTCAGAGAGCAAGAGAGAGAGAGCAGAAGAGAGAGAGATTCAGAGAGCAAGGAGAGAAAGCATCTCCTACCTTACAGATCGAGAGAGAGAGAGAGAGAGAGAGAGAGAGAGAGAATCAGAGAGCAAGAGAGAGAGAGAGAGAGAGAGCAGAAATCTAATTCGTCTCCTGCCACAAAACTCACCAACTAATCAGAATCCCTTACTCGGAACTTTAATCGTCGCCGCCGCTGGACTCCATCGAAGTTGGTGGTTCGTTTGGTATTGTGGTCCGGTGGGTAGGGTGTTTGGGTTCACAAAGACGAAGCTGGTGGTGGTTCTGTTCGAAATCAGCCTGTGGTGGCCTTCGGTAGTTGCTGGGTTTGGTAATCGATGGTGGTTCGGTAGGTTTATGGTTCGATTGTGGTCACGATGGTGTTGAGTGGTTGTTCGTTATGGTTGTGGCTCGGTATGGTTATGGTTCAGCCTGTGGTTGTTGTTTTGGTTGCCGACATGGTGGTCTGATGGTTTTGGTGGTTCGATTGAAGCTCGAGTCAGCTTTCTTTCTCAGCTCTCTCCAATTGTTTTGTTTCTTGTTGTGTGTGTATGTGAGCAGGTACAAGGGATGGGTGGTTTGGGATTTTTATATGGGGGAAGGGGATAGGTGGGGTGGTGGTGGTGATAGAGTGGGGAAGATGAAGTTGGTGGGCCCCACTAAAATAGGTGGAGAAAAATAATTGGCTAAGGGGGTTAAGTGGGCATCTTTATATTTTATTAATTAATTGATTTTTTTTTATTTTTGTTGGGGTAAGGGTATTTTAGTAATTTCACACCCACTTAACTGGATTATTTAACCTCAGTTAGCTCCAGGGACTATCCGAGTGCAAAAAGTTCACTGTTTCGAGACTATACCTGTAATTTTGGAAACTTGAGAACTATAGGTAAAAATTGTGCAAACCACAGAGACTATTCGAGCAATTTTCTCTAATAAAAATTTGTGATTTACCAAAACTAAAAGAGCATTGGTGAATGTGATTATGTTTACATTCTTGGTGGGTTATGTGGATGTCGAATTTAACATTTTTAATGAAAACATCTATAATTGTTAAAGTTAAATAAAACATGGAATTGGAAAACATGAATATTTATAATAATTGTACTTTACTTTACCCTTAGACTTTAAGTTAGATCAAAATGGGAATGAGACATTCATATGAAATTTAGGACATAAAAAGTGAGAAAAAAAGCCAATGAAGTTTGTCATAGTTAATATAAATGATTTTAAAATATTTAAACGTTCAAATTCTTCCAACAAATTTCACAAACACATGTTGTTATGGTATCAAATGTTAACTAATTATGTTTTGCAGAAATAACTTTTAAAAAAGTCGATAAGTTAACAAGGTATATACAATATTAATTAACAATTTGAATCAAAATAAAAGTTTTATATCGTATATGGTTTGGTACTTAATTAGGTCCGATGGTTGATACTTCTCAAAATCATCTGTTTAGTTCATCAATCAAATAGTTATGGATTCATGTTTCAACTGAAATCAAGGTGTATGAGTTTATAAATAAAAAGTGTTATTTATGATTTTAAAATAACTTAGAGGTGTTCAATTCAAATTTTTTTGCCAATCAACGTCCAAAAAAAATTATAACAGATGTATCGATAATGATATGATACACATTATATAGAGCAATTTTTATTTATATATCAACTAAATTTCTTGTTTTTGGTTAATGGAATTTACAAAGTATTGAGAGGAATGTATGACTTGTTTATATTCAAATATAAGTATAAAATTATTTTGTAAATTCCACTAACCAAAGCAGGAAATTTAGTTGTAATAACCTCTATATTGCTTAATGTTTAGAATATGATTATAAATTGTTTAGTTGCCAAGTTGGCAACATATTTTGAAAACCACCGGAGATTACCATGGGTCACATTATGGCATATATGTATTTCTGTTGGCTACCTTTAAAATTAGAATAAAGAAATATGAAGAAAAGAACAAATGAGGTGCTTCTACAATGCCCAACAACCCTTGAATACACAAAAGAAACAGAGATTTGGTATGCAAACAAAAAGTGAAGTAAAAGCACCTCTTAATCTGGGAGCTGTTGTTGATCACCTTTACCAAGCTTTCGACTTTTATGGAAAAGATTTAAAATGTAATGAGCGTGTTACTCGTCTTACACACATTATATAAAGCTAAAGCATATATAAAACCAAGTGTTAGTTAATAACCTAGAACAGTATAATGAAATCACACACTAAAAGAAATGTAAATAGTTCGTTAAATCATAGCAATCTTCAATAACTTCTTAAGCTTAATTAAATCTCATACGTGTAGTGTGTATTTATTACATAATTCATCATCTCATATTTTGTTGCACCGGCCAAGTTATTTATTTTATATATACTTATGTTTTAGATATGGAGAGTATCATCATTAAGTCACAAATGGACAGTCCAAACTCTTACCTACTGGCATTGACGTGCTCATTTCAAAATTTATGCTTTGCTATTCCCATCATCCTGTGGTTTCAGAGGGGTGTGTGGGTGGGTGGGGGGGGGGGGGGTGTGTTAATCTGCGCAGGCTCTAACATGCTTCTTGATTCAGCATCGCTAGCCCTGCCATGAACCCATTATCCCGAAACCCGACAGGGGGGAGGTAGACCTGTGAGGTCCACGCAAGCGTGTTTCCCCTTGCCCAACCAAACACAAAGCATGTCTGTTCGGTGTAAAGTAGACCTTCCCTCCGTCAGGCCCGTCTAGAAATTTAATCGCAGATTCCTTTTTTTTTCGGAAATCCCGGCTTGCCTGAGTATATCACATAAGACACCCCGAACCAGATCGTGGAGATACATGGAAACATGACAACTCTTTGCAGTGGACCGCATGTTTCCCATATTTATCCAAGCAGGCTTTCCGACAAACCGGGCAAGGTTCGTCATCTGGGAACATGGGAATCATCAAGCGGTATTTAAGAATCGCCTTTTACTTAGCTACTGACATACATTTCCCCAAACCTTCAATAAATTATGGGCGTCATCCTTGTAAGCCATCTATCGATCACTGCTTTATGGCGAGGTGATAGCCAGAAATCTTTCCCAAAGCTCTGTGCAATATTTTACTAAAAAGGGCATTACCGAAGTTTTCCAAGGATTTTTTTTTTTTTTTTTGGGGGGGGGGGGGGGTTCCTTGATTCATAGAATGTGATCTTTAAACTCCCAAGACTTGACTCAGGAAGGCACAAACGCATAAACTGCAACATCCCGGGCTGAAAGAAGGCAAAGACCTCCAAGTCGCATCGGCAGGGACGTCACCCGTCACTGGAGGTCACCAACCCCCCTCCCCCGCACACTATAGTACCTTCAATTGCTTCCTGGAGCCCTTTATCAAAACAGGAAACCACCTCATTCACCATGGAAGCTGACGTGTCCGTAAACTAAACCTAGGTGAAGGAGAAAATAGGTAGTGCACCATTATTAGTCTAATGAAGGCACACATCATGATCCGAGATCAGGGGATATCTTTAACTTGGCCATCTACTACATGTGTGACTATTAATTTTATGTGCCACCCTTAGTGTTAGGTTTATGCTTATATCTTCAACCCCTTGTTATTTTTTTCTATGTCTGTTTATATTTTTAACCATATTTTTTATAGTTTTTTATAAATTTTTTTTTACAATTCTTGTTCTAAATATAAAATAACATAACAAATATTTTTTTTTTGTTATGTATTCGACTATTCTTGGTTATGTATGGCTCAAACTACTTGTTCTTGATGCTTAGTCCATAGTTAGTCATTAGATCAAACTCCACACTTAGTCTTTGTATCCGACTATGTAGTGGTTAAATAGTTAATCATCATAGTTGTATCCGACTATATAGCCCTTATGGCTGATGATGGATTGAATGTTCATGTGTTTATATTCGTTTGAATGCATTTAAGTCTATATTCACCATAACGTTCATCGTTTGATCTCGAGGATTAACCATAATATGGTTCTTCATATATATTATTAATCATTTGTGATGGGAGATCTCTGGTTTGCATTGTGTTTGAATGGGTCATTGTTTTCGGATATGGTAGGATCCAATTGGTTTGAATTATGTTTGGATGGGTCATTGCCAATCATAGGGATGTACAAATGATTGACAATTAATGGGATGAGTTGGAGATCATTTGCATATCCCTATACGGGCCGTGGAGGTCTCCATAGGCCCTAGTCCCATGGAGACCTCCACAACCCATATAAGGATGTGCAAATAAATTGGGGGATGTGTAGATAACCAGAACTTTAAAAGGAATCAAATACCCTTATGTACATGGTGCTCGCGTACAGTAACACGTAACCCCCGAAACACATGAGAACATCGATTATAAGGATCAAGCATAAGATCATTTGCATAAGAGGAACCAAATCCCCTTCATCAAATTATACTAAAAATCACTATTCCACCCCCTAAATCTTCTCTCTACTTTTTAAATAAAAAAAATACTTTTCATACTTTATCATTATATTTTCTTTCTCCTCCACTCACAACCACTTACAAAAATATTAAAATATAAATAGAGGTGAATAGTATCCCCTCAAATATAGGGGTGAACAATACTTTTACCAAATATTTTCTCTCTCCTCCACTTACAACCACTTACACCTATCTCATATAATTTGATGGAAACACTCACATCATATTGATGGACCAAATGTGAATGCTCTTAGGGGGGGTGGGGCGCCACCAAAATTGGTCATGGGTACCCACTACCTACACGGTAACACCGCCGCCACTTATGCTGGTAGTGGGCCCGTGAATCAAAATCTGGTTGTAGTTAACTGGCTGGTAACAATGATTTCCCTCTCACTGATTGTGGGTAAAAAATCAGTGAAGTGCTGAACTAAAATTGCAATCTAGTATTATAGCGAGAATCATGTTGGAAAATTGAAAGGTGAATGTAGATTTAATTATAATCTAGTGAAATTATAATTATTAACTATATTCGTCATGTGGTGAACTCTAGACAACTCATGAGTAAAGTTGCTTTATGAGGCTTGATTAGAGTTTTATGGCTAATAAAGAAAATTTAAGTCTCTAATTATGTTAAACTTTTCACTAGCCATGGTTAAGTTCATGTATACATAGGGGGCTTTATGCCTCATTTGAGATATTAGAAATATACACTAAAAAAAACTCTTGCAACACACATACACTTAAGAATAGCAACCAAGTCTCAATTATCTTTCAGGCAAGTGTGCAAGTCCCGGCAGTGCACCACCACTGTTTAGAACCGGTGTACCCTGGGAACAGGTCGCGAATATGTTTAAGGGAATTGTGTCAAACACAAGGCCGGTTCACACTGATGATTTCGTCTTTGATTTCAATGTAAGTTTTCTAACAAACTTAAACAGATTAGTAAAACAAATTTTCGTGTTGATTGGGAACCGATCTTAAAACCCTCTTCTTAAGGAGTTTGGGTTCGAGAAAGTTTGTAAATGGTTTTCCTTTTGGAAATAACTTGTGGTACATCAAATCGGATTAGATTCTTTATGTTAATGTAATCTTTAATCCGAAAGACTGTTTTACAAAACGATTTTTTGATTCAAGTTTTCGGGTTCATTGGTTTTTTTTAAAAAGTATTAACATGTATTTACACGTTTTGAAATACTAAATTTCTAATTAGAGTATTAGAAAAGACATAATTTTTGTAAACCTATGTAAAAATTGTTCGCTAACGTTTTCTTTCTAGTAAGCGTATTAGAACATAATTTCAAAGTTTTGAAATGTTTACATTTTCTAATGAGACTATTGGAAAATAATTATGAAAATAAAATGTTTTAAAACATGTCTTTCTAACAAGCGTGTTAGAATTGACGGCGTTAAGAGAATAATGTGTCATAAAATATTTCTAATTAGCGTATTAGAAATAATTATTTACAAAATCATAAGTTTAATTTGGAAACTTATATATTTATTTTTCTAACGAGCATGTTAGAAATTGATGAGTTTGTAAAGACAAATAAGAGGTTTACATTTTCTAACGAGCGTGCTAGAAAATATTATTTTGGAAAAATAATCAATATTGAAACGGTTTGGTTATTTTTTATGGTTTCTAACGAGCGAGTTTGAAACGGGTTTATGTTGGATCAGTATTCTGTTTAACAGTTCTTATTCATGAACACTTGTGTGTTGTAAATATATCTGATGGGATTGGGTGCTCAACACTGCGCAGAGCATACCCAAACCCGGAACACAACCCGCGGAGCAACACCCCGCGCACAAGAGAAACTTCCCCAGCAAGCTAAGTAACAACGGCTCTCCTACAATCACGGAGCGATGCTCGCGCGCGTAAGCGGTAAAAGCGGTAATCGTTCCATGTTTCCTTATTTATAGCTATTCCATAACTACTTTACTAATATAGTCTTCGGGTAGTGGAGACATCCCTAATCGGGCCTGGCCCATTACGATTAGGGTTTTGGGTAATGGTGGCATACGTCCACACCTATATAAGGGATCACATCCCTAATAGGAGGACACTTTTGGCTAACCCTAAGAGCTATCACACTTGATAGTATCCCCATTCACCCACGTTTTTGTTATAAACTGCTACCTTGTGTAGTCGTCTCCCTACCCACTCAATCTTACTTGCAGGTTACTCCAATCCAGGAAGGGCTAGTGAAGGATCAATCCTGTGGTTGCACCTAGTCTATCATCCCCATAAGGAGGTTAGACTACCTGTTTCTTCAATATCAAAGCAGATTGCCCAGCGGAATAAGTAAAGTGTTCAAGTTAAAGTATCACTTTTAACGGGAGTTATTACTCCCCCTAGATTCAATGAACTAAAGCAGTTAATGAGAATCTAAACAATTGAATGCATATAACAATAATAAGTGTTATGAATGATTCTCAGATATGAAATGGTTTTTCTATTTAAAAGCTTTTGAAGGATTTCAGTTAAAATCGATGTCTAAAATTGTCACACCCTCAAATTTCCACTGCGGGGTTTTACCGCGAGGCGCGTGACACACCAGAATCTCATAGCCATAGTTATACGAACGACTCTAAATGCCCAAACCATTTAGTTCGTTTAAAATAAAATTCGCTTTTATTTTGGAAAAGTTTATCAGCCACAAGTTTAATTAAATGCGGAAGCGAAACAGTTAAACAATTTAAAATATGTTGCGTAAAAACAACGCGCCCAAAAACCGAAATAAAGTAAGTACGAAAACATTAAAAATTATAGTTCCCAAAAGACATCATGCATGGACCTAGACGTGCTCCTTTTCTAGCGACCTGCGAAAACATACTAAGTGTGTCAACATAAAGCTGGTGAGTTCACAGTAGGGAAACAGTTGTAATTTCTACAGTTGTAAATGTAACATCAGTTTTAAGTTTGTCAGGGGTAGCTAACCCACTCGATGTAACTAAACAGTGGTTATTGGGAAACATACAGATGTTATAGTGCCTTAGCACTGGTGTCTATCAACACCAGTAAGAAAAGTGGTCAGAAGTTCATGCCCGTGACCCAAGCACCTCAGGCATGAGGTTGCTGCACAACCTAATAGCGCTACTAACTACTACCCCGTTCGCCTCCGGCGATTAACCCAATAAAAAGTAAGGACTTTCAAGATAGAGTGTTTAGTTCACAAAGGACAGTTAAATTACAAAACTGATAAAAGTGTGATCCTCGTAAAGATCGAAAGCCCGACCCACACAAGGAGTCATAGCATCCCAAAACCTGGGATGGAAAAGTAGTAGAAAAGTTTTACTTAACCTTGTCTCAACCTGAGACACATGCTTTCGCGTAAAGTAGTGAAACTCACCTTAGGTTGCGTGCTAAAGTAAACCGTACAGGAAATAAGTGTGGAAGACTATTCGTCTACCCAAAAACCTATCAAATACAAGGTTGCAAGTGTTTGAGTGTATTGACACAAGGACTTAAGTGACATCTCACGTAATCGTACACGACTTAATGAAACCATGCAAACCCGTCAATCGTTGGTGATTAGTAAATGATGTATCAATTTAACACTTTTAACACAACTAGTTCACATCGCACGTTGCATACCATTAGCCTATCATGGCATCTACACTCTGTAAATAACATGTACACATGTTTTCATATAGGATTCCATAACTCATAGCTCATTAACACACTCAAAATGTCACCTAAACGATTATTTGCAAATCTGCGTTTTCTGGACAGATTTTGGAGTATAAAAACCAATTTTTATAAAATATCAAATCAACTCACCAAGTTCCCAAAATTTTACGGAGATGCCTCGTATGTTCATACGTGACTCTACTATTTTTATTTCTCGACAAAAGTACCTCAATATTTTTATAAAAATTATTTTGTTCCAGCCACTTCAGTAAATTGTGCTGTTGACAGCAGCTCACATAAAAATTTATTAAAAATTCTAGACTCAACGAAACGAGGCGATTCCAATTGGAAAAGCTCGTATACTCCAAAACTCAACTCCTGTCCAAATTTCATAATTAACGGATTTGTAAAACTCGAGTTACAGCCCTTTAAAGTTGGTCCATTTTTCAGTTACGAAAATCAGATTACACCTTTAATAAAAAAAAATCATGTTTACATATCAAAACAGGTCCAAAACGCATGATTTTGGACTCTTTGGGAAGCTAACATCATGGGTTACGTTTGAGAGTCAGAAAATAATCAAATTAACCATGTTAACATTCGCATAACAGCCACACAAATCAGTACAAGTAATCTGCCAGAAATCAACATCTTCATTAACATGACTTTTGTAAACCCTAACCAACCTCCATACCCCATAATCATGCAAAAATCTTATTCTAGCACAATAACAATCATATTTACATGTTCAATCTCAGATTTTTCTACATATCATACACCCTAGACATGATTCCTATTAACCACAATCATCAACAATTCAACAAACAATCAAGATATTCATACAATCATCATATGCGATTTTTATATATCAAGTTCTTAGGGTTTTTATAACTTTTCAATCATGAATAACAATCATAAAACTCTTAAACATTATACCTTTCAATGCAAGGCTCCTTAGGACTCCAAGATATCACCCAAAACAACTTGAATCAAGCAAGAAATTGAAGAAGATTGAACAAAAGTGTGTGTGTGTGTGCAAGGGAACCCCACGGCGCAAGTGTAGTAGGGTTTCTTTGTATTATTTTTTTTTTATAAAAGATAAGCTAGGGTTAGGCTCATGGGCCAAGCCTTTCGGGCTTTGGTGGGTTTTTGTCTGATAACTGAGCCCGTTAGCCCTAACTAACTCCCGAGATTCATCCCGACAATAATAGTCATACTAGTATGTATAAAAGTACTATTTTATCAATACGTGTTGTGTTTATCATGGGTGCACGTATTTCATAACGTTTACGTACAAGTTAATTAATTCGTAATAATTCACATAAGCATGTAACTTGCATACACGTGTTAATCCACATACATCAATACTCACTTGCTCACATAATCATGCATGTCCAACGAATCACCAACGTTCGGGTTATAGGGTTCGTGTGTGTGTCAAGACAACTGTTATCCTAGTTATACGTACGTTAATGTCACTTAACGTATGTTAATGTTACCTAACATTCAAGACGCTTGTCTAGCTAACCCTAGTTAAGTGTTTAACCACATATAATTATGGAAAATTAACTAGAGTTCGGTAAAAGAGTTAACCTGAAAATGCGGGGTGTCACAAAAATAGTGGGATTAACCCATCTATTTATAGACCAGTAGATACATACAAGTTGATTAAAACATAATACTAAACAATACCACAACAGGCTGTAGTATTGGAACTTGTACAAAGACTTTAACAAAACAATATAATACTAAACTACTGAAGTACTAGGGCGGTGGGAAGCTTCTATCAAAACAGCTGATGAGTGACAAACTACTGATGAGTAGTTTGTCTTCAGTAGTTCTTCAGAGAGTTGTCTGGTTTTGTCTTCAGAACTTCTGATCTTTAGTCTTCAGTACTTGATATCTTCTTCCTCAGTACTTTCAATCTTCTTTTTAGTAGTTTCTGTACTTAGAATAATATAGCAGAATATGAATTAGACTAACGCATCAAAAGTGGTTTCGTCAATCCTCTTTGTCCTTACAATCTCTCCCTGGATTGATGATGCCAAAACTTATCTAATCTTTATTTGTTTTTCTGTCTTCAAGTATCTTCCATATTTCTGCACCCATGGAGACCTTGAGTTGGAGAGCTTGTTGCTCAGTAAAAGATCCTTGTTTAGGCTCAAGATGTTGAATGGTAAGAAGGTCTTTGGAAGATAATTTCTTCAATTCTTTCATGTTTCTAAAGACCTTGCTTGAACGATCTCTCCTTGTCACTTTCACTGAGTCTGTATCAGTGAATGACCATTTCACTATGTTTACTCTAGGTTGGTTAAATTCTAAAGTATAAGGGACAATGCCCTTTTCTTGGTTTGAACCTGATTGTGGAATGTCTTCTATTTCAGTGACCATCAGGTGGGACTTCCTTCTCTTTTCAATGTTAGCAATATCAGGTTGATCACTCGGAGTAGGGAGATGGTGTTCAGTGATTACCTTGGTATGTTGTTTTTCTTGTATGGTTTGTTGTAGTTGATAGGCAAATGTAGAAGGATCCCTGAATTGGGTAAGTAGAGGCTTTTCTTCAACAACAAAGTCATCATGTACCACAATGTTTCCTTCTAGAAGTACCATTTTGAAGCTTGTTGTTTTGACTGGTTCTTTTGACTTTTTCTAGGCAGCAGGCCTTGGAGGTTTCTTAGAATGATAAGAAGTCAAAACTGCTGAAGGTTGTGAAACTTCAGAAGTTTTAAACTTCTCCAGGTTAGCTTGTTGTTCAGCATTGAATCTTTTGTAAGTGTCCGTTAAAATGTCTTTTTTCCACCTAGCCAGTTGTGCTTTTGAACCATAGGCATTCTCTGCCAATTCTTGAATTATATGGGCTCTTTTCTCTTTCCTTTCTTTCTCTATGGCCAGTCTGTCAGATACAAGTTGTGCCCTTCTTGTGAGTTCATTTGTTGTGAGCCCTCTGAGTGAATGCTTCTTTGTTTTGCTGTGTTTGCATATGTAGTTCATCAGTTGTTGCCTTTTGTCTTCTTCAGCAATTCTATATTGTTCTTCAAGTTCACTCAATTTCTTTTCATAAGCTATCAGCTTATCATTTAAGCATAAGTCATCCCTTGCTTGTAGGCTGTTCCATTCCTCATCTTCCCTAGCATTCTTCTTTGCTGCTATTAAACTATGCTAAATCTGTTCTTTCGAGAATGAAATAGAAGTAGGGTTTAACACAGTTTTGGGAGTGGGTAAAGTCTTTGGAATTTCAGCTGGGATTTGTTCAGTTGCCTTAGAAACTTCTTCTACTTTGGTAAAGGGAGTGTCAACTACTGAAGGGTTGGGTTGATCACCAACTACTGAAGGATTGTCTTCAGTACTTTCAGGAAGGTCTTCAGCAGTTTCTCCAATTTGGCCTTGGGAAGACTTTTCAGTTTTTTCTCTAAAGATTCTCTCTTGTTTTTCATACTATTCAGCTCTTTCTTTTAAGGCTTTTTCTTGTCTTGTCATGGTAGTCTGTTTTTTAGCATCCTTGAGATTCTGTGCTTTTTTAGCTCTTTTTGCAGCTTCAAGAGACACAGTTTCAGGTTCCTTGGACTTCTCCCCCCTTTTGGCTTCATCTACTTCTGGAAACCAAGGAGCCGGAGGTGTCACACCAGTTAAGTGGGCTAGTTTTCTTCTATTATCTTCTATTCTTCTGGACAACTCCCAAAGCTTGTGATCCATTGCATTATTAATCATCTCCAATTGAGTTTTGTTCTTCAACTCCATAGCAGTTGTAAAAGTTTGAAGATGAGAAGATATGAGTTGATGGACCATCTGGTATATGTGACCTTCTGGGCTGCATAAGTGGTTCAGGTCTATGCTAGATGACCCAGAGAATTGGGTAGGATTTGATTGTGGAGGGTGAGTTTTGGGGTGATCCTCAGTATGAACTGGGGATGCCACGTTAGGGGAATTAGGGCTCAAGGGCTATTTAACCTGATCCTTTGTGACTGACTCTTTGAGTACAAAGACATTGGATTCAGGACCTTCACAGTCAGTCGTCAATTCATTTTGTTGAATATTTTATTCATCATCCAAACTAATGGAATCATCTGAATCACTGATATAGTCCTCAATGAGGACGTCATCAGTTGTACCATGAGCTAGGCCCAACCTAGTTGTCTCATGAACCTCTTTTTCTTGGTACTGAGGATTTCCTACCTCAGGCATAAAGCCTTCATCAGTAGTTACCACATTTAAGGTCTTAGTTATGTTACTTCTGTCCTCAGATCCACCACTGGATGGTAAATGAGTAGTAGCAGCGTTTAATGTACTTAAGGTAACTAAGTTTGGGCTTAGAGACCTTCGTTCATCCTCATCTCTTGGGATAGGGCTAGTAACATCCACATCCATGTCTGTTTCTGTTGGTTTATCTCCTATTTGATACGTTTGTTGGGGATTGACATGTTCCGATGGGACTGTTTCTTTTAGCCCATAGAGAATTTTGGCAATTTCTATTGTGGTGTGTGATGTTTCTGGTTCAGTAGTTTTGGGTAATGGGTCAACAGTTTCAAAAGGTGGGTCAGTAGTTATGGTCTTTTGGTTTTCTTCCTTTGAAATAAATGGTGATTGGTGCTCTTTTGGAGGTGTGAGATGGATGAGACTGAGAGGATGTTTCAGTCACATCTTTGTCAAGTGCAGAATGCACATCAGCAGTTTCAAGCATCTCAACATCCTGAACTGCCTTTCTTTTAGGGTTCGTGGGTTTTGATTTTTGTTGTTTTGGTTTCTTGGCCTTTTTGGGTGAGGGTTTGGAAGATGTAGGTTCCATGGGGACTGTTTCTTGTTCCCCTTGGTCATCTTCTGGCAAAAGTGCCGATTTTTGTGCCTAGAGAATACTTGTGATGTTAAAGGATTTAATTTTGAAGATTCACCAACAAGTACTCCCTCACCAAGTTCTTTTATTATGCACTGCATAATGAACCTTGGGTGCAACAAAAATTTATTTTTAGAATTTTGGTGATGCAACACCAACTCATTAAAGAAAAGGTTTGATGCCTTAAAAGTTGTTTCATTCACAATGGAATGAAAAATAGGTTGAAAAGTTAAAGGCATCTGATCATAAGATCCAGTTTTAGGACTTAAACACATGATTATGTACTGAAATAATAGTTTATATTGTGGATCAAAATATTTCTTATAAACCGTAGCATGTGATAGAGTACCTTGGTAACCACACTCAGTAAGTGTCATGTGAATATCAGCAGTGGGAATGTGTTCTGGTGCTTCAACATCATCAAGACCAAGTCTTATTCCCAAAGATTCAGGTGTGATGGCCATATGTTTCCCTTGGATGGTTGATTTGAGGGAAATTACTCTGTTGTTCACAGTCACCGCCTCAGCGTCTGCCCACAACTCATTTAGATTTTGAATGTGAATAGGAGGATCAATGGTGAAAGCTGTGAAGTATTGGGATTTAATGACTAAATCTATGATTTCGTTGTATTGGGACCAGGCTGAATCTTTAACAAAGTAGCCTCTTTGATTATGACCCTGTTTTAGAACGAGAGCCATTGTTTGTTTGATCGAACATTAATTTTAGGTTAGAGAGGGGGGTTTGACTCTGCTTTGAGAAAGAAAGAGGGAATTTTGCTTTTTGAAAGGATAAGTCTGAGAAAAAGGTGTTTATCAAAAGTTTATAACCGCCTAGGTCAAACTTCTGAAGTGGGAAAAGTCTGATTTGCCCTTTTTGACCAAACTGCTGATGAAATATATTTATTCATCAGTAGTTCCCATATTCTCTTCAGTAGTTTGTAAACAACTGATGAGAATGACTTTTAAAACACATTTATAACTTTTGATGATTATCAGTAGTTATTCATTTTCTGAAAATATCCCATTCTAATGTTTTTGAAACATCAGTAGTTTCTCTCTTTTTGTTGATCATTAGAGGTTTTGAGACAGATTAGTAAACAGGTAAGTGAAAGTAAAATATGTACAGAAAAATGAAAACACTTACAAAGTTTACTCAAAATTTAGCATTGCAAGCATGGATACTAACCTCTGAAATGTTGATGTGTCAAGAGATTTGGTGAACACATCAGCTATTTGATTAGCTGTTGTCACATGTTTTACCTCAATCTTGCCTTTTTCATAGCAATCTCTGATAAAATGATACCTGATTTCTATGTGTTTTGTCTTTGAAAATTGAACAGGATTTTGAATGATGCTAATGGCAAATTTACTGTCTCCTAAAAGTGGAGTCTTGGTCTCTTTGATTCCATAATCAAGAAGTTGATATTGGAGCCATTGGATCTGTGATGTATAGCTTGCAGCAGCAATGTATTCTGCTTCAGTTGTTGATGTTGCCACAGATGTTTGCTTCTTTGATTGCCAGGACACCAGACAATTTCCTAAGAATTAACAGCCACCAGATGTTGATTTTCTTGACATTTTACACCCTGCATAGTCACTATCTGAAAAAGTTGTGAACTTGCTATTGCTTGAAGCAGGATACCAAATTCCTAATGTAGGAGTTTCTTTCAGATATCTGAAAATTCTTTTGAAAGCAATGTGTAATTCCCTTGGAGCTGATTGATATCTAGCATAAACACATGTTGAAAATAATATCTGGTCTAGTAGCAGTTAATAAAGAAGGGAACCTATCATACATCTATACATGGTTTGATCAACCTGTTTTCCTTGATCATCTGGTTCAACTTGTGTGGTTGGTGTCATGGGAGTGGAACATGATTTACTATCTTGTAAAGAAAATTTGTTCAACAATTCTTTAGCATATTTGGATTGATGTATACAAGTTCCATTTGGTTGTTGTTTGATCTGCAGTCCCCAAAAGTATTGCAGTTCTCCCATTATACCCATTTCAAATTTTGATTACATGAGTTTCTTAAATTCATCACACAGTTTTGTGTTGGTTGAACCAAAAATGATGTCATCAACATAGATTTGAACAAGAAGTATGTGATTTCCAACATATTTAATGAAAAGTGTTTTATCAATGGAGCCTCTTGTGAAGTGATTTTTAAGTAAAAAGGTGGAAAGTGTTTCATACCAAGCTCTAGGAGCCTGTTTTTGCCCATAAAGAGCCTTGTCAAGTTTGTACACCCAATCAGGATGAGTAGGATCCTCAAACCCAGGTGGCTGACAAACATACACTTCCTCTTTTATTTTTCCATTTAAAAATGCACTTTTAACATCCATTTGAAAAATCTTAATTTTTTTTGGAAATTGCATAAGCCGAAAATAACCTGATGGCTTCAAGCCTTGCAACTGGAGCAAAGGTTTCATCATATCAATTCCTTCTTCATGAGAATAACCTTGTACCACCAGTCTTACCTTGTTCTTGATAATCATACGAGCTTCATCTTGTTTGTTTCTAAAATCCCATCTTGTGCCAATTGGTAGCTTGTTTGGAGGTAAGGGACAGATTTCCCAGACCTGTTGCTTCTTGAATTAGAGCACTCATCTTGCATAGCTTGAACCCAATTGTTATCTTTGAGGGCTTCCTGGTATTTCTTTGGTTCCAACAGAGAAATAAATGCTGAAAAAAAGCAGAAGTTGGAAAGCTGGTTTCTTGTGAGTACCCCTGATGCAATATCACCCATGATTTGATCCAATGGATGATCCTTGTGTTCAATCAGTTGTTGTAAACATGTAATTGGAGAGGGCTCATGAACTTCTTCAAACAAACCACTAAGGTTGACAATACCTGGTTCAGCTGTTTTTACTGCTTCAGGAGTTTGTGGAGCTGAATCAGTAGTTTGATTTTGTTCATCAGCAGTTGTTGAAGTAGAAGTTTGTGAAACATCTGATGGTTTAAAAGTTGATTTAATGACTGTATTAGGAGTCCATGATGCAGGACCACCATCATCAAAACCGTGATCACCATAATAAGTTGGTTTGGATGAAGTAATAGTCTTTTCAGGTCCGAAATTAAAGCTGTCAAGGTCAAAGAGTTCAGCAGGATGTGCTGGAATAAGAGTGTGTTTTGACTAATTAAACATGACATTTAGTGTTTCTTCAACTATCTTGGTTCTGGAATTAAATACCTTGTAGGCTTTTTATAAGAATTGGAAAAGATTGCCTGTTCATTCCATTCAATTGTGGATATAAATAATACAAGGGACAATGAATATCTATCCTAAAATCACGGGAGTGATTGACTAGAGTTTGTTACAAATTATCTCATTCTAAATATATATAATACATTCTATTTATACATATTATTACTTTTCTAGTTGAGGAATAACCAAGAAAGTAACATGATAAACTTTTGCAGCAAACTTTGAAATAGATTCTTTGATGTTTAGAATGAAACAGTCATATCCAAAAGCCCTGAAAAAGGAGATAAGGGGCTTGATGGCATGAAGAACTTCATAAGCAGTTTTAGAATGTCTTTTGTTAACAAGGACCCTATTTTGAACATAGCAGGCTGTGTTGACTGCTTTAGCCCAAAAATACAATGGTAGACCTGAATCAGCTGTAACATCGCGTATTTTCCCCAAATTTCTTAATAAATGTGTTAGTTTTAAACAATATATGCTTTAGACACCTTAACTAAGAAAAGTCATCGATTATCGATGTTTTATCATGTTTTAAAAATATTTCGTGACGTTTTCGGGTTTATACAATCATACTATATACTTATAATATTATAATAAAGGAAAAATTACAAAAAATAGGTGGTTGGGCCGGGGTTCGAACCCGCGTCCCAACCGGCCCAACGCCTTAACACCACATGCACCAACCAACTGAGCTACGTTCTGATGGTGACAATATCCAAAACCAATTGAACTTAACACCTCTATAATAGTCCTAAGTCAAACATCCAAGTCAACCGACACAAAACCTTCAATTCACGCGTTGTTTTGTTAAATTTGGCAACGATTTAGACAAATTGGGGAACAAGAAAACGATCCTCGGCATTGATAGCTCGCAATCGAATCCAATCATTCCATAATCATACGAATTGGCGCGTCCCTTTTTAATGCTTTGGTCAAGTTTCCAATTCGACGAATTAATCTGCTACACTATAAATTGAACACTCCTAGATGACCTAAGTGTGCCGATTAATAAACCTTCATTCCCAATTTCTCACATAAAATCATTATAAACCCACAAATCGTCGGTGTTTGACTTTTGTTTTGACTCGCGATTAGGAGCTTTTCTCGTCTGGTATGTTTTAATTCTTTGTTGTAGTATGTTAATCGGCCCCTAAGCATCATTTACCCTATGATTAATCGGGCTCTAGTGTAGTATTTATACAATTCAATGTTTAGGGTTCGTTTGGGGAAGATGACTCGTAACAGCACTCAGTTATCTTTAAAACAAATCAGAAATAAACACCAACTGATCGATAGACCAGTTGGTGATAACATGGTTGCTTGTTGTGAACCGGACGTGGCCCTGGGTTCGACCCTTGGCCACCACAAATCTTTTTATTTTGCTTCTTTTATTCTCTTTTTGTTATTTATTACATCAATAATGCTATATTATATTTAAAATAGCTAATATGATTTATAAATTCTACAAAAATTATTTTGTATTATATGACTAATAAACTTTATTATTCCACTTTTATTCTCATAAAGTTTAATTATTTAGTATATATAATAAATATTACAAAGTTTATTCTATTATAATTATAAAATTCTATAAAAATATCAAAACGATTTTATAAAATTCCACAAAAATTATCCTAAGCTTATAAAACAGTAAACATTCTAGAAATGATTTTTATTTCTGAAAAATCATTTATTTAATATTTTTAATCGATTTTTGTTATTTTAATCATATTAAATTCATAATAAATTCATTTTTCATCATTTTTGTACCAAAATTTCACAGAAATTATTTTTAATAATTTGGAACAGTAAGATAAATTTATAATCTGAAATCTATGAATTTTAATATTTTTAATTATTAATACCGCGTTTTGACAAATAAATTATTATGTATTATATACTCTTTAATTAAGAAAATAATTTTATAAAAATTATTTTCACACTATAATATTTTAGTACAATAACCTCCAATTTAGATTCTACAAAAGTCCATTTATTTATTTATTTTCTTAATTTCTCTTACTTATCATTTAATAAACAATTATTTCAATCTAAATATTAAACGTTTGTCTATTCCCCAAATTAGGAACCCTAGAATATCTTTAGACTAGAAAACTTAGACTTACTTATTACCATGAACTTAGGGTAATACTTGGAATCATTTGTGCCACATTTAGACTGTTTCAAAGGATTCAAGACTTGTGCTAAGGTGAGTTTTACATAGCCCCTTTTCTATTTTTCACTATTTTTGGGGTGAAACATGTTACAACATTCTATATGCAATTCAATCATAAAGTGTCTATGTGTTTTTCTATGTTGCATTATGTCTTAAACATGACTAGGGTAAGCACAATATTCTAGCATAATCATTAACATTGATCAGCCGACGGTATACAATGATAGATCTATTGGACTGACAATCCCACCCGGATACGTGCCTCCTACATAGGTAGCGTGGGTGATTGTTATCGCATAACATAATCGAGTGAACCATGAGCGTATGGGATGGACCAGAATATAATAGTCACAAGGGTTGATTATGCACTCGATTTACTTCTAGTATGTTTTCACATATGGACTAGACTTGCCATGACACTTGAATTGTACAAGTTTTATTCAATTATCAAAACCTATGTAATTCTCACCAACTTTTGTTGACCCAAAAATATTTTCAAAATTAACATGTTTCAGGTAACAATGAAGCTGAGGCTTAGAGTATGCGTGATGGATTCTATGAAGTTATTTGTTTTATTTGATGTTATGTATTTTGGAATTTTTAGACATCTTTTCATTTGGATATTTATGTTATCAATAAATTATTTAAAATTTCAATATATACCATGTGCTACTGAAACAATCATCAATACATGACATCCCGATGTTTCCGCCATCGGTTGGGGTGTTACATCAGCTAACATAGTTCTTGCTGCTTCAATTAGTGTTCTATTATTCCTTTCTACCATACCATTTTGTTCAGGAGTTCTGGGGATGCTGAACTGTCTAACAATCCCTTTAGACAGGCAGAATTCATCCAGATTCTTGTTCCTGAACTCTGTCCCATTGGCATTCCTGATGACTTTGACAGAAAGAGAATATTTTTTATCTACTTGTAGAATGAAGAATTTGATGATATCAGATGCCTCATCCTTTGAATATAAGAAGTAGACCCATGTGAATCTTGAATAGTCATCAATGATGACCAAGCAGTACTTCTTCTTACCAAGGCTCATGATTTTGACTGATCCAAATAAGTCCATATGGAGTAGTTGAAGACATGCAGTTGTTTTTTATTCTTCAATAGACTTATAGGAGGACTTATGTTGTTTACCTTTAAGACAGGAAACACAGTGTTCTTTACACTAGTATTCCTTCAAAGGTAGACCTCTGACCAAGCCCATTTTTGTGACTTTATTTATGGTTTTAAAGTTTACGTGGCCAAGTCTCTTGTGCCAGAGATTAGTTTCAGAAGTTGATGCTCTTGAGAAGAAGCAGACAGTGTTGTTTGGTACTTTGTCTTTCTCAATGTCCACTGCATAGACATTGCCACATCTTTTGGCTATCAGCAAGGTATGATCTTCAATGATCTTCTCTATCAACTTTTGGCCTTCTGGTGATATAATCTTGCAAGCAGTTTTGGTGAAAAAGGAAGAATATCCTTTATCACACATTTGAGAGACACTCAGCAAGTTGTATTCCAAATTTTCAACCAGATTGACCTTGTCAAACTGTATTTTACCAGAGGATACATTGCCATGTCCTAGACTATATCCCTTGGCATTGTTCCCAAAGGACAAAGATCCTTCTCTTTGACTGATAAAATTGCTTATCAGGTATCTGCATCCTGTCATGTGCATTGAGCCTCCACTATCAACATACCAAATGCTATTTAAACCTATGCAGACCCTCTACACAACATAGCAAATTAGTTAGATTTAGGAACCCAAGCCAATTTGGCTTTGGGTTTGCTCTTGAGAACATGAACAGTTTGCTGTGGACCATTTTATAAATCCATGTCTTTTTGGCAATGGATTTATCTTTAAGAGCAATGGTGGTATCCTTTTGAGGAACACCATCAACTTTGGTCATCAGTAGTTTTACCATTTTCATGAGATCTTTAATCTCAGCAGTTTGTGAAACTGCTGATGATTCAGGTCTAACTACTGAGGAAGAATTTTGAGAAAAAAAGCTTTTGTTGAGATTTAGTCTTTTTCTGAGAAAAGATGTTGCTTGGTTGTTGTTTGTTGGGATAAAAAGTTTCTTCAAAATCTTGCTTGATTTGTTTTCTCACAACCAGTTGTAAAATCTTCTTATTATACTGATTTCCTTTTATGTATCTACAAAATTCTATTTTGTGGTTAAACAGACCACAAATTTCACATTCTTTTGTCTTCTCCTTCCTTTTAAATTCATCATAAGATGTGGAAGGAAAATTACTGACAGTTTTGGTGTGTTGAGTTAGGTCATCAATAGTTTTCAGGTTCTCAACTCCTGATGTAGATGAAACTACTGATGGCTTCATGTCAGTATTGTTAACTTCTGTAGAACTCTCTTTTTCAATTTTGAGAAAGTTCTGATGAAAAGATGTGCAGTCTTTCATATCACAAGTTTGTTTTTGAACTATTCTACTCCCATCATCAGCAGTTTGGGAGTAAAATCAGTTGGTGTTTCAGTATGATTGTACCCTATGCCAAACTTAACATTTGATGCAGTTTGTTTGTTAAGCAGCATTTGGTAACCTCTACATGAATCAACCCAATTTTCACAATCAACCTTGGTGTCAGCAAGCTCTTTTTTGACATTTCCTAGGTCTTCTATCATGATTTTAATCTGTGCTTAGGTTTCAATAGCATTGTTAATTTAGAATTTTCTTTTGATTTTGCAGCAAGTTTTCTTTCTAAATCACATTTTATTTGAGTATATTTTCTCTTAGAGTCATTGGCTTTGCCTTGTAGGTGCACATTGGTCTCTCTTATGAGAGCAAAAGATTCTTTGCATGAAGTTGAGAAAAGTTTTAACAAAGATTCCTTTGATACTTGATATAAGGCAGGTTTAGAGGTGTATCTCTCAAAAGACATTAAGGCAAAATTCTTTCTACCGTTATCAGGTTCTCCCTAGTTGATGTCATATACTTTGTTGTCTGCATCTGGACTACATTCAGATGTGTCAAAAGGAAGACTGCTCCAATCAACATACCCTGAAGTGAAAAGACTTTGTTGAGAAGGTTGGAAGGCATCTGTTGTTGGCCCTGTTGTTACGCAGGCATCTTGTTGGGTCTGTTGACCTGGAAAAGAACACATGATTAAAAGCCAAAATATTCTAAGTGCTGATCCTTAATAAAAAGTTCTTCTCCCAAAAGACTGATGACACAAACTGCTGATGACTAAAGTGCTGCTGATCGAAGTGCTGTTTACGAGAAGACAACCTCTGATGAACAAAGTGCCGACAAAGGAATAAAGACAAAGTGCTGATCAAGACCAAAGGTCTGCTAGAGCCAACAGCACTTAGGCTCCAGCAGATGATTGAAGATTATCAGATGTTTAGCTATCAGCGGTTTTTTTAATGAAACAGTAGTTTTGTATAGCAGATGTTTTATGTTGTTAAGGTAGTTAGTTGTCACTGTCTTAGGTGACGTCAGACATTGGTCATCAGCTGTTTAGTTTGTCTATAAATAGAACAGTGCCTGTACTGTTCTATTTATCACTTACATATTCTCTGCACAAACAGAGCAATTGAGTGATCAGGCTGAGGGGGAGAACTTGTAATAACTTGTACTTAATTTCAATCTGTGATGACGACTGAAATGTACTCGTTTGAAAGCAATTGTTCTCTTTGTTAAGATTGCATAGTTATTATTCCGCTGCACTTTTCGTTATTAGTATTCATTCATATTCTTTCTTCTTTAACAAATCTTAACAAATCAAACTCCTAGATCCTAACAATTGGTATCAGAGCTTGGTCAATTAAATTCGATCTAATCAATCAATTTAATATAATTAGATCAGCTCAATATTATTGATATCACGTTGTTTGTTGATTGAAAACAGAGTAAAAGTTTAATTTACGTTCAAAGTTTTTAAACACACTTTGTTTTATAAACAATCAGAGAATGACTTCTATGAATCAAGATCCACATAACACTGGCACGAGCAACAAGCCACCGATGCTTGTCAGATCTGAATATAATATCTAGCAACGTCGGATGAGTCAACAATACACTGGGTGTTGGAAGTCGGTTGTCTTTGGACCACATGTTCCAATGGTGCCGAGTACCGAAGATCCCAAGGTCCAAGTACCTAAAAGTGTCAAAAACTACTCCGAGCAGGATTTTCAAAAAAATGAGTTAGATGCTAAGGCTTTCAGTATTGTAGCCATGGCTCTACCAAATGATATCTATGCTGGGCTGTTACACTGTAACAGTGCAAAGGAATTGTGGGATGCTTAAAAGGACAATTTGGTGGGACTAAGGATGTAATTGAAAACAACCGTGAAATACTTAATCAACAATATGAAACATCCAGTCATGTGAAGGGAGAGTCATTAACACAACAATTTGAGAGGTTCAATTGTTTAATAAGTGATCTAAAACTGGTGGGTCTAACTTACCCAAATTCGACTCTGAATCATAGGTTTCTTAGATCACTTCAGGACAAATGGGACACTATTGCAATTGTTATGAGAAACTCAATTGGTTTTAAGGACTTAACTCTGACCCATCTTCATGGTAAGCTCTTGACCTATGAGAGAGAGCTTAACCAGAAAAAGGAGCTCCATGATTCTGGAAAAGTGTCTGATGATTATGTGTTTGGTAATACAACACTTTTGGGTCAAGATGAGGTACCTGGAAGTAGTAAGGATCAGGGTTATGATCATTACATTGATATAACCACTGGTTTTAACACTGATTCTTACTCATCACCCAGCTATGCTTTTGCAGCAAGTGGTGATATCCAGGTATCTGACTACACATCCTTTGTGTATAATAATGACCTTCAATACATTGACCCTGTGGACTTAGAAGAAATGGACATTTTGCATCAATTGGCCTTGCTCAGTATTAGAACTAATAATTTCTATAAGAAAACTGGCAGAAGGTATCCAGGTTTACATGGTGGGTCAAAAGTGGGGTTGGATAAATCAAAGATCAAGTGTTATAAATGTCATAGAATGGGTCACTTTGCTAGGGAATGTAGGAGTCAAAATGGTACACCTATGATTACCTATCCAAACCAAAGGCCTCAGACCAACACTTATCAGTATTCCCAAAATACCCCTGGACCAAATGTGCAAAACACTGCTCACTTTGCATAGACCTCAACCACTGTTCCTGTGAAGTATGTCCAAACCACTGTTCCTCAGTATCATTATGTCCAAACACCTGTTGCTCAGGCACAAATGCCAATGACTTCTACTCCATCCTCTGCTCCTGCAGAGACCAGTCAGCAAAGCCAACAGAGTATTTCACACAAGGCTTTGTTTATTGGAGCAGTCTACCAGATGAGCTAACAGATGAAAACATTGCTCTAATTGCCAAATCTGAAAATGAACCAGGAAATTTCTGCTTCATGGCACTAGAAACAATTGTTGAAGAGACTGAATCTGAGGAAGTGGTGCCTAAGTCTGAAAATGTGACTAATGATGTTGTTGATGAAGTTGTTTCAGCTGAAGAATCCGAAGTGGAGGTTGTGAATCTCTCAGACCCATGGGGTACTGATGACTGTGATTGCCATTGTAACTGTGCCTTGATGGCTGCTGCTAAGGTATCACCTTAAATCTTAAATGACTTATGCTCAGATAAATGTATCATAGCATTTGCTAAGATAAAAAAGGTGAATGAAAACTTTAGAAAGAAAATTTTGGAAGATGAAATTCAGTTTGAAAAACTCACCAAAGAGTTAAAATCAAAATTAACTGAAAAAGAATCTGAAATCAACAGTTTAAAACATGAAGCAAGTATAACCAAAGACCAGCTCCAAACTATGATAAGCAAATATCAAAGTTGTAAACAGGAGCTTGAGTCCACCCAGGTTGAATGTCAAAAATGGGTGGAATCATCAAAAGGTTTTGAGATGATTGTTAACCAATAGTCTAAAAGTCATGTGAAATTTGGCTTTGGTTTTAGTGAAACCACTTCTCAAGTTCCACAAACTACTGACAAAAAGGAACCACGGTTGGTTGAAATCATCCCAACCAATTCAAAAGGTCAGGAAATCAAGGTCACTGAACCCAATGGGAGGAAAATCATTCTTGAAAAATTGGAAGGTACACCCTCATTTGATGAGATTGAAAAATACCAATTTAAACCAACCTGGTCAGATGAGTGTGATGTCCTTGAAAATTTCCAACCAATGACCTTCAAAAACCCTGATGGTAAAAAGGCACCATAGGCCAAGATCATTCCCTTGAAAGATCTTCCAACAGATGATCAAACATCTGTTGAAAAGAAGAAATAAAAGGGGAAATCAAAAGACAACTTGTTTTGTGATTTTTGTGAAAAGAAGAATCATGTTACTAAAAACTTTTTTCTTCTAAAAGCATATGATATCAACAAAGGAACAAGTTTAAGTGATTCTAAAATCAAAGAATGTTTAATCTGTAAGAGAAAGAATCACAAAACAAAAGAGTGTCTGTATCTCAAAAATTTTGATGAAAAAATAAAAGCGTACAAGGCTAAAACTCTGGAAAGTCAAATGGTTAGTACTTCAAAAGGAAAATCCAAACAGACTTTTGAACCAGTCCAAACAGCTGTTACCAAAAATCTGAACAAAAAATCTGCTCCCAGAGATGTTCAAGTAACAGATGCTCCACCAGTTAACAGATATCCAAGAGGACATGGACAACCACCTTGTCATCGTCTGCCACATGTTTATGAAGAGCCCAAAAGGCTTTCAAAACCTAGAGTGAATAGACATCCTCATGGTTATCAACATCTGATTGGAAATGATCAAACATCTATTCGACCAAGTGTTGACATACAAGCACTGGCAAATGGTCAACAACAGCTCTTGAACTTAGTACAAAAGCTAGTTCAAACCACAGATCATTCTCCTAAGCTTGAGGCTGAAAAGTCTAAGAACCCATCCAAAGCCAATTTGGCTTTGGACACTCACCACAACTAATTCTTTACTGATGTGCAGGGAGCTTCTGCTTGCTTAGATAGTTTATGGATGTAGAGCCCTTCTTCTGGACTTTCTTGCTCATGGAGGGGGTGATATATCCTTTGGTAATGATTCAAAAGGTAAAGTGTTGGGTTCTTGAACTGTTCAAGCAGGGAGACTTAAGTTTGAAAATGTTAATCTAATTGACAATCTAAAGTTTAATCTACTTAGTGTTTCACAAATGAGTGACAAGGGATATGGGTCATTCTTCACTAAGAAGACATGTAAGATTGTTGGACCAGAAGTGGTTGAAAAGATTAACACCATCATTGCTGAGAGCAAAGCACAACTTGTTGCCCACAGAAGTGGCAATGTGTATGTAGTTGATATGTTGAAGGATAATCCTATGGAAAATGTCTGTCTGTTCTCTGCTGTCTCTACCAAAGAGACAAAATTGTGGCATAGGAGATTGGGTCATACCAACCTTCAAACTATCAACTCTTTCTCTAAACAAAACCTTGTCAGAGGTTTGCCACCAAAAGAATTCAAGTGTGATGAACATTGTGTTTCCTGTCTAAAAGGAAAACAACATAAAAGCTCTTACAAATCCATTGATGAGTCCAAAACAAGTCAATGTCTTCAAATGTTGCATATGGACTTGTTTGGCCCTGTAAAAATCATGAGCCTTAGGAAAAAGAGATTTTGTCTTGTTATTGTTGATGATTTTTCTAGGTTTACATGGACTTACTTTTTACATTCTAAGGATGAGACTGCAGGTATTTTGAAGGACTTTGTCACCAAAGTTGAAAAATAATATGACTTGCCAGTAAAAGTCTTTAGAAGTGACAATGGAACAGACTTCAAGAATAGGGAGTTGGATGATTTCTGTGTGTCAAAAGGAATTGTAAGGCAGTACAGCATTCCAAGAACACCAGAACAAAATGGGGTGGTTGAAAGGAAAAATAGAACACTCATTAAGGCTGCAAGAACAATGCTAGCAGATTCTGGTTTACCTCTGTCCTTTTGGGCAGAAGCTGTAAACACTGCTTGTTATGTTCAAAACAAAGTTTTAATCAACCCTAGACATCAAAAGACTGCTTATGAAGTCCTGTTCAAACTCAAACCTTTAATATCATTTTTCAAAATCTTTGGGTGCCCTTGTTTCATTTTAAATCTAAAAGATTCCATTTCAAAATTTGCAGCCAAAGTAGATTGTGGATATTTTCTGGGATATTCATCTACTGCCAAGGCCTATAAAGTGTTTAACACAAGGACTAGGACAGTAGAGGAAACTCTGAATTTGAAGTTCAATGAACTTTCATCATTGAAAATCCCAGCAAATCCTGTAGAACTGTTTGACCTAAATAAATTCAAATTTGAAAATATTACTGTGAAAACTGACAATGCAGGTACACTACAGTCTTCACAACAGGATTACAGATATGACATTGTGATGCCACAGTGTCTCTGCAAGATTTATCCTGATTCAGGGCGAGCAGATGTTCAAAACTCTGCCAGAGCTGAGTCAACCATTGTTCGTCAGTCTTACCCTCAAACCACTGCCTGAACAAGCACAACCACTGACCCACTAATTCCTTACAAAAGTCCACTCTCCGTTGACAAAATTCCATCCACTTCTACACCATTTGAGCCTATTCCCCCACTTCCATTTCAATCCTCTGTTGACACTACAGAAGTGCAAACAGATGTTTCAACAGCTGATACCGCAAACCTCTGTCCTTCACCAAAAAATGCCATAGTTCCATACAGGGGAGATCTAATCTTCCTCAGAGCTCATCCACCTGATCAAATCATTGGAAACATCAGTGAAGGGGTGCTCACAAGAAGTCAATCCTAAAACATTTGTCCTTTTGCTGGTTTTCTATCTCTCACACAACCTATCAAGTACCAAGAGGCACTGAAAGACAATAGTTGGGTAGAAGCTATGCAAGAAGAGCTCCTTTAGTTTAAAAGACAACAAGTATGGGAACTTGTTCCATTGCCAAAGGATGTATGTCCAATTGGCACAAAATGGGTCTTTAAGAACAAAACAGATGAAAGGGGTATTGTTGTCAAGAATAAAGCCAGGCTTGTGGTTCAAGGTTTCAGACAAGAAGAAGGAATAGATTATGATGAAACCTTTGCTCCTGTAGCTAGGTTAGAAGCCATCAGACTTTTCTTAGCCTTTTCTGTCAACCACAACATCAAGGTGTTTTAGATGGATATCAAATGTGCTTTCCTCTATGGCAAAATTCAGGAGGAAGTCTATGTATGTCAGCCACCTGGTTTTGAAGACACATTTCATCCTGATCATGTCTACAAGCTTAATAAAGCATTGTATGGCCTGAAACAAGCACCAAAGGCCTAGTATGAAACTCTTTCCACCTTTCTCTTATCCAATGGATTTACAAGAGGTAAATTTGATAAAACCTTGTTTTTAAAATGGAAAGGAAAAGATTTAATGATAGTTCAAATATATGTGGATGACATCATTTTTGGGTCCTCATGTAACAAAATGTGTGAAGAGTTTAGGGAACTCATGACAGCCGAGTTTGAAATGAGTGCCATGGGTGAACTACAGTGCTTCCTTGGTCTCCAAGTAAAGCAACTGCAAAATGGAACTTTTATTCCTCAAAATAAGTATGTTAAAAACCTACTTACAAAATTTGAAATGAATGACTGTAAACCATGTAGCACACCCATGAGTACCACAAAGTTAGTTACTGTTGATGACAAAGATGAACTGGTTGACCAAACACACTATAGATGCATGATTGGGTCTTTATTGTACTTAACAGCATCTAGGCCAGACATTATGTTTGCCACTTGTGTTTGTGCTAGATACCAGGCATCACCAAGAAAGTCCAACCTTATTGCTGTGAAAAGGATATTCAGATACCTAAAAGGTGCTCCCACACTTGGTATCTGGTACCCTGCTAATGGGAACATTGAGCATTCAGTTTATTTAGACAGTGATTTTGCTGGTTGTCAAACCACAAGGAAGTCCACTTCAGGAGGGTGCCAATTCCTAGGCAATGCCTTGGTTTATTTGCAAAGCAAAAAGTAAGCAGCTGTTTCAACATCCACTGCAGAGGCTGAATACATTGCTGCTGCAAGCTATACAACCCAACTTATGTGGCTTCAAAACCAGCTACTGGATTTTGGTATAACTGCCTTGAGGACTCCACTCATGCTGGACAGTCAAGCTGCTGAAAATATCATCAAAAATCCAGTCTCCCATTCCACAACAAAACACATTGACATCAGACATCATTTTGTCAGAGACAGCTATGAAAAAGGTTTGATTTCTCTACATCATGTTCCAACAGAGGATCAGTTGGCAAATGTGTTGACAAAAGCTTTAGACACATCTACCTTTGCAGATCTGATCTCTCGGATTGGTATGCTAAACATGGAATAAAATCAAAATGTTTTCATGAATTAAAGCATTAAAATGTTGTTAGAAAAATAAAAAACTCATCCTTAAAAATAGATTAGGTTCAAAAATCTGTTTCAAACAACTGATCAGATAACATAACCACTGTTTCATTCATTAAACCACTGCTGGTTGAAAAATCTGTTTCAAACATCTGATCTGATGAAAAAACTGTTTTCACAAACATCTGTTGACTAAAGTCAAACAGCTGTTATAAACAACTGTCATCCACCATAACAGTCCTTCCATTAGATGTTTGCCACGTCTGTTCTCAAAAGCAGTATTTTGGCCACATCAGCGGTTTCTTCCTGAGACTATATAAACCCCTGTTTTCCACAGCAGTTGTTCCACCATCTCATCGAATTCAAAATTCTAAAACCGCCTTCTTCAAACCTAATTCCTCCATTAGAAAGCCTTCGACTTTCTCAGTATAATCCATAAAATGGATCTTCAACTGAAAGCACCTCACAATTATCTTCCATATCTGACTAAAACAGATGAAAACCAACACTTTCATTCCATTATCGACACCTGAATACATCTAAGTATAAAACTGCCCTGACTTCAAATGCACTCATCTACGAGGACACACTTCAAGCTTTCTGGTTGAAAGCTGAAGTCCTGTTTGTTGACAAAAAGCCAACATCCATCGTTTCTCAAATTGGCGACACCAAAGTTGCCATCACCCCTGCAACCATATCCACTACCTTCTCCTTGAATGATCAGGCAGGTAAAGAAAGTTTTGACAAAACTGAACTCCATCCAGAGTTCATTGAGAGAGGGTATGAGGGATAATTAACTGGGGCAACTATGTTTAAAAAGTTTTTTCCCCCAAACATGAAATTTTTCTTTCCTACCTTGCTTGTATGCCTCTCTCCCAAAACCACATCTTTTAATGAAATTCCTTTAAAAGTCCAGTACTTGGGATATGCCATTTTAACAAACATTGATTACAACTTATCCCAAGCACTGTTTTTGGATTTGGTGAATAATGTGAAGGGGGTTCAGGCTGGGTCAAACAATGCTTTCTTGATGTATCCAAGACTTTTAAGTGTAATCCTACAAAAGCTTTTACCTAAAAAAGGATTACATTCAGGGACAAGGCCTTCAAATGAATAGCCTGTCTCAAGAAACTTTTACAAGGATGTTAGGTCCTACCCAAGAAAAACAGGTCAAACAAAAAGTTTCTAAAACACAAGCAAAGAAGGTTAAGACAACAACTGTTGTGCAAACCTCTGTTGCTGAGCCCACTGCTCCTGGTGATCATGTCACTACATCCAGTGCTGTGAAACCCACACCAGCCACCACTAAAAAGAAAACTCCGTCCACAAAACCCCCCAAGAAACACACCAAAAAGGTGACTCTGGAAGATGAGATACCAGAGAATATTCCTGTTGCAACACAAGAGCAACAAACAACCACTGTTGATACTTCCTCTCAACAGGTGGCAAAATCTCAGCCTAGCCAAACTCCTCATGTATCCTCTCAAAAGGATCATGTTGTAAGCCAAGGGGAAACACATCAAGGGGAAGATGATTCAATTGAACATCTGTTCACAAGTCCATCTCCCAGGACTAACATTCTTGTCCCTCCACAACCTTCACCATCAATTCCTCCCACTATGCAACCCTTGTTTGAGGCCATTGACAAAACTCTTGACACAACCAGTTCCTCTCAACCACCTATCACTGAGAGTGCACCTTAACATGTGACTGGTCTAGAGGAAAGTCATTTGGTCAACCCACAAACAGAGGAGGCCACACCCTTTGAGTTACATGTAACTCAGAGTGGTATTTCAAGTGAAGCAGCCACTACTGTTGTAGAGACCATTGTCTCATCTCAGGACAGTGGTTACATCAATCAGACTTCCTTGAAGGCAACAACTGCTGAGGCAACAAGATTGACCTCTATTCCAGTTGGAAGTCCCCAGTACCAAGACAAAGGGGCATCTGGTTTATTTCCTATGGATACTCCTCCAAGGACTGCACCAGATACAACTACCACCTCTGGTAGGAACTCAGGTGATCCCATTAGCTTGGGTGATGGGTTAAGTTACAAATAATTGACGGATAGAGTGGATGCCATTGAATATTCAGTGTCTGAAATTAAAGATGATATCAAGACCAATATGAACACCTTGGTGACACTAACCAAAAGTTAACCATCAAAAGAGGAGATAGCTAATGAGTTATGGAAATCTGTCAATCCTATCATCATAGCTCACAGAAAATTAGCTGATCAGACTCAAGAAACATATATGCAAGTGATCAGGAACATGGTGGATGCTAGATTCAATGACATAAAAGTGGTCATCAAAGTCATCAAAGATCATCTGCTAAAGACTACTGGCTCTGCCCCTACAACCATACTCTGGGATGAAGATGATGATGAGTTCACGGTAGCTTAAGCCAAAAAGGGGGAGAGTGGTAGAGACAGACAAAGAAGCTGAAACCTTTTGGGGCTCCACCTTATTCTGAAAAGTCTGCTCCAGAACCTGAACCAGAGTCTGCTCAAACCACTGCTGAAGCTGAAGCAGCCAAGACAAAAGAGGTTGATGAATCAGCCAATGTAATGGCTGAAAAGATTGTTGAAGCCAAAAAGATCAGGGCTGAGACCTTACAAACCAAAGCAGAGATTCTATCTAAAAAGAAAGAAGAAGAACAACAAGAAAATGATAATATTGGTACCTCAAAGAGGAAAAAGAGGCCTGCTTCTCGTGTCAGGCAGCCTCCATCATCTAGATCAAAAACTTCTGTTGCTGCTACACCTAAAACAACGGTCAAACCATCTACCACAACATCCACAACCACTACAACAGCCTTAGCCTTGACCTTACCACCCATTCAATCACAACCTCAAACATCTGCTGGTGCTTCACGAGTGCCAATAGATGTTAACACTCCACACTCACCACCATCTCCAACCATTCTGTATAAAAGGAAGAGAAAATCTACCTTTGTTATACAAGAAGAAAATATAGCCACCACACCACCACCAACACAACCCATTCCTGCCATTCCTCTCCAATCATTCTCACCACACACTTCACAATCCACCACCACAAAATCTCCAACATCTGATACTCCATTAGCTACTCAGTATCCTCTTGAACTTGACATGATCAAGGGGGAAATTCAGTCCTTCTACAATACTGAGGATGCTACACAATTATCCTTCCCTTCTCTCTCAAGTCTGAACTTACCAAAACCTAAAAATCTTGATGAATACCTTAAACAAAAAGTTCAACAAGCAGACTTGATTATAAAAGAGGAGTGCAAAGGGAAGGATGATAGGACTGCTCAGGGCATTCATTCAGCAGAACTTGGCAAACTGAGAAGGATTGAGGATTTTGCCAAGGACCTGAGCAAGTCCATGTCTTCCATGCCTATCAGTGGTGAAATGGCAAGGATGGTTAGAGAGTCTCTTCTTGATCAAATAATGGCCACCAAGCCTTATAAAGCCCAGAGAAAACACTTCACAGGCTGGACCATTCAAGCCCTCAAAGATTATAAGAAACATAATCAAAAGGCTGATATACCAGACTTTAAGAAGGGCAAAGACCCTGTCAGACTTTTGAAACTCAAAAGAATGAGGGTTGAACTTGTTGATGCTGACTATGGTGAGATGAAAAACATAGCCAGATGGTCTGAACTAAGGTTGGTGGAAACATATAAGAAACTTGAAGAAAGGAGAAAGACTGATCCAACACTTCCACCAAAGCTAACTTACCCTGAAGATGAACAAACAAAGTCCCATCAGACACTTTCATTTGAAGTACTACTTCCTTCAACAGACATTAATGCTGCTGCCAGAAGACAAATCAAAAGGCAGAAAGAGATGTCTGAAGAAGATCAGAAGAAGTTTGCTGATACATATGTGAAAGAGGGAATCTTTAATCAAATCAATTACTTCCTTGATCCCATCAGTGAAGAGTTAAGAAGGATCATTGGGAGACCTCCATGACCTAATTCATCTTCAATAAATTTGCAACCTAAAAATCCATCAGACTCAAAAATTCTAAAATGGAAGGTTGATAAAGCCACCCATGAATTGACACTGCTCAGGTCTAATGGAAATATTCAAAAGCTCGCCATGGATGATGCATATGGTCTGAGTACACATGACCTCATGGATCTTATGAAGCCCTCAAAGATTATAAGAAACATAATCAAAAGGCTGATATACCAGACTTTAAGAAGGGCAAAGACCCTGTCAGACTTTTGAAACTCAGAAGAATGAGGGTTGAACTTGTTGATGCTGACTATGGTGAGATGAAAAACATAGCCAGATGGTCTGAACTAAGGTTGGTGGAAACATATAAGAAACTTGAAGAAAGGAGAAAGACTGATCCAACACTTCCACCAAAGCTAACTTACCCTGAAGATGAACAAACAAAGTCCCATCAGACACTTTCATTTGAAGTACTACTTCCTTCAACAGACATTAATGCTGCTGCCAGAAGACAAATCAAAAGGCAGAAAGAGATGTCTGAAGAAGATCAGAAGAAGTTTGCTGATACATATGTGAAAGAGGGAATCTTTAATCAAATCAATTACTTCCTTGATCCCATCAGTGAAGAGTTAAGAAGGATCATTGGGAGACCTCCATGACCTAATTCATCTTCAATAAATTTGCAACCTAAAAATCCATCAGACTCAAAAATTCTAAAATGGAAGGTTGATAAAGCCACCCATGAATTGACACTGCTCAGGTCTAATGGAAATATTCAAAAGCTCGCCATGGATGATGCATATGGTCTGAGTACACATGACCTCATGGATCTTATGAAGCCCTCAAAGATTATAAGAAACATAATCAAATGGCTGATATACCAGACTTTAAGAAGGGCAAAGACCCTGTCAGACTTTTGAAACTCAGAAGAATGAGGGTTGAACTTGTTGATGCTGACTATGGTGAGATGAAAAACATAGCCAGATGGTCTGAACTAAGGTTGGTGGAAACATATAAGAAACTTGAAGAAAGGAGAAAGACTGATCCAACACTTCCACCAAAGCTAACTTACCCTGAAGATGAACAAACAAAGTCCCATCAGACACTTTCATTTGAAGTACTACTTCCTTCAACAGACATTAATGCTGCTGCCAGAAGACAAATCAAAAGGCAGAAAGAGATGTCTGAAGAAGATCAGAAGAAGTTTGCTGATACATATGTGAAAGAGGGAATCTTTAATCAAATCAATTACTTCCTTGATCCCATCAGTGAAGAGTTAAGAAGGATCATTGGGAGACCTCCATGACCTAATTCATCTTCAATAAATTTGCAACCTAAAAATCCATCAGACTCAAAAATTCTAAAATGGAAGGTTGATAAAGCCACCCATGAATTGACACTGCTCAGGTCTAATGGAAATATTCAAAAGCTCGCCATGGATGATGCATATGGTCTGAGTACACATGACCTCATGGATCTTATGAACTTGGAACTTGAAAGGGATGCTGATGATCTCTACTCCTTTGACTTTGAACTTCAATTGAAGGGTCAGATTAGAGAGAGTCTGATGAGAAATAAAGATCAAGAATAAAGACAAGTTTTGGCATCATCTGTTCTAGGGGGAGATTGTTGGGTCTGCTGATCCTTAATAAAACAATTCTTCTCCCAAAAGACTGATGACACAAACTGCCGATGACTAAAGTGCTGCTGATCAAAGTGCTTTTACGAGAAGACAACCTCTGATGAACAAAGTGCTGAAAAAGGAATAAAGACAAAGTGCTGATCAAGACCAAAGGTCTGCTAGAGCCAACGGCACTTAGGCTCCAGCCGATGATTGAAGATTATCAGATGTTCCTTATCAAATGTTTAGCTATCAGTGGTTTATTTAATGAAACAATAGCTTTGTATAGCAGATGTTTTATGTTGTTAAGGTAGTTAGCTGTCACTGTCTTAAGTGACGTCAGTCATAGGTCATCAGCTGTTTAGATTGTCTATAAATAGAACAGTGCCTGTACTGTTCTATTTATCACTTACAAATTCTCTGCACAAACAAAGCAATTGAGTGATCAGGCTGAGGGGGAGAACTTGTAATAACTTGTACTTAATTTCAATCTGTGATGACGACTGAAATGTACTCGTTTGAAAGAAATTGTTCTCTTTGTTAAGATTGCATAGTTATTATTCCGCTGCACTTTTCATTATTAGTATTCATTCATATTCTTCCTTCTTTAACAAATCTTAACAAATCAAACTCTCAGATCCTAACACATCTTTACATATTGTATTTGAGGCATATATTGGATTTGTGGAGCTTGTGCCTGTATAAAATGTGCACTTCCCTGTGTTCCATTATTCCTATTATAACTGGAGTTTAACTGATTTCCAGACTATGGTTAGCTAAAGCCAGAGCTTCTACACTCTCTAGCAAAGTGTCCCAACTTTCTGACACTTGTTACATCTAAGTTTAGATTTGTAAATACCAACTTTTGTTGAGTTGTTCAGTCCTGGAAATTTCCTTCCTGACAATTTGTTAGTTTTTATGCTTAACATGGCCAATTGGTGTAAAATATGCATTTCTTCCAAATCATCACTACTGAAAATTTTTAAACCATCCATTATAAAACACATGTTATCAGCAGTTTGACTATTTTCTTCATTGTCATAAGCTGGATATGACCTTTCTGATGAGATCCCAGCAGTTATGTCAATGTGATCAAAATATCCAAAATCATTTGAACAAGAAGGTTAGTCATGTCCTAAAAGTGTTGTACTACCTGGAACATAGTCATCAGCTGTTTTGCCAGAATCTTGCAACTTTTTCTTTTGATTAATTTCTCTTTCAAAAGTTAACAATCTCCCATGTAATTTTGTAAGAGTGAGGGAGTTAAAATCTAGTCCAGATCTGAGAACTATAGAGTAAGTTTACCATTTTTATGGTAAAGACCTTAAAAATCTATGAAGCATAGATGATACATTTGTATAGGTCTGACCATTTAACTTTAACTCAGAGATTAGTGAGGAGAATCTTTCAAATTGTTTTGTCAAAGTTTCCCCATTAATGTGAGTAAATGTTTCATATTGCTGAGCAAGAATTTCTCTGGTGTTGGCAATCACCTCATCAGTTCCTCCAAACTGTTATTTTAGGTAATCCTAAAGCTCTTTGGCACTTTCACAATGTAAAAGTCTAGAGTAGATTTCATTTGGGAGAGCCATTGCCAACATAGAGAATGCCTTAGCATCAAGCTCAAGTTTTAGGAAATCTTCATCAGTGTAGTCTTTTGGTATTTCTACTTTAGTTTCTAAATTAATATTTACTGGTTTATGGGGTCCATACATGATAGACCTCCAACGGACAGTATTTTGCTGTGAAAGAGTATGTGCCATCATCTTTTGCCATATGTTATATTCAGAACGAACAAGCATAGGAGGCTTATTGGCAGATCCAGTATTATGAGGGTCCATTTTTGAGAATTTTGTTTTGACACGATTTTCTCAAAGTGATGGATGTTTTAAAAAGTGAACTTGTATCCTTTATTGAATATCAGTAAGAGCTTGTGTCTGATTCTCAATTTGTTAGATTGATGTTTGATCAGATGATCTAGAGCTCTGATACCAATTGTTGGATCAGTATTCTGTTTAACAGTTCTTATTCATGAACACTTGTGTGTTGTAAATATATCAAAGCAGATTGCACAGCGGAATAAGTAAAGTGTTCAAGTTAAAGTATCACTTTTAACAGGAGTTATTACTCCCCCTCGATTCAATGAACTAAAGCAGTTAATGAGAATCTAAGCAATTGAATGCATACAACAATAATAAGTGTTTTGAAAGATTCTCAGATATGAAATGTTTTTTCTATTAAAAAACTTTTGAAGGATTTCAGTTAAAATCGATGTCTAAAATAGTGGGATTAACCCATCTATTTATAGACCAATAAATACATACAAGTTGATTAAAAGATAATACTAAACAATACCACAACAGGCTGTAGTATTGGAACTTGTACAATGAGTTTAACAAAACAATATAATACTAAACTACTGAAGTACTAGGGCGGTGGGAAGCTTTTATCAAAACAGCTGATGAGTGACAAACTACTCATCAGTAGTTTGTCTTCAGTAGTTCTTCAGAGAGTTGCCTGGTTTCGTCTTCAGAACTTCTGATCTTTACTCTTCAGTACTTGAATCTTCTTCTTCAGTACTTTCAATCTTCTTCTTCAGCAGTTTCTGTACTTAGAATAATATAGCAGAATATGAATTAGACTAAGGCATCAAAAGTGGTTTCGTCAATCCTCTTTGTCCTTACAGTTTATTTTAGAAAAACCAAAGTTAACACCGTTTTATGTAGGCATTTAATTTTCTAACGAGCGTGTTAGAAATGGTTTATTTTATATATAAACCAATAAGTTTTGAAACGATTGTCGTAACCGTTTATTTCTAACGAGAGTGTTAGAAAAAAGGTTTACTTAACATAACCAAAACTCCATATAAAGAAACGTGTGATCGTTTGTATTCTAACAAGTATGTTAGAAATGGTTAATTATTAAAATTGTGTATTTTTATATGGTACACGTATAGTTTCTAATGAGCGAAATAGAAATTGTTAATCTATAAAAACCATATACTACAACGATTTATAATGGTTTAGTTCTAACGAGTGGGTTAGAATTGGGTTAGCAATGATAAACTAATTAAGATGATTTGTAATCATGTTATTGTCTAACAAGCGAGTTAAATGTGTTCTTAAATAATAAAACTATTTGCATGTGGATGGTCTTGATTTGTAATCAAGGCATATATATATATATATATATATATATATATATATAGGGAAATGGTAAAATGAGAACAAGCTTTTCATGCAAGAACTAAAGAACACACTTTTTAACCACAAACTTATTTTAATCAAAAAGGAATATTTGGTTGTAAATTAAAGGGGATTAAATTATTCAAGGGAATATTTCCTTTTTGAAAAAGTAAACATTGGTGGCTGAAAATTTTTACACCAGTGTAAAACCATCATAATTTTTTTTTCATTTTTTTACTGTGGTGTTACCCATTTTAACATCGGTGTGTAAATTTTTTTTTAAAAAAAATCACGTTTTACGTCGGTGTTCTTACGGTTCTTTCACGAAAGGTAGGTTTTCATATGAACCTAATCCTATATACATATATATATATATATATATATATATATATATATATAGGGTAGGGATCATACGAGAACCAACTTTATTGTGAGAACCAATGTGAACATGGGGCAATTTGCTAAATATCACTTAAAACCTAAAAAAATCTAAATCATCCCTCCATAAGCTTCATCTTCTTCACCAACTCTACTCATCCTACACTCCCGCACCTTTTTCTGCATTCATTTAATGGCAGCTTCTTCTTCACCAAGAGTAAGAACCAAACCTTCAACTCCTTTCTCTTTATCTTCTTCTTCATCATTATTTTGTAAGCAACTTTTTCTGCAACTTATTCCTCGATCATCTACCTCCACTAAGCGACTCTACAGTACTACTCATACTACTACTACAACAACACCTTTGCGTACTACCAACCAATCGATCCTCAACAAACTCAGGTATGAAATTAGTCTCAGCTTTAGCTCCTTGAAGTTTAATAGCAGCGGTATCATAAGATCTAGCAGCTTCTTCAGCTGAATTGAAGGTACCTTGCCAAACCCTAGCTTTACGAAACGGATCTTGAATTTTTGCTGCGTATTTACCCCATGGTCTCTTCCTTACGCCTCTATACCTGGGTCCTAATTGTTTGACTGCTGGTGGTCTGATTGGAGGCATGGATGAGGAAACTGGATAAGGAATTGAAGAAGAAGAAAAAGAGGTAATACTCTAAGTTGTTGTTAATATTATCTACAACCAATATATAGAATTATTATAGATATTATAGATATGATTATATGAATATTATTGTGGTTTGGTTATTGGTACTTCCACAAAGCCTAACTCGTCTCTATCCTCATTTCCACTCGTCTTTTGTTTTTAGTGTTATAAATGTCACTAAATTAATATTTTATAATTATAAATCAAATAGGAAATAGTCGAGGTAGTGGGGAAATCGTGAATTACCAAAATAGCTCTGGAAAGAAACTTGATAACTTATGTTATGTACAATCAAAAACTTGAAATTGATCCGGTCCATCCACTTAGGAGAAAACTCACTCGGTTAGGTGGATAATTTGTGTTTTGGACGAGGTGCCATTTTATGAGTTTCAGTTCAATTCTGAATAATCATGACAAACTTTCTAGTCGTGCTGAAAAGTGTGTCTTAATTGGTTACTCAAATGAGAAAAAAAGGTTACAAACTTTGAAGTCTAGATCAAAAAACTATATCTTATTCTAGAGATGTTACATTTTATTAAAATGTGCTTCCATTGAAAGAAAATAAAAGTTTGTGTGATTTAGAGTCAATTATTGACAAGTCTGTGAACACATTAAATTTTTTTGATATATTTGAAAGTCAAGACACCCTAGGAAGCTATGTTGACTCATCTCCCAATGATTAACAAACCCATAATACAAATGTCTCTAACCATGGGTTACAACAGTCAAGTGGTATTTCAGACATTGGTCAT
The DNA here is from genome assembly GCA_032199755.1 of Ambrosia artemisiifolia. Classification (NCBI taxonomy): domain Eukaryota; kingdom Viridiplantae; phylum Streptophyta; class Magnoliopsida; order Asterales; family Asteraceae; genus Ambrosia; species Ambrosia artemisiifolia. The sequence goes on along the minus strand of CM063521.1, from coordinate 42,690,807 downwards.
GGCAGGGCTGATTTTCAGCAGCCAACCAATGAAGAAACCAACTTAGACAGGGCCGAGGGTGGTAAAAGAGATGAAGAAAAACACAATTATGAGGGAGAAGTTCTAAACAGTCTTGAACCCAGTACTGCTTTAAGAAGGTCCTTTAGAAATGTTAAATTTCCTACTAAGTTAGATGATTTCATAATAGAAGGGAAATTAAAGTTAAATATGGTTTAGAGAAGGTTGTGAATTATTCCAATCTTAGTTCATAAAATTTTTGTTTTACTTCAAGTTTGAATAAAAGTAGTGAACCTAAACATTTCTATGAGGCTGTTAAAGACTCAAACAAGGTAAATGCTATGAATAGTGAAATTGAGGCTTTACAAAGGAATAATACCTGGGATAGAGTTGATTTACCACCTAATAGGAAACCTATTGGGTGTAAGTGGGTATTTAAGATAAAATATAAGTCTAATGGGGAAATAGATCGATATAAAGCTAGGTTAGTGGCTAAGGGGTTTAGTCAAAAGGAAGGAGTAGATTTCTTTGAAACATTCTGAACTGTAGTTAAGATGGTTACTGTTAGGTGTGTTTTAACGCTTGCTGTCCAAAAAATTGGAATCTTTTCCAATTAGACATTAATAATGCTTTTCTATATGGTGATTTGAATGAAGAAGTTTAGATGTGCATTCCTGATGGTAATAATTCTGAGTATAAAAACAAAGTGTGCAAACTAAATAAGTCTTTATATGGTCTTAAACAAGCTCCTAGAATGTGGAATGAGAAACGTGTAAATGCTTTAATTGAAATTGGGTTTAATCAAAGCAAATGTGATCATTCCTTGTTTGTGAGAAATGAAAAAGATGTGTTTCTTGTTTTACTTGTTTATGTGGATGACATTTCCATTACTGGAAATTGTGATTATGAAATTGTGAAAGTAAAACAATTATTAAAGAATAAGTTTATGATAATGGACTTAGAATAATTGGAATATTTTCTTGAAATAGAAGTTGTTAAGCTGAGGCTGGTCTTTGTTTGTCCCAAAGGAAGTACTGCTTGGATTTGTTAGCCGAATATTGTCTTACATGTTGCAAACTTTTAGGCAGTCCTATTGAGCCTCATTATGTGATTGTAAGAACGATAGTAATGTCTTAAGTGTATCACTAGTTATAAGAAATTAGTAGGAAAGTTGATATATTTGTCTCATACACGTCCGGATATTTCTTATTCTGTCCATTTTTGAGCCAATATATGCATAAACCTACTCGGTCTTTATTTAAAATTGCTCTTAGAGTCCTTAGATATCTTAATGGATCTTCTGGAAAGGGAGTTTTGATCAAGAGAAGTGATAGTTTTGACATTAAAATGTATTCAGATTCAGATTCGGCAAAATGCCTTGAATCTAGAAAGTCTATCACTGGTTATTGTGTGTTTCTTAGAAATTCGTTAATTTCTTCGAAAAGTAAAAAACAAACTACTATATCTAGATCATCAGCAGAGGTTGAGTTTAGAGTTATGTGTGAAGCCACTTGTGAGGTAATCTGGATTAGTAAAGTGCTTCAAGAGTTGAATGTAAAAGTTAATTATCATATTACACTATTTTGTGATAACAATGCAACAATGGCAATTGCTGCAAATCCAGTCTTTTATGACTGGACGAAACATTTCGAGATTGACTTATTTTTCCTTAGAGAAAAAGTTGCCAAAGGTGTAGTAAGGATTCAGTATATCAGTTCTAAGTCACAATTGGCAGACATTTTTACTAAAGGGTTGCTTGTTAATCAGCATAAAGAGGTATGTAATTCTCTTTCACTTTTTGATATTTTTGCTTATTGAAGGGGGGGGGGGGGGTTGTTGAAAATAAGTAATAATTGTGCAATTCAATAGTTTTATAATATAAGTTGTTGTTTATACTTATAAAGTTCTATATTTTGTTTTCATGTTTGGGCTGAGCTGCTGAGTTGGTTGGGCTGCTGTATGTTACTGGGCTTGCAGCTGCTACTCGTGGGTCCAAAGTTGTTGCTTGTGGGTCCAAAGTCAAGGCCCACTGGCTGCGTTATGCTGTTTATTTCGAGTCTTTGCTGCTGCTATATAAAGGCTTGATATCTCAATTTTTCTTTGATGATCTTCTGTTATTTTTCTGACCTTCTCGAGAGTTCTAGGTTCTCTCTCTTCGGGTTTGTGTAGATCATCATCTTGTGAGTCAGATCCTCTCTGATCTTTGTGAGTTTAGGTCCTCTCTAATCTTGTATGTTTAGTACGTTCTCTCTGACAATAAGGTCTTGTCAGTGTTTTTAAGTCTGTTTTTGTGATTTTGTAGTTTAAATAGTTTTGGTTTTGTTCTGATTATAATTAGTAGTTTTCAAAGGTTTGTTCTTATTGTTTTGAAGATTTTGTATCTGTTTTTAATTGTGATAATAAAGTGTTTTCTTTGTTTTATGTTGATACCTAAGTCTTTGACAGAATACTTTGTAACTAAACAATATCCATGTTAATATACAAATTTTGTCACTATTTTTATTTGAAAGGGAATTTTGTCACTATTAATTTATATTTTATTTTAAACTAGGTGTATTAATACGTGCGTTGCGCGTTTTTCACATGATATGTTAATGCGGACTTTGGTAACCGACAAAGGCATAAAGACTAACCTTGGACAATGAGAAAATACAAAAGTGGCAGCGGCTACGCGGAGAATACTGGGAATCTCCCGCGGTCCGCGACACATGGTGTAGATGGCGCACGGTAGATGTGGTCGGTGGCCGGCTGCGTACGTTAGAGTGAAGCAGCTATTCATTTTAAATATATAGATAATAAACGAACCAAACCCGTGCGAAATCGGGTAAAAAAAAACGCATTATGTCAGGGGCCAAAATGAAAAAAAAAAACCTAATAAAAAAGTTGGTGGCCAAAACGGGAAAAAAAACTTAAATAAAAAGTAAAAAAACATTGTGTGGCCAAAATGAGGAAAAAAAACTTAACAAAAAATTTGGTAGTCAAAATGGAAAAAAAAAGTTAAAAAGTGGTCAAAATATAAAAATAAAAACACAACTATTTAAATAAGTTTGGTAATTAATATATTCTAATGTATAAAAATACAGGAAGAACTTTTTACTTACTTCACTATTCTAATAATAAGGGATCACTGGTTAACAAAAAGTATTTATCAAGTAATGTTGAACTTTGTATAGATCCTACTCAGATCCTACAGTCAACGAATAGTTAAGTTGTTCGGTTTAACCATTCAAAATCAGCTGGTAAATACCAATGGCGGAATCATTCTTTCCTCCTTCCTTTCTGATTTTACAAATGTAGGTCAATGATTGTTTGACTCCTTCAAAATCTTAGAGTGGGTGTAATAGGGCTTTATAATGGGCGTCAAAAAGAATTTAAGGCCCCCAACAACATTACAGGGGGCCTTAAAATTGAAAATGGGGTTGAGGTTTTAAAATTTTAGCGCCTGACAACAAAACCAAACATCCAATCAGAGTTTGCCACATCATCCTCTCTCCTTTTATTATCATTTTATTATTGTTTTTTTGATTTAAAAGATAAAATAAAAAATTAATAGGAGCTTTAAATTTAAAGCCGCCCACTACACCTTATTTCATTTTAAATCCCCACGTGTCACATAGACCAATCACTAAGAAGAGCCTTAATCAGGTGTGTGTTTGGCGTGAGTTCTCTTTCGCTGTGAAATTATGGGTCAAATGTGTGAATGGTGCTACGATCCCCGGCTGCATATTCTCTTTTCGCGTTTACTCGTTTCGTGTGTGTGCGTTACTATTCGTTTCTTGGGTTCATACGGTTGGGCTGTATGGTGTAACATAGCTGCTGCAAGGTTATAATGTTTGAAGGTTAGTGCACCATGAATAGTTCTGGAAGTGAACATAGCTGCTGCAAGGTTATAATGTTTGAAGGTTTAGTGCACCATGAATAGTTCTGGAAGTGAACATAGGTTGTTTTCCTAAGCTACAAGGTACCAAGTGGATGGATAATTCAAGGCATCATGCTTTTGATCTGCTCTTGACATGGACAGGGTACATTTGCAAGGATCTTGATATACTGTGACACATCAGTCTAGGTGAGGTAAAAAAAGAAAAAGAAAAAAAAAAAAAAGAAAGAAAAGAAAAAAAAAACGAAAAAAAAAGAAAGAAAAGAAAAAAAAAACGAAAAAAAAAAGAAAGAAGAGAAAAAATGAGTGGTAAGACAAGAATGGAAGTATTTGAGAGTAATAAAAACATGTTGGGTTGGGTAGATGACATCTCAGTTGTCAAATTTTATAAAAATGTTTTGGTGTTTTAAGTGGTCTTATTATTATGGGTAACAATATTCGATTATCAAATATTTTGGTGTGGGTGCGTATTGGTGGATATGTATGCCGGGCGGGGGGGTGGTTAGGGAAGCACCATGTGTGCGTCTTGGCGTGAGTTTAGTGTTTTGGGCATATGGGTTAATTTGTGTTAAGGTGTTTCCCTCCCCGGATGCGTATTTCTTTCGTGCTTTTTCGTTTCGTGGTGTGTGTGTTACTTTCCTTCTTTTGGGGGCAATGTATGACGATGTGGGTAGTTGAAATGTGTAAGTTTGCTGGATGAGGCGCAAAGGCACTGTATTATTTTTGTGTCGCTGATCTTGAGCTAGAACTGAAGAGGACATATGGCTGTCAATGTGATACTTATTCACCCATGCTAGGCCGATATATTGCAACCCAAGTATGTACAAATATTAATCGGAGAAATCATGCAAGATCGTTTACACAGCTGCAAATTGGTTCCAGATCTGCAGACATGCTTTCGGCTATGTAGCCTTGTGGATGGGTCTGTCTATGCTGATTCAAAAACCATAGAGTGCAAGATTGAAGGCCAAAAATTGGTTCATGTCCGCCTATGTTGATCAAGAGCTTTCATCTATTGGTGACCCGTAGACTTTGGTTGAGAGTTAGTATCATTGTATTAGATGTGGCGAGGGATATGTTGGTGTATTGTTTTATTTTTTTCGTTACTTTCGGTTTCTCTAACTTCTGGTTAGGAAATCTTTGTACTCGCTTATGTTTGGTTTTTGTTTTTGCGTGAAATAAAAGTAACCCCTTCTCTGTTAAAAAAAAAAGAAGAGCCTTAAATTTAAAGTCCACCACTACACATGGTGTTATAAGTTATTATTATTTTTTTTCATAAAACAAAATTTGATCATTTAGTAAATTTTGAAAGAAAAAAAAACTGACCACTGAATTATAAAATTAACTTTCAATATAAATAAATGCATAATTACTCAAATCAAAGCGTCACCCATTTTTACATAGAAAAAAAAAACCTCAAAGCTTGTAAATTTGGAGGAAAACCACTTAGTATGAATCGGGGTACATTTCACATGATGGAAGTCGGGTATGATAGTTGTGAACCCACATATGTTAGTTTGCCACATGATCTAGTTCGTTAATCCGTTTGTGTTCCTTACATATAACATATTTTACAATACAGTTAAATATAAATTAATAAATATATATTTACATAACATATATAAAAACTATAATTATATATATCATAACTTATTTTTAAAACCTTTAACACCTGAATTAACCACATTTTTGCTCTTTTTAAGTTGGGTCATTTTCTAGTCCGACTTAATAGAACTATGTATGTGTACTCTAGCTCTTGGACCGGATTATTTAGCACTTAGACCACCTTCGTATCAAAATTTACACTAGTGAGGTTATGAAGTGATTAGTGCTTAGTAAAATATCAAATTACCATTTCACTGTTTCTACCACATATGTCATCAACTGATTAATTCATAGGTTGACTTCAAACTACAAGCCAAGTGGCCGACATCAAGGACAAAAATGGGCCATGGAGGGAGAGGGAGACCATTTCACGATGATGGATCCTAGCTTGCATGCCCTTTACCTCTTCTTCCATTTTCATCAAGATTTCTTGTCGGTAATGTGTTTTTTAAGAAAGAAAACACTCTTTTGGGTGTGTTTTGTTCAGGTTGTGTAAAGATTGATTTAATTAGGACTTTGGCAATTTCAACTGTAAGAAGAAACAAAATGCTAATGTCCTAGACCAACAATAAAAATTCAGCAATTCATAAAAATTTAGAGTCCTAAACCAATTTTACAGTTCTTATGTTGAACATCAATGTGTTAAATTTCTTGTTTCATATTGTCTATTTATCGTAACGTTCTTCCCATGCCTTGTATACAACCACACATCGATTACGATTCATGAGATGCCGGTCTGTCAAGGTTTCAAGTTCTTTTGAGGTTGAGTGTTCAGAACTTAGGCTAACGAATTATTTATTATTTAAGTTTTTAGAAACTTAAGACATAGAACATAACTAGACTTAGTCCCTCCGTAGTGGAGGGCGTGATCCATACAAACAAAATATAGCGCCCCCCCAACACCGAAACGGGGGGCTTTATGCTTCAAAAATTGATTTAGGCGTTATATGTATAACGCTGAATTACTTATACCCCCACCAATCATCATGCTCCACATCATACTCTCTCTCTCTCACTTTATTATTTTATTATTTTTTTCTTTAAAAGATATAATAAAATATTAATAGGGGCTCCATATATAAAGCCCCACCACTACACCCCTTTTTCAGTTTCTCTCTCCATGCTGACTCAGCAGCCACGTGGACCAATCAGGATGGGGGGCTCCATATATGGAGCCCCCCACTACACATGGTCTTAGGCCAATGAGTTAAGACTTACTAGCTCGAAATCATGAGTGTTTATTTTTTGAACAACATCCTAATATATTAACTTTTTTTTGAACGACAAGAAAGTACGTGCCAACCACTGTCACACCGAGTCGATGCACAAAAATCCGACCTCCTTGTGACCCAGGTTCCACTCCCACTTTCCCCATCATTTTCTGCGGCATCCAGGTAAAAAGCGAATACGGGTGACGCCGATTTGACTTGGATGAAAGACGAGATTTATCGATTATTCCACTGCCATTCCTTCGGGCAAGTGAAGGTCGGGATTCCGCACATCTGGGAGAGCCAAGAGCTGGTAATGGTCGAGTGGTCGACCTTGGCTTTAACGCCCGGTGTCACGACGGTTGGCATGTTGTTTCTTGTCGTAAAAAAATGAATTAGCTTAGCTCATAATTAACACTTATAATATCTTTCTTGAATAGCAATACGAGATATTAAATGAGGCATTGTTTAATATAACGTCGGTCTAATTTTTATTTTATAGTTATTAATGTTAGTTTTGGGCTACTTCAAAGACCGGTACTATGAACTAGCTCCAAGTCTCCAACTCTGGTGTTACATACTTCCTCTATCATAAATTGTTATTCACAATGAAAATACCCTCAATTTCATGAGACATGTTAAATAATACAAATTTTGTTAGTAAAATATTAAATTTTAGATCTTGACATTAAAACATGATCAATCACTTGAAAAACAATAATTTACATTCATAACAATAATATAGGGAAAACAGAAAAAAAAAAACAAAAAAAAAACTATATCTATCCATTTTCAAATTATAGAGTACATATATAAAATTAGGAGAGAGTGATCATGTTTTGTCTAATAATTTTACTATTAATCCACTAATATAATCTTTAATTTACTAATTTGTATGATAAAATTACGTTTTTGTATATTTTTAATTTGTTAAGAATCCATAACAATCTTAAGATAAGTTAGAAAAACCGAATAATAATTTAGACATACAATTAAAAACACATTGTATGCATCCCATGTGAAGGTGATCCAACATGGCATTCTCTTTTCAGTTTGGATGTTTCTTCAACTCCCACTCTATATATTACGTCAAAACACACCAACATAATCACTCGCTCTTCATTTGTGCAAATCACTTCTAGTTTTAAAAATATCTCCTACTGCATTCACTTTCTTGAATTTCTTCATTACATTCAAGAATCAGCAAGAAAATATGTTGTCAGCAAAGGTAACATGCAACTCTCATGGACAAGATTCCTCGTACTTCCTTGGATGGGAAGAGTACGAGAAGAATCCCTATGACGAGGTTAAGAATCCCAAAGGTATCATCCAAATGGGTCTTGCCGAGAATCAACTCTCTTTCGACCTTCTTGAATCATGGCTCGAGAAGAATCCGCAACCTATGGCTTTCAAGAATCATAATAATCAATCCATCTTCAAAGATCTTGCTCTATTTCAAGATTATCATGGCCTCCCTGCCTTCAAAAATGTAACCACTCATTCTAATATATTTATATACATTATTTTAAATTTAGATACATGTATCTAATATGAGAAGTTTCAAAAAGAAGTTTTGGTCAAATGGTTCTTTTTGGCAAAAACGTGTTGGTCTGATATATATGTGTGTATTTTTACAGGCACTAGTCAAGTTTATGTCGGAGATAAGAGGAGGGAGTGTTAGTTTCGACCCAAACAACCTTGTACTCACCGCGGGTGCAACCTCAGCCAACGAAACATTAATGTTTTGTCTCGCTAATCCTGGAGACGCCTTCCTACTCCCAACTCCATATTATCCTGGGTGAGTTGCCTTTTCTATATAAATCATTTCATGGTAGAGATACAACCAAGAGGGTTAAGAGGGTCCGTTGATATAACAGTCACTTAAATTTATTGGATTATTTCCCAAAAAATTTGGAGCATATTTTTTAAAGAAAAAAATAGTTACAACTTTTAATTGCCTCTAATTGTTACCCAATATCTTTATGATAACCCTTTTACAGATAAATTCTGGTTCCGTCACTGAATCAAGCAAAAAAAGTTTCTCTTCAATTTCATATATAGTAAACTTTAATCTAATTTGTTAAACTATTTATGTTGTGTAGGTTTGATAGAGATCTCAAATGGAGAACTGGAGCTGAAATAGTACCAATTCAATGTTCAAGCTTAAATGGTTTCAGAATTACCAAATCAGCCCTTGAAGAAGCTTACAAACAAGCACAAAAACAAAACCTCAAAGTCAAGGGTATCTTGGTCACAAACCCTTCTAATCCATTAGGTACTTCACTGAGTTTGCATGAACTTGATATACTCGTCAACTTCATCTCATCCAAGAACATCCACCTTGTCAGCGACGAAATCTATTCGGGCACTGTCTTTAGTTCTCCAAGTTTCATAAGCATCATGGAGGTCCTAAAAAACAAAAATCTCATAAACACCGAAATTGCAAAACGAGTCCACATTGTGTATAGCCTCTCCAAAGATCTTGGACTACCCGGATTCCGAATTGGAGCCATTTACTCCAATGATGAGAGGGTTGTCTCAGCCGCGACAAAAATGTCAAGTTTCGGTCTGGTTTCTTCGCAAACACAATACTTGTTGTCGGAAATCCTCTCCGACCAGAAATTTACAACAACATATCTTTCAGTGAACAGGAGTAGATTGAAGGAACGACACGAAATGCTCGTGAACGGGCTTAAAAGGTCCGGAATCGCGTGTCTTCCAAGCAACTCCGGTTTATTTTGTTGGGTAGATATGAACCACCTATTGAGCTCTAACACTTTCGAAGGCGAAATGGAGCTTTGGAAGAAGATTGTTTATGAAGTCGGGTTGAACATCTCGCCCGGTTCATCGTGTCATTGTAGTGAACCGGGTTGGTTTCGGGTTTGCTTCGCAAACATGTCTGAGGAAACACTAGAACTTGCCATGCAACGTGTGAAGTTATTTGTAGACTCGATGGCTAAGCAAAACAACGTCCAGAGTCGTCACCAGAAGATAATGAACAGAAATTCGAGAAGAACTAAGTCTCTACCTAAATGGGTTTTTGAATTATCGTATCATCAACGGGAAATTGTGGTTGATGAACGTTAGGAAAAACATCTTCTCATTAACACTAAAAAATGCCTAAAAAAAAAAAAACTGGTGGAGTGGCAATTAACCAACCAACCAACATTTAGATACATATACACAATTCATTTTATTTTTGTTTTCAATATAGTTCATGTATATTGAGGATTTTTATTATATGTTTGTGTGATAGCTTGCACTCAATCATTATGGATCAGAAGTGCATATGCTTCTTCATTTAGTAATTTTGATGTAACTGAATTTGTTGGATCAGTGGTCTCTTTATAACAGTTTATAATTAAGAACACTTATGTGTTATAAGTTTATCAAAGTAATTTGCATAGCGGAATAATAAGTGTTGTAAGTTAAAGTGTCACTTTTAACAGGAGTTATTACTCCCCCTCAATCAATGAACTAGGAATTTAAAGATGAGAATCAATAGTAGTAAATAAAGCAGTTAATGCAAGATGATTCTCAGATATATATGAAAGGATAAATTGTAAAGTAGATTGAAGGAAAGAGTTCAAGTAATTATTGATTACTATCACTTGCTAAAATAGTCGGAGTAACCCCTCTATTTATAGCCGAAAGATTACATACATACTAAGTAAACAAAAGCTTAAAATAATGTTTAGATAATACTACAACAGGCTGTAGCATTGAAACTTGAACAAAGACTTTAAGCTAACTAATATAATACTAAACTGCTGAGATTAAAGGGCGGTTAGAATCTTCTAATGAAAGTGCTGATGAGTGACAAACTTCTGATCCTCAGGAGTTTGTCTTCAGCAGTTCTTCAGATATTCTTTCAGTTTTATCTTCAGAACTTCTAATGCTTCTACTCTTCAGAATTTTTACATGTCTTCTTCTTCTTCAGCAGTTTCACAAAATGTTGAAGAGGATATAAGACTAAGGTTTATTCTGGCTTGTCAATCCTCTTTGACCCTACAATCTCCCCTTGGAATGATGAAGCCAAAACCTTTGTCTATCTTTATTTAAGATCCTCTTTTCCTTGAGTCAAGAACTCTCTTGATTTCCTTAAGTGCTTGATGTTTAAGTTCTTTGACCTCTGCTTCTAGAAGTAGTCCTCGGTCTGGTAGCATTCCCTGAATGGTTAGCAGATCTTTATTAGATAACTTTTCCAATTCAGTCAAGCTGTGAAGGACTTTCAGTGAACAGTCTTGTCTTTCTAGAACCAGGGAAGTAGACTTTTGGATGAAGTACCATTTCTTGATTGGTGATATGGAATTAAAGAATCTGTCTTTATATGGTACAATTTGTAGGTTTGAATCTGATGTTGGAGGTTTTTCTTTTTCAGCATTGATCAGATTGGATCTCCTTCACTTTTCAACTAGTACAGTACCAGGTGTATCACCTTCTGAAATAATCTTGTGATGTTCAGTGACTACCTTGGTTTGTTTTTGGTCTTTGATGGTCTGTTGCTGTTGATAAGCAAAGGTTGCAGGATCCCTATATTGAGTTATCAGAGGCTTCTCTTCAACAGATAAATCATTTTCAACAATGGTATTCTTTTCAAGCAAAATCATCTTGAAATCTGTTGTAGTGTTTTTGTAGAGGATCATTTTGTCAAAAACAGATTGGTTTGATCATACAAGTCTCTATTCTAGGTGTGGAAACCCTAGAACAGTTACAATATGATAGTTATCGAATCAAACACACAGATTTACCTTTTCAATCACCATTTTCATAGATTACTTGTTGAAATATGTTTACATTAACGATTACAAGTCACACAGACTGTTTTCAGATAAACAAGAACACTAGAGAGCACTAGACCAGACACACACACTTGAATGGCCAAAGTTACATTGTAAATAAACTTTAAGCTTATATAGGCCTGCACTTTTGTCCATTACGCTAGGTCGAATGTGGAAGACTTCCACATTCGCCCTCTTTGTTAGTACGAATCTAGAATCTGTCAGTGTAAACTTCTACCTTCGACCCTTAATATTCACATTCGTCCCTTCTAATTCCACCTTCGCCCTTACGTAAATCAACAAAACATGTTTATGTCGCAATCCAAAGCACTAGTCGCACATTATGCATCAACAAACTCCCCTGACTTTTGATTGGTAGTAGGCTGTGTGGATTTGTATTTTTCTAGATTTGCAACTTTGTCAGCCTTGAGCTTTTTGTAAGTGTCATAAAGTACATCTTATTTCCACCTACATATCTGTTGCTTTAAACCATATTTGTTATCTACCAATTCTTGAATAATTTGGGCTCTTTTTAACTTTCTGTCTTTCTCTGTGGCTAGCCTTTCAGATACCAGTTGTGCTTGTCTTGTGAGTTCTTCAGTTGAGAGTCCCTTAAGTGAGTATTTCCTTGTCTTTGAATTTTTGCTGATAAAGTTCATCAGCTGTTGCCTTTTGTCTTCTTCTGCTACAAGGAGAGTTTGCTCAGCAAATCTTTCTTGTGCTTCTAACTCTTTTAACTTCTTTTCATATTCAAATAGTTTATCATTAAAGCTCAAGTCATCCCTTTCATCTATGCTTTGCCATGCCTCTTTTTCCTTTGCCTCTCTTTCTGCTTTTCTTCTTTCTTCTTCTGTTAGTTCTTTTTCTTCTGTTTGATCTTCTGTTATTGTTATAGAAGAAGAGTTTAAGGGAACAGGTTTTGGAAATTCAGCAGGATTTGTTTCTGTTGCATTAGATGACTGATCTGGTTTAGTGCAGGAAATGTCAACTACTGAAGTGTTGATCTGAGCAGCATCAACTACTGGAGGATTGTCTTTAGTACTTTTGGTCTTATCTTCAGCAGCTGCTTCACTATAGCCTTTGGTAGACTTTTCAGCTTTCTCTCTAAGGCTTCTCTCTTCTTTTCATACCATTCTGCTATTTCTTTCAGAGCTTTTTCTTGTCTGGTCATGGTAGTTAGTTTTTGAGAGTCCTTGAGATGTTGTGCTTCTCTAGCTCTTTTTGAAGCTTCAAGAGACACAACTTCTGGTTCCTTTGACATCTCCCCCTTTTTGGCTTCATCCACTTCAGGAAACCACGGAGGTGGAGGTGTTACACTTGATTGATGGGCTAATTGTCTTCTGTTATCTTCCATATTTCTTGACAATTCACCAAGCTTGTGATCAATTGCATTGTTTATCATCTCCATTTGAGTTTTGTTATTTAACTCCATAGCAGTCATAAATGTTTGGAGATGACCAGAAATCAGCTGGTGTACCATCTGGTATAGAGGACCATCCGGGTTGCATAGTTGGTTCAGTTCTATGCTTGATGACCCAGAGAATTGGGTAGGCTTTTGTGATTGTGGAGGGTGAGTTTTGGGGTGATCCACAGTGTTAACTGGGGATGCCACTTTTGGGGAACTGGGTTTAAGTGGTCTTTAACCTGTTCTTCTGTGACTGTCTCCTTGAGTACAGATACATTAGAATCAGGACCTTCACAGTCAGCTGTCAATTCAATTTGTAAAGTGTTTGATCCATCATCCAAATTAATGGACTGAGGGTTTCCTACTTGTCTCATGAACCTCTTTTTCTTGGTACTGAGGGTTTCCTACTTCAGGCACAAGGCCTTCATCAGTAGTTGCCACATTTGAGGTCAAGAGCTAGGCCTAACCTAGTTTTCTCATGAACCTCTTTTTCTTGGTACTGAGGTTTTCCTACTTCAGGCACAGGGCCTTCATCAGCAGTTGCCACATTTGAGGTCATAGTTATGGTACTACTATCCTCCAATCCATCACTGGACGGTATAAGAGTAGTAGCAGCCTCAAATATACCAAAGGTTTCTAAGTTTGGGCTTAGAGGCCTTGGTTCCTCCTCATCTCTTGGGTTAGGGCTGATCACATTCTCATCAATGTCCATTTGTGTGTTTTCATCCCCTGTTTTACGTGGTGATTGGGGATTGACATTTGCTGATGGATTGTGTTGTTTCAGCACCGAGAGAATATTAACAATCTCAACTGCTGGAAAGGTTTCTTTTTCAGAAGTTAAAGGATCAGTAGTTGAGTTTTGTTCAGTTGGTTCAATTGGTTCGAAAGAAGGGTCAATAGTTTTTGACTTTTTAAATCTCTTTCTAGAAAACAGAACGGATATGGGTGCTCTTTTAGGCATTGGAGATGAATGAGACTGAGAGGAAGTTTCAGTCACATCTTTTGAAAGTGCAGATTGCACATTTGCATATTCAGGCATCTCAACTTCCAGAATTGCTTTTCTTTTGGGGTAGGTGTGTTTGGATTTTTGTTGTTTGGGTTGTTTTGGCTTTTTTGATTTGGTTTTGAGGATGTTGGTTCCTTAGGGACTGTGACATGTTCCCCTTGGTCATCCTCTGGCAAAAATGCCGGTTTGTTATGCCTAGAGTATGCTTGTGAGGTTAAAGGGTTTAAAACAGTTGTTTCACCCACAAGCACCTCTTGTCCAAGTTCTTTAATAATATGTTGCATGACGAACCTTGGATACAACAAAAATTTCTTTTTATTATTTTGGTGATGCAACACCAACTCATTGAAAAAGAATGAAGATGCCCTAAACTTAGATTCATTTATAATTGAATGAAAAATTGGTTGCATGGTTGAGGACATCTGATTAGAAGATTCAGTCTTTGGACTTAAACACATGATTATGTAGTGAAACAAAAGTTTATATTTTGGATCAAAGTATTTCTTATAAATGGTAGCATGTGATAGTGTACCTTGGTAACCACATTCAACTATGGTTGATTGAATTGTTCCACTGGGAATATGATCAGGTGCTTCAGCATCATCAAGACCTAATGTGTCTCCCAGAGTTTCCGGTGTGATTGATATTTCTTTCACTTTGATATTCGTCTTCAAGGAAAGGACTTTACCATCTTCGGTAACAGTCTCAGCGTTTGCCCAAAACTCATTAAGAGTGTCAGTGTGGATTGGTGGGTCAATGGTGAACGATGTGTAAAATTGTGATTTTACAATCAAATCAATGATTTCGTCGTATTGGGACCAGACTTTGTCTTTCACGAAGTAGCCTCTTTGATTGTGTCCCTGTTTAAGAACTAAATCCATTGTTGGTGATAGAACAATTGAAAGATTCAGAGAGGTTTTTGAGAGAGAGAGGGAAGTTTTGTTTTTTGAAATGATAATAATGAAAAGAAGGGTTTGAGAAGTTTAATAGTCTTTTTAGGTTAAACTTCTGAGAAAGATAGGAAAAGACTATTGTGACCTTTTTGTCTAAAACCTCTGATGAATACTTGTTCATCAGTAGTTTCCTATTTTGTTCTTCAGTCGTTTTGAACTACTGAGAAGATTTGAAAAACAATACCCCTAAAATCAATATTTGAAGATTTTATTATTATCAACAGATTTTTCAGAAATTTTCCCTTAGAAATGTTTTTGTACATCAATACTTTCTCTCTCTTTTTGTTGATCAACAGAGGTTTGATATAAAGTTAGTAAACAGGTAAGTGAAAGTAAAATATGTACAGAAAAATGAAAACACTTACAGAGTTTACTCAAAGTTTAGCATTACTAGCATGGAAACTAACCTCTGAAATGTTGATGTGTCAAGGGGTTTAGTGAATATATCAGCTATTTGGTTAGCTGTTGTGACATGTTTCACCTCAATCTTGCCTTTTTCATAGCAATCCCTGATGAAATGGTATCTAATTTCTATATGCCTGTCTTTGAAAACTGAACAGGGTTTTGAATGATGCTAATGGCAGATTTATTGTATACTAATAGTGGAGTCTTAGTCTCTTTGATTCCATAATCAAGAAGTTGATATTGGAGCCATTGAATCTGTGATGTGCAACTTGCAGCAGCAATGTATTCAGCTTCAGCTGTTGAGGTTGCCACAGATGTTTGTTTCTTTGATTGCTACGACACCAGACAGTTTCCTAAGAATTGACAACCACCAGATGTAGATTTTCTTGACATTTTTGCACCCTGCATAGTCACTATCTGAAAAAGCTGTTAACTTTGTATTGCTTGAAGCAGGATACAAGATTCCTAGTGTAGGAGTTCCTTTCAGATATCTGAAAATTCTTTTGACAGCAGTTAGGTGTGATTCCCTTGGTGCAGACTGATATCTAGCACAAACACAAGTTGAGAACATAATATCTGGTCTGGAGACAGTTAAATATAAAAGGGAACCTATCATACATCTATACATGGTTTGATCAACCTCTTTTCCTTGATCATCTGGTACAACTTGTGTGGTAGGTGTCATGGGAGTGGAACATGATTTACAGTCTTGTAAAGAAAATTTGTTTAATTATTCTTTAACATATTTTGATTGATGTATAAATGTTCCATTTGTTTGTTGCTTGATTTGCGGTCCTAAATAGTACTGCAGTTCTCCCATTGTACTCATTTCAAATTTTGATTGCATGAGTTTCTTAAATTCATCACACAATTTTGTATTTGTTGAACCAAAAATGATATCATCAACATAAATCTGAACAAGTAAGACATGATTTCCAACATGTTTTATAAACAGAGTTTTATCAATGGAGCCTCTTGTGAAGTTATTTTTGAGTAAAAAGTTGGACAGTGTTTCATACCAGGCTCTTGGAGCCTGTTTTAGCCCATAAAGAGCTTTGTCCAGTTTGTAAACCCAATCAGGATGAATGGGGTCTTCAAACCCAGGTGGCTGACAAACATACACTTCCTCTTTTATTTTTTCATATAAAAATGCACTGTTGACATCCATTTGAAAAACTTTAATTTTGTTGGAAATTGCATAAGCCAAAAATAACCTGATGGATTCAAGCCTTGCAACTGGAGCAAAAGATTTATCATAATCAATTCCTTCTTCTTGTGAATAACCTTGTACTACCAGTCTTGCCTTGTTCTTAATAATCATACCAGCTTCATCTTGTTTGTTTCTGAAAACCCATCTTGTGCCAATTGGTAGCTTGTTTGGAGGCAAGGGACATATTTCCCAGACCTATTGCTTCTTGAATTGAAGCAATTCTTCTTGCATAGCTTGAACCTAATTGTTATCTTTGAAGGCTTCTTGATATTTCTTTGGTTCCAATTGAGAAATGAATGCTGAGAAAAAGCAAAAGTTGGAAAGCGGGTTTCTTGTAAGTACCCATGAGGAAATATCACCCATGATTTGATCCAATGGATGATCCTTGTTTTCAATCAGTTGTTGTAGTCCTGTACTTGGTGATGGCTCTTGAATTTTTTCAAACAACCCACTGAGGTTGATAATATCTGGTTCAGCTGTATGTTGTGGTTCAGGAGTCTGTGGAGCTGAATCAGTAGTTTGAATTTGTTCATCAGCAGTTGTTGAAGCATAAGTTTGTAAAACTTCTGATGGTTTGATAGTTGATTTAATGACTATGTTTTGAGTGCATGGTGGAGGACAATCATCATAAAAGCCTTGATCACCATAATAAGTGGGTTTAGATGATGTAACAGTTTTTTAAGGTCCGAAATGAAAACTGTCAAGATCAAAAAGTTCAGCAGGTTGTGCTGGAATGAGAGAGTGTTTGGGCTCTTTGAACTTGACATTCAGTGTTTCTTCAACAATCTTATTTCTTGAGTTGAATACCTTGTAGGCTTTTCTAGTGGAAGAATAACCAAGAAGATAACCTGAATCAACTTTAGCAGTAAACTTTGAAATAGAGTCTTTGATATTTAGAATGAAACATTGACATCCAAAAGTCCTGAAAAAGGAGATAAGGGGCTTGATGCCATGAAGAACTTCATAGGCATTTTGGAATGTCTTTTGTTGACAAGAACTCTGTTTTGTATATAACAAGCTATGTTGACTGCTTCAGCCCAAAAATACAATGGTAGGCCTGAATCAGCTAACATAGTTCTAGCTGCTTCAATTAATATTCTGTTTTTTTCTTTCTACCACACCATTTTGTTCAGGAGTTCTGGGAATGCTGAACTGTCTAACAATCCCTTTAGACAAACATAATTCATCCAGAGTTTTGTTCCTGAACTCTGTCCCATTGTCACTCCTGATGACTTTAATAGAAAGGGAATATTGTTCCTCTATTTGTAGAATGAAGAACTTGATTATTTCAGCTGCCTCATCCTTGAAATATAAGAAGAAGACCCATGTAAATCTTGAGTAGTCATCAATGATGACCAGGCAGTATTTCTTCTTTTCAAGGCTCATAATTTTGACTTGTCCAAATAAGTCCATATGGAGTAGTTGAAAACATGCAGTTGTTTTTTATTCCCCTATAGACTTATAAGAGGACTTATGCTGTTTACCTTTAAGACAGGAAACACAGTGTTATTTACACAGGTATTCCTTTGAAGGTAGACCTCTGACCAAGCCCATTTTTGTGACTTTAGTTATGGTTTTAAAGTTAACATGGCCAAATCTCCTATGCTAGAGATCAGTTTCAGAAGTTGATGCTTTTGAGAAGAAGCAAGCAGTGTTGTTCAATACTTTGTCTTTTTCAATGTCCACTACATAGACATTGCCACATCTTTTGGCTATCAACAAAGTATGATCTTCAATGATCTTCTCTATCAACTTTTGGCCTTCTGGTGATATGATCTTGCATGTTGTCTTGGCGAAAAAGGAAGAATATCCTTTGTCGCACATTTGTGAGACACTCAGCAAGTTGTATTCCAAGTTTTCAACCAGAGGATACATTGCCATGTCCTAGCACATATCCCTTGGCATTGTTCCCAAAGGATACAGATCCTTCTCTTTGACTGATAAAACTGCTTATCAGGTATCTGTATCCTGTCATGTGCATTGAGCCTCCACTATCAACATACCAAATGTTATTTAAACCTCTAGAGACCCTCTTCACCATATAGCAAATTAGTTAGATTTAGGAACCCAAGCCAGTTTGGCTTTGGGTTTGCTCTTGAGAACAGGGACAGTTTATTTTGGACCATTTTTAGGAATCCATGTCTTTTTGGCAATTGATTTTTCATTAAGGACAATGGTGGAATCCTTTTGAGGATTACCATCAACTTTGGTCATCAATAGTTTTACCATATCCATGAGATTGTTAATCTCAGCAGTTTGTGAGACTGCTGATGATTCAGGTCCAACTATTGAAGAAGAATTTTGAGAAAAAGGCTTTTGTTGAGATTTAGTCTTTTTCTAAGAAAAGGTGTTACTTGGTTGTTGTTTGTTGGGATAGAAAGTTTCTTCAAAATCTTGTTTGATTTGTTTTCCCACAACCAGTTGTAAAATTTTCTTGTTATACTGATTTCCTTTTCTGTATCTACAAAATTCTGTTCTGTGGTTAAACAGACCACAAATTTCACATTCTCTTGCCTTCTCCTTCCTTTTAAATTCATCATTGGATGTGGAAGGCAAGTTACTGACAGTTTTAGAGATTTGAGTTAGGTGATCAGTGGTTTTTAGGTTCTCAACTCCTAATGTAGATGAAACCACTGATGACTTAATGTCAGCATTTTTAACTTCTGCATGACTTTCAATTTTTAGAAAGTTCTGGTGAAAGGATGTGCATTCTTTCACATTGGAAGTTTGATTTAGAACTATTCTACTCCCATCATCAGCAGTTTTGGGAGTAAAATCAGTTGGAGTTTCAGTATGGTTGTACCCTATGCCAAACTTAAAATTTGATGCAGTTTGTTTGTTAAGCAGCATTTGGTAACCTCTACATGACTCAACCCAATTTTCACAATCAACCTTGGTGTCAGCAAACTCTTTTCTGACATTTCCTAGGTCTTCTATCATGATTTTAATCTGTGCTTGGGTTTCAATAGCATTATTTGTTAATTTAGAAATTTCTTTAGATTTTGCAGCAAGTTTTCTTTTTAAATCATATTTTATTTGAGTGTATTTTCTTTCAGAGTCATTTTCTTTGCCATGTAGATGCATATTGGTCTCTCTTATAAGAGCAAAAGATTCTTTGCAGGAAGTTGAACAAAGTTTTAACAAAGATTCTTTTGATACCTGAGATAAGGCAGATTTAGAGGTGCTTCCCTCAAAAGCCATTAAGGCAAAATTCTTTCTGCCATTATTGGGTTCTCCCCAGTTGATGTTATAGACTTTGTTATCTGCATCTGGACTGCATTCAGATGTGTCAAAGGGAAGACTACTCCAATCAACATACCCTGATGTAAAAAGACTTTGTTGAGCGGGTTGTTGAGTTTGTTGAGGATGTTGAGCAGCTGGAACAGGAGGTAGTTGTTGTTGGCCCTGTTGTTGAGCAGGCATTTGAACATATTGTATTTGAGGCACATATTGAATTTGTGGAGCTTGTACCTGTACAAAATGAGCACTCCCTTGAGTTCCATTATTCCTATTATAACTGGAGTGGAACTGATTTCCACACTGTGGTTCGTTAAAGCTAGAGCTTTTACACTCTCTAGCAAAGTGTCCCAACTTCTGACACTTATGACATCTAAGTTTAGATTTGTCAAAACCAACTTTGGTTGAATTGTTCAGTCCTGGAAATTTCCTTCCTGACCTTTTATAAAATTTATTAGTTTTTATGCTTAATATGGCCAGTTGGTGTAGTATATCCATTTCTTCTAAGTCATCACTACTGAAATTTTTTAAATCATCCATTATAAAGCACATGTTATCAGTAGTTTGACTGTCTTCTTCATTTTCATAACCTGGATATGACCTTTCTGATGAGATCCCAGTGGTTATGTCAATGTGCTCAAAAGATCCAAAGTCATTTGAACAAGAAGGTGAGTCTTGTCCTAAAAGTGTTGTACTACCTGGAACATAGTCATCAGCTGTTTTGCCAGAATTTTGTAACGTTTTCTTTTGATTTATTTCTCTTTCAAAAGTTAACAATCTCCCATGTAATTTTGTAAGAGTGAGGGACTTAAAATCTGGTCCAGATCTAAGGACTATTGAGTAAGTTTCCCATTTTTCTGGCAAAGACCTTAAAAATCTATGAAGCATAGATATAGTTGTATAGGTCTGACCATTTAACTTTAACTCAGAGATTAATGAAGAAAATATTTCAAATTGTTGTGTCAAACTTTCTCCATTTATGTGAGTAAATGTTTCATATTGTTGAGCAAAAATTTCTCTGGTGTTGGCAATCACCTCTTCAGTTCCTCCAAACTGTTCTTTTAGGCA
This sequence comes from Ambrosia artemisiifolia, assembly GCA_032199755.1. NCBI lineage: Eukaryota > Viridiplantae > Streptophyta > Magnoliopsida > Asterales > Asteraceae > Ambrosia > Ambrosia artemisiifolia. The sequence continues at coordinate 42,670,055 of CM063521.1, read as the reverse complement.
GTCCCAAAGCTCTTTGGAACTTTCACAATGTAAAAGTCCAGAGTAGATATCATTTGGGAGAGCCGTTGCCATCATAGAGAATGCCTTAGCATCAAGCTCAAGTTTTAGGAAATCTTAATCAGTGTAGTCTTTTGGTTCTTTTGGAATTTCTTCCTTAGTTTCAAGATTTACATTTACTGGTTTATGTGGTCCATACATAATAGATCTCCAACAACCAGTGTTGGTTTGTGACAGAGCATGTGCCAACCTTTTTTGCCAAATATTATACTCATTTTTAACCAACATAGCAAGTTTAGTGGCAGATCCAGTATTATGAGGATCCATTTTTGAGAAATTTTGATTTGTCAAGTTTTTCTCAAGGTGATGGATAAAAAGTGAACTATAATCCTTTATTCAATATCAATAAGAGCCTGTGTCTGATTCTTAATTTGTTAGATTGATATTTGATCAGATAAACCTGAAGCTCTGATACCAATTGTTGGATCAGTGGTCTCTTTATAACAGTTTATATTCAAGAACACTTATGTGTTATAAGTTTATCAAAGTAATTTGCACAGCGGAATAATAAGTGTTCTAAGTTAAAGTGTCACTTTTAACAGGAGTTATTACTCCCCCTCAATCAATGAACTAGGAAGTTAAAGATGAGAATCAATAGTAGTAAATAAAGCAGTTATTGCAAGATGATTCTCAGATATATATATGAAAGGATAAATTATAAAGTAAATTGAAGGAAAGAGTTCAAGTAATTATTGATTACTATCACTTGCTAAAATAGTGGGAGTAACCCCTCTATTTATAGCCGAAAGATTACATACATACTAAGTAAACAAAAGCTTAAAATAATGTTTAGATAATACTACAACAGGCTGTAGCATTGAAACTTGAACAAAGACTTTAAGCTAACTAATATAATACTAAACTGCTGAGATTAAAGGGCGCTTAGAATCTTATAATGAAAGTGCTGATGAGTGACAAACTTCTGATCCTCAGGAGTTTGTCTTCAGCAGTTCTTCAGATATTATGTCTGGTTTATCTTCAGAACTTCAGATGCTTCTACTCTTCAGAACTTTTACATGTCTTCTTCTTCTTCTTCTTCAGCAGTTTCACAAAATGTTGAAGAGGATATAAGACTAAAGTTTATTCTGGCTTGTCAATCTTCTTTGACCCTACATAATTTCTGAATTGTTCTACGTAAATTCCATATTCTTTTTGTGTTACATATATAGAAATCTAAGCGGAAGCGTTTTTGTATTGGATTAAGTTTTGTTCAGCCCTGCAGCCGAGGGCTACTTGGTTTCTAATCACCGACTCACAAAACAGCTAGGTGGTTTTTTGTACAAGAAATGTAGAGATAGAATATGAAAGATGTATATATTTCTTATGAATGTTTGTACAATTCAAGGAGAAAAGAACCTCCTATATAAATACATAAAGAAAATGTAAAATGAGGAAGTGACTAAACTTTGGGCACAAGACAAGGAAAGCTAATCATGGGGCATAACATACTATATATATATATATATATATATATATATATATATATATATAGGATTAGGATCAAATACACAGTGAAAGAAAATATGAAGTCGTAGAAAAGGGTATCAATCTGAGTTCGATTGAATTAATTCAAGCGGCATTAGAACCGTCTCATCGAACCCTACAATCTTAGGTTTTAAATTATTTATTTTTTTTAGCATGTAGTTTTTAGAATTGTGTTTTATCATTGTGTCTTTTCTTTGTTTTCATCTTTGTATCATTTTTGTGATTCGTTGTGTCTTTTTTCCGCGAAATTGTGATATATTTATTGACATTGTGTTATATTTTGTGACTCATTGTTTTACATTTCGTGATCTATTTTTTTTGTATCCTTCTCACCCATATCATTTTTATTACACTGTGTATGATAACTTTAACCTATATATATAATACGCAAACCATATATAAGTTTTATCTATATATATTAATAAACCAAAACATTAAATCCTGCATGACACTTAAAGAGGTCATCCTACACCCTTGGGTGTGCCACATGACATCCTCCTCCTAAGTTTCATTCAAAAGTCTTTTTTTCTCTCATGTTTCCCACACAATTTGAAAATGTTAATAACTTTTATATATGATAAAACATATTTTATCAATTCATATTAAATTTATCTATCCCGGAAAGCTTCCGGTATATAATGTAGTTTTATAATATACAAAAGTATATTGTTGTTTTCTTTACAATATATAACGTTTAAAGTTCACAATATTATCCGCTACCAAAATCCACTTTGTCGCAAAAAATTTATTTGTGCTGCCAAAAAATATTGTTTATCAAAAAACAATCGTTGCTAGACTGGTTAAATTTTACAGAAATACATATTCTTCCAACATCAATAATGTTGTGACACTTGTTATGATAAATAAGGAAATAACATATGACTATTGAAGAGATTTGGCCCTAGAGCACGCCATCTCAAAGGTAGCACGCCACATGGTATTAGAAACCGCCCGCGAATTCCACCCGCTAATTCCACCCGCCACATGGTAGCACGCCAGCTCAAAGGAGACAAATACTACAAAAGAACAATGATGTATAGTTAATCAAAGCTTGTGGATCATTGTGCAGGGTGTCTTTGCACTAGCGGCATCGCTAAAGAACATGAGGTACATTTGACATCGATGTTAGGCCAATCATAGCATGCGGATCACTATACCAGGTGTCTCCCCACTAACGGTTATGGCAGAGGAGACATGATGTACACATGGAGGAGACTTATGGGTAATTAGATGTCGCGGATCCACGTCATCCTTAATTTCTGCTAATGGCTGACTCATACGGGACAACCAGTACATCAAGAAAATGACGTTTGGCTTATCAAAGTCCCACGGACGTAATCCCACCTCTGCGGACAATAACTGCCAAGGATAGAAGGGGAAAAATGGATATTTGGATGGTGACATCTTTGGTGTATTATAAAGTGAGTGTTGAACAACCCTTTAGATATCTAAATATACGCTTCACTCTGGTCATGTGACAAATATTCAGTATTGACTGATAACAAGCATAAAAACACCCAAGAAACATATATATGGCATAGATGCAATGAGATACATTAGAAAGCCAACCTTGGCTCGGTAATAAGTTTGATAAACATTTTTACCATTCTCATCTGGCTCAATCCCATGATTGACTGCCAGCGGGGTAGCAGAAGGTCTACAGTTTCACATCTTGAACCTGCTCAAGACGTCATTCATATATCTGTCCACATAAATGAAGCTTTCGGAATTAAACTAATTAATTTTCAAAGCCAAGAAGTATTGCATGTATCCTGATGAGCATATCTCGAACTTCTGTTGCATAACATTTTTGAACTATTTGCATAATGCTTCATTTGTAAAGCCAAAGATAATGTCATCCACATAAATTTGAACCAACCACAAATCACACTCTTTTTATTTGTGAAGAGACTGCAGTTGATTTTCCTTGAGTGAAACTGTTGCTAAATAAGTGAGTAGACAACGTCTCATACCTAACCCGTGGTGCCTGGTGAAGAGCGTTTCATACCAAACCCATGGTTCCATGTGAAGACCGTATACAAAAACCCGTGGTTCCTGGTGTAGATTTAACTCCTTGATCTAATTTACGTTAAATTTCTGTCGAATTTTTGTGTGAACTTTGTTTTTTCATTGTTTATAATCGCCTTATGTTTTACACAACTAGCGATCTGTTTCATTGAATTCCGCCTTTAAATCGGGTTATACGCGCGTCATCGGTTCTTATGTGACAAGAAATCGGTTCTACCGGTGGTATCAAAGCTATGGCTCGATTAGAAGCATGTTGTTATTCTTTTTCATAACAATCATCTGTGAATATTGTGCAATTAGTTCAAGTTTTTATTGAAAACCGCACATTGAAGCTTTAAACATGATGATTGATGATTTTGAATTGATATTTGTGTTTTGATGCTTGTTTTAATTCCACAAATGTGTTTATAAAGTATTTTCATACAGATCTAAATGAAAACAACAATATTTTGAATCAGATTTGAGAAATTTGATGAAACGGTTTTGAAAACCCACTTTGTTATTTTTGGTGCAATTTTGCAATTTTGGATTAGAATTCATGTTTTGATGATATTTTTGGCAACATAAATGTGTTTAAATCATAATCCTACACATTACCTACTTATTGGATCATTGATATGCCTGGTTTTAGTAATTTAAAAAGATATCATTTTCCCGGTGCCAAAAACTTGGTGTTTTAGTTCCAAAACAGTGGTTTTGGGAAAAAGATTAATTTTTACTAAACCGTTTAAACAAGTTTTAAATTTATAAGTAAACGATAGTTACTCAGAAACTAAAACCAACACATAGGCAGAGAACCTGTCGTGTATATTATAGCTTTCTTGGGTAAATACCGAGTATCGTATTCCTAATAACTAATCGGGTTTGAAAAGAAAAATAAAATGGAGGGATTCCAAGAAAAATAGTTTTGAAAAAGGGTTTTGGGTTTTATAAATTAAAAAGATAAAATTGTAGAGATAGTGGACGTGCACATCTCGGAGCCCTCCGTATAAGTAGTTAAGTTTATTATTAGAAACAGTATTAACTTTAATTATTTGTGAGGAGGACAAGAGTGGAATTGAAGTGTTGCCTCTTAGATTAGAGAAGCGGGGCCAATACTAAGTATTATGCATAACCTCCCGATGCGCGTCCACATTAGCTGTGAAGTTTCACCGATTGAGCTCTGCATTTACAGGTGCTTCCCAAACTGCGGTCAAGTCACTGGTCCTCTAACTCATCTTCTTCATTTAAAATGGAGGCTTGACTTCCGACCAAGAACACCGTACACCTCCCTTAACTCTCGCGTTCTGTACCGAAGGATCTCTTCTTAGAGTCAGCCCTGACAACATCGTATCCCCTATGTAGGTTAACGGTCATGAACACCGAAGGATCTTTCTTAAATTCAGCCTAGGTAGCATGTATCCCCATGGGTTAACGGTTTTATACTAACGAGACCTAGATATAATATTCTTGTTTTTTTATCTGAAAAGTAACACTTTAAATATTTATTGATCAGGTAAATACAAAGTTGGTTTAGTGATTTATGACTTAACAAACCCAACCCATAACCTCCTGAGATGAATGAAATCCTTAACAAAGCTGGAACATAATCCTAAAGGTGTGCAATCTGAAGATCACTGGTGCACCCGTAGGGAATCCGCCTTTTTCCAAGAAAGTCATTAATTCATCTTGTAAGAACCAGAAATGTGTAACTCGGATCTAGTCCACATCAGAAGCCATTGCTTAGAACCCAGTTTGGAAATCAGAAGCCCGAAGGATCTGTCTCACTACCGGTTTCCTTGCATTAGATCCAGCTCGGGACTACCAGAAGCTGATTAAACCTCTTGATAGTTATTAATTAAGCTAAGGTTGATTTTAAAGGTTTATCAAGTTAATAACTATTTGAACCTGTCACAAGTTAAACAAACAACAATTAGATAAGAAGATAACACCCCAAATAACTAAAAAAAACTACTACTAATAATAACAAAAGTGTACAAATCGAAGTGGGTTCGGAGATCATAGAAAGATACAACCATAGTGAATGATCAACACAAGAATAAGGCTGCTCATAGACAAGCCTTCCATCTCCTAGTGCTAGGTATCTAGTGCAATCCTCACGATCCTTGATGTTTTATTGCATGAACTACTATACGATCCCATGTTTGGCCAAGATAATCATGGTAGGACGAAACCTAACCTTGGTGGGTATGTTAGGATAGCCCTAAGGCCTCCTACAAGACCCCAAGATCTTCGGTAGAAGCTTGGAAGTCGACCCAAGATAGCACAAGGTTGGATGAGATGAGATGTCAAATAATTGAGTGAAGCTTGCTATTTATAGACCTCCCAAGAGGTGCATGGGCGTACTAGAGGATGGTGAACGGCCGTGCACTACCCTACGTACGCTCTGTTTGCTGCAGATACACATGTCTGTACCCTTTGTCTCTTGCACGGGCGTGACAGAGTTAGTCGCACTGGCGTGCAATGTATCTTAGCCAGATTTCTTGTCCCCCAAGTTGAATGCGTTGTTTTCTAGCGTGCAGGGCCTCCGTGCAAGTGTGTATGGGTGTGCTGGGTCAGTCCCGGACTGGTTTTATCATCGTTTAAGTCCCGGAAAGGTCTTCACACATACGCGAAACATGTTGCAAGTCTCGTATCCTCAGTAATATCCAGTTTTCATCTGCTTTTGCCCCGAAAATCACTTGTTTTTGGTTAGACTCCAATTTCCTGAAAATACAAATAGGAATGATTAAGTAGCTAAAATCAATAATTTAAGCTCAATTTTTCCCTATTATGAGACTAATAATGCATGTTTTATGTGTTAATTTTATGACACATCAATAATAAAAAACACATCAAAATTGAATTTCTTGATTTCCAATCAACCATGGTGATGAATAGATCTCATACGCGTGAAGCAAAGTCCAACTCCAGAAAAGTCAGCTATGGTAAATGAAAATGAAAGTTAAACATCGGTCAACTTGAATTTTGACTTTAACTGAAAAGTCAACTTTGGTTAATGAAAGTCAAACTACAGTCAACTCCCTGTTTGAATTTAATGAAAGGTCAACTTTGGTCACAATGAAAGTCAAAAAGGGTCAAAGAAAATCAACTTAGTCAAAGAAAGTCAAAATTGGTCATAGAAAGTGAACTTGGTCATGGAAAGTGAACTTGGTCATGGAAAGTGAACCTTGGTCAAGGAAGTTCAAATTAGTCAACCGATAGTTAGAAACACTTCAATTTTTTGTCAAAATCTGATGAAAAAGCATACGTGAGATCAACACTAATGAGATCACAATGTGAATGGAAATATCCAACATGAATGAGATAAAAAAAATGAGATAACCATGTGAATGAGATATCCAAAATGAATGATATAACAAGAATTATATAACCATGTGAATGAGACCAAAAAGTTATCTCATTCGCCTTTACAACCTGCAGTGCTTGTTCTTGAAAAAAATGAAGGTTTTTAACACATTTCAATCAAATTTTTTACCTAAGATTGTTTTTGATAAAATTTTATTTAGGTCATATTGGAAAACACGTTTTGAACACATCTGGATCATGAAAAACAACTTTTAACCATAAACTCTAATCCAAAATCACAAAAACTTGATAAAAAGCTTATAAAACCATTTTTGAACAAAAAACCCTCAATAATCAATCTAAACCTCAAATCTAGATTGAATCCTCTATCAATTTAACCCATGAATCATGCCAAAAGCTCTTATACCATTTGTAAGATCAATTTTATTATCAAACAAGAAATGATTGAAAGGGTTCTCACGTATACTGAGATAGAGACACGACACACGCTTACATGATGAAACAAGGAAACAACTAAAAAGTGGAAACAATCAAATATACTCAAAAGTTTCCTAGATTCAATGAACTCACGCGAAGTATAAAACACACACAAATACCTACAAAAATTAACAATTTGAAAGAGGCAAGAGCTCTCTATGTGTGAGAATGATATATATCTCATTCTTATGGAGTGACTTACACTCCCTTTGACATACAAAATTACCATATTACTCCTAAGGCTATAAACATCATTTAACCTCGCCAACGACTTATCCTAACCTATCACTAGCTAGGGGCATATATATATATATTGCAATAAAATTTTTATTGATCCTACCCAGTTTACTTGTTTATAGACTGTTCTTAGATATAGTTAATCATATATAATAAGACTGATTAGTTTAGCCACTTACTATTTTTTTATATCAAAATTCGTTGGAAAATACCATCTTATGGCATAATAATTTATTTTTTAATTTTGCCATATATAATCAGATTATCAGGTTTCTATAAGTTTTGAAACTAGATACGAATTATAATGAAAGAGTTAACTAAATAACTAGTTCAACATAGCTATGTTCACTAACTGTTTAACTCTTATGAAATATGAAATAGAGCGAAAACAAAAATAGAGAACACTACTAAAAGAACTTGATTAAATATTCAACGTTTAGACTATTACATGCATTGAGTCTTTTTTATGAAACCAAATTTGATCATAAAAAAAACCCTTATAAAACCGAAAATGGCTACCAATATAATTACAAATATATTAAACTAAAAATGTGAAATTTATCACATCAAAAGGTCAGGTCTAGAAGATGTTGAAAAACATGAAGATATAAAAGTTGCTTGAGAGTACTCTTCTCAAGTTGATAGGATGAGAAACTCTCTTCTTATTGTGTATGTGAAAATGAGTCTAAGACTAAGGTAGTGTTTGTTTTTTCTAAAGAAAAAGGTCTGCAGTCTGCAGACCATATCTGCACACATTTGCAGGAGAAGAGGTGGACGAAAGGTCTGCAGTCTGCAAGAGGAAGACTGTTTGTTTTTTAACTTCTGCAGATTGCTGAAATAAACTAAAATTTAAAATAAACTGATTTTTTTAAAACAATCAATATTTTTTCAACATTTAAATTTAAATAATAGTTCTACAACACTGAAATAATAACAATAACTTTTTTTAAATAACAACAATAACAATTTTTCAAATAATTTATTCCGTACTTTGCATTAATTTCTCGGCAATTTCATCTCGTAATTGGGTCATATATTCTCGATCTAATGCAGTACCGTGTACCTCAACCTCTTCTTCATCAGCATCAACGTGCACATTGCTATTTCCTAACGACACATTCGGTTGATCGTATATTGTAAAGAACTCATCGCTCAAGCCCTCTTTCCTTATAAAATTATGTAACGCAAAACATGCAATGATGATGTTCCTTTGCCTAACCAACGGAAATGGTGCCATCCTCTTCAATATAGGGAATCGGGCTTTCAAAACACTAAAAGCACGCTCAATGACGTTCCGAAGTTTTGTATGTGCATGGTTAAATTTCTCTTTATTGGTCAATGCACGTCTCCGACGAAAATCTCCAAGCCAATACCTCATATTACGATACGGAGCCATAAATCCTCGTATATGTGCATACGCGGCATCACAAAGATAATATTTCTCTGTAAAGAAATACAATTAATTAATGTATTAAACTAAGATAGAAATATTTAACAAACCATAAACATACCCGGTGGTGGAATCGGGAATGGTGCATGTGGATCTGCTAATGCCTCTGACAATATTCTAGCATCATGTGCTACCCCTTCCCAACCGGCCACAATGAACGTAAAAATCATGTTGAAGTCACAAATTGCTAATACGTTTTGATAACAATCCCCTTTCCTCCTTCCTCTATATAAATCTTGTTTACTAGTGGGGACAACAGCATGTATCAAAGTTCCATCTAGTGCACCAACAGCACCTTTAAAAACCCGTCGTAGCCTCTTGTTATGTCCTGGAATGTTTGGATTCGGATTGAATGAAGTTGGTACTATCATATCTTTGGCGAAAAGCATCATTTTTATCCAAGACTTCATAACAAAATTTATGAATTGTTTGCTTTGAGTGTTGAAATCTACGCTTGATAACCACGTAACGTTGATTATGACCGATTATCATAAAAAACATAGCCACCTTCTCCTCAACCGATACATGTTTACTATCCTTTAACTAATAATTCATTCTAAAATGTGCACATAGTCGGACAAAGGATTCACGAGACATACGTAGTAGTTTAGTGCATTGTTTGGGATTTCCTTGCAATAACTCTAACGTGTATTTATGTCCTGTCATATCCGAATCATTGTCCCACATTCGTTTCAAACCTCTCTTCCGAAAAAAACGGACATACAAGTATATAAGAATAACGATAAGTAACTTTTTATCACAATCCATAATGATCCTGTATTAACAAAAAATAAACAATCATTAAACAAAAACAACCATTAAACACAAACAACCATTAAACACAAACAAACAACCATTAAACATAACCAAAAGCATACAATGTTTTCAACGTAACAAAAGCAAACAATGTTTTCAACATAACACAAGCAAATAATGTTTTCAACATAACACAAGCAAATAATGTTCTTCACTACTTTATTAGTCCTGAACTTGTAGCCGTCATCGCGATCCACCCTTTTAATACATCTGGAATTTCCGGCAATGCCATCCATGCCGCCCTCATGTCTGCTGACTGACCAAAAATATTGTAAGCAGCTAAAAATAGGGGATCTATCGGGTTTAACCCAACCAACTTTAGCTTATCTGAACACTCAACAACTGTTGGCCCTTCTTTGCCTTTAATCCAATATTGTAAAGCCTTTTGCATATCACGTGCTAATTAATCCTCAAAGGTAGATGATTTTGAAAATTTTGCCTTTTTCTTTTGATTACGCTGGGTGGTATGCTCGGGAGTAGGCTTAGAAATAGGATCGGGAGTAGGCTCAGGAGTAGGCTCAAAGGTCTGATGACCAGTGTCGGCATCATCATCTTCTATGTCATGCAAAACGGTGTCCATAATCAAAAGTGGTTTGGGACGATGACAAGAAGATGATCCAACCACTGATGTTTGGGTTGAGGTCCACTTGTGCATCCCAGTGGCAGCATTACCATCAAACAATTGTGCACAAAGTTCTGGAAAAGGCAATGGAACTTTTTCAATGATCCAGCCTTTGGATGCCCCTAAACCCAAAGTAAAAAAAAAAGTTATAGGTTTTGTTTATAGTTAGATGTGAAAAAAATATTCATACAAACATACCTTTTTAAATTCTTCCCATTCCTCATTTGTTAAGGTAAAAGTATTTTCCTGAGCATTGTATATGTTTCCAGTTTTGTTTTTCAAATACACCCATCCTGTGTATTTGGCTTTCAGATTGTCATACGCATTTTTCATCTGTTTTTGAGTCAAATCAAGCCCAAACCTTTCCTTAAGAACTTTTCCTAACTTATTCTACGACTCCTTGTGCATACTCAATCCTTTCCTACCCACCGTGTTTATCTCTTCAATGCAAGTCTCTAATAAGCATTTTATATGGTCATTTGACCATTGTTGTTTCTCTCCCATTTCTATTAATTAACAAACAAGGAACCAACATAAAAGGTATGAATTCGCAACAAATCGACACATAAGAACATTATGAACAACTACAACAATCCCAAATCAACTACATTACACATTAGAACAACTACAACAATCCCAAATCAACTACAACATGAATCGACACATAAGAACATTATGAACTACAACAACAATCATCAACAACAATTAACAACAAATCGACACATAGGAACATTATGAACAACAACAAATCGACACACAACAACAAACAACAAATCTGAAAAAAAAAATATTTAAAACTGATTAAAAAAACTGATTTAAAAAAAAAACCGATTCACGATGCACTCCATAGCTTAGTAGTTTTTTATGATAAAATAATAATAATAAGTCCATCTCTAGATTCTCTTGAAGATTTTAGTGGGATGCATGCGCAGAGAGTTTATAAACAAACATATATATATATATCGATTAAAGAAAAAAAAGAGGGAGCTTGGGAACTGTGCACGTCGCGCTGGGCTGGGAGGAGGAAGGAGGGCTGGGCTGGGGAGGAGGAGGGAGGCGTTGGGCGGGGGTGGGGAGGAGAGAGGCGGCGGGAGGTGGTGACAAGGAGGAGAGAGGCGGCAGGAGGTGGTGGTTGGGTAGGGTTTTGAGAGGATGAAGGATGGAGTTGTGTTTTGTGATGTCTGATGAGTGAGAAGTGGTAAAAAGAGGAGGGGTCATGTCTGTTTGAGGAAGAGGTGGGGAAGAGTTTTTTAAGTGGAATGTCTTCTAAAAAACAAACAGTCTGTCCGTTCCAAATGTCTGCCCGCGTCTGCACGGAGCAGACATAAGTGGTCAGAAGCTCTTTTCATGAAAAAACAAACACCCCCTAAGACTTTGTTTTATACACCAACTAAGATGAAACTGTGCTACAATTAATCTTGGAGTAAAGTGCCAAAAAGGCCCCTGAGGTTTACCTCAAAATGCTTGTTTGGACACTAAACCTGTTTTTTATCATTGGGACCCCTGACGTTTTAAAAAGTGCCATCTTGGACACATTTTTACTAAGTTTTTAACTAAGGATTGAAACTCAGTTAACTCCCAGGGGCAATTTCATCGTTTATGTCATCATGGCCCAAAATGGTAGTTTATGGAAAGTTATAAAAAAACAAAATTCAAACCCTTTCCCTCCTCTCTTTCTTTTCCGGTAATAAAAACCGGCCAACTCCGGTACGTTTCCGGCGAGAATAAAACCCGGATTTTTATGCTTTTTAATATCCGATTTCGAATCCCATACGTTTTTCAGATACCCGCTCATAAGTAACATTCTAAACTAATAGAGAAAATGTTTGTAATCAAACGTACGAACTGAAATTTGGAACATCTCTTGTTAGTTGTAATGTTTCCTTTTAGTTTTCCATTGTCATCGTCACATAATATATACGGCATTGATATTGGTCCACAATTTTCCCCAATTTTATCATATTGAAGAATATTTTTGTCATGTAACTATCATTTTAATAAACTGTGTGCTCAGTTGGGGGTTGTTCTGATTGTAGTTATGTGACAAAGGCTAAATACATAATAATCTAGCATTGTCTAGAAGCAAAAACCAGAAGTGCACATTCAACCATGAGCTTGGTTTCTTAACTGAGATTAATTAAAACATCCAATTCCAACATTGCTCGCAACAAAACGGTGTCGTTTTAGGATATTCACATCCTAAGTGCCAAGTACATATGTTTATGTGATCTAAAGAGTTAATTTCTTGAAAGTGCTTATAAGAATATTTTAGGTTGTACATAACCCGTTAAGAGTTAATTTCTTGAAAATTTTAAGGTTCTATAAGAATATTTTAGGTTATACATAAGCCGTTTTAGATATGGTCTTACTCACTGCGGTTGTAATTGTGGACTTGGACATGACATTGGAGGATCTGTACATGGGAGGGACACTAAAGGTCTAAAAACATCATTTGACTAGATTACTAATCCATATAAATTTTTTTTTTCTAAACTTATGGTTGACTTAATCAGGTTTGGAGGGAGAAGAACATTCTAAAACCTACTCCAGGAAAAAGACGGTGCAACTTTCGGAACGAGGTTTATCACAGACAAATCGGTCCTGGGATGTTCCAACAGATGACAGAGCAGGCATCCGCCATATGAAACCAATCATTAAATATTAGTATATCTTTGCATTCATACGATTAGTTATACGTATGTTTTTCTTTTGTCCCTTTAGGTCTTTGACCATTGCCCTAACGTAAAATATGAAAGGGAAGGGAACTTTATCACTGTGGATATTGAGAAAGGAAGGGAACTTTATCACTGTGGATATGAGCAGGTATCTGAAAACCGTATGTGATTCAAAATCGGATCGTAAAAAGCATAAAAATCCGGGTTTTATTCTCGCCGGAAATGTACCAGAGTTGACTGGTTTTTCTTACCAGAAAAGAAAGATAGGAGGGAAAGGGTTTGAATTTTATTTTTTTATAACATTCCATAAACTGCCATTTTGGCCCCTAAGGACATAAATGACAAAATTGCCCCTAGGAGTTAATTGAGTTTCAATCCCCAGTTAAAAACTCAGTTAAATAGTGTCCAAAATGGCACTTTTTGAAACGTCAGGGGTCTCAGTGATAAAAAACAGGTTTTGTGTCCAAACAAGCATTTTGGGGTAAACCTCAGGGGCCATTTTGGCACTTTACTCTTAATCTTGTATTAAACAAGAATTTTAATATTGTATTCAACAATATTAAATTGTATTCGACTGACTTTAAGTGGTTTGATGTGGTTAACTCGAAACTGTCATATTACTTATGGCACGAGTTGAAACAATCTTATGAGTCCAAACAGCAGCTTGAGATCGCATCGCCAGCACAGCAGACCACGCGGACCAGGGCGAAACATGGTCATGTGCGCGTTTTAGATCCAAGCGCAGTACATGTCACGCTACGTCATCGGCGGATGACCACCCGCATATGCCACTGCGTGCCATGCATCCCACTACGCATACCAGGACACCACCATGAGGACCCGGGTCTATGTGCTCGTAACACTCGTCATCCGTGGAAGCCAGCTTGCGTACCACGTAGACGCGCACCCTTGAGCCACCAGCGCAGTACATGCGCCTCTTGTATTTACGGTTTACGTCAACCGCGTAGACCAGGACACTACCTGGTCTTCCGCTATGTACCAGACCCTGCACACAAGGTCAAAAATACAAAGGCAGCTCTCAACCGACGTTGCGGGTGTGTGAAGTGCAAAGTGCGCCATCAAAGCGCCCATCACCCACGCCATGCGCGCACATGTGCGAGTACGAGTTAAGGGTGCTTCGCACCCTTTAAGGTCCCCACTAGTGTTTGGCTCAAGTTAAACAATATGCAAGGAGTGCTCCTCCTTATAAACCACTTCATGTTTTGCCATCCCATTAGTGTGAGACAAGTAGACAAAACTTAATCCATTTTCTCATCTTTGGTTGTTCCAACCTACAACTTTCAAGCTTCGATATCTCATTCATCTTAGCACTATTTTGTACACGGTTTGGTTTGTTGTGATTCTCTCACAATATAGTCCACAAACCCGGAAATAATTATTTAATTAGTGAAAAAGTCATTTTCACTACCATTTTTCCAACAATACCTCACATGAATGGAGATTGATTAAAACACACCGATTCCCCTACGAAACCTCAGCAGTCGAGTATTACAGAATAGGTAGTTGTAGCCTTTGAACCTTCTTTTGTGAAGCATACTTAGCCTACTAGCGGTAAGTAGAACTTGATGTCCTTGAACATACCCCCATTTTTTGATAATTATTATCCAAATGAGAGATCAAACCCTTTTAAAAGAAAATAAATAATTGTTGGTGAAACTCCAAAGCCAAAAGTTGAGAAGGTAAGGTCTCAAAGGCTAAGACAAGCCCTAAGGCTAGTCCAAGGGAAGTCCAAAAGCACAACCTAAGGCCAAACCTAAACCTACCAAACCAAAAGTTTTCATAGATAAAATTAAGCAGGTTTGGAGAAAATGGTTGATAAGTTTGAATTTATGACCTAGTGCTTCGACTTAACAACAGGTGTCAGTAATGAATAAGAGTGGACTGGGTGATTGATGTGTAATGGTTCATTCATTATCTATAGGGTTACCGACCAAAGGTCTTTGGTACCCTAATGGCGATAAGCTGGATCTCGTTGACTTTGGTGATTTTGTCAATGGTGGTTACAATGTTGAAGCTGGATCCGCAGCGGGTGGATATGGGTTCATGGGAGGTCGTCACATGTGTTTCCTACATCCTGCAAAGCCGAATCAGGTAGCTGCATCGAGCTATTATTTCCATGTTCTTTAATGGATCCATCAACATCACGTACGTGACTTCGATTCACATTTTCTTATCACCTCCATTTTCTTGTTGATAGTGTAACTTTCATAGAAATCACTAAGAATCCAGTGACTACTATAGTCCACACTGACTACCAAATTGCCAAAAATTTTACCAAATCATTTGACAAATCCAAATTTGACTATCTTTAAAAGGTAAAAGGCATTTTGGGAAAATCTGAGTAAACTACATCGGAAAATTAGTTTTTTATAACTGTTTTTCTATCAGAAAATCCAAAAAGATTTAAATTTCTTTAAACTTTTTGAATTTTAGGCAAAGAAAATTCCAAAAAAATACAAAAACATAAAAGCACAACAAATTATAGGTCACCAATCGAACACCCAAGTTTATACATTGTGAAAATCACTCTTTTTTTAGATCTAGTTTGGAAATGTTTAGAAAGGGTTTTTATTTAACAAAACACATTAATATCATATTTGGACACTTAGGCTTTATAAAACCTTGATAAAATGAAAGAAAAAAGGTTTCAATAGATTGCACATCTTGAATCTTCACTTGATATTGTTCATAAAGGTGGTTTTGTTCAAGGATCTAAGAAATGAGGGCAAAAACTTGTTTCTACAGGTTGGGGCTTGCAAGAGAGCACTTGGGGGGCAAGTTAGGGTTGTGAAATGATAAAAATGAATCAAAGAGATGCTTATATAGTCTGTTCTCATTCGCCCCTGCATTATGGCGAATGAGACTCATTCGTCCCTTCTTTGTAGAGAATGACAGATTATGTCTCTCGTTGGCTCATTCGTCCCTTCATTGTAGTAAATGAGAGGTTATGTCTCTCATTCGCCCTAAATTTCAAATTTCAAGCGAATGGATCATTACTTTGGTTATTCACCTCAACAACCTCAAATGACACTTGAAACTCATATTATCATACCCATTCACATAAACACATATTCACAAGTTGTTAATCGATCGTGGAACATATAATGCTGGATAAGTTACCCCAATTATGTTAATTCACCAACAACGGGACTAAAGACTTATGTGTGTGTGTGTGTGTTTTCTCGATGATTCCCCAAATCATCAAACCGTGGACATTGTGTATGTGTAAACCAACTCCGATAATTCCCTGAATCATTGAACCGACTCAACTAACCTAGTTAAGTTCGTTTTATAAATGTTATGCTTTGGTAGACATAAGTGTTTGATAAATATGTTAGCCTGAGTTTGCCGGGTGTCACATCATTCCCTTGTTGAAAGAATTTTCGTCCAAAAAATTGCTCGAAGTTAAAACGAAGAAATTTTTTTTTCCGGTTGCAACAACTCGTAAGTATTCTTTTCGGCACGGGCTTGGCTTGTTTATTATTTCTTAATTAATTGATGTTAATTATAATTATCTTTTTTAAATAATTTAGTTAGTTTTTAATAATTTTATGAATACTCACTAATTTAATTAAGTATGTGTTTAATTTATTAATTAAAAATTATATAAACAGTCGGTTTGTTTAGGCTCGTGAGCCGGCTTGAGTTCTATAAGCAAAGCTCAGGCTCAGGCTTATGTACTAAACGACATTGTTTTAGGCTCGGGCTTGAGCTTTATTTAAGCGCGGCTCGTTTTGAGTTTTTTTTAGACGAGCTCGAGTAGCTCAGCTCGATTGCGCCCCTAACCGAATTAGTCCAAGCCTAAAGACTTCATCAATCCGAAAAGCATCTTGGAGCACTTCCGTATCAAAATCTGCTAGTAAATGAAACCTGGCAAAATTTGAGACTAGAAATGATTTGTGTTGAGTGAAACATTGAATTACCATTTGGCTGTTTATACTATATTTATCAACTGATCAATCCAAAGGTTGACTTAAAATTTCAAATCAAGTTGTCGACAATATGGACAAAAAAGGGCATGTAGGGACGGGCAGCTAGAAGATCATTTCACCTTGATTTGTCCTTTAACCTATTCTTCCATTCTTTTCAAGATTTCTTGTCGGTAATGTGTCCTTAACTAAGAAAACGCGGTTTTGGTAATGTTTTGTTCAGGTTTTTAGAATGAACACTTGTGAGAAGTTTGCTTTAGGACATTGGCACATGAACACTTGTGAGAAGTTTGGTTTAGGACATTGGCAGTTTCAACTCTATACTAGCTTCCAATGATTTCCCAAGTTAAAAACTAATGTCTTAAATTACTCCGCGCGTTTAATATTGTGTATCAATGGAGGAAGGATGCCATGCATAAATTTATGGTGTTTCGCATTGTTTACAAGTCGCAAGATGCCGGACATTGAGGTTGAGTGTTTCAGAATAGGAGAGTTTCTATTTTTCACACACTTGAATTACAGAATTAGCTTAAACAAAACATAGGCTAGTGAAATAAGTTGTGATAAATTGTAGAGAGAAGTCAGCTAGAGAACACAACGAGGCTCAGAAAAATTGTAGGCTAATGTGTTAAGACTTGTTACCTCATAATTACCGTTACTGTGTAACAAATTAAATGAGACATACGTAACTAGAATTATCTATATTCTTTAAGAGGACCGGGCACTCCTCGGCTAGTGCCTCTTAGGTATTATGGCCGGTTGGTGACACCGTCACCAGTGTCCAGTGGCGAAGCTTGACTCGAAGGTTCGGGGGGTCGGAAATCACCGGGGGTCGGAAGTCACTAGTTTCGGGTGGTCGAAAACCAGTTTCGGGGGGTCGAAACCCTATATTTTCAAAATTTTCTATACGAATACTATATAATCGGAACTTCTGCGCGAAAATTCGAGGGGGTCGGCCGCCCCCTCCCGCCCCAACAATGCTGCGCCCCTGACCGTCACAGTCCCTCAGCAATGGTATTTGAATACTATATTTTACTATTTATTTGAATATTAGATTTAGGTAAAGTAGCTTAGAGAGCACTAAGTAATATTGTGGTACTTTGGGTTCTTTTTCTTCTACTCTAAAGTGCTTATTCCCTGATAATATGCTAAATTCCATCTCTTGTTTGCAAAACAACGTTTGCTTAATAAAAAAATGTTGCATTTATGATAACAGTATGTCTGGGTGGAAAATAAAAACAAAAGTAACAAACTACATATATCAATTTGAAAAATAGACGATTTGGGAGGTGGTTGTATCGTATTTTTTACTATTATGAATCCGTATTTCAGTACATCATTACAATTAATGTTCGATACCATTTTTCTCATGTCCCTCACACACACTTTTTAAATGTCAATAATTTTCATATACGCATTTAAATAGAAACTAAAACACTCCACATCAATCTTTTCAATGAGTATCGTAGTACTATAAAAAATGATTTTTAGTGGGTTTTTTATGTATACATGAAAGAACAACCCAAATTAGATCAGTATTTATTAATGTATAATTTTAATCTTTATCTCTATCTTAATTATTTGTTACTATATAATAAATAAAAATCTTATGGTCATCTCAATTATCTCTCATATGAATTAGTCTTATTAAATCATAATTTCACGTTTACCTCTTAGTTATTTAATGTTTATTTTTTCTGAACTAATTCTTTTTATATTTACGCTTACTAAAAACCATTTAATATTTTATTGATCATAATTCATGTAGTATTACATTTTCAAACCTAATAATAAATAAAACAAAAAAATGTTATAGCCTATGTGATACACAAATTTTAATAAATTATTTATACTAAATGAAACTGTAAATGAGAGTTTTGTTTTTATCTAAGGCAAAATATGTTAAAATCTATCATTTTAAAAAAAACTACACCTTAAAAACTACCGCCTTAATTGTGCTCTACAATGGCAACTTCTCATACATTTCTCTTTTAGTTTATATTTGTATTCTTATTCACATGATTAAAATTGTTGTTTTATCATATTATAGTACCTTAATTTTCATGCTACATCGTAACACACATTTTGTCACTTCATATTAGATTTATCAATCCCGAGAAGCCCCGAGATTTAATCTAGTTAAGTAATATATTGAATCACATTTTTTTCTCCAATAAAATAACAATATGAAATTATATGTTATTTTGTTTATCTTTCCTGGGTGAGGTTATGGTCTAAAGACCATATTTCGTTAGAAGTGTAGGAAGTATTAAGAATTTATATATAGACATCATTATTTGGACTTATTAATAATGTTTTGGATTGTTTAAGGTAAAATAACACAAAACATAACATTAAAAAACACAAAACAATTCATTTTAAGCTTAAAAACTTAAAACACAATGCTAAGAACATGTATTCTAAATTGTTGTGTTTTAACTGTGTGTATTAACAATGTTTTAAATTCCATGTCTATAATACATTACATTGTATTTTAAATTGTTGTGTTTGGTGTGTTTCTAGTAAAAATAACCCAAAATATCATACTTAAATCTAAATGATGATGCATACATGTCAATTTTTGATCCCTCTCACATTTCTTACGAAATATGACATTTATACCCGAACCTTTACCTATCTTTCCTATAATACAAAAATATTAAATCATATATTTTCACTTATCTCCCATTAATTTAATATTTATTTGCTAATATTCTAGTATATTATTTTTACGTATCAGTACCTATTTAATATTTTATTTATTCATCTTCGTGTATCATACATAACTAATAATAAATTAAAAACAAAGTCCAATGTTATAATAAATAAACACTACATCATTTACTTTTAAAAGACACATTTTTATGACTGTATTTACCGATTACATTATATTTATTCAACTCGTGTAAAACATGGGTTTATTAAGCCTGTGCAATACATTTTTTTTAATATGTAATAATTTTATACTCAATATATAAAATTATATATATCCAAGCCGTATATTACATCGGCTTGTAACCTATTTAATTTTACTAATTCGGATGATAAAGCTACATAATATCTTTCTCTAAAAAGTCAATAACAAATATAAGATGAGTTAAAAAACCAATAATACCATATAGAGATGCAAACAAAAACATTTTCCATACATTCCCATGTGAAGTGGATCCGAGTCCGACTTGGCAGATCACTCTTATTAATCTGTGCAAATCACTTCAAGGTTTAAAAAGACTTCATTTTCTTGAATTTCTGCATTATTTTCAGGAAGCATAATGTTTTATAAGTTTAGAGTGAGATGTATCATATATCAAATTTTCCTTTATATATATTACTTGTTTTTTTTTTAGTGTCACAGGATAGACAAATCTAATATGAAGTGACAAAATGTGTGCACCTTAAAAGGAATATGTTGTTTTTTCAAAAAAAAAAAAATTTATAAATGATCAACACTCAATAACTTATAAAACTTATTTCTAATTCTAAATGTGCACCTCTTCCTCGAGTGAAGTCTCCATGCCTAGACATGATTAATAAATTAACTGAACGCATTGTATTTTTTCTCCTGTATGAACAAAAACCCACTAAAAAATCGTTCTTTTTTTCGATTTTTATAGTACTATGGTACTCATTGAAAAGATAATAAACTGCTCATTGATTTGGTATAATTTGTTCTTTTAAAAGAATCTCATATATAAAAGTTAGTAACGTTTAAAAATTGTGAAGGGAAATATAAGAGAGATAAGCAAAATAAGAGGAAAGTATCATGTGTCACTCTAGGTTTTTTTTTTCTTAATCATACGTAGTGTCACATGACACACCTAATAGGAAGGATGATCTCATTGAACGTCCTGTCAACAAAAAAAGGTTTTATTTTATTATATATAGAGATAAAAACTTATATATGTTATAAAAGTTGCAAGATTTTAGTTAGCTTTTACTACACATTAACGTTTACGGTTGTAAGTATTTTGTTAGTGTATTATTTCTAATGTTAACGACGTATTTTTATATAAACAGGGGGCTAGTCAATTGTTTCTAAGTAAACTGTATCATCCCACCATTAATTAAAGTTGCATGCTGCTGCTGTTGCATGTATATATGAACAACCAATTAATGCAGGCATAGCAGTACGTTGATATGTATGGATGAATGCAGCATGCCTACCTGAATGCAATCCAGCTATCTACAAAAGTTCGTTATACCGTGTGCTGAGACAGCTTAATTTTGAATACAAGTTATATTTAAACGTAAATAGAACTAAACATGTCTTAACGACATATTCGAATTACTAGAAAACATTAAAAAGAAAAAAAAATACAATATTACGTTAATCGAAAACTGTAAAAAAACACCAAAACCGATTCCTATAATACACACCGTCACCGTTGTGGTTCAGCGACATCAGTTCTGCTCGTTCCCAGTAATATATATACCCTCGTTCTGCGGCGAGGGCCCCGATGTCTAATAAATTTTTATTGGTACATATTGAGTTCGGCTTGATACCGGCATTCACTATAACAACCGAAAGGGAAACCAAAAAAGAAAAAAAGACAATTGATTGACAACAATAAAAGAAATATCGATTGAAAACATTCAAAATAAATACCAAAACGTTTTCGACGTTGTTTGGCTAGTATTGGTCTGGTTCATTTCGTTACATATACGGTACCGACAATCAACATAATTAACAAACACAAATTACTTAAAGCATATTAGTGTGATTAAGGTTATATTAGAATAATTAGAAGTTAATTAAAGACGATTAATCAAAATCAATATAAGAGCACCCATAACGGTGGATTGGTTCAAAATTCCAGACTTGCCACATTAGCATTTCACATTGCTCTAAAGCACAACCATACAAACCCATTTTTTCCTCCAAGACTAAACCACTTAAAACCTCTATCTCATTATTCACCTCATCACTTACTTTTCCTTTTTATTTAAACTAAATCTAATTTATATAATCTATTTTAATTTATTTAATTAAAAATATTGTTTATTTTTAAATATTTTAATAGAATATTAAAAAATATGGAAAAATAAAATTAAGAACAAGATAATACATTATATGATCAAAATACATATACCACAATTTAAAAAAAACACACACACAAAACCTAAACATATAAAGATACAAAAATTTAAAACACACAGTTAAAGTCCTCGTTTATTCCATATTCCTAACAAAGTTGTTCTTGAATTTTACGTCGAATCAAGTCAATGTTCGAGTTGTTTTTTATGAGGACGGGTAAGTCTTGATTCGTAAATCGAGTTTTCCCTTAAGCCTATCCAACAACTCTTTTTTTTATTTTACGATATATTCTTGTACCTAAAGCTTGACTGTCTTTACCGTCATCGATGTGATCCACAATACCGCGGTCTCCTTTTATTTTGATCATCTCCTTGCCTTCACCCAATCCTTCTTAGCCTTGTTTTGCCTCATTTGACGAGGCAACTATTCGAAATCGTTCGCGGTATAATCATCATCCCCAAGATTGTAATCCAAATTCCGAACCATGGTAGAAATTTCATTGTCATAACCGTATCGGAAGCATACGATGTATACATTCCCAATTACGATGTCTTTGAGTTTTTTGACACCATTGGGATTGGTTCATGCCATTTTGGTTCTTTTTTCACAAGGTGAAAAAAGATGCTAATAGTTGAAGTGATGTTTACATTCAATATGATACTCTACTTTGGCCCGGTTGATAACTTGGTCACCAGAGTAACCGCTATGACTATTTTTGTGATGATTATAAATCCCACAAAAACGATTTGTGGGATTGGCAATATAATGCCAATGAGACTTCAAGTTCTCCTTCATTCTGCCATATTAATTATCTATTTCTCTACAAAAATATTGGTGGATGCATTCTTAAAATCGTTTCCATTTTGTTGTTTTTCGAGTATCACGTTAGTTGAAACATGAAGATAAGCTCGTATAACGCTTCTTCTTCCACCGATTATCTATGAATCATAACTTTCGGCTTCGAACCACCAACTTTTTTCGCTTTATTCTTCGTCTAGAAGACAAAGTTGGTGCTGATGTACTCAAGAATTGAATGTCCGAGGCATTGAACTCGGTTTGTGGAGGGGTGAAAAGTGGGGGCTTAACATATGGGTTGAAACTTGCCTCGGTTTGAGTAGTGTACCCATAGAACAGGTAAGCGGGTAGAGGCATAGAACCGGGTAGAGGCATAGATCGAACAATAGTTCTGGAATTATGGATGAATGGAACCGAGTTGACTTATGAACCCGAATTGTTGGAACTTAGAAGTCTAACCGGATGGAGGTGGTTACCCATAGCTTTAGAAGAGTGGGATGTTGATAGATTGATTCAGGTTTGGGTTTACACCGGAGTAACCTAACATTTCTCGCAATGAAAATCGATCACCTCGAAGGTCCTGATCGACAAATGTACGAAGAAATGAAAGCACAGATAAAGCAAAAATATAATATGTAGTATAATGTTTTTTTATGCTTCTAGTAATTTTCATGTAATGTTATGGTTTTATTATTATAAATGTTTATGTATTTACTTTAATTGTTTATACAAAAGACAAATAAAAAAAACAAGAAAAGAATCTAATTAAACAACCATGACTTGGCAACCACCACGACCCCCTGTACACCCACCACCACCCTGCTGATTTTCTGTTTGTTATTTCATGCCACAACGCTGAGGTAGATGCCATATATCGGTCTATGCCTCCCTGAGAACATGAATATACCACGTTGTCTAAAAACACAAATAATAACATGTTCTATACATCTCATGTGGCCCTCACCCTTGTGGTGGAGTGGTATGGGAAATGATAGGTAGAGTCTAGCCTTATTGAGGTGTCAGGTTCAATCCTTGATCCCATCACGTTTTATTGATTTTCCACTGTCATGCCTATATGCGGTGAGAGTCAGGCTTTCCCCGGAACTGGTGGGTTAGTGGGTTCTGGCTACCCAGCACTACCTCTGGGCGGGCATCTAAGACGTGTCTTCACCCAAAGACGTATAGGGTGCTTGTAACTAATTGGTGGGTAGCCCAAATAGTCGGTACATCATGTCACTTAAAAAACATCTCATGTGAAGAGGATCCGACTTGTCACACTCTATTCAATTTGGATTCTTCTTCAACTACCCCTATATATATTACTTCAAAACACACCAACATAATCACTCACTCTTCACTTTTAAAAATCACTTCCATTTTTAGCAAATCTCATTCTACATTCAGTTTCTTGAATTTCTGCCTTATATTTAAGTCATGTTGTCAGCAAAGGTAACATGCAACTCTCACGGACAGGATTCCTCGTACTTCCTCGGATGGGAAGAGTACGAGAAGAATCCCTATGACGAGGTTAAGAATCCTAAAGGTATCATCCAAATGGGTCTTGCCGAGAATCAACTCTCTTTCGACCTTCTCGAATCATGGCTCGAGAAGAATCCACAATCTATGTCTTTCAAGAATCATAACAATCAATCCATCTTCAAAGATCTTGCTCTATTTCAAGATTATCATGGCCTCCCCGCCTTCAAAAATGTAACCACTCATTCTTATTAATTATTTTATTTTTTTAAATTTAAATACACGTATCTATTATGAGTTGTTTTCAAACAAAGTTTAACTGACAAGCATATGTATTTTTACAGTCGCTAGTAAAGTTCATGTCGGAGATAAGAGGAGGGAGTGTTAGTTTCGACCCAAAGAACCTTGTACTGACCGCGGGTGCAACCTCAGCCAACGAAACATTAATGTTTTGTCTCGCTAATCCAGGCGATGCCTTCCTCCTCCCAACACCATATTATCCTGGGTAAGTTTGCAAATCTATATGAATCATAGTAGGGGTGGAACCAAGGGGTTAAAGGGGGTTTCTCGAACCCTATGGTCACTTAAATTTATTGGAACGTTTCTTAAAAAAATTAAAAACTTTTTTTTTTCTTTTAAGAAAAACGAGATACTAACTTAACTTCTAGTTGTCTCTATTTGTACAGTTGTACTTGGTAACTTTATGATAACCCCCGATAAATAAATTCTAGAATGTAGCTCTTCAATTTCATAGTTAATTTAATTATAATTTGTAATAGTATATCGTAAACTTTAATCTAATTCGTTAAACCATTTATGTTGTGTAGATTTGATAGAGACCTCAAATGGAGAACTGGAGCTGAAATAGTACCAATTCAATGTTCAAGCTTAAATGGTTTTAGAATAACCAAATCAGCCCTTGAAGAAGCTTACAAACAAGCACAAAAACATAACCTCAAAGTCAAGGGTATCTTGGTCACAAACCCTTCTAATCCATTAGGCACATCACTAACCTTGCATGAACTCGACCTCCTCGTCAACTTTATCTCGTCCAAAAACATCCACCTTATTAGTGACGAAATCTATTCGGGGACTGTCTTTAGCTCTCCATGTTTCATAAGCATCATGGAGGTCCTAAAAAACAAAAATCTCATGAACACCGAAATTGCAAAACAAGTCCACATTGTGTATAGTCTCTCTAAAGATCTTGGACTGCCCGGATTCCGAATTGGAGCCATTTACTCTAATGATGAGAAGGTTGTCTCGGCTGCGACGAAAATGTCAAGCTTCGGCTTGGTTTCGTCCCAGACACAATACCTCTTGTCGGAAATCCTTTCCGACCAGAAGTTTACAAAAACATATCTTTCAGAGAACCAAAGAAGATTAAAAGAACGACACGATATGCTTGTTAAAGGGCTTAGAATGTCCGGAATCGCGTGTCTTCCAAGCAACTCCGGCTTATTTTGTTGGGTGGATATGAGCCACCTATTGACTTCAAATACTTTCGAAGGCGAAATGGAGCTTTGGAAGAAGATTGTTTATAAAGTTGGGTTGAACATCTCACCCGGCTCATCGTGTCATTGTAGTGAACCGGGTTGGTTTCGGGTTTGCTTCGCAAACATGTCTGAGGAAACACTAGAACTTGCCATGCAACGTGTGAAGTCGTTTGTAGACTCGATGGCTAAGCAAAACAACAAGAGTCGTCACCATAAGTTAATGAATAGAAATTCGAGAAGAATAATACCCAAATGGGTTTTGAACTATCGTTCAATTAACGTGTTTAGTTAGCGGGCAGCAAAAACCAAAGAAGATTCTTCGCATTAACATCTAGAAGTGCCTAAAGAACAGAACCAACATCCACATTTTATTTGTTTCGGACAAATATAATCTAAATTTCATTTGTTTTATTTTATTTATTTATTTTATTTTTGTTTAGTTTTCCTCATGTATATTGAGGATTATTTTTTAATGTCTTTGTGCGATTTTGATTCTCGATGAGATAGTGCATACAATCCTTTTGGATTTGAAGTGGCATATGCTTCTTCGCTTTATAGAATCATAGTAATTTAAATTTAACTGAATTTCTTAATTGTCCTAAGAACAATGTTCATACCATGGTGATTATAATTTTGTCTAAAATTTATGTGAAAATCCTAACATATATATTTTATATAACTAGAATATATAGTGTGTGCGCGATGCAACGGAAAACACAGTACTTAGGTTAAATTTAAGGGTGTGCACAGGGCGGTTTGATTCGGTTCTGAGTGATAACCAAAAACCAAGATTTTCAGTTCATTTTAGTTTTGAACTGGTCTATGAACCAAAATGAAAAAACAAAACTAAACAACCTAAAGGGGCCACTGGTGTAGCTAAGCAAAGCTGCTAAGGAACTTTGTCAAGTTAGTCTTTTTTTATTTTTAAGTATTTTTGTTGGTAATGTTTCTTTATGCAAGTGATTTGAGACAAAATGTATTTAGGAGTTCCAACTTTATAAAGTCTAATATATAGGTTAACTAGAAGGATGAACAAGCTAACATCACATTATAAACGCTAAACTCCCATACGTGTTTCATAATCTTGATAAAGTTACAGTTTGATTCAAAAAAACTTGTATTTTATGATAGTATAGATATAGATATATAAACACATTATTGCTACTTTTATATGAGAAATTAAACAAATAGTAATAACATAATGTTTCAAATATCTCGATCAATATAATATCACACTACTAGAAAAATGAGCAATTGCAACCAGAATTTACGACCGGAAAAAATGGTCGCAAAATTAGCAACCGATTTCTGACCAATCTTTTATCAGTAGCAACATTAGCGATTAGCAATAAAACGGTCGCAGAACGATTGCAAAAGTTGCGACTGATTATTTTCGATCGCAAAACAATAGAAAAATCTTAAAACATTGTCACCATTGTAGGAGTTGCGACTGTATTCTGACCACTCAGTTTGGCGACTGTGTTGGCGGTCGCAATAATGGCTAAATTATTAGGCTGGCCAAGACTAATATATGTTACCGCTAACTGTGTTTAGGCTCATGTTCCTTTTTTTGAACAGGACAACTCTACTAAACAGATCACTTTTTAGACTCACAAGTCAAAACTTCATTCGTCTGAATCATCACCGCTTTAATATTTTACTTCTTCACAGATAACTCCCTAACCCTAGCTCCATTGATTCTTTGTCTGAATCATCAACTATTGACCTTTATCTGAATCATCGACTGTTGCTACGTGATTCTTTGTGACATCCGGCAAACTCAGGTTAATAACATGGTTTGGGTCAAAGTCTACCTTAGCGAGTCACGCGTACAGTATACTTAACTAGGTCGGTTAAGTCGTGTTATAGTTCGGGAGTCATTAGTACAACCTAGAGGATCGTTAGATGTCGGCCATTTAACCAGGTATGTAAGGATTGGCGATTCGTGGAATCGTCAAACCTTAGTAAAAACACAAGTCTCGAGTCCCGGGAATTGGTGAACGAGTGTGAATGTGTTTGGATACATGTATTACGTGTTTATAATCTTTATGTGACTTGTCGGTATGTGAAAACATGTTAACATATGTTAAAACGGAGTTTAACGCGCCAAATACGCAGAAACAGACCCTGTAGGCGATTATGCAGAGGCTGAAGGCGATTAGCCTCTGTAATCGCCTATAGGGAAGGCTATTGGGGGCTTTCTGAGGGCGATTAGGCCCTAATCGCCTATAGCTATAGGCGATTAGGAGCCATAATCTCCTGAAACTGCTGCATAATCGCCTGATGTGTTTTAAACGACTAGAAACGCCTATAAATACCACCCTTGACCTCCAAAACACCTCTAATGCAACCCTAGCCGTCTCATAACATATCCCAACTCCCAAACACCCTCTGGAACACGTTTTAGCATCAAAACACCTATTTTCAAGCTTTATACATCAAATCCTCATAAAACCAAGGTGTGTTCTTCATTCCCAAACCTTTGAATGATTGTGTTTTACTCCCTAAAGGTCCAGACCTGATTTATAAACATTTGTGTCTTTGAAAACCTATGAAAATCGTTTATAAACAAGTCCAAACCATTATGCATGTTGTATGTGTTAAATATGATTAAAAGATAGGATTTTTATGATTCAAAATGGATTGTTATCATGTTATTAAGGTGTTTAAAGCTTGTTTATGATAGGATGATGATGTCCTAGGAGTTTGGATGGTTTTGAAGGTGTATTGTGAATATTGAGTAGTTTGACCCATTTGAATGACTTTGAATGATTTTGGATGATAGGAGGTGTTTTGCTAGTTGTTTGATGTTAGGGTTTGATGTAGATTGATGTTAGAACAGTAGGGGATGATCGGATGACGTGGTAACATGATGAAATCTGAGTATTTGCTATTTAGGGTAAAAGTTATGCATGTTGATGTGATGTTTTCATGCTAAGTATACTATTTTGGGAAAACGCTTGCATTCGGGGCTGGTAGAACGATGATAAGCTAGGGATTTTGCTTGAAATATGTTTGATAATGTTGTATGATCAATATTTGGTGTTTCCACACGTTCCGGATCTGATTTGAAGGGTTAAACGCGCGAAAAATCAGAACAGAGCTGCTGAAGGCGATTGGGGATCCTAATCGCCTATGCTATAGGCGATTGGGAGCCCAATCGCCTGATAGGGAAGCCTAATCGCCTATAGTATAGGCGATTGGGGGCCTAATTGCCTTCATTTCATACGATTATGATCCTAATTGCTAGTTAAGTCCTGAATTGCATGTCTTACGACTCCAATCGCCTGATAACTCCTGAATTGCATACCACATGACCCTAATCGCCTATAGTATAGGCGATTAGCCCCCATAATCGCCTGTTGACTTTCATAATCGCTAGTTGACTTTTCCTAATCGCCTGTACTGCTGCTGTAAGTGTATTTTGGCATTCCGAGACCCGATTTGACACCTAGGAACATGCTAGGAACCCCGTATCATACCTGATAACTTGGTAACACGTGCTCGGGCTTTTTTGTGTACTGTTTGAACTATGTGTTGGACTTGTTAAACCTTAACGTATGTTAAGTGTGATTGCATGATTGTATGTTTGAGAGTACAAGTATATCACGGGGAGTTTCGGGTCACCAATGGGATGTCGAGTCTTGTACATTGGGTCAGTTTAACAGTCAACGTGTTTTCAAACGAACCTGGTTATGGTCTGGACATCTAGGGACTAACTAACCTACGGGTTATTAGTCTAAGTATTTGTAACTGTTATATGTTAGGTCGCCGCTTTACGGGACTAGCATAGCTTGCTGATTTTATTCATTAATCGAAGTAACGCAACCTAAGGTGAGTTCACGGCCCCACTTTAACTGGTTTTACTTTTGGGGGAGAAAAACATGCGTTAAACTTGTGTTTGGTAACAACTGTCATACTATGGGTTACTTTGGGTTACTATACGATCTTTGGAAGTCCCGGGGGAAACCATGAATGTGCGGTGTAGCACAACGGGGAAATGTGGATAGATCTATTGGGCGTGATCTGCCCCGCTCGTCGGCTTGGAGGGCCGGCGGGTGCATATTGTCTCAAACAGGAACGATACATTATTCGGGCAATGCTTCTGGTATGCGTGTTAGTAATGGTTTTCCAATCGTAGTAGTAACAAAACATACGCCTAGCTAGCGTACTTTGGTTTACATTATTGCGTAGTATGGACAGGGTGAACTTGGTACTTTTATTACAAACCTGTGAACTCACCGGCATTTTGTGCTGACGTATTTTTGGCATGTTTTCTCAGGTCGCTAAGGTAGCAAACAAGGACTAGGGCGCACGCGTCTGCACGGCGTCTAGTTTAGGGTCATATCTTTCTTATGTTGAACTTATGGAACTACTTTTGGGTTTTGATTTGTAAACAAGCTTCCGCTACTATTTTATGGTTTTAAACTTATGTTTTAAATATGCATGTGTTCATATAGTGTTGTTTATTGTGATCGTTGACTTGGATCCTTGTTTGTCACGCGCCTCGCGGTAAAACCCCGCAGGTGGATTTTGAGGGTGTGACATTCTTCGTCAGAGGCTCATCGACTGTTAATTTCGCCTAAATCATCGAAGCTCAGATTCTTCACCATCTTCTTCTATGGTTGATGATCTGCGGGAGTTTGTGATGGTTAGTTCCCTGTTAAACCTAATTCGTTGATGCAAGCGTGTGTCTCTTATCATTTATTCGATTGAATTGATCTCAAATGGCGATTGTTTTGTTGAATTGATTTTAGGTTTTTAGGGCTCGTTCGTAGTAGAATGCGGATCTGGAGCTTAAGTTTTGTTTAGAGGATACGATAATTAAGTGATTCATATGAACAGTTGTTTTTGTTTACATCGTGTTAGGGGTCGCTAGAATAGAATCATGCTTGTTGATTAGAATATGGATGTGTGAACTGTGAATGCACACGCGTTTGAGTAGTATTGTTTAGAGGATATTTAATGACATATCGTTTATTTTCTCTCTCGCTGATACAGATTCGTTGATTTTGTCTGGTTAATCTATGTTTCCACATCCGAGGCGACCGCCGTCCAATTCGTTGATTTTGTCTCGTATTCGGCTGCACTCCAATTCTTTCTGGAAATTCGGTTCATTATTTCAAGAAATTTTATTAAATTGTTGGTAATTAGACTCAAAGGTATGTTGGCAGAAAATTGAGACAATTTGGGATCTTTTGTGTATGAACTTTTTTTTTTTGGAAATTTGGTTCGTTGCTTCATGAAAATATATTGCGTTGTTGGTATTTAGACCCCAAAGGTATAAATTTTTGCATTATATTTATAAATAAGTTTCTGCCCAATGTAGATATGCTACAGTTGGAAGATTTTTCAAAGCCCTAGACCTTCCTTAGTCAAGTGCTTGCCTCCAATTAGAACATGATCAGGTGAGTTTTTATTACCCAATTAATAGATAACCATCGTATATTGATACAAAGCAGATTAGCACTCGTGTTTAATGATACGAAATTATATATGGTGGTTACATGAAATTTATAGGTAACTTGTGGGGGTGAATTAACTGTTTTGTTTGTGGGGATGCTGGCCAAATTTGAAGTTGACTTTGAAAATGACTATCTTGGTATGTTATTTCTCCATATGAATATGTCTTAACTTGTTCTTCTTGCTATGTTTCATGAATGCATATACATGGTATGATTGGTATCAAAACTTAAAATTGATAGAAAGATGCGTCAAGTTTAATTTACAATATTTTATACTTAAAATTGTTGTAACCTTCGTTATGTTTTTTTTTTGTTTTTGTACAAAATCTAGAATTGGGTTCAACACGGTTTGGAATTTGGATCAGCTATGGCACATTTATGATTAAAAAAAGCTATTTACTTCTTATTTTGATAGTACTCTGTTGCTAAAATCTGTATTTACATTTATGAATATGATTAGTAACTAGGTGATTCTATGTTTAACTAGGATGAACTTACTATGATCAATCCTAGTTTAAACATAGTTGAGGTCATCCAATTTAGAAAACTGGATGAATATACTGTTACAGATCCAATGCTAATACTTAACTTACAGATCTTTGTTAAGATAAACGTTATACCAAATCTGAAGTCAGCTTAAAATATTCATTAAATCTTAGATATCATAGTGTTTTGACATGTGAACATTAGAACCTAAATTACCCCTGCATACCTCCAATATACTGTGAGTAATTTTTCAAAACTAACCTTTGTAATCTGTTACTTCTAGCTTATGTTTATATTTAAATAATTATATATAGTGATTGTTTTAATAATCTTTCCGGTGACTGAATGCCAAACAAGCGTGTATATTAGGTCTCATCTTGCTGCAATATGCTTCCATGCCTAACTATCTATGGTGCAAAATTAGTTATTTTTTTTTTTATTAAGAGGTTGATTTAAGTAATTTTTTTTGAAGATTTAAGTTATATAAACTTTGGATAACTTTCCGGCAGCTCTTGAACATGGTTTAAAAAATCACTTGAGGCGTGTTCATTGAGGTGCGCCTTACGAAAACGAGCCTGAGGCGCGCCTTATGGGGTTTAGTTTGTACACATGCCTCTTAAGGGCTGAAGCGTTCAGGGGATTTATGTTGTTTTTGATATTTTAGATTTTTTTGGTCAATAATAATATTTTCTGATGTGTGTTTTTGATGTTTTAGACTTTTCTCGGTCAATTATTTTATTTTTGGATTAGGCCCCAGCTCGCCTCGAGGCTAACACTTCTTAAGGGGAAGGAAAAATGCCATGAGGCTTGTTTCCGCTACTTTAAACTTGTCTCTTAAACCATTTCCCTTCAACTGAATATTAAGGTTTAATAGACTGAATATTATAGACACAAATTGTAGTAAGTACTATGCTTATGTGTATGTAGCTTAAATTGATAGGTATTGTGCATATGTATATCTGGCTGAGATTACTTATTTTCAGCTAATTAAAGAAGCTTTGGATTAAGAAAAATAATAAAAAAAATCCGTAATAGATTAATACTCCATCTTTTATAGTCAGTACATATATAAAGTACCCATTTTACTGTTTAACCTTCAACTAATAGACTGAAATATCTAAAGTTTTTTTTACCATCCATTACAGGTCAGTTTCATCATTTTCTCTAATACTGACAACATAATTTTGTCATGTTTTATCATTTTTAGGTGGTATATAGAATGTATTTGTTTATAGCAGATTTATAAATTATTTTTTCTTTGCAGGCTATATCGCCTTAAGTGATTTCCTATTTTAATATGGTGAGCAGTTTAACTAATATGCTAATTTGGAGCACGCTATTTTAGAGATGTGAGTTTAATTGGCAAGTGATTCCTGATTCATACATGATTTTTTAGGGCTTTGGAAACGTCGGCAATGAGCGACGCTAGTGGAGTTGTTCAGAACCCAAAGGGTATTCATTTCCTTGTGCCCAACACGTTGTTCAGAGGTAGGTATCCTCTAACCTAATTTTTTTTCTTGTTTGAAGATGTCGTTAATAACTAAGTGATTGATATGGAAATTTAATTACAAATCCAAAGGGGCGTACGACTGCTTGATTAAAGATTTGATTTTGTTTCTTTATATATGCAATGCGTTATAGGGAGAATGCAGGGCACAACTTTTCTAGCTTTTATTTTTGTTACAGCACTGTTAAGTTCTATATATGCTATTCTGCAACTCGTCTAGCCATACTTGGGATGCTTTCCAGCTGGCACATTCATCCTTTCGGCTATACTGTGTAAGGAACAACCATGTACTCCCAAATAATTCTGAGAAAGATAGTAACACATTGGGTCCATGCCTTCTGGGGGGACCCACCAAAGATCAATGTTCCTACACCCGAGACAGGTGTTGAAGATGACGAAGAAAAATATCTGGAGGACCTTCCTGCAATAATGATATATGGTGATGAAGTAAACGTCAGGTTTCTTGTTTGTGGATCTGCCAGCACGTTGGTAAGTGGAGGTTCAATTCTTGCCTGTTCCTCAAGGCGACTACTTAGGGGATGTTTGGGAATCGGGATAGCTTATTTTTAAAAACAGAGCCACTTTTTGAGTGTTTGGATGAAAAGAAAACGTGCTTATGCATATTTGCGTATTTTAGAGTGAATAAAACATTTTTTTGTACTCAGTTTAATATTGCTTACTTCTATTTAATTATTCTTGGTGCATTCCAGATATAAGTTAACACTTGCAAAGAATTAAACTATCTTCAATAAGCTTGTTCTGTTTATGTACGTTCAGGATGCTTCGTTATTGGAACCACTGGAAGATGGACTTAATGCTCTTTTGAGTATTGAAGTAAGTATGATGCATAGTGTATAGTGTATTTCACACAGTTTAATTCTAGTTACCTTCGGGGCTGTTATTGTAGTAGAAATGCATGTGTTGCTTGCTAGTAGTTGATAAATGTTAATGCACCCTTTGGCATGTCCCTAGACTAGATGTAGCTTGTGGTAGTTTATTATTATGTTTTAATGTATTACAGGAAGCATTTCTGCAGTCTGAATGATGACATATTTTGTGTGTGTTTAGGTTCAGGAGTAGAATAGTCCTACGCCTGGAACGGTGTAGACGTAGGTGGGTCCTATGCCTAGAAGGCATCAGGCATAGGAGCCCTGCCTATATATTGAACACTTAGTACCATGATTTGTAACTTTTGCTCTCAAAAACCTAAATACGACGAAGGGTTATCGGTTTATTGTTTGAATTGTGATATTCTGTATATATTGTTTTCTCAATTATCCTTACTATTACACATGTAACAACAAACCGTTTCATTAATTCTGCCTTTGATTCGGTCACGTGCGTAGTATCTAAAATATCTTGTTATCGAGATTCGACGATCCTACAATAAATTACGTAAAGAGTAGTGTGTATGTTATAATTTTAGTACGAAATTGATGTCATCTTGAAGATCCAAGTTACAGTATGATGTGCAGTTATATGTGCTTAATTCTGTATGTGTGTATTATTAGTTTTTCGTGTGTTAACTCTCTTTCAGATCAAGTGACATTTGTTCTATCATTGGCACGATAGCACATAGTTATTGACTGCAATCAACACAGTTTTTAGACCCTGTTTACTTTACAGTGTTGTGGCGGTGTGCATACTCACGAGGTTTCCAATGTAAACTAATGATGTTTTCCGTAAGTCATGGTAGCAAGTGTCTTGGTTTTGCTAACACCCATATGTACATTTTTAAAGTCATAGAATGATAAAGTGACTGAATGTAAAAAGTACTAGAATGTATCAATGTTGCACGGGATGAAATATTGCCTTCGAGGCCATTTGATGTGTTACAAAACCGATACATTTTCCATGTATTTTGAGTTGTTTAGATAGTATTGTAATTGTGTATTTGACTATTTCATTATTTTATCCTTTTATTAGACTTTTATAAGTTTTGAGTCATTTTTAGAATTTATTTTGTATTTTTTATGTGTTCACGAGAAGATAAGCTAAAAACGAAGAAAACTTAACCTGACACGAACATCTAGTATCAAGAGCATGGACTTATAATAATAAATAATAATTAGTAAATAACAAATAATATAATATATAATAATTATAATAACACTAATTTAATAAATAATAGTAGTAATAATAATATAAAAGAAAAAGACAATACAAGATCTCGTTGAAAGAAATAAAGAGGAAAAGAAAGATGCAGCAAAACATAAAAAAATTAAGAAGAGGATGAACAAGCCCATGCGATGTTTTGAAGGGCTGCTGAAGCCCAGCGTTCAAAGCTTGTTTCCTTTGGCCCATATCGTAATTTTTGGATATATTTGCTAACCTATTCGACACTCAACACTTCAACAGTAGCCACCACAAACTCAACTTTATACTAAAACTAGAGTTTTGTGTTACCCGCATTTCGTCGTGGGGTTGACAGTTATGTGGACAGTACGAATCAGCAAAATTGACGGAATGCCCAGTTTTCTGTAAAGTTAACGATTTGGTGTGACCAGACTCCGATCTGATCTTTAAAGCCTTGGTGTGGACCAAATTGTTTTATCTTGTGTATCGCTTATTCATTGTAGTGGTCAAAGATGATTGGCTGGCTAAGTTTCAAGAAGTGCAAGTTAGCAAATGGTGTCAGTGTAAGTTAGAAGGTTGGCACCATTCAAGTGTCCTATTAATCTATATATCTATATATATACATTATAAAAGGGGAGACATGGGTAAATATGTCTAAATTGTCTAAGATAGACATTTGAAAAGACACATGCATTAAACCTATAATGTCATATAAATCTTTTTCATATTACCCATTGATGCATTGTTACTTGTACATTCATTGCATTCACTTTTCACATATCTATAACTTATAATAAAAGAATTGAATATTGATGAGGTGACATTCAATGGAGGCCTCAACCCTCCATTGAATGTGCCACGTGGCATGTTGAGGTGAGAGTTTTTAATTTTTTTTTTATTTTTTTTATCCATTCTCCTACACTTATCTAACCCTAATCTCTTTAAGAATTTAAAAACAAATTTAAAATTTTCTCTCTAATGTTTCCTCCCATCATTTTTAAACGTTAATATCTTTTATATACGAGATTTTTTAAAGAAAAAAATTACACCAAATTAACGAGCGTTTTATTATCTTTCCAACGAGTACCATAGTGCTATATAAAAAACGGAGAAAAAAACGACTATTTTTTATGGGGTTTCGTTCATCCAGGAAAAAAACACAAAGTGTTCAGGTTATTCATTAATCATGTTTTTTCTTTTAAACCAGGTTCTTATATACAATCTTGAAATTTAGCCTAATCGCCATGCTATCATTGGAATTTTACTGTTCTAGAGATGGATATGTATACTTCATCAAGAGAAGCTAGGAGAAAGAATCGTGCAACACTGCAACACATGGTGTCACCTTATAGCAATGTTATTTTATTTATTTATTTAATTACAAGAGTAATAATTATTACTATTAGTATTAGTATTATTAAAATAATTATATTTTTCAACCCCGGGACACTCCCGGGATAAAAGCTAGTCTATACTATATATAAATAGATCTCTTATGGACAGAATGGTAATTTATCAATAATACAAGTTTTAGAGCTACTATTACAAGTTTACAACTAAATACTGCATACACCCTCCAAAAGGCTTAAGACGCGTCCTTTGGTTTTCATTAAGACGCCTTCTATGGTAACCGGCGTATTTAATTCAAGAATAAAGTCTTCTATTGCTCCTCCATTCATGACAATCTTAAAACCTCCATGAAGGTAATCAGATCAACTGTTACCTCATCGATGGTTTCTTCAATTACCATTATATTCAATGCTATTGAATATGATTCAATACATATCTCCGTTGCCACCGCTATAACCCCCTCTATATAATGCCTCATAATGTTGATAGAGAGAGAAGGATTGACATTGGGAATCATATCAGGGGATGAGATTGGTAAGGTTAAGACATGTCCAGCGCCGACCATAACTCAAGCATGACGCCAAACAGTTGGTGTACATCTCCCTTCCTTTCTTTATTATAGTTCCTATCTTCCTAGATGTGTATTGGTTTGTTGCTTGTACTATTAGTTCCACTTGTAGTCAATTGTTTGCTTTATTATAGTTACTATTAATTCCACTTGTGTTTGTGCTGTTAGTGATTATGGTTGTGTGGATAATTGTGGTTAATTGGAGTAGCCTTGAGTTGACTGTGAGGATAATTAGGGTGTCGGCCGATGCGTTGTTGTGCCGAGGAAAAAAGCGTGGGAAGGTTGTTTGTGAGTGGGATCAAGATGGTTGGTTCCAGCTTACTATGCGTTGGCAATTCTTATTATGTTGTCGTCTGCTGCTGCGATGGTGGAAGCGCAGGTTTATGCTATTAGTGGGACTATTGCGCAGAGGTACTTTTCGAAAGATGATTCGAGGGTCAAACGTAGTATACGAAGTGCTTTAAGGTATCTTTTGTCGATATTATTACAGTTTTTAGTGTCTACGCAATTATACATATAATTGATGTTGTCGATATTTGCTTTTTTCATAAACGCATTTGGGCCGTCTACTGGAACTGTATGTTTTTAGGACTGTTAGATTCATACTCTGTAGCAGTTGTGGCATTTGTTGTGGTGCTGGTGATTTTTGGGTTTCTGGTGCCCGTGCTAGACAATGTTATTGACATCGGTTATCTTGCTACGCCATTGACAGAGACAAAGGTGAGGTATGTAAGGCAGATGTCCATGATATTTATGTCAATCTCCCAATTAGTAGGAACCATAATCCAGCCTATTTAAATGCCAGAACTCCACTTCTTGTATGGTTACCATTTTGGGACTTGTTAAGGCACTCTGTTAAGTTTTGTATCTTGTTTGTACAACACACTAATTCTTTTTGTCTGTTCAATAATAATATAACCCTGCTGCTTTTAACAACTATGATCTAACTACTTCATATCAAAGTGTATTTATTACATTTTACTTGCTTTATACCATATCTATAGGTGGAGTCTCTTGTAGCAGAAATTTGTGATACAACTTCAATTGCAGAGGTTGAAATAAAAGTGAGATGTAATGACTATAATGACCCTTGTTTTTCTTTATCCATGTCTATAAACCAACTCTTATATTTTGTTTTCTTCGTTTTTATTGTTATTAGCTTGGTGGTTTTCGGTTATATGTACTCAGAGACCTAGATGCGTTATGTGAAACGTGGCTTCAACAAAGTCTTTCTGATCCTTAGTTTCCTATTAGAACCCTCTGCAACTCAGGTACTGCCAAAATAACATTGTTTTTTTTAGCTCTGTTTACGGGTCTAAATGGGTTGGTTGTGTTGGTTATTCAAAAAAATTGTAATTTAAATGATTTTTCTTCTCATATAATAAATTGAAAGACGTCACTTTGGACTTCTATAAAATATGTCCCATGATTTTGACAGTTAATAAAAGTGATTAAGATGTCCCTTGCAGGTACAATTCGTTACAATGTGTTTTTGTAAGGAAGAATGCGGAGAGGCGAGCATGGCGATGGAGGTCTTCTTTGTTGATCGTCTTGGTCGTTGTACCTACTCATGATTCTACGGAGAGGCGACCATCGCGTAAGTTTTCATTATAAATTTGTTAAAAATCGGGTCGCCCCGCCGCGAAGCGCGGGTAACCCACTAGTCATTCTATATATATATACAATTAGCAACTTAAGACACCTTTAACTATCACCACCAGTTCCTCATCACTTAACACTTTTTCACAAATTATATTTTTATCACAATCATATGGAGTATTACTTATACATTGCCACCATTTTCTTTTACCACAATATGTCACACTCGAACTTTAACTTAATTAATATAAAATACGCAAACCCACCAATGTCTTTACCACAATATGCCACCATGTTATAGATCTAAAGAACTAAAGTTATAACGAATTACCATATAGTTACTTTTGATTAAAAAAGATTTATAGCCAATTTAGTATCAAAATGAATGGAAGACATCAAACGAAAACATAAAAGGAATTTTGGTCTTGAAGTAGCAACATTTCAATGATTGGAAAACCAAATTAAGCATTTTGAGTGATGTAATTTCACATTATGCAATATCAACAATTTTGGTACGTATATCATGATTAACAATATTATTATTTATAGAATACATGTTTTACAACGGTTTAATGCAATTCATGTGGTATTGATAAGTAGGGTTTCAAGATAAGTAGAAGGATTTTGATAGCAATACCGTAGTATAATTTTATCTAATTTTAGTTTTATATGTTACTTTATTTTTCAATGGCTTACAAAGCCTTACATGAACATACACTTGCATCTTCAATACTTGAATATGTGATATCTTGGTTTGCATGCAGATTCATGATAATCTACAGGTTTTCTTATTGTTTAACAATCACAATTTTCAATTCTTTAACACTCACTTTTGATCATATCGAATACCTACTTCATAAAAACGGCTGATTTCAAATGTAGGACCGGTGAATTGGAGTCGAAGATTAAACCTAAGCAAATCAAAGATAACCGGTTCCAATTCTGGTATTGTTGCTACTTGACGGCTTCACCAACCAAATCATGTTTTTTTCTTTAAATGAATCTAAATCATACACGTAAAACTAATAGGTTATATATAGTAGGGATTACGGAAGAACAATATGAAGCAAGATAGATTAAAAAAAGAGTGAGAACAAAATTGTGATGAAAAAGACAAGTATTTTTTTTTTTACATATTACAAGTTATTGGCAGTTTTTCTGATAAGGTCACCGCCCCACCAAAGTCTCAGAAAACTTTGGCGAATGCCCTCTTTGCCAAAGTCGCTCAGAGCCTGGGTGAAGTCTTTGGTCTTGTCCCCACGTCAGAAGGTGGTTATTGCATGCTTGCAAGGGCCCATGCCCATGATTTCATGACTGCTATCCCGATTGACGGTTTGGGGCAAAGAATGTCGGCGGTTGAGTACATGACCATTCTTAAGTTCCGGTTGATTGTCCCTATCTACCCTGAAGATGATGTCGACCCGATCTGCCGTAAGGCCTGCTTGGATAAGTACGGGGAGCATCCGATTCACTTCAAGGAGCTGCCAGTGTTTAAGTATCGACGTT
Organism: Ambrosia artemisiifolia; assembly: GCA_032199755.1. Classification (NCBI taxonomy): domain Eukaryota; kingdom Viridiplantae; phylum Streptophyta; class Magnoliopsida; order Asterales; family Asteraceae; genus Ambrosia; species Ambrosia artemisiifolia. The sequence continues at coordinate 42,629,590 of CM063521.1, read as the reverse complement.
ACTAGGTTCGTGATGTTCTTTGGGACATTTTATGAAGAGCAGGGATATCGGCCAAGAAGGAGGCTCCTGTGAACTTTCTAACAGACCCCGCGGAAGGGAGATCCACCTTGCAAGTAGCAGATTTGCCTGTTTTACTTGAATTTTAAGATGGCATAGGAAAAGTCTTATGCTTAAAACGCAAATGTCATGTAACTTTTTTCCTTTCTATACTTCATACAAAACCTACTTGTACACATTCTTTTATCATAACCTTCAATTACCATTATTCTATATCTATAATATCCTTATGTCTATGTTTGTACCACAAAAAACTACACGATTTCACTTCCGCGATGATATCCACTACAATTTCATGTTTATTTAGAAAGATAGTTTTCAGTTGTAGTATAGACGGAGTTGTGGCATATGACCAGACATCACGTTTTAAGAAAAATGTTTTTCAAGTAGAATTACTATACATGGTGTATGAAAAAATATTAACATCTTTCACATAAACAATGCATTTACTTACATACTTTGTTGGTTTTAAAAATATATGTTTTCTTATATATTTAAAAATTATTGCTATTATTTGTATTGATTGAAATTTTATATGACATTATTTGGTTTTAATTACATACTATGTATAAGCTATATCTATAATCTATACTATATTATAAAGGAGTAGACATGGGCAAATATGTCCAAATTGTCCAAAGTTAAGATGCCATACCAAGAGTTTCTTTATAAGTCTAGAATAAATGGATTGGAAGCGTTCAAAGTTAAAGACTTAGACAAAAAGCGAGGGTATGATGGACTAAGGAAGGTGACGAGAATACTAGATTTTTCCATGGGGTAGTTAATAAGCGTAGAGTGTCGAATCATATCCCGGGTTGATGGTTAATGGAAATTGGGTTTCTAAACCGTCTCTAATTAAAAAAAGAAGTGTTTTTTTTTTTTAAAAAAAAAAGTTTGTGGAAGGTATGAAGGAACATCCGTCTTTGGTTTGTCACGGGTTGAGAAAGACCAGTCAAGATATGGCTTTGGAAATTACGAGACTATTTTCTGAATGTGAAATCAAAGAAGCCGTGTTCGAATGTGGTAGCGATAAAGCTCCAGGACCAGATGGGTTTAATTTTCGTTTTGTAAAGATGTTTTGGAATTCCTTTGCAGCCGATTTTTCGATGATATTCCAGAATTTTTCAGAATCATCTAATATTAATCGAGGTGTTGGTTCGTCGTTTATTTCTTTGACGCCTAAAGTTAGTGACCCAGTTAAACTTGGGGAGTACTGGCCTATTAATCTTATCAGAATGGTGAGTAAGGTGATTTCTAAAGTCCTTACGAATAGATTGAAGATGGTTATGGGTTCGATCACGCATGAGACGCATCGGCTTTTCTAACAGGGAGGTATATACTTGATGGTCATTTAATTATTAGTGAAATTTTATCTTGCCCGAACCATATGGGGAAAGACCTATTTTTGTTCAAAGTAGACTTTGAGTTAGCCTACGATAATGTTCACTAGGAGTTCTTGTTATCTGTGATGAGGCAAATGAAGTTCCCCGAAATATGGTGTATGTTGATTTTTGGTGGTTTGTCATTAGCGCGCTCTTCGGTTCTTGTAAATGGATCACCGACATTTGAGTTTGGTTGTGGTAAAGGCCTTCGTCAAGAAGATCTAATTTCCCCGTTTTTATTCATTATAGTTATGGAGGCGTTTTCAAGCATTATTCGGAAGGCTTGTGATATTGGGTCTTTTGATGGTGTGAGGCTACCTAATGAGGGACCGATTGTTTCACACTTGGTTTACGCAGATGACTCTATGATAATGGGTGAATAGTCTAAATATAATTTTCAAGCACTTAGGAGGATATTGCGGATATTCCACTTGTGCTCAGGGCTTCGGATTAACATACATAAATCAACACTATTTGGGGTAGGGAAGAGCTAGGAAGAAGTGATTTTTGAGGCAAGTGTCTTGGGATGTAGACCGGGTGTAACTCTGTTTAAATATTTGGGCATTCAAGTGGGTGTGAATTAGGGTCGTATCAACAATTGGGAACTGGTTGTCAAGGTATTTAATAATAGATTGTCGAAGTGGAAGGCTAATGTATTATCGATGGGAGGGAGGGAGGGTTGTGCTTATTAAATCCGTGTTAGAAAGTCTTCCTACATACTTGTTTTCATTGTATAAAACGCCGGTAGCCGTGATGAATAAGCTTGAATCAATTATTAAGAGATTTCTATAGGGGGAACGAAGAAGTGAGTAAGGTCCATTGGGTTTCTTGGGACAAGGTGACGAAGCCGATAAGTGACGGATTTTTGGGTTTAAATAAGACGTGAGTAATAACGCTTTATTATTGAAGAGGCTATGGAGGTATAGAGTTGAATGTGACGCTTTTTAGAGAAAAGTGATTGATGTTATCCATGTGTCTGGAAGAAGATGGGATGAGTATCCTTCTGATAAAAGCAATTATGGTACTTGGACTAAATTGGGGAGGCTTGGGTATCGTACGAAGGTTCATGGTGTACATTTTGTTAATATGATTCGGGGGATAGTAGGTAAAGGCACGAAAGTTAAGTTTTGGATTGATCATTGGTTAACGCGTGAGCCACTAAAAGTGTTATTCCCTAATATCTTTCGGCTCAATAATAACAAATGGTGTACTGTTTCGGACAGAATTAGGTCACAAGAGGATGTTGATTTGGTTACGTAGGACTAGAAGAAGTATCCAGCTTTGGAAATAGAGGTTGCAGAGATGGTGGTCTGTCATCGGACGATTATGGAGGTTCGACTAAATAATAAGAATGATGAATGGGTTGCTCGTTGATGCTTCCAGAGATGATAGTGGTAAGTTTAAGTGGTGGAAGTGGATTCTGAATAAGTGTAACAGATTCATGTGGAGGGCGAACATGGATAGGATTCCTACAATGTGGGCGCTTAGGAGGAGGAATATTGTGGTATGAGACGGTGTCTGTCCTTTGTGCGGTGAAGTGGAAGAAACAACAGGTCATATTTTCACGGCTTGTAGGTTGGCGAATGGCGTTTGGGGCGGTATTTCTTCTTGGTGTAACATACCTCTGATTTTTATATTCTCGATCAAAGATGTGCTTCACTTGATTAATCATTTGAATGGTTCGAAGACTAAGAAAGAAATAGTGTATGGGATTCTCGTGTTGACACGTTGGCGTATTTGGAAGGCTAGAAACGAGAAGATATTTACATATAAGGATATTAATGTTGTTCATATAGTGTCCGATATAAAAGCTTTGGGGTACCTTTGGTGTAGGAATAGGTTTAAGGAGGGTAAGGTAGATTGGAAAGGTTGGTGTAGTTTTCGCTTTGATATGATGTAATGTTTGTACGGGCGGTTATCTCTATCTTGAAGATAATCCGTCTTGTCTTGTTTTAATGAAGTGCACCTTTAAAAAAAAGTTAAAAACACAATGAGCTTATATCTAATATGGTAATAAATAAAACAATCTTTTGATGGTTTGACATGTCACTACCTCTTATCTCGATTTACTTAAGGTACATTTGAGCGTTAACTATTTATCCAATCCTATAATTTGAGAAGTTTATATCATAAAAAAACTGGTAAGAATCCCTCGTGTTGCCACGGGTTTTATTATTATTTTTTTGCTGCATGTTGTCTGCTGGGTATCACATATTTAGTTACGTAATTAATTTGGTAATACAATTAAGATATCAATTCACGAAGAGCAAGTGAATATAAACAAAAGAATTAATATAAAACAACCATATAATACATGGTTAATGACTATGGTCATGAATTAATAAGAACTATGGGTTTAAGAAGAATACAAAAAACAATCATTTTTAGGGTATGTTTGGCAAAACTAGCTGGAGGCTGGTAGCTGGTAGCTGCAAGCTGTTAGCTAGAAGGTGGTAGCCGGAAGCTTTTTAAATATATTTTGGTGTTTGGCAGAGTAGCTGGAGCTTTTAATAAAATGTATAAAATGACCAAAATGGACATAATTAAAAGCTTGTAAAAAAATTTATATTTTATTTTTAAAATAGAATGGGTATTTGTGTCATTTACTAATTAAAAACTTGTAGCTAATAGAGCTTTTTCTTAAAAGCTACTACTAGTAGCTTTTCACTATAGAGCTTTTTCTCCAACTTAAAAGCTTCTAGCTCCTTCAACCAAACAAGGCTTTTTATTGAGTATGAGTTTTTTCTTAAAAGCTTGAAGCTTGAAGCTCCTAAAAGCTCTTAAAAGCTCCTTGCCAAACATACCCTTAGTACCTTACTGAGACCTCATAACGTGCTACACATAACATGTTATACATAGGAACATATTCGAATCTATTAAAAGGGAGTGTAAAATTTAATGAAGACAACAATTTTGGAGGCAAGAAAATTCGTTAACAAGTTAAGAGTGAACTGTAATTTTGCTGCCGATTCCCCAAATATCATGTATCCCTACAATGCATAATACCATATACTGAATGTCAAACAGACCCATGTACAACAAAGTCATTGCTATAGTTTTGTTAAGAAAAAAATATAATATTTTCCTTAATCTTGTAACCAAAGAAACAAATCACCTTAATCGCGTATGAAGATGATTATGGTGGGGATCATCGTACTCTGTAGTTCAAAATCTAGATTATTAGATCTAAATTCCGAAATCAAAAGGAAAAATAAACTAATATCGGTCAATAAAAACTACTCAAAATCCAATATGATTGTGTAATCATCAAAAGAGCGAAAATAAATTCTAACAAAATAAGAATATACGAAAATGCAGTTTCCAATGACCATATTAGCACATGTGACATCTGATAGAGAGATCACAGAAAAAAAGATAAGCCTTATGAATATAAATTTAAATACTAAATAAAAATTGCAAAAAAGATGTTAGTGGCATACTTGGAAATCCTTTTAAAGTAGTCATTGTATGTCATCGGGACATATCCTTCATACATTTTTTAATGTGATTTAAGTTGATATACACCATAAAAGTAATATCATTACATATCAGAACACAAAGTTAATCCATATCAACCAAATAATATAAGATAAAAGGCAAAGTAAGGTCTAACTGTTAAACCATTTGTCGTGGAGCAACTTGAGATGCCACTTGCAAGTTAGAACATGTTATGAACACTCTTCTCAACTAAAGAGATGGACGGTTGAGCAAAAGATGTAACAACACAATTGACAAATAAGTTGTTAGATTAATGTTAACTCACCTTTTTGTTATATAATCATTCCTACACAAGGAACATGAAAATTATAAGAGCATTCCCAGTAGCTTCTCCATATTTTCTCCATAATTACTCTAAAAACACTACTTTTTCTCACTTCTTTCTATTTAATAATATTTATTCTATACTTTTATCATTACCTTTTCTCTCTCCTCTACTCACAACCACTTTAAAAAATATTAAACAATTATGGAGGATGAACAGTTCCATATCAAATTTACTGATGAACACTGACTTCTCTATATATTCTCTGTATACTCTATTCACAGCCACTTATACACACTGTATGAATGCTCTTAATATATGAGTAACATATTGAACAGTAACACTTCAATATGTCATTAATGCTTGGGACAACTGTCTTCTTGAGATGATGCCACGTTTAAATGCTTTGGACAGCTGTCTTCTTGAGTTGTTTCTTAATCTACACATATCCTATATTCACAATGGCTCTCTCTCTCTCTCTGGTTCTTCTTCAACCTCTGATCTCTCTTTATACTCGACTACTTTTCCGGGCTGTTGTCGGATCTACAATTTTTTTTGATAGAGAGAGAGGGGCCTAGGGGGGTTCTAGAAAAAATAGAAAGAGAGAGATGTTGCCCCGTCGTTGCCGTCGGCTATGGCTGTCTTGGCGGCGGCGGATATAAAACGTGCGGCGCCTGCATCTCCTTTCTTTTCTCGCTTTGAATCTTTTGTTTTGGGTCCATGATAGTGATGATCTGATGTTACACAGGGTGATAAAGGTGAAGGTGGGTCGTTTTTTTACAGACGGCCCCTTTTCGGTTGATGATGGCTATTTGTCGATCACTTCATCCGGGCCATTGCATCTTCTCTTGGCCTAATTTTTTATAAAAAAGAAGGTCCACTCTCTTTGCTCTTTGTTCCACTTGAATAAACAAAAAATATTAAACTTCAAAACCCTAGACAACAAATATGTAAGCATTCTTCTTTCTTTTATGTAATTATTGATAAAACTTAGTTTGTTCCACAATTCGGTGCTAAATCTTACATCTATGAATGTAATCTGATGTATTATTTGGTGATTTATTGAAGGAGTTGGTAATTGCTTTAAGGTTTTTTGTAGTAACTAGATGGATAATGTTGTATATCTTTGTTAATTAACATTCATTCTTGATTATTGTTAACATTTTGTGGCTTAATACCGTTACATTTTGGGTTTTTTTTTGTTATGATTTGAGGTTAATTGGGTCCTTTTTCTTGCTCCTGGTTTCTAGGATCATAGATCCAGTTTTGTCAAGTCATATGAATTATTACTAGTAAGCAAGCTTTAGAATCTTGTACTGTAATATAGATATCTTTAATCAGTAGACAAATTTGATGAATACATTTGTGAATTTGTTATTAATATACCAGTTTATAAGTTGTTAAACATTGACTGTTCAAAGTTGGTATTTTTTTTACAAATGGTGTGCATGGATTTAGTTGGCCGTCCATGGAGAATTCCACGGATAATTCATTGCTTGTTGTTTGGCGCTATTAATTTTTCTTCTATTTCTCGCAGTGTTCCATGGGGTTTTGTTGTTTGTTCTTTGCCATGGTTATTTGTGGTGGATGGTAGTTTTCCTGTAACGAGCCGGACTGATACATCGTCGCGTCATGTGGTGAATCCCATTGTTTTCCTATAACACTTAAAACATTAGATGTGTAATCTCCACACCAAATTGTGCGGAGTATGTGATTGAAGTTGTTACATCCGTAGCATAGAAAAGTTGGCATTGACTGCTAACATGACCTGGATCCGAATTCGATCGACATAAGTACACAACAAGTAACACTTTTGAACAGGTAAAACCTTAAGAGTTAACCTATCTTGCCATGATGGGTCATTCTGTTGAACTATATGCCCCTTTGGCTGTGATGAGTTTGAGAGAATCTCTAATCATTGATGAGGATGGCGTGGCAAGGATTCTGGACGGTAGGTTCTTACTTGCAACCTGTCTTGCAGCCATGGATATTCAGACTCTGTGCCACACTTATTAATCTCTAATCTCCTTTGTGTTCAGAGATGTCATACATTACAATTGGTACATGTTTTTGAACCTCTGTTCCACATCTTTCTTTGGCAATGATGAGGAATTATGAGCCTGAAATGTCACTTACCAATACTAATTACATAGGCTTAGAGTTGGTGTCGTTTGTGTGTGTTGTCATTGTTAGTGATTACTTTAGAACCAAATCCTTACTAGAGAGATCATGGTAAACATAAGCTATATACTTCATATATATACGTCCTTATAAACAATTATTTTTATTTTGTAGTGGGATGCAGTTGTGAACAAGCCCACGGCCATAATACATGGAGGAACAACAATCGTGGCAATATGGATATCGGCAATTCTTATTGGTGTAGTCAATTTTGTACCGTTGGTAATGTGACTAATTTGGATTTTCGCACGTTTTTATACAACATTTTTTTTAAATTGAACTCGGTGTTTTTTATGATCGTCATCAGTATTTGTTCTATACCAGTGGCAACGCTCCATACGTGGGTTCATCCGATTGTATGGGAACGCCATTTGGGGTTAAATTGTATTATCCAGTAAGCCCATTCTCCTCAAAATCATCTCACCTCTATTTACTCATCCAACTTTTCATCGATTATTATTAACAGTTGTGATCAGGTAAGGGCTGATGGCGAACGCTCCTGCGAAACTCAATTGGCGGGAAAGGAAAGATGGCGCATGTCAGGCGGCGAGCAACCACAAACAACATCCTGATTAGTGAAAACTTTGAGTTAGAAGTTAAGTTTGAAACATAATGTAGTTGTAATAGTTTGATTATTAAACATCTTAAGTCACAGGCGCAATGCTTCTTTTCATGTGCAGTACATAGGAAGTTCCTTCTTTGCGCAACGTTGGCTCGGTTTTCTTACCGGATGCAAGTAAGTTTTTGGCTGCATTTATATAAGATGTATATGTTTGTGGTATCTCCCTGTTTTCCGGCGTCTCTTTCGTGTTATGTGCATAGGTATTTAGGTGTCTAAGTACTTGATTCGCCAAAACGAATACGTGCCTAAGCATATCAAGCAGTTATGCATTTAAACAAGTAGGCGCATAGGTGTTTACATGAAAAAATTGTTTTTATCTACTTACTATTTTAACTGTTTGCCATTTTCCGTGTCTCCTTGAACGAGCGCCTATGCAAAGAAACGGCCTAAATGGTACAACGAATACGCGCCTAATTGTATCAAAGACTTATGCATTTCAACACCTACACACATAGGTGCTTATCCATTAAAACGTTTTTAACTACATACTGTTTTAAGTATAACTGTTGTTTTCTATGGAACCATGTATGCTAACAGAGAGTATACATCAACATGCACATATATTATTTCAACAAGTATGCGTGCTGTTTGGTATAAAAAATTAGCCGAGTAGACGCCTGTACAAATCACATGGTCCTGAATGCCTACGCGCATAGACTCTTAGGTGTCTAGGTACTAGATTCGCCAAAGCAAATAGGCGCCTACGCGGAATAGACACCTAAGGAAATCATAGGCCTAAATATGTAGGCGCATAAACGCTTACGTATGTAGGTGCTAGATTTTCCAAAACAAATTTTCGACATTGCAAAAATTCATAAAACTTTTAAATAACAACTAATCCAACAAATTGAACTAAAAATGAAATCCATATTGCGTGCATTCTTCTTTGCTTTCTCCTGATCCCGTATTTTCAATTCTACATAAATGATCCATATTACGTGTGTTTGTAACTATTATATTGTTTATGGTATTTTCTAAATTTTGATGGCAGGAATATTCATTATGATTGAAATAAGCATATATTGCATTTTATGTCATCAATTGGTCACTGTGGTTCAAATTTTAACTGTATTGTAACAGCACTCAGCCATTTGCATCTATCAACAAAAAGGTGGAATGTGGTGGGTTGGGTAACGGGTCAAACCTGTCATTTTTAGTACCAGTTGGGTTAAGCGGACCTGCAAACATTATTGAATTTTTTTGTCGATCCTTAGTGTGTTTAATATAGTTGAGGTAAGTATGTTGTTCTAATAATCTGCATTAATATAGACCTTAGGTGACTTTGATACCGTTTGAGCCATTTGAAATAAAACACAACCCCAACCGGCCTATGAGAAGTAAATAACTAAATAGGTTAGAGTTGCCACTTCCAACAACATGACTACATCATTGGCAGTCTGTTATAAAACGTATCGCGAGTTTACATAGTTACATGGTATTGATGCTAAAAATCAACATAATCCATTGAATGCTTGAAACATAGCTCAACTGTTTCTATTCTTATCTTTCCATTGTAGCATCCCACATCGGTTGAGAAAGAGAACAAACACTTCCTTATAAGGGGTGGGGGAACCTTCTCTACCAGACGCGTTTTGGCCAGTCCTTCGGGGGTGAGACCAATGCAAAACCGTGAGTCTGGCACCAGTTTGATATGGCTGGGCTGGCAAAGCGGACAATATCATGGTACGGGTTAGCTTGGGCTGTTACATCCATTTGATTTGCCATGTGTCTCAATCTCATCTGCAGATTTTTAGATGTATGAATCCTTTTTCTTTACTTGTAATAACCACTAAAGGTAGAGTTATATCTTTGTTGACTAATATAGTCAACGTTAGAGTTTGGTATATTCTTTTGTGATATATCATGAGAATAAAAAAAATTTTGCTTTATAATCTTCAAAATTGACAATGTTTATGTTATACTGTAGTTTCAACTCCGACCTGGAAGAAATTGTAAAAGCCGGATGCTCAAACAGTTTGGCTTACATAATTTATTTGCAATTCGCGCAAGGACGCCTAGATCTTGACGTGGAACTGAAGCATATGTTAGTTTCTGATGTAACTTTTGTATTTGTAACAGCGTTAACCTCACATCGGTACCTGATCTTAATGTTTTGTTGATATTCTAACTACAGTTGCAAACCCGTTTACAAAACAATTTTGTAACGTGCGCAACGCGCGCCTTGGTACACACTAGTTCCTTTTAAAAGATGTGAAAAGAACTTCCTTGTTTCATATGACACCTAAGCAAGGTCCTCACAGTATATTCAATTGCCTTTTGGCGTGCAGCTGAAAGAAAAAATAGTAGTCAAACATAAATATGAGATAATGATAATTAAAATACCACCAATTATAAAAAAGAAAATGATTATTATGCATGATCAAATATAGCCAGACAATTCAGTGCAATAGAGCAACAACACAAAAATAAAGAGCGCCATTCCTTATCACTTGATTAGATAGAATCACAAGGATGATTAACAGATGGTTAACTAACATATACACAATATCTATTCTTGTCTAATACTATTGGGTGACCAATGAATGAAAAACTATACATAAGTAAAATGATTTAAAAAGTGTCATATATCATGTGTCCACAGGGGCTCACCTTTTACTTCAAGTCATTCCAAGAACTGGTTTGCCCGAAAATTGATGAGAAAACACCATGGATTCAAGTTATATGCCTATTAATCCATGCCATGACATCTTTAAACAATGAAGAATTATTTAAAGTGGAAGTTTGAGAAACTTAAATTAAAGAATACTTTTATCACCGCCTGAAGAAACACCAATATAACAATACACTAAGTATAAGAGCACGAGTAATGATATGATTCTTATTGATAATCAATGGATATTAAAAGACTCTAGACTAGCAATCGTTACAGCGCTTCGATTATAATCTATATCTCCTAACTATGTGGAATTCTCTCCTCTATCATTCATCCTCTCTTCGTCTGACCTAGGAGGGTATTTATAGGCCTTTGGGGTGGCCTGTGATTGGATAGAGGAGGAATGACAGCTGGCTGTACGATTTGGGCCGTTGTCATCCGTTGCGCTGTCGCTCTGTTATTGGCCCACGTGTCTTGTCGTTGTCCTTTCTCGTACTACTCTGTACCTCGTACCTGCAGGAGATCATGGAGCAGGGAATAATCGCCTCTGATTGGCTGGATGTCCCTTTCCTTGTCGGGTATTAGCTGTCATGTACGAGGTATCCTGCGCATTCTTCTGGAAGCCCACGTCAGCGTCATGTGCTGGCTTGTGTGGAGATGTGGGCCCGAAAGTTTTCAAATCAATGAATGTTTTAATCAAAAGAGATGATATTCACAATTATTATACCATTCAAGTGGGCCATTGATGAGGGGATAAGTTGAATGCTATGGTTTCAAGATCCATAGGTTTGGTTAATTTTCCTATTGCATTAGTAGTTTATACTATTGGCCTCAAAAGTTATACAATAAGGGTATAAAGGGAGAATTTGGTAAAAAAAAATAGGGAATTACACCATGGCTCTTAGTATGTCATCTTAAAGTTGATGTAAAATTACCTATCTATCCATCAACTTTCTTTAATAAGGTAATATAGAAATAAATATGCAAGGATAACATTACACAATATCTAGTTTTATGGTTCCAAAATTAAAGTTGTCAAGTCGATATATATAAAATTACTTCTTAAGCACATATAATGAAAGTTGTAGGTCATTTGTTAATTTGTTGCTTTTAGAAACCTTTTTTTGACTGAGCAAACACTTGACCTGGTCCATATTGTAAAGCTCATGAGCATTATATTATTGATCTTGTGCTCCACTAGCACAAACACCTTTATTGACCTCACATATTATTACATATGATCTCATTTAAATTGGATCACACAAATGATATTGCTTCACTCAAATTGTCACAAATATAAGCCTAATCAGTATTTCCTAATTTCAACCATTAGAATTTTGTAGAGGTTACCTGAAAATAAAACCAAATCAACATATCGCTAGCTAGCAAATGCGTGACCTATAGATTAAGAGTCACACATGCGCTTTAGGGATTGAACTAGACTGGTTTTAGCACATATATTTTTAGGATTGTGTTTGTAATTCGAAACCAAGTTGTTAGATACAGTAGCAACTGCCGGTACTTACAAGACCAAGTACTCCATCAAGTACCATGGGGTATATCTTGCAACCTTGTGACTCTATCCTTTTGAAAGTTTCTTTGCTGGGACCAATCTTATCTCATAAAGTTTGCCAACAATTGTAAACTTTCTTTTTTACCCCAAAATCCCAAACAAGTTGATGCTTCCAATTCTATGCATATGTTAACATTCAAGACAAAGAAAAATCAACTTTAAAAATTTCAAAGAATTTTTCCAATAATACTTTACAGTTGGTGAGTCTTAAGGAAACCAAAATATAAAAATTTTAAATAAACTCATGATTGAAAATTGACTCTTATTAAAATATATGAAAAATAATTAACTTTGGTTATGTTTTGTAGTTTTACTCTTATAAGTTTTGTTAGATTGATCGTGATCAAAATCCTAGAAATATTAAATACAATGCCAAAATTTGTTTAAAAGTGCAAGTTTAGGTTCGAATTTGTTTTTACTGGTTTTCAATAATAACCTCTTAAAAGGCTGTCTACTATCTAGCACAAGTTTGGTTTTGAGTAATAACTACTTGAAGGACACATGTCTAGCACAAGTTGCCATTTACCTTATCCCGTGTTAAAAAATACACATGTATTGGATGCAATAAAAAAAAAAACATACAAAAATAAGTTACTTGCTTACTACAAATGCAGATTGAATTATTGAGTCGATACAGTTGTTGTAATCGCATGTACATTATGTAATGAAAACCGTACATTTTGGCTATTCCAATTGTGGAAAAATTCTGAGAGAAATAAAATGACAGCATGTAATTGACTGACTAACTATATGAGTGGGGAATGAGTGTTGGTGTTTAAGACCATGAAGATAAATATAAATGAATGAGGCCATTTTTTGTTGCCCTACTTGCCCACCAAGGTGTCATAAATTTTCTTATTAAATTATAAACCAGCATATTCTTCTACACCTTTTTATACGTTTCACTAAAATTCTTCTTTTACTTTATGAATTGTTTCGATTCCAATAGTTTAATGTAGTACAATCAACTTACAGCTTATATCCCATTTTTTTCTTCATAATGTATTAAAATACTTACTAATAACAAATTAACTACATTGAAAAGTTTAAGTATCATTTTCTTGACTACGACAATATGTTGTTTGATAAGAAGATCAAGAAGTTATTGAGTGTAAATATTGTGTTATAGAAATGATGAAAACAGTTCATTTCAAGAACTTAATTTCATGTTTTCCAGTGGTTGTTGCATGGCTAAAAATACATAACCTGGAAAACAAAACTGTCACTATTAATTAAGTTGCCATTTTGGTTAAAACGTGAACATATCCCATGTTCAATTTATATTTTTGTACGTACTACAAAAATATAAATTGAAACCGGGATCTCTCATATTTGTTAGACCCTAATTAACTCGCTCCGCTCACCCGGCCAAATCATAATACCATGAATCTTATATTGAAGTTGTGTGATTGTGTGCCTTGTAGAAATCATATATACAAAACTGTGTCATCATACTCCCGTGTGTTAAAATAATACTCCCGCCGTCCCAATTTAAATGCCCTACTTTCCTTTTTTGTTTGTCCCAAATTAAATATCCTTTTCCAAAAATAGAAATGTAATTTTCAATTTGCGCATAAAAGACAAAATACAATCACTACTTTTGAGGATATAATTGTCATTTTACCACATAAAAACAAAAGATTTCTTAAAATGTGTGTTTTTTGAACTAGGACATTTAAATTGGGACGGAGGGAGTATATTTTTTTACTAAAAGCACATGATATTAGAATTAGCTTAATTATACCATCAATAAGATCGATGGAGCCAACTGTGAAGAGTAGTATAGATGGATCATGGAAGTACGTACACATAGGATGAATAATGTGTAAACGTTATCTTGTTCAAAATAAGCAAATGATCAACACTCTTTCATTCAATAATTAAAGGAACATGTCTTTTCCTTATTGTTTTGTTCGAGAAAAGAACCAAATATTTTGTTTAATTACTTATCTTGACTACAAAATTTTTATGTGGTTTAGTTACCTAACGTGCAATTATTATTCATGTAAAGTTATAACTGCACGCAACCTACAACGAGACAAGTTATTTTAGTATGATCTTGGCATGCTCGTATATTTAGATGGATTCCATGAAAACATCCAAACTTCTAGTAGAATTCATAGGAATCCAATTTTCTATATATGGATCAATAGAGGGGTGTTCATTTTAGAACCAAAAATACGTTAGAACTATGAGAACTGAATACAGACAAATAGTTATTGTAGTTCTCAATATTCATTTTAGGACCGGTCTCTGGCGTTTTTTAATGAAGTTTATCTTTCAAAAAAAAATTGTAGTTCTCAATAAAGTTGGTTCGGAAGGGAAAATACCCCTTAATTAAAGTAACCACTTCTACTACCTAAAAAAACTTGATGTTAAGAGGTATTAGCATACAAGAAAACAACGTACGTTTGCATGAATGTAGTGGATATACTAATTAATATCAGTAAACCAGAATGAAAGTGATAGTGAAGAAAGAAAAACAAATTAAATAAATATTCCCCACGAAAATGCCAACAATTTGTCCTAGAATCTTATTGAAACACACTAGGCAGATCAGAAGGACAATTTTGTATCAGTCCACGTCGGCAATCATCATAGCCAATAGGAGTGGGACGAGCGTATGCAAGAGGATGATCCATACCCCCAATCAACCCATCAAAGTGTTCTAGTTGTGTTATGTTGTAGTTAAACTCATTGATCATAAATGGGTAGTTGTTGAATTCTTGAAATAGGTTTACACCATCCCCATTAGCAAAATAGGGTGTGGTTGGAAACTGAATATTCTTGTTGTGTTGATCCAACAATTCTGGTTGGATTGAGGTTGTGTCGAAAGGGTATTGATTAAAGGTAGGATCTTGTGGTTTCACATGATGTTCTTGACCATGAAGATTAGGGTTTGTGGGTATCAAAGGGTATTGTGTAGGCCATAAAGATTGATAAAGATTCATGCTTGAGCATAAAGATGGTGCCTTTACATCTTCAAGAACCTCTCTCTTCGTTTCTTGCTTGACTTGCCCCCCTCTCTTTGACAATTGTTGATCTTTTCTTTGCATTCCCATGAGTTTTTTCTTCAGTCTTGTGTTCCAGTAATTCTTGATGTCGTTATCAGTTCGCCCGGGTAATTGTGAAGCTATGATGGACCACCTACAAAATAAATCTCCTTGTTAGCATACCGTGCCATATTAAATGCTAAAACATCATATTTGCTTCTTGTGTATAAAAGTTGGGTTTACAGGCTAGTCGCGTTCTCACTAGGGCGATCATAGCGATATTTGTAACGTGTGACTGCTTACTGCCTAGATGCGTTTACACATTTAATGCAACACTGGCTGAGTGATGTGGCCAATGAAATCGAGTGCACCACACGTAACTATTGACCTGATCATGAGCTTGATTGAAGAGCTGGCACCGGCCAACCGAGTATGCCACACGAGGCCTTGAAATCGACTCAATGACAATATGTTTACATATTAATAATCATGATTATTACTTAGAGAACAAAAATAAATAGTAACCTTGATAAAAAGCTTAAACGTAAAATTCATGAGACTTAGTCAATAACTTGCTAACAAAGGGGATAAGATATATATTACTTGGAGAATGTTGAGAATTCATAAAAAGTTAAAAACTATATTACCTGCTGCCGATATTGAGATAAAGATTACAAATGATATGATCTTCCTCTTCAGAAAAAGATCCATGCTTGATATTCGGGCGAAGATAGTTCAACCATCGAAGGCGACAACTCTTGCCACATCTCTTGAGGCCTAATCATTTCATCCAATATACAATATTCATTATCAACAAGTTAATCTTAATTGACTATGACATATAAGATTCATTAGATCACCTTCTTTTTGTGTGATTTTTTGTATTATATGATCAAAGAAGGCTGAAAATAAAAGAATAGAGTACCAATTTTATGCGGTAGCGCGATCCAGTTGCCACCGGTACCATATTCATCGATGTATGACTTGAGTTTGGCATCTTCTTCAGGTGACCATGGCCCTCTTTTGACATTAGCTTTGTCACAACAAGGTGCTCTTCCCATTGTAGTTACTAGACTTAAAGATATACTTCTGATTGAGCTTCTATCAAAGTGGAGTTGTTGGTGTTTGGTACTATCTATTTATTCTCATCTACACATGGCTTTAGGGTACAAGATGATGGTAATGATATATATATACACGGATATATAAATATAGATATATGGAGAGAGGAAGCTGGAGATGAAAGATGGGATTAAAGAGAATGATCACTGGATTTTCAAAAAGTTGATTGTGGAAAAAGAGGCATAAAGTTTTTATGACATACTAATTAAATTAAATAAAATTAGATTAAAGTCTTAATTAAACTAATTAAAAATTAAGAGTATTAGAATAAGGAGGCAACCCGGAACGTCACAACTGTTAGCACCAGGTATTTTCTCGATTGTCTTTCTCCTACCTCCCGAATCTCTGCCAATTTATTTTTTTATTGTTTTATCCATCCATCTTATTCAACACACGCATATCATGTATTTGTTGAACGTATGAATTGTTAAATATAATTCCTATTACGTGATTACATAAAGAGAAAATAAAAAAAAGTTAATGCAATACAATCCCAAAGTTTCTAACATGATGAACCAAACACAAAATAAGGTGGTATGTATATACAAATACATTCACATAGTTGATTTAAAAGTTATTAAAGTCATATTTGGATCAACTAGACAAATAAGATGGAAAATGACTCTACTTAAAAATTGCATAACTTTCCCGATGTATAGCATTTTCGACCACACATAATAAATAGAAACACCTTAACGGACCGAATCATCTTGCTTCAACTATCGGACCTGAACTCCATCATACGGCATGGTGTATTTGTGTAATCATTTAAAATCACATCTTATTTTAGGTGTACCATGATATAATAGTGTGATGACCAATATTATATTTCCTTTCCTCTATATTTGTGTTTTCGTTCTGCATTATAACTTTGCCTCCGTCCCACAAGACTATTAAATTGCTTTTCAATAAGTTGTTTTTTTTTAAAAAGTGTTAGACAAGCTAAGCTCCTGTCCTCTTTGTGGGCTTACCTTTAACCTAATTCTAAATTATTTTTTAAACTTATTAAAAATGACCGTCTTATAAGAACATTTACTACTTTTACATATATATTATATACTTAGCAAAATTTTTGGACAAAAAATATAATTAAAAACTTAAAGAATATATTTTTTTGTGCAAATTTATATACTTAAAAACTTTTTGTTGTTTTCTTTTCTTTTTATTTGATATTTCATAATCAACGACATTGGGGTGGTTTTAAACAATGCAAAAAAAAAAACCGAAATAATTAAATCAGTGTTGAATGGCAGTGGATGTGTTGGTGTGGGTAGTGGTACTGGTAGCAGCGACGGAAGGATTAGAGATATATGGTGGTAGTGGTGCATGGTGGACCCAATGGCGGTAGGCGATGGTGGGTGCTGGCGGCAACATTAGTTGGTGGTGGGTGGTAGCTGTCACACCCGAAAATGCCACAACGGAAGTCTTAGCACGATGGTGACGGGGGTTTGTAACCGAATCTATTTTTAGCAAGTATTATAATAAGGCATTTCGACAAAGTTGAACATTTTAAAACCCACAAAGCATTAAGTTTTAAAAGTTTAAGACCCATAATGGATCTCTTACACAACGATCCCGAATTTATTTAAATGCATGTCCAAATATCTCATGGCCAAAAATACCCATTTTCGCCAAATTCCAAAGCCATTCTAAGTACCTGAAAAACACGTTAAAAATAATTTGCGAACACAAGGCTGGTGAATTCACAGAGATAATTAAAAGTCAATTTAGACCAAAATTCCCTTTAAAAATAAGTTTATAAAACTTATACTTTCCTTGGGTGTCTTTTTAACCAAGAGTTCCCAATAATTTTCTTTATAAATCTATTTGTGCAAACCTTACGAACTAGTATTAATTCCTTAAACCCTTTTCGTTTTATCTCGAGTAAAGTCAATTCAAAACATTTTCAAATACTAAACATAAATAGATATTTAAATTTTTACCGAAAACTTGTGGATTCGTAAACTAGCTATGATTATGAGCATACGTTACGCAATATATGTAGATCGTGGATTTGGACATGATTTGATGTATCACGTGCGTAGCCAATCCGAAGGCGGAATCAACAGATCAGTTAGTTGTTAGAGGTGTAGGATAGTGTTAGAAAGGTATTGAAATAATATACACACACAAATCATACACAAAATGGGCATCACTTCATTAAGGTATTAGCAATAGATACAAAATGTGGAGACTAAGGGTCCTATTTATAGTGGACACTCCTATGCCTGGGGGCTTCCAGGCGTAGGAATCCTGCATATGCCTAACGTGCAAGGCATAGGACACTCCTACGCCTGGACTATTACATAAGTACCAAAAATACCCTTAGAAACCTACAAAGCTACCTGATCAAGGCTACAACATATATGATCCTAATTCAATATCTAAGCTAGGGACACAGCCGAAGGGTGCACTGACAGACTCCCCTTTGGACCTAGCTAGATCTTCGAAAAATCCCTGCAAGCAACTTGAACAGCAACTAACTCTGATCTTCAATCAGCTACTAACTCTGATCTTCAATCAGCAACTCTCTATCAAGCTGCAAGAACATGCAACTTTGGCTAGTCACACCTTGCATGCAACTTCATGGCAAAAACAATATCTAACCAACTTTTAAAAACGAACAACTTGATCTGCATCTTGATCTTGGAAGTGAATTTGATTCAGATGCAAGGTCTTCACATCAGCTTCTGATGAATTCACGAGCCAGATCGGATCATAAACTTGTATTTTATGACAGATCTTTGGATTGTTCCTCAACCTAATAACAATTTCAGTCGTCAGATAATAATAATACCAGAAAATGAATTTGTGCAAGAAATCCTGCGCAACTGGGACAAGTGGTATCTTGGTCATGATATAAGGAGGTATAACAAATGCTTCTACATACGTCTAGCTCATAATATTTCGAGACAAGAGATTCCACTTTTGTGTTACTTTCTTGGCTTGGACTGACTCAGTTGGTCTCCTCTTTTACCAAGCTTCACAGGCTGCCTGAAGCCTTACCTTTCTATCTTGATTCGATTCTTGTTCAATTAGAGGCTTAAACTTCAGTTACTTTTCCACCTGATAATAGACAAACGGTTTGCGAACTGGGATCTCCATATGTTTATTCTTGTCATCCTTCATCACATATTCAGGATATTCTTCACCGGTGATGTCTTTGATTTCTATGTCATCCAACGATTCATCTTCATTGGACTTTTGAGCACTATCAGTAGGGATGAATTCTTTATAAGTAAGCCCAAAGGCACGAGCAACATCTTCACGTGACATTTCTGGAGGTATTTCTCCTTCCTCCAGATACATATAGGGCTTGGTTATTGGATTGCCATCATCATCAGTGAAGAACATATCATAGAAGGCTCATGTCCATTCAACTAGAACCTTTTTTGTAACACCCCGGACCTAGGGCCCAAAATTTTTTTTAGCACATTATTATATTTCTTTTATAATAAAGTAACTAAGAACGAATAATGGATAGTATGTTTATGTGCGAAACTAAAAACCAAACCATTATATAAGTATCATACGTGAGCGTACGTTACGTAACTAAACTAATGCTCGTTAACGAACCCACCCGACTCTCTTGATGAGTCACTAGGGGAGGACACTTGTCCTCCCCATATTGTGACAACCTAACCATTCAAACCATCTAATTACAAATGGTTTTATTAAAACCATTTGATATCATCCAAATATAAAAACCCTATGACCCAACACTCTTTTATCTGCTTAACATAAACACACACACACAAATATATCTAGTAAAGAGAAAGAGAGAGATATCGGAGCAAGAAGGAGCAGAGCCGGAGCTCTGGCAATCTCCGGCGACGACAACACACCTCTTTACCAATAACACCCACCTCTGTTAACAGGAAATGTAGGGAAAGAGATCGGAACAGAAGGTAGAGAGAAAGAGAGAGAAACGACGAAGAGGAGAGAGAGAGGGCTCGAGTCGGAGAGAAGGCAGACGACGGTGGTGACGGTGGCAGTGGATCTAGGATTCCGATTAGGGCTTTGTAGATGATGGTGATTTGGTTCCAGGTCCCGTCGAGCAAAAGAAGGGCAGTGGTGGTTCGTCATGGTCACAGAGGCGGTGGTGGTCACTCGAGTTAGGACTATGATGAAGGTTAAGTTCCTTTGACTAAGGTATAGGCTTACAAACTTAGTACCTGATCATTCTAAGGCTGTTAAGATTATTAATTGGGGTTGTTGTTAAGGATGAGGACATATTGTGGGGGTTTAATCTAAGGTAAGGATTACAATACAAGGGATAGGTGACCGATGATGATGATGATGTTAATAGTTGATTGATTGTTACTGTGAACAGAAAAGGTTCTTATAATAGGGTATTGTGGTGGAGGTTAAAAGGGGTTCAAATGTTTTAAGGAAGGTGGAGGATCAAGACTGTTGAGTGTTGACTTGGTCAATAACAGTCAACAAAAGTCAACTGCAGTTCAACTGAAGAACCGAGAGGTATAAACATGAGAAACCGAACCCTTTTAGTACTTAGGATAGTTATATGACTCATGTGTGCACGTGTGGGACTTCGACATTGGACCCGACCCGACCTTATGGACTAAACGACGAATTCGTATTTGTAACGTATATTATGCGTAAACTAGAATATAAATGAACGTTAACTTAGATGAGTTGGATCTGAAGACGAACTTCTTGGATATTAGACTTGGAACCATGGGACCTATTATTTTTAGGATATAAACGACAATGTAGGATTTGGTTATAGATGACGAATGGAACATTGGGACATTTGGATATTAGGCGCTTGATAGAATTATTAACATAACAAGAGATGATGGACTTGAACCGACTATCTAGACTAGATAACGAATTGTTATTTTAATATATACATATATTGATAAATAAGATATAGGATATTAACAAGACGACTAAGGCATTGAGCGAGATGGAATTATGGAGCGTTGGACCTTAAATGAATCACTTGGATATAAAACTTGATGTGTAATTTGGACGCTTTGACAAACTAATTAAGACATAGGAAGGACTATTAGGACAATGAGACTTTAGACACAAAAGTAGTATCGATATACGTTAGACATCGCTTGGATAAATAAAGGCTAAGAATTAATGATAAGTATAACTAAAATATAATTAAGCAAAGGTCCTTGGCGCCCACACGTGTAACTACGAGATTGGTTATGCACACTAATGTTTATAAATATTGAGTAGGATCTTGCCAGTGTATGATAGATGGAATCCTGACTTATGACGCTATGTGGACGTGTGACACGCTGCTAAGGTGAGTTCGTGTACTTCCCCTTTTTCTGTTTTACCGTTTTGGGGTGACTACATGCTTGCGTGTGTTTTATAAACTGGTTGTGATGTAACGGGATACTTGGCTGCTGGTTATACTTGACACTCATTAACTCTAGGATAGAGCCGACTTAATATATGGGTAGTACTACTTGGGGAAACCCCCACGCAAAGTGGACTCGGGACGTAAGGGCCCGGGAAACCCTCCACGACGGTTATGGGACCATTGCGGCATATATTTTGCTAGGACCTATAATGGCAGTAGATAGTGTCCACGTAGGGTTGAGGTGTTGCTTGTTACATCACGTGTTTTGAACTGTGTTGAACTTGCTTACGAAGCGATAAACTGTTTTTGGATCCATTGATAACTTACACGGACTCACCGGCATATTTTGCTGACCCAACTCTTTTAAGCATGTGTTCAGGTACTGCGGATGCTTGGATGGCAAAACAAGGTATATGATAGCTAGTAGCGGATTAGAGGTTGTTGGTTAGAAGATTCGGCTTTATGTTGCAGTTAGAGCATCTATAGATATGTGGAATAGAGATTGGATCGACTAAGGACCACACTGCTTCGACGACCGCCGCGTTTCGTCTTCGCATTAGATTTAATTATATCTTACATTGTATTTGTATTACTTTGCAACTAAAACTTGTACAAATATTAATTATTTGTTATCGTTGCTTCCGTTGTGCAAGTCTGTTACCCAACCGACGTAACGTCCAGCCCCCTCCTGGTCGGGTTGTTACATTTTTCTCAACCACTTCTCTTAATAGTCTCTAGTCTTCTTCAGTAGGTCCTGGTTGGGAAGAAGATCTACTCGTACCAGATTCACCCCCCACATCATGAGATTCATTTGATCTCTTCTCCTTACACTGTGCATCACCCGTTTTTGTCCGTCGAATACCCGCTCCATCATCACTACCTTTATCCTCATCATCTTCCTCCGATTTATCCTTACCCGACTCATGATCATCACCTGAGTCACCATCTTCTTCCTCTTCTTCACTATCGTCACCGTCACCAGCTGTGAATCTCTTGTGTTTAATGGGGTAAGAATAAACGTGTCTCTTCAGCTTCTTGTTTTCAAACTCTACAACGACAAGACGATTCATAGAGTGACATTTGGAGAGATGGGCTACTTGATGTTGTTGGGACAGGAGAGATGGAAAGCATGAATGGGGTAATTGGAACTATGGGATGCCAATCTCAAAAGTTAGTCTATGCAATTTAGCATAGACTGACATTTGGATCGAGGTAGCTGGAATAGACACTACAACTATGACTTAGGCCGTGAAGATTGCAGTTCTACCCAAGAATTTGCGTAGGAGTTGATGTTGTTGTTGTAGTTGCTTTGGTTGTTGATTTGGATTTTGTTCTCTTAGTTGCATGGGTATTGTTGGAGTTGGTGGATTTTGAGGTTGGTTCCCCAATTATCTCATATGTTTCTTTAGCAGCTTTCTTTCTTTTCTTTGGTAGGTGTGACATCTTGAGATCTTTTGAACTAGCAGCAGCTTGTTTTTATGATGGTCTTTCTACCCCTAGTTCAACATCCAACTTTTTTATAGTCACTGTGAATTCTAGAATATTTATGTCCATTTATTCCCCATCTAAACTAAAAACCTAAAAATTTTAGTATATATGCGTATGTAGTGCCAATCCAACACAAGTTTTTTTTACTATTATTTCAATTTTATTTCTTATATTTTTTCCATCGTATTCTTTTATTAACCTTTATATTGACAATATTGTATCGAACAAATATAATTTATCGTGATAAGCAGCTCTATTTATTTCCTTCTCGTAGGTTTTCTTTTTTACCTGTTGATTCAAATGATGGGTTTGTTGGATTAGCTTTGCTACTCGGATTTTTGATTGAAAAAGGGGATAACATAGAAATAGGGGATGGTCCAGCATTTTTTTTTGGGAAATTTTTTATTTTTTCATCTGATTTAGTCATTTTTATGTTCCAAATAGATTAGAAAAAAATTTTAGATATTTTTTTTTTCATAGATTAATACTTTGATTTAATCATTTTGTTTTATTCTGATTGTATCTACATACACTTTTTCTATTTGGGTTGCTAACTCAACAGTAGAGTACTCGGATTTTAAGTGCGGCTAGGATCTTTTACACATTTAGATGAAGCGAGGGATTCGTTCATACCATCGGTAAAGTTTGGGAGACCACGATTGATCCTGAAATGGAATGAATGGAAAAATAGCATGTCGTATCAATTAAGAGTTCTGAGAATATTTTATTCTTTCTGGCTCGATACAAAACCAAAGGACTCTGCCCTTCCATCCCTTGGATAGAAGCCTTCATTTAAAATTGAAATTATTCAAAGGAGCAAATCGAATTCAATTTCAAGTTGGGTCGAATTAATAAATGGATAGGGATGAATCCATGGGCAGGCAAGAGACAACCTGGCAAACTGAAACATCTTAGTAGCCAGAGGAAAAGAAAGCAAAAGTGATTCCCGTAGTAGCGGCGAGCGAAATGGGAGCAGCCAAAACCGTGAAAACGGGGTTGTGGGATAGCAATACAAGTGTCGTGCAGCTAGGCGAAGCAGTAAAATGTTGCACCATAGATGGCGAAAGTCCAGTAGCCGAAAGCATCACTAGCTTACGCTCTGACCCGAGTAGAATGGGGAATGTGGAATCCCTTTTGTAGCATCCCGCGCTATTGTAGGGTCGCAAGCTCGTGGATCTGCTTTAGTCTACCCTCTTCTCTACATTCCTTCAAAGCCTTCTGAATGTTTATAGTTTCTTCATTTTCATCAATTGCTTCACCATCATCATCACCTTCTTCAATCACAGGCCCAGTATCTTGTACCTCTTTTTGACTAAGAACTACGACTGTCAAAACAATACTCTTTCCTTTATCAATTCTTGGTCTTGATGAATCAACTTCAGTTGTCATACCTATAGTTGCAGTTGAGGATGGTTCACAAGTAACTGTTGCACTGGATTTTGGTGCAGTTGTTGCCGACATAGGGCCAGATGCTTCAATTGGTTGTTCTTGGGTCGGTGTAGGCCTAGGGAGATTCACATGAGGACCTTGACCACACTGTTCACCTCATTCATTTCCATCCCCATCTCCACCATCATCATTGCATTCTTCTTCATCAGAAACTAGATCCACTTCCTCAACATCAGAGTGATTATCAGCATGTCTCCAGTTGTCTTATTCTGGAGCCTGATAATCCACTCTAGCTATGTGTCCGATCATTCGCTTCATCGGTATTTCGTTTATGCTTATATGATTTATTTCGAGAAATAAATAAATCATTCATGCGTTCCAAGTTAATTTGATCTGCATCAACCTTTGGGAAATCCAGTAATTGAGCGCCGAAGACCATTTGCAAGAACCTTGGATACATAAGCGACTTCTTTGTCTTGAACTTTACAGTGGCATTCTCTTTAAGATGGTGAAAAATAGTTCCCAGGAAATTGAACAGCTTGTTCAATATAAGAGCCACCATAACTGAACTTATAGTTTCTCTACTTGCGTCAAAACTGTTTCTTGTCGTGATAATACAGTGAATCAGAATATGCATGAAGTATCTTTATTGTTGACAGTGTTGTAAAACTTGGTCAACTCGGCCGAGTACTCGGCGAGGAATCGCTCCTCGGAGGAGAGGCACCCCGAGTTTTCCCTACTCGGCAATCCTAACTCGGAATCGGTCCAACTCGGCTTGGAATCGGTAAGAATCGGTCAACTTGGGATGGAATCGGTCAAGTCGGAACCGGTCAAATTCGGCCTTGGAATCGGCCAACTCGGCCTGAATCAATCAAATTAGGCCTCTAGTTGCTGTTTTTGAGATAGTTTTAGTATTTGGCATACTTTTATGAATTTATGACATATATATAATCATTAAATTATTAAACTTCTATATAAATCACCATGTCCGAGTACTCCCCGCCTAGGCCGAGTACTCGTAACTCCCCGCCGGCCGAGTTGAGAGCGCATAGCGACTTTTGCAACCTTGATTGTTGACACATTCATTACTTCAACAACATCGATTCTTTTACATCTCCATCATACTTCAATCTCCGAAAGAAACCTCTGATAAGAAACTTTTGAAGCTCAATAGGATAATCTTCTCTATCATCACCCTAATGCTTTCACTACTAGAAAATAGGCCTAATGTAACCTTTTAGAAGCAACATTTTTCATAGTTGCATTTGAATCTAATGCAACTCCGATGAACATAAAGGTTGCATTAAAAGATTTAATGCAACTTTTTTCATAAACGGTTGCAAACTAGTACTAAATTTGCATCCTTTTTATTTAAAGGTTGCAAATGTAACTGAATGTTGCAACCTTTTTTCTAAAAGGTTGCATTATGAAAACTTAAATGCAACTTTTAATAAATATATATATATATATATATATATATATATTCAAGTAATATTAATTACTATTTATTAAATTATTAAAAAATAACCTAGTTATATATAAAATAATAATTGACCTATATATATTAATTTTTTAACATAATGAACAGTAGCCGCCCTCTATCTTGCGTTGCCCATCACTGTGATAGTATTGTTTTTTATATCTTGGCTGTTGCTAGTTTCCCAAAAGTCTCTTCTGGCCGCGTGGTTGTGCTGTCTTGTTCGATTTCCCAGAACTCGGGTTCGACTCCTGTTGTGCTGACTTGGTCCTATGCATTTTTGTTAAATTTTCTTTACGCCCCTGTTGAGTTTGTGTTGTAGCTTTTTGTTGGAGCAGTATGTAAATAAACATAAGCGTAACCCTTATGAATTTTGCCCCTGCATATGGAAACCTAGCCTAGCTTTAGAAACCAATATTGTATAGACGATACAACGATAAGAATCGTTTCGAACATTATTTACAAAACAAAATCACAAGGTGCGCAACGCTCGCCCGGAATGAACAATACTTATAATTAATTAACAAATTTGTTGAGAAATGACAACTTTTCTCCCATTTATATGTCCCACAAGCGCAATTGGATTACGAATGCAATCCAACTCAATTGGATTACAAATGCAATCCAACATTGTTGTTTCCCAAAATTGTTGTTGATGGCTTAGATATGGTATGTTCGGTGTGGATATAGCATAGAAAATTCTTGAACACCTAAAGAAGTTGATCATGTCCACATAATCAACCGCATTCTTTGATTTGGGTCAAGTTGAAAGCAAATATTGTGTTTATCACCTGGAATCAAGTCCATATCTACAAACGCTCATTAGACAAACATAAGTACATCGAAAACGACATAATACAGATCAAAATGACAAAATCGCCAAAATTCCTAACTAGTTATGTGTTGATCATTGGTTTTAACTTGTTGTTTAGGTGACCTGTATCTTTGGTTGTTGTATCTTCGGGGTTCAAATGCTTTGCCTATTAATTTTCTCATCTAGGGACAATTAGCAATCAAATGTCCAACCTCATTACATTCAAATCATGACCTCCACTCCTCATAGTACTGAGGTTCATACGTGACTATCTAGAGCTACACTAAGAATATATGGGGCTACAACTTCCTTGTGAGCTTCTAAATCGAGAGGTACTTGGATATGAATCATAATCAGATGATGTTGGTGAAAAATTTCTTTGATGTTTTTGATAAGAATGTCTCATCTGATCAGTACCTTTCGATTTGACAGGCTTAATTTCTTTGATCTTAGGACCCTTTTTGGTTTTTCCCATATTGGTTCTTTTGATTCACATGTTTGGTGAGTTTGTGTTCTACTTGTTTCTTCTGAGCAACAAGTTTTCTCATCTGAGATTTGAAAACTGGTAGTTCCTCAAAAACATACTTAATTAAAGATTGATCAAATTTCCAACAGGAAACCTTTTATCAGAAAACAATTTGTTAGATCCCACCAACATGTTTAGCCCTTCTGTGACTTCTGGGAAACTAAAAGTGCTTCTTTTCCTGCTAAGGTTAACACAAAAGGTGATTTTCAATAGAACTATGTAATCCTGATTAAGTCTTCTCGATTTCTTGGGATTCTTTATCAGAATCCTCTAGGTCCTCCTGTGGTACAGTCTTTAGTTTCAATTTCACTTTCTGTCTATTTATAGAACGTGTAATGTAACCAAGTCCTTGATTTTCCT
Source organism: Ambrosia artemisiifolia (assembly GCA_032199755.1). NCBI lineage: Eukaryota > Viridiplantae > Streptophyta > Magnoliopsida > Asterales > Asteraceae > Ambrosia > Ambrosia artemisiifolia. The sequence continues at coordinate 42,601,885 of CM063521.1, read as the reverse complement.
TTTTCAAAGGTTGATTCTCAATATCAATATCATTATCATTATCTATCACATACCTTGCCAATTTAAAACCATCTAACTTATGTTTGGCTTTAATAATCAGATCTTGCTTGCGTTATTTCTTTCTTCATTTCCTCATGTGTTTTAGAATGCTCAGAATTTTCTTTCTTTAAAAATTCATTTAAGTTTTTAAAATCTATTTCATTTTATCTCAAAACTTCATTAAGGTTACGCAATTAGCAAGATTGCAAGTAAGAGTCTGTTGGTTTTCTGACGATATTTCAATCTTACCTTGAAGTTCGACATAGTTAGAACAGCTAAACCTGGAATATCTATTCGCAATAGACTTAGTTCCCTATATGAATTTAACTCCAACTTCAAGATTTTGATCATCAGCATCTTCCTCTTCTGATTCACTGCTTCTAGAAGTTGAACATTTTGCATTAGTTCTGTTGGTTTCTTCATAACTTCGTTCAGGGTCTTGTTCACTTGCTGATGACTCACTATCTGCATCAGTACTCTCTTCGGATGTTTGAGCACTCTCTGATGCTTCTCCTAATTCTACAATCTTTATTCGTTGAGAGAAACATGTTATTTCCCCATTATCACCTCCCATAAGTTGTGTTTTTCGGTCAAAACCCTTCTCAACATGCATAATCAATACACTTGTTGCATTAGTGTTTGCTGGAACAGAGTAAATTGTAGGAGTAACCAAAACCACAACATATTTTTTATTGGTTTGAACATCCTTACGTTGTCTGGTTTGAATCAGTTGACTTTGGCTAGCATCTGACATTGACTTCCTCTCCGGATGGGCCCACAGAATACATTCGGAAATCCCCTGTTGTTGTCGTTGTTGAACTGGTTGGGTGTTTATAGAAGACGCGAAAGCCCACGAAAGTCAAACTTCGGTCAAAGACGGTTCACAAGAACGGTTTTTCTTTTTTAAATCAAACTTGGTCAACGAAAGTCAACTTTGGTCAACGAAAGTCAACTTTGGTCAACAAAAGTCAAACTCTAGTCAATTCAGAATTTTGATATTTCTTTAAGTAAAACTTGGTCAACGAAAGTCAAACTACAGTCAATTCAGAATTTTTATATATTTTTTTGTCAAAAAGGGAAGACTAGGTTTGCCACTCATGTGTACTGTAGCACGATTGGCTAGGCTAGTCGTGTGTACTGTAGCACGATTGGATAAGATAGTCGTGTGTACTGTAGCACGATTGGCTAAGCTAGTCATGTGTACTGTAGCACGATTGACTAGGCTAGTCATGTGTACTGTAGCACAATTGGGTAAGCTAGTCGTGTCTACTAAAACCCAATCGTGTCCTGCAGAGCTGTTGGCTTGTTCTTCATGAAAATCAGCGGTTTTGCTTAAATCTCTCTAAAAAAATGACGTGTTTGATGATTAGATGATTAGGAAAGTTTCCAAAACACTTTTGGAGCAAAACCCAATAAAAAACTCATGCTTTTAACTACAAAATACTATCCAAATAAATGAAAAAGCGGGTTTTGTAAAGATGGCTTTCAGACTTTCAATGTCACATTCAGATTTGAAAACACAACTATTTTAATAAGTTTTTGTTATAAAAACACCTGTGATACGAGCCTTGGCTCTGATACCGCTTGTAGGACCGTCTCAGATGATCCGAATATCACGGGTTTGACACGACAAGAGTGCGGAATCCTCGTGTCATGGTTTAAGCAACAAATAACAATAAACACACAAAAACGAGTTGCTCGGATCTGGTTTTCAATGATAAAGATTATATTAAACAGGGCTCGAATGTTATAAATACAATTTAATCATAAAACACCAAGTTTTCTCTCTAAATGAACAACTAAATGATTTGGGCATGCAAGTTTGGTATTTATACTAGGAGCCACCCGCCCTAGTTCTTAGGGGCGACTGGCTACAATAAAGGCGTGTAGGTTAGCAAAACCAGTCGTGTATAATGACTCAGTCGCCCACAATAATTGCCAAAATGCCCTTAAACATATTTACGAGCTATAAAACACTCGATTAGCCTAGCCAACGACCTATCACTAGTCAGGGACATACAAATAATGCACTTAGAGTCTCCCCCTTGGACCTACCTAGAGATTTACAAACTTAGGGTTGTTTGATTGATTAAGTGTTGAATCATTAAGAGCTTTGAATGGTTAAGAGGCTCCGAATCTCTGAATGATTAAGCGCTGAATGGTTCAGCTATGCATCAACTCTGAATGGTTCAGCTCTTAACCATTTCATTCAGAGTCTTTTTTGGGTTGAAACAAACAGTCTAAATGCTGAACCATTCAGAGTTGAATGGTTCAGAGCCTCATTAAGAGACTACCAAACAGGTCCTTAGCCTATCACCTAGCTAGGGACACACACGAAGTGTATTAACATTAACTAGTGACAACCCCAGTTTAAAGGCGAAATCAATAAACCGTGTATTTGATAGTCATATGAATCATAAGGAAATGAACAATAAACACAAGGAATGATTCACACCAAAATTCGGCAACATTTCGTTATCTTGAAAATAAGATTGTAAAGGTTGTAAGGAGTAATGACTAAGCGTCATATTTATTGGCTTGAGACATATGTCTGAAGCCTTTCAGGCGTATGTCTCTCCTATGCCTACGGGTGCACACGTAATTATAGCTTGCGGTGCATGAGAACCTATGTGAATACCATGGTTTGAGTTGAATGTTTGTATTCTTGTTAACCTTTTGATTCGACATTAGTAATTTGACCAAATGACATTAGTAATTTGGCCATTATTTGGTACGAATGCTAATTGTTTAGGGTGGTCTCGGGTGCCCCCTATGATGCATTGACTCGCCATTCATGCGGAATGTCTAGAGTATCTTTCCCTCTTTTACCTTATTCGATAATATATGAGGTCACTGGTGACAAAATTGACCATCTATCTTGGTCGGATTATTCTTTGGTCTTTTGGAAATTCCTACCTATTAGGTAATGTCGTGTAAGTCAAGAAAAAATCACCCGACTTGTTAATGTAGTGATTGCAGAATCGGCGTTCTAGAATTATCAGTCTACCAAAGATGGATGTGGTCTTTAGTTTAGCACATGTTATTATGTGTCCCTGTTCTCTTGATTTTTCTAAGATCCTTGAAGATTTCTATAAATCTTGTTGGACTAAAATCGTAAGCCTCGAAGAAGATTCTCTGCTTATCCCCTCTAGTTGTCTAGTAACATCTAGAATCCTTTGTGTGTGTACAATTAATGATTGTACCTTTAGCACAACCCGGTGAATTGTCGAATAGTTTAAGCATAATTGTTCACCTTCAGTGATGAACTGCTATAAAGGAGAAACCTTGCTTACCTCAACATCTTTGTACTTTTATCTCCTTTATGATCTTGACATCATTGGCGATGGTCATTCGTAATATTCTGTGAACTTTTCTTATCATTCTAACGCCTGGAAATTTCTAGATAAAAAAAGCATTGGTTGCTTGAGACCATAACTTATTTATCTTTAAATGATGGTCTTTCGTTTAGTTCCTCGTAATTAAGGTAATCTGTATGTTGTTCCCTTGGTCTATGAGTAGTCTTGACTCATTCTCTTCGCAATCTTTCCTTATTGATTCTTTAGTACTCAAATGATAAAATGACTTTGGATCATATGTATATAAACTGAATAATAGGGACGTCCAGGCTATAATAACTGAATAACTAGTTTTTGTATAAGACTTAATACAAGGTTTAATGAGGAAGTTTCCTAGAGATATTTGAAAATCAAATTGTCAAAAGTTATGTTATATTGATTCTATACACGAAGTTTTAATGGCCCAAATTTTCATGATAAATTGGTTGTCACGAATTACGTCGTTTTAAGTAATGTTTTCTTAAGAAATATGAGTAAAAGTGGCCAACATGTAAGATGGCTAAGGTTTTAAAAAATTTATGTAAATAATCCTTGGAGATCTACATAAGATGCTATATGGCTCAATGTGTAAGTCATTGAGATTCAAACACTATAATAGGATTTGGAAATTTTATAAACCCTCAGTTTATTTTAAAAATCCTATGGTCGTATTGTTTCGTATAGAGTCCGTGTTCCATTGTCAATTCTTTTGGTCATTAAAATTCTTTGTATGGGTCTGATGATGGTTTACTCATGTTCATTACACAACGCGTTGCTTGTGTTAAACTTGAGCCCCTATAGACCAAGATACTTATGTGAACCCACTGTTCATTTCTATCAAGGCATGATGCTGAAATGGAACCTGTTCTATCTTTCTAGTGTTGTCTCCCCTAGCGAGTTTGGCACATGCGTATCAGTGGTGATAGAGAAATCTTGGTGTTAAAGGTTTGGGATGTTAACTGGTGCCAGGAAGCTTGAAAATTATCACAAGAATATGCTAGTTATGGGATTTCTACATCTTGAAACTTTTGTCCTAAAGTTTCGCCATGATAGTTTCGTGAGGTTTAAAGAAACGTATTAACTTTTTATCCTATACCAGACCGTCTTTGGTTTGATTCGTATGGCTTTACGAATCTGAAACTAATAAAATGCACAGCGTTCTGTATGAACTGTGATTAGATACTAACACCCTTTTCTTCCGAAATGTGCGTGTTGATTTTTTTGAAAATTTCAGTACGCTATGATTTAAAATGGTAAGAACTATATATTTTGGAAAATATATATAATTTATATGAGTATATATTTTTCTTGTTGGACAAAGAAAATTACTATACACGTGTTTTGCTATAATGTATATATGTAACTAAGTCATAAATTTTTGGGTCCAGGAAATCATGATATGATTATTTTATGTACTTATTTGAAGTAAAAGCAACGAGGTAATAACTAGGGGACCTCGAATGTTAAAATATATATTCAACATTTTATTCATGAAAATTCAATATCGTGTATATATATATATATTGAGACATATAACTTGTAATATTCTCAACAAGATACATAGGACATGTCAAAGTGACCTTTCCAATAGAAAGCGGTGAATGATGTATTTTCCCTTTTCAAATTTCACTGATTGAATGCATCGAAAATTCTGGAAAATCTGAGGTGTGAAATTTCTTTAACGAGTTAGGGACGTAAAGCTAACTGACTCTAAATCTCTTAGATTCACACCTGTGAATAATCTCGTACTATGATGAGTATGTTTTTACATCTCTTTTCTTCTGACTGTGGATGCTCACAAATCTTTTCTTTGAGAAGATGTTGGTAGACTGGATTTTTAGTTTACTACTTTGACATCCTACCTTTTTGCCACGAAGTTGTGATTGTTTACACAAGTAATCACTCGATGTGCTTATGAAAAGTCCTGGATTCGTGAATATCCATTGTAAGACTTCATTCTTGAACTATCGATTCTTTTTAGTGTTTCTTGTTGCTATCGTTTGTAAAGCAACACCTTGAATTTTGATATGTCGTGTTGCTAAAATTTTGACTTCCTAATGTGACGCCGATAAATTCATTCAGAAATTGGCGATTTGACAAATGATGTACATGGTACCTATCATGCTAGGTGTATTATGAGCTCTTGGTATCTCTGGTTTGTGATCGTGTGGCGCCGGGACCTTAAAGGAACAATAATCTGATCTTAAATCTGAGTTAAGTTTTCTTGTTCGTTAGATATGGAATAATGCGTATATGCTACACTTACCATCTCATATCTTCATCGGTACCAGCATGTTTGTAATTCTTGGTATCTTTGGGTTAGACGCATGATTACAACAGTCGTTAGGCAATGTCAACTTTGTTGACTAGAAGTTGTGAGTACTCGGCCAAGTCAAGGAAGTGCTTGGGGATTTACCCGTTGAGTAAACAACGCCAAGACGAGGTTTTTACAACAATGGTCATTCGACTTGTTTTATTGATAAACATTTCATTGTGTGTTTTGGTATGTGTTTTTGTGAACACGTCTATAATATTTTAGAAAAGGTTCCTAGGGAAGCATTTCAGTCTCTGATTTTGTTTATGGCCAGAATATAGATCTAGTTCCATGATTAGTTAATCTAACTCTGCCTCGACACTACTATTGGTTTGTATCAGTGTCTGTTATTGTATTAATAGCAAGTCCCTACGTAGTTCGGACTTCATGATACATGAAGCATTGGAATCGTGAGGAATTGTTTTTGGTATTTGCTCCAGTATTGGACTCAGTATCTTGCGACTGTGTCTATTCTAGTTTGTATAACCGTCTTTAATTCAGTATCGTTGTTGCACGGAAATCTACGGATTTGTCTTGAGAATTTCACTTAGAAATCTAGGATGTTCTGAGATGCCCTAATTCTCTAATGAAACAAGTGAAATCCCTGAATTCATCTTGAAAAAGTGATCATGGAAGGTTTTTTATAGGGATCCTATTTTGTATTGGATGTTATTATCTTTGCGTTGTATTAGTTTCGTGTCAGTATTCGGTTCAGTACCAGTATTCGTTTTTGGTTTTGATTTTCATTCAGTTTGTGCGGTATTTGTAGCCTTGGAATCATGCAGTTTGTTTTTGGAGATATGTTATTGGAATGGCCTCTAAATATTATGTCTCTATCTGATTCAGCTCGCTTGATCATTTTGTGTTCGTAAATTGGTTTTTCGAAGTGAATTATGGAGTTGTCATAAGTGATTCATTTAGAAACTTGGAATTATCTTATTCCATAGCTAGAATCTTGAAGTTAGAAAATGGTTATCTACATATTACATGGTTGGAAATTTCTCTATTGTATATTTAACATATACTTGATTCATTAAATGACTTGGAATAAGTCTATTTATTCAAGAGAAATTGTACAGCTATATTGGGCAACGATGAGAGGAAGTGTTAGTCTCGATCAATGCACAAGACTCACGTCTATCAGTTGTTCCAATCTCTGTTACATTACTTCGATTTTGACTTCACCTTTTGATGGAGAATATATGACTTGTAACACTAGAAGATTTAACTACATGTCTATGGTATGACTATTAAATCTCTATTGATTGAACGGTTCAGTTTCGATCACTTTCTTGCATGACAATGTAGAGTAGTCGGTGCACCATCTAACATCGCTTGGGACACACTTTTACTTTTCGTATTCCCTTTTTATCTAATTCGTTTGATATCAATCATGCCGGTACGTTGTGAATTTGACAAACTATCGTGACTCTCGAAGTGCCAAGCTCTAGGTGTAGGTTTGAGTGAAGCCTCCCAAATGTAAAATTGATAATTCAATAAGAGCCATTGCGTGCCCTGATTTTGATCATGGTCCTATCACTGAATGGCAATATGGGATACCCATTGCGGAATTGAAATTCCTTCGTTGCATGCATGCAGTGCTTGTCCTTGAGCAATTGTTTTGGTATTCTTATTTAATAATTATTGTGAGCAATAATTGAATTATAGTGTACTCTCCTCCCTAGGAGATGAAGGTTCTGCGTCTATCTTGTTTAGTCAAGACCTAGACGTAGAAGGTATGGTTCCAAACTGCATCCTGAGTTCAAAAATCCAAGTAATCAGTGAATGGCTAAAATTTTCATCTTAATCTAAACTTGGTAAGTAAGGGAAGCTTAGTCCCTGTTAAGTTAGAATAGAAGAGTTCCTAGCTCGTATAGGTCGTGTCACCTACCAACTAAAATTATCGCAAGAGCTTTTAGGTGCTCGTGATGTGTCCCACACATCAAATTTTAAGAGATGCTATCCGACGAGACAATTGTTATTCTGCCTGATGAAATTGAAATTGAAGATAAAATTTTGTTTTGTGAAACAATCTGTAGTGTTTACGGTTGGAAAGTTTAGAAATGTAGGCAGAATAGGATCAAGTTGGTCAAGGTTAGATAGACTTCTAAACATGGTCCAGAGTTTGCATGGGAACAGGAGGATCGTATTAAGCAATATATACCCTCACTCGTTTCAGTCCGGATCAAATTCGGAAGTGGCAAACCAAAAATATCGCGGGACGAAATTTCTTAAACGAGGGGAGACTTTGACATCCGGCTTTTCGGGACATTATTCGTACTAAGTTATTAAACACGAAATATAAACATCTAAAGGCGTATTAGACTTAATGTGATAATTAGAGTCATTGGAAACATTAGCAAATTCCAAAGTGTTATAAAGCTTTTTATTAGTAATTCTAGGAATTATCGTATCGCGGGGCGATAAAATACCCGTACTGGACGTTAGTGACGACTCGGTTAACTTTAAAAAGTCTAGTTTTGACCCGTAATTCTTGTTTTAGCATTAAGTAATATTTTAAGAGTCAAAATATTGGTTAAACTAACAAAAACTCTAGTTGGTAGTTTGTGTGTCGTAATTGGCGAATACTTGCTTATTTTGTCGTTTTAACGCATGTGCGAGACCCGATACAATAGGGAAACCCATGAATTAATTAAAATAGCATAGAAAAATATTCTATAGGTGAAAAGTTAGTTGAAACATACAAAAACGCAGATTTGTGGTTTTTGTCATACAATGCTCGGTACAGCGCGTATGTTCGCTTTTAGCCGACAATTTCAAACTAATGAAGCATCGAACACCTAATATATTGGTTATGAACTAAAAATATAAGTTTTAATGGGTAATAATGATTCATAATTTATTGGGTAAAAAAACAGTTTAGGGTAAATTTTTATAATTTTTATACCCCTAAATCACCTAAAATACCCATGTTTTAATAATAATACACCCAACCCTTATACCCACTTCCCCATTTTCGAATTTTGCTGCTCATAATGCAGCCCTTGCATGTTCACCTCCATCCTAAGCCAATCACACAAGTCTTGGGTTTTAAAAATCATCAACCTCCATATATTATTCGCATAACTCTTCCATTTTTGAGACAAACACTCCAACTCCTCCCTTTCCTTCCTTCTCCCATCTGTGAACCCCTCACCCTCTCTCCTCTTTTTTTTTTGATCACTAAATACTAAGATTAAGGCTCCAAACTTGGTATATCAAGTGTGTTGATTGATTTGGAGTAATAATCTTACAAGAAGATGAAGATTTTAGAGAGAGAAAGTGGTTTGGAGCATCAAAACCCACCATTTTACAAAGTTTCATCAAGGGTAAGATACCTATATAAAAACTTTGTGTAAATCTGATTTGGTTTTAATTTCAACGTATTTCTCAGCAAACAAAATGGTTTTTATAAAGGATTTTATAAAATAAACAATGGAGAAAGGAAAGTGGGTGAAAACGTGTGAAAGGTATGTGTGTATGTGTCGTGTATATGTATATGTATTTATGTTTGTTTGTGTGACTTGAGGATTACTTAAAATCCTTAGATCTAGTGATGGATAATACATGCAAGAGGCTTTTTGTTAAGGAATTGAATATGAGTTTTTCTAACTTTATGAAGATTAGGATGATTAAGGTTAAGGATATGTGAAAATGATGGTTGTTATGTGTCTTAGATGATGAGTATGATGATGAGTGTTACTTGTTTTGTTGATTGTTTATGACTTTATGTTCCATGGAATTGTGTCAAAACAGAAAATAATGGTTAATTTTAAAGGGAAACTAAGAGTGATTATGTGACTATAAAAGTTCTAACATGAAGGCTTGTCTGTGTTTGCAAAAGTTGCCAAAATGTGCATCATTTTAGTGGGTTTTGGTATGTTAAAACTCTTATTTTTGAATCTGATGCAAAACAGGTTTTGAGCATGTTTTTGTACATTATTTTGATGTTCAATAAGACATGTTAAAGTGTCCATAAAGGTCCTATTATAAAACTTAGGTGTCTTTGCAAAATAGTCCCAAAAATTGCACTTTTTGTCGAGTTGTGAACGACTGAAATGACCATTTTCAGGTCTGATGTAAAACATATTATTTGGTGTGAAAATGTGTATAAATATCATCATTTTGGAATTATATTATGTTTACCATGGTAATGGAGGTTTACAATGTAAAACTAGGTTGTAAAAGTCGCCAAAAAGTGAGTCTTAAGGCGCGAATTGGCCGTATTACAAAATTGTTTTAGAACAGCAAATTTGGTAATATTTTGTATATTTTATACAGGTCCTAGTGTGAATATTAAGTTCCTAGGATGTTCAAGAGTTTCTATGTGTTGTATGTTGCTTAGATTGCGACTAAATTGTTAAAAATCGCATTACTAGGCGGTAATTAACCAAGCGGATTGACTACGTGTTAGTAGTTGAAGTGTGTTTTAACTTGATCATATAGGTGATATATGATGGCTAATATTATTACGAGGATCAAATTTGTGGAATTTTATTAGATAAATTAGTCGTTTATATGGAAATGGTTAGATTCGCGTATGCGGCGAACTAAAGGTATTAAGGTGTTGAACGTATATTTTGGTTTAAATAGGGTATTTAAATCCAAAAACAATTTAAGACTTGATATGTTATGAACTCATATGATTTCCATAATTATAGACATGTTTATAAGAAGGAATTGTTTCTATGAAAAATGTAGCGTTTTTGTGAAAAACAGCTTTTTATGGAAAACAAGTCTTAAAGGTCACAATTGGTATATTATGTGCGAATAATATGACTATGTGAAACTTGTGTGTGATATTATGGGAATTTTTCATGAAAGTGTGTTAGGTTTTACTAAGTTTAACATGTGAACACTAATTGGATTGCTAGTATGTGTGTGGACATATAACTAAAACCTTAGGGTCAATGTATTCGGACGCGACAAATATTTCCAGGGTCTAAAAATTTAACCATTTGTCATGGTCACCAACGGGTCCTTTGGGTAACGTGTTTTTGAGAAAAACGTAAACCATTTCTAAGTCTTGAAAGTTTGGTGAATAACTTGGGAAAGATTTGTAGTTCGTTTGCTAAAATAGCCCTTCGTGTTTAGGGTATTGTTAGGAACGACTTATGGTTATTTGGACTAATTATTTGCTAAAGTGCTACGCTACGAAGTGAGTTTGACGGCCTTTTTTTTTAAATGTTTTCGAACGTTTTACAATCGGGGGATTAACATGCTTGTATGATGGGTAGACTAGAACTATATGGAACATATGATGGCCTTTGGTAGATGCATGTCGTGTGCGTCTATCCTTTCGAGAGGATACTTCCCTGTAGTTCTTAATCATTAGCTCTAGGTTTAGAGCCGTGGGTTATGTTAGTAGATCTATTGGGTTGACACCCTTTCTCAAGGCAGTCACGTTGCGCCTTAATGGGAGAGCATATTCTATTAAAAGTTCCTCAGGGAACCCGGTTGTGTGCTCAGGGAGGTCAGGTTTGGGAAGAAAAGTTTTGGTTTGATTAAGAGCCTAAGGTTGCGATCATGCTTATATGACCTAGTGAGTCTACTTTGTTCTTAGTTTAGTCAGTACCCGATCATAAATTTTTTAACAATGACATTTTTGGATTTGCTTTAAGAAAACCTGTGAACTCGCCAATTTTATGTTGATATTTTTAAGTATGTTTTTTAGGCACTCGATGCATGAGGTTTTGAAAACAAGATTTGACTCGCCCTGCATATTTGGACATGTTTTTGGGACCTAACTCTTAGGGCTTGGCCCTCATTGTTGAACTATGTATTTCATTTTAAAACTTAAATCTTGGTCAAACAATGTGTTTACTTTTTATTATTTATGGGAAAACTAAACTTGTTTTACTAGAGGATTTCAAGTAAAATGTCCATTATGTGTTCATTGTACGATTGCTAAATATTTATATGGTAACAACTTTCGTTACCGCATGACAAGTCTTCTGCTGTGCATGTCGGGGTGTGACATATAGTTCTAATTAGGTTATTTAAAATGAAATCGTGTCGAGTGGTAAGTGTTTCAAACTTTTCTCGAATTAAGTAAAATTAGTTTTTTCTAAAGTTGCACGACTCGCCTCATGCAAATAAATATTAAAGCAAATCCTAATAGAAATCGATATTATAGTGTCATCCTTAATTGGAGATACTCAAACCATATCAAGTACCCTTTGTGTTAGTGCTTAACCATGCACAAGGTTCATGATTTGGATGCAAGGTGAGATCACGTTTTCAACTCAGTCGGACTGTAATCACACTTCTCATTTAAGGATCGATATCACTTAAAAGGGTTTAAGTGGGAACGGTTGGGGTTAAACGTACCAATGCTTTACTACACTCACTTGTCAATGACCCAAAACAAGAGTTGTATAGAGACACAATTGGTAATCGTTACCTACCTATGTAATAAATATGAGGTGAAAAGTGCTTAGCCATTCATATAGATAATAAAACTCGATAAGTCAAAACTTATATGTCCTAAAGTCTTTCTTTTACGATAAACCTAACAAGCACAAATATTTTCGATGTAGTTGGATAATAGTTGATAATATTATGAATATTATTGTAATATACATTAAAGATGTCCATAGCAACAAGAAATTCAAAGTGTTTTTAATGGCATCAATGCTTTTGAGATTATGTAAGAGTTGAGGATATTTTAACCTCAACATATGGACACATGCCTTTATATGGCATGGTGTGAGTTTATCTCTCAATGCCCTAATGTCTAAGGAGTATCTTGCACATGCTTAGAGGATTTGGAGCTGTTAGAGAACAATCCAAAACGGTATTAGAATCTTTCTTAGTCTGTAGTGTTGTCAACAAAGTTGTTGCTAACAATGTATTTTAGATAAATGCCCAAAAAGATGTCAATAAATGAAAAGCAAGATAACATTGTTCAAAGCAAGGACAAAGGCAAGTCTATTTAAGAAGAGTCCTAAAGGTAAATTACCAAACTATGAGTTTAGACTTTAATGCTGCCCATAATAGCAAAAGTAAGGAATGCTTCAATAGATTTCTATTCTCATTCACATTAAATAAATATATTTTCTCTCTCATTTTCAATCTTACATGGCACTCAAAGAGGCCATCATTCCCCCCTTAGGTGTGTCACATGGCATTATCCTCCTTATTTCCATCCAGTATTTTTCTCTCTTATGTTTCCTCCCAAATTTTAAAATGTTAATAAATTTTATATATGATATTTTTATAAAAAAATACACCAAATTAATGAGCGTTTTATTATATTTCCAACAAGTACCATAGTGCTATACAAAGAACAAAAAAATGACTTTTTTTTTGGGGGGGGGGGGGGTTGTTCATACAGGAAAAAAACACAATGTGTTCAAGTAATTTATTAATCATGTATAGACAAGTTACTACTCATGTTTAAACTAAGATTTATATTTTCATCAAGAGCATAATAGATTAAAACCATTCATTTTCAAACACAAAAAGTCATACCTTCAAGACCACCGCTTCAATCACACCCTAAAATGGTTGTTTTTAACTTTGCTCCTCATCCAAACATAAATCTTCTTTTTAATATACAGTTTCACTCGTATTCACATGATTAAAATTGTTGTTTTCTCATATTATAATACATTATAAATTTCTATGTTACATCATAACACATATGTTATTACTTCATATTACATTTATCTTATAATCTAGTTAAATAATACGTTTATATACATTTTCATTAATTTTTATCACTCCCGCACTCGCAACTACTTTCAAAATTATTAAAAAATAAATGCAGAAAAACTATGTTCCCCCAAATATCCTTAGGTATACTGATGGACAGTAGGCTCTCAATCTCCTTCACTCACAACCCTATCCTACAATGGGAGATTTATTCACAAAGATATGGTAACCCAATATGTATTCTCTTAGTTTTATACCAACAATTCCAGTTACATGTTTTTAAACCAAACACTATAAAAAAAAGTCAAATTAATTGCAATTCATTCAAATTCAATTGAAAAAAAAATGACAAGAACCAAACGACCCTTTATGAATTGATTGAAGAAAAACGAGTTTGATTAATATATTTAAAAGGATTTTTAAAAAATGTATTTGTTTTAATTACAATTATTTTGCTAAAATCTCAAATAATCTAAGACCTAGAATTAAATAAGACTTAGTATAGTATCTGAACAAACAATAACTCGATTATTTTGAACATCCGTCAATGTTATGTATTTTAGTTTACTATATATCTATATATCTATAATCTATAATCTATAATCTATCTATAACTTATAATAAAAGAATTAAACTTTGATGAGGTGGCATTTAATGGAGGCCTCAACCCCTCCTTGAATGTGCCATATGGCATCATGTAGGATTTTTTTAATTTTTGAGTTTTTTTTAATAAATCTATATATAATATAATTATTTTAGGAAAAGATAAGAATTTAAAAACAAAATTAAATTTTCTCTCTAATGTTTCCTCCCATAACTTTTAAACGTTAATATCTTTTATATACGAGATTTTTTAAAGAAAAAAATTACACCAAATTAACGAGCGTTTTATTATCTTTCCAACGAGTATCATAGTGCTATATAAAAAACGGAGAAAAAAAACAACTATTTTTGTGGGGTTTTGTTTTCAAATATATTTTACCCTACTAATAAATCACAAACGACAAACATAACTTCATAGGCAGAGATTCTTTTTTTTATATTTGAATATGATAACTTATGGCAGAAATTTGTTTAAAATAAATAATAATAATAATATTATTATTATTATTATTATTATTATTCATTAATCATGTATTGGCAAAGCATTAATTATATTGTCATATTAGATATTTTATTATGTTATATTAGATATTTCAACCCCGGGACACTCCCGGGATAAAAGCTAGTATATATATATAAAAGAAAGCATATATGCCCATTGAGAGTGCCACGTGGCTTAATAATTGAGTGTTTTTGGTGTTTTTGAGTATTTTTCTAAATTTATCTCTCTATCTCTTAATTCTCAATTACTAAAATTAAATTGAGTTATTTTAGGAAAAAAGAATTTAAAAACAAATTTAAATTTTTCTCTCTTATCTTCCTCTCATAATTTTTAATCATAAATATCTTTTATATTCGAGATTTTTTAAATAAAAAAATTACACCAAATTAACGAGCGTTTTATTATCTTTCCAACGAGTACCATAGTGCTATATAAAAACGAAAAAAAAACGACTATTTTTTGTGGGGTTATATTCATACAGAAAAAAACATAAAGTGTTCAGGTTATTCATTAATCAAATTGTAACATATTTTAATTTACGTGAAGATGATTATATGTTGAAGGTTATCCTTTTAATACTTTATTATTTTTAATATGGTTTATGCTTTTTATTTTTTTAACTTTTTAAATAAATGTTTTTAACTAAGATTGATTATGTTTAAGTTATTTACTCTTTTCGTGATTTGAGTTTTCTTTTTTTTTTTATCATTTTTTATTAAATCATATTAAATTTTTTAACCCCGGGACCTTCCCGGGGTAATCGGCTAGTGATTTATATTTAAACACGTCTTATAATTAACTTTTTAATTGATGTCATATTTTTTTATTTTGGAAATTAAATACATCATGTAACTAAAAATATGACCCATATCTCAAGGTGCAATGTTACATTAGTAATCTTGGATAAGTTACGGTAATTTTCAAGAAATCTTTACGTAATTTGAAGAAAATAAAAGGAAAAGTTTTTTTTTCTAGAAACCTTCAAATCAAATCAAAATATATACATTGCGACAGCCATCAATGCCATATCACTAATGAGGGACACTTTCATTGTAATTTCGAGGTGACTTGCCTCCATCATGGAATCAGCTGAAGACGAACAGGCGATGAAGACGAACAGGCGAGAACGGGAGGAAGGAAGAAGACAACCAGATCTGCAGAACCTTAATGACCTAAGAGATAGAATCCAGAGAGAAAGAAGATTTGTTCAAGAAGGAAGATACAAAGACTATGGAAGCAGGGCACAAAAAAGATTCAGTGAAAACAGAGAGAAGGGTGTGACTCTCTATATCTCAGGATTGCCTGAGAGGTGTACAAGTCAGGAACTATGGTGCAACTTTCTGGACTTCTCGAACATGGTCGACGCCTATGTTCCGGTTAAGAAAGATAGCAGGGGTAGAGGGTTTGGTTTTCTCAGGTTCAGTCCGGTGGATAATGTTGACAACCTTATTCAGCAGGTTATTCAAGTTAAGGTTAATGGAAAAAGAATTTATGCAAATGTTTCAAGATTCACTAGAGAAGAAAAACCTAACGGACAACGAAGACATACGGCTATCAATGGTCATCCGGTGGGACCAAGGATACAAACCTACAATACTGAAAGGTCGTTTCAGCCACCAAGGGCCTGGAACAATGATGGTCAAAACATTGGAGTGATACCACCGGCCACCAACTCAAGAAACAATACATGGAGATACACTGAGAAATTGCTGAATATCGACAGTGAAATTGGCAAAGAGACACAATTATCATCATTGATGGGTAGAACTTTACTTATCCAGACCAAGAATCTTGAAATACTAGACGAGCTCAGATCAATCTTGCGACCTTGGATGTCTGCCTCAACAAAGGTACGATATGTAGGAGGTCTTTATGCTTTATTAACTTTCCAATCAGCAGAAGAATCCAAGCTGTTCCTGGATAATAAATCTAAAGGCTGGGAGGACTTTCTGGTAAGTACTGAAGTATGGAATGGACAAGATGTCCATTGCGAAAGAATTGCATGGATTAATATCAGAGGCATTCCATTAAGTGCATGGGGTGCTAAAACGTCCAATCAAATCGCACAGGTGTTCGGTAAAGTGGTGTTTCAGTCCAATGCCGATGTATTCGACGTAGATTTCTCCTTTGACAGAATAGCTATACTCGTTAAAAGTGGCGATAGAATTAACAAGAAGCTGAAAGTTAGATCCAACGGCAAAGTTTTTGAAGTATGGGTCGACGAAGTTATGCAACAGTGGGCACCAAACTGTATACAGGAGCTGGATAATCTGAAAAAAGAGAAGGGTGATACAGATTCACCGGAAAAGGAGTCGGACTCAATGGATGGAAACCATAACGGCAGGGAAGTCGAAAAGCCAATAGAAGTTATTGTGTTGGATACCTTGGGAAACGAAATGACACAAAAGCTGAATAATCAAGGTTCGGAGGGCGGAAAAGTTCGGGGGAAAACTGGAAATATTAATTGCGGTGGGGGAATGTATGATATGTCAAAGGATAACATCAGATCACCACCTAAATCTTCGGAGTTTACTGGTTCTATCCCTATGACCACACCTGGCCCACATGTCAAAACAAATGAAAAAAATAAGGACCCGTGCATTAAAAACCATTTGGCCCATATTTTGAAAGAGATCCAAGACCCGGAGCCTAATAAGGAGGAGCCCACTAAAAATATATTGGAGAAAAAGAAGAAAGGAAAAAAAGTCCCAGACCTAAACCTTGAGGCACCGATGTTTAAAGAAAGAAAGAAGAAGAAGCCTTTTTTGAAAGTCAGGAAAGAGGCGGAAAAAAATAGAATACGAAGACAGATGCTCAGAGATGAGGATGACTTCTCTCAGTATGACGACTTTATCCGAGATGGGCAGGTTAATAGACTTTGGGAAGAAAACGATTCAGATGAGGAAGTTTGGTCCGAAGACTGTGAATCTGTTGAGGTTCAGAGCTCCAATCATTCGGTGTCTTCGGATTCGGTTGTGGCAGAATCAAAGGAAACAATTGCAGTTGGGTCAAAAATTGGGATTAATCTGGTTGGATTTGAAGGAATGGTCGAAGGATCCATAAGGCAAGAGGAGGAACATGGTGCCCAATGAATATGTTAACCACTAATATCAGGGGGGCGGCCAAGCCGGCGAAAGCCGCTTGGATTAGGAGAATCAAGAAGGAGCATGATGTTATGTTTATTGCAATTCAAGAAACACATCTCGCAAACATTACGGACGACCAGATTAAGAGATTTTGGGACAATTCCCAGATGGAAAAGGCGGTATCTAATACGATGGGCAGAGCTGGGGGCCTTCTTTCATTGTGGAATTCGCAAATTTTCAGGTCTAACATCATTATTTCAAAACATCATTTCTTACTTGTTAGTGGTTATATTTCAGGCCACGACGGAGAGTTCTTCATTGTTAATGTTCATGCACCAAATGATGAGACAAAAAGGAAGGAACTTTGGGATGAGCTTCTCGAGATGAGAAATTCTTATGACGGGTTTTTTGTTTTTCTGGGGGACTTTAACGAGGTCAGAAGTGAAGAGGAAAGAATGAACTCGGTTTTTAGTCCTAGTGGGGCGCTTGCTTTCAATAATTTTATTGCCGCCGCTGGTTTAGTCGAATTCAATATGGGGGGCGCAAAACATACTTATATCTCCGATGATGGGGCAAAGTCTAGTAAAATCGATCGCATTCTTGTATGCGATAAGTTTGTCGATAAATGGCCGAATGCTCGTACTATTGCTCTCCCTCGAGAGAAAAGGCTGGACCACCGACCCTTGGTTCTTTCGGTGATTTCCTGTAACTATGGTCCCACGCCATTTAGGTTTTTTAACACTTGGTTGCAGGATGAAGAACTGACACAGGTTGTTAAAGATGTTTTTGCTAATAACGTCGA
The DNA here is from genome assembly GCA_032199755.1 of Ambrosia artemisiifolia. Lineage (NCBI taxonomy): Eukaryota > Viridiplantae > Streptophyta > Magnoliopsida > Asterales > Asteraceae > Ambrosia > Ambrosia artemisiifolia. Next base: position 42,583,548 of record CM063521.1, on the reverse strand, counting down.
AGATGTTACTAAAGGAAAGACACTAGCTGTATGCCTACAAAATCTCAAAGTAAAGATCAAAGAGTGGCGTTGCAAAAGAAAAAAAGAGGAGGAGGAAGGTATTATTAAAGCCAAAGAAGACATTCAGAAACTGGAATTGGTGGCCGAAACAAGACCTTTAGACACGGGAGAAAAGAAGATAAGAATTGAAGCCTTGGGCAAAGTTGCAAAGTGGGAGAATGATAGAGCCGAGGATATCCGTCTCAAGTCAAGAGCGGTATGGCTAAAAAGTGGTGATGAAAATTCGAAGATATTCCATAAAGTGGCAAATAGTAATGTTGTTAAGAACCGAGTTAATGGGGTTTTCGTTGGAAATAACTGGGTTGTCGATCCACCAAAAGTCAAGGAGTCATTTCAAGAATTCTTTAAATCGAGATTTGAGGAGAAAATAGAAGGTAGACCCCGTATCATTGCGGATGGTTTCAAGAAAATTTCTGACTTTCAAAGTGAATTGCTAATCAGTAAATTTTCGAAAGAAGAAGTTAAGAATGCCGTGTGGGAGTGTGACAATGAAAAAGCACCCGGGCCCGATGGGTTTACTTTCGCCTTTATCAAAAAGTTTTGGGGTGAATTTGAACCTTTGTTTCTGAATACAGTAGAGGAATTCCATACTCATGGATCCATTTGTCACGCTAGTGGGTCGTCTTTCATCTCATTGATTCCTAAAGTTGCTGATCCGAAAGTGCATAATGACTTTAGACCCATCTCGCTTATTGGGGTGGTGCAAAAGGTTATCTCAAAGATTCTTGTTAACCGATTGGGGATGGTCATGGATGATTTGATCTCGCCTACTCAATCGGCTTTTCTAGGTGGGAGAAACATTGTTGACGGGCCATTAATTCTAAATGAGATTTGTGCGTGGGCCAAAAAATATAAAAAACCGGTGTCATTGTTTAAAGTGGACTTCAATAAAGCGTATGACACATTAAACTGGAAGTTCTTGATCACTGTGTTAACACATATGAATTTCCCGACTAAGTGGAGGTGTTGGATCATGGGAATTCTATATTCACAATCATCGATGGTGCTTGTTAACGGGTCAAATACAGGTAGTTTTGGTGTGCACAGGGGCCTTCGTCAAGGAGACCCGTTATCCCCCTTTCTGTTTATATTGGCAATGGAGGCCTTACATGTCATTATGGAGAAGGCAAGACTCAATGGATTATTCGGTGGTTTAGCATTACCGAACGGTGGGCCAATTATTTCACATTTGTTTTATGCTGATGATGTTGTTTTTGTAGGCGAAGGAAATGTGGAGGAAGCCAGGAATCTTAAAAGAATTCTGAGATGCTTTCAATTAGCATCCGGGCTCCAAATTAATAACTCAAAAAGTAAGGTGTATGGAGTGGCGTTAGAAGACTCTCAACTGTCCAATGCTGCCTCTTATTTGAAATGTGAGGCTCAACCCTTACCTTTCAAGTACCTTGGTATGCTTGTCGGTGCAAACATGAATAGGGTATCCAACTGGAAACCGGTTATTGATAGATTTAATTCAAGACTGTCTCGATGGAAAGCGAAGTGTTTGTCATTTGCGGGTAGGGTCCTCCTTGCAAAAGCGGTTCTCGGTAATCTTCCAACCTATTTTCTGTCCTTGTATAAAGCACCATTGAAGGTAATTAATACCTTAGAAGGCATTCGAAGAAAGTTCATCTGGGGTGGCGGTTCTAACAGTAAAAAAATTAGATGGGCGGGCTGGGAAAAGCTGATGGCAGCCAAAAAGTATGGTGGGTTGGGTGTGGGGGGTCTAAGAGAGGCCAACTTGGCTCTACTTATCAAATGGTGGTGGCGTTTTAGGGAAGACGGGGAACATTTATGGGTTAAGACTATTCGGGCAATACATGGTAATAGATGGGTCAACGGGATCATTCCAGTGAATAAGCATATCACCGGGGTGTGGAAAAACATTGGGGGTGTGGGCTCAGATCTTATAAAAAAGAATATTGACATCAACAAAAAATTAGTATGCAAAGTGGGCAATGGGGAAAAATGTAGATTTTGGGAAGATATTTGGCTACTCCAGCAAAGTCTTAAGGAAACATATCCACTGGCGTACAAGTTAGCTGGAAATAAAGGCTCAATGGTCTCGGATAATTATAGTTGGCTGGGAGCAGGCATCGTGTGGTTTTGGAATTGGAAAAATCACCCGACAGATTGTGATGGCTGGATGCAGTCCCTTAACCTCATAAAATTGCTGAGAGACACCAAAATGAAGAGGGGGGTTGACAGCTGGGTATGGGCTGCCAAAGACGGAGAATTTTTTTTGGTCAAGCATGTTTCGAATGATCTTCTGGATGCTACGGTTGGAACTCTAGTGGCCAGCAAAATGATTTGGTGCAACTGGGCAATACCTAAGGCTAACATGTTCGTTTGGAAGACCTTAGCTGGGAGGATACCAACTAGAGTAGAACTTGATAAACGAGGAGTCAACGTGGGTGGCAACCTGTGTCCTTGCTGTGGTATTGAGGCTGAAACTGTAGAACACGTGCTTCTTGAATGTATTATGGCAAGATCGATTTGGTGGTCTATTGGGGCTTGGTTGAAAGAAAAAACATTATCAAACGCCTCTTCTGTCTTTGAAGTGTTATCACAAGTCAAACAAATGCAGGTGAATAAGATTCAAAAGAAAGCAGCCCTAGCAATCATCTTGGCGACTTTCTGGAAAATTTGGACACATCGAAATGAAAGGGTGTTCAAAGGAAAGCCACTATCATTTGGAAAAATAGTAGAAGAAATTAAAGAAAACACCTTCTTATGGATGAAATTCAGAACGAAAGTGGAGATTCCCGACTTACAAGTTTGGTTGGAAGACGGTATTTTTACAATCAAAATGTAATTGGAGTGGGTATCCTGGAATCTTTTAAGGGGTTGGGTTATAGCTTAGTATTCTTGGTGTGCGTGTGTTTTTTGGTGAATATGGATGCCAGGAGGGGGGGGGGGGGGGTTGCGTGTGTTTTGGCGTGAGTTTCGGTTTTGGGCTATGGTTCAGTTATGCATATGTAGTCTATCCTGGCCATCCATAGTCGTTTCGTGTTATTGTTTCGCTTCGTGTTCATTTTTCATTTCTAAGGGTATTACAGGAATATAGCTGAAACGGTTGGTGAAAAAGCAGGGGTAAAAAAAAAAAAAAAAAAAAAAAAAAAAAAAAGTAGAATAAGTGGACTGTTTAAGAGGAAGCGGACTGATTGGGTCAGCAATAAGGGCACAGTGCTGATTCAGTCCGTCAATTTTGAGTGGTTTTAGATATGAACGTCTCATCGTATGGCACAATAATAAATTGGAGAACAGGTCATTGATGATACTTGGAGAAAAGGCCCTTTGTTCAGTTACCTGTTGAAGGCTGCTATGGTTTTAACCGGCAGTATGCATGTTGTTTCAAGAATACAGTTTATGTGTTAATTATAATTGCTTGGTGTGCGTGTGTATCTTGGTGGATATGTCAGCCTGGGGGGGGTATAGAGTAGCGCCAAGTGTGTGTTTTGGCGTGAGTTTGGGTTGAGTATAAATGGGTATATTGTGCGTCTTTGTCGCTACTCTCCCTGGCTGCGTAATCTTTTCGCGTAATTTCGTTTTCGTGTTGTGTGTGTATCTTTGTTTATTCTAGGGGATTGGGTTCACTGCAAATGTTTGACTCTGGATTGGGCTCATAATTTGGATGCTGGTCTTTGATAGGCTTATACACAGGTTGTATACGCCAAATTATGTCAGTGGTATATCTGGAAGATTGGAAAGTCAGTCCGAGGCAAGCTCCTGTTTTTGGCAGATTATGTAAAGGATTTAAACACACTTTGGCACTGCGTTATACAAGTTTGCTGTTCGAAGGTATTTATTTTGGTTATCACACACCGAGAAAAGGGCTAATCGAGGATTATTATTGCTGCACACAATTGTCGAAGCTGGAACGTTCTGCAGGAAGCCTCGTCGCTGCAGAATTTGTTAATGCAGCAGTGCAGGAAGTTCCGTGGCTGCAGTTATGCTATGAATGAATGAAAACAGACAATCGGTTAGCTGCTGCAGGAATTTTGGCAGCCCACTTAATGTACAGATTCTGTAGATCGGAGTTATGGTGCAGAGATGTGGGTCAGTCGTACTCGGCCAGCCTATGCAGGGTTGGGCTAAGTTTTTCTCAAGAGCATAATGGATTTTTGCAATTTTTTGGGTGCGCAGCGACTTCGAAGCTCGGGGTGCGCAATGATCAGTCAACCAAGTTTCATGTGCAGTATCTAATATATATTTTGGGTGTGCAGATTCGGGGATCACAATCCGCATTTGGAAATGAAAGAACTTGTTCTTCGTTTGGCGAATGTTAGCTTATTGTACTAGTTTACTTTTTGGGTTCTTGTTTGTTTCCTTTTTTTTCGGTTTTCTAACCTCTGGTTAGGAAAGTTTGTACCTGTACTGTTATGTTTGCGTATGGTATAATATGGTCTCCTTCTCCGTTAAAAAAAAAAAAAAAAATTTCGAGGTGACTTCATTTAAACTCATGTTATAGGAAATCAGTATGTAAAAGAAGATTAGATATTTTAATTGTAATAAAATTAAATTGAGTCAATATCGATCAACATGGATAACTAAGTTTTTGTTTGTTTTTTCTAAGGAAAAAGTTTTGCAGTCTGCGGAGCACACCTGCAGAAGAAGAGGTGGACTAAACCTCTGCAGTCTGCAAGAAAATATTGTTTATTTTTTAACTTCTGTATGCTGCTTAAATAAACTGAATTTAAATATATAAACTGATTTTTTTAAATCAAAATGCTTCGTAAACAACTAATATCAACAAGCATATATACTCACAAACATGTACAAATAACAAAATCATCATTTCTGTTGATCAACATTCAATTCCATCATCTAAACAAACACACAAAAAAGTATACATATAGTAGCAACTATACTCACAAACAAACACATAAACAAAAAAGTATACATACAATTACAAGTAAACACAAAAACGTATACATACAGTAACAAGTATACTCACAAACAAACACACAAACTTTGGTTAAACCCATCATCTAACAAGTATACAGTCAAACCTATCATCAAAACAAGGTAAAAGATTTTAAAAACAATGAAAATTTAAAAAAAAATCAGATTAAACATGAACAGTGAAATACGATTAAACAATAAATAAGACCACCCATAGTGGCATACTAAATGGGCGTGGAAGGGGCAAATCCGCGCCCCATTCAAGCCCAAACACCTCCCCCCTCTAGGTAAATGGGGCTTGAATTCGGCAAGCGCCAAATATTTAGTGTCGTGAAATTTTTTGGGGCTCCAATCACATCTTGCCAGTTGTCCTTCTCTCTCCTTAACCACCACTTATTATTTTTTTTAATTCTAATTTAATATCTTTATACACACTCACATTACACCACACCACTACAACCCTTATTGTCACACCCTTAAATTTTCACTTGCGGGGTTTTACCACGAGGCGCGTGACACACCAGGATCCCATAGCCACAAGTCACATGAACGACTCTAAATTCCCAAACAATTTAGTTCGTTATTAAAAACCAAGTTTAAAAGTCAACCAAAAGTCTAAGTAATTGCGGAAGCGTAACCAAAACAGTTAAGTAAATTGTTGCGCAAAACAAACGCGCCCAAAACCAAACATATGTAATTAAACAACGAAAATAATTTAAAGTGTTCATAATCCCATAACACATATGATGCATGACCTACTCATGCTCTAATCTAGCGACCTGCAAAAGCATGTTATCGTGTGTCAACATAAAGTTGGTGAGTTCACAAAGTAAGTAAAGTAAATGTTTAGGATTCTGTAGAGGATGAATTCGACACGAAAAACAGGATTATATGATCATACAAGTTGCTAAACCAGGTGCGGAAACCCTAGCTTAGAACAAACTGATATAAACTCAATCAAAACACAATCAAAGTCATTTTAAAAGCTTTTCATAGATTAACTTTTCCAAATAATTGCTTACAGATTGATTACAGTTAATCTAGCACACAAACTATCACTCTCAGACCTCTCTGGAACACACACCAAAAACACACACTCTAAAATGACTCTCTTAACATTACAAAAACCCAAAATCTATTTATAACACCTGCACATTCGCCCAGTTTGACTGGTCGAATGTAGGCCTGTTCCACATTCGCCCACATCAGGTGGTCGAATGTGTCTTCCTTCAGTCTTGGTTCCAGATTCGTCCATGTCTATTCTACCTTCGTCCACTCTATAATCACCTTCGCCCATTCTGTTCTTCCTTCGCCCCTTAACACATGTTAACATCTAATCATTAGTCGCAAAAACGCATCTACAAACTCCCCCTCGACTATTGATTAGATCGTTTTCTATCTTCATCCATGGCTTTGTTCAGCAGCTTGATTCTGAGCAAACTCTTTTGTTCTTTTGTCATCTCAGGCTCTAACTTCCTCTTCACAGGCTTTGACACATTAGCCATCTTCACCTTCTTGCCAAGCTTACCCTCCAAATTACTTCCAGCATTAATGTCATAAGCAAAGCAAACACCCACAACTTGTGTGTATTTCTTTGCTTGATCTGCATCGTTCGGCTCATAATGAATCGGATTATAAAAGAGCATGATGATGTCTTCGAAGGTGCAATTTATCAACCACATAGGATCAAATACATGAACATGCTTGTATTTGTCCTTTCCATCTCTCAACACAATCACCGCTTCTGCCTTCCTCCAATCATAATACCAGAAAATGAAGTCAGCACTGAAGTGTTGAGGCATAGGCATCAAAGGTATCTTTCTCATCACTTCAGGTGCCTTATAAATCAAGGTAACCCTTTTCAACTTGGTTCTGGGATCAATATCCCTGTGAACTTTCCTCCGGGGATATTGTGGTTTAAATCTGTTCCATTTTGTTCTACTCTCCCAAACCAATTTGTCTGCACACCAACCGACATGTGAATTATTCACTGAAGCACCCGACATTTGGAATCTGCAAAGATCTCTAACCGCCCAATACGGTAGAGTCAGCAAGTCAATGAATCTGTAAAAGTACAAGATTCCAGATTCCCACTTAGCAGCTAAACACTTCAGCCTGCCTAAGTATGTCCACCCAAGAGCTCTGCCTCTGAACTTTGCATTATGAAACCTATAGAAGTTTCCTTGAGCTTCAGGCTTCGGTCGGTTTTCATCCATCAATCTTAATTTCTTCAAATACTCTTTCAATTCATCAGTCTTATTTGAAGATTCTGGCAAATCAGCTCCAAGTACTTTCTCAACAAACTCAGCACTCCTCTTCTTTGCTTTTCTTTTTGCAGACGTATTATGTCTCTCAGTAAAATCAGGAAACACCAAGTCTTCATCAGTTTGTCTGAAGTACTGTGGATATTCCTCATGTGTAATATCCTCTATCTCAAATTCCTCAAATTCAGGGGTGTTTTTGTCATCAGAGTGACTTCCAACATCCTTTTCAGGAATATGTGGAATCGACTCATCAACAATGAACTCTTCAAACGTTTTCCCTACCCTCTGTGCAAGCCCATCTAAAATCTCCTTTGCCACAGACGCAGGTACTTCCCCTTCTTCAAGATCAGGATCGTTATACTCCAATTCATATCTCATATCATCTGTTTGGAATATTTCTGCAAAACGTCCTGTGAACTCAATGGTCCATTCTCTTTTCTTTAACATGTCCTTGTATACTTGTTTTGCATCATCAGACAAGGACCTCACCTTCTCGTTCCAAAACACAGTCTCATCATCAACATTCTCTCCTTTCTTCTTTGAACTCGACTCACCTGTGTCTTTCTTCTTCTTTGAAGGTGGTCTCTTTTCGAATGTAAACTTCGAAGTATCATCTCCTCCATCATTATCATCACTACTACTACTATCATCTTCCTTTTGACTTCCCGAACCTTCAACATCATCATCATCATCATTATCACCTTCATCATCACTCTTATCCGATTCTTCATCCTCATCATCCTCATCTTCCTCTTTGTCAGATTCAGATGGTTCAAAGTCAACCTGTTCAACCTCTTTCTCTGTATCCTCCTCACCCTCCTTCAGCTTGGGTGCAATGTTGTACAGATCATCTATCAACTCACTGAGGCGTTTGTTTTCAGCCTTCAATTCCTTATTATCTTCTTTAATCGCCTTGTATCTGTTTTTGTTTCTCAGACACTTTCCTTCAAGCTTTTTATTCTTAGCTTCTAGCTTCTTCACTTTCTCGTCTATCTCATCTTGATTAGACTTTGAAGCTACAACGATCTGAAGCATTTTCTCTTCATTCAGCTTAAACTTGGCAATCTCAGCTTGCTGAGCCACTAGCATCTTCATCATGTCGTCCATCCTTTTATTCACCTGCTTCATCACATCGTCATCCACAGTGACTTTCTTTGACTTGGACTTAGACTTAGATGGCTCAATCTCAGTTTCTTTTCCTTTCTGAGGCTGTGTAAACATGTTAAGAACATTATCCAGGGCAATATTGAATTGATCCACTGGTAATTTCGTTGCCTCGACAGTCTTTTGCTTCTTAGTGGCTGGTGAAGATTGTTTAGATGATGTACCAGCATCAGGTAATCTCTTTCCTTTCAACAATAAGTTCAATTCTTTCTCTCTCAGCTGCTTGGTACTTGTTTTCTTTGCCATGGTTTTGTGTTTGGGCTTGGGCAAGTTCACAACTACAGTTTCACCTTCATTCAACTCGTCCAAATTTACAGTCAACCCTTCATCTTCAGCACCAACAGATTGCTTGCTCTCCTTAGCTTCCTCAATTGATCTGTTCAGTGATTCAGACTCACCAACCAAAGTGGCCTTTTGTTTGGTAGTCCGGACATTTTCAGCATCCGAATCCCACTGTTCCTCAGTCTCAGTCTCCTCTGAATCAACAGACTCTTCATCTACCAAACTCGTACCCTTCTTAGCAGTAGTTTTCTTCCTCACCGCTTGTTGTTTTGAACTCCCTTGATCTGTCTTTCCCTTACCCTTCCCTTTGGCTCCGGGATTGACAACTTGTCTTTTCCTCTTCGTGCTTGCATCAGCATAAACTAAAGGATCATCATTATCACTATCACTATCAGGATGCCTAGCTGTATTCTTTCCAGGATCCATGTAATCCTCTCTAGCCAAGGCTCCAAACAATCTCCTGTAAGGTGGTCTCTCATTGTCAGGCACACCTTTATAACCTTTCATTCTCACTAAGGTTCTAACATTCATATGATCCATAGCAAGTATCTGTGTCGGATCCTTCTTCAAGTTTGGATATTTGTGATCAAAGATCATCATCAGAAATCTAGGATAAAGCATGAAGTATTTCTTCTTCAAACCTTTCAGCATCTCCAGCATGTGATCTAAAATCATCCCAGCAACGTTAAATGGTTTATTGAGAGTCAATGCAACCATTAACGAGCTTAAACTCTTCCTCATCACGTCATAACCCCCACTAACACATCCAAATACTAGTATGATGACGTGAGCAAAATACTTGAACTGCACGCTCAGCTTCCCTTTATACATAGAACCATCAGTAATCGGTCCTTTGTATTTCATCCTCAGAAAACAGGCTTTCTGCTCAGTCCAGGATAATTCCCTTGGATCTTCACTAGTTTCAAACTGGATCTGGAGAGCTTCTCTAATATCTGCTTCGGTGATAAACATCTCCATTCCCTGAATCTTGCTTTTGATGATAGTCTGATTATCAAAGTAATCATACTTGGCATTGTTATAGAAATCCTCAACTATATCCTTGTAGATAATAGTTGGTGTGGCCAAAGCATAAACCACTCTGCATCTCTTCAGAAACTTAATAATCTCAGTGAACTCCACGTTCTTCTCAACATCTCCCAGATACGCACAACAGTTATGAGTCTTCTCAAACGGCCATTTAGTACCGCTTGATGTTTCTCCTTCTTGTACAGTCTCTGGAACTGGATCAGTAACTACAGTCTCCACAGGAATCTCTATATTTTCTTGTTCTTCAGCCATCTGAAACATAAAATCAAAAAATAAACGTCAAAACACGAAATCGTCAAAAATTCAAAATTTTAGGTTTTTGAAGTTCCACATTCGCCCAAAATGCACTGGTCGAATGTAGATTATTGTGGCCGAAGGTGTAAACTTTTGGTCGAATGTGAAATGATTTTGGATAAAATATTCATTCGCCCGTTTTAGCTTACCTTCGTCCGTTCAGTTTCACCTTCGTCCACTCGACGAACCGAAGGTGGAAACTGATTTAAACCCAAAATTTAAAATTTTTTCAAATCATGTTTTTAACACTCCATTTTGATTCAAACATAGTCTATTATGGCCGATTAAGCTTCGTGTATCATCAATTGATCTTAAAATTCATTCAACATCAGTTTTCAAAAGGAATTAGGTTTTATATTATATCAAACAATCAATCAGTGATTAAACCATGTTTATATACTAATTCCTAATACATTCTCCCCCTAAAACAGATGTGGGATGAATGTGTATCAATTGATCTTAAAATTCATTCAACATCAGTTTTCAAAAGGAATTAGGTTTTATATTATATCAAACAATCAATCAGTGATTAAACCATGTTTATATACTAATTCCTAATACATTCTCCCCCTAAAACAGATGTGGGATGAATGTGTATCAAAAATAAGCATTAACAATCAGTTCAACACCATTAACCCTAAAACCCTAAGTCCGGTTAATAAAACAAACGATTCCGGCTTGAATCCTTGTCTATTACCTGTAAAACTTATATGAAAATGATCAGTAAGATGCAAGGATCAAAAGGCACAAGCAAGAGTTTCAAAATCAACAAGGTCTTGGTACGAAGAAAAATTTTGAAAAAATGTAAGTGAGGGTCGAACCTGTAATAAGCATATATAATGGCTGCACCTTCGTCCGTTGATAGGGTCGAATGTGGGAATTTTCCACATTCGCCCACAATCTAATGTGCCCGAATGTAGAATGTGTACCCGGAAGTGGAAATCAAATACACAACCCACATTCGCCCGTTTTATCATGACCCGAAGGTGAAAAAGATTCCACATTCGTCCCAATTAAGGGCGAATGTAAAAAGGAAATCTTGAAAAATTTTGCCAAATTACAAACTCGAATCCCGTTCAACATTTTTCAATCCGTTAAGCTTCCAAACTACAAATTGTCACTTTTTGAATGATACAAAGCCCAGATGGTGTTGGCAAATCTCAGAAATTGACTATCAAGCATCCCCGGTTATCAAAAATAAAGCAGAAATGCAAAAATTTTGGATTTTTCTGAAATGTTATCAAAACACACTTAAAATCTTTTTGGATTTTGTATATTTTTGACATTAAAAGTAAATTGCAACAAAATAAAATGCATCAAAGTAAATGAAAGCAGTAAACATTTTATGAAATCCGGTCAGAGGATCATATCAGTTTTCTGAGAAATCTGATCACAGCGTTGATCTTTTTGTTTAATATTATCATTAGAAACAGTATGTGATACGGCAATTGCTGATATTGTGATCCACGTAAGCTCACATGCAGACAATTACGCAATGCTTTAAAATGATACGAGTTAGGTGTATTAGACTAACACGATGTGGTGCCCACACACACGACATACTCCCGTATCAAGTAATTGCACAAAGCTTCGTCGTAACGCGTGATTATGCCAGAGTTATCCGTAAAAGTTACAAAGTATATAGCACAGAGGTGTACAGGTCAGCAAATGAATGCAGCAAAGTAACATGTGCGTATACACTAGGTTGTGGCTGATATTAATCACTGATTTGCATCAGATGATCAATACGATGTAATAATGATCTATGATCAATTAAAACATAAAGTTCCTCAATTCGGTAACTTCCGGTTTTGGCAATTAAGCTCTTTTTAGCAAATATTCTGATAAAACTAGGTCCGTAAATCAATACGACAAAAGTTTATCAGAATATCCCGGATAACCATAACATAACGACCCGAAACCTCAGATTTTGGCAATCCTATCAAACGAAATTACGGTACTAAGACCATATGCCCATGAGGTGTTCAGCCACGAACGCGTAGTTCGTTATGTTTGTATCACTAATGCACGCAATATTTAGTCTACGAAGCCTATCAGCATATCACACGTAATCAACACACGCCTCATAAACTATACAATTCTTTAGCCTGTGTCAGATTCCCACTGATGTACTATCATTTCCTCTGGTTTTACCAGGAAATCATTTTTGATTTTCTAATTTTTAGGTCTTTTTGAATTTTATAATGTTTTTGGTTTTTTTCTGATAAAATGGCTCCCCCTAAAATAAAGAACATATTTTTGGAATTTTGATTTTTATGAAAAACAAAAACAAAAATTTGAAAGAAACAATCCACTCGAAAGCATCAACTTCTTTGAGGATTAAACAATCCCCTCGAAAGCATCAACTTCTTTGAGGATTATGATAGTAAAGAGAAATTCCCAATTAGCAAAGAGAAATTCCCAATTAGCAAAATATAAAAACTAAAAACTAAAAAAAAACGATAAACCGAGGTGCCGATTAGTCCTGTTTTTCCTTTATATTGTTTACTTTTAAAAGATATTCAAAGCGTGAACGGTCAAAAGCTTTAGTAAACAGATCTGCACGTTGGTAGTCAGTGTGTATTTTGATCATATCAATTAATTCCTTAGCGTAACAATCTCGGATAAAATGATATTTGATCCGGATGTGTTTCGCTTTAGAATGATTTTCCGAATTTTTAGTTAATGCAATTGCGGCTTCGTTGTCACAGTAAATAGGAGTTTTTAGAAACTGCAAACCGTAATCCACCATTTGTTGTTGAATCCAGAGTACTTGCGAACAACAACTCGAGGCTGCAATGTACTCGGCTTCACAGGTAGATTGTGCTACGGAAGTCTGTTTCTTGCATTGCCAGGTGATTAACCTGCTCCCGAAAAACTGGCAACCAGCTGTAGTAGATTTGCTATCTTTGTCACAGCCGCCCCAATCTGCATCACTAAAAGATATGAAATCAAAATTATCATCATTAGGGTACCAAAGTCCTTTTGAAGGACAACCCTTCAGATATCGAAGGATACGCTTGACCGCCGTCAGATGACTTTGTTTCGGCTTCGATTGATAACGGGCACAGAGACACGTTGCGTACATAATATCTGGTCGAGACGCCGTCAAATACATCAGAGATCCGATGATTGCTCTGTATGTAAAAGGATCTGTCAGCTCCCCCTTAGCGTCCACTCCAATCCCGTGATTGGGTTGAATCGGGGTATCCATCGGCTTTGAGTCCTCCATCTGGAATCGGCTCAAGATGTCGGAGACATATTTCGTCTGGTGAATGAAGATCCCGTCGGGTCGTTGATCCACCTGCAAGCCTAGGAAAAACTGCATCTCCCCCATTGCGCTCATTTCGAACTTTTCCTGCATGACAGTTTCGAACTCCCTGCATAAAAGCTCGTTAGTTGAACCAAAAATTATATCATCAACGTATATCTGTACTAGAAGCAAGTCATCGCCCGTCTTTTTCGTAAAGAGGGTGCAATCGACGAGGCCGCGCTTAAATCCTTTGGTGATGAGGTATGTACTTAGCTCTTCGTACCACTGCCTCGGAGCCTGGTGCAAGCCATAAAGAGCTTTGTTCAACACGTAGACCTTATCCCGGTGGATTGGGTCCTCAAAGCCTGGTGGCTGCCCGACATACATCTCTTCCTTGACTTTCCCGTACAGAAATGCGCTTTTCACGTCCATTTGATAAACTTTGAATTTCTTATAAGAAGCAAACGCGAGGAACATCCGAATAGCTTCGATTCGTGCTACCGGTGCATAGATTTCATTATAATCAATCCCTTCGATTTGATGGAAACCCTGCACGACCAATCTGGCTTTGTTACGAACAATTACCCCACGATCATCCTTCTTACACTTAAACACCCATTTGGTGCCAATCTTCTTCCTATCCGGCGGCAAATCCGTGAGCGTCCAAACTCCCAATTTCTGGAATTGTAATAACTCCTCCTGCATAGCTTCCACCCAGGCATCATCCTTCAAAGCGTCCTTGTATGTCCTTGGCTCAACCTGCGACACATAACATGCAAACGACCAATCATTTTGACTACCAGATTGTTGAATTTTGGCATATAAAGCTAAAGCACCAAAACTCTCTGGCGAATTAACGCTTTTAAGCTGCCCTCTGGTCATAACACTACTTCCAGGATCACCGATAACTTGCTCCAGCGGGTGAATACGATGAATCCGAGATTCCGGATAATCAGGTACTTGCACTCCCGTCTGAACAGTCAAGTTCTCTACAGCATCCAGATCATGACCCATATTCGATGATGAAGCCACATCAGAAGTTGGAGTTGGGTTCACTGGCGGTGCCTCCTGTTCTTCAGCTTGATCAAGAATAGCTTCTTCAAATTGTTCATCTTCAGATTCTGAAGTGTCTAATGAAGTTGAAGCCTCTTGAAATATTTCTTCTTCTTGTATAGGAGCATTGATATCATTAGAAGCTGGTAGGGGGTTCACGGTGATCGGACGCACCAACGGTGAAGTTGTTGCATTTTCACACTCGTAAAGTAATCGAATAACAGCTTCTTCAACCAAGCTATCTAGATTGAATGATTCAAAGAAATCTTTGTAATCAAACATCCAATCAGGACCCGTGCCTTGAATATTTTGTGTATATCGTTGAACATCCACGTTAGCCCAGTCTTCCACACGACGAGTTCGCTTGTTGTATACCCGTTTGAGCGGGGTTGCATATCCAACAAAGTAACCCTCTTCGGCTTTAGGACTAAACTTTTCGCTTGGATTCAACATAGTGCATGGCGCCCCAAAAGGTTCTAGATACTCTAAGTTCGGCTTCCTTCGGTGTAACAGCTCATAAGATGTTTTTCCAAACTTCTTCACTGTTAGAACCCGATTTAGTGTGTAATTTGCTGCATAAATCGCCTCATTCCAGAACATTACAGGAAGATTTGAATCAGCAAGCATTGTTCTAGCCGCTTCAATTAGAGTCCTATTCTTTCGTTCAGCAACACCGTTCTGTTGAGGGGTGTACGGAGCCGAATATTCATGATGTATTCCTTTGTTTTCACAAAGTTCATCCATCTTGGCATTTTTGAACTCCGTCCCATTATCACTCCGAATTCTCTTTATCTTCACATTGTAGAGATTCTCCAATCGAGTGAACAGAACTTTTAGATTAATAAAAGTGTCGCTTTTATTCTGCAAACACATCACCCATGAAAATCTTGAGTAATCGTCAGTGACGACTAAACAATAAAGCTCTCCAAGATGACTTTTGCGCTTGACCGGTCCAAAAAGATCCATGTGCAATCGCTCTAGTGGCATCTCAACAGAGTTAACCTTTTTCACTTTGTGGGACTGTTTGTGTTGCTTCCCCTTTTTACAACTCACACACTTGTCATTTAGAAGGAAATGTTTCACGTTTACTCCATCGACAAGTCCATTTCTTACAAGTTGATTCATTTTCTTCAGATGAATGTGCCCCATTCTTCGGTGCCACATTATCGATTCTTTCTCAGTCGCCTTGGACAAAAAGCATGTTATCTGTCCCTGTGATGTCATTGCCTTGGACATATCAAGAATGTATAGATTGTTGACGCGAGGTGCCTTCAACATTATCCACTCTTTAGGAATTGTTAAGCCCGGTTTCAGAATATAGCAGGATTTGTCATCAAAATGCACAGTAAATTTCTTGTCACATATTTGACTGACACTCAACAGATTATAGTCTATCTGCTTCACATACGAAATTCGCTCGAAACTCACTATCCCATTGCTCACACTTCCTTCCATTGTGATATATCCACCTTTGTTTCCCGCAAACGCTACATACCCTCCATTGATGTTCTTCACGTCGAACAGCAACGCAAGATCCCCTGTCATGTGGCCTGAAGCTCCACTATCAACAATCCAAAGACTGCTAATAGGGCCAGCTGAAGCTCCCTGCACACAAAATGTAAATCAGTTAGTTCTTTCGGGGGACCCAAGCCTGAGTCTTGGGCCTTTCAACATCAAGTTTCACAGTAACATTATCACAAACATTTTTAACAACTTTTTGATCAATCTTTTTCTGATTTTTCAAAACAGTTTCCTTTTTCTCATTAACTTTTGAAGTTGAGGCTCCTGGAGTACCATTGGGTGTCCAAGATTGTTCAGTCCTTTTCAGGATACGAATTTGAGACTTTGGGTTCTCAGTCGGTTTCTGAACATTGTTAGCAAATGTAACTTTCTTGGTAACCTTATCTGATTTAACAGACTTAGGTCCAACATTTGATTTGACAATCGGTTTTGGTGGAACCTTTTGCCTATCAACTGTTGTGTTCACCACAGGCTTTCTCCACGAATTTTCCATCGCAATCCGATTCCTTCTATCATAGTGCATTGGACGAGTGTTCCTCATTTGAAAATTGTTTTGATTATAAAACGGTTGTTGTTGTTGAGGAACAACTCTCCTATGAGGTGGCACATAATGATCAATCGGTTTTCGCATAGAATTCCTCACTTCTACCTCGTGCCTTTTGTGCCTTACATATGGGCACTGAGCAAGTAAATGCCCACGTTCCCCACACTTAAAGCACGCACGGTACTCTTCAAAAACATTTGGAGCATTTGGTTGAGCAAATGATCTAACAGGATATTGATCATTGTACTGTTGCTTCCTTAAACTCTCAGGGAGTGGCCCTTTTGAGTAAGTAGGCTCATTAAAACCATTAGCTCTGTTTTTGGGTTTAACAAACTCTGTGACATGAACCTTTGGTTCTTGAGGAACATCCAAATACAACTTCTTTAACAAAGCTGGTGGAATTTCATTTGTTCTCTCATGTTTTGGGAACCAAATAGTACTTTCTTGCCAAATCTTTTCAATTTTAGCATAGTTGGCATTTTTTATTGGAAAGTCCTCGTCAGAGATGATCTTATCGGATCCTTCCATCCGATAGAACACCTTGACAGGTTTGTCACATTGTTCGTTTTTATCACTCTTATCAAGATCTTTCTTAACCACATTAAGATCTTTCTTCACAACATTCTTCTCAGACTTATTCACATGATGAACACTTCTCATCGGAACAATTTGAGATGATGAAACTGGTTCATTTGTAATGATGTGATTTTCTTTTGGAATTTCACATGCATTAACAGTTTGGTTACAACAGTATCATCACTCTCTGAGTCTGAATCTACACTTTCAGCAGTAACACCCTCATCATTGATTCCCAAAATCGGTCTAACATCGGAATTTGGATCACCAATACTTGAAGTATTCGATTCATTTTCCGATGCTGAATCAGATTTTACCGAACTCTCCGGTGTCACTTGGTGACAATTGTGGTTTTCAAAGAGAACCGGAGATGGTACAGACCGATAATTGGTGGTTTTATCATCAATAATGTGGTCTACCACATAAGCAATATTCTTATAACTTTCCAACTTTTTGTTTACTTTTTCAGCAAAGCATTTGATGGCGGCCATTTCCAACTTGGTGTTTTCAATTTCATTGATATAGTTGTTAATTGCCAATTGTTTTAAAGACAAAGTGTTTTTCAAGTCGGAAATGTCCTTTTTGTAGCCATCTAATACTTTGTTAAAAGCATTCAACTCTTTGCGAGTAGATTGACTGTTCATGATAGCACTATCACGTTGAACACGGAGTTGTTTAACCTCCTCAGTCAATCTATCACATGTGCCACAGTATTTTTCACTAGTATTATCAGTACTACATGCAGAACTTACAGGTTTTGGCGGATCAGTCATGGCCATCAATGCGAAATGAGCTTCCTTTCCTGCAAAGAATCTGGAATAATCAATCTTTGTGAAAGCATCATCTGCAATGCACGACTTTCTTGTCATCAGAAAATCCGCTTCTGCAAGCAACTGATCGATATCTTCATCAAGAGAATTAACACTTGCTTCTGTATCCGATTCACTGTCTGAATCAGAGTAAACCGATTCACACTCCTCGGGAATGTCAGAAACAGTATCAATTACAATTCCAGAAATTGTCTCTTCATTCTCAACCTCAACATTAACCTCAGAATTAACCTTAACAGGTTCAAAATCACCATCCATCTCAGCCTCAAATTCATCACTATCAACCTCAGTTTCAACCTTCTCCTCCATCGTCGCAGAATCTTCAATATCAACCTGATATGCAACACAAGCTACATTTCCCCCAGTAGTGATTTCCTCAACACCTATCTGAATACTCGACCAGTCAAACCTCTCATCTTGTTGAGTAACCAATGCTTGATTGGTATTCTGTTGTTCATTTGGTGTAGTGATTGGTATGACTGTTCGGTTAGTATTGTTTGGTGTTTGGTTTTGAGTCTGGTTAGGTGTGTTTGGTTGTCTATTTTGGTTGTTGTTAAAGTTATTTTGACGATTTTGGTAGTTGTTGTTGTTGTTTTGGGAAGAAACTTGGTTTTGGTTTTGTTGTTGACGGTTCTGATAGGTAGCATTGAATGGATTTCTGTTGCCTTGTTTTGGTGGCTGGGTGCATTCACGTTTAAAGCACTACGCCAAAATAGGGCTACGGCCACACTTTTGCCAAAATCGCCCTGCCACACTTTTGATTAAATATGTGGCTAAAGGTCATTAATCACATTTCAAAACCTTCTAGCCTACTTTTAGCCACACATCTTATTTATCCATGTGACCATTGCATAAAAGTTCAAATCTTTTAGCCACACCTGGAGAAAAAACTGTGACATTTAGCAGCCACATTAGAAAAATGTGGCCAAATGTGATCTACGGCCACAGTATTTGTTTGATTTTTTATTGATGTGGCAAAAAATACACATTTTCGAAACATTTAGTCACACTTTAAGAAAAAACTGTGACATTTCCTAGCCACAGTAGAAAAGTGTGGCCAAATGTTGTCAACTGTCACAGTAGTTTTTTAACGATGTGGCTAAAAGCTAAAACATATGGCCACTTATGAGGTTGTGTGACCAAATGTTAAACAATAGTCACACTTAAAATTATAAATTTTAATGCGGCTTTATATAAACATTTGTGACACCATCATCACATTGTTTATTTTGTGTGACCATTTGATAACAAATGTCATAGGAAAATATATGTTACCAAAGATTAGACAATAGTCACACTTAAAGTTACAAATTTTCAAGTGGCTTTACATAACTATTAGCCACACCGTCGTCACTTTTTTTATGTGACAGAATGATAACAAATGTCATGGATAAAAAAAAATTGTGTGACCAAATATATTTGACAATAGCCGCACTTAAACTTATAAAATTTCATGTGGCTTTATACACTACAAGAAAAAATAAAATTTTTTTATTAACTTTTAGAATTTAAGACCATTATTTATTTAGAATAAAAAGTAAAAATAAAACTAAAAAAATGTAAAAGATCTTTACATCATCAATTTAAATTTTATAAAATGTAAAATTTGAGAGTCTAAACATATTCTATATATTTACAAACAAGTGTCTACCAAGTGTTGAATTAAGTCTAAAACAGAAAACTGATATATGTTTGAATATAAACTCAAACAACCACACCGGCCTGCAAAAAACTCTTGGGGCTTGACACCATGGTAGTTTACCATTTGATGATTTAGTTTACCAAACCCAAATCCAGAAAATGACCCGACTGAAGATATCACTATAGCCCCTATAATAATGCACAAAATGACCCAATTGAGCCTCCTCATATCTTCCACGAACCCAGACATGACAACAGCGGACATCAACAAATGACCCGTTTGATGATCCAGATCAAGTCATCTCCAAGTAAATTGTAGTGACCCATTTGAGGCTACAATGTTTGTTGCAGACCCGTCCATTATATTCGCGTGTGAAGTAACTTTCTACAGCTGTGATTGTCTTCATATATATTGCCCAACCTGAGATCTAACCCGAGGACTTCTCACTAAAGCATAAGATTTCACCTAACTACTAGGCTTCTAATTCCCATTGTTGATCTGCAATAGTTTACACCAACCCCCCAAGAAAAGAAATAACACACAAAAAAGAAAACCATCACATGAAACGACTATGTGACACCGAGACGATTTGCACCACAATATAATTTAACACACTTGACCCATTATAACTCACACCAAACACACACTAGGTGCAAACCCCGCCACCCTCCCAGCGTACATATTTCACCGAAAATTCACACACCAAATAATAATTAATAATTATGACCTTACCCACACCCTAGTTGCGCCATTCATTCCATGACATACTTGGTAGTTTTGACCTATGGGCTACACAATCGAACGACAAACCCTTCATATATTACACAACAGAATGAATCAATATCATATGTTTATCTGGTACATACTATTATTCAAATAACTAAGGATATGAAACTCTTGAGAAGAAGGCCTGGGACCTGGGTACATGTACTTCAGTGTTTTTTTTTTATGATTTTGAATTTTGGGGGAATAAAATTAGTGGAGGGAACTAAAAATTTAGGAGGGAATTGACTATTTTTTTTTTGTGAAAAATTATTGTTTTAAGGAAACTAGTCGATAAAGGGGGATAAAAATTAAACTTCATACTTTCACATAGTAAAATAACAAAAAAATATAGATCTATCTATACTTTTCATAATAGGAGAAGCGTGAGTGACGTCAGAAAGCTGATGTGTCAACTGGAGAGACTGGCCACTAATGCATGTATGATGCAAAAACTGACGTCATTAATCACCTTAAAATATTAAAAAAAGACGTGGGCCATGTGAAACTACCATTGTTGTTCGCAACAGCGGTTTGGAATCATTGGGTCTGCCATTAAGCAGCAGATGTTATGCACATATGTTTTCAGTTGTTTAGGCCCTAAGTTTGAATTTTAAGGGGGAAATATGTCGAAAGTTGGGACCGCTAGTGGTTATTTTCGTAGTTGGGACCATTATCGGCCAAAGAGCAATAGTTGGGATTATTTATTTCCATTACTCCTTAAAAAAACTATAAGTTTTAATTTATTAAGATAGTGATGATGATGGAGAATTCCGCGAAACCACGAATTCCACAACCTTGATAGTGGAAAACAGAGATGGTGAAAGGGAATGCTGATGTAGCGCTGAGTTGGATGATGGTCATGAGCCTCCACTAATTAACCACGCCCTTTAGCCTAAGGGGGCGGGGGCATTCCATGGACAGTGGATCACAATGGGCAACACTAGATAATATAGCCTTAATAGATCATATTGGGCTTTATTGGATTACAATGAGCAACAATGGATTATGTATGTTTTAAAGCATCATATTGGTCGTTAATGGATAACAATAATCAATAGTAGATCAAATATGTCTTAATGGACCATATTGGGTCTTGATGTATCACAATGGGCAACACTATATAATATGTCTTAATGGATCATATTGTGTCTTAATGGATTACAATGAGCAACAATAGATCATATATGTTATAATGGACCATGTTGGGCCTTAATGGATCACAATGGGAAACAACATATCATATGTGTCTTAATGGGCCATATTGGGTCTTAAAGGATCACGATGAACATTAGTAAGTCATATATGTATTAATGGACCATAATTGGCGTTAACAATTATGATAGCTTTTATTGGATGGTTATGGGTTTACTTTATCGTATTAAGTTGTAAGGGGTTATATCAAGTTGTAATGAATTATACAACACAACGAATTATACAACACGGTGGATAGTGGATCATATATGTCTTATTGGATCATATTGGGCCTTAATTGATTAAAATAAACAATAATAGGTCAAATATGTTTTAATATACCATATTGGGTCTTAATGGATCATAATGGGCAATAGTGGATCACATATGTTCTAATAGACCATAATGGGAAATAATAGATCACATGTGTCTTAATGGGTCATATTGGGTCTTTGAGGATCACCATGAACATTATGAAGTTATATATGTATTAATGGACCATAATGGGCCTTAACAATTATGATAACTCAACCCAAAATATCGGATTGTGCCGAAGCGATACCGCTACCGAAAGCACTGCTATAGCAAAAAAATAAGAAAAAATGGGTACCGTACCTGTACAAAAAATGGCCGTATATGCCTTATGAATGAGAATGGACAATAGTATATCACATATGTCTTAATGGACTATATTGGGTCTTAATGCATCATAATGGTCAATAGTAGATCATTTGTGTCTTAATGGACCATGTTGGGCCTTAATGAATCACAATGGAAAATATTAGATCACATATATCTCAATGGACCATGTTGGGTCGTAATGGATCACAATGGACAGTAATAGTTCATATATATCTTAATGGACCATATTGGGTGTTTCTTAATGGATCACAATGGACATTACTACATTGATCATATATGTCCTATTGGACCATAGTGAACTTTACATATACGGAGTATGTCTTAGTGGACCATATTTGGCCTTAATAGATCACAATGGGGAATGGTATATCATATGTGTCTTACTAAACCATATTGGGCCTTAATGGATCACAATGACTAATAGTAGATCATATTAATGGATCATACTAGGCGCACCTTAATGGATCACAATGGACAATAATAGATTAAATATGTATTAATTGACCATAATAAGCCATAATGGATCACAATAAGCAATCGTAGATCATATATATCTTAATGGACCATGTTGAGTTCTAGCTTGAGCCTAGTCGAGTTAGAGTTCAACCCACCACGTTTGTACCCTTGACAAAACAAAAATTGCACATTTCAGGCCTTAAAATTTCCAATTTCCCTATCCCGCTTTCAATTTCCCGCTACTCTAAAATCGCTTAACCCTAACTAAAAGCATATGACCAAACATAGTCAACACTTTCAATTTTCTGAACAATTAGAGTGAGAAAGCAAGAGAGAGACGCACTACAGAGAGAGAAAGAGGAGAGAGAGAGCGCTAGCCGGAAATTGAGAGACTTGGCGAGAAAGTTGCAACAGAGAGGGTGGGAGGAGATCCACAGAGAAACCGTCGGCCATGGTTTCCGACCGGCGGTTCGGTTCTGACGACGGAGACAGAGAATGGTGGTGCTTCTCAAAACCCTACCCTCGCATACCAATTCTTTCGGCAATCGGCAGGTATTAAAATCATTATGTTTTTTTTATGGATTTTAATAAGTTAATGGTAGTTTTTTTTTTTTAAGTTTGTGTTGGTAATTTTTAGGCTTTTGCTAGCTGTTCAAATTTAATTCCTTGACCTATAACTCACGGATCTAACCTACACTATCCACATGTTTATGAATATAATCCTTTAACATATTATAGACATTTTTTTTTTGCTAGATATAATCTTCTTAATTAAAGTTATAATGATGCTTTTCATTTTGCAGGTTGGTTCATCTTTAGTTTGTAGTATTATTGGTGGATGATTTAGCAAGGACTTGTAGTTCGGTCTGGGTTATGTTTTAAAATAAATATGTCAAGTGGGTCATGTATAGCTAAAAGTGAATGGGTTAATATATTACTAAACTCTATTCTTAGTTCATGCAACCTGCTAGATGGTTTATTCAAAGAAAAATTTGTATCATGAATAAAAATTCATTTGATATTTCTATCATTGGCGAATCAGTCACATCGTTTTAGCTTTAATCTGCTTCAGTAAACTAGGGTCTCATTTCCTTGCTAAATATAAGGTCACACCTGTAAGGTTTAAACATGGTGGTGTTGATCTTCTGATGGCATGGGGTTTCTGTAACAAAGATGATTGAGATGAAATACTATGAGGGTGCTACAGGTGCCAGACTATGCTTGTTTTAACAAAGATGGAACGAAGGCTATGGCATACATCTTTTCATTTTCAGATGAAATACTATGCTTGTTTTAAGCTTTAATTTTCTATATATTATGATTGCTTTTAGGAACTTTATAATTCTCAATAGTTGGTGAATGCAAATTTAAATGGGATGCTTGAGAGTACAAGGGTATGATGTTATTCGAGTTTCTTTTTGGTCAGACCTGCTATGTCCTGGATAGCCATTGGCAATACGATTCGTATGATGCAGATCCAAAAATATCTCCTTTACACGACCTAACAATGTTCAACTAAATGAATTTCTGCTTGTACCTCAACCAAGGTCAGTAAGGACATTGAAAAGTGAACACACACTTAAGTTAATAAGGTTATCGAGACAATTTTAAACAAGATATAACAAACTGAGGAAAAAATCCATCAACACATGTGTAGCCTCCTTTTCTTTTTCTTTTTTTATTTGTTGAAACTATATATTAGTTTACCACTTGAATTTTATGTATCCGTTGCATGATAAATGAAGTGTTTTTTTTATTTTATTTCTAAAATTTGCAGAATGCACTGTATATGAGCAGGTACCTATTGCTGCTTTGGATTGTCAATGCGTTGAAGTTGCAAAGGTAGCTTCCTCCTCTATCGATATTTATATTTTCCGCTAAACTATATTGGTTTACCTATTATTTTTTATTTTTATTTTGCTGCTTTTGCAAAATTGCATAAAGGTTTTATAGACAACAGGCGATTTGGTGAGTAATGCACACACACAAATGCATATAACAAATTTAAATGTCTATAATTTTCTAGAGTACAAATTTAATGGATTTGACTCATTACACAGTCACTTTGAATCCAATCAAGTATTATTCTGACCAAAGAAATGGAGGTTTATGAAGTTGGTTGTTCCCCAAAAAATAGAAATGGAGATTTAACCTGTGATTCAGGCCATAATCTGATGTATAAGTGGCAATATGTGTCTCGGATGGGTTGGGTAATCATTTAGAAAACGTAATTGTTAGTATGATTGAGATGGAAGCCTGTAACGTGAGTTGTCTTCTCTCAAAACGGGTATGCGTCAGGGCGAGTTGTTTTAAAATTTGGCATTTTGGTTTGGTCGAAACGAGTTTTGTCAAAATGGATTGGATTCCCTTTGAAGCTATAAATCAACTTAAATGATTCCCTTTGAAGCTATAAATCAACTTAAATGATTCCCAAGACGCATCTAATCCTCTAATGCTACGTATTTTCATTAGTTTTTTTTTATTTTTTGGTAAGCTGGTCTGGAAACCAATACAGAAGCTATAATCTGTACTCTCCATAACTCTAAATGACTACATGGCAAGGCAGGTAATTTTGTTATGAAAGTTGATTTTCTTTCTTGTAGTGCTTATATCTTTAGTTATCACTTACTACAAATCTTGTGTTTATGAAACACACTTACGAAAGTGCCAATTTTAAATATCTTTGCTCTCATTTGTCATGGTAATTTTTACTTGTAAGCGAGTCGACGCTTGCTCCAGAACTTGAAATTTAACCATTAGTTCTTTTTTCCTAAATGTAGGTCAAGATGAAACATCCATCAAGTGCACAACATGCAACACATATATTGGAGCTTTTGTGTGACGGGTTACTGCTTACTCTCTTTTAATTATGATATATTTTTGATTTTTGATGAGGATTATCACTTGTTTATTTTATTTTATTCTCTAAGCTTTAGCCTTCACTATTTCAACATCACAGGCTGCAAGTTGTCATTTTCACCACCATCTTGGATTGCTGGTTATCAATAAATTAAGCTACTTTTGATATACCTTTTGAATTGTAATACTTCATACTTTTGTAGATAGGTTTTGATTAGAAGCTTGTCTTTAGTACTTGAAAACTTATGTATGGATTTTTGTTTATTATTGTTAATATCTTTTGGTTTTTAAGTTTTCCCAGGTTTATTATTTTCATTTCACAAAAAAATTGAAAACAAAATGGTTAATTACAAGAAAATGGACACATAGAACCACAATAAGTAATGTGTGACTAAAGGCTAGGCAATAGACACACTTAAAACTACAAAGTTTTGTGTGACTTTACATAACCATTAGCCATGTCATCACCACTTTGTTTTTATTGTGTGACGAAATGATAGCTAATGTCACGAGAAAAAAAATGTGTAACCAAAGGTTAGTCAATGGCCACACTTAAAATTAACATATTTTATATGGTTTTACATACCCATTAGCCACACCATCACTGGTTTGTTAATTTTGTTGTGTGACGGAATGGTAACAAACGTCTTGGGAACAAAATTATGTGTGACCATAGGTAAAACAATAGTCACACTTAAATTACAAAGTTTCATGTGGCTTTAAATATCCATTAGCCACACTATCGCAAGTTTGTTTTTGTTGTGTGGCAAAATGCTAACAAATTTCACGAGGAAAAAAATATATGTGACCAAAGGTTAGACGATAGTCATATTTACAATTAAAAAAATGTGTGTCCAGAAATAGTTTTTAGCCATACTTATAGTAAATTAATGTGACTATATAATAGAAACAAACTGACTTACAGTAAATTAATGTGGTCGTTACTACCCATTAGCCACACTTAATGGACAATATGTTTGGTTACAACTCCTCTTTTTGCCACGCTTTTCTTTAATTGATGTGGTTGCCAACAAACTTATTAGTAAATTCATGTGACTATATAATATATATAGTCACACTTAAAGTAACTCAAGTGGCCGTTGCTACCATTTAGCCACACTTAATGGATGGAATGCTTGATTCTAACAAGAAATGTTGGTATCCTTTAGCCACACTTTTAAGTTGCTACGGCCACTAAACGTGAATGTGGCCGTATGATACCTACGATGACTCGACCTATGGTCACACTTGACTTGAAAAAAATGCGTGTGGCGAAAGGCATATGGTCACACTTTTTTTGTGTGGCCATAGGCATATTTTGGCGTAGTGAAGTGACCTTTTCCTCCACAGTTAAAACAAGTCACTTTCTCCTTATTGAACCCGTAGGTTGTGTTAGGAGAAGTTCCCAAATCTGTTCTACCTGTCTTCTTAATAAACTCCGTTGCTCTTCGCATTATGCTCGCAAATGCCCATTGGATGTCAATGAGTTCCATCTCCTCCTTATCAATCTGTGCGTAGTCTTCATTGGTCAAGTTGTTATTACCAATTTGACTAGCAACTAATCCATTGTAGGATGAGACCATTGCAGAGACTAATGCAATGTGTTGCTGAGCAACTTCAACAGTCACATTACCAAGGTTAGAAGTCTCCAAAACCACCGTTTGTTGGTTAGGTTGGTTCATTGGTTGTTGTTGACATTGACCAGCAGTGTAGAAAGCTGCTTGTTGCTTTGGGGAGAATGGTGGAATGTATGAATATTGATATGGAACTTGTGGTTGTGGTTGTGATAAAGATGAAGTTTGTTGTTGGTAGTTAATGATAGGTGATTCCACAACATTAGATACACATGCAACATGTGGTGTAACTAGCCCTCCTGAACTTGCACTTGCTGGAACTGAAGATCCTCCAAAGTATAAGTTTGGATTCTGAGGAATCTGCGCTCTCCTAGCCTTCCTCTTTTCTTCCAATTCTTTGTTTTCCAGCTTCTCAACAAACTCTTGAAGAGACCAGTATTGATAAGCATCCTTCTCCTTCAGAACATCCACATGCTGATCCCAGTTAGGTGGTAATGCATCTGCAAACTTTTCCACCTGTTTTGCCATAGGAATCTGTATATCATAGCTAGACAATTCAGATATTAAATGATTATATCTAGGAGTTAGTTCTTTCAAAGTTTCATTTCCAACATAAGAAAAGTTCTCAAACTCCTTAATAAGCTCTTCCTTCCTCAAACTTCGAGTCTTCTCATTTCCATCGTGCTTCCTTTTAAGCATCTCCCACAGTGCCTTAGAAGTTGTGCACGTCCCAAATTGATGCAAAAGATCATTTGTGATTGCCTGCGTCAGTTGGGAAAACGCCTTCTTTTCCACAGCAAACTTCTTTTTCTCATCCTCAGCCATGCTCTCCAATGGCACTGGTTCACCTGTGTTCTCCAGAACTGGTGGTGTGTAACCTTTAGCAATCATGTTCCATGCTTCAGCACCTTCCACTCCCATGCCTTCCAAGTGTATCTTGAACTTTTTCTGCCACTGATTGTATTCTTGAATCTCCATAAGCTTCGGTGGCCGAGTCCCGCTACCTGAAGACAAATCATTAATCAGTGTGGAAATAGCATTTGTAGTTTGAGTGTTTACCACCGCTGCTGCTACTCCCCAGTAGTCAGACTGTGGTGCTGGAGGTGCACTTTGAGTCATGTAGTTAACCGGCTGCGAAGACTGTGTGCTCGTCTTCTGTGCTGCCACTGTCCATGGGTCCATCACCTGCTGTTGTGGTTGTGTAGTTGCTGGTGTAGGAGTAGTCTGATAACGCCACATGATCACGAACTTCGAGAAATTCAACACTTAGAAAAATTTTCCAAAAACTGTCCTAGGTTCGCCCAAAAGTGATTCAGGTTCGTCCGTTTTGAAGTAGATTCGCCCAAAATACTCACCCGAATGTGAAATGATTTTGGATATACTCACCCGAATGTGAAATCTCACCAGAATGTAAAAATTACACAAACACTTTTCTACGTTCGTCCAAAGTATCCTAGGTTCGACCGTTTCAGATTCAGATTCGTCCGCCCGATGTCCCGAGGGTGAAAAATATGACCCGAATGTAAAATGTTCAAATGAAAAATTCTAGGTTCGACCAAAAATCTCTAGATTCGCCCAGAAAACCACTCACCTTCGACCAAAAACTCTAACACTCGTCCACTCACTCCAGGTTCGCCCATTTTTAACTTTTGAAAAACGGTTACACTTTGAAAAACGGTTATTTTGATCTCTGATTTTCAAAAGTTTGTGGATTTGAATGATCTTGATTAGGTTTTGCTTCGGAGATGATTTGGAACAACTTTAATACTTGGAATTTTGAATTTTAACCACAAAATCACCTCTAATTCTTTCAAAAACACTCAAAAACCATTTTTATATGAAAACAGATGTGAATTGATGAAAATAATGTCCAAATCAGCTCTGAGTTTATCAATTTGTTGTTGTATGATCCTCTACGCTCTGATACCACTTTGTAGAGGATGAATTCGACACGAAAAACAGGATTATATGATCATACAAGTTGCTAAACCAGGTGCGGAAACCCTAGCTTAGAACAAACTGATATAAACTCAATCAAAACACAATCAAAGTCATTTTAAAAGCTTTTCATAGATTAACTTTTCCAAATAATTGCTTACAGATTGATTACAGTTAATCTAGCACACAAACTATCACTCTCAGACCTCTCTGGAACACACACCAAAAACACACACTCTAAAATGACTCTCTTAACATTACAAAAACCCAAAATCTATTTATAACACCTGCACATTCGCCCAGTTTGACTGGTCGAATGTAGGCCTGTTCCACATTCGCCCACATCAGGTGGTCGAATGTGTCTTCCTTCAGTCTTGGTTCCAGATTCGTCCATGTCTATTCTACCTTCGTCCACTCTATAATCACCTTCGCCCATTCTGTTCTTCCTTCGCCCCTTAACACATGTTAACATCTAATCATTAGTCGCAAAAACGCATCTACAGATTCAAACCAATAACCACTAGTTCATGGCATGCCAAGGGTAGCTAACCTATTCATGATAACTAAACACACGTATACCGAACTGCTAATGTACGTGTTGTCACAATAGTGAGCGGAATGCCTTGCATCATTGCCTATCAACAATGATAATGTGTTAAGTCACAGTTCACTCCCGCACTCCGATCAGTCACGGCGTGAGGTTTGTCAAACCTAATAGCGATATCAACTAGTAACCCGCTTGCCAACCCGGCAACTCATTCGGTACTTGAAGGAATTCAATGATAGTGTTGGTTTAGTTCATCAAGGACAAAGTTTGCGAAATTGCAAAACCCGACCCACACAAGGAGTCAAAGCACCCCAAATCCCAGGATGTAAAAGTAGTCTCAACCGGACTAAAAAAGTAAGTTGTCTCAAACCCGAGACGCATGCCTTTGAGAAAAAAGTAGTGAAACTCCCCTTAGGTTGCAAGCTAAAAATCCAAACTTCCCAAATAAGAACGTGCTACCGACTCCCTATTATATGTGACACCATGTGTGTACGTGTGTACATACTATACACCACATAACTCGTTTTTCCAAAACGTTTAAGTTTGTGAAAACATTTAAGTGACAACTAGAGTAACTACATGCACAAGTAAACCCTACGAACCCGTTGGTGAACGTTATAATTAATATCAGTTATACAGTTCAAATACATCTCATACAAGTGTACACGCAAGTCCAACTCCAAATCAAAGCATATAAGATCTCAAATAAGCATATATGCATCTATGTCACAATATGTGTTTTTAGGACAGGCTGTTCACCGCCAAAACGATTTTTTCTAAAAATACTTGGACAAAGAATTAGATAACCAAAATTTTACACTTGTCGTTCCACTATTTTTATTTTGCAACAAAACCTTGTTGAACATCATAGATCTTCAATAACATGCAATCATATAACATAACCATTCATAAATCCTTATGTTTATCATTTTAATCCAAGTTATAATCTTTATGAAACCACATCAGGTCTGGACAAACTATATTATGGTGTTTAAACATGATCAAGAAGATTAAAAACACAAAGGTTTCAGATAATATACCTAAAACACTTCACAATTAAGTCGGTTTCACCCGCTGGGCTCGTCGAACGGCTGTTTGGCCAAAGTGAACGGCCGGTCACTTTGACCAAGCCCGTTTCAACTGGCCCAGTTCAACGTATTGTCCGTTTTCATCGATGTTTTTGTTATTTTGGACCATTCCAAGCGTAACCCCATGTTTTTAGACCCCAACCATCCTATTGGCTCATCGATTAGAAGTTTGATAACACTTTCGGTTTAAATTAACATAATCACATAACAGTTTACACATAGATTCACAGAAACACGTAATTGCAATTACTATCAAACAATTAATTCACAATTATCTATTTTCTCAATTCACCAACGTTCGGGGTTCGATACTTGTGTACGCAGTTCGGTAATTCCCCGAATTACCTTTTTATGCGGTTATTATCCTATAACTGTGTAACATGTGACTCACCTAACTAACCCAAGTTAAGTAACATGCTGTAAATGTAAATAAAGTTAACTAGAGTTTACTTAAAGTAGAAACCTGAAAATGTGGGGTGTCACATCATCCCCAAGCTGAAAAGAATTTCGTCCCGAAATTCAGTAAGTAAACAGTAAAGCCAGTGTAACAATGTGTGCTTGGTTCCCGGATGTCACTTCATCCCCAAGTTGAAAGGAATTTCACCCCGATATTCACTTTGAGCGAGCTGCTTTACGTTTAGAGTTTGATCTATGCACAGTTTCAGGTTCAGTAAAGAGATGTGGGTATTTGAGCCGTATTTGAACCCTGCGTTCCCATGCGTATTCCGGTCCTAGATGGGAATTCCATCGTACCTTGACAATAGGTATTGTGCTCTGTCTGAGTTTCTGACGCCCTGCTCAAGAATCTCCACTGCTTCTTCCACGAACCGTAACTGATTGTCCACCTGGATCTCTTCAAGTGGGACCACCAATGTCGCATGAGACAGACATTTCTTAAGATTCGATACGTGGAATAAATTGTGCACTCCACTGAGTTCATCAGGTAGGTTCAACCTATAAGCCACCGGACCGATCCTTTCCACAATCTCGAATGGTCTGACATATCGTGGGTTCAACTTTCCCCGTTCTCCAAATCGTATCACGCTTTTCCAAGGCGAAACCTTCAATAGTACCTTGTCCCCAACCTGGAACTCCAAAGGTTTCCTTTGCTTATCACCGTAGCTTTTCCGTCGATCACGAGCAGCAGCCATGTGGTTTCTGATTTGCACTATTTTCTCAGAAGTTTCATGCACGAGTTCAGGACTTGTCAGCTGGCTATCACCAACTTCAGTCCACGTATGGGAGACCTACACTTGCGTCCATAAAATGCCTCAAAAGGCGCACAGTGTATAGAAGTGTGGTAACTGTTTTTATACGAGAATTCGATCAAAGGAAAGTGTTTATCCTAACTATTGCCAAAATCCACCACACACGCCCGTAGTAGATCTTCCAATGTTTGGATGGTACACTCACTTTGTCCATCCGTCTGAGGGTGATGGGTTGTGCTCATGTCTAAGAGAGTCCCCAATGCGTCTTGGAGAGTAGTCCAAAAACGAGAAGTAAATCACGAGTCCCAATCAGATATTATAGAGATAGGTACCCCGTGCCTAGAGACGATTTCCTTGATGTAAATGTTGGCCAATTTCTCCAGCTTGTCTGTCTCCTTAATCGCCAAAAAGTGTGCCGATTTGGTCAACCGATCAATAATGACCCAAATCATATCCTGTCCACTAGGTATTTTAGGGAGTTTAGTGATAAAGTCCATAGAAATTCCATCCCATTTCTACATAGGGATTTCTGGTTGCTGGAGTAGGCCCGAAGGTTTTTGATATTGGATCTTAACCTTGGCACAAGTTAAGCACTTACTAACATAAGTGCCTATCTCAGCTTGTTCGACCACCAATAAAGAGTTTTGAGATCTTGGTACATCTTATCCGAACCAGGATGTACCGAATAACGAGAGGTGTGAGCTTTGTCAAGCACAAGTTATCTGAGATCCCCAAAGCGTGGAATCCAGACTCGATTCATGAAATACTTAAGACCATTAGATTTCAGTTCCAAGTGCTTATCAGCTCCATGCAAAGTTTCAAGGTCGACATTTTCTTCCTTCAAAGCCTCGACATGAGCTTCACGAATCTTATCAGGAAGATTAGAATAAATATGAGTTGTAAAGCTCGCACCCACTTAGGTTTCGTTTCCTTACGACT
This sequence comes from Ambrosia artemisiifolia, assembly GCA_032199755.1. Lineage (NCBI taxonomy): Eukaryota > Viridiplantae > Streptophyta > Magnoliopsida > Asterales > Asteraceae > Ambrosia > Ambrosia artemisiifolia. The sequence goes on along the minus strand of CM063521.1, from coordinate 42,550,909 downwards.
AAGGGCATCCGCTACTACGTTAGCTTTCCCTGGATGATATTTGATGGCACAGTTGCAGTCATTCAGGAGCTCGACCCATCGACGTTATCATATGTTCAACTCCTTTTGATCAAATATGTGTTGGAGGCTTTTATGGTCAGTAGAGATCGTACACTTCGTTCCATATAGATAATGCCTCATGAACCTTCAGTTGGCGAGATGCATACGCGATGACCTTATCACGCTGCATCAATATACACCCCAAGCCCTGGATAGAAGTGTCACAGTACACCACGAAGTCGTCTGTATCCTTAGGTAATGATAAAATTGGTGCACTGTAGAGCTTTGTCTTTAACAACTGAGACGCAGATTCTTGGGCATCTCCCCACTTGTAAGTAATACCCTTCTGAATCAAAGCAGTGAGGGGTTGAGCGATTTTTTAGAATCCCTCAATGAATCTGCGATAGTATCCCGCAATACCAAGAAATTGGCGCACTTCAGTAAGAATCTTAAGAGCCTCCCACCGTTTGATAGCATCTATCTTCGCGGGGTCGACATGTATACCAGCCTCGTTAACCACATGTCCTAAAAATTGGACTTCCCTAATCCAAAATTCACACTTAGGTGGCTCGCGCTCCTCCCTGCTCTTGGAATAGATCAATATGTCATCAATAAACATTATGACGAACTTGTCTAAATAGGGCTTGCATACACGGTTCATAAGATCCATGAACACCGCCGGTGCATTAGTTATCCCAAATGGCATTACCAAAAATTCATAGTGTCTATAGCGAGTTCGAAAGGTTGTCTTGGCTACATCCTCCTCTCGGACACTCAGCTGATGGTACCCTGACCTCAAGTCAATCTTAGAGTAGAAACTCGACCCTTGGAGATGATCAAACAAGTCATCAATACGGGGTAATAGGTAGCGATTCTTGACCGTCACCTTGTTCAACTCCTGATAGTCGATACACATGCAGAAACTCCCATCCTTCTACTTAACAAACAGGACTGAGGCTCCCCAAGGTGAACTCATTCAAGCGGCATTGGAACCGTCTTATCGAACCCTACGACGTTAGTTTTTAGGGCTTCGTTTTTTGGGGTTTTAGCTTATAGTTTTTAGAATATGTGTTATATTATTGTGTCTTTTATGTACCATTGTATCTTTTTCTTATTTTCATCATTGTGTCACTTTTTCAATTTATTGTATATTTTTTCTTCAGCATTGTGTTTATTTTTTGTTATTGTACTATATTTTTTTGCTCATTGTGTTATATTTCATGATCAATTGTATTTTTATATCATTTTCAACATTCTCATTTTTATTACACTGTATAGAATAACTTAATCCATGTTTACTATGTCTATGATAATAGAAAAAGAAAAGATATACATAAATTTGGTCGATGGGTGTGAAAACATGATGGTTAAAACTTAAAAGTGATCAGTTCTCTCGCATCTCTCAATATCTTTCTCAATTTTAAAATTCAAAATACACTTCTTTCTTTAAATTCCTCTTAATATATTAGAACTAAAAGAAATATATTAAATTGAAATCTGGACATTCACTTAGACCAGCTAAGCATCTATGGCTGGATCATTAAAACATCTAACCCATAATTAATGAATTCATAGGTTCAATTCCTACTGGATGTAGGCCAATGAGACCCTAATAACAATGTTATGCGTGAATTAGATAGGGTTGGTTATTGGGTTAGAATGAATTTGAGTTAAGTTGGGTTTAGGTCAAGAGGTAAGTTAGAAAAAAGGTCAAGATGTGTATGAGTTAGGATGGGTTTAGGTTAGAATGGGTTCGGATTAGGATGTCTTAAAAATATTAAACTAAAAAAATGCAAAAATAAATAAATAACTAAACTAAAAAATATTAAAATTAACCAGACCGAGCCAGTTAATGACCTAACCCTTAAACGAACCAGACCATTTCGACTTGACCACGCCCATTAAAGACCCGAACTCTTTCAAACACACCGCGCCAGTTAATGACCTGGATCCGCTTGACCCAAGCCTATTAACGAATCGGGTCGTTTCGACCTGAACAAGCTTGTAAACGACCCAGACCATTTTGATCTGATTAGGCTCGTTAATGACCTGGGCCGTGTCGACCCGAAAGACCCATTAACGAACCGACCGGGCTTGTTAATGACCAAGACCTTTGCAATCTGAACGGGGCAGTTCATGACTCAGACCGTTCTTCAACCTGACCGGACACGTTAAGGACCAGGTCTATTTCGACTGGACCGAGCCCGTTAATGACCCAGGCCCTTTTGACCTGGCCCTTTAACAACCTGGCTTGTTTTGACAAGAACCAGACCATTTTAACCCGAACCATACCGTTTGACCAAAAGCGCCCGTTAACGGCCCAAACCGTTTCGACCCGACTGGCCTATTAATGACCCATAACGTTTCGACCTGACTGGCTATTAATGACCCATACCCTTTCAACCTAAAAAGCCCATTAACGAACTGGACCGTTTTGACCCGACTGTACCCGTTAACAACACATGCCATTCCGACCCAACTTGAACCGTTTCAATCCGACCGGGACCATTAATGACCCAGACCGTTTTGGCTAGACCAAGTCCATTAACGACCCGTCCCTTTTGCGGTCCGGACCGTTTGGACCCGAATCAGACCATTAACGGCCTGGACCGTTTTGACCCGACCGTCCTGTTACCCGGACCACTTCGACCCAAACCTACCCTTTGAAGACACGGCCATCCTGTTAACGATCCGGACCATTTCGACCCGAACCCACCCCTTGAAGACCCAGCCCAAGCCCGTTAACAACATGGATCATTTTCACCCGAACCAGCCTGTTAACGACATGGACAGTTTTGACCTGAATTTGCCTAATAACAACTCGGACTATTTCGAATCGATCAGGTCCGTCAACAAATGCAAAAGATACAATCGCCCGTTGTTAATGACATATATCTTTATCGGACATTAGAGCTTTTAGTGTTGAAAATACCCATCCTGACCCAATGTTAAAATAGTGGCTTTCCGAGAACCCAGTCGGTTTGGAAAGTTTAGTGTTAATGTATATAGAAAATTTAGAAGGAACCCATAAATAAATAGAGAAGGAGCCCATAATCAAATGTGACAAGTGTTCCACTAGTTGCGTGTACACTTTCTAAACTTGAGATCTTGGGTTCGAGTCTTAGGTGCTGATTTATATATGGTTTTTTTCTTCCACTTTACTTGATAATTAGGTAGGGACACAACTCTAGGTAGTATTTTTTATTCATATTTATAGTAAGTACTTCAAATTTCTAAGGATGACGTTTTTTTTCCCATTGTTGTATTGATATTTTGATTATATGATAAACCTTATCCGACCCGAACCGTCGAACCGACCCGAAATTTTTTATGTTCGGTCATAATAAATTGAAGTATCTAAAAAAGGGAACCCATTGAAAAAAATTTCTGAATCCGCCACTGCTGACCCGTTTGCTTTTTCTGACCTATCCATCTTGACTAACTTACTTATTTCCATCATTGAAATTATCCATCCTAACACACTTAAAAATTATAGTAAACCCAATTAACGCACAAGTTCATATTTTAAGACCAAAACAAACCAAACTTAGCTAGATAGGTTAAGTTTGTCAGGTCTAGTTATAAGTAAGACAACGTAAGAAAAAAGAAGTGAAGTGAGGGTTCGACATGTTGGGTGACGTGGATCACGATATAAATAACTTTACATCGAAATATCGAATTATACTATGATAATTTAGCTTGGCATTTGAACAGTAAAACAGCAACTATTTTATTAAGCCACTTATGTATTAATAAGGGTAGTCTAGGGATTTCAGTTTGGGGTTGATGGGTATTTCGGGTATTTCATATGTACATCTGCTGGCATCTCTCTTTTGTGCCACGTTTATGAAAATGGTTAGGTTTTCCCTCTCTTTACTGACGCGTGTGAAGGTGTCAACGCGTCATTCTATGGCATCTCACCATCATCACTAGCTATTGTCCAGCTTCACCGCTTCGTAATGCACCCGGAGAGAATACCATATTTTTCACACCTACCTCCTCTCTTCATCACCATTTTACCTCCTCTCTCTTCCGATCTCTTTCCGATTCTTGGGTTCAGCTTCATCCACACCGTCGTATCACGTCAACCCCAGCAAAGCTTCGCCACACAGCCATCGTCAGAGTATGCGGCTAGGTTTTTCGATTGCTTCTAACATTTTTCCGTAACCGTTTTTCTATCTCATGTTTAGATCGGCTCTGTTCTATCCCGATCCGGCAACTAGGAAGGTGAGTGGCGGTCTACGGTTTTCATTGGGGAATCTCTTTCTACAACAAGTTCATCTTCAACGGGCAGTCAAAGATTTGATTATCCCTATTTTTAACAAAATCGTAACATCACCATGAGGTATGAAATTGTATGTTGGCTTTGCTAAAGGTACTTTCTTTCCCATAAAATGGTATGGGTTTTTAATGCTTTCGTATCCTTGGCAAACTTGAATATTACTATGTGGCCCCACTTGACTCAAATCAACTCAAGGAAACCATAAACAAGGTACCAACTTGACCCACTTGAAACTGTCTATTTTTTGGTTGCTTTTTTGGCTTATGATTGTTGGTTTCTTTTTTAAGGTGGAGAAGTGTTTGAATCAATTGCAAGAACTCAGGTATGTTACAGGTGGGACTAATGTGAACTACAACCATCTTTAATCTAAACATGTTATATTAACATATTTATTGTAAGAGGTATTAATTTATAAGCATGTAAAGGGTGATGAGGTTAAAAAACAAATTGCGTTTTAGGAAAATTGCATAGATGATTTGGGTGTCCTCTATGTTGATAGCTACAGACGCCGTAAGAGATGTGGATGATTGGAGTTTTAATATTGTGCCCAACAAATATAGATTTTTATGAATAGACACCTATTTTTCTTTTGGATATTTGTTGTTTAGCTCATTTTTATTTGAAAAGGCCAGGCTTCTTGGGTAGGAGGTATATATTTGTATTCATTTGTAATACTTGATCATGTGTTGTTTGGATTTGTTTTACGTTTAACCAATATACAAACTTAGGTATCATAACTATTGTAACGTTATGAATTAATCAGGTGGTTTCCTGTTGAAACAGGAGCACAGACGGAAGAAAATGTATTATTTAATGTGGCCCGTCCACTTACAAAGGACTAGAGAGAGCGGTAGGTACACACCTTTCTTCCATTCGTCGAATTTCTACTCTTTGTTGTCTTAGAGTGAAGTTACCTTTTGCGGCATTGCAATTTTACATATGGCATATAGATGCTAAAACTTATTATTATCGCAACTTCTGAAATTATAACATGATTAAAGTCAACTTATGGTGATACGTTAGGCGAACCCATAAAAATTAAAGAAGATCATCAGTCTTTGGGGTTATGCTCAAAATGATTGCAACTTTGATGCGACAACAGCTTAAAGCAGAAGTTATGTGAGAAACTGTTGTATTTAACACAATATTGTGTTATACTATGTATTAAAATTAATGGCGTAAGACATATGTGTGCTATATAATAAGAATGTGGATGGAAGTTAAAATCAAGAGTTTTCAGGAACCGTGTTCACACCAACATGCCTAATGTTTTCCTTTTTCTTTTGTTGCAGTTCATTCAAACAAAAATAATGTGTTATATGTCTATGGTGGCATGATCGCGGTCATCTTTACTGCTTTTTCCAATAAAAAAGCACAGAGCGGCAACAACATCAGCTCCGCAACCACCAATACCAACTCCAAAAATCCATAGACATCAGCCGCCAAAAGGCCACTGTTTCAACATGTAGGTACCAAAAAGGTGACTGCAAAAACCACCAAAACCAAGCAAGAATCGATTGAGGTACTTCGAATTCGTCCTTTATTTGGATTTTCTTTTCCCAAAGTTGTAGATAGCATATATATTTACTTTTCTTCTATAGGCCAACCATAGTTCTTGACTTTACCTTCAGTTTTTAAGCATTTTACAAAGTTTAATTTTGACACCTGAGTTTTTTTAAGTTAGTCTTCTTCCAATTCTGTTCAGGTAGCCTACAAAAGCATTGTCCATATTGTATTATTTGGTAAGATTGTGCTCTCAATGTCACCTTTACCATTTGAACCCTCATATATGACATGTTATCTGTATTTACTATTTAGGCCGTCAAAAGAAATGTAGCGAAGCCGTCATTTGGAAACTATAACATCTGTTTGTAACTGTGTATGACATGTCAGTTTTGATACCAAATCTATCCCAACACGACATGCGCAACGAAGTTGTCTTGATGGACTTATGCTATGCATATAGTTATATAATTGTTTTTTTTTCCCAACTTTAGATGCCTCAAAATCGATGTTGCTCAACAAACATTACAAAATGCCGCCTCTTGGTGCGAGTGAGCACTCACTATGGGAAGAAAATGTGCAGGTCAGTATTACTTTTCAATGGCCCGATTCGGGTTTGTGTCTTTGTATTTAATCTCGAAACCCAAAAAGAGTTGGCTAAAAAACAACTCATATTCATTGAAAGGGTTCCGAACTGCATTTTTGTTACTTTTGGTTCAGTATGTTTCCAATCAACACAATCCAACCCAACATGTACGCAAATTGTTTGTGTGAGCTGGTTAACTCTCTACATTCAGTTGTTAAAACACTATTTTTTATGATGCATAATGTGAACTATCTGGTGGATTAAAAAAAGAACAAGTAGGACATATTTTGTGTTAATCATAAACATCGAGTTACATTATTTTCTTCATAATATTTCGTTATGTTCATAATTTAATTTAATATTACTTCTCATATTTTTTGTAGATAAAGATGTATGTGTAGCATGATGTTAATATGGTTGCAGATGCGGAGAAATTATGGACTGCTCAGTGCTCATACATTCAAGTGAGTGATGTGAATTCTATTTTACGATTACGCACCATTTGTTTATGATCTTAAGATTTTTAACTAGGTTACACCATTCAAACCGCTTTGTTAGCTAATGGGTCATGGCGATGGTTCAATGGAATGGTTGTATTATACTTCTTACTTGATGATCTTGCTCAAACACATAAAAGAACATAAAATAGCTCTGCACTTTATTCAGTTACAATTTCTATGGTCTAAACGTTCATCTATTCTTGCTAAACAAAACACATCTTCATCAGTCATATATCGTTGTATACAATTACGTTGATTTTTTTTTTTTTTGCCAAATAACGTATTCGTACTGCAAATAACCAGGTAATATATGTTGTTTTCCAGGCTGTAAAGGCAGGTGGCAACAAATGGAAGTCCACAGAAAAAAAAAAGCCCACCAAGCTGCGTTTCTTATCAGGACGTATAGAGAATCCCAGAAAGGCTTAAAATTAACTACTACTACCTGGAAAATATGAATAGAAGTGCATAGCGGGCCAAATTCATATGAATGGTTGTTACTTTATAAAGACTTATGTTAGAACTTATTCATATTTTATCTTAACTTGATCCATTAGATGAAACAATAAAAGAAAGGACGTTGCAGTGCTTCAATGATATTTTGCTGTCCTCCCGTTAGCAGTGCGTCACATATGGTGCTTACCGTTTTAATCTAGGCGCATCGCGCCGCTTCGAATACCACTAGTTGAAATAAAAACATGACAATTCACACTCTTGTTTCAATAAAGTAAAAGAGTAAAAGAAATATGGCCTGAAAGGCATGATGTTGAATTTTAACTCTCAATACACATCTATAGTGGTTGACTTTAACAAGTTTGATTTGAGCAATTGAAGTTTTGACTCCGTTACATTGAAATTTGGATTTTTGCTTGTTAGAAAAAGACAAAAACCCTCAATTTTTTAAGTCCCCCTTTTAGAGACTTCCACCCACCTTTGTCTGTATCAATAATTATTTTAAAGGTTCTAGGATTTATACACCCTTTCTCGGGTTCTTCCGTCTAAGAAAGGGTGTATGAATCCTTAAAGGGGTGAAGGCAATACATAAAGTGGAGTCGAATAAGAAAATGTTCTCGGTTAAGAAGACGATTCCGGGAGTTTGGAAAGATATAGTGGGGGACGAAGAGAAATTGTTTAAAAAGGGTATTCGGATTCGCGACAAGTTAAAGGTTTCGATTGGGAATGGAAAGCTCACTATGTTTTGGAAGGATGCTTGGGCCACTGATGAACCTTTATGTGACCTTTTTCCTGATTTGTATCGCATAGCTGCTGACAAAGACGCCTTCGTAGCAGATAGCTTTACTCAGGGGGGACGGGGTTAATTTCAATGGGGTTAATAAAGAAACTTCTCGGCTGGTGGATCTTCGAAGCAGGAAGGATGCGCTGATTGAGCTGCTGTCTCATATCACTTTGAAGGCTGATAATGACGTGTGGAGCTGGGCAAATGATCTTGGTTTGGGGTTCTCGGTCAAAGGGGTCAGGGCTGATCTTGAAGTGATTAATGGCGAGGATTCGGATGGTATTCGGATGCAGAACAACCCGTGGGTTCCTTTCAAGTGCATAATTATTATTTGGAGGGCTATGATGGACTGACTTGCTGTGAAGACCCAGCTGTTGCGCAGGGGTATTTTGGTCCGAGACGCTAACTGCAGTAGATGCAGCCTTGCTGCAGAAAACGTTGACCATCTTTTTGTCTCTTGCCTTATGGCAAGATGTATTTGATGGGAGCTTTCGGTTTGGATGAAAATTCGGTACCCGGCTGAAGTTAGTTCCCTAAAAGATCTGCTGGAGAACATGACAAGCAACCCGGGATCTAAAAAATGGAAGCAAATAGTCGCCACGGTCTGTTGCGCGGCTGTGTGGCGCATTTGGGAGGCAAGAAATGCTAAGATGTTTGAGAACAACTTTGTCAATCCTAGAAGAAGTGTGGAACGCATTAAGGAAGACGCCTTTATATGGATTTGTAACCGGTCCAAAATCCCAAATCCTTCCTGGGAGAATTGGGTCGATTTCGACATTTCTATGTGTCTGTAACTTTGCTTTTGTAGTCATTCGGGTCTGTTTTGGGGTTTGTTAGCGGTCTTCCGTTTGTATCCAGCGTCTTGCTGCTCTTTACATATATATAAAGTGTTTTTGCCGTTAAAAAAAAGGATTCATACACCCTATGACATCACATTTTGAGTATGTGACAGCAGGGACGGAACCAGGGGAGGGTCAGGAGGGTCAGCTGACCCTCCGGCCGACCTAACTTCCGGTTAACCTAGTATTACGATGAATCAACTTTTTAATCGTTTGACCCTCTAAAATGGGTGTTGGGTAGTGAAAGTGAAGTAAAAAAGGTGAAGATACACGTCGAATCTTTCTCCGGCAACCTTCAGCCAACAGAAATCTCATCTCCGTTGTCGGCTGGTTATCTACTAAAGAAGAAAGGACAGCAGGAAATTGATTAAATTTTAGGTTTGGGCTTCATTTTAATAAACCAGGCCCATTATCAAAACTTAAATTAATTAAAAAAACATAAGCTTTTTTAATGACCAGTGACGCTTTTTTATTCAAATTGGTGCAATTACTATATCCGAATTATGTAATAATTTTAGTTTAGATAAATTTTTATTTGAATACATTGTAACATTATCTGATTCAGAATTTATTATTATATTATTTTTTATCATTATACATAAAAAACGAGAATATGCATCTATTATTGTCATGCATTTAGGATTTATTATTTTTATATAACACATAACATCTTAAATATTAAACTTTTTCTTAATGCACGCTCACATTTCCGATTGTAAAGTAAAACAAAAATCCATTACGACCCTCCACTTCAAATGTTCTGGTTCCGTCATTGTGTGACAGCCTTCTATTGGTGTGTGATGTAGGCCAGGGTGCATGAATCCTAATTTGATGGTGTATGATTCCTAAATACCTTATTTCAATCGGATCTAGTTGTTCTCCCATGGAGAAAGAAAATGTTTTGTAAATAACCATATTATCATAACTCACAGAAAGTATTTTTTTTTAACTTCATGATAATATATAGTCTTCTTGATTTATTGTTCAATTTAAAGAAAGAAATTCATCAAATATTATAAGTTTAATATGGTTATATTATTATTATTATTATTATTATTATTATTATTATTATTATTATTATTATTATTATTATTATTATTATAGCTTTAAATTGTGAAGTTTATTAAAATAAGATTTCATGATGTACTTACGTTTTATTACAACTATTTTTTGATTAAGCAAAATCACATAACTACCTCTAAAACATACGTTAAAGGCACCCCTTAATAATATAATTTATTTATATCTGAGTATGCCGTAAGTATATTATTTAACTTGATTATGTTTAATCTATATTATCTTATTAAGGAGGAGTGATGGTCAACATAGTCATTTTCACCTCCGTACAACTTAACAAGCACCATGCACAATATATTTAAGCAAGAAATTTAAGGGTATTATAGGGATGTTAGTGACAATTAAGACACTTAGAAGGGTAATGTAGACATTTCACCCACCTCATCCTTTACAATATCAAAATAAATTTACTTTAGTACCCTTAATTCCCACCCCTGCCCCTCCACAATGGTCGTTTGCCTTCTTCAAGCCTGCAATCCAAGTCAGTTCCTCAAACCAAAGGTTTTTGTAATCAATGATCAATTGATGAAAATTTATTTAGTTATTGCCCTGTGTGTACATCCCATAACTGTTGCTCTAAATCAATCGACGGAATTTAATTTTTTCAATTCCTTCAATGCTGGTTTAAGAACTCAGTGGGATTTCAGTTTCAAATCCCTGGTGTTTATAATCGACGATGGTCTAATATAAACCCTAGGGTTTCATCTCTTTGTTCTATCACAACCTTGTCTGCAAAGAGATTGTTTTAACCAAATCACATTCGGCATTTATTACAAGTTGATTATGTATCCACTTCCTATCTCACCATAGCATAATACCAAGCCAACACTCGAATGGAAATTCACGCTCATCTTATCAGCATAGCAGGTATTACACCCAAACGCACCATTCATCCTCCTTTTGTTTGTGTTGTTTTCCTCATTGTTGTCATTGGATTTTATTACGGTCCTGGGCAACCAGATACTGCTTTCACACTTTCACCGTACCTGCGCAAACAAGGTCTGCACCATTCTTCTGTTCAATTTCATGATTCTGCTTTGTATTCCGGTTTTCGCTTTATTTTATGTGTTGTTCCTTGCCATTATCTGCCATCTCATTTGTCTACTGAATTGAATCTCAAATTGTATGACTTACATGATGCATGAACGTATATCACTGTAAATTGAACGTGAAAAGAATGTGATGTTGAATTGTCTGTTTTAGTGACAATTATTTCAGACCTAAATTATAAGAGCACCAATTAGTTATGATATTCATTTAGTAGGTTGTATGATAATGAGCACCAATAGATTTAGGCTGTATGATTTAGATTAGGTATATACATCTGTTTATTTGTTTTAAGTGTTGAGAATCTGAGATTAATCTTGGACAGCTTACTAACCTTAAGGTCGATTTCGGTAGCTGGTAATAGGTTTACAGGCCGGATTCCGGATGGTTTGGGTTTGTGTTTAGCGCTTGCCTCTCTCGTTTGTCCCCATTTCAATGAATTTAGTGATTATTATCTTTCTTACTTGCATATGTGTAGTGTGATTTGACGCCACCATGGGTCACAAAAGGATGTCTTAGGGTACTATCTAAAGAAAATCCTACCCTAGCGGCTTCTTCAGGAGAGGTATGTACCGGGTTCTCTATTCAAAGGCATGCCAATTCTTAATTAATTCTTGTAACTGTGTATATCAACCATAGTTATCTATGTTTGTTTCGATTTTCGAATGAGTGGTGTGTACTGTATGTCGAAGTGCCACATAATTTTGGCGGCCTCACATGGAGATATGAAATGGATTCTTCAAGTATTCTATTTTGTTTTTTTTTTCTCATTTGATTTATGTTGAACTCTCAACTCTATGCTTCATTCAAGCAAAAAGAATGATTGAGGGTATCATATCTTTAAAAAATGGAATAAGGAATCATGTGAGTCAAATAATCCTGCACACTATGTTGTCTTTCGTGGTTTTGAATTATTGAACAATTATCCCTCCCTTTGCATAGAGATTTTCTTGTTTTAATTGTTGATTTTAACTTACTTTTTAGGGAACATATATTTCACCATATGTAGTAGCACTGTAGCAGTGATCTTTTTGTTTTTTACAGTATCTTCTAAATGTTTTTCTTAACTCATGTTTGGTGTATTTCTTTTACAAAATAGTTAAGAAGAAATGAAATTTGGAAATGAAACAGAGGTGGCTATTTTTATATGATCAGGTTGGATCGTTTATGTTTCTACCTCTTAAAGGGTCAAACATGTGAAATTAAAATGTTTAGCGCAAAAGGATAAATGGTCAAAGTTTCTAAACTTGAAATTTGCTTAATGCATACCACATAAGAAGTTGCTTTATTTAACCCAAATGACTTTTATCCAGAATCGATAATTTTACCAAAAAAAACTTGTGTGTTTATACAGGGAGGTGAACCCGTTCTGATGACTGCAGCTAAGATGGTTCTACATGATTGGCAGAGGGGTACAATACCCTTCTTTGTTCACCCCCAAAGCAAGACGGACCCAAACACGAGTGTGAACATGAAGAGAGTAACGTGGAGGAGAAAGATGTGATTGTCCGAAAGTTTTGTTTAATGTGTTAAATATCCACACGTATATTTGTCACTGAAGGATCTCGTATTATCACAAAAGTACAAAACTCTCTTTCAGGCAACATACCAAGTTCAATTACAACTTGTTCATTCCTAATTTCTCTGTAAGAATTAAGATTATATAATTTAATATGTTTCATAAGCTTTTCAGTCATTTCTTGACTTAATCTATGCTTTTTGCAGGATATTATCGAGAAACGGTCTCTCAGGCCAACTTCCTGTAGCAATGGCAAAACTTGCTGATCTTGAGTATGTAGATTTTTCGTTTAACAAACTCAATGGAACACTTCCAAAGCCGTTGCAAACCTTGCACATCTTGTTACATTCAATGTTTCACACAATCAGCTACATGTTGAATTACCAGGTGGTGCTTTCTTGAACACCATATCTCCCTCCTCTATAGCTGGCAATCCAGCTCTTTGTGGTGCTGCGGTGGACTGCCCAACAGCTCCCCCAGTGTCTTAACATCATATATTACAAACTGAAATTCAGTTGCAGACTTTGGTCAAGCAAGACTTCTACCAATGCTAGATTGTTACGTTCTCAGCAGCAAGATTCAAGCGCCCTTGGTTACATGGCTTTAGAGTGAGGCGCTTCAAATACACACAAGGAGGATTATCTTGATCAAGCGCAAGTGAGGCAAGCACTTCAGTCTAGGTGCATGCACATTCACGCCTGTTTAGTCACTGATTTGGAGAGGAAATCGCTTTTGTGGATTGGTCTCAGCTTATCATGTTTCTTTAAGAAACAAAGGGAACTTATGTGGTTAAATACTAAAGGATAATAGATGGGCAGCCCTATTAGTTACTTAGGAATAATTCTTCACTCTCACTTTAGTTTGTTATAAATAGTTATCTATCTTTATAAAGTTATTAATCATTATTGTTAATATTGCAACTTTTACAAGACAATAGTTTGTTAATGCAAGGGAAAATAATATATTATATTAAACAAGCATTGTGTTAATCGTACATATGTTCAAATCTGTGCATCGCAGCATTGGTTAGATAGTGTTTATCATGTTGTTTACATATTGGAGTTATCTTTATTTTATTTTCACAATAGTATTAAGTTACTAATTTTTTTATGCCTATGTGCATTTAGTTTTTATTGTTGCACTTTTTGTCTCGGGCATGCACTTACTGGCCATAGACGAGCTATTTGCGCCTTGAGACTGCTTAGGTTCTGAATAAAAAAAAATAATGTTTGTTGGATAAAGTTAGTGTTTAAGTTTGTTGTGGCCTTTACTCTTACTTCGTAAAAATGTAACATTTAGGAACATTAACGTGTTGGTTTCACATTCAGACACGAACACGATAACCTGACACAAACCTGTACGATTTTAACAGGTTTCGTGTTTGCCTTAACAGGTTTCGTGTTTATAACAAGTCGACACGTTAAGACCTATTTATTTTCGTGTCGTGTTCGTGTCTTATCGTGTTCATGTCTTAACAGGTCTTATCGTGTCTTATCGGGTTTCTTATCATGTTTTGTCGTGTCTTACCTTGTCTTGTCGTGTTAACCTATTTTACTAGGTGTTCTTTAATGTGTCTTATCGTGTTAACCTGTTATACACAAGTACATGTTCGTGTTTGAAAAAAAATGACAATAGATTTCGTGTCATGTTCGTGTTTACATGTTTCATGTTCGTGTCTTAACAGGTTCATGTAACATGTTATGCCAGCCCTACTTTTCTGTGTCTGGAGGCAAATTCATATCAATTTTTGATGTTGGGTAAGTGGTTAAATGTGAATGTTTGGTTTTTCTAGAATTGACCAAGATGTGCAAACCTTTTTTTAGGAAGTCATCATGGTTGAGGCCTAAAGCTACAACATCAAACTCGAGGGAGATTATTTGATTTGCTACTGTTTGCATTAGTTACTCTTTTTGGGGAACTCTTCATACTCCATAAGTTCAATTGGTTTATTGCGCTATATTATCTAGATAGACATGTTAACTATGTAATTACAATAATTATTGTATAGTTTGTGATGTTTAATGCCCATTAATTTTTGTACTTTATACATGTCTAATGTGTTACAGTTATATTGATTTATTTTGTATTTCTAATGAAATTTTGTTTATGATACACTAAATATCTTGTTACAGGGATATTTGAACATCATAATTTAGCGAAGTTCTTACCCATCCCCTTAGTATACAACACACATATTATTTTTAATTTTTTACAAGAAACACAAATTTAGTTTCTTTTCTTTAAAAAAACACTTGTGGATAATAGATGCTTTACGGTCTGTTCTGACGAAAAAGTTTGGCTGATAACTATGGTTTTGAATTACGCCAGCGTCAGATCACCGAGTCAAGATGGTTCGGTTTGAAGCATTTTTATATTTGAAAGTTTTTTTCAAGATCTTTAGCTTCAAATAATATAGATGACACAAAACAAACATACCCGCAGTAACGCGCGGGCAATCCTACTAGTATAGACTTATATTACTGTGCCCATTCGGTTAATAACTATAGTATTTCGTTACCAATTAAAAGCCTATAAAGGGTTAACAAAAATCCCCTCTTTATGACCTTGGAAAGAACCAAGTGTCAACCTAATATAATGGCAAAGTTAGCCACCAAGCATGAATTTCACCAAAATGTTACTAGAAAAGTGTTAAAAGAGTATTTTAGTATGTTGAGAGTACACAAAGGTATCTCAAACTAGTCCAAAATCCATTAGATTCAACTAAGGTAGCACAATACTTTATTCTCAAATCCAAAACATAACACCTCAACCAATTAACTAAATGTGAGTCATAGCTATTTTGATTCTTTAGATTGGAATATTAAAGAATCGGGAACCCTAACAATAAACATTGTCAACGGAGTAGTAACTAGTGCAATAACAATTGCAACTGACCTACTCGACGCAAGTATGCTATCAGGATGTCACATTGCGTTCACCGTCCACGACACATATGTGTGAGTGCAAGTTAGGGTGTTCTGCAATATTTAGGTTCCCCACTTGTTATATACCGCTCAATGTTTCCGTTTTGCACCTTTTAAGACTACTTGTATACTAGTCTATGCTTTCACTCTTCTCCAACATTGGACAAGTTCCCATTTTGTTTACTTTCACAATTTTGAGTATGTCGAACACTCAATTTCGAGCATCGATTTAATTTATCTTAGTTCTGTCTTTTACACAATTTGCTTTGTTTCGAAGCTGTCACATAATTAAATGCAAACCAGTAAAATATAATGATTTAATCGGAGTTACTATAATTATTTGTGTTTAATTTAGTGAAAACTCATCTTCCCTAATTTTCCCATGACTATAACTAATCCATATTACTTGATATGGTTTGATGCAAATTGTTCAAAAGATAATAATTTGTATGTGTTGCCTTATGGCTTTTTACTTACCATACAAAGACAAAACATGATCAAAAGTCTCTATCTGAAAATGAGAACACATTTTCATTGAAGAAATTATTACATTTTCCCGGTAAATGCATAATTAAATAATCATAAAGCAGAAGGGGTGATGCATTACAAGTTATTAATATTCATTCAATCATACACAAATTGCCTTCTTTGACAAATATCCATTTCATATTTAAACTCTAATCTTTATCTGAATTCTTACATTCATACAACTTTATTTTAATTAAAAACTTCTTTTTATGTTTTAGTGGACGGTAATTATTAATATATGATCTGCAATCGTTTTCGAAACTTCGTTGTCTTGTTTATAACTGGACATTTTTATATCGTGCGGGCAGGTGTCGTTCATCAGTGTGACTATCAATGGTTGGAAACTGATTAGCCGTCAGGATGAATGCTATTTGTTCTCGAGGTATTACTTTGTCTAAGTACCTACAAAAAGTAGACTACTTTACAGAAATTTTCGAACCTTGGATTGACTTTACAAAAGTACAAACAAGAAAATCAAACCGAAGACTTACGAGATTAAAGTTAGACTCTTTTTTAAGATAATAACTTAGTAGTTTTAGTTTTAATATTACAATTTTATTTTGCTATATGTGTATAATTGATTTGACAAGGGTTTGGTTTTGAGTTATATGCTCACTCAATAATATCTAAATCAATTTCAAATATTATTAGGCCGTGTTTTATACCAGCATGACAGATTGCGTGAAGCCTAAGTGGCACGCAGTGTCAAGCGTGAACACCGAGCCACCCTTATGCCCTTGAATCGTCCTGGGGAGGAAGAATTCCCCTTGTTTTGTGTTGCTCCCGCACCAGTTTTAATCGTTGGGGTTTGCTTTGGACCGTATTACAATGGTTAAGAAAAAACAATTTCTTTTATTTAAAAACTAACATTTATCTCTTATAAATAACACTTTAAGTTTAACTATTCTCGTTTTCCAGAAGAATTATCATTTTCTTTTTCATTCAATGAAATTATGAGAATTAATAGATGTATTTTTATTATTATGACATAATATATGTGTGCATCATGTTACATACTATACTTTTAGAAAACGAATATCAGAAGACTAGATTATACCCCGGGAACGTCCCGGGGTTGAAAAATCTAATATGACATATTAATTTTACATATGAAATGGTATTATGGGCTTTACAGTTACATGCATGAAAGCTTCGGGTAGCAGCTAACCTAAAACAATTAAAAATATATCTCCAATGTTAACGCCTAACCTTAAACAATGTATAACTCTAATATTAATATCTAACCTAAGACAATGTATAACTCCAATGCTAACGCATGTTGAAAATAGAATTAATATTTACTGATTTGAACATAATTAGTGACTTGTCTATACATGATTAATGATTTACTTGAACACTTTGTGTTTTTTTTTCCTGTTTGAACAAAACCCAACAAAAAATAGTCGTTTTTTTTCTCCGTTTTTTATATAACATTATGATACTCGTTAGAAAGATAATAAAACACTCGTTAATTTGGTGTAATTTTTTTCTTTAAAAAATCTCGTATATAAAATATATTAACGTTTAAAAATTATGAGAGGAAACATAAGAGAGAAAAATCTAATTTTGTTTTTAAATTATTTTTTTCCTAAAATATCTCAATGCCACATGAATGATACATGGCACACTCAAAGAGGAGAATGCCTCTCTGAGTGCCATGTCATTAAAATGGCTTTGGTTTATTATATGTATAGATTTGTAACTATATATGATGAAGACGATATGCAACTGACTTTTGAAGAAACTAATGCCCAACAAAAGCTAATATTTGGAAATTACATAATCGAAAAACGCACAAAAACCTGCACTTGGTTTTCATGGAAGATATATACGCACTTCGATATTCGATTAACGAAAAAGACTAGATTTGTTTGTACAGTTTTTTTATTATTATTTTATCTATCTAGATTTGACATTTTCAACATATTGAGTAGGACTATTAGTATAATAATAGTTGCTAATGAGTCAAACCGCTACTTCCATTTTTTTACCGGCATGTAGGACAAATTGCATATGATATATAGAACGTAGAGAGGTGTAGTCTTTAAAAAATTACCCAACTACGAAGCACAGGTGCTTACACACACACAAACATACACCTTACATACTAATTCTTTTAATCGTTTTAAGGTTGAATTACATTTCCGCCTTGTCGACTCCGCCGTAACGCGCGGGTTCCTTGCTAGTATATAGTATAATTCAATTATATATAGTATAATAATAATGCTTCTATTAAGAAAATAAATAATAAATAATAAAAAGTGATTGGTAAATAAATGTATCACAGCTTGAAAGATAGGGGTGAATGATGATAGTTGATATATAGAGATGGCAATCAAACCCTATAGCCTATAGGTAAAAATGAAACATTTGAAATGGGTATTGAGTACGAGAATAGTATTGAAATTTCCTAGGTATTAGTTTAGGTGTTACTTATTCATAAACATGTTGTCCTTTACCTGAACTGTACCTGATTTAAGATTAGTTTTTATTGTCAATTTTAATGGAAATAGATTAGTGCTTAAAAAAATTAGAGGAAAATATGCAGGTGCCAAGTGATAGAAACGGATATGTAGCTGTGGGGGAATGCGTGGGACAAGGCGAGGCAGGTTGAACGGGAAACTGAGTGCAGAGAGCTATAGACTTAGCTATAAGCTGAGCGAGTAATGTGAAAACTTTTCCGAAAACCATCATGCGACAACCTCCTGCTACTTGACATCTCTTGTTCATAAATTCTAGATATTTTATATAAAAATAATTTTAATTAAATTGTTTTTCTAGTTAGAATTCTTTTTAAGGTTTACAAAACTTTCTTTAATCATACATTTTAATTAGCTTTAAGGAACACCGCTAATACTATTATAGTTTAGGGAAATTGGATTTAAATACTCCAAACTATTGTTCGTTAGCCGATATCACTCACAACTATCATTTTGACTACCAACTCTCAATTTACACTTTGTTTGTTATGTCAGCCTGAAACTAAGATGCAAACACCTCCTCATCATTAAACTTGACGCTGATTCCAAAATGAGGGTGACATAACAAATTAACAAAGTGTGAAGTTGGGAGTATTGTTAGTCAAAGTGATAGTTGTGAGTGATATTAGCCTACGAGCAATAGTTTGAAGTATTTAAATCCAATTTCCCTATAATTTATTGCTATAAAATGTTATTGGTTACCTAGTCTAGCTGTTCGTGAGCTAGTTGAGATAAGTTCACTAAACACTTGAATTAAACCAAGCTTAAACTAACTGGAGTTTGAGCTCAAGCTTTTATCGAGGCTCGTTTAACGAGGTGAGTTCGATCTTTAAAAACGAATCATGTTGTTGCTAGGGCCACTACCTCTTATACCCCTCGGATATTTGTCATAGATACCCCCTTCGATCGATACCTTGGTAAATTGTATCGGAAGTCCATCAAGATATGCATTACCTACAAGTTGTTTACCAAAGACACCCCTTTCACAAATAGAATACTAAGTTATCCTTCCATTAGTAGAATTAGCATGTTTAGGATCGTGACATACGTGCCATGCAAAATGGTTTTGTGTCAATTATGTCAAGCTGGAGGTTAACTAGTTGAATGGATCATCTCAAACACGACCAATATTTTTGTTCATGCAGAAACATCAACATTACCCCTACACACTCGAAATCATACAACTGGATACAAACAATTTAATCCAATAATTTAAATTACTCTAATATAACAATCCATAATATTATTATATTTCGTGCTAGCTTGACTTGGCTTTGTTAGGCTCATATTTAAAAAAAAACTTTTAACATATTGTTTTCAAAATTTAGAAATATAAAATATTATTTAATAGTTCGAAATAACACATCCAATAAGGGGTTGTTTGGTTGATTAAGTGCTGAATAATTAAGATATTTTGAATGGTTAAGAGCTGAATCATTCAGCATCCCTTATTAGCTTAATGGTTCAACACTTAACCATTCTATTCAGATGCTGAAACAAACAGTCTGAATGCTGAATGATTCATAACTGAATGGTTAAGAGGCTGATTAAGAGGCTATCAAACAGCCCCTTAGTCCAACCTAATATATTACAAGGCAAAAGTAACGACATACCTACAAATAATAACAAAAAATGTCCTAAATATCCAAGTGCACTCTTAAATACTTGCAAATAATAAGCAAAATTTATAATATGTATACATATATAAAAATAAAATATGTTATCAATAAAATAATATGAGCTAAACTAAGCCAACCTAACGAGCAAACCAAACTGGGCCATTTTGGCTCATTAAGAACCAACCCGAGCTAGGCTTGTTTTCTGATCCAGGCAAGCCGGCTCGGTTCTGCTTCATACCGATGCATATTGATCGAGCTTTTTATGAGCTAAGTTTCGAGCGAGCTTTTTGTATAGCCATAATAAGCACATCAATAGTAGAATAGATGTGTACACAAAAACCGGTCCTGACCCGACAATTCGAAAACCGACCCGACCTGTGTAAAAAACTCGTTTCGTACAAATTAGTTTGGGCTCAACCCAACACACTGGTTTTGGACCAAGTTTGAATATCTTTAAGTATGTCGAGTTTGGATGTCTTAAAAAAATCCATGTTTAAATCTGGTTGCTAGTTTTTTCCATTAGAAATGTATTTAACGGCTATATATCCGTTTTTACCATCGGGGGTCGAATTTGACCCTTTTTTATAAATTTTTTATTTTTCAAGCTTAGGGGTTCCATAACCTATTATAAACATGCTAGGGGTGTTTTGGTCGAATCACAACAATTCAAAACCCTCTCCACCAGTAAAATAAATGATAAAAAAACATTCACGTTCTTAAATGTCCTGAAGAACGTGCTCAATGTTAGGTTGGTTGCAAAACAACTTCAAACTTAGGTACACCAAGTAATTTAGTAGGATGCGTATTTGCTACTTCTTATAGCCCAACATTCTATTGTTTGAGATGTATTCCGTTAGGCCTCATGAAAATGGCCCAATATATTAGTTTTTGATATGAAAGGCTCAAAATGGCTGGCCCAATAATTCTAGTTACAATAAAATAAAAATATAAAAATACACAAAAATAGCCCAAAATCTTTTTTGATCGTGTCTCAACTCTCAGGACTTTATCTTCGTTTAACTTAATTCCATTAAGAAGTATCTTCAATAAAATTTTATTAAAAAGTAGACAATAATAAAAAATAACTGATTCGCCTCTCAAGGTTCTTACAATTCGCATGGGAGCAAGTTATTATAATTTTGTTATTTATTTAACTATTTTTATTTATTTATTTATTTATTTGGCAAATATCTAACTATGAATATTCTTACACTTTTGGAGTTAAGATCCATGGACACGAATAAAAAAAAAAAAAAAAAATTTCTTGATGGGGTTCCTACCTGACTAAAGATTTGTACATTAAAAGATTAAAAGAACACATTTTTAAATAAAGCTGTATACGATGATATGGGGTACTGTATAATGGACTATAATGGACTGTTGTTATATGGAAATGAATTTAAGAATAAAATAATAAACATCAAATCCTTAGAAGTCTTTTACATTGTGCAAAATAATGATTGGATGATTTGATGATTCTTAAAAAAAATGATCCAAACCTAGTTGAAGAAGGAGAGGGTACATGCTTCTTGGTCATCAAGGAAATGATATAGCCTACAACTCCTTTACTTAAGTACTAAAGTATATAATAATTATGCTGAATCTTGTGGCAATAAACTTGATTTGTAAAATCATGTTCTAAAAGACAAAAATATTATTTTTATAATAGAAATGAACTAAACAATCTTTGTGAAATTGTGTTTGATTATTCCTCCAACAGTTTTCTCAAACTAAAGTGATCGAATGAACCAAGTGTTAGCCGATAATTAAGCTCACCATAATATCGGCCCATTATGTACATTTATTGTAATTTATGTTGTGCTATTTCCATTTCATAATTCCCCGTTTATCAGATGTAGCTGTCATCTGATGTATGTGGCTGTTTAAACATAAATTTTAAGGAGATGGCTCTCTAGAGTGTCATAAGACACGTTTGGTTGTTAATTGGAAAATCCAAACCGTGGGCATTGACTGTGATGAGACTTTTAACCCAGTGGGAAACCCACTAGCATTCGAACCGTCCTTAGCTTGGTAGTCTCACAAGGCTGGTCTACACACCAACTAGTGTTCGTCTGATCAGGAAAAAGGTTATATATTTCTGTATAAAAGTTATTTTTACAATGAAGAAAAGTCCCAATATATAGGGATACACAGTCAAACAAATAATGGAAACATGGCTGGAAATATTGTCCCTAACGGCTAGATGATTTGCTGAGTTGTAGACAGCCTTAAACAAGGAAATGATGAATAATTCTGATCCTGTCCTTTTTTACTTTCCTAACACTCACCCTCAAGTTGAGTAGTGGGATCTCCGATACTCAACTTGCTAAGACAACTGTTGAAAAGTCTTCTATTAACGGCTTTGGTTAAAATGCCTGCAAGTTGATCCTTAGAGCGACCGAATGGGAGTTCTATAATCCCTGCTTCAAGTTTTTCTTTAATAAAGTGTCTGACAACTTCCACGTGCTTCGTACGGTCGTGTTGAACAGGATTTTCTGAAATATGTATGGCTGCTTTGTTATCACACATGATTTTACTACGCTCAATTTGAGAAAATCCCATCTCCGATAGAAGTTTGCATTTCCAAAGAACTTCTGCTAATCCTCGTGCAATGTCTCGGAATTTTGCTTCGGCGCTGGATAGGGCAACAACTTTTTGTTTTTTGCCTTTTCATGTAACTACGTTTCCTCCAACCATAGTGAAGTATCCTGAAATTGATCTTCGATCTTCTTTATTTCCTGCCCAGTCTGTATCTGTATAGGCCTGGACCCTTAGATGTTTATTTTGCTGAAATAAAATCCCATGGCCTGCAGTCCCTTTGAGATATCTTACAATCCTTAATACTGCATCCATGTGAGCTACTTGAGGTTGGTGCATGAATTGACTAACCACTCCTACTGCATATGCAATGTCAGGGTGAGTGTGTGTAAGGTATATGAGTTTGCCCACCAATCGTTGGTATTTTTCCTTGGCTGCCAATTCAGCCCCTTCTTCTGTGCAAAGTTTCTGGTTAGTCATCATTGGAGTATCAGCTGGCTTGCAGTTAATCATCCCTATTTCGGCTAGGAAGTCTAGGATATATTTCTTCTGGCATATGAAAATCCCTCGCTGAGACCTAAGGACTTCGATTCCAAGGAAGTATTTAAGTCTTCCTGAGTCCTTCATTTTGAATTCGGTGAATAGATTTCTCCTTAGTGTCTTTATTTCTTTTTCACCATTACCTGTAATAATCATATTATCGACATATATAGTTAAACAAGTTACAAAATTACCTTTTTGTTTAAGGAATAATGTATGGTCAGAATTGCTTTGTCGAAAACCATATCATTTCATTGCTGATGTAAATCTGCCAAACCAGGCCCCGGGGGATTGTGTAAGACCGTAAAGAGATCTTTTTAATCGACATACTTCCTTGTTTTTGAGATTCCTCATGAATCCTGGATGGGGCTCCATGTAAACTTCTTCTTTCAATTCTCCATGTAGGAATGCATTTTAACGTCAAACTGATGAAGGGGTCATCCCTTGTTTACAGCGATAGAGAAGAGTACGCGAATTATGTCGATTTTAGCTACCGGGGAAAACGCCTCTGAGTAGTCAATCCCATATTTTGGGTGTAGCCCTTCGCTACAAGACGAGCTTTATATCTTTCAATGGTCCCATCAGGTTTGTGTTTGACTATAAATACCCAGCGACAACCTACTGGTTTCTTTCCTGGACGAAGAACACACTTTTCCCATGTATTATTCTTTACAAGTGCTTTCATCTCTGTTTCCATAGCGTCTTTCCAATTTTCAGAACCCAAGGCTTGTTCTACTTAGGTTGGGAGTTGTTCATTGTATAGGGAGGCAGTGAAAGCTTTGGCTTCCCTTGATAAGTTACCATTGGTAATGTTTGCCACAGGATATATAGATGATTGCGTCTCTTTTCCCGGAGAATACCTTTTTGGTGGGACCCCCCTATTGGCTCTTGGAGGTAAAATATATCTCTCGGTTATTTCTTCTTCCATATCTTGGTCCTCTTGTTCTTGTATTGGTTCTTCTTGATCTTGCATTGGCTCTTCCTTTAAATTTTGTTCTAATGCTACTTCATTGTTGTTAGTTTGAGATTCAGTATTTTGATATTCGTTATTTTGAGTTCGTTCATGTGTATGAGAGTGACTTACCTCAATTATTGGACTAGGAGAATCTTGGTTAGTAGCACTGACGGTAAGTGCATCGTATTGCGAGGAAGTAGGTGACTCATCTCGGGTATTGTGATTGACTTCTTCTGATGAAAGAATCCACTTTAGCCAACTCAGGGTGTCGCAATCTTTCTCACCCTGACCACTGTGTTTGGAGGTGTAGAAAAATTTGATCTCAAGAAAGTCACAATCAAGGGTAGTGTACATATGCCATCATTTTGGACTGTAGCATCGGTATCCTTTTTGGTCAATACCATAGTCAACAAACACACACTTCTCAACACACGGGCCTAGTTTACCCCGATCATGTTTTGGTATATGAGCGTAGACAGTGCATCAAAAAACCCGTGCTTATAATACGAGAGGTGGAGGGATTTTGGTAAAATCAGACAAAGCTTGAAGGGGAGTTTTTGAATTAAGGGCTTTAGTAGGTAACCGGTTGATGAAATAAGTGGCAGTGGAAACAGCTTCAGGCCAAAAAAACGTAGGAACTTGATATTCAATTAACAGAGCCCGTGTTATTTCTAAAGGGATACAATTTTTCCGTTCGACGGTACCGTTTTGTTCAGTGGTGTAGGGGCAGGTGAATAATACCTTTTTTTGACAAAATTGTTTCATGGAATCATTGATATACTCTCTTCCATTATCGGATCGAAGTACCTGAATATTAGTCTTAAATTGTGTCTGTATCATCACATGAAATATCATAAATTTCTCAAAAAAATCATTTTTATGTTTCAAAAATAAATCCATGTCATACGAGTGCAATCATCAATAAAAAGAGCAAAGAAACGAAAGTTTTGTCCCCCAATAACTTCTGCGGGTCCCCAAACATCAGAGTGTATGAAAGAAAATGGTGAAGCAACTTTTGTGTTTTTTAATTTATAGGTCTGCCTGTGACTTTTAGCTAAAACACAAGTTTCACAATTGAACTTATTATTTGAAGGAAAAAGTTTTGGAAATAAAAGATTTAAATATCCAGTAGATGGGTGTCCTAGTCTCCTATGCCAAAGCCAAGACTCTCTATCTGTAGTCCCGTGAGCAAGCATCACTTTACCCTGTTGAGTCACTTCCTCCATATAGTATAGCCCCGATCGCTCAGTGCCACGCCCAATGATCATTCACGTCTTGATATCCTAAAGTATACAAAAGGTTGGATGCATCAAGACGGTGCAATTTAACTCTTTTGTTACATGACTAATGGATAATAGTTTATGAGACAAAGCTGGGACGTAAAGGCAATTTGAAATTTTTAACGTGAGAGATATTTGAATTGCCCCACTTTCTTTGACAGGAACAACCTCCCCATTAGCGGTTTTGATGTGATTAATCCTAGGTTTGTTTCTAGAAGTTATATCGGATATATCATAAGTCATGGTGTCAGTGGCACCGCAATCAAAGATCCACGATCCATCTGTGTTTCTACAGTTTTGAGCCATATTAGCTTGAGGTTCTAAATTATTTTTTTTTCTTAAAAAATTAGTTCTTTTATGTTTTCTATTAGAAAAAGATTTTCTTTTTAAAAGTTTGTTTACTTGTAAAAAAACGTTTTATTTTTAAAGAATAATTCTTATAAGACTCATTTTTAATAGGGTTTTAACATGGGCCACTTTATTCCTTCGTGATGGTTCTATACGTGAACCTTGGGATTCACATAAAAAAACCCTTTGAAACATTACCATATCTTTCCATTGTTGCACATTCAGAACCTATGAGATTATCAAAGTGTTCATCTAAAAATCTAGAAATTTATAATCAAAGATCTTAGGGTTATGAATTGTATTCTCCCAAACCCGGTACCTCCTTCCGAAGTGCAATCGTCTCTAGAAGCCACCCCTCCGAAACCGCTGACATTCTGGCCTTCGCTGCCGCCAAGGTTCTCGATGTTGCTGGTGGCGACCGCTGCCTTTCCATTCTCTTTTTTATGCCCGTCACTCCACCATTCGGGATAGCCAACTATTTTGAAGCATTGATCCTTGGTGTGTCTCATCATTCCACAGTGGTCATATTTAAGCTTGGATTTATCTTGCTTATCTTGTTGGACAGTATGACCAGTTTTCTTTCTTGGTTCAGGTCTCCGTTGTCCCCTTGAAAGAAATCCTAGACCGTTGGGTTCCCTTGGTCCTGCTGCTAGCCCAGCTGCCACTCCCTGTTCTGGTGCTGCCTCCCCTGTTCCAAGAATGGTTTGGTGGGCGGTTTCTTTTCTGACAGCCGCGTAGGCTCCCTCAGTAGAGGGAAAGGGATCCCATCTAAGGATTTCACGTTTAATTGGATCATACTTTCGATCCAAGGCATCGAGGAACTGGAACAATTTTTGTTCGGATCGGATCTTGTTGTATGCAGTGATATCGGTAGCGCAAGTCATGGGGTTCGGATCTCTACGCTCGATTTCACCCCATATGCCTTGTAGCATAATCCACATTTCTTCCAAAGGTACACCATTCTGTTTTATTTCATTTGACTTAACGTGAAGATCAAAGGTCTGAAGTTTATCCTTACCGCTGCTGTATGTAACCACGAGAGCATCCCACAATGTCTTTGCTGTAGGAAATTCCGTAAGGTTGCTGGCTAGCGCGGGTTCGATATTCTGGATAAGCCATGAGAACACAATCAAGTCATTTTGTTTCCATTGCTCATATTTTTCATCGGTTTTATCTGGTGGGTTTTCGGACAAATGGTTAAGCAAGGCTTTTGAATTTCCTCCTATTGCGACTCGAATCATTCGAGCCCATAGGGGATAGTTCTGGCTGTTGAGTTTAAGGTTGATTAAGAGGCTGTCAGATTGTTTGGGATTTTGGCTCTGGGTATTCAGGGTTTATTTAAGCAAGTTAGCAAGTTCGATGGTTATATCATCATGGTTTACAATAGAGCTGCCGTCTTTATAAGTCATGGTGGCCTATTGTGGGTCTGCAGTAGATGATGAGCAATAAAAAACGATCCACGGATCAGAGCTCTGCTACCATGTTCGTCTGGTCATGAAAAGGTCGTATATTTCTGTATAAAGTTATTTTTACAATGAAGAAAAGTCCCAATATATAGGGATACACAGTCAAACAAATAATGGAAACATGGCTGGAAATATTGTCCCTAACGGCTAGATGATTTGCGGAGTTGTAGACAGCCCCTAAACAAGGAAATGATGAATAATTCTCATCCTGTCCTTTTTTACTTTCCTAACAACTAGATGTTAAAAATGTGTTTCTACATGGGCATTTAAAAGAAACAGTCTACATGTTTCAGCCACCTGGGTTCACTTTTTCTACTCACCCGAAACATGTTTGCAAATCTAATAAATCTTCATATGGTTTAAAACAAGCCCCCAAGGCATGGTACCAACGTTTTGCAAGTTACTTACTCAAATATGGATTCATCAGAAGTGTGTATGACACCTCACTTTTCATATATAACCATGGGAATCATTTGGCCTATCTCCTACTATATGTGGATGATATTATTCTAACTGCTTCTAGTGATGACCTGCTACATCGCATCATCCGCTCCCTCACATCGAATTTAAAATGACTGACTTGGGGAGTTTACATCATTTTTTGGGTATCGCTGTCACAAAGCAAACAAACAAGTTATTTTAATGACAATCTATTTATGCATCTCACATCTTGTCTCACGTAAAAATGTCCAACTGCAAACCCGTTAGTACTCATATTGAAGTTGGTTCTAAACTCAGCGCAGACAATGGCACACCTTTCACACATGGTTCATTATACATGAGTTTAGTCAGGGCAAGTCAGTATTTAAGTATTACCAAACCCGACATTACTTATGTTGTCCAACAGGTCTGTCTCATCATGCATGCTCCTCGGGATCCTCACTATGAGTTTCTCAAGTGGATCCTTTGCTACATAAAAGGCACCATCAACCAAGGGCTCTTAATTTCACCATCTCAGTCTACTACATTGACTACTTACTTAGACGCCGATTGGGAAGGCTGTCCCGACTCTCGCAGATCCATCTTCGGCTACTATGTCTACTTAGGATCTAACTTGATCTCCTGGTCTTCTAAGCGCCAATGAACAACTTCTAGATCAACTGCAGAAGCTGAATACCGCGGTGTGGCCAATACAGTTGCAGAAATCAGTTGGGTTCTGTAATTGAAAGAATTTAGCTAAAACAGGAAGATATGATCATACAAGTAACAAAACCAGGTGCGGAAACCCTAGTTATGAACAAACTGATAAAACTCGGATCAAAACACAGAAAACATCATTTCAAATACCCTTTCATAGATTAACTTTCATAAAAACGTGTTACAATCAGTTTCCTAGTCAATCTATTGAACACACACACTATCACAACTTAACCTTGAACCTGATCACAATACACACTCGAACTAAAACTCTCTATAACACAAAAACACACAAAATCTATTTATAGACTCTGCACATTCGCCCAGTTGTGTTGGTCGAATGTGGAATTCTTCCACATTCGCCCACAACATGGTACGAATGTGTCTTCTCTTGCAGTCAGTCTTCACCTTCGCCCCTTTAATCTCTACCTTCGCCCATCTTCTTTCTACATTCGCCCAAACTTCCACTTTCAACCCATCAGAACTTCCTAACATATGTTAATTATGTAGATCCAATCACTAGTCGCACTTCGTGCATCTACAAACTCCCCCTCGACTATTGATTGGATCTTTTTCGATCTTCGTCCATCGCCTTGTTCAACAAATAAATCCTCAGCTACTTCTTTTGCTCTTTTGTCATTTCAGGCTCCAACTTCCTTTTCACCGGTTTTGACACATTAGCCATCTTCACCATTTTACCAAGTTTGGCATCCAAGTTGCTCCCCGAGTTTATGTCATATGCAAAGCAAACTCCGACAACTTGTGTATACTTCTTAGCCTGTTCAGCATCATTAGGATCATGATGAATCGGATTGTAGAAAAGCATGATGATGTCTTCAAAAGTACAGTTAATCAACCACATAGGATCAAATACATGAACATGCTTGTATTTGTCCTTCCCATCTCTCAATACTATCAATGCTTCTGCCTTCCTCCAATCGTAATACCACAAAATAAAGTCAGCACTGAAATGTTGTGGCATAGGCATCAAAGGTATTTTCCTCATTACTTCAGGTGCTTTGTAAATCAAAGTTACCCTCTTCAAACCAGTTTTAGGATCAATATCCCTGTGAACTTTCCTTCTTGGATATTGAGGCTTAAACCTGTTCCACTTTGTCCTGCTCTCCCAGACTAACTTATCAGCACACCAACCAACATGAGTATTATTCACTGAAGCTCCAGACATTGGGAATCTGCAAATATCTCTGACCGCCCAGTACGGTAGAGTTAGCAAATCAATGAATCTGTAGAAGTACAGAATTCCTGATTCCCATTTAGCAGCTAAACACTTCAATCTCCCCAAATATTTCCAGCCAAGAGCTCTGCCTTTGAACTTCGCATTGTGAAATCTATAAAAACTTCCTTGAGCTTCAGGCTTTGGTCGATTTTCATCCATTTCCTTCAACTTCTTTAGATATGTCTTCAATTCATCAGTTTGACTTGAAGATTGTTGCTTATCAGCACCAAACACTGTTTCAACAAACTCTTCACTTCTTTTCTTAGCTTTCTTCTTGGCTGAAGTGTTTGGAAACTCTGTGAAGTCTGGAAATACCACATCTTCCTCATTCTGTCTAAAGTATTGTGGATATTCCTCATGCGTAATATCCTCAATCTCCACTTCATCCATCTCTGGAGTATTCTTATCATCTGAGTGATTTCCAATATCCTTTTCAGGAATATTTGGAATCGACTCATCCATCATAAACTCCTCAAATGATTTCCCTACTCGCTGTGCAAGACCATCAAGAATCTCTTTAGCAACAGCAGCAGGTACTTCACCCTCCTCTAAGTCAGGATCATTATACTCCAGCTTATATCTCATATCATCAGTCTGGAAGATCTCAGCAAATCTGCCTGTGAACTCTATAGTCCACTCTCTCTTTTCCAACATATCTCTATATACTTTCTTCGCATCATCATTTAGAGATCTCACCTTTTCATTCCAAAAGATACTTTCATCTGAATCTACATTCCCACCTTTCTTCTTTTTAGAACTAGATTCTCCAGCATCTTTCTTCGGTGTTCTCTTCTCGAATGTGAACTTAGAAGTGTCATCTCCCCCTTCATCATCATCACTGTCACTACTATCATCATCATTCTTACTCCCCGATCCCTCAGCATCATCATCATCATCTTTTCGCTTTTCTTACTCTCCTCATCATCACTCTTCTCAGAATCATCATCTTCCTCATCATCCTTTTCTTCTTCAGAATCAGAAGGCTCAAAGTCTACCTGTTCTTCTTCTTTTTCCTTATCCTCTTCACCTTCTTTCAGCTTTGGTGCTTCATTATATAAACTATCTAACAAATCACTAAGGCGTTTGTTTTCAGCCTTTAGTTCTTTGTTATCAGCCTTGATCACCTTAATCATACTCCTATTTCTGGAACACTTGACCTCAAGATTCTTGTTATCAGCTTCCAGTTTCTTTACTTTCTGCTCAATCTCATCTTGGTTATTCTTTGAAGCAACCACTATCTGAAGCATTTTCTCTTCATTCTGCTTAAACTTGGCAATCTCTGCTTGCTGAGCTACAATCATTTTCATCATATCATCCATCTTTTTGTTAACCTGCTTCATCACATCGTCTGAAACAGTAACCTTCTTTGATTTGGATGGCTCAGCTTCTTTAGCTTTCTCTTTCTGAGGTTTCCTAAACATATCTAAAACATTATCCAGAGTAACATTGAACTCATCAACTGGTAATGTTTCAGCCTCTTTACTCTTTTTCTGCTTCTTGGTAACTGGTGAAGACAGCTTTGATGATGTACCAGCATCAGGTATTCTTTTTCCTTTCATCAGCTGGGCTATTTCTTTCTCTCTCAACTGTTTAGTGCTGGATTTCTTTGCCATTGATTTGTGCTTCGGTTTTGGCAAATTCACTACAACAGTCTCACCTGCTTCCAACTCATCCAGATTAACATCTAAACCTCCTTCATCAACATCAACAGACTTTTTCTTCTGTTGTACTTATTCAATAATCTTGTTAAGAGATTCAGACTCACCAACCATAGTGGCCTTACGTTTGGTGGTCCTAACTCTTTCTTCATCCGAATCCCACTGCTCGTCTACCTCTGTCTCCTCTGAGTCAACAGAATCCTCATCCACCAAACTTGTTCCCTTCTTTGCAGTAGTTTTCTTTCTAACAACTTGTTGCTTAGAACTCCCCTGATCTGTCTTTGCCTTGCCCTTCCCTTTGGCTCCAGCATTGACAACCTGCCTCTTCCTCTTAGTGCTTGCATCAGCATACACCAAGGGATCATCATTATCAGAATCACTCTCAGTATGTCTAGCTTTGTTCTTCCCAGGATCAGTGTAATCCTGTTTAGCTAGAACTCCAAACAATCTCCTATATGGTGGCTTTTCCTCATCAGGCACACCTTTATACCCTTTCATCCTCACCAATGTACGGATGTTCATGTTATCTTGACCTATGATCTTTGTTGGATCCTTCCTCAATTCAGGATATTTATGGTCAAAAATCATCATAAGAAACCTTGGGTATAGCATGAACTGTTTCTTCTTCAATCCCTTTAACATTTCAAGTATATGATCTAATATCATCCCAGAAACATTGAATGGTTTGTTGAGAGTCAACACAACCATCAATGAACTCAAACTTCTCCTCATTACGTCGTATCCACCGCTCACACATCCAAAGACATGAATAATGACATGTGCAAAGTATTTGAACTGCACACTCAGCTTCCCTTTATGCATAGATCCATCAATGATCGGTCCTTTGTACTTCATCCTCAGAAAACAAGCTTTCTGTTCAGTCCATGATAACTCTCTGGGATCTTCACTGACTTCAAACTTAATCTGTAATGCTTCTCTAATGTCAGACTCTGTCAGAAACATCTCCATGCCTTGAATCTTGCTCTTGATTATAGTCTGATTCTCCCAAAAATCATACTTCGCATTCTTGTAGAAATCTTCAACTATGTCTTTGTAGATGATTGTCGGTGTAGCTAAAGCATGAACGATTCTGCTTCTCTTCAAAAACTCAATAATCCCAGCAAACTCTGTGTTCTTTTCCACATCTCCAAGAAATGCACAGCAATTATGAGACGGTTCGAATGGCCATCTATTTGGAACAGATGCTTCAGCCTCCTGAACCGGATCTGCAATGACATTTTCCACTTGTGCTTCAATATTTTCGGGTTGTTCAGCCATCTGCACATCAAGATCAGAAAAACGCGTTAAAATACAAAAACGACAAAAATTGAAAATTTTAAAGATTAACAGATTCCACATTCGCCCCTTTTTATCAGGTCGAATGTAGATATTTTGGTACGAATGTGCAAAACTTTGTACGAATGTGAAAATGTGTTGATTTAAAAATTACATTCGTCCAAAATGAGCTTTATTCGCCCAAATAGTTCCACCTTCGCCCATTTTCTGGATCGAAAGTGAAAACTGTTAAAACCCTAAAATTCAAAATTTTCACAAGCTTGTAATTAACCACTGATTTTGATTACTTTGTGTCCTATGAAGGCCGACAAACACTCGTGTTCAATCAATTGACCTTAATTTTCAATTAACATCAGTTTTAAATAAGAATTAGGGTTTTATCATCTCAATCAATCAATTAACCCACTAAATGATGTTGTAAACCTAATTCTTTGATTCTTCTCCCCCTAAAACTGATGTTGATTGAAATGCAATCAAAAACAAACATTATCAAACATCCTAGAACTACAGATTTTAAAACCCTAAGTTCGATCATAAAAACGAGGATTCTGGTCTTGTCTGTGTTCCATTACCTGTGAATTAGGTATAAAAATGATCAGTGTTTATCAATGAACAATAACCACAAGCAAAAGAAAGTCCAGCAACAAGTCTTGGGTAAGATGAAAAATTTTGAAAAATTTGTGAATGAGGGTCGAACCTGAAGAGGCTTATATATAGAAGACCACGTTCGCCCGTTTCTATGGTCGAATGTGGGTAAGTTCCACATTCGGCTCAAACCAATGACCCGAAAGTAAACTTTTCACTCGAAGGTGGAAATTTATAATAGAAAAACCCACATTCGCCCAATTAGAAACAATCGAATGTAAAGATTTTTCCACATTCGACCCAATTAAGGGGCGAATGTGAAATGGAAAAATCTGAAAATTTTGCCAAATCACGAATTCGAATCCCGTTCAACATTTTTCAATCCGTTAAACCTCAAAAACTCATACTTTCACTTTTTGGATGATACAAAGCCCAGATGGTTTTATCAAATCTCAGAAATTGACCATCAAGCACCGTCGGTTATAAAAAATAAAGCAGAAATGCAAAAACTTTGGGTTTTCTGAAATTTTATCAAAACACACCTAAAATCTTTTTGGATTTTGTATCTTTTTGACAGTGAAAGGAAAATGCATCAAAATAAATGAAAGCAGTAAACATTTTGTGAAATCCGGTAAGAGGATCATATCAGTTTTCTGAGAAATCTGATCAAAGCGTTGATCTATTTGTTTAATATTATCATCAGAAACAGTATGTGACACGGCAATTGCTGATATTGTGGTCCACGTAAGCTCACATGCAGACTATTACGCAATGCATTAAAATGATACGAGTTAGGTGTATTAGACTAACACGTTGTGGTGCCCACACACACGACATACTCCCGTATCAAGTAATTGCACAAAGCTTCATCGTAACGCGTGATTATGCCAGAGTTATCCGTAAAAGTTACAAAGTATATAGCACAGAGGTGTACAGGTCAGCAAACGAATGCAGCAGAGTAACATGTGCATATACACTAGGTTGAGGCTGATATCAACCACTGATTTGCATCAGTAAGTCAATACGATGTAATAATGATCTTTGATCAATAAAACATAAAGTTCCTCAATTCGGTAACTTCCGGTTTTGGCATTTAAGCTCTTTTTAGCAAATATTCTGATGAAACTAGGTCCGTAAATTAATACGACAAAAGTTTAATCAGAATATCCCGGATAACCATAACATAACGACCCGAAACCTCAGATTTTGGCAATCCTATCAAACGAAATTACGGTACTAAGACCATATGCCCATGAGGTGTTCAGCCACGAATGCGTAGTTCGTTATGTTTGTATCACTAATGCACACAATTTTAGTCTACGAAGCCTATCAGCATATCACACATAGTCAACACACGCCTCATAGTACGATACAATTCTTTAGCCTGTGTCAGATCCCCACTGATGTACTATCATTTCCTCTTTTTATCCTGGAAATCATTTTTGGTTTTTCTAATTTTTTTTAGGACTTTTTGAATTTTTCAATGTTTTTGGTTTTTCTAATAAAATGACTCCCCCTAAAATAAAGAACATATTTTTGGGTTTTTAATTTTTCTGAAAAAAACTAAAAACTTTAAAGAAAATTTTAAACAATCCACTCGAAAGCATCAATTTCTTTGAGGATTAAACAATCCCCTCGAAAGCATCAACTTCTTTGAGGATTACGATAGTAAAGAGAAATTCCCAATTAGCAAAAATCAGAAAATTAAAACTAAAAAGCGATAAACCGAGGTGCTGATTAGTCCTGTTTTTCCTTTATGTTATTGACTTTTAAAAGATATTCAAAGCGGGATCTGTCAAAAGCTTTTGTAAACAAATCTGTGCGTTGATAGTCAGTATGAATTTTGACCATATCTATCAATTCTTTAGCGTAACAATCACGGATAAAATGGTATTTGATCCGGATATGTTTCGCTTTAGAATGATTTTCAGTATTTTTAGTTAATGCGATAGCGGCTTCGTTGTCACAGTATATAGGGGTTTTAAGAAACTGCAAACCGTAATCCACCATCTGCTGTTGGATCCAGAGCACTTGCGAACAGCAACTCGAGGCTGCAATGTACTCGGCTTCACATGTAGACAGCGCCACGGAAGTCTGCTTCTTACATTGCCAGGTGACTAACCTGCTCCCTAAAAACTGGCAACCAGCTGTAGTAGATTTGCTATCTTTGTCACAGCCTCCCCAATCTGCATCACTAAAAGCAATAAAATCAAAATTATCATCATTAGGGTACCAAAGTCCTTTTGAGGGACAACCCTTCAGATATCTAAGGATACGCTTGACCGCCGTCAGATGACTTTGTTTCGGCTTCGATTGATAGCGGGCACAGAGACATGTTGCATACATAATATCTGGTCGAGATGCCGTCAAATACATCAGAGATCCGATGATTGCTCTGTATGTAAATGGGTCAGTCAGCTCCCCCTTAGCGTCCACTCCAATCCCGTGATTGGGTTGAATCGGGGTATCAATCGGCTTGGAATCCTCCATCTGGAACCGGCTCAAGACTTCAGATACGTATTTCGTCTGGTGAATGAAGATCCCTGTGGGTCTTTGGTCCACCTGCAAGCCTAGGAAAAACTGCATCTCCCCCATTGTGCTCATCTCAAACTTTTCCTGCATGACAGTTTCGAACTCCCTGCATAAAAGCTCGTTAGTCGAACCAAATATTATATCATCAACGTAAATCTGCACC
Organism: Ambrosia artemisiifolia; assembly: GCA_032199755.1. NCBI lineage: Eukaryota > Viridiplantae > Streptophyta > Magnoliopsida > Asterales > Asteraceae > Ambrosia > Ambrosia artemisiifolia. The sequence goes on along the minus strand of CM063521.1, from coordinate 42,514,997 downwards.
AGAAGCAAATCATCCCCTGATTTCTTCGTGAATAGGGTGCAGTCGACGAGTCCGCGCTTAAATCCTTTTGTCATGAGGTATGTACTTAGCTCCTCGTACCACTGTCTTGGAGCCTGGTGCAAGCCATATAAAGCTTTGTTCAGCACATAGACCTTATCCCGGTGGATTGGGTCCTCAAAACCTGGTGGCTGCCCGACATAAACCTCTTCTTTGACTTTCCCGTACAGAAATGCGCTCTTGACGTCCATTTGATAAACTTTGAACTTCTTATAGGAAGCAAACGCAAGAAACATCCGAATAGCTTCAATGCGTGCTACAGGAGCATAGATTTCGTTATAATCAATCCCTTCGATTTGATGGAATCCCTGCATGACCAATCTGGCTTTGTTACGAACTATAACCCCACGATCATCCTTCTTGCACTTAAACACCCATTTAGTGCCAATCTTCTTTCTCCCAGGCGGTAAATCAGTGAGCGTCCAAACCCCTAATTTCTGAAATTGTAATAACTCCTCCTGCATTGCCTCAACCCAGGCGTCCTCCAGCAAAGCGTCCTTGTATGTCCTTGGCTCTACCTGCGACACATAACACGCAAACGACCAATCATTTTGACTACCAGATTTTTGTATTTTGGCATATAAAGCTAAAGCACCAAAACTCTCTTGCGAGTTAACACTTCGCAGCTGCCCTCTAGTCATCACACTCCTACTAGGATCACCGATAACTTGCTCCAGCGGGTGAATACGATGAATCCGAGATTCCGGATGTTCAGGTACAGTAACTCCCGTCTGAATAGTCAAGTTCTCTACAGCATCCAGATCATGACCCGTGTTAGACGATGAAGCAACATCTGGAGTTGGAGTTGGGTTCACTGGCGGTGCCTCTGGTTCTTCTGCATGCTCAAGAATAACTTCTTCAAATTGTTCTTCTTCAGATTCTGAAGAGTCTAATGAAGTAGAAGCCTCTTGAAATATTTCTTCCTCTGGTACAGGAACATTGGTATCATTAGAAGCTGGTAGGGGGTTCATGGTGATCGGACGCACCAACGGTGAAGTCGCCGCGTTTTCACACTCGTAAAGTAATCTAATAACAGCTTCTTCAACCAAGCTATCTAGGTTGAATGATTCAAAGAAGTCTTTGTAATCAAACATCCAATCAGGACCCATCCCTTGCACATTCTGAGTATACCGTTGAACTTCCACGTTAGCCCTGTAGAGGATGTGATTTGACAAAAACAGGATTATATGATCATACAAGTTACAAAACCAGGTGCGGAAACCCTAGCTTTGAACAAACTGATGTAAACTCAAATCAAAACACAATCAAAGTCATTTTCAATACTTTTCATAGATTAACTCATTCAAAAACTTGATTACAATGACTATTCAGTTAATCTAACACACACACAAACTCTCTCAAACCTCTCTGGAACAATACCTGATAACACACACACTTAATGACTCTCTTAAACTTACAAAATCACAAAATCTATATATAGGCACTGCACATTCGCCCACTTTAAATGGTCGAATGTGAGTGATTTCCACATTCGCCCACTTGTAGTGGTCGAATGTGTCTTCATGTGTAATCCAGTTCCAGATTCGTCCACTGTTAATCTACCTTCGCCCACTGACTATTCACCTTCGCCCAAATCAATCTTCATTCGCCCCTCTCAGCCAACTTAACACATGTTAACTATCTAATCACAAGTCGCAAAACGCATCTACAAACTCCCCCTCGACTATTGATTAGATCGTTTTCTGTCCTCGTCCATGGCTTTATTCAGCAACTTGATTCTGAGCTGTTTCTTCTGCTCTGTTGTCATCTCAGGCTCTAACCTTCTCTTCACTGGCTTTGACACGTTCGCCATCTTCACCATCTTGCCAAGTTTACCTTCCAAACTACTACCAGCATTTATGTCATATGCAAAGCAAACACCAACAACTTGTGTGTATTTCTTTGCTTGATCTGCATCGTTCGGCTCATGATGAATCGGATTGTAAAAGAGCATGATGATGTCTTCGAAAGTGCAATTTATCAACCACATAGGATCAAATACATGCACATGCTTGTATTTATCCTTTCCATCTCTCAACACAATCACTGCTTCTGCTTTTCTCCAATCATAATACCAGAAAATGAAGTCAGCACTGAAATGTTGTGGCATGGGCATCAAAGGTATCTTCCTCATCACTTCAGGTGCCTTATATATCAAGGTAACCCGTTTCAGCTTGGTTCTGGGATCAATATCCCTGTGAACTTTCCTCCGGGGATATTGTGGTTTGAATCTGTTCCATCTTGTTCTGCTTTCCCAAACCAGCTTGTCTGCGCACCAACCGACATGAGTATTATTAACTGAAGCACCTGACATTGGGAATCTGCATAAATCTCTAACCGCCCAGTACGGTAGAGTTAGCAAGTCAATGAATCTGTAAAAGTACAAGATCCCTGATTCCCACTTAGCAGCTAGACACTTCAGCCTGCCTAAGTATGTCCACCCGAGAGCTCTGCCTCTGAACTTAGCATTATGAAATCTGTAAAAGTTTCCTTGAGCTTCAGGCTTCGGTCGGTTCTCATCCATTAATCTCAACTTCTTCAAATAATTCTTCAATTCATCAGACTTATTTGAAGATTCTGGCATATCAGCTCCAAATACCTTTTCTACAAACTCAGCACTTCTCTGCTTAGCCTTTTTCTTAGCAGAAGTATTAGGAATCTCAGTAAAATCAGGAAACACCACATCTTCATCAGTTTGTCTAAAGTATTGTGGGTATTCCTCATGTGTTATATCTTCTATTTCAACTTCTTCAAATTCAGGGGTGTCTTTATCATCAGAGTGACTTCCAATATCCTTTTCAGGAATATGTGGAATCGACTCATCAACAATAAACTCTTCAAATGTTTTCCCTACCCTCTGTGCAAGCCCATCCAAAATCTCCTTTGCCACAGATGCAGGTACTTCCCCTTCTTCTAAATCAGGATCGTTATATTCCAATTCATATCGCATATCGTCAGTTTGGAATATTTCTGCAAAACGACCTGTGAACTCAATGGTCCATTCTCTTCTTTCTAACATGTCCTTATAGACTTGTTTAGCATCATCAGTCAAGGACCTCACCTTCTCATTCCAAAACACAGTCTCATCCGAATCCACATTCTCACCTTTCTTCTTTGAACTCGATTCACCAGTGTCTTTCTTCTTCTTTGAAGGTGGTCTTTTCTCAAAAGTAAACTTTGAAGTATCATCTCCTCCATCATTATCATCATCACTGCTTCTACTCTCATCATCTTTCTGACTTCCAGAACCCTCAGCATTATCATCATCATCATTATCATCATCTCCATCATCACTCTTTTCCGATTCTTCATCCTCATCATCATCCTCCTCTTTATCAGATTCAGATGGTTCAAAGTCAACCTGTTCAACTTCTTTTTCTTTGTCTTCCTCACCCTCCTTCAGCTTGGGTGCAACATTGTACAGATTGTCAATCAGCTCACTAAGGCGTTTGTTCTCAGCCTTCAATTCTTTATTATCTTCTTTAATAGCCTTAAATCTGTTTTTGTTTCTCAAACACTTTCCTTCAAGCTTCTTGTTCTTTGCTTCTAGCTTCTTCACCTTTTCATCAATCTCATCCTGATTAGACTTAGAAGCTACTACAATCTGAAGCATCTTTTCCTCATTCTGCTTGAACTTGGCAATTTCAGCTTGCTGAGCCACTATCATCTTCATCATATCGTCCATCTTCTTGTTCACTTGCTTCATCACCTCGTCATCCACAGTGACTTTCTTTGACTTGGACTTAGATCTAGATGGCTCAACCTCAGTTTCCTTCTCCTTCTGAGGCTTTGTGAACATATCAAGTACATTATCCAGTGCTATATTGAACTCATCCACTGGTAATGTTGTTGCCTCTTTAGTCTTTTGCTTCTTTGTGGCTGGTGAAGATTGTTTTGATGACGTTCCAGCTTCAGGAACTCTTTTGCCTCTTAAGAGTTGTGCTAACTCTTTTTCTCTAAGTTGCTTTGAACTGGTTTTCTTGGCCATGGTTTTGTGTTTCGGCTTGGGCAAGTTCACAACTACAGTTTCTCCTTCGTTCAACTCATCCATATTCACACCTAACACATCATCTTCAGCACTAACAGCTTGCTTGCTCTTCTTAGCTTCAGCAATCGATCTGTTCAATGATTCAGACTCACCAACCATAGTGGCCTTACGTTTGGTGGCCCGGACATTCTCAGCATCCGAATCCCATTGTTCTTCAACTTCTGTCTCCTCTGAATCTACAGACTCTTCATCCACCAAACTTGTACCTTTCTTAGCAGTAGATTTCTTTCTCACAACCTGTTGCTTCGAACTTCCCTGATCAGTCTTTCCTTTGCCCTTCCCTTTGGCTCCAGGTTTGACTACTTGCCTTTTCCTCTTAGTACTAGCATCAGCATATACTAAGGGATCATCATTGTCACTATCACTATCAGGATGCCTTGCTGTATTCTTTCCTGGATCATTGTAATCCTCTCTAGCCAAGGCTCCAAACAACCTTCTGTAAGGTGGTCTCTCATTATCAGGCACACCTTTATAACCTTTCATTCTAACCAAGGTTCTAATGTTCATGTGATCCATAGCAAGTATCTGTGTAGGATCCTTCTTCAGGTTTGGATACTTGTGATCAAAAATCATCATCAGGAATCTAGGGTAAAGCATGAACTTCTTAACCTTCAACCCTTTCAGCATTTCCAGCATATGATCCAAAATCATCCCAGCAACATTAAATGGTTTGTTGAGAGTCAACGCAACCATTAATGAGCTCAAACTCTTCCTCATAACATCATAGCCTCCACTAACACATCCAAACACATGTATAATGACGTGAGCAAAATACTTAAACTGCACGCTCAGTTTCCCTTTGTACATCGAACCATCAGTGATAGGTCCTTTGTATTTCATTCTTAGGAAACATGCTTTCTGCTCAGTCCATGAGAGTTCCCTTGGATCCTCACTAACTTCAAATTTGATCTGGAGAGCTTCTCTGATGTCAGCTTCTGTAATGAACATCTCCATTCCTTGAATCTTGCTCTTTATGATGGTCTGGTTATCAAAGTAATCATACTTCGCATTGTTGTAGAAATCCTCAACTATATCCTTGTAGATAATAGTTGGTGTAGCTAATGCATAAACAACTCTGCTTCTCTTCAGAAACTTGATTATATCAGTGAACTCCACATTCTTCTCAACATCTCCCAGATACGCACAACAGTTGTGATTCTTCTCGAAAGGCCATTTGCTGCCGCTTGATGATTCACCTTCTGGAACAGGTTCTGGGATAATATCAGGAACAACATTCTCAACAGGAATCTCTATATTCTCTTGTTCTTCAGCCATCTGAAACATAAAATCAAAAACAAGCATCAAAACACGAAATCGACAAAACTTAAAAATTTTAGGATTTTGAAATCCACATTCGCCCAAAATTTCTGGTCGAATGTGACTTATGTTGGTCGAATGTGGAATGGTTTCTGAATACAAATCACATTCGTCCATTTGTATGTACATTCGTCCTCTTCTGTTTCACCTTCGTCCGTTCGACAGACCGAAGGTAGAAACTGATATCCCCAAAAATTTAAAAATTTTTCAAACATGTTTTTAAGCCTTGATTTTGATTCATTCATGGTCTAACATGGCCGATTAACACTCGCAAACCATCAATTGTCACTGATTTTCATTCTATATCAGTTTTTACTAAGAATTAGGTTTATTATTGTTTTAATCAATCAATCAGACCTGAAATCGTTGTTAATAACCTAATTCTCTTATTCTTCTCCCCCTAAAACTGATATTGAATGAATGTGTATCAAAAACACGCATTAACAATCACTAAAAATCCATGAACCCTAAAACCCTAGACGCGAATAGAAAAACAATGATTCCGGTCTTGTTTCAGCGCCATTACCTGTAATAATGATTCTAAAATGATCAGGAAATAGTAGGGAGTCAAATACACAATCAAAAGAAACGAAATCAACAAGGTCTGGTTCGTGGAAGAAATTTTGAAAAAAAAAATATAAGTGAGGGGTCGAATCTGCTTGAGGCTTATATATAAGAGCTACCTTCGTCCGTTTGGTGGGTCGAATGTGGGATTTTTCCACATTCGCCCACAAGTGAATGTGACCGAATGTGCAATATTTACCCGGAAGTGAAAATCAAGCAAATAACCCACATTCGCCCGTTTGGAGCAACCCGAAGGTAGAAAATTTTCCACATTCGTCCCATTTAAGGGGCGAATGTGAAATGGAAAATTTTAAAAATTCCGCCAAATCACGAATTCGAATCCCGTTCAACATTATTCAATCCGTTAAGCTTCCAAAACACAAATTATCAGTTTTAGAATGATACAAGGCCCAGATGGTGTTGTCAAATCTCAGAAATTGACTATCAAGCATCCCCGGTTATCAAAAATAAAGCAGAAATGCAAAACTTTTGGATTTTTCTGAAATTTTATCAAAACACACCTAAATTTTTTTTTTTTTTTTATTTTTTTTTTGGATTTTGTATCTTTTTGACAATAAAAGTAAATTGCAACAAAATTAAATGCAGCAAAGTAAATGAAAGCAGTAAACTTTTTGTGAAATCCGGTCAGAGGATCATATCCGTTTTCTTTGAAATCTGATCACAGCGTTGATCTTTTTGTTTAATATTATCATTAGAAACAGTATGTGACACGGCAATTACTGATATTGTGGTCCACGTAAGCTCACATGCAGACCATTACGCAATGCTTTAAAATGATACGAGTTAAGTGTATTAGACTAACACGATGTGGTGCCCACACACACAACATACTCCCGTATCAAGTAATTGCACAAAGCTTCGTCGTAACGCGTGATTATGCCAGAGTTATCCGTAAAAGTTACAAAGTATATAGCACAGAGGTGTACAGGTCAGCAATTGAATGCAGCAGAGTAACATGTGCGTATACACTAGGTTGAGGCTGATATTAATCACTGATTTGCATCAGATGATCAATACGATGTAATAATGATCTATGATCAATTAAAACATAAAGTTCCTCAATTCGGTAACTTCCGGTTTTGGCAATTAAGCTCTTTTAGCAAATATTCTGATAAAACTAGGTCCGTAAATCAATACGACAAAAGTTTATCAGAATATCCCGGATAACCATAACATAACGACCCGAAACCTCAGATTTTGGCAATCCTATCAAACGAAATTACGGTACTAAGACCATATGCCCATGAGGTGTTCAGCCACGAACGCGTAGTTCATTATGTTTGTATCACTAATGCACGCAATATTTAGTCTACGAAGCCTATCAGCATATCACACGTAGTCAACACACGCCTCATATACTATACAATTCTTTAGTCTGTGTCAGATCCCCACTGATGTGCTATCATTTCCTCTGTTTACCAGGAAATCATTTTTGATTTTCTAATTTTTAGGTCTTTTTGAATTTTATACTGTTTTTGGCTTTTCTGATAAAATGGCTCCCCCTAAAATAAAGAACATATTTTTGGGTTTTAATTTTTCTGAAAAACAATAAAAACAAAAATTTGAAAGAAACAATCCACTCGAAAGCATCAACTTCTTTGAGGATTAAACAATCCCCTCGAAAGCATCAACTTCTTTGAGGATTACGATAGTAAAGAAAAATTCCCAATTAGCAAAGAGAAATTCCCAATTAGCAAAATATAAAAACTAAAAACTAAAAAAACGATAAACCGAGGTGCCGATTAGTCTTGTTTTTCCTTTATGTTGTTTACTTTTAAAAGATATTCAAAGCGTGAACGGTCAAAAGCTTTTGTAAACAAATCTGCACGTTGGTAGTCAGTATGTATTTTGATCATATCTATCAATTCTTTAGCATAACAATCACGGATAAAATGATATTTGATCCGGATATGTTTAGCTTTAGAATGATTTTCCGAATTTTTAGTTAATGCGATAGCGGCTTCGTTGTCACAGTAAATAGGGGTTTTAAGAAACTGCAAACCGTAATCCACCATCTGCTGTTGGATCCAGAGCACCTGCGAACAACAACTCGAGGCTGCAATGTACTCGGCTTCACAGGTAGATTGTGCTACGGAAGTCTGCTTCTTGCATTGCCAGGTGACTAACCTGCTCCCGAAAAACTGGCAACCAGCTGTAGTAGATTTGCTATCTTTGTCACAGCCGCCCCAATCTGCATCACTAAAAGATATGAAATCAAAATTATCATCATTAGGGTACCAAAGTCCTTTTGAGGGACAACCCTTCAGATATCTAAGGATACGCTTGACCGCCGTCAGATGACTTTGTTTCGGCTTCGATTGATAACGAGCACAGAGACACGTTGCGTACATAATATCTGGTCGAGACGCCGTCAAATACATCAGAGATCCGATGATTGCTCTGTATGTAAAAGGATCCGTCAGCTCCCCCTTAGCGTCCACTCCAATCCCGTGATTGGGTTGAATCGGGGTATCCATCGGCTTTGAGTCCTCCATCTGGAACCGGCTCAAGATGTCGGAGACATATTTCGTCTGGTGAATGAAGATCCCGTCGGGTCTTTGGTCCACCTGCAAGCCTAGGAAAAACTGCATCTCCCCCATTGCGCTCATTTCGAACTTTTCCTGCATGACAGTTTCGAACTCCCTGCATAAAAGCTCGTTAGTTGAACCAAAAATTATATCATCAACGTATATCTGCACTAGAAGCAAATCATCTCCCGTCTTCTTCGTAAAGAGGGTGCAATCGACGAGGCCGCGCTTAAATCCTTTGTTGATGAGGTATGTACTTAGCTCCTCGTACCACTGTCTCGGAGCCTGGTGCAAGCCATATAAAGCTTTGTTTAGCACGTAGACCTTATCCCGGTGGATTGGGTCCTCAAAGCCTGGTGGCTGCCCGACATAAACCTCTTCCTTGACTTTCCCGTACAGAAATGCGCTCTTAACATCCATTTGATACACTTTAAATTTCTTGTATGAAGCAAACGCGAGGAACATCCGAATAGCTTCGATTCGTGCTACCGGTGCATAGATTTCGTTATAATCAATCCCTTCGATTTGATGGAAACCCTGCACGACCAATCTTGCTTTGTTACGAACAATAACCCCACGATCATCCTTCTTGCACTTAAACACCCATTTAGTGCCTATTTTCTTCCTATCCGGCGGCAAATCCGTGAGCGTCCAAACTCCTAATTTCTGGAATTGTAATAACTCCTCCTGCATAGCTTCCACCCAGGCATCATCCTTCAAAGCGTCCTTGTATGTCCTTGGCTCTACCTGCGACACATAACACGCAAACGACCAATCATTTTGACTACCAGATTGTTGAATTTTGGCATATAAAGCTAAAGCACCAAAACTCTCTGGCGAATTAACGCTTTTAAGCTGCCCTCTGGTCATAACACTGCTTCCAGGATCACCGATAACTTGCTCCAGCGGGTGAATACGATGAATCCGAGATTTCGGATAATCAGGTACTTGCACTCCCGTCTGAACAGTCAAGTTCTCTAAAGCATCCAGATCATGACCCGTATTTGATGATGAAGCCACATCTGAAGTTGGAGTTGGGTTCACTGGCGGTGCCTCTGGTTCTTCAGCTTGCTCAAGAATAGCTTCTTCAAATTGTTCATCTTCAGATTCTGAAGTGTCTAATGAAGTTGAAGCCTCTTGAAACACTTCTTCCTCTTGTATAGGAGCATTGGTATCATTAGAAGCTGGTAGGGGATTCACAGTGATCGGACGCACCAACGGTGAAGTTGTTGCATTTTCACACTCGTAAAGTAATCTGATAACAGCTTCTTCAACCAAGCTATCTAGATTGAATGATTCAAAGAAATCTTTGTAATCAAACATCCAATCAGGACCCGTGCCTTGAAGATTTTGAGTATATCGTTGAACTTCCACGTTAGCCCAGTCTTCCACTCGACGAGTTCGCTTGTTGTATACCCGTTTGAGCGGGGTTGCATATCCAACAAAGTAACCCTCCTCGGCTTTAGGACTAAACTTCTCGCTTGGATTCAACATTGTGCATGGCGCCCCAAAAGGTTCTAGATACTCTAAGTTCGGCTTTCTTCGGTGTAACAGCTCATAAGATGTTTTACCAAACTTCTTCACTGTCAGAACCCGATTAAGTGTGTAATTTGCTGCATAAATCGCCTCGTTCCAGAACATTACTGGAAGATTTGAATCAGCAAGCATTGTTCTAGCCGCTTCAATTAGAGTCCTATTCTTTCTTTCAGCAACACCGTTCTGTTGTGGGGTGTACGGAGCCAAATATTCATGATGTATCCCTTTGCTTTCACAAAGTTCATCCATCTTTGCATTTTTGAACTCCGTTCCATTGTCACTCCGAATTCTCTTTATCTTCACATTGTAGAGATTCTCCAATCGAGTGAACAGAACTTTTAGATTGATAAAGGTGTCACTTTTGTTCTGCAAACACATCACCCATGAAAATCTTGAGTAATCGTCAGTAACGACTAAACAATAAAGCTCTCCAAGATGACTTTTGCGCTTGACCGGTCCGAAAAGATCCATGTGCAATCGCTCAAGTGGCATCCCAACAGAGTTAACCTTTTTCACTTTGTGGGACTGTTTGTGTTGCTTTCCCTTTTTACAACTCACGCACTTGTCATTCAGATGGAATTGTTTCACGTTTACTCCATCGACAAGTCCATTTCTCACAAGTTGGTTCATTTTCCTCAGATGAATATGCCCCATTCTTCGGTGCCACATTATCGATTCTTTCTCTGTCGCTTTTGATAGAAAACATGTTATCTGCCCCTGTGATGTCATCGCCTTGGACATATCAAGAATGTATAGATTGTTGACGCGAGGTGCCTTCAACATTATCCACTCTTTCGGAATTGTAAAGCCCGGCTTCAGAATATAGCAGGATTTGTCATCAAAATGCACAGTAAATTGCTTGTCACATATTTGACTGACACTCAACAGATTATAGTCGATCTGCTTCACATACGAAATCCGCTCAAAACTCACTATCCCATTGCTCACGCTTCCTTCCATTGTGATATATCCACCTTTATTTCCTGCGAAAGCTACATACCCTCCATTGATGTTTTTCACGTCGAACAGCAACGCAAGATCCCCTGTCATGTGGCCTGAAGCTCCACTATCAACAATCCAAAGACTGCTAATAGGGCCCGCTGAAGCTCCCTGCACACAAAAAGTAAATCAGTTAGTTCTTTCGGGGGACCCAAGCCTGAGTCTTGGGTCTTTAAACATCAGGTTTCAAAGTAACATTTTCACAAGCATTTTCAACAACTTTTTGATCAATCTTTTTCTGATTGTTCAAAACAGTTTCCTTTTTCTCATTAACTCTTGAAGTTGAGGCTCCTGGAGTACCATTGGGTGTCCAAGATTGTTCAGACCTTTTCAAAATACGAATCTGAGACTTTGGGTTCTCAGTCGGTTTCTGAACATTGTTAGCAAATGTGTAGAGGATAGGATTTGACAAAAACACAGGATTATATGATCATACAAGGTGCTAAACCAGGTGCGGAAACCCTAGCTTAGAACAAACTGAAGTAAACTCAATCAAAACACAATCAAGATCATTTTAAATGCTTTTCATAGATTAACTTGTTCAATTAAACGTTTACAGACTGATAACAGTTAATCTAGACCTCAAACTAACAATCTCAGACCTTTCAGGAACACACACACAAAACACACACTATCAATAACTCGTTATACATTACAAAAACTTGAAATCTATTTATACTAGCTGTACGTTCGCCCAGATGAACTGGTCGAAGGTAAGCTTTTTCTACATTCGCCCAGGTGAACTGGTCGAATGTATCCTTCTGTGCATTCCTGTTCCACCTTCGTCCTTGACAAATCTTCCTTCGCCCCTTTCTAATCTCCTTCGCCCCTTCTGATACTCATTCGCCCATTAACACATGTTAGTATCTAATCCTTAGTCGCAAAACGGCATCTACAAACTCCCCCTCGACTATTGATTAGATCGTTTCCTGTCTTCATCCATGGCTTTGTTCAACAGCTTGATTCTCAGAATACTCTTCTGTTCTTTCGTCATTTCCGGCTCTAACTTTCTCTTTACCGGCTTCGACACATTCGCCATCTTTACCTTCTTGCCAAGCTTCCCTTCCAGATTACTTCCAGCATTGATATCATAAGCAAAGCAAACACCCACAACTTGTGTGTATTTCCTTGCTTGATCTGCATCGTTTGGCTCATGATGAATCGGATTATAGAATAACATGATGATGTCTTCGAAGGTGCAATTGATCAGCCACATAGGATCAAATACATGAACATGCTTGTATTTGTCCTTTCCATCTCTCAACACAATCACAGCTTCTGCTTTCCTCCAATCATAATACCAAAATATGAAGTCAGCACTGAAGTGTTGAGGCATAGGCATCAAAGGAATCTTTCTCATAACTTCAGGTGCCTTATATATCAAAGTAACTTTCTTCAACTTGGTTCTGGGATCAACATCCCTGTGAACTTTCCTCCGGGGATATTGAGGCTTGAATCTATTCCATCTTGTCCTACTCTCCCAAACCAATTTGTCTGCACACCAACCAACATGAGTATTATTCACTGAAGCACCAGACATAGGGAATCTGCATAGATCTCTAACCGCCCAGTACGGTAGAGTTAGCAAATCAATGAATCTGTAGAAATACAAGATCCCTGATTCCCATTTAGCAGCTAAGCACTTCAGCCTGCTCAAGTATGTCCACCCAAGAGCTCTTCCTCTGAACTTTGCATTATGAAACCTATAGAAGTTTCCTTGAGCTTCAGGTTTAGGTCGGTTTTCATCCATCAGTCTTAGTTTCTTCAAATACTCTTTCAACTCATCAGTCTTACTTGAAGATTCTGGCAAATCAGCTCCAAGTACTTTTTCAACAAACTCAGCACTTCTTTTTCTTGCCTTTCTCTTTGCAGACGTATTATGCCTTTCTGTAAAATCAGGAAACACCACGTCTTCATCATTTTGTCTGAAGTACTGTGGATATTCCTCATGTGTAATATCCTCTATCTCAACCTCCTCAAACTCAGGGGTTTCTTTATCATCAGAGTGAGTTCCAACATCCTTTTCAGGAATAGGTGGAATCGACTCATCAACAATGAACTCTTCAAAAGTTTTCCCTACTCTCTGTGCAAGACCATCCAGTATCTCCTTTGCCACAGAAGCAGGTACTTCCCCCTCTTCAAGATCAGGATCGTTATATTCCAACTCATATCTCATATCGTCTGTTTGGAATATTTCAGCAAAACGTCCTGTGAACTCAATGGTCCACTCTCTCTTCTCTAACATGTCTTTGTAAACTTGTTTTGCATCATCAGATAACAACCTCACCTTTTCATTCCAAAACACAGTCTCATCATCTACATTCTCTCCCTTCTTCTTCGAACTAGACTCACCTGTGTCTTTCTTCTTCTTAGAAGGTGGTCTTTTCTCAAATGTGAACTTAGCAGTATCATCTCCTCCATCATCATCATCACTGCTACTACTATCATCATCTTTTTGACTCCCTGAACCTTCAGCATCATCATCATCATCATTGTTATCATCTTCATCATCACTTTTATCCGATTCTTCATTCTCATCATCCTCATCCTCCTCTTTATCAGATTCAGATGGTTCAAAATCTACTTGTTCAACCTCTTTCTCTGCATCTTCCTCACCCTCCTTCAGCTTGGGTGCTACGTTGTACAAGTCATTAATCAGATCACTGAGGCGTTTGTTTTCAGCCTTCAGCTCTTTATTGTCTTCTTTAATTGCCTTGTATCTGTTCTTATTTCTCAGAACTTTACCTTCAAGCTTCTGATTCTTTGCTTCAAGCTTCTTTACCTTCTCATCTATTTCATCTTGATTGGATTTAGAAGCAACAACAATCTGAAGCATTTTCTCTTCATTCTGTTTAAACTTGGCAATCTCAGCTTGTTGAGCCACAAGCATCTTCATCATATCATCCATTCTTTTGTTCATCTGTTTCATCACTTCATCATCCACAGTGATCTTCTTAGACTTGGATTTTGACTTAGATGGCTCAACTTCTGCTTCTTTTCCCTTCTGAGGCTGTGTAAACATGTTTAGAACATTATCCAGGGCAATATTAAACTGATCCACTGGTAATGTTGTAGCCTCCTTAGTCTTTTGTTTCTTTGCAGCTGGTGAAGATTGTTTAGATGATGTTCCAGCATCCGGTAATCTCTTTCCCTTCAACAATAAGTTCAACTCCTTCTCTCTGAGTTGCTTAGTGCTTGTCTTCTTAGCCATAGATTTGTGTTTGGGCTTGGGCAAATTCACAACAACTGTTTCACCTTCATTCAATTCATCAAAATTAATAGTCAACCCTTCATCCTCAGCATCAACAGGCTGCTTACTCTTCTGAGCTTCTTCTATTGATCTGTTCAAAGATTCAGACTCACCAACCAAAGTGGCCTTTTGTTTGGTAGTCCTGACATTCTCAGCATCCGAATCCCATTGTTCCTCAGTTTCTGTCTCCTCAGAATCAACAGACTCCTCATCTACCAAACCTGTGCCCTTCTTTGCAGTAGTCTTCTTCCTCACTGCTTGTTGTTTTGAACTACCCTGCTCTGTCTTTCCCTTGCCCTTCCCTTTGGCTCCGGGATTGACAACTTGCCTCTTCCGTTTCGTGCTTGCATCAGCATAAACAAGTGGATCGTCATTGTCACTATCACTGTTAGGATGTCTTGCTAGATTCTTTCCAGGATCCATGTAATCCTCTCTAGCCAAAGCTCCAAATAACCTTCTGTAAGGTGGTCTTTCCTTTTCAGGCACACCTTTATAAGCCTTCATCCTTGCCAAAGTTCTCACATTCATATGATCCATAGCAAGAATTTGTGTCGGATCCTTCTTCAAGTTTGGATATTTGTGATCGAAGATCATCATCAAAAATCTAGGATAAAGCATGAAGTATTTCTTCTTCAAACCCTTCAACATCTCCAACATGTGGTCTAAGATCATCCCAGCAACGTTAAATGGTTTATTGAGAGTCAATGCAACCATTAACGAGCTTAAACTTTTTCTCATCACGTCATAACCACCACTAACACATCCAAACACTAGTATGATGACGTGAGCAAAATACTTGAACTGTACGCTCAGTTTCCCTTTATACATCGAACCATCAGTAATCGGTCCTTTGTATTTCATTCTTAGGAAACATGCCTTCTGCTCAGTCCAGGACAGTTCCCTTGGATCCTCACTTGTTTCAAACTGGATCTGGAGAGCTTCTCTGATATCTGCTTCAGTAATAAACATCTCCATTCCCTGAATTTTGCTTCGGATGATAGTCTGATTATCAAAGTAATCATACTTGGCATTATTATAAAAGTCCTCAACTATATCCTTGTAGATAATAGTTGGTGTTGCCAATGCATAAACCACTCTACATCTCTTCAAGAACTTTATAATCTCTGTGAATTCTACATTCTTCTCCACATCACCAAGATACGCACAGCAATTATGGGTCTTCTCAAACGGCCATTTTGTACCGCTTGATGATTCTCCTTCTGGTACAATCTCTGGAATAGGATCAGTCAATTCAGTTTCCACAGGAATATCAACATTAACTTGTTCTTCAGCCATCTGAAATGAAAAATCAAAATAAAACGTCAAAAACACAAAATCGTCAAAATTCAAAATTTTAGGTTTTTGAGATTCCACATTCGCCCAAAAAGACTGATCGAATGTAGAATATTTTGGCCGAAGGTGCACATTTCTGGTCGAATGAAAAACTGATTTTGAATAAAATGTACATTCGCCCATTTCATGACTCCTTCGTCCGTTTAGTTTCTCCTTCGTCCGGTCGATGGACCGAAGGTGGAAAATTTTCAACCTCAAAATTCAAAAATTTTTCAATCATGTTTTTAACCTCTAATTCTGATTCAAATCTGTTCTAAATTGGCCGACTAAGCTTCGCCATTCATCAATTTACCCTAACATTCATTTTACATCAGTTTTTAAACGTAATTAGGGTTTTTATATTTCAAGCAATCAATCAAGTAATTTATCAGTGTTATAATCCTAATTCTTAAAACATTCTCCCCCTAAAACTGATGTGGGATGAATGTGAATCAAAATCAAACATTAAAAACCACTGAAAATCTCTCAAACATTAAACCCTAGGTCCGGTTAATAAACGAACGATTCCGGCTTGAATCCATGTCCATTACCTGTAATACTTATATAGAAATGATCAGTGATATGCAATGATTAAAACGCACAAGCAGAGGAAACAAAATCAACAAGGTCTTGTATTGAAGAAAATTTTGAAAAAAAAATAGAACTGTTTGGTCGAACCTGTGTTGGTGTATTTATAAGAGTTCACATTCGTCCGTTTCCTTTGGACGAAGGAACAAACTTCCCACCTTCGCCCCTAATTAAAGAGCCGAAGGTAACATGGTATTACCCGAATGTGAAAGGTGGGTAAAAACCACATTCGCCCAAACTGGAACGGCCGAAGGTGAAACAAAAAGTCCACATTCGTCCCAATTAAGGGCGAATGTAAAATGGCACTTTTGAAAAATTTTACCAAATTACAAATTCGAATCCCGTTCAACATTTTTCAATCCGTTAAGCTTCCAAAACACAAATTTTCACATTTTAGAATGATACAAAGCCCAGATGGTGTTGTCAAATCTCAGAAATTGACTATCAAGCATCCCCGGTTATCAAAAATAAAGCAGAAATGCAAAAATTTTGGATTTTTCTGAAATTTTATCAAAACACACCTAAAATCTTTTTGGATTTTGTATCTTTTTGACTTTAAAAGTAAATTGTAGAAAATAAAATGCATCAAAGTAAATGAAAACAGTAAACATTTTGTGAAATCCGGTCAGAGGATCATATCAGTTTTCTGAGAAATCTGATCACAGCGTTGATCGTTGTGTTTAATATTATCATTAGAAACAGTATGTGATACGGCAATTACTGATATTGTGGTCCACGTAAGCTCACATGCAGACAATTACGCAATGCTTTAAAATGATACGAGTTAAGTGTATTAGACTAACACGATGTGGTGCCCACACACACGACATACTCCCGTATCAAGTAATTGCACAAAGCTTCGTCGTAACGCGTGATTATGCCAGAGTTATCCGTAAAAGTTACAAAGTATATAGCATAGAGGTGTACAGGTCAGCAAATGAATGCAGCAAAGTAACATGTGCGTATACACTAGGTTGAGGCTGATATTAATCACTGATTTGCATCAGATGATCAATACGATGTAATAATGATCTATGATCAATTAAAACATAAAGTTCCTCAATTCGGTAACTTCCGGTTTTGGCAATTAAGCTCTTTTAGCAAATATTCTGATAAAACTAGGTCCGTAAATCAATACGACAAAAGTTTATCAGAATATCCCGGATAACCATAACATAACGACCCGAAACCTCAGATTTTGGCAATCCTATCAAACGAAATTACGGTACTAAGACCATATGCCCATGAGGTGTTCAGCCACGAACGCGTAGTTCGTTATGTTTGTATCATTAATGCACGCCATATTTAGTCTACGAAGCCTATCAGCATATCACACGTAATCAACACACGCCTCATAAACTATACATTTCTTTAGCCTGTGTCAGATTCCCACTGATGTACTATCATTTCCTCTGTTTTACCAGGAAATCATTTTTGATTTTCTAATTTTTAGGTCTTTTTGAAATTATATAATGTTTTTGATTTTTCTGATAAAATGGCTCCCCCTAAAATAAAACCATATTTTTGGATTTTCATTTTTCTGAAAAATAAAAACAAAATTTAAAAGAAACAATCCACTCGAAAGCATCAACTTCTTTGAGGATTAAACAATCCCCTCGAAAGCATCAACTTCTTTGAGGATTATGAAAGTAAAGAGAAATTCCCAATTAGCAAAGAGAAATTCCCAATTAGCAAAATATAAAAGCTAAAAACTAAAAAGCGATAAACCGAGGTGCCGATTAGTCCTGTTTTTCCTTTATATTGTTTACTTTTAAAAGATATTCAAATCGTGAACGATCAAAAGCTTTAGTAAACAAATCTGCACGTTGGTAGTCAGTATGAATTTTGATCATATCAATCAATTCCTTAGCGTAACAATCACGGATAAAATGATATTTAATCCGGATATGTTTCGCTTTAGAATGATTTTCCGAATTTTTAGTTAATGCAATTGCGGCTTCGTTGTCACAGTAAATAGGAGTTTTAAGAAACTGCAAACCGTAATCCACCATTTGTTGTTGAATCCAAAGTACTTGCGAACAGCAACTCGAGGCTGCAATGTACTCGGCTTCACAGGTAGATTGTGCTACGGAAGTCTGTTTCTTGCATTGCCAGGTGATTAACCTGCTCCCGAAAAACTGGCAACCAGCTGTAGTAGATTTGCTATCCTTGTCACAGCCGCCCCAATCTGCATCACTAAAAGATATGAAATCAAAATTATCATCATTAGGGTACCAAAGTCCTTTTGAGGGACAACCCTTCAGATATCGAAGGATACGCTTGACCGCCGTCAGATGACTTTGTTTCGGCTTCGATTGATATCGGGCACAGAGACACGTTGCGTACATAATATCTGGTCGAGACGCCGTCAAATACATCAGAGATCCGATGATTGCTCTGTATGTAAAAGGATCCGTCAGCTCCCCCTTAGCGTCCACTCCAATCCCGTGATTGGGTTGAATCGGGGTATCCATTGGCTTTGAGTCCTCCATCTGGAAACGGCTCAAGATGTCGGAGACATATTTCGTCTGGTGAATGAAGATCCCGTCGGGTCTTTGGTCCACCTGCAAGCCTAGGAAAAACTGCATCTCCCCCATTGCGCTCATTTCGAACTTTTCCTGCATGACAGATTCGAACTCCCTGCATAAAAGCTCGTTAGTTGAACCAAATATTATATCATCAACATATATCTGTACTAGAAGCAA
The DNA here is from genome assembly GCA_032199755.1 of Ambrosia artemisiifolia. NCBI lineage: Eukaryota > Viridiplantae > Streptophyta > Magnoliopsida > Asterales > Asteraceae > Ambrosia > Ambrosia artemisiifolia. The sequence goes on along the minus strand of CM063521.1, from coordinate 42,496,052 downwards.
GTCATCTCCCGTCTTTTTCGTAAAGAGGGTGCAATCGACGAGGCCGCGCTTAAATCCTTTGTTGATGAGGTATGTACTCAGCTCCTCGTACCACTGTCTCGGAGCCTGGTGCAAGCCATAAAGAGCTTTGTTCAACACGTAGACCTTATCCCGGTGGATTGGGTCCTCAAAGCCTGGTGGCTGCCCGACATACACCTCTTCCTTGACTTTCCCGTACAGAAATGCGCTTTTCACGTCCATCTGGTAAACTTTGAATTTCTTATAAGAAGCAAACGCGAGGAACATCCGAATAGCTTCGATTCGAGCTACCGGTGCATAGATTTCATTATAATCAATCCCTTCGATTTGATGGAAACCCTGCACGACCAATCTGGCTTTGTTCCGAACAATTACCCCACGATCATCCTTCTTACACTTAAACACCCATTTGGTGCCAATCTTCTTTCTATCCGGCGGCAAATCCGTGAGCGTCCAAACTCCCAATTTCTGGAATTGTAATAACTCCTCCTGCATAGCTTCCACCCAGGCATCATCCTTCAAAGCTTCCTTGTATGTCCTTGGCTCTACCTGCGACACATAACACGCAAACGACCAATCATTTTGACTACCAGATTGTTGAATTTTGGCATATAAAGCTAAAGCACCAAAACTCTCTGGCGTATTAACGCTTTTAAGCTGTCCTCTGGTCATAACACTACTTCCAGGATCACCGATAACTTGCTCCAGCGGGTGAATACGATGAATCCGAGATTCTGGATAATCAGGTACTTGCACTCCCGTCTGCACAGTCAAGTTCTCTACAGCATCCAGATCATGACCCGTATTTGATGATGAAGCCACATCAGAATTTGGAGTTGGGTTCACTGGCGGTGCCTCCTGTTCTACAACTTGATCAAGAATAGCTTCTTCAAATTGTTCATCTTCAGATTCTGAAGTGTCTAATGAAGTTGAAGCCTCTTGAAAAATCTCTTCTTCTTGGATAGGAGCATTGGTATCATTAGAAGCTGGTAGGGGGTTCACGGTGATTGGACGCACCAACGGTGAAGTTGTTGCATTTTCACACTCGTAAAGTAATCTAATAACAGCTTCTTCAACCAAGCTATCTAGATTGAATGATTCAAAGAAATCTTTGTAATCAAACATCCAATCAGGACCCGTGCCTTGAATATTTTGAGTGTATCGTTGAACATCCACGTTAGCCCAGTCTTCCACACGACGAGTACTCTTGTTGTATACCCGTTTGAGCGGGGTTGCATATCCAACAAAGTAACCCTCCTCGGCTTTAGGACTAAACTTTTCGCTTGGATTCAACATAGTGCAAGGCGCCCCGAAAGGTTCTAGATACTCTAAGTTCGGCTTCCTTCGGTGTAACAGCTCATAAGATGTTTTTCCAAACTTCTTCACTGTTAGAACCCGATTAAGTGTGTAATTTGCTGCATAAATCGCCTCATTCCAGAACATTACTGGAAGATTTGAATCAGCAAGCATAGTTCTAGCCGCTTCAATTAGAGTCCTATTCTTTCGTTCAGCAACACCGTTCTGTTGAGGGGTGTACGGAGCCGAATATTCATGATGTATCCCTTTGTCTTCACAAAGTTCATCCATCTTGGCATTTTTGAACTCCGTTCCATTGTCACTCCGAATTCTCTTTATCTTCACATTGTAGAGATTCTCCAATCGAGTGAACAGAACTTTTAGATTGATAAAAGTGTCGCTTTTATTCTGCAAACACATCACCCATGAAAATCTTGAGTAATCGTCAGTGACGACTAAACAATAAAGCTCTCCAAGATGACTTTTGCGTTTGACCGGTCCGAAAAGATCCATGTGCAATCGCTCAAGTGGCATCTCAACAGAGTTAACCTTTTTCACTTTGTGGGACTGTTTGTGTTGCTTCCCCTTTTTACAACTCACACACTTGTCATTGAGATGGAAATGTTTCACGTTTACTCCATCGACAAGTCCATTTTTCACGAGTTGATTCATTTTCTTCAGATGAATGTGTCCCATTCTTCGGTGCCACATTATCGATTCTTTCTCAGTCGCCTTGGACAAAAAGCATGTTATTTGCCCCTGTGATGTCATCGCCTTGGACATATCAAGAATGTATAGATTGTTGACGCGAGGTGCCTTCAACATTATCCACTCTTTAGGAATTGTAAAGCCCGGTTTCAAGATATAGCAGGATTTGTCATCAAAATGCACAGTAAATTTCTTATCACAAATTTGACTGACACTCAACAGATTGTAGTCTATCTGCTTCACATACGATATTCGCTCAAAACTCACTATCCCATTGCTCACACTCCCTTCCATCGTGATATATCCGCCTTTGTTTCCCGCAAACGCAACATACCCTCCATTGATGTTCTTCACGTCGAACAGCAACGCAAGATCCCCTGTCATGTGGCCTGAAGCTCCACTATCAACAATCCAAAGACTGCTAATAGGGCCAGCTGAAGCTCCCTGCACACAAAAAGTAAATCATTTAGTGCTTTCGGGGGACCCAAGCCTGAGTCTTGGGTCTTTCAACATCAGGTTTCACAATAACATTTTCACAAACATTTTTAACAACTTTTTGATCAATCTTTTTCTGATTGCTCAAAATAGTTTCCTTTTTCTCATTCACTTTTGAAGTTGAGGCTCCTGGAGTGCCATTTGGTGTCCAAGATTGTTCAGTCCTTTTCAGGATACGAATCTGAGACTTTGGGTTCTCAGTCGGTTTCTGAACATTGTTAGCTAAGGTAACTTTCTTGGTAACCTTATCTGATTTAACAGACTTAGGTCCAACATTCGATTTGACAATCGGTTTTGGTGAAACCTTTTGTCTATCAACTGTTGAGTTCACCACAGGCTTCCTCCACGAGTGTTCCAAGGCAATCCGATTCCTTCTATCATAGTGCATTGGACGAATGTTCCTCATTTGAAAATGGTTTTGATTAGAAAACGGTTGTGGTTGTTGAGGAACAACTCTCCTATGAGGTGGCACATAATGATCAATCGGCTTTCTTATAGAATTCCTCACTTCAACTTCGTGCCTCTTATGCCTTACATATGGGCACTGAGCAAGTAAATGCCCGCGTTCCCCACATTTAAAGCACGCACGGTACTCTTCAAAAACATTTGGAGCATTTGGTTGAGCAAATGATCGAACAGGGTATTGATCATTGTACTGTTGCTTCCTTAATCTCTCAGGGAGTGGCCCTTTTGAGTAAGTAGGCTCATTGAAACCATTAGCTCTGTTTTTGGGTTTAACAAACTCTGTGACATGGACCTTTGGTTCTTGAGGAACATCCAAATACAACTTTTTCAACAAAGCTGGTGGGATTTCATTTGTTCTCTCATGTTTTGGAAACCAAATAGTACTTTCTTGCCAAATCTTTTCAATTTTAGCATAGTTGGCATTTTTAATTGGAAAGTCCTCGTCAGAAATGATCTTATCGGATCCTTCCATCCGATAGAACACTTTGACAGGTTTGTCACATTGTTCGTTTTTCACATTCTTTTCAAGATCTTTCTTTATCACATTAAGATCTTTCTTCACAACATTCTTCTCAGATTTTTCCACATGATGAACATTTCTCATTGGAACAATTTGAGATGATGAAACTGGTTCATTTGTAATGATGTGATTTTCTTTTGGAATATCACATACATTAACAGTTTGGTTACAACCAGTATCATCACTCTCTGAATCTGAGTCAACACTTTCAGCAGTAACACCCTCATCATTGATTCCCAAAATCGGTCTAACATCGGAATTTGGATCACCAACACTTGAAGTGTTAGATTCATTTTCCGATGCTGAATCAGATTTTACCGAACTCTCCGGTGTCACTTGGTGACAATTATGGTTTTCAAAGAGAACCGGAGATGGTACAGCCCGATAATTGGTTGTTTTGTCATCAATGATGTGGTCTACCACATAAGCAACATTCTTGTAGCTTTCTAACTTTTTGTTTACTTTCTCAGCAAAGCATTTGATGGCGGCCATTTCTAACTTGGTATTTTCAATTTCATTGATATAGTTGTTAATTGCCAATTGTTTTAATGACAGAGTGTTTTTCAAGTCAGAAATGTCCTTTTTGTAGCCATCTAATACTTTGTTAAAAGCATTCAACTCTTTGCGAGTAGATTGACTGTTCATGATAGCACTATCACGTTGAATACGGAGTTGTTTAACCTCCTCAGTCAATCTATCACAAGCACCACAATATTTTTCACTAGTATTGTCAGTACTACATGCAGAACTTACAGGTTTTGGTGGGTCAGTCATGGCCATCAATGCAAAATGAGCTTCCTTTCCTGTAAAGAATCTGGAATAATCAATCTTTGTGAAAGCATCATCTGCAATGCACGACTTCCTAGTCATCAGAAAATCTGCTTCTGCAAGTAACTGATCAATATCTTCATCCAGAGAATTAACACTAGCTTCCGTATCCGAGTCACTGTCTGAATCAGAATAAACCGATTCACACTCCTCAGGAATGTCAGAAACAGTATCAATCACCACTCCTGAATTAGTCTCTTCATTTTCAACCTCAACATTAACCTCAGAATTAACCTTAACAGGTTCAAAATCTCCATCCATCTCTGCCTCAGACTCATCACTATCAACTTCAGTTTCAACCTTCTCCTCCATCGTCACTGAATCTTCAAGATCAACCTGATAGGCAACACACGCCACATTTCCCCCAGTAGTTATCTCCTCAACACCTATCTGAATACTCGACCAGTCAAACCTTTCATCTTGTTGAGTAACCAATGCTTGATTGGTATTCTGTTGTTCAGCTGGTGTAGTGATTGGTATGACTGTTCGGTTAGTATTGTTTGGTGTTTGGTTTTGTGGCTGGTTTGGTGTAGTTGGTTGTCTATTTTGGTTGTTGTTAAAGTTGTTTTGACGGTTTTGGTAGTTGTTGTTGGTGTTTTGAGAAGAAACTTGGTTTTGGTTTTGTTGTTGACGGTTCTGATAGGTAGCATTAAATGGATTCCTGTTGCCTTGTTTCGGTGGCTGTGTGCATTCACGTTTAAAGTGACCTTTACCTCCACAGTTAAAACAAGTCACTTTCTCCTTATTGAACCCGTAAGTTGTATTAGGAGAAGTTCCCAAGTCTGTTCTACCTGTTTTCTCAATAAACTCAGTTGCTCTTCGCATAATGCTCGCAAATGCCCATTGGATGTCAATGAGTTCCATCTCCTCCTTATCAATTTGTGCGTAGTCTTCATTGGTCAAGTTGTTATTACCAATTTGACTAGCAACTAACCCATTGTAGGAAGAAACCATTGCAGAGACTAATGCAATGTGTTGCTGAGCAACTTCAACTGTTACATTTCCAAGATTGGAAGTTTCCAAAACCACAGTTGGTTGATTAGATTGGTTCATTGGTTGTGGTTGAGTTTGACCAGCAGTGTAAAAAGCTGCTTGTTGTTTTGGGGAGAATGGTGGAATGTATGAATATTGATATGGAACTTGTGGTTGTGGTTGTGATAAAGATGAAGTTTGTTGATGGTAGTTAATGATGGGTGTTTCTACAGCATTGGATATACAAGCAACATGTGGTGTAACTAGCCCTCCAGAACTTGTACTTGCTGGTACTAAAGATCCTCCAAAGTATAGGTTTGGATTCTGAGGAATCTGTGCTCTCCTAGCCTTCCTCTTCTCTTCCAATTCTTTGTTTTCCAGCTTCTCAACGAACTCTTGAAGAGACCAGTATTGAAAAGCATCCTTTTCCTTCAGAACATCCACATGCTGATCCCAGTTTGGTGGTAATGCTTCAGCAAACTTGTCCACCTGTTTAGCCATAGGGATCTGTACACCATAGCTAGACAATTCAGATATTAAATGATTATATCTAGGAGTTAGTTCTTTCAAAGTTTCATTTCCAACATAAGAAAAATTCTCAAACTCCTTAACAAGTTCTTCCATCCTCAAATTTCGAGTCTTCTCATTTCCATCATGCTTTCTTTTAAGCATATCCCACAAAGCCTTAGAAGTTGTGCACGTCCCAAACTGATGCAAAAGATCATTTGTAATGGCTTGTGTCAGTTGTGAGAACGCCTTCTTTTCCACAGCAAACTTCTTTTTCTCATCCTCCGCCATGCTCTCCAATGGCACTGGTTCACCCGTGTTCTCCAGAACTGGTGGTGTGTATCCTTTAGCTATCATGTTCCATGCTTCAGCACCTTCCACTCCCATGCCTTCCAAGTGTATCTTGAACTTTTTCTGCCACTGATTGTATTCTTGAATCTCCATGAGCTTCGGTGGCCGAGTCCCGCTACCTGAAGACAAATCATTAATCAGTGTGGAAATAGCATTAGTAGTTTGAGTGTTTACCACCGCTGCTGCTACTCCCCAGTAGTCAGACTGTGGTACTGTAGGTGCACTCTGAGTCATGTAGTTAACCGGCTGCGAAGACTGTGTGCTCGTCTTCTGTGCTGCCACGGTCCATGGGTCCATCACCTGCTGTTGTGGTTGTGTAGTTGCTGGTGTAGGAGTAGTCTGATAACGCCACATATTCACGCACTTCGAGAAAATCAACACTTAGAAAAATTTTCCAAAATCTATCCTAGGTTCGCCCAGTAGAGATTAGGTTCGTCCCTTTTGTTTTAGGTTCGCCCAAAACAGATAGCCGAATGTGAAATATGAGCAGAATATAAAAATCACACAAACACTATCTACGTTCGCCCAAATAGACCTAGGTTCGTCCGTTCCTGAACTACCTTCGTCCGCCCGACTTCCCGGAGGTAAAAGATATTGACCGAATGAAGAAAATTCAAGTGAAACAACCTACGTTCATCCTAAAACTTCTACGTTCGTCCAGAAATCCTATCACCTTCGACCTAAAACACTCACGTTCGCCCACAATGTCCAGGTTCGCCCATATTCCAGTTTTGAAAAACGGTTACACTTTGAAAAACGGTTATTTTGATCACTGATTTTCAAAAGTTTGTGGATTTGATTGATCTTGATCAGGTTATGCTTCGGAGATGATTTGGAACAACTTTAATACTTGGAATTTTGAATTTTAACCACAAAATCACCTCTAATTCTTTCAAAAACACACAAAAAACCATTTTTAGTTGAAAACAGATGTGAATTGATGAAAATTATGTCCAAATCAGCTCTGAGTTTATCAATTTGTTGTTGTATGATCCTCTATGCTCTGATACCACTTTGTAGAGGATAGGATTTGACAAAAACACAGGATTATATGATCATACAAGGTGCTAAACCAGGTGCGGAAACCCTAGCTTAGAACAAACTGAAGTAAACTCAATCAAAACACAATCAAGATCATTTTAAATGCTTTTCATAGATTAACTTGTTCAATTAAACGTTTACAGACTGATAACAGTTAATCTAGACCTCAAACTAACAATCTCAGACCTTTCAGGAACACACACACAAAACACACACTATCAATAACTCGTTATACATTACAAAAACTTGAAATCTATTTATACTAGCTGTACGTTCGCCCAGATGAACTGGTCGAAGGTAAGCTTTTTCTACATTCGCCCAGGTGAACTGGTCGAATGTATCCTTCTGTGCATTCCTGTTCCACCTTCGTCCTTGACAAATCTTCCTTCGCCCCTTTCTAATCTCCTTCGCCCCTTCTGATACTCATTCGCCCATTAACACATGTTAGTATCTAATCCTTAGTCGCAAAACGGCATCTACAAAATGTAACTTTCTTGGTTACCTTATCTGATTTAACAGACTTAGGTCCAACATTTGACTTGACAATCGGTTTTGGTGGAACCTTTTGCCTATCAACTGTTGCGTTCACCACAGGCTTCCTCCATGAGTGTTCCATAGCAATCCGATTCCTTCGATCATATTGCATTGGACGAGTGTTCCTCATTTGGTGAAAATTGTTTTGATTATAAAACGGTTGTGGTTGCTGAGGAACAACTCTCCTATGTGGTGGCACATAATGATCAATCGGTTTCCTCATGGAATTCCTCACTTCAACTTCGTGCCTTTTGTGCCTTACATATGGGCACTGAGCAAGTAAATGCCCACGTTCCCCACATTTAAAGCACGCACGGTACTCTTCAAAAACATTCGGAGCATTTGGTTGAGCAAATGATCTAATAGGATATTGATCATTGTACTGTTGCTTCCTTAAACTCTCAGGGAGTGGCCCTTTTGAGTAAGTAGGCTCATTAAAACCTTTAGCTCTGTTTTTGGGTCGAACAAACTCTGTGACATGGACCTTTGGTTCTTGAGGAACATCCAAATATAATTTCTTTAACAAAGCTGGTGGAATCTCATTTGTTCTCTCATGTTTTGGGAACCAAATGGTACTTTCTTGCCAAATCTTTTCTATTTTAGCATAATTGGCATTTTTTATTGGAAAGTCCTCGTCAGAAATGATTTTATCGGATCCTTCCATCCGATAAAACACTTTGACAGGTTTGTCACATTGTTCATTCATAACATTCTTTTCAAGATCTTTCTTAACCACACTTTTCTCAAGATCTTTCTTCACAACATTCTTTTCAGACTTATTCACACAATGAACATTTTTCATTGGAATCACAATTTGAGATGATGAAACTGGTTCATTTGTAATGATGTGATTTTCTTTTGGAATTTCACTTACATTCACAGTTTGAACACAACCAGTTTCATCACTCTCTGAGTCTGAATCTACACTCTCAGCAGTAACACCCTCATCATTGATCCCCAAAATCGGTCTAACATCGGAATTTGGATCACCAATACTTGAAGTATTAGATTCATTTTCCGATGCTGAATCAGATTTTACCGAACTCTCCGGTGTCACTTGGTGACAATTATGGTTTTCAAAGAGAACCGGAGATGGTACAGACCGATAATTGGTGGTTTGATCATCTATGATGTGGTCTACTACATAAGCAATATGCTTATAACTTTCCAGCTTTTTGTTTACTTTCTCAGCAAAGCATTTGATGGCGGCCATTTCCAACTTGGTGTTTTCAATTTCATTGATATAGTTGTTAATTGCCAATTGTTTTAAAGACAAGGTGTTTTTCAAGTCGGAAATGTCCTTTTTGTAGCCATCTAAAACTTTGTTGAAAGCATTCAACTCTTTGCGAGTAGATTGACTGTTCATGATAGCACTATCACGTTGAACACGGAGTTGTTTATTCTCCTCAGTCAATCTATCACATGTACCACAATATTTATCACTTGTAACATCAGTGCTACACTCAGAACTTACAGGTTTTGGCGGATCAGTCATGGCCATCAATGCGAAATGAGCTTCCTTTCCTGCAAAGAATCTGGAATAATCAATCTTTGTGAAAGCATCATCTGCAATGCACGACTTCCTTGTCATCAGAAAATCCGCTTCTGCTAGCAACTGATCTATATCATCATCTAGAGAATCAACACTTGCTTCCGTATCCGATTCACTGTCTGAATCAGAATAAACCGATTCACACTCCTCAGGAATATCAGAAACAGTATCAATCACAACTCCAGAATTTGTCTCTTCAGTCTCATCCTCAACGTTAACCTCAGCATTAACCTTAACAGGTTCAGTCTCCACATCCATCTCAGCCTCAGACTCATCACTTTCAACCTCAGTTTCTACCTTTTCATCCATCGTCACTGAATCTTCAATATCAACCTGATATGCAACACAAGCCACATTTCCCCCAGTAGTAATTTCTTCAACACCTATCTGCATACTCGACCAGTCAAACCTCTCATCTTGTTGAGTCACCAATGCTTGATTCTGATTAGCATTCTGGTGTGTCTCATTTGGTGTAGTGATTGGTATGACTGTTCGGTTAGAATTGTTTGGTGTTTGGTTTTGTGTCTGGTTTGGTGTGTTTGGTTGTCTGTTTTGGTTGTTATTAAAATTGTTTTGACGGTTTTGGTAGTTCTTGTTGTTTTGGTAAGAAACTTGGTTTTGGTTTTGTTGTTGACGGTTCTGATAACTGGCATTGAATGGGTTCCTATTGCCTTGTTTTGGTGGCTGGGTACATTCTCTTTTAAAGTTACCTTTCCCTCCACAGTTAAAACAAGTCACTTTCTCCTTATTGAACCCGTAGGTTGTATTAGGAGAAGTTCCCAAATCAGTTCTACCGGTTTTCTCAATGAACTCTGTTGCTCTTCTCATGATGCTTGCAAAGGCCCATTGGATATCAATGAGTTCCATCTCTTCCTTGTCAATTTGTGCGTAGTCTTCATTGGTTAGGTTGTTGTTTCCAATTTGACTAGCAACCAGGCCATTATACGATGAAACCATTGCAGAAACTAGAGCAATGTGTTGTTGAGCAACTTCAACTGTCACATTCCCCAAGTTAGATGTTTCTAAAACCACCGGTTGTTGTTGATTAGGTTGTGAAACTTGATTCATGGGTTGTTGAGATTGGCTAGCAGTGTAAAAAGCTGCTTGTTGCATTGGGGAGAATGGTGGAATGTATGAATTGTTGTATTGTTGTTGTGGTGGTGGTTGTGAAAAGGATGATGTTTGTTGATGGTAGTTAATGGTAGGTGATTCCATAACATTGGATATACATGCAACATGTGGTGCAACTAGCCCTCCTGAGCTTGATGTACTTGCTGGAACTGGAGATCCTCCAAAGTATAAGTTGGGATTCTGAGGAATCTGTGCTCTTCTAGCTTTCCTCTTCTCTTCCAATTCTTTGTTTTCCAGCTTCTCTATGAACTCCTGAATAGACCAGTATTGATAAGCATCCTTCTCCTTCAGGACTTCCACATGCTGATCCCAGTTTGCTGGTAATGCATCTGCAAATTTGTCCACCTGCTTTGCCATAGGAATCTGTATACCATAGCTAGACAATTCAGATAACAAATGATTATATGTAGGAGTTAGTTCTTTCAAAGTTTCATTTCCAATATAAGAAAAATTCTCAAACTCCTTTCTCAGTTCTTCCATCCTTAGACCTCTCGTCTTCTCATTGCCATCATGCCTTCTTTTAAGTGCTACCCACAATTCCTTAGACGTTGTGCAAGTCCCAAACTGATGCAAAAGATCATTGGTGATTGCCTGCGTCAATTGGGAAAACGCCTTCTTCTCCACAGCAAACTTCTTTTTCTCATCCTCAGCCATGCTCTCCAATGGCACTGGTTCACCTGTGTTCTCCAAAACTGGTGGTGTGTAACCTTTAGCAATCATGTTCCATGCTTCAGCACCCTCCACTCCCATGCCTTCCAAATGTATCTTGAACTTTTTCTGCCACTGATTGTATTCTTGAATCTCCATAAGCTTCGGTGGCCGATTCCCGCTACCTGAAGACAAATCATTTATCAGTGTGGAAATAGCATTTGTAGCTTGAGTGTTTACCACCGCTGCTGCTACTCCCCAGTAGTCAGATTGTGGTGCTGGAGGTGCACTTTGAGTCATGTAGTTAACCGGCTGCGAAGACTGTGTGCTCGTCTTCTGTGCTGCTACCGTCCATGGGTCCATCACCTGCTGTTGTGGTTGTGTAGTTGCTGGTGTCGGAGTAGTCGGAAAATTCCACATGATCACGAACTTCGAGAAATTCAACACTTAGAAAATTTTCCAAAAACTAGCTCTAGGTTCGCCCAGTAAAGCTTCAGGTTCGTCCCTTTCTGCTTCAGGTTCGTCCAAACAGTAACTCCCGAATGTAAAATCTCACCAGAAAGTAAAAACACACTAACACTTTTCACGTTCGCCCAAAAAGTTTCAGGTTCGCCCGTTCTAATTCCAGGTTCGTACCCCCGATGACCCGAATGTGAAAAATGTGACCCGAATGTGAAACATTCAACAGAAAAATTCTAGATTCGCCCAAAAACTCCTAGGTTCGCCCAGAAATACACTCAGGTTCGCCCAAAATACTACACCTTCGACCACTAAGATCCAGGTTCGCCCATTTCTGATTTTGAAAAACGGTTACACTTTGAAAAACGGTTATTTTAATCTCTGATTTTCAAAAGTTTGTGAATTTGATTGATCTTGATCAGGTTTTGCTTCGGAGATGATTTGGAACAAGTTTAATTCTTGGAATTTTGAATTTTAACCACAAAATCACCTTTAAATCTTTCAAAAACTCTCAAAAACCATTTTTATGCAAAAACAGATGTGAATTGATCAAAATAATGTCCAAATCAGCTCTGAGTTTATCAATTTGTTGTTGTATGATCCTCTATGCTCTGATACCACTTTGTAGAGGATGTGATTTGACAAAAACAGGATTATATGATCATACAAGTTACAAAACTAGGTGCGGAAACCCTAGCTTTGAACAAACTGATGTAAACTCAAATCAAAACACAATCAAAGTCATTTTCAATACTTTTCATAGATTAACTCATTCAAAAACTTGATTACAATGACTATTCAGTTAATCTAACACACACACAAACTCTCTCAAACCTCTCTGGAACAATACCTGATAACACACACACTTAATGACTCTCTTAAACTTACAAAATCACAAAATCTATATATAGGCACTGCACATTCGCCCACTTTAAATGGTCGAATGTGAGTGATTTCCACATTCGCCCACTTGTAGTGGTCGAATGTGTCTTCATGTGTAATCCAGTTCCAGATTCGTCCACTGTTAATCTACCTTCGCCCACTAACTATTCACCTTCGCCCAAATCAATCTTCATTCGCCCCTCTCAGCCAACTTAACACATGTTAACTATCTAATCACTAGTCGCAAAACGCATCTACAAGCCCAATCCTCCACCCGATGAGTTCGCTTATTGTATACCCGTTTGAGCGGGGTTGCATATCCAACAAAGTATCCCTCTTCAGCTTTAGGACTAAACTTCTCGCTTGGATTCAACATCGTGCATGGTGCCCCAAAAGGTTCTAGATACTCTAAGTTCGGCTTTCGTCGGTGTAACAGTTCATAAGATGTTTTACCAAACTTCTTCACTGTTAGAACCCGATTGAGTGTATAATTTGCTGCATAAATCGCCTCGTTCCAAAACATTACTGGAAGATTTGAGTCTGCGAGCATTGTTCTAGCCGCTTCAATTAGAGTCCTATTCTTTCGTTCAGCAACACCGTTCTGTTGTGGGGTGTATGGAGCAGAATATTCATGATGAATTCCTTTGCTTTCACAAAGTTCATCCATCTTGGCGTTTTTGAACTCCGTCCCATTATCACTTCGAATTCTCTTTATCTTCAAATTGTAGAGATTCTCCAATCGAGTGAACAGAACTTTCAAGTTGTTAAAGGTGTCACTTTTATTCTGAAAACACATCACCCATGAAAATCTGTAATAGTCGTCAGTGACAACTAAACAATAAAGCTCTCCAAGATGACTTTTGCGCTTGACTGGTCCGAATAGATCCATGTGCAATCGCTCAAGTGGCATCTCAACAGAGTTAACTTTCATCACTTTGTGGGACTGTCTGTGTTGCTTCCCCTTCTTACAACTGACACACTTGTCATTCAGATGGAAATGTTTCACGTTTACTCCATCGACAAGCCCATTCTTCACAAGATAATTCATTTTCCTCAGATGAATGTGCCCCATTCTTCGGTGCCACATTATCGATTCCTTCTCGGTCGCCTTGGATAGAAAACATGTTATTTGCCCCTGTGATGTCATCGCCTTGGACATATCAAGAATATAGAGGTTGTTGACGCGAGGTGCCTTCAACATTACCCACTCCTTTGGAATTTGGAAGCCCGGTTTGAGAATATAGCAGGATTTGTCATCAAAATGAACAGTGAACTGTTTATCACAGATTTGACTGACACTCAACAGATTATAGTCGATCTGCTTCACATATGATATCCTTTCAAAACTCACAATCCCATTACTCACGCTCCCCTCCATAGTGATATATCCACCTTTATTCCCAGCGAATGCAACATATCCACCATTGATATTCTTCACGTCGAACAGCAACGCAAGATCCCCTGTCATGTGGCCTGAAGCTCCACTATCAACAATCCAAAGACTGCTAATAGGGCCAGTTGAAGCTCCCTGCACACATCAAGTAAAACATTTAGTTCTTTCGGGGGACCCAAGCCTGAGTCTTGGGTCTTGGAATATCATTTTTCACAGAAACATTCTCAGAAACATTAACAACATTTTGTTTTGGATCAATCTTTTTAGAATTATTCAAAACAGTTTCCTTTTTCTCATTTGCTTTTGAAGTAGAGGCACCTGGAGATCCATTTGGTGTCCAAGATTGTTCAGATCTTTTCAAGATACGAATCTGAGACTTTGGGTTCTCAGTTGGTTTCTGAACATTGTTTGCAAATGAAACTTTCTTGGTTACCTTATCTGATTTAACAGACTTAGGTCCAACATTTGATATGACAATAGGTTTTAGTCGAACCCTTTGCCTATCATTTGTTGTGTTCACCACTGGTTTTCTCCATGATTGTTCCATAGCAATCCGATTTCTGCGATCATACTGAAATGGACGATTGTTCCTCGTTTGATAAAAATTGTTTTTATTATAAAACTGTTGTTGTTGAGGAACAACACGTCTGTGTGGTGGAACATAATGATCAATCGGTTTCCTCATGGAATTCCTCACTTCAACTTCGTGCCTCTTATGCCTTACATACGGGCATTGAGCAAGTAAATGCCATCTCTTCCCGCATTTAAAGCATGCACGGTATTCTTCAAAAACATTTGGAGCATTCGGTTGAGCAAATGATCTAACAGGATATTGATCATTATACTGTTGATTCCTCAAACTCTCAGGAAGTGGCCCTTTTGAGTAAGCAGGCTCATGAAAACCGTTAGTTCTATTTTTGGGTCTAATGAACTCTGTGACATGAACTTTTGGTTCTTGAGGAACATCCAAAAATAATTTCTTTAAAATGGCAGGTGGGATTTCATTTGTTCTCTCATGTTTTGGGAACCAAATGGTGCTTTATTGCCAGATTTTATCAATTTTAGCATAGTTAGCATTTTTGATTGGAAATTCCTCGTCAGAGATAATCTTATCAGATCCTTCCATCCGATAAAACACCTTGACTGGTTTGTCACAAGGTACATTCTTAACATTTTTCTCAAATTCTTTCTTAATCACATTCTTTTCAGACTTTTTCTCATGATGAGCAGTTGCCATCGGATGCAAATGCTGAGATGGTGACACTGGTTCATTGGTAATGATGTGATTTTCTTTTGGAATTTCACATGCATTAGCATTTTGGTGACAACCAGAATCATCACTCTCAGAGTCTGAATCAACGCTCTCAACAGTAAGACCCTCATCATTGAAACCTAAAATTGGCCTCACATCGGAATGTGGATCACCAATACTCGAGGTATTAGATTCATTTTCCGATGATGAGTCTGATTTTACCGAACTCTCCGGTGTAACTTGATGACAATTATGATTTTCAAAAAGCACCGGAGATGGCACAGACTTGTAATTAGTGGTTTGATCATCAATGATGTGGTCTACCACATAAGCAATGTGCTTATAACTTTCCAACTTCTTGTTAACTTTTTCAGCAAAGCAGTTAATGGCAGCCATTTCCAATTTAGTGTTCTCAATTTCATTTATATAGTTATTAATTGCAAGTTGTTTTAATGAAAGAGTATTTTTAAGATCAGAAATGTCCTTTTTATAGCCATCTAGTACTTTGTTGAAAGCATTCAACTCTTTGCGAGTAGATTTACAGTTGATGATAGCACTATCACGTTGAACGCGAAGTTCTTTGTTCTCCTCTGTCAATCTATCACAAGTACCACAATATTTATCACTAGTAATATCAGTGCTACACTCAGAACTTACAGGTTTTGGAGGATCTGTCATGGCCATCAAAGCAAAATGAGCTTCCTTTCCAGCGAAAAACTTGGAATAGTCAATCCTGGTGAAAGCATCATCAGCAATGCACGACTTCCTCGTCTTCAGAAAATCAGCTTCTGCTAGCAACTGGTCAATATCATCATCTAAGGAAGTAACACTTGCCTCTGCATCTGATTCACTATCTGAATCTGAATAAACAGACTCACACTCCTCAGGATCATCAGAAACAGTGTTAATCACGACTCCAGAATTTGCTTCCTCAGCCTTAACCTCCACAGGTTCATTCTCCACTTCCACTACAGCCTCAGACACATCAACTTCAACCTCAGTTTCTTCCTTCTCATCAACTATCACCGACTCTTCAATATCAACCTGTCGGGCAACACAAGCCACATTTCCACCAGTTGTAATTTCCTCAACCCCAATTTGCATCCCCGAGCAATCAAACCGTTCATCCTGTTGAATCACCAATGCTTGATTCTGATTGGTATTCTGTTGTGTCTCATTTGGTGTGGTAATCGGTATGACTATTCGGTTAGTGTTGTTTGGTGATTGGTTTTGAGTCTGGTTTTGTGTGTTTGGTTGTCTGTTCTGGTTGTTGTTAGAGTTGTTTTGTCGGTTTTGGTAGTTATTTTGGTTTTGATAGTTATTGTTACTTTGGTAAGAGACTTGGTTTTGGTTTTGTTGTTGACGGTTCTGGTAGCTTGCATTGAAAGGGTTTCTGTTACCTTGTTTTGGTGGCTGGGTGCATTCCCTTTTAAAGTGACCTTTCCCTCCACAATTAAAACAAGTCACCTTCTCCTTGTTGAACCCGTAGGTTGTGTTTGGAGAGGTACCCAAATCGGTCCTACCCGTCTTCTCAATAAACTTCGTTGCCCTTCTCATAATACTCGCAAAAGCCCACTGAATATCAATCAGTTCCATCTCTTCCTTATCAATCTGTGCATAGTCTTCATTGGTCAAGTTATTGTTCCCAATTTGACTTGAAACCAACCCATTATAAGATGAAACCATTGCAGAGACTAGTGCAATATGTTGCTGAGCAACTTCAACAGTTACATTGCCCAAGTTAGAAGTCTCCAAAACCACCGGTTGTTGACTGGGTTGAGTCATTGGATTCATGTATTGTGTTTGTTGAGGTGGTTGTTGAGATTGGCTAGCAGTATAGAATGCTGCTTGCTGCATTGGAGAGAACGGTGAAATGTAGGAATTGTTGTATTGTTGTTGTGGTGGTGGTGTGTATGATGGTTGTGAGTAGGATGAGGTTTGTGCGATGTAGTTGATGGTTGGTTTTGGTGGTTCCATGACATTAGAAATACATGCAACATGTGGTGCTACTACTCCCCCTGAACTTGAGTTACCAACTGGTACTGGAGTGCCTCCAAAATATAAGCTTGGATTCTGAGGAATCTGTGATCTCTTGGGCTTCCTCTTTTCTTCAAGCTCTTTGTTCTCCAGCTTCTGCACAAACTCATTAATAGTCCAGAATTTATAAGCATCCTTCTCCTTGAGAACTTCCACATGCTGATCCCAATATGGTGGTAGAGCATCTGCAAACTTGTCCACCAAATCTGTCATAGGAATCTGTATACCATAACTAGACAATTCAGTTAGTAAATGACAATATCTAGGAGTTAATTCTTTTAAGGTTTCATTTCCAACATAAGTAAAATTCTCAAACTCCTTTCGCAACTCTTCCATCCTTAACCTTCTAGTCTTCTCATTCCCATCATGCCTATTCTTAAGCACATCCCACAGTTGCTTAGACGTAGTGCAAGTCCCAAACTGATGTAGTAAGTCGTTTGTGATCGCCTGAGTCAATTGGGAATAAGCTTTCTTCTCCACAGCAAACTTCTTTTTCTCTTCCTCTGACATACTCTCCAATGGAACTGGTTCACCGGTGTTCTCCAAAACCGGTGCAGTGTAACCTCTAGCAATCATCCTCCATGCCTCTGCACCTTCTACTCCCATGCCTTCCAAGTGGATCTTGAACTTTTTCTGCCACTGATTATATTCTTGCATCTCCATGAGCTTAGGTGGCCGATTCCCGCTACCTGAAGATAAGTCATTTATCAGTGTGGAAATAGCATTGGTAGTTTGAGTATTTACCACCGCTGCTGCTACTCCCCAGTAGTCAGGTTGTGGTGCTGGAGGTGCCACACCTTGAGGCATCGAGCTAGTCATCGCGATGTAATTGATCGGTTGCGAAGACTGTGTGCTCGTCTTTTGTGCTGCCACTGTCCATGGGTCCATCACTTGCTGTTGTGGTTGTGTTGTTGCTGGTCTCGGGGTAGTCGGAAAATTCCACATGATGTTCACGAACTTCGAAAAACTCAACACTTAGAAAATTTTCCAAACTTAGTTCTAGATTCGCCCAAATGATCCTACTTTCGTCCCTTTTGACCACGTTCATCCAAAATGGTAACACCCGAAGGTAGAACTTCAACAGAATGTAGAATCAGTAAACACCCTTTCCACTTTCGTCCAATAAAAGCTACGTTCGACAACCCGAATTCCACCTTCGCCCGCCCGACGAATCGAATGTGGAAATTCTTACCCGAAAGTGAAAAATTCAAACACAAATTTTCAGGTTCGCCCAGAATAGCTCTATGTTCGACCAAAAACTACACACGTTCGCCCACTATTGGTCAGGTTCGCCCACTAGACAGTAAGTTCGCCCATTTTGAGTTTGAAAAACGGTTACACTTTGAAAAACGGTTATTTTGATCTCTGATTTTCAAAAGTTTATGGATTTGAATGATCTTTATCAGGTTTTGATTCGGAATTGAATTGGAACAACTTTAATTCTTGAAAAACTTGATTTTATCCACAAATTCAACTCTAAATCAATCAAAAACACTCAAAAACCATTTTCATTCAAAAACAGATGTATTTTGACCAAAATTATGTCCAAATCAGCTCTGAGATTATCAAATTTGTTGTTGTATGATCTGTATGGCTCTGATACCACTTTGTAATTGAAAGAATTTAGCTAAAACAGGAAGATATGATCATACAAGTAACAAAACCAGGTGCGGAAACCCTAGTTATGAACAAACTGATAAAACTCGGATCAAAACACAGAAAACATCATTTCAAATACCTTTTCATAGATTAACTTTCATAAAAACGTGTTACAATCAGTTTCCTAGTCAATCTATTGAACACACACACTATCACAACTTAACCTTGAACCTGATCACAATACACACTCGAACTAAAACTCTCTATAACACAAAAACACACAAAATCTATTTATAGACTCTGCACATTCGCCCAGTTGTGTTGGTCAAATGTGGAATTCTTCCACATTCGCCCACAACATGGTACGAATGTGTCTTCTCTTGCAGTCAGTCTTCACCTTCGCCCCTTTAATCTCTACCTTCGCCCATCTTCTTTCTACATTCGCCCAAACTTCCACTTTCAACCCATCAGAACTTCCTAACATATGTTAATTATGTAGATCCAATCACTAGTCGCACTTCGTGCATCTACAGGTTCGCAATCTCTTGCTCGAATTAAAGGTCCCTATTCGCCACGCGACCATTGTTTATTGTGACAACATTTCCGACGTGTACCTTGCCGAAAATCCAGTCCAACACCAGCGCACCAACCATATCGAACTGGAAATTCACTTTGTACGCAAAAAAAGTTTCCTTCACACAGTCAAGGTCCTACACATCCCAACTTATTACCAATACGCGGATGTTTTCACCAAAGATTTACCGAAGCACTTATTTCAGTGTTTTCAATCCAGTTCATCCCTTCGTCTTCCTACGGCTCAAACTGCGGGGGGCATGTTAGCCTATAATTAAGCTCACCACAATATCGGCCCATTATGTACATTTACCGTAATTTATGTTGTGCTCTTTCCTTTCCATAATTATGTGACAACCGGCAAATTCCGTACATTGGCTAATGTGATTTTAATCGTGTTTTTAAAGTGATTAACATATCTTAAGGTTAATTGAGATATATTGAGCCGTTACAAGTCCTACAACGTCCTTTTCGAAGTTCGTGGACGCCTTGAAGCCTTTAAAGAAAGACTTCACGTATTTAACATTAACGAACTGACATCAGTTAAAATTTGTCAAAGTGGACTAACATAAGGTAATTCTATGTAAATACGACATGTACTTGCTTCTGAAGCGATCGAATGCGAAATCGGAACGGTAAATGGCCAAAAACGCAACGTTTTGGAGAACGCAAAGAGGAATTGACGTGGGAACTGGACGTAAAAATGTGTGGTTTTAATCGTTACAGAACTCTCGGAATGATTTTTTATTGTAAACTATGTTATTCATTAAGTTTCAAAAGAACATGGGTCGTTTAAGTGAAGGAAACATTGACCGAACCTAGAACGCAATTTAACGCGTGTGTCGAACACACGCGTTGGATGCCGAAAATAATCTAAATATTTGCTCGGTTTAGTCATGTTCTTAATTTTGAATAAAACCGACTAGTTTTTGTGATGAGTCATTTACCCTAACTATAAACCGAGACTTTTACGTTGAAACGGGTTCGTATACGCGGTACAAGCTAACAACCCTAACCCTAGCTATAAATACTCTCATCCTCCTCTTTCTCCTTCTTTTGTTCAGCCGTCCACCTCTCTTTGTCTCTCTACTCTCTCTCTCTCTAAAACCCTAGAACACTCTTCCCCCTCTCTCTATCTCTCCCGCTCGTGTCTCTCACTCCTTCCCCACATTCTGTAGCGGCCGGCCACCACCAAGCTTGGGTGGTGGTAGCGCAGGCCTGTGACCCTGAAAACACAAGCAAACAACAGCAAAATAGGTGACAGAAGTGGTTTTCGGTGGGTTTTGGGTTCGGGTTTAAGGAAATGGGCTGTGATAGAGACAATGGTGGGGTTATCGGTGATAGTTGTGGTGGCCGATGGTGTTGATTTTTCAAGATCCGGTCTTGGTTATGGTTAAAGCTTTGTTTTGGGTTCGGTCGGGTCACATTTTTGTTGGGTTTTGGCAGGTAGGTGGTCGGGTAGTTAGTGACGGCTCGGTGGATGGTGGGTTTTGTGGGGGTGTCGATGGTAGGTGGTTCATGGTGGTCCGGTTGGTTGTAGTCCTCAGTTTAATGTGGTGATAACCGGTTTGGTGTTGGAAGATGGTGGATCCGGTTGGTCGTATGGTGTGACGGGTTGTGGTGATCTTTACTAGTGGCAGCATGCGACGGTGGAGGTGGTGGATCCCAAATGTTTTGATGTTCGGGTCTTAGAGTGTATTCAGATTTGGCTCGAGTCTCGAGTTACAGGTCTGATCCGGTCAAAACTTGAGTCTGGTCAACAAATGGTCAAACCAGGTCAGCTGGTCAACGGGTCAAACCGAGTCAACTCGGTCAACACTTGGTCAATCATGTCGATTCGGTCGAACACGCCGTTCTAGACGCGTCAAGTCGCACACGCACAATGACGATAGAAAACCCGCGTCAACGACAGTAACCTCAACAAGAGCCTCAAGTCGTCCGCGCACGATGAAGATACTAACCTCAAGTCGCGTACGCACGATGAAGACAGAAAACCTACGTCAACGAAAATAACCTTAGAAAGGCATATAGACAAACGCGCGTGCACGCACGATGAAGATAGAAAACCTACGTCAATGACAGTAACCTCAAGTCGGGCGCGCACGATGAGGATAGAAAACCTATGTCAACGATAGTAACCTCAGCAAGGCATATAGAAAAATGAACCGATGAAGATAGAAAACATACATCAACGACAGTAAGACATGTCTACTCTGTAAGGATTCTACCCTACCGTTTGGAGATGGTCAATCAACTCAGCCTTTAGATTGATTTAGTTATTCCTGGGATGGTAGGTCCATCTTATCTTGGCATTGTTGCTGCTGTTCTTGGAATAGTGGAACAATTTTGACCAAGTGTCGATTCTGGTGTACCCAATTATCCTTTTGTAGCCATGTTCGCTGTTGTGTTGCAAAACACATCTAATTTCCTATGTATTTTGTAGTCATTTTCTGGTCTTTTTATTAGTGTTATTATTAGTTTTAGGCAAGGTTGTAAAAGTCGGCCTAGGCGGGCGCCTAGGCGCTAGGCGGGACTCTATATCGGAAATAAGCCCTGGGCGGGGGATTAGGCGTTTCGGGTATTAGGCGGTGCTAGGCGGGTATTAGGCGGTGCTAGGCGGAGGTAGGCGGAGCTAGGCGGACTCGAAATAATTCCAAAAAAAAAATCATTTAAGTGTTATAAGTTAAAAACCCTATTTTGTTCAGCTGTCAGACTCGAGATACTTACCTCCATCTTTTGTTCAGCCGCTGTAAACCACCAGCATCCTCCGTTCGAGTCTTCTTCTCCGGTGGTGACTCTTCAGTCTTCACTTCTATAGAGTCCAGCGACATGGTGTAGGTGTATGTTTTCTTTTATAAAAGACTTTTGATATACTTCACTTATATTTTATTATAAGGCACCAATTCCAGGAGTATTAAAGTATTCATTCACTTTCCAATGTATTAAAGTATTCATCCACTTTCTCAAATATCAATGTGCATGTATGTTCTTTAACAATTTAACCCCCTTCATGTTCTCTTATTTAAACTTGGCCCCAAAACTTATAAATTTTACATAAAAACATGTGAATTCCAAGGATTATTTGAATTATTTCGAAATTTGAAGTATTACGTGAATTTCTAAGTATTATTTTCATATAAATCTGCGTGTATATATATAGAATACGTATAAAAATTCTAAAACGCCTAATTCCGCCTAGTCCTGACTAGTCCCGACTAGTCCCTAGGCTAGACCCCACCGCCTGCCTAGCGCCTAGCGCCTTTTACAACCTTGGTTTTAGGCTTGTACTTGTTTATTTAATTCATTTTAGCGTTTTATTATATTTTTATTAGTTTTGTGTCATTTTTAGTATTTATGTATTTATTTTATATTTTGTAGGTGTTCATGGACATTGGAGCGTAGACGAGAAACTTTGGTTGATCCAAGAACACCCGAGTCAGAAGCTTAGTATATAATAATAATAATAATAATAATAATAATAATAATAATAATAATAATAATAATAATAATAAGATTAAAAGAAAAAAAAAACGAGAAAGTTGCTTGGGCCGTAGCCCAAGCCAAACAACAATCCAATTATCTATACATATGAAAGCACAAAGTCGGTGCACAACAGACCAAAAAAAGAATGCCGAAATTACATATATGCCCCCAAGTAAATTGTCTTCCATTGACTTTTGCAGATTTGCTTGCTCTAACCCATTTTCAACTACGTAGCTAGCTATTTCTGTTCCTTTCGCAGCTCCTTCAACCTAACAGAATCACACTCATCTTAGCTAAACTCATCCTTCAGTCGATGGGTGTTTCACACCCATCTTCGCTAAGCTCATCCTTGAGTCGATTGATGATTCATTGGGTCATACGAAATGATTCTTCCCAAATCAGACGGCGATCAGACCTCGAGCGTCTTCGGATGGGGTTCCGACGACGTTGTGTTTGGGTTACGCCGGAGATCTTAGCCGGGTCTTACGAAGCGAGTCTTGCCAACCAAACTACGATCGGACCTCAAGCGCCTTCAAGTAGGCTTCCGGCGACGCTAACTTTGGGTAATGTCGGGGAACTTAGATTAGGCGTCGTCATTCCGTCTCTGTTAGTAAGGTTTGGTTTCTTTTAGTTTTCTGGTTAACAAGGAGTAATACTAATAGGAAAAGGAATATTCAGTTAAAAGATGCTTTAGTTGATTCTGATTTGGTCGTGCTTTCCCTCAATTACAATGATCCGTCAACTTACGAAAGTTGATAAATAACACTATTTGTACTAAATATTTATTCCGAGAGTTCGATTACGGTTAGAACCACGTGCGTTTTCGCAATGTGTTTTACAATCTTTATAAATGCCGTTTACGCATCGTGTTTACCGCATTATGTTTTACGTTTGATGTGTTACTGCACGGTTTACCCGTCGTGCGCCGCCGCAACGCGCGGCGGGCAAAATACTAGTTCATAACAAAAATAATAAGTCGGTGCATTAATATTAGAAGGATATATGTTGACTTCGACGACGGCGGCATATGATAATTAATTGGACTTCGACAACATTAAGTTGGGAGGAGAGGCTGCTGTGAACGAAGAAAATAGCTGTGGATGAGAGAAGGTCCCGGGCACGTTAAAGATTAATATTCAAGGAGCCTCGGGTTTGATTTAGTTTTCGTTTATTTTCTTTATAGACATGGTTAAAACTATTTTTATTTATTTTGTGATGATGTTTCTAAATATTATAGGCTAAAACTTTTATTGGTGACTTGGGATGATGAACTAGATTATGGTTTTTAATTAAAGACTTATGTTTTCCGTTCTGGATGTGTTGAGTTACATGATTTAATTTTTATGTTTGATTTTGAATATTTGTGTACTGACACTTTTTGATTTGATTACTTGTTTGTTGGTTTTGATGTTCTAGGCATATAGGAATATCCCCTAGATCTAGAAATCATTATAGTTTGATTAACTTTTGTTGTCGAGCTAGTTCTTGCAGTTAGGAATAGCGCAAGTTTAACAGGTTTTTAAAATCAATTAACTAAGGTGTGCAATCCCTTCCCGAATGTTAGGAATATAATTCGGGATTGCTAGGTTGACTAACTAGGCATTGTTTGGTAGTTTGGTTATCGCTGGGGCGAGACCGGTTACTTATTCGTGTTTAGAGTTTTCTTAGGATTTCATTCGTATTAGTTAAGTCTGCTTCGCAGTTTGGGAGTTTTCGATCCAAGAGTGGTTGATTAAAGAATTACTGTGGGATTTGGTTTCGTTGGGGCGATCCACTTTCATTTTAGCATCTCAATACTTGTCCCGCCTTTAGTCTAGTCGGCTATCCTTGACAGGAGGTTTATTAGATAAGAACAGGGTCTCCAATCGGATTACTTATGTCATCTTTTATAACCAGTCTAGGGATTCTACCCAGGTTACCAACCTTCTTCCTATCTGATTTCGCCAGTTCCTTAAGTTCGTATTAGTTGCCGAGTTAAGTTAAGTTTAATCTATTTAGTTTAATTAAGTTTATAATTATTAGTTTAACCCCCTATATAAGTATTTATTTACCAGCCTTCTTCCTATCTGATTTCGCCAGTTCCTTAAGTTCGTATTAGTTGCCGAGTTAAGTTAAGTTTAATCTATTTAGTTTAATTAAGTTTATAATTATTAGTTTAACCCCCCATATAAGTATTTATTTATTTAGGCTACTATTCGGTAGAGGTTGTGATCTAGAGTTGCATTCGCTTCTTTGGGTTCGATACTCGGTCTTATCTGTTTACTGCTTTGCGACCGGTACACTTGTCGTGCGTGTGTAGTTTTTAGGTGAGTCGTTTTAATTAAAGTTTGTGTTATTTTTATATATACATTTGCACACATCAAGTTTTTGGCGCCGTTGCCGGGGACGCAATTGGCACTCTTAAGAATTATCCGATCCGTTTCTGGTCTATTATTTTGTGAATAATTTTTGTTTTTATTTTTTTTCTTATTATTATTATTATTATTTTTATTCGTAATATATAATTTTTTTATCATGTGCGAGATCTGCGGAGGACCCCACTTTACCATAAAATGCCCTCATTCATATTCATCGGGGTATTCCACGGATTATTATTCTAACACATATTTGCAGCCGCAGCCATATCAGTCATACCAGCCTTCATACCCACCGGCAAACCGGTGGTTTAACCCTGCAACATCTGAGTCACTAGATAGAATAAAACGTCGCCTTGATCGTCCACATGATGAGATGTATGAGGAAAGGCATTGTGATAGCTCGTCAGAGTATCCACCTAGCCAATATTTGTATCCACATCCCGATTATCGGGATGTCTTGTCTCACACTAGACCCGATCTTGCCGCCTTCCTTGCTAACCAACAGCTCATGCTCGAGGATATGGATTCATTGCTATCCAAGCCCACCGGCTATTTGAGGGAACAAGATGCGGTACTTAAGAGGCTAGAGGCTCAGGTGGATGAACTGAAGACCATAATGGACATTGAAGTCCCACGTCCAGTTCAGCAGGTTTATTTCACAAATGATGACCCAGACGAGATGGATGATATTTTGCAGGATTCAGGGTTAGAGCCAGAGACCATAATGGACGCCTTAGTCCCACCTCCGGTTCAGCAGGATGAGCAACCTTGCCAGATCTCTAGTTCAGCAGCATATCCTTGGGAAGCAGAAGTCTGTAGTGATGATGAGGAGATAGAACGGATAACTTGGGACGTGCATAGGAAAGCCATGATGGAGAAGTTAGGGAGGCTGAGGAAGTTATGGATTTTTCAGAATCCACAGGCTGGCTGTTTGAGGAAGAAGTGGTGGAAGAGGAAGACACCACTGACCTGCTTGAAGAAGTAGCTGATTGGGAAGTAGAGTTTGGTGACGAGTTGGTTGATTTTTCAACTCCAGAAGTGGACAAAGATTTTGACCCAGTAGGTGACCTCGATATCTTTGAGGCATTATTGAGAGGATGCCTGACTGTGGAAATTCATGAGCCACCAAACAAGAAAGATGAGAAAGAAGCAGTGGTGGAAGAAGACGAACACCACAACTGGCCCGTGCAGGCATTGGATATTACACTGCTACCAGTGCCACCACCATGGCCACCCCCACGGGAGAAGGCTCACAGTTACAGGGACCAGAATCACATGCCACATTCACATATCAGGTTTGGTCCAGGTAAGTCTAGGGATAGGTGGCCCAACCCGTTTGAAATTTTCAAACGTCTTTATATTTTCACCAATTGTTTTTTGACGAACAATGGTGAACGAAAAGAATTGAACAGGTTGGACATGGGTTGGATTAAATATAAGCCACCTGATTAATACTTTGGTTTTTCCAAGTTGTAGAGTTTGTAGGTATTTTGTTTATTAATTTTAGTTTGTGTCTTTGTTTGAGTCCAAGTGTGGGGATGGTCTGCATTCTTTTCATAGTGGGATCTTCTCGTCCGTACTCAATCTCCATTCGGGCGAGGCGACCCTTCAAAAATCATTTTTTGTAAACAGTCATCCCAACACGGTTGTGTTTTTTTCCATTTTACTTTTTGTCTTTTTAGTGTTTGTTTTGCAGGTTATTAATGCAGCCGCAAATGAAATGCTATACGGTTGCTTTGAACTTGGATGGAACAACTCAGGACACGCTTTGCGAGGATTACACCACAGTATTACCAGGGGAGTCTGTTCCACTTTACTTTTTAATTTTTATTTATTCTACTTTATTTTTAGTTCTTTGTCGCTACACATTGAGAACAATGTGCAATTTTAAGTGTGGGGATGGGAACTGCGTTTTAGTATAGTTTGAGTATTTATTAAAAAAAAATTTTTAAAAAAAAACAAAAATAATATATGAAAAAAACTGTAAAAAAAAAAAATTCCCTGATTTTGTATGCCTTGTAAATGGAAAATGATAGGTAAAATTAAGATTTTCGGTTTTTCCAATACTATATGTATAAGATAATAATAACAAGATAGAGAGCATGTTACCTGTGATGTGTTGGTAGGCCCAGCTGACTGTGATAGTTTCCTAAGTAGTGTTAGAATATATAAAATAATATAATAATCATGAAATCTTGTGGGTTCTCGCCTTAGATTGATTGACAAAGTTTGAAACCGTTGATAGTATAAGAGGTATCACTATAAGTAAATGCCTATAAGTATTTTGAATCAAGGCACACTTGATCCTTTTTATGAGAATAAATCCGGTGAAAAGTGACGCCCGAAAAAAAAAGAATCCACATATCCATCAATTGAGCTAAATAAAAAAAAAAGAAAAAAAATATACCGAAGCTCATGTTGTCGCTCTTGGAGATGGTGACTCTGATTGAGACAACCTCTGGGTTAGGTATAAAAAAATATGTCTAAGCTCATAAACTTCATCCATCTTCCATCATATTTGATTCTCAATGCATAAGGGTATTTATATAAAATGGTAGATAATATTCCTTGCCTCATAAGCTTGATTCGGGATTAGGATGGAGTCGAGACGCTTGAGTGTGAGACCCTTAGATGATTGCATAAAATTGAACGTAATTGATTAAACACAAAAGGGGGTTTGATCAGTCGGTGGTTGGGTTTATGTGGATCACAATACCAGCAGTTGCATTTAGTATGTTGTTTTGCCTTGCTAAGAAAAAGTATTGAAATAATTTGGAAACCAATTATCTTAATTATGATTCCATTGTATGCTTTTTCAGAGACGAAAAAGAGTTAAGTGTGGGGATGTTTGATGTGTTGCAAAACACATCTAATTTCCTATGTATTTTGTAGTCATTTTCTGGTCTTTTTATTAGTGTTATTATTAGTTTTAGGCTTGTACTTGTTTATTTAATTCATTTTAGCGTTTTATTATATTTTTATTAGTTTTGTGTCATTTTTAGTATTTATGTATTTATTTTATATTTTGTAGGTGTTCATGGACATTAGAGCGTAGACGAGAAACTTTGGTTGATCCAAGAACACCCGAGTCAGAAGCTTAGTATATAATAATAATAATAATAATAATAATAATAATAATAATAAGATTAAAAGAAAAAAAACGAGAAAGTTGCTTGGGTCGTAGCCCAAGCCAAACAACAATCCAATTATCTTCTATCCTATTTTGCAATGTCTGTGGCTTTTTACGCCACCGACCCTTCCATTTTACACGTTTTGGCGAATCCTAACCCAACTCCTCCACCGCTTATCTTCTTTCTCCCCTACATTAGCATTTAGCACACACACAGACACCATTTTCTTATATCCATTCTCACTGATCTCTCTAGCCAAGTTCGCTCCCGATTATTTTAAGGATAGTAACGATTTGGACCACAGTTGGCTGCCTTTTCACCTCATCTTTCCCATTCAGCCATCCTGTTTCCGGTTGTCACCACCGCTTGCTCAAGGTAAGTTAGGGTTTTCCTTGGTTCTTAGTCGATCGAACAGCGGTAGTAAGATTACCAACAAATCTTTCTGTTTTTTTTTCTTTTCACCTAAAACAGAGACAGAAAGAATGTCCAGGCTGGATTCGAGACAATCGGTAATTCGACCGTGACCAAGGCAGCCGATACTCCGATGGAATCATGGCAGCCGGTAACCCGATGGAATCAAGCAACAATAGTGGTGCCGGTCCTACATCGAATCTGATGAGTTGGGGCTAAATCGAGAGCCGACTTGGGCTAACAGCTGCCGGGCGGCTGTGGTAACGAAGACAGCGATAGGCGATAGTGTTACATGCCGATCTCTATGAGGTAAGAGCTCGATTTTGCATTCCTGATATGAACTTTCGCCTGCTGATAAGTTTCGACTCACCAATAACGCCATTCAAGTTGTACCAGATTCAATTTAGAGGGGTTTGCAAGGTGTTTATCGCTTCTAATATGCTTGCTGCTGAAGCAAATGATGGATGGTTCCCTGGACTAGCTGATACATTTGAGAAATTAGATAAGGTACATGTTTTTTTTAAATAGCTTACATGTTTTCGGTTCATCACTTAAGATTTAAAGGAATATGTGTCGGGACGATTTGTGATCTATTTGTAATAGGTCAAATAGTTGTACATATGCAGTTAATTATTGTGTTTCATGGTTGAAATTGTTGTTGCCGCCCCGCTTCTGTTAGGGTTCGCTCGAACTTCGTGGATTTCGTTTTTTTTTTCCCGCATTAAAATCGTTTTGAAAATGTTCGTGTGGTTGAAAATTTTGGTTTTAATCGGTTTGTTGGCTGCGCGTGTTGCCGTGTTGACATGAAATTGTGTTCATTACCTGCTAGAATGTGTTTTAAGTCTCTGTTTGGTTTCATGGGGTTAAGGTGCTAAAACGGGTCAAGTATTCCAAAAGCGTGTTTGAAACTGCATTGTAGATGTTGGTGTACATTTTGGTTTTAGCGAATTCCGTGGCTAGGTACATTCTCATACCATTAATTGAAATCTAACATATGGACTTCATACGAGTCTTTGTTCCTATGGCTTTGTCCGGTGACCAACTCATTAGGCTACTGGGTAAGCAGACACCAAAAAACCCATGTCTCAGTGCCACGTAGGCTGCCACATCACCAAAGTGGTGTCTCACCATTCTTGAGACATGGGTGGGGTGCGCAGACATGAAAAACCCATTTCTCAAGAAAATCTCCTATTGGTCTATTACCCAACATTTAAAAAAAAAAAAAAAGGGAAATTTCTGATTGGTGCGTCCGGTATGTCCATGGGGAGACGGGGGGACGGGGGTGGTAGGGGACGGGGCAACCGGGGGGGTGTTTGGGTTTGGGACGGGGCAAAATGAAAGAGACGGGGGTGGTTACCGTCTGTTACCCGCATAGCCTTATGTCATTCACAATTAGGTCTTATACTTTTCTTTTGAACAAAGATTGTACATTTATTGATTATATCAAACACATTTTCTGATTGTACGTGTAACTATCATTATTTGAGGCACTACTCACTATTTCCTAGAGTCATGCATTCTAGCACTTCAATGTATATGTTTATCTTTTTCGCCGTGAACAACACTTTTTCGCATTTTTCTATGGTGACTCCCTTGATACGTGTTGTAAAAGTAACTTCATGTTGCCAGCGACAATAAAGAGTCAGCGGAATTGAACCCACATGACATGATTACATGTTGCAAAAGTAACTTCATGTAGCGACGGTAAAGGGTGGGTCAACACGTATTGAGGAAGGGACATAAGTAGATCTTTAAGGTTTGATGTGATATCAGTTCGTGTTGCAGATTAGAAAATGATTTGATGAAAAATATAAGGTTAACATTAGTTTGGTAACAAGTCTGTTTGATTGTAGTGTGTACGTTATCATTTCGGGTATGGTGCCGCCGCAACGCGCGGCGGGTCAAAAAACTAGCTATATCCTAAAAGGAATTGTCGGCTGACACTTTTATTCTCACCCCCACATCTTTCAGATAATTGCAATTTCAGTCCCTCTATTTTATGTTTTAGTTAATTACAAGTTTAGTCCCCCTACTTTCCACTGCCACTCCCTCATGTTTCAGTTAATTGCAACTTCAGTCCCCTACTACATTTATTTCGTTTTATTATCGGTTTCACCGGCCAAATGTTTGTTTCACGGCTCAATCCATCGTGCGTCGCTGCAACGCGCGGCGGGTAAAATTGCTAGTTCATAACAACAATAATAAGTCGGTGCATTAATATTAGAAGGATATATGTTGACTTCGACGACGGCGGCATATGATAATTAATTGGACTTCGACAACATTAAGTTGGGAGGAGAGGCTGCTGTGAACGTAGAAAATAGTTGTGGATGAGAGAAGGTCCCGGGCACGTTAAAGATTAATATTCAAGGAGCCTCGGGTTTGATTTAGTTTTCGTTTATTTTCTTTATAGACATGGTTAAAACTATTTTTATTTATTTTGTGATGATGTTTCTAAATATTATAGGCTAAAACTTTTATTGGTGACTTGGGACTATGTAGCACGGGGACGGGTACGGGATCGGGGTACGGGGACGATACGGGTACGGGAAACGGCAAAACTCAAAATTTCAAGATACGGGTACGGCAATAAAAAAATAAAAAATAAAAATATATTAAACAAATTCCAAAATAGATATGTATTACCGCTTTAGATTCCTAGTCTATTAGTGTACACCAATTATTATTTTTAATTACCAACAACTAGTATATCAAATCCTAAATTAAAATTAAAAATATATATTAACTAACAAATAATCCAACTATGTAAAATCAATCGAGAAAGCAAACTTCATATATTACTAACTTACTATTATTAAATAAATGACTATGATGAAAAATAAATAGATAAAACTAACAAGTTACTCACATTACAAACGAAAATAAGACTATCTGCAATGCTAAGGCCGCCTTGCCTAGTCAGCTGCCACATCATATACTTACAAATCCTTATAAATCCTTACAAATCCTTAAAAACATCAAATTTCACCTCCAACCCTACAAACATCCTTACATATCCTTACATTTTTCACATCATCACCCATTTTTACTTTTATTTTAAATTCTTAAACTATTATAATATATTTCATATACTATATAATTACTTAAGAAAACCACTGAAACGGGATCTAATCGGAAATTTAAAATAAAAGAAAAGAAACGAGGCACACCAGTTAAATAAAATAAAAGAAAATATGTTAAATTGTTTCCAATCACTCAATAAATAAATAGTATAAAAAGGGTTTGAAGTTTTTACCATTTTTACCTATACCACTGGCCTTTATTCTTGCTTTAAAAATAAGTTTTAACATTGGGCTGTCTATAAATAAAAAAACAAAACAAAACAAAAACGAGCCCACTTCATATATAATATTACTAGGTTATCTTCTTCATTGAATCTAGAGGCAAATATATTTGGAAGACCCGCTATCCCTGCCGCCACCGGTTAGGTCTTCAAAGTCGGCCAAAATTTTTTCGATTATCCACGTTTCAGTAATCAGTAGCCCTCCTCTCAAGCTAAAATCCCCATATAATGTATTTTTTTTTATTTTTTTTCTAAAACTCGGCTCAATAACCGAGGAAAAGCACGTCCAAGATTACGGGCTTTTGTTTTTAGGCGTGGATCAGACACTATCCTCCAACGCAGGGATGGATTCAGGCGTGGCTGATGTGGATTTCGGACGCTGTGAGAAGGGCGCGTTAGAGGCAGTCTAATAACAAAGTAGCCTAACTAGGCAACAGTAGACTAGCAGGGGTGCGTAGTAATCAAGAAAAAATAATAAAGTAATTGGCTTTTAAAGTGGGCCTAAAACAAAAACTCATAATACGGGTAAATAAAATGAGATGGGCCTAAAAATTATAGTCAAGTCAACAGTCACTATCATTAATAATCATCAGTTTTCTTCTTCTCCGTTGTATCTGCATCTCACCGGTCAACAAAGAACTTCGCCGGACTGTCGCTAACGCCGGAAAATCTTCAAATATAGTAACTATATCTTTCTCTTGTAACGTTAACTACTTTATACGACATAATCTGTAGATCCGCTGGACTGTCACAGTGTCGCTAATCGCCGGAAACGTCCCCCAACAACCGGAAACGGTCAGGAAACGTTTCCATGCCGTTTCCAACGCGTTTCCGTCCCCAAAGCGTTTCTGAAACGGGTACTGCACATAATATGCCGTCCCCGTGCATCATAGACTTGGGATGATGAACTAGATTATGGTTTTTAATTAAAGATTTATGTTTTCCGTTCTGGATGTGTTGGGTTACATGATTTAATTTTTATGTTTGATTTTGAATATTTGTGTACTGACACTTTTTGATTTGATTACTTGTTTGTTGGTTTTGATGTTCTAAGCATATAGGAATATCCCCTAGATCTAGAAATCATTCTAGTTTGATTAACTTTTGTTGTCGAGCTAGTTCTTGCAGTTAGGAATAGCGCAAGTTTAACAGGTTTTTAAAATCAATTAACTAAGGTGTGCAATCCCTTCCCGAATGTTAGGAATATAATTCGGGATTGCTAGGTTGACTAACTAGGCATTGTTTGGTAGTTTGGTTATCGCTGGGGCGAGACCGGTTACTTATTCGTGTTTAGAGTTTTCTTAGGATTTCATTCGTATTAGTTAAGTCTGCTTCGCAGTTTGGGAGTTTTCGATCCAAGAGTGATTGATTAAAGGATTACTGTGGGATTTGGTTTCGCTGGGGCGATCCACTTTCATTTTAGTATCTCAATACTTGTCCCGCCTTGAGTCTAGTCGGCTATCCTTGACAGGAGGTTTATTAGATAAGAACAGGGTCTCCAATCGGATTACTTAAGTCAGCTTTTATAACCAGTCTAGGGATTCTACCCAGGTTACCAGCCTTCTTCCTATCTGATTTCGCCAGTTCCTTAAGTTCGTATTAGTTGCCGAGTTAAGTTAAGTTTAATCTATTTAGTTTAATTAAGTTTATAATTATTAGTTTAACCCCCCATATAAGTATTTATTTATTTAGGCTAGTATTCGGTAGAGGTTGTGATCTAGAGTTGCATTCGCGTCTTTGGGTTCGATACTCGGTCTTATCTGTTTACTGCTTTGCGACCGGTACACTTGCCGTGCGTGTGTAGTTTTTAGGTGAGTCATTTTAATTAAAGCTTGTGTTATTTTTATATATACATTTACACACATCACTCGCGCTAGAGCAAATCCCCGGTCCTTGACAGACACTGTTGGAGACACCATAGTAATGTTTGCTGCAAGGTCAGTGCAATTAGTACCAGACAAAACGAGATGAGCTCAGAAGCTTACACATTGCACGTATATGTGTGACTACTTGAGTCGTTGAATGGGATGCCCTATGGGAAGGCTCCAGATTCTTGCATGTTGTATGATTTCGATCGTCGTTTGTTTTAAGTAACAACTTTGGCGCATGAAGCCGTCAAACCCCAAAGGTGAAATCTATGCCAAATGCATTCATCTATGACTCGATTTCACCCATTACCTCGAATAATCCCGGAAACATGAAACTCTCAGCGAATTGAATGTTTTGATTCTTGGACTCTTTCATTCAGATCTCTTCATAAGGTATGATGGTCCATTCGAGGGCGAGTGGCCTGTATTATTCGGAATTGACTTACAAGGTGGCTAATGTTGATAGGACACCAGTGCCCGTGTGGAACATGTAACAGGACAAGTACTGGATACCCATGTTTTGGGTAGCTACTGGTGTTCTGTATGCCCGTATCAGTGGGGACCAAAGTGTCGATATGTTGTTGAAATGTTATCCTTTGTTTGTTGCGGCAACTATTCCATGATATTTAATATACCCCATTCCAGTGTTGACCAACGTGCTGAGGTGACGTGAGCCTCTGGTCATCTGTGTTTAAGTTGGCTTTTACTTCTCGAGGATTGTGGAACTATATGACCGGGGTGTCGGATTACCCTGTTTACTGTTGGGAACTGAGGGGTGAAAGTGACGCAAAATCTTTTGACCACCATCAGTTCATATTAGGCTCCCTAGTACCATTAACCACAATGGCTCAAGTGAAGGTTTTACGTCAGTACATAGAGGGTTCTAGTTCGTGTGAGGACACGAGAATACCATCCGCTACTACATATCTGAAGTTGTGCGCGCACGATGAAGATAGAAAACTTACCTCAACGACAGAAAACCTGCGCGCACGATAAAGACATTTCTATATGCCTTTCAGGATTAAGAGTTTGATGTTGATGTTGTTTTGGAGGCTCCTACTGAGGTTACTGTCGTTGTTGTACACGTCTCTATGACCCTTGCCAAGCCGTTATGACCATGTCTGAGTGTCTGTCTCTGTGGAGTTCGTTGATTTTAACTCCATTTTCTTTAAGGCTTTCATTAAACCCATAGTTATCATTCCTTGGGCTCCTGCCAAGCCTTATGTTGTCGATGGTTCCCAGAATTGGGTTGAGTCTGTCGATGCTGCTGTTGCCATCATTCGAGTGACTTATATTGATCCCACGGACATTCTCTACAAGAAAATATCGGCTTGGTAAGTCACTTAAATTATCTGGAACCTATCGTTCCCATTTCTGCTGGGATGATGGATGCACCTATTGACCCAACAGTTCCTACCAATGAGCCTATGTAGTATAGGTTTGTGGCTGAGGATACGGGTAAGGATTCCGCCACCATAAGTGAGCTGAAACGCAACGAGGTGCGTGCTCCCCGTAATTGAGCTTCTTGCAGTTATATATAGTGGATTCGCTAGGTTGTGTGTCATCCTGTTGTTGTGAATTCATGTTGTGTTACCCCTAGCGATTGTGCATTCTTGTAGTTGCACTGTTTTGCCGATTACGTATCCATGTGGTCGCGATGCATTGTCGATGATGCATGTCTGTTGTTGTGCTACTCCTGTCACGTTTTTCCCTTGTTGATGTGCTTCGCGGAGGTATTGCTGTCATTGCCGTGTTGGTCCTACTGTCGTATTGCTCCTTGGATGTATTGCTACAACTATTGGATTGCCTTGATGATGTGATAGGTAAATTAATCTATCTGTCTTTGACCCGTCCTGATATAAGTTACGTTGTACAGTTTTTGAGTCAGTTTATGCATGAACCTACTCAAAATGTGCAACAAATTGCCTTGAGGTTACTTAGATATTTAAAGCAATCTCCAGGAAAAGGTCTGTTGTTTAGAAAGGAAAAGACTTAACTCTATCAGCATATTCTGATGCTGACTGGGCTAAGTGCTTGATCACACGAAAATCTCTAACAGGAATTTGTGTTTTTATTGGTGAGTGTCTTGTTTCTTGGAAAATCAAGAAACAGAGTATAGTTGCTCGTTCCTCAGCTGAGGCCGAGTATAGAGCAATGTGCTCAACTGCTTGTGAACTTACATTGATATCAGACTTGTTAAAAGAGTTAGGTATTGATAGTGAGTTGCATATAAATTTGTTTTGTGATAGTAAATCTGCTATTTCTATAGCAGAGAATCCAGTATTTCATGACAGAACTAAGCATTTCGAACTTGATTGGCATTTTTTAAGGGAGAAAATTAGTTATGGGTTTATTAAGGCTGTTAAAGTGAAGTCAGATCAGCAAGTTGTTGATATATTCACTAAAGGGTTGTTTAGTAGTCAGCATGAGATTTTGTGTACAAAACTTGGGTTGACTAATATGTTTGGTAATTGAATTAAGAGGGGGTGTTAAAATGGTCTAGCCCAATTGTTATAATTCAATTACCTTGGTTGTTGGGCCTGTTTATTATCCGGAGCCCATTTGATATTATATTAGCCCATTGGCCTTTTGGCCTGGGTCACTTGTTTTTTGGTGTAGTTCATTGAACTGGGTCGATGTTGTTATGTTTGTTGGGTTTTGTGTTTTCTCACACAGATTGGTGAGCTGGCGTCATTATGGTCGTTGGATTGTTTTTATTGTAGCCATTGGATCATCAAGTGGCTGGTTCTAGAGATGAGTATAAAAGGCAACATTGGGGACGAGTTATCAGTTTTAATCCTTTTATTTCTTTTGTTGTTTGTTTCTCAGTCTAGGGTTTCATATTGTTCTGTAAGTCTTTACTTCGTTCTTTTGTATTGTTTTGTTCATCTATGATCTGCTGATCTTTACAATCAGCAGATCCAAGTGTATTGTACTTTGTGTTGAACTCAGTATTTGCTGAGATTTCACTTTGGGTAACAGGGGGGTACTTTTGGTTTGGGTTAATAAGATCTTTGTCACCATTTTGTTGCCTTAATCTCTTGTTCATCTGGTTGTGAGTTTATGTTTGCTCGTTTGTTATTGTTTGTATGTTGTGAAACCCTAAAATTCTACAGAAAGATACCTGGAAACTCTACGTTCCAATCCGACATCAATTCTGAATAATATTCACCGTTGCGAGAATTGTGTGAGCCAAGTAAACCACCAGCTTGACATATATAAAGCATGGGTGGTGCTTTTTTTAAGTTCTAAGGATAATGTGTAAACAGAATGAACCCTGCCTGTCGGAACTAGACAATATCAGATGAGTTATAGTGCAATGCATTAGAGCAAATCAAATATACTGATGGACTGCAAACACACAAAAAAAAAATACAAAAATATTAATATCACTTATATGCAAGAAAAAATTAAATCAAATGAACAATAGCCTTGCACACCCAGATTAGATAAAACTCTCAAATGCCTTGGTCTAGCCATGTACACATACATATATCACTACATATGGTGTGTGCACAATATTGGAAGAATTACACAGTGTAAACTAAACATGCCAATTTTTTATTATTATGCAAGAACCTAACTTTATTTTATACAATATAGTAAAAGCAAAGACCAAATCATGCTTTGTTTATTATACGGAGTCAATATACGACCATGTCAATATGGCTGATTAAAATGAAAAAAAAAGCACAAAAAGATAGAACTGGTTATGCCATAACCACTTTTGATGATTTCCATTAATGAACATGCACATAGTTCTATTTATCCTATAATGTGATACCCCGCAATTTCAGGTTCTCACTTTAACTAAACTCTAGTTACATTCTTTGCATTCTAGTTAACTAGGGTTAGCTAGATAAGTCACACGTTGCACAGTTATAGGTTAATAACTGCATGAAGTGGTAATTTGAGGAATTACCAGACTATATACATGAGTAGTGAACCCCGGACGTTGGTGAATGGTGAAATTAGATATTTGTGAATTAATTAATTGAGATTGATTTCAATTACGTGCTTCTGTGAAACTCTGTGAAACTATGTGCAAACTGTATGTGATTACGTAAACTTAAACCGAAAGCGTTAATAAAAATCGTAATAGGTGGACCATTAGGAAGGTTGGGATCTTAACACATGGGTTTACACTTATTATTGTCCAAAATAGCGAAAACATCGAAGAAAACACGCAGTACAACGAAGCAGGCCACCCGGAGCGGGCCGTGGAGGAGTGAGCGACCGCTCACTTTCTCCGAGCGGCTGCTCGCGGGAGACTGACGCAACTTAACCGACTTAAACACCTATTTAAACAATCTTAAGACCCATGTATCCCCTAAACTCAACCCTAATCGCCCCCTACTGCCTAGTTAAGAAAATAATAACCCCAAACACCTGCTAAGGCTCAAGAACATCGATCAGGAAGCTTGGAGAGCAATCAGTTGATAGTTTTGAAGTGCTTGCGGTATAATATTCAATCTCTTATGTTTTAATCTTCTCTTATATGTTTTTAAAACATTAAAACCATGTTTGTCCAGGTCTGAAACGTTTTCATAAAGATTAAAACTTGAGGTTTATAAAGATTAAAAGGGTTAATCATGATTGTTATGTGATGGATAATATGTGTTTTGCATGATTATACATGTTCTTGATGTTTTAGAATTCTAGGGTTTATGAATGATAATATATGCATGAATCTTGCTAGGTTTTGATCAGGTTAGTTCTTGTTGATGTTGTATAATGATTATTGGACGTTGTTGATCGATTATATGCTTGAAAGGTTGATTATAACTAGGGTTATCTCATGTTTAAAAATCTAGACAGAATGCTTGTGTCAACTTGTAGGGTCTGTTACGTGACTTAAAAGTATAAAGCTTGATGATTTCTTTGCATGGTTGTATTATACATGGTCTTAGCTTTTCATAATGGGAAATCGTCTGATTTGGACGTCGTTTGAATAGTTTTTGGAATTTTATTTGAATAAGGGTCAAATCAGATTTTCGGACTTGTAAACTGAGTCAACTTTAAACGATCATAACTTGAGTTCTATAAAGAGTTAGGTTATGAAATTTGGACATAGCTGTTGTGAAAACTTTCTGGACATAGCTGTGTTGTACGAATTTTCATAATTTTTGTGTTTGGTTTCGAGACAAAACAAAAATATGGGTTGTCAAGTAAATCCCAAAGAATATTCAGTAAAACTTTGGTAGTTTAATTCGTTTGTTAAGTATTTTAAATAAATTGTTTTTTACAGCACACAATCTGTCCTGAAAACGCAGATTGCGTAGAATATGTTTACGTGACTATTTGGAGTCCTATGTGGTATGTATTTGACATGAACTTGTATGGACACGTATGTGAGATGTATACGAAGTATAAAACTAATGTTAATCAATATGTTCACCAACGGGTTCGTAGGGTTTACTTGTGCATGTAGAATCACTAGGTGTCACATACACAGTTTTGAACATTTAAACGTCTTGGACAAAAGGGTTATATGGTGTATTGGTTATGCTCATATACTCACTTAGTGACACTTGTAATAGGGAGTCGGTAGCACCCTATTGTTTTGGAGTTTGGATAATTTGCTTGCAACCAAAGGTGAGTTTCACTACTTTTTCTCAAAAGCATGCGGCTCGGGGAGACAACATACTTAACTTTTCTAGTCTAGGTTTGGTACTACTACACATCCCGGGTTTTGGGATGGGTTGATTCCTGGGAGGAATCGGGTTTTGCTAGTTTCACACTCTGTGTCCTTGATGAACTAAACTACACTCTATCATGGAAGTCATTCACTATTTACCGAATGAGTTGTCGGGTGGCAAGCGGGTTACTAGTTGATAGCGCCACTAGGTCTGACAAACCTCACACCGTGCTGGAAGCCGGGCGTGAACTACAACCTTGAATTTTATCATTGTTGATAGGCAATGATGGGAGGCAAAAACTAGCTCGCAGGGCGAGTGCATCATTTGAATAGCAATTCGGTATATCATTGTGTAGTTATCATGAATGGGTTAGCTACCCTTGGCATACGCTGAACTAGTGGTTCTTGGTTTTGGTTATTGATTACTACTTTCGGGTTTGGGAAACCTAACTGTTGTTCTTGGTTTGGGAAACCTACACTTTTACTTACTTTACTTTGTGAACTCACCAACTTTATGTTGACACACGATAGCATGCTTTTGCAGGTCTCTAGGTTCAGAACACGATAGGGCATGCATCATTATGTCATGGGTTGTGAACATTATTTAACTTATACTTTGCTTCACATTCAATGGTTTTATTTCGGGCGCGTTGTTTTGCGCATGAACTTAAATGATTATGATTTACGCTTCTGCAACTTATCTAAACTTTTTGGTTTAATATTAAAACTATATTTTTGATAACGAACTAAATGGTTTGAGCATTTAGAGTCGTTCATCTGACTTATGGCTATGGGGATCCTGGGATTTCACGCTCCTCGCGGTATAAACTCTGCAGTGGAATTTTGAGGTTGTGACATATAAACCACCACATCATAGAAGGAAATGTAAATAGATAAGACTTTCGAGCCAACGACAACTGAAGCATAATAGAGAAACACAAACCTCTAACTCTTCCAAATATTAATAAAGTCCCCCGTCTGGATGATAATTGCAAACATTCAAAACAACACACCTCATCCAGATCAACACGTTCAGAAATAAAAAAGGGCATGAGTGTCCTTCCAGTAGAACAGTTATAAAACCTCTCTAAATCAAGAAACAATACATGAAATAAGATTCAAAAGAGGAAAAACAGAAAAGACTTCACTTTTGAAGCCTGTCAAGAATGCAAACATATTCAAACAAACTTCAAAAATAACAAATAAAAAACTTTTAAAACCCAAAACAAACACTCAAAATGATAACATTTAACCACATCATTTATATATCCCTAAACGTTGATAATCAGAATCTGGTGATAAATCTGAAGGTGGCGGAACCGGAGAAGAATGAGAGTCCATTGAAGGTGTAGGAGATGAGGAACCTACTTACTTTCTTAACACGTCGTACACATGAAACTCATATTCAAGCTCATGCTCAGAAACTCGCGGATCGAGATTCCCAACGTACACATGAGACATCGTCTTCACATTTCAGACCAACACACAAAAACAAAATTATACGATAAAAAGGTTTAGATTTGTTCAAACGAATTGAAAAACTATCAATAAAGGAACTAAATTAGGTCAGTTATGAATACATGGGTAAAGTTCTTGAATGATTTGTGACCCGGTCGTATGAATTTGAAGGAGACTGTGAAATGCTGAAACCCTAATCGACCAAAAAGAGGAGAATATGAAACCGTAGATGTTCCTGTAATGAATGATTATGAAACCATAGATGTTCCTGTAATGAATGATTTGGTATTGATGCTATAATAATGATTTGGAAGGAGTTATCTTCTTCGAATGAATGTCTAGTTATCGCAACAGTTTAAAAAACAATTGCCATGAATGACTTGCATTACTTATTTGTACACTTGCCATCAAAAGAGTACTGTAGGGGCATAAATGGAAGAAAATGATCAAATTTTACCTATTTGTGAAGAGCCTTTTAACTATCATCTTAAAATTAATGTAAAATTACCTTATTGGATACCTTTGGTTTTTAATAAGGTAACTAGTGGGTTTACCCGCGCGTTGCTGCGGGGTTTAAACAAGACCCAACGACAAAGAATACACAATGGCTAATTTTCTTAATAGGATGTCTATAACTTATTTTAATCGAGAATAAAAAGGTCAAAACAATAACTTTATAATGCAAAGAATGCGCAACATGGGAAATTTACATATAGCCCTTTTGTTTAGAAAATTGAACAAAAAAATCCATAATTTTTTTCTATTAAAAACTATAAGCAAATGTTGCAGAAGCATAGCAAAATACAACAATAAGAAAAAAAATAGTAGACACAACAAGTTGTAGAAGCATGACAAAAAAACAACAATAAGCACAAAAAACAGTAAATACAACTAAAATAGTTCCCTGTAAAACATCAATACCTGATAGAAATATTAGAACCTACATCAACATTAAATCACAAATACTTGGTTACTGGCCTGTTAAGTAAACATGAGGCCTTATGCAGCCACATAGAAGAGGAATGGAAGCCATCAAGTAACAAATTCATCTTCAAATGTCCTAAAAAATTTAAAGACATGAATGAAAAATTAGTGTTTAGGGAAAAATAACAATCGTAATTTGATCAAAGAACATTATAATCTTAGTTGAGAGTCTATGAAGAGGAGGCACAATAAATAGACAGGGCAATTGAAAGTGAAAGGCATTCAATAGTAGTGAATGTCATTGAATTGAGAAACCATTTAATTGAAAGACGATGAAAGGCCTTAGGAAGAAAACGAATAGAAAAATTTTGGTGACATAATGACAAGTATGGAAGAAGTTTTTATGTTTTAACTATAAAACCATAATCAAATTACTATCATACCCTTAAAAGCATCTTAATTGTGACAATTATTCTTAGTATACCTTATGAATTATGATTGATTCAATTGTACATGTTGCTTTAATAGTTGGATACTTGACAAAATTACTATTTTGTACACCTTTGGTACTTAATAAGATACTCCCTCCGTCCCAATTTAAATGTCCTACTTTCCTTTTTTTGTTTGTCCCAAATTAAATGTTCCTTTCCAAAAATAGAAATGTAATTTTAATTTTGCCCATAAAAGACAAAACACAATCACCACTTTTGAGGATATTATTGTCATTTTACCACAAACAAACAAAATATTTCTTAAAATGTGTGTGTTTTTTAATTAGGATATTTAAATTGGGACGGAGGGAATAATAGAGGACTATGAAGTGGTTATAATAATGAGGGGTTTCACAAAGTTAATGTGATTATCTAATTCTCTATAAATGAGGGGTTACATGTTGGAAAGGATATTAAGTGTGTATTACACACATATACATTAAGCATGATATGTTGTACACAAAGGGCAAAAAATGAAGGAAATAACCAAAAAATAGACACTTATGAAGAGTCTATTCAATTCTCATCTTAAAATTATGTTAAAATTACCTTCTTAGGCATACTTGTTACTTTTTTTTTGAACAACCAACAAACATTTCTGCTCGACTACCCAGGGGAGTCCCCACGCTATGGACAGACCCCCACGACCAACCCAATGGAGGGCCCATACGTACCTCGGGCAGCTGGCGTAGTTAGCCCGCTCATGCAGTTCCCGAAACCGGGGAAAACCCAACCCTTCACCCCCCGTAGGCACGGCGATCAAGAATTGGTAAAACCCGGGCGGGATCAAAACTCGAACTCATGACCATAGGCCAGAAGGACTATATATCCATTGTCAGTTATATACACTCCATAACATTCTAAAATGTATATATCACATACTAGATTATCCCCCGGGTGCTTCCCGGGATAGACAAATCTAATATGAAGGGACAAAATGTTTGTACTATAAAAATGAATATGTCATTTTTTCAAGAATTTTTTTTAAAAGATCAACACTCAATAACTCATAAAACCTACTTCTAGTTTTACATGTGCACATCTTGCTAGAGTGTGTTAATACGTGTTGGACCAATACGTCACCAATCGCTCCTGATTATCTCCACAAGACATCAAACCGAATAGATAAACAATAAATAATATATGTGTAAAACCAAGAATCTTACTTTCATATATGATAAACAAGTCGGCACAGATTCTTCATACATACACACATACATTGTTGAATGGGACGCCGGCCTGAGGTGAGCTCAACCTCAGGCCAACCTGGACTAGACCACATACAGTAGTCTTCTCCTATAGACTGTTGCAACTCTCTCCTTGAAACCCTAAACCCTTACACAAATATATATAGGCTAACTAATTAACTAACCTTGGGCTGGGCCTTAGCGATGGCCCCTGGGCTACCACAATTTCCCCTATTCTATTTCTATTAGACTAAGCCCATACGAGTTGCATAGCCATGGTCACAAATGAACTAACAAACTCCCCCTTGACCGTTGCTATCAACTCTGACAAACACTGATAATCATCAGTCACAAAACATGCATTAACAAACTCCCCCTTGACTAATGATTTCAGTTCTTCTCTGATAAGACTTGATCTTCGTCTCCCAATCAACTGTGTCTGACTCTGTCCGATATCTTCACAAATCCACCGAAAACCCGAAACCTTTCGCATCCAATCTCCCCTTCAATGTAAGTCTATCCAAA
This sequence comes from Ambrosia artemisiifolia, assembly GCA_032199755.1. Taxonomy (NCBI): domain Eukaryota; kingdom Viridiplantae; phylum Streptophyta; class Magnoliopsida; order Asterales; family Asteraceae; genus Ambrosia; species Ambrosia artemisiifolia. Next base: position 42,452,014 of record CM063521.1, on the reverse strand, counting down.
TTACCTTTATATCCACCATAATCTGCATCTTTCCTCCTATGAAGAATTTACGCCCGATTAATAAAGGACCCAAGTAACCGGCATATGATAAGGTTCAATCTTCAACTAATCAGTAAAGAATATCCAGCTTCATTGCAAAAATAATTCAACAAAGTCTCGCACATCTAATTTTTCAGAGAACAATGCTTTAATAATTTTGCCAAAGAAATAATTATCTCCCCCTTTTCCTCTGCAAAATATTACCGTATTGACGTGTATATTTTTGGTTTCCCCCATTAACAACTAGCATTACTCATATAAACGACATTCAGTCCAATGAATCTGGACGCCATTCAGTCCAGATACATGACAAATCGGACGCAACTCAAGTCTATATACATTCCAGCTCCAAAATCCACAGACTTGACACACAGACACACCCGACACCTCTCAAAAATTTAAAATTGAAAACCTTGGTGCCTAAGTTTTCTAAATATCCATACCATAGTTGTTTTCCAATCTCATTAAATGGCAATAACTAACCTTCAATATTATTTGGCATAATCCAAGGCAAGTCAATCCCACAATTGAAGAGTATTAAATCGGTTGGAAAGATCCAAACCCGAATCCACTAATATACCTAGATCCGAAACATAATCCATCCAAATCGATGTTCAGTCAACCAAATTTTGATTGCCAGCTCCTTTTTTTTTTACTTCCAGATCATTCTTGGTGCCTAAATGATTAATACCTTTCCAAAAAATGAGAAGATAATTGACGAAAGTCAATAAAACATTTCAAAATCCAATCTTGGAATTAATACCTTAAACTCGGCGCCACTTTTCTTTTCATTTTTACACCGAAATTTTGGCACCCAAAATAGATCAAACCATAACAATCTTTATCATAATTCAAAACCAAATTATTTCCATTCATTCGATCAAATCCCAACATCAGAATCATGCTAGTTTGAACACCAATCTATATTGAAACTTCAAGAACTTGTGTGAATATCATATGAATACCAAAACTTTAACCCCTGCTACAACTCATGATTTATTAAAATATATAGCCGATCCAAATAAAACCCATAAGATCAACAAACCACACAGCCAATATTCCACCAACCAAAATCGAACCATAGCCAATCTCGAAAAATAATCCATCCAAAGAATAAATCCGAAACCCGCTGTAAACTTCCAAACTACTATTCGGTATCACGTCAACTATGAGTTTTAGCGGAAATAAAACTCAAAAACCTAGAGATCAGAAATTGTTGAAGGAACAACAAGATCTTTCTTTTATCAGGCGATCGAAAAATAAAGAAATGATTAATCTATTCAAGATAATTACGTATTTACAAAATACCGTCTCGATTCATCCTATTTCATTAGATTCGGGATGTGATATGGTTACGAAGGATGAACTGGATATGGACAGTTCCAACAAGATTTCATTCTTGAACAAAAATCCATTTTTTTATTTATTTCATCTATTCCATGACTGGAACAGGGGAGGATACACGTTACAGCACGATTTTGCCAGATGCTCGCCAAATCTGAAAAAAACCAGAGGTTATTTGTATTCCTCGGAAGCCCCCGCCCACATCACCATTCAATATTTCTTGGCCCACTATCGGCCAAACCACCTAGGCACTAGGCCCAATGTGAGTGGGATCGCTTAGCCATGCTTCATAATTGGAAAAACGAGCACCGTGGAAATACATGCCACTCGGCCAAACGAAGATGATGGAGAGTTGACCGAAATGCGCACTAAATACTTTTCGAGACAAAAGCAATCGTGAATTGAGAGGCAGTTAGACCTTCCGATTCGTAACCAGGCTCTGATACCACTGTTAATACGTGTTGGACCGATACGTCACCAATCGCTCCTGATTATCTCCACAAGACATCAAACCGAATAGATAAACAATAAATAATATATGTGTAAAAGCAAGAATCTTACTTTCGTATATGATAAACAAGTCGGCACAGATTCTTCATATATACACACATACATACGTTGTTGAATGGGACGCCGGCCTGAGGTGAACTCAACCTCAGGCCAACCTGGACTAGACCACATACAGTAGTCTTCTCCTAGAGACTGTTGCAACTCTCTCCTTGAAACCCTAAACCCTTACACAAATATATATAGGCTAACTAATTAACTAAACTTGGGCTAGGCCTCAGGCATGGCGCCTGGGCTACCACAATTGCCCCTATTCTATTTCTATAGACTAAGCCCATACGAGTTGCATAGCCACGGTCACAAATGCACTAACAGAGTGTAGTTTTTGTACATCTTTGCCACATCCTCAAGACATTCTAAAGCTTTGATGTGAACATGAGAAAAAAACAACCAAATTGGTATTAAATGATATGTCATGATGGTAATTGATTTAAAAGGCGTGCATGGTAGGTTGATTAATTATCACTTATCAGCTAGAGATTTACCAGGCGTCTAAGAATCATAGGCTACATTTAACCGGCTTAGTAACCTTTGTAATTAATATTCCTAGCAGAACCAATCAAAATACAAACAATCTGATTCTTACTAAACTGAAATATGTGAATATATATGTAGTTAGCGAGTTCTTATATGTAATTGTAGGTTCAAAAACATATATACTATCATAACACGATTAGTGACTTGCCTACATATGATTAATAAATTACCTAAACACATGCCAATGATCTCCAGCCCAGTTGGTTTGAGGTGGGAAGGTTTACCTCCTTGGAGGGTTCCTGCCTGGGTTTGGTCTCAGGTTCGAATCTCACGCTCCACATAAAAAATAACCGCTTGGGTTTGAAATGAGAAACCCGTGTGGTGCTATGGGATTCGATCCTGGGCAGTGGTCACTTTGCAACACATGATTTACCGCTGAAACACTACTCTCTAAAAAAATTACCTAAACACATTGTGTTTTTTTTTTGCATGAACAAAAACTCACTAAAAAACATTTTTTTTTCGTTTTTTGTATAACACTATGGTGTTCGTTGGAAAGATAACAATTTGGTGTAAAATTTTTTTAAAAAAAATGTTATACATAAAAGTTACTAACGTTTAAAAATTGTGAGCGGAAAATAAGGAAAAAATAAAGATAAAAATATTATTAATATATTTGAAATTTTAAAATAATAATTAATAGTTCACTAACATTTAAAAAATGTGAGCGGAAAATAAGGAAAATTTATTAATTAACATATATAAAACTAGCTGATTACCCCGGGAGTGTCCCGGGGTTGAAAAATCTAATATGACTTAATAAAAATGATAAAAGTAGAAAACATACAAATCGTAAACTCAGTCATACGGATCATTAATTCCCATTTGCGTTCACTGACCTGAACCTTGAAGCAAATGTGGTGATTCATAGCTCACTTAAGCAGTAGCTTCGGCTTTCTCTTCATACTCCTATAGTGGTTAAAGATTACATCTGAGGCTTTGACATTTTTGAAGTTTTCATCATTTTGGTCTCACTTTAAAGTACTTGGTTATATGATTTTATTAATACATATATTGAATTACAAACATCTATCAGTGACATCGTTTGTTTTATTTGTCAAAGCAAAAGTTATAATATTTGTGCATTAGATTATTGGTATAAACCTAACCTCCTGATCAAAGGTAGAAGCTAACGGAATGTTCACCTCTATTTATAATATTCATTTAATAAATGCTTGTTAGATAAATTGGAATATAAATATTTTTATTTAAATTTGAAGATATCCATATCTTCTTTGATTTATTTTTAAAAACAATAATTTAAAAAAAAATTATAAAGGTATATATATTAATATAATATGAAAGGTAAATATGTTTATTTTATTTTGAAGATAGCCATATCTTAATAAAATATTTGAATTTATAATAATAGTATATTTAAAATATAAGTAGATTTTGTTTGTGAGAGAATTATGAAAGAGATAAAGAATGTAGAGAATAGAATGGCAAAAGGATTAGGGTTTAAAAAAAAATTCAAAAACACTAAAATCTTTCAATTATGATGCCACGTGGCAGTTTCATGGAGAGGTTGAAGCCACCATTGCACGCCACGTCAGCAACGTTCAATACTTTTATAATCTAATATAGATATAGATTTTATTTAAAAAAACAAATAAATAAATTTAAAAGAGAACTTCAATTCTTTTATATACTAGATGAAATCCCGTGTCAAACACACGGGAGACAGAGTCCTAACTTAAGGCCTGTTTAGTAAAAGACAACATTAAGAACCAATTCGTCTGCTCCGAAGAACACCTGTTTAGTACCGTCTGTTTATTTCTTTATAAACAGATATTATTATAAACACCCAAATTTAAAAAAAAACGTATACAGACCAACTGTTATGGTCTGTTTAGTAAAACCCAAATTAATCACCGATCTATTTTTGAAAAGAAAAACTGTATTTCGTAAGGTCTGTTCCTTTCATGATACCAGTTAATAATACTGATCAGATGTTTAATAACTCCAACTGTTACAACAACCCAAACATAAATCTACAGACGGATTAAACCTCTGTTGAGATAACACATATAAATTTACAGACGGATTAAAGGTCTGTTGAATAAAACACAAAAGTTAATACGATTCAATTGAGCATCACAAAACATAAAAGACCATATATAATCTTCAAAGACATACAAAACTAAAAACATAAATAAATACAATCAAACGTTAAACATCAAGATACATAACTAGTTAAAGGAATTAATAAACTTACGCTTCAATTCCATTGAGGCTTCAAGTTGTGCATGTAGATCTTTCAATTTTACCAAAAAATCCACGTCCTTACTCCCGGCCTCTGAATTGTACAACAACGCCAAATCAAGAACAACAGTCAAAGGCATTGACTTCAAAATCCGTTGCACATCATCTCGCTCAAACGTGCCCAAGTGCAAACTGTCAAAACAAATCTTCAAATCTCTTGTAGTCTTCAAATCTTGATAGTACTGTGCTCTAATTGATTAACAACAAATTCCTTCGTTTCATGTTCTTGGTTATTAGTTAGGGCAACCATTGATGCTATTGATAAAGACTGAAATGTAAATGTTAAGATGGTTTATTATGAAATTCGTGATTTGTTTACTAATTTATACATTTAAAACGCGTGAAAATGAAATATCATAGCATAGTATAGTTATTATACTTGGGTTAAAGTGTTAAACGAAAACTTTTGTTATAAGGATTATTTAATTTAAAAACGTTTAGAGTATCTGAAGAATGTATACAACTTGGGAAACGAATAGAGAAAATAATAAATTATCAGTTGTGCAAATCAAAGTTTTAAATAATTATATCAAATATCGCGTGAAATTAATTATCTTTCAAAATTATTTCTATAAATATGTTCATATCCATCTTAAAATTTATCAATAAATTCCGCACAGTACAAATTTTAAACTCCATCTACCAAAATGGCAAATAGATCATACTATCATTTTGCTGATACATCAGATGTTAAGTAAATATTCGGCATTTGGTTAGTAACATAAAAGAGAAAAGACGTAGATGCTAGAAATGATGTAGAGAAGATGGAAGAAATAGTTAAGCAACAATCATGTACAAACATTGGGGTGCTAGATATGGTGTTGCATGAACCTCCAACTTCTTTGAGATCCAAGATAGAAGACTACATGACTCAACAACTACAAAGCGACAACAACATTAACGAAGCATTGATGGAGTTAAAAAAGAATCTTTCAAGAGATTCTGAAAAAGAAACACAGGGTTTTAGAGATTTTAATTAAGTAGTTTATATAGTAGATATGCTTTTTATAATGTATTTTTTAAATGTTAAGAACTGTTTAGTAAAAACAACATCAAGAAGCAACTCATCTGCTACAAAGAAAATCTGTTTATTACCATCTGTTTGTTTCTTTAAAACAATTACTTTGTTGTCTGTTTACTAAAACTAACATTACGAGGTCAATAATGGATATCTTGATTCAGAAATGATTTTACCTGATTTAATGTTTGTGAACTTAATTTTAGTAATTGTAAATAATGGATATCTAGATTACAGATTCAGTTGGAAGTCTCTTAATTTTTTCACAACTTTGATACAAAACTTTAACTTTGATAATAGACAGCTTATATATTGGGTGGGGACACCGATGTATTTTACAATATAGTTAGTTGTAATTCAAATATTGTATTATAAAAATACACTTAAAAACTCAATATTAAATTAATTTTGACTTAAATGACTTTCATTATTAACTTATAACTTAAATGAAATATTTATTTGATATATTTTTACTAATTTAAATTACAACTATAAATTCATTTAAGTACTATTAAATCGATAAAAGTTAAGAAGAATTTCTCAATCTTATCTTTTATGTATTTTCTAATCATGTGTTCCAGTCAACATATTTTACAAACATCTGATAAAATCCTAGATACTGTTGCCATATCCTCAAAGCATTCTACAGTAGATTAAATATCTGCTAACGTTTATCATCTATTTTGCCTTAAATCTCTGTTGACTCAAACAGAATATCAATTAACTTTTTTTTTTTTACAACAGATGTTGGTCATTGTAAAATGTGTTTACTTTCTATAGAGTTATAACAACTCTTTTTTTTTTAAATAAAATAGGACAATGTTTAAGTACTTTTGGAGAATAGTTAACCACAATGCATTTTTTAATCCTATCTTTTATATCTTCTCTAGATATCTGTTCGACAAACAGATTTTACAAACATCTGATAAAATAATAAAGACTGTTAGGTATGGTTAAATCATACCACAGTAGTTTAAATATCTGCTAACGTTTATAATCAGTTTTGACGTAAATATGATTTTTTTTAAATAATACTTTCTTATCGAGTATGTATCAAATATGTTTGGATTAATTTGTGTTGAATGTACCTATTATACAAATAACATAAACAAAACACTAATATTTTATTTAAATATTATGATATTACATCAAGATCTAATACATTACCATAAACATATAAAAAAAAGATAATAAACATAACATTCAAAATGAATGTAAAAACTTCAACTTCAACTCGATAGACAACTTAAGTGACTTTACAATATCAGAAATTATTTCCAACTGTTCCAGATCACTTTTCATAGAATCGATGTAAAAGGCTACACCAATCTCACGAATTGTTGATGGAGGCAAACACTTCAATTTCCCCACTACCTTAGCTTTTTTATCAAAACAGTTTGAAATACACGTGATAGTCTGCTTCAACACATCTTTATACAATGTATCTTTATCATATTGAATAAGAACTTGTCTTATAAAATCGATCTTCAAATCCACTGGGAGTACTGCTGGTGAAGATGATGATGTCATAACTTGAAAAAATTAATAAAAAGTAATCTATATACAATATGACTATATAGTAGAAATTTTCAGTAAAAAATCTGCATATTTATAAGCCGATAGTTGAAATAATAACCAAAGTTACCCATTTCGTATTAGCTAACGAAATTCACTGCTATAAATGCGGTAGATGAAAAACCATATTTACAAGTGCCAACTGTAAAATGTATAGACTTCCAATTTAAATGTCACTGCGTAAAGTGTAAAACACGTGTACCATACCGTGTTTAAAGTTATTTTCTATTCACACCACCATATATATATACAAAACACTCTATTACAATGCACATCTAACCTTACCATAATCAAATACTTACATTACATAACATAAAAATATGTCATCCTCCCAAAATTACCAAACCAGTGTACAACACACATCTCATGAAATTCTTATTAAGTCTTTCAAAAAAGATTCTATTGAAGAAGAAACAATAAGAAACTCATGTGGAATGCTTACATCTCTACTTGTTACAGATCTAAGGAAAAACGGAAAAACCATGATTGATATGGTTGAAATTCCGGAATCAATTGAACGAAACATAGCACTACAATACCTAGCGGATCAAATCGGACTAAACGACGACATTTCCAAGAAGATGAAAGGTCTTACTGATAACATTATTTCCATCAGCAAGGAAAGGAAGCAGCGTCGTGAAGAAATTATCAAGAATCAGCAATAGAAAACTGTAATTTGTCATAACAATGTAATTTTGGATTACAAATCCTTGAAAATTATAAATCTTATTTATCTATATATACATATATTATATTATGTTGTTTAAATTATATTGCATTTTTAACAAACATAGAGCAAATCAAACAGAAATTAAATAGATGATGAAAACATTTATTTCACAAAACACATTTTATAAACAAACAGTGATAACTTTTACATTCCTCATGCTTAACTTAATTTGTTATTATTTTTTAATCAATACAAATATCTATATATTAATTTTTGATAAATAAACATAAGTAAAAAATATCGAATCACTTCAAAATTCGAGTTTCAAGGTAATGATTATTACTGGCAGTCAATAGCCCTAAAACGCTATAATGATCACTCTACACTTCAAGAATCTAGATGAAAACTTGCAAAATACGGCGGTAATTAATGGTAGTTGTAAATATTTTTACTATTGTAAAAACAACTAAAAAAGGTTACCATAAATTTACATTTTTATTTTAAATTAAAAAAAAAACTTATTTATACTTTTAGAAAATTAATCTTAGAACTCTTTAAAATGATTAACTTTGAAATTCGAACTTCTTTTTAGATAAAAGTATACTGATTTTATTTTTTGTATTCTGTTTTACAACATCTGTTGAATGATAAACAGCGGTTATCAAACACTTGTCAATAAATACAATTTTACAATTAAAGATTAAAATAAATATACAATTCAGATTGAAAAAGATTTAAATTAAATTTCAAAACTTTAATCCTTAAATTTGAATTTTGACAATATAATTAGATGAAATAAGTATATCTTTAAGAATATACGCAGAAGTTGTTGAATGAAATTAATATTTTAATTAAATAAATCAATTATTTGCATATAAATCAACAGATGATTATTTGAGTTGCAGTAAATTAAAATTTTAAAAAACATATTTCAGTCTTTATCCAATTATAAGATTTTAATGTGACTTTTAAGTCCTTATATCAAACCTTAGTTTTATGATTAAATAAGTTAGTAAAATTAAAGTTGTTAATAAAATTTTTAGACGAACTATGACAGATCAAAATTATTATTTACCATACAACACTATTAATAATCAATTGATCTTCTAGTCATATTTTGACTTAATATTTTATGATACGTTTTTCTAACAACAATTTAAGAAACAATATCAGTTTGTTTGCGGAAAATCTTCATGGTTCAAACTTATCTTGAACATATTCTATACTACAATACTGAAAAAAAGTATAGCAATAAAATTCGTCATTGGAATTGCATAATTTTACATACAATATGAGGATAAACAAACATACAAGATACAAACTACAACCAACACACTATTCACGAAAAATGCATATAAAAATACAAAATAGAAGTGTTGTAACCAAAAACTCCGATATCGCTACAAAAGTGAACTAATACCAACTAACAAATCTAATCTATAAGACAAAAAAATATAAAATAAAGGCTCAAAGAAAAAGAAGGCGCACTTCAAAGATAAAGAAAACAAATACAATAATATGACTCTAAGTAGCGGAAAAATTAGAGACATATTATTTATATTGAGACCCATCTCATTTTGGACAGGCTCTCGTATTATAATATAACAGATAATATTTTCCTTTGATTGAAAGAATCTTCCACCAACACCGATTCCAACTTGATTAGCAACGGATTATTGGTAATACATTTTTCGTTCAGACTGAGAATTTTTTAGAAGTCTTCTGGTACGAAATTTACATGAAATAACATTATATACTGAAGGTATAGAAGGTTGGTTTGCTTTTCAATGGTTCAAGTATTATAAGCTTGCAAACTGAAATGAAGAGTTACTCGTCTTTTATAGACTGAAAAAGTAGGTATATAGCTACTATAATAATAGTGTTTTTAATTCATAATAATTAAAAGTATTTCCATGTAATTATAATTTTTATTAATGACTTATTAAGTCTAATCGTATTTCATTACAAACTCGTTTAACAAATGACGTAAAATTTACTCATGTAACTAAAATTATAAACTTTTTTTTTACTTATAAACCTAACTTATTATAACCATTTCTTACATAATGTTTATCAACAACTATTGAATTGCCAACAGATATTATAATTCAACAAAGGTTAATAATCCCATTGTACAGATGAAAAATTTGTAAAATATAAGTTACAATTTCCATAAGACATATTTTATACCATTAAAAATTGTTAAAAAAAACATCATTGTTAAAAATTGTAATATTAGTTTTTATTTACAATGTATTGCATTTTAGATTATTAGTATTAACATTATCATTAGTTTCAACGTCCTAATAATAAACTTTGATATACAAACCTATTCTAAGTTAAAATTAATAAAATATTTGATGACTTGTCAACAGATGTTGTCAAACAACTATGATCCATTACAATTATCCACTGAAAAATAATATAACCAGATTTTTAAAACAGCCTTTGTAATGAAAATCTAACAAAGTAACTATAGATTTAAATTAAACCAGTCTTTTCAAATTCATAATTAGTAACAGTCGCTACAGCCCTAAAAGTCTGCTGCCCAATGCACAGATGAACGATCTAGAAGCGACCTGACAGAAAATACAATGGCAATTAATGCTAAATGTACTTATTTTTACTATGATTAAACAACAAAAAACGTCAAAATAAAAATTCTTAAAAAACTAAGACATATTTTATAGAAATAAAAACTTTTTAAAAAATCAGTATTGTTAAAATGTGTAATAATAATTTTTATTCACAACGTATTATGTTTTAAATTATTAGTATGAATATTATCATTACTTTCAATTACATGGTAATAAACTTTCATATTGAAACTTATTCTAAGTTCAAAGCTTTACAAAATTTGACGACTTGCCAACATATGTTTTCAAACAACTGTGATCCATTACAATTTTCAACTGAATGATGATGTAACCAGATTTTTAAAACCTAAATTGTAATCAATATTTAACGAAATCAGTCTTTTCAAATTCATAATTACAAACAGTCGACACAACCGTAAAAGTCTTTGATGGCCACTGTGGAGATGAAGGTTCTAGATGAAAATATAATATAAATTTACACATTATTCTTTTTATATTAATTAAACAATTAAAAATATTGTTCTTACAAATGATTTGAAGTCTTTTATAGTTCCTATAACTTTAAAAAATGAAAATATATTTTATAGTAATAAAAATTGTACAAAAATATAAGCATTTATAAAATATGTAATTATAGTTTTTATTGACGAATTATTATGTTTTAAATAGATAATATTTCCATGACAAAGTTTTTTAAGAAATAACATGAAATGTACTTACTGTAACAAATATTTTACAGAAACTAAACTGAATATTTACATATAAAAAATAATTTACATTGTGAATAAAAACTATTATTCGAAGATTATAGATATAATCTTTGGTATTGAAACCTATTCAAATTCATAATTACAAACAGTCGCCACAGCCCTAAAAGTCTTTATTGATGACTTATTATATTTTATATTAAAAATATTTCCATGACAAACATTTTAAAAAAATGAAGTTAAGTTTAGTAATTCTAACTAATATTTTAAGGAATAACTATCAAAAAATTTAATATTCAACTACTATAAAATACCCGAGACACTATTGTTTGAATATATATTGGATAACAGAAGTATAACAAATGAAATTAAATAACATTACATCCACTGGCACAACAGATGTTAAACACCAGCTGCTAGCTAAAATATATTCATCCAAAATTGTCTGTAAAAAATTAACATACATATATTTGAAGTTCAAAAGATGTTAAAAAAAACTTACAACTGAAAAAACTAAACCACATCCGAATACGTTAATAATAAATTCTAACTTTTGAGTCTAGTAGTCTTCTTTTTTAATCTTTTGCTTGTACAACTTTGGTCAACAACATTTACATTAACACAATCTTCAACACTTCTTTTTCCATTAGGATTTGTGGGAGTATCCACAACGGCATCAACACATACAACATTTTTCAAACAAATCACGAAACAACTAATAAAACGTTACATGACAATACAAGTTGTAGAAAAAAGGTAGACATAATTGCACAAAGGTATTAATACCTTAGGAGTAACTTGAAACCCAAGTTGCGAAGATTCTGAAAGGTTAACAGATTATTTTCACAAACTTCCTGAGTGACCTAAAAAGTGGTCATATACAAATAAACATAACACATTTGAAAATCTATTAAATATAAATGCTTATTACAAAATAATTTGAATAAATACCTCGACAGAACTATCGTCTAAATTCTCATGTCCGTTGACCAACTCTTCAATTATAACAGGATCATCACGAATCTTGACGACAGTGTACACAAATCAGAAACATCAATCTTGAAAGCAAGCTTCTTTTCAACGATTCGGGACAATTCATGCGGCAAACTTTTTGTGTCGCCTTCCTTTAACTGCCTTTCCCTGATATCACCTGCAGCAACTCCAATAAGCCTCATAACATCTTTATCGAACATCACAAATGATACACTACCAGATTCATCTTGAACCCTTATCTGCAACTTGAACCTAAAACAAATAAAACATAATTTATCTAAAAAAACTGCATGAAATGAAATAAAAAATCTGAAATAAAAAATGTGTATACATCTACTGCTTCACATACTTTGTGGTAACAGAAGTACGTTCACACTGGCATTTTTGACAAAGCAAAGCAGTAACAGGAAATTTGAGAATTGCTTCATACACTTCTTCAGCGTTTTGCAAATAGTCTGACATACTTAAAACTTTCTTGCTAGACTTGCGGCAGGCAGCATAAAACCAGCTATAGCTTTCTTCAACACTTTTTATGGTTTCGTTAGGAGGTCGTCCAAAGACATCCAAGTCGCTACACCAGATGACGCTTCCAGCAACGTCTGTAAAAAGAAAACAGACAATTTTACCTGTCACACCCTCAAATTTCCACCTGCGGAGTTCTACCGCGAGGCGTGTGACACACCAGGATCCAAGTCAACGGTCACAATAAACAACACTATATGATAAAATACGTAAAATAAAAACATTTAGTTTCATAACATAAACCAACAGCGGAAGCTTTTTAAAATCTTGATTACAACTTAAACAACGTGACTGAAGTCTGAAATTACTGAAAACATGAAACTAGAATCCTAGATGCCAAGTGAGACTCCGTGCGCCTAAGTCCAATGCTGCTACCTTAACGACCTGAGAAAAACATGCTAAAAAACGTCAACATATAATGCTGGTGAGTTCACAGGTTTTTGTGAAAAGCAACTTAGTTAGTTTCAAAGAATATTCCAAAGTAGACGAAACCATACGTAAACCGACCAAAAGAATACTACTCAAAGAATGCCATCCAAAAATGAATACCTATCGCTACTACGATTGGAAAACCAATACTGGACTCGAATACATGAATACAAGAATACTACCTGCCCGAATACAAGAATACAAAAATACTCTAAGAGACAACATGCACCCGTCCGACCTCCAGTCGACGAGTGGGGCCGGTCACGCCCAAATAGATCTATCCATATTTCCCCCGTTGTGCAACCACCGCACATTCATGGTTTTCCCCGGGACTTTAACAAATCGTATAGCAACCCAAAAGAATACCCCAATGCATAAAGAATTCAAGAATACCAATACGTAATACCATATAGTAACCAACGACTACCTTGTAAGCTTTACCAATCCGAGTACTTAGCAAATCATAGGTTTCATGAATACGAAAACGTAAGTTGACACACCTTTTATGAATACGAGAACGTAAGTTGACACACCTTTTATGGATACGAAAATGTAAGTTGACACACCTTTTATGAATACGAGAATGTAAGTTGACACACCTTTTATGGATACGAAAACGTAAGTTGACACACCTTTTATGAATACGAAAATGTAATTTGACACACGTTTTATGAATACCAGTACCCAGCATGTTTTCTGCCCCGAAAGCAAAACCAGTAAAAAGTGTGGCCGTGAACTCACCTTAGATTGCGTTCGTCTTAATAAACCACAGACAATGCAAATGACAGCCCTAGTATCGGCAACAAATCATCGAATGCATATGAGTACCCGAACCATTGACCCGCAGGTCAAATAGTCCCCAAGTGTCCAGACCATGACCAAGTACGTTTTGAAAACACGTTTGATTGTTACTTTGACCCCACAGACAAGACCCGACATCCCATTGGTGACCCGACATTCCACGTGTTCATCTCATACACCAACATATACAAATCATGCAACTTAGTACTTAACACGTGTTAAAGTTCAACGAGTTCTAACACATAGATTAAATAACGCACAAATAAGTCCAAACACGTGTTACTATGTTACTAGACATGTTACGGGGTTTCTAGCATGTTCCTATGTGTCCAATCGGGTCTCGGAATACTAAGTTACAGTTACATTATCATTACATGTGATTAGGAAAAGTCAACTAGTGATTAGGAAAAGTCAACCGGTGATTAGGAGCTATAAGACATGTTATTCAGAGGTTAACTAGTGATTAGGAGTCATAAGACATGATATTCTGAAGTTAACTAGTGATTAGGAGTCATAAGACATGCTATTCTGAAGTTAACTAGTGATTAGGAGTCATAAGACATGCTATTCTGAAGTTAACTAGTGATTAGGAGTCATAAGACATGCTATTCTGAAGTTAACTAGTGATTAGGAGTCATAAGACATGCTATTCTGAAGTTAACTAGTGATTAGGAGTCATAAGACATGCTATTCTGAAGTTAACTAGTGATAATAGTCATAAGACATGCTATTCTGGACATGATAGGCGATTAGGCATGTTAAGGGGCGATTAGGCCTCCTAATCGCCTGTAAGTCATGTGATTAGGGGGCTAATCGCCTGTAGCATAGGCGATTGAGATTCCTAATCGCCTATGCTGTTCCGTTTCGCCTTTTTCGCGCGTTTAACCCTCCAAATCAGATCCGAACCATGGGTAAACACCCAATATCAATCATAACACATTAACAAACATATTTCAAGCGAAACCCCTAAGTTATCATCATTCTAACAATCCCGAATGCGAGCATTTTCCCAAAATAGTAAACTTAGCATGTAAACATCACATCAACATGCACAAACTTGCCCTAAATAGCAAATATCCAGATTTCCTTACGTAACAACGTTGTCCGATAGTATCCCACTGCTCTAGCATCATCCTAATGCAAACCCTAACATCATACAATCAACAACACACCCCATAACATCCTTAATCATTCAAAACCATTCAAATGGGTCAAAATATCAAACATCAACAATACACAACCAAAACCATCCAAACTCCTAGGACATCATCACACTAACTCATAACAGCCATAAACACCTTAATAACACAAGAACAATCATGTTTAAATCCTAAAAATCCTACCTTTAATCACGGTTTTTAATGGGTTTTCAAAGACAAAAACATTTAGAAATCAGGTCTGGACTTTTAGGGAACAAAACATAATCATTTAAAGGTTTGGGGATGAAGAACACACCTTGGATTTAGGAGAAAATGATGGGTAAAGCTTGGAAATGGTTGTTTTGATGTAAAAACGAGTTCCAGAGGGTGTTTGTAAGTTGGGATAGGTTATGGGACGGCTAGGGTTGCACAAATGGTGTTTTAGAGGTCAAGGGTGGTATTTATAGGCGTTTCTAGTCGTTTAAAACACGTCAGGCGATTGTGCAGCTTTATCAGGCGATTAGGGCTGCTAATCGCCTACCTTATCAGGCGATTAGGGGCCTAATCGCCCCTTAAGGTTCCTAATCGCCTACCCTATAGGCGATTAGGGCTAATCACCCCCTATCAGCATGCAATTAGGGCTAATCACCCCTTAATATCATGCAATTACGCGTAATCACCTATAACATCATGCAATTACGTGTAATCACTGTTTTAACATATGTAAACACGTATACACATACCGACAAGTCACATAAAGATTACAAACACATAATTCATGAAAACAAACATGTTCACACACGTTCACCAATTCCCGGGACTCGAGACTTGTGTGTGTTAGAACCCCAATGATGCACGACTCGACTCGACTGACCTTGTCATGTGTAATGTATGCACGACTCGCTAAGGTAGTCTTACTGAGTTTTCAAAAATAAATAACCGGAGTTTGCCGGGTGTCACATCATCCCCCTGTTGAAAGAATTTTCGTCCCGAAAATTTCCCGAAGTCGAAGAAAGAGAACAAATAAGAAGAAAAATTTTCCAGGTCATCACATTACCAAACATCTGTTAAGTATAAAGCAACAGTGTTCAACCAAACTGAATGTTAAAGCTTGTACTAAGGTAAAGAATAAAATACAAATCAACGCTCAACAAATTCTTGGCTTCTCCATTAAGAATTTGGTTAAAAGGTAAGAAGTTGAAACCATACACCACACCTTCCCAACCCTTAACCTGTTTCACAGTTGTACAAAGATAAAAAATGATTTTGAATTGATGAGCTACAACTCTGTAGATGTCCTTATTTTCACCTACACCGAACTTATAAAAGACAACCACACAGTCTTCTTCAATTTGACTGTCAAAAAACATGCATAAAAGGTGCCCTGGCAGAACCTTGAATCATATCACCCTGCATATCGGTTAATAGAAGGTAAAAGGCATGAAGAAAAGAACACGTCTTCATGAATAAACCAAGCTATAAAGTTTACCTGCTCATCAATGAATATGAACTCCAACTTATAGGCTGTCTTCCACTTCCTTATGACTCGAGCCTTCATGTACCACATGTCTTTGGCTGGATTCAGATCACGAATGAAAGTGGCGTGCTTTTCTTCATCGTCCATTAACGTCAACACGATTTTAAAGATATATTGTAAGAGGGAAATTTGAAAATCTTTGTTTATGTTTAAAAAACTGAAAGCTGATATTAGAAATGGCTGAATTGTTTGTGTGCTTATATATAAGGAGCTAATGAGGCACGTTTCCCTACGTTAATTTAAATTTCCCCCCTTAAAATTCAAACTTAGGGCCTAAATGTTGCAGCGTACGTGGCTAACATCTGCTGTTTGATGGCAGACCCTTTGGTTGTGAACCCCTGTTGAGGACAACAATGGTGCTTTAACGTGGCCCATGTATTTTTTCTGAATATGTTAAGGTGATTACTAACGTCAGTTAATGCATCACGCAGGAATTGGTGGCCTACCTAAGATGTTGACACATTAGCTTTTTGACGTCACTCACGGCTCTCATATTATTGAAAGTATAGATAGTTATAGATTAAGTGTCATGTCCCGTTACCAAAATGTATGTAGCTCAGTAGCTCAATAATATTAATGTGTTTGAAATGATGTCGTAGACTGTTCGTTGTGGGTAGAGGTGAGTGGGGGATTTATCGAATAATATTTTGCCCCGTTAGCGTTTACGTGGCACTGGGTAGCGGCCGGCGGTTACTCACGGCAGGGTGTTGTAGGTCAAGGTTAGCGTGTGTTTTTTTTTACCAAAGACATTTAAATGTTTACCACTATTTTTTTTATAAAAAAACATTAAACTAAAAATAAAAGAAAAATTACACTAAAATAAAAAACAAATATTACACTAAAAAAAGAAAATTACACTAGAAAAAAAATTACACTAGAAAAAAAAACTTACACTACTAAGAAAAGAAAACAAACCAAACGATCATAAAAAAAAACCTAGCCATGTAAGTAATCTCCCGAGCGCAACATTTGCCACGCCGAAATGTGGTGAAAGGGGTGGCCAACCTTTCGACGGTACTCCATGTGGGTAAAGGCGAGGAGCACGTTTTCTTTCTCCCCGGGGAGATCTCTTTTCACCTCCCTGTACGCGGTTTCGAAGTTTTTATACTTCTATTTCAAGTCACCGAATTTGTGGGAGATGGAGTCACTGGTACGGTTGGTACCCCCGAAAAGGGTACCAAACTCGGCTAGCACCCGATGCCACTATGGCCCGCGAGCATTCGGTGATCCATGGCTTGTCGAAGCACCGTCTCCATGCACTTGTTGGTACACGACGACGAGTGCTAACACTACCTCCTCGCTCCATTGCACCATGATGAAGTTGGGTTGATAAATTGAAGGTTTAGGGTTGAGAATTATGAAGAATTGTGAAGAAGAAGAAGAAGAAGGGTAAAGGGGTAAATAAATATAGGGAGGGTAATAAATTTGATTGGTGAAAATTGAATTTTGAATTTCAAACTCCAGCTCGCTAACGGACGCAAGCTGATTCACGCCCCATCGCTCGCTGACATGGATCACGTGGGGTGGTTGTGGGCATTGCTAGCCACGTGTATAAAGTTGTGGCTCGCGGCAGGCTGCTCGCGAGCCTTTAAGGGATAGTCTTAGATGATGTATATTTTAACTGCGGTTAAAAAATTGGCATTTCCGTTATGTAGAATAGAATCAAATTAATGCTTTGAAATTAATTAAACCTGCTAACCTTATTGTCTATTTAAATAAAGTAACATAATACTTTCAATAAATTATAATTTATTTATCTCATTATATTTTTAACTTCAAAAACTTTGTTTGCGTGCACCATAAAATATATAGCCATAACTTCAAATAATATTATTTCAGATTCAACGTGTCAGAAGAAGTTTAGCACAATACGGTGCTGCTATAAGTTATATATAAATTTATTGTTGACCTAACTTTTCGATCATCAGCATACATATTTAGCCGGCAATATTAATGCATTATTGAGCATACCTTTTATTATATGAAATATGTTTTTTAACAAACTTAAAGTACATCAAATCGTTAAATCCGTTTTCAACGGGACTTAAGCTCTTGATTTGAAGACAAACAACGCCTTAACACTCTGTTTGAGTGTTTTATTAAAAGATGGAAGAAAAAGGATTGGGAAGGAAGTAGAGAAAAATATGTTCTAAAGGTTTTTGTAGGAGGGAATGGGAGGATATGAGAGGGATAATAAAGAGGTTTTTAGGGTGATTTTCAATATTTCCCATTTGAAAGAAATTGGAGAGAAAGGAAGATGAGGGAGATCCTTTCTCTTCCATCCTTTAATAAAACGCTGGAAAAGAGTGTAAATTAAAATGCAATTTCTATTAAGAAAATGGGCAAATTACATAAGAATAGCAGGTAGGCGGGCAAATATAAAATTTACAATTACTTTAAAAGCAAGAATTTTTCCTTTTCTTTCTATGTAAAAATAATTTATAATAAGTTAGTTATCCATAAGCATCAATGGAAAATGATTTCATCCAACCATATATATATATATATAATGAATGATGTTTATGAATACGACTACATATGTAACTATCAATATACAGTCGGATAGGTATGCAATGACGACCTTATCCACCACAAAATACGAATTAAGTGTTTTTAATTAATCCGGTACCACTCTTATTTCTTTTAAATATGTTTCCATTTTATCATAAGAAACAAGAACGCATGAGATCATTCACATGAGCTGTAATGGACATCTCTATCTCTCCGGTCTCCCACATAATATACACATTAGAGAGAGAGGGAGAGATCATCCACACAAACCTGCATTTTTGTATATTAACAAAACAATCGAACTAGATAACATGAACCCCATCTCATGCAAGTTGAACCAAATCAGGGCCGACTCAATGTTTTCGGAGGCCCAAAGTGAACTAAAACACATTGCCCTTTTCCAACAGACAAAAACTCTTTAATATAAAGCTTCAACATTTCCCAAACTTGAGACCGTTAATAATAAACTAAAAACTGTATAGTTGACGTGGTTAAAAATGTTAAAAAGTTGTATCTCATGTGTGATAAATATGTTATGATAAAAAATTTTTCTTGATTAATTTGAATAATAAACTTTTTTTAGAAAACAAAATTATCTACTGAATATAAACTTTTTTAAAATAGGGTCCTTATAGTTTAAGACTTCACATTTTAAACCTCCCCATTTGAGTTAAACAATACAAATCCTATAAACCGGTTTAAAGCCAAATTGTTAACACTACTAGAAAAAAAAACACTTCTTGATGCGCATTGTACGTCATAAAAAAGGGTACTTATGACATGTCAAAGAGTATCTTTGAAGGGCATGTCACAATATTAACATGACATGCGTTAGTGTGTTATCTTTTTACGCCAAGTATTTATTACACAATTTAAGGACACACATTTTTGAAATGTATTCTATGACGTTCATTTATGCATGTCATAATTTAATTGTTTACAAGATATTTTTTTGTTGTAAATTACTAATCTACGCGGTATACATAATAATAATAATAACAAAAACTGTAAATTACATTCCGCCAACACCTAAAATACTGTTTGTCACATAATATTAAAGTTTGTCGCAAAACTTGACCATTCATCATGAATTCATCAATATCCAAAACTCTATATTCATCTATGTCTCCCTAACCTAGGGAATAAATATTAAAAACATATTTATGTTTAGTTTCCTAATTCAAACCTAACTTCACAATAATGCACCCATGTTAATTTTAAATGTACTAATACTCTACTTAAGTTCTCAAATAACATATCTTAAAAACTCTACTTAATTTCCGAACATGCATATATTTTGCATATTAAAACTTTAATTAATGTCGAAGGTTGGAGGCTTGTGGTGCGACGACCAAGTATGTGGAGGTTGGAGGTTAGTGTGACGTATTTTGGTGGTTGATGGTTAATGTGTTACGGGTGGAGTATGGTTGACATTGAAAAGGTTGTTAATGTAGTGTGGTGAAGGTTGGAGTAAAGGATTTTGAGTGTGGTGACTGATCATTGCTAAGTTAGGGTTTGGAGATGAATATGTATGTATAAAGGGCAAAATAAAATTCATGACATACATATTTTGATAATGTAATGCTTTTTATGACATTAAAATAATGACATAAAATCTTGTGTAATAAATTGAACCATGACATTTTTTTAAGACACACCATTTTGAATGTCATAAAATAACCGTGTGTCAATGTTTGTGTATCAAGAAATGTGTTTGTTTTTTAGTAGTGTAATGTTTATCCTTATATTTGTGTTTTTTTTGTAGTGTAATGTTTATCCTTATATTTGTTGGTATAATAGAATTGTTGTCACACACAAGATCACTCAATGACTCAATGCTTGGTTCTATTATTCACTGAATAAGAAAAGTGCATATAATCAATAAGAAATAACGGAACTATAGATAGCCAATACACACAACGGCTATACCATAAAACTAGGAAAACTCAACAACTTATGGTTAGTAACCTTATTCCAAATAAACACACATGACTTGGAGACAGTTTGAAAGGTCACCATGCAACAAACTTTACGTAGAACCAGCACTTCATGCACACACTGAGGTTGAATTAATCTTTGACACCTTCCCTTGATTCAAACTCCATGACTCCCAATTGATGCCTAAGATACACAAATTTCTCACGGTTCAAGGCTTTTGATCATTAGTACCATAATATTCCAACACCACCTTGTCATCATTAAGCATTTCTCTCACAATATGGTACTTGAGCTCTATATTTTTTGACTTGCTATTCAACACCAGGTTTTTGTTTAGATTAATGGTTGACTTATTATCACAATAAAGAACAGTTGACTTCTCTTGTACACCAAGCTCTTCAAGAATTCTTCTGATCCATATAGCCTGGCAAGTTGTTGTGGTAGCTGCTATATATTCTGCCTCAGTGCTTGACAAGGCGACTGTGTTTTGCTTCTTTGAACTCCAAGTGACTGACCCACATCTAAGATTGAACACATTTGCTGAAATAGTCTTCCTATCATCCACATAGCTTGCCTAGTCACTATTTGTGAATCCAACCAGCTTAATCTAAACACCTCTTCCATACCAAATACCCAACTTCATTGTTCCTGCTACATATCTTAGTATTCTCTTAGCAGCTCCCCCAATGTAACTAAGATGGAGATCGCATGAACCTTGAAACCATCCCTACAGAGTATGCCAAATCAGGCCTTGAATGAGTGAAATAGATCAAACCTCCCACCAGACTTCTATAATTGGATTAATTTGTTTTATCAGCTGAATCATGAACCTGCAACTTTTCATTCACATTAATTGGTGTATTTTCTGAATGACAACCACCCATGCCAAACTTTTTGACAAAATTCTGTGTTGTTGGTTCTGCTGACATGGAGAAGAACAGATGATTGGAAATCCAAAATATTCTACACTTTTGATTACCAATAAAACAGTATTTTGATACAAGAATCCTCCCAAAGACTGTTAACACTAACTGCTGTTACCAAACAACTTACTGGACAAAACTGTTGCTGTTGAAGAAACCACTGATGAACAAAGTGTTAATAAGGATACAAGGCAAAGTGCTGATAGAGATACAAGGTCTGTTGGAGCCAACAACACTTAGGCTCCAACAGATGATACACGCCAACAGAGTTTCACTCAACAGTTGTTTAGTCATCAAAGGTTTAGGCAATGTAACAGTGTTTGTATTAGCAGATGTTTTATGTTGTTATTATGGTTAGATGTCACTGTCTAGGTGATGTCAGTCTTAGGTCATCAGAGCTTTCATTTGTCTATAAATAGAACAGTGCATGTACTGTTCTATTTGTCACTCTTACATTCTCTTACACAAACAAAGTTTTGAGTGATCTGTGATGACCTATGCAAAGTATTTGATAAAAACAATTGTTCCATTTGTTATGATTTGTAGTTTATAATTCCGCTGCACTTTTCATTATTTACTCATTCATTTACTGTTTCATTACTTAAACATCATAACAAATCAAACTCAGATCCTAACAATTGGTATCAGAGCTTGGTCAATTAAATTCGATCTAATCAATCAGTTTAATATAAATAGATCAGCTCAAATTTATTGATATCATTTTGTTTGTTGATTGAAAACAGAGTAAAAGTTTATTTAAGTTCAAAGTTTTTTTAAACACACTTTGTTTTACAAACAACCAGAGAATGGTTTCAATCAATGATGATCCACACAACACTGGCACGAGCAACAAGCCACCTATGCTTGTCAGATCTGAATACAATATCTCACAACGTCGGATGAGCCATGTTCTAGCTCAACAAAACACTAGGTGTTGGAAGTCGGTTATCTTCGGACCACATGTTTCGATGGTGTCGAGTAACGAAGATGCCAAGGTTCATGTACCTAAGAGCATCGAAAACTACTCCAAGCAAGATTTTTAGAAAATTTAGTTAGATGCCAAAGCCTTCAGTATTGTGGCCATGGCTCTACCAAATGACATCTATGTTGGGTTGTTACACTGTAACAGTGTAAAGGAGTTGTGGGATGCTCTGAAAGAACAATTAGGTGGGACTGGGGATGTTATTGAAAACAACCGGGAAATATTGAATCAACAATATGAAACATTCAGTCATGTGAAGGGAGAGTCATTAACTCAACAATTTGAGAGGTTTAATTGTTTGATTAGTGAACTAAAACTGGTGGTCCTAAGTTACCCAAAATCAACATTAAATCATAGGTGTCTTAGATCACTTCAAGACAAATGGGACACTATAGCAATTGTTATGAGAAACTCAATTGGATTTAAGGACTTATCTCTGACCCAACTTCATGGTAAGCTCTTGACTTATGAGAGAGAGCTTAACCAGAAAAGGAAGCTTCAGGATTCTGGAAAAGTGTCTAATGATTATGTGTTTGGGAATACAACACTTTTGGGTCAGGATGAGGTGCCTGGTAGTAGTAAGGATCAGGGTTATGATCATTATATTGACATACCTACTGATTTTAACACTGATTCTTATTCACCCTACTAAGCTTTTGCATCAAGTGGTGATATCCAGGCATCTGACAACACATCTTTTGAGTATAATGACCTTCAGTATTTTGACCCTGTGGACTTAGGAGAAATGGACATTTTGCATCAACTGGCTCTGCTCAGTATTAGAACTAACAATTTCTATAAGAAAACTGGCAGAAAATATCCAGGTTTACATGGTGGGTCAAGAGTGTGGATGGATAAATCAAAGATTAAGTGTTACAAATGTCATAGAATGGGTCATTTTGCTAGGGAATGTAGGAGTCAAAATGGAACACATATGATTACCTATCCAACCAAAGGCCTTAGACAAACACTTATCAGTTTTCCCAAAATACCCCTGGACCAAATATGCATAACACTGCTCACTTTGCACAGTCCCAATCCATTGTTCCTGTCCATTATGTCCAAACCACTGTTCCCTAGATTCATTATGTTCAAACCCCTGTTACCCAGGCTCAAATGCCAATAGCTATTACTCCACCCTCTGCCCCTGCAGAGACCAGTCAACAAAGTCAACAGAGCTTTTTCACACAAGGCTTTGTTGATTGGAGCAGCTTACCAGATGAGCTAACGGATGAAAACATTGCTCTTGTTGCCAAATCTGAAAATGAACCAGGAAATTTCAGTTTCATGGCACTAGAGACAATTGTTGAGGAGGTTGAATCTGAGGAAGTGGTTTCTAAGTCTGAAAATGTGACTGATGATGTTGTTAATAAAGTTGTTTCAGCTGAAGAGTCTGAAGCTGAGGTTGTGAATCTTTTAGATCCATGGGGTGAAAATGAGTGTGAGTGCAAGTGTGATTGTGCATTGATGGCTACTGCTAAGGTATCACCTCAAATCTTAAATGATTTATGTTTAGACAAATGTGTAATAGCTTTTGCTAATATTAAAAAGGTGAATGAAAACTTTAGAAAGAAAATTTTAGAGGATGAAATTCAGTTTGAAAAACTCACAAAAGAGTTAAAATCAAAATTAGCAGAAAAAGAATCTGAGATCAACAGTTTAAAACATGAAGCAAGCATAACCAAGAACCAGCTCCTAACTATGATAACAAAATATCAAAGTTGTAAACAAGAGCTTGAATCCAACCAAGTTGAGTGTGAAAAATTGGTGGAATCATCAAAAGATTTTGAAATGATTCTCAACCAACAGACCAAAAGTCATGTGAAATTTGGCTTTGGTTTCAATGAAACCACTGCTCAAGTTTCTCAAAACACTGACAAAAAGGAATCACAGTTGGTTGAGGTCATTCTTACAAATTCAAAGGGCCAGGAAATTAAAGTCACTGAACCTAATGGTAAGAAAATTGTTCTTGAAAAAATTGAAGGTTCCTCATCATTTGCTGAAATTGAAAAATATTAGTTTAAACCAACTTGGTCAGATGAGTGTGATGTTCTTGAAAATTTCCAACCAAGGAATTTTAAAACTCCTGCTGGTAAAAAGGCACCACAGGTTAAAATCATTCCCTTGAAAGATCTTCCAACAGATGTTCAAACTTCTGTTGAAAAGAAGAAAGAAAAAGGGAAGTTGAAGGAAAACTTGTTTTGTGAAAAGAAGAACCATGTTACTAAAAACTGTTTTCTTCTAAAAGCATATGATTTCAACAAAGGAACAAGTGTGTGTGATTCTAAACCAATTTGTTCAATATATGGTAAAAAGAATCATAAAACCAAAGAGTTTCTTTATCTTAAAAATTTTGATGTCAAAATACATGAGTATAAAGCTAAAACTCAAGTGAGTCAAGTGGTTAGTACCTCAAAAGGAAAGCCCAAACAGACCTTTACACCTGTCCAAACATCTGTTGTCAGAAGTCTAAATGAAAACTCTGCTCCTAGAGATGTTCAAGTAACAGATGCTCCACCCTCAAACAAGTTTCCAAGAGGACATGGACAACCACCTTGTCATCGTCTGCCACATGTTCATGAAGATCCAAAAAGGCCTTCAAAACCAAAAGTGAACAGACATCCTCATGGTTACCAACATCTGACATGAAATGGTCAAATATCTGTTGCACCAAGTGTTGACATACAAACACTGGCAAATGGTCAACAACAATTGATGAACTTGGTTCAAAAACTTGTTCAAACCACTGATCATTCTTCTAAACTTGAGGCTGTAAGGTCTGAGAACCCATCCAAAGCCAACTTGGCTTTGGACACTCACCAAAACTAATTCTTTACTGATGTGCAGGGAGCTTCTGCTTGCTTAGATAGTTTATGGTATATAGATAGTGGAGGCTCCAGGCACATGACAGGATGTAGAGCCCTTCTATTGGACTTTCATGCTCATGGAGGGGGTGATATATCTTTTTGTAATGATTCTAAAGGTAAGGTGTTGGGTTTAGGGACTGTTCAGGCTGGGAGACTCAAGTTTGAAAATGTTAATCTGATTGATAATCTTAAATTTAATCTTCTTAGTGTTTCACAAATGAGTGACAAAGGTTATAGGTCATTTTTCACTAAGAAAACTTATAAGATTATTGGACCGTTGAAAAGATTAACACCATCATTGTTGAGATCAAAGCACAACTTGTTGCTCATAGGAATGACAATGTGTATGTAGTTGATATGTTGAAGGATAACCCTATGGCAAATGTCTGTCTATTTTCTGCTTCCTTAACCAAAGAGACATAATTGTGGCATAGGAGATTGGGTCACACCAACCTTCAAACTATCAAGCACTCTCCAAAGAAAGCCTTGTAAGAGGTCTTCCACCAAAAGAATTTAAATGTGATGAGCATTGTGTTTCTTGTTTAAAAGGCAAACAACAAAAAAGCTCTTACAAATCCATTGATGAGTCCAAAACTAGTCAATGTATTCAATTGTTGCACATGGACTTGTTTGGCCAAGTTAAAATCATGAGTGTAAGGAAAAAGAGATTTTGTCTTGTAATAGTTGATGATTTTTCTAGGTTTACATGGACTTACTTTTTACACTCTAAGGATGAGACTGTAGGTATCTTGAAGGACTTTGTCACCAAAGTTGAAAAACAGCATGACTTGCCAGTAAAAGTAGTTAGGAGTGACAATGGAACAGAGTTTAAAAATAAGGAGTTGGATGACTTCTGTGTGTCAAAAGGAATTGTGAGGCAGTACAACATTCCAAGAACACCAGAACAAAATGGGGTGGCTGAAAAGAAAAATAGAACCCTTATTGAGGCTGTAAGGACTATGCTAGCAGATTCTGGTTTACTACTATCATTTTGGGCAGAAGCTGTAAACACTGCTTGCTATGTTCAAAACAGAGTTTTGATTAACCCTAGACATCAAAAGACTGCTTATGAAATTTTGTTCAAAATCAAACCACTGATATCATTTTTCAAAATCTTTGGCTGCCCATGTTTCATTTTAAATCTCAAAGATTCCATTTCAAAATTTGCAGCCAAAGTAGATTGTGGTTAGTTTCTAGGATATTCTTCTACTGCCAAGGCCTATAAAGTGTTCAACATAAGGACTAGGTCAATGGAAGAATCCTTGAATGTAAAGTTCAACGAACTTTCATCCTTAAATATCCCAGCAAATCCTGCGGAATTGTTTGACTTATATAAATTCAAATTTGATGATATTACTGCTAAGACTAATAGTGCAGGTACACCACAATCTCCACAACATGACTACAGATTTGACATTGTGATTTCACAGTCTCACAGCAAAGTTTATTCTGCATCAGGGAAAGCATATGTTCAAAACTCTGTTATAGCTGAGTCAACCACTGTTGACCAGTGTTACCCTCAAACCACTGCCTCATCCAGCTCAACCGCTGTTCAATCATCTGTTGACAAAAGTCCACCTTCTGTTGACAAAAGTCAGTCCACTTTCACACCACTTGGACCTATTCCCCCACTTCCATTTCAAACATCTGTTGGCACTATAGAAGTGCAAACAGATGTTACTACAACAGATTCTACAAAGCTCTGTCCCTCACCTCAAAATGCCATAGTACCATACAAGGGAGATTTAATCTACCTTAGAGCTCATCCACTAGACCAAATCATTGGTAACATCAATGAAGGGGTGCTCACAAGAAGTCAATCCTTAAACATTTGTCTTTTTGCTAGCTTTCTATCACTCACACAACTTGTTAAGTACCAAGAGGCACTGAAAGACAATAGTTTGGTAGAAGCCATGCAGGAAGAGCTTCTTCAGTTTTAAAGACAACAAGTATGGGAACTTGTGCCACTACCACAGGATGTATGTCCAATTGGCACAAAGTGGGTCTTTAAGAACAAATCCGATGAAAGGGGTATCATTGTCAAGAATAAAGCCAGACTTGTGGTTCTAGGCTTCAGACAAGAAAAAGGAATTGATTATGATGAAACTTTTGTTCCTGTAGCTAGGTTGGAAGCTATCAGACTTTTCCAAGCCTTTGCTGTCAACCACGACATCAAGGTGTATCAGATGGACATCAAATGTGCATTCCTTTATGGCAAAATTTAGGAGGAAGTCTATGTATGTCAACCACCTAGTTTTGAAGACACATTCCATCCTGATCATGTCTACAAGCTCAACAAAGCTTTGTATGGCTTGAAACAAGCACCAAGGGCCTGGTATGACACTCTTTCCACCTTTCTCCATTGGTTTCACAAGAGGTAAAATTGATAAAACCTTGTTTTTAAAATGGAAAGGGAAAGATTTAATGATTGTTTAAATATATGTGGATGACATCACTTTTGGGTCTACATGTAACAAAATGTGTGAAGAGTCTAGAAAACTCATGACAGCAGAGTTTGAGATGAGTGCCATGGGTGAACTTCAATGCTTTCTTGGTCTCCCAGTTAAGCAATTGCAAAATGGAACATTAATTCACCAAAACAAGTATGTTAAAAACTTGCTAACAAAATTTGAAATGAATGATTGTAAACCATGTAGTACACCCATGAGTACCACCAAATTACTCACTGTTGATGGTAAAGATGAACTAGTTGACCAGACACAATATAGATGTATGATTGGGCCTTTATTGTACTTAACTACATCTAGGCCAGACATCATGTTCGCCACTTGTGTCTGTGCAAGATCCTAGGAATCACCTAGAAAGTCAAATCTTATAGCTGTGAAAAGGATATTCAGATACCTAAAAGGTGCTCCCACACTTGGTATCTGGTATCCTGGTAATGGAAATATTGAGCTTTCAGGTTATTCTGACAGTGATTTTGCTGGTTGTGAAACCACAAAGAAGTCAACATCAGGTGGATGCCAATTCCTAGGCAATGCGTAAGTCTCTTGGCAAAGCAAAAAGCACGCAGCTGTTTCAACATTCACTGCAGAGGCTTAATACATTGTTCCTGCAAGCTGTACAACCCAACTTATGTGGCTTCAAAACCAGCTA
Source organism: Ambrosia artemisiifolia (assembly GCA_032199755.1). Taxonomy (NCBI): domain Eukaryota; kingdom Viridiplantae; phylum Streptophyta; class Magnoliopsida; order Asterales; family Asteraceae; genus Ambrosia; species Ambrosia artemisiifolia. The sequence goes on along the minus strand of CM063521.1, from coordinate 42,422,936 downwards.
CTGGATTTTGGTATAACTGCCCTGAGGACTCCACTTATGTTGGACAGTCAAGCAGCTGAAAATATCATAAAAAAATCCAGTCTCCCATTCAACCACAAAGTGCATTGACAGCAGACATCATTTTGTGAGAGACAACTATGAAAAAGGTTTGATTTCCCTACACCATGTTCCAATAGAGGATCAGCTGGCAGATGTGTTGACAAAAGCTTTAGACACATCTACCTTAGCAATTCTGATCTCTCAGATTGGTATGCTAAACATCGATTAAAAACAAAAAAAATGTTTTCAGGAATAAAAGAATTAAAATGTTGTCAAAAATCCATCCTAAAAGTAGCTTTGGTTGAAAAATCTGTTTCAAAACTCAGATCAGATAAAACAACCACTGCTGGTTGAGAAATCTGTTTCAAACATCTGATCAGATAAAACAACTGTATTCAGTCAACAGATGTTATAAACAACTGTCATCCACCAAAACAGACATTCCATCAGGTGTTTGCCACGTCTGCTCTCAAAAGCAGTGCTTTGGCCACATCAGCGGTTTCCCATGAGACCATAAAAACCCTGTTTCTCCCCAACTATTGTTCCACTGTCTCATCGAATTCAAAATTCTGAAAACCGCTTTCCATCAACCTTAAACCCTCATCCTAAGTTCATCGACTTTCTTACTTGAATCCAAAACATGGATCTCCAATTGAAAGCCCCACACAATTACCTACCATATTTGTCCAAAACAGAGGAAAACCGTCACTTCCATTCCATCATAGACATATTGAATGAATCCAAATACTTGCCTGTCCTTACTAGCACTTCCTTAATCTATCTTGACACTCTCCAAGAATTCTGGTTGAATGCTGAAACCTTGTTAACTGATAAAAAGCCAATAGCCATTATCTCAAAAATTGGAGATACAAGTGTCACCAAAACCCCCAAACCATATCCACAACTTTCTCATTAAACGACTTGGCAGGTAAAGATTCTTTTGATAAAGCTGAACTTCACAAATAGTTCATAGAGAGAGGTTATGAAGGTCAAATGATTGGGGCAACAATTCTCAAAAAGTTTTTCCCCCCAACCATGAAATTTTTCTTTCATACTTTACTCATATGCCTCTCTGCTAAAACTACTTCTTTTAATGAAATCCCATTGAATGTTCAGTACTTGGGATATGCAATTTTATCTAGAACTGATTACAATCTATCCCAAGGACTGTTTCTAGATTTATTAGCAAATGTGAAGGGTGTTAAGTCTTGGTCAAACAATGCTTTTCTTTTATACCCAAGACTTCTAAGTGTTTTTCTTCAAAAGGTTTTGCCTGAAAAGGACTTTAAAAAGGGTGAAGGCCTTCAATTGAACAGCCTCTCCCAAGAAACTTTTACAAGATTGATGGGTCCTAATACCCAAGAAAAATCAACACAAGCAAAACTTTCAAAAACACAAGCAAAGAGTGTTAAGACAACAACTATTGTGCAAACCTCTGTTGTTGAGCCCACTGCTCCTGGTGATCATGGCATTACATCCGGCACCACATCTAGTGCTGTGAAACCTACACCAGCCACTTCCAAAAAGAAACTTCCATCCACTAACCCACCGAAAAGAAAACAAAAAAAGTGACTCTGGAAGATGAGATACCAGAGGAAACTCCTGTTGTAACACAAATGAAACAAATAACCACTGTTAATACTTCATCTCAACAGATGCATATATCTCTACCCATCCAGACTCCTCATGAATCCTCTCAAAAGGATCATGTTGGAAGCCAAGGGGATACACATCATGAAACATTTGGTTCACTTGAACATCTGTTTACATGTCCTTCTCCCAAGGCTAATTCTCTTCTCACTCCACTACCCTCACCATCACAAAATCCTCCTATTCCACCTACCATGCAACCATTGTTCAAAGCTATTGACAAAACTCAGGACTCCACCAGTTCCTATCAACAACCTATCACTGAGAGTATACTTCAACAAGTGACTGGTCCTGAGAAAAGTCAAGTAGCTAGCCCACGAACTGAGGAGGCCACACCCCTTGAGTTACATGTAACTCAAGGAGGTATTTCAAGTGAAGCAGCCACCACTGTTGTAGAGACCATTGTCTCACTATAGATTAGGCCACAAGAGTGACCCCAATACTAGTAGGAAGTCCCCAGTACCAAGAAAAAGGGGCATCTGGTTTCTTTTCTATGGACTCACCTCCTAGGACTGAACCAGTTACAACTACCACATCAAGTAGGAATCCAGATGATCTTATTAAGTTAGGTGATGGATTAAGGTACCAATAATTGACGGAGAGAGTAAATACCATTAAGTCATCTGTGACTAAGATCAAATCTGATATCAAAACCATGATGGAAACCTTGGTTACCCTCACACAAAGTCAACCATCCACTCAAGAGATTGCTAGTGAGCTATGGAAGTCAGTTAATCCCATCATCATAGCTCATAGAAAACTAGCAGATCAGCCACAAGAAACATACATGAACATGATCAGAAATATGGTTGATGCTAGGTTCAATGATACCCAAGCAGATATCAAAGCCATCAAAGAACATCTGCTGAAGACCACTGGCTCTGCCCCTACAACTATTCTTAAAGATGAAGATGATGATGAGTTCACAGCTGATGATGCCAAAAAGGGGGAGAGAGGTAGAGATAGGCTACCAAAGCTGGATCCATTTGAGGTTCCACATTCTCAAAAGGGCCAAGCACAAAAGTCTGCTCAAAAGCCTGCAAACACACCGGGGTCTACTTCAGCATCCAAAACCACTGCTGAGACTGCCAAAGCTAACAAGGCAAAGAAGATTGATCAACCTGCCAATGTCATTGCTGAAAAGGCTATTGAGGCAAAGCTTATCAGGTCTGAAACCTTGGAGACCAAAGTAGAGAACCTTTTAAAAAGAAAAGAAAAGGAACAGCAGTAAAAGGAAAATGTTGGTTCCTCAAAAAGGAAGAAAAGGCCTACACAACATGTTAGGCAGCCACCATAAAAAACCAAAACCTCTGTTACTCAAACATTTGCTGCCACCACCACTCGATCAAACATCTACCACCACCACCATTGCATTAGCCATAACCATCACACCCACACCATCTTCACCACCTCAAACATTTGCTGGTACTAAACAAGTGACAACAGATGTTAACACACCACAATCACAACCATCACCCACCATCTTGTACAAAAGAAAAAGAAAATCCACTTTTATAGTACAAGATGAGAACATTGAAACCACACCTACACCACCATCATCTGAACCCATTCCAACCATTCCACTATCATCCTTTTCACCACATACTTCACAATTTTCACCTAATCCTTACACTATAAAAAGACCACCACCATCCATGATTCCATTGGCTACTCATTATCCTCTTGAGCTTGACATTATCAAGGGGGAATTCAATCCTGCTACAATACTGAGGATCCATCACAACTATCTTTCCCATCTCTTGCTAGTCTAAATCAGCCTAAGCCTAAAAATGTTGATGAGTACTTGAAACAGAAACCACAGGAGGCATACTTGATTATCAAAGAGAAATGTAAAGGGAAAGATGACAGGACTGCTTAGGGCATCCATTCAACAGAACTTAGCAAGTTGAGAAGGATTGAAGACTTTGCTAAGGACTTGAGCAATTCCATGTCTAACAAGCCCATTAGTGGTGAAATGGTGAAGTTGATCAGAGATTCCCTTCTAGATCAGATTATGGCAGCCAAACCTAACAATGCAAACAGAAAACATTTTGTTGGCTGGACCATTCAGGCTTTAAAAGAAGAATTAAATAGAATTGAAGAACTGAACAAGCAACCAAACCAGAAAGCATCTGTTCTTGACTTCAGAAAAGGCAAAGACCCTGTCAGAGCTTTGAAGTTCAAGAGAATGAGAGCTGAATTAGTTGATGTTGGTTATGGTGAGATGAAGTCTGCATCCAAATGGTCTGAGCTAAGGTTAGTTGAGACATTTAAGAAGCTGGAAGAACAAAGAAAAACTGATCTAACTCTTCCAAGAAAACCAGTTTATCCTGATGAAGCAAAGGTTAGAAGATCTCAACAGACTCTCTCACTTGAAAGTTTACTTCCTTCTTCTGATCTTTCAATTGCTGCTAAGAAACAACATAAAAGACAGAAGAAGATCAAAAGAAGTTTGTTGACACATTTGTGAAAGAAGGGATCTTCAACCAAGTTCACTATTTTTTTGATCCCATCAGTGAAGAACTGAGAAAAGTTATTGAAAGACCTCCATCACCAAACTCATCTAAAATAAAGTTGCAGACCAAAAATTCCTCAGATTCAAAAATTCTAAAATGGAAAGTCAACAAAGACAAACATGAATTGACTCTGCTTAGATCTGATGGAAATGTTCAAAGGCTCAGTATGGATGATGCATATGGTCTGAATGCAAATGATCTCCAAGACCTGCTGAACTTAGAACTTGAAAGGGATGCTGATGACTTGTTCTCTTTTGACTTTGAATTACAATTAAAAGGTCAAATTAGATAAAGTCTGATGAGGAATAAAGATCAGCAATAAGGGTTGAGTTTTGGCATCATCTGTTCTAGGGGGAAATTTTTGGGTCTGCTGACCTGGAGAAGAACAGATGATTGGAAAGCCAAAATATTCTACAATTCTGATTACCAATAAAACAGTATTTTGATACAATAATCCTCCCAAAGACTGTTGACACTAACTGCTGTTACCAAACAACTGCTGGACAAAACTACTGCTATTGAAGAAACCACTTATGGACAAAGTGCTGATAAGGATACAAGGCAAAGTGCTGATAGAGATACAAGGTGTGTTGGAACCAACAACACTTAGGATCCAACAGATGATACAAGCCAATAGAGTTTCACTCATCAGCTGTTTAGTCATCACAGGTTTAGGTAATGTAACAGTGTTTGTATTAGCAGATGTTTTATGTTTTTATTATGGTTAGATGTCACTGTCTAGGTGATGTCAGTCTTAGGTCATCAGAGCTTTCATTTGTCTATAAATAGAACACTGCTTATACTATTCTATTTGTCACTCTTACATTCTCTTACACAAACAAAGTTTTGAGTGATCAGGCTGAGGGGGAGAATTGTAATCATATACTTGTAATCTGTGATGAGTTATGCAAAGTATTTGATAAAAACAATTGTTCCATTTATTATGATTTATAGTTTATAACTCTGCTACACTTTCCATTATTACTCATTCATTTACTCTTTCATTACTTAAACATCATAACAAATCAAACTCAGATGTGCATACTTTTCTTGTCACAAGAATAGTCCATCTTTGGTTTGTCTTACTTCCAGGCGTAAAAAGAACTTGAGTAGACCTATGCCAGACATTTGAAACTCATCTTTCATACCTTTCTGGAACTCTGCAATCAACTTGGGACATGAACTTGTACAAATAATGTCATCAACATAAAGACAAACATATATCTCATGTTTACCACCAACCTTTTTGACATACAATGTAGGTTCATTGCTAATTCTTTTATATCCATGACTAAGAAAATGATCATCAATCCTAGAGTACCATTTTCTAGGTGCTTGCTTGAGACTATATAAAGCTTTCCTCAGCCTATACACTTTATCTCCACTTTCTTTGATTTCAAACCCTTCGGGTTGATTCACATATATTTCTTCATTTAAGTCACTATTTAAGAATGCTGACTTGACATCCAATTGATGTATCTTCCAACCAAGTTGAGTAACAACATCAATTATAACTCGGATGGTCTCAAACCTTGCCACTGGTGCAAAAGTTTCTTGATAGTCCAGTCCCTGCTGTTGTGAATAACCCTTTGCCACTAGTCTTGCTTTATACATTACAACTTCACCTTTTGGACCAAGTTTTGTCTTGAACAACCATTTCCATCCAACCACATTCTTTCCAGCAGGAAGCTTTACCAGTTCCCATGTTCTATTCTTCTCAATGGATTACATTTCATTCATCATAACATCTTGCCATTCTTTCTTATGTCCAGCTTCATCATAACTCAATGGATCAACAATGTCAAAAGCAAATTGACATACTATTGGGTCATCATCTTCTACAATTGTATGAGTCTCATAATCAACATGAACCTTCTTTGCATTGTTGTATACATCACTTAGTGCTCTAAGCTTGGGTGATGCAGACTGAGCTTGACTAGAAGACTCTTGAACACTTGGACTGTCATGATTGGCAGCATGAGAGCTTCCTTTTTCATTGACTGGACTTGAGGAATCAAGACCACTAGCATCATCAACAGGTTCATCCATTATAGGAAATGGATCAATATAGTTGCCTACATAAGCCTGTTTGTCAGTTCCTTTGCCCCATTCCCAACTGGCCTGCTCTCTTACTTCAACATCCCTCCTGATAAAGAATCTTTTAGTCTTGGGATTATGCAGTCTATAACCATCTTCACATTTATTTAACCAATAAATAGAGATCATACAGACCTATCATCTAATTTTCTTCTACCATGAGCAGGTGTAATGGGATAAGCCAGATTGCCAAAAACTTTTAAGTGATCCACTTTTGGTTTGAGTTTAAACCATGCTTCATAAGGTGTCTGATTTCTTACTCCTTTAGTTGTGATTCTATTTATCAAATGAACAGCAGTGGCAACTACTTCAGCCCAATAATTTTGGCATTTTCTTTTGCTTGATCATACTTCTTGCCATCCCCATTATGATTCTATTTTTCCTTTCTACCACACCATTATACTGAGTTGTGTAGGGAGGTGTGAGCTGATGCTTTATACCATTACTTTCACAAAATAGCTAAACTCCATAAAACAAAACTCGCCTCCCCTATAAGTTTTAAGATGATTCAAGGAACATTCAACATCTTTTTCAGTCATAGCTTTAAACAGTTTCGATTTTCCAAATATTTCAGACTTATTTTTGATAAAATAGACCTAACACATCCTTGAATAATCATCTACAAAAAATAGATAAGACAACTGCCACCTAGACTTGACACTTGCATTAGCCCACACAAATCATCATAAACTACTTCTAACTTTTTTTAGCCCTCCATAACTTTGAGTTGAATGGAGACTGAGTATGTTTGCCAAAGGTGCACCTATCACAATCATCAAACACACTTATCTTACATAGACCATACACCATTCTTTTATCATGTAAAGGTTTTATAGCATGAGAATTGGAATGACCATACCTCATGTGCCAAAGTGTTGAGACCTCATCAACTGTATTAGGAGTCTTTTGAGGGACTACAGCTTCTGAATTTGATGCATCTAGCAGAAACATGTTGTTCTCGGCTACCATAATGGTCATAAGAGTAACATCAAAATTCCTGTCTTAATTACACACTTCCCATCATCAAACATTAAGGAATATCCCTTCCTCATCAATTGGCCTACACTGAGCAAATTATACTCCAAACTTGGAGCATAATAAACATCATCCAACATTCTATAGCCACCATTCTTGAGTTCAATCTTGACAGTCCATGTTCCTTCTACTGTCAATCTCTTCTTGTCCCCCAATCTAACTGTGAGCCTGAATGAAGAGTCAAGGTTAGTGAAATTATAATTTTTTCCTATCATATGGTTTGAGCAACCAGAGTCTAGGAACCAAAGACAGTTAGACTTCCTACTATGCTCATCATCTGCTATAAGGGCAAATTGCTCATCTCGTACAAACATCATGAATATGTGTGGCTCTTATCCAGTAGTGACCTCCTCAGAACTTTCATTTTCTGCAATATTCACATGACCATCATCAGCATACCAACACTCTCTTTTCACATGCCCAAACATGTTACAATTATAACATTGAGGCCCCCTTTTCTCTGGTGTCCGTCCTCTTCCTCTGCCAAAGCCATGTACCCTACCTCTGGAACTGCCTTGGGACTTCTACTATTATCATGGAACACTTGCAAGGCCTGTTCATCAGGCCTTTCTACCCTATCATTTTCTCTACTATTGATCCTCTCCACCTGTGATTGCAGTGACCCCATAAGTTTGACTGGGGTGAGAGTTGCCAAGTCAAATGACACCTCAATAGATGGAACAATATAGTCAAACTTAGAGGTGATGCTTCTTAATATTTTTTCAACAATTGTTTGATCTACCATAACTTCTCCATACGACCTTTATTGACTGACTATACTTATCACCCTAAAGAAGTAGTCACCAACTGATTCATTCTCCATCATATAGAGATTTTCAAAATCTCTCCTTAACCCTTGAAGTTTCACAGATTTTACTTGATCATATCCTTGGAACTCTATCTTCAAAATTTCCCATCTTTCCTTTGAGGATGGAGCAGCAGCAATCTGAGAAAATAACTGATCATGCACAACCTATTGAATAACAGCCATGGTAGGAGCATCTTTCTCCCTCCTTGACCGAAGTTTCCCTTGATCAGTTTCACCTTCATTTAGTCTATTCTCAACCATCTCCCACAGATCTCTGGATCTGAGTATTGTCTTCAAACGAATACTCCAATACTCATATCCCTCACCCTTAAACACAGGTATTGGGATAGGAGCCGTTGGAAGTTTATTAACTTGTTTGGCCATTTAGGATGAAATGGATCTCACACACTCTTGTATTCAGTAATGAGAATGTACTAGCTCTGATACCAAATCTGTTGGTATAATAGAATTGTTATCACACACACAAGATCACTCAATGACTCAATACTTGATTCTATTATTCACTGAATAAGAAAAGTGCATGCAATCAATACGAAATAACTGAACTATATATAACCAATACACAAAACATCTATACCATAAAACTAGGAAGACTCAACAACTTATGGTTAGTAACCTTATTCAAAATAAACACACATGACTCGGAGACAGTTGCAAGGATCAGCTGCCATGCAACAAACTTTACGTAGAACCCGCACTTCATGCACACAATGAGTTTGAATTAATCTTCGACAATATATTATATTAATGTGCCTTTTAATAATATCAAATTAACACAATAGTCGTCCCATTACAGTGCACTCTAATTTGCAGATTACCCAACTAGTTTTAACATAACTTACCTTTGCCCTAATTGGTGCGGTATGAGAAGTCTCTCGAAGGATTTGGTGTAATACCATAAGCCTTTTACCCGATCTGGTGCATTACAAAAAAACCTGTCACATGAATCTGGTTTAGTCGCATAAGCCTTTGTATGATCTGGTTCAATACTATACGACTACTGTGAGATTTGGTTCAATACATAAGCTCATGATAGGATCCGGTTCAATTATAGATATCTAATTAACAAAGACTTTACAAAGATTAGTAAAGTTAATAAAAAAATTAAATAGACTTGTCACAAAAGATGAGCATAAGAAGAATTAATAAAATGATAAACATGATAACTAAAAAAAATGTAATACTAATTAAAAATTGGCAAAATGTGTAAGACTCTAACCCATAAACACGCGATTAACACTAGAACTCACGGGCTTTGGTCTTAATGAGTAGGGCTGTTCAAATCGCTCGCCACTCGTGGATCGCTCGTCGCTCGTTCAGAAAATGCTCGAAAAATGCTCGCTCGGTCTTCCGTTCGGTTGTATATGAGCCGATCGGCTCGATTCGGTTTGTAAATGAGCCAAGCACGAGCAAAGGTACGCTCGGCTCGGTTCGGCTCGAATAAATTTTTATTTATTTAATAATAGATATACACACAATTTATAGATAAATTTATGGCTTTTTATATAACATTATATTGGATTAGCCTCAATATATTCAAACAAAATATAACTAGCTCACTTAAATCAATAGAAATTTAACACTAGATTTAATAGTAAAACAATAAGTCATGAGGTGACAGTCTTGACTTCTTTATGTTATTTGTTGTTCATCGCTAATTGTTGCTTGATATCACACCTACGTCACAATGCAACAATTGTTCTCTGACGTATGCTCATCATCTCACCAGCCTCAATCTAAGTCTCATCAATGGACACTAGGATCTCAATATTAGTGTTATTATCGGACATTTCGACCTTAGTTGTCACCCGACAATGAAAACATCGAAGGAAACATTGTAATTTTATGATCGTACATATTACTATCCGCTCGATTCTTGCTCGGCGCTCGCTCGGAAAATTTGTGCTCAAAGAATGCTCGTTAGGTTTTACGCTCGATTGTAAACGAGCCGCTCCGCTCGGTTCGGTTTGTAAACGAGCTAAGCACGAGCAAAGCTCCGCTCGGATCGGCTCGGCTCGTGAACACCCCTATTAATGAGTAAACACTCCCGATCTCGAACTTTGATATTTATGAAATCCAACCCATTATGATTTCTATGTTATAGGTCCCAACAAATTTTCTTATAATTAGATTTACTAAAAACATGTACAGAAGCTTGTGTTTTAATCGGGAACTTCAAATGCGGAAGCTAATTGAGCATTCGGGTGTTTTCGGTTCTTCTCGGTACTTGATCTTTGCTTCGGAGTCCCGCCACATGAATACCTAGCACCATTACACAAAGAATGGTTAGTGATTTGTCAATAATAAAGGAAATATCCTCTGCTCAGTTATTCCTCTGGTCTAACTATCCTCTGGTCTGAGCAAACATCATCTGTTCATTTTTCATCTGGTCTAAACAATCCTGTGGTCTGAGCAAACATCCTCTGCTCATTTTTTTCCCTCTGGACTAAACAATCCTCTGGTCCAAACAATCCTCTGGTCCGAGCAAACATCCTCTGTTTCCTTGCTTGTTTTTCCCCAACCTTTGAGTGTTTTTAAACCAAGTTCAAGGCCCTTCCTAGGGGCACTTGGGGACTTGTTTGATTCCCTTTATTGGGCTTGAAAGATGCCCATTTATGGTGGTTTATAACCCTTTTCGGCTTAACTATTACTTACATGTTTTTCACCCAAATCGACCTGTTAAGGCTTTGGACTCTACAAGACACTTTTTAAGCACATCAAAGGCATTGAAATCATATTGTCAATTCATTGGACACATGTTCAACTAAAATCATTGTCCGTTTTGTGTCATTATGACGTGGTTATTAGATTTAACCTTTAGTAAATCTTTAAATTCCCAAAAGGCCCCTTTATAGCCAAATCCATAAATTTAGTCATCCATGGTGACACTTTTGATTCAACCCATTGCTTTTGACTCGTTGACTTGTTTAAAAACCTCTAAGTCCTCCCTGACTTAGATTTACACCTTTTCTCAAATTTCCTCTTATTTAGTAAATTCTAAGCGCATTAGCGTGCAATAGACATAGTTATGAAAATGACTTACTTGATTTGCACCCACACTTCATGTGGGTAGTTTTAGTACCCATGTTGCTTCACCTAGGGGTGTTCACGAGCCGAGCCGATCCGAGCGGAGCTTTGCTCGTGCTTAGCTCGTTTACAAACCGAACCGAGCGGAGCGGCTCGTTTACAATCGAGCGTAAAACCAAACGAGCATTCTTTGAGCACAAATTTTCCGAGCGAGCGCCGAGCAAGAATCGAGCGGATAGTAATATGTACGATCATAAAATTACAATGTTTCCTTCGATGTTTTCATTGTCGGGTGACAACTAAGGTCGAAATGTCCGATAATAACACTAATATTGAGATCCTAGTGTCCATTGATGAGACTTAGATTGAGGCTGGTGAGATGATGAGCATACGTCAGAGAACAATTGTTGCATTGTGACGTAGGTGTGATATCAAGCAACAATTAGCGATGAACAACAAATAACATAAAGAAGTCAAGACTGTCACCTCATGACTTATTGTTTTACTATTAAATCTAGTGTTAAATTTCTATTGATTTACGTGAGCTAGTTATATTTTGTTTGAATATATTGAGGCAAATCCAATATAATGTTATATAAAAAGCCATAAATTTATCTATAAATTGTGTGTATATCTATTATTAAATAAATAAAAATTTATTCGAGCCAAACCGAGCCGAGCGTACCTTTGCTCGTGCTTGGCTCATTTACAAACCGAATCGAGCCGATCGGCTCATATACAACCGAACGGAAGACCGAGCGAGCATTTTTCGAGCATTTTCCGAACGAGCGACAAGCGATCCACGAGTGGCGAGCGATTTGAACAGCCCTAGCTTCACCCGAAGGCGTTTAATTAGCTACGAATTTACCGGGTGGCTGGAACCCATATTCATACCTTGTGCTTATCCTCCATGATTCTTAGCATCAAGCGTGCATGCGCAAGTGCATTTTCCTGCGTGCTTTCTAGATAGACACATTAATTTCTCGGAACTCAAATGATAATACTTTGCCATTTGATCCGTTTAACCTCAAGAATCGTAATTCTTGGAATATAAGCATCAGGTGTTGGACTCAAATGATGAGGACTTCACCATTTGACCCGTTTGGACCTATAGTTCACGATACTATGTTACCCAAGTTTCTTTACCTATGGTTCAAGTGACACACACTTGACCCATTTAACATTTTACTTAACGACTCCATTCAAATGGTTTTATTTGGATTAAAACATCATTTCTCACATGTCTTTATTAACTGACCCGTTTGATGGATTTGATCATTCGGTCATAACGCATTGTCTCAATTAAGATCATAAACCACGTTTTGACTTGAGTGCACGTAAAGCGAACAATTTAATAGATTCCACCCCTTGGGATTTACCTATTAAGATCATAACCCACGTTTTGACTTGAGTGCACGTAAAGCGACCCATTTAATAGATTCCACCCCTTGGGATTTACCTTTATCACATACACTAGAATTAAGTCAAGTGTATACAACAATTAAGCTACATTATAGTCTAATGGTGTAAGTAAAACTTAACTTATATTCATTCTCATTTACTTGGACTTTAAGCTCATATCCGCTTGACCCGTTTTGTTTGTTGATCCATTCTTCCCAAGCTTGCACCTAGCTTGACAAGATCAACCTTCACTATACTCACAAGATTAGTTAAGTTAGTGATCATATCTAATAACTAACACATCTCATGGGTTCATTCACACCATCATATCACTTTCCCAATTATCATTGGGCTATATTTTTCATGTATAGTGTGATCCATCTTTTAAACGTATGTTTCACATTTATATGCGGGTAATTCCATGATTACCCAAATCAAGTGTTCACCTCAATTTATAAACAACGCAATTAAGGCGTTTCATAAAATACTTGGTGTGCACCCACCAAATTCAACTGATTTTCATGGTTTTAAGTTTAGCTAAAACATTCCCATTTGTCTAATCCTCATCATATCATGTTGTTTATGCTCTTTAGCCTAAATTCCTCATTATAACAACTCCTAAGAGTCAACCGATTCATTAAACATGGAGAGTTTCAACCTACAGGTTAAACCCCAATTTTTACACATTAACATAATCATATGACTAGAATCAAACTCATGTGTAGAATGTTATTTGTAACCAAATTAGGTATGATTAAGGCTCCCTAAAGCTAGAGAAACCTCCAACAACTTAGAATCTCACATTTTTGACAAAACCCTAGATTTTTACCATGATAAAAAAACGAGTATAACACCAATTTCTACCAAATAAAAGGTACCTTGATGTTCATTAGGCCTTAGATGACCCGTTTCTTGCTAATGCACTCGAAACCCCCTTGATTTGGCTTGGATTTGAGCAAGGTTCATGAGTTAGGGTTAGGGTTGGTGTAGGAGATGATTCTCCTAATCATTACATGACACACATACACACAATGTTTGTGTTTTTATTGTTTTATTTTTATTAATAAAACCCACTTTATCATATTGGCAACTATGGCCCCTCAAGTTTTTCCTAAAGTCTTTTGCTGTTAAAACTCATTTAGCAAAACTACTGTTATTCCCTAAATAGGACATAACCCAGGTTCTCATTATTCGAGTCTCACTTTATTATTTTGCTAATCATGCCTAATGGCATAATTAGGCGAAAGGATGATTTTGGGCTGTTACAAAATGGGTGGATTGTATTGGGTTGGGTGATAGGTTAGGATAGGTTTGGGTTATAATGAGTTTGGGTAAGGATGGATAGATTAAAGTATGGGTATGCATGGGTTTTGATCGGGATGAGTTTTGGTTAGGAAGGGCCGGAATAGGATGAGTTTGGGTCAGGAAGGATTAAAAATTTAAATGTTAAGAAATAAAAAAAAATAAAAATTAACTAACTTTTTTACAAAATTTAAATTTTAAAAAATAAAATATAAAAAAATTTAATGTTTGACCTTTGTGTTCTATCTCAAACCATTAAATATATAAGGCGCCTAGTCAGGTCGAAATGACCCAGGCCGTGAATGGCCCAGTTAAATCAAAACGGTCCCGGAGGTTAATGGGCCATGTCGGGTTGGAACGACCTAGGTCGTTAACAAGACGAGTCGGGGTGGAACTATTCGGATCAATAACGAGCCTGCTTGAGTCGAAAACGGTCCGGGTAGTTAACGGGCGCTGTCAGGTTAGAGCGAGCCAGGTCGTTTATGGGACAAATCAGACCGTAACGCCTAGGTCGTTAACGGGCCGTGTCGGGTCAAAACGATCTGAGTAGTTAATTGACCCTGTCAGGTCAGAACAACCTAGGTCGTTAATGCGCCGAGTAAGGTCGAAAAGCCTGGTGGGTTTTATGTGTCATGTCGGGTAGTTAACGAGCTCAGTCATGTTGAGACGGTACGGGTCGTTAACGTGCCCGTCTGGGCCAACACGTCTGGGTCAAAATGGTCTGGATCATGTCAAGATAGTCCATGTCATTAATGGGTCTGATCTGGTTGAGACAGTTGAGGTCATTAACGGCCCGTTGGTTTGACACGTTGCGGGTCGTAACGGTCAAGTTCATTAACGAGCCGAGTCAAGTCAGAGCACCTCAGGTCGTTAACAGGCTGTGTTGGTTGAAACGGTTCGAGTCGAGACGTTCGGGTTATTAACGGGCCAATTAAATTATGATGTCTTATATATGGATGAATTATGACAGCGATTGAAATGAATAGACGTAACTCTTCATGAAAGAGTGTAATCGAAAGAGTTTTAACTTCCGGCAGTTATCAACGATACTAAGGTGCTGTTTGTTTTTTCCGAGGCAAAAGGTCTGCAGTCTGCAAATTACATCTCCGGACATTTGCAGGAGAAGAGGTGGGCAAAAGGTCTGCAGTCTACAAGGGTAAGACTGTTTGTTTTTTTAACATCTGTAGCTTCACCCACAACCATAACCATAATCCACTACAAATATCCACAAAATCATAAACAAATAAAACACACACCAACACCTAACAAATCCTCAAATCCCTATGTTCTTCCCCTCACTCTCTAAAAACACACACCAACACCATACCCTTTGTTCTTCCTCTCTCTCTATAAAATTAGTAGTCACAAAATATTTACAAACAGAAACATACCTCAATCTTTTTCCTAACCTACAGGCTATGATAACCACAATAACTACTACTGGGAAAATAAACTCTTTTAATGGATAAATGGGTTCCTTCTAATTGGGCAGAAGAACAAGTGTAAGTACTTCCCAACCGTACTAAAGAAGCAAAAGAAGCCATGAATAATATTACTTTCTCATCCACAGAGGCAATTCATCAAATTGGTTAGGAGGGGGGAGCGACGGCGATGGTGGAGGGGAGGCGGCAGGCGATGGCAATGGTGAAGGGAGGAGGTAGGTGACGACAGTGGTGAAGGGAGGAGGTAGGTGATGGCGGTGGTGAAGGAAGGCGGCGCCGGTGGTAGAGGGGAGGAGGGGGAAGGGGAGGGAGGAAGAAGGAGGATGAGTATGAAGAAGAAGATGATCTACTATGTGTTTTGTTGGGTGAGAACAGATAAACAGAGGTGGGATAACATCTACACCAGGAAGGAAAATGGCAGAGGTAAGAAGAGCTTCTAACTTCTAAATAACAAACGAGCTGTCCGCCTCAAATGTTTGCCCGCGTCTGTGCGACGCAAACACAAGAGATTAGAAGCTCTTAAACTTCTAAAAAAACAAACGAGCTGTCCGCCTCAAATGTTTGCCTGCGTCTGCGCGACGCAAACACAAGAGATTAGAAGCTCTTCTCACCAAAAAACAAACAACACCTAAGCTACCACAGGCTACCTAGCTAATTGCCGCTAATAGCCACTTTCCATTGATATGCATGTTGCCGCTACTAAACTAAATTGCCACCCATCTTCCATTGCGATTAATGATAAGTAGAAACTTAACCACCAATTATCAATACTCTTGAAATTATTTTCAAGCAACTTTTACACCATTGATGCCGCATAAGAAGTGTTTCCAACTGTTACACCATTTTCATGCAACTTTTATACCTTCTAACTTGAATCAAGATTTATTTTTATTTCTTATGTGTTATTTAAAAAAAAACTTGATAACCCAAAATAGCCCGAAGAGCTTTAAAGAGCTATTCGACAAACAATTAGTGTGACATGTAATTGGCCTATCGATTAAGCATGCACATACCTAACCACTTCACTAGAATTGCCTACCCTCTTGGATGAAAGGTTCATATATGTTTGAATGTTTGATCACCAACAAACACTACTACCAAATAGATTTTCCTGGAAAAAAAAAGTTAGCGATCAACGCAAAATAACGAATTGGAAACAAATAAGTCGCTAATTTTGTGATCATTTTTCACCGTAATGTTAAAAAATAATACAAACACATTTTTTCTCAAATACATATTTGGGATCTATGTTTTTTTAGATAGATAATAATCCAGTAGCAAAAGGTCCGATTGTAAATTCAGTCACAAAGAGTATGAGTCACAAGTAGAAGTTGTAAATTTGATGACCTCTATTTCAGCCACAAAAATATTTTGGGTCTAAAGTAAAGGTGTTCAAAACCCGGGTTCGAAACTGTGAAAATAGGATCCTTACCTTCTCCATTGATTTCATGGGTATAAATAATACAAAGCATATCCTATATTTTGGATAGAGATATACACAATAAATACATATTACAATCAACTCTAAATATACATATCTGATATACCACCGCAGTCGAAGCGAGAGGAGAGCGGATGCTTAGACTGTCTCGAAAATCCTCAAATAGAATACGTGGTAGCCCTTTAGTGAAGATATCTGCAATTTGGTAGCGAGAGGGGACGTGAAGGATACGCACATGACCACGTTGAACATGTTTGCCAACGAAATCTATATCAAGCTCAATGTGCTTTGTACGTTGGTGCTGAACCGGATTCCCTAACAGGTAGATAGCACTGACGTTGTCGCAGTAAACCAGGGTAGCACGAGAAAAAGGACAATGCAGTTCTAGAAGAAGGTTGCGAAGCCAGCAAATTTCAGCAACAACATTTGCCACTCTGTAGGATCGACTTTCGGGCAACCCGGCAATCACGAGCTTTACTATTTAGAGTGCGGAATCCTCTAAACATGTTTGGACAACAAAAGCGACAATGAAACTAAGATAAACGAAGCATCAACACACACAAAATAAGGTTAAAAGGTTGTATTGCATTGATTTCAGAGCTCGAGTGATTACAAAACAATCTCATACCGTAGAACCTAGGGCAGGTTGCTTGGGGAATGTGTGATGTAACAACTTGATGATTAGGGCAATGATTGCAGGCTTTTATACCTGTCATACTCGTCCAGGGCCCAAGGGACGAGTAGAACTTCCACACACGAGTAGCAGGGGCGAGTAGCTTCCTACTCGCCTAATCAATGCCAAACAGCCCAAACGACTTGTAAACACACCCAAGCACCCGTAGTACCAACCATACATCACCTATACTAGGCTAGAGACATCGTGTACTAACAGACTCCCCTTGGACCTAGCTAGTATGATTACAAAAGACAAAAATTCACAAACACAGCTAACAACTATCATTGTTCATAAACAAACATCAAACAAATATACAAAACGACAAAAAGCTAAACAGCAGCATCTTCAAACTTCAAGTCTTTGCAGTCGTGATCCTAGTAAGCTTCCACCAATCATATCCAGCATGTATCTTGTAAGCATGGCAGAAAGGAATCACACGCTGAAACTTCACAGCTTGATCGGCTTCTTGCTGAAGGTGTTGGATTGGATACAGGAACAACGTGTCCACATCCTTCTCTAACAAATTGATCAACCACATAGGATCCCAGATCCTAATCTTCTTGGACATCTTTGGAGCATTATCGAGCACAATCACTGCTTCTGTCTTTATCGAATCATAATGCCAGAACCAGAACTTCGGTGTAAAGTCATGTTCAATTGGAGCGATCGGTATTCTAGACATGCATTCAGGAGGCTTGATATTGTGTTTCCATATTGAATACATGGTGATGGGATGTAGCTTCTTGGTCTTATAAGAGCTTGGATATTGAGGCGTGAAGGATCTCTAACCATAATTCATTTCTCTCTTCAGGATGCAGTAGAAGCACTCGAATCAAGGACACCTGTCATAGTACAAATGAAAGACTAGATGTACCTAACACGAACATACAAGAAGGGTAGGCTTTTGATCTTGTCATAATAATTGAAATACAGATGCCCTTCTTGCCATTTTATGCTAAAAATATTGGCATGTTCAATGTAAGCTCAGGCAATCACATTCCCAAACATCTTAGATAGATGCTTCTTGAAGGCAGAAGCTTGTACTGGACCTTTCTTCACTGTGTGAGCTTCCAGATGGGTACCACTAAGAGCACAGTCTCATAATACGTTCGGTTCTGGATAAGACCTCATCTGGGATAGGAGTAGGTTCAACCTGGAGCTTCTCTTCTACATCTTTCATCATCTCATCATCAATATCAGGAATCACTGTGGTGGAGTTATCAACAACATACTCAGGAGTTTCCACTCTGGTTCCCTATTCCAACTCAACTTCATTGTTGTCAGGATTAGCTTCTGGAGGTGGAGTATAACTTGCACCAGAAGATTCTCCGAGTTTCAAACCATATATCTGCTTCATGTCTTCTCTGGACAGTTCAGGTGCAATCTCACCTTCTTCCAGATCTTCCAAAAACTTGGAGAGCTATCTTGGATTCCCATAATCATCATATAGAAACAAATTCCTCAACAGCTTAGCCACTTCTATAGGAACCACCCCATGCTTTATGTAATCCTGCATCATCTTTATCTATTCACTTATAGACTCCCCCTTAGCAGAAGAACCTGGTTCAGGATCCTTGCCCTGCCTATCATGATCTTTCTTCCCTTGTCTTTCTCATGCACTGGATGATGATCCACCACCACTTGTGGTTCCAAGATCATCACCATCTGCATCACCACCTGCATCACCACTGCGATCATCGTCATCGTTATCATCCTCATCATCATCATCATCATCATGATCATCTTCCTCATCTTCCCTTCTTCCTCTTCTTCCTCATTACCGGAACCAGCAGCAGAACTTGAGGTACCAGTAAGCCTAGGGTGATCTTTAATCAACTTGTCTACCCTTTCCCTCAAATGCTTGTTTTATTCTTTGTACACTTCAATTCTTCGTTCATTGTTAACATTTGCAAGCTGTAGTTGGCTGTACTGTGACTCAATGTTGGTCAGTCTAGCCATTGTTTCCTGGTTAGACTGAACCAAACGCTGGTTTGATTCTACTAGCTGCTGGTTGGATTCTGCAAGCTCATGATTTTACAGTTTGAGCAAACCTTTTTGATGCTTGTACTTCTTTGCAGATCCTAACCGATTCACTTAGCAGTTCGAGCATACCTTTCTCATTTTCTTCAATGGTAGCTACTTTTCCTCTCAGCTCAGAGTTCTCATACGCCTGAGTATTAACAATCAGCATAAGTTCATTTACCTGGCGCTGGAATTGCTCATTGGCAGGAGCAGAGGAAAAAGAAGACTGTGAAGCTGCAGCTGATGCAGAGGCTTGAGTAAACAGTTGTGCCCTAAGATTCTTCAAACTGTCACTAACAGATCCGGGCACTAACTGTTGAGAAGTTGTTGCCGTACCAATAGTAGTTAAGACGGACTCAGTGAAGAGTACTGTTGATGGCACTGCCATAGTAATACCAGAAGACATAGCTGCACCTGATGTTGTAGCTATTGTTGTTGTTGTGGTTGTTGTTGTGGAAGTTCCAGGCATAGAGGTTTGAACAGCTTCAAATAGTCTTCCAAATCTGTTTTTCTTCTTCTTAGTCTTTTCAGGAGATCTATGAGCCATTCGTTTCATGCCCCGAACCTTAGCCTTAGTCTTTCCTTTCCCCGAGGGCAAAGTGGAGAGCTCAGCATCAAAATCTGCTATCTGTTCATCTGGATCCACAGTGAAAGTAGGATCTTGCTCTAAGCTCTTCTTCTCTGCCCACTTCTTATTTCTCTCATCCGCTTTACGGGCTCTAGTACCAAGGGAATCATCAGAATCTTTGCCTTCTGAATCAATATCACTTGTGACATTTACTAGAGCATCCTCGCCTGCAATAGATTTCCCTTTACCAGTCTGGGATGATCCCTGATCTCCCCCTACAGAGAATGGCTCTTGAGTCTCAAGAACATCCGTGTCAAATAAATCATCTTGAGTAGCAGCTGCTGCAGAAGTGCTGCTTGGAATATTTGTCCCCAACTCAGTGGAATCCCAACCATATATATCACCTTCCTTAAACGTTCGCCTTTGTATTTTGAAATCATCTTCAGAATTAATGTCCTTGTGTCTCCATTTATTAGCCAAGGGTGGATCATAATCTATCTTGCTCAGATGACTAAACAGCCGTCTATTCTTAGGTTGCTTGTCCTTCGGTTGACCCTTGAATATCAACATCCTCTCCATCTCCCTTTCATTAATATGAGTTAGAGCAAGACACTCTAGTTCATTCTTCACCAAATCTGTCACTTGTCTGTCAATAATCATCTGAAGAAACTGAGGGTACACAATGAATAGACTCTTCGTCGTCTTAGACTGAATAACTTCTTTAAGATGGTGCATGATCATCCCGGAGAAGTTGAACGGCTTGTTTAGAGTCAATTCCACCACAACTGATGTTAATGTATCCCTGATCGCGTCAAAAGTCGCCTTTCTAGGACCAAGGCACTTCAGGACAACGTGTATAAGATACTTGAATGGTCGCGACACGTTTTCTTTCTGCAACATTTCATTCCTTGTGACCTTCGCGTTGTATTTCATCCTTAGAAAGCCGCCCCTGATTAGTATGGAATCAAAAGTGATAGGATAATCGGATGCGTCATGGAAATGGAGCTCTTCTCGAATAAGCTACTTAGTGATAAATACTTCCTTGTCTTGAATCCTACTCTTGATAATGGCGGGCATGACCGTACAATCTACTTCAGCGTTTTGGTAGAACTCACGTAAAATGTCTTTGTATAGCACATGTTTCTTTGTGATAGCATATACAATCCTTGAGCGCTTCAAGAACTCGATCATCCCTTTGAACACCTTGTTCTTGTCTTTATCAATGGGACCAAGGAAAGCACAGATGTTATTCTCAGGCGAAGTACCCCAATCCATGATACTATACACACAAACAAAGCATTAGATCATAAAAACCACAAAAACGACCAATTTTGCTGAACTGTCTGCAACAGGCGATTAGGAATTCCTAATCATCCCTTTTTCACACGAGTAGGAGTCTACTCGCCTGTAAAAGGCACGAGTAACTCCTAATCGTGTCACTATTCACACGAGTAGCTTCCTACTCGTGACCAGTCTGACAGCTCAATCAAATAGGTTAAATCTTTAATGGGTCGATTTGGTTTATGATTTTTATGTTTCTATAGTTTAAACAAGTCGATTAACAAAATCCAGACAAGATTTTTCATTTACAAACACGTTTAGAGGGTTTATTAATCGAATAGGGTCGACTAGGGTTTCAAAACGTAAACATTCGATTTAATCCATTAAAACTTGTTGTTAAGATCTGAAATTTTGAAGATATGCTACCTTAATGATGGTTAACAAGTTTCTATGATCAGAAAATCACGGGCAACAAGAGGGTGTAAGGACGATTGAGAGGGAAACGAAGCAAACAGTGAAAGCTTTTAAAATTATGGTTAAAAAATTTTAACTGTTGTATTTATAAGGTCCCCTACTCGTCCTACTGTAGAGGCGAGTAGGTTTTCTAATCGCTCCCAACCTTACATGAGTAGATGTCTACTCATCTGTTTTTACACACGAGTACGTTTCCTAATCGCATGTTCACAAACGATTATATCTTAGCCCCTTTTAAGTTCCTAATAGTGTCTACCACACACGATTACGGTGTATTTCATACGAGTAGAAATGCTAATCGCCCTTAAAACAAGCAATTAGACTTCCTAATCGTGTGTACTCACTGATTTACCAAAATGCCGCTGATCTTTAAAAATTGATAGTTTTAACCCCTGTGAAGTTAAGATATGGATTTTCATCCAATTTTTCACAAGTGATTCAAATTCCGACTCAGAGAGTTTTCATTTTTCATTCTTCCAACCGCGATACCTGAGTGAAGACGATTTTGACCCGATAAAACACAAGTATCGATTAGTTGACTTTCCGGCTTTTATTTATGAAAGGAGTAAGATTACAATGGATTAGGATTCCAACATCGGTAATCAAGAATGAATAAAGATAAAATCTTTTTGTGATTTTTCAATCTGAGGAACATAAATTAAAATGCAGGAAATCAACTAACTATACACTAGCATATTTTTGTGAGTTTCATTAGTTACAGAATCATATCAGTGCACGGACTAAGCTAGAACCCTTATTTGTTCAGTTTTAGTTCAAATTACCAAAGCATCCTACAACAACTGCCAATATTGTTGTCCACCTAAACATAAAATCAAGTTTTATCGCTAGGCACTTTAGATACGTTAAGGTAATATTAAGACTGGTTAAAGGTGTTCGCCGCACACGTGACACATTCCCGCATCAAGGCATGCACAAAGCTTCTACGTAACCGGTGAATAAGCTATTGTCATCCGTATTTACAAGGAATGGACTCAGTGGTGATCAGGTCTGCATGAACGCTGCAACAAAGAGACCAGTGAGATCCTGACCAGGGTTCAAGTCAAATACCGTTAATTTATTTTTTCGGTACGATGCTTTAGGTATATGATTTGATACCTTAGAGCGAATTCTCTTTGAGAATTAGGGTTTTTGCATTTATGATCTTTTTGCTCTTTAAGGATTTCCAGACGTCTCCTTATCAGAATTTATTCTATTTTTTTTTGTTTTTCTTTTCTTTTTCATAGGAAATGACATAGAGGTGTCTCAGTTTTAGGCTGCAAACTCAAAGTACGTCACATGTGCCACTCCATTTTATTCTTAGAGACGTCCGTTCACCCCGGATGTATAATCTCTTAAAGACCAAAAACCTCGGATTTTGACATTCTATCAAACGAGATTTAGGTTTTGAGACCTTATGCCAATGCGACGTTAATCCACACAGTTCTCAGTTGATATAGATTTATATCACTGTGCCGAACATGGAAATGATTCTGAGCCTACTGACACATCATTGTAGAGGCTGCTTATCGTTTCCAATTCTTTTAAATTTTAAGGATTCAGATAGTCCACTGATGAGTCGATATCATTTTCCCTATTTCACCAAAGAAACTCAATTTTGCTTTTCTCATTTTTTGATTTTCTTATTTTTCTCATGTTTTTGTATTTTTCTGATTTTCTCCCCCTAAAAATCTAGAAATTAGCAAAAAGGAAATATTTTTGGATTTTTCTGATTTTTGAAGAAAAATATTTACAAAAACGATCACCGATGAGGATGTAATCCTGCTTTTCTTTAATGCCATTTAAAATTAGCAGATACTCAAAACGAGGTCTGTCAAAAACTTTGGTGAATAAATCGGCATGTTGGTAATCAGTGTGGATGTTAATCGTATCTATCAGTCTCTTTTCATAACAATCGTGTATGAAATGATACCGAACATACATATGTTTCGCCTTGGAATGATTAACTGAGTCTTAAGCAAGTGCTATAGAGAACTCATTGTCTGGACAACTCGCCCACTCATCATTAGTATAAGCCACACGAGAAGGTGGACTGGTTCCGCCAAGAGTAAGACCGAAAGAGGAAATGCCTGATAATGCGCTTCAAGACATTCGAATGGATATGTGGGGAGAGTGCATATGCATGCAAACCTTCTGAACAACATACGTGATATCTGGGCACGTAAAGGTAAGATACTGGAGTGCGCTAGCTAAGCTGCGGTATAAGGTAGGCTCCTCAAAGGGTGTACCCCCATTAGCACTGAGTTTGACAGAGGTGTCAATGGGGGTTGCTACGGGGTTGCAAGACCGCATACCTGCACGAGGGTTGATATCAGTAGCATAGGATTGCTTTGATAAGAACATGGTGTTGCCAGTCCGGGTGACAGAGATCCTAAGGAAGTAACTTATAGGACCCAGGTCATTCATGGCGAATTTAGATGAGAGTTTCTCCATGAGTTGTTGACGCAACCGGGTGGACGAAGTGACTAGTAAAATATCATCCACGTACAGAAGAAGGTAGGCAATGTCAGCACCCTGCTATAGAGTGAAGATAGAAGCATCAAACCGACATTGACGAAAGCCCAACGTGAGAACATAATCTGTGAACCACTGGTACCACGCCCTGGTGCCTGTTTGAGCCTGTATAAAGATTTGTTGATAGAACACACAAAATTTGGAAAATTTCTGTCATGAAAACCCATGGGTTGGTACATATAATTTGGAAAGTTCCAGTGTAAAAAGGCGCTGGTGATGTCCAGCAGATGAACGCCCCATCCCTGAGAAAGAGCAATGGATAGGATCGTTCGAATAGTCTCCTGGTTGACAACCGGACTAAACATCTCATCATAGTCAACCCCAACCTGTTCTGTTCGGCCATCACGTACCAAATAGGGGTGTAAATGACACGTAGCGGCTCAAGAGCTACCCGGGATCGGCTCGGTAAAAAGCCCGAACGAGCCGAGCATTAAGGAGCTCGAGCTAGAGCCTGAAATATGGCTCGTTTAGTTATCGAGCCCGAGCTCGAGCCCTAGATATTCAAAGCTCGATTGGGCTCGCGAGCCTAAGCGAGCCCAAACATAATTATAAGTTATTTATATATCTTTTATAATTTATAGCTCACATCTCCAAAGCCCAAGTCCTTATTTCATAGGCCTATTTAATAAGACTCGCGAGCCGAGCTTTTGCGATCTCGAGCCGAGCTTTGAGCTCATTTGAGATTGTTCTCAAATCACCTCGAGCCGAGCCGAGCTTGAGCTTTTGATTTTGCTAGCGAGCCGAGCTCGAGCTCAAGATTGTAGACTCGAACCGAGCCGAGCTCGAGCTCGAGCTTCATAAAACAATAACGAGCCGAGCTCGAGCCCCGTCAGGCTCAGGCTCGGCTCGGCTCGTTTACACCCCTAGTACCAAATGCGCCTTGTACCACTCTAATGTTCCGTCCGACCTGAATTTATGTTTAAATAACCACATACTTCTAATCGCATTCATGCCGGGTTGTCTATGAACTAACTCCCAAGTACCGTTTCAAATAAGTGCACTAAACTCTATAAGCATGGCAGTGCGCCATTCCGGTATATTAAGGGCATCAGTTGGGTTCTTGGGTATGGGAATAATGGTCTGGGTCTTGGGGATGGGAATAATAGTCTGAATGGTTGTTTAGGTTTAAAAATAACACTCGTAGAGTGGGTATGGATTGTTCGTTGTGGGGGGTTGGGTGTATGCATAGGCATGGCTGAGGTGGACGTGGGCTCGGGAAAATATGGAGGGTCGGCTTGGGTGACAGGCGGTGGTGGGTGCTGTTGGGCTAGTTGGGTGGTAGTTGGGCCAGGCGTTTGGTGTTGTGGCGTGTGGGTATGTGATTGTCCAGACAGGTTTTGGGAAGGGGAGGAGTGGGCCGTGTTGGGAGTAGGTGGGCCTAAGGATGTGGGAGACGGTATAGGGTCAGAGGCAATGTAGGTGGGCCGATGGAGAGGATTGTTGGTGACATGGGGCCATATGTTTGGTGAAAAGTTATCGGTTAAGAAGTCATAATTGGGTGTGGGGGCGATGGTGTTGGCAAATGGGAAGGTGGTCTCATCAAACGCAACATGGCGGGAAATGATGAGTTGTTTAGATTGCATGTGAAGACACTTATATCCTCGATGGTCGGGAGGATATCCAAGAAAGACACACGGGTGTGAAGGATGGTCTAGTTTATGTATTGTGGTGGAAGGGGTAAGGGGGATAAAATAGGCAACCGAACACCCGTAGGTGGTCGTAGGTGGGAGTTTGATGGTAAAGTAGCTCAGTGGGTGTTTTGTTTTTGGTGATTTTGTTGGACAATATGTTAAGGAGTTAGATGGCGGTTTCTAAGGCATGATGCCAGTAGGTGGTGGGGAGGGAGGCATGGGCTAGGAGAGTTAGGAGTTTGGGAAGTAGCTTGGTCGACCATTGATGGTAACAGAAGGTGATGAGGGATATGGGTACAATATAGTGTTTATAATAAAGTGTATAGAATGAGGGAGATAGTTGATTTGCTAAAAGAAAAAAGAAGGCTGACACATGGGAGGATGTCGACAAGAAAAAAAAAAGAAAAGAATGTGACGGCAGGGGAAGGAAGAAAGAGAGAGGGTAGGGTTTGGTTCGGTGTGGGTATAAATAATACAAAGCATATCCTATATTTTAGGATAGAGATATACATAATAAATAGAGATTACAATCAATTCTAAATATACATATCTAATTGAAACGAACTAGTAGTGTAACATCCGGCCTCTCTCACCACCAATATTGTCCGCTTTGCCCCCGATGGGTTGCCCATCCAGAAGCTCACGGATTTGTTTTTGGTTGCCCCGGTGGAGACTTCCCAGGAGGTCACACATCCTGGTACTGCTCCCACCTGAGCACGCTTAACTGTGGAGTTCTTCTCTCATCCACTAACATTAAGCCCAAAACGCGTTGGTGATTTAAGAGGCTTTGGATTATTTATGAACCAAGGATCTCTCCTGGCCACGGCCGATGTGGGATTTGTCTAGGGTGTCACACTATGGTCCATGTTAATCTTCTCAGAAATCAGTACTGTTACAATCACCCCCCCCCCCCCTTAGGGACTCATCGTCCACGATGAGGTTTGCCCCACCATACCGAACGACACAGGAGTGGCTCTAATACCATTTGTAACATCCGGCCTTTCTCACCACCAATATTGTCCGCTTTGCCCCCGATGGGTTGCCCATCCAGAAGCTCACGGATTTGTTTTTGGCTGCCCCGGTGGAGACTTCGCAGGAGGTCACCCATCCTGGTACTGCTCCCACCTGAGCACGCTTAACTGTGGAGTTCTCCTCTCATCCACTAACATTAAGCCCAAAACGCGTTGGTGATTTAAGAGGCTTTGGATTATTTATGAACCAAGGATCTCTCCTGGCCACAGCCGATGTGGGATTTGCCTAGGGTGTCACACTATGATCCATGTTAATCTTCTCAGAAATCAGTACTGTTACAACTAGTGACCATCAAAAGTGGTAGTAAACATGTAATAAAATTGCGTTTAATAGTCGCGAATACCTAGATTTGTAGTAGTAAAAGTTGAAGTAACTCAATGAAGATGCATAGAGGTTGATGTCAGGAGCATCATTCCATCGACGTACGTAATCTAATTGTAGGAATATAGGAAAGCACACAAGGTTAGTTTTATGTCAACTCCTTAATTGTATAAACCGTCCAATTGTATAATTTAAACACGAATATATCATTTATTTGTATAATAAAATATAGACTCTTGATTCTTTAGTGACGTCGTTCGAATTCGATCTAATTGGTACTTGATAATATGTTGGGTGAATAGCATATGCTTCTAGAAACCAAATTATAGTGGTTAAAAGTGGTAGCAAATGAAGGTGGCATCCGGGAAAGTTGATTGGGTTGCAAAAGTTGGAGGAATCATTTGTGGGCATATTTTCCATGACCAAATGATTTTTAGTACCCCATACATGTCGTCTATACACATATCAGTCATGGGCAAATCATTCCATACTCCTTCCCCAAAGCACAAAAGATCCCTAATTTTAAGTTGACATTCCAAGATTTCAGGTAGGATTTTTTTAAAGTAGTAAATAAGTCGCAAAACATCATTAATTAATTCTAAGCAACGGCTTGGCCCGTTCTCCCGATGGGCCCTATTTAAAAAAAAAAAAAAAACTATTTATTTATATATATGTTTCTTATTAATTAAAATGTTGGTAGTTGAGATGAAAATATCATTTTAATTCTAATGTAGATGTCTCAAGTTTAATTCTTGACTCTTGCATCAAGATATTATTTTTTTAATTTTTTTAAAAAATAAAAAAAATGAATAGAAATTTATGTAAAAAAAAATTATTCATCTTTGCCATTATTTTGTGCCCACTTTTTTATGTCGTTCGGGTGTGAATTTTTTGAAAGTTATCGAGGATAGCCCTGTTTTACAAGGATGCAGATGCTATTACTGTGAATATACTATTTAGTGCCTATTTTTAGTCTCAAAGGACATGACATGGTGGTAAGAAGAATCCCCTCTATTTAAAAGGTGAATGGTACAAAATGCAAGTATAATAGTATTTAGAGTTATGTTAGTTTTATCATTCTAAAAAATTTAGGATATTTGTGTGACTAGTATTTTTTTTTTAATTGACTTTCATTAAACCAACAAAGGCTAACTATTACTTAGACGGAAATAGCAAGCCGAAATCCACAATAAACAAGATTACATCCAATCAAAAGAACATCACCGCTCCCAATCAACTACTCTTCCTTTAAACCTATGTTTATACCACAAAAAAAACCCAATGTCTTAATGTCCGCAATCATCTCCACTACATTCGGTTCCTTACTTAGAATAAATTTTTTCATTCCTCGCCCTCCACATCCGCCACATGAAGATGTTACAAGGAACCCATTTACTCCAACTAAAGCCGAAACGAACGGCACTGGTCACCGTTCCCCTCAACCACTTTTGGACTTCTTCCACAGTGAATCCATCTTCCTTACCATTGCTCCAAACCCAAGCACCTTGTGTATCGTCCATCCGAACCTGTTGTAATAATACCTTCAAGTTATGTTTACTGTTTACCTCTTCCACACTAGCAGGTGACCGACTTCATTCCCAGGAGAAAACCCGAGTAGTCCCCTGTAAACTCAGACGAATAGAAACGAGAACCCATTTATTCTTTTCTAAAGTGAATAAGTTCAAGAATTTATCCTTTAACGACTCCTCGCACAACCGCGTATCTAGCCAAAACCGAATTTGTCCCCCATTACCAATTTTCCCCTATATCATACTATTAAAACCAACACCTTCTACCTTGTATTTGTTCCAAAACGTTAGACAATTTTTCCATACCCCCGTGATAGAGTGATTAACCGGTGCTACACCTCAACTTCAGCTTGAACCGCATATTGAAAGAATCACTCTTCTCCATATCTCTTATTGTTCATTATAAAACCTCCAAAGCCATTTACTAATCAACGCTATATTATTCCACTCTAATTTAGCTATCCCTAAACCTCCACCCGTATAGGTTTTGTAACAACGTCACACGATACCCAACTCATCCTCCTAACATCTTCTAACCCACCCCACAAAAACGTCTAATTAAACCTTCTAATGTGTTAATAATCTTCATAGTCGCCTTGAAAAGTGAAAAGTAATATGTAGGTAAGTTGTCTAGAGCCGATTTGATTAACATCACCATCGATTAGCAGAACATGTAAATTTTTATGTTGATCAGTATATTTCATTTTACATAATTACTTCATAGGACTTACAGCATTCTCATCCTAGTCTCCATTTTCATATATTTAACTCAACTAACAAACATCATTTTCATATCTTTTTCTCTATTGTACTAAAAACAGTTTTTTTCTTGGTTTATCTTAGTTTTACAAACTCACAATAATATATAGATTGATGAATAGTAAATTAACCTTTAAATATAGAGCATCACTAGATATCTTCAAAACCCGCTGCACCGCAACCACCTTCAAAAACTTGATCAGCAACATCTTCATGTTTGAAGAACCGGGAGCTTCGACCAGTCACATCCCGAATGGATATTCTTTGCTACACACTATCTGACCATCTTCTGAAAGTGCACAACTTGATCTACATCTTGGTCTTGGAAGTGGATCTGATTCTGATGCAAAGTGTTCATGCCAGCTTCAAACAAATTCAACAGCGACATCAGATCAAAAACTTGATCACTGCTTCAGAAGTAAGATAGTCATACCAGAAAATAAACTTGTCCGAGAAATCTTGGTCAATCGGCACAAGTGGGATCTTGGTCACGATGTCCGGTGGGGTAATCTTGTGTTTCCAGATAGGCTTCCCAGTGATATGATGAAGTTTTGTTGACTGGTAGCTTTTCGGATACTGTGGAGTCACGTATAACCACCTTGTATTGCTCTCTTTCTCAATCAGGCTCGTGTACATGTCCAACGTGCTGTTTGACTTGATCGGCTTCTATCTAGCAAGATCACGGACATACTAGTATGGAAGGGACTTGATCTTGTATACACTATCACAGTACAGAATGCCTCTTTCAAACATGATACTGATAGCATTAGCTTCAGCCATCTACGTCTAGCTGACAGTACTACCAGACATGAGATTCCATTTCTGGTTGGCTTGGACCGGCTCAGCTTTTCTTCATGAATACCATGCCTCACATACCGTCTAAACTCGTTTCTTCCATTCTTGATTCGTTTTTGGTTCATTCATCGGTTGTGACTTCAACCATTTATCAACCTGTTCAAAATCATATTCAGTTAGCACTGGGATCTCAACACGTATTTCTTCATCCTCTTGGACATATTCAGGGTATTCCTCTTTAGTGATGTCTTCAATTTCAATGTCATCCAATGGTTCATCTTCATTAAACTTTTTTGAGCTGTCAATTGAATAACTTGTTCATATAGAAGCCCGAAAACCCAAGCAACGTGTTCACGAGAGATTTCTGGAGGTATTTCACCTTCCTCTAGATCTATGTATGGTTTGGTAACTGGTTCCCATCATCATCTTTGAAGAACATGTTGTAGAACTGTTGTGTCCATTTAAGTGGCAGTTCCTTCGATGCAACAACTTCCCTTCATTCTCTCAAGTCTTCTCAAGTAGGACCTGGTTGAGTTGAAGACTCAGCCATACCAATCCACTACTCCCATCGTGAGACTTTTTGGCTCGCTTCTCTCGAAACTGTGCTTCAATTGTTTTTTTCTTTCCTGCTCTAGCACCACCATCACTGCCTTCTCTTTATCAGACTCATCATTCCAGGTTTCTTTTTACTATATTCATGATCATCCCATGATTCATCTTCATCCTCATCATCATCATCATCATCACCACTATCATCACCAGTCTCTTATGTTAGTTGAAGTATCTTTCAGCTCTTCTCTTTAGCTTCTTATTCTCAGACTCTACAATAGCAAGACGATTCATAGTGACATTAAGAGAATCCGTTAACCGTTGAATCTCCTGCTCTTTGTTCGTTAACTTGAGCATTGTCGTTTCTAATGTTGTTGATAATATTCTGTTCTCTGACCTTGTTTCATTTATAATGGTCAGGAACTGGCGATCTCTTTGTTCTGAATCAGCTAACCTTCTCTAGTTCTGCATATTCTGAGTAATTTGCATGTGAAACATGCTCACTAGGTTATTAATTTGAGTTCGGAGAGATAGACCAGTAGATATGGTTGGTACAAGTGAGATAGATATCATGAAAGGTGTTTGTTCAGGTTGTTGAGGAATCTAGAATTGTGAGACTTCGATCTTAGCAGTTAGTCTTTGAAATTCTACATTA
This sequence comes from Ambrosia artemisiifolia, assembly GCA_032199755.1. Lineage (NCBI taxonomy): Eukaryota > Viridiplantae > Streptophyta > Magnoliopsida > Asterales > Asteraceae > Ambrosia > Ambrosia artemisiifolia. The sequence continues at coordinate 42,391,333 of CM063521.1, read as the reverse complement.
CCTAAAAGCTGAGTGGATGAAGAAGGCATAGAAGCTGTAAATGAGACGAACTTAGTGAAGATAGCAGTTCTAGTAGTGGCTGGTTGAGAAGCTCATATTGTGGTTGAGGATGAAGTTGTGGTTTCTCAGATGGTTGCTACACTGGTTTTGGTTTTAGATTGATTTGTTATTTCTGGGAGTTTTATTGTCAGCTTGCTTGAAATGTTTGATTGACCTTTTCTTGATTTCTTTGGCAGCTACGACATTTTCGGTTCTTTAGACGATAATCTGGTTTTACGCTTTAGAGGTCTTTCTTCCTCAAGTGCTTCATCTATCTCCTCTTTAGTCACAACAAACTCTGGATCTCTTTGCTTTTTTGTCTCTTTCTCTAGCAACTTGCGTTCTTGTACGGTAGCAACTTCGCGGACGTGCCTTAATCTTTCTTCTTCACCACTTTCTCTACTTAATTTCATACCTTTTCTGAGTTGTTTGATTTCAAGATCTTCGTCCGTATCATCACTATCAGATTCATTTCTCATAGGTTCAGTTGCTTGTACCTCTTGTGGGCTACGAACAACGACTGTAGAAGCTATCCCCTTTCCTCTGTCTTTTCTGGGCATTGATGGTTCAGCTTCAGTTGTTGCTTCCATAGTTGTAGTCGATGTTGATTCACAAGTAACTGCTACAATTGATTTTGGTTCATTATCACCTCCTTTTCCCCCCTTGAGGTTGAACCACTTCAACATCAGAATCACTGCCATCATGTCTCCAATTGTCATTTAACAGTGCTACATAGTCGACATGTGCAATGTGGCCAATCATTCGCTTGGAGGGAGGTTCAACTTTCAACTTATAAGTCTTCATCTTGTTCACGGTAGTGTCAGACATATGGATTAACTTGATATCATCACCATCAACTTTTGGTAACTTTGGAATCTGGGCATTAAAGATCATTTGTAGGAACCTCGGACTCATCAACGACGTCTTCTTCTCTAACTTGACTGTGACAATCTCCTTTAAGTGAAGGAAGATCATCCTAGAAAAGTTGAATGGTTTGTTGAGAATGAGAGCTACCATTGTAGATGAAATCGTTTCTCTTGATGCATGAAAACTACATAACCCTTGCATGAGGACATGAAGTAGATAACGATATTACTTGCATAATTTGTCTTCAACAGCATGGAATTTTGCACTGCGCCTTCATACTCTGGTCTCTGGAATAGCCCTCTAATCAGATCAGCAGAAAACTCGATCAGATCATCTTCATTGTCGTTGAAATGTAAGGCTTCTCTAATTGATTGTTCGATCACTGCGACTTCTCGATTGTTGATTTGACCTATAATCCCAATAGGAGTACGATTGTAGTCGAGGCTAGCCGTTGCCCAAAGTTCTTTTTGATGGCTTTTGTATGGCATGTACTGAGTGGATATAGCATAGTTGATTCTTGAACGCTTTTAAAAATGATAATATCTGTGTAATCGGCTACATTCGGTGTTTCTGGATCCAAGTGAACACATATGTTGTGACTAAGCCCCGGATTCAAGTCCATATCCGCAGTTTCTCATCAAACGTACTTAATAATATTGAAAACGGCTAAATATGACAAAACGACCTAAATCGCCACTTGTTCTGATGACGCAGGCGTATGGACTCCATATGCATGGATGATTCTACACGTAAGTCTTGTTCATACGCCTGAGATACATTTGACAAACCTAAGTCTTGTTTTGAGCCATTCAGGTTCTAAAAATTTGTGTGAAGCAACATATAGCGCCAATTATGAAATCCCAATTTTCAATTTGTGTAAACATTGATATTTTGAATGTGTTTAATTGGGTTTTAGAACTGGTTTTTGAAGAACAATAAAATCGATCAAAACTCGTGATTTTATGGATGAAATCACATGATGTTCAGTTCAAAAGATCCACCCTTCGATGTTTATGATTCGAGAACTAAAAGTTTTCACAAGGAAACACGCAATCGATGGTTCAAAAGTCGGTCAACAGAAGTCAAAGGAAGGGGTTTTGGTTTTAGGTGGGAGAAAGGATGAAAATCAAGTGAGGGTAACTGTTTCCTTTATAGCCCCACCCTTACGTGTGAAAGTTTCACACAGATGGCATATATGGCCCTCCAACTTCCACACGTACGAACAATCAAGCCCTCCTATGCCTTATGTTCACACGTAAGGACATGTAAGCTTTCAAAATTTACATTTTAGTCCCTACATGAGCTCCTTACGTGACCCTTGTAGCCTATACATGTGAGATTTCACACGTATGAGCACTACAACCCTTTGACTTTTCAAAATGACATTTTTATACCCTCAATGAACCTTTCAACAACTTTCAACATTGTTTATTTCTGGTCTCGGAATGGAGGTCCATACATGTGATTGCTTTCACACGTATGAACGAGTTTCAAAATTCCAAAAAATTACCAAACTACCCCTGAACTCTCAAAACCTCATTTAAACACGCGTCTTTCGGATTTCGAAGGCGGGACTTGGTTTTAAGCATGAAAAATGACAGAATTACCCCAAAATGTGAGGATCTTTCATCCATTAACACATTATCCCTATGAAACGCCTAATTAGTGAAACTTTGACTTAATTGTCAGTTTCACCAATGGATGATCAGATACTCACGCACAACTGGAACCAACACTTATCTGGCCAACGTCTGACTTACACTACTGACCTCGAATTAAAAAATATGTCAGTTTTAGCATAAATCCGTTGTTTGACCAGTTTTAAAGTTCAAAAACTTCAGTTAGGTATTTGTTTGACTCCGACGTTTTTGAAAGAGAGATAAAACAATCATTTAAGCACATCCAACATCGGTTCTTCGAAAACAAAGTAGAAATGGAAAAAAATTTTGGATTTTTTGATATTTTTGACGAAAAAGATAAGAAATTCAAACAAAGATAGGGAATGGAATATTTACAAACAATATTTTTACGAGTTTGCCAGGTAGAGAATCATATTAGTTTACATACCAATCATGATAACCATTGTTCAGGTAGTTATAATTCAAATAATCAGTAAATAAACGATTACCAATGTGGTCAATGGTCCCCACGCACACGATAAGGTAAGATTTTTACTTGCGGTCAATGGTCCTCATGCACACGACACATTCCCATATCAAGCATTGCGCAAAGCTTAGTCATAATGTGTGAGCAGGCCATGACCATCCGTTTACAAGACATGAGATTGGTTCAATCTCGGTCAAGGTGGGGGCAGATACCGGAAACGTTTTTTTCAAACTTAGCTTAGAGGGTGTGCATAATCCAAGTCGCTATCCCAGTGTATGTGATACCCTGCAATTTCAGGTTCTCACTTTAACTAAACTCTAGTTACATACCTTGCATTTTACTTAACTAGGGTTTGCTAGATAGGTCACACGTTGCACAGTTATAGGTTAATAACTGCATGAAGTGGTAATTCGATGAATTACCAAACTATTTACATGAGTAGTGAACCCCGGACGTTATCTAAAATTCTAAATTAAAATGCTAAAGGATTTGGTATAGTTAGTCGTCATAGTGTAGTGATTCTATCCTTCCCCTCTTTGCCTTCTACCCCTACCCCCAAAGAGAGAACAAAGAAATTGTTAGAGTTATCATTTCTCTCTAGTACCAATACGTTTGATGTTAAGAAAAGATCTCTTGCAGTAAGGTTGGCTAGAAATAACTATCAAGAACCAAGTAATCCTTTAACTTTGTTTAAGGTCCCCTTTTTTTGAGAAAGGAGAATAGGAACGAAAAAAAACTGAATTCGCGCCGCTAATAATTGCGTTGTTGTGCATGGGCTGTGAGGGCTCTACTCCACATGGATAGTTCAATGTGCTCATCGACGCCTGACCTTGAGATGTGGATAAACAAAATGATTGTGAAGTAATTGTTTGAGACTGATTGCAATTACGTGCTTCTATGATACTCTGTGAAACTATGTGAAAACTGTATGTGATTACGTGAAGTTAAACCGAATACGTTAATAAAAACCATAATGGATGGACCATTAGGATGGTTGGGTTCTTAACACATGGGGTTACACTTGTTACGGTCCAAAATAGCGAAAACATCGAAGGAAACAGTCCATGCAACGAAGCAGGGCACCTGGAGCGAGTCGGGGAGCTGTGAGCGGCCGCTCACAGGCTCCGAGCGGCCGCTCACGGAGACCTGACGAACCTAAACCGCCTTAAACATGTATTTAAGCAACCTTAAGCCTCTTGTATCCCCAAAACTCAAACCCTAATCGCCCCTGCTTCCCTATTTACGAAATATTAACCCCTAAACACCTACTAAGGCGCAAGAACATCTATCGGGAAGCTTCAAGAGCATTCGGTTGATTGTTTTGGAGAGCTTGCGGTATAATCTTCAATCTATTGTGTTTTAATCTTCTTTAATAATAAAACCTTATAACTAAGTTTTTCCAGGTCTGAAACATTTTCAAAAAGATTAAAACTTGATGTTTATAAAGATTGAATGGGTTAAACATGATCCTATACGATTAGTAATATGATAGGTTGCTTGTTGCGCAAGTTTGTGATGTTTTGATCTTTAGGGTTTATGATTTTGCATGTGTTATGATAGGTTCTGATCATGCTAAGTCTTATGAATGTTTTGCGATGATTATTGATTATTGTTGATCAATTGTACGCACACGTGAGTCATTTAAATAAGAGTTTATGCATGATTAAAATCTAGACAGAATGTTTAGGTCAACTTTTAGGGTCTGTTACGTGACTTAACCATGATGGTTTTGATGATTTACTTGCATGGTTGTATTATACCTGGTCTTAGCTTTTCATAATGGGTAAAATCGAGTGATTTGGATGTCGTTTGAATAGCTTTTGGAATTTTCTTTGAATGAAGGTCATATCAGATTTTCGGATTAACTAACCGAGTCAACTTTAAACAATTATAACTTGAGTTTTACAAGGAAATAAATTATGAAATTTGGACAGTAGATTAACATTGAAATAACTTGGCTTTTACAAGTGGACTCATCCCGTTTGGATGAATACACAATTTTTGGGATTTTTTCTACCAAACTAACCTGTTGTGGAAATTTTCTGGACATAGCTGTGTTTTACGAATTTTAATAATTTTTGTTTATGGTTTTAAGACAAAACAAAAATATGGGTTAGCGAATGAATCCCAATGAATACTCAGTAAAAGTTTGGGACTTTAATTCATTCGTTAAGTATTTTAAGTAATTCGTTTTTCACAGTTCACAATCTGTCCTAAAAACGCAGATTGTGTACGGAGTCTTTATGTGACTATTTGGAGTCTTATATGGTATGTAATTGACATTAGCTGGTATGGACACTTGTATGTGATGTATTTGGGATACCAGACTAATAATAATCGCCATGATCACCAACGGGTTCGTAGGGTCTACTTATGCATATAGAAACACTAGGTGTCACTTACACGGTTTTGAACATTTAAACGTCTTGGACAAACGGGTTATATGGTGTATTGGTTATGCACATATACTCACTTAGTGACACTTATAATAGGGAGTCGGTAGCACCTTATTGTTTGGAGTTTGGATAATTTTTCTTGCAACCTAAGGTGAGTTTCACTACCTTTTCTCGAAAGTATGCGTCTCGGGTTTGAGACAACTTTGGTAAACATTTTCTAGTCTAGTTTGGGACTACTCGTGCAACTCAGGTTTTGACTCCTTGTGTGGGTCGGGTTTTGGACTCCTTGTGTGGGTTACGCTTTTATCAGTTTAAAACTTTACTGTCCTATGTGAACTAAACACACTCTATCATTTGAAGTCCTTGCATATTATTGGGTTAATCGCTGTAAGCGAACGGGGTATTAGTTGATAGCGCTATTAGGTTGTGCAGCAACCTCATGCTTGAGGTGCTTGTGTCATGGGCATCAACTTTTGACCACGCTCTAAAGGAGCTGAACTGCTAGTGTTGATAGACACTAGTGCTGAGGCAAAACTTATAACAACTTCTGTATGTTCCCAATAATCAACTGTTTAGTGACAATGAGTGGGCTAGCTACCCCTGACAAGCTTAAAGTAATGACACTTTACTTTAACTTATGGTTTTTTGGCAACTTTACATTTGTTATCCAAACTGTGAACTCACCGACTTTTTGTTGACACACTTTAGCATCCTTTGCAGGTCTCTAGGTACGGAGCACGATTAGGGCATACATCATACTGTGTCTTGGGATATGAACATTTTAATATTTTGAACTTTTAAACTTTGGTTTTGGGCACGTTGTTTTGTGCAAACTTTTTTGAACTGTTTATTTTGTTTACGCTTCCACACTACTTTAAAATGTTTGGTTAAACTATGAAACTGTTTTATCAAAAACGAACTAAATGGTTTGGGTATTTAGAGTCGTTCATGATACTTGTGGCTATGGATCCTGGTTTGTCATGCGCCTCGCGGTAAAACCCCGCAGTGGAAATTTAAGGGTGTGACAGTGTACAATCGCCATAAGATCAGTATTTATTATTTACATCACGTGTAGCTTATTTACAAACCGATCTTAGTGGGCATGTCCAACCTATGTCACTATCCCAGTGAACAGGCACCATAAACTAGGGGTGTTGTGACCGGAAACTGTGTGACTTCAGTTTCCTCTGGTGTTTTGGAGTAATTGGCACACAGAAGTGGAGGAACAACTTTTTAACCCAAACCACTCAAGATCTTTTCAGTTATTTGACTGTCAATTATGTGATCAAGCACATACTTGGAGTTCGAATAACTGTCAAGCTTTTCCTTGATGGCCTCGTAATCACACTATGCCACTACTAATGCCTTTTTGGTTTGTGTTAGATGAGTAATGTAATTGTTAATGGCATATTGTATATTAAAAATTGTTCTTTTCAGCTCACTAACATCCTTTTTCGATAACATTACTATTTCCTTAAACTCTTTTTCTTTTGATTTTAGGGTAGTGTTTACATTAGTGCACGATCGAAGATCACATACCAAGTTGGTATTGTCTTCTTTGATCTATTCAATTTGGGCTAACTCAGCACATTTTGAACACTTAGGACTTTGAGAAGAACTGGCCTGGTTCTCTTGAATATTGGCAAAGGAAAGTGAGAAGATGAACCATCAGTAGAGAAGTATTTGGAATAATCCATATTAGATTCTACCAGATCATGAACCAAACAGAATTTCTGGTTGGTCAAGAGGTCAACTTCAGCTAACAATCTCTGAACATCATCATCCAGCAAATCTACATTACTTTTTGATGACCCGGATTGTTGGCTAGAGGATTCCTCTGAACTCTCATCATCACTTGAACTCGATCTCCTCTGAAGATGATGATTCAACTGCATCTTGATGTACATCCTTGATCCTTAATTATCTCAGCATAACATATAGCAGCTCCTACATTCACCCCACCGTTTCCTCCTAACTACATATTCTAGTCAACCCATTCATCAGCTTGAACTACCATAGCGCGAGCCTGGTTGTTGGATTGTGGTGAGGGTTGTGGCATCGGGTTGGCAACTGGCACAATAGCATGTTCATGGTTTGGAACATGTGCTTCTTGCCGAGGTCTCCGCTAAAACGGATTCTGTTGCCACTGATTATGGTTCGCTCTGAAAGGATACTGATTTCCCTGTTGGGTTGGTTTGTCAAACTCTCTCTTGAATTGTCCACATACTCTATAGTTGAAGCACGTGACTTTCTGTTTGTTGAAGCCATATTTAGTATCCTTGGTTGAATGCCAGTCACTCCGACCTGTTCTCTCCATAAAATCTTTGGCTCTTCTTACCACACTTGTAAAATGCCACTGCTTGTTCATTAACACCATTTCATCCATGTACACCTGATCGTAATCTTCCTTTGTCAGGTTGACATTCCCTATGTTCCCTACCACCAGATCATTATAGGAAGTAATAAAAGCAAATAATAAGGCTACATGTTCTTTTGAAACCTCCAAAGTCACGTTCCCAAAATTATTTATTCATGGTTGTGCCATCATGGTGTTTGAAGAAACATATACTGACTGTTGGGGAGCTAATGTATTTGTGCGAACATAAGTGTTTCCTAGTTGTGATGAAGTTTGGTAGTAGGTAGTAAAAGTCGAGGAAACTGGTGTGTAATGGTAAGCATAGGAATAGTTCATAATGGTATTGGGAAATTGAACTTGAACTGTTTGAGGAGTTTGGTTATAAGAAAATGGGTCATTGGTAACAGACGAAACAAATGTTATTTGAGGTCGAGAGCTAGTTGTGATGACAGAGGTAGCAGGAGTACCGACATAGCATAACTCTGGATTTGAGGTAATGGAATCCTCTTGGCCTTCCTTGACTTCTCTATTTTTCTGTTCAGTATCTTTATCAAGAACTCACCAATCATCAAAGTTTAATTATGCCCCATGTCCTTCATAGCATCCACATAATGCATCTATTGCGGTGGCAGTACATCTGCAAAATGCTCAATTAGTTCAAAAGAAGTATATTTAAGTTCAAACTTACGCAGTTCACTCATAAGATGGTAGTATCGAGACTGCATGTCTCTCAACGACTCTTGTTCATTGTGGCAAAAAGCTTCATACTCCTTCTTCAGTTGGTCCTGCCTGATCTTGAACTTCCGTTCATCTCCTTCACACCGGTTCTTTAACAATGCCCATAGATCTTAAGCATTTTCACACACATCATAATCGTGTAAGATATCTTTCGGTAGTACCTGTGTAAAAATAGAGAACACCTTTCTCTCATTCTTATAGTTCTTATTTTCTTCAAAGTTCCTTTGAGAAATCTCTACTATTAAATACGAGTTCTCGTATAATGTTCTGACCAGAGGATGCACTACCCAATACCATATCTTTGCACCAATTCCCTCAATATGTATCTGAATTATCCCCTTCAAGGATGGATATTCATTAAGATTTTTCATCTTGGGAGCTTTGTTGCTACTTCCCGTTTCGTTGTCACACTTCATCATTTGATGGACGCTATGAAGTTGTCTTGTATCCAAAACCATAGCCCAGGAATTAGCTGATATGGGCGCTTGTTGCTGAGGTAGGGTAGAAAACAGACAACACGGCGTAACATCATTCGCTTGCTGCGGAGGGTTCATTGCATTAGCAAAAATGTATGGATGTGTCATTGGGGTGGGGGTTGATGTTGGATATGTTCTGGACGGATGACTTGGGTTAGATAATTCCATCTCTTGGTGCTTGTAATGAAATCAGATGACCAAACAATGTTTTTGGTGAAAAATGAACAAAGTCAAACATGAAATGGGTCAAAAAATGACTAACACAGGTATCACACATATGGAAGGAGTTTCCACATGTAAGGGATAGGTGTCACATGTATGGAGGTTGTTACAGGCGTATGGGAACAAAATCACGTATGAGTCAGGCATCAAGAGAGTTTGCCATGTGTAAGGGACCTTACGCCTGAAGGAACTAGGCGTAAGAGTCCGTTTCCGGGCATAAGGGACCTGATACAATGAACATGGCTGTGTTTTAACGATTTTTGATGAAATTGAAGGTATGGATGATCCAATGAGCAATTTTTGTTAGGAATTTATGTAGAACACGAATATGATGCCCAAAAACCTTCAAAAACACGAATTCTAATCCAAATATATCAAAAACACCAAGAGCACACACTTAAGTTTTTTTTTCATTTAAAATCCAGATCTGTAAAAATCAAAAGTTGTTTATAATGATCAATAGACACCTTCTATATCATATCTAGATGTTATTCCAACAAAAAAAAAATTAGCAATTCAATATCAAAATCAAAATATTCTTCAAAAACCCATGATGAACAACTTATGAACAACATTTCTCAAAAACCTAGATCTGATGTATTTTGATGCAAACCTAATATGGATAAGATCAACAACAAGTTCTAATGAAGATGACGCAATCAAAACATCAATTCTAATCAGATTTAACCAAAAACCATGTTTATGCTTAAACTGGGTCAAAATAACAAATCAGATTTGTAACTACTCCAATCTAACAACACGCAAGGTATGAGCAAAGCTTTGCTACCACTTGTAGGATCGATACAAGATTTATGATACCGTGCGCGTATGATTGCGTCAAAAGGTGGAATCAATTGACCGATTGTTGTTAGAGATTAGATGTGATTAAGGAAAAGTAATGATATAAAAACACTCATAAACACACTTAAAATTGGGTAACACTTCTTTCAGAGTTCAAAGAAAAAGTTACATAATGAAGGCTAAGGGGTCATATTTATAGGGAAGCTCCCTACACCTGGAGCCTTCCAGGTGTAGGAGCCTTCATACACCTGGTAACGGTTACACAATTACTAAATTACCCATAGGACCCCGTTTTCTACCCGTAAACATCTTGAAAGATCTACAAGAGATCCTAACTACATATGTAAGCTAGGGACATCCCGTAGGGTGCAATAACAGTTTTCTGTCTTTTATTCTCTATTACAGAGGCTCTAATATGGTGAGGTTTAATTGCTTTCTAATTTTTCTTTTAAATTTGTAGAGAAAGTATGATTTGATACTCCAATGTGAAAGTCATCAAGATGTAAATACATCTCGATTTCTGCCTAAACTTCTTAAATATGGATTGTTGCGCCGTTGCCAAGTTCTGCAAATTGTTACATACGTAATGTTTGGCCAAAATAATCAAATATAAGCTTCTTTTCGTAAGACTATGGAACTTTGAAGAAGATGCCATAGTTGGAAAATTCGTTGCGTTCATTCATACTGTTTAATTATGTTCGTTCAACTACTTTTAATTCTCATGATGTAATATTCAATATCATATTACATTTATGGAAAGCTTGGCTAGACACATGTTAAAAGAATTGTGAACATGCGTACGTAACAATATGGAGGGAATTGAAGTTATAGAGAAGCTGTATGATCCAAGATCTTTTTGGGTGTAAGTAGGTCAAACATATTTGTATTTAGTATAAAATGAATTTGAAATGAAACACCATCAGGGGTTGTTCACCTTACTTGGACGGTCGTTAGCTTAAACTAAGTGAACGTCTATATCTTGTTCTAGTGGAGTAGTAGTCATCTAATAATTTGTCAGTAGATGACATCAGCCTTACTTGTTAGATGGACGTTTTGTAACACTTTAAATGACTATTCGTTGATGGTGTGAAATTAGAAAGCATGAAATATGGATACGGCTCATGCCTTTCTCCTATAGACATTAAACTTGAGAGTCACAAGTTTCATATATGAGTGTTACATACTACCTAATTAGGTATTAGGCTGTTAGCAGTTGAAGTTCCAAAAAAATACCTATTGCAAAAAAATAGCAGTTGCTATAATCTGTTGCAAGTATTGCGGTCATGATTGCAAGAAAAATTCTTTAGTTGCTTTACGATTGTTTTGGGAAATGTAAATACTTGGGCCTATGTGGTAAATAAAGTGACACGTCCATTAGTCAGAAAATATAAATATTTAGTTGACGAGCATTTTAGCATTTTACATAAATCAAATAAATAAATCATATCGATTAGTTGAACTAAAGAAATCAGTGAACATAAATAAAACGAAAAACAATAAAAAAGTAGACATTTATAGCATACAACTTTTAACTCGAAGATTATGTATCCTGGTGCTAAGTGTGGATCTAGACCAAAAAATCATAGGTATCTCAATTTTTTTTCGTACATTTAGACAATAATAAAAAAAACATGATAACAAATAAAGTTAAACAAAAACCTAATAGATTGACTTCTTCGTGGTTTTAAAACTTGAAATCGAGCCATTACATCGTCATCTATTACTTAATCAAATGTTTCTTTTCCGACCGCACAAACTATAACATTGCTCAAATAATCATCACCTATTCAATTGCGTAAATCCGTCTTGTCAAGATTCAATTTATAACAAAACATTTTCAATGATTGTGGTTGCAACTAGTAAAACCAACCCTAGCTAAAATGTCCAATACACTAAAGGAAAATAACGATCTTTTCCGATATCCACCATTAAATGATCAAGGTCATATATTCCATTCAATTTGGTAAATCTGTCATTTTCTCTTAAAGTGTGATAAAAGACCTTAAGATCACCAAAAAGGCACCCTCTTTGTTTTGAATTAAATTCATCCGGATACATCTCAGACAATACTTCTTCACCCCCTTCGATTTTTGTGGAAGGGTCAATCTTTTATTTTTCTTTTATAAAACATTAGTGTTATAAAACACCCAAAGATTTGACACAATTGAATCGATCAATAACACACGCTTTATTAGTCAGACCAAACAAAAAGATTACAGAGAAAGAAAATATTACAAAGAAGACGAATTAGAGCTCAATTGATCAAACTATTTATAAGCCCAAATCCCCAAATCTACCAATTAACTAACTGTTAACGAACTTGACCTAATGTTACATATTACACCTTCAGTTAAAGCAATATATTCAGACTTAGTTGTAGACAAGGCTACAACATGCTACAAAGCAGATTTCCAACTTATAAGGCTGCCCTTGACCAGGAATGCATATCCAGTCAATGATCTTCCTTTATCATCATCTTTAGCAAATTCTGAATCTGTGAAACCTTGAATCATAGAATCACACTCTCTTTTACCATCAAAAATCAAACAACGATTCTCAGTACCTTTCAGATACCTGAGAATCCACTTGGCAGCTTCCCAATGTAATTTCCCTGGATTTGATAGATATCTACTTACCAAATTGACTTCAAAACCCAAGTCTGGTATTATACATATCACTAGGTAGATTAGACTTCCAACCAAATTAGAGTAAGGAAATTTTTCCATCAACTTAGCTTCCTCTTCAGTCTTTGGACAATCTTTTAGGGACAATTCTAAATGTTGAGCCAAAGGAATAGTAACTACCTTGCAGTTATTCATATAATAATTCTTCAATATTTTCTTGATATAAGACTTCTGTGACAAGTAAATTTTTCTTTGTTCCCTATCCCTCTCAATTTCCATCTCTAGAATATTTCTAGCATCTCCAAGTTCTTTCATTTCCAACTCACTCATCAACATTTCTTTTGTGAGTTTAATCTGATCTTTATCTTTACAGGCCAACAACATGTCATCTACATATAACAGTAGATACACATACTCCCCTTCTTTGTATTGTTTAAAATACACACAATTATCATAGTTGATTCTCATAAATCCATAGTTTATCATATGCTTGTCAAATCTCAAAAACCACTAAGACTGTTTTAAACCATATAAAGATTTTTGTAACAAACATACCTCATCCTCTTGTCCAGCCACTTCGTATCCCTCAGGCTGATTCATATAAATCTTTTCATCTAAAAATCCATGTAAGAAGGCAGTCTTCACATCCCGCTATTCCAATTCATAAACTTTGTTTGCAGTAATTGACAATATTACCCTTATAGATGTGTGTTTCACAGCAGTCAACATGAGAAAAAGATTTTTGTGTAATCAATGCCTGCTCTTTGTGTGTATCCCTTTGCCACTAGTCTGGTCTTATACCTTGGCTTTTCAACACCTTTGATTCCTTCCTTTAATTTGTACATCCATTTGCATAATACAAGTTTCTATCCCTCAGGCTTGTCAACAAGTACCCAAGTCTGATTTTCATACAAGGGATCATTTCATCATACATTACCTCAATCCACTTGTCTTTGTGAACTGAACTAATAGCTTGACTGTAAGTCAAAGGCTCCCTGGTGTCTTCCATTTCTGCTATATTGAACACAAAAGTAGAAATGTCTTGATCAACTCTTAGTCTGGCAGGTTTAACTATAGTCCTTCTTGGCCTATCTCTTGCCAAACTATAACCTTGTTGTTCCTTTCCTGTTGTAGATGATGAAGAAGCTTCTTGTTTATTAGTCTTATTAACTCCACAATCATCACTTTCCTCCACCTCAATTTGAATATTGTCTTCTTTAGCATCCAGGGAATCTTTTGCATGTGACTTACCTTTTATCACATCTCTCTACATGATGTCTTCCTAAACTTCACAACATCTTTGCTTAATTTAACCCTACCACCATTCCCTTCAATCTTCCATAGTCTATAGCCACTTACACCTTCTAGATAACCCAACATGATGCACCTTTCTGCCCCGCCTCTAATTTCCCTTGACTCACATGAGCATAACACAGACAACCAAACACCTTCAAGTGTTCATAATCAGCTATATCACTTGTTCTTCCTGACCACATTTCCATTGGTGTTTTCAAACCAATGGCAGTTGAAGGGGATCTATTTATAATATAAGTCGAAGTGGACACTATTTTTACCCAAAACATAATTGGTAGCCCAGAACTTAACAATAAACATCTAACCTTGTTAAGAATTGTTCTGTTCATTCTTTCTATAACACCATTTTGCTGTGGTGTTCCAGGAACAGTCAAATGCCTCACAATTCCATGTTGTTTGCAGTACTTATTAAACCAGCTACTGCAAAACTCTAACCCATTGTCTGTCCTAAATTTTTTAATTCTTTTCCGACTCTGGTTTTCTATTAAGGCCTTCCATTCTTTAAATATTTCATAAGCTTCATCTTTATGCCTTATTATGTGAACTCAAAGTCTTCTTGAATAGTCATCCAGTATACTAAGAAAATACTTTTCACCTCCCAAAGAACTAGTCTTAGCTGGCCCCCAAAGATCAACATGAACATAGTCTAGTACTTCCCTAGAACTATGTTTACCAACACCAAACTTTACTCTCTTGGCTTTTCCCATGATACATTGTTCACATGAACTATCATTTTGTTCCATTAAATCTTTGAACAAATTTCCTTTATTCAACTCATTCAACCCTGAACACTTATGTGTCCTAATCTATTATGCCACAGATTGACCATATTACCCTTGTTCTCTTCTACAACCGAAACAAAACCCTCTTCCATGGTTTTCCCATCTTAGACATAAATGTTATTAGTTTGTCCAATTCCAGACAAAACTACCATAGAACCCTTACAACTCTAGCCTTTCTATTCCTCAAATTCACATTATGCCCATTCTTTTCTAATGTCCCAAGAGAAATCAAATTTCTGATTAATTCAGGAATATACCTCACACAAGTCAAGGTGAATGTGACTCCACCTTCTAACTGCAATGTTACATTTCCATATCACCTGATTCTGCATGGCCTCTCATCTCCCAACTTTACAGATCCAAGATCCTCCATCTTCAAGTCATCAAAGAATTCTTTGTTGGGTGTCATGTGAAACGAACACCCAGAGTCCAGAATCCACAGAGCCATTAATTTTCCTCCTCTAACCACCATCAAGATTTCAGCACTTCCAAAACTATCGTGTGATTCATCACGGGAAAACTTCCATGATATCTTGAACATGAACCTTTATTATTTTTCTTTATTTTCTCAGGACAATCTTTCTTTAGATGCTTCTCAAAGTTACAAATATAGTACCTTCTTTTGAATGTGGAATTAGACCATTTTGTAAACTATGACTCCTGATTTCTTTGTTCTGTCCTTCCTCTTACATACAGACTAGTTCCCACATCATCCTGTTTATCATTCTTCTTCTTCAACTCTTTAGAATTGGTTGCAACCAATACTTCATAAATTGACAGAGTATCTCTTCCAAACATTAGTATATCCACAAAATGTTCATAAGGATGTGGAAGACAAGCCAAGAACATTATGGCTTGATCTTCTTCATCGAGATTAATAATAATATTTTCAAGATCCAAGTTCAACTTATTGAATTCATTAATATGATCTTCCAAAGTCTTTCCAGGTGTTAACTGGAATGTACACAATCTCTTTTTCAAGTACAATCTGTTGGCTAAAGGTTTGGTCATATACAAGCTTTCCAACTTAGACCAAATCTTAGCAGCAGATGCCTCTTTTGATACCTCTCGAAGAACACGATCACTAAGACTCAAAATAATTGCACTATGAGCCTTCTCAAGAATATCCTTCTTCACTTTTTCAGAAAATTCTGCTGCTAACCTAGCTTCCCCTGATAATGTATCAACGACTCCCTGATGCACTAACAGTGCCTTCATCTTAACACGCTAAAGACTAAAATCGTTTCGTCCATCTAACTTCTCGATCTCAAACTTCATTGAAACCATCTTGATACCCAATTAACACTTTCAATCTTTGAATCGAGCCAACGAAAAACACCCAAAGAATTGACACAATTGAATCGATCAAGAACATACCCTTTATTAGTCAGACTGGACAAAAAGATTACAAAGAAAGAAAAGATTACAAAGAGGATGAATTAGAGCTCAATCGATTAACCTGTTTATAAGACCTAATCCCCAAATCTACCAGTTAACTAACTAATAACGAACTTGACCAATTGTTACATATTAGCTGTAGGATCGGGGAATGATCAATCAAACAATAATCTGCACGATATGTAAACCGAGAGGTGCGGAATCCCTCTAATCTAACAAAATGATATACGACTCAATAATCACTCAAAAGATTTCATTTTCAACGTTTATCATAATCATTAATATTAGTAATACCGATTACAGACTTGAAATATGATAAACACAGGTTTCCAGATATTCGAACAGAGAGAATTCGGTGCCTTAAGGAAACTGACCAAATGACCAACTATAACTACCACTGCCCAACATCTATACATGGGCCTTGCCCATTCGCATCATCATGTTTGCGAATGGACAGATTACCATACGAATGGCCTATACAGACACTCATTCGCATGACACAAAACCCTCATTCACATGTACGACTATGCGAATGGACTTACAAATTACAAACTATTACATACTAGACGACAAACTATATAACGATCTACCTGAAAGTTACAGAAACACATAAAATGCATCTACACTAGCCCATCATAGTTTCACAATCATGACAACTCCGGAGTAAACTTATTGCACTCACATAACAACTTTGAAACAATTACCAATTGACCCTTGCACTTTATAACAATTAGTTTGGGCTATTTATTAGAATTGGGTTTTCAATTACATGTCGGTTTTTTAAATTTAATTAAATGTGGGCTTTTGAACTAAATGTTTCCTTATTTTTAAAATTAGGTATCCTACCGTCGTGCCTTCGGGCAGTGGGTGGTCGGGTTTTTCCTACATTGGTGGACCTAGTGGACCAAGTGCCCGCTGGGTATGCTGAATTCATCATAAAGGGACTCCCACAGGAGTCAGAGACGACTTTGTTGGCCTTTCAAAAAAAAATATTTGTTTTGACGTATATATCCTATTATTTGTTCATGGGTGTCTTATCTATACTACATTTTAAAGGAGGAAAGATGTATACAAATATAATTTAACATAAAATTTAAGATGACATAGAAAAAGTCTTATGCTTAAAACCCAAATGTCATGTAATTTTTTCCCTTTCTACCCTTCATGTAAAACCTACATGTACACATTCTTTTATCATAACCTACAATTACCATTAATCTATGTCCATAATCTACAATCTATATTATATTATAAAACATTTGAGAAGGTGTGACACCTTAAAAGTTTTAACAGAAAATACGCAGCGGAAATACGGACTAGAAAATTCCTTCCAATAAAGCAACTTGATATACTTAGAAAAACATTCAAAGATATATTTCGGGCGATACGGCGTTCATTCATCCTATTACGTTCCCACAACCTTCTAAATCTTGATTACGTGAATGGACCCACGTACAATCCATGACTTGGCTCGACCTTAACAATTGTGTGCCCAAATGGAAGACTCGTATAACCTGCAGTCACCATACACCCAAAACCGTTAGAAAAGTAAGTGACTTTTATAATACGCAAACAACATAAAAATAACTTCCCACAAAACCAAAAGATCACGGCGAACTCCCTTTGTGAGTGTGGATCCATCTGGTTACAATCTTGGATCCGTTCTCGGAATTAGAACTTCCAACCTTCGAGAGACTAATGTTAACATACCTGGACTTTCATTATCAGTCATATAACAAGACAATTATCAACGTTATGATACATATGCTTGTGCAATCTCCCTGATTGTATCATCATGTCCCATCATTTATTATTACCTACTAGGAACCAATCAAGTAGTTTAGAATCTCACTAACAATCTCTACATAACATCCAAAGTTACATTCTTGTATGTGTGTATATATATATACACACATATATCTACACACACAGAGACACACACACATTCATTTTGATCTCAATTCCTACAATCAAAGGCCTTTGTCTCTTCTTAGATCCTTGCAAGACATACCAATATACAATCACAACAATTTAAAACACCTACGGTTCAATACATACTTGATAATATGTGCTCACCGCATCCTCTTACGTGCCTAAACATATTCTTACGCCCTGTTTTTAACCTACATACGTCCCACGTACAACTATCCATCATTTGGGGTCATTTCGGAGGAAAAACAAGTGGAAGCGTAGCTAGGGGCGCAACCCTACGCCACCCCAGCGCAGCTCAGAGAAACATTATCTTGGGGTGCAGCCTTGCTCCAGATCAGTGCAGCCCTCCTCCAGACCAGCGTAGCCCTGCTCCAAGCCAGCGCAGCCCAGCTCCAACTGCTGCTCAACTCCCTATTTCTTTTCATTTTAAGCCCTGATTCCCATTCCCAACCCCGTATTCGATCCCTACATGTAACAACCCAAAACGGACCCCAAAAATTTTTCGCGTTTTTACTATTATCTTATAATAAATACTTGACCAAAATAAATACTAGCTAAATCGATTATGTGCGGAACTGGAAACCGAACCAAATTATATAAATAATATTATTAGTATACGTTGCAAGACCGAGTTAAAACACGTTAACGAATCCAACCCGCACCCGAGCGGATGGGGTGAGTCACCAAAAGGAGAGGACACTTTTCCTCCTCTCCTTTTGACAACCAACACCCCACCCCTTTATAATAATACCCACACACACACATTTGTGTGTTATCCATACCATACAACATACACATACACTGTATGCTAGAGAGAGTTAGAGAACGAGATAGAAAGGGGCCGGAGGTCTCCACCTCCGGCGATATCTCCGGCGGCCGCACCCTCAACCAAACCCCCACCTCCACCGGTTACTGTTATAGAGAGAGAAAGACAGATCTAAGAAGAAGAAAGAGAGAACACATGAGAGAGAGAGAGGGGAAGAAGGAGGACAGAGGAAGACGACGGCGGCGGAGGGTGGTGGTTCAAAGTAACAGACGGCGGCGCACGGCGGCGATTACATTCTCCAAGCCCATTCAACTGAGGTAAAACTCCCTTTTTACAACCTACCTCTTAAACCAAGATCTGATGGGATATTGTTGGATTATCAGTGGGGTTTCCGATTGGTAGTACGGTGGCAATGACAAGGGTGATAGTTCCGAAAGGGTGGGGGGTTACCAAAGTGGGTCTTGGATGATTATAACAAGCTGTGATAATGGTTCTCAGGAGAGTGTTCGGTTGATAGAGATTATAGATGGGAAGGCTTGTGTTGAAGATTGAGTTGTAACCAGTGAGGTCTAGAAGCAAGTCAATAAGTCGGGTCAACCATGGTCAAAGTAGCAGACGACACAGTCAACAAAAGTCAACCATGGTCAAACTCAGTCAACTGGGTCAACTCTCAGTCAAACTGGTCAACAATAGTCAAACGGGTCAGACCCGGTCAACACGAACCCTAACCCGATACGTGAGGTATACCCGGACCTACTAACTTAATAATTATATTAATTATAAACTACTATTATTTGTAAAAGTATAGTTAATTACATTGCTTCCGCTGTTTGCTTGCGTTGCGTGATGTTTTGGTAACCATCTGTATTCCGACCGGGCCCACCTTGGTCGGGTTGTGACAGTTGGTATCAGAGCAAACAGCTGAAGCAAGTAAGAACCTCATTAGGCTTCAACTGTGAACCCTAGGATCCTAACCTTTAGAAACCACAGAGTTTATTTCGATCTGGAGAAACGAAGCATGACGGGTGAACTGGAGATGCACCAAGGTGATACCGAACGAGTCGACCACGGGTACTGAACACATTAGGATGAGACCTTACCAAGAACCCACGAGTAAACTAGCGGAACGAACCACAAGAAAGTGAGATGTCATGGTTTTAATAAGAATATACTTGGATACCTAAGTGAGGCGGACAAGTGATTATGGTTGCAAACATAATTATGAATCCGCAGGCACAAGGGTACTTCGGGAATATCTTATCAAAGATCATGAGTGTAAGAGTCGAACTAGTACCTTGAATGTAAAACTTGAGTAAAACACATCGGCGTACTACTAATGAATTAGGAATAAACCTTATCTTGAGTGACTTGAGTTTCTAACAATAATATTTTCACTCGACGGATTATATCCGTGAAGCCACTAGGTGATTCTCTGACATTCCTTTAGACCAATTTTGATCAAGCTATCCTTAAGAGATCTTAGTTTACGTGACAAATACCTCAATCACCTACTTTTGACGTATCAAACAAACACTCGACAATACATATGTAGATATGGAACCTTAGTATTGCACTCTTGAAGCTCGAAATCTCTCGATGAAACACCCAAAACTTAGTATGAAACACCTTGGATAAGACTAAACCTCGAAGAAACATCTTGAAGTACATGATTAGACCCCGTGTGTCGTAGTTCTTTCGACCATTTCTCACCAAATTTTTGGAGTTTCCTTCAACATTTTGGCAAAAATCCCTTTATCGAGTCATTTAACCTCGTTTGGAAACCCAGTTCATATCCCATTATAGCACTAAGGCCTTTTGGACACCATGCTTTAGACCTTTCCAATCACACTTGAGTACCAGAATTTCCGCGCTTATTTTTGTTCTCTAGATACTTAAGTTCCGTTCGGATTGTACAACTTCCTAGAACCATATGAAAACGCCAAGAAAACCTTAGATTATCCAATAATCCTCCTTAGAAAGCTCTCTGTTTGTGATGAATCCATTGATTTTGATCAAACAAAAACTATTGCGCGTTCCCAATACTACCAAAATGTTACTAAGTCCTTGCATTTTGATCGTTTTTGTTGATTCAAGTGGTATCTTCAGAAGACATAGCACCCTAATGTAAGGTAAATTGGCGATTATGATCCGGAACATAATCGCGAATTTACAGGTACGTTATGGTGGTGTGGAATTTCACGCAGATTTTCGGAAAAGATTCCAATCCGTTTTTGAAGTATCAAAGGTGTGGTGGGTTGGCTGCGGTACACCCTATATATAAACACCGATGGTACATCAAGAATGGAGCAGGGAATCAATTTAAAAATTTTAAACCCTTCTTCTTGAGAAAGACTTCTGGTAAGTTTCTGGTGTATCAAAAGTGTGGTGGGTTAGCTGCGGTACACCCTATATATAAACACCAATGATACGTCAGGAATGAGACTGGAGGTCTAATCTAGAGTAAACCATAGTTTGTTTTCTAGTTTCAAACAACCAAAAGATTGAAGAATTTACAGGTCCTGTTTCCCTGATTTCCATGTCCGAGCTGTCTAGGTACCCGTTTTCACGATTGTAAGGTAATTGATTTGGTAAACCTCCCCGTATTTGAACACCCTATCTGATGAGCCAATCTCCATACCCTCATTTTTGTAAGTAGGATTCCTAAGTTTTAAAGCTTCCCACCGTTCGTATGACCCGCAAGTTTGTTTTGGAAAACATAGTATGATCCACATAAAAGCCCTCATACACATGGTTCGTTGTGATCTCGTAGTATGTCGTGAGTTTATTTCCCCATTTTCCTGTAGAAGGATCGTTCTGCCTAGCAATGCAACTGTAAGTTCGCACGTATTAGCAATAATCTAGAACCAGATAACCTTGACAACCTGATAAGTATGGTAATTGAACTACGAGTTAACCCCAACCTTAATTTCACGGACGAAATTCTTGTAAGGAGGGGAGAATGTAACAACCCAAAACGGACCCCAAAAATTTTTCGCGTTTTTACTATTATCTTATAATAAATACTTGACCAAAATAAATACTAGCTAAATCGATTATGTGCGGAACTGGAAACCGAACCAAATTATATAAATAATATTATTAGTATACGTTGCGAGACCGAGTTAAAACACGTTAACGAACCCAACCCGCACCCGAGCGGATGGGGTGAGTCACCAAAAGGAGAGGACACTTGTCCTCCTCTCCTTTTGACAACCAACACCCCACCCCTTTATAATAATACCCACACACACATTTGTGTGTTATCCATACCATACAACACACACATACACTGTATGCTAGAGAGAGTTAGAGAACGAGAGAGAAAGGGGCCGGAGGTCTCCACCTCCGGCGATATCTCCGGCGGCCGCACCCTCAACCAAACCCCCACCTCCACCGGTTACTGTTATAGAGAGAGAAAGACAGATCTGAGAAGAAGAAATAGAGAACAGAGGAGAGAGAGAGGGGGGAAGAAAGAGGACAGAGGAAGACGACGGCGACGGAGGGTGGTGGTTCAAAGTAACAGACGGCGGCGCACGGCGGCGATTACATTCTCCAAGCCCATTCAACTGAGGTAAAACTCCCTTTTTACAACCTACCTCTTAAACCAAGATCTGATGGGATATTGTTGGGTTATCAGTGGGGTTTCCGATTGGTAGTACGGTGGCAATGACAAGGGTGATAGTTCCGAAAGGGTGGGGGGTTACCAAAGTGGGTCTTGGATGATTATAACAAGCTGTGATAATGGTTCTCAGGAGAGTGTTCGGTTGATAGAGATTATAGATGGGAAGGCTTGTGTTGAAGATTGAGTTGTAACCAGTGAGGTCTAGAAGCAAGTCAATAAGTCGGGTCAACCATGGTCAAAGTAGCAGACGACACAGTCAACAAAAGTCAACCATGGTCAAACTCAGTCAACTGGGTCAACTCTCAGTCAAACTGGTCAACAATAGTCAACCGGGTCAGACCCGGTCAACACGAACCCTAACCCGATACGTGAGGTATACCCGGACCTACTAACTTAATAATTATATTAATTATAAACTACTATTATTTGTAAAAGTATAGTTAATTACATTGCTTCCGCTGTTTGCTTGCGTTGCGTGATGTTTTGGTAACCATCTGTATTCTGACCGGGCCCACCTTGGTCGGGTTGTGACACTACAATTTCCAAGAGATAACTTTTTTTGTTTTCAAGATTATTTCAAGGAGTCACTTCTCATTGAAGACCCGTTTGTCTTCTTTATATTCAACCAAGCATGGTAACTCTATGATTGACCCATTACTAAGTTTCTTACCTTTGCACCTCTATAAGCTACCTAATATTTCAAGATTCCCATTGTACGTGAACATATAATTCAATATCATAAGTACAAGTTAAGTTTGGGAATCACTTACCTCAAGTCCTCCAAATTCATGCTTGTTTACTTGACTCTTCTTAATCCATTAACTTCCATGCTTGAGTCTATCTTGACATGGTCCACATCCTTTCATGTCATCATGTTTACAACATCATTAGCATACACGATCATTCATATTAACAACCATTCCCAACCAAATATCACATCGACTTTCATTAGTCAATTTCTATTATACATAAAACATAGATTCATAAACACATTTGATCTCACATCATGTAATTCAACTTATTATCATAGATGCCTCATAGTCAAACATAAGATGCATCACATAGTGTTTCTAATCGCACAATCATGTTTGGGAGCCTAACCATGTTATTCTACATTATTGACTTGGCGGAAAGTCAACTTTAAACCATACAAACTTTCTAGTTAGAAACAGATATCCATATTAGTGTACTAGACCATATGAACTTCACCATAAACAACATACTCACATGTTGCGGAACACATACAACCACATGATCACTACGGTTGTCACATACGTTCATACATTTCCTTCCATACTTACTAGTGCTTTCATGATCTCCAATTAGCAACATAGCCTAAGAATATCTCATAAAACTAAATTCCTACATGAATACTCTCTAATACACAATTTTCATTTTAACCCACTTTCAATTACATCTATTATCACATTACTTTCATACTTGTCCAATCTTGCATACAATTTCACAAGTTATTTTCATCGGACATTTCATCAAACACTTGGTGTGCGTACAACATTCTAAGCTAAATGTACAAGTATTTTCATGCCCAATCTCCTAGCTCATGGCATCAAACGCCATGTTCTCTACCTACATCAAATATCGATGATTCAATAATCATTAAACATAACAAACTATCAAAGTCCTTTCAATCTATTTATCACATTTGATCAAGAATGGTCATGGGTAAAAACCCCATTTTTCTTGAAGATGAATCCTAAATCAAAATGCCAATTGAGATCATTAAATCATAATGACACTGGATTTAGTGCATAAAAGAATGAATTCAACAGTCTAATACTTACAATTTACCCAATTTTGGGTTGATTTATCAAAACCCACGAAGAGCTCCTACCACGAAGTTTCATGATATGAAATGGATACTTACTTGATGCTTTGAAGTTGATGAACACTTATCAAATCTCAGATCATTCATGCAATTTTCACTTCCCTCTTTCATTTAGGGTAGAAGCACACACATACACACACACACACACACAAAAACTAACATATTCTCCTGAAGTGTGTGTGTGCGCGTCATGTATAATATCCCACCAAAGAGGTAGATGGTGTTTAGTTTGGTTCTTTACAATTTCAGCCCTTTCAAGTTTAATACCCATCCAACTTTGACTCAAACTTTATTTTATTTCTATTTAACTTGTATATCTAACTAGGTTAGATATTTAGATATTTTACCTCATGCAATAACACGTTAAAACGTACTAATTAATTAAAGTTCGGGTTTTGGGGGCGTTACATAAGGGTATCAACCAAAACTAAGAACTTACCACACTTTATAAAAAAATTGCAATTTTATATAGAATTTTATATTTAACAAAAGTATACAAAAATGTTTCTATAAATACAAATATATACCTATACACGTTAAAAAGATTGTTAGAATCAATAAAAGTCAAACTTTACATGAAAAAGAATTTTGTAATGCCTTTTCTTAAAAAAAAAATAGAGTGCGCATGAATTGGCTCATGAACCCAAACCAAACCGAATCAAACCGAACTCCAAAACCAGTCTTTCAAACAGGCGAAACCGGGGCTGAACCGAACTGAACCGGTTCAATTCCTAAAAAAATTAATCTATGCACGTCTATAAAGCTCTCGGGTTGAGATGTCTTATGTGGAATATTTTCAACTAACCTAACTTCCAATTTCATTTTCCGATGCCACTGATAGAAATTTATGGTGCACTTAATTAGTAGTTGTATTGGATTGCTTTTATCAAGTGTAAAACTTATGGTATGCTTCTTTGCAGGTTGATTACATACGAACCGTTCCAACCTCCTCTTAATGTGGATCTTATAAAGGTCCCTATGATTTCTTCTCCTCGGCAATCTATCCAGATTTGACACTTTCAACATATTGAGTAGAACTATTAGTATAATAATAGTTACTAATGAGTCAAACCGCTACTTTCATTTTTTTTACTGGCATGTATGTAAAATTGCATATGGTATATAGAACGTAGTATGCTATCATATCTCCTTGTAGCCTCTAAAAAAATATCCCACTGCGAAGCACAAGTGCTTACACACACAAACATACACCTTACATATTGATTTTTTAATCATTTTAATGTTTGAATTACGTTTCCGCCCTATATTGTCGACTCCGCCGCAACACGCAGATTCTCTGCTAGTATAAGCATTAACGTGAAAAAAAGATTCATTTAAGGCATGTATATGTTCTGATAATTTATATCTAAGCTGAAAAGCCTAAATTACCACTTAACTTAGGCATAAATAAGCAAAGTCAGTTAACTAAAACAACAGCTTCTCAGCCCAAATTAAGAAAAAAAAAATCAGAAGTGTCAATTCTTGCTTAAACTAAAAGAAACGAAAACTAGAATTTACTCTTCAAAGTATTTACTTTTCATATTTTCTACATAAATTCTATATACGTTAAATTGTTGATAAGTCATTCTCTATTTTTTCTTCATGAAATATCATATCAATCTTATCATTTAAACTAGTTTTTCAGGTGGAAAAAAACTAAAAAGAACAAGATTATATTCGATAGGTTGAATCACATGAGTAATCTTGAAGTTTGCTTTGATTCTTGTTTGTTATTGCTCAAAAACGTCAACCTATGTATAGTAAGAACTATCATTTATACCTTTTTTCCTTTTATCATTTATTATTTTCATGACCAAAGTAATTCCACTCACTCATATCATATTCCAATTTCAACATATTCAATCATCTAGTTTTTAAGCAGCCTCATTATAACTTTCCCTACCCCATCCCCTACCAATTATTGTCCTCCATAATATCTTCATTAAATTCCTCCTCTTCAATTCATAGTTCATATACACTAACCCATCTTCAACTCAATCATATATCAATTATCAAATGGAGTTTGATCATAGTATTTGTAACACAGGACTTGTGTTAGGACTTAGCCTTAGTTCATCTCCATCCATGGCCAATCTCAACACCATAAATTCCAAAAACCACCCTAATTTCGAGTTAACCTTAGGTCTTGCAGGAGTTGGCGGTGATAATATCGGTACTGTTTTGTATCGAGAAGATAGCGCGGTAATCAGCAGTGGAGGTTCATCGTTTTCAAACAAGAGTTCGAAGAGGGATCGCGAGACTGGGAGCGAAGAATCCGTGAGAGTTTCGAATGATAATAACTGTTCAAGGGTGATGAGTGCTACAAGTGTTGATGATGGTGTGGAAGATGATGATGATTGTGCTAATGGTAGGAAGAAACTTAGGCTTACAAAACCACAGTCTGCTCTCCTTGAACAAGCCTTTAAACATCACAGTTCTTTAAATCCTGTATGCATAATCAATCCCTCTCTTTATACACAAAAACAAACACATGCATACAAAACCCTAGAGGTTTTATTATTATTATTATTATTATTATTATTATTATTATTATTATTATTATTATTATTATTATTATTATTATTATTATTATTATTACTATTAGTATTCTTATTATATAATTAACGTTAATATTGCAAGCTAATGATAATTAATGTTGAATATTAATAGAAGCAAAAGCAAGAACTGGCAAGGGAGCTAAAGCTTAGGCCCCGACAAGTTGAAGTTTGGTTTCAAAACAGAAGAGCCAGGTATATATTTATCATACCTACGAAAGTTTATGGAGTATTTGAATATAGAAGTTCTTTAATAGTTTATATAAAACACATATTTTGATTAGTCCAAGAGTTTTTGTAATTTTAGTTCAAAATCCTTTTAGTCTTACTTAAACAAGCTTCCTCAAATTTTAATAGTTTTAATCGCATAGTTTTGATATATATATATACTAGCCGATTACCCCGGGAAGGTCCCGGGGTTGAAAAATTTAATATGATTTAATAAAAATGATAAAAAAAAACTCAAATCACGAAAAGAGTAAATAACTTAAACATAATCAATCTTAGTTAAAAAACATTTATTTAAAAAGTTAAAAAAATAAAAAGCATAAACCATATTAAACATAATAAAGTATTAAAAGGATAACCTTCAACATATAATCATCTTCACGTAAATTAAAATATGTTACAATTTGATTAATGAATAACCTGAACACTTTGTGTTTTTTTCTGTATGAATATAACCCCACAAAAAATAGTCGTTTTTTTTTTCGTTTTTATATAGCACTATGGTACTCATTGGAAAGATAATAAAACGCTCGTTAATTTGGTGTAATTTTTTTATTTAAAAAATCTCGAATATAAAAGATATTTATGTTTAAAAATTATGGGAGGAAGATAAGAGAGAAAAATTTAAATTTGTTTTTAAATTCTTTTTTCCTAAAATAACTCAATTTAATTTTAGTAATTGAGAATTAAGAGATAGAGAGATAAATTTAGAAAAATACTCAAAAACACCAAAAACACTCAATTATTAAGCCACGTGGCACTCTCAATGAGCATATATGCTTTCTTTTATATATATATATATAGATTGCAAATTAAATCTTGATGTTCGTTTACCTGCCATACTCTTGTGTAATTTGTTAGGATTTTAAAATATATAAGTAAAATTATATTACTAGAAAAAATTAATTGATTCTACGTATTAATCTTGATATCATTGCTTAAAAATTGGCAATTTACGATTGAAATTATAAAAATCGCAAAATTGGCAACCAACATATAACCAGTTGCAAAACGGTAGCTAATTTTTCAACTTTTTAGTTTCGATGGAGAAATCATAGAAGATAATTACTCATAATTGTTGTTACAAGTACTGGTTTTGCTAATAATGTATATAGAGACAGGAACTGGGTGGATAAGACTGTTTAGATAGTACATGATCCACAAAAAGTTATTTCTTTCTTTCTCAACTTATTTTAATTATATATGCAATTTGTTTAATTTAAATAGAAAAAAAAAAGATATTGGTCTATGAGGAGTTAATTGGATATATATTAGAAGGTAGTGTGTTCGTATGCATGTTAACTTTTTTTTTTATTTGTTTCCTCGTTGAGTCGTTGTTGATTAATGCAACTTAAAGATTAACGCATATCAATCACTTATTGAGTGAATCTTAGCAACTTTTTATATGAAAATTCTTTATGAGATTATAGAGGTTTGCTAAATTTATATTAGATTAAATTATTTTATATTTATTCAAAGTTTTAAACATATTTTATTGAGGTGTTATCCGTGTTTTTATTGTTTTTATTTGTCTTCATTCTCTTTATAGAAAAAACCTTTTCAATAAAAAGAAAAGTAAGAAGAAACAAGCCATGATGAATGAGGTTGCAACAACAGACCAAAAGATTAACGTGGGCTCTTTTGGTCTCCACTTGATTGTAATATGTAACCACAATTATTCCCAACACTATTCCTACTTTTCAACATACGCCATCAATCATTAACTCTTGAATATATTAAATCAAAATAATTTTGTGCAAGCATACGTAATTTAATTATTAGATATATAGAAATTAAAAAAGTTCTAGTACATGATTATTTTTTTTCTGAATTTAAGGACTAAATTGAAGCAAACTGAAATGAACTTCGAACACTTGAAGAAATATTGCGAAAAATTGACCGATGAGAACCGGAGACTCCAAAAAGAGCTACAAGAACTCAAGGCATTAAATTCGTCTCAACCATTATTCATGCAGTTTCCAGCAGCCACTCTCACCATGTGCCCGTCATGCGAAAGGATCGGAGACACCAAATCCGCCATTGTGAAGAACCCTTTTAATATGGGTACTAAACCACACTTCAATTCCTTCAGCAATCCATCTGCAGCTTGTTAATTAAATAATTTATCAGATTTCTTTTGTGGTTATTGAGTAGTTACATATATGTGTGTTATGAAAAATGAAGAATAGTATTTAAATTGCCAAGGAGTCACCCTACCTTTTTAGAGTCAAGGGGATGGCTTGATTTGATTAGTGCGCCTCCAATGGAGGTGTCTGTGGACTATATGGCGTCCATGTGGATGAGAAAGGGAATAGAGAGAGTACAACTAATCGGAAATTTCGATAAGGAAGAAGGAGAGAAGAAATAGAAAGAAAAGGAGGGAGGATAGAAAAAAAAATGATGAGTTGAGGGGTCAAGATTCACTCATCTTTGTGGATGCTTTTAGTATTGTTAAGTTAATTTAGTTGAAAGTATTGAAGTTTATTTAGACTTTAATCTTCCCTTGTTGTGAGTAAAGACTAACTAATGAAATGAATATGTGATGTATTATTGTGTCTTTCTGTGTCCTACACTTATACGTACGTCATGTGAGTATGATATATCATCTAACAAAATGCATATCATGTTATCTTACAATAAATATGAATATAAATAAATATAATATAAATATTATTATAAGTAAAAAATACGGCCTTATATAGCTTTTTAATAGGCTCCGGATATCTAGACATCTAGGGTTTTTTATCTAGACACCCCCTCCACGGACAGTGGAAGCCTCGACGGCCCGTGAAAGGCCAACCAGACAAAAAAGACGGCCCGTGGTGGCCTCCACATCCCGTGGAGGGTCAACCAGAGAAAAAATGACGGGCCGAGGAGGCCCCCACGACCCGTCCCCTAGCATACAAATGATTACCAATCATTGATAATCATTGGCAATGATTGGGTGATGATTGTTTGGTTTTTTATAAATGTAGTATGGGTGTTTAAGATAGGTTAGAGATGTGAATATAAAAGTTTGGTTTTTTATAAATGTTATTTTTTTATTTGTATAATATGATTTTTTTTTTATATGGATGTGAATGTGAATATAAATATGAACGTTTGGTTTTTTATTAACGCTTATGTTGCTGAACTAAACAAAACTCATGATACGAACAATAAAACAAAATAAAGCACAATATTCAAACATTTACATATACAAAATAAAGCATACTGTTTAAATAAAGAAACAATACTGTTCAAAATAAAACATCCAAATAATCGACAACTAATGACCCGATCCACCCGGCTAACTGGTGGACGCCCCACCTTGCTGACTGGTGGACGCCCCACGCTGAACGGTACGCGGCGGCATACCTAAATGTACTCGCCTCTCATTCTCGATCTCCAACAACCACCGTATATCCATCCGCATCTCCTCCATATCAGCTCGCATCGACCCCATATCACCCCGAATCGACCCCATCAGATCCAGAACCTGTTGAAGTAGCTGGGTCGTGGTATCAGGCAACCTAACAGCGTGATAAACGCGAGCAGCATGCTATCGGGTATCAGGGGCAGCCTCTGGCATCTCTACATCCTCCGATGGATCGCCGTCGCCAACGTGTGGCATCTGAACCTCCTCGGCAAGCCGCCAATCAATATGTACCAGCGGCTATGGTACAAAATGCTCGCCACGCTCGCCAGCTGCACCAAAAGCGCGCTGGAAATATGCTGGTGGATTGCTGCCCGGGACCTTGGCCGCCACCTTCATCTGCTGTATAGTCGTAATATTTAGCGGCCTGAAACGCACAACAATAATAATATTATTAAATGATAATAAATAATAAATAAATAAATAACAATCATACCTGGGCAACATCAGAAGTGGTAATCTTCGGTCCTCAATATGGATCCACAACTCGGCCGGGCAAACACGCAACGCTATGGCGGTGACCAACCCCCCAATCGGAATACCCCCGCTGAATGCCTAAGAGGGTAGCCAGCAACGTACTCAGCAAAGCACTTGTGCAGCGCAACCGGCCTACCCCTAAGGATGCAGTACAAATAGAAAAGGTCGATTTGATTGACCCTTTATTTACACGTACATCGCTCGGAAATAGACCAAGTAATCGAACGGTGTAGGTAACGAATCACAGGGTCCCGGATGTTGCTGGCCCTGCACAGGATAATAATAACATTATAAAATTTTCGGCAGAGTTTCCTCTGTTTTTGTACGAACCAGACATCACAAGTCGTCTAAAAAATCCCAAAACAAATGAATTCGCTCGAACTAAATACTAATAATAACAATAATAATAAACGAACTAAACAACAACAACAACAACAACAATAATAATAATAATAATAATAATAATAATAATAATAATAATAATAATAATAATGAACCTAAAACTTGAAAATAATAATAATACCTCTCGCCCTCCACCGTATACACTAGACCACCGAAAGTGGGCCACCACGCCATCAGCATGTCGTCTGGCAATCTGGTCAAGCCTGCAATGTACATATTCTGGACGAGCTCGTCCTCTCTGTACCACCCTAAACATCTCGTAGCCCCATCGTCCATCGAATAGGTGTAGAGCTCTCCAAACAACCTGAAGCGTATCTCAGGATCATGCTCAGCATCGGGATCCGCACCGACTGGAAGCGGCGTATAGCATAATGTGGAGATGAACTCGATCGTAAGGGGCCGATGCACATCATGGTGGAGGTGAGCAAACATCCGCCCCCAAGGGCTGTCGTCGGGGATCCACTCCGTAAACCTATCGGCCACACCGATCGCCCGAAGTGCAGCCTAGTCAATGCCGCGCGATGGGTGTACAGGATGCGACTCCATCTTCTCCTAGCGGGCGACCTCATAAGCATCGTGGTCGAACCTGTATACCTAGCCGACCATCTCATCCAACGCTAGAGGATCCCCATCTTCAGGCTGGTTAGCACGCCTCCTTTTAGGTGCCATATCTGCATAACAAAACAAAACAAAGATCATTATCACAACAAAAATTTCGGCAGAGTTTCCTCTGTTTTTGTACGAACCAGACAACACAAGTCGTCTAAAAAATCCCAAAACAAACGAATTCGCTTGAACTAAATACCAATAATAATAAACGAACTAAACAACTAAATACCTTTATGTTTAGGAGCACCTATATGCTTAGGCGCGCCTTTACGTTTAGGTGCGCCTTTATGTTTAGGCGCGCCACCACTGCCACACCAACACCACAGCCCCACCACCACCACCTCCCTCACACCACCACTGCCACACCAACACCAACACCACAACCCCACCACCACCTCCCTCACCCCACCACCTCCCTCAAACCACCACTGCCCCACCACCACCTCCCTCACACCACCACTGCCCCACCACCACTGCCCCAGCACCACTACCTCCCTCACACCACCACTGCCCCCACCACCACCACAACCACAGCCCCACCACCACCTCCCTCACACCACCACTGCCCCACCCCCACCACAACCACAACCACAGTCCCACCATCACCTCCGTCACACCACCACAGCCCCACCACCACCACAAAAAACCCTAATAATAATAACAACAACAACAATAATAATAATAATAATAATAATAATAATAATAATAACAATAATAATAACAATAATCATAACAATATGTACATGTTTGTGGACGACGGTGGCCGTGGTCTTGACGGGTGTTAAGTGGAGGAGGAGGAGGAGGGCAGAGAGAGAAAGAGGTGGACGAGAAAGAGAGAGAGATAGGTGGAGGAGGGAGGTGGTTGGTGGAGGAGGGAGGTGCAGGAGGGACGAGAGAGAGAGAGTGAAAGAGGGTAATGAAATTTTTAACCTGTCGTCTGATTTTGGGGGAATTCAGATTTTCACCACGGACCGTGGAGGCCTCAACGGTCCGTGGTTTTTTTTATTTTTTTTTAAATTAATATTTAAAGGAAGCTTCCCTTGGAAGCTTTGTTACATGACGGGCCGTGGAGGCCAAAACGGGCCGTGTTTTTCACTCGTTGTTGGCTGCCCCCCGAGTATCGGTTTGTACTTCAGGAGGTTTATGTTTAGTCATTATCAGATTCAACACCTCCTTCATCTTATGCAACATGCTTTTTTTTCACTTGTGGCAGTTGCGACTTTAGTTGCTCAGTGAATGCATTCATTTCCTGCTGAAAGTCATACTCGAGAGTCTCAGCTGCTTCTGGCATATAGTCAAGTAGTGCTAGAAGACGTCGATATCAGCCAGTGACACTTGTATACCTGATATATATATATATATATATATATATATTAAAAATATATATATGTATTTTCAATCACAACAACAATCAATAATCTACAAAAACGCATAAACAAAATAAAAACGTTTCAGATTTTTATAAAAATTTCGGCAGAGTCTCCTCTGTTTTTGTACGAACCAGACAACACAAGTCGTCTACAAAACGCTTCAAACATTTATAAATTTTACTATTATATCCTAAAAAAATTATAATAAGTCTAAAAAATGATGTTACCTTTTCTATCATACGATTGCAGTTCACAGGCACATGGCAATCCAAAACTCGCCTTAAGTCGGTGATCACAAGACTTGTTTTTTTCAATTAAATACTGTATCTTATTGAGCTCCCCGACCCACATATCGAGCGCTGTGGGAAGGCACGCCAGAGATTGTACGAGACCCAGTGTGAAAAGAAAATATTCTCAACAGCATATGTCTCCGGATTCTGCTGGGTGTAGTAAGTAAATTTCTTTTCAACCCAGATACTCTCGAGTATTTGCATAACAATAACAATAATAATAACAAAATTTAATATTTAACAATAATAATAATATTTAACAATAATAGTAAGTAATAATAATACTTGCATTGTAGTTTTGTCGTCGTACATTCTGTGTTTAATCTTGCTTATGGTATTGTGTATGTCTCGTAGAATGCATACATTATCCGGGTTTTGTTCTCTAATGGCCAAATGTATGTTTGCTGGTTCCAGGCCCTGAAAATAAAGAGTTTCCACCATTTTTTTCTTCAAGTTGTGTCAGTCTCCTAGCAAAAGCGTGACCATCAACATGTTTAAAAGGGTCGTGGTTATGATTCGGGTTACTCACCTCCAACTTCCAACACTCTTTGCGTAGCCTCCCTATTAACTTAAATGGACAGTTAATCTTTTTGCTACCCGAAACCCGTACTGTGGCTGTACTTTTGTGTTCGCCACCACGGTCGCATCTCATCCATAGCCTAATTTTTTTTGCTTTATTTCCCGTGCCTTTTGAAATAGAACGTCCGGTCACTAGGACGTAACTGCTAGCAATGGCTCTATCATAAGCCCATTGTTTCAACTTTTCAACAGAACCGAATACCTGAAAATTTATATAAGAGTCTAGTCTAAATTTATACTAGTCTAAATTATATACCACTGTAAATATATACTAGTTCAATTCAACAAACCCTAAAACATGTAAAGATATACTAGTGTAAATAAATAAACGCACCTGATTGGTTTCATACGAAACATCCGGATTAGGTTCCACTTTTATGTCAACACCTTCAGAAGCATCTTTCTGGTTGTCATCATCTTCCTTAGAGCCATTATCATCTTCCTCGAAGTCCTTAGCACCACTCCCGTGTGAATGGTAGGTCTCGTATGTGTACTGCGGGTAGCTTGGTGGTACGAAAAATGACTCCTCTTCCTCTACATATTCGTGGTTGAGATCGGGCAGCATCTTCCCGTCATTACCATGAAGCCCGGATTTAACCTCCTCTTCACCAACTTGAACCTCGGATTCATACCCTACGCTTTCAGAGACAAAAGACTCGTTCTCAGACAGGTCAACGGTTGAATAGCTATGTAAATATGACATCGTGAGACCGGGAAGTCGAGATGGGCCGAGGGTTTTGGTGGTGGTGATGTTTTAACGTTTGGTTCAAATGATGAAGAAGCTGATCACGTTTTGGTTAAATCTGAAATTTTGATGGGCCGTCGAGGCCTCCACTGGCCGTGGAGGCATTAAATGTCCAAACCTAATACATTTTGACGGGCCGTCGGGGCCCCCACGACCCGTGGTGAAACACCTTTTCAGACCTTTTCAGTCTGAACCCCCTGCTTTTGCAGGGGTTCAGACTGACACCTTGTACCTCGTATTAGGACGGGTCGTGGGGGCCTCCACTGCCCGTCTTTTTTCACTTTTCTGTATAATGACGGAAAGACCCTATGAAGCTTCACTGTTCCCTGGAATTGGCTTTGGGCCTTTCCTGCGCAGCTTAGGTGGAAGGCGAAGAAGGCCTCCTTCCGCGCGGGGGGGGGGGGATCCGAGCCATTAGTGAGATACCACTCTAGAAGAGCTAGAATTCTAACCTTGTGTCAGGACGTACGGGCCAAGGGACAGTCTCAGGTAGACTGTTTCTATGGGGCGTAGGCCTCCCAAAAGGTAACGGGGGCGTGCAAAGGTTTCCTCGGGCCGGACGGAGATTGGCCCTCGAGTGCAAAGGCAGAAGGGAGCTTGACTGCAAGACCCACCCGTCAAGCAGGGACGAAAGTCGGCCTTAGTGATCCGACGGTGCCGAGTGGAAGGGCCGTCGCTCAAATGATAAAAGTTACTCTAGGGATAACAGGCTGATCTTCCCCAAGGTGGAGGCCCCCACGACCCATCATTTTTCACTGATTTGGCCACAACGGGCCGTGGGGGCCTCCACAGTCCGTAGGAGGGGGGGGGATGTCTAGGGTTTTTTTAGGGATGTCTAGATAGCATCACCCTTTTAATATAACCATTGTAAACATTCTTGTACAATATATATACCTAAGAACTGAACTCAAACTATCTTTTTTCATCATTTACAACGGTTACTACTTCGTCTTCCAAAAAATAATTTACTGCCATGACTGGAGGTGTAATTCGGCCTAGTTGTTCACATATGAAAGCGGGTTAGTATGGTTGAAACCTAGAAGCTAAAGGTGAGCAAAGGAAAAAGAGAATGTTGATTCTTAAGGTATTAGTTGAAATATTATTGGTTTATTTGTTTAGCATGTTTGGGATGCATAAACATCTACAGGGGTCAACATTAACCTCCATAAGCTGGGCTCAAAGGTTTGCCAAATGATTAGGTTATCCACAGACAGAGATGTGACCATAAGGTGGCATCGACAACAAAAACCACCCACGAGGAGTTTTCTTTATCATTGTCGTTTATAGATTATTCAAATTTCATGCGTTTGTGATTGGTAGGCTTTTGACTAATTAATATTGAAAAATTGATCAAACTTCTAATTATAATTGTTTGGGTGGTTGTGTATGTGCGTTATAGATTACCGTTCACTTGTGTTTAAAACCTTAATTATGCATCAATTTATCTTGGTGGAATATTGAGTCAAATACGGATTGGTTGAGTTATGAGTTAGTATTTGAGTTAAGTATAGAGTGGTTGTTACGGTTGGTAGTAGTATAGATGTATAGCCATATAGGGATCTTTGTAAGGAGAAATTTTTTTATTATATTTAATTCTCTATATTTTGTAAGTTTCAATCAATAACAATATAGAGAAAAATTTTGTAATTTTCAATCAATTATGATATAGATAAGGAGTCGACCTATAGTTAGGTCAAAAACCAGTTGTCCGTGTTGTGCGATGCAATTATTTCCAACATCTAGCATTAGAGCAAGTAGAAGATCAAGGCTTGTGTGGGGCAACAGCAAGTGATCGAGGAAGCAAAGAGGTACAACAACCAAAGACATAGAAATTAGCAAGGTAGAAGAACTAGATCACCAAATAAGCAGGAAAACATCTTTCACTACTAGAAAACTGAGCAATTGCGACCGCATTTCCGGTCGCAAAACGGTTGCAATTGCCCTTTTGCAACCGTTTTACGACTGGAAATGTAGTCGGAAAAACACTCGACGCAAATGCCCTATTGCGACTAAGTTGCGACCGCTTCTACTTTTTGCGACTAGGATTTCGCGACTGTTAGAATGATCGCAAATATTGCGACCGCTCCACTTTGTTTTGAGACGATCGTGTTGCGACGTTTTTGCGACCGTATAAATTGCGACTGTTTTGTGACTGCTTACATTTTACAAAATTGCGACCGTCATTGCGGTCGCAAAATGTATTTTGTATTATTTTTTTAATATTTTTTAGCCATATGCTATTTTGACCTGTTTAATGTCATATTTTTTAAATTTAAGCATTTATCAAATTTTTACAATTATATAAAACATTCAACTTAAAATATCCAATACCCGAGTTATCATAACAAGATACATATTCAAAATAAAGTATTTATATCCTAAGTCTATGATTAGATTCCTTGAAACCTAACTTTTAAAATTTCTTCAACGTTTGTCATTCTTTCCTTCATAGCCTCTTTCTCCGCCTTATCTTTCTCTTTTTCTATCACCAACCCCGCAATAATTCTGTTCATCCTTTCTTTCTCTTCTTTTTCTTTCACTACATCTTGGATGATCGCGTTCAACTTTTCAATCTAATAAACCAATGCAAAGTGTTAAGATCAAATTTATTAAATTCAAAATGAAACACATCCATTATTAAGTGGGATTCCTCATATGATATATTGTTCCAGTGACATGTTTATTATCTCTGTGATTGCATCCCCTATAAACAACAAGAGTATCCTTCTTACTCCATATTCTTTTGAAGCTGATAGATTACTAGACGGGTTGGGGCCTCGGTTTATTAAATTCAAATTGAAGGCCTTTGATAAGTATGGATTAAAACAACTCATTCATTGTGGTGACTAGCCAGCAGATGTAAAATTTCATGTATCGAAGATAACCCTAAGAAAAAATCAAACAGTTTCAAAAATCCTACAAAAGATGCTTCACACAACCTTAAGCAGTTAAGCATATACTCTCAAGATATTAATAACAGAATATTAATAACCATTTTGTG
The DNA here is from genome assembly GCA_032199755.1 of Ambrosia artemisiifolia. Classification (NCBI taxonomy): domain Eukaryota; kingdom Viridiplantae; phylum Streptophyta; class Magnoliopsida; order Asterales; family Asteraceae; genus Ambrosia; species Ambrosia artemisiifolia. The sequence goes on along the minus strand of CM063521.1, from coordinate 42,353,377 downwards.
GCTTTGACAGTACCTTGGGTGAAGCCTCTTGATCTCTTCTAGATTTTGATGTGGCTTTGACATTACCAAACGTACATACCTGCACAAAAATAATATATATATATATATATATATATATATATATATATATAGGGGGACGGTTATTCTACAAAGTAATGAAAACGTGCGAAGTGTGCGAAGGCTCACTTTGTACATGATAATTACGTAATGACATGTGCTCTTCAAATACAACATAATGACATGTGCTCTTCAAATTACCTCACTCCCATTCAATATTTTAACTTTTGCCAAACGAGCAACCAAACCATATCTTCCAATCCCACCTCTGCTTGGATCAGTTGGGTTCTCAGAACACTTAATATCCTGCACTTTGGGACTATAACATCAATATGTCTGGATTTAATGCTGAAAGCTTAAAGCTACTATAAGCCTTTCTGACTGTGCATAATACACTAATGGATGGCTTAAAGTAAAGGCCCACACTTCTCTTGCCCCTTCATGATAATAAAATACACGTCTTAACTCTTAGCTCTTAACCATTAAGTGAAAGCATGATTTACATTTTAGACAAAATCACCATTTCTTCCAGGCCCACACTACATGTTCTACATGTCTCTCACAATTTTTTGAAGGCACGTGTTCTACATGAAATCAATACTATTCTTAACCGTAAGCTATGCTGGTTAATTTTTAAATATACACTATATTTCAGAAAATTAAGAAATAGTAAGGAAAATGGAAGGTAAAGCATGACATCAGATAAAATAATCTTACCACTAACGCTGGATAAGAGTTTAGTGCATCAATGGAAGCTTGGTCCTCAATTTTATTACCTCCTGAGCAGTGTAAATTATATATTAGTTGACACTATGAGCCAGCTAAACATATGGTGAAAAATTAATTACCAATAAGCAGGCATCGCAAATTTTGGGAAGGCTTATATGGCCCTTCATCTGTAGTGGGGTACTAAATGTGTTATATGTTATTCTTATTCAAATGAAGTTGCTCCAAACTGAATGCATACACCAAATTTTCAGGGATGAACATCAGCATATAAACCATAAACAGTTTAAGGCAAGGAGTGAAAAAAGATTGCTTTATAGTTATCTTCCAAGTTAAAAACCCGCAGAGAGCAAAAGCCTAGTACAAATTTGGATGATGTGGGCTGCGTAAATGAGACATCTTTTAAAAATAAGATTATCTTGCAGACATTAGATGTGGCAATTGTGACCCAGTTACTTAAGAATGTGTCGATCCGGGCCACATTTACACGTCAAGTAATATTTTTAGCTAATACAGGAACAAGGTTAAATGGGTTGAAAGTCGTCCAAAGTCTTTCTAATGCATATTATTAGCACATTACTTAGATTAGATATAAAGTGGAAAAAAGTGTCTGTGGATCAACCCAACTGGACCCATTACCCAACCAGCCGACCTGCCAACATTTCCACCACGATGTAGACATGTAGTAATGGCAAAAAAAATCGTACATTATGGAGAATCCTATAAAACAAGCCGTGGGTATTGGACAGCCATAAATCCCGGCCCCAAACAGCCAAATCCTTAAATACACACACATGCACATAGGCACAAGAGATAATAAAAAAAGAAGTTCGGATAAAGATAAAGATAAGGATATTACAAACCGTAATCTCGCTTATTTTATTTGCCATTAAATGCAGCTCTTCGATGGCTTGCAACGAATCTTTTAGCACCTCAACCTGCAAAGCAAAAAAAAAATCATTGACATGGACCATATCAACAAGTCACAGTCAAGTAAAAAAACTGTAAGGAAGCATTGATCGCCTGAGACCAATTAATCGAAACATTATTTAAGACTAAAAGACGAAGGTTCCTTAGGTGAGAGATTCCCACTATATCATTTGACATTCTATTGTTTGTCAAATTAAGTGCTGTGAGGGCAGGCAACCCACTGCAGGTGGCATCAATGTCCTGCAATACAACACAATTTTACTCAGCTTTAAGCAAATACTTTTTCAGACATGACATGCAGGTATGAAGAAAATAATAGCAGGATTTATCCTTGCTTCCCTATGAGTTAAGCTCAAGCTAAATTTCTTGAACTTTCAGTAACAATTAATAGAAACTTTTGTGTGTTCTATACGGTTAAGCAAAAACCGAAACCGTAAACGAAAGAACCACAAACAGTCACCAAAAATCATTAAAGCAAGTCATAGGTTCGAATGTATTACAATCAAATACTATACAGTAATAACAATCACATCTGTGTAACAATAATAACAATAGTGACTAACACAACAATTAATTGATGGTTCGGATCTGGATATACCTTCACAAACTCTTCGATAGTGGAATGTAGCTTGGATGTTTTTGTTTAGCGTTCGAACAGAGAGCAAGCATCGAACGTAGCTGGAACCAATAACTGATGGTTCATCAGGCTGATACCCTAACATTAAAAAAAAACCTTACATGTATCAATTTAGCAGTTAATAATAATATAACTGATGGTAACTGCAATCATAACTGCACAACACAATCACTAATTGCCCAATAACTAAGCATCTAAATCACACATCTCACAATTCAAACATCTGATCTACCTCAACAATAAGTAATGACATAAAACCACACATAATAATAAACAAATTCAACCACGAGAAACAACGATCTGACAGTATTAACAGCATCAGCATCAACAAACTTGACAAAACCAGTAACGAGCATACAGATCGATATAAAATATTATAAATACATCAAACAAAACAAAACAACAAATAATTACAATATGTCAACAGATAAGTGAATAATAATAAAAAAAAACTAAGATAAAATAGCTAAATAATCACTAACTGCAATCCCAATAACTGATGGTTCATCAGACAAATAAAACCTAACATCGATCGTTAATAATATATATAAAAAAAGAGGGAGGAAGAGAGAGAGAGAGAACCGGAATTGAGGAATTGACGATGCGATTGAAGGTCGAAGGCGATGAAGGGTTTTATGGCGATTGAAGGTCGAAGGCGATTGAAGAGTTCAGGCGATTGAAGGGTTCAGGCAATTGAAGGGTTTTGATAAGGTGAACGATGATAAGGCTGTTAATCCTTTTTTTTTTTAGTTTTTAGGTGAATGGTGAAGGCTAAGGTTTTATTCTATATTTTTTTTGAGAAATTACAAAATTACCCTTACTTTTTAATTATTATTGCGACCGTTTTGACGGTCGCAAATTGCGCGGTCAGAACGCGGTCACAAATCCCACAATAATGATCGTACTTTTACGTTTTTCGACTGTTTTGCGACCGAAAGTAATCGGTCGCATCATTTGCAATCGTTTTATGACCGTTTTGTGGTCAATCGCAAATGTTGCTACCGGTAATAGATCGGTCGGAAAAAGATTGTTAATTTTGCGACCGCTTTTTACGGTCGCAAGTTTTGGTTGCAATTGCTTATTTTTCTAGTAGTGTTTGTGTTTGTAATAAGATCTAGTGTGAGTGGATCAAAAAGACGTTTGAGAGAAGACACCATTTGTGTTAAGGTAAATAAAGCAAAATCTGTTGAGTTTAGAAGACCATGAAGTTGAGTCAATGAAAGTCAAAGTACTAAAATAGCCAAAAGTCTGAAGTGTTAAGTTTCTGCTTCGATTGAATAAAGCCAAGAACCTGAGGGGCTAGTCTTGACAACTTTAAACTTAGTTTGTTATATGACAGTTAATCAGATTAGGGCTATATGTGTTCGACTTTTAGATCTGATTAGGGTAATCTATTGTAATCAATTTCTTTTCAATTCCTTTTCTGTAATCATTCGTTGATCATTAATAAAGACAATTGTTGGCTGTTTGCGATTTCGATTGTGTATTCTCTGTTCATATTTCTTAACAATTCGTATCAGAGCCTCGTTGGCTCATATCAGAAAAGAAGAAGAGATCAAGAACTGTAATTGGTGAGAAAAGGAAGAAGATGGTCTACGAAGTTCGAGTTAGAGAAATTTGATGGCAAAAACGACTTTAGTCCATGGAGGGTAAAGATGAAGGCTCTTCTTGTACATCAAGGGATCATTGATGCCTTAAGAGGCGAAGCTAATCTTCCTGGTGGGTTAACTGACAAGGAGAAGAAAGATATCTTGGAGAAAGCCCATAGTGCAATCATTCTGAGTCTTGGAGACAGAGTACTCAGGGAAGTTTCGAAAAAAACTTCAGCAGTAGGAGTGTGGGCTAAATTAGAGACTCGAAACATTTCACATGGCATTAGAGAAGTCATCGGAAGATCACACAGACGAATTCAGTAAGTTGTTTCTTGATTTGGAAAACATTGAAGTTGAATTAGATGAAGAAGACCAGTCTATTATCCTTATCACTTCTTTACCATCAAGTTATGAACATTTGTTGATACCTTGATGTATGGAAGGGATACATTAACCATGGAAGAAGTCTTGGCAGCACTTAATTCCAAAGAATTGAAAAAGAAAACAGATTCTAAGGAAGAAGGTGGAGAGGGCCTATTTGTTTGAGGAAGATCGGATCACAGGGGTGATCATAGGTTTGATCAGAAGAACTTCAAAAACAAGAGTCAATCAAGAGGGAAATCAAAGTTTAAACGAAGATGTTTTATGTTTAATTCTGAAAGTCACTTTAAAAAAGATTGTCCTGAGTGGAAAAGAAGGAAGAATGATGCCAGTAGTTCAAAAGGTTATAATAAAGGTCATGCTCATCAAGAAGATTCATCAGGTGGGTATGAGAGTGCTGGTGTTCTTGTGGTAACATGTGGGGATATTGTGAGCAGATGGGTGATGGACTCTGGTGGATCATTCCACATGACACCAGTGAAAGAATATTTCAAGTCATTCAAGAAAGGTAACTTTGGAACAGTGAAATTGGGAGATAATAGACCATGCAAGATTCAAGGTATGGGGACTATCACTTTCAAGTTACAGAATAATATTGAAGTTGATATAGAAAATGTGAGGTATGTTCCTGAACTTCAAAGAAGTATTTTGTCTTTATGGATATTTGAAAGGGCAGGGTATGTGGTGAGTTTGAAAGATGGTAAAGCAAAAGTAATAAAGGGTTCAATGGTTATGTTATCTGGTGGTAGACAAGAAAATAATATTTACTTGTTAGATGGCAAAGTTGAAAATAGTTGTATTAATGTTGCTTCTAAAGAAGGAGATAAAGAAGCCCTTTGTGGCACAAAAGGTTAGGTCACATCAGTAAACAAGGACTTGTTGAGTTGTCTAAACAACAAGTTCTTGGTGAACTGAAAAATTGTGACATTAGTTTTTGTGAACATTGTTTAATGGGAAAACAAAAGAGGGTCAAATTCAATAAAGGGAAACATTGGACCAAAGGAGTGTTGGATTATATAGACTCGGATCTTTGGGGCCAGCAAAGATTGAGTCACTTGGTGGGGCCAGATATTTCTTATCTATGGTAGATGACTACTCTTGAAGAGTTTGGGTATATGTCTTAAAACATAAGAATGAAGCTTTTAAAAAATTTAGAGAATGGAAGGTTTGTATTGAAAATCAGTCAAACAAGAAGATCAAGAAACTGAGAACAGATAATGGTCATGAATTCTGCAACTATGAGTTTGATCAATAGTGTATAGAACATGGTATTGGAAGGCATTTAACCATACCAGGAACACCTTAGCATAATGGCTTGGCAGAAAGAATGAATAGGACTTTACCTAGAAGAGTAAGGTGTATGTTGTTTGGGTCTGGAATGCGTAAGAAGTTTTGGGCAGAGGCAGTGATAACAGCAGCCTATTTGATTAATAGAAGTCTTTCCTCAGCCATTAAGATGAAAACCCCTATGGAGATATGGACATGACAAAGCCAGATTATGAAGAATTGAAGGCGTTTGGTTCTTTGGCTTATGCTCACATAAGTCAAGGAAAGATGGAATCCAGGACAATAAGATGTGTTTTTCTGAGATATACTGAAAGAGTTAAAGGTTCAAGGTTGTGGAGGCTAGATGAAGGGAAAGTGTTCAACAGCAGAAATGTTGAATGGAGAGAAGATGTTGTTTACAAGCAACTAATAGGCTCAAAGGGTGGTCAAGTTCCAGTTGAAAATGAAAAGGAAGGTGTGCAAACTGAGGTGGAGCCTATAACAGGTGAAGGGGTCTCTTATAGTCCAAATGGTGATTCTGGACAGGGCATAAATTCCGCTTACAATTTAGCAAGACACAGACCAAGAAGAGAAAATATTCAGAAGCCTTTGAGATTTAGAAATGATGATGACCTCTTAGCAATTGTGTTCTTGGCTGCAGAACATGAGAGTGTGTTTGAACCATTGACTTATCAAGAGGCAATAAGTTCAAGTGAGAGTGAAAAATGGCAAGGAGCTATGGAAGATGAGATGACATCATTGCATGCTAATGGGACATGGGATCTGGTAGACAAACCAGAAAGTCAAAAGCTAGTTCAATATAAATGGATATATAAGGTGAAAGAAGGTGTATCACAAGATGAAACCCCTAGATACAAAGCATGACTAGTAGCTAAGGGGTTCACACAGAAAGCAGGAGTGGATTACACTGAGATCTTCTCACCTGTGGTCAAACACACTTCCATAAGGGTAATTTTGTCTTTAACTGCTGCTTTAGATCAAGAACTTGAACAACTGGATGTAAAGACAACATTTTTACATGGAAACCTAGATGAGAAAATTTATATGTGTCAACCTTTGGGGTTTGAAGTCAAAGGACATGAAGATAAGGTTTGTCTTTTGAAGAAATCATTGTATAGGCTCAAAGAGTCACCCAAGCAACGGTATAAAAGGTTTGATGATTATATGGTGTCTCACAAGTTTGAAAGAAGTTCCTTTGACAGTTGTGTATACTTCAGAGAGTATGAGGCAGGTAAGTTTGTTTATCTACTCTTGTATGTCGATGATATGTTACTAGCCTGTGAAAGTAAGGAAGTGATAAAAGAGACAAAAGAATTGCTCAAGATTGAGTTTGACATGAAAGAACTAGGTGAGCCTAAGAAGATATTGGGAATGGAGATAAAAAGGATACAAAAAAAAATTCTCAAGTTAACTCAAGAAAAGTATGCTGATAAGATCATTCAAAGTTATGGAATGACAAAGGGCAAAACTGTCAAAACCCCATTGGTAGGTCATTTCAAGCTTTCCAGTGAAAATTGTCCAAAAACAGAGGTGGAGAAGTCTTATATGGAAAAGTTCCCTTATGCACAAGTAGTTAGTTGTCTTATGTACATCATGGTGTGTACAAGGCTTGACTTGGCATATGATGTGTGTTTGGTAAGCAGGTATCTATCAAATCTAGTAATGGGTAATTGGGAAGCTGTAAAGTGGGTCCTTAGGTACTTGAAAGGCACTAAAGATGTTGGTTTGGTGTTTGGTGATAAAGGGTTTGGGAGGGGTAAAATGGTAATTGGATATCTGGACTCTGACTATGCAAAGGATCTGGATAGGGGCAGATCAATTACTGGGTATGCGTTCATGGTACTTGGTAATGTTGTGAGTTGGAAAGCTCAGTTGCAGCCTGTGGTAGCATTGTCATCAACTAAGGCAGAATCTGTTGCACTTACAGAAGTTGTTAAAGAAGCTTTAGGGTTGAAAGGACTGGTTAGTGAATTGGGTGTTCAATTACAAGATACAGAAGTTTATTGCGATAACCAAGAATAATATGTTTCATGATTGTACAAAGCACATTAAAGTGAAGTTGCATTTTATTAGAGATGTGGTAAATACAAGGGAAGTCAAAGTTATTAAAGTCAAAACTGAAGAGAATGCAGCTGACATGTAAACAAAGGTGCTTCCTGGTCCAAAGATGGAATTTTGTTTGGAATCTTTGGGATTTGGATAAGTTTGAAGTGATTGAACTCAGAATCATGATCTCTAAGGTGGAGAATTGTTGTGTTTAGAAGACCATGATGCTGAGTCAATGAAAGTCAAAGTACTAAAACAGCCAAAAGTCTAAAGTGTTAAGTTTCTGCTTCAATTGAATAAAGCCAAGAACCTAAGGGACTAGTCTTGACAACTTTAAACTTAGTTTGTTATATGACAGTTAATCGGATTAGGGCTATATATGTTCGTCTTTTAGCTCTGATTAGGGTCATCTTTTGTAATCAATTTCTTTTCAATTCCTTTTCTGTAATCATTCATGGATCATTAATAAAGACAATCGGTGGCTGTTTAATTTCAATTATGTATTCTCTATTCGTATTTCTTAACGAGATCAGATCTGTATGAACCGACCAAGTGAAGAGACAAGTCATGTGTTGAGGCTGCTGAGTAGAATGGTACCCATGTCATCTGAAGCAAGAAATCCTTTAGCTTGTAGAAAGCAAAACCTATGTTGTTTAATTTAATCTATGTGAATCAAATAAAAGTTGACATGAGAAAGTTGAAGAGGACATGCATCAAACAAATAGACCTATGCGGTGAACATAATGAAAGGAGCTGGAATCACAGTGGAGAGCTGAAAAAACCTTAGTGGTCGAAATGATAAAATCCGTGCGACTATTTGAAGGTGAAAAGTGAAGAAAACAAAGGAAAGGGAGAAGCTAGTAGGTTCACGGTACAAGTTGTGGTGCACGTAAAGTCAGAGGTGGTTGTTGGTTGGATTTGTTATAAACTGATAGAGCTATGGAGAAGGATTAGGTGACGTTTCTGATGGTAGCTCAAAGTGTAAGGGGCAAACCAAGATTGAGTATAAAACAAGAGGCAAATTAGCAAATAGCGAGTTGGATAGGCCTACATGAAATATATGTGAAGAACCTTGACTTTTTGATTCTTATTATTAAGTGCAAGAAGTCAAGCTTTGTTAATGGGTTAACGGATTAAAGATAAGTGTTACATGGAATCCAAGACATTGTAGGAACACATTAGGATTAAGTGGGAAAATGAAAGTGTTAATCCTATTTGTTCACATATGAACTATATTAGTAAGGACTAAATCGAGAAGTTGAAGGTGAATGAGTCGGATTAAATAAAAAGGAGATGGTATGTTCTCAATATAGTCATCTTGGTAGGAACTGGGAGATTAAGTCGAATAAGGATATGCTGAAGTATTTTAGGAGTTTGTATTGGCTACATCTACTCCCACCCTCCACGTGTGACCAAACCGTCGCGCTTTAGCCAAAGGGCGGCGCTTTGGTGTTGGGTGGTTAGGGTTGGGTTGTTTTGGGGTGGGTTTTTTTTTGTGTGTGTGTGTTTTTTTTGTATGATTTTTTTGATAAAAAAAAATAATTGTTTTTTAATTTTATTTTGTAAGGTTTTTTTGCATAAAAAATATAAAGGTGATAACACAGTTTATAAATTTTAACCGATTTTATTGTTCATTTGTTATTTGTTAGTCCATTTATTACTTTAACATTTTATAAACATTCGAAACAACTGAATCATTGATTAAGCATTATAATGCCGTAAGTTAACCACACGAATCATAGGTGGAATTAACTAGAAAAAACTAGTATTAATTTATGGTTCATCCGTCAAAGGGATCGTCACAAACCCCCTTGCAACTCTCTCTCTCTCTCTCTCTCTCTTTCTCTCTCTCTCTCTCTCAATTTGCAGGAATCAAAACTGGGAACATATGTAAGCATTCGAAAGAAACTAGCATTAACATTTTATAAATATCCGGAACAATATTTCAAAACAAATTATACACATAAAAATAAACATCGTATAAACAAAAGATCAACTACATAAATATATAATAATAAATTTGGACAAACAAAACATAAACACGACAAAAAGTCTACTACAAACTAACACCCATACATAATCAGTCCTCATGAGGCAATTCCTGTGGCGGTGGTAGCTGTGGTACTTGTATCTCCGGCAACTGAAGCTGTTGTGTGATCGCCTGTATCGGTTGAAACATCCAGCCCTGAATCGCCTCATAAGCTGTAAGCGGCGATCAAACTCCCAGACCACCAACCGAGTAGCAGGAGGCAATTCTTCATACATATGACGTGGATACTACTACTGCAGCAACGTCGACGGGTACGGAGAGGCAGGGCGGTCATCGCCATCATGGGGCTCCTTCTCGGCCTGCTGCTAAGGCTCCTGTTGTGGCTGCACCTGGGCTGCTGCTAGGCCTACAGCTGTAAGTGAGCAAACGCAGATACCCCGAGCTCTAGCTGAAGAAAAACCGATATATCCTCTGGCGCTGGAAACGACACCTGGACATAAGGACGACGGGAACCGCGAGTCCGAAGACTAAGACCCAACCCACTCCCCACCCCCGGAAACTTACGCAAAATCCTCATGGCTTGCGCATTGGCCGCAGCCAATGAGGTCGATGGGATAACCGCGGACACTAAAGGGTCATCCTCAGGAATGATGCCCAGTAACCGGGCAATCGACGTCACGTACACACCACTGTAAAGGGAGCCACTGGCCTGACGATAATGTGCAGTGCTAAACTGCACCAATGTGTGAGCTAACGCGCACGACCTGTCCATAAGTAAACAATATAAAAAGAAATTGTCAGTGGTGTTAACCTTATCGCGGATCTTTCCGCGCGGAGCGATGGACATGGCTATCATACGATGCTGGTATATGTACAGTGGGTCCTTGATGTGGCTGGCCTTTGCATGGGAATTCCCGAAGTGGGACCTAGCTATGAGCATCTAGAAGCTAACGAGGGTCTGTCTGTCTCAGCTCCTCGATCCCCTCTGTGTATGGATCTCTGGCTGCAGATACAATCTGGTGCGTATCGCGAACATCTGCAAAAAAAAATAAGTTTTTAAAAATTAAATTTTTAATAAGTTTAAATGTTTGCAAATATTAATGAAATGACGTGTAATGGAAATAACTAACCTCGGTGCGCATAGGAAACGATTATCCGGCCAACCAAAAAGTTATATCGCGGAACAGACTATCCGCATCCTCCACATAACCCTCGGGGCGCTCGTGATGGTTAAATGAGGAGATAAACTCGATTGTCAACTCCTGATAAGAATCCTCCTCGGCGATCTGATATAAACGACCCCACATAGTCTCTAAACCAATAATACCTCTGGCCCTCTTGACCTCGCCGACTGACTCTAAGAAATCCTAGTTAGCATGAGCATGTGCGCCGATCTGTATAGTGCGCAGCTTGGCGCACTTCGTGTGCGCCTCCGAATCTGCTGAGAAAGTGAAGTAGGGGTGGTCATGTAACGGATCAATCGGAGTCCCCTGCCCCCGCCGTCACAGCATCTATATCCATCTGGTCCTTGATCTAGACCCTCGAAATCCATATCGAAATTCAAATCTATATGGTCGGTCATCTATATTCAAATTTTAAAAGTTAACAAGTTTATTATCAACTTTTTAAATAATAAAATAACTTTATTATTAACTTTTTAAATAATAAATAATAAAATAAGCTTATTATTAATTTTTAAATGATAAATTTAAAAATAAGTTTATTAAATTAAATTCTTTATTAGTTTATTATTAATAATTTATTAAATAAAAAAAGACAAAACAATACGCTTTGGCCTAAGCGCAGTGCTTTGCCTAGGTCATCATCTCCACAGCTAACGTCTCCCACCATTTACCACCCGAATACCACCATCATACCACCTAATACTATGAAAAACGATAAAAGTACCAAAGAAATCATACATGTAATTGAACGAATGGTGAAAATCTGGATCTCTAGTGGTGTGTGTGTGTATGTTTTTAGTGTGTGTGTTTTGTTTTAAACCAAAACGTACTAGATGAAGTGGTCTCTTTGGTTTAAAATGTCCGGCCAAAGAACCACGCTTTGGCCAAAGCATGGTGCTTAGGACCCCTAAACTAGCAATTGTGACCTAAGCTAGGTGCTTTGGCCTTTTTTTAATTACTTGTTTTAATTGATTTAAAATGGTTCTAATGAATTTTTAATGGTTTTAATTCATTTTTAAGTGTTTTAAATTGTTTTCAATAAAAAACTTGTTTTGAGCGATTTGGTTCGTTAATTGCTCGTTGGTACTTTTCAGAAGAAACATCTAAGTATGAACAAATTTCATAAATCAACGTACATGATACATGAACTATACAATCAATGTCATTTATATCAAAATACAAATTTTGCATCTTTAATCTATATGGTGGACTTTTCGACTCTGTTTAACCCGTTTTGGATCGTTTAATTGTTCGTCGGTAGTTTCTAGAAGAAACGTCCGAGTATGTACAACTTTCTTAAATCAATGTACGTGATAAATAAACTATACAATAGTACCATTTTTTTATCAAAATACAATTTGTGCATCTTTAATCAATATCATGGACTTTCGGACTCGGTTTGACGCGTTTTGGGTGTTTAATTACTCGTTGGTAGTTTCCAGAAGAAGCATCTGAGTATGAACAAATTTTATCGAAATACAAATTTAACATATCTAATCTATATCAAAATAGTTTTCTTTTAATAAATCGGTTCATCATTGTATTTCGGTGTATTCGAAAAAAGTTTTATTTAATAAATCGCTTGATCGTTGTAAATAAACAACACAAACATAAATAGTTGAAACTGATTGTTACATAAATAACTGAAACTGACTTTTATTTAGTAAATCGTCTGGTACAAGGATCACATGAAACACACTAAAAGTAACAAAAGTAATCAACCCGAATAACTAAGACCAGCTTCCTATTTATAACACATAGGAGGCGGTTCTACATAGTGGGCCCTAACTAAGTTAAAAAGGACGAGCCACACTGCATCAGCTAAAATGCGTGCTACGTCCATCAGTTGTTACAACAAAAATACCGATGTCTATAGCGACCATTATGTAATCAACTTCGTCACCTGCCTAGTAAGCAACTCATGAGCGAAGAAATTTTCAAGAATACCGTCATAGTCACCATCAAGAGACAAAGGCTTTCTATTTGCATCCCGTTTTCTCCTAAATATGGAAAGTGTTTCTGAGTCATTTGCAACATCTGGTGGGTAAAATTTGTATATTGTTGGTGAAGTTGTAATTGTAAAACTATAACGAACGATATAAATATCAAACGTATGAAATGAGACTATATACATAATTTGCATGCTTCAAGGCACCGCGCTTTGGCCAAAGCACGGTGCTTAGGGTTCACGGGTTTGTCTAGATCAGACAACCTCATACCATTGGTACTTCAAAGCGCCACGCCTTGGCCAAAGCGTGGTGCTTAAGACTTCTTCTTTTTTAGCTTCAGAAAAAATAGTCAACCTAGTACAATTATTAGCCTTGGCCATAGCGTGGTGTTTCGGGGGGCGGGTGAAAATAATTGGGGGGGGGGGGGGGTTCAATTATAACGACCCTTTGTATTTGAGTTAAATAAAGATTTCTTGTTAAGCAAGGTTAAAGCATTCACATTTGGTTCTCCATTGATTTGTGACTAAAATCTCTATATTTATAAGTCGTTATGAATGGTTGTGGGTTTAGGAGAGATAAAAGGTTAATGTTCATCTTTATATTTGATAAGATACTGTTCACCCTATATAATTTTTTATTACTCTTTGAAAGTGGTTGTAAATGAATGAGAGAGAAAAGATAATGATAAAGTATAAAAATATATTACTTTACTGAAAAAAAAAAAATAATTTTTAGTTTAATTATAGAGATGTAGATGAATATGCTATTATGAATGGGGTTTATGTTTGTCTTTCTTTCTTTTTCTTTTTTTTTCTTGTGGTGTTTAATAAAAAATAATATTATAAAAGAGTCGACATAGAGTTAGGTCAAAACCAATTGTTAAAGTGTGTTGCGGCATGCAATTATTTCCATCTACAACTGTAAATAGTGGACTCTATGTGTGTATAAGTTAAGGTGCATAAAACCGGGTTTTTTTTAATACCCTGGTTCGGTTACGTACCCGGGTTCGGGTATGACCGGGTAGGGTATAATCGGGTATTACGAAATAACCGGTTCGGGTAGGGTATTTTCGTGAAAAGCCATACCCTATATACCAGGTTCAGGTCGGGTTCGGGTTCGGGTTTTCAATACCTGGTTTCGGGTATACCCATTTTCGGGTACTAGATACCTATTTTCCAGTAAGGGTGTGAATTTCCGACACGACCCGAAAACACGACCCGAACCTAACACGAAATTAGCGGGTTTAGGTTTAGTCTAAATGGATTCGGGTTAGGTTCGGGTAGAACTCGCGAACCCGTTTAGCCAAACGGGTCGGGTTCGGGTCAACCCGGGCGGGTTGACCCGTTTAACCTATTTATACTATATATTGTTTTTTTACAATATGTTTTATGTTATAAATTAAATTGGTTAGGTATTTTATGCTACACTTATAACTTGAACGGGTCGGTTCGGGTCAACCCAAGAATATTCAGGTTGGGTTCGGGTTCATATGTATGTCACAATTTTGGGTCGAGTTGGACCCACCAACCTGCGAACCCGACTCGTTAAGCACCCCTAAGTACAAGTGATAAAAAAAAACATAGATAGTTAAGTCTTCATTGATAATGGAGTAATTTATCGTCTTTATTTAACGCCTTCGTTTGATAATAAATACTCGGGTTTTAAAATACCCTACGGGTAGGGTCGGGTTCGAGTATTTAATATCCGGGTTTTAAGATACCCGGGTTCGGGTATTTTTTTCAGGTTCGGATTCAGGTATTTTGTACACCTCGTATAACTACAATAACTAAGATTATATATCCATCGATAGCACCACTATTTGAGAAATCTGAATCATGAAGCCCAACACAGTGTGTATTTTCATAAAACCCACATAGCATATGCATGTCTAAATAAAATATAGATCTCACACAATTTTAAGTAGGAGAACCCAAAATTTTAGGGCCCAATATGTAGGCTTAAGTTCACATTTGGAAAACTTTGTATTCACCTAAAAATCAATGTTTATCTTGCCATAAAATTTATTTAATAAAAAAGTACATAAAATTTCTCTCGTCTCAGGATCTGTCTGATTAAGTGCTGAATCATTAAGAGCGTCTGAATGGTTAAGAGGCTCTGAACCAATAAGTGCTGAACCAATAAGTAGTGTTTGGTTGAACCTCTAAATGACTATTAGAATGACCTTTTCACCCCCATCAACTTTTGGCATCTTCTGCAATCATAAAAAATATTAAAAACACATTATGGAATTTGGCCATATGGGCCATTCACCTGCAAGTTTCAAACGCATATTATGCCATTACGGTTCATCTCTAACACATTCAATAATCATATATAACCACACAAAAAACACATATTATGGATTATATTGGCATCTGCAACTCTCAAACACATATTATGAATCATCTTAAAACCTTCTAAAATCATAAAAAAAAAAACACAAATAAACACAAAAAACCCATATACTGATCATATTGGCACATGTGATTTAGATAATGGTTGAACAAAGTAAACCCACTTCACAAACTCAAAACCTAATTTTATTTTTTGAAGAAGTACCTGATATACAGTGGGTGGTCGACGTTATTGCAGGTAGGTGGACGAGTTATCGGACGGAGCCGAGAATGGGTTGTCGGACGAGACAGGATTGAATGGAGCCGGCGACGGGATTGTTGGTGAAGCCGGCGATGGGTTGCCGGAAAGATCCGGGGATGAGTTGTCGGACGGAATTGGCGACGGGTTGCCGGATGGAGCTTTGAGCCTTGGTTAGGATTGTTGAGTGAGAGGGAGAGCAGTTGAAGGAGATCGATGGTTTTTTTTTTATTAGAGTAGAGGGTATGCAGGTCTTTATTCTCATTGAGCTTCTTTTGGTTGCTTAATGGTTAAGAGCTGAATGGAACTATTCAGATGTTATTTTTTTATTGAAACAAACACTTTTAATCTGAATGATTAAGCTTAATCATTAAGAGGCTTATTAAGAGCCAAACAAACACCCTCTCAGTGTCTAATCAATGGCGGGGTTTTATTTTATTTTATTTTTTTTTATGTATCCCAATTTTTGTAGCTCTCACACTCAAAAAATGACATGAAAATCACCACACCTCCAACTTTAAGTATGACAGATCTCAAGTTCGATGATAGATCTAGGTTATTTTATAGCCTTCAGTTTTTTGCACAAAGAGATGGTGACGATGACAGATCTTGGTTTCTTTCTTTCTCACACTCATTTTTTTTCTTTTTCGTTATGAGATCAAGATATTTTAATATTGATTCTATCGTTCTTATCTTATTTTCTGGTATTTAAAATTATATTTTTCTATTTTGTGGTGAATTGTTATTATTAGATTAAAGATCATTAGAATTTACTATATATATCATAGTATAATTATACATTTTCTTGTAAATGAGGTGGTGAGTTATTGGGGAGTGCGAAAACTTTAAAGCTAGGAAAGAAGATGGCTTAGAGAGGAAGTGGAATTATTGTAGCGTATGATTTAGTTCTGCTACATCGATCTATACATATACTAAACCAAAGATATTTTAATGACATGACATTTAAAAAGGGCATTCTCCCCATTAAGTGTGTCATGTGTCATTTCATGTGGCAAGACTTTATTTTAGGAAATTAATAATTTAAAAACAAAATTAGATTTTTCTCTCTAATTTTTTTCCCATAACTTTTAAATGTTAATAACTTTTATATACGAGATTTTTTAAATAAAAAAATTATACCAAATTAACGAGCGTTTTATTATCTTTCCAACGAGTACCATAGTGCTATATAAAAAACGGAGAAAAAAACGACTATTTTTTGTGTGGTTTTGTTCATACAGGAAAAAAAACACAAAGTGTTTAGGTTATTCATTAATCATGTATAGATAAGTCATTAGTTATGTTCAAACCAGTAAATATTAATTTTATTTACAACACGTGTTAGCATTAGAGTTGTACATTGTTTTAGGTTAGGTTTTAATATTAGAGTTATACATTGTTTAAGGTTATGCACTAACGTTGGAGATACATTGTTAACTGTTTTAGGTTAAGTGCTACCCAAAGCTTTCCTACATGTAACTTTAAAGCGCATCATTCTATTTCATATGTAAAATTGATATGTCATATTAGATTTCTCAACCCCGGAACGTTCCCGGGGTATAATCTAGTGATAATATATTTGTTTAGGGTTTAGTGATAATTTTTTTTGTATGATTTGAATGTTACATTATAAGAATTTTTTAATAATTTTTTTTTTTTGGGGGGGGGGGGGGGGGGGGGGTGGTTGGTTATGGATCTATAAGTGCATCCGTAGTGGGCGTTTTGCCGAAGCGTTATAGGGGGCGGTGTGTGATGCGTTTGGTTTTATTAATTTAGAAAGATGTCATTTTTTCGGGGTGCCAAAAACTTGATGTGTTAATTTCAAAACATTGGTTTTGAAAAAAAAGACTGATTTTTACTAAATCTTTTAACAAGTTTTAAATTTATAAGTAAACGATAATTACTTAGAAACTAAAACCAACACATAGACAGAGAACCTGACGTGTATAAAATAGATTTCTAGGGTAAATACCGAGTATCGTATTCCAGAGAACACAATTTCCCCTACTCAACCTTCCATCAATTAACTAATCGGGTTTGAAAAGAAAAATAAAACAGAGGGGTTCTTAAAAATAGTTTTGAAAAAGGTTTTTGGTTTTGTAAAATAAAAAGATAAATAGTAGAGATAGTGAACATACACATATCGGGGCCCTTCGTATGAGTAGTTAAGTTTATTATTAAAAGTTAGTAGTAGGATTAATTATTTGTAAGGAAGACGAGAGTGAACTTGAAGTTTTGACTCCTTTATAGAGAATCAGGGCCACTACTGAGTAGTATGCTCAACCTTCCGATGTGGGCCCACATGAAGGTTCACCGACTGACCCCTGCTTTCGCAAGCGCTTCCCTAACTGCGGTCAAGTCTCTAGTCTTCTAACTCATCTTCTTCTAGAAGTGGAGGCTTGACTTCCGTCCTGGAACACCGTACACCTCCCTTAGCTCTCGCGTTCCGTACCGAATGATCTATCCTTAGAGTCAGTCCTGGAAACATCGTATCCCCTAAGTAGGTTAACGATCATGAAATCTCTTACAGTCAACTCATGCGATGTGTATCCCCATTAGTTAACGGTTTTCTACTAACGATACCTAGATATAGAATTCTTGTTTTATTTATCTTAATTGTGACACTTTATTATTTATTGATCAAGTAAATATAAAGTTGGTTCATTGATTTATGACTTATTTAACCCAACCCATAACCTCCCGAGATGAATGACCTCCCTTGGCAAAGAAAATCATTCATTCATCTGGTAAGAATCAGAAATGTGTCACTCAGATCTGGTCCACTTCAGAAGCCATTGCTTAGAATCCGGTTTGGATATCAGAAGCCCGAAAGATCTGTCTCATTATCGGTTTCCTCGCCTTGGATCTAGCTCGGGACTACTAGAAGCTGATTATACCTATTGATAGTTTATTAATGAGGTTACTAAATTCACCCCCTTTTTACTTTAAATACACTCCCTTTTGAAAAATAATAGTTTTGAAGTTATCAAATCTCACCCCTATCATAATCCTTATTTAAAGTTATATGCATAAATAATAGATAGGCATTTAATTCATATTTGGATAATGCTTGGTTATATAACTTAATTAATTTTTTTAAATGCGTATGAATTTTAGATAAGACCTAAGGTTATCTAACTTTTTTAGTATTTGTATCAGACATTGACAAGGTTTAATTCTAATTAATTTATTATGTATATGTTTGTTAATATAATTTGTTTCTTAGTAAATTATAATAACAATAACGCAAGTGGTTTTTTTGTTTTTATTTTAAGATTATTATATAACGGTTCATTTAGTTTTCTAGTATATATGATAGTTATGATTGAATAATAAGGTATATAAAATAAAAACGTTATTATTTAAAATTATTTGCCAAAGTTAGTTAAATAAAAATTGATTATATGATTGAATTTAATTTATATAAATGCTAAAAAACTTTGGATAAAACTTGCTTATATAATTTAGTTTTTTTTTTTGAAATACTTAAATAAAATTATAAGAATCGGTTATATAATTTAATTATTATATTTGCAAATAATTAGAAACTCAAATTGATAAAATAAAAAAGAGAAAATAAAAGGTTTGATTGTATTTATCTGAAAACATTGAAGGGGGGTGTAACCAGTAAAATTAATAAGGCGGGGAGTGCATTTAGCAACACCCTTTATTAATTTAATTAAGGTTGATTTAATTTTATTAAGTTAATCATCAATTGAATCTGTCACAAGATAAACAAACAATGATTAGAAAGAAGATAACACAACAAATAACTAAAAATAAACTACTACTACTACTAATAATAAAAGTCTACAAATCGAAGTGGGTTCGGAGATAATAGAAAGATATAACCATAATGAATGATCAAAACAAGAACATGATTGCTCATAGACAAGCTATCCATCTCCTAGTGCTATTTATCTAGTATGATCCTCACTACCCTCGATGTTTTATTGCATGAACTACTCTACGATCTCATGTTTGGCCAAGATGATCAAGGAAGGTCGACGTCTAACCTTGGTGGGTTGTTAGGGCCCTAAGGCCTTCCACAAGACCCCAAGATCTCTGCAAGAACCTTGAAAGTCGACCCAAGAGGGCACAAGACTAAATGAAATGGGATGAATAATGATTGAGTTGAGCTTGTTATTTATAGACAAATAGGCAAACATGTCCCTTTTAAGATCTTGCATGTGGGAGACAAGGTTGTGGTTGTAGCTTGTACTTTTTGTCTCATATCCACATTTTTGTTCCTGAGAAGCTTTTTCTTGTCCTCCAAGTTTGCTGCATTTTCTTTTAGTGTGCGGGGCCCTTGTACCAGTAAGCATGGATATGCTTAGTCAACCCCAGGTCAATTTTATCATTGTATAAGTACTGAAAAGGTCTTCACACATACGGGAAACATGTAGCAAGGCTCGTATCATGAGGAATCTCAGTTTCTTAGCTGTTTTTACCCGAAAATCACTTGTTTTCGGTGTGGAGTTCCAATTTCCTAAAACATACAAATAGGAACGTTTAAGTAGCCAAAATCAGCAATTTAAGCCCCAATTTTGCCCTATTATGAGACTAATTATGCATGTTTTATATGTTATAATCAGGACACATCAGTGTACACAACCGCTATGGAGGCATTATGGCATTGCAGGTTATGGAGATGGCGAGAGTTTTGGCATCGATTTTGATGTTTTGAACATAAATGATTCGAACGTTGGCATCGATTTGAAAGGGAACGGTAAAAAAAACCCTTTTACCTATATATAACACAATCACAAATATTTAACCCAACCCAAACACAAGCACAAACACATACCATTCAATGGCACCATGAATAATAACAAGCAGATCGTGTTGGTGACGGCCTGGATCAATGTCAAAGGGAATCCGCCAAGCAATAGGTCTGATTTTTGGAGCAATGTGACGGAGGAATTCAATCGAATAAGCCAAACAAACAATCCCAACCATGATGAGATCGATTGTAAGTGGCGGGATGTACGCTTAAAGTGTACGAGATGGAACACCGTCTTTGAAGCGACGATGGAGGCGCACCCTGGCATTAGCCAACAAATGGGAATCCAACTCACACAAGACATCTATCAGCAGCAGTACGGAACCGACTTCATCATCACCCATACCTTTAAATGTTTGAGTGATAATTGTGACTGATAATTGGTTTTGTGTCTTGTATTTATAGGGTAGAAAACTAGTCGTTTGAAAAGTCGTCGTTGGAATAGTAACCGTTTGAATATTTTTTTAATATTAAATATTATTTTTTAATTAATATTAAATATTTCATATTTTTTATTATTTTTTAATTTAATAAATTTTCTTTTAATATTTTTATTATTATTACTATTATTATTATTATTAATATTATTATTATTATTTAAATAAAAAAACAATAATTAAGCAATGATTACCCAATCATTTATAAAGCCCTATGGAGCCCTTTCCCACTACACCCCTATTTTCCCATAAAACCTCATAAAGCCCCTTCTAATACTTTACTAGTGGGAATGCCCGCACGTTGCAGCGGGTATTTATGTTTAGAAACAAAAATAGGGCTTCATTATATAATCTACATATTCCATTTCCAAACCATATCTCCTTCAATTCCATTATTGTATCTGCATAAGAAATGATTTTCCACACCTGAGTAAAAACACTAAAGTTTATTGGCTTTTTCCAAACATTTTCTAGTAACATCAAGTAACTAATTATGGGTTAAGATCATCCAAAACAATGCAATCTGGATAAACGTATCCCAAACAAGACGGTTTCCCAATAATACTCACCAACACAGCGAAGAGACTTACACGCCATAAGATTGCAAAACATCCTAAAACGTGAGACCTGCGGTAAACATCCTAAGACACAACATGAGACATCAAAAGCACCTGACTCTAAACTTGTTTGAGATCAGCTTAAAGTCTTGAACCGATATAAGCTCGTACGCTGCTCACTCTTATAAAAATGTTTTTTATATTTATTATAACTCATATAATATCCCCCACATTAAAAGACATCCAATTTATAAACTTAACATCCATAGCAGGGCATTCAATCATAAAAATATTATAATAAAAGAGACATAACATCACCACTATTTTATTTTTAAAACATGTACAACGCATTTGCAAAGATATATAAGTAACATAGAACAAATGGAATAAAACATAATTGCAAAGTGAATATGAGTTCCATGTTGTGCAGCAAGATGATCATAAATACAAGTTCTTTATATGAGTTATAAACATGGATAATAAATTGTTTGTCGGTCATCCCAACCCGGCCTGTCTAAACCCATGCAAAACATACAACTTGTTTCAACCTGAATCCATTTTAACCCATGAATCCATTTGGCACGAGCAACAAGCCACCGATGCTTGTCAGATCTGAATACAATATCCGGCAACGTCGGATGAGCCATGTTCTAGCTCAACAAAACACTGGGTGTTGGAAGTCGGTTGTCTTCGGACCACATGTTCCGATGGTGCCGAGTACCGAAGATCCCAAGGTTCAAGTACCTAAAAGTGCTGAAAACTACTCCGAGCAAGATTTTCAGAAAATTGAGTTAGATGCCAAGGCTTTCAGTATTGTGGGAATAGCTGTACTAAATGATATCTATGGTGGGCTGTTACACTGTAACAGTGCATAGGAGTTATGGGATGCTTTAATAGAACAATTCAGTGGGACTGAGGATGTTATTGTAAACAACCGAGAAATATTAAATCAACAATATGAAACATTCAGTCATGTGTAGGGAGAGTCATTAACTCAACAATTTGAGAGGTTTAATTGCTTAATTAGTGAACTAAAACTGGTGGGTCTAACTTATCCAAAATCAACATTGAATCATAGGTTTCTTAGATCACTACCTGACAAATGGGACACTATAGCAATTGTTATGAGAAATTCAATTGGATTTAAGGATTTGTCTCTGACCCAGCTTCATGGTAAGCTCTTGACCTATGAGAGAGAGCTTAACCAGAAAAAGAAGCTTCAGGATTCTGGAAAAGTGTCTGATGATTATGTGTTTGGTAATACAACACTTTTGGGTCATGATGATGTGTCTGGTAGTAGTAAGGATCAGGGTTATGACCATTATATTGACATAACTACTGGTTTTAAAACTGATTCTTATTCACCCAACTATGCTTTTGCAGCAAGTGGTGATATCCAGGCATCTGACAACACATCCTTTGAGTATAATGACCTTCAGTATTTTGATCCTGTGGACTTAGAAGAAATGGACATCTTGCATCAACTGGCTTTGCTCAACATTAGCTAGGACTAACAATTTCTATAAGAAAACTGGCAGAAGATATCCAGGTTTACATGGTGGGTCAAGAGTGGGGTTGGATAAATCAAAGATTAAGTGTTACAAATGTCATAGAATGGGTTTATTTTGCAAGGGAGTGTAGGAGTCAAAATGGAACACCTATGATTACTTATCCAAACCAAAGGCCTCAGACAAATACTTATCAGTTTTCCCAAAATAACCCTGGACCAAATGTGCAAAACACTACTCACTTTGCACAGTCCTCATCCACTGTTCATGTTCATTATGTCCAAACCACTGTTTCCCAGATTCACTATGTCCACACCCCTGTTGCTCAGGCTCAAATGCCAATAGCTGCTACTCCACCCTCTGCATCTGCAGAGACCAGTCAACAAAGCCAACAGAGCTTTTTCACACAAGGGTTTGTTGATTGGAGCAGCTTACCAGATGATTTAATAGATGAAAACATTGCTCTAGTTGCCAAATCTGAAAATGAACCAGGAAATTTCTGCTTCATGGCATTAGAGACAATTGTTGAGGAAGTTGAATCTGAGGAAGTGGTGTTTAAGTCTGAAAATATGATTGATGATATTATTGATACAGTTATTTCAGTTGAAGAATCTGAAGCTGAGGTTGTGAATCTCTCAGACCCATGGGGTACAGATGATTGTGAGTGCAAGTGTGATTGTGCATTTATGGCTTTTGCTAACATTAAAAAGGTGAATGAAAACTTTAGAAAGAAAATTTTAGAGGATGAAATTCAGTTTGAAAAACTCACAAAAGAGTTAAAATCAAAATTAACTGAAAAAGAATCTGAAATCAGCAATTTGAAACATGAAGCAAGTATAACCAAGGACCAGCTCCAAACTATGATAACAAAATATCAGAGTTGTAAACAGGAGCTTGAATCCACCCAAGTTGAATGTGAGAAATGGGTGGAATCATCCAAAGGTTTTGAAATGATACTCAACCAACAGACTAAAAGTCATGTGAAATTTGGCTTTGGGTTCAATGCAACCACTGATCAAGTTTCTCAAAACACTGACAAAAAGGAACCACAGTTGGTTGAGCTCATTCCAACAAATTCAAAAGGTCAGGAAATTAAAGTCACTGAACCTAATGGTAAGAAAATTGTTCTTGAAAAACTTGAAAGTTCCTCATCATTTGCTGAAATTGAAAAGTATCGGTTTAAACCAACTTTATCAGATGAGTGTGATATTCTTGAAAATTTCCAACCAATGAATTTTAAACCTCCTACTGGTAAAAAGGCACCACAGGTTAAAATCATTCCCTTGAAAGATCTTCCAACAGATGTTTAAACATCTGTTGAAAAGAAGAAGGAAAAAGGGAAATCCAAAGAGAACTTGTTTTGTGATTTTTGTGAAAAGAATAACCATGTTACTAAAATCTGTTTTCTTCTAAAAGCATATGATATCAATAATGGAACAAGTGTGTGTGATTCTAAACCAATTTGCTCAATATGTAGTAAAAAGATTCATAAAACTAAAGAGTGTCTTTATCTCAAAATTTTTGATGTCAAAATACTGGAGTATTAAGCTAAAACTCAAGTGAGTCAAGTGGTTAGTACTTCAAAAGGAAAACCCAAACAGACCTTTACACCAGTACAAACATCTGTTGTCAAAAATCTGAATGAAAACTCTGCACCCAGAGATGTTCAAGTAACAGATGCTCCACCCTCAAACAAGTTTCCAAGAGGACATGGACAACCACCTTGTCATCGTCTGCCACATGTTTATGAAGAGCCCAAAAGACCTTCAAAACCAAGAGTGAATAGGCATCCTCATGGTTACCAACATCTGACAGGAAATGGTCAAACATCTTGTGCACCAAGTGTTGACATACAAACACTGGCAAATGGTCAGCAAAAGTTGTTGAACTTAGTTCAAAAACTAGTTCAAACCACTGATCATTGTCCTAAACTTGAGGCTAAAAAGTCTGAGAACCCATCCAAAGCCAATTTGGCTTTGGACACTCACCAAAACTAATTATTTACTGATGTGCAGGGAGCTTCTGCTTGCTTAGATAGTTTATGGTATGTAGATAGTGGAGGCTCCAGGCACATGACTGGATGTAGAGCCCTTCTTCTGGACTTTCTTGCTCATGGGGGGGGGGGGGTGTGATATATCCTTTGGTAATGGTTCAAAAGGTGAAGTGTTAGGTTCAGGGACTGTTCAGGCTGGGAGACTCAAGTTTGAAAATGTTAATCTGATAGATAATCTTAAGTTTAATCTTCTTAGTGTTTCACAAATGAGTGAAAATGGTTATGGGTCATTTTTTACTAAGAAAACGTGTAAGATTATTGGACCAGAAGTGGTTGAAAAGATTAACACCATCATTGCTGAGAGCAAAACACAACTTGTTGCTCATACGAGTGGCAATGTGTATGTGGTTGATATGTTGAAGGATAACCATATGGCAAATGTCTGTCTATTTTCTACTGCCTCAACTAAAGAGACAGAATTGTGGCATAGGAGATTGGGTCATACCAACCTTCAAACTATCAACTCACTCTCAAAACAAAACCTTGTAAGAGGTCTACCACCAAAAGAAATTAAATGTGATGAGCATTGTGTTTCCTGTTTAAAAGGTAAACAACATAAAAGCTCTTACACATCCATTGATGAGTCCAAAACAAGTCAATGTCTTCAATTGTTGCACATGGACTTGTTTGGCCCAGTGAAAATCATGAGTTTAAGGAAAAAGAGATTTTGTCTTGTTATTGTTGATGATTTTTCTAGGTTTACATGGACTTATTTTTTACACTCTAAGGATGAGACAGCAGGTATCTTGAAGGACATTATCACCAAAGTTGAAAAACAACATGACTTGCCAGTAAAAGTCTTTAGAAGTGACAATGGAACAGAGTTAAAAAATAAGGAGTTGGATGATTTTTGTGTGTCAAAATGAATTGTGAGCCAGTACAGCATTCCAAGAACACCAGAACAAAATGGAGTGGTTGAAAGGAAAAATAGAACTCTCATTGAGGCTGCAAGAACTATCTTGGCAGATTCTGGTTTACCTCTGTCCTTTTGGGCAGAAGCTGTAAACACTGTTTGCTATGTTCAAAACAGAGTTTTAATCAACCCTAGACATCAAAAGACTGCTTATGAAATCTTGTTCAAAATCAAACCACTGATATCATTTTTCAAAATCTTTGGCTGCCCATGTTTCATCTTAAATCTCAAAGATTCCATTTCAAAATTTGCAGCCAAAGTAGATTGTGGATATTTTCTGGGATATTCTTCTACTTCCAAGGCCTATAAAGTGTGTAACACCAGGACTAGGACAATAGAAGAAACTCTGAATGTAAAGTTCAATGAACTTTCATCTTTAAAAATCCCAGCAAATCATGCAGAACTGTTTGATTTAGATAAATTCAAATTTGAAGATATCACTGTTAAAACTGACAATGCAGGTACACCACAGTCTCCAAAACAAGATTACAGATTTGACATTGTGATTCCACAGTCTCACTGCAAAGTCTATTCTGCATCAGGGCATGCTGATGTTCAAAACTCTGTCACAGCTGAGTCAACCACTGTTGATCAGTCTTACCCTCAAACCACTGCCTCATCAAGTTCAACCACTGTTCAGTCATCTGTAACAACCCGGACCTAGGACCCAAAATTTCTCGCGATTAAAAATAATATAATAAATAAACAATACGTTTTTACACGAAACAGAAACCCGAGTTGCTGTATATGATTATTATACGAGAGAATGCGATACGTAACCAAATTAATAACCATAACGAACCCACCCGACCCCAAGTGATTAGTCACTAGGGGAGGACACTTGTCCTCCCCATGACTTGCCAACAACCCATTTAAAACCATTTGATTAAAAATGGTTTCCTAGAAACCATTTACCAAACCCCCACTATAAAAACCCTTAACTCACACCTTATGAAACCGTTTGTCTGCTTATATACATACCCACACGAGAGAGAGGAATGATGAAGAGAGAGAAAGGGAGTAACAGAGGAGAAAGAAAGAATTGCAGAAGAGAGAGATTTGGGGGAAAGAAGATGAGGACCAACCATGGCCCCTGGCCGGTCGGAATTGCACCGGTGACGGCGGCGGTAAGGGTCTGGGTTTCAATCAAGGGTTCCGTTCAGTTGGGAGGATTACAAGGTGGGTCATGGTGGTTGTTGTGGTGGTGATAAGCAGCATGGTGTTCTTCAGTGATTAAGGTGAGTTTAGCAATCTTCTTTCATATTTAGGTAGTGATGGTTAAGTTAATTGTTATGAATTGGAGGATGGTGGTGAGATTGAAGATGGATTGCGGTGACCGTGTGGTGTTCGGAAGTTATGATGGTTGATTATGGTCTTGGGGGATAATCGAGTTATGGATAAGATAGGATGTAGACTTGATTGTGGATAATAGTTATGGTTACAGTGATGGTTGTAGGAGGCTGAGGTCACGGTGGCACTTAGGAAGGAGCACAGTGGTGGTGTTGGTCAAGAGTAATGGTGATGGGAGTGTGTATCAAGGGTGTTGACCAGTCAATGGGCAACTCTGGTCAACTGACCAGTCAACAAAAGTCAACGAACATAAGGTTCGGTCAACAGAGGAGACCCGGAAGGTATAAAACGACCATTCGAATCATTAGTATTATTATTTGGCTAGCACGTGTGGGACCTTGGCGAACTTAATAGAATCGGACCGGACATAACTTTATGATATAAAACTTGACAAAGAACTTGTATGTATAAATAAAACACATGAATGGACAATGAAGAACAACCAAGTAAAAGAGTATTTGACTATGTAAAACTTGGTAATATTAGTAGGAGGACATATATGGAACTTGATATATATAGAGATAGTATTGGTGATGATTTAGATAATATGCCTTGGACGTTGGGATGACACGCATAACCTTTTAAAAACGGCTATATTATAAACATGGCGAGGGACATGACTAGTTATAACAATGACATATTAGACATAGGAAACCAAGTAGCACATATGATAATATGGACATCGAACCCTCGGGAACTTAGATAATAATATATGATTGTATTATATTAACCCGACACTTATTATTTAAAAGACTATGGAGCATTACCATGCGAATATTAGACATTGAGTTGTTATGTATAACTTGGATATTATATACATTTAGGACATAAGATACTAACCTGTTAAATAGAAGGTCGGATTAAAGGACCGTATGCGTATAATTAGAAAAGAAGTGTTGTTGAGAAACATTAGAGTAAACCAACCCATGACATCTAGAAAACATAAAAGTGCCCACACGTGTAACCACGGTATTGGTTACACGCACTAATGATTATAAATGTGAGTAGGATCTTGCCAGTAATTGATAGGAGGGATCTCGACTTGGAGTGCTACAAGACATGATTGTGAAACACGACATGATAGGAGACGCTATCAGGTGAGTTCGTGTACTTCCCCTTTTTCGTGTTTTAACTGTTTTGGGGTGAATGCATGCTTCCTTTTTTTAAACTGTTGTGATGTGACAAGATACTGGCTGCCGGATTATACTGACACTCATTAACTCAAAGGTGAGCCGCTTAATATATGGGTAGTACTACTTGGGAATCCCCCACGCACAGTGGACCCGGGACGTTGGGCCCGGGAAACCCTCCACTGAGGCCTGCGGACCGTTGCGGCATATATTATGCCTAGTAGATCTATAATGGCAGTAGATAGATCTAGTGTAGGGTTGAGGGGTCGCTTGTACATCACGTGTGTTGAACTGTATAAACTTGTTTATGAAATGATAAACTGTTTTGGATTCATTGAACTATTACACGGACTCACCAGCGTAATTGCTGACCCAAACTCTTTTTAAGCATGTGTTCAGGTACTGCAAATGGATGGATGGCAACCGCAAGGTATATGTTTGCTAGTAGCGGATTAGAGGTTATCTGGTTAGAAGATTCGGCTACATGTGTTGCTGTTAGAGCCTCTAGAGATAAGCGGGATAGAGATCGGATCGACTAGCGGATCACGCCTTATCAACTGCTTCGACGACCGCGGATTAGAGGTTATCTGGTTAGAAGATTCGGCTATATGTGTTGCTGTTAGAGCCTCTAGAGATAAGCGGGATAGAGATCGGATCGACTAGCGGATCACGCCTTATCAACTGCTTCGACGACCGCCGCGTTTCGTCCCTGCATAAGTATTAGTTTATTTATTTAAGTTATGTAATTATGTTTTTGGATTAGAAATTGTAAAAACAATAAATATTAGTTATCGTTGCTTCCGGTGTGCAAGTCTGTTACCAAACTGTCGTAACGTCCAGCCCCCTCCTGGTCGGGTTGTTACATCATCTATTGACAAAAGTCCATTCTCAGTTGACAAAAGTCATTCCACCTCTACACCACTTGGGCCTATTCCTCCACTTCCATTTCTAACATCTGTTAGCACTACAAAAGTGCAAACAGATGTTACAATAACAGATGCTGCTAACCTCTGTCCCTCACCTCAAAATGCCATAGTACCATACAAAGGAGATCTAATCTTCCTTAGAGCTCATCCACCAGACCAAATCATTGGCAACATCAGTGAAGGGGTGCTCACAAGATGTCAATCCTCAAACATTTGTCTCTTTGCAGGCTTTCTATCTCTCACACAACCTGTCAAGTACCAAGAGGCACTGAAAGACAACAGTTGGGTAGAAGCCATGCAAGAAGAGCTCCTTCAGTTCAAAAGACAAGAAGTATTGGAACTTGTACCATTGCCAAAGGATGTATGTCCAATTGGCACAAAATGGGTCTTCAAGAACAAAACAGATGAAAGGGGTATTGTTGTCAAGAATAAAGCCAGGCTTGTGGTTCAAGGCTTCAGACAAGAAGAAGGAATAGATTATGATGAAACCTTTGCTCCTGTTGCTAGGATGGAAGCCATCAGACTTTTCCTAGCCTTTGCTATCAACCACAACATCAAGGTGTATCAGATGGATATCAAATGTGCATTCCTCTATGGCAAAATCCAGGAGGAAGTATATGTATGTCAACCACCTGGTTTTGAAGACACATTCCATCCTGATCATGTCTACAAGCTCAACAAAGCTTTGTATGGCTTGAAACAAGCACCAAGGTCCTGGTATGAAACTCTTTCCACTTTTCTTTTATCCATTGGCTTCACAAGAGGTAAAATTGATAAAACTTTATTTCTTAAATGGAAAGGAAAAGACTTAATGATTGTTCAAATATATTTGGATGACATCATCTTTGGATCCACATGTAACAAAATGTGTGAAGAGTTTAGAAAACTAATCACAGCAGAGTTTGAGATGAGTGCCATGGGTGAACTCCAATGCTTTCTTGGTCTTCAAGTAAAGAAATTGCAAAATGGAACTTTTATCCATCAAAATAAGTATGTTAAAAACCTACTTGCAAAATTTGACATGAATGATTGTAAACCGTGTAGTACACCCATGAGTACCACTAAGTTACTCACTGTTGATGGTAAAGATGAATTGGTTGACCAGACACATTATAAATGTATGATTGGGTCTTTATTGTACTTAACTGCATCTAGGCCAGACATTAAGTTTGCTACTTGTGTCTGTGCAAGATCCCAGGCATCACCTAGAAAGTCTAATCTTATAGCTGTGAAAATGGTATTCAGATACCTAAAAGGTGCTCCCACACTTGGTATCTGGTACCCTGCTAATGGGAATATTGAGCTTTCAGGTTACTCAGACAGTGATTTTGCTGGTTGTCAAACTACAAGGAAGTCAACATCAGGTGGGTGCCAATTCCTAGGCAATGCCTTGGTCTCTTGGCAAAGCAAAAAGCAAGCAGCTGTTTCAACATCCACTGTAGAGGCTAAATATATTGCTGTTGCAAGCTGTACAGCCCAACTTATGTGGCTTCAAAACCAGCTACTGGATTTTGGTATAACTGCTCTAAGGACTCCACTCATGTTGGACAGTCAAGCAGCTGAAAATATCATCAAAAATCTAGTCTCTCATTCAACCACAAAGCATATTGACATCAGACACCACTTTGTAAGAGACAGATATGAAAAAGGTTTGATTTCTCTGCACCATGTTCCAACAGAGGATCAGTTAGCAGATGTGTTAAAAAAAGCTTTAGACACATCTACCTTTGCAAACCTGATCTCTCGGATTGGTATGCTTAACATGGAATAAAACAAAAATGTTTTCATGAATAAATGCATTAAAATGCTGTCAGAAAACCAAAAATTCATCCTTAAAAATAGTTTTGATTGAAAAATCTGTTTAAGTTAAAACAACCACTGTTTCATTGAGTGTATCATCTGTTGGTTGAAAAACCTGTTTCAAGACTCTGCTCCGATAAAACAACCACTGTTGGTTGAAAAATCTGTTTCAAACATCTGATCAGATAAAACAACTGTTTTTACAAACATCTGTTGACTAGTCAACAAATGTTATAAACAACTGTCATCCACCATAACAGACCTTTCATCAGATATTTGCCATGTATGCTCTTAAAAGTAGTGCTTTGGCCACATCAGCGGTTTCCACTTGAGACTATAAAAACCCTGTTTATTCCCAATAGTTGTTCCACTGTCTCATCGAATTCAAAATTCCAAAAATCGCTTTCTCTCAACCTTAAACCCTTATCAAAAATTCATCGTCTTTCTTACTGAAATCCAAGACATGGATCTTCAATTGAAAGCTCCCCACAATTACTTACCATATCTGACTAAAATAGATGTAAATAGTCACTTCCATTCCATCATTGACATGTTAAATGAATCCAAATACTTGCATGCTCTCACTTCCAGTTCCCTTATTTATGTTGACACTCTTCAAGAATTTTGGTTGAAAGCTGAAACCTTGTTCACAGATAAAAAGCCAACTTCCATAATTTCACAAATTGGAGATACACATGTCGTCATAACCCCCAATCCATATCCACTACCTTCTCACTGAATGATCAGTAAGTAAAGATTCTTTTGATAAAATTGAACTTCACACAGAGTTCATAGAGAGAGGCTATGAGGGTCAAATGACTGGGGCAACAATTTTCAAAAAGTTTTTCCCCCCCAACCATGAATTTTTCTTTTATACTTTACTCGTATGTCTCTCTGTCAAAACTACTTCTTTTAATGAAATCCCATTGAAAGTTCAGTACTTGGGGTATGCCATTTTGTCAAACACTGATTACAACCTATCCCAAGGACTGTTTCTAGATTTGGTAGCAAATGTGAAATGTGTCCAGTCTGGGTCAAACAATGCTTTTCTAATATACCCAAGACTTTTAAGTGTAATCCTACAAAAGGTTTTACCATAAAAGGATTTTAAAAAGGGTGAAGGCCTTCAAATGAACAGCCTATCTCAAGAAACTTTTACAAGAATGCTGGGTCCTAATACCCAAGAAAAACCAACAAAAACAAAAGTTTCCAAAACACAAGCAAAGAGTGTTAAGACAACAACTGTTGTGCAAACCTTTGTTACTGAGCCCACTGCTCCTGGTGATCATGGCACTACATCCAGTGCTGTGAAACCCACACCAGCCACTTCCAAAAAGAAACATCCATCCACTAAACCCACCAAAAAGCAACCCAAAAAGGTGACTCTTGAAGATGAGATACCAGAGAAGAATCCTGTTGTACCAAAAATGCAACAAACAACCTCTGTTGATACTTCCTCTCAACAGATGGCAAAATCTCAACCCAGCAAAACTCCTCATATATCCTCTCAAAAGGATCATGTTGTAAGCCAATGGGACACACATCATGGAACATTTGATTCACTCGAACATTTGTTCACAAGTCCTTCTCCCAGGGCTAATACTCTTTTCACTCCACAACCGTCACCATCACAAAATCCTCCTATTCCACCTACCATGCAACCATTGTTCGAAGCCATTGACAAAACTCAGGACTTAACCAGTTCCTCTCAACCACCTATCATTGAGACTATACTTCAACAAGTGACTGGTCCTGAGAAAAGTCAAGTGGCTAGCCTACGAACAGAGGAGGCTACACCTCTTGAGTTACATGTAACTCAAGGTGGTATTTCAAGTGAAGCAGCCACTACTGTTGTAGAGACCATTGTCTCACTTCAGGACAATGGTTACATAGCTCAGACTTCCTTGAAGGCAACAACTGATGAGGCCACAAGAGTGACCTCAATACCAGTTGGAAGTCCCCAGAACCAAGAAAAAGGGGCATCTGGTTTCTTTCCCATGGACACACCTCCTAGAACTGAACCAGTTACAACTACCACATCTGGTAGGAATTCAGATGATCCTATTAAGTTAGGTGATGGATTAAGATACCAAGAATTGACGGAGAGAGTGAATACCATTGAGTCATCTGTGACTGAGATCAAATCAGATATCAAGATAATGATGCAAACCTTGGTTACCCTCACACAAAGTCAGCCATCCACCCAAGAGATTGCTAGTGAGCTATGGAAATCTGTTAATCCCATCATCATAGCTCATAGAAAACTAGCAGACCAAACACAAGAAACATACATGACCATGATCAGAAATATGGTTGATGCTAGGTTCAATGATACCCAAGCAGAAATAAAAGCAATTAAAGATCATTTGTTGAAGACCACTGGCTCTTCCCTCACAACTATTCTAAGAGATGAAGATGACAATGAGTTCACTGCAGATGATGCCAAAAAGGGGGAGAGTGGCAGAGATAGACTTCCAAAGCTGGATCCATTTGGGATTCCACCTTCTAAAAAAGGTGAAAAGTCTAGTCAAAAGCCTACACAAGAGTTTGCTTCCAAAACCACTGCTGAAGCTGCCAAAACTGACAAGGCAAAACATGTTGATGAATCTGCAAATGTCTTAGCTGAAAAGGCTGCTCAGGCTAAACAAATTAGGGCTGAAACTTTGGAAATAAAAGCAGAAAACCTTTCCAAAAGGAAAGAGTTAGAACAGCAGGAAAAAGACAATGTTGGTACTTCTAAACGGAAGAAAAGGCATGCTCAGCATGTCAGACAGCCACCTTCAAGAACTAAAACCTCTGTTGCTGCTACCACCAAAACAAACACTGAACCACTCACCACAACAACCACTACAACCACCCCCACTGCTTTAGCCTTGACCATAACATCCACACCATCTTCTCCACCTCAAACATCTGCTGGTACTAAACAAGTGCCAACAGATGTTAACACACCTTGATCACCACCATCACCAACCATCTTGTACAAAAGGAAAAGGAAATCCACCACCTTTGTTGTACAAGATGAGAACATAGAAACCACACCACTACCATCATCATCTAAACCCATTCCAGCCATTCCACTTCAATCTTTTTCACCACACACCTCACAATCCACATCCAATCCTTCCACCACCACAAAATCACCATCTTCCATGATTCCATTGGCTGCTCAGTATCCCCTTGAACTTGAGATAATCAAGGAGGAAATTCAATCCTTCTACAATACTGAGGATCCATCACTATTATCTTTCCCATCTCTTGCAAGTCTGAATCTTCCTAAGCCCAAAAATCTTGATGAGTATTTAAAGAAAAAAAAGTACAGCAGACTGATTTGATCATCAAAGAGAAATGCAAAGGGAAAGATGACAGGGCTGCTCAGGGCATTCATTCAGTAGAACTTAGCAAATTAAGAAGGATTGAAGACTTTGCTAAGGACCTGAGCAAGTCCATGTCTAACAAGCCCATCAGTGGTGAAATGGTAAAGTTGGTCAGAGAATCTCTTCTGGACCAGGTTATGGCTGCCAAACCTTACAAAGCCAACAGAAAACAGTTCACTGGCTGGACCATTCAGGCTTTGAAAGAAGAATTAAACAGGATTGAAGAGCTGAACAAGCAACCTAACCAAAAAGCATCTGTTCCTGACTTTAGAAAAGGCAAAGACCCTATCAGAGCTTTGAAGTTCAAGAAAATGAGAGCTGGATTGGTTGAGGCTAACTATGGTGAAATGAAGTCTGTATCAAAATGGTCTGAGTTAAGGTTGGTTGAGACTTATAAGAAGCTGGAAGAACAAAGAAAGACTAATCCAACTCTTCCCAGAAAACCAGTTTACCCTGATGATGAAGATGTTAGGAGATCTCATCAGACTCTTTCCTTTGAAAGCTTACTTCCAACCTCTGATATCACCATTGCTGCCAGAAGACAACAAAAGAGGCAGAAGGAGATGTCTAAGGAAGATCAGAAGAAGTTTGCTGACACATTTGTGAAGGAACGGATCTTCAATCAAGTTCATTATTTTTTAGATCCCATCAGTGAATAGCTGAGAAAAATCACTGGGAGACCTCCATCACCAGACTCATCCAAAATAAAGTTGCAGACCAAAAATTCTTCTGATTCAAAAATTCTAAAATGGAAGGTCAATAAAGAAAACCATAAATTGACTCTGCTCAGATCAGATGGAAAAGGTTCAAAAGCTCGGCATGGATGATGCATACATTCTGAATGCAGATGATCTCCAAGACCTGCTGAATTTAGAGCTAGAAAGGGATGCTGATGACTTATTCTCTTTTGACTTTGAACTATAATTAAAAGGTCAAATAAGAGAAAGTCTGATGAGGAATAAAGATCAGCAATAAAGATAAGTTTTGGCATCATCTGTTCTAGGGGGAGATTGTTGGCTCTGCTGACCTGGAAAAGAGCAGATGATTAAAAGCCAAAACATTCTACGCTTCTGATTATCAATAAAACAGTATTTTGATTCAAGTATCCTCCCAAACGACTAATGACTCTAACTACTGATACCAGACTGCTGCTTGGACAAAACTGCTGATGATTGAAGAAACCGCTGATAGACAAAGTGCTGATAAGGAAACAAGGTAAAGTGCTAACAAGAGATACAAGGTCTGTTGGAACCAACTGCACTTAGGCTCCAACAGATGTTCAAGCCAACAGATTTTCCCTCATCAGAGGTTTAGGCAATGTAACAGTAGTTATTCTTAGCAGATGTTTTATGTTGTTATGTTAGTTAGCTGTCATTGTCTAGGTGACGTCAGTCTTAGGTCATCAGAGCTTTCGTTTGTCTATAAATAGAACAATGCCTGTACTGTTCTATTTGTCACTCTTACATCCTCTTACACAAACAAAGTTTCTGAGTGATCAGGCTGAGGGGGAGAGTTGTAATCTTATACTTGTAATCTGTGATGACTTTTGCATAGTATTTGATATAAAAACAATTGTCTTATTTGTTATGAATTAAAGTTTACAATTCCGCTGTACTTTCCATTATTATTCATTCATTTACTGTTCCATTACTTAAACTTTCATAACAAATCAAACTCAGATCCTAACAATTGAAATACAACAATCAATTGATATATTAAAAAACTCTTTTCGAATGCATTGAAATACAACGATCAATCAATGTAAAAAAACACTTTTGGAATGCATTGAAATACAACAATTAATCTATTTATTAAAAAATAACAGTTTTTGAATGCATTGCAATACAACGATCAATCGAGGTAAAAAAACACACTTTAAAAAGCTATAACTTCTTCAAACCCACCAAAACAAAACAAAACCGATACGTCTCGTATTGGTGAATACGAGATGTCACTACAAGGTTTGTGAGCTTTAGCGGAAGTAGATGACGATGGCCGGAGGTTGGACATGATGTTTGTATTGTGATTAGTTGAAGGTTGATGGTGTTTGAGAAGGATATGGGTGTGTGTTTGAGGAGGATTGTGTTTGTTTGAGAAGGAGAAGATTCTAACCATTGGATCAATATTTTATCAACGATTAGGAGCAGATCTTGCAAAAGCACACGGATCGACCTTTAGGGGCGACGACTTGGAGCAATAGCGGCGACACTGACGCGGGTCGCCGCTATTGCTCCTTGTCGCCGCTAAAGTCATCATCCCTAAAGGCTTAATTTCATGTAGTATGTATCAGTACGAGGTTGCAATCTAACACTTCATAGAATGTCAGGCTGCAAAGCTAGGGTTTAATACGCCTCGTATTAACCAATACAAGGCGTGTTGACGTGGAAATAGATTCTGAGGTTATCAAAATAGTTTTGAATGCGTCACGTTTAGCACTGTCCTTTGGAAGTGGAAATTCACAAGTTGTTTTCAAATTCAGATCTAATCTAAGGATTTAGTTTCTTGTTTAGTTTTAACATGCTTGCCTGTGACACTAGTTGGTACGAACGTGTAGAAAGGAGTAAGACTTTCACCCTTTTATTTACCCATTATAACTATCGAACATATAAATAGACCAACGTAAAGAAATTAGCGTAAACACAAATCAAATGCCTTTTTTTCTAGAACATGGACAAAAATTATTCTGATAGTTGATAATTCAAATGGCACAAACTTCATACACAATAATTTCACGCTATCGAGGAAGCTTTGTATGGTTCAATTACAAATTTACCCCTCGCACAAGTACACTTTTATATTTACCACTTTTTTTTTATTTGTGTTTAACACGCAAATACAAATAAACTTCAATTGTCCCTCCAATCACCAGCATAAATGGTCAAATAGTAGATACCCATATTTATTATAGGTGAATCTTGAATCATTTCAAAATCATGCTACACATTCCGGTGGTGTGATCGGGTAACGGTGTTTATCGGTGCAATAATCGTAGACCATATGGTTCGTGCGGACCCACTGGTAACGACTAGCCGCAATTGGATCTAGCTGTTGGTGCCTAGCTCCCTCCCACCAGTTGGAAGGGTTGGAAGCACAAGTACTGGGACCAGGGACTGGACAGCCCTCAATGTCAAAGTCCTTGTAATATGCATAAAATGGTGCTTTGCTCCAATTAATCTTTTCTAGTCCACCCCTTGTTGCCCAATCATCTGCTTCCCATAATGTGGAGTAAACTCCCATTGGCTGAAACTTTGGGAATGGGACCCCTTTAGCTTCATTATTCTTGTATACCCTTATAGGTGTTTGATCCACAGAAAACCTGTATCATCACATATGCATTGTTTAATTGTATTGTAAAAAAAAAAAAACAACAATTCCATATCCTTTTTTGTAGCTTTATTTCTTTTTCATTTTAAATGGCTTATAGAGTAATGAATGTACCTTTTTTTTTTAGTTTATAGAAAATTTCTATATATCTTAAATCATTTTGTAATTTTTTAAGAATATAGTTATATAGTAAAATTTATTATCAATTATAATAAGGTAAACTTTATAAAATTCCTATCTATTTTTGAATATGTAATTCTTAAAAATTATAAAAAAAAAACTATATACTTTATCATAAATATTGTAAACTTGTAATTACCTAATGTATACAGATAATCTGTTAAATTTAATAATACGATATCTTAAAATAAATAGTTCATTATAATTTGTTTTAAGTAATTTGTCTATGAAAAAAAAAAATGTAAGCTAGGGTGGTGGTAAAAGGGAAATCGGAAGATGTATATAATACTGAATTTGAGAGTGAATGAAGGCTTTTGAAGTATAGATCAACGTGTTTGAAGGTTTATGTACTGAAGATCCTTTAATGCGGTTTAAGAGGATATAACTTGTGTTATTTTTTACATACTTAATATTTAATGTTATATCCAATTTTATTAGTTATTTTTTTAATAAAAATAATTAGTTTATATTTACGTTTAAGTCACATTGAATCCATTAGAAATATATATGACACCAACAATTTTGTCGCATTGCCCATCTACTTACACAACTTGGTGATGGTTCCACATGATGGAGTAAGTGTGGTAGTCAGCAGCTGGGTCAAACCAGAGGTTAACCCTTTGTTCTCTATCACCTTTTCCATGAGCATACACATTGGTTTGGACCGAGTATGGTTGCCCCGTTCGGTTTCCTAAGAACTCAAAATCCAGCTCATCACGCACTTGATCCGTATCCGAATTCATCTATAAAGAAAAATTGAGCCAAAGCCAAATAACTATTAGTCAATCAAGAGAAAACTAAACAAGCTATGTAAAATGTCTAATCTTCAAAATAAGTTCAATAACCGTACATAGAAAGCAGTAACAGTGCCTGCAGAGTCTCCAGGAATAAGCTTAATCTTCATGCTCACACGTCCAAATAAGTATTTGCTTTTTGAAGCAAAACCGCATCCTATACCAAATGACCATAACAAACATACCTAATAAAAATCTCACTCATAGCAAACTATTGGTTGTGTAAAAAACTGACCACACTGAGCCAATATATGTACGTACCAGAGTTTCGGTCGAGAATAAGCTGAATGGTCCTGCCACCATCAAGTTGTCTGATGTGCGAATCCGACCATGTAATACGAAAATCCTGGAGGAACGTAGCGGGTCGGGCATCGACCAACAACGAAGTAGTCACGATTAGCAGTAGAAGAACACTTATATTAGATAATATATGTGCCATTTGAGCATACACTAATTTAATATTGGTCTTGTTTATGAGATTGTATAAATGTGGATATTATATGGGAC
This sequence comes from Ambrosia artemisiifolia, assembly GCA_032199755.1. Taxonomy (NCBI): domain Eukaryota; kingdom Viridiplantae; phylum Streptophyta; class Magnoliopsida; order Asterales; family Asteraceae; genus Ambrosia; species Ambrosia artemisiifolia. The sequence goes on along the minus strand of CM063521.1, from coordinate 42,314,367 downwards.
TATATATAGTTTTAGATATAAAATGTGTAAGCTGATTAAATGCTAGGATTGTAGAGAGGGGGCCTTTTGAAAATTAAGTTCGCTTTCCATACAGCTCACTTTATGCTGCCAATCGGGTTAAACTGACACTCTTGATATGGACACAATCCCAAAGAAAATTTGTCCCTAAAAAATAAAAGATTAGTAGCAATCCGTAATGGTCATTTGAATTTAAAAAAATAAATGAATTCTCAATCTCCACAAATGCCACATCAACATTTTTCTCAACTCCTCGTATTGGAGGGTGTCTTCCCCAAACTCTCCAAATGATGTGTCACATATGGGCTTGATCTGGTACAAATAAATCTTAAGATGAAAAACAGACAAATAACAAATTATGCTTGCACTAGAGTATTATCATGTTGTAGTTTTTAATTGGAGTGATGATTATTGTGTTTCAACATTTTGTTTTAGGGTAATGACTATTACACCAGAACAAATGAAATAGCATAATAATAATTTCTTAGGGGCTGTTTGGTAAGCCTCTTAGTGAAGCGCTAAACCATTCAGCGCTAAATGATTCAGCATTTAGCGCGTTTGTTTCAGCTTCTGAATTAGTGGCATCTTGGTGGTGAGATAAGACTTAAGGGCCATATGGTCCTGGGTTCGAATCTCACAAAAGGGGTTTTCTTATAATTATGAGTTTCCTCCTGAATTGGTGACTTGTTGGGGGAATATGATCGCGTGACAACATTGGTGGCACGATGATACTCCAGTGTTCCGTGAGTGATTCCAATTTGTTGGCCGTTCAAAAAAAATATGTTATTCGTTTGTGAATGCACACTAAAAATGAAAACAACGGTTTTCATTGATTATACCTAAACCAACTATCATTCAATGTGTCAACTTTAACACCTCAAACTTGATTCATAACTATGGGTATGTTTGGTAATAAGCTTTCAGGAGCTTCTAGCTCCTACTTAATAAAAAGCATTGGTTGGTTGAAAGAGCTTGAAGATTTTAGGTTAAGAGAAAAAACATCATATTGAAACGCTACTAGTACTAGCGTTTAAGAAAAATGAGTAAAATGACACAACTACCTATTCTACCATTAAAAAAAATAAAAAAACATGCATACAAGCTTTTAGCCATGCCTATTTTGGTCATTTTATACATTTTATTAAAAGCTACAACTACTTCGCCAAACAGCAAAATATATTCAAAAAGCTACAGCTACCGGCTACCAGCTTCTAGCGACCAACTAGTTTTGTCAAACATACCTTAGTATTCAAGTTACTGAATGATTGATACTAGTGGGATTCTTTGCGCGATGCGGCAGAAATAGTCGTTATTTGTTAGGTTCGACATGGTATTGTCATATGGTATAACAATTCGTAAATGGCGTCTCCTCAATGACGTTCGGAAGGACGCCAGTTTTGAATAACAAGCTTAGGAGGCAATGGATAGCGTCGTTGCACCTTCCAGCCTAAGTAAAACATAACGATGAAGCATTGATACACAGTCCGTAATCAAGAAGAACGCCTTAACACAAATTTCAGTTCAGCGTGCGCAGAGGCTTTCAATAATTTCATCGATGATAACGGCCTCCAGGAATACCCTATGGGAGGACGTAAATTCACACGGGTTTCAGGCGATGGTGAAAAATTCAGCAAAATAGATAGAATCTTGGTTACTCAATGTTTCTGGGACAAATGGCCAGATGCCGCCTTGGTCGCCCACCCTAGACGAATGTCCGATCACAGCCCACTGACGCTCTCCACTGATGCAGTCTCCTTTGGTCCCTCATCATTCCACTTCTTCAACTCATGGCTCAGTTCTCCGGGGTTCGATGATTTGGTAAAAAATGCAACAGCAGGGAAAACGTTTTCGGGTAGAAGTGACGAAATACTTGCTAAAAAACTGAAGTGCATCAAAGATAGTATAAAAAAATGGTTGGTGGTGGAAAGGAATAAAAAGAAACAAAGGCAATCGGATTGCGAGTCGAAACTCAACTTGTTTGATGAAGCGGCTGAACAAAGGGCTTTAACTGAATCTGAAAAAAGCTTGTGGTCCGAAGCGAAAAAAGAGTGGGAATCCCTGAAATCAGATGAAGCAAAGGATCTCAAACAAAAATCAAGAGCAAAATGGGCACTCGATGGCGACGAAAACTCCAGTTTTTTTCACGCCATGGTAAACTTTAATAATAATAGTAAACGCATCAATGGGTTCATGGTGAATGGCGAATGGTGTTTTGACCCAACCAAACTTAAACGGGAGGCAAGGAAATTCTTCGCTAATAAATTCAGGGAACCACTATTGGGCCGACCATCATTCTCCTGCCCCAACATAAACCGCCTTGATCCGAATGCAGCCATGGAACTCACTGCACCGTTTTCCCTTCAAGAAATCAAATCAGCTATATGGGATTGCGAGAGTGACAAAGCCCCGGGGCCCGACGGCTTCAATTTCGGCTTCTTTAAACACTTTTGGGAATTTCTCAAGGATGATATCTACAAGGTGTTGCTGGATTTTCACCAACATGGGACCATTAGCCAATGCTGCGCTTCCTCCTTCCTTGTCCTAATTCCAAAGTGCATTGACCCTGTTTCACTCGCTGAATTCAGGCCCATCAGCCTTCTTGGAAGCATCCCCAAAATCATTTCCAAGGTCCTGGTGAACCGTCTTCGGCCCCACATGAAAAACCTTATTTCCGAAAACCAATCTGGATTTTTATCTCATCGTAACATTCTTGACGGGCCACTTATTGTCAACGAAATCGTGTCTTGGGCAAAAAGGAATAAGAAACCTACTTTCCTGCTCAAAGTCGACTTAGAAAAGGCGTTTGATAGCATTAGTTGGGGATTCATCTTGGAAGTTCTAAACCAAATGGGTTTCCCCGACAAATGGAGAATGTGGATTCAAGGTATTCTGTACTCGGCAAGGGCGTCGGTGCTTCTCAATGGATCCCCTACCTGGGAATTTCAATGCTACCGTGGGGTCCGGCAAGGCGATCCCCTTTCGCCCTTCTTGTTCATCATTGCCATGGAGGCCTTCACATGTTTTATGAAAAAAGCCGAATCTCTTGATCTAATTAAAGGGGTCCAACTACCACACTCGGGGCCTTCCGTTTCGCACCTAATGTATGCGGATGATGTCATTGTATTAGGCGAATGGGAACCTTCATTGATCAAAAACGTCATTCGCATTTTTAGGTGCTTTCACTTAATCTCGGGGCTGAAAATGAACCTTCATAAATCCAACCTCTTTGGAATTGGTGTACCCGAACCCGTCATTGATGCAACTGCCCACAACATCTTCGTCCACAAGAGCTCCCTTCCTTGTAAGTACCTTGGAGTACCAATCGGAGCAAACATGAACCAAGTTAAAAATTGGAAAACAGTGATCGACTTATGTAAGTCTCGGCTCTCCAAATGGAAAGCCAAGACTCTATCTATCGGGGGTAGAGTGGTTCTACTTAAAGCCGTATCGGATAGCCTTCCGATCTATCACTTCTCACTCTTCCGAGCTCCAAAAGGTGTCATTGATCAATTGGAGAAGTTGAGAAGGCGATTTTTTTGGGGTGGAAATGATGAAAAAACTAAAACGGCATGGATCACTTGGGAGCGAGTGATTGGCGCAAAAGAAAAAGGTGGAATTGGGCTGGGATCATTACAACACATGAATTTGAGCCTACTCTTGAAGTGGTGGTGGCGCTTTAAGAGCGAAGACCCAAGTCTTTGGAAATTAACCATTGAATCGATCCACCACAATGAACGAGCATGGACCTTTCTACCAATAAAAGCTTCAATACCGGGGGTTTGGAACTCAATCATAAAGGTTGGGAAGGACTTTGAACACGAAAATATTATGGTTGAGAGTTTGTTTAAAGGGGTACTTGGTAACGGGTTGCATATACGGTTTTGGCTGGATTGCTGGATCGGAGAAGCTCCACTCAGGTACACCTTTCCTAACCTGTTTACCTTAGAAACTAACAAGGGCTGCACTGTTGCAGACCGATTATCACTGCAGGGAAACATTATGGGTGGGAATTGGGCTTGGCGAGTCGAACCAGTGGCAGATGTGGATCGCGAGGAACTTGCGGCTTGCAACAACCTTATTCAGGAGTGCTCCTTAGCAGCGGCAGCAGATAAATGGTCTTGGACAGCAGACAAATCTGGCTCGTTCTCCACTGCAGCCTGCCGTAAACTACTGGCTGCTCCGGCTGTCCCGTTTTATCCGTTCAAGTGGTCGCCATGGGTACCTAAAAAAGTAAACATCTTGGCGTGGCGTGCAGAACAAGACCGACTCTCAACACTCGAAGGCCTCACAAAAAGAAACATCGTCCACTCGTCATCAATGTGCAGCCTTTGTGGAGATTATCCGGAAAACGCTAACCATCTCTTCCTCCATTGCTACGTGGCTGCAAATCTGTGGCAGAAGATTACCGATTGGTGCCAAATCCCTCCGATATTTGCATTTGACTTTAGAGAGCTATTGGAAGTCCACAACATCAACGGAATGCAACGCGCAAAGAAAAAGGCTTTATATGCGATTCTTCTTACTACTTGTTGGGTCATTTGGAATGGAAGAAACAACAAAATCTTTCGTGGAAAAAGGGTGAACCTGGAAGAACTCCTCAGTGAAATCAAGGCACAATCTTTTCTTTGGATAACAACTAGAGCAAAAGGAATCACAATAGATTGGGAGAAATGGCGATACTTCGACATCTAACTTATTGTACACATGTTTATGTCCTTGGTCTAATGTAATGGGGGCTGGGAATTGGGAGTAAACATAACATGGTTTGGAATTTTGTATATCATCCAATGAGCATCTTTCTTATGGATGTACATTGTAAATTTTGGTTCCAAGGAATAAAGTAATTTGCCATTCAAAAAAAAAAACTTCAAAAAACTAGTACTTCTTTTTGGACTATTCACATTTTTTTTTTGTTTAAAAACGAGTAAATGATAATAAACTGTTATCAGTCGAACAAAAATTAAGGATGATAAATAAATTAACATAATATACATGAGAGAGGCTAACATACAAAGTTTCTTAACATACAAAGTGTAAGAAGCATTCTCAGCCATTAGATTTAGGTGGTGGCAAGATGGTAATTAACAATCCTAATCATATTTGGTTAATCTAACCAGGGGTAAATTGGAAAAAACACGTTTAAATTTCTGTGAAATCATAACAACAGACATAATCGATGCAAAAATTTTCAAGGATTGAACCTGATTTTTCATCGTTTTCAACTCGATTAAACGTTCAGAATGATTAAACAATTCGATTACAAACAAAATCAAAACGTATTTGCAAAAATAGAAAAAGAAACAGAGTATGATAAGTCAATTGATAAAATTAGTCGAATCATATTAAAAAATCACTATCAACGCATGTATTATTCACAGAAACGAACGATGTTGATAATAGAAGAAGAATTAAAGAAAAAAATGGATTTCAAAAAAGTTTCAGACGATGAAGATCAGAAAAACATAAAACGCATTTGGTTTTTTTATAAAACGTATTTGGTTTTTTTAACACTATTTAAACTGGTTTTTTTACAAAACGCACTTAGTTTTTTATAAAACGCATTTGGTTTTTGTAAAACGCACTTGGTTTTTGTAAAACGCACTTGGTTTTTGTAAAACGCACTTGTTTTTTGTAAAACGCACTTGGTTTTGTAAAACGCTTTTAGTATAAATAAAACTCACATTTTCCTCACTTTTCCCCTATTTTCCTCTGTTTTCCTCCAACAAACAAACAACTATATTCACATACACTTGAGGTAAGGTCTTTATGGATTAGTTGTTTTTTTTTCTTTTTTTCTTCTTTTTCCTTTGTTTTGTGATTAGCCAGAGATACAGAGATGTTGGCTTGGTTGTCTTCTCCGAAGATAGAGGGAAATGACTAGATCTGAGCCACGATTGAAGGTTGGGTTGAACTCGAACAACGTGAAAGGTTTTGAAGGCGTCAGAGGTTAAAGGAGAGAGGGAGCTGTGATGCTTTGGTCCGGCGGTTGGGTCAGGCGCTGGTGGTGGTGTTGGTGGTGGTGGTAGTGGTGATGGTGGTGGTGGTGGTGGTGGTGGTGGTGGTGGTTAATGAACGATTAATGATTTGAAGGAACATTACCTTTTACCCCTTTTAAATCAACTAAGATTGAGTTAGTTAGAGTTAACTAGGGTTTACAAGTGTCAAGATGTGGTGGCTTCTTATACTTTGTAGGTTAAGGATACTTTTGTATCCTATACTTTCTCAATATACATTGTTGTCAATAGAACAAAAATTAAGGATGATAAATAAATTGTTATCAATAGAACAAAAAGTTGATCTTATTCAATTATTTTATTTTATTTTATTTTACTTTTCTTTGAACAACATTTAACTATTTAATTTAAATACATATATTGTAAAGGCAAAATTTATGAAAATTCAAGATGAGATCGGTATTGGTACCATACTAAACCAATAACGTACCGCATAGTATCAGTACCGAAATTTGGTTAAAACCAAAACAGAATACCGCACCGCATGGTAGAGAAACACAAATTGAGTTAAAATCAAAACCGAATACCGTTTGGTATACATTCGGTCGATACCGATATAGAACAGTGCCGATACGGTATAAGTACAATACCGGTAGTCGGTATATATGGCTCATCCCAAGTGAAAACATAAGTTCAATCCATACATGGATACTGGTTATACTTACATAAGTAAATTATGTTGAACATTATCTTGATGTCTTTTCTCATATTAAAATAAATACAGATAATATTTAGTCTTTTGCATTGCGGCGGGGGCGGAAAACTATATAAGTAGCCCAATGACAAACCATTGCTAGCGCCTAGTGATCATGAACACCTAAAAAGCTTGTAAAACAAAAGGAATAAGCAAAACAATAAAACCGAACTAAAACTAGACGTATGAACGTTGAAGCACGACCCGATGTGTTAATAGATGTCTTGAAGGGGTTTCCTTAGATCTTGCGAAGTTGAAGGCGGTTGACTTTGAAATTAAAAGAATTGCATGTTTCCACAAGTATGGCTGTTACACACGAATTGGTGGTCCAAGAAGAGTGCATTCAAAATTCTGATTCACATATTTTTATTATCACAAATGTCAATTTTATACGGATAGTTACACAGAAAAAGAAAGACCTTGTGGACCTCGTTCATTTTTATAGAATTATTGGTTATTAAAAGGGTTGTGTTATTTGCATCTGGTGAATTTTTAGGGTCACAGGTCTCTGCGGCCCGAATGGACTCTACGGGTGGAAGAGTTGTCAGAGCAATTAATGCCCACTGAAAACACAACCCTATACGACCCGTAGAGGCCTATACGGGTCATAAAGGTGTGTTGACCTAAAACGCTGAACCTTATACGACCCGTAGAGGCCTCTGCGGGCCGTATATGTGGCAGAGCAATTAATGCACACTGAAAACACAACCCTATACGACCCGTAGAGGCCTCTACTGGTCGTAAAGGTGTGTTGACCTAAAAAGCGGAACCTTATATGACTCGTAGAGGCCTATGCGGGCCGTATATATGTGTCAGGCTGAACATTCAATGATCAGACTGGATAAACAGGTTGTCAGCTGACCTCTACGAGTCGTATAGACCACAACGAGCCATAGAGATATAGTAGTTGGTGCATTTAAACCCTATACGACCCGTAAAGACCCATGCGAGTCGTATAGGGTTAGAAGGTACGAGGTATCCAAATGACAAACTGATGATTCAGACATAATCAGCCCTCTCGGCCCGTAGAGGTCCATACGGGTCGTAGAGATCTGGTAGTTGGGAGCATTTATAAGCCTCTGCGGCCCGTAGAGACCCTTACGACCCGCAGAGATCTGTATCAGCACTTTAAACCATCAAACATGCACCATTTTCAGTTGACCATTTCAAATTTTAAAAAATTCTCTCCGACGATTCCCCATTTTCTCCGGCGAAAATACCATCCGACCAACCAATTCGTAACACAGTGTCTTTGGGTGAATGGTTTGACGTATCTAGCGTCCCGGAAAGCGATTTTGGAGCCGACAGTGAGCGTGGTGAGCCGGAGGTTATATCCGGGAAAGCGGCGCTGCCGGATTTGAATGAACAGCCATAGCTGCCCGATTTAAACGAGGAGTAGTAGAAGAACCGGAGTCATTTTACGTGTCTCCAAGTGCTCCACGATACGCACACCAGGCGGGTGATGGCAGGGAGAAACAGAACCCGGATATTTCGTTTGAAACAACTCAAGTTTGTTTATTTATTTACGCCTGTTTATAATTTATACCTGTGTATATTTAGCCTCATAGGTATTTAGGCTCCTATATATGTTGCCCCGTATGTATGTTTGTATGTATATATGCATGTATGTATGTTTGTATGTATGCGTGTATGTTTGTATGTATGTATGCATGTATGTATATGTTTAAGTATGTTTATATGTATGCATGTATGTATGTTTGTATGTATGCATGTATGTTTGTATGTATGTATGCATATATGTTTGTTTGTGGGTGTGCGTAATTTATATTGTTAATATATAAAAATTTTACTAGACTCGTATATAAACTTCAGGTATTCGCAAATCTTAAAGAGGTGACAGATTGGGTTTCCCTCAGAGTAAAAGCTATTGGTTACATCACTGCATATAAACGTACTGAAAACAAGGGACATGGGGAGAATAAGAGGCCAGATTCGGCTACTATAGTTTGTACCTTACATGGCAAACCTCGTAGTGTAGCCAAACTTCGGAAGACGGGTAGTAAAAAGTCTGAATGCCCGTTTGAAGTTAAAACAAAATACAACTTGAGATACGGTGGTTGGCGTTTGAGGGTTATCAACCCAAATCATAACCTCCCACTGTTTGAATTTATCTAGGGTTGCGCATATGCTCGAAGGATGAACTAGGACAATTTAAAATTGGTGAACACGCTTTATTTACAAAACGTTTCACCAATAAACATTCATTCTTCCATTAGAAAACACAACCTAGAGTGCCCCGTCATTTTACAAGACATCCATAACACATTAACTAAAATTAAACGGGAGTTGTATAGCGGCAAGACTCAAATGCAGGTATTATTATTATTGTTGTTGTTGTTGTTATTGTTATTAATTATTATTATTATTGCTATGCAGATACTCGAAAGCTCACTGGTTGAAAAAGGATTTACTTTCTTCACCTGAGAGAATCCAAAGACAATTCCAATTGAATATATTTTCTTTGTTCATGATACATCACTAAAAATGTGGCGTGCGTTCCCGGATATGTTGTTGATTGATACGACCTACAGTACGAACGAGTATAGGATCCCGTTTGTTCAAATTGTGGGTGTCACATCAACATCCAAGTCGTTTATTATCGCCCAAACATTTATCATACATGAAAAGATAGATAACTTCAAGTGGGTGCTAAATAGGCTCAGAGAGTTGCTGCATGATGAAAGTATGGAGTCGCATGTTATAGTAACTGACCGTGACCAGGCATTGATGAATGCATGTGACATAGTATTCACAGCTTCTTCGAAGTTGTTATGCAAGTAGTACATAATATTATTGTTGTTGGTGTTGTTATTTTTTATTTATTTATTTATTATTATTATTATATTACCAGCACTCGCTATCCCGATTCCACATTAAACTTAATTAGCTAGATCGAAATGGTACATATTAAGAGCACGCATACATACATGCGTATCTAAGTACACACCATAACAATATCTTTATTAATTTTTTGACAGATGTTATGGAATACTTGAACAAGGTGTGGTTTGATAAACATAAAGAAAAGTTTATTCGTGCATGTGATATATCTCAAAATTAGCAGGTTTTACATACATGTTTTCACCTAATTATCACCCCAAATCATGCTTTTATCTTGATATGATCACGGTTTGTCTTCTTTTGATGATAATTGCAGGTATTGATGGTGGAAAGTGAAAAGAAGTGAAAACCGGCACACAAGACAAAGAATTGAAGACTTTCGGAGCTAAATCAGATTAAGCATGGCCGCGCTTCGACCGTGCACGGCCGTGCACCTATCCCAGGTCAACAAGTCAACATTCTCAAGTCAACGAAGGCCAAAAGTTAGTTATCAGGAGTTGCACGGGTGTGCCACACCACTGTGCACGACCGTGCACGTTGAAACGTGTCCCCCAAGGCTCAAACCGATCAAAACTGACAAGACGGTTAGAAGTACTGGTAAGCATGGTGATCGATGTCGTTGGGTCGGTCAAAAAATAAGAAAATAGTAGTATATGGAAGTTGAGTCGTCTCCACAGGGAATTGGTGGAAAGAGTAGTTTTGTTACTTAACTAATAAAATTAACGTCTACTTGCTTTGTTGTTTGTTTTGGAATTTTAAGAAAATGAATTTAAGAAGTTGTAAACAATAATATAAAAGAAGTAATCCCCTCCAGGTTTCCGGTTAATGATCCACCCTACTCTTGTTTAAATGATTGGATACTACATAGACATAGTTTTGATGGACGGTTCAAATCAAGTGATAACCGAACACAAGTTTTTAATAATAACCTGTACAATTCAATTACCAACCCACAAGTATCACTTACCCTCCCAATTATCAAACTACTCACGATGCAAGGAAACCGAATGTGAATAATAAAGAGATAAGCAATTGAACACAAGTGACTCGTTTAAATGATGAAAACCACAAATATTCTTCAACTAAATGAAAAATAATCCATAAACCAAATCAAACAAGAGTTCAAGTTTCACAATTAAACCATACACCCGGAGGTGATTACAAGATGTTTAGCCGCTCATAGTAACAAGAAACGAAACGAAAATATGAATGATAATACCGAACATGATGATTGAAATTGAAAATATGGATGAATGATGATTAATAATAATGATTGTAGCTCAAAATTGCTCTAAAAGACTGCTCTCAATCGTCCCTTGGTGGCTGATGAATTAGGGTTGAAGGTTTTTAGCTTAAATATCTTGGAGAAACAACTTTCCTTTTTTTTCTCATAATCGCCGTAGGTTACGGCTGGCCTAAGGACCCTTACGGCGGTCAAACTCTGATTATTTCTTGATGTTGCTGCTGTTCTGCGTAAGCTACTAGCATCAGAAGACCCTTTACGGCGATCATTTGCTTTTGACTGTTGCATGAGAAGCAAGCATGGTCATGCTTGTTCACAAGCATGATCATGCTTAGTAAGGAACATGGTTGTGCTCGTTTGGAGCATGGTTGTGCTCGTATGGCTCTGCTTAAAACATCAGAACAACAGCAGCAGAACACAGGTTTCAACCATCATCTAATTCCATTCCATTTCATCTTGATTTCCTGCATAGTATCAAAGATCACCACACAACCAAGCTTCATTTCTTCACATCCATGACCTTTGTTAGCCTTGTTTCGCCACACGCAATGCCCTATGAACTTCCAAACCTTTGATTCATCATCCGAGCTCAATCTTATCCACATTTAAGCTTCCGAATTCATCCAATTATGTCGTTTATCCTACAATCACACATAAATGCGTAGTTATCACATTCAAAGCATATAAACAATCAAACGACATTAAAAACACATAGTTAAGCATCTTAAACACCATGATTGACCCCGTCCATCACATGGGCGTGCTCACACCTGGAGCACAGGCGTGCCCGTCCTGAAGGAGACAACTTCTGCAACAAATGACTTTGCCACAATACCTACTGTCGAGCGTGGCCGTGCCACATATGAAGCAGGGGCATGCAAGGGCTAATTTGCCTATAAATAGAGGCCTCCACCCCACATTTTGAGCATCCCATTTCACACGAGTTTCTCTCACTCATCAGCCATCTTTAGGGTCTTGTAAGTGACATTTGGAGCCTTGGATCACTCAATAAACACTGCTTGAGTTGAGAGCTAGAGAGAGATCACTACAAATCACCCCAAAAACCCTCTTTGATCCATAAACAACCACTTCTATGTGTTCTTTAAACACCCAAATTAGAGTGCAAGTTGTAATGCCAATCCTTGGCTAGGATATTAGAGTGTTGCTAGGGTTAAGACTTCTTTGGTATGGATTATATAGTTTTTATTTATTGAGTGGTGTTTGTGTTCTTGCCTAATTCTTTTTACTTAAAACTTTGTTTGATGAATTAACTAACAAATCACTTAGTATTTGGTCTTGTGGGTGTCTTGATAGGAAGTGGGAGGACTTATGAGTGTACCCATGGTGTGTAACAACCCATGCACTTGTAAGCTAACCTAATCCCGCGAGTAGTGATTGGCCCATTTGTGGGTAGAAATACACACTTAGTGGCTTAATCCTCTACTATCAAAGATCTCACTTATGGTCGGTACGGTCTTTATACTCAGTCCTGGTGATAAGCCAAGACTTTATTTTGCGACTTAGCTTCATTGTCTTGTGATAGCTTTGGCGCAGGTCAAGAACTGGTGAACCCGTGTTGAAAGAAAACAGTCTTTATTTTCTTTCATTATTGTATTGCCGCACAATCAATAATAGACTAATCACTTTTTGAAAGATTAATTAATTCAAGTAGGAGATGCACGTGTTCTGGTTAGTCACGACTCACCTATGATATCAAGTGGTAGCTTGTTCGGTCATGCTCAGGCCACCGGCAAGTTGTCCATAAAAGTTTTAAATAAATAGATGTCTTTATCACAACACTGGGAGGTGGATTCTTTGGGGTTGGGTGGACACACTCTTGAGTAATCCGTTTTTCATTGTTGAGAGGAGAGCTTACCGGTTTGGTAGACCCTCATTTTAAAACAAGAACACAAGTAGTTATGCGAAAACAGTCACCTTTAGAGAATGCGCTTGCAACTCTAAGTTAAGCATAAGTGCGGAACTCGACAACACCACTCAATTAAGTAATTACTGTTAATCCGTCCCAAAGAAAGTCGGATCCCAATGCAACACTTCTTTTTGGTTATTGATTTCTACTTTGGTCATTCTCGCTCTCTCTCTCTTGTCTATCTTTTTTTTATCAAAAGCAACTTAAAACTGAGTAGTGGAAATTGTGTCTTAGGGTTCGATACTTGTTACTTGCTTGAATTCTATACTACACTCGATAGGTACACTTGCCTATTGTGTGGGTTAAAACAATTATCGTTTTATTTTATAAATTTAAAATTTGAATCAGTGTCCTAACCTAAAAGTCCTAACTTAATTACCTTTTTCCTTGAGTCCTGACACTTCCTTAGGGAAGTTGTCAATTTTAAGAAAAAGACGTTTAAGTGACTTAATCCATACGACATCAGCATGTACAGGCAAAAACTACCACTTCGGTGAGTATACGACCAACAGAGCTGAGAGCCAGCATGCAAGGATTAAGTTGAAAATTAAGGAGCCTAACAGCTCCCTCCACAAACTTGTTGGGCTTGTAGAAGAAATTGTGAGTTCACAAGAGAGAGCCATAAGCCACTCCTTTGAGACTAGTCAAAGGACGAAAATGCAACATCATGACATACCCATGTTTGATCTCTTGCGGGGTTGCATTTCTCATAAATCGCTCAATTTGTTATTAAGAGAGATAAAAAAGATAGACTACTTCAAGTAAAGTGGAACGGGTTGTAGTCACTAGCTTTTAATGAGTTGTGGGATGTCGTGTGCATGTTGTTTTGATTCTTATATAGCTCAAGGTATTACTTAATTTAGTACTACTACCGCTACCACTACTACCACTACTACCACTACTACCACTACCACTAGTCCACTACTACTACCACTACTACCACCACTACCACTACTGCCGCTACTACTACGACTACCACCACCACCACGACTACTGCTACCACCACCACCACCACGGCTACCGCCGCCACCGCCTCCGCCACCACGACCACTATTATTATTATTATTATTATTATTATTATTATTATTATTGTTAGTGTTGTTGGGTATTAATTAATATTATTACGGGAATAAAAATACCTTTGTCTAATATAGACCCTTTCTAGAGAAAGTTGAATTACAATGTGGAGAAAGTTAGCGGGGAAAGCGATGTCGACCACCGCACGTTATTAAAAACATGATGTCAAAAATAAATCCGGGGGTGAATCTAAGTATGACTGACCATCAACCTCCAGAGGTGCAAACTAAAATTTGCGGGCGGCCAAAAGGAAAAGGTAAAGGAATAAAACAGAATGATGATGATGATGATGATGATGATGATGATGATGATGAAAAGGTTAGTAACATAGCTATTATTATTATTATATAAAACAGGAAGAACCTGTTAGAAGACGCAGGCCGGCAGATCCAACAAAAGAAAAAAAAAATCATTCGTGATAAAGATTTTCCATTGTTGGTGGGTAACAGGTACATAAATATCCATGCATACATGTTTTTTACGCACGCAAATACGTACATACACCCTAATCATGATTTCTTAATTTTGGCGTTGACAAGTATAAACTGGAATCATGCAATGGAAGTGCCAGCTTCCTGTAGAGTATTATCGGTTTATTACTCATATTCAAAATGTTCGGGGAGACGGTAACTGTGGGTTCCTATCCATATATGTGGCTTTAGGGGGTGATGAGAATGGATGGGCTATGATCCGCCAGGACTAGATGCACGAACTAATTCAACGCTAAGCTATATGGGATGCGATGTACTCAAGGTGGGGTGGATATCAGGTCCCTTCCTTATTAGAGTTATTAGATTACATTGGAATTGGACAGGCACCCCAAGACAAATGGATGGACTTGCCGGCCCAGGGAATTCTGATTTGTGAGATGTATGTTGTGGTTCTTCAAGTATTTCACCTTATAAGAGGATTTTCTACCACTTACTTCCCTGTGTTCACTCATCCTAACGACTTACCTGGACATCCAATCATATCGCTAGCCTTTGTGAATGGAGACCGCTACATCGTGCTTAATACATCAAAAGACGCTCCAATGCCATGTATGAATCATTTTTGGAACCGTATGGCCGGGGAACATAACGTTCATACAAACCCATAGGTGAGGCTATATTGGGATCGTCTGGTATAGGGGAGAATGTTGTAGTTATAACATGTAATGTATTATTAACTGAAAAAAATATTATCGTTTAAGCTCTTTTATGGATATAACAGGTAGTTGAATTTTTTTTTATAAAACCTCAAATAACATGCATAAATTTAACAAACAACACACAAAAAAAAAGCTTTACTACGGGTCGTATGGGCCCTTACGGGCCGTAGAGGTCTCTACTACTCGTAGATTATGGAAGATATACGAGCTGCAGAGGGCTCTATGACAAGTAGAGTAACAGACATTATTTTTTATTAAAAAATTGTATGAGCTCGTAGAAGAGCTCTATGACTCGTAGAGCCTATCTAAACGACCCGTAGAGGCCTCTACGGGTCGTAGAGTAACTCACAGTTTTATATTCCTTTTTTATTTTTTTAAATTTGTTGCTCTACGACTTGTAGAGGTCCTTGCGGGTCGTAGAGGAGTGGCTTTACGAGTCGTAGAGCCCTTCTACGAGCTCATACCAATTAGGGATCCACCTTGTTTGATTGTTTTCTAATCTACCTTTAATTTGGAATCTTACATATATTGATTGATCTATGTTTTTTGGTTGTAGCTGACTTTTTTGTACTTTCACCAATATTCGTAAACTCTTTGATAGTTATGTTGATATAATCTGTTTATTTTTCAAGCATATAATCTTTAGGCTAGATGCATGGTTTTTTTAAGTATTCATTTCATTAGTTTTGATAGATTGGATTAAAATATGGATCAAACTTGTGGGATTTGAGTGAACGATTGGCCTTTTGAATATATATTTTTTTTATTATTTTTTGTAAGATTTGAAGTACAAATTAGAGTTGTGTAACATGTTTGGAAATGGGCATTGTTTAGGCGCTTCTTGAAACGCCTAAACTATTCGCCTAAACTATTATAGTTTAGGCGTTTCAAGAGAAGCGCCTAAACTATTATAGTTTAGTCGTTTCAAGTTCAACGCCTAAACTAGTTTGGGCGCTTCTCTTGAAACGCCTAAACTATAATAGTTTACGCGCTTCTCTAGAAACGCCTAAACTTTAATAGTTTACGCGCTTCTCTAGAAACGCCTAAACTTTAATAGTTTAGGCGCTTCTCTTGAAACGCCTAAACTTTAATAGTTTAGGCGCTTCTCTTGAAACGCCTAAACTATTTACTGAGACATATTGAACACAATATCATTAGAAAAAAACGCTTATACAATATCATTTGTTTCTTGCAGGTATGGCAGATGAGGTGCATGATCCGATTTTCGGGGGGAACCTCAAGAATTATCCCCCCTGTCAGTTCCCTAAGGAGTCGACCGCGGATGACCGCTTTGTGAGGTTACGTGAGCGCGCGGTCTGCGGACAACGGAGAATAGACTTGCAGGCGCTGAGGGAGGTAGGTGTAACACCCCAAAATTTCTAAACCGTATTTTATGATAACATAAGCACGCGAGGCTTTTAACTAGAAAATACTTGACAAAAGATGGGAGGGGCCATATTTTCCAAATAACCAAACTTGAGTTTGGTTAACATTAAAAAAAATGGAGATGAACTCCATATCCCCAAATTCATTCAACACACACACACACACACCAAACCCTAAAGAACTCAAGAACAAGCTTGATTCAAGGTGGAATCAAAGGGCTTTTGATTGCATTATCCCTAAAATGAATCCTCCAAGCATAAACACACTAAGGTAATCTTTATTTTGAGTAATCCAATGATAATGTTCATGCTTGGTTATGATGAAAATCTTGAAATGTTATTAAAACGTGAATCAAGGGTTGGTAGTGTTCATTCTAGTCATGGATGGCTCAATACTAGTAAAACTTGAGTGTATGTTGATAGATTTCTTGTGTGATGATGATATCTTTCTTAATTCATATTCTATATACTAACAAAACCAATTGGGTGAACAGTTCAAAATCATTATTGGTTTATTTTGGGAGTTTGATTATGTGTAACCTGGTGGATGGACCACATTTTTTTTTTATTTTGCTTTTTGTAATATATTAATATATGGACATTTTCTTACTTTGCTCCTGATGCCCTAACAACTTCTATATTACATTGTTATCAATATATTTCATTTATGTTGTATATAAATTAACATCAAATTTTTAAGTAATTTTTGTTATGCTATTAGATTAACTATTGTTACTATTACTATTATTATACGTATAATATTAAATCTTATTTTTTCTAATAACTTATGTTCTTTAAAAAGAAAACAGAATACGTAGTTGTATTTAATTTTTTTCTCGACATTTCAATATAAATTTTGTTTAAAACATGGTTCTATTCAAAATAGAGTATTGTTTGGTATCATAAGCTATATATAGAGTGTGAACACCATGAATAACCCAACTAATTTGACCGACCAACATCGGTAACGGTGTCGATATTATCAGAACTGGTACCCTATTCGTTCTCATAGTTTTCAATAGATGTTAACATATGTCGATGTCTTTTTGAACATATCAGGACTTTATTTTTGTTGTTTTTTAGGATTGCTATAGCGAGTGTTAGTATCGTAATGAACATTTTTTATGCTTATCGAATCTCCGCCGCGTAGCGCGGGTAATCTCGCTAGTTATAAAATGAATTTGATTTTTGGTGGATTGGTAGAAACCACCTTTAAACTATGCACACTCACTTTTGTTATGCATATCCATGGGAAACTATGATTAAGATGTTTATTTGAATGCTAGACATGTTAACCTTGGTCAAGGATGGATCCATGAGGTCTATAAGTCCTAAAATTTAAGTTAGGAAAAAGACACCTACAAGGTGTATGATAAAATGCCCCAATGAAACTTGTTTTCATTTGGGCATAGTTAAGGCATTGATAAGCTTGATCAAAACTTGTGTTGTCAAATGACTAATGTCTAAGAGCATGATTCTAATCACCAATGTGGATTACACATCTAGGTGTGAGTACAAGAAACTTCATTTGGTCAAGAAATCTCGAAATGAGGTAAAAATGGAAGCTCGCATAAGGCAAGTCACTCGATGGCTTAAATCTTGATATATTCCTAGTACGTTCATATGTTTAGTTATAACTTTGTATATGCATTTGGGATCTAGAAATTGAAGTGTCATAAAAGAAGCTCAAACGAGACTCATAATTCATAGAAAACGGCCTTAGATGAAGGTTGTCAATCTCCCAAATTAGGCTAACGGGTCAATTTGGTAAAACACTAGTTAGTCAAGGACCTAAGCTAAGGGTCAACATTATGCCGATATTGATTTTGTTTATTGCTTGAGTATATTCATAGACTCTATGTTTTCAATCTCAAGCTAGTCTAGTCTATAAGCGAAAAGGGCATGAACAAAGGTAAGTCATCACCATGACCTTATATATATATATATATATATATATATATATATATATATATGTATATGCATACCTTGAATCCATATCAAGGGGAGTGTCGTAGGAGTTGATATGCTATTATGATTTCCAAGTGGCATATAATTCATAAATGAATTTCTATCACAAGTCACACGGACCGGGCAAGTATGACCAAGAGAAGTGGCACATGTGGCCATGGACACGAGGCATTGCCAAAACGGTGTAGTGACTTGAATGGATGCAGAACTTGTCAAGTCAAGGCTTGATTTGTAGTGCGGAAGACTCAAGACAAATTTGGGAATCACAAGAGGTTATCTTAACAAGGATTAGAAGTACATATAATCTAATATGCAATAGTTAGACAATCAAACTCATTCTTTGTTGATACTAGCATGTTAGTATGCATACATTACAAGAGAAGGGGTCAAATAAACAAATTGATAAGTTCTTGAAATCTTAGAATTTCCCCAAAATTTATTCTTGGTTGTTTCTCATCAAGTCAAGGGTCAAAAGGAGCATAAAACCCCTTAAGAAATGCGTTAAAAACTGCCTAAAAAGAAAAATTTACGAGTCGTATCGGCCCTGGGTGTCCCAGACGCTGGTCTGGACGCTGGCTGCTGTTTTTCTTGTTTTAGTTGTTTTTGAATTCTAATCAATCTTATTATCGATTAACGGGTTCTTTGGCCTTGTTTAAAACCTAGGTATGAAGGTCATTGATTCCTGATAATGATTAAGCTATTCGAAGAACCTAACGCACATATCTCATGAAATGCTTCCACATAATTCGTGTTTATAAACATTGTATGGTAACGGGGTTTGAAACTAACTTGTGAACGCATGGAACCATAGACACTCACTTGTAAATTTTATTTTATTTGGTCAAACCTTTGGGAATGACGTCTAAGTTAAAAAGCTTGAATTTAAACCCAATATTTACACTCTAAATCATGTGATTAAGTCACTAAACCCGTCTACTCGGGTTGGGTCTTACAAGTGGTAATCAGAGCCCAAGGTTATAATGAGATATGCGTTGGTTCAAGCTTGATCATCAATCCGGTAAGGAATTCATTTCCAAAGTTATCTTAATCTAGTCGAATTGTTATGTATCATGTATGAACATGAAATCAATCAGGAAAAAATCATGAGGAAGGTACTTTAAACAATTCAAAACTTGGAAACACACCAATTACACGGTCATGGTGGGCCTAGGCTCAGCCAAACCGGAAATAGGAAAACGTGATTGCATTTTCAAAATAATACATTCTGATAAAAAAACAAAATCAACATACTGAAGCAAATTAACAAAAGAGATTTCATTAAATCAAACAGGCGACTGGGAATTGTCTGTTTGGGAAGTATCGTGACGAACGCGACGACATCACCAGTGTCATGTTTGAATTGGTTACCCTGACCAGGTATGTGTAAAACACATGATATGGTGGGCTTCTTGTGATCTTTATGCATACGTCGCATGTAGCAAGGACTAGGTCGGGAGAAAAGGTCATGTGAAACTTTCGACTATATGACTCGCGAGGTCATAGAACGTGGGAGTAATGCCGAACCAATAAAGGTCCGATAGACCGGGTATGTAAATCCGATGCATAAACGACCCGCGGGGCCATAGAGCCAAAGGTATTACCACAACGTTTACACAGATTCAGTTCGGAAATAGACTTGAACCTTAATCAAGGTTGAGTCATAAACAGATTCAGTTCGAGAATAGACTTGAACCTTAATCAAGGTTGAGTCATAATAAAACTCGAACCTTTATAGAAGGTTAAATTCGAAAATAGACTTGAACCTTAATCAAGGTTTAGTCATAATAAAACTCGAACCTTTATAGAAGGTTAAATTTGTAAATAGACTTGAACTTTAATCAAAGGCTAAGTCATAATAAAACTAGAACCTTTATAGAAGGTTAAATTCGTAAATAGACTTGAACTTTAATCAAAGGTTAAGTCATAATAAAACTTGAACCTTTATAGAAGGTTAAATTCGTAAATAGACTTCAACTTTAATCAAAGGTTAAGTCATAATAAAACTTGAACCTTTATAGAAGGTTGCATTCATAAATAGACTTGAACTTTAATCAAAGGTTAAGTCATAATAAAACTTGAACCTTTATAGAAGGTTAAATTCGTAAATTTACTTGAACCTTAATCAAATGTTAAGTCATAATAAAACTAAAACCTTTATAGAAGGTTAAATTCATAAATAGCCTTGAACCCTAATCAAAGGTTAAGTCATAATTAAACTCAAACCTTTATAGAAGGTGAAATTCATAAAGAGACTTGAACCTTAATCAAAGTTAAGTCATTATTAAACTCGAACCTTATTAGAAGGTTAAATTCGTAAGCAGACTTGAACCTTAATCAAAGGTTGAGTCATAATCACATTCGGACCTCAATAAAGATTAATCCGTAAAAAGGACTTGAACATTAATTGAAGATTAAATCGTAAACACACTCAAATCATTATCAAGAGTTAACCCACAAATAGACTTGAACCTTAACCCAAGGTTAGTCATAAATGCATTCGAACCATAACCGAAGGTGAATTCCTAAATGGAATTGAACCTTAATCAAGGATTAAATCACCAACCAATCTGAACCTCATCTAAAAGGTAAAGTTTTAACGAGTCTAAACCGCGCTCGAGGGCTAACTCGTATTCCAACATGAACCCCGTACTGAGGTAAAACAAAAGCCAAGATTCGGGCTAAGCTTAAGGTTAAGTTATATTTAAACTTGACTCGTATTAGATTCGTGAAAGCCTACGGGCAAATGTGAACTATGTATCACAATAATCACATTAAATTTGTGAAAGCCTATGGGCAAATGTGCACTATTCGTCACAATAATCATAATGAATTCGGGAAAACCTACGGGTAAATGTGAACTAAGTCTCACGCTAAATCAAAACAACCTGCGAAAGCTCACGGGAAACCAAGGACTATGCGTCTCCTAAACTGGAATGCAAATGACAATAGAACCCCGCAGGGCAAGCGTGAACTATGATCATACGGAACTGAACTAAAAACATGGTTTTAGACCGTGAAATGACATGTTAAACAAAAGAAGAATTTAAACGCTAAATAATGAGGGGCTTGTAGGAGACCCCAGAAGTCGTGGGTGGACCCTCACCAAGAAAACGAACACAGCTTCTAGCTGCAATCGTATAAGGACAAAGATAAATGATGTGACCTTATCGAGGCACGTTAAAGCAAACAGAGCGGCCTTAGCACATGATTGGTGACCGGACAATCAAAAGTCTAAAATATATAGATGGCTGAGAATTGCAAAAAAAAATGAAGGCAATGCCTTCGTAATAAACCAAACGCGGTCTGCTGGACCACTATGCATACGAATCTTAAGTAACGAAAACATAAGTAAATAGCCTTGTGTGAATAAACATGGTAAGGTAACACCATGAAGCAAGGACAAGTAATAACCCTTTTGCGAAACGCTGAATTGATCTAAAAGTCAATGAGTCCTAAGGGACATATATAAATAGAAACGGGTCTTGGTATATAAACGAGCCTTATAAGGGTGAGACCAATGCAAAACCGTGAGCTTGGTCACAGTCTAATACGAGTGGGCGGGCAAAGCGGACAATATACAATACGAGTTACCTTGGGCTGTTACAGCCTGTTAAACGAAAGTTGGACTTTTATAAAGTCCAACAAATCTAAACTCATAAGTTTGACAGACGGTGTATAGAAACACATCATAAGTTGCAGTCCTGGGATTGGATGACTAACTAAAGCATGTGACTTATGAAACTAAGTCTATTTATAGCCAAAAACCCTGAAGAATTAACTATTCACAGAATTGGCACTCGGATAGTAACAGAACGAATGATGAACCATTAATAGTCTAGTGATGGTTAAGCGATCATTAGAAGGTTCAAATGGGTCATGTGTAGTCATCACGACTTGGACATATAAGAATGCCTAAATATAGCTAAGCCTAGTGGTAGGTGAAAACATTATCAGAAAGGACACGAGGTGTCTAGGTCAAGGAAAATGTGAGGCATGGAAAGGGCTCGATGCTTTCTGGTAAAACCATGGCATTATAAGAGGCCTTTAACTGAAATCAAATGTAAACTAAAACCATTTTGAGCGGGGGCGACAGTCTTTGGGAAGACTTTATGATAACCAAACATAATATGTGCCTCAGTGCATAGAAATGATTCTAAGAAGAGTAAACGATCAAATGTATACCCTCAGCCCTCGGGAACTTAAGGGTTCCAAACACACAAAGGAGTCAAATGGATGACTCTAGGACAAACCATGACAGCCGCGGGTGCCTAAACTAGAATAATTCCCGGTAAGGGTAAATGAACGTGTATACATAAGTCTAGAGGCGTAATCAAATTCCATTAAAATAACCCTCAACAAGAAGGGATAAACTCAAGGTTAACCATGAGGAGCGACCCATGGAATTCAAATATATATCCGGTTTCGAGGACGAAACCCTCTTTAAGGGGAGGGGGGGAATTGTAACACCCCAAAATTTCTAAACCGTATTTTATGATAACATAAGCACGCGAGGCTTTTAACTAGAAAATACTTGACAAAAGATGGGAGGGGCCATATTTGGCAAATAACCAAACTTGAGTTTGGTTAACATTAAAAAAATGGAGAAGAACTCCATATCCCCAAATTCGTTCATCACACACACACACACCAAACCTTAAAGAACTCAAGAACAAGCTTGATTCAAGGTGGAATCAAAGGGCTTTTGATTGCATTATACCTAAAACGAATCATCCAAGCATAAACACACTAAGGCAATCTTTATTTTGAGTAATCCAATGATAATGTTCATGCTTGGTTATGACAAAAATCTTGAAATGTTATAAAAACATGAATCAAGGGTTGGTAGTGTTCATTCTAGTCACGGATGGCTCAATACTAGTAAAACTTGAGTGTATGTAGATAGATTTCTTGGGTGATGATGATAACTTTCTAAATGCATATTGTAAGATGAATTTGGTTTTTGGTGGATTGGTAGAAACCACCTTTAAACTATGCACTACTAACTTTTGTTATGCATATCCATGGGAAACTATGATTAAGATGTTTATCTGAATGCTAGACATGTTAACCTTGGTCAAGGATGGATCCATGAGGTCTATAAGTCCTACAATTTAAGTTAGGAAAAAGTCGCCTACAAGGTGTTTGATAAAATGCCCCAACGAAACTTGTTAGTCAAGGACCTAAGCTAAGGGTCAACATTATGCCGATATTGATTTTGTTAATTGCTTGAGTATATTCGTAGATTCTATGTTATCAATCTCAAGCTAGTCTATAAGCGAAAAGGGCGTGAACTAAGGTAAGTCATCACCATGACCTTATATATATATATATATATATATATATATATATATATATATATATATAGGGGATGGATTAAGGGGAAACCCCTTCTTCATAAAAAACCCCTTAAACTCTATAATGACCATTGATCAAAGTTGATCAATGGTCCTTGATTAATTGAATTTAATAATACAAACCAACTCTCATTTGTGTGGCTATAAATGATATGAAGGGCAATATGGTAATCTTACTAAAGCAAGTGGGCCACTTTAATTTTCTGAATCCTAGGTTTAAAAAGCTTGATTTGACCCTTGTCAAGTCACCTCTCTCCTACTTTATGACACTTTTTCCAGCACCAAATTTAACGTACGTTAGTGTTGTGATAAAAAATTCTGACCTCGTGTGAGACATTGCTAACATGTGTTAACAGGCATATACTAAAAAGTACAAAAATAAAAGAACGCATAAATTGTATATTTATTTAAGAAATGATAAAAACGATCATTACAATCAATACTAAAAATGTGTCATAAAACTTTTCATACATACATAATTATTTGTGAATGATAAAAAACTATCATAACAACATAAAAAAAATCTAGTTATGCTTCGTTCTTGATACCCATCTCCTCACCTACAAAAAAAAAAGATAACACGTGTTAGTTGGGCTCTCCGAAACATATAATGAGACATCACTAACATTTTTATTGTATTCTAAAAACATATGTTTTACTGAAATAACGTATGTCATATGAACCCTAACACACGTTAGTAAGGCATATACTGCGTATGTCATATAAACCCTAACACCTGTTAGTTAGGTATATACTAGCACGTGTTAGCATCACTAACATGTGTATAAACAATACCAAATCTGCAATGCCATGTGTATCTTACTCAATTTGAAGTGCCAAGTATATAATACTCAAACATGTGTATAAACAACACTAAACACGATTTTTACAACTATGTTAATACAACTACTCAAATACGATTAATAGGGTTTGAAATCCAACAATAATAAATTTAAAAAATCAAATCATAACCAATCCAAATCCATATACCAAAAAATTATCCTCATATTCATGAAATATATAATATGATAAAAGACATTAGTAGCATGTGTTAGCATATTCTAAAACATATGTTTTACTGAAAATAGCGTATGTCATATGGACCCTAACAACTGTTAGTATATACTAGCATGTGTTAGCATCACTAACGTGTGTGAGCATCACTAACTGTTAGTTGGGTATATACTAGCATGTGAAAACCAACACTGTAACAGATACATATGTTAGTTGGTATCCTCAAACACATAATGGGCATGACTAATATGTGTTAGCATATAGTAACATAAAAAGATTACACATTTATTCATCAATTACATCACTTACCACAGCCACATCACCAACGCCGCCTTGTTCAAATAGCCTACTCGTGAAAACCGACACTGGAACAGATAACATGTGTTAGCATATACTAACATAAAAAAAACTACAAAATTATTCATCAATCACATGTGATCTGTTAACCTCATGTCCTCAATCTAATAAAAATCTAACATAAACAAAATAATAATAATAAAAAAATAAAAAAAACGTTAACATAAGTTTTTTTTTCATTCAAGCATTTGATCGAACACTTGGTATGCGAACCCTATTCACCAAAAGATTAAAACTTTTAATAATAAAAATGTAAAAAAAGATAAATAATAAAGGTAGTTTTGTAAAAATACGTGATTTGTAAGTATCAAATCAATTACGCAAATTTAAAATAAAAATAAAAGAAAAGAAAAACTAAATACAAAGACTGGAAAGTAAGCTAGAGACCTTTAAAAAGATGCAACACTTCTTTCCTCTGACTCTCTGAGATTAACTTCAAAACTTGAAAAACATTAACACCCTAAATCTCAATAGTGGCCTAACTCCTATTTTAGTAAACAAGTCTGATCTAAGCAAGAATAAATATGCATTCAATGATTCATTACAAAACTTTATAAACCAGAAGCTATGTATAAAATATGAAAGAGGGACTGAGAGTATATATACATACGGGTCTGGAAGAATTGGAAGCAACGACAAAAACTAAACAAAAATCAATATCATACCATTTATCAGGTAATAATCTCACTGGATCTGTTCCTAGTGAAATAAATTAGAAGTTAGTTTCTTCTCCGGCAGTCAGTTCCAGCAGAGTCAGCCACCATGCCCTTCACACCGGCACACCTAAAAAAGTTGTCTTCAACTATTTCGATGGCGAGCTCTTGTAGATCCTCGAGTTTTCTGTGTGGATACAGTAAGTACTACGTAGATCCGACAAGGTTGTGGTGGTAGTTGAGATGATGGTCGGAGGTGGTGGCTGTGGTAGTAGTTGTGGTGGTGGTGGTGGTGGTTCTAGAGAGAGCCAGAGAGAGAGGGGATAGAGAGAGGAGGGTAGATCAGATTTGAATTTGAACCAAAAAATGAAGAGAGAGAAGAGGGAAAACAATATTTATAGGTAGAGAGAGAAGTGAGATAATGGAATTGTCTATATTACCCCTTTGAATATTATAGAATATTATAATGTAAGGGGTGATGTGGCACAACATGGACCAAGAGTTGGGTTTGTTGGAGTTTTTCATCTTAAAAGGGTTTCTTCCATATACTTCCCCTATATATATATATAGGGAAAGGGTAAAACGAGAACTACTCTTTCGTGAAAGAACCATGGGAACCATTTATATTCATTGATCTTACTTGATCCAATGGCTATTAATATGCCACCTTATTATTTTGTCCTTTAGTGCCTGCTTCTCCATTTATTGAATAAAGATAATAATAAATTAATTAGGAAGGGTATAATGGTAAAAGACACATCCACTCTCTCTCCTCATTTTTCCTTCCACATGGGCCCACCTAACACCAATCCCCAAAAAAGTCAAAATCCTTCTCTCTCTTCTCACAATTTATTCAAACTGATGAACAATAATAATAATAATAATACAAACACTAACAAATCTGATGAATTAAAAAACCAAAAACATATCAGAAAATAATAATAATAATTCGTTTTAGACCAGTGTAAAAACCCCATTAGCAAACATAGTTTATGTTACTTTACATCAGTGTAAAACACACTTTCACATTAAAAGGTCACTAGACAATGCACAATTGTTCTGCTACCTAAGTGCTCAAACGCCTCTTCTGGCTTTAGAAGTTCGGTAGTCCTTCCGACCTTCTTCCCTGAAAAAACCAAACCAATGTAAAAGCACACTTAGGTGTAAAACCCCACCATTGTAAAACCCCATAAACCCCACCAGTGTAAAACCCCATAAATCCCACCATCACCGACGTCTCCTTCACCCCGCCATAAACCCACCAGAAAACCTTAGGCCACCATCGTTGAATTCACTGGTTACTCCCCTGCATATCCAAAAAAGACCATGTTAGACACAACCACATTGCTAACCGCTTCAAAGACAATATAACGAAAGAAACCGTATTTGCATACCAAAACAACCTGTTTACATTGGTGTAAACAAAATGACACAATGATTATATACAAATGACACAACCGTTTACATTGGTGTAAACACCCCGATAACACATACAAAACGTTTTGGCTTAAAATGTATTGAAAAAGGAACTTATTTAATGAAAATTATTTCCATAATCTAGGAATTTACACCACTGTTTACATCAACGTAAAACAACAAAATTGAAGAGAGAGCATTTTCCGTGTTTTTTTACATGAGAAAGTATGTTGGTTTTTTATGATATTCGCTATTTTCCATTTTAAATAAGAAAAACTGAATATGATCGATTCTTACCAAATGCTGCTTCGGCGAGCTCGACGTAGCGATTCTACCTTTTGCTGGGAATCGCTTCATGAAGTTGAACCAAATATCCACAAGGTGTATAGTTGCCATATGTAGGCTATGGTTAGTGAAATGATCACCCAACTCCTGCATCATACATTCATACACCAACACCACATATTATAATTGAATTTTATGTTGTTTTGATTATTAGCATATTGTTGTGTGCTTCATCAGTCCTAAAATGAGCACACAATTATTTTATTAAAAAAACGTCATGTACTTTCACTGTTTAAACACTGATATAATAAACAAAAAACATTGTTTAAACAATAGTTTTGTTAAAAAAACGCCTTGTAAACACTGCTTAAACAATAGTTTTGTAAAAAAAAAATGCCTTGTACACCAGTGTTATACAAATCTGATGGGTTTATAAACATGACTATTTTACACTGATGTTTACATCACTGTTTAAACATTGATATAGTAAACAAAAACATTAAACATTGTGTTTTGTATAACCATCAAACATTGTTTAAACACTGATCTAATATAATAATAATCTGTTCATTAATAATCTGGTTATTATATCATCTAAAAACATTGTGTTTTTGTATAAAGCATCAGATATAATAATCTGTTCATTATATCAAGAAATATACGATGCACAATCATAAAAGCATCAAATATCCCAAGATCTAATATTATAATAATAATAATAATAATAATAATAATAATATACCTGAAGAAAACCATCATCTTCAAACAAACCTCATCATCATCGACCCATCACCCCACCACAAAAGTCACCATTGAAACTACCACAACTCGAACCCACCACAGCCACATCAAACCCCCCACAATAACCACCACCTCAAAAACCCCAAAAATAACCTTTGTTACAGATCTGGATCTGGATCCACACCCACCACCATCCCCATCTTCGTCACCTACCACCATCACCATCTTCGTTCCCCCTACCACCATCGCCACCGCCCTTCCTACCGTCACCAACCACCATCACCATCTTCGTCCCCCCTGTTCGAGCACCATATTCATCCCCCTGTTCATTATTGTTACTATTATTGTTGTTGTTGTTGTTATTATTATTATTATTATTATTATTATTGTTATTATTATTATGGTTGTTGTTCTGGAGAAATGAGAGACAGAAGAGAGAGAGAGAGAAGAGAGAGAGAGAGAGAATGTATGTGTGTGTGACTTTGAAATATGAATGAGAGAGAGAGAAAGAGAAATATAAAGAGGTAAGGAGAGAGAAAGAGGGAGGGGGTAGGGGTGGGTATTTTTTATTAATAATATTTAATATCCAATTACCATTATACCCTTGATTAATAAAGACAAAACCATGACACATGGCATCATCCCATTGGTTCAGGTGGGTTCTCTAGTTCTTTCACCAAGGGTTGGTTTTCAATAGAACCTAATCCTATATATATATATATATATATATATATATGCATACCTTGAATCCATATCAAGGGGAGTGTCGTAGGAGTTGATATGCTATTGTGATTTTCAAGTGGCATATAATTCATAAGTGAATTTCTATCACAAGTCACACGGACCGGGCAAGTATGACCGAGAGAAGCGGCACATGTGGCCATGGACACGAGGCATTGCCACAACGGTGTAGTGACTTGAATGGATGCACACCTTGTCAAGTCGAGGCTTGATTTGTAGTGCGGAAGACTCAAGACAAATTTGGGAATCACAAGAGGTTATCTTTACAAGGATTAGAAGTACATATAATCCAACATGCAATAGTTAAACAATCAAAGTCATTCTTTATTGATACTAGCATGTTAGTATGCATACATTACAAGAGAGGGGGTCAAATAAACAAATTGATAAGTTCATGAAATCTTATAATTTCCCCAAAATTTATTCTTGGTTGTTCCTCATCAAGTCAAGGGTCAAAAGGAGCATAAACCCCCTTAAGAAATGCGTTAAAAACTGCCCAAAAAGCAAAATTTACGAGTCGCATCTGATACCGGCATCCCAGACGCTGGTCTGGGCGTCCCAGACGCTGCTCAGTTTCGGCCCTGGGCGTCCCAGACGCTGGTCCCATTAATCTTATTATCGATTAACGGGTTCTTTGGCCTTGTTTAAACCCTAGGTATGAAGGTCATTGATTCTGGAAGATGATTAAGCTATTCGAAGAACCTAACGCGCATATCTCACGAAATGCTTCCGCATAATTCGTGTTTATAAACATTGCATGGTAACGGGGTTTGAAACTAACTTGTGAACGCATGGAACCATAGACACTCACTTGTAAATTTTATTTTATTTGGTAAAACCTTTGGGAATGACGTCTAAGTTAAAAAGCTTGAATCTAACCCCAATATTTACAGTCTAAATCTTGTGATTAAGTCACTAAACCCGTTTACTCGAGTTGGGTCTTATAGTAGGCGCGGAGAAGAGGGCGAGGAAGTGATTCCAGTTGGCTGTGTTTGGGATCGCTTTTTTAGCATGTGTCATGAGGATGCTTACATCGATTGTTATCGAGTTTTTGTCGACATTTTGCTTCAACCCACGTGTGGCCAGTCAGGAGGGGGACGAACCGGAGATCAGCTTCAGGGTGTTTGATCATGAGAAACGACTGTCTTTGGATGAATGGGCAACATTTACTTGGTTGTACGAGCTGGGCGAGCTTGTACAGGATGATTACACTACAGCCATCCATAGGTTGGATTTGGATGAGTTGGCTGCATGGTGGCCCACCATCGGTGGCGAGGTATACAGTGTCCCAGGATCGAAAGATAGGTATTGTTTTAATTATTATTATTATTATTATTATTATTATTATTATTATTATTATTATTATTATTATTGTTATTGTTATTGTTATTGTTATTGTTATTGTTATTGTTATTGTTATTGTTATTGTTATTGTTATTGTTATTGTTATTGTTATTGTTATTAGTATTTATATTATTATAAATATAAAATATTGTTGTTATTGTTTTACTCATTATTAATACACCGTGTAGGTCACGAAGATCGTCCTTTTCTACCATTGCATGCTCAGGCCACGACCGTGTGCCATGCATCGATGCCTCGCCGAGCTGTTTTCTTCGCTCACGCATAAGATGAATTCTTCAATCATAGCCTGTGAGAGGATAATCTGTGCCTTAGCGAACCGTGCCCATGGTGCCCGATATTTCACGGCTACCACCGAACCTGAGATATTACTGAACCGCTTCATGCCGCACAAGTAATGTTGTTATTTATTTATCAATTATGTTTATTTTATTGTTATTATTATTGATATTATAATTGTTAATAAAATTATAATTCTGTGTTTCGGACTGTTATTATTGAAATATGCACATGGTGGAGAAAACGAAAGGTCGTCCACCCTAATATTATCATGTTACAAAAAAGGGTGAGCCGGAGTTTGTACCGTAGCCTTTGGTACATCGTGGTCTTCAGGGTGGGTATGCTGAGGTTGAGATGGTTGACGTGACAGAGCCGGATGGGAAGGGCGGGGTAGAGTGGGAGATCCCGATGCCCGAGCCTGATCCTCAGGCCCAGCAGCATCCGAGACGCGTTTTTCGGTCGTTGAGGATGACTGCTAGTGTGATGGATCAGATACGGTTGATAGCGGATGAGGCTATAGCGGCGCATCAGTGGCGGGAGGGGATGGATCAGTGGCGGACACAGATTGACCAGACTCTCAGTGTGTTGGTTGCGAGCGAGGAGGAGAGACGTGCGATTATGGGTTTGGGACCGTTATGACGGCTCGGTGCAGGCAGCCATGCCTGGACGTCCTCCCAGGAGCCAGGGACGTCCTCGCAGCAGCCGTCGCCCCACGATGACACAACGCAGCAGCAGTCGCCCCCAGTAGTTTTATTTTGATGTGATGTATTTTGCTAGTACACTTGTTTACATTATATTATGATATTTCTTTATATTATGTTTGACTTGCTTGTTTATATTCTATATTTGTCTATTTATTTATATAAATGTTTGTTTTACGATTACACGCTTATCGAGACGACAACGGAAACAAAAAACCGCTTACACGTATTTCGAGACGAAAATGGTAACAAAGTAAAATCCTATTATATAAATGTTTGTTTTACGCTTACACGCTTATCAAGACGACAACGGAAACAAAAAAATATCTTACACGCATTTTGAGACGATAATGGTAACAAAGTAAAAGTCTTTAACGCAAATAACGAAGCTGAAAGTATTTATGTGCATCAATACGGCCCTTAGGGGCCTCTACTGGTCGCAGAGAAGACCTAGCGTTGTTCATTCCAACCCAAACGAAGCTGAAAGTATTCATGTGCATCAATACGGCCCATAGGGGCCTCTATGGGTTGCAAAGATTCCCTGTCAATCATTGTTGCCAATCGTTGGCAATTATTGACAATGATTGGGACTATCTATACGGGTCGTTTGGTCCTATACGACCCGCAGAGAACCCTATGCGGCCCGTAGGGGCCTCTACGACCCGTAGAGGCATGTGTAAATAAGTTTTAAGCAGGTGCAACTGTGCAAATAAGAGGAGCCTATTCAAAAGCATCTATTTTATACTTTGTAAATGAATAAACACTAGTAGGGTGCCACGCGTGATACAACGAGAACTCGATCAATATTGTTTCGTTTCATTTAGATACTCATGCTATACTAGCACTCGATATAGCAACCTCTAGGAAAAACAAAAAAATCAAACCACCATATCCCAAAAAATATTTACATGTGTTTTATGTCGATTGACAACTATAAAAACATACATGTACTGGTTAAGATAATATTGATAGCGTTACCGATATTTTTCGTTCGATATCGGTTATGGTGAACAATATCGATATAACAATCGTTATAACTTGTGATACCAGAAAATACTCTATTTTGATTTCAAGGAATATATCACATATATATATATATATATACTACATTATAAAGGAGGAGGCATGGGCAAATATGTCCAAATTGTCCAAAGGTAAGATGGTATATCAAGGGTTTCTTTACAATTTCCTAAATTTGACTACTTTTCTTCCTTAAATGCCCATGGTACCACTTTATTTCATTAAATTATCAAAATTTCACAATCAAGATATCCTTCATTATTTTTGTATCTACATTGAATTATTACATCTTCCTATAGGGTAACTTTATTTCATTAAATTATCAAAAATTCACAATCAAGTTATCCTTCATTATTTTTGTATCTACCTTTGTGATACACCCTTGTTTATACTCCCAACCCACTTGAAAAATGCTTAGTTAATAATTATTGCATGTACATGTCTTAGGATCAATTATATGTAAATTAATGAGAAGCACACGGAATTTTTAGGTTACTATACAGAAGTCCGGTTGAGTTCACATCTTCTTTCGCTACAATAAACTTGTTTTTACTCTTGACCCTGTGATTTAAATATTTTAGTATGAGTTGTTTGTTCTAGCACTTGAAACATGACTCCAAATGATGGCAAACAAAATGTTAGCGATGTTGATGCTTTTGATTTTCTCATCATCTATAAGGTCCCTCAATTTTTAGGTAGTTAAACAGAAAGCAACATAGTTTTTTATCCTTAGTGTAGGGCTAAAACAGTGAAACCTACCTACATGCTTTGAGTTTTGAATGTTATATATTTATAATTTGATTTATTGACACTGTTATATTTAGAGGTTATATTTACATGTAGTATTTTACGGTTTTACCCAAATGGGTTCAAAAGGGAATAACTTGCTCAAATTCCTCATAACATATACATATTTTTACTCAAATGTATATTTTTAATACTCCAAAAAGAAATATTATTCATGGCAATATTATGTGTTTGTTTACAATCATATAATTTAACTCCTTTAGCAATACATTTAAGTACACTTTGGTGATCTTCTTTTTGCATTAGCAATATTGCGAGTGAAGAAGGACATGCTATCTCCTCGAAAGGCGAAAAGAGACTCAGTTAAAATACATGCAAAATACTTGTGTCCGATGCATATCATGTTTCTACCGCGTATTGTCGACTCCGCAGCAACACACGGGTTACCCACTAGTTAGTAACCAAGTTTCAAAAGTGTTCCAGTTAGTTTACTCAACCTTTTTTGTCCCGGTTAGATCATTTAAAATCCAAATCCAGTATTGTAAAATTTTATATGTGTCAAGAATGTAATGGAGGTGAAATTGTTAGGATCGGGATTTTTAATATATGTAATTATATTAAGAAAACTAAATAACTTGTTAATTATACTAAAAAGTTCAAAAAAGTGTAAAATTTCACGTCATCACTTAAAGAAATTAAAACACTTTTGAAAGTTGGTTACTATTTTATAAAGCTACCCATTTATTTAACCTACTTTTTTTTCACACAATTGTGTATTCAACTTTCGTTAAAAAAAACTAATAAATGAAAGTTATTAAACATAATAAATCAAAGCAAGTAAATATTGGACGGATTAAATACATATATCATTTAAAGTATAAGGCTAAAAAAAGAAGAAAAAAAAAATAAAGACAAAAGACACTAAACGACAAACAACTATGATAAACTTCTTGAAGAAACAATAGTCTCACCTCCGGTTAAGGATAGTAGGACTTATGCTTTCACATGATTGATTCCGCGCAAAATGCTCATGGTTGGGGGATGAGAGAAACCTGAAAAGAAAGTGTTTGTAGTGTGGAGGTGACTGCTAAAAAATTCTTGTTTACAGACACAAAAGATGGTGTTGGCTTACTATGTATGTAGCTCTTAGGATTAGCCAAAATTGTGTCCATTTATGACGAACATCACCAACCCCTAACCTGAAATGGGCTAGGCCCAGTTAGAGGGTACATCCACTGTCCAAATTCAATATTAGTAAAAGACATATAATGTATTAACCAATAAAGAACGAGGAACGTGTACCGCATTAGCATGCGCCACGTGGTATGGTCTTGTTGGTGGATGTTCTGCTGCAGACAGATGGCACTAATAGAGTGGCTACACGTCCGAGTGCTATGATTGGTTGAATGACGCTGATCGTTAACATGTGCCACGTGGCATGGTCTTGCATTTTGATTGGTCGAGCAGTGCTGGCATGGTACTCGTTGTCCCCTTTGTGCCCAGCACAATCGTGGGGCATTAACCGTCCAGTGTTAGCATGCTCAGATTGGCTGAATGGTATCAAGACATTAGAATCACCTAGCTGTAGCATACTTATTGGTTGGACATGCTCAACACTCTTGGCACACATCCTATGACTCTAATGGTTTGTACACAATCGTCCTTTTTGTATTATTTGTCTCCTAGTCTTGGGCATGCATTGTTATGCACGTCCTGCCTATGGAGCTTTTGCCAAAGCCAAGATGATGGTATGTGGTGCGTAGTTGCAGGCTTGCGCCAGAGGCTTTGTCTGGCGCATGAGATGTTGTTCGCGCACCATTAGGTGTCCTTTATTTGTCATTTAAGGTTTATGGAATATGGATTGACCTTATCCGCGCGAGGATTTAATACCTTATCCCTTCACTCCCTTACATACACACCAACTTTCTTATTTGTTGGTTATATAAATTTCTCGCGTGGGTCATAGGTTACTTGGTTAGCTTGCCGAAGATTTATTTCGGGTTGAATCAAGTCAACAAAAAACGAATTTCTGGATTTTTTATAAAAAAAAAGCACTATAGATAAAAAAACCGATTTACTTTATAAATTTCTACTTTAAAGTAAAATAGAAAAAAATATTTCTGGTGTGATTTGAACATCTAACACTAGATTAATAAGATGTTCAAGTATTCTGCTACAACCAATATTTTTGAACGGCCAAGTAAATCATCTGATAAGTATCCTGGGATGCGCTTAATCTAACAAATGCATCCCCTCCTCCATAAAGGTCAAAGCTGGATGCATACCCGAGCCACCAAGTCACCAGTTCCAGGAAAACAAGTCCGTTCGCAGGCCCACTATGGTAAAATCCGGTTCGGCTGTGTTTCAAACTGGCAACTTCAGAAGAGGTCAAGTTTTAAACTTCATTGCCATAATGTACTCCAAAGTGATGTTAGTGATGTTAGTGAGAGTTGAAGTTGGGACCTCAAAGAAAGATATCAAGTGAGTAACCACTGGACTAGACCAACTTGTTAGGACCTGAACAACCTTTAATTAACCACTCCAATGTCCAATATGTGTTGGTGTGATTTTACTCTTCTAAAAATTATTTTTATATATATCCGAAAAATGGAAGAGCCAACAAATTTTAGTAGTGTGACTAAGATTCAATTTTTGAAAACTTGTGGGTTCGTTTAATCAGTCCACTTAATTTGGTGGGTTCATCCCTGAACTTAAACTTAGTAAAGTCATTTTTTATCTTAATATATATATTTTGATAAGAGTGTATTAAAAAAATAAAGTTTTTTACCCATGGATGTTTGTAGTAACTGGCAACTACGCCAACTTAAGCTAATGAGATTTAACGTTAACATTATAGGTTGTCAGACCCTGTATTATGTAGATTATAAGTATCCCTTGATATAACCATCTACCAACCATTAGATATCAGTGGTAGACCTTACTGCATGATACATCTGGGTCGAGGCTGTATTCAAGTGGGTGTGACCCAATTCTCTTTAAGTTGCTTACATTATTGATTTAATGTTCTGAATGAGACTGTGTATGGTTATATAGCTTGTTAAAAAAAAAAAAAAAAAAAAAAAAAAAAACATTATCACGTCACAGACATGTAGAAATAGTGGTTTTACTTTAATTTCACCCTCACTAAAGGGAAGTATGATCATTTGAAATGTGGGTCAATTTGTAGTTAGCAGGGTGGTATTATTTAAACCCCTCACCCTTCTATTTTAACCCCCTCAAAGCGCCTCGCTTAGGCCTAAGCGAGGCGCTTTGAGCTAAATTCGAGACGGTCAGTACGAGAATCAGAAAAAGCTGATTTTTAAATTCGAAGCGCCTCGCTTAGGCCTAAGCGAGGCGCTTCAAGGGGGTAATTTATTTTGGTAGTTGTTTTGATATTTTGAGTTGGTTTTTTTATTTTTATTTTTTAATTTAATAATTATAAAAAGTTAAAAAAATTTAAAAAACAAAGTAATAACCCTAATCATTGTCAATGACTTAAACTTGACATCATCAACCAACTTCAAAATTTCAACTTCCCGTTCAGGTGCTTAATACCAGATTGATGATACCTTGTTCCACCCAAATCAAGGGATCCGCTTGGAGTCTAAAGCTTCGTGTGTCATCTTGGTCGAACTCATGTTGCAACAGTCGACGAACATCATTCAAAATTTCAACTTCCCGTTCAGGTGCTTAAGTCCACCTTGAAGACTGGATTCGGTGCAATCAGACTCCGAATGCGGTATGCGCGTTAAATTTCATTAAATGCGGCAATCAAGGGATTTTTAATATAGCCATTTTCCCCTGGGTTTACCATGAATGGGTTGAAGGTGTGTGTTGCACCGGCTTGAGATATGAGTTTGATTAGCTTAAATCTCTCTGATCCATGGTATCCACTATCAGGTTGTCTTCATCGTTGACCGCTATATCTCGGATAACAACTGAAAAAGTTGTAATTACAAGAAGATGATCAAAGATGTTACAACATAACTTGCACCGGCTTGAGATATGAGTTTGATTAGCTTGAATCTCTCTGATCCATGGTATCCACTTTCAGGTTGTCTTCATCGTTGACCGCTATCTCTCGGATAACAACTGAAAAAGTTGTAATTACAAGAAGATGATCAAAGATGCTACAACATAACTTGCACCGGCTTGAGATATGAGTTTGATTAGCTTGAGTCTCTCTGATCCATGGTATCCACTTTCAGGTTGTCTTCATCGTTGACCGCTATCTCTCGGATAA
Organism: Ambrosia artemisiifolia; assembly: GCA_032199755.1. Lineage (NCBI taxonomy): Eukaryota > Viridiplantae > Streptophyta > Magnoliopsida > Asterales > Asteraceae > Ambrosia > Ambrosia artemisiifolia. The sequence goes on along the minus strand of CM063521.1, from coordinate 42,277,116 downwards.
CAACTGAAAAAGTTGTAATTACAAGAAGTTGATCAAGGATGCTACAACATAACTTGCACCGGCTTGAGATATGAGTTTGATTAGCTTAAATCATTGAAGACAACTTTCCAATTGTTTTTAGGCTTTTTAGTGGGTTTTTCCATCTTTGTGTTTCCAATTGTTTTTTAATTAGCTTAAATCTCTCTGATCCATGGTACCTTGAAGACTAGATTCGGTGCAGTCGACGAACATCATTCAAAATTTCAACTTCCCGTTCAGGTGCTTAAGTCCACCTTGAAGACTGGATTCGGTGCAATCAGACTCCGAATGCGGTATGCGCGTTAAATTTCATTAAATGCGGCAATCAAGGGATCCGCTTGGAGTCTAAAGCTTCGTGTGTCATCCTTGTGTTTTCAAGACACAGGCAAGTCCTCGTCTGATCCACAAAACAAAACAATAATCTTTTACCGGTTTGAACCGGAGATGATTTTTGCATGGTGAACCGGTTTTATATGAGTGTAGAAGAGTTGCATTGTCGTTGACGGAGAGATATCACGACGTTAGTGGATTAGAGACTGTTCCGTTACAATGGCGTCCTCCGTCTCCTAATATCAAAACGTTGACTGTTAGTCGGTTAAAGTCTGTTAGCAATGATAACGAAATGATCGTTGACCGCTATATCTCGGATAACAACTAAAAAAGTTGTAATTACAAGAAGATGATCAAAGATGCTCCAACATAACTTGCACCGGCTTGAGATATGAGTTTGATTAGCTTGAATCTCTCTGATCCATGGTATCCACTATCAGGTTGTCTTCATCGTTGACCGCTATCTCTCGGATAACAACTGAAAAGTTGTATTCAATGATTCTAAGAAACTTGAAAGTAATTACAAGAAGATGATTTTACTGTCTAGTCAATGAATGTTATATTACAATAATATTTACGTTGAGCAAAAAGTTGTGTTTGAAGTCTAGTTCTTTTGGCCACAGGTACAGAAAGGTTATAGTGGTTGAGTATCATCAATCTAGTATTAGTGGTTGGAACAAGGTATGGATATGGAGAACATGGAATGAGATGGTTTCGATTTTTGTACAAAGATTCCATAAGTAAAAGTCAGTTGTTATCGGAGAGATATCTTCATCAATATAGTCCAGAAGTCAAACATATCAATTAAACATGCAAAAATTATGTTCTGAAAAAATATGGGTATCGAATGTATAGTCGGAGGACCACTTACAATGATTCATCAAAGTTGTACAAAGCTGGATGTTTTTACTGGAAAACCAAAACGAGCAATAAACGTAGCGAAACGGAGAGATATAATTTTCTTGGCTTGGAAACAACTTAAAAGAAGCAAAAATGAATTAGAATTATTTTTTGGTGATTAACAGATAATTTTAAAGAATTAAAAGAAATTCAAGTTTTTTTAAAAAAAGGCCAAAGCGCCTAGCTTTGGTCAAAGCGAGGCACTTGAGTGCCTAGCTTTGGCCAAAGCTAGGCGCTTGACTGGTTTGATTAGACCACAAGCTCCTCGCTTTGACCAAAGCGAGGCGCTTTGGCCTTTTTTTTAAAAATCTTGAATTTCTTTTAATTCTTTAAAATTATCTGTTAATCACCAAAAAATAATTTTAATTCATTTTTGCTTCTTTTAAGTTGTTTCCAAGCCAAGAAAATTATATCTCTCCGTTTCGCTACGTTTATTGCTCGTTTTGGTTTTCCAGTAAAAACATCCAGCTTTGTACAACTTTGATGAATCATTGTAAGTGGTCCTCCGACTAAACCTAACTCGCAACAATTGTTTTTAATTCATTTTTATGTGTTTTTAATTACTTTTCGTGAAATGATAATTTTCAAATATTACAGAGGTGTTACCAAGCATGTCAAGAAATGATAATTTTCAAATATTGCAAGTCCAAATCATTGTACGATGTCTTTTTTCAAAGGACCTCGACTCTTGAGATGTTGCAGGTGTTTGAAAAGTTTGAACTAAAATTGAACTGTTATTTGGAATGTTCCTGTTTTCATATATTGCAGATCAAAGTGTTACCAAGCATGTCAAGAAATGATAATTTTCAAATATTGCAAGCCAAATCATTGTATGATGTCTTTTTTCAGAGGACCTCGACTCTTGAGATGTTGCAGGTGTTTGAAAAGTTTGAACTGAAATAACTTTTCATGCAAGCAAAGTAAAATTCAGTTGTTTTACTAATTTCATAGTCTTGATACTTTAAACAATCGGATCGGCACTAACGCGGAAACCTTCGTTTTTGCAAAAACCTTCCTTCCTTATTATTATTATTATTTACATTATTATCGTTGCAGGTGACCTCGACTCTTGAGATGTTGCAGGTGTTTGAAAAGTTTGAACTGAAATTTATTATTTACACAGGTTTGCCAGAGGGTCACTATTCATATATAGTGGACAGGTTAGCCAGGTGTTTGTCAAAAAGGTAGAGCACACCACTAGAGCAAAAAGTTGTGTGTATAAACAGTGACCCTCTGGCAAACTGGACAGGTTAGCCAGGTGTTTGTCAAAAAGGTAGACTACACCACTAGAGCAAAAAGTTGTGTGTATGAATAGTGACCCTCTGGCAAACTGGACAGGTTAGCCAGGTGTTTGTCAAAAAGGTAGAGCACACCACTAGAGCAAAAAGTTGTGTGTATGAATAGTGACCCTCTGGCAAACCTGCGTATGAATAGTGACCCTCTGGCACACCACTAGAACATTAATCGGTTTCATCTTTGTTTTCTTGAGTTGAACTTTCCATGATCTACCTTTATCATCTCAGAGAGATATCTGTCAACGATGAAAGGGAACCCGAAACAATAGAAGTCCACCTCTAGGGCAAAAAGTTGTGTTTAAGTTTATTTAGCGTAAAAAGTTCATTGTACATATACCTCCTTATCTAAAAACAAATCACATCATTGTACATATACCTCTTTCATCGTTGACAGATATCTCTCCGACAAGAGAAGATGAAGGGTTACTACTCTGCTACTTCAAGTAGAAAAAGATGAAGAAGAATAAATGAAGTCTATTATAGAGGTTAGTAGGTTACTCATTACCGTTGAAGGTAAACATGGACATTGAGAAGTGAGATTGATAACTTCTCTATGGAAGTTGCCAAAATAGTTAAACAAAAGCTGAAATTGAACAGTTATTTGGAATGTTCCTGATATTTACAGTTTTGCTTTTTTTGGTGAAAATGAACTTGAAAAAATGATTTGGTTGAAGAAAATTCAGTTTGTTGGACAGTGAGTAATATAACTGGACAGTAAGATTGATAACTTCTCTATGGAAGTTGCTAAAATAGTTAAACAAAAGCTGAAATTGAACAGTTATTTGGAATGTTTCTGATCATTACAATAAAATTCATTAGCCAGACGTTTGTCAAAACGAACAATTAAAATAAACTTTTCATGCAAGCAAGTAAAATTCAGTTGTTGGACAGTGAGATTGATAACTGGACAGGTTAGCCAGACGTTTGTCAAAACGAAAAATTAAAATATACTTTTCATGCATGCAAGTAAAATTCAGTTGTTGGACAGTGAGATTGATAACTGGACAGGTTAGCCAGACGTTTGTCAAAACGAACAATTAAAATATACTTTTCATGCAAGCAAGTAAAATTCAGTTGTTGGACAGTGAGATTGATAACTGGACAGGTTAGCAGGAAAAAGCTGACATTTTGTTCCTTGTTGCAGAAAGAAATCAACAGTCGGATCGACGATTTTGTTTACCCTCCCATTGACATAAAAAATGTTTTTTTGAAAAACGTATGACTGAAAAAAAAAAAACTAACTCAAAAGAAAAGAAAAAAAATGTTAAACCTTAAACTCAAAACACCAAAAAAAAAAAAACATTTATCCGAAGCGCCTCGCTTAGGCCTAAGCGAGGCGCTTCGAGTCAAAAATCAGCTTTTTCTGACCTCGTACCGAGGTATTTAAAAAGCAAAGAAAGCGCCTCGCTTAGGCCTAAGCGAGGCGCTTTGAGGGGGGTGAAAATAGAAGTGGGGGGGTTGAAATAGACCATGCCATTAGTTAACTATTCTCATCTATACATATAATAAACTAAAGCCATTTTAATGACATGGCACTTAAAGAGGCATTCTCCTCTTTGAGTGTGCCATATGTCATCCCATGTGGCATTGAGATATTTTAGAAAAAAAATTTTTTTAAAAAATTGGATTTTTTCTCTTATGTTTCCTCCCATAATTTTTTAACGTTAATATCTTTCATATACGAGATTTTATAAAGAAAAAAATGACACCAAATTAACGAGCGTTTTATTATCTTTCCAACGAGTACCACAGTGCTATATAAAAAACGGAGAAAAAAACGACTATTTTTTGTGGGGTTTTATTCATACGGGAAAAAAAACACAAAGTGTTTAGATAAATTATTAATCATGTATAGGCAAGTCACTAATTATATTCAAATCAGTAAATATGAATTCTATTTTTAACATGCGTTAGCATTGGAGTTATACATTGTTTTATGTTAGATATTAATATTAGAGTTATACATGCGTTAGCATTGGAGTTATACATTGTTTTATGTTAGATATTAATATTAGAGTTTTACATTGTTTAAGGTTAGGTGTTAACATTGGAGATACATTTTTAATTGTTTTAGGTTAGGTGCTACCCGAAGCTTTCTTGCATGTAACTATAAAGCAAATCATTCTATTTCATATGTAAAATTAGTATGTCATATTAGATTTTTCAACCCCGGGACGTTCCCGGGGTATAATCTAGTTAGTTATTTTCTTAAACATATTTATTTTCAAACAATTACTTTCATAAAATTTAAATCATAAAACAAAACATCAATTCTATAAAACTATAAATCTAAAATTATTACATGCCATATTTGTTCCTAATTTCTTGTTTCCTCTTCTCGCCAATTTTACGATCTCACCCTGTCAAATGATCATATGTTTGCACAAAGTAGCTTCAGATCAAAGTTCTTTTGCTTTTTTTTATGTAACATCCCAAAATTTAAATCAACTAATAAAGTTCAAATTTTATAGATTTTCATAAATTTGATTAACGAAAGGAATTACATGGGTATTTATGGCCGGGGGGAGTAACATGGCCATTTAATACTCTCATACCCTACCCCACCCTCAAAATAACACACCTATTTTTCCGTATACCAAACTACCTGCCATGCCCCTCCTTCCGATAAAGGGTGTGGTGATCTTCACCCCGAGGCGTGTGACATAACATGATCCAAGTCATTGTCATGTTAAACGAACAGAATATGAATTTTAAAAACGGTTTGAAAAGTTTTAAGTTGCGGAAGCAAAATAGTAAATTGCGGAAGAAAATGTAAAAGTGCGGAAAACTAGGCGCAGTTCCATAGTAGGAAAACCCAATAAATAAGTATGAAAGTTTTAAACATGCGACTCCATGAATGCATCATATCCTTGTGGATACCTTAGCGACCTGACAAAACGGTTTGATATGTAAGGACTTTGTATTATATGTTTGCGCTTAAGTAAACAAGTGATACAACTATTATATATGATCTAAAATATGTTTGTTGCATGTTTCTTCCTCAAAAGAAAGGTAGTAAAAGAGGGGCAGTAAGACTCACCTTTGCATGAGTCGGTAGTTTGGAAGCGTATGACTAATGGCCACTAATGGCTACCTATCATACATAAGTCTACAAGTATGTATTCATATTGGTCCATGTGACCTGTGGTTACCAAACAATTACAATTGAAAAAGGTTAACATGTTTGACAAGTTTGACCAAAGTTGACTTTGTTGACCAAGTTGACCCGACGAGCCGATGGTGAATTGTCTCGTGAAAAAGTGTTTGCTTAAGATCACAATAAAAGCATGTTATGCAAGTAGGCAATTGAACAAACAATTTCCCTATTATTCTATCGTGTCAAGATGTTTATAAAACACATAAGACAATCACATGTTTTACGGTTTGATTTTGAAAATACAAAAGATTCATCTTTTAGAAACCTGTATTCCCATTATGGTAAGGTATGAACACTTAGTGTATATTCATGCATAAAGTTTTCACATATAGTAAGGAATGAACACCACCTCTATTTTCAATAAACCAAGGTTCCTAATATATTAATATGTCTAATATAATGCATATTACACTACTACATTACATCGAACATGTCTAGATATCATAATAGACTTTGCTAAACGTTTTAAGTTTCCATTATAAGAAAGTTATGAACACCAAGTTTGATTTCTACACTCCAAGCCTTTTAAACATGTTAATATGCTTGAACTAACACATATTCATCATCAAAATTCATCTCACATGTCTAGAATCTAATCCTTGAAGTTTCTCAACAAAAAAAAGCTTCTACTATTAGTAAGTTAAGAACTATCATGCATCTAGGGTTTTCACAACGTACAAATCTATTCATTTATCATATAAAAACATGAAAAAATCATTAGACACAACATTTTGTTTGATTGGAACTGAGTTTGGATATCTAAGGTTTCATGGACACACAAATCAAATCAAAAGAATCATGCATTAAAACATAAAACTATGAGAATCGAACTCGAGGCTCTTTCATATCTTCAATCCCAAACCTTCAAGGCTCCAAATATGCTCTAAGAACTCTCCAAGGATGGTGTTAATCGACTTTGTGGCTGCCAAGTTCGAATTGTGGGTGTTTTGCTCATAACTAGGGTATAAATATAAGAGATTTTGGTTAAAACGCTATCTGGGCTGAAAAGCAAATTTGGGCCGCGATAGGAGCCCTTTGCAATATGCGAAGGGTTTACACCTGGAGCGCCGCGTACCGCAAAGACCATTCCCCGATCTGGTCTTCCTTGCTTCGTGGGCCGGTTGTCTTGGGCTCCGTTTCCACATTCTTTTCTAATTCTATTATTTTCTTTTTTTGTTTCTTTTGTTTCCTTTTTTTATTAATTAATACAAGTTACACGTAATTACACACATAACAATTTCACATAATTTCACATAAGTTACATTACAATTATATGCTTGAAATATTTCACCAACATTGGGGGCACAAGACTCGTGTGTGATCCGGTAATACTGCTACGTGGATGTTTATTGTCACACCCTCAAATTCCACATGCGGGGTTTTACCGCGTGTCGCGTGACATACCAGGATCTAAGTCAACGGTCACAATAAACGACAAATATATGTAAAAAGATACGTAAATCAAATCATGCAATTTCATAACATAAGTCGTAGCAGAAGCTGAAATACGTTTACAATTCCAAAACAAAGTAACGTAGTCTGAATTTATTTAAAAACATGCACTAAACCCTAGACGCCGTGCAAGACTTCGTGCACCCAGTCCATGAACTGCTACCTTAGCAACCTGAGAAAATATGCCAAAAATGTCAACATATAATGTTGGTTAGTTCACAGGTTTTTATAAAAAGTGTTCCATAAGTTTGAAAGATCCATCACGTTACTACTATGTTATGCGAACGTTAGCTAGACGTTAAGTACATGTTACTACTACGATTGAAAACCATTACTGACAAGTGTTTCTTGTGTTGCTGCCTGAGTTGGGTTACCGTCATCATCGGTAACACGAGTGTTTCTAGAGACAATATTCACATGTCCGACCGCCAAATACAAGAAATCAAGCAATCATATGCAAATATGCACTTAATACACACAATGGTTCACCAAGTCTAGCATACAGATCACATACTGCATATACGAGTCCGAACATGTGTTATCAGGTCTCTAGACATGTCACGGGGTTTTCAATATGTTCCTAGTTGTCAAACCATGTTTCGGGATCTTAAAATACACTTACAGCAGCAAAACACGCGACTAGGCATTAAAACACAAGACTAGGTATCAAACAGGCTACTAGCAAAACTAGTAACTACTTTGAGAGGTGAGTAGGCCACAATACAGGCGAATAACAACGCTAGTCGCCCCTTCGACTGGCGACTAGCTTTGCTAGCTGCCCCCTGCAGCTGAGGGGCCTCATTTCGCGCATTTAACCTTCCAAATCAGATCCGAAACATGTAAAAACACTTAACAACAATCGATAATCATTAAGAAACTTATCCTAACGAAAATCCATAATTTATTATCTATCTAACACCCTAATTGCAAGCATTTCCCAAAATGGAATAATATTATGGAAACATCACATCAATACATGCATAACTTACCCTAAATAGCAAATAATCAGATTTCATCATATAATCACATTGCAAATCATCACCTTACTGTTACTACATCATTCAAGCATACATCCTAACATTATCCAATCATCAAATCACCTCATAACATCCTAAATCCTCCTGATGCACTCAAACGGGTCAAAACGCATATTATCATCAAAACACATCAAACAACCTTCAAAATCCTAGATAATCATCCTAACAACTTAATCATATGAGCAAAACATCAAACACACAAGAATCCCCATGTTTTAATCATTAAAAATCGTTCTTTGCATGAATCCTTCACATTGAACTCATATAAAGGATTAAACTTGTTTTAAAACTGTTTTTCAAAGGTTTTCAAAGACACAAACTTTATAAAACCAGGTCTAGACCTTTAGGGATCAAAATAACGAAATGATAAAAGCTTAGGATGAATAACACACCTTAGATTTTGCTAGAAAGGATGTTTAAAGCTTGGAAATGGTATATTTTAGGGCAAAAATGAGTTCCAGAGTTTAAGTATGGTGTGAGAGAGGTTTGGGGCAAGTTAGGGTTTCACAAATGATGTTTTACAAGTCAAGTATGGTATTAATAGCTGTTGCTAGTTGTTACAGACATTATAGGTGACTACGGTCTGCAGGTGGCTACTACGAAAGATAGTCGCCCCTACTAGCAGGCGAATAGCTTCCTAGTCGCCCCCTGCAGGCTGATGTGAGTTTTCGGCGCCTTAAACACTATTTTAACACATTTAAGCACGTATTCACATGCCGACAAGTTATACAATGATTATAAACACATATTACTTGATAACTAACACGTCCACATTCGTTCACCAATCCCCGGGACTCGAGACTTGCGTGTGTGCATTAAATCTGGGGATTCCACAAATCACCAATCCTTGTACACATGGTTATGGACCGAGCCCCAATGATCCCTTGGATCATTTTAACGACTGCCGATGATTCCCCGAACCATCATAATGACTTAACTTACCCAGTTAAGTATAATGTATGCATGACTCGCTAAGGTAAACTTACTAGTTTGACAAAAGTTACTAACCTGAGTTTGTCGGGTGTCACATCATCCCCCTGTTGAAAGAATTTTCATCCCGAAAATTGCTCAAGGACGAAAATGAAGAGACGAAAGGGGAGAAAAATTTTCGGGTTTCTACATCAATCTGTCACACCCTCAAATTCCACATGCGGGGTTTTACCGCAAGGCGCATGACATACCAGGGTCCAAGTCAATGGTCACAAAAAACGACAACTATATGTAAAAAGATACGTAAACCAAATCATCCAATTTCATAACATAAGTCGTAGCGGAAGCTGAAATACATTTACAATTCCAAAACAAAGTAACGTAGTCTGAATTTATTTAAAAAAACATGCACTAAACCCTAGACGTCGTGCAAGACTCCGTGCGCCTAGTCCATCAACTGCTACCTTAGCGACCTGAGAAAACATGCCAAAAATGTCAACATGTAATGCTGGTGAGTTCACAGGTTTTTATAAAAAGTGTTTCCATAAGTTTGAAAGATCCATCCCGTTACTACTATGTTATGTGAACGTTAGCTAGACGTTAAGTACTTGTTACTACTACGATTGAAAACCATTACTGACAAGTGTTTCTTGTGTTGCTGCTCGAGTTGGGTTACCGTCATCATCAGTAACCCGAGTTTTTCTAGAGACAATCTGCACCCGTCCGACCGCCAATCGACCCAGGTGGGGTTTGTTAGGCCCAATAGATCTATCCACATTTCCCGGTTATGAATCCCCACTTATTCATGGTTTTCCCCTAGGACTTAGATGGTGATGCCGTATAGTAAACAAAAGATCAACATCGTATAACATAATCATGCGTTTCTAAAATGTGTAGCATGTTTCTCCCCCGTGAAAAAAGTGTGTGAAGGCGGGGCCGTGAACTTACCTTAAGTTGCGTTTCTTGAAACAGTTGGACCAATTTTATGATAGTCCCTAATACCGGCGACCTATCATAAGATGTATATGAGTTGTTGGACAAATAACCCGTAGGTTAACTAGTCCCTAAATGTCCAGACCATAACCTAGTACGTTTGCAGACATGTTTAAACATTAATCTGACCACACAAGACAAGACCCGACATCCCATTAGTGACCTAACATCCCACGTGTTAGCCAAATACAAGAAATCAAGCAATTATATGTAATTATGCACTTAATATACACAATGGTTCACCAAGTCTAGCATACAGCTCACATACTGCATATACAAGTCCGAACACGTGTTATCATGTTTCTAGACATGTCACAGGGTTCTCAATATGTTCCTAGGTGTCAAACCATGTTTCAGGATCATAAAATACACTTACAGCAGCAAAACACACAACTAGGCATCAAAACACACGACTGGGTATCAAACAGGCTACTAGCAAAGCTAATAGCTACTTTGGGGGTGCTAGTAGGCCACATTACAGGTGACTAACAGTCGCCCCTTGGACTAGAGACTTGCTTTGCTAGTCGCCTCTACAGCTGAGGGGCCTCATTTCGCGTGTTTAACCTTCCAAATCAGATCCGAAACATGTAAAAACACCCAACACCAATCCATAATCATTAAGAAACTTTTCCTAAACAAAAACCCCCCAATTTATCATCTGTCTAACACCCTAATTGCAAAAATTTCCCAAAATGGAATAATATTATGGAAACATCACATCAATACATGCATAACTTACCCTAAATGGCAAATAATCAGATTTCATCACATAATCACATTGCAAATCATCACCTTACTGTTACTGCATCATTCTAGCATAAATCTTAACATTATCCAATCATCAAATCACCTCATAACATCCTAAATCCTCCTAATGCACTCAAACGGGTCAAAATGCATATTATCATCAAAGCACATCAAACAACCTTCAATATCCTAGATAATCATCCTAACAACTTAATCATATCAGCAAAACATTAAACACACAAGAATCCCGTGTTTTAATCTTCAAAAACCGTTCTTTGCATGAATCCTTCACATAGAACTCATATAAAGGATTAAACTTGTTTTAAAATTGTTTCTCAAAGGTTTTCAAAGACACAAACTTTATAAAACCAGGTCTTGACCTTTAAGGATCAATAACGACATGATAAAAGCTTAGGATTAATAACACACCTTAGATTTTCCTAGAAAGGATATTTAAAACTTCGAAATGGTAGATTTTAGGGCAAAAACGAGTTCCAGAGGTTAAGTATAGTGTGAAACAAGTTTGGGGCGAGTTAGGGTTTCACAAATGATGTTTTACAAGTCAAGTATGGTATTTATAGTTGTTGCTCGTCGTTACAGACATTACACGCGAGTACGGTCTGCAGGTGGCGATTAGGAAAGCTAGTCGCCCCTGCTAGCAGGCGACTAGGAGCCTAGTCGCCTCCTGCAGGCTGATGTGAGTTTTTGACGCGTTAAACACTATTTTAACACATGTAAGCACGTATTTACATACCGACAAGTTATACAATGATTATAAACACATGTTACTTGAACTAACACGTTTACATTCGTTCACCAATCCCCGTGACTCGAGACCTGCGTGTGTGCATTAAATCCGACGATTCTACAAATCACCAATCCTTGTACACATGGTTATGGACCGACCTCCAATGATCCCTTGGATCATTGTAACGACTCCCGATGATTCCCTGAACCATCATAACGACTCAACTGACCCAGTTAAGTATAATGTATGCATGACTCGCTAAGGTAGACTTACTAGTTTGACAAAAGTTACTAACCTGAGTTTGCCGGGTGTCACATTTGTGTTTCGACTCATATAATGATTAATGTACTTAATTTATTTTTATTAAATGTAATGCATGGATGATTGGTCATGATGAAAGATTTTGTTTTAGATGTAAGTAACCTGAAATTGCCGGGTATCACAAGTTTGGTGGTAGGTTTTGGTGTGGCTGAAATTACCATTTCCTAGCAGTGGGTTTTCTATTAAAATGGTCCGGAATCTTTGTTTTTGCATAAATGACACAAAGGATTTGAAGAAGGTCATCAACGTCGTGTTCCTTACTACTTTTGGCAAATTTGGAACGCTTCAAATGAGAAAGAGTTCAACGATAGGCATATGGTAATCTCCAATACAGTCGATGAGGTGAAGGAGAATTATTTTTATGGCTTATAAGTAGGTCAAAAATTTTATCTCTCAATTGGTATAGGTGGTGTGATTTTAATATTCAAAATATAACCTTGTAACACTTGGTAGGATTTTGAGTTTTTTTTTCTTTTTTTTCAGTTACAACCCGTTTTCTATATATTAATAGAAGTCATGTCCTTAAAAAAAAATTCATTACAAAAAATAAAAGGTCATATGCATAATAAATACCTATATTATTAGTATTAAACAAATGCATTTAAGGTTGAGTAGTGTGCACATGATTTTGTTTACTTACATAAAGAGGGCCTATGGCCCGATAAGGAAAGGGTTAACAGGGACTAGCAAGTATTCATCACTGTATTAGAGGAAGAATCACGAATCAGAGCCACTTGTTTTTGTGTCATGGTGCCCATTACATTTGGGTTTTAGTGGCCCATTAGTACGATCCTTCGGTATCACGGCCGAGGTGGGTGCATTTGACTAACAAAACTCTGATTTATTTTTTTTTTTCTGTAAAATACAAGATATTGTTAGATTTTTGTGGACGAGTTTATAATAGCTTGATTTGCATGAGTTTTTTTTTTGAACGGTAAACTTCATTGAAAACAACCAATGACAAAACGGTGCGGCACCAACAACACCCAATCCTATATAATTACAAATTTACACCAATCTCGCCTAGTTTAGACCAAATAAAGCCAGAAGCTTTGACCTCTCCAATGATGTCTTCCATTCGAGCAACGGTATTATCGAATTTCAGCCTATTCCTCGCTCTCCATATACTCCAGCAGCCTATTATTATTATACCAAGGAAAACCTCCTTAGCCCGACCCACCAATTGCGAGTTTGTGGACGCCTAGTTTTGTCAAAGTTTGTGAAAAGAAAAAAATAAAATAATGATTTGTTACCTCTTAGGTTAGCTTAATTTGATTTAATGAGCTGCAATATTTTTCAAAAAATAATTATATCATCGTATTCAAAATTTGAGATTTAAAATAAAAATGAGAATGTCGATGTTGGGATGATCAGGATGAAATTTTGTGAAGAAGATCAAGATAATCAGAATGTATTGATCCAGTTTAATATCAAATTTTCATCCGAATTGTTAATCCAGTTAATCGATCCTAAAGTTTCATCATGATCAGGTTGATCAGACGTGAAACCACCTGCCTACCTTAATGGATTATTTATTTATATTTAACCATCCGTGTTATCATACATGATAACATGAACAACCTTATGCCAACGACACCATAGTTTTTACCTGTCAATACTCCAAAGTTCATATTGTGACTTTTCTTTTCTTGTTTGGCATTTAAAGAGCACAACAACGTTTAGTTAACAATAATTTACTTGATACATTCTCATTTGGACAACAACGTAAACAAATGCAGCTAAAAAAAATACAAGAAACAAAAATGTGTAAATACAAAAATCAAATTTCAGCCTTTAAATGCCTACCCCACACTACTAGACCCCTAGTGGCTAGTGGTTTAATGTAGGGTTAGAAGAATGGTTGCATTTGAATTGCACGGTTATATGTGTTGGTTGTTAAGGAACATCAAGAATTCGACCACCCACCATCAACACATCTCTCTAGTTTAGGGATGAGCATATTGTACCGAATACCGAACCGATACCGATCCCGAACCGATCCCGTACCGAACCGAGGGTATTCGGTATCGGTATCGGTATTCACATTTAGAGGTTTTCGGTTTCGGTATTTTCGGTATCGGTACGGGATCGGTATGGTATCGGTATTTTAAGGTAAAATACCGATACCATACCGGTACCGTACCGATACCGTACCGTACCGTATGTTTTCGGTATCGGTATTAGGTTTTAGGAGTTTTCGGGATCGGTATTTTCGGTATCGGTCGGTACCGATACCGTCCCGAGCTCATCCCTACTCTAGTTATCCCCTTAGACTATCTGTTGTGGCTAGAGGTGAGCAATGGCTCTATCCTATCATATTTAGCCACGTAAGCGCTCAGTTGGCAGAGTGATAAAGCTCTATTTCGCTAGAGGTGAACAACAACTTTATCCAGTTTTTATTTATTTATTTATTTTTAAACTTTGTTATTTTAAATTTATAATAATTAAATTTGTAACACAAATTAAATAATAAACGTAAATTTTTCATTAATAATAAAATTTAAAACATATACAATAATAAAAAAAATAAACTACTTCAAACAAATAAACTACTCTTCCTCGTCGATGTGGTGTTCTTGTTCCATCTCGTATTCCTTCACGAGACGCGCTTGTTCTAGTTCAAGTATCTTTCGACGAGGCATTGGTAAGTTGCTAAAGTTCCTCGCTAAAAAGTCCATGTCCCTCATTCGAACTTTATGAACTTTAGCTTTGGCCGTCATCTCCATTGTCGACCTTATTTTGGTTATTTCGCCCGAGAACTCCACATCGGCTTCGTTAACAACGGGTTGTTTAGCCTTTGTTTTGTCCCTTCCAACGGGTCGACCAAGGGGAGACGGGGGAAGACCCTCATCATTGTTTAGGTCAACCCCCACGTGAGCATCCGAGCTCGTAGAGGAGATGTACCCACCCGATGAAGACGTCTTGGCTCGCTTTGGTGATGAGCTGCCGCCTCCTTCGCTCATGTCTTCAACAGAAATTAGCTCCACCCATTTGGAGCAATTACGTAGGCTTTGCCACAAATAGTCCTCATCCCACGTCTTGCTGGTCTTGTACTTGCGCAAGACTTCCTCATTCCATTCGTTACAAGTATATTGATACACGTCAAGATCACTTGACCCGCTAGCTCGCACTCTAGCGGCGTTCCTATTATGAAGGTTCGTAAAAAAACCCACATATTTCCTAATCTCCGCCCACCGGCCGGAAATCATATCAGCCGAACGCATAGTGCTCCCGACTTGCTTATGAAAAAGGTCTCGGATTCGTCGCCAAAAAATCTTAGCCTTTTGATAATCGGCTACATAAGGAAATAAATTAATGTTAAAAAATAAAATATGTATATTTAAAAATATATATATATTTAACAAAAAAATACATACCCGCTTTTCGGTCCTCCGATACTTCAACCCAAGCCCGACAAAGGGCTACTTTCTCGTCTTTGGTCCAAGGGGTCACTTGGCGCCTTGGTCGAATATCTTGGTCGGGCGATTCACCGACCCTACCACCACCCCTTGCAACACTTCGGCCGGCCGTCCGTCCTTGGCCACCACCTCTACCACCTCGCCTTTGAGTTGTTGGTGGTTGTGTATCCGGGACTAACTCCGGTGAAAGTGAAAACGGTGGAATTTGGCTTAGGTTAACTTTGATTTCGTTCGTTGGACTATCATCATATTCTTGTCCATCAAAAAAATCCTTTGTAGGTTGGTAGCAATTTTGCCATTATGAGTCCATTTTCTTGTTTGCTTGATTTTTGATGTGTAGCTTGATAGAATATTGTATTTGATTTGTTTTGGTGAGTTAAAATTTGTTGGGTCTGCTGACCTGGAGAAGAACAGATGATTGGAAAGCCAAAATATTCTAAGTGATTGATCCATGAATAAAACAGTTGTTACAATGAAGCTTCCTCCTAAAGTCTGTTGATCCCTAACTGCTGCTGCCTGAATCAACTGTTAAAGATAACTGCTGTTCATGAAATGTCTGATGAACAAGGTCTGAAGGATAAAAGTCTGATGAAGAACAACTGCTGATCAAAGAACTGAAGAACAAAGGTCTGTTGAACCAACAACACTTTGGTTCAACAGATGATAGAAGACATCAGAGTTTTAGTTTACAGAGTTTTGTATTATCAGTGTTTTCAATGTAACAGTAGTTATAGCTTAGCAGATGTTAGAAGTTGTTAGTCAGTTAGAGGTCACTGTCTAAGTGAAGTCAGCACTGATCATCAGAGGTTTGAGTCTGTCTATAAATAGAACAGTACTTGTACTGTTCTATTTATCACTCGTCATTCTCTTTCAGACAAACATTCTCTGAGTGATCAGGCTGAGGGGGAGTTTTAGTTGTACAATTGTAACCTTTCGATTAATGAAAGTTTTCGATTAAAACAATTATTCTCCATGTTTTGATTTATAGTTTATTCCGCTGCACTTTCCATTTATACTTCATTCATTTATTCATACTTAATCAAACAAATCAAAACAACCAGAACTCAGATCCTACAATTGGTATCAGAGCTTGGTCAATTAAATTCGATCTAATCAATCAATTTAATAACAGATCAGCTCATAATTATTGATATCGTTTGTTTATCGGATTTAAAACAGAGTAATAGTTTATTTTCGTTTCAAGAGTTAGTAAACAGACTTTGTTTGTGAAAAATCAAGAGAATGACTTCACTCAATCAAGATCCACACAACACTGGCACACATAACAAGCCTCTGATGCTTGTCAGATCAGAATACAACATCTGGCAGCGTCGGGTGACTCATGTGTTAGCACAACAGAACACAGGGCGCTGGAAATCGGTAACATTCGGACCACATGTTCCAATGGTACCGAGTGCCGAGGATCCAAAGATCCAAGTACCAAAGAGTGTTGAGAACTACTCAGAGCAAGATTTTCAAAAAATCGAGCTAGATGCCAAGGCTTTCAGCATAGTAGCCATGGCACTACCGAATGATATCTATGCCGGTCTCTTGCACTGCAATAGTGCTAAAGAACTGTGGGATGCTCTTAAAGAGCAATTCGGGGGAACTGAAGATGTGATTGAAAACAACCGTGAAATACTTAACCAACAATATGAAACGTTTAGTCACATAAAAGGGGAGTCGTTAACACAACAGTTTGAAAGGTTTAACTGTCTAATTAGTGAACTTAAACTGGTTGGTCTAACTTTTCCTAATTCAACACTGAATCATAGGTTTCTTAGATCACTTCAGAACAAATGGGACACTATAGCTATAGTCATGAGAAACTCTATCGGATTCAAAGACCTGACCCTGACCCAGCTTCATGGTAAGCTCCTGACTTATGAAAGGGAGCTTAACCAGAAAAAGAAGCTCCAGGACTCTGGAAAAGTGTCAGATACTATGTGTTTGGGAATACTGCACTGTTAGGTCAGGATGAGGGTTCTGGTAGTCGTAAGGATCAGAGTTATGATCATTACATTGACATAACCACTGGTTTTAACAATGATTCTTACTCATCACCAAACAACTATGCTTTCACAGCTAGTGGTGATATCCAGGCTTCTGATAATTCATCTTTTGTGTACAATGACCTTCAATGCATTGACCCTTTAGACTTAGAAGAAATGGACATCTTACATCAGGTTGCCCTGCTCAGTATTAGAACCAATAACTTCTATAAGAAAACTGGCAGGAGGTACCCAGGTTTACATGGTGGGTCAAAGGTGGGGTTGGATAAATCAAAGATAAAGTGTTACAAGGTCATAGAATGGGTCACTTTGCTAGGGAATGTAGGAGTCAAAATGCTACACCTATGATCACCTATCCAAACCAAAGGCCTCAGACCAACACTTATCAAACCATCCCTGTACCAAATGTGCAAAACACTGCTCATTTTGCACATCCCCAAACCACTGTTCCTGTGCATTATGTTCAAACCACTGTTCCTCAGTATCATTATGTCCAAACACCTGTTACTCAGGCACCAGTGCCAATGACTGCTGCTCCACCCTCTGCTCCTGCAGAGACCAGTCAACCAGGTCAACAGAGTTTCTTTACTCAAGGCTTTGTTGATTGGAGCAGTCTACCAGATGAGATAACAAATGACAACATTGCTTTAGTTGCCAACTCTGAGAATGATTTTTGTTTTATCGCACTAGAAACAATTGTTGAAGAGACTGATTCTGAGGATGTGGTATCTTTGTCTGAAAATGTGACTGATGGTGTTGTTGGTGAAGTTGTTTCAGCTGAAGAATCTGAAGTGGAGGTTGTGAATCTCTCAGACCCCTGGGGTAGTGATGATTGTGATTGCCAGTGTAACTGTGCCTTGATGGCTGCTGCTAAGGTATCTCCTCAAATCTTAAATGACTTGTGCTCAGACAAATGTATTGTAGCATTTGCTAAGATAAAAGAGGTGAATGAAAACTTTAGAAAGAAAATTTTGGATTATGAAATTCAGTTTGAAAAACTCACTAAAGAGTTAAAATAAAAAATAACTGAAAAAGAGTCTGAAATCAGCAGTTTAAAACATGAAGCAAGCATTACCAAAGACCAGCTTCAGACTATGATAACAAAATATCATAGTTGTAAAAAGGAGCTTGAGTCCACCCAAGTTGAATGTCAGAAATGGGTGGAATCATCAAAAGGTTTTGAGATGATTGTCAACCAACAATCTAAAAGTCATGTGAAATTTGGGTTTGGCTTTCAAACCACTGCCCAAAGTTCACAAACCACTGACAAAAAGGAACCACAGTTGGTTGAAGTCATCCCTACCAATTCAAAAGGTCAAGAAATCAAGGTTACTGAACCCAATGGCAAGAAAATCATTCTTGAAAAATTGGAAGGTACACCCTCATTTGATGAAATTGAAAAATATCAATTCAAACCATCATGGTCAGATGAGTGTGAAGTCCTTGAAAATTTCAAACCAGTGACCTTTAAAACCCCTGATGGAAAAATGGCACCACAGGCCAAAGTTATCCCATTAAGAGATCTTCCAACAGATGATCAAACATCTGTTGAAAAGAAGAAGGAAAAAGGGAAAGCCAAAAACAACTTGTTTTGTGATTTTTGTGAAAAGAAGAACCATGTCACCAAAAACTGTTTTCTTCTAAAAGCATATGACATCAACAAAACAACAAGTTTAAATGATTCTAAAACAAATGAATGTTCAATCTGCAAGAAAAAGAATCACAAAACAAAAGAGTGCCTATACCTCAAAAATTTTGATGAAAAGATAAAAGAGTATAAGGCTAAAACTCTTGAAAGTCAAGTGGTGAGTACTCCAAAAGGAAAACCCAAACAGACTTTTGAACCAGTCCAAACAGCTGTTACCAAAAGTCTGAACAAAAACTCTGCTCCCAGAGATGTTCAGGTAACAGATGTTCCACCAGCTAACAGATTACCAAGGGGATATGGACAACCCACTTGTCATCGTCTGCCACATGTTTATGAAGAACCAAAAAGGCCTTCAAAACCAAAAGTGAACAGACATCCTCATGGTTTTCAGCATCTGATAGGAAATGATCAAACATCTGTTGGACCAAGTGTTGACATACAAGCACTGGCAAATGGTCAATTGCAGCTGTTGAACCTAGTTCAAAAGCTAGTTCAAACCACTGATCATTCTCCTCAACTTAAGGCTGAGACATCTAAGGACCCATCCAAAGCCAATTTGGCTTTGGACACTCACCAACACTAAAATCTTTACTGATGTGCAGGGAGCTTCTGCTTGCTTAGATAGTTTATGGTATGTAGATAGTGGAGGCTCCAGGCACATGACTGGATGTAGAGCCCTTCTTCTGGACTTTCTTGCACATGGAGGGGGTGATAATGATTCTAAAGGTAAAGTGTTGGGTTCTGGTACTGTCAAAGCAGGGAGGCATAAGTTTGAAAATGTTAATCTGATAGACAATCTAAAATTTAATCTACTTAGTGTGTCTCAAATGAGTGACAAAGGATTTGGGTCATTTTTCACTAAGCAAACATGTAAGATTGTTGGCCCAGAGGCTGTTGAAAAGATTAACACCATCATTGCTGAGAGCAAAGCACAACTTGTTGCTCATAGAAGTGGCAATGTGTATGTAGTTGATATGTTGAAGGATAACCCTATGGCAAATGTCTGTATGTTCTCTGCTGCCTCTACCAAAGAGACAGAATTGTGGCATAGGAGACTTGGTCACACCAACCTTCAAACTATCAACTCACTCTCCAAACAAAACCTTGTCAGAGGTTTACCATCAAAAGAATTTAAATGTGATGAGCATTGTGTTTCCTGTTTAAAAGGTAAACAACATAAAAGCTCTTACAAATCAATTGATGAGTCCAAAACTAGTCAGTGCTTACAAATGTTGCACATGGACTTGTTTGGCCCAGTTAAAATCATGAGTCTAAGAAGAAAGAGATTTTGTCTTGTCATAGTTGATGATTTTTCTAGGTTTACATGGACTTACTTTTTACACTCTAAGGATGAGACTGCAGGTATTTTGAAGGACTTTGTTACCAAAGTTGAAAAACAATATGACTTGCCAGTAAAAGTCTTTAGAAGTGACAATGGAACAGAGTTTAAGAATAAGGAGTTGGATGATTTCTGTGTGTCAAAAGGGATTGTAAGGCAGTAAAGTATCCCAAGAACACCAGAGCAGAATGGGGTGGTTGAAAGGAAGAACAGGACTCTCATTGAGGCTGCAAGAACAATGTTAGCAGATTCTGGTTTGCCTCTGTCCTTTTGGGCAGAAGCTGTAAACACTGCTTGCTATGTTCAAAACAGAGTTTTAATCAACCCTAGACATCAAAAGACTGCTTATGAAATTCTGTTTAAAATCAAACCACTGATATCATTTTTCAAAGTCTTTGGCTGCCCAAGTTTCATTTTAAATCTTAAAGATTCCATTTCAAAATTTGCAGCCAAAGTAGATTGTGGATATTTTCTGGGGTATTCTTCTACTGCCAAGGCCTATAAAGTTTTTAACACAAGGACCAAGACAATAGAAGAAACTCTGAATGTAAAGTTCAATGAACTTTCATCTTTAAAAATCCCAGCAAACCCTGCTGAGTTGTTTGATTTGGATAGATTCAAATTTGAAGATATTACTGTCAAAACTAACCCTGTAGGTACTCCATAATCTCCACAACAAGATTACAGAATAGATGTTGTGATTCCAGATCACTACAAAGTCTATCCTACATAAGAGGAAGCAGTAGTTCAAAACAACTGTCAAAACTCTGTCACAGCTGAGTCAGCCACTGTTGGCCAGTCCTATCCCCAAACCACTGATTCACCCATCCAATCCACTGCTCAATCATCTGTTGACCATAGTCAAACAAATGTTGACAAAATTCAGTCCAACTTTACACCACTTGGACCCATTCCTCCACCTCCATTTCAAACATCTGTTGACTCTACAAAAGTGCCAACATATGTTATGTCAACAGAGTCTCCAAACCTCTGTCCTTCACCACAAAATGCCATCATACCATATCAGGGAGATCTAATATACCTAAGAGCTCATCCACCAGATAAAATCATTGGCAACATCAGAGAAGGTGTGCTCACAAGAAGCCAATCTTCAAATATCTGTCTTTTTGCAGGCTTTCTATCCCATTCACAGCCTGTCAAGTACCAAGAGGCACTGAAAGACAACAGTTGGGTGGAAGCTATGCAAGAGGAACTCCTTCAGTTTAAAAGACAACAAGTATGGGAACTTGTACCACTGCCTAAGGATGTCTGTCCAATTGGCACAAAGTGGGTCTTCAGAAACAAAACTGATGAAAGGGGTATAGTTGTCAAGAATAAGGCCAGGTTAGTGGTTCAAGGCTTAAGACAAGAAGAAGGAATTGACTATGATGAAACCTTTGCCCCTGTAGCAAGGTTAGAAGCTATCAGACTTTTCTTAGCCTTTGCTGTCAACCACAATATCAAGGTGTATCAGATGGACATCAAGTGTGCCTTCCTATATGGCAAAATTCAGGAGGAGGTCTATGTATGTCAACCACCTGGTTTTGAAGACACATTCCATCCTGATCATGTCTACAAGCTTAACAAAGCATTGTATGGACTGAAACAAGCACCAAGAGCCTGGTATGAAACTCTCTCCACTTTTCTCTTATCCATTGGTTTCATAAGAGGTAAAATTGATAAAACCTTGTTTTTAAAATGGAAAGGAAAAGATTTAATGATTGTTCAAATATATGTGGATGACATCATTTTTGGATCCACATGTAATAAAATGTGTGAGGAGTTTAGGGAACTCATGATAGCAGAGTTTGAAATGAGTGCTATGGGTGAACTTCAGTGCTTCCTTGGTCTCCAAGTGAAGCAACTGCAAAATGGCACATTCATTCATCAAAACAAATATGTGAAAAACTTATTAACAAAATTTGAGATGAATGATTGTAAGCCATGTAGTACACCCATGAGCACAGTCAAGCCACTCACTATTGATGACAAAGATGAACTGGTTGATCAAACACACTACAGATGCATGATTGGGTCTTTATTGTACTTAACAGCATCCAGGCCAGACATTATGTTTGCAACCTGTGTATGTGCAAGATCCCAGGCTTCACCTAGAAAGTCAAACCTTATTGCTGTGAAAAGGATATTCAGATACCTAAAAGGTGCTCCCACACTTGGTATCTGGTATCCTGCTAATGGAAACATTGAGCTTTCAGGTTATTCAGATAGTGATTTTGCTGGCTGTCATACCACAAGGAAGTCCACATCTGGAGGGTGCCAGTTTCTAGGGAATGCCTTAGTCTCCTGGCAAAGCAAAAAGCAAGCAGCTGTTTCAACTTCCACAGCTGAGGCTGAGTACATTGCTGCTGCAAGCTGTACAGCCCAACTCATGTGGCTTCAAAATCAACTACTAGATTTTGGGATAACTGCACTAAGGACTCCACTCATGTTGGATAGCCAAGCTGCTGAAAATATCATCAAGAATCCAGTCTCTCACTCCACCACAAAGCACATAGATATCAGACATCATTTTGTCAGAGATAGCTATGAAAAAGGTTTGATTACTCTGCACCATGTTCCAACAGAGGATCAGTTGGCAGATGTGTTGACAAAAGCTTTAGACACATCTACCTTCACAAATCTGATCTCTCAAATTGGTATGTTAAACATGGATTAAACAACAAAAATGTTTTCAATAAAAACATTAAAATGTTTTCAGAAAATCAAATTTTGCTTAAAATGTCACTTTGGTTGAAAAATCTGTTTTAAACCACTGATAAGATAAAACAACCACTGTTTCATTCAAATCACTGTTAGTTGAAAAATCTGTTTCAAACATCTGTTCAGATAAAACAACCACTGTTGGTTGAAAAATCTGTTTCAGACATCTGATCAGATAAAACAACTGTTTTCCATCAGTCTTTTGGTTTAAACAACAGAGGTTGGCAATAGATGTTTAACAAAACAGCTGTATGCCACCAGATATTTAAACCATCAAATGTTTGCCACGTCTGCTCTCAAAAGCAGAGTTTTGCCACATCAGCGGTTTCACCAGAGGCTATAAAACCCTGTTTTTTCCCCCAAACAGCAGTTTTACTGTCTCATTGTATTCAAAATACTAAAAATCGTCTTCGTCTTCTTCAAAACCCTTCATCCAAGTTCAGTACTTTCATACTCGAAATCCATTACAATGGATCTTCAAACAAAAGCCACCCACAATTTCCTTCCATATTTGGTTAAAACCGAAGATAACACTCCATTTCATTCCACAATCGACATAATAAACAACTCAAAATACAAAAACATCCTCATTGCTGATGCTCCCATTTATCTAGAAACACTCTAAGAATTCTGGGCAAGTGCTGAAGTCTTGTATCAAGACAAAAAAACCCACTTCCATAATTTCAAAAATTGGAGCCACTAGTATCGCCATAACCCCTGAAATCATATCTACTACCTTTTCACTGAATGACTTGTCAGGTATGGAATCCTTTCCTAAAACAGAGCTTCACACTGAGTTCCAGGAAAGAGGGTATGATGCACATATGACTGGATCAACCTTATACAAAAAGTTTTTTCCTCCAGTCATGAAATTTTTCTTCCATAACCTTCTTCTCTGTGCCTCGGGCAAGACCACATCCTTCAATGAAATCCCATTGAGGATTCAATACTTGGGATATGCAATGTTGTCAGATTCTGACTTCAATCTGTCTCAGGGATTGTTTTTAGACTTGTTCTCAAATGTGAAAGCCATAAAATCGGGCTCAAATAATGCTTTTCTACTCTACCCTAGAATCCTAAGTGTAATTCTACAAAAGCTTTTACAAGAAAATGATTTTCAAAAGGGAGAGTCCTTTAAAATGAAAAGTTTAACAGATGAAACTTTCACAAGAATGCTGGGTTCTTCAACCCAAGAAAAAGTGTCAAAAGTGACTAAAGTTTCAAAAACACAACCAAAGAGGACAAAGACAACAACTATTGTTGAAACCTCTGTTGGTGAGCCCACTGCTCCTGGTGATCATGGCACTTCATCCAGTGCTGTGAAACCCACACCAGCCACCAAAAGAAAACGTCCATCCTACAAAACCACCTCTCAACCCAAAAAGGGACTTCTGGAAGATGAGATACCAGAAGCTAACCCTGTTGCATCACCAAAGCAACATGAAACCACTGTTGTTACTTCCTCACAACAGTTGGAGATATCTCAACCCAAGCAAACTCCTCAAGAATCCTCACAAAAGGATCTTGTTGTAAGCCAAAGGGAACCTCATACTGAGGCATATGAGTCACTTGGCCATATGTTTACAAGTCCATCTCCCAGGGCTAATCAGCTTCTTACTCCACCCACATCACCACCACATGTTCCACAAACCATGCAACCTCTGTTTGAGGCAATTGACAAAACTCAGGATAATCCCAGTTCCTCTCCTTCACCTGTCACAGAGAGTATACCTCCACAAGTGACTGGGTCTGAGAAAAGTCAATCTGCGATCCCACAAACAGAAGAGGAGGCCATACTCCCAGAGTTCAATGTAACTCCTGGTGAGGTTTCAAGAGAAGCAGCCACTACTGCTGTAGGGACCATTGTCTCACAACAGGACAGTGGTTCCATAGATAAGACTTCCTTGAAGGCAACAACTGATGAGGCCACCATTGTGTCCCCAAAATCAGTTGGAAGTCCCCAGTACCAAGAAAAAGGGGCAGCTGGTTCTCATTCCATGGACTCACCTCCTAGGACTGATCCAGTTAAAACTACCACTGGTAGGGATTCAGCTGATCCTATTAACTTAGGTGATGAATCAAAACTACAAGAATTGACGGCTAAGGTTCAAAACCTTGAATCCTCTGTTGCTGACATCAAAACTGATGTCAAGTCAATATTGGAAACATTGGGCAACTTTACAAAGAGTCAACCATCCACCTCTGATATTGCCAATGAGCTATGGAAATCTGTTTCCCCCATCATCATAGCTCACAGAAAATTGGCAGATCAAACACAAGAAACCTATATGACATTGATCAGAAACATGGTGGATCCCAGGTTCAATGACACAAAGGCTGACATCAATGTGATCAAGGAACATCTGCTGAAGACTACTGGCTCTGCCCCTACCACCATTCTCAGAGATGAAGATGATGATGAATTCACTGCTGATGATGCCAAAAAGTGGGAGAGTGGCAGAGATAGGCTACCAAAGTTAAATCCATTTGGTGCACCACCCTCTCAAAAGGGTAAGCCAGCTGCTGACAAACCAGAGTCTCCAAAATCAGCTCCACAACCACAACAACCAAGTGTTCAAACCTCTGTTGCTGAACCAGCTCAAACAACCAAGGCAAAGGAAGTTGATACCTCTGCCAATGAAAAGGCTGATAAAGCTGCTCAAGACAAACTAAAGAGGGCTGACACTTTGGAAGCTAAAGCTGAGTTGTTGGTGAAAGGAACAACAGCAAGAAGTGGAAGATGTGAGTTCCTCTAAAAGAAAGAAAATGCCAGCCAAACATACAAGGAAACCACCATCCAAGCTATCTACTGAAACCTCTGCTGCTGAAACACCTGTTATCACAACCACTGCTCCCAAAACCACTGCTACCAAAACATCTGTTCCAACCAAACCAACAACCAAACCTACCACAACACAACCAAAAACCCAAACAACTGCTGGTTCTACAAAAGGACCAACAGATGTTAACCAAACCACTGCCACATCCTCACCCTCACCAAAAATCTTGTATAGCAGAAAAAGGAAATCCACCTTTGTTATACAAGATGAAAACATTCACACCACACCACCTAACACCCCAATCACACAATCCACACCAGTCAATGCCATTCCACTTTCATCATTTTCACCTCACACATCACAATTCAGATCCCACAGACCACCACCAACCATCACACCATTGGCTGAGAAGTATCCTCTTGAGCTGGATTTACTCAAGGGGGAACTTCAATCCTTCTATAATACTGATCAGCCATCAGATAGATCCTTCCCTTCTCTTAAAGGCTTCCCTGTTCCTCTCAACATTGATACTTATCTAAAATACAAGAGTGAACAGGCTGATGTCATCATCAAAGAGAAGTGTAAAGGGAAGGATGACAGGACTGCTCAGGGCATCCATTCAGCAGAACTTAGCAAATTAAGAAGGATTGAAGACTTTGCTAAGACCCTGAGCAATTCCATGTCTACCATGCCTCTCAGCAAAGATTTGGAAATGGAGGTTAGGGATTCTTTACTAGAACAGATCTTGGCCACCAAGCCTTACAAAGCAACCAAAAATCAATTCACAGGCTGGACCACACATGCTCTCAGAGAAGAACTTATAAGAATTGAGAGCATGGCCAAGAATCCTCATACAAAGGCCTCTGCCCCTGATTTCAGTAAAGGGAAAGATCAAGCTAGAGCTTTGAAATTCAAAAGAATGAGACAAGAGCTTGTAGCTGCCAAGTATGGAGAGATGAGATCTGTTGCTACATGGTCTGAGATCAGATTGATTGAAACTTACAAGAAATTAGAAGAAGAAAGAAAGACCAACCCTAACCTACCAAGAAAACCAATCTATGATGATGCACCAAAAAGACCTCTACAGGCCTTTACACTTGACAGTTTGCTAGAAACCTCTGATCTCTCCATAGCTGCAAGAAGACAATTCAAGAAGCAGAAGGAGATGACAGAAGAGGAACAAAAACAGTTCACTGATACATTTGTAAAAGAGGGTCTTATAAATCAAATCAGATCTTTCACTGATCCTGTGTCAGACAGACTCAGGGAACTCATTGGCAGGCCTCCATCACCCAACTCATCAAGAATAAGGATGCATCCCAGTCACTCCTCTGATTCTAAAATTCTAAAATGGAAGTCAAACAAAGACCCCCATGAATTGACATTGCTCAGATCAGATGGTAGTATTCAGAAGTTAAGCATGGATGATGCACCTGGCCTAAGTGCTGAAGACCTCCAAACACTTCTGAATTTGACACTGGAAAGAGATGCTGAAGACCTCTACTCTTTGAACTTTGAATTACAACTCAAAGGTCAAATAAGAGAAAGTCTGATGAGAAATAAAGATCAACAACAAAGCAGAGTTTTGGCATCATCTGTTCTAGGGGGAGATTGTTGGGTCTGCTGACCTGGAGAAGAACAGATGATTGAAAAGCCAAAATATTCTAAGTGATTGATCCATGAATAAAACAGTTGTTACAATGAAGCTTCCTCCTAAAGTCTGTTGATCCCTAACTGCTGCTGCCTGAATCAACTGTTAAAGATAACTGCTGTTGATGAAAGGTCTGATGAACAAGGTCTGAAGGATAAAAGTCTGATGAAGAACAACTGCTGATCAAAGAACTGAAGAACAAAGGTCTGTTGAACTAACAGCACTTTGGTTCAACAGATGATAGAAGACATCAGAGTTTTAGTTTACAAAGTTTTGTATTATCAGTGTTTTCAATGTAACAGTAGTTATAGCTTAGCAGATGTTAGAAGTTGTTAGTCAGTTAGAGGTCACTGTCTAAGTGACGTCAGCACTGATCATCAGAGGTTTGAGTCTGTCTATAAATAGAACAATACTTGTACTGTTCTATTTATCACTCGTCATTCTCTTTCAGACAAACATTCTCTGAGTGATCAGGCTGAGGGGGAGTTTTAGTTGTACACTTATAACCTTTCGATTAATGAAAGCTTTCGATTAAAACAATTATTCTCCATGTTTTGATTTATAGTTTATTCCGCTGCACTTTCCATTTATACTTCATTCATTTATTCATACTTAATCAAACAAATCAAAACAACCAGAACTCAGATC
This sequence comes from Ambrosia artemisiifolia, assembly GCA_032199755.1. Classification (NCBI taxonomy): domain Eukaryota; kingdom Viridiplantae; phylum Streptophyta; class Magnoliopsida; order Asterales; family Asteraceae; genus Ambrosia; species Ambrosia artemisiifolia. The sequence continues at coordinate 42,248,970 of CM063521.1, read as the reverse complement.
CTACAAAATTACATTTTTATTGTATTTAAATAGGACAATTAGCCGTTAGCCAACAGCTAGTTGACTGCCAACGGCTAGTTTGACCTCGCTAACACACGCGAGCCCACTAACGGCCAGTAGCTCACGCCAGCTCTCACTCATCATGTTATGGATCCAGCTAGCCAGGTAGATTGTTTTGTGGCTCGCGGCTAAGCGCTCGCGGGCCACAACGCATAGTCTTATATATATGAACAAAGTAAACAAGTACATCTTATTTTACAAAGCAAAAGAATAAATTATTGCATATCCTGATCTTTCTTGGTGTTTTGAACTCAACTTTAAGAAAAATACATCATTTTGTTTATGACAAGCATAATAAAAAAAGTGAAAGAGAAGGCAAGTTTTGTTGATTAACTAATTTGATCACTATTTCTAAGGTTTTCACCACCAATAATATATAATACAACCACAATGAGCAGGAGCATAGATTTGGGAAAAAGTTTGTACACAAAGGGCATTTATCGTAGAAAGCCTACAAAAGAGATTAGTCTTTGATCTAGTGAAACAATGGGTGAGATTTAAAGATTCAGTTGTTGAAGAAATCATGCATGAAAGACTTAAATATCACGCAAGGAAAATAGTAAGAAAAGCAAAATAGGTATAACCTACAATTAGCTATATTTTTCAAATTCTTTCACATTTTTTAAACATTCATAACCTTTTTATATGACATTATATTGAAGAAAAAAATCACTTCCATAAAAACAAGCATTTTTTTTTTAATTTGAGTACATTATTGCTAACTTTAATAAAAACATTTTTTTTTTTAAAAAAAGTGGGTGTGTTGTGTGTATAACAAGCGCAATTGTAACCATGCGTAATTATGTAGATAGTAATTTAAATAGTATAACTTGCGTAATTTCTGGTGAGTGTTATATTACCTAAAAGGCTAGATATTTATTTCCTCACATATTCGTCAGTTCACCCAGTTTGAAGCTTAATCAGGACATATTGGAATAAACCGGGCATAATTTGGAGATGAATAATGATTAATCAATGAAATCAAAATATGTTGACGTTCTTGGAGGACCTCTAGGAGTTACATATAATCCTCAAGCAACGTCAAAACACAACTTATATATACCCCATTTTGGTCATTTTCTAGAGCATCCACCCCCTTCTAGATATCTTATTAAAGAAACTCGATGAGTAGGATTGTAATTTTGCAACACTTTTAAGATGGCATATCAAGAGGCACAAGTATACATCTCTATATTTTATCCCTTTTCTTCCTTTGTGCCCCTATAGTACAACTTTTGATGACAATTATACAAATAAGTAATGCAAAGTGACTCTCCATAGCCTATATTTGTATTACTCTTGTATTTATGTAAGGGCTTATGACTTTTCATATGTTTAACTCCTATATTTTTATTTCTTTTGTATTTATGTAAGGGCATATATAAAGAGGCATTTGTATTTCATAAGATACATCAATAGAAAAAACATTCCCTCACTCTCTCATTCTTCTCTCTATATTGTTAATATGCTTATATGAGTCATGGAGTTATGGATTACATTAGGGCAATTGATAAATTGAATTTCAATGTGAGTTTGTTAATCTCATTCATTATGTTAATATATTCTTTAGTATTTGAAGATTCTTTGAGTTCATTAACGTGCTGCAAAAATATATCACAAGACAATTATACTAGAAAATGAGAAATGGTGCATTGAATTATAGAATGTAGATATATTTTATCTTTTACTCTTACTGTCGCGACTTTGAGATCTTGAAGCAATATTATCTTACTCTAAACAAATTTGTTCTAGAATAATGTATAGTTTCAACATTTGCTAGCTATCATAAGAATGTTTTTACTTAGCAAATCCAAGTTACCCGTTTGGAGTGAACCGATTATTTTTTATAATTATGTATAATGTATTTCTTGCGTTATAATTGTCATATCTTTTTATTACCCTTTTTTTGTTTTAATGCTTACTTTCTTTCTTAGTTTATTTGCAGGTGTTAACATTCAAAGTGGTGAAGAAGTTGCTATGAAGCTGATATGGTCTTCTTATGTTTTTAAGGATCTAAAAGTTTCTAATTGTCTTATTACCTTAATTATATATTGATCAAACCATGTTTTATTTGGATACATGAACATAGTAAGATAAATAATGTGTAGTTGTTCACGTTTACACTCAGTCACCAGTTACTTAGTTTGTTTGCGTATTCTAATAATGTTGTTTATTAAATTAGGCTTTGCATTCTGACCTTCTTTACTCGACTTTCGTGCTTATGGATTTTGTAATTAAGGGAGGCACTCATGTCTGTTTGCAATTTGAAACCTTCATTTCTTGGTTTGTACGTTTCTATTGACAGTACAATTTACATTCTTTTATGTAATTGTAGTTTTTTTACTTTTATTTTCACTACCCATATGTTAATATGTTGAAGCAATATTGTTTTTTAATCTAAGCAAGGTTTTTTTTTATCTACATAAAGTTCATACACATGTATGTTTGTTCCTCATTTATTATAATATTTCATTGGTGTTCCTTACAGTGTCAACCAAATAAGCAGATATCAAACTAAGGAAAACGTATTAAAGATTCATAAATTTAATCCCAAGGCCCAAGGGTGATCTGATATATGTTTAAACGCAACTAAAAAATCAGTAAACATGTCTTATTTGTAAGTGATTGATGAAATAACTTTGAGCAGGCTTTAAGATATGGTGAGAATTACATATTAAGCGCTTCACATTTGATTTTACTCAATTAATACATGTAAAATCGTGTGCATATTAGATGAAAAATGGTAAGTTTGTCTAATCAACTTCGAGCATTTGAGTATAAATTTCAGAAGGACTATTTCAAAAGCCCTACATTTATATAATTAAATCAACAATTTCAAGTTTTGTACAATTTCATGTTGTTGTATTGCAATTCGTTTTTAAATGCCGCTGCAACGCGCGGGTAAACCCACTAGTCACTACTAAAACGCTGATGGAATGTTGGAGAAGTCTCAGGACTACATTAAAGAGAGTGGGTGAAGGCTGATGTTAATCGGTTAGTGCTTTTTCTTGTTTTCTAGATAGTTTTGGGGTTTGAAACTTTGTAATAATGAAAATTTTCTTTAGATCTAACTTCGATACTTATGTTTTGATTATGATAGACTTTATTACATATGACTGTCTAGTCAATAGGGATGATTATTGATATTTGTTGATTGTTTATGGGATTTGGACTTGGAAATTGATATTTTTAGTATAAAAATTAAAACTTTATTGGTTTTTGTTGTGATTTATCACTTGGAAGATATTTGAACCATGTTTTTATGTCTACATGTTATCTCGGTTCTTGGTTTTGTGATTAGGAATAGAAATTGTATGACTTTATGGTCAACTTTGTGTTGATTACAGATTAGGTTGACTTGTTATTTGATCTAGAATCTTGCATGTTTAGACTTCATTCCATGATTATCACCTACCTTGAGACAGGGAGGTGAGAGGTTGTCGGTCGATTAGGTTTTCTCAAACTTAGGCTAGAGTTTGCACGAGAGTGAAATTCTTACCCATTATCCGTTTTGACTGCTTATACAAATATTCACCATTTAGTTTTTGGTGTCTTGTGATTTGTGAGACTGAAAAGAGAACAAACCTTAGGGTATGAAAACATCTAATGTTAGGAGAGACCAGTAGGAGATTCTACCACTACCTAGTGAGCTTTACACAATCCTTTGGATTAGCTTCCCATTGAGACCGAGAGAAGTTTTAGGACTTCTTAGTGAAACCTATTCGGGCATTAGCTTTAGAACTCGGTTCCTATCCGAGTTTCCATTTCCCGTGGCATTCATCTTTATCATTACGATTCTTGACTAGACAATCATTCCTCCCATTCAATATAACACCTCAATGTATATCCGTAAATACAGGAAAAATTGGAAGTTATATGAAAAAATAAAACATACACAAGTGAGAACAAAATGTAAGTTGGGAATTTACTGTCCAAGGTGAATTATCTAAATTCTTAGGGGTTTGAAAGTAACATGTCTCAAACATAGGGATGTTGTTTTGTACATTAGGGATACTGGGACGTTATTCTATCCAGGATGTGTGGCTAAAATTGAACAAACACACAATGATATTGACAAAACACGAGTGAAAGTGAACTAGTGAAGAATAGATTGAAAGAAAAATCATGGTGGTCCTATCATTTGTACTCTAAATAATGTTTTAAGTTCCAAGTTCATGTTTATGTTTTGTATTCTGGGTAAATAGTGATACGTATACAAGTGTTCATGATCCGGTTTGATCAGTTTTGAGAAATTCCTAAGTTTGATTACTAGCTACAATTTCAAAATAATAATAATAATAAAAGTCAAACCAAACTAGTTGGATTGGTCAGATCGGCCAAAAGCGCTTGATTTAGGACGTTTGACCCAGTTTTCCAAAAAAAAATTAAAATCAACATGGTTAATTTGTATTAAAATCTTCTAAATGATAAATATAGTTTATGAATATTACAATTATCATAATTATATACTCCAAAAATAAATTATGTAAAAGGTCTGGTTCATTTGCACAAGCGGTGTAGAATTGTCCCCTATCAACTTCTCGTGCAGCTGGCCAAAAGCACTTGATTTAGGAGGTTTAACCCAGTTTTCCAAAACAATTAAAAATCAACATGGTTAATTTGTATTAAAATCTTCAAAATGATAAATATAGTTTATGAATATTACAATTATTCATAATTGTATACTCCAAAAATAAATTATGTAAAAGGTCGGGTTCCTTTACACAAGTGGTGTCGAATTATCCCCTATCAACTTTTCGTATGCTTATATTGGTGTATTGTGTTCTTCTCGGGGGAGTATTGTTGATCGGGTGGACATTAGTTGGAGGGGTATTAATTTGGATGTTTGGATAGACGAAGCTGTGGGTGAATGGGTTCCAGAGTGTGTGGAGGAATTCGATTACGTTTTAAATACAATGGTGCAGGGAGTTGAAGGGGTCGATAAGACTTTAAATTTTGCAGAGCGGAATGTGAGCGATAGGGGGTATGAATCTGATGCGAAGACTGTGACAGGTGATGATTTAGAGTGGGGGGAAATACGGGGTGATGAAGGACACGAAAGTGTATCAAGGAATGACAATGGGTACGAATTCTAATGTTTATGCAGAGAGCTCAGTGAATGTTAGTGATCCGGTGAAGATTGGTATGACATTGGTTCGTAAAAATTTTAGAAGAAAGACATTGTTTAAGAATAGGGGGAGTTAAGTGGGTCACAAAAAAGGCCTAAGAAGCGTCTTAGGGAAGATAACGATCCGTTTGGATTGGACAAGTTCATAGGATTTATGGCAACTAAATCGGTTCAGGGTACTAATGTTGAGATGGATTTTAATGGTGGTTTTGTTGCTCCGGATCTTAATGCGAATCCAGAGGTTGTTGGGGAGATTGGAGAGGGCGTGGATAATATTGTTGTGAGTAATCAAGTTCTCGAACAAGACAATAGCAAAGATAATGGGTTGATCGGTTATGAAGTCAATGAAACAGTTAAATTGGGGATAACTCTTGGAGTAACCGATTTGGAGGACTTTGTTCCTAAAGTTCATGAGGTGTTGCCAAATGAAGGTTTTCAAGTGGGTGGACAATGAACATGTTATCAGTGAACATACGGGGGTTAGGGCATTATGATAAAGTGGATTGGGTTCAAGGCCTTCAGGCTCATCATGAGTTGAGTTTTGTCATGATCCAAGAAACTTAGTTTTCGGTATTAGATTCGGTCGATTTAGGGAGGTATTGGGGAGAGGGCATTTTTGTTACGACTGGGTTCCTTCGATTGGAAGATCGGGTGGTCGATTATCTCTATGGGACCCAAAAGTTTTTTCTATGGGGGTGGTTGCAAAGTTTTCTAATTCTTTATTGATTTCGGGTGTGGTGAAAGGCGATGGGGTTACGAGTTACATGCATAACGTGTACACTCCTCAGACTTTGGTAGTGAAACAGATTTTATGGGCAGAGATAAGTGGCTTGATAGGAGATGGGAATGGTTAGTGGATGGTCACGGGATATTTTAACTCAGTTAGAAACGAAAGGGAAAGGCGTAACTCTATTTTTAATTCGTTCGAAGATATGAATTTAACACTTTTATTGATGAAGCGAATTTGCAAGAATTTTCGTTGAAGGGGAGAAGATTCACGTTCGTCGCAGGAAACAAGATGAGCCATATTGATCGAATTTTTCTTAACTGGAATTTCTTTATGGAATGGCCGAGTGCGGAGTATTTGGCTCTCGATAGGAATAAATCGGATCATAGTCCTCTTGTGTGGAAGACGGTTTCAAGGAACTTCAGGTCGAAACCTTTTAGGTTTTTTAATTCTTGGATTAGTCACGAAGGGTTTGGCGATGGGGTTAGGAAAGCGTTGGAGGATGGGGTCTTCGTGGTTAATCCTGATTCTCGACTAATGTTAAAATTCAAAAGCCTTAGGAATAAGATTCGGGAATGGGCGACATTCTGTAATGGAAAGGAGTTGGAGGAAAGTGGTTGTTGGAAAAGGAGCTTCATTCTTTGGAAGACATTATGGAAAACAGAGATCTATCGGAGGTTAAAGTGTGGTCATTGGAAGAAACCGAAAGGCGATTACGAGGGCTTGATGGTTTTCAACAACGGGATATTGTTAGGTATCAAATAGTATAGGGACTAGAATGTAATTGTCCAATTGTTAGGTAGTTGATAATATGTGTATTGTGTATAGTATAAATACATGTAATCTTGATGAATAATACTAGCTATTGATTTGGGTTATTCCTCTCCTCTCTTGTGTTTCTTCCTAGTTCTTAAGCTCTTCTCTTGATTACCATTTTGTTCGTAACAAGTGGTATCAGAGCCATCGATTTTCTCGACCTCCGATCACCGCTTACCACCGCACTCCACCATAACTACCCACCAATTCCACCATAACCATCTTATCCATTTCCAAATTTAGCAAAACCCATTTCCAAACCTCAATACTATCACTAACACCTTAACTACTATAACCACCAATAACAACCAACAACCATGTGAACTACCATCACCAACAGTCGTATTCCACCACTGACCACCATAATCCTCCATTACAACACCTTTATTCCTTCATTTCTACCATTCCATTCATTCGATTCGTTGTTCTTTCTTTCAATTCTTTTGTTCTTTCAATCTTCTGTTTGCCAGATTCATTGTATCCCTTCCATCCTCTTGATTCTATCTCTTCCATTAACGAGTTCTACAGCAACAACAACATTAGGGCAAGTTCTTACAACAACAATTGAAGGTTACTGATTCTTTTGTTACACAGATTATTCGTTCCAATTTGTTCGAATTCATTTCCATTTTTATTCATTTTTGGTGTTCTTGACCAAATAGGGTAATTCGTTCCTTATTTTTAAGACAAGTCCGACTCAATTCTGTTTTACTTCCTTGAATTCAATAACCGTTTCCACTGATTTCTTTAACAATAAAAAATGGTGTTCTTGTGAGGGTTAAATATAGGACAATAGAGTTCATGTATGTGGACATATTAGATGTTCTTGTTGTGCAATAAAATTCAATGGCAGAGGTCATTGTTGCGGTTATACAGCCGATTATTCAGTAGCACCTACTAATTGGGAATTGTATAGCGGATATAGAAGCTCTGATGAATGGATGGGCTCAACAACTTGGGGGAAACGTAGCCCTAGTTTGTTCAACACCAAGAATCAAGAAAAGTGCATACTAAATAATGCATCTTCCATGGAAGATATCAAGAACCTTAAACAAACAGATTCGTTTCAAGATTATTGTACGTCATTCGATTCTCTTCTTACAAAGTTATTTTAAGAGAGGATTACGCAACAAATCTATTTGTGGAGGGTCTTAAACCTGAAATTATGTATTGGGTTAAGTTTTTGAAACCAAAACGCTTGAAGAAGCTTATGAAACAGAAAAGAACTAGGCTAATCTTTTTTCCATTATCAAAAGTTATAGCCAAGGAAAGAGATCAGACTTTGAGTAACAATGAAATTCAATGTGATGAATTTGATAATACGGATCAGATTCGAGAAATAATTATAGAGGAAATAGTTGATAATGATGTTTTGGATGGAAATGGGGTACATGAACCCATGAAGGTGTATGAAGATAGGGAGGATATTCAAGAAGCAATTGATGTTGGGAAACTCAAAGAATCAGTTGTTGATGTTAAACATGCAGTAGATAATAAGAGTGGGGATGTTAGTGATTCGGATGAAGGAATTAAAGAAAATGTAAATGGAATATATGTTAATGTTATAGATGATGATGATGATGATGATGATGATGTTAAGGAAATTAAGAAAAAATCGGATGATAATGTTAAGAAAATTGAGAAGGAACTTGTTGTTGATTTTAAACAATTCGAGTAGAGACCGGGTTGGTGGTGTGGTTCGAGTGAAAATTTGGGAGTAGTTCAACATTGTTCCTATAAACATGATGTTCAAGTTTCCATAGCTTGGGCATCTTGCAACAATGAAACCTCGGTGAATGAATTTAGAACATTTTTTTGGGTGTGTTAAAAGTAGTATGGAACTGTCCAACATAAGCATCCAACACGGGTCTCTTAATCCCTTTTTGGGAATTCTTGATGGTTTTCGTGTTCACCATTATACAGTGTTGGCTAGAGAATACTTATGGCATAGATAAAAAGATAAATTGATGTTATCTGTTGAGATTATGCATGGCTACTGCACATGCAATTTGTTAAAGGGTCGCTTACAGATTCTTACTGAACTAACTGAGTCTGTTGTATGTGAGTATGTAGGAAGTCTTGATCTTGCCTTGAATTATGAAGCATTCATGCTTTTATCTCGGGCTGTTGTTGAAGATAGGCTTCTTGTTGCCACCTGCAAGTGTGAGATAATCAAAGTGGCTGCTCTAAAAATGCTACATGATGATGTAGTACCCACCTTCCATGTACCAAATTTAGTTGAAAGTTTGTTGAGCTTAGAGGAGTCAGCCAACATGTATATTATTGCACAAGCCACAACAAGCCTGTACTATAACGGAAGCATAGGAATCCTCTCACCTGCTGCAATTCACACTGCCTTTAAAAAAAACTTTACCCCTTTGTGATGTTGCTACACATTGTATACTAGTGATGCTTTGGAGTAGAAAAAAGGTGGATTAATATCATAAACATGGACTTTGGTTGCACTGGGGGTAGAACAGACAAGATGACCATTGACCCTACTAAAAAAGACATTGGTTGAGTTTGATGGTGCAACATTTAAATACTGATGTGTGATGTTCCTATTAGTAGCACTTTGCAAGGGTTCAGATCACAAGAAGTAAAATGTGAGAAGGATAAGTGGAGTATTGATTCTAGAATTGTTTTCCTTATTTTGATTAACACTTTTTTTTTCTTCCAATTATGTCTTAGCTGCTTAGTATTGTTTCTTTTTTCTGATTTTTTAGGACAAAAATCTTTTAAGGGGGGAAGTAATGATATCAAATGGTATAGGGACTAGAATGTAATTGCCCAATTGTTAGGTAGTTGATAATATGTGTATTGTGTATAGTATAAATACATGTAATCTTGATGAATAACACTAGCTATTGATTTGGGTTATTCCTCTCATCTCTTGTGTTTCTTCCTAATTCTTTAGCTCTTCTCTTAATTACCATTTTGTTCGTAACAGATATCAAACAAAAAGCGCGAAATAATTGGGCGACATACAAGGATGATAATACACGGTACTTTCATGTTTGCATCAATAAACGTAAGGCCGCCAATTATTTTCCTGGTTTGTTGGTTAGAGGAGTTTGGGAGTATAAGCCGAGCGTGGTTAAACGTGAGCTCTTGGGTTTTTTCAGGGTGAAATTTGTGGAATCTATGTCTTGAAGGCCGAAACTTGTTTGTTACGGTTTGAAGCAGGTTAGTATAGAAGATGCCGAATGAATGATGACAGTTATAACACCATTTTTTTCCCACCTGTAGTTTCAAGTTTACGCACGAACTCGGTCAAAATAAACCAAATCAGACCCTAAGATTTTGGGCCACTTAACATTTTGTAGTTTATGTGGGCCATTTAATTATTTTAGTGTGACTACAAATATGGTTGGGCCTTTGCTTAATAATGCTGTACAAAATTGTTGGAACAATATCATATCTTTACTATCATCGTGGTTTATTCATTATTTTATTATGAATGACCAATATAGTTATGTTTCACAATGATTAATAATGGCAGGGAGGACCGCGCACTTCAAGCCTAAGGTACACCAATCTCATCATGCCACGTTATTTTAACACCAACTAGTCTAAAGTAGCATAAACACTGAAAACGGCTAACCTAAGTTTTTTTTTAGAGAGAGAGAGAGAGAGAGTAGTGGAAGAGAGAGAGAGAGTTGTGAGAGGAAACATAATCGGCGAGGAGTTGCCGAAGTTGCTAGCTGAGAATGCGAGCCTATAGGCCAGTGTAGCCGCATCGGCTACGAAGCCGATTGAAAAATGTCGAAGGTGCCCCCGGCTTCTCTTCTAGATAGCCTGGCGCACAATTAAGACTCTCAGAAACCGAACTGTGAAACTCCTATTACCTCCCTCGGTCAAAGGTTATTACAATCTCAACCGCATATATTCCAACCGTTCACCCTTATTTGTTTCAAAGGATAATAAATCTACCATATTACGTATGCATAGTGCGTACACTCTATATACATAATGGGAAAATGGCGAAAATGGCCATTGACCGAGACCATTTACGTAACTAGCCACCTCAGACGTCTTTGGAGAGACGGTTCCACGGTTCCCGAGTCTCTCAGCCGACTTTTGATTCTCTTTTCCTACGGACCAATGAAACCCCGCCACGTGTCCGACAACCTGAGAGACGACTTAAAGACGGCCCTTCCATTTCCCGACAACCTGAGAGACAACTTAAAGTCGTCTCACTCGTCCCATTTCCCGAGACGACTTTGAGACTTCCCTCAGCCCGAGACGACTTAAAGACGGCCCTTCCATTTCCCGATTAAAGTCGTCTCGCAGATTGTCGGACACATGGCGGGGTTTCATTGGTCCGTAGGAAGAGAGAATCAGAAGTCGGCTGAGAGACTCGGGAACCGTGGAACCGTCTCTCCAAAGACGTCTGAGGTGGTTAGTTTCGTAAATGGTCTCGGTCAATGGCCATTTTCGCCATTTTCCCATAAATAATTGTGCATCAAATATTAAATGTAAACTAATCAGCAGAAAACAAAGTAATAAGCTACTAAAATCACCATGTCCTAGATGGCTAGATATGTAAACGAACTTAAAAAAGTACTTTTTTTTCCAGTTGTGGTCAAATTGTGGCTTATTAGCACCAAAAGAAGGTCACAAACAGTGCAAAGAACAGCAACTGCAAGTTGGTCGTGAAATGCAAGAGTTATTTTATGGTTTTGGTAGCTCCTATGCATAAAAAAGGTTAAGGGTGTTAACTGTTAGGTTTAAAACCGTAAAACCGTCTAAATTAGTTATCGGTTTGATTTCACGGTTAGTTTTGTTCGTTCACTCTAAGTCAAAAATATATTTGGTTGAATAAGTTATTTTCCTTCTACCAATAGACTATTCTTAAGTTTGCTTTTCCTCGGTCCAGACCTGAGACCAGAGAACTACAAAATATGGGAAAGATAGACCAACCCAAGTGCGTAACGTATCGTTCCAGCTTCGGTTATTCTACTATACTTGTTCAAGAATCAACAACACATATACAAATAGTTGTTTTACTCATAGATTCTCACTTTTCCTTGTGTTGATTAATTAAATGATTATGTCAATATGTCAATATCTTGAACATCCACTAAATTCAATCGTATATAACATATCTAATTCATTACATCAGTTGACAAAAAACTATACATAATCATATCAACAATCTTCCCTTTATTAAACCCATATTTCCTCAAATACCCTTCCTTCTTAAACCCTACTTTCTCCAAAACCTTTTGTGAAGCTTTATTCTCATCCTCAACCAAACCTTCAATCCTCACCACATATGGCAACTCCTGAAACACCATAGAGATCGCCATCTTCACCGCGGCCGTGGTTATCCCTCGTCCCCAGAACCCGCTACTTATCGCATACGAAATATGGGCCCAATGACGGTCGGGCCCTGGTTCCGGCTTCACGGACACGTATCCGATTGATTTATTGGCCCAACAGATGGATCTCCTCCATGGATGTGGTATGACAATTTCTGTTAGGTATTTCAGAGCTTCTTGTTGATTTTTCATGGTGTTCCATCGAAGATATCGCGTTACGTTGTCATCTCCTGCCCATGAAAATAAGTCATCGGCGTCGGAGACGATGAACGGACGGATTGAGAGTTCTGATGGTTTGGCCATGGTTGGTTGTTTTGGTGGTTTGGGTCGTTCACTTATCTTGAAAAGTCAAGATACCCTCAAAATAATTATAATATTTATACTATCTTAAAATCTGATATATTATACGGTTTGATAAATGTAATGTTATGTAATTAATTAAAAAGTTATGTTTAAAAAAACACATTCATTTTACGGTTAAAAAAATCAGTTTATTATTTTAATAGAATAAAATGCAGTGTAATTTTTTAACATATACAGTTATCAATACATGTTTTTAAAAATGAACATTAATGTGATAGTTATCAATTTTGTTAAGTTAATTTTTAAACACTTTCTTTTTTCAAATGAGAATTAACTTTTTGCCAATGATCTCCAGCCATACGAAATATGGGCCCGATGACGGTCGGGCCCTGGTTCCGGCTTCACGGACACGTATCCGATTGATTTATTGGCCCAACAGATGGATCTCCTCCATGGATGTGGTATGACAATTTCTGTTAGGTATTTCAGAGCTTCTTGTTGATTTTTCATGGTGTTCCATCGAAGATATCGCGTTACGTTGTCATCTCCTGCCCATGAAAATAAGTCATCGGCGTCGGAGACGATGAACGGACGGATTGAGAGTTCTGATGGTTTGGCCATGGTTGGTTGTTTTGGTGGTTTGGGTCGTTCACTTATCTTGAAAAGTCAAGATACCCTCAAAATAATTATAATATTTATACTATCTTAAAATCTGATATATTATACGGTTTGATAAATGTAATGTTATGTAATTAATTAAAAAGTTATGTTTAAAAAAACACATTCATTTTACGGTTAAAAAAATCAGTTTATTATTTTAATAGAATAAAATGCAGTGTAATTTTTTAACATATACAGTTATCAATACATGTTTTTAAAAATGAACATTAATGTGATAGTTATCAATTTTGTTAAGTTAATTTTTAAACACTTTCTTTTTTCAAATGAGAATTAACTTTTTGCCAATGATCTCCAGCCATACGAAATATGGGCCCGATGACGGTCGGGCCCTGGTTCCGGCTTCACGGACACGTATCCGATTGATTTATTGGCCCAACAGATGGATCTCCTCCATGGATGTGGTATGACAATTTCTGTTAGGTATTTCAGAGCTTCTTGTTGATTTTTCATGGTGTTCCATCGAAGATATCGCGTTACGTTGTCATCTCCTGCCCATGAAAATAAGTCATCGGCGTCGGAGACGATGAACGGACGGATTGAGAGTTCTGATGGTTTGGCCATGGTTGGTTGTTTTGGTGGTTTGGGTCGTTCACTTATCTTGAAAAGTCAAGATACCCTCAAAATAATTATAATATTTATACTATCTTAAAATCTGATATATTATACGGTTTGATAAATGTAATGTTATGTAATTAATTAAAAAGTTATGTTTAAAAAAACACATTCATTTTACGGTTAAAAAAATCAGTTTATTATTTTAATAGAATAAAATGCAGTGTAATTTTTTAACATATACAGTTATCAATACATGTTTTTAAAAATGAACATTAATGTGATAGTTATCAATTTTGTTAAGTTAATTTTTAAACACTTTCTTTTTTCAAATGAGAATTAACTTTTTGCCAATGATCTCCAGCCCAGCTGGTTTGAGGTGGGAAGGTTTACCTCCTTGGAAGGTTGCCCGGGTTTGGTCTCAGGTTCGATTCCCACGTTCCACCGAAAAAATAACCGTTGGGTTTGAAAGGAGAAACCCGTGTGGTTCCTATGGGATTCGATCCTGGGCAGTGATCGCTTTGCAACACGGGATTTACCGCTGAAACACTACTCTCCAAAAAAAATCTTTGATTTTTTAATACCACCTATTTTTTATTATTTATGTATTGCATTTTATTATTATTTATTATCCAATCACATTAGGTATTTAAAACTTTATAGATATCACTTATAAAAACAATTATCTTTATTATTTTTTATTTTTAGTATTTTTAGCCAAAATAAATTTGAATTTGGTAAAGTTTTAAACTTGATAAATATAAGTTTATTTAATGATTAATTTTATATTAAATTTCTTTAGTTAATAATATAATAATTATCGGTAATCAATAGATAATTCAGCTGAAATATCATAAAAACACTAAACTTTCTGTTTTTTCTCACTAAAGTCACACAACAATTTTTTACACTTAAAAAGCACCACACTTTCAATTTTTTTCTTACAAGAGTCGCTTAAAATTTCTTTGTATCTAAAAAACACTATACTTTTTTTTCTCTTAAAAGTCACCCAACAATTTTTTTTATTTTTTATTTTGTGATGTGGTTATTGTTTTTTTTCTTTTTTTTTGTAGTTTTTAAGATATTTTATAATTATATATTTATTTTGATAATAAATTATATGACAAAAAATCTCTTGTTGCAATCAAAGTAATATTAGTTTTGCTAATTTAAATAGTCAAATAATTCTTAAATAGTAATAAAACAGATTATATAACAAATAAGCATTGTTTTCTAATCGATGTATGATGCTTGAAGTACTTAACTTTCTTGATCAACTTCATCATTTTCAATTATATATACCACCTATGCAGCACGTAAGCAAACACAATTGGGAATTTTGGTTTCGGATTATATAAAACAAAAAGAATTCAATTTTTTTTAAATTGAAATTTTGAGGGGTTTATGCAGAAAAAAAAAATTGTTTCGTGACTTATATGAGAAAAACAGAAAGTATAATGTTTTTTTAAGTACAAAGAATTGTTGAGTGACTTTTGTAAGAAAAAGAAATGAAAGTGTAATGTTTTTTATATGCAAAAAATTGTTGAATGACTTTAGTGAGAAAAAACAGAAAGTTCAATATTTTTTATGATATTTTCTCAATAATTTATTACTATTTTTTTATTTTAAAGAGCATGTTATATTCCATTTCATAACTGGACAAATTACATTAAAATAGCATGCAGATGGGCAACATGCTACGCCGCCAGCCCTTTAATTAAAAAAACTATTTATCTACAATTTAGTAAGATATAATGAAATAATAACTTTAATTAAAAAATAAGCATCCTTAAATAAGTACAAGAAATAATTATAAGATAGCATCAATAACTAAGTAAGAGAAAGATGAGGAAAACCAAAAAAACGGATAGCTTTAGTGAATGACACGTGTCCAAACTTATATGGTTTACTATATATAATAATAATCGTTAATAGATTCTCAATAAAGTTAACCCAATCGGGCTAGCGAACTTGTATTGGTTGTCCTACGTAGATGCAAGGCACACTTAAGACGCAAAGGGTGAAGCTTGGTCTATCGTGTAAGGCGCTTAAAAAGGGAGGGTTTTTATGGACGAGGTGTATAATATATACATACAATTTATAGCGGTTTTAGAAGTGTTATGTTTTTTTTTAAGTTGGTATAATTGTTTTGGACCTGTTGTGACACCCCGCATTTTCAGGTTCCTACTTTAACTAAACTCTAGTTAAGTTTTACTTACATTCACAACATGCTACTTAACTAGGGTTCTAGGTGACTCACACATTGCACAGTTATAGGATAATAACTGCATAAAAAGGTAATTCGGGGAATTATCGAACTACGTACACGAGTATCGAACCCTGAACATTGGTGAATTGAGAAAACAGATAATTGTAAATTAATTGTTTGATATTAATTGCAATTACGTGTTTTTTTGTGAATCTATGTGTAAACTGTTATGTGATTACGTGAATTTAAACCGTACGTGTTATCAAACTCATAATCGATGAACCGTTGGGATAGTTGGGGTCTAAAAACATGGGATTACGCTTGGTATGGTCCAAAATAACTAGTACATCGAAGAAAACATGCAAGAGGCTGAACTGGGCCGCCCGAAACAAAGTTTGTCAATCCGAACGGCCGTTCGGTCTTCCCGAATGGGCGTTCGGCGGTGTCAGACGTGTGAACCGATTTTAAATACCTATTTAAGCGATCTTAAGCCCCATACTTCTGATAATCACAACCCTAATCGTCCCTAACAGACCCCATATGAAAAATATAACCCCATACACCTGCTAAGGCTCAAGAATATCATTCGGGAAGGATTAAAGTTGCTTGGTTTGATTGTTTGAAGAGCCTTAGGTATGATATTTTATTCCATGTGTTTTAATCTTCTCTATTATGTTTTAAAACACCATAAACAAGTTTGTCCAGATCTGATACAAGTTTATAAAGATTAAAACTTGGGTTTTCTAATAGAATAACATGATAAACATAAAGATTTATGATTGATTACTTGATATACTTGCATGTTATTGAGTGTTTATAATGTTTGAACATCTAGGGTTTATAGATGATCTTAATTACGGTGAATCTTGCATGTTTTGATCATGTTAATGTATGATAGGTCTTGTATGATGCTTATTTGATGTTCTTGATCGATAATATACACCTAGGGTTTGATATAGTTGAGAATATTGCATGTTTAAAATCTGGACAGAATGTGAATGTCGACTTGTAGCCTCTGTAACGTGACTTTAAAGTATTTGTTTTGATCGATTCTTTTTATGTGCATGTCGTACATGGTCTTCGCTTTCTGGAATGGGTAAAATCATGAGATTTTGTTATCGTTTGATATGTTTTTGGAATTTTATTTGGTTAAAGGTCTAAACTGATTTTCGGATTAAAAACTTAGGTCAACCTTAATCGGCTGTAACTCGAGTTCTATAAAGAGTTAGGTCATGAAATTTGTTCAGTAGGTTGATATGGGAAAAATTCGGCTTTTCCAAGTGGATTCATCCTGTTTGGATGAATACACGATTTTTGAGAATTTTTATCGTAAACTGACCTAATGTGAAAGTTTTCAGAACCTAGTTGTAGTAATTGATTTTTCATAATTTTTCAATGAGGTTTTGGCACGAAACGAAAATAGTGAAATGACAAATGGACTTCTAATTCATTGTGCAAGTATTTTTAGAAAAATCGTTTTGGTGGTGAAAAATCTGTCTTAAAAACGTAGATTGTGACATAAGTGCATATGTGCTTATTTGGAGTCTTATATGACTTGAACTTGCGTGTACACTTGTATGAGATGTATTTGAAGTGTATAGCTAATGTTAATCATAACGTTCACCAATGGGTTTGTAGGGTTTACTTGTGCATATAGTTACACTAGTTGTCACTTAAATGTTTTCATATTTTTAAACGTTTTGGACAAACGAGTTATGGGGTATATGGTATGTACACACGTACTCACATAATGACACATATAATAGGGAGTCGATAGCACGTCCTTATTACTTTTGGATTGGATTTTAGCTTTGCAACCTAAGGTGAGTTTCACCACTTTTTCTCAAAAGCATGCGTCTCGTGTTTGGAGAAAACATTAATTCCTGGTTGGGAATTACTTACTTTTCTAGTCCGTTTGGGACTACTATTTTATCCCGGGTTTTGGGATACACTGATTCACGGGGTGAATCGGATTTTACTAGTTCACATCTTTTGTCCTTGATGAACTAAACCACACACTATTATTGAAGTCCTACAAATACCGAATGAGTTGCCGGGTTGGCAAGCGGGTTACTAGTTGATAGCGCTATTAGGTTTAACAAACCTCACACCGTGCTGGGAGTGCGGGAGTGAACTGTGACGTAACATATTATCATTGTTGATAGGCAATGATGGAGGCTCTTTTGCTCACTGTTGTGAGTGCACGTTACTTAGCAATTCGGTATTACCTGTGTTTAGTTATCTTGTATGGGTTAGCTACTCTTGGCATGTAATGAACTAGTGGTTACTGGTTTTTGAAACCTAAACATTTACTTTACTTATCTTGTGAACTTACCAACTTTATGTTGACACACGCTAGCATGCTTTTGCATGTCTCTAGGTACGGGGCACGTTAGAGCATGCATCATTGTGTCATGGGATAATTGAACATAGTTAACTTATATATTGCTTTTCATTCATTTGGTTTTATCTCGGGCGCGTTGTTTTGCTCATGGTTTTAAAATACCTATGTTTGGTTTACGCTTCCGCAACTTATCTAAACTTTTTGGTTAAACGCTAAAATTGATTTTTGAAAACGAACTAAATGGTTTGGGAATTTATAGTTCGTTCATATGAGTTATGGCTATGGGATCCTGGTATGTCACGCGCCTCGCGGTATAAACCCCGCAGTGAAAATTTGAGGGTGTGACACCTGTTTAGGCGATTTTTAGTAGGGGTGTGCACGATTCAGTTCGGTTCAGTTTTTTTTGTAAAACCATATCAGTAATCGAAATGTTCGGTTATTTTGTTTTTGAAAACCATTAAGTATAGGTTTTTTCGGTTTTAATAACGGTTCGGTTCGATTATTCAGTCTTTTCGGTTTTTTGAACATAATTACGTAAAATTTAAAAATAAAAAGTATAATACAAGATTAAAGTATCATTCTTAGATGTTTACATCTATGTTAATATATTTAACCTTTTAAATTAATATTGTTCACATAAACCAAATATTCTAAACGATTTTTATGTATTTCCAAAGTTTTTATTAAGACATTTCTTTTGCAATACTTTGAAAAAAAAATTATTTTTGTGCTAATATTTGGTACATTTTGCAGGCAATGGATAAATCATTTAAAAAATAGATAAAAATTTTAATGTTCTTATTATAAATACTCAACATTCAAGAATAAACCTAATAATATCTAAATCAATGTATAAGAAACATAAAAAAATATTTTTTCGGTTATTCGGTTCGGTTTTTTTCGGTTTTTTGTGCGGTTCAATTTTTTTCTTTTCGGTTAAATCGGTTTTTTGGATTTCAGTTTTTTGCTCACCCCTATTTTAGCAGGAATTTCATTAGAAGTTGGCCAAAAATGCACCTAAGAGCCTGAAAGTTAGACTTTTAAAGTAAAGCTAAAAGGCTGAGCTATGTCTAAAAAATAAGCCTAGATGCACACCTAAGGGCATGTTTGGATAAACTTATAACTTATTTACTTTTCCACCTCCTTATCTCCTTTTTCAAAAAGTTACATATTACTAACTTTTTGAAAAAGTGATTTTCCACCTCCTTTTCCCTTTATTTAAACCCAAAAAAGTCATTTTCAACCAACCATCCAAAATTTTTATAACAACTTATGACTTTTTTAAAAAGTTATAAGTTATAAGTAGCTGGAAATAAGGAGAGCCAAACACCCTCTAAACAAGCCTTGAGTCCTTGACAACATAGTCTGGATCGATTCAATATACTGGTTTGGTTATCAAAGTTTTTCTTTTTATTTTAATCATCAAATAATTTTGATTTAACTTATTGAATTATTAAATATCTTTCGTATTTTTTGAAAGAAAGCAATCTTGAAAAAGAATTATATTTTGGGAAATTGGATTTTAACACCTTGAACTATTGATTATTGGCTACTGACACACTGGACTACAAAATTGTTCTCCACCACACTGTACTTTCAACTTCTTGGCTTGTGTCACCCTCGGACTAACCACGGTTAGTTTTTTTACTGACGTGGCCATTTTTGCTGATGTGGCATGGTGACGTTACTATTTTTTGCTAATGTGGTATGGTGACGTGGCCATTTTTGCTGATGTGGCATGGTGACGTGAACGTCAGCAAAAATCGTCACGTTAGCAAAAAAAACTAACCATGGTTAGTCCAAGGGTGATACAGACCCATAAGTTGAAAGTACAGTGTGGTGGTGAACGATTTTGTAGTTTAGTGTGTCAGCGGCCAATAATCAATAGTTCAGGGTGTTTAAATCCAATTGCCCTTATATTTTAAGCGTACTCACTTTATAGCAACATAAGTAAACAACTAAATTTATGTGTCGTGTATTGTCAAGCCCATGCATTATCTGTTCAAAAACAAATGCACACCTTCGTTTTCTAGGCTCACATGGTTTCACCTCATCAAAGGGTCGCTCAACGACAAGAAAACAATCGTTGCAATTCAGGGGCCATGATATGATGTACATATTTGCAAACGGTCATTTGACATATAAGCAAACGACCGTTTGAAATTTAGGGGCCATAATTTAGGGGTGTTCATGATTTAGTTTTCACGAATTTTTAGTAAACTGTTAGTAAAAGTTTTCCACTTTTGTAAATCAAAACCAAACCATAGATATCTCAAATCGAACCAATACAAATCGTCAGTAACAGTTTGGTTTCACAGTTTCAACTTGTTGATCCTTTATACAAGATGCCCATTATTATAATGCATTTGGGAATGACATTTTAAGATACCATAAAGTTAAGACAATTTTTTTAGTTTAATACAAATGGTAAAATAAGGTAAATTAGGCTTTCAAACACTATTATAATTTAATACCCTCATCTTATAATTACACTTTAATTCCCTTATCTTTTTCTAATTTTAGTTATTTTTTTTATAAAAAAAACACAATAAAAACGAACATTTTATTCTCTTAAATTGAATAGAATATTTCTATACTTTTTAATTATAAAATTGATATGTTACATGATAAACAGTGTCAAAAGTAACCAATAATTGCATCTCTAACTGAAATCAAAGTAAAAAACACCCACAAACCGAACTGAAATCAAACAAAAACTAAATTAACTAAAACTGAATTAACCAAGAACCTAATTAACCATAAATCAGTTATCGGTTGTTTTGTACCCTCATTTAACCCAAATTAACCGAACAGAACTGAATCATTCATAATTTCAAATATTTCTTACTTTTATACATCCAGATCATGAATTTTATATTTTATGTCTCTATTTCATGTATTTAAACTTCCATTTTATGTATTTTTAAGTAAAAGTTTTAGCCTGAGTTTGGTTTTGGATATTTACTGAATTAAACGGCCAACCAAAAACCATCAAACTAACTGAATAAGCCAAACTGGTTAACAAAAAATGGAATGATTAACAAAATAGGCTAACCAATGGCTTTGGTTTCAGCTTCGGTTGCAGATAATAACCGAATCATGCATACCCGATAGTGTATGTGTCTCCTACTACATCACGCTGGACCTAACTAGATAGATATATATCCAACACAAGCAAGCTATAAAAAAGTAGCAAAGCTATTTTTAAACAAGCTTCGCAAAATGAAAGAAAACAAGTTACCCTCAGTCGAGAATTGCAGAATGTTGTCTAGAATTCTCAAGTATGTTTTTAACGGCTAAATTTTGTCACCCATGGAATTTGAACTCCTCACCACTTAAAAAGGCAAAACCTTATCTAACACCTTGATACCATTAGACCAAATGCCTTTTGGTTTTCAAATATGCTTATAACAAACGGTGTTTGAGATATGAAAAATGTGAAAATCGCTAGCACACTTTTGATTTACTATAATATAAGTAGAGCTAAACGATTTCACTTTTAAATATGTACAATAACACATATACATACATACATACATACATACATACATACATACATACATGGTGGTGAAATTACTTGCATTCTGAATGTACATCTACAGGATATCAAAGATGATACCGAGTCCATGATATAACTATGTATTATCTTATGTACATCCTGAAGATGGGCTAACGGTTTATTTTTACTCGAATGCAATATCAAGTAGAGACACTGAATTTCAACCAAGTGACGCTGATTCAGAAGCAAGCGCCGAAGAAGAAGGAGAAGCTGGGACATTACAAGCCCCAACAGGTGCTGAATTTCATGAAGGGATTGATCCTTCCTTCCCAATAGACAGACATGTCGACGAGCAAGACGAAGGGTTAGAAGCATATCGCCTTCCCGATTTCGATGATGAAGATAAGATGGAGATCTGGAATGGAAAGGTAAACAGTATCCGTGTCGGTATCTACTTCGAAAATAAAGAGAAAGTAATTAAAGCCATCCGGTATTGGAACGTAGAATGTAATAGGGAGTTACGCGTGATAGAAAGCAGACCGGGTACATTTAGAGTCAAATGCAAGAACGAAAACTCTTCATGTATGTGGGCTGCTGCTGCATCACGTCCACATAAAGGAGCCTTCTGGCGTTTGCACAAATGGAGTCCAAGGCACACATGTGTGAGCGAAAGATTTTGACTAAAAACAGGATTACGTGATCATACAAGTTACAAAACCAGGTGCGGAAACCCTAGCTTTGAACAAACTGATAGAAACTCAAATCAAAACACAATCAAAGTCATTTTCAAAGGTTTTCATAGATTAACTTTTCAATAAACTTGTTTACAATCAGTTTTAGGCTAATCTAGAACATTCACACACTATCTCAAACTATCCTGGAACCTCACCTCAAAACACACACAGCTAATCACTCTTTAGGAATTTTGAAGCCCGGTTTCAGAATATAGCAGGATTTGTCATCAAAATGCACAGTAAATTGTTTATCACAAATCTGACTGACACTCAACAGATTATAATCAATCTGCTTCACATACGAAATCCGCTCAAAGCTCACTATCCCATTGCTCACACTTCCCTCCATCGTGATATATCCACCTTTATTACCCGTGAAAGCGACATACCCTCCATTGATGTTCTTTACGTCGAACAGCAACGCAAGATCCCCTGTCATGTGGCCTGAAGCTCCACTATCAATAATCCAAAGACTGCTAATAGGGCCAGCTGAAGCTCCCTGCACACAAAAAGTAAATCATTTAGTTCTTTCGGGGGACCCAAGCCTGAGTCTTGGGTCTTGGAACATTACTTTTCACAGAAACATTTTCACAAACATTTTCAACAACTTTTTGATCAATCTTTTTCTGATTGCTCAAAACAGTTTCCTTTTTCTCATTAACCTTTGAAGTAGAGGCTCCTGGAGTACCATTGGGTGACCAAGATTGTTCAGACCTTTTCAAAATCCGAATCTGAGACTTTGGGTTCTCAGTCGGTTTCTGAACATTGTTAGCAAATGTAACTCTCTTGGTTACCTTATCTGATTTAACAGACTTAGGTCCAACACTTGTTTTGACAATCGGTTTCGGTGGAACCTTTTGCCTATCAATTGTTGCGTTCACCACAGACTTCCTCCAAGATTGTTCCATAGCAAGCCGATTCCTTCGATCATATTGAATTGGACGATTGTTCCTCATTTGGTAAAAATTGTTTTGATTGTAAAACTGTTGTGGTTGTTGAGGAACAACTCGCCTATGTGGTGGCACATAATGATCAATCGGTTTTCTCATGGAATTCCTCACTTCAACTTCATGCCTTTTATGCCTTACATATGGGCACTGAGCAAGTAAATGCCCTCGTTCCCCACATTTAAAGCATGCACGGTACTCTTCAAAAACATTTGGAGCATTTGGTTGAGCAAATGATCTAACAGGATATTGATCATTGTACTGTTGATTCCTCAAACTCTCAGGGAGTGGCCCTTTTGAGTAAGTAGGCTCATGATAACCATTAGCTCTGTTTTTGGGTCGAATGAACTCTGTGACATGGACCTTTGGTTCTTGAGGAACATCCAAATACAATTTCTTTAATATTGCAGGTGGAATCTCATTTGTTCTCTCATGTTTTAGGAACCAAATGGTGCTTTCTTGCCATATTTTGTCAATTTTAGCATAGTTAACATCTTTGATTGGAAAGTTCTCGTCAGAGATGATCTTATCGGATCCTTCCATCCGATAGAACACCTTGACAGGTTTGTCACATTGTTCATTCTTAGCATTCTTTTCAAGATTTTTCTTAACAACATTCTTTTCAGACTTTTTCTCACGATGAGCATTTGCCATCGGAATCACAATCTGAGATGGTGAAACTGGTTCATTTGTAATGATGTGATTTTCTTTTGGAATTTCACATGCATTAACAGTTTGATTACAACCAGTGTCATCACTCTCAGTGTCTGAATCTACACTCTCATTAGTAACACCCTCATCATTGAAGCCTAAAATCGGTCTCACATCGGAATGTGGATCACCAATACACGAGGTATTAGATTCATTTTCCGATGATGTGTCTGATTTTACCGAACTCTCCGGTGTCACTTGGTGACAATTATGGTTTTCAAAAAGAACCGGAGATGGTACAGACCGATAATTGGTGGTGTTATCATCAATGATGTGGTCTACCACATAAGCAATGTGCTTATAGCTTTCCAACTTTTTGTTTACTTTTTCAGCAAAGCATTTGACGGCGGCCATTTTCAACTTGGTATTTTCAATTTCATTGATGTAATTATTAATTGCCAACTGTTTTAAAGACAAAGTATTTTTCAAGTCAGAAATGTCCTTTTTGTAGCCATCTAATACCTTGTTGAAAGCATTCAACTCTTTGCGAGTAGATTGACTGTTCATGATAGCACTATCACGTTGAACACGGAGTTGTTTGTTCTCCTCAGTCAATCTATCACATGTACCACAATATTTATCACTTTTATTATCAGTGCTACACTCAGAACTTACAGGTTTTGGCGGATCAGTCATGGCCATCAATGCGAAATGAGCTTCCTTTCCAGCAAAGAATCTGGAATAGTCAATCTTGGTGAAAGCATCATCTGCAATGCACGACTTCCTCGTCATCAGAAAATCCGCTTCTGCTAGCAGCTGCTCAATGTCATCATCTAGAGAAGTAACACTTGCTTCCGTCTCCGATTCACTGTCTGAATCAGAATAAACCGATTCACACTCCTCAGGAACATCAGAACCAGTGTTAATTACCACTCCAGAATTAGCTTCCTCAGCATTAACCTCAATAGGTTCATTCTCCACATCCATTTCAGCCTCAGACTCATCACTTTCAACCTCAGTTTCAATCTTCTCATCTACCGTCACCGAATCTTCAATATCAACCTGATATGCAACACAAGCCATATTTCCACCAGTAGTAATTTCCTCAACACCTATTTGCATACTCGACCAATCAAACCTCTCATCTTGTTGAGTCACCAATGCTTGATTCTGATTGGTATTCTGTTGTGTCTCATTAGGTGTAGTGATTGGTATGACTGTTCGGTTGGCATTGTTAGGTGATTGGTTTTGTGTCTGGTTTGGTGTGTTTGGTTGTCTGTTTTGGTTGTTATTAAAGTTGTTTTGACGGTTTTGGTAGTTGTTATTGTTTTGGTATGAAACTTGGTTTTGGTTTTGTTGTTGACGATTCTGGTAGCTTGCATTGAATGGGTTTCTATTACCTTGTTTTGATGGCTGGGTGCATTCTCTTTTAAAGTGACCTTTTCCTCCACAATTAAAACAAGTAACTTTCTCCTTATTGAACCCGTAGGTTGTATTAGGAGAAGTTCCCAAATCCGTTCTACCTGTTTTCTCAATAAACTCCGTTGCTCTTCTCATAATGCTCGCAAACGCCCATTGGATATCAATGAGTTCCATCTCTTCCTTGTCAATCTGTGCGTAGTCTTCATTGGTTAAGTTGTTATTCCCAATTTGACTAGCAACTAATCCATTGTAGGATGAGACCATTGCCGAGACTAATGCAATGTGTTGCTGAGCAACTTCAACTGTCACATTACCCAAGTTAGAAGTCTCCAAAACCACCGGTTGTTGATTAGGTTGGGTAACTTGGTTCATTGGTTGTTGAGATTGGCTAGCAGTATAGAAAGCTGCTTGTTGCATTGAGGAAAATGGTGGAATGTATGAATTGTTATATTGTTGTTGTGGTGGTGGATTTGATGATTGTGAAAAAGATGATGTTTGTTGATGGTAGTTGATGGTAGGTGATTCCATAACATTGGAAATACATGCAACATGTGGTGCCACTAGCCCTCCTGAGCTTGAGTTACTAGCTGGAACTGGAGTACCTCCAAAATATAAGTTGGGATTCTGAGGAATCTGTGATCTTCTAGCTTTCCTCTTTTCTTCCAATTCTTTGTTTTCCAACTTCTCAATAAACTCTTGAATAGACCAGAACTGGTATGCATCCTTCTCCCTGAGAACTTCCACATGCTGATCCCAGTTTGGTGGTAAGGCATCTGCAAACTTATCCACCTGCTTTGTCATAGGAATCTGTATACCATAACTAGACAATTCAGATAACAAATGACTATATCTAGGAGTTAATTCTTTCAAAGTTTCATTGCCAATATAAGAAAAATTCTCAAACTCCTTTCTCAATTCTTCCATCCTTAGACCTCTAGTCTTCTCATTACCATCATGCCTCCTTTTAAGTGCTTCCCATAGCGCCTTGGATGTTGTGCAAGTCCCAAACTGATGCAAAAGATCATTTGTGATTGCCTGTGTCAATTGGGAAAACGCCTTCTTCTCCACAGCAAACTTCTTTTTCTCATCCTCAGCCATACTTTCCAATGGAACTGGTTCACCTGTATTCTCTAAAACTGGTGCTGTGTAACCTCTAGCAATCATGTTCCATGCCTCTGCACCCTCCACTCCCATGCCTTCCAAATGTATCTTAAACTTTTTCTGCCACTGATTGTACTCTTGAATCTCCATAAGCTTCGGTGGCCGACTCCCGCTACCTGAAGACAAATCATTAATCAGTGTGGAAATAGCATTTGTAGTTTGAGTGTTTACCACCGCTGCTGCTACTCCCCAGTAGTCAGATTGTGGTGCTGGAGGTGCACTTTGAGCCATGTAGTTAATCGGCTGCGAAGACTGTGTGCTCGTCTTCTGTGCTGCCACAGTCCATGGGTCCATCACTTGCTGTTGTGGTTGAGTCGGAGTTGTCGGAAAATTCCACATGATCACGAACTTCGAAAAATTTCAACACTTAGAAAATTTTTCAAAAACTAGTCCTAGGTTCGCCCAATAATTCTTCACTTTCGTCCCTTTCTGTTTCAGGTTCGCCCAGAAACACTCACCCGAATGTAAATGTTCACCAGAAAGTAAAACACACTAACACAAATCCACGTTCGCCCAAAACGATTCTAGGTTCGACCGTTTTTAATCCAGGTTCGCCCGCCCGATCAATCGAAAGTGGAATGTGTGACCCGAAAGTGAAAAATTCAACAAAAATTTTCCAGGTTCGCCCAAAAATACCTAGGTTCGACCGGAAAATACTCAGGTTCGCCCAAAAACTTGCACGTTCGACCACTCAGGTTCCAGATTCGCCCATTTTGAGTTTGAAAAACAGTTACACTTTGAAAAACGGTTATTTTGATCTCTGATTTTCAAAAGTTTGTGGATTTGAGTGATCTTTATCAGGTTTTGATTCGGAGATGATTTGGAACAACTTTAATTCTTGGAATTTTGAATTTTAACCACAAAATCAACTCTAAATCTTTCAAAAACACTCAAAAACCATTTTTATGCAAAAACAGATGTGAATTGATCAAAAATAGGTCCAAATCAGCTCTGAGTTTATCAATTTGTTGTTGTATGATCTTCTATGCTCTGATACCACTTTGTGAGCGAAAGATTTTGACTAAAAACAGGATTACGTGATCATACAAGTTACAAAACCAGGTGCGGAAACCCTAGCTTTGAACAAACTGATAGAAACTCAAATCAAAACACAATCAAAGTCATTTTCAAAGGTTTTCATAGATTAACTTTTCAATAAACTTGTTTACAATCAGTTTTAGGCTAATCTAGAACATTCACACACTATCTCAAACTATCCTGGAACCTCACCTCAAAACACACACACCTAATCACTCTCTATACATTACAAAAACACAAATTCTATTTATAAGCACTGCACATTCGCCCGTTTACATAGGTCGAATGTGAGCTTGTTCCACATTCGCCCACATACAGTGGTCGAATGTGTTCTTCTGTGAAGCTCCAATCTTCATTCGCCCTGTAGAATCTACCTTCGCCCCTTTACATTTCTTCCTTCGCCCACTACAGCCTTCATTCGCCCACTTCAGCATCCTAACACATGTTAATTATCCAATCACTAGTCGCAAAACGCATCTACAACATGCTACTCAACGGTAGAAAGAAATAACAACAGGGCACTACGGTCCAGAGATATTGCATTACATATCCATGCACGGGTCAAGGCTGATTTAACTTTCCCGGTTAAACAGATTATGACCCACGTAAAGAAGACGTTGAACGTCGATGTTACGTACTCTAAGGCATGGACCGCCCGTAGAAAAGCAATTGAGAATGTCTATGGTACTTGGGAGAGCAACTTCAATGAGTTGCCTACCTACATGGAAAGGTTAGTCGCAACAAATCCTGGTACCGTTGTGAAGTGGCGTCATCATGAGAGGAGCACTGCCGAATGCAGGGTCTTCAAGTATGTTTTCTGGGCTTTCGGCCCTCTAATTGAGGCCTTTAGGCATTCAGCGCCTGTGATATCAATTGACGGCACTCATCTGAAGGGGACGTATAGGGGTAAGATGTTGATTGCGGTGGCGAAATACGCAAATAACTACGTTCTTCCAGTGGCGTATGCAATTGTGGATGAAGAGACAATTGAGAGCTGGTGTTGGTTCTTGGAGCAGTTTAGAGAGAATGTATCATATCACACTGCCAGCCGTCCCCTTTGTGTTATTTCAGACCGACATGTGGGAATCATTCGAGCAATGGAGGAACTGGAAGGATGGAGGGAGCCACATGCTTACCATCGTTATTGTCTTCGTCATATCAGAAGCAATCTCGGGTCAAAGTTCAAGAGCGCCGCGTTGAAGAAGCTTTGCTGGACAATCGGAAGCACCTCCCAGCATTATAAGTATCGGTATGCCATCAGACAGATGAAGTACAGTAAGATACAGGCATGGAGATACTTGAGAGATATTGGCCTCCATAAGTGGACGCTGATGCGAGACCACGAAAATCGCCGCTTGGGTAACCTAACAACAAACATGTCTGAGTGTTTTAACCATGTGTTGTCGAAAGCAAGGATGATGCCTATAAAGGCAGCCATACAGTTTACATTTACCAGAGATATCGATCAATTCAACATCCATTATCGAATTGCCAGACGGTGCGAAACAATGTTGCCCCCCCGGATATGGACGGTCATTTCCGAACGTGATGCTAAATCCAGAGAAGACTATGTACGTTTGTATGATGCTTCCCATAAGAGGTACCTCGTGGAGTCTCGTGTGCAACCCAATGATGACGGAGGGAACGAGTATACGGTTGAGTACAGTAACAGAACTTGCTCGTGTGGAAAGTGGCAAATAGAACGCAGGCCCTGTTCGCATGCTATAGCGGTTTGCCATATGCGACGTAAGAATATTCATGACCTTGTTGATCCTCGCTACCGCACTTCCATGTATCGGTTGCAGTACAGCGGGCATTTTTACACCCTCGGTCATAAAAGAGATTGGGACCCGGCAACATGGAGAATTCGTGGTAACCCGTCACAAATTACCATCAAACGTGGGAGGTTGAAGCAAAGGAGGATACATAACGAGATGGATGTTACGCATGAAGACCAACCAAGAGCACGCCCTAAATGTAGCATTTGTAAGTTGACTGGGCACAACAAAACGAGCTGCCAATTCCGCCAACAGTGATTTCTTGTGATGTGATTTCTTGTGATCTGTTTTATCTATGCTAGTTTGTGGTAGTACTATTTTGTGTTGCTTTGATATTGTATGTTATCGGTTATCGACTTCTTATGTTATCGTATTAGTATCGTGATGTGATATATATCGTGCATTGTTGGTTTACATCTTTAGGAAGACATCTACACATTAAATAGACACGACGATAAAATTATTATAACACAAGGCAAATATTACAAAACAGTAGACACAACTCACCAATACTTATCACAACGACACTTGTATAGTTCATCAGCCATATGGCGTCGGTAGTTAACACAAGCCTCTTCTACGGTGATTTGTTGGTCTATCATCAACGATTTCTTTTTAACTAGTTTCTCCATCATCATACAAACAAGAACCCCGGTGTTAGCAATGTTACCCTCATCTTGGGGGACATCCGTCTCAACCAAACCAAGGGACATATCACGTTCCATTATGTATCTCGTGTTTGACCGAAAGTGAATACGTTCTAGAAACCATTTGAAATATAACTGTAGCATCTCCATGTAGTTCCTTACCTCTCGATGCTTTCCATTTCTCCATCTTTTATCGGTCCAGTATTGAGTAATCACCATGCTTTGCATATCAATACGGACAAGTAGCCAGTCTGTTTGGCCAATCCACAAAGGAAGGTAGATGCAGTCAACCTCCCAAAATGGAGGATACGGGTCCTTTCGTCCAGCAAAATCAAGGGGGGTAGTAGATTTATCATCTTGCATGTAGTAATAAAAATCAGGAGGTAACACCGTCCATCGGCATTTTAAATTGGGGTTCTTTAAGAGCAGCGACTGTCGAACACGCATTAATCTTACAGTCCATGCTTCAACATGCTGCAAAACAGGAAATAACAATATAAATTAATCTGCTGTGTACTTATGTTAACATATGAAAACAAATATAAATTGATATTGTGTTAAATGTACAGTAGAGGACAGGTGACCGCCGGATTCCATCCCTAGTAGGGCACCCCAAAAACTTCTTTCCAGTTTTTTTGTAATGAAACGAGTGTAGCAATATGGGGAGTCCCCGTTGTTGTAAAACTCTAAAGCATCTGTGGACCAATTCTTGGGTTCATCTTCCTTGGGGACTATAACACTATCTTTTTCAGGATCCTTTTCCGGTTGCCTTTCGGTCACCATATGCGTAGACGACCCAGCCTTCGTGGATGACGACGACCTCTTCAAACGCCTCCAAATATCGTCCGTCCATTTTGATTTCTTAGGGACTGGTTGAGAACAGAAATACCCACCAACCTCTTCATCCTTCTCAGTACGATCCCCCATTTTTATACTACAGGCACCGTGTTGCGGGATGTGTGATCTATCACATTACATATCCCTTTTATAGGTGGAAATGGGAAAGCATTCTATACTCCCGCAATCTCAGATTGCGGATTTCTATACTCCCGCAATCTCAGATTGCGGAACAGTATTAAATTCCGCATTCTTAGATTGCGGAACTGTGAGTTTTAAAACAATACATTTTATTAATAAACCGTATTTAAATACTTATTGGTATTAATGGGCAACAATCTACCAACTTACAAAATCTCACAAGTTCAATAATACAATTTCACCGACAAAACGTTAAAAACTACAAATTTACAAACTATTTTTTCAAACTAGTCAAACTATACAATCCACAAGTCATTTAGTCAATTTGTTAAATTATGATATGTCATTTTTAACAGAGTTATTTAAGAATAATAAACTTATTGAATAAAAACAACGTAAATTTATTATTCACACAAAACGTTAAATATACAATCTACCAAAGTTACAAAACAATCTATTTCCGAGACCACCAATTCCAATTTAGCTGCAGCAGCAACATACAACTACATATCTATCACACTACATATCTTTAGTGTTTTAACCAGCCCATATTTATGCATCTCTTCCCATATTTATGCACGCAGCGTCCCTCGATACTTGGCCCATATTTTAGCTTTATCTTTAAGTTCATCGATTTGCTATACATGGGTACCAAGTCAAGGGTATCTACGTAACTATGTCAGATGCCTGGTACTATCGAGGTACGAGCAGGAGCTGGTGCATCCAATATCGCCAACGTCGCTAATGATGGAGCGAGTTTCTTCGACGTCGGAGGGCCTTGCGCTGAAGGTATAGAACCCGCAAGCGCAATCAAGTTTGCTGCTAAAATGATCGACTTTGATGAGTCGACCACCTTCAATTTCCGAGAACACCTATTCCAACTTTACTACACGCCTTGCCATAATCCTACAGGCTGGCGCGCCATTTCTGAGGAACTCCCACCACCGCCTCCCTAACCTAAGGATTTGCTTGGAGGGTGGCTCCGAAGAAAGAAGTAACTGGCATGCCTGGGGGTGGTACACGGGATATTCAAACCACCATTGCAAGCCAGGTATTTAATTTTATAAACTACAATACCAATGTTGCATTCTACACGTGTTATAATACGTGCAAATGTAACATCGATCCAAGTAGTTTCATGCAAATGTAACATCGATCCAAAAATAAGAGGGTCATGTCCAAAAACTAGATGGATTCTTCTACAACCTTTGGACCCTCCAACATTAATATATTTGAAATTAAATGACCAGACAGCCATTTAACACGTGCAAATGTAACACGGATCCAACAACACTAAAAAACCATCGCCTCTAACGCATGAAAATTATGGAATTTATTGTTTACTTTGTTTCTGTTTGAGTGTGTGAATTGTTTAGTGCGTATGAAATGAAGGAGCGAGGTGTATGATATATAAGAAATGGAAACGAAAGAAAGCAATTTTTCTGACCAACATCCGCAATCTAGGATTGCAAAAATGAATTTATAAACACTATTCCCGCAATCTAAGATTGCGGGATTGCCACATAATATTATCTTCCATCCACCATGGCAAAGCTTGTCCGAGTCAGCATTCCAAGTCATCAATCCCGCAATCTTAGATTGCGGGAATACTATTTCCCAAAACAACTTTCTGACACATACCATTATCACAAAAATATTAGAAAAGTCCACTAGTTTTGCAAAAGAATCTTGTTAAACTAGTCAAGATAACTTGCATTAACATCTTCTTGTTTCATCAAACATAAAGTAAAGAACATATACATCTCTATATCCAAATCGCTAGCTCAACAAAACCATCAGCAAACTATAGATCTTTATGTCAAAAGTTCAACAAAAGAAACAAAAAGAAAAAGGTTCAGATAATATAATTGCCTGGCTCCACTCTGT
Source organism: Ambrosia artemisiifolia (assembly GCA_032199755.1). Taxonomy (NCBI): domain Eukaryota; kingdom Viridiplantae; phylum Streptophyta; class Magnoliopsida; order Asterales; family Asteraceae; genus Ambrosia; species Ambrosia artemisiifolia. Next base: position 42,216,084 of record CM063521.1, on the reverse strand, counting down.
CTGCCTTTCTTTCAAAACCTACTTGTAGTTGTGCATCTTTAGAAAAAACCCTATTTTTTTGTTTCTTCAATCAGAAAATGAAGTTCAGCCGTTGGATTAAAGTTAAAACCCTATTGGATCTGTACACTTGAGTGCCTGCAAAACACTCTTCAATGGTGATCTTCATGTATAATGTAGAGTTTCTCAAAGTAGTTGCCGTCCGCCGACGATTAAAAGTATATGATGAGAGAGAAAATGATGAGAGAGAGAGTTGGATTTGCGTTTGGCCTACGATGTTGAAGGAGTAATGGGATTTTTGTTATTAAATAAGGGAATTAATAAAGGTAGATAGGTTTTAATGGTGTCTTTTACGATATCATAACATGACAACACAACAAGAATAGAGACACCAACGTGGTGTTTTTTCATATGGAGTAAATGTAACATCGCTCATTATATCCGTGATGACCACCCCGTGATGGCTGTGTTTACATCATATACTGCCCCTCCATTGTGTGATGCCCGTGATAGCATCATTGTGTGATGGCCATCACACTCTAAAAGCTGGCTATCCTCTCTCTCTTTTTTTATATGGGTGTTTATATGGGTGGATAGGTGACACAATATTATTGGGTGTGATGAGTGTGATGAAATGTGAACACCACCCCATGCAATTAGTGATGAAGTGTGTGGTGAAAATTAGGTGGCACAATATTATTAGGTATGATAATTGTGTGATAGTGTGATACCATCAGCAACCACTCCATCCACCCTAATAACTACAGCTCACTTAAGGTTATATAGCATTTCAATGTAAATGTGTTCATATGCTAGATTTGAAGGTTTTTAAGTGAACGGTTTTAATTTTTTGTAAATCAGTAAATCGTTGAAAAACTAAAATCGAACTTAAACAAATGATTCCTAAGGTTTGGTTTTGATTTTGTTCAACGTTTGATTATGGTTTGTGTTTATTGGGCATGCATGACATGTAACTCTGGATTGCTTTTTCTAGGTATACTAACATCTTACCATTTTAAAAGTAATAAAAACAAGCTTGAACAATGATACGTGGTGTTTTAATGGATAATAAGAAAGGGGAAGAACAGGGAAAGAGAAGAGAGAAGGAGAGGGATAATAGAGTTCAGAGAAGAAACACAAGAAGAAGTTTACTCAAATCAATCCATATCTTCTCCTTCTTTCACTGATTGTTTAAGTACAATTGAAATGTTCACATTGACCCCCTAAACTACTTAACAAATACATTTAACCCCCTCCCACTTATTGACACATAACACACAAGTAATTAGGAGAAAACTCCGGACATTATGCAACAATGAATTTAGAAAGAAGAAATATGTAAAAGACCTAAAAATTAAGAAAAAAATCGTCCAACAAATTAAACGGATAAGCGATTCAACTATTTCACTGGCTTAACGAAAATGTTAACCTCATGTATCCATATATTATTTTTTTTATTTATAAATTGTAATGCCATTCGAAAAATGGAAGTTTAATTTGGGTGTTTCTCTTGGATGGTTCATTTTGTTGGTGTGGTAGGGTACACAAGACATTCCATTCATGCTTTCATTCCTACTATCAATTATTAGATCATCACCCACCTATCAATCCCTTATCTTAGACTTGTCCCCTCTCCCCACCATATTGTCCTATGGTCCACCCTACAAGCAAAAACGTATAGTAATTAATAATCTATAAAGTTAAACTTGCTAATTAGGCATGATTTTATCTTTTTATGGTCGGTTATGTTGGATTATTAGCTTTAAGTAGGGACAACGAAGAAAGTAGTTGGACTTGAATGCTGTATCACATTGCTTTTAAGTCGACAACTTGGAGTGCCTTTAAAATGTGGTAATTGATGGACAAACGAAAGAGCAAAAGGCCTCAAAATGTGAAATGATTATGATTTTGTTGGTTTCCAATGTATGTTGCAAAAACAATGAAACACGGCTTTTATTTATCTACTTTAAAACTTAAAAGAAATTAAGAACTTTTTTTTAACAGAGAATAAGACTTTTATTTCACCAACAAGCTAGCAAGAAGCTAGAGATACACAAAAAAAAACGTAAATCACGAAACAAAACAACACCAAAACCGAAACCTAAGCGAACCGCAAGAGACCCCCCAAAACTATGATAACCGATTAAATTATCTCGACTGGAAACACCATTTTAAACCTTGACACTTTAACACCTTTTCTCACCCGACGACTTCTCCCTTTGATCTTACCATTCTCTTTTCCAACAACATCCATTGTCTCATTCCAAAGAACACCAGGGTTGGAAAGACTATAAATTTCACTGACCGGGCCAAGTGACAAATCCAAAGGGTTGATTTTAGGTCGGGCCTTCTTCAGAGACTTGGGTATAAAGGACCAGCTAAACAGAAGTGGAGAACTGACCGTAGTAGAAACCACTTGGTCATCCGATTGGCTATCTTGACAATGATAACTTGAGGATTTGCTAGACGTTGAAACCCCCAACCCTTCACCTTGAAGCTCGTGATGATCAGCACTGTGACGATTTACCACCAAGTTATCATCTCTCTCCTCATTAATAATTTTCATATCCCCATGCAACTCTTGATCACTATTATGCACCTTAGGGAACATAAATGCAAACTTTTCCTCCGCCCCATAAAGCGTTGCATTACCCGAAGTCCAGTTTGAAGATGAAATTTCAAAAAGCGGCAATTCCCGAGGAACTCCGCCTTTTGGCTGGCCAGAGGACTCCGGCGACTCAACACCATTGTTACTAGTACTCTTCGGATCTTCACCTAATACACCGTTATCCTGTGAGGTTTCATCCTTATATGGATTCTTATCTCCATCACCATAATCAACCGGTTTCGTGGCAGAATTAGGATGATCGACCGATGGAGATGTCCCCGGCTTCGATGCTTTTTTAAGGCAATCGGGTATCCACACGCCTGATTCTTCGATGATCCAAACGCGGTAGGTCTTGTCCTTCCAAATGAGGTTGATTTCGACACTAATCTGCCGACCATCCCCCACGAGAACCCCAATACATTCTTGAGACCAATTACCATCTTCCCATGAAATTTGTGATCCTTGTATCACCTTACCAATTTGGTTCCCGATCGTATCTATCACAGATTTGTCCCAAAGGTGCGACGGTACCCTAACGATCCTGACCCAAGCTATCATGTCTTTGCCATTTAGCAAAGCCATTGTTGTGAACTTACGATATTTATCCTTCGCACATGCATTATATCGTAAATCAAGCCCGAAACGATTAACCATACAATAATATCTTACATGTTTAACAAGATCTTTAAGTGTTGGGATTATATTGGGTAAAGTAGTTATATTTTTGTACCATTCAAAACGGTTTCGCTTACGACCGTTTAAGTTGTGGACTGAAGTGGCAAAAGTGACCAAACCTCAGGGATGAATTTAGAAAAACCTAAACCTTTTTTGGGATGAATTTGGCAAAAAAAAATAAAACTGAGGACCCAAATGTAAAAGGTTTGGGTTTTGGACTGAAGTGGCAAAAGTAACCAAACCTCAGGGACGATTTTGGCTATTAACTCTTTATTAAAACGTAGACGAATTCTATCCGATAAGACTCACAAATGATCAAAATATCTTTACATGACTATCCAAATCACTTGTGTTTTCCCCAAAATCAAGAAATTGAACCCCATCGTTTGTTGACTTTATAGTCCAAATCGGACATCATACCATCCACCATAACTCACTTTTCATTACAATACCTTCTTAAGCCACCTCTTGACTCTCTAATCTGAACTGCAACTCATCCAAGGTTGGTTCTCAAAGAAATATAAGGTAAACCAAATTTAGTTTGATGATTAAAACATGTTTGGTAAGCTACAACATATAATCTTAAATTTGTGATGTTAAACAAAAACTCTTATGATTTTAATATAAAGGTGCAATTCTTTGGACACTAAATCATGATCTAACATTTACTATTTGTATATGATCAAACCATAATAGCTAGACATCAAACTTCGAAGGAACAAAACCTAAAAGTTTGTCACGTGTGAAAAAAAATAATAAATAAACAAAAAGAACATTGCGGATATGATGAACATGTAGTGATTGATACTGATTGTAGTTGGTGTACGTAGAGGCATACAGGAATTTTAAGCGCAGACGTCATCCGAACTAACACCAATCTTGAGGTATAACATCCGAAACTCGAAACTAAATGCGTGTTAGGAACTTTAAGGTCAAAAATAAGGTTGTAGGCATCCAAACCCTACGAAATTTTATATGGTAATCACATACCATCGGACTAAGACTCGTACTAAGTTTGGTATTTTTTTTCATTATATAGGGCTCCAGAACAGGTCATCTCGGCGCTGGATCGTATGAGGCGGGTGTTCTTTTGGGGGGGGGGATCCGATGAAAGGGCGAGAATGAATTGGGTGGGTTGGGACAAGGTGATATTACCAACTGAATATGGGGGGTTGGGTTTCGGGTCTTTACGGGACGCTAACCATGCGCTTCTTGCGAAGTGGTGGTGGCGATTCAAGACCGAGCCGGAGGGTATTTGGAGGAGGGTGGTTTGGGCGTTACATAATAGCTCAAGGGGGTGGAATTATGTGCCTTTGAAGCTCACGTTGCCTGGTCCGTGGAAGCAAATTGGGAAGGCGGTGTCGGTGTCGGGTTTGAAAGATTTGGGGTTGGATGTCTCGATGTTCATGAAAGGGCTTTTGGGGAATGGGTTGGGCATAAGATTCTGGGTGATGTTTGGGTTGGGGATACTCCGTTGGCGTTATCTTTTCCGAATCTCTTCGAACTAGAGAAAAGGAAATAGGTGACGGTTGTGGAGAGGGTGGGTGGTTCCGGGTTGGGCGCAAATTGGGATTGGAAAAGAGGGATCACTACTGGGGTTGAAAGAGCAGAATTTATTCAGCTGTGAAGTCTCATTGGGGAGGTATCATGTTCAACAAGACAAGACTCATGGGCTTGGGTTCTGGGTGGGGTTGGGCCGTATGTTGTGGGATCTGTGAAACATCATCTTGTGGAGCTAAAGTCTAGTCGGCCAGCATATGTGTTCAGACGCAACTCGTGGGTTTCTAAGAAGGTGGAAGTAATGGCGTGGAGAGCTGAACTGGACAGACTACCAACTCTTGTGGCACTACAGCGGAGGAGGGTGAACTTCGGGTCTACTTTGTGTCCGTTTTGTCGAGAGGTTCCAGAATCATCAGAGCATATTTTTGTGGATTGCGGGTTCGCACAATCGATCTGGCAAGCTATTTCTTCATGGTGCAGAATTCAACCAATTTATGCATTCACCTTGCGCGACATCCTTGATCTAGATCGTTACGTGGGTGGTTTTCCAAAGAAGAGGAAAGCGGTGCATGCGATATGTTTAATCTCGATGTGGAGCATATGGAAATCAAGGAACGAGGCGGTGTTCAAGCATGAGAGGTTTTCTACTCATAAGGCGATAACTAAAATTAAGTCGTTAAGTTATTTATGGGTTAAGCCTAGATGTAAACAACCGGGTTTGGGTTGGGATGTTTGGTGTAGTTTTAATCTGGCAAGGTTAGGCTGGTAATTTGTTTTTGTATTATATTTGGTGAATGTACTTTGGTGACGGGTTATCATCCTGGTAACCTTTTGGAATGGAATTTTTGTTGGCCTTTCAAAAAAATGGCATTAAATCGGGACAAATAGCAAACGGATCCAATAAATTCTCAATTTTGCATGGAGTCTTCAATTGGTACAGGGAAGTCCCACACAAACTTCTAGAGCCACGGGATTAACCTAGATATGGTTCCAAAAATCACGTTTTGCTAATTTGACGGTTAACCGGGATTTTAAAACTAAATTTTTTATGTTGTTAAACAAATTTAATATTTTTAAACTTAATTTTACTATCAGCTATAGGGCAGTGGGATCGTCTATAAAAATTTCCAAGACTTAATAAAATTTTTGAAGTATAATTATAAAAATTATGCGTAAAATAAAAACCTTATTTTGACAAAATCAGAAATAAGAATTCTAAATAAATCTTGGGACTACTTGGGTATTCAAGTGGCTAATGGTAGGATTTAGAAGGCCTGAAGTGAATCCGGACTTTCCAGGAATAAATCGGACAATATAGGAAAATTATATACGAATTGACGATTTCTAAACATCAGGGACTAAAACTGTCATTTGGGCACACTTAGCTATTTTAACACCCAACGTTTGTTTATAAAACGTACCATTTTATGTTACTAAACGCGTCTTTGGTTTGTATGTGATCATACCAGTATCTTAGATACATAAACAAACAACCGTGACAATCACAGAAAACGGTGAATTTGAGCCAAATCTAATTTTGAACTGAAAACATCACCCAATGCCACAACATACACTACTAGAAAAATGAGCAATTGCGACCAGAATTTGCGACCGGAAAAATGGTCGCAAAATTAGCAATCGGTTTCCGACCAATTATTTATTAGTAGCAACATTAGCGATTAACAATAAAAGGGTCGTAAAACAGTTGCAAAGGTTGCGACTGATTATTTTCGGTCGCAAAACAACCAAAAACATGTTAAAACATTGTCACCATCGAGGGAGTTGCGACCGTGTTCTGACCGCTCAGTTTGGCGACAGTCTTGGCGGTCGCAATAATGGCTAAATTATTAAGCTGGTCAAAAACTCAAAACCAATAAGTCAGCGCTAACTATTTAGGCTCACATTGTCACGTTCCTTTTTTTATTAATGCAGTTGTCATACACCTAATAAATTAGACCAACTCCACTAAACAGACATATCACTTTTTAGGCTCGTAATTCACAACTTCATTCGCCTCAATCATGTCCCGCTTAATATTTTACTTCTTCACAAATAACTCCCTAACCCTAACTCCATTGATTCGTCGTCTGAATCATCAGCTATTGATCTTCATCTGAATCATTGACTGTGGCTACATGATTCTTCGTCAGAGGCTCATCGACTGTTGATTTTCGCCTCAATCATCGAAGCTCAGATTCTTCGCCGTCTTCTTCTACGATTGGGATGATCTGCGAGAGTTTGTGACGGTGAGTTCCCTGTTAACCTAATTCGTTGTTGAAAGCGTGTGCCTCTATCATTTATTTGATTGAATTAATCTGAAATGGCGATTGTCTTGTTGAATTGATTTTAGGTTTTTAGGGCTCGTTCATAGTAGAATGCGGATCTGGAGCTTAAGTTTTGTTTGATTAATTTTGTTTAGAGGACACGAGAATTAGGTGATTCATATGAATTGGTCTCAGATACTAGTTGTTTTTGTTTACATCGTGTTAGGGCTTGCTAGTATAGAATCTTGCTTGTTTGATTAGAATGTGGATTTGTGAACTGTGAATGTACGTCCGTTTGATTAGTATTGTTTAGAGGATATTTGATGACGTATCGTTGATTTTCTCCTCATTGATACAGATTCGTTGATTTTGTTTGGTTAATCCATGTTTCCACATTAAAGGCGACCGCTATCCAATTTGTTGGTTTTGTCTGGTATTCGATCGCACTCCAATTCTTTTTGGAATTTTGGTTCATTATTTCAATTAATTTTATTGAATTGTTGGTAATTAGACTCAAACGTATTTTGGCAAAAAACTGAGATAATTTGGAATTTTTTATATAAGAACATTTTTTTTTATCAGCTTTTGTTGTAGAGCTTGTTTAATTGTGAGTGCCTTTATAAACTAAAACCAATATGTTGTAACCTTCGTTATGTTCTTTTGTTTTTTTACCAAGTCTAGAATTGGGTTCAACACGGTTTGGAATTTGGATAAGAGATTTAATATATATATTTTTGAATATGACACCTCTAATTTGTTTCATCTTTTTGTGGTTTATTCCTTACCTTTTCTGTTGTGCTGCAGTGGGTTCCTCCAAATTTGAGTATACCAATGTTTTGAAGTTATATGGTTTGTTTATGATGATTTTTAATTGGCAAGATTATTAATTAAAGATATTAACGTTGTTTGTCATGTTTAGAAAGAGAATTGATAAAGACTCTATAGTATAGTGTTATAATGTTTTAAGTTCTTAGTAGTATATGTTTAGCTAACTAAGTTTATCAAGTAGTAATGTAATTAGCTTCTATCTTTGAAGGTTGGTGAGTTTTCGGATGATAACCGATCAGGCATTGATCATTCTCTACACCGAATAAGTGCCATTTGCAACCGGAAAAGACAAATAATTGGTCTGACCTCTCGTGTGGGTCGGGCTATATCCGGCAGTGCGGAAATTGTTCGTGATTTGGTTGAAGGGGGAGGTTCTATATTGGTTATTGGGCCACCTGGAGGTGGCAAAACAACCTTAATCAGGTAGGTGTATATTATGTTCTTAAGATTTTTGTATTGCGATATGTGAACTTTGTTTTTGACTTTTTGTTCTTTGGTTACGTTGTCTTAAGCAAAAATAATAATGTAGTTTGTTTTGACATTATCATTGTAGAGAAATCGCTAGAATATTGGCAGATGAGCGAAAGAAGCGTGTTGTCATAATAGATACTTCTAATGAGATAGGAGGCGATGGGGACGTTCCTCATTCGGGCATAGGCCGTGCAAGACGGATGCAAGTTCCAAATGTTAATATGCAACACAATGTGTGTTTTTAACTTTATATTACGCTTGCTGTGTGGCAAAGATTCTTGTATTGTGCAAGTTATATAATCTATTGTCTGATAATTTTCTAAGCACACTGATGAAGCAGCACGGGTTGAAATATCAGACGAGGAAGATGAAAATATGACATTTTATTTTGAAAAATCAAGCCGAGATGAGCATAAAAAGATTAGTAAGAAGGTGAACGCAGAGGTTGTTTCAACACCAGAAAGTTGAAGAACATTCTACCAAATTCAGAAAGTTGAGCACTAAACAACAAAGCAGAAAAAATGCCCCGGTTTATGTTTATACATATAAGGTAACCTACACTCCCGTTTGTTTCTTTGAAGAACTTCATTTCTTATCCGATCCAATCTTGTGTGTCAAGGTACTCTTTGGTTTCATAATAAATGCAACATTTATAGACAACAATATTATTTATTTAATACAAGTATTTGGCTATTTGACAACATAAGGGAACCTTGGGAATCAACGTTTATTATATATTTCTAATGATTACCACTGGAGAAATAAAGTAACTTCGGCTTGAAGCTCTCCCAAGATGGTAAATGTTGCATTTAACATTTTGGACAGAGTGACTATGTGATGTGGTTGGCAATTAGGATGCAGGTGGCAAATAAGCTAGTCGGGCAGCTTGGATTATGGGTAAAAAGGGTAGAATTTCTGTACATGTCGAAACAGGGTTGATAGAAACACTTTTTGTCAAAAAAAATATTATTTTCTTATAATATAGTGTCAACTGTCAAGTATGTTTACAAAATTTCTGTACATGTTCTATTTGTTTATATTTTTTTTCAATGTTTTACCAGGAGGAAGGCCTTCTGGGTGGCTAAACAGGTTCCGCAGCTGGGCATGTCAGATGCATTTGATGATTGGCTAATTGCTAAAATCCAACTCCTACGTAGGGGCTCTGTTGTAGTTTCTGGAATCAAGCGGCTTGAGCAGGTTATCACTTGCGAACTTTTGAAACTGCTCTTACATTGGTACAGGTCAAAACGGGCCTGGCTAGTCCGGATTCGGTTGATATACACACACATTTTTGTCCATTTAGAATAGTTTATAGAATTTTTATGCATTATTTATGAATGAGTCTACTTGGGTTATGTGTTATTTTTCCAAGATGAATGTTTGAATTTGGGAAATCGAATGTCCAGTTCCTGACTTCCTTCCTTATGGATGTCTTTTCTACTCCTTGTGGTTCTCCAAAGGTGCAAATATGGGTGGGTTGTGTGGGATGGGTAATGGGTCTAAACAAGCTGAGGTCACTGTTTTAGTAGGGGTAAAACACTTTGAGGTTGGCTTGACAAGAAATACATTTTGTCCATTTTTTAAGATACCGCATAAACAATTAATTTGATCATTATGAATGGATCAATTTGGGTTGTTTTTCACATAACAAATGGATGATATAAAAAAATTGCCTGCAAATGGACCACAAGTTCTAATTTGATTTATTCAAAAATCCAAATTATTACTGTAGTTATATAGTTTTCTTAATCAGATTTAAGAAATTGACAGAGAAGGATTTGTAGGTCAATCCAATCCCGACCCGTTCCAAACCACACTAAAGAATCTGCCCAGCCCACAAATTTTGCCAGCTCTACTTAGAACTAACCACTAAAAGAAGTTGCTAAGCTTAGATTTAGACCGCCCTAATGTGAAAATTTCATACTCTGATCTTTGTTCCTATTGTAGTATAAGTTAGCGTATACAGTTTTATGATTCTGTGGTGTTGGCTACTTGGCTTTTATCACTGATGGTTTGCTTCTAACTTATTGTTACCAATTCTATGTGCTCTGCACTTCTGCTTATAGATACTTTGGCCTGATGGAATATTTATAACTAAGCATCCAAAGAGACAACAACCAACCCCAGCTCCAAGGGTGGCCGGCGATTCACATAATGGTCAACCTTCATCACTAGAAGATTTATCGAGTGATGAGAAAACATTGACCCGAGAAGAGCTTCAAGAACAAGAAGCTCAGAGACGTTCTAAACTAGTTTATGAACTAATGATTGGTAATTGATACTTTTTATGAACTTAATAGGAGTGGCAATTTGACTCTTCCCTTATGATAGGGTCAATTTGGGTTGTGTTTTATCTCAATTGGCCAAATAAAAAGTTAGCTTAAACGAGAATGGGTCAAACAAGTTAAAAGTTATCCAAAGTCTTTTTTTAAAGCTTGCAACCACCTAGCAATATTGTTTTTGAAATCTAATTTATGCATTAGGTTTTGTTATAATTGATAAAATGTTTTTGTTGTCGGTCATCACAATCTGACTTCCTTTCCTATCATTCATTACTCATCTACATTTGTGAATCCTATCATGGAAGGTATTGGAAGAGATGCCTATTGAAACAATGACATGCCAGCAACTTGGTACTGGCACATTTATGATTAAAAAAAGGCTATTTACTTCTTATTTTGATAGTACTCTGTTGCTAAAATCTGTATTTAACATCTATGAATATGATTATTTTGATAGTACTCGGTTGCTAAAATCTTTATTTATTTACATTTATGAATATGATTAGTAAGTCGGTGATTCTACGTTTAACTAGGATGAACTTGCTATGATCACTCTCAGTTTAATCATAGTCGAGGTCATCCAAGTTTCATGGCCACTCGACTGCGATTGTCACCGGGAAATCCATTGTGAGTCCCTACTATATATCATTGTATAAACTAATTATATTTGTAATTTGTTTTCTTAAGCATCTCACTGCATCAACTTCGAGGCTCCCTTAGGTGGGAGGCTGCAACAGGACGTGGTGTTGTATTTGGGACAGAGACGCTACTTGCTGAACATGGATTGCAGATCAAAGGGCTACGTTTTACTATCCAGGTAAATTATGGAATAGTGAAGTCCACGTGAGTTTAGTTGGCAAGTGGTTGCTGATTTATACATGATTTTTCAGGACTTTGGAAACATCGGCGCATGGGTCGCGAGGCTGGTGCATGAAGCTGGTGGCAGTGAGCGATGCTAGTGGAGTTGTTCAAAACTCAAAAGGGTATTGATATACCCGCACTGTTGGAGCACAACAAGAAGACTGGATGCATAATGGGGTTTGAGGGCGCAGGCGAGATGAATGGAGATGAGCTGCTAGTTTTCAAATGTGATGATGTCCTTGTGCCCTGCACGTCGGGAGGTGTAATCACAAGTAGGTGTCCTCGCTAATTTTTTCTTATTTGAAGATGTAGGTTAAACTAAATAACTAATTGATATGGAAATCTAATTACAAATCCATAGGGTCGTAGGGCTGATTAAAGATTTGATTTTGTTTCTTTATATGTGCAATGCATTGCAGGGAGAATGCAGGGGATGATGAAAAGTTTGAATCTTTAACATATGCTTCTTCCATACTGGTGCAGCTTTTTAGTAAATGGAGGTTTAAATTGGATCAAGGACAACTTGTAGATCTCATTCTTTGGCTAAGCACATCTTAATACTCTAATGAAGTATGTAAATGGCTGAAGCGATGCTAAAAGTTAGGTTTTAAAACATCTAATCATGTAGTTAGGTTATAATCACTTTATTTTGAATATGTATTTTATGATAACTCGGATATTTGATGTTTCAAGTGGAATGTTTTTTATTTATAACTTTGAGAATTCGATAAATGCTTTAATTTTAAAAATATGACCATTATAAGCAAGTTAATTAGTATAAAAAGTAGCTAAAAAGGCTAAAAAAATAAATGAATAAGAAAAAAATTTTGCGACCGCGAAAAACGATCGCAAGTTTGTAAAAGGCAAGCGGTCGCGAAACGGTTGCAAGGTCGGCGGTCGCAACACGGTCGCAGATTTTTCTCCACAAAGCAAGTTTCATAAAACCAGAAAGCAGTCGCAATATTTGCGACCGCTCTTATAGTCGCAAAATGTTAGTCGCAAAAAAGTGACAACGGTCGCAACTTAGTCGCAATAGGGCATTTGCGTCGGGTGTTTTTCCGACTATATTTCTAGTCGTAAAACGGTCGCAAGAGGGCAATTGCGACCGTTTTGCGACCGGAAATGCAGTCGGAAATACCCAGTTTTCTAGTAGTGATAGGGCTATTGAGCCAATTTTGGGTTACTAGATGCATCCACAGTTAGTCAATAGCAAGTGTCAATCTGGGAGTTACTTTTAGTGATTAATAATATTTATCAATACTAGATCGGATTAACTTACTGTGGCACTAGCTATATTGAAGTAGTACGTGAGCATATATTATCAGGTGAGTTTCATGGCCCCACTTTTATACATGTTTTATCAAATGTTTTGGGGGAAAAGCATGTTATGTACACATATGCACAGGAACACGATTTTGATGTGAATTATCTGAGTTGAACATCTAACACATAGAAAATCCCCGCAAACACAAGTGATCATCCATTAAGCCGGTGAATATTGTGAATAGTACTATTTGGCCCAACAAGCCCAAACCGCATGGCCAGGACGCCATAAGGAACTATGCGGTTGCACATATTCATGCATATACATTACACGCTATGTTGTGTTAGGCATAGCTTTTCGGGGTGGTGATACTGTTGTGGTGGTTTAAGTGGCCACGATGGTTTATATACAGTCAAGGATTCATTTGTGGACTTAGTATAATTACATCACCTGTGATAAATTCTATTGATATGCTTACCAATTAAATATGAACAAAACCTCTGGAACTCACCAACTATGTGTAGTTGACCATTTTTAAACATGCTTTTTAGGTAAGCAGGAACTTGAATAATGTGTACGTTTACCACTTCAGTTTTGCATGATGGAATGATATGTACATAGAAGCAGACTTACTATAGTAATAAAGCGGTTCACGGGAACCAGCCAACGTGATCATACTCATCATGTGTAACGAACAATTTATTATGATGTAAATTAGTGTGTAATATAGTTCTCTATAAACCATGCGCTTTATACCAGAAGTGTCTGTTACATTCCATTGTTTCCGCTGCTATTCGGGGTGTGACAGAAGTTGGTATCAGAGCCATTGGTTATAGAGAATTAGGCTATCTTTGGAGAACCTAGACTATAACTCTAAGCTCGAAATCCACTAATCCAACTATAAAATAACAACTTATGGTGGCAAGTACCAGGATGATCTTGTAGGGCAAGTGGGTTATCATGGTCCGGAACATAATGACAGACTTGCTTGTACTGGGGAGTTCTGGGGACGTTACCTAACATACTAGTAAACAAAAATACTTACAAATATGTATACATATATATCCCTATATGTGTAAATGTGCGTGTAAAGGTGTATATATACGTGTATGTATATTATGCTTATTAACCATTACATCGAAGCTATTTATATAAATTGCCCTCCCACAGATAGCATGGCAGGGAGTATGAGTCGAAGTATTGAAGAGGAGGACGAACCACTGGAAGAGGAGGAAGAACTACAGGAAGAATGGGAAGATGAGGAGCAGGAGCCAGAGGAGGATGAGGTAGTGATTCGCCAGCTGCCTAGTGACGAGCCTGATTTATCCAGGTATAGATGTGATAGTCCCCCACCGTTGGCAGCCACAGGACGACAGGGTGTTAGACATGATTTAGACCAGCCTGAGATGACCAGTAGTTACCACTCACCAGTTAGAGCCTGTCGATCCCCAACACCATCTGTGCCCTCTCCACCTATTAGGCATGCATCACTACAACGAGGGACACGTCAAACTGCACGTATGCGAGTACCTCTTCCTGTACCTGCCTTCTCCCCACCGCGACACACTTATGAGATAGGAGAGTCATCACAATCGGTTCAGGGCATGTCAATGCCCTAGAGGGAACCGACCCCGCCCCCACATGATCAGGGGTGGATCGGGTTTTAGTTTGATCAGGTGGTAGAGCACACGATAACCCTTGCTGAAAATGCCTAATGATGATGGGAGATATATTAGTGCATTGTCGTGTTACAGCAGATGGTTATGGTATTGCAGCAGACTACAACATACACATACTTTTACCTTGGTGGCATGCAGTGTCAGCTATGATTCTGCATGGGAACTATCATGATCCTGGTCATGGTTTGTATGTGGATCATCTTAAGTACCCGTAAGTAGGCAGTTACTAGTGGCTAGTAGTAGGTGATGTATCTTTTGTTATACCATGCAAGCACTGGACACGTATATGTCTATGTCGACATGGTTATGATTTTGTTAGCATATTACAAGCACTAACCTTACTTAGGTTATGTCTACGTGTCACTTCAGTGACAACTTTGACCCGCACTGACCCTTACCGCGTTAAGTCTACGTGCCATTTTTGTGATATGTATAGCAGTATTTATGTTTAATATAGAATTTCTTGCTTTTTTTGTACTTATATGTTTAATATTATTGCCAACCAAGGTGTATTTCTATGTGGTCTGTGTATTATAGACATGGATCCAAAGAGAGCAAATCCCATTTCTGAAACTGATATCGCGTGAATGATCGCACAACAACTTCAGGAAACGATCCCTACTATCGTATCACAGGTCACTACCGGTATCAATGCGGGAATGAATATTTCCCAACCAAACACTAACATTCCTCATACTGATACGAGCACCTCGAGACAAGAGTGTTCTTATAAACAGTTTATGGCGTGCAAACCGCTGGACTTTAAGGGTACAGAAGGACCAAATGGAATTTTGAAATGGATCGAAAGAATGGAGTCAGTTATTAACATCACCAACTGCCCAGGTGATTGTATTGTGAAGTATGCTACGTGCACGTTTCAGGATCACGCGTTAACGTGGTGGAATACTATCGTGCAAACTTGTGGGCAAGAAGCAATTAACCGAATGACATGGGATGAACTGAAAGTGATAGTACTTGAACAATTTTGTCCTAGAAAAGAAATACAAAAGTTAGAACATGAGTTTTGGAATCACCAAATGCATGGGCAGATCATATAGGGTACACCAATAGGTTTCATGAGCTGGCTCGACTTCTACCACATATGGTTACCCTAGAATCCAAACGTATCGAACGTTACATACGGGGACTAGCACCCGAGGTTCGAAGCATTGTCAATTCGGTTGACCATCCCACTATTCAGAGTGTCGTGTCTAGGTCCGGCACCATCACCTTTGATATGGTTAGAACGGGGGTTCTCAAAATGCCGGGGGAAGCAGCGGGCGCAAAAAGAACTACTGATGAGGGAAGAACGGGGAATAACTAACTAAATAAGCGAGCAAGACCAGCGGCACGGGGCTATAGTATGACTACTTCTGAAGCAATGCCAGAACGGTACAAAGGACCACTGCCAAAGTGTGATAAGTGTAAGTATCATCACTTTGGGGACTATCGATCAATGGTGTGCAATAGATGCAGAAAGAGTGGACATTATGCAAGAAACTGCAGGACTGTTCTTGAGACCACAACCAACCCACAACAACAAACCGTCCACGACCACCTCGACCACAACCAATATAACGACAACCACAGCAACACCAGCAGCAGCAGCAGCAGCAACTAGTACCACATCGCGCCTGTTACGAATGCGGCAGCACTGAGCACCTCAAGAATGCTTGTCCAAAACTGAATCGAGGCCCAGGTGGAAGACCCGGGCATGGCCAGACATCAAACCCCAACCAAGCTAGTGGTCGCGCCTTTGTGATCGGGACAGGTGATGCGCGATATGATCCTAATGTAGTGACAGGTACGTTCCTTGTTTCTGACCAGTATGCATCTGTATCTGTTGTGGTCGTTAGTGGAGACCGTTGGTGAGGTGGCCTCATTGGTCTACGCGGATGGGAACTGTACTTGTTGTTCTCTGCACGCGTTGCGCGCACGCGTGGTGACAAGTCTAACCTTTGGGTGGAGCTCCCTGATTGGTCTCATGTCATTGTCAGTTGTGCTATCTGGTCCCCACGTCCATAAATGGACGTTGGGATTTGCCTTGTTGGCGTTCTCTGATTGTTTGGACGTGCACCATGATCTCTGCCACACGTCCCTTCAATATGATTAGCTCGTACAAGAGTGTACAGTGTACCTTTTGTCTTCCTCATGCTCATGTAACTTTACTTGTAAGGCACTTGTAGATGTTGTGGCGGAGGTGGAGTATTGTAAATAGATAATGTTTTACGAGTAGTCGGTAACGAAAAATGGTTTGTATGATTTGTACATATGTTATAAATACATTTGCATTTGGATTACATATATGTAAACATGGTAATAGTTTTATCTAACCCGCTATACGTCAAGCAAATCGATGAGTTGGAGTATTGTATATAGATAAAGTTTAATAAAACGTTCTTGTTGAAAAAGAAAATGTGAATGAAAGGTCTTTCTGGAATTGAATTAGGTTCAGAAATCATAGATATAGTGAGAATTCTCTCTTTCTATTCTAAAATCCAAGACTTGAATTCATGTCCTTTCACTAAATTCCTCTTCATTTTTTAGAGCTAAAGAAGTCCATTTAAGCAAGGGTCAAGACGTTATCATGCGCTGGCGCCTACGACTGACTCAAGTGCCCCCAAACCATGCGATACACGGCACACTAACTCTACCTACAGTGGTGGTACCTATTATTCGCCCGGGGGGGATAATTTGACGATACATATATGACTTTTGGCTAGTACAACCACCTGATTGTCCACTTCGTTGTGCTAATTCCAGTTTTGAACTACCACATATTTGTTTCATAGTTTTCATCTAAGTGGCAGACCGAACACGACTGACAGATAAGCCAACTTAATGAAATTAAGAGTCTAATTTTGAAACGGCTGGTGATTTTTCTTGTGCATTTTAGGATCACAACTTACTACACAGTCCCTTCTAGTATTTGGCTACCTCTACCACCTATTTAAACAAGCTTTACGGCTTTTGACAATTTGGTTGAATGGGTCGTAAAAAAGTTTACAGGTTGGCCAAATTGTTTTTATAGTAACCACCTAGCTAACTAAGTATAGATAACCTTACCAACATCAACTAATCTATACATCACTCAACATAATATTGGTATCTACATGTAGCTTGAAGTTTCAAGAACTAAACATAAATGTGAGAAAAAAAAAAAAACACACACACACACACACCAACTTTACGGCTAAAACCAAGCGAGGTTGAAAAGGTCCAAACCCTAAAAGGAAACTAGTGTTTTCGAAGTACGGCGCGTTGCGCCGTTGGCCATGATCTACGCAATGGGAGATCGAACGTAGGGGAAAGAACTATACGAACATCGGCGAACGTAGACGAAAGAACTATATGAACGCACACGAACGTATGCGAAAGTACTATACGAATGCAGACGAACGTTGGCATAAGTACTATACGAACGTAGACGAAAGAACTATACGAATGTGAACATAGACGGCAGAATTATACGAACGTAGACGAACATAGATGAAAGTATTATACGAACGTAAACGAAAGTTGGTGGCGAAAATGGGAAAAAAAACTTAACTAAAAAGTCGGTGTCCAGATTGGGAAAGAAAATTAAAACAACTTACGTTGACGAACGGAGACTAACGTACTGTACGAACGTAGACTAACGCCGCACAAAAAACTGCTATACGAACGTAGACGAAAATACCATACGAACGTAGAGTAACTTGGGTTAAAGATCGGGTGTTACAGACGAACGGAGACGTATGTATTATACGAACGTAGGTGGACACTACGTAAAAAAGAAAGAAATAAAATGTGGCAAAATTAGGGGAAAAAAACTTAACAAAAAAGGGTGTTACAGACGAACGGGGACGAAAGTACTATACGAACGTAGACGGACACTACGTAAAAAAGAAAGAAATAAAATGTGGAAAAAAATGGGAAAAAACTTAACCAAAAAGTTGGTGGCCAAAACTGTGGAAAAATAAAGATTGTGGGAGAAAAAGCTAACCAAAAAGTTGGTGGCCAAAATGAGGAAAAAAAAAGAACACCTAAAGAAAGGAAAAGAAAATGTGGCAAAAATAGGAAAAGAAAAACTTAATAAAAAAGTTGGTGGTCAAAACGCAAAAAAAAAACTTAATAAAGAAAGCAAAAAAAAAAGAGGCGAAAAGGAAAATGTTTGAAATTGACTATTTGTAAGATCTCTCCGTTTAATATATATATAATGTAAAAGTTCTAAGCCCAAAACATGTTACATGTCCACTAGAAGATTTAGTCATGTATCCATCAAATGCTCACTTTGTGACACTTAACCTTTATCATTTTAATAGGGATAAAGACATAGTGATCCACTAAACCAATACTCCATTGATAATCATATCTAGATTAATGAAATTTATTAATTATGTTTTAGCCCTAAACATCATAACCAACTCGTCAAACTACATGTAACCACCTAACTAACCATGTATAAGTAACCTAACAACTATCAACTAACTATAATTTTAGCACCATCCATTAAGAAGTGAAGATGTGAAAGTCGGAAGCATGACGTAATAAGTCCGATATTTATCGGAGAGGCGCATTTGATGAGTACTTCCTTTTGTTATCTTGCGGGTTAATTATTTATTTACGCTCTGATTAAAACAAGCACATGTCATAGGTTTTATTAGCAGCTAGCTAGAATGATGGTACTAGATAAGACCGATATAACCTTTCCTATGTCCATCGCTTGTGACATTAAACGCTTGCTAAGTTGCTGAGTAATTTCAGGTATTCACTGTCGAAACCAGTGTGGGCCGTTGGTGCTGAGACTGGTCACTAGTCCAGGCCGGACCAGGTTTATGTTGGGCTGCAACTGGACCAACATGTAGGCTGATTGTTGGGCGGTCGAAAAGCAAATGTACATTATGAGGCTCTCTGAGCCATGGTTTTACTGTACCCAACCAAAAACCCGAAACCGGTTTTTTAATACCCAGATATATCATATACCCGGCCCTGCCCATAGGGTACTAATCGGTTCCATACCCTATTATCTGAAACTAGTTATACCCAAACCGATCAATACATGAAAAAACCGGAACAAGAAAAACTCGATCTCTTTCTCTTCAAAACCAAGTTTCATATTGTAACATGTTAATGCAATAAAACCTGGTTTTTGACCCTATTGAAGACTGGAACCAGTTTTGAAAAAAAAAATAATAATAGAAAAAAAAACAAAAAAAAAAACCAGATTTTTGAACCTCTAAATTGGTAACCATTTCATATAAATTTTGTCAAACAATTAAATAATACTCTACAAAAAGAATTTACAAAATACAGCATAGCATGATCCTCTTGACTAATGAGCTTACTTCATTGTCACCTCTTCTTGGTCATCTGTAAACACTAGCGATTCGCCATAATATCTAAAAGCTTCCTGCCTAATACTATCAGAAAGGCCGGTTTCTCCTTTCGAGTCTAACTGCGCAACTAATAACTTAAAAGTTGACCTATCGGGCTCACAACCTACCTCTTTCATCAACTCGAAGCAATCCATAGCAGCTTTAATGAGGTTGTAACTCATCAAAGATTCCAACAACAAATTGAACCCCTCTGTCTTACCCTCTAATCTACCTTTTTCTGTTTTCAATTCATGAACAATGATATCAACCTTATCATACAACCCATTCCTTGCTAAAGCCGAGATTATTTCTGCGTATAATGATACGTTGGGTTTATACCAATGTTCTTTTTGCATCTCCACAAATACCTACATCAAGAATAGTGAATGTTAGACCATAGTTTCGATTTAAGCTTGAATATAAAACTCTCTAAGCTACTATACATATAGGCGTCGGCGTTCAGTTTTAACCAAATTTTTAGTAAAGAACCAAGAGAACTGCATAAGCATGTGTTGGCGGGATATAGTGAGAAAGAAGAAATGGGTGGTTATGAGGTTACATAACTGCCTAATGTATCACAATTAAAGCAACAAGTCCGTGTGTTTGTTCATAGTTGCACAAGTCGTCCGAGTTGACCGAGTACTCGCTACAGGGTGGGTCACCGAGTATAGCCGAGTTGGCCGAATATTCCGAGCACTCCCCGCATAGGCCGATTCGACCTCCGAGTACTCGCGCCGACTAGGCCGAGTACTCGCAACTCCCCTGTCGGCCGAGTTGGTAGCGCCTAGCGAGTTCTGCAACCATGTGTTTATTCCAGTTCTTTACATAAAATTGGCACATTTGCTTCGGAAACCAATAATATGTTTAGAACTGCGAGATCTACATAATGCACTTGTACGTAGTGGATTAAGGTAATCACTATTAGGGGAGAGAAAAACAAAGGCGGTTACATAACCCTCTTGTGTATCATATTCAAAGTAATAGATAAAAAATGCATTATGCAACTATTACAGTGCGCAGCATATCCCTTTGTGTATGTCTTAAGAAGCCAGATAAATTCATTTCAAATTTGGTCACTGAACTTAAAGAATCGTTATCAAAACCACTTGTTGTCAAAAATGGTTGTATTTAATAACTTGGGCAAGAAAACCTTAACGAAGTTAAATGGCTTTCATAACAACTATGAACTACCTAAAAATTAGATGGTTTTAGTAACGATTCTTACAGTCCAGTTTTGGAACTAGCGTCACCATACTACAAAAGAACTGACCATAAGGGCTAGCACACAATGGTCCTGTCGAAGGAGTTCACGCAGTACGCCCATCATATCAAACTTGAGTAATCTACAAAACTTGGACTCGATGACTTGTTGCTGTAGTTGTTGTTTGTCGACAGATGATTTATACACTCGTTTAAGAGACTGAATCGTTTGGATTGCCTCAATGCTCAGATTCCTTCCTTTCTGCAGCGGTTTCCTGTTCTTACTTCTGTCTCTCATTGTGACCCGCATCCTTACTCTGTCTTTTTTCCCAACTTCAACTGATGGAAATTGCATCAAACCACCACAACTCATACTCCTAATTGCCATGCCTGCAAAATGGACAACTTACGTCTCAATCGGGTCAGATTGACACGCTAATAATCTTTTGTCAAATTCTTGAATTTCATTAATAACATACCACAAGCAATTATAAAGATTAATATTTACTAATCATAGCTTCTTATAAAACGACATACTCAATAACTAGATACCATCATACCATTAACCATATTTATATTAAAATGAAGCAAACAAGTAGATAGGAACACATATTATTTATACTTTATAATATAATCATTTAATTAAAAGGAATAAACATAGAATTCACAAATTATACAGGAACATGGTATTTATGTATACAATAATTTACAAAACATCAACAGAATTGTTGTAGTATTACTCATGTCTAGAAACCTTTACAAATACACACATACACATAAACACATAAGCACAAGGTAAATCGAGGGTCAAAATATTCTTAATGTTCAGCACATTTTGGTGCAAAGAATTCGACATTAGCCTTCAATTTATCGCAAAAAAAACGAGGGTCATACTATCACAGAACAACATAACACTATAACAGGTTAGCTTGGTTTTAAAGTCCATGCCCAAGGAGCGCTTAACACGATGTGGTTATGAGAACGCATCAAGTGCATCCTTGGTTTTAGGAAGCACGAGGCGCACAAAAGCGACGAGATCTAATTATCTAAAACCGAAGCACAAAGCGCAAAAGCAGTGGGCTTTTTGTACCCAAGGCGCAAGATGATTATATAATTTTTTAAATATTTCCCATAGGTTTTTTAACTTCCCCTACCCAAAATTTGGCTATAAATAAGTTTTTATATGATTTTACCGTACAAGCCAAAAAAAACCCAAAGTACAGTACGTTGCTGCAAAAGAAATACCCTTGGTACAAAAGGCGCGCGCCTCATGCCCAAATAGCCCAGAAAAAACCCAAAAAAGCGCACATTTTTTGCGCGTCTTGTATTTCCTCTGGGCGCTGAGCGCAAAAGCCCTAGGCCTGCGCCTCGTGCCTAGCCACGCCTAAGGCGCGCTTTTTAAAACCAAGACTGCAGCGATGCGTTGCGATGCAATTCCATGATGAGCAAGTCATGAGACTGATGCGGTATAATGTGAACCGATGAGTGATACGCTATGATGCGACACATTACGTTTGTTGAACGATATTCGAACAATTTAGACCATCATTTGCAATGGTTTTAATAATGATTAATGAACGCCTGCCGTTGCGCCAAGCGCTTTAGGTTAGGTTACGGGTCAAAATGGGCAAAATAAACATCCTTAATTTCATCATTTTCATAACACAGCAACTGAATACTCATATCTGTAATGCATTGTATGGTACCATATGCTAAAAAATGAAAAAAATACCAATTTGTAATAACTATAACTATTCAATTATCGAATACCCAATTCCTAATTTAACAATTCTATCAAAACAACACAATTTCATAAGGTTTTTAACCTATTGGGAACAGGTAAACTAAAAACCAGAAACTAACCGGCTCGTAAGAGGCTTTTAAATTCTGCAATTGGAAGTAGAAGAAACAGGAAACCTTTTAGTATGGGATTTGATAACAGGTAATTGATTTGATACGAGCTTGAAACTATTGGGCCTGTGATCAAGTAGGTCCTTTTTGAATTGGGCCATTGTTGGAAGGGATGTACAAAATCCAGTTTCGGCCCAAATCGATTAAGTGTACAAATGGAATCGTTTTTTATAATTTAATTTTCTCGGAATGAAAACTATTATTATTATTGAAGACTTATACGCCCCACTTACGGTGTGCGCATATAATGTATATATGTGTGGCCTTCGGGGGGCAAAAGTAAAGTTGCACTAGTTTTAACGTTATTTTACTAATTTCGTGAAAATAACGTTAAAAACGACGGGCGGTTAATTATGCATCATGTGGTGGCGTCGATAACCAAAAGACAAAGAGGCATGCACCGATCGGGTTTGTCCCGATTGCTAAGTGTTCTGTGCCTTATGTCCAAGGCTTGATACCAAACCACATCGAGCCGGGGGTCTCACTGGAAGCAGCCTTTCTATTCTTAGGGATAGAGGTAAGGCTGTCTACATCTTACCCTCCTCAGACCCTACCTTAGCTTTGCTATAGGTGGGATTAACTGAGTATGATGATGATGATGAAGGCTTAAATAGGTTTGGTTCAAACTGGTTTAGGTTACAAAGAGAATTGCAGCTGTTGAAGCCGCTATTGGACTCGCCATTGTTTTATCAATTTATCGTAACAGAAAATCAACTCGTATAAGTCAATCGAATTTATTGAATAAGTAATATTATTAATATAAATAATTGAATGGGGTTGCGTTTAAAACTGTCTTTTTTTCTTCAAATCACGAATTGATACCAAACTCGGGGGGCAAAAGTAAAGTTGCACTAGTTTTAACGTTATTTTACTAATTTCGTGAAAATAACGTTAAAAACGACGGGCGGTTAATTATGCATCATGTGGTGGCGTCGATAACCAAAAGACAAAGAGGCATGCACCGATCGGGTTTGTCCCGATTGCTAAGTGTTCTGTGCCTTATGTCCAAGGCTTGATACCAAACCACATCGAGCCGGGGGTCTCACTGGAAGCAGCCTTTCTATTCTTAGGGGTAGAGGTAAGGCTGTCTACATCTTACCCTCCTCAGACCCTACCTTAGCTTTGCTATAGGTGGGATTAACTGAGTATGATGATGATGATGAAGGCTTAAATAGGTTTGGTTCAAACTGGTTTAGGTTACAAAGAGAATTGCAGCTGTTGAAGCCGCTATTGGACTCGCCATTGTTTTATCAATTTATCGTAACAGAAAATCAACTCGTATAAGTCAATTGAATTTATTGAATAAGTAATATTATTAATATAAATAATTGAATGGGGTTGCGTTTAAAACTGTCTTTTTTTCTTCAAATCACGAATTGATACCAAACTCGGGGGGCAAAAGTAAAGTTGCACTAGTTTTAACGTTATTTTACTAATTTCGTGAAATAACGTTAAAAACGACGGGCGGTTAATTATGCATCATGTGGTGGCGTTGATAGCCAAAAGACAAAGAGGCATGCACCGATCGGGTTTGTCCCGATTGCTAAGTGTTCTGTGCCTTATGTCCAAGGCTTGATACCAAACCACATCGAGCCGGGGGTCTCACTGGAAGCAGCCTCTCTATTCTTAGGGGTAGAGGTAAGGTTGTCTACATCTTACCCTCCTCAGACCCTACGTTAGCTTTGCTATAGGTGGGATTAACTGAGTATGATGATGATGAAGGCTTAAATAGGTTTGGTTCAAACTGGTTTAGGTTACAAAGAGAATTGCAGCTGCTGAAGCCGCTATTGGACTCGCCATTGTTTCATCAATTTATCGTAACAAAAAATCAACTCGTATAAATCAATCGAATTTATTGAATAAGTAATATTATCATATAAATTCAAATTTTCATAAATTCATTCAAATTTATTAATATAAATAACTAGATTATACCCCGGGAACGTCCCGGGGTTGAGAAATCTAATATGACATACTAATTTTACATATAAAATAAAATGATTCGCTTTACAGTTATATGCAATAAAGCTTCGGGTAGAACCTAACCTAAAACAATTAAAAATGTATCTCCAATGTTAACGCTTAACCTTAAACAATGTATAACTCTAATATTAATATCTAAACTAAAACAGTGTATAACTCCAATGTTAACGCATTGTGAAAAATAGAATTCATATTTACTAATTTGAACATAATTAGTGACTTGCCTATGTATGATTAATGATTTACCTTAACACTTTGTGTTTTTTTTCCTGTATGAACAAAACCCCACAAAAAATAGTCGTTTTTTTTCTCCGTTTTTATATAGCACTATGGTTCTCGTTGGAAAGATTACAAAACGCTTGTTAATTTGGTGTAATTTTTTTCTTTAAAAATCTCGTATATAAAACATATTAATGTTTAAAAATTTATGGGAGGAAACATAAGAGAGAAAAATTCAATTTTATTTTTAATTTTTTTTCCTAAAATATCTCAATGCCACATGGGATGACACATGACACATTTAAGGATGAGAATGACTATTTGAGTGTCATGTCATTAAAATGGCTTTCGTTGTATCTCTAATGTTAACGCCTAACATTAAACAATGTATAACTCTAATTAATATCTAAACTAAAACAATGTATAACTCCAATGTTAACATGTGTTGAAAATAGAATTCATATTTACTAATTTGAACATAATTAGTGACTTGCCTATATATGATTAATGAATAACCTGAACACTTTGTGTTTTTTTTCTGTATGAACAAAACCCCACAAAAAATAGTCGTTTTTTTTCTCCGTTTTTTATATAGCACTATGGTACTCGTTGGAAAAATAATAAAACGCTCGTTAATTTGGTGTAATTTTTTTCTTTAAAAAATCTCGTATATAAAAGATATTAACGTTTAAAAATTATGGGAGAAAACATAGGTGAGAAAAATCCAATTTGATTTTTAAAATATTTTTTCCTAAAATATCTCAATGCCACATGGGATGACACATGGCACACTCAAAAAGGAGAATGCCTTTTTGAGTGTCATGTCATTAAAATTGCTTTCTTTTATTATATATATAGATGAATGGGGTTGCGTTTAAAACTGTCTTTTTTTCTTCTAATCACGAATTGATACCAAACTAGCGGGCCAGGATCAGGCTCAAACCGGTTTTTGTTTTCGAATTGAGTCGGTTTCTAAATAGCTTTGGTGGGCCCAAATTGTTTTTTCCCTATACATCTTTATCCGGCCATTCGTCAGTGTATGGTAATAACCCTAGAATCAATTAGACTATACAAAGTAGGGATGAGATTTTTTTAACCGGTTACTGGTACAAAACGGTAAAGTACCAAAATCTAAATATCAAATTGATTTTCGGTAAGTAAAATCAGCACCGTACCGGTACAATACTGATCCCATTGCTACTAGTACAAATTGAGAACCCATCAAATGATGTAAGCATCTCGGACAAAGCGTCTATCGAACCCCCTATATCATTCATCAACACACACACTTCAAAAAAATATGTTTATCTAATCATGCACACGTCAAATATACCTTTAAGCATTGTCTTGGTATCAAACATACGCCTTCAAATGCTCAATCGGTCAATGCTAGCTAAGGTCATCGTTGAATCAAGAGCGGCCATGCCCCAAAACTCATTAACAAACTCGACGATTGAATATTCTTATTTAGACGAATGGAGTCATATTCTAATAACAATACTATATTCATGTGATCGCTCATACCTCTATACACTATGTTCATTAGGACAAATTATGACGCCACAACAACTCTTGTTTGATATGTATGGATGATGCATCCTCACCATGGCTTCTATCCACGTTTGTGTCTAAAATACTCCTCGTATTAACAGGAACTCGTGTCTAAAATATCTTTCTCTTTGGTTGAACGAAGAACAACAAGATCGCGTCTTAAAATACCTATACCGTAGGGAACGAAAAATATGAAATTTATTATTTATTATTAACATGAATACTTATATCAAAATAATTTTTTCTGTTTGTCAATTTGGCCATTAAGAAAACAATCCTTTTATTTTTTTTATTTTGTAAATGTAAAACAAATAAGGTTTCCGGTTCAAGCATTATCGTTTGGGTATGTCTTGACTACCTAAAGTTAGTGGTGTATCATATAGATTAGTATTATGTTGATGTTCAAGGTTCATTTTGATCCCAAATTTTAGGCTAAATTGTTAGTAACCGTTTTTTAATCTTGTAAACCAAACCTAAAATGTTAGTAATTGCTTAATTGCTTTATTGTATTGCCATATGGTTAGTAATTCACTATGTTTCTTGGTTAATTACGTAAATCATCATATTTCTAAATCACTTTTCATAAAAAGGAAAAAATAAACAATACAAGACAAACAAACAGTGAAAATTACTTTAAAAGGTAAGAACCAAGGAGTGACATTGGATTCCCGAGGGGTTACTTATTAGATTATGTGTAGTGGTGGGGGGTTATGAGGGGTTGTAGTATTAAAATATTAAAAAGTAATAGAAGTGGAGTTATGTGGGGGTTGTGGAAAAAGAGTGTGTAGTGGGAAGGGGGTTATGAGGGGGGTTATAAATGATTGGTAATGATTGGTTAATTATTGTTTTTTGTTTAAATAAAGAATATTAAATACTTAATAATATTTCATTAAATATAAAAATAATAATAAAAATAAAAATTTAAACTGAAAGTTTATTAAATTAATAAAATAATAAAAAATATTTAATTTTAAAAACTAATATTTAAAAAAAAAATTGAATTTCAAACGGTTACTGTTCCAAACCGTTTGAATTTCAAACGGTTTCCCCCCAAACGTTTAAATTTCAAAGTTTGAATTTCAAACTTTCCCCTCCACCACCAACTCTCAGTCACACCTATAAATACCCCCCTCCTCCCAAATACCAGTCACACCTCTTCCATCTTCCTCATCCTTTCCTCAACAAACACAATGAATAACACTGGCGGTTTTCAAGCAGGAGCTGCCGGACCTTCTAATGTCCGGCAGTACGCTCGACGGGTCCGGGGACGGGGCCCGTCCCGAAGACTACCAACTCATCCTCCTCCACAACCTCCTCTTCCTCCTCCTCCACAACCTCCTCTTCCTCCTCCTCCTCCTCAACATTGGCTAAATCCCCCTCCTCCTCCTGCTGCGGCACCACCAACTCATCCTGAAGACGATGATCCCTGGAAGGATGATCCCTGGACGGATGAAGAATGGGTTTGGGCCGCGGAGTATACCATGGCTACTTATCAGGTGGACCGACTGATGTTGTCGGCACCACCAACCTTCACCCCTCCTACTCATACCCCCTACCAGCAACCTATCCCCACCAGCCAGACTACCCCCTACCACCACCCTATCCCCACCCCCCATAATACCCCCACCCCCTACCACCACCCTATCCCCACCCCCCAAAATACCCCCACCCACCACCACCAGACCACCCCACCCCGTGAATATGGGGACCCAACCTCTGAGGACTTGGAAGCCCTCAGGGAAATTGAGGAGCAGGAGCGCCTCTGAAGCATGCCAACCCCTCCTCGTGAGAACTACTACTTCCCATCGGATGCGAGGTCCGATGGACGGGACAGCTCACGTTCCCTATCCCCCGAGTACTACTCATTCGAGGACTGGGACTTTTAGGCTTATATTATGTGTTTAATTAAGTAATTTAGGAATATGTTATGTGTTTATGTAATGTGTTTATGTAACGTTTTAATAAGTAGTTTAGGATTAGGAACTCTGTTTGTAATAAGTAACTTAGGAACTCTGTTTTAATAAGTAATTTAGGATTGTATTTTTATGTGTTTATGTATTTTTAGTGTACACATTTTGAAAATGCACCTGTTTATCTGCAAAAAGATAAAATTTCATTCAAACATTAAACATTAAAACCTTAAACATTACAAATACAACATTAAATATAAAACATAAAACATAAAATTAAACATTACACATTATTAAACATTAAAACATTAAAACCTTAAAACACTAAACAAAATCAAAACGCATCATAGTCCAGGACAGCAGATTGGTGACGGTGAAGTCGGTGTCGTAACGTTCACGATAAGCGTCGTGTGTTAGTTGAATTGCCATATGTTGGCTAACGTCAGGGTGCGCCTGCACCGTCGCTTGATAGACCGTTTGCCAACGCGTACAGTTATTTTGTATGGTACTAAACTTAGCGTAGATCTGGTCGACCGTACGGTGGTCCGTATCGGTAATTCGGTTGTACTCCTCCAATACATTGCGCCAAAATTGTCGCCTATTGTTTGGCGGATTTTCCTTGGTGTTGACCCACGCCCTCACCAACTCGAGTTGATCTTGGTTCGTCCACGCTGCCATTGGTTTGGTTTTGGGTTTGTATTTGGTTGGAATGGTTTGTGTTGTGGTGTGAATGGTTTGTGGTGTGGTGTGAATGGTTTGTGGTATGTTATATATATAGAGATTTTGTTTTAAAAAAAAAAAAAAATTATTGTTTGTTACCGTTTCACAACGGTCAACAACAACAACCATCTCCATTTCAAACCTCAAAACGCCGCTACCCACAAAACCCCTTCCACCTAAAACGCCCTATGGCGCCGGGGGGGGCCGGTGTTCCCCGGCGCTATAGAGGCCACAACGGCGCTATACCATCACCACTACACAAGGCCTTAACTTAAAGCAAGATTGTGAGAGGTTTCTATGTCATTGCGTAATGCTAAAAGCACAAATAGAAATAACACGGTCCAGTCTAGTTCTTAGTAAACGGTAAAACAAATGGATTGACGCGGTTTAGAAACATTTAAGCAAACCAATTAAACCATTTAAAGCAAACAACGTACACTCTAGTGTATATAGGTAATACACTTAGGGGCTATTTGTAAGGCTCTTAATGAGCCTCTGAATCATTCAGCGTTGAATGATTCAGTATTCAGTTCATTCAGCGCGTTTGTTTCAGCATCTAAATGGAATGGTTAAGGCTGAACCATTAAAACTTGAGATGTTGCTGAACCATTAAGCACTGAATAAATCTATTTTTACTCTCCCTGCCAATGTGGGATAAGAAAACTAACATTTAGAGGTCTAACAAAACAACACTTATGATTCAGCACTTAATCATTCAAACCCTCTTAACCATTCATACTTCTTAATGATTCAGCACTTAATCAACCAAACAGCCCCTTAGTGTGTAAGTGTATAGAGCAGAGACGAAAGGACCCACATTATGTTAGCCTGGTTCTAACCTAGTCTAATAGTAACCCAACTATGAGAGCATTTGGATAACACTTCGATTATCAAGTAAAATGTATGGTACACATTATGTATGTAATATACGCAATATGCGATTGTAGTAAGAAAGAGAATAGAGATTCAAAATATATACGGGAGATTTAAAGTTATGCTTAGTCAGGGTGCGAAGAGAAGGCAAAGGCATCAAGAGGTGGTCAATACCTCGATGTGACATCAATATTTCATTTCTGAATTCTTAGCTAAAAAAAAAATAAAAAAATCTGAGCCTGCCTCAACCCAACTTTAAATGTCAAAACAACTAGAATGACTAGGGGTGAGCAATAAACGGTTCCGAACCGCGAAAACCCTGAAACCGACCCGGAACCGCTAGAACCGAACCGAATTAATGTTATAGGTTCCGGTTCCGGTTCTCATATTTTGGCATAATCGGTTCCCGGTTAGAACCGTTAGAACCGTTTTGAATTAAATTAAATATTTAAATGTTCTATTATTAGTTTTAAATAGAATGTGTTGTTTCCTTTTTTATAGTTCTTAACACTTTTAAATTGTTTTACTTAGAAATGTAGAGTATTGCCTTATGTGATGGTTAGCAGTCAGCACAACTTGTTCTGACCCGTTTAATCTGTATAAAAAGAATGATCTGATCCGAATAAAACATATTTTGATACGTAAACTGCTATAATTTTAGTAACCATGGTTAACACAAACTGTTGATAATTTTTTTAAGAAAAATCATTGTTTTTGTTTATTTTTTTACTAGACTTTTGCCCGCATTAACACGCGATTCACCAACTTACAATTATTTTGAGATGTAAGACATATAAAAAAATATAGTAGAAATATTTTATCAGATTTTAAAGCAAGCAATACACATTTTATTCAAATATTACTAAATATTTTCTTATACACCACATTTTTAGTTTTAGTCTTGACATTTCCATCACCATCAAGTATAAGTAATTTTACTCCTGCCCTGCTTTTAACTCTTGACAGTGCGACATAAAGTTGGCCATGTGAGAATACAGGGTCTCTTAAATACAATCCAACCTTCGATAGATACTGTCCTTGGGTTTTATTCATGTTCATTGCGAAACATACGCTTATTGATGGTCAATTATAGTTTGGTTTAAATGTTAAGAAAGTTCATAAATAATAGTAATGCTAAAAGAATTCAGACCTTAATAATAAGTGGTTATACACGTATACAAAATTTTAAGGCTAAAATTTTTTCATTAGTCGCAATTGTTGACAGACCTAAATACATTATATGGTTAACCAAATACACACACATAATGTACATGTAAAAGATGAGTTATAAAAACATATGCTGATGAAAAAGAACTATATATATCATACGTAGAGGTGCAAAAAAGTTGATGTAATATTTTCATTCATGGAATGAACTATTAAATTAATAAAAAAAACGGAATCGGTTCAGAAACCGGTTCGTGTCGAGTCAAACAAAGTCAAATAAAAGTACAAAACAATGACTGTTGTGCCGTTGCACGCTCCATCGACAGAGTCGTATCTTGAATCGTCACTACACCTTTCCAATGTGAATCTTTTCTGCAGGGAGGTTACTTGAAAGCAGGACCAGACATTCAGTATATATTTATCTTTCTACTGATGTGTATTGGAACGAAGACCAGCACAGAAAGGGTAAAACATAATTTTCATGTACATAAATCCAAATAAAAATACAAAATAGTTGTTCAACGACTTACCTGCACAACTCGGATTGAGTTCTGAGTAGCACATACAATAACATATAGAAACTTAGAACCAAATACTACAAAGTACAAACAGTTAGCTTTTGGTACCAGTTGCAACCTAGAAGTACACATCAACAACCAATCTAAAATGACTATCAATCTCTAGTTGATGACCCACAAACCAAAATATATGACATACTATCAAGTAAGACAAAACATATTAATAAAAACCAAATCGCTTGTGATGTTCTCATTCCCTACTTGATGTACTGAGAAACCCATATGATAAAGTAACTCCTCTTCCGAGGCTGCATACGCGATGTCAATCTTGTTGCCTAAAATCAAGAAAGGTAAAGTCGCCAATGATTCATTTCAAAGGCGCAGCTCTTGCCAAAATTTGATGCTATTTTCCCCTTGTCTCTTCAAATAACACAGCCCTAACTAAACATTCTCTCAATGATAAACTAAGAGGAGTAATATTCAAAAGTCAAAACTGAAACGACACGTTAAAAAACGGACCTTTGAAAAGTCAAAGTTGGCAAACAGGTGATTCTTAATTGTGAAAAGTCAAAGTTGGCAAAGAAGTTTATGTTTGACCTTTGAAGTCCATCAGACAGTTATTCCATATCAGAAAGGAAATAATATGACCAACATTTATTAGCGAGGTTAGTAGGTAAGTTAGGTAATATGCTGAGCCAGACCTATATAAAAACGGAGTTGACTTTTAAACTATTAGTGTAATTTTGACTTTGACCAGTAATGCATTTGACTTTCATAATTTAATAGAACAGAACCTAAGAGATAAAAAGTCAAACCTTTATTAAGGTAGCTGCATTCCTGATGCATGTCACGATTCATCTTCAAATAATCTATACAGTTTTTTACTTATATTAGTGGCCTGCCAGCTGTTCCGAAAGCAGGTTGTGTAAGACCGTCGAGGGTCAACCTAACTAATTTTCTAAGGTTTAATAAAGTAGTAAGTAACTTCTACCAAAATAAGTAAATGACTAAATAACAATTGCTTACTGAATCCTGCAGAACTAAAAATTCTGCAAAAAATGCAAAGCAAATTTTACTTTATCCATATGACACTCTTTTTTTCAAGAAAATCTAATCTTAGTCACAAAATGTTAACACATACATGTTCGGAAATCTTGGCACCGATATAAAGATGAGGATAAGATGGCAATGTAGTAGCAAACAGGGCAGGGTTATATTGTTTTTAACATTTTATAAAGAATGGATCAATATTAAGACATCTATGTTTCAATTCAAACTAGTCTCCTAGACGGAGCCAACCTTTCTTAAAAAGCTAAATGGTTTTATATCCGTGAAAAACCAATGACAAAACACTTTATGTAAATCTTATTGCAACCATGATATCCACATAGATGGGTATAAGAAAGTTTACAAAGTGTTGAAAGATAAGGACTATATGAACATGAATCTTCCATTTTTGTGAACAGGTTTAACTCATAAACAGTATTTCCATGTGCGAAAACATGCAACATCCATTAAACAGCAAACACTCATACCATATAGATCTCCATCCAACCATAAGTAAAATCATCAATATCCTACAACATTGGCTTTATGACCACTGTTAAGATTCCTAATTAATGCGATTCAACTAAAATAGAAATAAAATTGCAACTAAGAAACAAAGCAGCTTCAAAACCAATGAACAAAGCATATTCATAGGGAGAAAAATTACCCTGTTAAAAGCAGGCTGGTAATCAGTTGGAGCTCCACTCTTTTCGCCACCGAACTCACCAGGAGGCCCTCTAGGTCCACCGCGATAACCATCCCTAGGTTCACCATATCAGCGCCTACGACAACAACAGTAAATCAAAACGTCCAAATTCCATTAATGTTGACACATAGCTGTAAAAATTTAGCCTAAAACCGTCTAAATGACAACAACTAAATCGAAAGAACAAAGAATACCATATCGTTACCTTAAGCAATCGTGTATCCCCCAGTCTGCAAACAAAGAATTAAATTTAAAGAAAAACGAATTTAACACCTAACAGCTTAAAAAACTTGAATTTGAAACCAATTTTAAAGTAAAAATGCAAAAATGGTTCTTACCTTTTCACCAGAAGCTACAAAAAGAATGGCATTTGTCGTTGAGGGATTCAGGTTAAAGTTCCTAGACATCATCTTTCTGAATCAACAAAACGAACAACAATATTGCTGAACAAATGCTCATTATATAGAGCACAATACAAGCTAACCCTAGCTATAATTTAGGAAAGGATATACACAATCACAATCACAATGTATACAATATTCATTATAGAATACACCAATAACATAATAATCAATATAATCGGCTAAGAATTATTTGCTTAAATCTCATATCTCAAATAATCATGCTAATCATCACTTAGCTGTGTTTTACCCAATGCCATAGAATCGGGTTATCACGGTTACCCAAAGAAAAAAACTAATAGAAACTGACACATAAAAAATATAGAACATAAAAAGAACAATGAAGTGATTATCGAATGCATTTGCTAATGTAAAAACAGTAAGTTTCTATGATACTTGTCACATCTAAGATAGTATAAGGAGCAACACATGTTATCATTTTGACGCTAACTCCCAGATTCAAAGCCCTTCTAATTGTCTCTGCACTGTCATGTCTGGGTGGGTCAAAGAGAGGCATGAGGCCGATAAACTCCCATGGACCTCCTGGGCTTTCCTTCTTTCCATCAGGGACTTCCTGTTCAAACAGATTAGTATATAAACAAAAACTAACTGTAGGATCTTTTTGTTTTAAAAGTTTCTTTTACAAACCTGGTATGCTACTGCAAGGGATCGTAAACCACGCTCAGCAAATTTATCTATCACAAGATGAACCCTACGCTCAATTTCTGATTTATTATGTGCAAGATTCAAAATTTGAGAATTATAATAGACATGTAGTTGGTTAGTTACTGATGATTGCTATAATTTGTATGAACATCAGCTGCTTTACCTGTTCAGGAGCACCCTTACTGACACGATGCATTTTGTTATCACCATCAATGTATGTCAATGTTGTCCTCTTATCGGTAGGGTTGAATGGAAGGAAATGGACCTCTCGGATACCTGCCCGTGCCTGGATAAAACATATGAAATTATTGATTTATTTCATTCCAGATCAGAAAAAAAAACCATTGATCTAATTTCTTGTTGATCAACAAATTCCAACCTCCTTTGGGTCAGCCAACATCCCTACTATGGCCGCATCTATTGCGTCTTGGTTTTCCACCCTAGAGGCTCTTGCAGCCATCAACACCACCATATCGGCATTCAATCCTCTAGCAAATATCTGCAAAAATAAAGGATGCATTATAGAATTTAAAGTAATTAAATTCTTGAAACAAACTCGGTCAGTGTTCAAATGATCCAGTAACCTCTATAAGATTTTTGTCAACTGAAAGCTTGTTTAGTGTCAAAATCCCAGTTTTATCACTGCAAAGAGCATCCATGCCTGCCATTTCTTCTATTGTTGTCATTCTTTTTGTGATAGCTCCCTGGAGTGACGTAAAAAAGTTGCACATATATTAGGGTCCCACCGACATAAAAAAGCTCATGAAACCACAAAAGCACAAAAAAATCTTAACCAACCTGCTAATTAAAGTGTATCACCTTATGCTTGCTAAAAAGTGGTAAAGTAGCAAGATGGAATCACAGAAGGAGAAGGCAATCCGGACACACATTTACACTGTAATAAAGAAATCAAACAGTTAAAACCACATTTTCAACAAAAGGTAAACAATGTTAGATTGCTTACCAAACAAACTCGACTCTTACTTTTGGACTTTACCCAAAAACCATAAACCATTGTCACAACACCGAAAGAAACTTGTACCTGTCTCAAACAAAAATATTATTGGTAAACAATTGAAAACCTTAAATCATGCATTGCAACTGAACTGATTAAATCAGTTAAACACAAATTAAAGAACAACAATCATCGCCCTAATACACACTTTTGATCAGCAATCACTTAACCCTAAATCTAAAGACTTACTAAACATAAACAACAACACACAACGCATCATCATTGAAAGCTTAAGTACTAACATCAGTATGAAAAGTAACAAAACCATGAACCCTAAATCATGCATTGAAACAGAACTGATTAAAATCAATTAAACAATTTAAAGAAACGTCAATCATCGGCCAAACACAAAGAATCTTGATCAGAAATCGATGAACCCTAAATCTAAAAACTTAATAAAAATAAACAAAAACTCTGAATACACGATGATTGAAAGAGTTAAAACACATCGGAAACAAAATAACAAAAATCAAAGACGAACGATTAAGTTAATCATATATCGAAAAAAAAACGAAAACAAAAACAGAGATGATTGATCGATGATGGAGAAGATGGATGAAACCTTGAAGGAGATGGATGATCGATGCAAAGATGGATGATCGCTGCAGAATTGGATGATTTTTGATGGAGGAGCGGTTTTGATTTTAGAGTAAAAATTAGGTTAATTATTTACACGTTTATGTATTTAGGAAAGGTATTAATGAGAGATTTTGACAGATTTTTCTCTATTAATTCTATTTTGTATTAAAAAAAAGGAAAATTTTATAAATTCTCACAAAGTGCCATGTGACTTAATAATGGGAGGAAAGATAATTGCTAGGGGGTGAGAGATTGACATGTGTACAAAATTGCTTTCAAATATTATATGTATAGATAGATTTAATTGTTATGTTAATTTTAGGATTTTATTGACAACCGGCTCCGGTCTAGAACCGTTTCATGAGAACCGTTTCACCCGGTTCTGGAACCGAACCGTTTAATAATTATCGGTTCCGGTTCTCATATTTTGGAATAAACGGTTCGCGGTTCGGTCCGGTTCAATTTGGTTCGGTCCAGTTTTGAGCCGTTACACAACCCTAAGAATGACACCTCTATAATATCTAACATAATATAAAAAAAGGTTATAAGAACTTAAATGTTATATCTCCACATGATCGATTTTGGAATAATTCTTGTCCTGAACTTTCTAGGCAACCCACAATAAAGAAAAGAAAAACATGACAAAAAGAAGAGTGTTCATTTGCTAGATCCTATCTACATATCCTCCCTAATCATCATACTCCCAAAACAAACAACTAAAACGACAATTTTGTTGGCCAATAACACAAAAAAAAAAAAAACAAATTTCTATTACCATCGAAAAGAAACAACAAAAGATACCCTTTTATTTCAATCATATCTTCGTTTACCATTTTGCTAGCCCACTTTTTGATATAGAAATATACTTTTTAGCAAAACTAAAATCAAACTTAAATAATTCATTATCTTACATCTATGGCATACTTGAATTCTTAAACATAGTTATATTTACTTAAGAGATTACGGGTATGTTTGGCAAAACTAGCTGTTGGCTGGTAGCTGCAAGTTGGTAGCTGGAAGCTTTTTAAATATATTTTGGTGTTTGGTAGAGTAGCTGGAGCTTTTAATAAAATGTATAAAATGACCAAAATGGGCATAATTAAAAAGCTTGTAAAGAAGGTTTTTATTTTGGGCATGTTTGGCTCTCCATTTTTTCCCCTCCTTTTAACTTATGACTTATGGGGAAAAGGAGAAAATAGAAGAAAAGTGTTTGGGTAATTGTTGGAAAAGGAACTTTTGGAGGAAATTGTGCTTTGAAAAGGAGAAAATGGGGCAAAAGTCAGAAGTCACAATTTGTAACTTCTGAGGAAAAGGAGCTTTTGAGGGTGGAGAAGTCAAAAGGAGAAATGGAAATGGAGAGCCAAACATGCCCTTTATTTTTAAATTAGAATGGGTATTTATGTCATTTACTAATTAAAAGCTTGTAGCTAGTAGAGTTTTTTCTTAAAAGCTACTTTTTACTATAGAGTTTTTTCTCCAACATAAAAGTTTCAAGCTCTTTCAACTAAACAAGGCTTTTTATTGAGTATGCGTTTTTTCTTAAAAGTTTGAAGCTCCTAAAAGCTCTTAAAAGCTCATTGCAAAACATACCCTACATACATCCACTAGAATATAGATAATATTCGGGATGAGATGAGTTTTGTTAGAACTTATTTCACCTCCTTATGACTTATCTCCTTAATAAAAAAGGAGATAAGGAGATAAGTTTGTTTGGGTAATGGGTTAAAAAGGAGGTTTTTGTGGGTTGAAAAGGAGATAAGTTATAAGTAAGAATTTATGACTTTTTGATTAAGGAGATAAGGAGGTAGAAGAACAAGATAAGAAAATAAGGAGCTGGAGAGCCAAACATGCTCAAATCTCACACCTCAATATAGATAAAATGTGTGTTATACACTTATACTCGTTAGGCTTTCCTTATTTCACCTCCTTATGACTTATCTCCTTAATTAAAAAGGAGATAAGGAGATAAGTTTGTTTGGGTAATGGGTTGAAAAGGAGGTTTTTGTGGGTTGAAAAGGAGATAAGTTATAAGTAAGAATTTGTGACTTTTTGATTAAGGAGATAAGGAGGTAGAAGAAGAAGATAAGGAAATAAGGAGCTGGAGAGCCAAACATGCTCAAGTCTCACACCTCAATATAGATAAAATGTGTGTTATACACTTATACTCGTTAGGCTTTCCTTATTTCACCTCCTTATGACTTATCTCCTTAATCAAAAAGGAGATAAGGAGATAAGTTTGTTTGGGTAATGGGTTGAAAAGGAGGTTTTTGTGGGTTGAAAAGGAGATAAGTTATAAGTAAGAATTTGTGACTTTTTGATTAATGAGATAAGGAGGTAGAAAAAGAAGATAAGGAAATAAGGAGTTGGAGAGCAAAACATGCTCAAGTCTCACACCTCAATATAGATAAAATGTGTGTTATACACTTATACTCGTTACTTATAATCTATCAGGTTTGCGGGGTATTTGTGTATCATTATTCCCAATATTTAATTGTTAGAATTATTTGTTATAGTATATGCTAATTACCTGAAATTTGGTCTTACAACAAAATCCAACTTGGTACATCATACGTTCAAGTTTTATAACAACTTCATATACTATTTATCATATTTTTTAAGATTATATAATACCTGTTTGGTACGGGTAAACAATCAAGAGATTTCACCCGTTAATATAACTCGTCGAATATTCAGAAAACAATATTAAAACTAATCCCTTACCGACTTTACTCATACGTATTGTATTTCTTGATTAAAAAAACATAATCATATCTTATCTCAAAATATTGTTTTATAATTTTGAAATCTTTATTATTATCGATCGTAACTAAGATGTCGGTTAAATGGATAGTAACAAGTAAAACCAATCGTGGTTCTTTAATCAAACCGACATCTTAGTTATAGTTAGTAATAATAACGATTTCAAAATTAAATGTTATAGCGGGTCGGCTAACCGTATACTATGTTTGGTCATGAAATGTTAGAGCTAACTAAAAATAGCCCGTGGTTCTTTCATCAACGTTAACAACGTAGTGTTTCTATCAATAATGGAAAATTGTGTTAACTAGTTTTTTTGCCCGTCGCGAGTTGCGGCGGCGCGCGACATGTTGAACTGTGCAGTAACACATGAAGTGTAAAACAAAATATGCTACACACAATTCGTAAAAACACAATGCGTAAAAGACAATTACTAAAACGTGTAAATACAATGCTTTTAACTTGGTTCGGAACTAAAATCTACATCGAAACGTAGACCCACTGGAAGCGCACATTTTATAAGTACGAAAACGTATTACATTTGACATTCAAAAGAAGAAAAAGCTTAAGTCGAAACGTAGACCAACTCGTGTTTATACCGACACATATATAAAAATTCATACGTAAAATAATAGTTTTTTCAAGTAAAGAGGCTAAAAATGATAAATGACAAAGTTAGAGGGTTAGATTACGTGAAAAATAGTTGTTCAAGTAAAGGGGCTACTAATAAAAAATGTCAAAGCTAAAGGGCTGAATTTGACAAAGTG
The DNA here is from genome assembly GCA_032199755.1 of Ambrosia artemisiifolia. Classification (NCBI taxonomy): domain Eukaryota; kingdom Viridiplantae; phylum Streptophyta; class Magnoliopsida; order Asterales; family Asteraceae; genus Ambrosia; species Ambrosia artemisiifolia. Next base: position 42,176,308 of record CM063521.1, on the reverse strand, counting down.
GTAAAGTTGGAGAGTCGGTGAGGAAAATACCCACCACATTACCATTTATAGATAGAATAGCAATAAACATAAAATCATGGATGTTAGGGTAACAAGTTGACCTTAGGTTTTGAGTTATAACTTTTCACATGTGCGTCAAAAGTGACTTGACATGTTAATCAACATTGCACACCACTCTCTCCTTGTATTAAGTAGTGTTTAAGAGGTATTTGTTAACAAGATGTTAAAAGATTCAATTTTTTCAAACAAAAAAAAAAACCACTAAGAAGTAGGGTTAGAACCCAAGGCATTATAGCCTAGTGGTATCTTGGTGGTGAGATAAGACTTAAGGGCCATAAGGTCCTGGGTTCGAATCTCACAAAGGGGGTTTCTCATAATTATGAGTTTCCTCCTGAATTGGTGACTTGGTGGTGGAATATGATCGCGTGGCAACACTGGTGGCACAATGATAGTCCAGTGTTCCGTGAGTGATTCCAATTTGTTGGCCGTTTAAAAAAAAAGTAGGGTTAGACGGAGTTAATGAGATTAAATTGTTTCCTTCAAGTGAAGTGGAGTAAAATGAGAAAAAAATAGATTATGTGACACCTAGGTGGAGTTGGGGAGTGTTAAAGTTTATCAGGTGTCTTACTTGTAGATATTTTTTAACTAGCCGATCACCCCGGGAAGGTCCCGGGGTTGAAAAATTTAATATGATTTAATAATACGGATCAATAATTCTCATTTGCGTTCACTGACCTGAACCATGAAGCAAATGTGGCGCAAGTTACAATTCCTCAGCACCACCAACCATCGGTCACCAAAGCCTACATCAATAACAATGGCATACCTACAATAACAATCATCAAGTAACTATTCGACAGTCAACCATGACCATTACAGTATCATATCCATTAAGTATTTTAGCAATTACTTAAGCTAATACGGTACCATTAAATCCCATTACCATCTATACCTGTAATGCGAATACCAACCTAAAATAATGTATAACTCTTACACCTATCATAAAGTGTAAATAAATGCATAACTCTAATATCAATATTCAATACCTAACCTAAAACAGCCTATAAATCCAATGCTAACACCTAATACTTCAACATGAAGAAACACTAAAAACCTAGCCGAATCGATAAAGGATACATGACATATTATATGAAGCGTCTCAAAATATTAAAAGAATCATCACACATCCCACAACCTTTTCTTTTATTTCAACTAATATACTATCACAGTCATAACTCACAGCTCACAACACAACTTCAAACCCAATTTTAAGCCTAGTAATCTACAGCTAGATAATCTTAACCCAATAACATGAAGTAAACCTATTGTAATCAACCTAAGCTACCTCTAAATAAGCCTAAAGCATGTCTTAAACCCCTAAAAGTTGTATATTATTTCTTCTATACTATACGCCCCGCCTTAAAAAGCCCTCATTGTTTAATGCTTAAGCGCCTCGCACTTAGACCTAACTAAGGCTCACCCTTTGCGCCTCGAGTGCGCCTTCGACAACCAAACACTAAACAAACATCCCAATATAACACAACTTACAGATCTGACGTCTGTAGAACGAACCCTACTATCAAACACAGGGATTATAAGCTACTTATTCAATATCTGGTACGATAAAATATATATATATATATATATATATATAAAACAATTATATATATAAAATTCTTTTCTTCTTCCCTACCCTATCCGCCGTCATCACCTCTTCCTTTTTTTTTGTCTTATGACCGGCCGACTGCATCTTCAGTCCATTGTCCCCTTCAAATATTATTCCCACTACCGACCATAAATATTATTCCACTGCAAATATTATTCGAGCATCAATTTAATTCAGCCACATTCATTACGTCTTTAATTTATATTTATGCATGAAAGATTATGATATTTGATTGAGTAATATCTTTTAATTACGGTTCGATTTACGATCCAATATTTATAGATTAAAAAAAATAATGATCTGTGAGACAAACCTGTATCAGCCGATCATTAAGAACAATGAGATAATATGAATGAAGAATGAAATCGAATGGAAGGAGGGGCTAATGAATGAGAGGATTAGGGTTGAAGGGAAGAAGGATTGTGATTGAGGAATACGGGAATAGGGTTGGGAATAGGGTTTGAGTTGGTTTTTATTAAAATTGTTAAAAACGAAATAAATTAAAAAACACCAAAAACATTCAATTAGGATGCCACGTGGCGATTTCAAGAGAGGATTGAATGAACCAATGGACGCCACGTCAGCAAAAGGGCTTTGTTTTATATATATATATATAGATGTATACTGGTTATGAATATTCTAAATATAGCGCTATGTTTTGGTTTATCGAATACCAAATAGCAAGAGTTTTAAATCCAACAAATTGTTTAACCAAAACTCAAGCATATCCTACAAACCTTTTAACAACAAGACACTAAAATTTCTACTTCTAGTTTCAACTTCCAAGCATTACTGAAACTAGGCTGAAACTATTTGGTTATGAACCACAACAATACAAAATAGTTAGAGCTGTAACTACTTAGTTCACTTATATATGGTTAAGAACACACGCATAATTGAAACGCAACCGAGTAAATCGGCTTTAAAATTTACAACAATACTAAACTCCCGGTTAATTCTTTTTCTGGTTATTTAGGTTACAGTTGAGTAATACATTTTCTTCTCACCCCTAAATATGAGTCGGATTGAGAATTGGGGTGGAGTGATAGAAACAATTAAGGGTCGGCTACAATCCTGGAAGTCTAAACTGCTGTCCATTGGTGGTAGACTTACTTTGATTAAGTCGGTGTTAGCTAGCCTCCCGGTGTACTACTTGTCTATATATAAGGCGCCGGTGGCGGTAATAGAGGCTATTGAAAAAATGATGAGACATTTTCTTTGGTGTGGGGGGAAGGAGGGAAGGGGACTACACTGGGTTTCATGGGATATTGTAACGACTCCAAAGAAGGATGGGGGGCTGGGAATTTCAAAAGTTGAGGATGTGAATACAGCGCTACTCGCGAAGTGGGCATGGCGGTTTAAGACCGACGTGTATGGACTGTGGAGAAAGGTGGTTTTAGAGATACATGGTGGTCGAAATAGATGGGCGGTTTTACCCGTAAAAAACGCTGGGTGTTGGAAGAAAATTGTGACGTTTCTGGAAAAATTGATACTGAATGGTAAAGAATTTAAATTCTGGATAAAGGGTAAAATAGGAAAGGGAGATAAAATGCTGTTTTGGAAAGATATATGGTATGGCTGCTCTCCTTTAAAAGATCGATGGCCAGGTTTATACTCGAAAGAAACGCATAGAAGCTGTTATGTCAGTGAAAGAATTCAGTGGGATGCGACCATCGGTACGAGACTGAATGATGAGTGGCGAATAGAAGCTACTTCAGTGGAAACAATATCGGAGATGCAAGATGTCCAGGAAATGCTTTCAAAAGTGGTACTAAACAGTGAACAAGACAGATGGGTATGGGAGGCAGATTCGGATGGAGTATTTTCTGTGGCAAGTGTGAAAAAATTATTACAATCGGGTAGAAATCTGCAGCGAAAACATGAAATGCGTTGGGTTGCTTGGGTACCCATTAAAGTGAATATGTTGATGTGGAGAATTGAAATGGAAAAGATACCGACCCGTTTGGCGCTTGTTAACAGGAATATTGGGATAACAGACATCGCTTGTCCGCTGTGTGAGGCTGATCCAGAAGACGCCGCGCATCTGTTAGCAAAGTGCGGTTTCGCAAGTGGAGTATGGCAGGGTATTTGGCGCTGGTGCAGGATAAAGGAGCCGATGTTCAACAATATTGAAGAGCTGTTGCTGCTGCCAAGCCGAGGTAAACAGACAAAGTGGTACAAGAGAATTTTGCGTGGGATTTTGATGATAGGCTGCTGGGCGTTATGGAAATCAAGAAACAAAAAGGTTTTCGAAGGAGCATCGGTTAAGGTTATAGAAGTAATTATGTTAGTTAAATCGATGTCGTTTTTTTGGCTTAAAAATCGCTCTAGTTTTAATAACTTAGAGTGGAAGAATTGGTTGGTTGATCCGATGTATATATTGTAATTGTGGTGGTGGCGGCCCTTAGTTAAGGGTCGACCGTTGTGATTAATGAAGTTTAATGTTCAAAAAAAAAAACGATTAATAACGCTTTATGAGGAAAAATTTTATGTATCGTTAAGTTGTATCGCATATTTCCGGACAAAATTTTAGATTCGACTAACTAAAATATGCACTTTAACTATATTATCAAATATAATTAATTGAAAAACAATTAAATAAATTAAACTTGATTAATTAGAATTTGTCCAAACAAAAACAAAAGAATGTTCCCTACGCAAACTTAATACAAACGCACATTAATACAAACGTATTTTTAACAGACAAAAAGGACACATAGGCCCCTCCTTTTCATATCTTTTGTCAACCAATATCCTTTGTATTGTTTCTAGTTTCTACCCACTACTAAAGTACACAACCGTGTAGTAGTGCCATTGCCATAGTGGATACCCTTTGACAAAAATATATCTTAAAATCATTTCGTTAAATAATGGTAGTCCGACTAATACGATGTCATGCGTATTTGAAATAGGGCATTTTCTTTAGTATATATCATAATAAAATGAATCAATATCATCCAAATATTATCAAGATTGTGGATAAAGCTCTTAGGGGCTTTGTTGTGTCACGTAGATTTTGCATTGGCGAGACCGCCTCCATTTAACATAATAAGGTGGTATTTATCATCCGTTTAAAAAAAAGTTGATAGGTTGAAGAAGATTGGCCCCACCAAATCAGGCTTTAGCGCCCGTTAACGCATTGCCGGTTAAACCACTAACCTCAAAAACGGTATGAATAGTTTTTTATGGTTTTCGATCGATATAAAACAAAAGATTAGCTTTTGTGTTAGATCAATCGACTTTTATGTAATAAAATTCATTGTCAATTAACTTTTTATAGTAATCAAAAGTCAAAACCGACCTTACAAGTTTAACATCTCCGTCTCAACACGCTTTTGTTCCACCCACTAGCATTAACATCTATGGTTTCTTACTCTATCAAACCACTCTTGAAGGGTCTTAAACTGTATTTAAACATAAAACAAGGACCTAAAAGACAACTACGATCAGAATCTTGCATCTTCAAAGCCGTGCAAGTCGCTGACTCTGTTCACCGACTTTCTCATCATTGCAGCTTTAGCCAGCTTATCAGCCATTCTCCAAGCCGATGTCGGCGTCAACGGCTCACCTTTCCCATCCATATTACACACCACCGACTGCTGAGCCCGAGCCCGAACCTGAGCCTTACGCCGCCTTTGCAACTCGCTCAGCTCGGCTTCTAACCCGAGCACAAACTCATTATCACCACCCGAACTCCGCTTTATCAACCCATAAGCTGAAACAAGAACGTTACACGCACCGGCTAAATCATTTCCTTCCGTTAGCCGACGCGCCTCGGCTAAGGCTCGAGCCGAGATAAACATATTTTTCAGCCGTTGGATGGTTGAGGGACAGGAAGATGATCTGACGGTGGTGGGCTGAGGTACGGTCAAAGTCTGTTGTTGACCGTATATCATCTCTTGAGTTAATGATTCCCTGTAGCTACATTGCACGGATAGTACTTGGTTGACCCGCACTGCCGCTAATGGCAGCTTTATTTCAACCAACAATTCTCTCTCTTCGTTCGCTGACATCTCTCCGATCTCGACGGTACCAGATCCAAAAACGCTAGTAGTTTTTGGATCCAGTACCGTCGAGATTACTGAGGTGCCAGAAACAATCCCTAGTTGTAGCCGAACCTCTTCAACAGACACATTTAGTACTTCTTCGATAAGTTTTCGAGTGACATGTTCTTCATCTCTGCGGAGATTAACCGAATGTATCGGAAAGCTAAACCGTGAGTGAGAGTAACGGTCGTTGGAGAGTAGGATAACCGCAGCGAGAGTATTTTTCTCGCTGCGATCTAGTAAAACTTTAACCGCCTTTTTAACGGCGTCATTCGAGTTAGAAAAACCTTCTAAAATCGCCATCGCCTCCACGATGGCCCGTACGGCTCTCCTGCCACTAGTTGTCATCCTTCTCAACGGTAATAACCGCTTCGAATGTGATGAAAACGCAACAATTGATAATCTATCTGATGACGAAAGTAACGAAACTATTGATCTCATTGTTCTCTTCATCTTCTGAAGATTTTCACTAGTGGTTTTGCCGGTCACATCTATTACAACAACCAAATCAATAGGAGCTCTTGGATGTGATTTTTCCTTATTTGACTGAGCTTTTAAGTTCAGAACAATTCCGTACGTCAAATGTCTACTGGATGCAGCGATTACCGCTGTTTCCGGTGACATCTTTACTTCAAGACTATTATCATTGTTGTAAATTTGTAGCTCTTCATCATTATTTTCATCTGATTCCGGAATCGGATTAAACCGGCTTTTCGGAGTCAAAACCGCCAACGGTTCATCATCATTATACACTTTCAAATCCGGCCGTTTGTGTCTTTGTTTCTCTTTCATATATTCATGTACATCTACAACATCTTCTATGAATCTTGTAGATAACTTCTCTCTGCTATATTCTTCATCACACAGTGTATGTAACTGGTTTGTATAGCGATCATGATTAACCGTTAACAGAGGCATATCTTTCCATAAACAGCTACACACAGGACACGCTAGGCTTCCTTGCGTCGTCACGTAATCGGAGACGCACGGAAAGTGAAAAGCGTGTGAACACTCTGCCGTAAACGACGCCCTTCCGTTTCCTTTCTTCATACTTTGCAGACATATTCCACATCTCTTCTGCTGCTTAAAAAAATTATGAATAAAGATATGATCAAATTAATTTAATATTTTTTATATATAAATATTCTCATAATAATTTAGTGTTATGAAATAATTAAGTATGACATATTCAATATGCACAAAATATTATATTAGTGTTCTACTAAAAATTCAGTGTTATGAAATAACGGTGTCATGTATGCATATAAAATATTATATGACCATATTCTATATGCACCAAATGTTTTATTATTGATCTGGTAATAATCTAGTTTTATTAAATAACGGTGTCATTTTTGCATATACATATATTATTTGATCATATTCTATAACCACAAAATGTTTTATCAGGGTGTTTTTGAAATAATTTAGTGTTCTGAAATGAAAAGTGTCACGTATACATATAAAATTATTATATGATTATTTTCAAAATTGCACAAAATTTTACCGGGCGAAGGCGTAGGCTAGATTTGATGAACGAGAAAGACGAAGGAGAACACGGCGACGGAGTATTAAAAACCCGCTGACTGAGAGGCGTAGGAGGCGAAGGAGACGGTACAGCAGCAGTTGTTCGACAACGGAGTCGAGGCGTAGACGGATTCGAAGACGAAGAAGAGAAAAAACGGAATCTGGTACAATTGCTCAATTGATGATCATCTTCATGGTCTTCAATGGGGTTTGGATTGAGTTCATGAGGGATGGATGTGCAGAAGACTTTTCTCCATCCTGACACCATCTTCTTTGGTTGTGTAAGTTGTGACATTGTTATGTTATCTTCTAGTGGTGGTGATGTGTTATTATAGTGGAAAACGGAAAATATTATTGTTGCATTAATGAGGAATATATGTAAGGTGACACGTGGGAGGGCTATTTGAATGTTAATACTGTTGATTATTTATGAAAGGGCTAGTGCTGGATGACAGGCTGGTTTATAGGTGATAGCTATTTGTTGGTTATTAAGTCAATGCTTGGAGAGACAGGGGAAGCTATTTAAGAATCATACACCAATATCAATAGTGAAATGATAAAATCACACTAAAAAATAAATAATAATAAACAAAAATTATTAAAAAGATGAAATAAATCAAGTAAAAATGGAATAAAAACATAATTGTATAATATTTTAAAAATTAAAAAGGGAGCAGCAGGCCCTTTGTTCCACCGTGATGGAGGTCACATTGTGTTTGTATCACGACAGTGATAGCTATGGTGGGGCGGTGTTTGCGGGCATCACAACCATCATAGGGTGACCATTATGGACCACCTTACCCATCCTAATAAAAGTGGTGACTGGTGAGTGTGTTATAATTTGTAAATTTCGGTTTTGACGATCTGTGCACTTGTATATATCTCACAAAAAGTTATCACACTGAAACAAATCTAAAAAGGAAAGAAAAAAAAAACTTCAAACCACTTTCCATGACTTATTTAGTTGCTTTTAAGGGCAAAAGACAACGGGGCAGAGGGTGTGATTTTCAGCCCCACCGCTAGTTTTTCAAGCTTTGTCAATAGCTTGCTTTGATGATCTTTGTTTTTCATTATTTTTTTAACATGTAGTTGTTGTATTCTAATATTTAATAAAAAATAGAGAAACTCCTGAAAATAAATAATCATGTTATAACCTGTGTTCGAATTATTAGACTATATGGTATGGAGGCCAACTCCTCCAAATGCCACATAAGCGCCAAGGAAATGACTCCCCCTCCTTCCCCCTTCCTTTACAAAAAATAATAATATAAAAACAACAACCAATCAAATGGTTCGGTGTGATCGGTGATAAGTCCCCGAAATCCCCGAAAAACAATCGGGGTCGGGGGGGGGGGGGGGGGGGTTGAAGCTCGGTGCCGAAGCGAGTTCATGTCCCCGAGAGCATATCCAGCAGTCTTACTACGAATGATTGGTAAATGTAGCGCATCATAGGTTATTTTTGCATGCAACATTGTAGACAAAAGCAAGCTACAAGCAGTAACAACAGCTTTCATTAAACTTTTAAAAATTGAGTAAAAATAGATGGAAATTTTTTTAAAATGTGTAAAAACATATGGATAAAACCATGAGGAGGTCAATTACGGTGATGCTAAAGCCACATCACCCCATAAGTGTACAACAGTCATGTTGTCACATCCTACGTGACAGCTTATGTTGTCATAACGTACATATGATAGGGCTGAAAAAAATCATACAAGTATATGACTTTGTTAGTTGTAACATCAATCATTTCGATGTTAGTCAAACACATCACATAAGGCATATGATTTGACAAACACTTCTCATACATGTTATCACTTTTCGTACGGTGAATTTCAATTTTAGCGGTGCTTAATCGTACCCTCTTCTGGGGAGCCCACTTCCCTACTCCGATCAGACTATGTTGCCTTAACCGGACTTACGTTGGCATTGGAGTTTGGCCTGGTGTACACTGGGAAAACCCCACATTAGCTAGCCCCACGCAAGGGGATGGCATGCAAGTTGCTTTTTGTGAGAGTTGAACTCGGATCTTATGGGTAAAACCATGATGCCTCAACAATATTGCGATGACATCATTGGCATACATTTTATCACTTATCATACAACCATGAGAGTTGAGCTCATGGTGCAAGGTATTGTCATCATTGCGTGTTGAAGTTTTTGGCACGCTAGGAACAAGTGGGTGTTCGAAGGTGTTCCGGTTCGGGTTGAGAACATCATTGGTGAAACCAAGGCGTTGGGTTTCCTTTGGGCTAAACAAAGAGCGAAAGTTTCAGACCTTGATTGGGACAAGTGGTGTAGATTTGTGATTTTGTAGATACGTAGTCTCTTTTTTCCTGTTTGTTCGGTTTGTGCCTGTCCCGACTTGTGGGTTTTTGCCGTGTTAATGAAGTATACTTTTCAAAAAAAAAAAAAAAAAAAAAAAAAACCTCCCATAACATTAAACAACATATATAACATGTTAATAATATTTGAATACTATTTTAGTGATCTTTCTTTTTTTGAATTTCATACTTACACGCCATTTGTGTGTAAAACATTACTTTAGTGAGATGTGTAGTCGATAGGACGATAGGAACAGTAAGCAATTAAATGATGTATTTATGAGGTCCAATTATGTGCAAACATTACTTTAACAAATTAATTCCTTACTCAGTCAAATCAGGACCCCTTTCACCTGACATAGCCAGACATGTAAGGAACCAAGTCCACCAGTTTCAGGGAAAACCCGACTATCCACCCGCCCAAATGCACGACAGTGGAATAATCGGTAAAACCCGACGCTCTCAAGAATCGAACACATGACCTTTCAGTCATGGGTCTTCTATCATTAAGCCTGCATACCAATTCACCATAAGGCGATTGTTAATTAATTTATCAATTAATTAAATGCTTTATTATTTTGTTATCACAATAATCGAAAAGACAGATTTATGATCCACCCACATAGTTTTGAGCGTCTTTGTAACTTACGCCTCCTCCCAAATTAAATACCTTTATTATTAAATTTTCTTTGCAATAATTTAAATCTTTATTCACATTCATAGATAGGTAGGTGTACTTTTTTTTAACGATCAACTAAAGTATTACCGGGTATTCTATACGTGGCCTCCAATGGTCGAAAGGGGCCCCAGATAGCCTCTAGTTTGTACGGACAGAGCCCTTCGGCCCACCCGTCTCCTGATCCAGGGAAAACCCGACCCGCATACCCGTCCGAAGGCACGACGGTAGTGAACTGGTAAAACCTGGAGGGATCAGGAGTCGAACCCATGACCACAAGGATCAAGTGTCTCTCCATCACTTCCTAACACCTACCCCACCACAAGGGTGGGGATTAATATCCATCAAATTGAGACTTATGGGGATCGAACCCATGTCTCATGAATGAGAACAAATGCCTCCTACCACTGGGCCACAATTGATGGATGATAGGTAGGTGTACTAATTTACCCTTATCAACAGCGGCAAAATCTATCTATCTTTACTAGAAGAGTCCCCAATGACGTAAGAAAGCTGAGTTCTCAACCATAGAGAACTTAAAAAGCTGATGTGGCAATTATAGAGAAAACATGTATGATGTAAATAATGATGTCATTAAAATCTAATTAAAATATTTAAAACAATGTGAACCACTCATTAAAAAAGTTATTAGTCAATAATATCTGCTGTGTGGGCCACTCAACAACATTTGTTGAGCTCAAAACAATACTCAGCAAATGTTACTTACATCTGTTAGTTGAATTTTAAGCTCCAATTTCAAAATCAAAATCCATCTCTGACAATCCTGACAACTATAAAAAGAGGGAGAGAGAAAACAACTTCATTTTTTTCAATAGCTGATGCTTTCTTTTCTTCTTCCTCTCTATTTCTTTTTCCTCCCATCTGTAATCATGATTCTTTGAATCATATTATTCGACAAAGAAAAATGCGAGAAAACAACTTCTTTTTCCTCCCATATTCTATATGTTAACATCTGTTGAGGATTTTCACATAATCCAGTGCAAAGAACCATATTATCTGACGAAGAAAAAGAAGGTATGTCTCCCTCTCTATAGTTTCTTGATTCTTTGAATCAAGAGATTTAAACTGTGTTTTCGTTGATCTCATTTAAACTGTTTAGATCTGGAATACCTAATTTAGACTGATGTGATTTTGTGATTGGTATAAATGTGCAAAATTGTATTTGTGTGATGTACTATGCAAACAAGGGTTGTTTGATTATATTCTTAAGCATGCGACCGTCTACTCCTCTTGTTAGCTTCACTTTGCATTACAAGCTTTAGTGTTTAGCAGAGCTCTATTTGTTTATATTCTTTATGGATATATCCATCATTTAATTTATATGTTTTTTCTTCTTCTTTCAGCAGATTTTGTATGATGATCTTGATCTTGGTAGTGGACCGGTAGATTTTCGTGATGTTTTTCTTCAAAGTCAAGCTCTAGAAGGCATGACAATGTCTATGGTAAGTTTGAGTTAAAACAATTTATTCTCTAGCATGAATAATAGTCCGTGACATACTTACATAAGTTTAAACAATTAAACCAATGATTGGTTTAATTGTTTAAAGTTTAAACTATTGATGTATTGATAATAGTTTAGTTTTTACTATCATATCACTTGTTTAGTATTAGCTGATTCATGGAGCTTACCACAGATTCACTCTTTTGTATGACTCAGATTCTTGGTGCACCAAACGAGGAGGAACTTTTGTTGCTACATGAACTATTTGGGTACCAATTCTTACTATGCTAATTATTCTGGTTTTGTTACCATTTTGAATGTTCTTCTTTATCTTCATATTACGGCTTTTGGAACCCAATCTATTTTTTGGTTTATGTATAAAGGTTTAACATTCGCACATTGAGATCTATTTGGTCTCAATTATGTCTTCCAAAGCTACAGTAGTATCAACTATCAAGTTAATTAACTATGTTTATCTTTTTATGAATGTAGCTTGTGTCTAACAGGAGGGAGGGAAGTCCATGATGTAGTTGTGAAAAAATATACAAGATATGGCCAAGTCATTCTCAGTTTCTGATAGCGAAATGCTCGTAATCTTATCACCCATTTTTAAAGCCACTTGAGCACCATGTCAAAAATAAGTCAAAATGGTCAAAGATACATTATACATACACATGAGCTGCCAGATTATCATATTGACATGTTACCTTACATTAAGAACTTTGAAAGTTGGTTACCTAATATTATTTTATGAAACCTCCATTGTATTGTTGGCCTGAAAAAATTGATTTCCCTAAACGGATGTCTTGAATAAAGTTGGTTACCTCTATATGCAGTTAGCGCCTTTTGAGTTTAATGAATCTACAGGGTTGGTCTTAACTGCACCACAACTTGTCTCAGGTAAGGAGGGAAGAACTGCTTCAATTTGCTCAAACGGCGATTGCTGGGCTGAAAGTAACTGCTGATGTGGCAAGGTAAGTCAGGAAAGAGTCTATTATTGTTTGCAAGTGTCTTTCATAGGACTTCTGCATGATAACTTTCTATAAAGTTGCATAATTCTGCCATTTATTTCGGTTGTCTATACTTTTCTGATTATAATGCTTTACTGTGAGTTCTTTCTTTGATTCCTCTTATTAAATAATCTGCTGCATTAGTTATTACCAGGTCATTCTTTACATACCTTTACTTATGTATAGCTGCTAACCATTATCTTATCTATTCCTTGATCTGCCCTCAAAGTAGATTCTAAAATCTCAAAAATACAATGAAGCTTGAATATAATGAAATGCCACAAATTGGCTTGTGAGGGCAGTGGGAATTCTTCTGAAGCACCAAACAGTACATCTTCAATGGTAAAAAAAATCTAAGTTCGTTGCGCTCTTTGGACATGGTTCTAATTTTCTATATCATTTGTAATTTTTGTCACTTTGTATTTAATTCACCACTTTGAATTAGAATGTCCACTGTTTTATTTTCAACAATTTTTATTTGGGTCTAGCGTTTCACAAAGAAAACTTCCAATTAATTTAGCAATATTTAAATACGACCTGTTGTCGTTTAGTGCGTTTCATTGTTTTTGTTTGTAATTTTCTTCCGATGATGCTGACAAGAAATATCATTATGTAGTATTTGGGTGTTAGAAGTATTTTTTTTGTGTTTCCTTGTATTTTTATGTAATTTGTAAATCACATATTGTAATTATATGTTGTTATTAAAGTAGTTTTTAAAGATATTTGTATTTGTTATTTTATAACTCTTCCATTTTGTATTTATTTTACTTAAATTAAATGTTGATCTCAGATTATTGAATTGTAAAACATAAATATGTTTTTGTGTTTGTATGGAAATTTGTATATAAAAATAAATAGAATTTGAATAGTTATTTCAGTGGTAAAATTAACTAAACGGTTGAATTTGGGGGTTACTAAACAGACCATTAAAGTTGGCTATAATAATTACTGTTATAAAGAAATAAACAGACGCTAGAAAACATATCTTCTTGGCAGCAGACGATTGGCTTCTTAATGTTGTCTCAAGAACTGTTATTCGGAGCAGACAAATTGTTGTTTAATGTTTTTGTCTGTTCTAAACAGTGCTTAAAGTAGCACTTTGTTGTAACAGTTGCAGTTATTAAACATCTGATGAGTATTATTAACTGGTATCATGAGAGGAACGGACGTTACGAAATACAGTTTTTCCTTTCAACAATAGATCAACTGATTAATTTGGGGTTTACTAAACAGACCATAACACTTGGTCTGGATACGTTTTTTTTATATTTTCGGTGTTTATAATAATATCTGTTTATAAAGAAATAAAATAGACAGTACTAAACAGTTGTTCTTCGGAACAGACGAATGGGTTCTTAATGTTGTCTTTTACTAAACAACGCTTTAAGTTTGGGGCTCGGTCTCCCGTGTGTATCACACGGGATTTCACCTAGTAAGCTATATATAAAAGAATTGAATTTTGATGATGTGGCATTCAATAGAGGCCTTAACCCCCCTCCCCCCCCCCCTTGAATGGGTCAGATGGCACGATGAGGTGAGAGTGTTTAATTTTTTTATTTTGTTTTTATTATTAAAATCTAATAATAAATCATATATAAACTCCACCTACTTTCTTTTTATTTCAAACCCTAAAAACCATCTCCTCCTCTTCTCAGAAAATATTAAGATAACATAGTTACAAAGAAGCGCGGTTTATAAACAAATCTATAACAACTAATAAACAAAACCATCCAAACTTATAAATGTCTAACTTTGAGCTTCTTCGTATAATATGTTATGTATCTTTTACCGATTCGGCAAGGTTTTTAGTGATTCTTCATGTTAAAGTATTAGGTGTTAGCATTGGATTTATAGATTGTTTTAGGTTAGGTATTGAATATTGATATTAGAGTTATGTATTTTTTTAGCTTTTATGACATGTGTTAATATTAGAGTTATACATTGTTTTAGGTTATGTATTGAATATTGATATTAGAGTTATGCATTTTTTAGCCTTTATGATATGTGTTAATATTAGAGTTATACATTGTTTTAGGTTAGGTATCAATATTAGTATGTTAGAGTTGTACATTTTTTTAGCCTTTAGGATATGTTTTAATATTAAAGTTACATTGGAGTTATACGTTGTTTTTTTAGGTTCTGTCTTCCATGTTGTATATGCAGTTTCCTTACCAGTGGTTGTGAGACTTGGTACATAGATGTGATAAGTTTTCTAATTGTTACAACTTCCAACTTAAGGGATTGTTTAGTTGATTAGGTTAGGAATTATACAAGTCATTTTTTTAATGGTTACAACTTTTAGCTTAAGTGATTGTTTAGTTGATTAGGTTAGGAATTATAGAAGTCATTAGAATGTGAGAGATTAGAAAGATGTGATGAGTTTTTGAATAGTTACAGCTTACTTAAGTGATTGTTTACCTGATTACTGATTAGATTTTAGGTTAGGGAATATGAGTTATTATTGATTAGAATACTATGGACATGCAGTGATTTAGAGATTCTGCAGTTGGTTAACTTGAGCTATTTGTAATAGGTTTATCATGTCATATTAGATTTTTCAACATGGGGACCTTCCCAGGTAATAACTAGTATACAATATAATTTAAAAAAAATAATTCAAGCCAAACAAAAGAGCATGCTCATGCTCACCGATTGTTAACAAATCGAACCAAGCCACTAGGCTCATTCACAACCAACCCAAAATCAAACAAGCTAAAAGAGGATGTTAAAATATTTATTTATAATAACTATATTTGTGATACTAAATGTTTTGTAAACATTTGTTGTTAAAATAACCTAGTTTGGTCATGGTAGCTACTAACACTTAAAAACAATCTCAATAGTGGTGAAACTGCGAAGCGACATGCTTCCTGCCGCTCACGTGTTGCTACAAGACACAATCGCCGTTCTCTTTGTTTCGTACTAACAGACAACCTTTGCTACCGTCTTTCACCATTCATATTCAACCTCTCTTGTATTACCATGTGACACAACCCCGGACCGCGCTATCGACTGCTAATAGGTGCCTTGTGGTCCGTTTTTTCGGTTTGTATTTTCGTATTTTTTTGGGGTGGGTCATAACGGGTCTCAGTGGCTCATTTATTTTTTGTTGAAGTGGTTTGCCAGGGCGAACTCTAGTGGAGGCCGCGGGTGTCCCGCCTCTCTCTGTTTTTTGGTAAATTTCTCCGTTTCTGTCTGAAAATTTTATACGTATTGAGAATGACCCTTACCTTTTTTTTGGCTTAATAGTGTAAATTTCTCCATTTTCGTCTGGAAATTTTATACGTAGTGAGCCCACTCACACGTTTTTTGACTCAGTAGGGTAAATTTATCCGTTTTCGTCTAAAAAATTATATGTATCGAGTATGTCCTCCCTGTTTTAAGGGGCGTGACTCTCGGCCTCCTGAAAAAAAATTCAAGCTCCGCCACTGACGGCTTGTATTTAGTTATGTTCGTTTGTAATATGTTATATAGACTCGTTACAGGTTTTAGTAGTGATATTTGGTTGTAATGGGTTAGAAACATTATACTTTATCTAATTTATAGGGGTGTGTAAAACCATCTGCAACTAAAAATAACCGAAAACCAAATTATATCCGTTACCGGAAACACGAAACAAAAATATTTTTCAGTTGCTCGGTTTGTTCCTAACCGTATCCAAATTGTTTGTTTGGTTTTCGTTTCCACAAATCTTGCTTATTTGGATAATCGAATGTAATTGAAACAAATAACCGAATAATAACCAATTAAATTGGACAACCAAATAGGATAAACCGAATAAGTTAGTTAGTAAATTGAACCCGGTTCGGTTAGACACCTTTTTAATTCAGATGTGTTTGGTTTTCTGTAAGAACATAAAAATGAAAACCAAGAAAAACTGATGAACAACCCTGACTAATTTGTACTGACTGTCTTTTACCGAGGAATGTTTGGTTCCAATGTGTTTTAACTAGTCTCA
The DNA here is from genome assembly GCA_032199755.1 of Ambrosia artemisiifolia. Classification (NCBI taxonomy): domain Eukaryota; kingdom Viridiplantae; phylum Streptophyta; class Magnoliopsida; order Asterales; family Asteraceae; genus Ambrosia; species Ambrosia artemisiifolia. Next base: position 42,159,639 of record CM063521.1, on the reverse strand, counting down.
CTGATGACTGATATTGAGTTATGCTTGATGGAAACAGGCCATTGCGTCATATTTGATGCCAATGACTTATGTTGAGTGTACATATTTTGTAGAAATATTTTTAGAATAGGTCATAATGTGCCTCAAACAAATGATCCATTGTTTAGTTAGATCAATATGCAACCATCTTTGAATGCTAGCCCCTACCTATATGTGGTGTGGTATCACACTCCCCAAACAAACTAGTTTTATACCCGTTCCAGTACGTGTAGCCCAATGTAATTATAAAAAAAATGTAGAACATATTTTCTTATTTTTGTTTGCATCTGTATTAGAAAACGACACTATTATATATTAAAAAAAATTAGATACAACTGTCAAACTATTTCTTCTCTTCAAGTTAAAATACAAATTATAAAAAAGTTCTCAAGAAACAACATTCTTTATTAGTTTATTGTAACACTTTCCACACTATTGTTCACATAAAACCATATGTTAGCATCAGACATTGCATGCGATGCAACCACGTAGACCAGACCATGTGCGAATATAGGGTGGATCAGTGGATGGATGTGGTCCGAAACTCAACTGGCTATTTTTTTTGGGTAAAATAGAAAAACAATAACAAATTACAATTCCTTATATTTTCCTAACAAACATGGGTTGTAGGATTTCCATAACGCCGGTACTCAGTTTGGTTGGAAGCCATATAACCCTAAACCTGATACAACTCATTACCCCATCTGGCGATCTGGCACGTTCTGACCCAAATGAAAATGACCATTTTTTTTAAAAAAAAAGTCCATTTTCCTATACCCAGTTTGGTTGGAAGCCTTTAGACCTAAACACGTTATCCCATTTGGCGGTCTGGCCCATTCTGACCTAAACCAAAATAACCACTTTTTTTTAAACAGTCCATTTTGACCCGTGCCTAGTCCGGGCCGAACCCATTTGTACCCAAACCCTATATGACTCATTATCTCAACCGATGGTCTGAACCTGTTTTGATCCAAACCAAATAACCACTTTTTTAAACAATCCATTTTTGATTTGGACTCAGTTTGTTCTGAACCCATTCTAACCCGAACTTAGCCGATCTGTTACTGCTGACTTTGTGAACTACTGATGAAGTAGTCAAACTAGTGATGATGTGGTTAACCACTGATGAGGTAACTACACATGAGGAAAGCAACCATCTGCTGAAGTTCAAACCTCTGATGACAACAACTGCTGAAGTCATAACTTATGAAGACTTAATCTACTGATAGCTAGTTAGTTAGTTAGAGTTCTGTTAATGCTCGTTAGTTAGTTAGCTTTCATCATCAATAGTTTGACTACTTCATCAGTAGTTAGCAAAGTCAACAGTTACCCGACCTGTCCATGCATACGTAAATACTAATTGAGATCTATCTTTTCATAAACGAATAAGTCTTCAAGCTAGCAATAAAAAAAGAGTAACAACCACAAAAAATAAAGGGAAAATGACCAATATAGCCCGTTGACCGAGCCTTTTGCAAAAATAAACCTTGCACCCCCCTTAGGAGAGACGGGACACGGCTCCCAATGAGCCTGAACCGTCTCCCAAGGGCCTTCCCGTTTCAGCCAACAGACGACCGCCACGTGGCGGTGTTGATCCCGAGGCTGAACCGTCTCTCTCCCCAGACGGTTCACACTTCCCCATGCCGTCTCAAGCCGTCTCGGGAACCGTCTGAACCGTCTGAAAATTGTATATAAATACCGGATTTCATTTAACAAAATTTGCACCAACCACCCTCTCCAAACCTTTCATCTTCCAAAATGTTTTTTGGTTTGCCAACCGAAGCCTACCGGCTTACGAAAATAATGTCCGATTACTTGGATTGTTGTTTCATCTGCGTACGACTACTTGGATTGTTGTTGCATCTGCGCGTGGGTTAACCCGTGTAATTTGCATCTACAATGTGGTAGTCTATTTTATTTGCAAGAAGAGTTCTTTGTCTATGTAGCGCACATACACCATTCAAACAAAGTTCTTAGTTCTTAGCAAGTAAATTTAGGAAGTTTGTTGTAATAGTATAGTTTGGGAAGTTTGTTGTAATAGTATAGTTTGTTTATTGTTATTGTAATAGTATAGTTTGTTTATTGTTATTGTAATAGTATAGTTTGTTTATTGTTTTTGTAATAATATTGTTATTGTAATATTAACGAAATATTTACTTTTATATAAAAAAACACTAAAAAAAACATAAATAAACATTAATAAAAAAACATAAAAAACATAAATAAAATTCGATTACAAATAAACTAATTAAGATAATCCCTCATCATTTGCCAGGCGGACAAATGTTTAAATTCTTTGCCCTCCCCGTTTTTATACTGTCTTTTGGAGTGTCGAATTGACGTGTCTTCGGGAAAGCCATGGGGTACCAACTGAAGTGTCGCGTTGTGGTACGAGTTGAAGATTTGACATTTCGTTGTCAAATCATTCAATTTCCGGCTAAGAGAGTCCGTTGTCCGGTCAGACCCTCCAACCAGCCGGTTATACTCGTGTTGGATACGAAACCATTTGTTCGTTTGGTGGGTGCTCTCTTCAACGTGGCGCCAAGCTGATACAAGTGCAATCTTTTGTTCTTCTGTCCATCTTTGGGGTGCCATTTCTGTTAGACGGTGGTGGTGGACGGTGTGGTTGTGTGGTGGTGCTGCTACTGTTAGACGGTGGTGGTGGTGGTTTGGATAGTGCTGCTACTGTTAGACGGTGGTGGTGGTTTGGATGTTCTGACGGGAGACGGTATTTATAGGTGGTGACCTGGACAACCGAAGCGTCGGTCGAACCATCGGGACTCACCGGAGACGACGTCTCGGGAGACGGCGAGTCACCATTGTAAAATGTGACCCGGCTTCAGACGGTTCCCGAAAGACCCGAAAGCCGGTTCCCGAAACACTTTGAGCCGGTTCAAACGGTTCCCAAGACGGCTTGAGACGGCAGGGACAGCCTCGGGATCAACAACGCCACGTGGCGGTCGTCTGTTGGCTGAAACGGGAAGCCCCCTTGGGAGACGGTTCAGGCTCATTGGGAGCCGTGTCCCGTCTCTCCTAAGGGGGGTGCTAGGTTCATTTGTGCAAATGGCCCGGTCAACGGGCTATATTGGTCATTTTCCCAAAAATAAATGGTAAGAATAAAATAACACAAATATTTGTCTTATGACATACTCACTTTCACTATTGCATGTAAAGGACTTTAAGCATCTTCTTTCATTAATAATTCCAGTTTTTTAAGTGTATTCTCTTCTGAGTTAGGATGAACATATTATATATTAGCATAAATCATGGATCATCGTCAATCAAGGAAAGTTAACAGAATTTTGAAACTTGTTCAAATGGCCAACTACGACTGGGATCACTCTAAATCTTGATCGAATGATTGAGTTTAAACCAAAAACAGTTTTTTATCCAAACCAAAATAACCACTTTTTTAAACAATCCATTTTTTTTTGTACCCAGTTTGTTCTGAACCCGTTCTAACCCAAACCTAGCCGATCTGTTACTGTTGACTTTGCTATCTACTAATGAAGTGGTTAACCACTAATAAAGAAAGCAAACATCTGCTAAAGTTCAAACCTCTGATCATAACAACTGCTGAAGACATAACTTATGAAGACTTAATCTACTGATAACCAGTTAGTTAGAGTTCTGTTAATGTCCGTTAGTTAGTTAGCTTTCCTCATCAGTAGTTTGACTACTTCATAGTAGTTAGCAAAGTCAACAGTTACCCGACCCGTCCATGCATACGTAAATACTAAATGAGATCTATCTTTTCATAAACCAAGAAGCCTTCAAGCTAGCAATAAAAAAAAGAGTAACAACCACAAAAAAATAAGTAGTAAAAAATAAAATAACACAAATATTTGTCTTATGACATACTCGCTTTCACTATTGCAAGTAAAGGACTTTAAGCATCTTTTTTCATTGATAATTCCAGTGTTTAAGTGTATTCTCTTCTGAGTTAGAATGAATCTATTACATATTAGCACAAATCATGGATCATCGTCAATCAAGAAAAGTTAACAAAATTTGGAAACATGTTCAAATGGCCAATTACATGCTAGAGTCAATATTTGGTAGTTAATTATTTTATAAATCTCCTTGTATCCATCTTGTGAATATTTCTATTCATTGTAAATATTTGGCCTATAAATGCCAAGTACGTCAGGATTACATTTTATTCATACTGACGTATATGACATTTATAGGTCAAGTATTTACAAGAAATTAAAACATTCTCAAGAGAGATACAAGGAGAGTTATAAAAGAATTATTTACCAAATATTGATTCTAGCATGTAGTTAGCCATTTGAACGGGTTTTCACATTTTGTGAATTATTCATGATTGATGATGATCCATGGTTTGAGCTAATATATAAAAAGTCTTTGCATTAGATAGAAATAAAATTAAAAGATAATCAAGAAAGCTAGATTAACTTATAATGCATCTATACTTTTTATTTATAGGCGAGTATGAAAAAAATTGAATTAAAAAATTAGTTGGAACAATTATTAAATTCGAATTAAGGAAGGTTACATAAAATGGAGGGAACGGTTATTGAGTAACCGTCACTAAACACAAAAAAGTCTAATTTAAATGGTTAAGATCGCTCTAAATCTTGATCGAACGGTTGAGTTTAAACCAAAACCAGTTTTTAATAGCCGGCGTCAATAGTATTTTAAATGATCCATTGTTTTCACTTGGTTAAACCCTAAAGGACACAAAGAATAATAAGACATATTAATTTCTCAATTGGACAAATCTTGTCTAGTAGGAAGGCGATTCAAAAGCACGTGCCAAGATATAATATTGGAATATTTCTATTCCATCTTGTAACAATGTTACCATCCTAGAGAATATTTCTATCAATATGATTTCTCACAGCTTTCACTGGAAAAGAATCATCCGACTCTATATCCTCAAAACACGTAAAAGATGGGCCTGTTGAGACATCTCCAATCTTTTCATGATTCCTAATCATAGATTCTAGAAAATCTACAAGGAAATGTCGAACTTCTAAACTAAATACCACACCAAAACCAGGCCCGGCTTAGACCTAGAGCAAGGTAGGCAAGCGATCTGGTCCTAGAATTATAGAGGGACCAATCTTTTTTAACCTAAACCCATTAGTAAGAATGGTGTCCATTACTAAACTAATAAACATCAGAAGAATACACCATTCTCTTGGGTTATTGTTATAACAAGATATCGGTTTTTATTGACTTTTTTGTAACTTTAATTATTTGAGGCCCATTATTATTACTCGATCTAGGCCCTTGGCAGCCCAAGTGTTATCGGAGACGTCCCTGACCAACCCATCTCCAACTTTTTTCTCAACGAGAAAAATGAATGACGCTGCTATCGTTTACTTTGAACACGTATTAAAAGTTTTTTTTTTTTTTTTAAATCCCACCAATCGATTTAGAGTCGTGAAACATGCATGCTTTGTCCCCATGGATATAATTTATATAACCCTAACTCACAACACAAAAGAATTATCCACAAATATCAACACCTAATAAAAAAGGGTTTTAGAACGAATAGCTTGCAACCTTTTCTTCACTTAACCTGGCATGTGGAAGAAACGAAAATCGATCTACCCATAACGGAAAGTAGATCTTAGTTTTGCCTTGGATATAGATTGTTAAGTAGACCTTAAAGGTGATTAGTGTTACATATTCTTTTCATTTTCCTTTCTTATTGATACTTTAGTATTATTATCACTAATCTTAGTAATATTATAATTATTACACATGAAATAACAACCAGTTAGTTTATAAAGCTATACAATTAATCAATTGAACTAACCAAATGAAGTAAATTGGCAGGTCAGGCCGGTTTAAAATTTATACGGTCGATTTTGATGGTTTAACGACAACGGTCAATCCATGTTTCACACTGATCAGTAGCCGTCCAAACGAAGTAAATTGACAGGTTCAGTTGGTTTAAAATCGTAGTTGATGATTTAACGACAATCCATGTTTCAAATTGATTGATAGCCTTTTTTGCAGCACTTTTATGGATTGGGCCTATCAAGTGGCGATTTTGATACGAACTTGCTATATCTTTCTTGTGACCAACATTGGGCCTTTCAAATACAAAAGCCCACCACCTCTTCAAAAATTATATTGGTATGCTTTCACAACTATTATTACTACTATGACAACCACCACTACGTGGGCCAGACCTAGCTTGAAGCTAGGTGTCGCATCCGTTCCTACTCAACTTCATGCGCGTAGTGGAAAATTAATGGAAAATTTGTTTGTTTTACGACGTTTGGAAAACGTTACTACTAAAATGAAAAACGTTACTACTAAAATTAATTTCTAGATCCGCCACAGCTACCACAAATACGACCACCACTACTACCATGAATACAGCCACGACGACAATGACCACCACCACGACCACCACCACGACCACCACGACCACCCTGTTATTATTAAAATAACCATGGATCAAACTACCCGTCACCCCGTTGTTCAAACAAAGAATCTAAAAACAATTCCTAGTCGTTGACCTCCACACCACTACAACCACCTCCCACCACTACCACCTCCAAACCATTAACCCGAAATCAAAGCTCCTTGAGCAATTGTCACCTCGCCCCATCCCCTAAATTCACCAAAATAGAATACACTACTTGATTACCTTTTTATGTTCATTATCTGTCCATGTGTTTATGTTTCATCCTATAACTTCAATATAACTATCATAATTATGTTTTTACAATATTTATTTTTTACTTTGTACATAATGTTTTCTCTTCATTTTCAAATGAGTTCCATTGCCCAGGAGACTTGTTGAATATCAATGTCTAAAAATATTTATTTAGATTAGTAAGATAAGGAGACTTGTCAAATACCAATGTCTAAAACATAGTCACAGGATTCGCTAATGAACCTGTGTATCACGAATCGATTCGCCCGTACCGGAATCGGGTACATTCGCGTACCGTTCGCATAGGATTCGCGATCCGATTCGTAAACTTGAGCGTACCCGATGGTGTAGAATTTCAAACCAAATATCACAAATTCACGTACCGGATTGTCGAATTCGCTGTTTAGATTTAATCCGATTCGCGAATCGTAACTAAAAAGCTTTGAAATCTGCAGCAATTATGATGACTCTTCACTTACCATAGCTAGATGAAGAGTCTATTGTTAATTCCTTATAAATACCAAGCAAGAATGGACCACAAAGCATACAATAATATCAATCAGATTGCCTTCAAGAATCAAATAGCTTCAAGTAAAGGTATCAATTTCTTTTTCTTTTTTTTGTTTTCTTTAATTATTTAGCTGTTAATTAATAAACGGCTTCAAGTTTTATTATAGTAGTTTTTTTTCTCTTTCAAGTGTATCAGTTTAGTAGGAATTTTTAGGACTTAGGAACTGTTATTACTTTTTAGTGACAATACTGCAGTTTGTTAAATACTTCAGTAGTTCAGTAACTCAGTTTATTACTTTCAGTTTGTTATTACTATTCTGGCAGCTTATAAAATACTTCAGTTTATTAATTTTCAGTTTATTTAGCAATGGCTTTTGGTAAGAGTAGCTCGAATTCAAGACAAGAAACTCAAGATGTTGAAGTGCAGTATGTTAGTGACAATGATATTGAAGACGAGTTAAACACAGGGGCAGATTCAACCAGGGCTGAAGTTCAAAGCAAGCCAAAGGATGACAAACCATTGATGCAGGAAGTTGAGTTTGTAAGCGATGGGAGTAGCAACAATGCTGGAGGTTCAAAAGCTTGGGTTTGCAAGCATTGCAACCAACAGTTTAAGAGCTCGTATACTCGTATCCATTCTCACTTTTTTGGTCCACTTCCGGGGAAGAAAGCCGACATCAAACGCTGTCAAGCTCTAACCAATGATAGGGAGAAATATGAAAAACTCTTGAAGAGAGTAAAGGACGCAGAAAAGGCTGGTGTATCTCGATCTTTAAAGAATTCATTATTTATTGTTAGTTCAAAACAGAAAGCATGTTCATCTTCTAGGAAAATTGATCAAACATTTGGTAACATGGAGAGAAGCCAAGTAAATATGAAGATTATGAGAGGATTATGTGCAAATGGCATTCCATTCAATGTCTTACGCAATCCACAGTTTTTGGAAATGATTAGTGCACTCAAGAAAGCACCAGCAAGTTACAAACCCCCTTCTAGCGAAAAAGCGAGAACCGTATTGCTAGATGAGTGTTATAGAGACGTTGAGAAGAGCTTGACTCCTGTCAAGGACACTTGGTATGCACAAGGTGTTTCCATTGTCTCAGATGGGTGATCTAACGTGAATAAGAGACCATTGATTAACGTTATTGCAGTGAATAGCCGAGGAGCTATGTTCATGTATGCAGATGATTTTTCTGGTGTGGAAAAAAATGGGTTAGAAATCGCTAACTACTTGCTTGCTGCTATTAAGAATGTCGGGCCAAGCAATTTCCTACAAGTGGTCACCGACAATGCAACAAATTGCAAGAAAGCCGGACAGGAAATTGAAAAGGTACACAAGCACATTTTTTGGTCTCCTTGCCGTGTTCATACCTTAAATCTGATTTTTAAAGACCTTGCCAAAGAATTTTATTTGCTGTCCAGCACATATCAAAAAGGAAAAGTGATTGTTAAGTACTTTCTCAATCATACTCAAGCTTTGTCAATTTTTAGAGATAATTCAAAGCTTGAGTTATTGAAAGTGGCTAAAACAAGGTTTGCTTCTCATTATACATGTTGAGAAGGTTACTTGATTGTAGAGAAGCACTTGCTACAACAATTTCCCTTAATTCTTGGAGGGATTGGGTCAAACAAGGTGATGAAAACACAAGAATCACAGGTTCAACGGTTGTAGAAACAATCAGAAATGATGAATTTTGGGAGGATGTTGAGGCTGTTTTGTCAATTACGAAGCCTATTTATCTGATGATCAAGTTTTGTGACGGTGAAGGTACAAAGATGGGAGAAGTTTATGAAAGGATGGATAACATGTTGGGGGAAATTAAAGATGTAATGTTGCAAGGCGCCTACGAATCTTATTACAATGAACTACGTACCATTGTGCAAGCTAGGTGGGACAAGATGACGATACCCTTACATTGTTTGGCCTTCGCTTTATCACCAAGGTTGTATGACAAAAATTACCTGAAACAGTTAGCACCTGGTGGAACGCAAAGGACTTCTCCAAATCTCGATAAAGAAGTGATGCGAGGGGTTTTGGATGCTTTAAAAAGAATAGCTGAAAGTGAAGATGAATATAAAAATCTTCAAAAACAATACGCAACATTTTATCTGAAAAAAAGACTTTATTCAATGGAAGCGGCTCAATTGGATGCGGTCACCATGGATGCGATTGATTGGTGGTCTAGCTATGGATCAGAAACACCAGAACTAGCTGAAGTTGCTATGAAGGTTCTTTCGCAGCCTGTTAGTAGCTCATCAGCAGAACGGAATTGGAGCACATACTCTTATATACATAGTGTAAAGAGAAATCGCTTAAACACTAAAAGGGCGGACAAGTTAGTGTTTATACATTCTAACATCCGACTCCAATCCCGTTTCTCAGAAAGTTACATTACCGGGCCAACCAAGAAATGGGATATACATCCCGAGAATGATTACTTGGAAGGGCCTAGTACTAGGTACGAAGATATGCATTATGACTACCTAGATGGAGGGGAGAATGAAGATTCAAATGGAAAGAGACAAAGGATCGATTAGCCCTTTGAAGGCTGCTGTGTTTTTGAAGTTTGAACTTATAATTATGAACTTGGTTAGTTTGTTTTATGTTTTTTGAAGTTATAATTAAGAACTTTGTTTTGGATTTATGTTTATGAACTTATAATTAAGAGCTTTGTTTTGGATTATGATTATGAAATGTTTATTGAAGTTATTTGAAAAAAAAATATATTGTATAATGTTTATATACGATACGACGTACCAACTTATAGGGTACACCGTACCGCGTACCGAATTGGCGAACCGAATGAACCTACCCCCTCGTACCGAATTTTAGAAATGCGCGAACCGCGTACCCGATTTTATACCGCGAACCGAAGCGTACCGCGATTCATGTGACTATGGTCTAAAATTATTTATCCAAATTAGTAAGATAACAGAAAATGGAGAAACGATATAGTCAACAGAAAATTGTAGAAGGCTCAATAATATTAACTAGGGTGTATCCCCGCGTTGCGGGGATGGCGTTTGTAAAGACGTTGCCAGCGATAACATTCCTTATGTGACAACTTACCACCATTTTCACAACATCTAAAACATTATATGGGAAACATAAAAAAAACATTAAAGCACGTCTTTTTGTTTACAATATAAAAGCGTTTACATAGTTATGGTCAAAAAAACTTAAATGTACAAATTTACATTGAACATCTACAACTAAACTTTATTGGAAAATAAGCAAATTAAAGAAATTTGTTATGCAATTAACAACAATAATAATAAAACAAATATTAATGATAGCACTTCCATTAATGATGTTATTTTACTCTACGCCCTTGTTGTTGAAGCAGAAACTCCGTCTCAAGTCTGTTGTCACATCCGTTTGTCATGTGATTCTTCCATTAGTCTATCCATGTTAAAAGTTATGTAAGAGAAATATTTTCCAGTAGTCTAGCCATGTTAAAAGTCATGTAAGGTAAACACAACTAAAAGGAAAAAGAGGTAAAGATAATTAGAAATAAAAGTAACCTTTTATTCTTGAACTTTAAGCAGTTAAGGCATGCAAATATTAACATCTGTTTTGAGTTGCTCATATATAATAGTTCAGCCTGAAATTGGAAATGAGTAGAAAGCAACAATCTTTAGGTTTATTTTTTTTCTAGTTTCTTGATGGTTGAAGTTGAAATTAAACCTAAGCACAAAATTTTCAAACCCATAGGATTATGTAGTTGGTTATCTATTCGTAGTAAGCTTAACAAAAAATTTTAAGGAATAAATATTTTCCTTTTGGGAAGCAAGGGATAGTTCAAAACTTCATGGAAGACATTTCATGTGTTAAAGAAAGGCGTACACAACTGGCGTTTGCTAAAAAGATGGTTTTAAAGCATAAATCAGAAGCCAAATTACCTGAGATCATTAATGTCGGTGATGATGACCAAGAAAGAATGTATTACTGATGTTGATGGTATAGAGTTCATCTCTTCAATTGAAAGAACATGGACTCTAAAGAAAACCAAAAGAGAGCATAATAGTAAGTTAGCGAAAATCCTCTAATTTTAGGAAAGGAGGAAACCCACTATGCTACTCTAAAAGAAAGAATAGCATGGTGGGTTTCTTTCTTTTCTAAGATGTTCAGATCCTTGCTACTTGATCAGCATGTACTATTTTTGTTTTCTTTAGAACTTACGTTCTTTCAGTTGAAAAGATGAAATCTACACCATTAACAACAGTAATGCATTCTCTGTTGATTACCAACATCAGCATCAACGATCTCCTGCAATTTAGATTTGATTTATGTATAAACTCCTTTTTCCCAGTAAAACTTGGTCATATAAACCTTTCTGTGACCCATTACACGCTGAACATGAGATTTTGGATCATCCATTGTTTCTAAAAAGATATTTTGTTTCTTTCAAATTGTGAATTGAGCTCACTATGAAAATATAACATCTAAGCAGACAGCCTAAGGAATTTGTAAATATTGTGCCTATATCAAAGTTCAGTTTCAACTATCAAGAAACCAAAATAAAAAAAAAAACCTAAAGATTATTGCTTTCTACTTGAATAACATACCTAAAATTGGTAGGTGTATATCAACAACGACCTGAAATGTAAAAGGAGTTGCACTTTAGTATACAATAAAAGATTTTAAAATAATATAAGATAAGATAAAATGCGTCACCTCCACATTTCCCAGTTTCAGCTGCTCTAAAGGATTTGCATATTCCTACTTTAATTGGAATTCCGAGAAATGGATTTGATCGCTGCCTTCCAGTAACTCCATTTAGCACAGTACTCGCTACCATATCAAATCCAACTACCATATCGTAGAGATTGGCTTTCGGCAAACGATTTTTAACCTTAAATGCTGCATTCTTAACAAATATACAGAGGCTCTCCCCTTTCGGCATTATCATAGGTAACACAATAACATTTTTTCATCTTGGTTCAGAATTTTTAAAAGAAAGCATGCGTTACTCATCATGACCAAGGAAAATACCGCTAAAAAGCAGTAGTACATTATGGTTTGTACAATCATAGTATATAAAGCTGATGTACCAAAATAAAAGGTTTTTAAAAAGTCATCAAACATTATTCTAAAAGAGCAAAACCAAAGAAGGCTCAGAGTCGCAAAACTGACACAGCTGTAGCTGCAGGTCAGTTGGCATGAAACCAAGTGCCATTTAGTGCTGCAACACCAACGTGGTACCCGTAGTAGTTTTGCGCTCGTATCCAACGACTCATCATAGCCCCGGCACAACATGCATCAAACGACATCAACAGAAGGCAGTAAACCAGAAATCACGTTCACATGTTAGCAATAAAAGAACATTTTTGGGTTCAAAAGGTAAACAGGCTGCACATCGATTTGTCTGACAGGCTCATATAATCCACACAGATTGCACATCGACTGGTTAACACATGAACCTATGGGTTGCCCCGCCAAGATACAGAATATCTCATAAGGATAAGTCCGCCATGGCTGCACACCCATTAATTACGTAGGAAACCGAAGGCAACGACATTATCATAGACGGCGAAGCAAGAGCAACGCCAATCAGAGCAACATGCATTAAAGGATTTCATCATAGCCCCAAGACATGCACACCGAATGAAATGCCTAAACATGGCCAGACTAATTCAACACCCGATAACAATTAAATGAAAATGAAGATTTGTTAAACACCTTAAAAACGTTATACAAATCAAATAACACACGGACATGCAACATGCACAAAAAACCCACAAAACACTGTAACAAAATGAAACACAACATGCATCAAATGACATCAACAGATGGCGGTGAACCAGAAATTACGTCCACATGTTACCAAGAAAAGAACATTTTTGGGTTCAGAAGGCCAACAGGCTGCACATCGACTGGTCTGACAGGCTCAGATAATCCACACAGATTGCACAGCGCCTGGTTAGCACATGAACCTATGGGTTTCCCCGCCAAGATACGGAATATCTCATAAGGATAAGTCCGCCATGGCTGCACACCCATTAATCACGCAGGAAACGTAAGGCAACGACATTATCATAGACGACGAAGCAAGAGCAACGACAATCAGAGCAACATGCATTAAAAGATTTCATCATAGCCCCAAGACATGTACACCGAATGAAATGCCTAAACATATCCATACCACATGAACCTATGGGTTGCCTCGCCAAGATACGGAATATCTCATAAGGATAAGTCCGCCATGGCTGCACTCCAATTACATGAAATGTAGCTTCTTTAAGCATCTAATAAAACATAACATCAATCAAACGACATCAACAGAAGCATCTAAAGCAGAGATCACCTTTAGCTGTTACTGAAAAGAGTAAAAAAGGAAAGAAGAAGAGCCTCGGTCGAGAGAAAACAACAAATAAAAAAACTACTAAAAAATCTATAATGATAATATAATACCAGTAACTAAACATGCAAAACGAATTTAACACCTGTCTAGACACCTCATCAGATAAGACATGCGAATTACTATAAAAACTAAACATCCAATGACTTGAGCCCGGCAAGAAACACAATAGGCAACCACCAGACCAACACCTCAAACCTGTTAGGAAACCCAAAAAATTGTATAAAACCAATACATAACCACTGTAAAGATGCGGATAACCTTATCTTTGGTCAGATTCATCCAGGCACATATCAGCTGGGCAAACATTCAACCAAATGCTATTATAATAATATAAATATATTAATACCTATGCCTATTGAACAACAAATGTTTTTATGAGGGCTGGCCCCCGCCAAGACGTGGATAAGCTCATCTTTGCTTACATTCACTAACACGTACTGAAAGCCTTCATCATAACAGACAGATGATCATAAAGCAAAGACCACACAGTAAGGCTCAGATTCAGCTTTTCAAGCAACCAAACTTAGAAGCCGCCATAGCTGCATCGTTATCATTTGTCATGTAAGGATTAATCTGCCATGGCTGCACCATTACCGGTTGCCATGTGAAAATGTAGCAAGTCACATGACCATCTCGGTTGCCCCGCCAAGGTGTAGATAACTTTATCTGTACCAGATTCAATTAGACACATAGAAAGCCATCATCATAGCCTTTAAAAAATAAGCAAACATGGAACCTAATCCATGATGCATAGGTATTAATATATTTATTATAAGAAACCCAACAAACAGGGTTAACCTGCCATGGCTGCACCCACACCGCTAGCCAAGTCACATGGATTCACACAGGTGCATACAAAACCATGATCATAACCTCTTTAAAATAGACAAAATGTCCTCACACTACCAATGTAACGTTTTTGAACCACTGGATATGAAACAAAGAGGCTATAAATAAGGGCGATCGTCGAAACAGACGGCGGGTGTACACGTGGAACCGACCCACTAACATTGTCGGTTCAATACCACTGCCATAACCGTCGTTAAGAAGCCCACAAAACCACTAGCACCACCATTGGAAAAATGACACCAATAAAGAGCACTCTGTGCCGCCCTGCACAGCCAGGGCTCGTAAATACAATCACTGTTCAAAAAACATAGCTATGAACACAACATTCAAGGCGGCGAGAACCAAAGTGATCAATACCCAACAATATTGAACACACACAAACAATCGAAACCCCCGTCGAACCAGACGGTGGCCGTAGGCGTTGAACCTACCCACTACCAACGCCGGTTCAATACCACCGCTGTAACCGCCGCCACTAAAACAGCATGCAAGGCGGCAGGAACCAAAGTGATCAATACCCAACAATATTCAACACACACAAACAATCAAAACATAGAAACCATAAATCAGGGGTTCCGTTGAACCAGACGGCGACCGTAGGCGTTGAAACAACCGACTACCACTGCTGGTTCAATACGACCGCTGTAACCGCCGCTACTAAGACTACCAAACCACCGCCGCTACCGTTGCCGGAATCAGACCTACAAAGAACAGCCATGAAAGGCAACATGCAAGTTGATACATACAGACATAATAATAATAATAATAATAATAATAATAATAATAATAATAATAATAATAAAACATACCATTTGAAAGATAAACCGTTACACCATAGGAATCCGCCTAACATATAAGCGGAATGATGGCCGACGGTGGCGGTTAAGATGGCAGCAGACGGTGGTAGCATGTCGGCGGACGGTGGGCGTATCAGAAGACACAGAGAGATCAGGAGCGGTGTGTGTGTGTTTTGTAAGGTAAGGAATAATAATAATAATAATAATAATAAGCTGGTGGGCCACCCCTCATTAATACAATTACTGTTCAAAATGCTATATTTATAATATTGATTAAAAATGGTTTATTCTTTGTTGTCATACACGGATGGCATTGTACAGGGTCGGGTATGGTTAATCATAGTCTAAAACCCCTGCTGTAAAATTTTGGGCAAACCCATAAGCATACATTATACATGTTTGTTTTTTAGAATGTACCGTTAGGATTTAATGTGTGTGTATACTACTTTCCTTTGAAATTAAATCTATAAATATATTAATTTATGATAAATACATGCATATCATCATCGCTATAAGAGGATCGGTCCCATTAGAGCGGCAAAAATTCAACCGCTGGGATTCGATCCGGGGTCTCCCATAGGGAGCCCCAAAGGCTTTACCAGTTGATCTACTCCTTTCAAAAAAAAAATCATCGCTATAAAAAAATTTAGATATTTAAAAAATGCGAATATGTTATAATATTAACATCAAAAAATAATTTTGTATTTCGTATGTTACACCCTCAAATTTCACGTGCCGGGTTTTACCGTGAGGCACGTGACACATCAGGATCCGAGTAAAAAGTCACAATAAACGACCACTATATGATAAGAAAACATCGTTATGGAAAAACTTTGACTTAAAATTTTTATAAGACAACGAAAGCACCCAAGTAGTCTGGCATTACACTAACATATGTTACAAATGTTTTCAAAATAGTAACCAAATCATCTTTAATGTAAATGTGATGCAGTGTAGCCCAAAGTGCGTCCTATTGCTGTTGCTACCTTAGCGACCTGAGAAAACATGAGAAAAATTGGTCAACATATAATGCTAGTGAATCCACAGGTTTTAATATTCAAAAGCGTTTAGAAAACCGGATTCGCATACAACACTCAATATATTAAGGTGTCCCGAAAACGTTGTTGGTAATTTACACTACTGTTTGGATCACTGTTCAACTCACTGTGTGCAATACTATTTGGTTAACTGTTCGCTTTATTGTTCGCACCCTGTTTGTCTTAGATATGTTGTTCCATATGCAAGTAATATAATAGTATAATGCAATCCTTGATGTTTGGTAAATCATTGCATGTGTCTCCCCCCAATGGATAACACAATAAAAAGATGCCATGAAACTCACCTTAGGTTGTGTCTTCGGATAAATAATAACCCAGAAGTGTGTGATAGTCTCTAAGTATTGAAAACCTATCATAAGACGCCTATAAGTGTGTTGACTGATAACGTGTTGGTTTAATAACCCCTGGTTGTCCAAACCATGACTTTGTGTCTTTACATAAGCGTTTTGAGTTTGACACGACCATACAAGACTCGACATCCCGTTGGTGACCCAGAATATCAGTTTAACATTCACGTACAAGTTATCAGGTAACCGCACATTTAAAACACGTAAATTTGCCCGTTATATGTCATATCAGGATGTTTTACACAAAGGGATCACAGCTATGCACGAAGGGGTCCATTTTCTAGGCGAAGGGGTCCAAAAATAGGCGAAGAGGTCTCAAATGGGGGCGAATAGGTCTCCCAGGACCAAAGAGGTGAGCCCTTTGCCCCCTGCAACTGCCGCAACACTTTTGTGGCATAAAACCCCTCGAATCGGTCTAGAAGCTTGCCAAAACACAACCAATCAATACCAACCCAATACCTAGCCTATTCTCATCATGTTACAACACTTAGCACCTTGATGGATCAGGTTTCAAGCACAAATAGCAATTTACCAAATAGGGTAATATTATGGATAAGTCACATTATGCATGGGTTTATTACCATAATAGGCAAATAATCAGATTTCATCATCTAAACAATTTCATATCATCATCAATCTTAGTTATGACTAATCTAACATGAAATCTAATCCATTATCATCATAAAAACAATCATATCAAACTCTAAATCTCTAGAAAATACCCAAAATGGATCAAAACTCATAACATATCATTTTCAAACCAAATATACCCTAAACATGCTTCTAATACTTCAACAATCATCATATTAACATCATGTTATCACTACAGCAACAAATAACACAAAACCCCTAATTATTAGATCACCAACATCATTGGAAAACTTGGGTTTTTATCAAAAACTCATTTAATGGTTTAGATCTTGTTTAGGATGTTTTTTTGGAAAGCTTTTGTATATGAAAACACTTTGAAATCAAATCTGGACATCAAGGGTTTATGAAAACAATATCAAAATGAAAGGAATAGATATTGGATATGTTACACACCTTATATCTAAGCATGGTTATGTATTTGTATGTCTTTTAGGCTAGGAATAAAAGGTTTTAGGGAAAAAACTCGTTTTCAAAGGTTGGGGGCTGAAAGAGAGCACTTGGGGGGGGGGGAGTTAGGGTTGCACAAATGATGAAAACATGTTAAGTATGGTATTTATACTTGCTGCCCTTCGTCCATGCTGCACATGGTGAAGGGGTCAGCCCTTCGCCTACCAACCCTAGTGAAGGGATACCCAGGCTTGATCCCTTTTCCGGGGATCCCTCCCCTTCGCCTAACCCTATGCCCAAATCAAATTCCTTCGCGCCAAACCTCCCAAATTGCATCTAAAACACGTATTATCATAATTTCATGTAAACACGTATTCCTAAGTTACCAATGATCGTATAATATGTAAATATCCCAAGATTACCTATATTGCATTATTGGTTCACCAACGGATGTGATACGAGACTCGTGAGTGCGTGTTTCCCGGTGATTCACCAAATCACCCAACCATGGATATAGTGTGTCTAAACCGACTCCCGATGATTCCCCGAATCACCGAACCGGATCAACTAACCCAGTTAAGTTCGTTTAATGAATATTTTGCTAAGATAGACTTAAATGTTGTTAGGAAAGTTCACCGAATTGCCGGGTGTCACATCCTCCTGTTGAAAGAATTTTCGTTCGGAAAATTGCTCAACGTTGTCAAGGGAAAGAAGAAGAAAAAATTCGGTTGTTACATGGCACCATAAGTATATAAAGAATGTAATAAAAGTATATATACCTAAAGAAAAAGTTTATTTTTTCAAGTAATGGGGCTAGTAGAATTAAAAATTACTAAACAATAGTTAAGGGAAACTAAAAATAAATGTTAAAAGTTTCGGGAAAACGGGTAGAGTTTCGGGAAATCTGGTTGTGTATCACCTAATCCTATACCTATGAAATATTTTCTATTTCAATCACATACCCAAGAGGTATCAGGTATACGCGTACTGGATGCTTCGGGTTTCAGGTGCTTTTTTGCCATCATCATATTTAGGGAGGACAATGTGTTGGGTTGAGGTCGTGTATTGGTAATCTCATACACGGCCCAACACCCGTCATATATATGTCAGGTAATTACTCATCAGGTATCGGCATACCCGCGGTATTGGGTATACCTGTTGGTTTCTCAAATAAATATCCGTTAGGATTTCCAAATACATATTTGTTTTACCATTCTAATTTTGTATAACTTTATATTCTTGAAAACTAAATTCATATAAAATGATTAATTACATATTATTATCACTACAAAAGTTTAAAGTACTTAAAATGTGTAACTATCGATCAAGATGATATAAATTTTTATATGATAATTTCGATTATGTAACATAAAAATATAAATAACAAATTGAGATATATATCTCAAAAGAAAATGTTGATTTTTCTTTTCAAGAGAAGCTTTACTAAACATGAGTTAGGGAAAAATAAATACAAATCAGAACTTTTAGAGGGTAAGTTTCGGTATATGGTTCGGGTAAACGAGTATATAGTTCGAGTAATTGGCCGGGCATTATCTAATCTCGTACTTGTCTCATACCGCAATATATATATATAAGGTTAGGACCCAGATAAAACCCTTGTTATAGTGAAAACTTTTGAAACTCTGACTTCTCGAACCTTTTAGGACCTGAAAATTTTAGGGCATGTAAAATATACATGATTTTAAGCATTTTGAGCAAAAAAAAAGCGCCGAACACTTTTTTTTTAAATAAGTTTTTGAGTAACACATGTTAAGCGAAATTAACATGTGTTAACAATATGTTACCTGAAAACTTATTTATTTTTTTTTTAAAAAAAAGTGCTCGGAGCTTTTTTGATTTTTTTTGGCTTAAAATGCTTAAAATCATTTATATTACATACCCTAAAATTTTCATATAAAAAAAACTCGGGAAGTTAGAGTTTCCAGAGTTTTCACTATAATAAGGGTTTCCAATATAACCTTATACTATATATACATGAATTCCATACCCATCGGGTTTCGAGTATATTCGCCAGCCTTGAGTTTTTTGCCACGCTACTTCTCAACTTTGTCGGCAAAGTGTAAACATTACGAGGCTACGAACCATTAACGAACTATTAAGAGGCTACCAAACAAGCCCTAAACTATGTATTGTGATTTTTATTTAAACAAAACTCTCTAATTGTTTTAGATAGTATTAGTTGTAAGATAATATGTGGAAGAGAGAGTAAGATATGTCAATTAGGGGTGTGCAGAAAATCGAATTAACCGACCTATAACCAAATTAACCGAATAAAAAAACCAAACCAAAGAGAAAACCGATGGGACAGTTAAAGATTGTTTAGAAACCGATATTTGCGGGTCAGTTATGGTTTTCCACTGTTCTATAACCGCCATAACTGAAGCTAGCCACATGTTAGTATAGTCACGATTAACCGAACCGTATAGCTGACCCATGTGCATAACTAAAATTTATTTTTTTGGAGGGAATGTAATTGGTTACTGAAATTCAGTCTCAAATAAGTGCCTTCACTAATGAGAAATGGCGCCATTGTATAGGTCACTAATATTCAGTCTTTGATAAAGAGGGAACATATTAAAGAGTAAAAATCAGTTCTCAATATTGTGACCATTGGGGACTAAGGTACGAGGGACTGATCTATCAGTCTTGAATACACAGTATCTAGGACTAATATGTTAGTTACTAATTGTATTAGTGACTGGTTTTTTTGCGACTGATGTTCGTGACTAACAATCAGTCCTTAATACTTTGATCACTCATTTAAAATTGAAATTTAGTCACAAATATGTTTGTCAAATATAATTTTTTTGGAGGGAATGTATTTGGTTACTGAAATTCAGTCTCAAATAAATGCCCTCACTAATGAGAAATGGCGCCATTGTATAGGTCACTAATATTCAGTCTTTGATAAAGAGGGAACATATTAAAGAGTAAAAATCAGTTCTCAATATTGTTATAGTGGCCAACATTGGGGACTGATAATTAGTTTTAAACGCCTTTTGCTTAAGAAATGAACAAAGACTAATTTTTAGTCTACGATTGTTTGGCACAAGTTATGCCATTATAGGATATGCATTGAAGACTGAAAATCAGTCTTAAAGATCTTGCACGTTGTGACACCCGTCACCCGCGTCTTCTGTCAAGTTGTCAATTGTAGTCCTTATACTTTCGATTGTTTTCAAATTTAATAAAAACAAAGTGAGTTTTATTCGATCATTATATTGTTACTTGGAAGCCCCTACATTCTAATCGAACGCGTTTATAGAAACAATATTTAAACGTAATACATTTTGGCAATTGTAAACTTTGTTTTATTTAAAAGTTTATATTAATCTTGTTAAATGATTAAAGTTTTGAGTTTGGCTAGTTTTATAAAGGAAAAATAAAATGATTTATAGGTTTATTTCATAAATTGTTCAAACCAAAAACCATAGGGTCTGAAAGTGTCAAAAAAAAACTAAAATAATTGAAAGCTCCCACCTCATTCACGCTTCTTTTTTTTCCGGCATAAGATCCGGCCGCCGGAGTTTATTCCGGCCATTCCAAAACCGATATTTATAACGCTTCAATTCAATTAATGTGTTCTTATACGTATCTCCATGAGTTTCTAACTGATCCGGGTCTTAAAAGCAATAATAAAACAGGTTTTAATCAAGTTAATTTGTGTCTTTATGAGATGTAACCGCCGGAAATCAAGAAACGTTTCAAACGCCTTGTTTAATCGTCCAAAATATAAATTGATAAAACCATACCGTTTCTGAACCATTACACCATGCAAACCCACGAAAAAACTATCCTAAGTCACGTGTTATAGCGTCTAATCGGCCAGGTTTCTGTTCGGGTCTTACACTCCATTTTCGAGCATCTTTAACACATTGTAAGTCTCATTTCTTAGTGCCGTTTTGATGTTTATTTGCTCCTTTACGAAAGCCCTTTAATTTCAGAAGTGAATCATATCTGAATCGGGTTTGATTGTTTTAAGGTTAGGGTTAGGGTTCTTAGGGAATTTGGGGAAGAAGATGAGTTGGAAACTAATATGTTTATATTTATTTTTCTAATTAAAATCCGAAGACTTATGGTGGTGTAGTGGTTTGTGTGTTGTTTGTGTATCAAGTCCACCTAGGTTCGAACCCAGGCATGGACATCTTTTTGTTTTTCATTCTTTTCTTCTATAGATTTCTTATTGCTGTATTTTTCCATTTTTTTTATAATTATTATAATATATGCAAATCTTTAAATATTCATAATAAATCCATTTTTACTCAGAAAATTATAAAAACTTAGAAGTAACATCTTGACACCATAAATAAAATTGTCACATTAAAATTTTCTGAAAAATAAATTATTTTCATATTTTTATTAATTTAATTTGTTTTAATCATATTTAATTGATTAAAAATTCATTTTTAATGATTTTAATCTCAAAATTATTGGGGAATTATTTCTCATCATCATAAACTGAAATAAAAATTACTTGTTCAGAAAACATTTATTTTTATTAATTTTCCTATTTTTAATCGTTTAAACATGATTTAATCTCATCAAATCGGTTTTAAACCTAAATAAGTTTAGAAAAATTATGGAAAATTATTTTAATTAAATTACATCAGAATGCATTCATTTCCTATAAAAATAATATTTTTGGATCATAATTTGTATTTTTAGTCTCATTTACGTTTAATTGGGCATAATTAAACATTTATTTATTTATACCATTTTAACATCTATTTTATAAATACTTTTCTTATAAAATATAAATCTTCTTACGTTTGAAAGTAGTTCTCATCTGTTTGAATCATTGTCTAACTCATAATTATTTACGTAAATATTTATGAATATTGTATTTATTTACACTAATTTAGTTAATGTAATTAACTAAATTATTTAGTCTTAATTATTCAAACATAGTTTCATCTAAATATTTAATTGATAACAATTATACTACCTAAACCATATTTACAAACTTTGGCATATTATTTTTGATATACAACTTCTATATTAATTCGATTTATCATAAAAACCTTAATTCCCCAAATCGACTTAGCAAACCCTAATGCCTTAGACCCTAGTTACCTTAGACTCTTAGACTTTTCCCTTATTAGTATTCTATTACGTTATAGGTTAAATTCCTCGGAATTTCCATTACTTAGCTCAGTACCGCTTAAGTGGATTTTGATCGCTTTCGCAAACTGTGAGTATATCTTTCCCCTTTTTCATGTTTTACTCTTTTGGGGCTATTCATGTACACTATGACTAAATGTTACTCTTTCACTAAATGCAATTCTCATGTGTGTTTGCGTTATGTTAATTTGTGTGTCTATGACTTGTCAAAATCATTAACCTTTGAGCGCCTGGCATTTCAATGAATAGTACTATGGTATATACCCTTGTGACTCTGTTGAGAGTCCTTGTCATTGCTATGTATTTCATTACTACTAGCGCATACTATATATATTTCCTTTCATTTCTAGGGTTGATTTTGAACGGATATTACTTATTACATAACTGCAAATGGTACCGCACATGAATTGCTAAACACTTTTCTTTACTTTATATATTCAAAACAGGGTATGCTCACCAATACATATTTGTATTGACCAAATTATTTTCATACATGTTTCAGGTTCTTATGAGATGACTTTTAAGCTTTTGGAATTTTACTTAGATTTTGATTTATTGTATTTCAGTTAGTTGCCATTTAGAATTGTTGTATTTCATTTCAATGTAATAAACTATTAAATCAATGTATCAATATTTACACTTTTAGTCCATGAGCTATTGAACAATCGTCACTACGTGACACCTCGATGTTTCCGCCATCGGTTGGGGTGTTACACACGTGTCCTTTATTCTAGAACTAATGTGAGATTTGGAAAAATAAGTAAAAAAGTAGATGTACGAAACACAAACTAATTTGGAGTAGAACACATGCAATATTCTCATCGTCTACAAAAGCAATTGGATCAAACCGTCTTGCTTAAGATAAAGCAAAAAAACAAAAACGATAATATTGAATGGAATCGCCTATGATTATGAGGTTTGCTACCTAAAAATGTGACAGTAAGATGGACATGCGGGCATGCTTCTAGCCTTCTACTGTTGTGTCAATAGGTATAAAATTATACAACTCAACCACCTGTTAAAATATAAATCGATTTACCTACTCCAGATTTGTTAACGACTTTTTTTTTCTAATTGTTTACCAGTAGCTGATATCTTCACCACTTATTTCTTAATATATATATATATATATATATATATATATATTTTAAAAATTAGAATCACAATTCACAAAATAAACAAGCTCATTTCCATCCATTGTTAATACTTAATACTATCTTGCTTTTCAAACAGAACTTCAATTATAAGATGTTCTTAAAATAAATGTATAAACTATATATTTTTCATGCAGTTAAACATACTATTATTATAGCAAAAAAATATTAAGAAAACACATGAGTTAAAACTAGCGTATGCATGCATATGTTCTTCATGTAACTATCATTTCTTTTTCTATTTCTTTTTTAATTTCGTTCTTTTATAATTAATTAGCACAAAATCTAAATGCAAAGAATAAAGCGTGTCCACACCACTGTACAGATGCGCATACATATGTGCATAAACTATCCAGATTTGTTCGGTACCAGACAGGAGAAATGCATTTGTATAATAAGGTATAACTTGCAGCCTCAATGATCTTCAATCCAAACAGCTTTCGACTCAAGCCCATTTTCCGCTCTTGAAATTCATCCCAATAGTACCTTATCAAGGAAGCCATGCTATTAAAATTAGAGACCAATGATCAGCCATTGAGGCGTGTACAGTATCCTTCAGTCCCGCTGGATATCAATATTTCCTCATGTAGCAACAGAACTTAAAATGAAATTCCTGCGAAGATCTTATGTTTTTCCATACGAGGCGTTCTGCAGGTGTGAAGCCTCCACATATGAGAAGAAGCTGTTAATTCTCAACTCCCAAGAAGCGAATTTCCTTAAAGGAGAAGAAACTGATTAACACGAACAGAGATGAATGGGCAGACAACAGTCTGCATAAGAACATCACGTGGGATCCTCGGTTGAAATGGCCAAGGTGTTATTAAGACACAGGTCCTAAAACCGCAGCGGGTAAGTACACAACTTACAATTACTCTGATATTAATGGTCCCCGTATGGTGCGTACTAGAGACAAGCACGTAAAATGTGTGTTATGGAGCTCTTTAGCGCGAAGCGAATTGAATCGTATGAGTATATACGAGTCACAGGTTTACCCTAATCTACTAAAATCGTGTCTAAGCCCACAGGAGCCTCGCTCGTGGCCTTAATAGTTACTATAACGGCTTCGTCACCATTAATTGTGGGATCAAGAGAACGGTAGTTTTCCACAACAGAGCAAGCTAAATATTTAGTTCCTGTTCATGAATACTGAAGTTCATCTTTGATTTTCAGCAGGTGTAAATTCGTTCTCAGAGAGTTATCCCAACCAATTACACAAATAATTTAAAGTTCAACATAAATATATTCTAGTAACAAGCAGAGCAGCAGTAAAAGCATAATATAGCCTCAGTTATACAACAAATTGGGTAAAATGTGATTACAGAAAGCTTATGAATATAGTATAATAACCAAGACATCCATCACAAATTTTATGCAACAAAACACATTCTACACATCTAGTCCTCTGAAAAACAACATAACCTCACACTACAACACTGCTTTCATTAAACTATCATCATATTTACAAAAACTATATCCAATGCACATTCATTTTATCATCAACCAAACAAACGTGGCAAACATGACAAAAAAACTGTATTAAATAGTCTTGTTTCCTTCCCCGATCATTCTACCTTTACCTGTGAGCATAATATCCCGAGTTGTTTCAACAAGACCACACCAAATGGTATAATAGTTATTGTAAGGGACATTGTTAGGGGCCAAAAGCATTCACATCAAGTTCGCATCCCCATCTACTCACAATCACATATTATACTAGTTCTTAATATTCTCAAAAAGGATCGAATTAGTGATTGATATTCAATATTAGTAGGGTTTTATAGATGAATACCACTCTATTTTTAAAATACATATTGCTATACAAAAATATGGTATTGTATTATTTTTATCTTATAATATATTATTACATATTTTTGTTTATAAACCTAATTTATATTTATATTTATATTTATATTTATATTTATATTTATATTTATATTTATATTTATATTTATATTTATATTTATATTTATATTTATATTTATATTTATATTTATATTTATATTTATTTATATTAATTTAGTAATTGTGACAACTTTTGATTTTGATCGTCCACCAAGACCGCTACCATATTTGACCACACTCTCCTCAAAAAATTTAATTTCCCTCTAATTTTCCACAAATCCCCTGTTACCTCTTTCAAAATTTCGTTTCCCCCCTAAATCCCTCTTTTCCATTATTTTTTCTCATTTCCCCCTTTTGGACCGCCTCAAGATGCGGAATAGAAAGGTTGTGATTTGGTATAAAGAAAAAATAGAAAGAACGCATCTGAAGTTCAAACATTGGAGGATCAATCATCAATGGCGACCGACTGGCGAAGAACGCATTGTTTCTATAGGTAAGTCTCTCTCGTTTTATTCTTCTTTTTGACTGATTGTCTTGTTAAAGTTCGATTTTTTTCTGGTATCTAATTGTGCGTTCATTGATTTGGGTATTTACACTTTTGTGATTACACGATTTTGGTTCACATATTCTAATTTGAAATGAGAAATGATATGATATAACAACAAAATAATAAGGTTTAAACTTTGAATTCTTTCCCAAATCGATATCAGCATGTGTTACGATAGGATTTATGTTTATATCAATTATTGTTTATAGGTAACTGGTCATTGATGGTCTCTATGTGTAGAGTCGCTATGTGTTTACTTCAATAAAATAGTCAGATAGATCAAGTAACATCTTGCTTGTTTAAATTTCTTTATGCTTGTATTTATTAACATCTATCCCAAATTAAAGATTTTGTTCTCAAATTTGTATGCAAAAGTTTGATAGTAGAACATGTAGAATAGCCCTAAACCACTTTATAAGTTGGCTTCTGTAGTTTTTTTCCTTATGAAACACCTTTCTATAGCACACATGTAAGAGTTTTATGTTTTGGTTTAAATATCATAGTCGTCACTAATTTTAATATTTACTATTTCAGTAATATATTGCAAAGGATTTTGATCTCTACAGCTGATGAGTATCTTACTACTGGTTTGTTCTCATATCTCTTTGCTAAGCATGCATATATGCTAGTTAATGTTTGCCACCTGCAGACGTTACACGCTTTGAGTAATATGTCAAAATCGATAAAAAAAAATTTATAGGCAGCAAGGGTTGATAAAACAAAGCCCACGCCTCAAGATCTGAAAAATAATTTTTGTAACAATTATTTTCACAATGCAATTACATGTTACTTATATGTCAAGGCTGATGCCTATGGTTTTGGAGTGGTAATGTTGCAGCTAAAGATGTCTACCCTGGTCACAACTCTTAAGAAAGGTTTGTATTCTTATGCCGATGTTATAAAAGTAAAAACATGATCTTAAAGGTTTACTTGATGTGTATAATTCGCAAAATATGTTTATCCTTGGGGAATTAAAGATGCAAGGCATATGATTTAAATACCTAACACACCAGGACAATATATGATTATATACTTGAAAGATAAAGATGATTATATATATTACAATATATGGGTCCGAATAAATGAAACTTGTTATTATCTATCTTAATTTCAATATGATTTTCGTTTTAGGACACAAAGGCAACATCAATGGATGAGAGTGATACTAATGTTTGGACACATGATTTCTATTATTTCTGGATGCCCAAGGAAGAACGAAAGGGAGCTGATAAAAACCTCTACACACATGTAGAACTGTACAACTTTTGCCGAAGGCTTATAGGAATGTAAACTTTACTTATAGTATTTTTTTTCTCTATTTTCTCATTTATTTAGATTTTAAGACATAATAATTCTACTTCATATATTAACATAAATTTTGCTTTAAGTTTATTGTTTTATGTTTATATAGTTTGCACATATTTTGGAATTAAGACATTATCGGAGACTACTTTTAGTCAATGAATAAAAAGCATATTGGGGACTATTTACGGATTGTGATCTTTAGACTCAAAGTAACATATTGGAGACTAACAAGAGATATTAAAGATGGGTTTTTATCCTTTAAAAATCATATTCAGGACTAAAATGACATGACATTTTCAGTCATTAAAAAATGTATTAAAGACTGAAATGAAGATATATTAAAGACTAATTCAGTCTTAGAACATCTTATTCACGAACCATTTCATCACATTATAGACTATTAAATATAGTATCAAAGACTATTTTCAGTCTCTAATAAACATGTCGGAAACGAATCATAGTATTAAAGACTAGTTTTTTAGTCACGAAGTTAACATATTAGGGACTGATTATTAGTATTTAAAACACATATTTGGGACTGAAAAGGTTCTTACTTGATAAAAAATTCAGTCTCTAAAAAAACATATTCGATACTAAATAATAACTTTTAAGATTATTTTTCAGTCCTTAAAAGATAATTAAGGAATAAAATGATATGTTGACATAGACTAAATTTTAGTCCCTAAAAGAACGTATTTAGGACTGAAAAAGTTCCTAGAAGATACACGTTTTCACTCTCTAAAACGGACATCCAAGACTACATAACATGACATCTAAGATTGTTTTTCAGTCCCTAAAAGAATATATAAAGACAGAATAGCATATTACCAGGGACTAATTCTTAGTCTCTATAACGTCTAATTAGAGACTGAATTGTCATAGAACCCAAGGCTAATTAAATGTATTTGTGACAAAATACACAACATTTTAGTACTGATTTTCATTCCCAAAAAGCCTTCGTTCAAGGACTGATCTTCAGTCACAAACGAAATGTATTTGGGACTGAAATGATGTGGTATAGGGAGATAGAATAAGGACTGATTTTATGAGTAAGAGAGACTGAATGTCAGCCCTTGTAGGTGACTGGCAAAATCAGTCCCCGATAGCCACTAGGGACTGATTTAGGAGCATCAAAGACTAATTTTTCAGTCCTTGATGACGATCTTTTTTGTAGTGTATACACACAGACACGCATACCTACAGATACCCGTATACATTCACATATATACATACATATGAATAATACATGTACATGTGCATGCACATATACATATACATATAAATACGCACACACATACACACTTAAGTTGCTAATAGTATTAGTAAAATATTTAAATACAATAATCAATGTTACTATTACATATATAAGTATGCATACAAACACAAATATACATAAATATACAATTTTCCGTCATAAATGCGTGACAAGTTCCTACACATTTGCTACGCATATTATACTATTGTCACAATTGTGTAGCAAGTTGTTACACACTTGCTACACATTTTTCAATATTTTAATAAAAAAATTTAATTTGTCACAAATGTGTAGTAAGTCAATACTCATTTGCTACGCATTTCCTACGAACATATATTATTGTTAAATTTTCAAAGTACAAACATCATTTTTTTTCTTTGTGCCTTTTGTATTATTTCACTATATAACAAATACTTTTATTCTACAAATGATTTCACAGTTTTGATGACCATATATTATTGTATGTTTGTATATACACATATACATATATACACAAACATGCATACCTACACATACCCGTATACATTCACATATATACATACATATGAATAATACATGTACATGTGCATATACATATACATATAGATACGCATTCAAATACACATACGCATACAAGTTGCTAATACTATTAGTAAAATATTTAAATACAATAATCAGTGTTACTATTACACATATAAGTATGCATACAAACACATATATACATAAATATATGATTTGCCGTCACAAATGCGTTGCAAGTTCATACACATTTGCTACGCATATCATATTATTGTCACAATTGTGTAGCAAGTTCTTACATACTTGCTACGCATTTTTCAATATTTTAATAAAAAAATTATTTTGTCACAAATGTGTAGTAAGTTAATACTCAATAGCCACGTATTTACTATGAACATATATTATTGTTAAATATTCAAGGTACAAACATCAATTTTTTTCTTTGTGCCTTTTGTATTATTTCAATATATAACAAATACTTTTATTCTACAAATGATTTCACAGTTTTGATGACCATATATTATTGTATGGGGGAATTCTAAACTGAAAACCCTTCTTAGTTAAGAAAACACATGAAACCCAAATTAATGGCTTACAATCATCCACATCTATGTTTTCAGTTTTGTCTTCAAGGGCACTTTGGTTACAACACTATTTCACATATATTTCTCTGACACATTGCTTCATTATAACCTACACTCATCTTTTTATAGTTTCATCTCTCTCCTTTGAAACCCATTTCCCACACCAAACCAAGAACCCACAAATTCATTTTCAAGGAAATGAATCAACAATGATCCAATTTGTTATATTTTCTTATTAAGCACAAAGTGTAATTTACCTTCTACACAAAACTAGTTGATCCAATTTGTGTGGCTCACATTTCAGAACATTCCTAGCACTCTTTTTCAAGTTTCAACCATAAACAAAAATGGAAGTTTTGATATTCAACAAGCTAGGCGATCCAACACTCCCACCACACTCTTCAGAACACGCCCCTTTAACTATCTCTACATCTCTTGAAAAGCAATAGAATTACAAAATTTGAAGACCTAGTAATTGTTTCTAGATCTGACAAACGTTTCCATCTCTCCATCTCTCTCTATATTTTCTTACTAAGCCTCTATTTCTAGATCTAACTTTGTTTGGTATATTTTTTGTTCGAAGGTGAACGACGGAAGCTATGGTTCCTTTGATTTGAAATTGGAAGCTATGGCTAGTAAATCGAAGGTGTCTTGTTTGCAATGGCGGTTCCTAGTGGCAAGGTGAACGGTGAGGTAGATGGTGGTGGTGAATGACGATGGTGACGAGTCAAGATCCGATGTGCGAATAAAAACAACCCGGATTTACAGATCTAAACATTTGGGTATGAGGTTGTTTAAGATCTTTGTTCTTTTTTGTTCTGTAATAAAAAGATATAAATACATCATATGATTTTTGCAATGAGTGTGTTGTGATTTTGGGTTTCTAGAGTTTCATCTTCTTTCTAAAAACATTTGTTCTTTTTTTTTTTATCTGTTTTTTTTCTTTTTAATTAAAAAAGTATCATTTGGTTGTATGTTTTGTGTTATGATTTGATGTGTTTGTTTATGTGATGTGTAGATACATTTGTTAAGTACTTTAGAAGTATGGAGACATTACGAATGGTGATAGTGCTTAGTCGGAAAACGGGGTGTCGAGGAATAGTGGGTTATTTTGTTTTTTTTGTCGTTTAAAGCTTTGTTTTTTCATTTAAAAACATATGTTTTTGTTGTTTAGGTTATAAGTTATCATATGTTCTTTGTGTTTTGGTTATAAATTATAATTTGTTTTGTTGTTTCAGATCTTTGATGACAAAAATAACATTTTTACTTGATATTTTGGTGAGAAGATTGGAAATTAAGTTTTTTATATGTTTTTTTTTTGTTGTAACATGTTTATATTTTTTATTCATCTTCCCGGCGCATGTAAATGTTTATTTTTTTTGTTACATGCATTTTTAGATGATATTTTTCACTTTTATAACACTTGTAAATTTGTTAAAACTAATAACATCTGTTTTTTAGTTTCTACACATTTGTAGATTCCAAAAAACGTACGTTTTTTTTATTTTGAGATATTATACTATGTGAACTTTGTAAAATTTAAAAGAAAAAAAAACATAGGTTTTTGTTTTAAAAATTGAATGACTGGTTTTATTCATAAGAAAAAAATATAGGTTTTTATTAGAAATGTGAATGGATGGTTGTAGAGAGAGGAGATAGAAAGAGGAGAGAGGAGAGAGAAGGGAGGAGAGAGAACATTAAAAAGTAAGAAAAGATGTGTTTTTGTTACCATGATACCCTTTCCTATTTCTTTATTAAATAAATGTACCTGTTATTTTTTACCTTTATTGAATAAAATAATGAGTTAATCACAACCATTGGATCAACATGATCAATGGTAATAAAAGTGGTTTTCTTGGTTTTCTTAAGTGGTGAGGGTTTTCAAATTATCCCTCCCCTTATTGTATGTTTGTATATACACATATACATACCCAAACATGCATATACATATACACACAGACATGCATACCTACACATACACATACCCGTATACATTCACATATATATATACATACATATGAATAATACATGTACATGTGCATATACGTATACGTATACATATACATATACATATACATAGACATACACATACACATACATGTTGCTAATACTATTAGTAAAATATTTAAATACAATAATCAATGTTACTATTACACATGTAAGTATGCATACAAACACATATATATACATAAATATACGATTTTCCGTCACAAATGCGTTGCAGGTTCCTACACATTTACTACGCATATCATACTATTGTCACAATTGTGTTGTAAGTTGTTGCACACTTGCTACGCAGTTTTCAATATTTTAATAAAAAGAATTATTTTGTCACAAATGTGTAGTAAGTTAATACTCATTAGCTACGCATTTCCTATGAACATATATTATTGTTAAATATTCAAAGTACAAACATCATTTTTTTCTGTGCCTTTTGTATTATTTCAATATACAACAAGTACTTTTATTCCACAGACGATTTCATAGTTTTGACGACTATATATTATTATATGTTTGTGTATACACATATACATACCCAAACATGCATATACATATAGACACAAACACACATACCTACACACACCCGTATACATTCTCAAATGTGCACCTATATACATACATTCACATATATACATAATACATGTACATGGGGGATGGTTCATTTCAGAAGAGGTTTTAATGCGAGAAGAAGATTAATAATTCATTTTGATCACTTTTAAAAAAATAAGAACATAAGAAAATTGTTGAAATGTGTTGTTGATTAATCTATCTTGAAAATAAAACAAATATATGAAGCAATTTCATTAATTTATATAACCTACACATGTACAAATTTTGTGTAAGAACATTACCTACGCATAATATAACACATGTGTAGGAAAAATGTTTAAACATTAAAAATCATTTGATTGAATTAATTTAATGAGTTTTTGTATATATAATATAAACAATGATATAAAAAAAGTTTTCACTTCAAAAATATAAGAACTATTAGTAATAAAAAAGTAAGATTTATGTTTCTTCTCGCACCAAAACACACTTATGAAAATAACCTAATACCATGTACATATACATATACATAGTAATACGTATTCACAAACACATACATATACAAGTTGCTAATAGTATTAGTAAAATATTTAAATACATTAATCAATGTTACTATTACTTATATAAGTATACAACAAACACATACTTACATACAATGTTCCGTCACAAATGCGTAGCAAGTTCCTACACATTTGCTATGCATATCATACTATTGTCACAGTTGTGTAGCAAGTTGTCACACACTTGCTATGCATTTCCGGCGCAATATGTAGAAGTAGTGAACAAATAAGTTTTTTTTGTTTGGGTCGCTTTTGTGTCACAAATTTGAAAAAATTATTTGGGTATTTTTTCGTAGAAAATGTGTAGCAACTGTGTCGGAGTTTGCGACACATTATTTTGCGTAGGAAATTTTGTGACAAACCTATGACGCAACTTTGTGTTTATTTGAGTTTTCTTATTTTCTGTTGATGTTATGCAGAAAATGTGTCACAAAATCTTATTTTTTTCCGTAGGAAATGTGTTATGAGTGTGTCGGAATTTGTGACGAAAAAAGTTGGTGTAGGAAGTTTAGTAGAAAATTTCATTTTTTTCTAGTGGTGAGAGTGAGCCGTCCATCCACAAGGGACACATCCATGAAGTTATATGTGGGGAGGGGTGAGGTGAGTTGCAGTGCTCGTCTAAATTCTTGAAAAATGACAGAAAATTAGTTTAAGTATAATTCAATCGGTAAAAACTGTTCGCATGAAGCAAAATAAAAGTCAAATAAGTTACTTGTTAGTACCTAATAAAAGAGGAAGTTCATCAAATCTAGTAATTTGTTAATTTGATTTTAGTAGCTCATGTCTATTTAATATGGCCAATACATAGGCTTCAATAAAGTGTGAACTCTTCTTGGTATCGAGCATAACTTGCAAGCTTATACATATAAAACTCCAACAAAAATAGCACCGGCTAAGATGGACAACTTCAACGTGAAGGAGGGAAGGGGGGCGTTTGTAAGACCCGTTCGATCCAGATGATCCCAAAAAACGTGAATGAGATCGATTGTTGTAGTTTAAAAGGATATATGAATTAACATATATAACTTCAAACAAATAAATTTCCAATCTATCATTTTTGTTTCTTGAACGGGCCATTTTATCATATATGTGTGTGTTTTGTAACACTCCTTGTTTATTTCTGAAAGCCTAGAGACAATGATTGGTGAGGCTTGATGTTTCTTGAAATTAGAGTTACTCTTTATGAATTCTTGTCTGATAATTATATATATTTTTGTAACATTATATCTTGGACAGAGAAGTCATTTTCTATACCAATACTATTTCTTGTCGTATATGCACCAACCCATACATATTTAACATTTTTATAGTGTATTCAGTATATCTAGAAATATAAACTAAACATGTAATCTGACAAAATTCTTTTGCATCATGGGTAGTGGCCAAAAACATTCTTGATTCTTCTATTGAAATTTGAATCTCTTTGCACCTTCCCTTGTTATAATAAACGGGGGAATCATTGTTTTTTTTCTATTAAATATAAAGTGAAAAACATATAAAAACATTTGAATTTATGCAAAAGGATTCAAGACAACTAAGTAACAACTTTTCTCTAGAAGAACATGTCATATTTGCCCTCCATAGCCAGCATTTCTGGTTAATATTTGCTTGATTTCTTCCGAACTTGTCATCATATGTTCTGGTGCCTAAAAATCCATCACTTAATATTATTACAAAAAATATAGACTGATTTTAGGGATCATGTTTTGAAAGTGATTTAGTGATTATGATATATGAAATCTATCATATTTTATTATTTAGATAGTCAATGTAAAAAAACGGACATACTACACAGTGTTTTCATGTGTTGTGACACAATTTTGCCTCCATGCAAAAATTTAAGAAAAAAAAGGTTTGTTAATACATAATATTGCAATATTATAATCTATCTGCTAGAGCAGATAAGGTTTTGCCCTCATTTCACCCTCCCATATCGTAGATATTCTACGAGTGAGATATTGCTGGATACGTTTTATTTGCAAAAACTTAATAAAAAGGAAAAAAATTATATAGGGATTTTTAAATGTTATTGGATAATTTATTTTTCAAACATAATCTCAAATACCCATAATAAGAATATGTACCTCAGAACAAGAAGCTTGAAGAGTAAAATCACCAAAAGAGCTGATGACACAATGTTGAATGTCCAGGCCTAACACTTCGAGTGCGTTCACTGTCGATAGCAGCAATCCGGGCTTCGTTGAACAACAAATCTGTACGTGGGTATCCATGTTTCTCCTCTCTACTTCAAACTAGAAACATTGTTTCAACAAATTAATATATGTGCTCGTTATGAAATATGTTTTATAAATACATGAGAAGAGCTTGAATATAATTAATAAGTGACACCTTTGGTAGATTTATTTGTTTTGCTTCATTGGTTATCAAGTTCAAGCTATTAGAATCTGATTCCATATCTTGTCCTTTCAAAGTACTGATCTTTTCCATTAGTTCTTTCATATACTCTATTGCATCTCCAAGTATTGATGTCCTGTCCATCTAGTTGTCATTTTTATAATAATAAATATTAGTAAAAATATATAACTCTTATGATTGTGAAAAAGAAAGCAGAAATGGTGAGTGTTGTCTAAGTTACCTTGCTTATTCTAGGAACAATTGATCTGAGCATAGAAAGACGGTCATTTAACCGCTTTCTTCGTCGTCTTTCTGCCATTAAATTCTTGGAGGGCTGCCCTTCAACCTTCTTAGATTTGCTCTTCTTTTCACCACTACTAAAAACATGATCTGGAATTTGATTATCATGAATTTTGTCATCTTCTAGTTCCAACATTCTTGGATATCCTTCTTGAAATGGAACCATTGGTTTTAGTTTATCATCATGTTCAAATATCTTTTGCTCAAATGAACTAGAATTCGAAACATTAACCGCGGAAAAGCCATTAATATTTGGATCAAAAGTGGGTTGTATAGAGGATGATATGAGTTCCAAGAATGTAGAAGAAGAAGCTAAACATAAATCATCTTCTTCATTAAAAGTGTTGTCACAA
This sequence comes from Ambrosia artemisiifolia, assembly GCA_032199755.1. NCBI lineage: Eukaryota > Viridiplantae > Streptophyta > Magnoliopsida > Asterales > Asteraceae > Ambrosia > Ambrosia artemisiifolia. The sequence goes on along the minus strand of CM063521.1, from coordinate 42,123,569 downwards.
AAACCATGAAGATAACCAGGATCTTCATCAGGAAATGTGGTCCAAGTGTGTGTGATTGGGGTCATGAAAAGGTCTTCAAGAAGACCTTGTTGTTGCTTACTAGGATGTTGCATATGCATCTTGCAAATAGGGGAGGATAGAAAGAGGGGTTGTGCTTTTGGCATATGTAATAAAAGGGAATTTTAGGTATGCAATTATAAGGTGCATGATGAGGTTTGGTTTCTTGGAAATGTTGTAAAGGAATATAAAATATCTAGTGTTATGGGGACTAGGTAACTAGTTTGACCCACAGATGTGTCTGCAGACTGCAATCATGCACGAAAACATTGGGCCTCGGCTCCTTGGACCATGTCAGGCTGGTTGTGCCCCATGACTCATCACTCTATGCTGGCATGTATGGTTTTATATATCATGTGTATTATTTTGGGTAAATATGGTAAAAACAATTAACATACTATCCTATTTGCAAAGTGATTGTAATACGGAGATATTAAGGTGTGTTGATAAAGGTGTTTAGTGGTCAACATAGGTGTAGATTTAGGTTTAGAAGTAGGATTAGATGGTAAGCTAGTTCGCCGTTAAATTATACGTTTTTCTAATTTTTTTTTAAGTTTTTGAACTATATTAAAGTCTCCCAACATGTTTGAAAAACACAAACCAAACTATATTAGTCTTTAAACTTGTATAAAATGCACTTACTAGTCAAAAATATTTAAAATAGTATCTTAATTGTTATCCACTTTGCTCTTCGGATATACATTATAGATATACTAGGGAGCTAAGGGGAAATGTTGTCGGATTTTTCTTAAATAAACATTCGTGTAATATGCGTTCATATATGAGATAAATTATTTAAAAAGTGGGTGCAGTAGCCTACCCTTCAGTTGTTAATAATCATCTGCCTTACACACTTCAGTTACGTTATCATGCATGTCGATAAAATCTAGATTGATTGTGATCGTTGGTATATATTTGTGTATGTAAATGTGTAGTGGGGTTGTTAGTATGTATGTGTAGAAAAATAAATAAATCTACATAGGTAACTAAATAAAATAATCATCATTTAAAATTAGCTTGACGAGCTTAGAAATACCCATTCGAAAGTGGATGCCTTAAACACTAAATTTTGTTTCAGTTACATTATCATGTCTTACGATAAAAGCTGGATTGATTATGATTATTTAGCACCTGAGCACCGAAAAGGACTCGGATTTTTTTATTGAGATGTGCAAAGAACATGTCAACGAGGAAGGCAATATTAGATGTCCGTATAGAAAGTGTCATAATGTTTGGTTTATAAAATACAATGAAATGAAAAGTCATCTGCGACGTATTGGTATCAATTGGAATTACATGACGTGGACTTATCACGGTGAAGGTCCAACTGCTCGTCACGTTGTAGATGTAGATGCAGATGACGTTGCGCCAAGAAACGATATGGATGATGTGACACCCGCCAATTTACCAAGTCAAATTCGTACACTTACTAGACGAGTCTTTATTTTTGTTTTATTTTTTTATGTGCATATAATTATTTTAGTATGACTTATGCATGAAAAAGCAACATGATAATCAAGAATGACAATTCCCAAGTGCTTATGTAACTAATCACATCAATAGATTATGATTTTGGAAGTTGCTTTAATCACACTTAGATTCATGATGTCCCATTTACTACAATTTGCCACCCTTGAACCTTCCTAGAAATTGACTAATATCCCCAAGAGATATGATCATGACCTTACACATAAAAGGCCAAACACCTTTGTGTCACCAAGATTTTCCTTCCCAAATTAACACAAAATCTTATCCCTCTTGGCCCATACAACTGTCGCCCCTCTAGTCACCTAAGATCCCCACATATCTAATGATCATGATTATGTTCCTCCTAATCCAACACCCATCATATCAAATCTTATAAGATCACCTTCCATTTTTGGCAAGATCTCTTAATCACCTTAATCTATATAAGATTGCTAACTCAAAATAGCTAATCTTTGTCCCTTCTTGGAACACTCCTAGCCGTCACCCCCATGCACCCTACAACATTTTTTTTATTCAAGTCAAACCCTATAAAACACATGTTGGAATGAAGTCCAAGAATAATCTCATGTGTTGTCACATTTGTTAGATTCTTACCCAACATAATCATTTGATTAGTCAACCACCAAGATTGATTTAGATGTAAGATTTGTAGGTTAGATTCATAACAAAGTAAGATTTTACCCAAACATGAAATGATTCTATGAAGCTCCAAGTTCCATACTAGTTGACTTACCCCATTTGGAAACCTCCCACCTTCCTCCCTCCTTCCCCTCTCTTTCGTCTCTCTCTCTCTCTCTCTTCCTTTCTATCTCTCTCTCTCTCTCTCTCTTTCCATATAAATAGGAGGCCTTGGATGATCATTTTCACTCACACCACTCACTACTTCACTCTCAAACACCACTTACTCTCCACACTCCTCCAGTTCCAAGCTTGTCTAGTTCAAGACCTAAGTAAGGTATGAATATTTATCTATCTCTTTGTTTCTATAGTCACTATCTATCTTCATACACTATTGTTCAACCATACTCATGATGTAGATACCATGTTTAGGCATACACTATCTTAAATCACAACTTATAAAACTTGTTTCATGAAAACATATTGAAACTTAGTTTGATATGTGTGTATGCGTGTGATGTGTGTGTATATATATATATGTGTATGTTTTGTCACAAACACTTGTATAGTGAAATGTTTAACCCATAAGTATACATATGTATGAATATGGATCATGTATGTGTGTGCTCATGGGTATATGCGCATATATATATGTATGTAATAAGTGTGTGTATGACAAATCTATAAACATAAGTATTAATGTGTGTGGACTACCAAGATGCATATGTATATGGGTATGTATGTACAAGTGTAAGTCTCATGGACATAAGTACCTATGGTTATATATTGGAATACACATATGTAGATATATGTATATATACGCGTGTGTATGTGTGAGTACACATATATATGTGATGCTTGTGTGTACATGTAACAAAGGTTAAGTGTAGTTTGTAAATATTATAACCCATTTTGAATAAAACATACGTTTTATAATTAATAACATGTGTTAGGAACCAAGGTATAGAAAATCGGTTTTTCCTATTAAAACTACTATTTTCGAGTAACATAAACATCACCAAGGAAACTAAACAAATGTATCACAAAAGATTGGGTGAACCACGAGTACCATGGACTACTTCTTGTATAAATCTAAGGTATATCCATGTATGTATATAGGACGTATAAGTTCGGATACCTAGTTGTCGGACATACACTCTTGCTAGACTACACACGGACTTAATTAAGGTGAGTTTCGTCGTCCCTTTTTCTGTTTTACAACTTCGGGGGAGAAACATGCTTGAGACCTACATTTTTACATGACAACAGTATGTGTTACATGAGTTAGACAACATTAACACAACAAAGTCCCCGGACAACCATAACCATTAACTTAGCAATAAGCCGTGGATCATATGAATAGTACTATTTGGGTTGACATCCCCTTTCATGGTTAGTCGTGCTAACCTTGACTGTTGTCAAATGATTGCATATCATCCATGTTTTTCAATGTTTTGTGATAAGGAATTGGTTGGGGCGTACAAGGAAGTCGGGGTTTGGTTATGGGGCTCATGGTAACTATATTCTGCATGGACACAGACAACAAACTTTCTTGAAAACAAATTGTTTTATTGAGTCATCAAAACCTACGAACTCACCAACTTTTAGTTGACGATTTTAAGCATGTTTTTTAGGAATCAAGTAAGGACATTAAAAAGGCACGCTTAGGAATGCATGAAGAAGTCTCTTGTTTTGCTATTTTGATGTAGTCGTTGAACTTATTTACTAAGGCCTGTAACTTTGTTTGACAGCAAGACCCTATGTGTTTTGGGAAATAAATGACATTTAGTATTTCTCATATAAACAATGTTTGTGATCACCATACTCATCTCACCTCGCGTTTCCGCCTTAGGCGGGGTGTGACCGATGACGTTATCGAAGACCTTAGAACGAAACGTATGGAAGAGGATACAGACCTTAACGAACAGAACTCGGGTACAAAGAGTATTGGTGTTCATGATGATTATAAAGCCTTGATAGAGGAAGTCAAATCAGAATTATATCATGGTTGTACTACGATTTCTTCCCTTGACTTTTTAGCAAAGCTTATGAATATAAAGGTGAGGAACAAATGGACCAATAATTCATTTGATCAGCTCCTTGAGTTGTTGCAAATTTCACATCCAGTAGGCCACAAGATTCCCGATTCGCATTATCTAGCTAAAAAGAAATTAGAGAAGCTTTTTTAGGGTATGAGATGATAGAAGTGTGCAAATATGACTGTGCTCTCTTCTAGAAAGAAAACGAGTCGTTGCAGAATTATCCTGTTTGTAATGAGAGTCGGTGGGTCGATAAAGACACATAGGGTAAGAAGGTAGCGTGGAAGGTCTTACGATACTTTCCTTTGACCCATAGACTACGATGTTTATATGGTTCAAGGCACACAACTAAAGATATGATATGGCACAGTACCGGGTGATCAGAAGAAAGTACTATGCGCAGTTGGTGGATCTTCATGGAAAGAGTTTGATGTAAAGTACCCAGACTTTTCGAAGTAACCCCGAAATGTTCTCTTAGGGCTTGCGGCTGACGGTTTTAATCCATTCGGCAACATGAGTACGACTCATAGCGCGTGGCCGGTTATACTCACCACATACAATCTACCTCCATGGCTATGCATGAAAAAGTCCTTGTTCATGTTGACCTTGTTGATTCCTGGACCTAAGCTCCTGGGACGGACATGGACGTTTTCCTTAGACCATTAGTGGATGAGCTTAAGCATCTGTGGCAATCGGGTGTAAGTGCTAAAGACGCAATGACAAACACATTCTTCACGTTGAAGGCGGCGTTATTATGGAATATAAACGACTTTCCAGCTCGTAGTAGTCTATCAAGTTGGAGTGGACAGGGCTATAAAGCATGCCCTACTTGTAATGAAGACACTTCCTTAATACGTGTAATGAATAAAGTTGTGTATGTCGGTCATCGTCGTTTCTTAAATGCCAACCATCACTGGAGAACAAATAAAGAGTATTCACAAGCATGTACACTGGTAAAAGGTTGACTCGGTTCGTTCCTAAAGCTCGTCTAGTCCCCGGCAACGGCGCCAAAAACTTGACGTATGCGATACTCACATGTAATTTTGCATTGATTTTAACACACGTTTGGTTTTAATATTTATAAAAATAGTTTAGACCTTAACATTAAAACACACACAAAAAGGCAAGTGTACCCTGTCATATATGTAGTAAGCTGAGATAAGAACCAGATATCGATCCATGGACGCAAGCGGATGCAATGGTACTAAAACTCTATCCCCGATTTACCAGTAGGAAAAGATAGTTGAAGTTTGTTTAAACTAAATTAATTCTAAAAAACATATAAATAACATAAGTAAGACTCCAAATAGAAAATATAACTATAAATAAATACACAATAATATCAATCCTAGCATGTCATCTACATATCATATGATACAATAGCGTTTGATCAACATTCCCATTTTCAGACAATTAGTATCCCTTTCGGGAATCCTAACATGACAACTATACGGAAAGCTAACATGATAAACACACGTTAACCACCTCAAATTGTTCATTAGCGAGCAGCTGATATGATCTCATGAGAATCTTCTAAAGATAAGTTAGTCATCCGTTAAGAGTTTTCTAACCTCACTAATCAAGGAAAGCAATACCGAATACACAATACAACCACCGAGACTAGCATAAAGTAGAGCATTTCACAACCTATTCCATTTTACCAACTTTGAACACAAATCTACTAAGATCGCCATTTTAACCAAAATAACTAACAAAGATCATTAACCGTGTCAAAGATCAGTAACAACACCATTAAGCTTTCTAAACTATTTTACGTGCCAGTAAGCATTTCTAATCATTATCTGACTGACTTTAACCAAATCAATACCCGGTTACAGTTTCATGGTGTAAAATTATTAACAAGTTAACTAGTCTACTACCGGATGATTAAACGAACGTTTTTTCAACATGTATCCGCCTAACACACACGATAATCATCAAAGTCAATCAAACACAATCACAAATCCAACAACAATGAAACAAGGTTGCACTATGATCATCAAGATTTAAACATGAAAAACACCAAATCCATACAAAACGTGATTAACATACAAACGATTGCTTTTACTACTAACTACTAGTGTTTTTACCCGTAGGCATACTATCTATAACATAAACATCACAACAATCATACAAAATCAGATTTGATATAGAAATAGATTAAAAGATCAAACCATAAAAATGCTAATGTGATGGATTGGATGATGATAGATGAATCAGACGGCTTCCCGAGCTTGTTAATCGGCTTTGCAGCAGTTCTTTGACCCCAGAAATCGCCTAAATTAGTCCAGAGAAAACCCAATACTTGACCAGTAGCTTCTGCCCTGTTTCTATACAAATTTTGCAGACACGCACGGTCGTGCACATAAAGTGCACGGCCGTGCACTTTTTCTTTCCTGATGGTGACGTGTAAGTGGGCAAGTGGCTACGTGGTTCCTGGAAATATCTTGGGTCTTGCACGGTCGTGCACTTGGGGTGCACGGTCGTGCGGGTCAGCTGGTGTCCGGGTACAAGGGGTGCACTGCCTGGTGCACTGGCAGTGCAGTTCGTTGTTACCGAGTCAAGTAACCCTGCACGGCCGTGCACAAACCTTGCACGGCCGTGCACATCTTACAGATTCGCCTCATTGTGCAGAATCTGTCCGTTTAGTCCAGATTTCGCCCGGTTTCTTCGACTTTGTCTTTGGGACGTCGTTTAAGACCTGCAATAAATATACAAAGCGGTTAAGTACCGAATTCATGCAATTATGGTCGAAAACGCGTAATTTGGGAGTTTAATCGGGGATATATATATATGTGTGTATGTGTGTGTGTATTTTAACGTATATCAGCTATGGATTTAGCCTAGAAACGCATGAATAGATCTATTGGGTTGACACCCCCACTCTTGGTTAGTCGCTCTAATCGGATTCATACGATATGAGAGTGCTTGCATTTCTTTTATGATGATACATTACCTTAGTTGTGCGATGTGCGAGGCACCACTCGTCGAGGTTTGGTTATGGACTCATGATGGTTTATCATCATTACTCTTGGCAATGCAATGATGGGTCATTCAAGGATTTCATTTAAACTTTACATTTTGTTTACAAAACCCGTGAACTCACCAACATTTTGTTGGCAAAGTTTTTATGCATGTTTTTCAGGTAACTAAGCTATGGATGGAACTTGGGATATGATTGGGCATTCATTCACGACTATCACCTATCGTGTCATCACAACTTTTGACCCCGTGAAGGATTTTAAAATGTATCTTGTGAAGTTTGTTGTTGTCGAACACGTTTGGTACTTTTATAAATAAAAAAATAAATATGAATGTTTGCTCAAATCTTGTACTTGAAAACCTTTCGTGGTTGCATCCCGTGTTTCTGCCTAGGCGGGGTGTGACATGTAATGCAAGGAACAATTATCAAACCTGTGTAGTACATGTCATACAATGCATGTCCACGGTTAACATAAGTTACACCAAGCATATTACACATGTGGATTACAGTTACATCTATAACATATGTTCAATACATGACAAAAAAACATAATCTCAATAAACACTATCACAAATTATCACAGGTGTAAAATATTACTATTTATAACACATGTGTGGAACATGACATACAAATAGTGTTCATAATTAACACTGGCTATAACAACAGCATTACACATATGACTACATTTACATCTATAACATATGGCAGCACATGACAAACAAAACAACATATCATTTTAACATTAACCTATCACAAGTTAAATTATCACACACATGTAATACATTACACATTACACATTTATAACACATGTTTACTGCATTGCATACAAAGCCTATTCACGTTTAACATCAACTAAAACAATCTTACTACAAATGTAAAATACAATTACATATATCATATATGTGCAACATATGACAAACAAATCTGTCTAACTTAACACTAACTATCACAAGTGATATTATCACGCATGTGTAATACATGACATAATTATCACACATGTGCAATACATTGCATACAAAGCCTGCTCAATGTTATTAGCTGAAACAAGCATATTACACATGTGAACTACAGTTACATCTATCACAAATGCGCAACAAATAACAAATAAAACATAACCTTGTATAAATACTAAAATCACCAATCGTATTGACACAAATGTGTAATGCATTTTCACGATTATCACACGTGTGCAATACATGGGATACAAGGCCTACTCACGAAGAACATTAGCTAGAACAGGCATAGTACACTTGTGGAATATAGTTCAATCTATTGCACAAAATGATAATCTCATTTAACACCAACATTAACCATATCTCACATGCATTTAGCGAATAAAACATGTAATGTTACTCGACATTTTGTTATTTATACACAACACTCAATAATCGATGCAATACGTACACCAAATAGCTGACGATTGTACGAGATTATAACTATTTACGACTACAGATTCATACCCGATGTTGATCCTTGATGAGTTTACCCATATTTGTGGTGGATTGTAGAAGGAATTCGGGTTATGTATTTTTATAAATTCCAAATTTATCCTCCCTTGTTTAAAATCCCATCTTTTTTAAGTTAGCAATCTCCTTTGATCACAACCATTGATCTTGTAATATCAATGGTTATGATTTAGTTCTCGAATTCTCTCAATAAAATGTGTTTTTTATTGAACCATCCCCTATATATAAGAAAAGGGGTGGGACACATAGCACTTGATGAGGCCATCCTACCTTTTGATTTCTCACTAAAAGTTTTTTTCTCTCTCATGTGCATGGCCAATGCACTTCCCCCACAATTTTTAAACATTAATAACTTTTATATACGTCATTTAAAAAAAAGACGCTAAATTAACGAGCGTTTTATTAGCTTTCCATCAAGTACCATAGTGCTATACAAAAAAAATGACTGTTTTAGTTCGGTTTTGTTCATGCAGAAAAAAAAAGCCACAATGTGTGATAATTCATTAATCATGTCTAGGCAAGTCATTAATTATATTAAGATAATATATATGTTTTTGAACCTACTAACCCGCTAACAACATATATATTCACAGATGTAGTCAGTTTCAGTGGCGAAGGATACTTGGGGCCAGGGGTGGCCATCCCCCCCCCCCCCCCCGTTTTTTGGCACAGTAGCGGATTTACAATTTTCATAGGTAAATTAGTCCGGCCCCCCTATTTTCCACTACCGATCGAAAAAAATTGAGTCCGGCCTCCACCGATTCCAAAACCAAGCTTCGCCACTGGTCAGTTTGGTAAGAATCTAATTTCTTTTATTTTACAGCTACAAAGTTGATGACAGATCATTGATAATTAAGTACGTAATGTGCATGGCTATTGGATTATGTAATGTAAAAAAAAAGCTTTGAAAGCATACAAATATTGATACACATACAAGTTTCATCAACAGGTATATATATATCTAAGATATACCTTTCATATATAGTCTTAACTAGAAAATAAAAAAAGGGCACACGTAAAATTAGATTTTTCTCTCCCAAATTTTCTTCTCCTGAAAAAATGACATATTCCTTTTAGAGTACAAACATTTTGTCATTTCATATTAGATTTTTCTCTCCCAAGAACCTCCCGAGGAATAAATTAGTTGAATCAAAATAAAAGTTATAATCATCAAATCACAAGATAAATATATAGTTTGCCATAGTAGTAGTAATAATACTACACCAAGCATGAGACTATAAGTTATATGAGACAGTACTAAATATAACAATTATATTAAATTGGATATTCAAAAAAGTTTGTCTTCTTACATTTCCAAGCGGCTAGTTGTTTTGACACTTGAAACTTGAAATGACGCAAGCATTTGGTGTATCTCTCACTTGAATGTTGCCAACGCTTTAAGCTGGGGCAATTCCATGTCGATATGCTTGTCTAGGCTTTTCATTCGCAACTACAAATGTCTGCGACCTGCTACAAAAAATGCAGCAAGTATTGAACCTACTAAAAATAATCAATAAAAATTAATAACCTGTAATCACAATATAAAAGATCACATCACTAACTTTTGGTTATTACATGCTGGTAGTGATAAGCCGAGATTAAATTCAGAACTGGGTTCATTTGTTGCTAGAGTTATCAGGCTACTGTTTTAATATGTTCACTATAGCTAATTTACTTCTAAAATAGACGTGACATTGTTCAACATCAACAGATGTGTGTCAAATGGGTTAAAGAGGCAGCTATGATTTGTTGAAAAATTCAGGTGAAAAAATTTTATTTTGCATACCAAATACGAAAAACCATCATTCTACTCTATATTGATAATTATAACATGATGTAATTTAACTCCAACTAAAGTAAGAAACTAAACCTTACTCCTTAACTACCTCATCCAATTCAGTCAATTGACAATGCTTGTAATAGAAATGGAAGTTGCCATAATTTTTAGTTCCATTCCATGACTCCATCTGCCAAAATATATAAGAAGGCAACATTCCATCATTGAGGCATATGAATGCATGAAACTCTAGCTTTAACTTGAATACAATCCATAGAACACATTTTAAATTTATTTTTACCTTTACAAATAAAACAGACATAAAACATAAAAACCATATGTAATTAAGAAGAAAACTGTTGGCTTGAAACTGCAATGATATCTTTGACCTCATATTGTAATAACATGTTGACCATTGGCCTTAGTTAACAGCCAAAATTAATTTCTTTGGTATACATTATTCAATCTTGGTGAAGCTATGTGGTATGTGGTAGATAGGACTAAATATAATTTTTCTAGAGCTGAGTAGCTTCATTGTTGCATCTTTTTAGCTTAATTAACTCTTTCTTCTAGAAAAAACACTATAACACTATTAAAGTCACATAACAACAATTACATAATGTTTATCAAGAGTGAAGGAAAACAATTGTTACCTACAACTACATAAGACACATAATTTTGTATTTAATATCATGTCCAACCACATTGGCTTTCTCATTCACCAAAACACACCAGCAAAATCAAAGATGTCATATAACTCCCGTTTATATATCAGACAATCAAATCGAAGAGATTAAATCAAAAGAGTGAACTAAAACTTTTAGATTTTATCATAAACCTACTTATGACATACACGAATAGTTATGTGAGTTGAAACAACATTCATACAAATATAAACAACACCAGAGTTGAGTTGAGTTAACCAAAGCCAAGAGCTTATCATATCTCACGTGCAACCTAAAGTATGAAATATCAAACTCTTCTTGAGCCTATGGTAAATGATTAAATAAAATATATGCAACCAAACAACACATTTCAAATGAGCGCTTTCATACAATAGTAATGTACATGTGACCAGATGTAAACTAATTAAGTGCCAATCTAATCTAACAACAATAAATGCTCACATATGTGTACTATTTAATGGTTTGCACTCGTTTGCTAGATGTAGTTGCCTAATCAGATTTTGACCATTTTCAATTTAATAGATTATAACCTCTCAAGTAATAATTAGGTATTGGATCTTGTAATAGTAAGTAATTTGGTAAGAACAATAAAAACAAATAATAGAGTACCTATCAGGAGCACTTGTAGAATTTGGACACACAAATTGGGAACTGTAGCTCTTGAAAGTAGAAATTTGTTGGTACGTCGCAACCATCCTTCCAACATCCTACATTCAAAGTAATTAAAGTACACATCAAATAACCATGAAATAAGGTTCACGCCATGTTTATGCTTATACGACTTGCTGCCACATCACTAAATTTTTCACTGAATGATTTATGTTAAGCTATTTATCATTGACCTTGTTGCTTGTCACACCCTCAAATTCCACGTGTGTGGTTTTACCGCGAGGCGCGTGACACACCAGGATCCAAGTCAACGGTCACAATAAACGGCAACTATATGATATAAAAACAACGTAATCCATTCATTTGAAAACTTCAAAACGTAAACACGGCAGCGGAAGCATAAAATGTTATTACATCCCAAAAGATAAAAGTTTAAAAGTCTAATAATGTTCAAAACCATGCAACTGAATCCTAGATGCCATGAGACCTCGTGCGCCTATCAACTGTTGCTACCTTAGCGACCTGAGAAAAACATGCTAAAAATGTCAACATATAAGCTGGTGAGTTCACGGGTTTTTAAGTAAAACGTTCTGAAAGTTTTGAAATACCGATCATGATAATACCAAGTTGTAAAGATGCTAGCTAGATGTGTGAACTTACTCATACGATACCACATATACACTACCCGATGAACTTAATGGAACTACCGATCCACGGCAAACCGAACTACCGATACACGGTGAACTGAACTGCCGACCACGATGAACTGAACTGTCAACCATGACTAACGGACTTCTGATCCACGGCGAACTGAACTGGGCTTATGCCAATCGTACAGTAAACACAAGATACACTAGCATAACATGATTTATAAGAACTACAATACTCAGCATGTTTTCTCTCCTAAAAACATAACAACGGTGAAAGAGGGGCCATAGAACTCACCTTAGGTTGCGTCTTCAGTTAACAAGTAAACCGATACGTATGTGATAGGAGTGTAATCGCCTGTTGTAACACGTGATTAGGGTCTAATCGCCCCTAGTAACATGCGAGTAGGCTAATCACCAGTGCCTAATCACCTGGTTCCTTCTGTAATCGCCTATAGCATCAGGTTTTGGGGTTTTGGCGCGTTAAACACTATTTTAACACATATAAGCATGTATTCACATACCGACATGTTATATAATGATTATAAACACATAATGCATGATAACTAACACTTTCACATTTGTTCACCAATTCCCGGGACTCGAGACTTGCGTGTGTGCGTTAAAACCCGACGATTCTACAAATCACCAATCCTTGTACACATGGTTACGGACGGACTCCCAATGACCCCGAGGGTCACTGTAACGACTCCCGATGATTTCCAGAACCATCCCAATGACTCAACTGACCTAGTTATGTAACGTATGCACGACTCGCTAAGGTAGACTTATTGATTTGTTAAAAATTGCTAACCGGAGTTTGCCGGGTGTCACATCATCCCCCTGTTGAAAGAATTTTTGTCCCGAAAATTTCCCGAAGTCAAAGAGAATGATGCGATAAAAAGAAAAATTTTCCCGGTCGTCACATTGCTCAACAAAATTTTTTTTTGATCAAATAACTGCACATGGAAACATTTCCAAAAGAAACATGTCCAAACCTTAGGTGCGTACCAGAATCAAGTTGCCAAATATCCAGTGTTTCGGAAGAGATCGTATCAAGTATAGCATAAGAACCATAACCACCAAGAAGGAAATCAGAGGGGTTGTATCTGTTACCACTGCCACCGAAATATCAAAAAGAGGAGCATTATAAAACGAAATACAAAGTTTTAGTCACAAAATTGAGGATTTCAGAAATATTTGACCATAGACTGTCATTAGAACCTACTGATGATGATTCTTGAAGATGAATACAATAATCCCCATATTACTCTGAGTGACCTGTAAAGCTGACAATTAGTAACTAATCGTAGCGTATCATATCAGAGTATATATAGAGCAAATTGGAAATTTTTTGCATATATTTTAAAACTTGAACATAAATGAAATTGTCATGCCATAAACTTCATACAAAAAAATCCACCTCATCAGATTGGAACACATTTATTCAGTAAAAACCCTAAACTACAACACACAAAGAATCAAAACCATGATGAAATCGATACCCTCAAACCTGGGAAAAACGTGAAATTCATAAGTTTAGAAGAACCGGAAATGTGATGATTAAGGTAATCAGACAATGAACCTTACCATGCTTACCTGATTAACATACCGTTGAGGCGTGGATTGTTATGGTATCTTTTCAGAAGAGTAGTGGGAGATGAAACCACCGCCAAAACACCCAAATCAGCTGCGGGGTGCGGCGACGCGCTGCTGTGTATGGTGGCCAGAAACCCACCGGCTCATCCCTCTCTCTCTCTCAGTTGCAGTTTTCAGTATGTGTGTGTGAGGTTTGTGCAGGGTAAGTTGGGGGTGGGTAAATGGTATTGGGGTTTTATACCCAAAGTATGTTGATGGTTTTCTAAAACCACTTAATGGGTTTTGAAGGACCAAGAGACACGCATGGGTTATAAAGAACTAAGAGACACGTATGGATAGATGTGCACATGGATGGGCTTTAGGTAATTACAGTATTGCCACTAACTGTTCATCATGTTTTAAATTAACTAGTGGCTTTCTCAAGCGCGCGTTGCACGCCTTTTAATTCGGTCGTCTCTACCCATTATTTCCAACAACTTTATTCAATCAATAATAACCAGCCCGTATATCACCTAACGCGCGTTGCCTCCACGAACGAGCCACCTAGGAGCCCCACTCATATTCCAAAAGTGCTACTTCAATTCAAGCACCTCACGCGCGATGCGAGGGTGTCGTTTTAACATTGAATCTTGGTTACAAAAATGATGCATTAAACAGTTATACTACATCTACCAATACACTTTGTATTGGATAATTAAGACAAAATATGTTTGTAGCACTTACACTACCTCAATACAAGATTATCTGTATGAAGAACCAAACTTGATGACCTGCATTTGGTGGGTAGATTTTGGAAGCTTGGTGCGGAAAGCTAAAGTTGTTGGGTTTTATTTAGGCGGTGGATTTGGAAACCTTCCTTTCTTTCTTTGACAATCAAGTTTCATGACCTGTATATCAAGGTTAATAATACTAATTCAACATTTAATTCTAGTAATACCTGCTAAAATTCCTGACATTTTCTTAATGAATTAACAATTTAATAATAACGTGTAAGATAATATTTTTTTTTGTAATCAGAAAAGGGCCTTCACATATGTAATGTTTATGGATAATCCATTGTTGTAGAAGGCAGCACATTGACTTTAAAGGTCAACCTGGTTGTCTTTAAACATCAAATTTTTTTAGTAGCATGTTACTATAGAGATGGAGGAGACTCACCATGGGTTATAATTAGTGATCTTCTGGCTGTGGATGTTGTCTCAAATCTTGTGGCTGTTGGTCTTACATATGGTGCGATTGGCGATATGGTGTATTTGGTAGTTGTGATATAGTGTATGTACAATATCAATTCCTAAGATTCGGTAAAAATAGATCCAGTTGTAACAAAATCCTACCACTAAAATTGAATAAACTCATTCATGAACCTAATATCCTATGTGTACCCAAACTCTTACTATCTCATTACACATATTAACCCTTAAAACAGAATAAGAATTCAAATAGCAAGGAACTCTAGCAATAAATGATGGTGCATTCCATGAATTCAGGTTATATTTATTAGAAAATTATAATCTGCAGCTTACATAACATAAAGTTTAATAAAGTAAGTTTAAAGGATTGCCACAAAGCCACCAAAGAGGCAACATCCAGCCGAGATTAAAACAAACCAGACTCTAAAGGAAGTCAGGATGAACAAAAGGATGATATATCCATACCTAGTATGAATCGACATTTCAGCAAACAATGACACACACAGCTCACATGGAGTCAAGGTTAAAAGATTCGTAAATCAAGAACAATTACAAATAAGAAAACATCAAGAAACAACCTACGCATAGCAGACTTTAAATCTGATACAACAAACCAACTATCAAAATCAACAACATTTAAACCACACTAACTTGAACACATATAACATACAACCAAAGCATGTACATAACATACGGTACAAGTAAAAAACATGAAATTCATGCATAATGAGCGAACCTGAACACACAGAGGACATCATCGGATCAACCATTAGCCGAAACAGGGGAAAATATCAACATCTAAAGACATTTAAACAGCCACAGGCGCAAAATCAAGCACTGCAAAACCGACATAATCAACACAAAAAGATGGAATCATCAACAGAACAAATACTGGCGAAATTATATAAACAATGGTTACCAAAAATCAAGGTAAAAAAACGACGATTAAAAAAGCATGTTTGAAGGCAGATGTGTCGCATGAAAAAAGGAAACATAACCTTGGAAGGAAATAAATGGCAGACTATGAGATCGTGAAGAGAGCAACTCGTTCTTTGCAATTTTGCTGTGTATATGTAAAGTCAATTTTTTTCCCACGTGATATTTTTTTGATGACGAACACCCTCTTCTAAAAGTGACCAAATAACCATGGAAAAAAAACAAAACATTGGGACATAAAAAAATTACAAAATAACCCAAAAGAGGAGAAGGTAACCACTCGATGAACAGTAGACCACACCACTGGAACCAACACCATGCTTGTTAACCACCCGTCGGAACCACCTGGAACGCCACCAACCACCGTGTCAAACAAAAGCAGCCTCGACTCATGGATGAGATGAGGTCTGCATGTAGACAACAGCACGTCGGAGTGGGGCAGCGTATAGCGATTCGGGGCGTCCTATTTTTTTGGGTGTGTTGTCAGTTGTAGCACAATCTTTAAGGCTCAGACTCTAAAAGACGTGATACAACCATGGCTGCCGGAAAGGTTGCAAATAACGAATTGCCATCCTTTAATCCTGCCATGCCAAGGCGACCCTGACATCAATTTCACAATCAGATATATTGAATCATCATCGCCTCACATGTAACATGCACACCGCTAAAAAACAATAATACTACAAATACTATACATGCTGCCTTCAAAAGGTTCAATTTTTTGGCCTGCACATTGAGTAAAATACTTGCCAATAGGATCTACTAAACCCCTGCTCAAATAAAATTACACATGAAACATGTTTTCAGTAAAGTGAATGTGAGCAACAGATTATACGCGTTGTCAGACAAGTTAATTAGTGGTAGCAGCAAAGGTATTCCAAGTGAAGAAAACAATGGCTCAGAGATTTCAAAAGCTATGGCTGCAAGGCGGGTTGTAGGTTAACCTACCATCCACAATCCTTGCCACGCCATCTCCTCATCAATTATCAGGAGAAACTTCTAACTCATGACAGCCAAGAAAAGCGACCAATGAAACTATAACGGTACGCAACAACCCCGGATCAGGAAGAGGTTGTAGGCGGCGTGGGCGTCGGTTAGCCACCGAATTGCCACATCGGCAACCGCCGCCACCATCCACCGCCGGCAACCGACATAGGCAAAGGCGGCGTACCTCTCCACAGATTCTTAATGTTTGATTGTCAATATTATCTTAAATCAACTTAAAGCATCACAAAGATTTAACTAACACCTACAACAAAAGCATAATTCTAAGTTGAGAATTAATAGCTAACTCCACCATTTCCTTTTGAGAGAAACAATGCATCTGGTTAACGTAAAACCAATAATAATAAAACATGTCTTCAACCCCATAACATGAATTGAAACAACACTGGATAATAAGTCTCCTTCACGCGCTTACCATCGAAACACTACTGTTTACAAACATCCAAAAATCTCTCATTTTACTCCATAAATCAATCTCACACATATATAAACAATTAATTGAAGATTTGTAACTTATAATCAAGAAAAAATTAGGGCAAATCACCGGCCGGATTAAGAAGTGGGTTAAAACGACGTCATTGTTGGTGAGCCACTAAGCATGCGCATCGCTAACCATCGCCACCAGCCACCTCCGGTAACCAGAAAAGTAGCGGCGGCGTAAAGCATGACGAAGCATCCAACAACGGATAACCCTCATCCAAACACCAAAAGCCAAATAACGCCACCACCCACCACCTAGTGTTGGCGGGTGAAGTGTGTGTGTGTGTGTGATAGAGAGAGGGGCTTGAAAGAGGTGAACAGATTGTAGAGAGAGAGGGAGGCGGTGGAAGTCATGAGTAGGTGGGTTTAGAGAGGTGGTGTGGATGTGTAAGAAGAGAGAGATACTAGAAAATTGGGCTTTTGTCACCACATTTTCGGTCACATAACGGTAGCAATTTCTCTGTAGCTACCATTTTGCAACCGAAAATGCGGTAGCAAAAACACACATGTCTGTTGCCCTAATGTCACCAAATAGCTACCACTTTTGTATTTTGCTACCATATTTTTGTGACCACAAAAATGGTTAAAATTATTGCTACCGCTTCTACAATGTTATAGGAAGGTCTTTTGCTATTGTTTTGGTACCATTTAGCCATCGATATTGCCACCATTTAAACACCATTTTTATTGAAAATTTGCACCTTTTTTTTGTAACCGTTTTAGTACCGTTTTGTCTGCAACCATTTAGCTACCACTTTCATTGAGAATTTGCTACCATTTAGCCACTACTTTCATTGAAAATTTGCTACCATTTACCACTACTTTAATTGAAAATTTGCTATCATTTAGCCACCACTTTGATTGAAAATTTGCTACCATTTAGTTTCACTAGAGGTTTTTTTTCCTACTTTTTTAATTCAATTCAACAATACTATATTATATAAAACAGTCAATACAAAATCTCAAATTAGAAAAAACAAATTTGTTTCAGTTTTTCATATTTTAAAATCATATAAAAGACTCTAATAGAAACACCAACTAAAACATCAAATAACCGAACTTATCCATAAAAAAAACTTTAAAGCATTCATGCCTAAGTGTTTATAGCCTATTTTCCACCCATAGGTGTTAACATAGCTTCAATATATGCCATTCCATTAAGCACATCCTCTTTATCCGCATTATCTTTTTTTTTTTCAACCACCAAGCCCTCAATAATTTCTTCACACCTTTCTTTATCTTCATCCTTTTCCTTAACAAGCTCTTTGATAACCAAGTTCAACTTTTCAATCTACAAAACAAGCAATTAATATAATCAAGAAGTCGGAACTAACAAAACTAATTATAACGAGTCAAGTTAGTTGCACAATAACATAATCTAATTGTGAGTTACAATTCTAATGTTGAACCTTTGCGATACAAAATATCATCTAAAACTAACCCAAAACTCGACCTTTGCGATTTCCATTAATATCTTCATGCTCGGTTCCCCTTTGCGTCTCGAATCTGTATGCATATACAAAAAAACAATAGAAAATGCAATTAAAAAGCAATGTAAACTTTGAAGCAAAAAAGGTATAAAAAACGATAAACATAAAACACATCAGTGGTTGGATAACTACATCATCCAAAACCAATACAAATCACACGATCTTGATCATTCATTTTGTCATATCCAAAACCAATACAAAACCATCACACCAGCTTCTTGCCTTCTTTCTCCAATAGCAGATCATAAAGAATCAATAACAGATTATGCTTATACAAATTTCTCAAGTTGATCAAGCATAAATAATAGTAAAAGAAGCACCATATTTTCCGAAAGGGAAAAGAAAACTTGGTTCAGGAAAACTATAAGAAACAAAAAAAAACGTCTTTCTAAAAACATAGGAATTTGAAAAGATGTACTTACAAATGAGAATGCAAATTTTTATATCTATGGTTATCAAACACTTGGTACTAAGACTCGTGTAAGTAGACCTGGCAAAATAAGATCACTTAAATAGCAATAATTGTAAGAAATAATATACCCATAGATATTAACAATTCACCTATACAGCTTAATTTTAGTATTTTCCAAAAAAAAAACAGCTTAATTTTAGTATTCTAACTAAACACCATTTATGTAAATTCCAAAGTCTTTAGTAAGTGCTATTACTTTATTGTGTAAATTTAGTGTATGATTAAAAGTATTACCATGCCCATATATAATTGTAATAATTGTACAGTAGTAAAGAAAATAGGCAAAAGCCCTTCATAAAAATCACAAACCGGCATCTTTGATTCCAAGAAATTATGATCTACCAAAAAGGAGACTAGTGTACACTTTACAGCTTCTTCTGCAGATTGCTGCAACAAAAGAGTTGTTTTTAGACAACCAAATTAATGCAATCAATTGCAAAAATAAGGGTACCAATATAAAGTACAAGTTTTCCTTTCATTCCATTCAATGCTCGCAAACGTGCAGTTGGGAAGTCTGTGTGTGAATTAGTATGTTTTTGTACCTCAAAAGATTTGACTTCCTAATAACATCAAACCAGATCCACTACATATCCAAACTAATATTGTTGAATCCATAATAAAAGCATAAAGTTAATTAAATAAAAAGCTTACCAGTAGAATCTACTATGCTCCGATGACGATTAGTCAGTCAATTGATATGACATTAGTATATGTAAAATTGTTGAATAATAATAATAGTAATAATAATAATAATAAAATTAGCTTGGATGAAAAGAAACGTAGTCAAAGTTGTAATTGGGCCTTGGGGTTTGAGATGATTTAGGGGTTGTTGTACAAGATATGTGATACGATGCCGTTTTAGGAAATTGTCAAAGGGCGGGGCAGAAGTGATGTGGAGTGCGTATGAGGCGGTTGAAGAAGCGGGGTTGTAATGTTAAGGTTTGAGAGAGAATTGGGTGTTTGGGGGATAGGGAGTCGAAAGCTGTACAAATGTTTTGGGGGGAAATAATTGAGCGGGAATGAAATTATGAGGAAAGATCCGGTACAAATAGTTTTTTTGGTAAAAACTGTGAGAATCAAAGGATGGTATTTTTTTTAAAAAAAAAATTTTAATTTTTTTTCCCCATATTGTTAAACATGTAATATAGTATTGAAAACTAAAAAAAAAAAAAAATTTGGTGTAGAGTAATTACATAATTACTCTAGTGTAAACTAATGTATTTACCTTAATGACGTAATTACACTAAAAAAAAATTTTAATTTTTTTTTGCATTATTCATCTAGAAAGAATGTTTAAGCACATGGGAAAAAAAATTCTAAAAAAAAATAAATTTTTTTTACCCCCTTTGATTCTCACAGTTCTTACAAAAAAACTATATGTATTTGATCTTTACTCATGAAATTATATGGAGGAGAGTTTGAATTTTTAGGATAATGTCACGGAAAAGATTACACACAATATTTTCTACCCTCATCTTTTGACACATAAAAATTCTTGTCATTAGGGGGACGGAGCGTTACCAGATTTGAACACGGGTACTCCACTACCAGCACGGTAACAGCGCCGCCCGTGCTAGTAGAGGTCCCGTAAACCATTTTTTGGTTCTATGTAACGGGCTGATAACCGTTTATTATTTAATTTTTAAATTAGTATAATTCAATTTTTATTTATTATAACCGTTCTCAAGCAACATTATCGTTAGTTTTGAACATAAATGCAACCAAAAATAAATAACAAACATAAAACATAATTTATTAATAGTAAACATAAATAAAAATACATAAAAACATATAAGAAAAAACTTAGAGTTGACGCATGAGTTGTCAGGCCTGGAGATGCTCAAAGTTGTCGTAGTAACGACCCGCATAGTTCACCTGGGTCAACTCCACAGCCAACTTCGGCACAATGCCTGGGTGCTGGCTCACGGTGGCCCATAACAGGTGGTCCACCGATCACATTTGCTGTTTAGATCGGTCCATTTTCTCTGTAGGCTTTTAATTGTGTGGTCGCTTTCGCCGACTTGTTGTTTGAAGTCAGCCAAGTCACAGTCGTTGCAAGGATGGGTCGTTTTGTTTGTCCTTAACGCACACAAACAGAGCCATTTCTTCATTTTCGATCCAGCGGGTCATTTTGAAGGTGTGGGTGATGTTGATGTTGAAGTGTGTTTTCACCACCATGGTATGGTGGTTTATATACAAAAAAATCTCAACGGTTTTGCATGTGAAATTCAATATTTTCTAATGGTTAGATGAAACTGATTTTAATGCACATAATTATTTTTGACCGTGTTGGTAGGACGATTTATGAGAAATCTGACCGTTTGGTGGTAAAACCTTGTGAATTTAAAAAAAAAAAAAGAAGATTAGATTTTAATTTAAAAAAACCAAAAAAAAAATCAGTAGAGTGTTGCCTCCAAAAAAGTGTTTTAGTGAAGTAAATAAGTGAAGTGATGTGGCGGTGTATAATTGGTTAGAATCAGTGAAGTGAAAACAAATTCCTACAAGCGCCCATTCCCCCCTTAGTTAACAAGTTTTTACAAACTATGATAATATTTATATGACACACGCTTTTGAGTGTCATAAATAATCGCATATCATAAAATGTGCGTCAATAAAGGTTTTTTTTTTACTATTAGTGTAATCTTCCTAGAAACAATACCTTCAACATTAACCATAGAACAAATAAACTCACAAGGAAGGTCTCAGGGTATAATCTTCCTAGAAACAAAGGGTCCGTCAAACCCAACCAACACATGCTCCCCTTCCTTTAAAAACTTTGGGTCAATAATCTGAGTCCTGTCACAGCCTGGTTTAAATCACGAGATTGAGAAAATATCATTATTATTAATAAAGATGAAATATCGGCGCGAACCCCTCCTGGAAGCCCTATTTATCGTCGGTCAACTGTCGGAATCCTAAAAGGTCACCGTCGCTGGAATCCTAGAACGTTAACTTTCATCTTGTTGCAGATAGTCACTACCGCTGCTGTTGCTTTCTTCACCTACAACCACCACCATCGGGATCCTTGGGTTAGACTAGTGGTATTGGGTTAACGACTTTTTTTCCTGACCTGGTGAACCGGTGAGTTACCAATGGCTATGAGATACTTGTGATGGGTTATGATTAGGGATATGAGAGAAGTTATTTGGGATATTAGAGGGAATTTGGAATTTTGTGTGAGGGATATGAGGAAATTTTTGGAGTAAAATTATATTAAAACCCTAATTTGTTGAGAGGCGGCAAATATAAAAAAATTAGCCCGCGTAATTTTCATGGGTGTGTTAATATGGTAGCAAATCAACTACCTTGATTTTATCTTATAAAATATTATGTTTCTCACCAATTTGCATTAGAAAAAATCTCGTAGCAAAATTTTTGATCATTTAGCTACCATGTCATAACAAATATGCTTAATTTGCATTGTAGTGGGAAATTAGTCACTAAATTTGCTATGATTTTTTCCACTTGCAAATATTTTCCGCTTAAATTCTTTTCTACCCAATGTTGCTACCTGAAAGCGGTCACAAGTTATACTCATTTTCTATTTTTCATATATTTGTTACCATTTTGTGACTTGGTGGCAAAGCTTGACACCTTTTTGTTACCGTTCAATAGATTTTGCTACCATTACGATTTCGGTAGAAAAACGGTAGCAAATTTTGCGACCGTTTGTTTTGGTCACGAACTATGGTGACAATTGCCCAGTTTTCTAGTAGTGACAGAAATGGAGAGCGAGGCACGTGTGTGTTGTAAATTACTGTTCAATTTAACATCACTGTTCAAAACCTTTCAACTATTAATATAGTTTAATTAATTAATACATAGTTTAATTTAATAGTAAATAATAATAATAATACTTTTTATTAAAAAAAACACTAAAACATTCTCATGACTTCCGTGTAGGTTTAATAATATTCCTGATCTAAAACTTTTTATTTCTTAATTAACACTTTCTTAATTTTATACATTTCATTTTAGAATATATTCGATAATTAGGAGCATAATATACTTATCTTGCATCTAACCAAGCTTTTCTTTCGGCTTCGATGGTCTATATTCCATTCCCATCCATTGTAAACATGGCCTTTGAAAAATTCTTACAAAAAAGTCTTGAAAAGACATAGCTTGACATTGAAGTGTTGAAAGAATAACCACAACACACATCAAATAATTGTATCAAAACCAATCTATAATATTAAAATTTTATCATAAGCAATAAATAAATATAGATACAATTTATAGAAAAACTAATATAGATTGATCGAGAAACACCTTTAGTTCAC
Organism: Ambrosia artemisiifolia; assembly: GCA_032199755.1. Classification (NCBI taxonomy): domain Eukaryota; kingdom Viridiplantae; phylum Streptophyta; class Magnoliopsida; order Asterales; family Asteraceae; genus Ambrosia; species Ambrosia artemisiifolia. The sequence goes on along the minus strand of CM063521.1, from coordinate 42,099,744 downwards.
TTTATTCTCTAACTTTACCAATCATAAAATCGGTGTGACCCAATTTTCTTCAAATCAACCTTTTCCTCTATATATTCAACTCAACTCAACCACACCATTCATCACAGTCCCTACAACTTTGTAAACATCATGAATGAGCCAAAATATGCTTATCCTTACCCTGCTCAAGGTACTAACAGTCTTTTAATATTTTTTATGGTTTATTTATTTCTTTAACTTGCATGTTTCAAAAGATATGATGATCGTATTCAACAGGCGGAGGAGGATATTATCAAGGGCCGCCGGTGATGGCTCCGCCCCAGTACGCCGCTGCACCGCCTCCTAGAAGAGAACCTGGTTTCCTTGAAGGCTGGTACGTGATGTCTTTTGATGATATACTTTTGTAGTTATTTTTTTTATTATTATTATTTTTTTTTGTTGATTGATAAGTTGATATTGGTGCAGTCTGGCTGCTCTATGTTGCTGCTGTCTTCTTGATGAGTGTTGTTGTGATCCAACCATCATATTCTACTAAAGCTCAGTGGCTGCTTGTTACCATAAATAGAAAATACTAATGTATGTTCATGTTGTTTTAGGGCTTTTTGTAATGTACTAAATGTTGGTTGGTTACTAAATTTTATATTTGGATTATATTAATAACGTGCTCTTTATTTTAATGGCAAACACGAGTTTTACATTAATAGTTCAGTAAATTTATACAATATATTGGAACATATATTCTTAAAAAGGGTAAAATTAGAGATAATTTTTCATGTGAGCTGATGCTTTTTAATCTTTAAGCTAATAATTTTGAAAAAAATTCAAAAAGGTTAAGCTCGATCACTTTTAAAATATTAAAGGTCATATTGCTTATTTGGCATTGATGAGTTGGCTTGCATCGTGAGTTATGATCCTTGATATATGGGGTTGAGGTGTTTTATAAGTGTCATTTTATTATAAACCTAAACTAAAATCATTATTTATTTTCAACTTAAAGATTGCTAGCTTAAGGTGTATGAAAGATACAAGTTAAAGTTATTTAGCGATGATTTATTCTTCTATTTGGTGAATTCGGAAAGCATCGAATACTTTGCTTTTTAAGATGGATTGTCATCCACCACATAAAAGGACATGATATTTTTTTTTATTTCTTTAAATCGAATTAAGTCACCATGGGGTATATTCTAACCATTTTTAACTCCACCTAGATGCCACATCCTTCACTTTGCCTCTTCTCACACTAGCCCACTTCAAGGAAATGGTTTAACGCCCGTTAGCTCTACATCATCCCCTTAATTTTCTCTTTTTTTTGATTCATGTTAACATGTTAACTAATTAGTGCCACTTTAATGCCCCTTAACATGAGAAGGGAGTGGTGTACAATTAAAGTTAAAATATTAGTGCCACTTTAATGCCCCTTAACATGAGAGGGAGTGATGTACAATTAAAGTTAAAATGTCACGTCACCGTTAACACCATTGATGTGAAGATACACCCCATGAACTAAGAATCTAGGGAGATGTTTGATAGCATCTTAGTGATTACAAAATTAGGATGCTACATCTGAATTAGTCAGCTTTTGTGACATCAATCAACAAATTAGGGTAACTCATACTAAAAACATGATCGATGTTACTATTTTGATGCATTATCTGAGACTTTATTTTTTTAACGTAGCCTTGATAATAGATCATCACCATCATCATTATCATACTCAGTTAATCTCATCAATAATAAAGCTAATATATGGTCTGAGGAGGGTAAGATGTAGATAGCTCTTGATAATAGGTGATCACACTTACTATATATTTTTGGAAGTTCAATTTGAAACCATCGAAACACATGTTTTTTTTTTTTGAACGGCAAATTTCTACTCCTTATGGGACTTGAACCCATGACCTCCCCCTTAGGTGTTCCTAGAAGCTTTGCTTCTACCATTGGGCCACCAACCCCAATGGATCGAAACACATGTTATTAATATAAAGTTCTCGAACTCGATAAGCATGGAAATCAGGAGCAACATTACAGAAAACATGTCGATTATGTTGTTAATAGCTAATTACATCTAAAACAGACAAAAGTTTCCTTAGATAGAAGCTTCGGTTTCAAAGCTAAAAACAATTGTTGCATCTGTAATATAACTGACAACCGTAAACCCAGTTACTCAAATTAAACTTCAAATACATCCAAATGTACTACTTATAATAAATTGAAGCAAAAAATATGAAAACTTTCTTAGGGAAGCCTAGTGGAAAAACTATCAAAATGTTACGTGTGTAACATCATTATCACTTTTAACAGTTTTGGACCAAATTAATTAAATTTAATTAATTAGTAATTAATAAGCCTGAAAATAATAATAATAATAATAATAATAATAATAATAATTTCAAACATTTATATATAAATCTAAACTAGCAGGGTTCTCGCGCGCGTTGCCGCGCGTTCGCTGTCATTATCGTTTTGGTTTATTATGGTACCAATGCGACAATATTAGCCTAAGCGGCCACAAAAAAATTCTGGAGAAAACAGTTGCCCCAAGTCTCGAACCTATGACCTCTCTTTATGGAAATACACCTCGAACAACTACAACACCAACACAATTATGATGAAATATGTGGAAAAAAAATATAAAATGCCTGCACCCAGTCTTGAACCTATGACCTCTCATTAGGTAAGTACACTCCAAACAACTACACCACCAACCCAATTGGCGATTTCATATGAAATCAATCATACTTAACATTAAATAATACTGTGGATATTAATGAAAAAAAATTAAAATGCCACTGCTTGGTCTCGAACCTTTGACCTCTCATTAAAGAAACACACATCAAACTACTACACCAGAAACCCAATTTGTGATTCATATGAAATTAATTCTATTTAACATTCAATAATGTTGTAGAAACAAAAAATAAAATAAAATGCGACAAACCAAACTCGAACCTATGACATAAGGTTAGCTAAAACCACTACACCACCAACCTAGTTTATGTTTTAGTATGATATCAATTATATTTAACATGAAATAATGTTGTTGAAATTACTATTTACCTCATTCTAAATTAATTAGTAGGGTGCTCGCGTGTTGCAGCGGGGAACACAAACACTTCTAAGGTTTAGTTCAGTTAATGCCTCAACCGAAACTAAAACCAAAGTCATCAGTTAATCGATCTTATTAGCAATGGTTACCTGGTTCGATTTATATGGTTAGATTATCGGTTTTTAGTCCGGTTTAGTTAATTTTGGTTTATAACAAAATCCAAACTTTGGCATAATTTTTTATTAGATATTTAAGAATCACGTGTGTAAGATTACTATTCAATAGAATCAATGAACTTTTTAATAAGGCATAGTGTTTGCGTGAAGCCAGAGATAAAGAAGATGGTATTGAAGGAATAAAGAGAAAAGACAGAATAAGTGGTGAGGATAAATGATTCAAATTTCAAATTTTAAAATAGCAATACCCTCTCTATTTCTTCTGCCACTACAATTCAAAACCCCATCTACTTAGCTTCAAACCATATTATGAGTATAATTTACTATGTACTTTTAAGAGAGACTTACACAGATTGTCCTTTAGTTATTATAAAAATTGCATCTTCTGTCCTTTACGTTAATTTTTCACTCCTTCTGTCCTTTATTTTCTAAATTTGCTACACCGTCTGTCCTTTAGCCTAACTTTGTTAAAAAAAACTTGGTCAACTTTATTTTCTAAATTTACACTTTTAGTCCTTATAGTTTCCCTATGCGTTAACCTCAAATCAATCGATGAAACTAAGGCACAACATGAAATGAAATCATAGGGCTTTTAAACTACATCAAATTCCGATCAAAACCATAATTTTGAAGTAAAACGACTGATTAAAAACATATTTTGTTTTTATAAAAATTCATTTTATATATAAGCATACAAATATATATAACCGAAATTAAGCGAATTCACGTCAAACATAACCCGAGAAACATGAAACCTACCCGAACCTTATTAAAAACTTATATCGTATCCAACCGATTCTAACCGGATCGCAAAACGGGTCTAAAACCCAAACCAAACTTGAGCCGCGTTAACAAAAACGGATCTTACATCTCCAAATCGCACCCAAACTTGAATCTGGACCAACCTACTTGTTTGCAACTCTAAATCGCACCATGCATTCCAATATTATTTGTTAAAGGTTCCAGATCGTCATCCAAATGACCAATTCTTTAAACGTTTAAAAATCCACTTGCAAACCGAGCCTCTATACCATAAATTGAAACTATTATAACATCTTATGTCTTAGTCGATCGTTTCTGGGCAAAAATATATCATAAACACCCACCAAATCGTTCGCAATTTGAAGAACAAGATCAACCATTTGCAATTTTTAATCGTTCGATTTAGCCTAAAAAGTGATCAGGTCAGTACGATTATTATACATTGTTTTAATCGGAATTTGATGTTCTATAATAGCCCTATGATTTCGTTAATTGTTGTGGTCGAATTTGAGGTCAATCGAAATGGGTTCAAGGGTTAGGGATCGAAAGGCTTGAATTGGGATGTTGAAACTATAAGGGCTAAAAGCGTAAATAACTTAACCAAGTTTTTTAACGGAGCTAGGCTAAAGGACAGGGGGTGTAGCAAATTTAGAAAATAAAGGACAGAAGGAGTGAAAAATTAACGTAAAGGACATAAGGTGCAATTTTTCTAATAATTAAAGGACAATCTGTGTAATTCTCTCTACTTTCAATTAAAATTTTGATTTTTTACGTGATTAACAATATCTCGGGGTGAATGATAATTGAACCCTCCACCAAAATCGAACAAAAAACATACAAAACCGAACCGAAAATTAACCAAAACCAAGTTAAGCTAATATCGGTTTTTATTTACCCTATGTTAATCAAAACTAACAAACTGAAACTGAACCATTTATATATTTATATCTTTTATACATTCATTTCATGTATTTATACATCAATTTCATGTACTTCTAAGCAAAAATTTTAACCAAGTTTGGTTTTGGTTGTTAACCAAAATTAACTAAACCGAACTAAAAACAACAATCTAACCAAATAGACTGAACCAATTAACTGGTTGGTTAATAAGAATGATAAATCGATAATGTCGATTTTTGTTTCAGTTAAGGCTAATAACCAAACAGAACCGAACCCAACCATGCACCATTAGAGGTGTCTGTGTTCCCTATTACATCGCGTGGGCACATTATTATGAATATATAAATGGTTCCGTCTGACTGATTTCGGTTAACTAAGGGTACAAAAAGAAAACAATAACTGATTTAAAGTTAAATCAGATGTTGGTTAATTCAGTTTTCAATTAATTTTGGTTGTCTGTTTTTTGGTTTGGCTTTAGTGAACGGTTTAGGTATTGCTCACTCTTAGATAACGTTAATCACATAACACAAAAAAAATTAATTAAAAAAATAGAAATACTATACTCAAATCAAATTAAAGATAACAAAATGCTCATTATTATGATGCAATTTTTTTATAAAGTATCAATGTATGAAATAAATATAACTATTTAAAAATAGTTTACCTAAAATAAGGAAAAGAAGTTTAAATATAATTTAAATAAATAAAAGTTAAGTAAAGTTTAGGGGATTAAAATGTAACTAAGATGTAGTATTAAAGTGTAAAAATGTTTGAATGACTATATTACCCCCATTTTAGGGTTGTTAATGGGAATCGGGGGTCGAACCGGTCCGGGTCGGGGTATTAAACCGGGTATGCATTGAACCGGGGGTTGGACCGGTGAACCGGCGGTCGGACCGGGAACCGGTCCAGTCGAACCGGGTTTTGGAGGGGTTGAACCGGATTTTTTTATATTTTTTTAAAATTTACCCCTATTAATTTTACGACACCATCCGGTTCTTACATCCGGTCTGACCGGTCCGGGGACCGGTAATGCGACCGGTTCGACGTCCGGTCCGGTTCTGAAAACATTGGACCACGCTCCTAATTCTCATCAATTTCACGTACAAATCAAATCCATCGTCCATCTCCCTTCATAAAAATTGTGAACCAAAATCCTCCATCATAACCCATTGTTGCAACAACAAATAATTGCCTAACGATGGTTCTGAGTCACAAGGTGGGTTCAGAGGTTCAAGGGTTCCACTCTGCCTAACGCAGGTCGTGGTGTCCTTCTACGTTGCAAACGTAGAAGGAGGTTCAAGGTTATTTTTATTGTTTTAGATGCTTTGAATTTCTGGTTTGAGATGTACTCGAAACCAGAAGTAGATATTCTTGAGATCCGAGTGAAGAGAGTTATTCTCTCCACGTGCAAGACCAAAAGAATGAGAAGAATTAAGTGGGAGTGATTGTGATGGTGTAATCAGAGCTGTGGAATCAGCCTCTGATTTATAGAGAAAGGAGATCTCTATTAGAAGAAAGAATCTTGCCTTGAGCCTTGTTGCAACTAAAGGACAATCCACAAATGGTAAGTGGCTGCTATGGACCTGCGGTCTATCTGCTGATGTTACTCCATCAGCAGAGGCGAAGGATGTGTTGGGCCAGGGGTGGCCCTGGCCCCCCCTGTTTTTTGGCGCAGTGGTATAAATTTGTGGTTTTCGTAAGTAAATTGAGTCCGAGTTGAGTCCGGCCCCCACCAATTTGCCACTACCGATCGAAAAAAATTGAGTCCGGCCCCTCCCGATTCAAAAACCAAGCTTCGCCACTGTCCATCAGCTGTTTGTTTTGCTCGATGAAAAGATGACGGGACAAGTCACCTTTTTGACTTAGGATGCTCCTGGCTTTTGAACCTTTGTAGGCTCCAACCCTTTAAGCATTGTTCAGTAATGTTGTTTATTTATTTTTGCTTTAAGCTACCCACGTCATCACCCATCATAATTTTCATTGAATAACAACATCAATCCAAGGTTCATGTAATTCACTTTGTCTTTAAGGTATCCTAAATCGTGGAGAGTAGCTCGATCGTCAATAACAACCACAATCTTCAAACAGCGTCTTTTAGTAAGCCCTAAACCTTGTTTTATTATTCTTTGTAAATAAAATCTAAATAAAACCCTAAAAGCATGTAGAGGAAAGATCCGGTACAAATAGCTTTTTTGGTAAAAACTGTGAGAATCAAAGGAGGGTATTTTTTTAAAATTTTTTTTTTTAAATTTTTTTTCCCCATATTGTTAAACATGTATTATAGTATTGAAAACTAAAAAAAAAAAAAAAAATTGGTGTAGAGTAATTACGTGTAGAGTAATTACATAATTACTCTAGTGTAAACTAATGTATTTACCTTAATGACGTAATTACACTAAATTTTTTTTTTTTTAATTTTTTTTTGTATTATTCATCTAGAAAGAATGTTTAAGCACATGGGAAAAAAAAATTCTAAAAAAAAAAATAAATTTTTTTTACCCCCTTTGATTCTCACAGTTCTTACAAAAAAACTATATGTATTTGATCTTTACTCAAAGCATGTAACCGTAATATTATAACATAAACAAGATGTGAGTACAGTCATTATATGTGTCTTGTATGCAAGATTTGTCATTAAAACGCATAAAACATACAAATCGGTAACATCAATTTTAAATCAGATTCAAAATCTGTTTTTGCGTCGACCATAACTTGGATATCAAGTTTCATAATTTTTTTGATATGCATAAGTTAATCTTTTGAATTTATAAAACCATGTGTCAAATATGTTTCCGTAACAGAGGCATTTGATTGAATTGTCTTACAAGAGTCATAACTCACTTAATATCAAGTCTAAATAACATGACATTTGTAAAGAACATAGCCACATAAGTGCATGTCATTTTCCGATTGGTATTGTCGTAAAATGTCGTTGGCAAAATGCTGCTGCTACTTTTCATGAAGTTTCATTTTTTATAATTTTTCTACAAGCTTTTAAAACAAATAAATCTATGTGTTAGTCACAGAACATCTCATAAAAGTTTCACACTTTTATTTGGTCAATTTAATATTATATTATATTAAAATTCGAGAAAACAACACAATATTTGACTGGAAAACTCATATTCTCGAAATTTTGTAAAGTTAGTGAACCTTTAATAATTTTGGGTTAAGTTGACTCTAATGGTTAATAAACAAATTCAAACTTTAATCCACTTTAATATTAGAAACTAAACATTTTACCTTAATTTAACTTAGGGGCTGTTTGGTAGCCTCTTAATGAGGCTCTTAACCATTCAGTGCTGAATGATTCAGCATTCAGCGCGTTTGTTTCAGCCTCTGAATAAAATGGTTAAGGCTGAATCATTAAGACTTGGGATGTTGCTAAACCATTAAGCACTGAATCATTAAGCACTGAACTAGGCTGAACCTGAATGAAACTCTGATACCAATGTGGGACAAAAAAAACTAACCATTAAGAGGTCCAACTTAATGATTCATCACTTAACCATTCAGACCTCTTAACCATTCAGAGCTCTTAATGATTCAGCACTTAATCAACAAAACAGCCCCTTAGCACGTGAACACTTACCAACAACTTAATCACCAACTTACTGCTTATCGATTAGGCAACTTAGTCCTTACACGTTATATGTGTGTTGTATTCTTCGCGTAGGACGACTATTTTTTCACTTTAGTATTTTTTTTACCATTTTAGCATCATATTAGGTGAGTTCGTAGGACGACTATTTTTTTTTTACCATTGTACGTAGCATCAAATTCAAACTTTCATTCAACTTTTTTTTAATCTTTTTAACTCAGTGGTGGAAAACATGAAATTGTAAACGTACAACATAATTGCTTGCTATTTATGTATTTATTGTTTAAAGTTGATGACTGAAAACTTGGAGTTATAACCATTTAACTCCGTGTTAGAGCCGGCATGCAGGGTTGGATAAAGCTATTCGAGATATCCAACCCGCTCATTATCTATGTAACGTCTAGCTAAAGTACGCTAATCGCCACAATTTTTGACACTTGATTGAATTTCCCCCAAAATTATCGTATGTTGACAACTTAGCATAACTTTACCCTATTGGTTTATATGCAAATCATTAAAACATGGTATATATTGTAACGTCAGTAGGCTTGGTTACAACTGTCGTGAACTTTATTTACTAAACGTGTTATATATGTTGCATGCAAGCACAAGAACTTTTATTTATCAACTTTAGTAAGCTGTTTGGCATGAAAAACTACAAAAGTGCATCTCACCAACTTTATAATTCACTGTTTTAGCATATTTTTCAAGTGATAACAACTATTTAAGCTATGGGCTTGGACTTATTTGAGACTTGCATTAAGGACTTGATTACATAAGCAAATAACTCCTTAGAGAAATTGCCATTATAGCTTTTGGTTGGTCACATCCCCGTGTTCCCCCTTGGTGAGGGTGTGATAACATTAAGTGTGTTTGGTTCATCAGAAGGGAACCTATGAATCAGGAAACAAGGCTCTTGCCTATTAAATTTAAAATGATGCTGAGTGAAAATTTTACTCTTTTTCCTTTCACTTGTGTTCATAACCTATTCCCGGCCGGCCACTCACGCACCACACCCTCGACACACCACCACTTCCACCACCACCAACCACTACCAAATCTGCGTACTCTTGCTGGTTCAACACTTATTGTTTCAAAGTCTCTTACCCAGCCAGGCTACTTACTGGCTCAACACTTAATGACATAGAGGTTGCCAAATAGCCCCCAATTCTTGTAAAATGTCTTCGTCAATGTGGTATTGTTCCCTGTCCTCGTTTTTGTAAATTGTGTGTGTATTTTGTTCTCTCATTTTATGCGCTTTACACACACATACACACATTCTTCTAAAAATTCGGTTACAACTTGACGAAAATTCAAATCTCTAAAAAAGACATTGCTGATGTTGTATAAAAATAATGCTAAGATTGGGATAAACTTTGCATATGTGATGGTAACTAGGTGACCTTTGCAATTAGCAAGGGTGGATCTGGTTTGTGAGAGACTACCATGTTAATCTGGTTAAGATCAGTCTTTGAGTAAGGCGTTTCCGTTGCTAAAAAACTCAAGAGTCTCAAGTCTAGCCCGGTTTTGAAGCCACTGCTATTGAAGTTGCTTAAGGTCAGTCTTTATCATGTTACTATCTCGTTCCACACACCATCTACTTAAGATGAGTTTAATGTGCAGGAAGGACAATCAAACCTGAACCGGTTGGTTAACTTGAAACATGAAACATTTGGTATGAGTTTGGGGTCGGGTAATCGAGTTTGGGTTTATTAGTTTTTTTTCTTTGGGTTAAGGTTTTGGTGATATGCCCGTTTACCTAACCCATTTACCCAATTGTATAGCTGATACATTTTTTTTTTTGCTCAAATATGTGTTATATATATGATATATCCAATTTTTTATTGAGTAAAAAGTCACTTGAAGGTCTAAATCCACAATCTTCTAGTCCGATTATATTCCTTATGACTTATTAATATATACATTGTACCTATTTCATATATTTTAACAATTATAAAAGTAAATGTAATTGATTAATAGTTACCTGATAAATAATTGATGAGTATTTTTTTTTTTAAATTAATACACTTGATACTTGACATGTTTTGAAAATGATAGTTGAGTTAAGTGTGAGGTTAGAGAGAGTTATTGAGTTCAAATCATGTTTGTAGCAAAAAATAATAAAAAAAACTTTATATGACTCCCTATGAAGAAGAGGCTAGAATTTTTTGAAACCATGAGAAGCCTTACCGATTCAAGCTTTAAAGCGACTTTGGCGTAGGTCGGTAACCCGAGTTCTGTTGGACTTACCGATTCAAACTTTTAAGCATTCGTATGCCACTTATCTACATGTTTAAAAAAAATCTAAAATAAATGAAATAAAATATAACAAGATTTTATAATAATTTAAACAAAAAAATAAAATTACCAAAACTCATCAATGGTCTCACTCATTACCATATTAAGCCACACCCAGTCCTTCACGTATTAAATTTCCCCAAAACAGCTAAAGCCTTTCACCACCCAAATCCCACCGTCCACGTGTCCCCCAACCCAATCTTCACCCTCCATCTCTCAGTCAGTTGCGGTCAGTCCATCAAACCCCATCAACGGCCATAAACCTACCCAAACATATCCTCGGGCAGCTCCCCTGCCCTATAAATCCACACGATAGTGACACCTCTATCCCACACCCAATATTCAAAACCCTAACCTCAGATCACCCTTTTCCGGCCACATGCCTCACCGGCGTCACTCTTTCGCCGGAGATTAGCCGCCGGAACCCTAAAAAACCGTAACCCGTTTCTTTCCATGGCTTCTGCTTTCATACCTAAAACAAATAACCTAAACCCTAATCATTTAACCCATTTTGTTACCGGTAACACCAGTAAACACATTAATCAACCGGCTACTTCCGGTTACCGGTACATTACATTCCGTATCAGTTCCTACACTAAAACAGAACTCAAAGGGTTAAAAAACCGGTTAATATCCGATCTTAAACGGGTCCAGATCCTCCGCCAGTTTGTCGGGTCGGTTCCAGTGAACAAAAACAATTATAATTATTATTCACCGGAACCGACATTACAAACTGCTACAGTACCATCTCTCACCGGGCTGAAGCGAAAAGTGTCGGTTTCGGTTTCGGCCGCGGTGAGAGATGGGAAAAGGCAATGCGGGGGGCGGGGGAACGGGCGCGTATCGAATGCGAGTAAAAGGAAGGCTATTATGAGGGAATGTGGGAAGATATTGGGGAAATTGATGAAGGATAAGAATGGTTGGGTGTTTAATAAGCCTGTTGATGTGGTTGGGTTGAAATTGTTTGATTATTATAATGTGATTAAGAAACCTATGGATCTTGGGACTATTAAGGGGAAGATTGGGAAGAATGAGTATAAATCGCCTAGGGAGTTTGCTGAGGATGTTAGATTGACGTTTGAGAATGCTATGGTGTATAATGGGAAGGGTTCGAGTGTTTTCGGTATGGCGGAACGGCTTTTGGTTATGTTTGAGGGTTTGTTTTGTTCTGCGTATCCGAAATTTGCGAAAAATGGGTCTGTTTTGGTTGGTAAACGAGTGGAGAAAGCGGTTTTGAATCCGACGGTTGTGGTTGAAAGCGGGATTGAAGCTGAAGTGCCAGTGGTTAGTAAAAAATTGGGTGGTGATATTGGGAAGCCGATCATTAGGACGATTAGGACGGGGAATAGACGGGAGATGACGGAAGAGGAAAAGGCGGAATTGGCAGCGAGTTTTTTGAATTTGAATTTAGGGCAGGAAGGGATGCATCAGATAATGGCGATTGTGAAGAAAGGAGCGGGTTTGGAACGCGAAGGGGATGAAATTGAGCTTGATCTTGGGGTTCTTGATAACGAGACGTTGTGGGAGTTGCATAGTTTTATTGGTCGGACACTCGGGAACAAGGGTGGGACAGGTTGTAATGTGAATCGGGTTGTTAATGAATTGAATGGTTCTGTACAGACTGATAGTGTAAGTAGTTTGTTGTTTATAGTTTTGACTATGCAATGTGCGTTTGTTATTCGATTTTGGCTGATGATTATTGTATAAATAGTGTAGGGAAAGGGATGCTGGAGAAGAATATGTTGATATTGGAGAGGAGGAGATGCAATTAACGAATTATCCGTCGATTGTGATTGAGAAGGATGTTGTAAATGGTAGTGATAGTAGTAGTGCTAGTGACTCAAGCTCGGGTAGCGATCCATCATCAAGTGGTAATATCAAAAACTTACCCATTGTTATTGTTTGAATGATTTCTAAAGTGTGGCATGTTTGTGCAGATTCTGGATCAGGGACAAGCTATAATGAGCATGAGGTTAACTCAACACCAAAAGGTTGAAAAGATAAAGAGATGGGCTTTTGGTGAGGATCTAAAGAATGTTGAAAAGATAAAGAGATGGGCTTTTGGTGTTTTGATTGAGGGTAATCTTTTGCAGTTTGTAGGACATATGTAAAGGAATGAAAGTAGTTTTAGAGTTTAGGACAGTTGATTAGTAAGGTAGTTGATGATGGGGTGGGTTATGACAGTAGGATATGTTAGGAGGGGCATCTAATTGTAAGTCCCTTAACAAAAGTTAGGAATATGGTAAGGTAGGCAGGTATAAATATGTAAATGAAAAGCGTTTTGTGGGTTCTTTGCTTTTGGTAACATGTGAATGAGTGTTTTTTCATTTAATACACAAGTACTTGACTGAAAACTATAATTTGTTGATTGTTGAATTAGAAAGAAAATTGAGTAATAGAAGGAACCTGATGGGGGAGTTGAAGCATAACATCCTTTCATTGGTGTGAATATCCAATTCAATCAGATTAAAGATCTGCAAGGATAAACTTCACTGATTCTGGTTTCTGTGGATTACCTTTCACTGTATAAAGAGATGTATAGAGATAGAGAGGACCAATCCCAGTATCATTTGACAGAGAGCGGAAAGATTGAATATAATAACAAGGTGAGCAAAGAGGAAAGATGCTTTTTCTCTCTTATGGACGGTCCAATATAATATAGATAATAATCATTCAGCCAACATCCACCACACATTCTATACAGTGTATGGCAATTCAAAGCAAAGTAAAACACATCAGCAAAGTCTTGTTATGTCTAAAAAAAGTGGAAATGGGAACTAGTCCCCTATCATTTTCATCATCATGTTCCAAACTGTGATATATGGTTATATAGCTATACATACCCGGCTTTAACTGTCATTATGTATGTTAAGTGTTGCGTTTAGCTACGTGAGAAAGAAAACACACCAACACCAAATGTTAGAACCAGATGGCAATTGGCCTTTGTCGGCAACCACGCTACCACTGGATTTGTCCACTGTTATCGTCTCCCATTGTCCTTGGCCCCTTCTCAGCTCGGTCTCATATCTCTCTCCACCTCATAATAAGATGCTCTACTTCAAGCAACTGGAAAGCACCACCTTGGTGAATCTGCACTGCTTTAAAAGAAAAAGAAACTTTTATAAAGATGAGACCTTAAAATGCTTATGGCAGGATAATTAAAACATATAATGTAAAGGGCCGGGATTCAATCCTATGTCTACATAAAAGAAATAGAGGATTACTGCCACCAGATTACAATCACATTTTATTGATTTAAAGTTATCAAAGTACATATAATATTCAAGATATTTATATATATTCTTTCTAAACAAATGGGGCACTCATATTTAGACCCAAATCTCTAGCTTCAGGATAATTGGGCCTGGGCCCTGGTTACAAGCCATTGGCATTTGTTTGTTTATTTAGCAGTCAATGGAAGTAGAAAAATAAAATATGTTGTTAGATCATAGATGTATTGTGTGGAGTGAATAAACTAGTTTATTAGGGTATGATTCTTTTAAAGTTGTGCTTCCTTTGTCATAAAATATTTAGGAGATAGTGAGGCAGCTCTTAAAAAAACCCGTACTAAAGACCTTTTTTATATGTATGGTACGATAATCCATATAAGTTAAGTGTGGCTAAGGAATCAAAGCAACAACAAAATATGTGGTAGTGATATCGTAATATCATACTGATAAGAATGAGCTAGTGAGAGAGGGATATAATAGGAAAGTTCTAGAATATAATGGTGTTAGTATAAATAGTGATGTAATAAGCTAGTAAGGATAGGATTGAGTTTATTATTAGCTGAATTAGGCTCCTGCTGTGTGCAAAAAGAGAGGGCACATCCCTGGAACCTTGTATTTCTTTTTCCCGCCAAATTCCATAATAATATTTTCCCGCCATTTTCCTTCTTCATATTATTATACTACTGTACTATCAACTATAACTTCACAAACACAAATCTGAATCACAAATACAGATCTGAAACCCTATCATTGGTCCGACGTGCCATCCCTCTGCTCTTTCCAATCCTTTCAGTTCCTGTTTATCAAATCTCATTACAATTTCTATTCCGAATCACTTTCTTCTGTCGGATACCTGCCGATTAAGCCTTTGTTCTTCACATGGAAACCTGCTCTTCTACTCGATTGGATATCCACGAGTTTCAGATCAAACAGCTTCAGAGATATGTGGCAGAGATCCGCAACACTTTGCAATCATTGGATCAAACCTCCTAAGTTGTGTGTTTTGGATGCTGCTCCTAAACCACCTGACCTATCTACAAACCTTAATTCAGATTTTTTATGGGTCTTTCATGGTTGGTACACGACTGCATGTCATGTTGCTAAGGATGTGGTGGGAACATATCATTCGTGGGTAGTGCATGAGCCGGGTCGACCTCCTGACAATGCTTTCAAGAGAACCTCTGCTTGGTTGTCGAATTTTTTGTTCGTTCCCAGTCTTGAGGGCAAGACTGTTTTGAAGGGCGGAGTAATGATAGGAATGAGCTAGTGAGAGAAGGGTATAATAGGAAAGTTCTAGAATATGATGGTGTTAGTATAAATAGTGATGTAATAAGCTAGTAACGATAGGATTGAGTTTGTTATTAGCTGAATTAGGCTCCTGCTGTGCGCAGAGAGAGAGGGCACAGCCCTGGAACCTTGTATTTCCTTTTCCCGCCAAATTCCATAATAATATTTTCCCGCAATTTTCCTTCTTCATATTATTAGACTACTGTACTATCAACTATAACTTCACAAACACAAATCTGAATCACAAATACAGATCTGAAACCCTATCACATACATGAAGAGGAAAGGAGAACCTTTAGGAAGATGGGAATGGCTAAGGGGGTTGGCTCGAACAACATCCCCATTGAGGTGTGAAACGTTTAGGGGAGGAAGAAGCTAAGTGGTTAACAAAACGCTACAAAAATAAAAAGTTACTGCAATAATGTTTTATAAATAGGTCCTTGAGCAAAGGCAGAAAAGTAAGCTTAACCCACTAGTCTGAAGAGCTTAACTCTTACACGGAGAACTAGGATACCGGTAACTAACCCGGCCCATAGCCCTCCTAGCCGAGAAATAAGTTAAGGTTAACGAAACCAACTTTTTCTTTAAATTATAAATTTGCAATTACAAAAATGTTTTTAACTATGTTATTTAAAGCAAAAAATGTATATTTTCATAAAGAAGGCCCAAACAAAATATCAATTGGGTAAAGATATGTTCAATTTCAGCATCTTATTGCATCCTTCCACTTACCAACATCCAAATCTTTTACAACAAAAATCACATAACAGCAATAAACAATAAGTGACAGCTACATCTAAAGTAGAAATACTTCCTTTCGTTTGTACTTGACATACAAACCATATCTCTAATTAACCGTAACAAACAAACAATCGGTTAAAATGATGCTGTCTCAATATTCTTCCTATCATACGTAGCAGAATTATCAAAAACGCGTTTTTTTGCTATCGACAGCCGTTTAGAACAGCCCGAGTAGTGTCCATAAGGGTAGTGAACGTAATTTTTCAAGAAAGTAACATAAAAGACGATGAAGGAAACAAGAAAATCGTTTTCATATTTATTTATGTATCCAATGTGTTGAGTTAGAAAAACGGATACAACAATGTAGCTTTGGAATTACCTCCTAATTATTCTATGCACATATCCAACTGTTAAACTTTCAACATTTAAAAAGGATTTGTGACAACATTTAGAATTAGAATTGTACCAACATGAGTCATAACTATAGGGGCAATCGCCCTGATACAGTGATTGATATGGTGAAGCCCATGAACTTTACAGGCGGGTTAGAGTTCACGAATCTAACGTATACGGTTATGAAAAAGAAGAAATCTGATGATGGAAAATGGGTGAAGCAAGAAGCTGACTTGTTGAATAAGATCACAGGTTATGCACCGAAAGGGTGCATTACCGCAGTTATGGGTCCTAGTGGTGCGGGCAAGTCTACTCTTTTGGATGGGTTAGCGGGCCGGATTGCTAGTGGTAGCCTCAAGGGGAAGATGTCGTTGGATGGGGCTGAGATGAGCCCGAGCTTGATTAAGAGAACTTCGGCTTATATTATGCAGGACGATCGACTGTTTCCTATGCTAACGGTTTATGAAACTTTATTGTTTGCAGCTGATTTTCGGTTAGGGTCGATCCCACGGGCTGAAAAGAGGCAGCGTGTAGAAACTTTGATAGAGCAACTCGGCTTATCGGTAAGAATCTATATATAATATGTTCTTTCATATGTATAACCAGTAGTCCTAACCATCAGTGGCAGATATAAAAATGTTTTTCAGTTGTAACGTTTTTCATTTTAGTAGCAACGTTTTCCAAATTTCGTAAAAAAAAACCATAATTTTCACTAATTTTCCACTACGCGCGCAAAGTTGAGCCGCAACATACGCGTCACCTAGTCCCATACTAGGTTTGCCCCTGCTAACCATAAGTACAAACCTTTCATAATAACTTATCACTAATGATCAATACATATGTTGTTTCCACTAAACACTTGCTACTGCTGGACCATTACAACTATTAACCATCAGTCGTAACTCTGTAATTTTACAATTTGTGTTGACTTTAGCACTAGATTCCAATGGGAAAATCTTGAATATAGGCTCTTTAGCTCTTTAGCCGGCTTTTTAGCACCATTTACGCTTGTAATTTTTTTGTTGGTTATTTGGGTGAGATATGAATCTAAGTGTATTTTTGTGGGCTAAAAAGTTGCCCGAAAGTTGATCTGTGGGCAAAAAAAAGCGACAAAACTGCTTATTAAGTCATTCTCTTATTAGTTTGCTTATTTTACAATTCCACAACGTCAATGCCTATTCTCATAAACTTCTTGGTTTTCATATTCCAACACTTACAGGCTAAATTGTTTTACTGTAGACAGCGAGGAACACATACATAGGGGACGAAGGGACACGAGGGGTATCAGGGGGCGAACGTCGTAGGGTGTCTATCGGTGTAGACATCATCCACGGACCATCTTTGCTTTTTCTCGACGAACCCACTTCAGGTTTGGACTCAACCAGTGCCCAGAGCGTGATCGAGAAGGTCCATGACATTGCACGAACCGGAAGCACCGTTATTCTAACCATCCATCAACCTTCGCATAGAATCCTACTTCTCCTTGACCACCTCATTATATTGGCTCGTGGACAACTCATGTACCAAGGATCCCCGAAAGACGTGGGGCTCCATCTAAGCCGCATGGGCCGAAAACTTCCTAAAGGCGAAAACCCTATCGAGTATTTAATAGATGTGATACAACAATATGATCAATCCGAATATGGAGTCGATGCAATGGCTGAGTTTGTTCTAACGGGTATGAAACCACCACAACTTTCGGACAATGAAATGTCGTTTTCGACGATTGTTGCTTCTCCAACGCCACCACCACGCCGCGGTAAACCGAGCCATGAGCAAGGGGAATCAGGGAAGAGGCTTCATTTACAAACGGTTGGACGGTCTGATCAAGAGAAGGGCTTTGATCATAGTGTTAGAAGTCCTTGGAATAATAGTGGTAAGTCATGGAGCCAAAGTGGAATAATGGACTCTCTTAAGTT
This sequence comes from Ambrosia artemisiifolia, assembly GCA_032199755.1. NCBI lineage: Eukaryota > Viridiplantae > Streptophyta > Magnoliopsida > Asterales > Asteraceae > Ambrosia > Ambrosia artemisiifolia. The sequence continues at coordinate 42,081,409 of CM063521.1, read as the reverse complement.
TACTCCTACACGTAGGCGCAATGATCAGAAAGTACCACATCCTGCAAGGTAAACTCTAGTGTTGATGCATTACTAGGTTGAAACCCACTGAAATATATATAAAAAAAAACTAATAAAATATTTAATAAAAACCTCAAACTATCAGAAAACATGAATATTTACCTTGACTAAAGTTGTATGAATTTTGGATTCTTTTAAACGTACCTAGTAAAAAAAAATTTTCAAAGAAATTTCATTTTATTAAAACAAAATACGAAAGTTACATCACAATATAAGGTAGACCGTCAATAAGCTGCGTCGCCACCCATTTCTGAATTGAGAACCCTAGTCTACGAAAGAAAAATCATTGCCCCTAGAGATGAAATTTAAATAAAAGTCTAGAGAATGATGAGGTAAACATTATTGAGAGGCTTCTATTAGTAGTGGAGCTAGAAATACTTTTTTTGTGTCATTTTTTCGATATTCAAGTTTATAATAATCCTGAGTCAAAATTTTCTGATTGGATAGCCTCAGGTTGGGTCACGTCAAATCACGTATTAAAAAGCCAATATCATAAGAAAAGTAAGAGACATTTTTCTAATTGTGTAACCAATAAAAGCCAATATCAAACCATCGCGAGTTCTTGTCTTCTTGATTCTTCCGTTGCAGATAGTAAGATATTCATGTAAAGAATCATATCGATGTACTTTTTTGTAGGTTAAGCAATTGGACACAGGCATTTAATGGTTATTGGGTTAAAAATAAAAAAATTTAAATGGGCTTATAACGATTTAAAGCCCAATAGTAAACTTAAGTAATTTGGCTTAGTTTTTAAACTATAGTTTCTTTTTGTTATGTAAACATTTAGATAACTTTCTTATTTTAAAAAATACATATGGTTTTCTCATGCTTATCACACGTTACATATGAGATGCCAAATTTACCGGTGTCAGCTGACTTTCTCATGCTAATATGTGGCTCTGTCACTGGCTGCTCCACAAAGACCTCTACACAATTTTTTACAATTTTTTTAAACTTTTGTGTTCGGAAAAAAGAAATAACAATTACATTATTTTCATAACCGGACTAGACTCACTTCCAGGAACCAACAATACAACAAGTCCGATTAAGGGGCTGTTGATTAAGTTGAATCATTAAGAGGTCTGAATGGTTAAGTGTTGAATCATTAAGTTGGATACTTTTATTGTCTCACATTGGTAGGAGAGTCCAATTAAGTTAATGGTTACTTTTATTGTCTCACGTTGGTATGAGAGTCCAATTAAGGTTCAGCCTAATTCAGTGTTTAATGGTTCAGTGCTTAATGGTTCAGCAACATCCCAAATCTTAATGGATCAGCTTTAACCATTTCATTTAGAAGCTGAAACAAACGTGCTAAATGGTGAATCATTAACAGGTTTACCAAACAGCCTCTAAATCTATGCCAACTACCTTCATACGAACTGGCTTGTTACCGGTAGAACTTACCGGACTAGATTTCAAGAACATTTTTTTTAATTCTTCTTCTTTTTTTTCCGAATTCCATTTACGATCTTAGTTTCCTTATTTTGTTTATCTAAAACTTCACAGTTTATTAAAAATGTAAATCCATACCAAAAGATCTAAATTTATGAAAAGTGACTTTATGTTCCTTTTGTTACAGTGCATCTCCTGGGTACTACACATACTCGAGTGATATTGTAGCAGGCACCCCAACTCCACACAGTAGCGACTACACGGTCAACGAAGACGACTATCTTACCCCAAACAATGCACCAAATGCTGCAAAATACAATCATTTAGGTCCCAAATTTGCAAACTCATTCTTTGCAGAAACATGGGTTCTAATGCGTAGAAACTTCATAAACATCAGAAGAACACCAGAACTATTTCTTTCGCGCCTTATGGTGTTGACCATCATGGGCTTTATGATGGCCACATTGTTCTTAAAACCTGACAAAACAATGCAAGGAATAACTAACCGCCTCAGCTACTTCATCTTCACAGTCTGCCTATTTTTCTTCTCCTCAAATGACGCTGTCCCCGCTTTTATCCAAGAACGGTTTATATTCGTTCGTGAGACTTCACATAATGCGTATCGCGCGTCATCATACACCATTGCAGGGTTGATAACATATCTACCGTTCTTGTTACTTCAGGCTGCAGTGTATGCTGTTATCACTTGGTTTGCATTAAAACTAGAAGGCCCTTTTGTTTACTTCTTGATCATGCTCTATGTATCCCTTCTAACCACAAACTCGTTTGTGGTCTTCGTTAGCTCGGTTGTCCCCAATTACATTCTTGGGTATGCGGCTGTTATCGCTTTTACAGCTTTGTTTTTCTTGTTTTGTGGGTATTTCTTGAATAGTCATGATATTCCGCCTTATTGGAGTTGGATGAATAAGGTTTCAACGATGACATATCCGTATGAGGGGCTTTTGATCAATGAGTACCAGCGGGAGGAAGTTTTCGGGCAGACTCTTATAGGGACAGACGTGACAGGAATCGACATCTTGAAGTCATTGAGCATTTATCATGAAAAGAACCCGAAATGGATAAAGATTTACATAATGTTGGGATGGGCGGTTTTATATAGGATCTTGTTTTACATTGTTCTTCGTTTTGCATCCAAAAACAAAAGGACATAAGTGTTGAGTGCAAGAAAATGGTGATCTTAAATTAGATGGTAATAAGAAGAATGTGTTCAGAAACAGGAAAATTTAGCTTGAATGGACCTTAATTGTTGCAGGTTATGTTTTATATAATTTGGATATATATGAGGATATGTATGTCATATGAAAATTTTCCTAAACATAAGTACAAACAGACAACATGCGGTTCATCCTAATGATATGTTGATGACACATTCTCTTGATTGTGTATGGTTTATTTCCATAACATCTGTAAAACTGAAACATGCTAGAAGACTACTTCAAATATGCAAAGAGTTGATCAGATGGTTGTTACGTTTTTTTGTTTTCTTGAGATCACTAGAGTACATAAGTTAACAGTTGAAAATTAATGTAATACAAATGTATATTCAGCAATTAAAAAATAGACAAAAGACAAAAATAGCCAATCAGAGGACGCCAAACAGCATCACTGTATAAGACGACATAAATTAAGCCTGCATAAAAAAGCACTGAGAAGTATAATGAGGATAAAAAATTCCAATAGAAAAAGACACATAAATAATGGGTTATGTTACGTCAGTGAGTGATAAAACACGCTAAAACAACCGGTGGATTAAAAAAACATGGGACTAAATTAGCCGGCGACTAAAAATGAAGGGTTATATCCTAGCCGCCAGCTAATTTAATCAATGAATTACCCGTGTTACAATATACCTGGCTATTATGTGGACCCATTTGTGCTTCACCACGAGTATTTATGCAGGCTAAGTCCTAGCCATCATAACCGGTGAATCCAATATGGTATCTCTTCTTGATTGAGTCTTTTTGGGTTTGTCCATTTCTTTAACGGCTGAATATGCATATCTATTCCGTTAGTTATTAATAGAATATTATCTGTAAATCATTGTGATTAATGTATTTATTATGTTTCCACATTTAAGAGATCCTAATTGATCTCATATTGTAATTATATGATGTTATCAATGAGAAGGAGAAAAGCAACCATTAAATAATATACTCTTTCATCGTATCAAGAGCTTAACCTATTTTCCTTCCCCACCATCGCACCCCCTCTCCTTCTCTCTCCATGGACAACAAAATTCATCCAGCCGTCACAGTCTCTAACATCAAAAACCTAATCCCCATCACCCTTGAGATGGAGACAAGTCAATACACGTCATGGAACGAACTTTTTCGCATCTATTGTCGTGCTTTTCAGGTCATCCAACACCTTTCCCCAAAGCCCTCTCCCAAACCTTCTTCTTCTGAAGCTGACAAAGAAAAATCGTCCTCCTCAACAACATAATCATTCCTAATATGACCGCATACGGTGCATGGACCACCTTAGAAGGACTTTTTTCACGACAACAAAACCGCTAGAGCCCTTCATCTCATGCATAAACTTTCCAACACCAGGTTAGACGGTTTTCCCAATATGTCAGCCTATTTTCAGGCCATAAAAGCGTTTGTTGACCAGCTTGCTAATGTTGATGCCCTGGTTGATAACAAGCGCCTTGTCCTCCATTTTCTTGCCGGCTTAAAAGATCAGTATGAAAGTATTTCGAATATTCTTCAACAAAAGGAACCCACTCCTTCTTTCTATGAGGTGAGATCCCAACTTATTATGGTCGAATATCAAAAAGCCGAGAAAGCTCTGTATGCTCTAACTATGTCCACATCCAAAACTCCACCACAGATAACCTCGAACTCAGCCTCTTACCGTTCCCGTGGACAGGGTCGCACTTGTGGCAGGGGACGCGGCCAATGCACCTACTCTCGTAGCCGTGGTCAACAGCCTAGTGAAACCTGGACCATCCCCACCTCCTATAAGTGGACAAATCCACAGTCACGGCCTTTCCAACCCCCTTCTGATGCTCCTCCACAGCAGTGGCTGCAATGGACACCACCAGTGCCTCCATGCCCGTACCCTACCACCTCACCTACAAACAACAGCCTCGAACATGGAATCTTGGACCAATGTCAAATTAGGCATATCAAGCCTCATATACTCCAACCGATATTCAACTGGCTCTCTACACTCTGAGTCTTAATCCTCCTGAGTACAATCATGACGTGATGGATACAGGTGCAACATTTAGCATGGACCCTAACTCAAGTAATTTTGGTACTGTTTTTAATACTTTCCTGAATGAAAATATTATTGTTCGTAATGGCACCAAAATACCGGTACTTGGACATGGCCCGCCAACCTTACCCTCCCCATACCCACCCTTTGTATTAAAACGTGTCCTTTGCGCACCAAAACTTATTCGAAAACTAATTTCCGTGCGTCACTTCACTAGAGATAATTTTGTGTTTGGTGAATTTGACCCATTTGGTTTTCTTATGAAGGATTATAGGATTCGGGCTCCTATCCTTCGGTGCAACAGCAGTGGTGATCTCCATACCTTCTCCAAAGACTCACACTGCTTCTCCACATTCACCTCCACTACTCAGTCCTCAAGTCTTTGGCATCAACACCTTGGTCATCCTGCCTAACTTTATTATAGTCTTTAAAGAATTATAATTCTATGGTTTTTAAGTCTTTGAATAAAAAATTGTGTGAAACCTTTTGTCTTTGGTAAAAGTACAAGGCTTCCTTTTTATGCTTATAATAATGTTACTTTACAACCGTGTGATATTGTGCACAGTGACATTTGGACCTCCCCTGTTTTGAGGATGGGAGGCCACCGTTATTACGTCCTATTTCTAGACGACTACACAAACTTCCTTTGGACATTTCCAATTTCCAATAAATTTCAAGTTTACACCATATTTGAATCATTTACCAAACTTGTTCAAACCTAATTTCACTAAACAATTAAAACATCTCAATGTGACAATGAAAAAGAGTATATTAATGCATCATTTAAACGACTATTTGTAAAAAACAATGGCATTCTCTTTCGTCTTTCGTGTCCCTACACCTCCTTCCAAAACGGAACAGCGGAACGCAAATACGCTGAATTAACAATATCATTCGTACTTTACTTGCCCAATCCTCCTACCCACAAACCTTTGGCATCATGCCTTAGACACCATCGCATACCTTCCTAACATCATCCCCTCAAAAACTCACAAATTTCACACACCCACCTACCTCCTTTACAAACAAATACCAACATACGATCACCTACGTGTGTTCGAATGTCTTTGCTACCTTCTCCAACCCTCAACCACAATTCAAAAACATGCCCATTGGTCCAATTCGCGTGTCCTTCTTTGTTACCCCAATTCACATCGTGGTTACAAATGCTATAATCCTTAGTCTAAACAACTTACCATATCTAGTCATGTCTTATTTGACGAGTCCATCTTTCCCTTCGCCACCATCAAACCTTCCACACCCTTACCCACCTACGACTTTTTACATACTCCTTTCCCTGACCGTCTCTGGCTCTCTGTCTAGCCCAATTGATCAAACCCATCTCCTCATCCCACACCAAACAACGCTCCCTCACTCGTCCCACAATCCACCCCAGCGGCCCAATCATCCTCATCGGCCCAATACGCACCTCCGAACCAACCCCAAAATCAACATACTCCCCCATCGTCCCACCAGACCACTACTCCACCCTTTCAATCAGGCCCACAACCTAAACCAACCCACCTACTGCCTCCTTACCATGTAACCCCTCGGCCCACTCTCCTCACCACCAACCTACCCTTCCAGTCCAACCTTTAAAGTTGTGGAGTTGACAGACTCCAATATGTATTTCCAACTTTGAAATGATCTGTGAAACATCTAGCCATTATACATCTACCCTACCTCGAGGTGGATTCGAAAAAGTTTTTTTTTAATATCGGTACGTTTGCATTTTTTTTTTATCTTTTTAGTTTTAATAAATGTAAGTTTATTTTATTTGAATAAAATCTTTATTTAATTAAACAAAAAGAAAAAAAACACTTCAGGGTAGTGGTTAAGTAGAGTGCTGCCTACAAAATTATGGTTTAGAGGGTGTTTGGCTCTCCTTATTTCCACCTACTTATAACTTATAACTTTTTCAAAACTTCATAAGTTCTTTTAAAAATGTTTGATTGGTGGGTTTAAAGAAGGCTTTTTGGGTTTAAATAAGGGGAAAGAGAGGTGGAAAAGGACTTTTCAAAAAGTTAGTAATGTGTAACTTTTTGAAAAAGTAGATAAGAAGGTGGAAAAGTAGATAAGTTATAAGTTTATCCAAACATGCCCTTAGTGAAGTGAATCACTAAAGTGATGTGGCAGTGTAGGATTGGTAAAAATCATAATAGTTCAGTGAAACTTAGTTATGCGCCCCTCCCACCCTAAGAATATTATATTTGTGTCTTTATTATCACACTTGATCAAATGTGCATAAGTTATCCTAAATAAGGGGTGGTTTGGTTTACCTCTGAATGACTCCATTCAGAGGTAACCTTTGAATCGGTCAGAGGTGGGTGGTGTTTGGTTGCAAAAACTTGCCAATCTGAACTGAACCATTAAGACTGAATGGTTCAGCACTGTGATGATGCTGAACGAAAAAATGGACAAAATTTGCCCTCACCTCTAAACAACCCCTTCACCTTCACCCCTCCTTGCAGCCACCACCCAACGCCGCCGCCCTCCCTCTCCTCCACCCAACGCCGCCGCCCTCCTCTGCTCTCCTTCTATTCCGACCCCCAACCATCCTCCTCTCTGTTCTGACCACCAGCCGACCCTTCTTCCTCTCCTCTACTCTTGTCTCCTCCTGCTCCTCCATCACTCCCATCTCTCTCTACTTCTCTGTGTGTGTGTGTGTTTGATTTAAGAAAAAGAAAGAAAAGGAAACTTGGAAAGAGAGAGCAGGTGTGTGTTTGTGTAATCGTGTGTTTGTTTGATTTAAGAAAAAAGAAAGAAAAGAAACACAAAGAGGGGCAGAGAAAGAGAAAGCAAGTGTGTGAGGAAGAGAAAGGGGAACAAGAGATTCTTTGTATATGGTGTGTTGTGTGGTGTGTGTGATTTTTATATATTTTTATAAAAATAAGGTGAGGGGTAAAAAAGTAAATTTATAGAGTTATTCAGTGGTTTAACCAAACACCAGTTTACTGGTTCAACACTTACTGGTTTAGACCCTCTTACCTATTCAGACCTCTTACTAATTCAACACTTACTGATTCAGAACTTGCTAAACAGCCTCTAAGTGTGTAATTGGATCATTTTAATGAAGTTGCATGTCCATATCTTATAAACAAAAAATAATATTACCATGAGAGAGATAAAAGAAAAACATAATCCCACGGTTTGCATGTAGCATGCCCTTATCAGTTACACATATTTAATGAAGTATATAATAATTACCCAAATATCAACAACCTGAAAGCCATAAATTGCGAAGATCCCTTCAGCAAAAGCTATGTGAATCCCAAAAATGATTATTTGTTATCATAAACCTGCAGCATAGCGATTTAACATCAATCATAAACCTCAATTCTTATCATGAAATATGAAACTTGCTTTCAAGACACCAGAATCACATTCAAAGGTGGAGTATAGTTCAAGAGAGAGTACTTGATTCGATCTTGGTGCTATTAGTGCTGCACATAAGTCCTCTGATCAGGTTGATGTAGATGCAGATTCGTCGGGTTATTAGTTTCTATGGCACCCGAGTTACATGCAGCAAACACATTATTCTCATCACAGGTAGCTACATATGCTCTTGCCTCATATATCTGATAGAAATATGTTTCTTCATGAGAAAAAATAATATTTGTGATCATCGAAATAAAGTATTGAATCTTGTTTACCTTCCTGTAGAGTTCTATATTTTGTTGATGTATCATATTCCCCTGGAAGAAGAAAAAAAAAAAATCCCCATTCACTTTAGCCTCAAACTAAATTAATTTCAGAAATCAATGTACCAAAAATTCGGTTTTGGGTTGTGAAAACAGGAAACATTGCATTATTTTTATTGATATAGTAGCTATCAGGATATAAATTTTATATTTATGTAGCATAAACTACTTGCTATTGAATTATAAATAATGTAAGTTACATATTTTTTGCTATATGAACGTTAAATATAAATATTTATTGAACTATTATTCTTTTAACAAAAAAGAAAAAGAAAAATAATATCAAGCTAGTGAGGAGCTAAACAATATACAGTTCTAAGAAGCACAACGGTAAATGTTATGTGTCATATATGTATAAAAAATGAATATATTGTTGGTAGTAGTATAGTAAAATGAAAACTTGTGGTGAAAAGGAAATAGGAACAAATACCTTTGTGCTAAGCTGTTGTATCTCATTGGTTAGAATCTCTTCCTGCAAACCATATTAAACGATAGTGCTTTTATTTATACGAGAAACAGGTAACAAAAACCAAATAAAAAAATGCCTAAATAAATTACACTGTTTGAATGTTAAAAACTGATGATTTATAAACTAAACTTTAGACTATTGTTTGTAGAGAGTGGCGGATACAGAAATTTCTAACAAGGGGAGGCACAATATGGATCAAGTAAAATAGGACCGAAACAAATGAAATGATGATTAAAAAAAACACGTTTCATAGATAAAAAGGCAAATATAAATTAACAAAACAAATAACCTTATGTCATATAATCACTGGCGAAGACATAAACTTTTGTAGGGAGGCATAATACGGGTCTACTAAAAATGGAGAGGAGCATTTTTAAATATTGTATGACAAAAAAAATAGGATAAATAACTAAGAATAAATTTAATTTAAATTCTAAGAATTAGAATTAAAATAAATTCTAAATGAAATGATATATTTATATTGTCATTATAAAAAAAAAGGTGAAAACTAAACTTACTTTAACTTTTATCAGTTTGCTGGATGCATATTAACTTTCCAGATATAAAATTTTATTTTATTTTTCTTTAAGTTGGGCCTAATTGAGCTAAAAGAAGCATACACGTCCATTATTTAAAAAAAAAAGCACATACTAAATTAAATACAGCCTTCTCTATCCTTTTTAACCTACCAACCCCTTCCTCCAGAGCCAAAGATGTCGTCGCTGCAGGACCTTCGCACCTGGCCAAAATACTTTAAACATTCTACTGTTTTTTTCTTTTAACTTTATGTACCAAAAAACAAGAAGGTTCAGCTGTAATAACATTTCCAGCGAGTACTCCATGTAATAGGAAAAATTACCGCCGGAGGGCCACTGGCCGCCACCGATGGTACGGTGGGCACAGGCCTACCGTCGTCATCAGGTGAATCCGCCATTGTTTGTAGATATATGTTTGATTATGTTTGTATCTAAAACAATATAGGTGTTTGTAAATATTTAGAATTGTACTATGTTAAGTTAATAAGGAAGATAATCAAAATCAAGGCTGCAAATGGCTCGAACAAGCAACACAGAAGACTGCAACATGTTAAAAGACAAAAGGCACGACTCTGATGTGAAAAGACTAATATACCCCTGACAGTTAAACGGTTTTTTGGAGGGAAACTCATACCTGTTCGACAATAACTGTTTGTTTGGGACATGTCTATTCGTAATGTATATATAGAACATATCTATTCCTTTTGTAACTACTAAGATTGTTATCAAAAATACAATCCTTTGTTTCGAAAGTTTTCTGTTTCTATCCAAACTGAAGACACACAAACATAATTATCATATCTTGTTTTTATCATTTGAATTCTGTTACTATATTTCTTCTGTTTCTGTTCGAATTCACTGCACATCAGACTTGTTATCCCAACAAATCTGGTATCAGAGTCAATCATTCGATCGATCATACATTTGTCAAATCAAATTTACTAAAAGTCCTTTGTTCTATCACTATGTCCTTGTCCGAATCAAATTCACTACAATAATCTGAATCAGGACCCTCGTGTGCTATCTCTGATTCGTTTATCACAATAAGAAATAAGACTTTACAAGAATTAAGAATGAGAAGAAACATAAGAAGGATGGATAGGCGAAGATGCTTCTATTGCAAAAAAGGGGGCATCTCATTGGAGTATGTAGCATTCATGAGAGGGGTGAGACTTTACAACTTATCAAAGATGCAACTGAAACATGAATTTCGTATTATCCGAAAAATAATCATGAAGAAGGCGAAAATTACATTGTTAAAGGAGCCGAACTTGGTTCTTGGAACAATGTTTGGTATGTAAGTACTAAAATCCAAAATCATATTTGTGGAAACTTAGATTATTTTCTGAAATTTAAAAGATCATTTGGGGTAGAATCAAAATACAAGCAAGAATTTTTATTTATAAGAGGAGTGGGGGTAATCGGTTGTAATGTTGATGGTCACAAATTGATGATTCATAATGTTTTTTACCCTTCTGAATATTGATGATTACATACTTAGTTTACATCAATTGAAGTTGCAAGGATATGTGGTAAAATTAGATGGACATAGTTGTACTATACACAATATGTTCAAGATGGATGGGATGATGAATAGGAATTTGAGGGAATGTTGTGATAAAGAAAGGATTAATGTTGAATGAATTGGATAGTGAAACTTTATTTGAAAAAAAAAGGAAAGAAGAATATCTAAATGATTACTTTGAAAGTTTATCACTTGATAATGATATGAAAGGAAAAGAAATCAAGAAAGAATAAAAAATATAGAGTTTCACTATATTGAAGATTGTATGGAATTTATGAAAATGATTTATGAGCTGGATTATCCTTAGGCTTATAGAAATGAAATGAAGGATCCTTTTCTTAGGATGGTCTCTTGGTTTGTGAATTTTTTTTTACAATTACCAAATAGATGAATTCCTCCTAAGAAGATAAGAGGGATTCAAGTGGAATTGTATGATATTTATTTGATTGTTAAGAAGGAGGGTGGAAATAAGAGGGTGACGGATTATAATTTGTGGACTTTAGTTGCCAAAGAACTAGGCTTAGAGTATAAAGATAAAGATCAAATAAGAATACTTTATGCTTTGTACCTTGATGTTCTTGAATGGCAATATAAAGTTACTGAAGTGGGAAAGATGGATGCCAAAAGTGGAATGGAAAATCAAGAAGGTAGCAGCCAAGTTGGTTGGGAAAGGAATGCAAGATCAATGGAAGATATAAAGGCTGAAGACATACCGGTACTCTACAAAGATGCACACTCATTTGAAGATGATTATGCATTCTTTATGGGTGAAGATTGGAACACGGCAAAACGACTTATCAAGAAAAGGAAATATGACTTTAGAAAGGTGGCCGAAGCACTCGATGAAGCACACAAGACCCTACCAAAGAACAAAACGCCAAGTTTAGTTTAAGGCAGGGTGTTGATTTATAAACTAAACCTTAGACTTTTGTTTGTAAATATATGTTTGATTATGTTTGTATGTAAAACAATATAGGTGTTTGTAAATATTTAGAATTGTAGTATGTTAAGTTAATAAGGAAGATAATCAAAATCAAGGCTGCAAATAGGTCGAACAAGTAACACAGAAGACTGCAGCATGCTAAAAGACAAAAGGCACAACTCTGATGTGAAAAGACTAATATGCCCCTGATAGTTAAAACGGTGTTTTGGAGGGAAACTCATACATGTTCGACAATAACTGTTTGTTTGGGACATGTCTATTCATAATGTATATATAGAACATATCTATTCCTTTTGTAACTACCAAGATTGTTATCGAAAATAAAATCCTTTGTTTTCGAAAGTTTTTTGTTTCTGTCCAAACCAAAGACACACAAACATAATTATCATATCTTGTTTTTTATCATTTGAATTTTGTTACTATATTTCTTCTGTTTCTGTTTGAATTCACTGCACATCAGACTTGTTATCCCAACAAAAACAAAGTGAAAACTTTAATAATTAGGGTTTCTTTATTACCTTTTTCTTGCGAACACCTTGTAGGCTTATTTCCAACTGGTTCTCCAGTTTACAAAGATCTTCAACTCCTAAACCATAGAGTTCTTCTCCCATCAGTTGCCTAATCTTTTGCAAACATATAATCAAACACTAAAATGTGACATATCTTAACATAACAAACTAACATTGACTCCTTTTACTTTATCGCTTTAAATAAAAAATACATTCTGAGTGTGAGTGTGAGAAATGTCACCTAGCTAGTATATGTGCATAAAATGTGATCATCCTCATGTTAACATTGGGAGGAAATACGTGGTGTGCGTCTGAGGGAGCAATTTAAAAGAAATATTGTAATAAAGAAAAAAGAATTGCTTGGTTGTATGAGCGTGCCCAAATTTTTGCTCTCACGCCCTCTTACACTCACCATGCGATGTATCAACATGAATGTGAGCTAATTCGATCCTCACGCTCATGGAGGCGTGACCTATAGTAATAATGAATTAAGTGTTACTAACCTATGAGCTTCATGCAGGTTCTGCAACTGTTGCTTCAATACAGCTACCTCCATTTGCCAAAGCTAGCAATCGAGAGTTAAGTCATATGTGATCAATTATATGTGCAAAATAAGAGGTTGCATATGCCACAATAAATTCTCAATCAGTATATATAGTTACTGTTAAGAATTCTGATGTTGGTAGTTAACAAACTAACAATGATAATATTATGTGCAGAAATATTAGAGAGAGTTTGAGAATATGGACAGAAATCGATAATCTGTTTATTGATCCCTTTGGTCCTATTTATACAATACTAAACAGTGTGAGTATGAAACAACACAACCGTTGACAACATAACTGACTTATAACTGTGACATGAATCGGTGCAAACTAACCGATTGTAACTACCACTAATGACACATATGACTTATTTCTTATCTATACATTGTCACAATAATAATAAACATAGTTACTAACTTATGATATGATGAATAAAAATTATTTTCCAACAATCACTCCCTTAATCTTTGATTCATCATAACATAATCTTCTTGCTTAATCTTCACTGATTGAGGTCTTGGATCTCTTCTTTGGAGGAAGATCACTGTTTTGCCATTCCTTGTATCCCATCTTGAATCCTGTATTTTCTTCACTGCTTTCCACCTTCAATTCCCTTCCTTTAAACTTCAGATGGTACCAGTTAAGTATCTCCAAATACTGATTGTATGTGACCCTTATATCCTCCACAATTCCATCGTTCTTCATCTCCCTTGGCAGCCCATATCCATACCCCATTCTAATTGCATCTTGAATCCAAAGATCATATTTATTGACAGAATCATATCCACCAAACCAACACATTAATATTTTATCTCGCTACATGTTAAGTTCAATACCAACACATCTTCAACATTTACTTACACACAATATTACGTTCACTCACACATATATTTGTGACACATGTCATAACTATAGTCCACATCAGCTACCATGTCATGTGCCACGTCAGACGCCATCAAGACAAATTGTTATACTTATAACCACACATGTAACTTAGTTTTAGCCACACATGTAAGTGTAGATATATTTTGCTATATACTTACACATAACTTATGTGTGGGTAATGATCTATATCCACAGTCCTGAGTCTACATATCATGACACTTAATTTATGTGTAGGTAAACGCAAGTATCAACACATTATAGGCTTTTTCCCACACATACTATGTGTGGGTAAATACCAAAATTTCTTTTAGTGTTAGAAATCATGATAAAGTTCTTTCAAATTCTGCCTTGAATTTGATCCTGTGCCTCTCAATCTGTGTTGCAATATGAATCATATCCATAAATGTTGTGCAGTCTTCTAGACAGAGTTCTTTGGATAAAGACTTGAACCTTTCCCTTGACTTGAACTCGGTGCACTTATGTCCCTATTAATGCAGAATTGTTGTTGATGTTCTTTCTCTACCCTTTTCTAATACTCCTTGTCCATCATGAAGAATTCTTCCACGTTTTCTTTTCCTTTCTGTTTCCTCTTGTGTTCCCTTTCGTAGTCTTCAATGTTTGGACATGAATAAGGTGCATGAATTTCATTACAATTCCAACAGTGGATATTCGGTTGAATAGAGGAGGGTTTCTTATATTCTTTTGTGATGAAACAAACATCACCATCATACTTGATCTTGTAACCGTCTGAGATCAACTTTTCCACACTCAACACATTCCTTCTAAGTGTTGGAATGTAATAAGCATTTCTTATTGTGTGGATTTGCCCTTCACTGTAAATCTCTACACACCCTTTGCCTTTGTAGAGATCCTTTTTAAACCCTTCATAGTTTCCCTATATACCGAAAGTTTGTTCCAGATTTGTGAACAAATGCTTGTAACCCGTGGCATGTTGTTGCCTGTTAAGGCTTGCATACCAGAATTCATTCCATGCCTTCCCATCTTTCCCCTTATTAATTCAATCTTTCCTATTCTTTCTGGAAAGTCTTTTCGATAGTGAAATGGTTGGCTGCAATAAGAACAACACATACCTTTCGGATACTTCCAATCGATCTCCTTTTTCCCATAACTTCTGTTGTTATAAACTGCCTGAATCTGATGTTCCCTTTCTTTGTTCAACAGAAACTTCCTGGATGAATCCATAAAAGGAGCACGATTTCGGATACCTTTAACGCCAAACTTCCACTGATGATCCATGTGATCATACATATTCTCCTTGCCTTTCTGCCTTTGAGAAGTGCCTTGGAATTCGGGTGAAACACTACACCCATAGGCCTTGTAACCATCGCTAAAATCTTCTTCCTTCTTGACTAAGAATGGATTCTTGTGTAGCCAAATCACTTGGCTTCTTCCTTCACTAGTTCCACGATCTTGTGGCTCTGATGCCATGTTAAGAATTATGATGTTGGCAGTTAACAAACTCTCTCTAATATTTTCTGCACATAATATTATCATTGTTAACTACCAACATCAGAATTCTTAACATGGCATCAGAGCCACAAGATCGTGGAACCAGTGAAGGAAGAAGCCAAGTGATTTAGCTACACAAGAATCCATTCTCAGTCAAGAAGGAAGAAGATTTCAGCGATGGTTACAAGGCCTATGGGTGCAGTGTTTCACCCGAATTCCAAGGCACTTCTCAAATGCAGAAAGGCAAGGAGAAGATGTATGATCATGTGGATCATCAGTGGAAGTTTGGCGTTAAAGGTAACCAAAATTGTTCTCCTTTCATGGATTCATCCAGGAAGTTTCTGTTGAACAAAGAAAGGGAACATCAGATTCAGGCAGTTTATAACAACAGAAGTTATGGGAAAAAGGAGATCGATTGGAAGTATCCAAAAGGTATGTGTTGTTCATATTGTAGCCAACCATTTCACGATCGAAAAGGCTGTCCAGAAAGAATAGGAAAGATTGAATTTATGAAAAAGGGTACAGATGGGAAGACATGGAATGAAATCTGGTATGCAAGCCTTAACATGCAACAACATGCCACGGGTTACAAGCATTTGTTCACAAATCTGGAACAAACTTTCGGTATAGAGGGAAACTATGAAAGGTTCAAAAGGGATCCCTACAAAGGCAAAGGGTGTGTAGAGATTTACAGTGAAGGGCAGATCCACACAATAAGAAATGTGTATTACAATCTTGTGAGTTTGAGAATATGGACAGAAATCGATAATTTGTTTATTGATCCCTTTGCTCATATTTATACAATACTAAACGGTGTGAGTATGAAACAACACAACCGTTGACAACATAACTAACTTATAACTGCTACATGAATCGGTGCAAACTAACCGATTGTAACTACCACTAATGACACATGTGACTTATTTCTTATCTATACATTGTCACAATAATAATAAAGATTGTTACTAACTTATGATATGATGAATAAATATTATTTTCCAAAAGTTACTTATTTCAAAAATTATTTTAACTAAGTGTTGGTTGTTGGTTCTGGCCCTTCTATAAAAACACACACTTATTGAATTATATGTGTGTATAACTTCAAAGGAATAACAATTAAATAGAAAGAACACTTCAATATATGAGTAGCTAGTGTACGTAAAAGTAAAGAAAGAATGGAAAAGCTACTATTTTATTTACCCCATAACTAGCTATATATAGCCTTACACAATAACACAGGAATGCATAAAAAATGCCTTAAAATACTAATTCTTCCTAATGATCCGGTACAAGCGATGACCACTTCTTTACTCAATATGCACCACTCTTCAACTACATCTCCATCACATTGGGTTAAAGCTTTACCAAGTCAACTTAATTAAATATTAACTAAACTAAGACCATTGAAACCCCAACTACTTTAGTTTATTTCATCCAAACAAATCGATAACATCATAAGCAATCTAAAACACCAACTGATGATCCGTACTCGTGACCTAGTAAACGAACCGATTAACCCAACATTGGTAATATATTACTAAATTTGTTTCCTATTTTCATAAGGTTCAAAATGAGAATATTAAGTTTTGGTGATATAATTGTTCTTATATTTGCGTTTTGGGATACCTCATGAACGCTACCAATGCAACGAAAACGAACTACTTTTCAATGGATTTATAGGAAAAAAGTTTAGTGTAATTTGTAGGAAAAAAATCCCGATTGTTGCCTTCAACCACCTGATTGCCCCCTAAAAAATAAATGTATATATTTGTTAATTAGTTATCAGGGTATATTAAATTATCTAAGCAATTAGGAGCTAAAGTGATCCAATTTAATTATGTCACATTTGCATGTAAACTATTTGATGCCTACTCTCCATGATTCGCTCGAATGCATATATTATTAGATTCTTATTTTTCAATTAATATTCTTAGGGGCGGCCCTAGCTTGAAGCTAGGTGCTGCGTCCGTTGCTACTCAACTTCGCCCGCGTAGTGGAAAATTAGTGAAAAATTTGTGTTTTTTTTACGATATTTGGAAAACGTTACTACTAAAATGAAAAAAAATGAAAAACGTTACTACTGAAATTAATTTCTAGATCCGTTACTGAATATTGTCTATACATTATGTTATATATGGCTTTATTTAGTGTTACCTAGTCACAAGTTTTGTAAAATCTTTGCGGGGATCATACAATTCCATTGAAAAATAGTCAGGAGTATGAGAACTTGTTACTAGAAAACTTATAAAACACCATCAAAAACCAGCCAACCAACAGGATCAAGTCAGTCACAAATTGTGTTGGACAACTTTGATGAAGATGTAATCAATGGTATCGGCAACCATGTGAAGCAATATATATTCAAACCTGCGACCTCTCCTAAACGGGAATCCGATATTACTAGTAGTTTGTTTTTTCTTTAATCAAGATTATGGCTTTCTCCACATTCATGTTATGTAGTTAATTTACAAATACACGTACCTTGACTTCCGACGTTGAGTTCACTAGTTGATTGTTTTCTTCTTGATACTGATTGTAGCGTTGAATAACTGATGTCATGCTTAACGAACATAAAGAACAAAAGAAGTTTTCAATTAGCAATGAGAAAGTCATTATTGTTATCAAAATCAAATTAAGAAATGGATTATCCCCTATTGATCAGATCAACATTATTTTGTTTTTTGCATATTAACCAAAAATGGATTAGAGAAGTTTACTCTTTTTTTTTCTTTTTGTGTAGGAAGAGTAAACTTTATTGTACCACAAATATTGTTGAGTGCAACTTTATTGTTGACTATATGCAAATTAATGCCAACACATCGCTAATAGAACCAGCACACTCGAAAACTACCATTGAGAAATAGTCTGAGTGAATGCAAAACTTGTTTTTAGATAACATATATATTTAAATATTTTTTTACTTACAATATATTATAGAGAGAAAGAGCAGACAAATGGATTGTGTGCGTATATGTAAATATATGTATATATTTGATATGATTTATCATTCAACATTATACATCATTTATGCAGTTATCATATATTAATGTAATGTAAAACAATTTTGGATGGTATATCAACATTTTTATTAAGAAAAGCCTGAAATCCATGCGTCAAACTCGTTAGAATATTTTATAGATGACTTAATTTAGTTAATTTCAAAGGGATCACGTATTGGTTCATTTTCAGTTGAAATACCAAGGACTGAACTGGAAATATCGACAAATTCTTGAGGAGTCCAAAGAAATTAAAAAAATATTGATTATAGCTAGAATGAGGTCAATGATATTGAAGAGTAAAATGATTAAATAACAATTAGAAATTGATTCTATTAAACCTGCTGCTTGAGAATTCATAGAGTTTGTTGGTACTTGAAAAGATGATGACTTGTACTTCAGCATCACATAAGATGGCTAGCTCTTTTGCTTTCTTCAGTAACCCATTCCTTCGCTTTGAGAAAGTTACTTGCCTACTGGTTGAGTCGTCTATTCTCTTGATTGCAATCTTCCCTCTTCCCATCTTCTTCTTAAGGCAATTTCTTGTCTATTAAGCAATGCAATATTTATCAAATATGTAAGATTATTGATATACATTAAAATAAACATGTTTAAGTCCCCGATTAAACTTCCAAATTGCGCGCTTTCTACCATAATTTTGTAGATTTTGTACTTCACATCGTACAATTGATTTTATAGGTCCTAAGCGACGCTCCAAGGACAAAGTTGAAGGAAATGCGTAGAAACTAGACGAAACAGACATTACATGCACATTCTGACCTAGATGCATGACGAACCGATGCATGTTACTCGGCAGTACTGCCAGTGCACACAAGCGTGCAACCTGGTGCAAGGGAATTATCGATTAGCACTCCCGTTCGGAACACTTGCACGACCGTGCAGGTCCAAATTACTCGGAAGCGTAGGCAGTGCAATCAAAATTGTGACATCCGGCAAACCTAGGTTAATTCTTTTAACAAACACATAAGTCTACCTTAGCAAAACATTCATAAAACATACTTAACTGGGTTAGTTGAGTCGATTTTCAATGATTCGGGGAATCATCGGGAGTTGGTTCGATGATCCAGGGGATCATCAGTAGTCTGTTTACACACATATGTCCATGGGTTGGTGATCCGGAGGATCACCGGGTAAAACCCACACACGCGAGTCTCGAGTCCCGGGGGTTGGTGAAATAACATAAAGGTGTGTATTGTCGGGTATTAAATGTTTTACGATCATTATATAACTTGCCGATATGTGGATACGTGAATTAATGTGGTAAATTAGCAATTAGCGCGTCAAAAAACCCAATCGCCCAATTTGGGGTGACTGGCAAGCCATCAGTCGCCAGCCACAGGGGCGACTGGACCCAATCGCCCAGAATCGGGGGCACGACTGGTAATAGCTATAAATACCACACTTGACTTGTTTTCATCATTTGTAACCCTAAGTCACCCCAAAGTGCTCTCTCACGACCCTTAACCTCTGTACACCCGTTTTTGCCCTAAAATCACCATTTCCAAGCTAAAACAACCTTTACAAGTGAAGATCTAAGGTCTGTGGTTCATCCAAATCATTTTTCAAACATTGTTATATTATTATTATGAACCCCGAAGGTCCAGTTCTGATCTTTGTATGATTTCATCAATAAAAACCTTTGAAAAGTCCTTCTAAATTAAGTCTAAACATAGCCTATGAGTTTTTGATAAGAATGCAAACTCTAAGTGGTGTCGGTGATCTAAAGCATGGGGTTTCTTGCGTGTTTGTTATTATAATGATTCTAGTGAGTTTTTATAATGATTATCTAGGTGTTAGAAGCTTATTTGATGTGTATGTGGCTTTTAGGATTTTTGACCTGTTTGAGGATATTGGTAGAATCTAGGACGTAATATGATGATTTGATGCTTGGAACTTCTTAGGATTTATGTTTGAATGATCATACTACATCTTGATGATGATTGGAGTGTGAGTGTGTAATTAAATCATGTTGTTTGCCATTTACGGTAACTTTTGATATGACTTACCCATAATATTATCCATTTTGGGAAAATTTTACAATTTGCATGATACGAGATGATACTTTAGGCATAATGATGGAGTTGGGTTGGCTAATAATTGTGGATTAATTCGGGGAGTTCCAATACGTTTTGGATATGATTTGGAGGGTTTCGCTCGCCAAAAGGCCAACAATCTGCAGTGCAGGCGACTGGCTACCCAGTCGCCGGTCAGGAGGCGACTGGCTATCCAGTCGTGTGCTTAAAGGGGACTGGCATAGCCATCGTGTGCACTAAGGGCGACTAGCAAAGCCATTCAGGTGTTTTGATGCCAGTCATGTGTTATGGTAGCCAGTCGGTGTTTTGAAGCACTACAAGAAATTTAGGTATTTACCCACACATAGTATGTGTAGGAAAAACCATATAATGTGTTAGTACTTACGTTTACCTACACATATATTAAGTGTCATGATGTGTAGACTCAGCACTGTGGATATAGATCATTACCTACACATTTATTATGTGTAGGTAAATACCCAGCTATACCTACACATATATGTGTGGCTAAAACTAATATATATGTGTTGGTAAAAGTATAGCAAGTTATTAAGTTGGCCTATGATGTGGCATTCGACGTGACATCGAATTATGTGTACATAAAAATAAAAGATGTGTAGGTATTGATCTTAAAATGTGTAGGCATTGATCTTAACATATGTAGAAATAATATATATTGATGTGTTGGTAAAAATATTTAAATCTATAGATAATAACCACGATTTATTTCAATAATAATTTATAATTATATACAAACAAACACAAAAACAGTTAAACAATTAACATTCTTAATCAAAACATAAGTGTTCAAACAACCGAAAAAAATACATAGACAAACAAAGCAAATATTGACCATAAGTTACTAAGGATTATATAAAATTACTAAGCGACATCACTCATCGATACTTTCATCACCCTCTAGAGTATCACCTTGAGATTGTCCAGATGTGGTTGATGGATGGAGGCATGATATTATTCTCAATTAGTGCTTGTTCCATAATTGCAAATTTACTTGTCACTGTTTGAAGTACATCGACCAGCTCATCATAAGTAGGACGCTCACGTCCCCACCCATGCAAATGAATAGAGTTTCGTCCAAGTACTTTCTCAATAATGGACTTGTTGCTCATTGATTCTACGATATGCTGGTTTCTCGACATCATCATTTCTTCCTTTTAGGAAAAAAAACAAATACAATAAATTAACTGTTTAACAAATAATGAATACTTGGTGGTAGAAAAGAAAAAGTAAACTTACATATATACTGCAGCCACATTTTTAGATATCCAACTTCTTTCCGCATCCCAATGTGTAAGCCGCCAAGTCTCAAGTTGACCGGATGAAAAATCCAAATCCAAGCCACCCTCAATGATATAGTGTATTGTACTCTTTGAACTATTTCTACTATCAATTTTCGTTTTGCATGTGCCATAACTTTCCTTTTTGCAATTTCCTTCAAGGACATATAACCAAAAAATAATAACATATTAGATCAAATTTGAGGCCATTAAATGATTGAATTTGAGGCCAATATCATTAAAAAATTTCGGCTACACCGTAATAACATGTGTTAAGAAAGCCATGACATATGTTAGCACTATCTTTTGATATTAAAAGGCATAAACATATGTTAAAACACTCTTTTGCCATAAAACGACCACACGTGTTGGAGTATGAACAATTTATAGTCCATGAAAACATGTGGGGCCCATTTTTGGTTCACAATGAATATCACAAAAGGGAGTATAACATACGTGTAATAATAAAAAAAATAATAAATCAAATAACATGGAAAAATATTATTTTACACATTCGATCAGAGTGTGTATAAAGTTTGTGTGATTTAAACTAAGAGAGAAAATATTGTGATTTTTAGTATAACTTGAAGGATGGAAATGAGGTGTGAGATGTAAATGCCCTTATATATGTATATGTTGTTTAATATAATAATTTATTTGTTTAGTTTTTTGAAAGAGGTAAAAAAAATATGAAAATGAAAATACAAATGTGGAATTACTGTTTCTCTCCATTTATTTTTTTAATATTTTTGAAAATGGTTGTGAGTGAATGAGAGAGAAAATGTAATGATGAAAATGTATAAAATGTTATTTAATTAAAAATAGAGTTAATAGCGAATTTCGTCCCTGAGGTTTGGGCCAGTTTGCCACTCCAGTACAAAAGTTTTTTTTTTGCAATTCCTTACCTGAGGTTTGGATTTTTTTTGCTAAATTCGTCCTTTTCACTAACCCAGTTAAAAAATCTCGTTAATGTCAGTGGTAGGGTTGTCTTTTTACCTCAGGGATGAATTTGGCATTTAAAATTCAGTTAACCTTGAGGGACTGAATTTGCCAAATGATGAAAGTTTAAAAATTCTGATTTCCCTCTCCTGCCTCCCACGTTTTTTTTCGACCACTTATTCCGGCCAAATTCCGGCGAGTCCCAAAACACACTTGTAGGTGATTCTAAATCATTTTAATGGGTGCAAAACGCTTTCTCCATCATTATTAGTCCGTTACAAGACCCATGACTCGCAATCAACATGTTTAAACTGAGATTGATTCGAGTTAAATGCTAGTAACCGTCGAGCACTTAAATGGGTCCAAACGTTCGTTTTTGGGTAATATTATAAATTTACCTTTCCATTAGTTTCCGCATTGGTTCTTGTTCTAAACCCACCTTAAAACCATCGAAAATTGCCCAGAAGTTATGCTCAACTTGTGATTTGTGTTTCGGCTCTTGAAGCTTCATTTTCGTCTATCATTTGTGCTTGTAAGTCCCAAATTATTATGCCGTTTTATTCCTTATATGTAGATCTTTAAAAGCCCTAACATTTCAGAGTCATATCTTGTTGTTATCGGGCTAATTAGTTTGAGGGTTAGGGTTAGGGTTTGAAAGTTAAGTTTGGGGAAGAAGATGATGTATTTTATTTAAGTTAAGTTATTTTGATTTCAAATTTATTCAACAAACTTGCTTCATGGTAGAGTGGTTATGTATGTGTGGTTTCATAGAACAGACCCGGGTTCGAGCCTCTCAACCCGCGGGTCTTTTCTTTATTTTAAATGCCAAATTCGTCCCTGAGGTAAAAAGACAACCCTACCCCTGACATTAACGAGATTTTTTAACTGGGTTAGTGAAAAGGACGAATTTGGCAAAAAAAATCCAAACCTCAGGTAAGGAATTGCAAAAAAAAAAAACTTTTGTACTGGAGTGGCAAACTGGCCCAAACCTCAGGGACGAAATTCTCTATTAACTCTTAAAAATATGAAAAAGAAACTACAAATATGGAATTGCCATTTTCATCCCTGTGGTTTTGAGAGATTGTTAGACCAGTCCAAAGTTAACAATCAAATTTAACGTCATTAGGATTTTGAACTAAACTAGCACATTTTAAGAAACGTTGGGGATGGATATAGTACACAATTTTGATTTTGGACTTATTTAACAATTTCTTCAAAACCATATGAACCAAAATGACAACTAACTCTTTACTTAATAATAGAAGCAATGGTAGTCGACATCTTTCTGGTTCTCTATTACTTCAATGATTGAAGTTGGTGATCAATCGAACAGCTGGTTAAAATAAGGTTGATCGAATAAAAGGCTATGATCTTAGGATGTGATGTTGATCGAACACAAGGTTGTGATCTCCCGCCGCTGATGTTGATTGATAAGTAAATTGTCTTTGATACAAGTTAGAGAAGAGATCCATAGTATAGTTCAATTATAAAAGCACACCAATTCTTGAGATAATGTTATCTACCGATTTTTTTTTTCTAGTTTTCTTCTTAAACATGGGCACAAACATTTACATGGAGAATAATATAATTACAAATAGAATTAGATAGATTGATGAGCTAAACAATTTAAATAAATAAACTAGCTATATAAATAACCTATAACTTAGGAGACCAGCTTCAAATCCTTGGATAATCTGGTCATGTACACCAATTATATTATCTTCTAATTCCTCTTCATTTGGTTAGGATGTATGGACATCAACAAGGGATAGTAGAATTGCCATACACAATCAAGTTTAATCAGAAAAAGGAAGGGTGGGGGGTGGGGGGTGGGGGGGGGGCTTAGTCCCGTTAGAAAAAAAAACAATCAAGTTTAGTCTTGGTACTCGTTCATCGGTATCCACCAATTGTAGACAATCCTGACTACTAGTAGGTACTAAAGATACGAATAAATGCAATAAAATGCGAGGCGGGAGACGAACAGACGACGACTTCAGGCAGCGAAATCACCGAGGATTACACGATGGAAGACCGGTAACAACGTTCTTTATCAGCAACCTACCGGATGGGGTGACAGATACATTACTTTGGAAGGCCTTCCAGCCATATGGGATTGTTAGAGATGCCTATGTGGCTCGAAAGAGAGATACAAGGGGGAACTGTTTTGGGTTCATTAGGTACATTGGGGTGGGTAACATTAACGAGGTTCTCCGTCGGATGAACACGGTGAAGATCTTTGAAGCTCAAGTGGGGGCATCGGTTGCAAAATTTGCTAAGGGGGTTAGGAGAGGTTTGAACCATGGGGGCAGGGAGTTTTGGCAGCAGACTGGGGGAGATTATAGACCACCGATGAAAGAGATACCTAGACATCCACCGGTGAAGGAAGTCCCTAAGCCACCAAGGCAACCAACAGTGAATGTCAGCGCTGGTAAGTCTTTCCATGAGGCTGTAACTGGTAAAGGGCCATCCACCTCAGGGTCAAAAACGTTGGTACTTAAGGATGGAATTGCTATATACCCGGAGCACTGTGTCATGCGGTCAGTGATAGGAATGGTTAGAGATTTAGATCACTTCAAGAAAGTTAAACCTATGTTGGAGAAAGGTGGCTACACGGAGAGTCCGGTAAGTTACATTGGGGGGCTATCGGTTCTAATGGTGTTCAGGGACAAACGTACGGCTGTTGAGTTTATTGGCAGGCAAGACGAGCTATGGGGTGAAGTATTGTCTTCAGCTCAACTGTGGGTAGGGGATGTTATTCCGTTCCAAAGGATAGTGGGGCTTAGTGTGAAAGGCATGCCACTACAACTCAGAGAGACGTATTTCTTCGACAAGGTGGGGGAGTGTTTTGGCAAGGTTGTCCGAGGAAGCAGCTTTTCATGGCTTAGTTCAAATAACGTGGATGGCAAAGTGTGGGTACTAGTTGATAAACCGTTCCCCATACAGGAGGAAGTTTCAGTGGAATGGAGAGATAAGATCACTCCGGTATGGGTTGTTGAGGACGGGGATGGCGACAAGCTGATTAGTTCCATTGCGGAGGAGCTTTCGGCGGATGTGTTCCAGACTCCGGCCAAGTCAAAATCGTCTGTTGCAGGTGTTGGGGACGAATTCGAAGAACGCGAAATCAGGGACGGTGTCGGTTCGATGGAGGAAGATCAAAAGATGGTGGCGAACAATACATTGGAAGACATGCAGCCGCAAAAGGTGCATGGGGTGCATGGGAAATCCACAAACAAAAAGGATGTTGGTAATAGTGTTGGGGCATTAAATGCTGGAGGTGGGACCGTGGAATTACGAGGGAGAATCTTTGATTTAAATAAACCAGGAGATTTTATGGTAGGGCCAGGGGAATTAGATGGTACTGGACCGGGCCAGAAGTCAAGGAAGCGGCCCAGACAATGTAGGAGCCCAATTGCGAGTATGGACTTAAACAAAAATGGATCCATTAATAATGGCTTAGGTGATAGCAACTCCTTTAAGGATATGTCTGACAATCTCGAGAAGGGTGGGGAAGCTTTATTATCTCAATCAGTCAACAACCTGGAACGAGTGGATAACTCCATGGATGAAATTTCGGACCAAAGGGAATTCAACGGTGATACAGAGGTAATTCAGCAAACGGATATACCGGGTACTGGGAACAGGATGCAAGATCAAGAACAAGAAGCAAATGTAGAGGATAGTGGCGGTCTTGTTGGGCAGGATGAGGTAATGAGCACTGTCAGGGTGGGGTCGATGTGTGGGATCGAAGTAGATACTTTCAAGGATGAAATACAGAAGATGGTTGAGGAAGAGGGTGTCGCAAATGTTCAACAATGAATATCTTAAGTACTAATCTAAGGGGGGTTAGGGATGACCGCAAGGCATCCTGGATTCGTGGGTTAAAAACGAGTCATGGTGTTCACTTCATTGGTATTCAGGAGACTAGACTTGGGGTTGGGTCCAATTTTGATTTTGCTGCTTATTGGGGAAGAACAAGGTTTTGTGTTGAAGTGGTGGAGGCGGAAGGTAGATCGGGCGGCCTGGCTTCTTTATGGGATCCTACGATGTTTGATGCTACAAATATAATCAAAAACAGGTATTTTCTTTGCATTTCTGGCTACTTCAGGGTGTCGGATATTCGGGTTAATATTGTCAATGTGTATGCGCCAAATGATGTCATTCTGAGAAGAGGGTTGTGGGAGGAATTATTAGCGCTTAAGGGCACGGATCAGGGGATGTGGGTATTTTTTGGTGACTTCAACGACGTCAGGTACCCGTCTGAGAGACGGAATTCTGAATTCATAGAGGCTAATGCGAATACCTTTAACCGGTTTATTGAAAGAGCGGATCTTCGGGAGTACAATATGGGGGGACATCTATTCACTTATATGTCAGATAATGGCACGAAAATGAGTAAGTTGGATCGTTATTTGGTGTGTGATAAGTTCATCAGTAAATGGCCCGAGGCGGTAGTCACTGCCTTTTCCCGGTATGCTTCCGACCATTGTCCAATATTCTTGTCTACTGTATCGTCAGATTTTGGTCACATTCCGTTTCGCTTTTTTAATACATGGCTGGATATTCCTGGGTTCTCCGAATTTGTTATTGCCTCATGCTCGGACTTTGTTTTTCGTGGATCTGCTGAGCTTGCAATTTCTACAAAGCTGAAGTACCTAAAAAATAAAATCAAAGACTGGATGGTGTCGGTTAGGTGTAACATGGGAAAGGAGTATCATCAGTGTATAAAAGACATGGAAAGACTTGAACTCGTGGCTGAATCAAGGGATCTTTCTGAGGATGAACAGAGGCTACGACTGAAATGTAGGGCGATTATCGGTGAGCATGACAGGAAGAAGTCCCTTGACGCCAAACAAAAATCCAGGGTTAGATGGGCAATTGAAGGGGATGAGAACTCGAGTTTCTTCCACGGGGTGATAAACGCCAACACAGCAAGTAACCGGGTTAATGGCATTTTGATTGATGGTATTTGGGTGACAAATCCGAGTGCAATTAAAGATCAGGCGTTCTCTTGTTTTGAGGAAAGATTCTGTGAACCTCTTAATAGGAGACCTCCAATAGTTTGTTCCCATATTCGGAAGCTTTCGGATGAGGACTCGGATATTCTTATTAGGCCCTTTACGATCACTGAAATTAAAGAGGCGGTTTGGAGCTGTGATGGTGACAAAGCACCGGGACCGGACGGGTTCAACTTTAGATTTATAAAGCGGTGCTGGAATGGGTTAGAGGCGGACTTTGTAAGGCTATTTCAGGAATTTTATGATAATCCGACACTAGGGGCTGGTTGTGCATCTTCTTTTATTGCCTTGATCCCCAAAGGCAATGACCCGTTGGAGTTTAATGATTACCGGCCTATAAGTTTGGTGGGGTGTATCAATAAAGTCATCTCGAAAGTGCTTGTTAGAAGACTTAAGAAGGTGATTGACAAATTGGTGTCCTCCGAGCAATCGGCGTTTTTAGCAGGTAGAAATATAATGGATGGCCCTTTAATGCTTAATGAAGTGATTGGGTGGCTAAGGAGATCGAAGAAACAAGGATTAGTGTTCAAGGTGGATATCGCGAAGGCATATGATTCGGTAAACTGGGATTTCCTAAAGTCAATTTTGGTGCAAATGAGGTTTCCACAAAGATGGGTCTCGTGGATCATGGCGGTAGTGTGCTCGGCTAGAGCTTCCGTACTAGTTAATGGTTCACCGACTGCCGAGTTTAAGTGCAACCGTGGTCTAAGGCAGGGTGATCCGCTATCACCCTTCCTATTCGTCTTGGCCATGGAGGCGTTGTCTAGCGTCATGAAACGGGTTACGGCTTGTGGTCTTTACCGAGGACTTCCTTGTGGGAATGGCTCCTTGGTTTTGTCACACCTTCTCTACGCGGACGACGTGGTCTTTTTAGGAGAATGGTCCGAATCTAATGCTTTGAACCTTAAGCGTATTTTAAGATGTTTTTACCTTGCGTCCGGGATGAAGGTGAACTTACGGAAATGCAATGTCTTTGGGATTGGGGTTGATGATGGTGAGGTACATAATATGGCCGGGTTACTGAATTGTGGTGTGGGGAAGCTACCCTTTACTTACTTAGGGCTACCGGTAGGGGCGAACATGAACCTTTGCAAATATTGGAAGCCGGTACTAGATGTATGCCGTAAACGGCTTTCTATTTGGAAAGCTAAACAGTTATCGGCGGGTGGTAGAAGTGTACTTATAAAATCGGTCTTGAATTCATTACCTACATATTTTTTCTCGTTGTATAAAGCTCCGGGTAAAATTCTTGACGAATTGGATAGAATGAGGAGAGTATTCTTTTGGGGTGGGTCCGATGAGAAGGCAAAAATGAATTGGGTCGCTTGCAGTGGCGGACCCAGGATTTTATACCAATGGGGTCCCATTTTTTCGATGTTCAATTTTTTCACAACCAAACGTTACAATTTACGGGTCGGTCGTCGTCCGGTTCGGGTCGGGGCGACCAATTTTAGCCCGGTTTGAGATAAAAACATATCATCCAAAACAACGCATTCATAAGTAAAAGGGTCAATACTTCCACCTCAAATAAAAAGGAAAGTATCATCTAAACCAAAGCATAAAGATGGATAAAAACAAACCTGAGTTACATAATTGCCATATTGGTCCTGTGCAAGAGTATACACATTTTCAAATATCTCTGTTATTAAAAAAAATAAGGTTGAATTAAGCACAGTAATATGATTAAAAAACAAAAAAAAATTAAGGAAAAAAAAGGTGATATTTGCACACTACAGATTCAAGTTTTAAATGCAATAAATTTATCAAATAAGCAACAAAACAAGAGACAAAATTGTAGTAAGAAAAAAAAATAAGGTTACCTTTTCGCAAAGTGGAGGAGCCGATGGGAGGAGATACGGTGGCGGAGGGAGTGGAGGGAGGAGCTAAGGCCGCAGTGGGTTGGGTGGGACTTGGGTTGGTTAGAAATTTGAGTTTGAGTGAGAGATAAGGATGGAAATGGAGGGTCTGCTAAAAAAAAGAGGATCGACGGAGTCTTGGATGATGGAGGCTCCGTTAAGTATTGAGGGTTTTTATTCAAACTTAAATTTATATTTTTATTGTTGTGAGTTAAAACAAAAACAAAAAACCGCTTAAGAAATGACTAGAACCTGGGACCTTTTAACTGCAATAGTGGGGGAATTACCACTAGACTAGCCTTCATCTTAATATAATGGTGTCCATCTTATAATATTTATGGGGTCCATAAAAAAATTAATACATCGCTTCTAGTAAATTTTTTTAAAACATTGGTGTCCGGGGACCCCGATCCCGGCTATGTGGGTCCGCCCCTGGTCGCTTGGGATAACGTGGTCGCTCCGGTTAGTAGAGGTGGTCTCGGTTTTGGGTGGCTTAGGGACACTAACTTAGCCTTACTCGCAAAGTGGTGGTGGCGCTTCAAGACGGAACCGGAAGGGTTGTGGAGGAAAGTGATATGGGCAATCCATCAGTCGTCTAGGAATTGGAACCCGGTACCGGTTCGGCTTTCTAATCCTGGACCTTGGAAGAATGTTGGGGCTGCAATTGGGGCTCTTAATTTGGGGGGTGTGGACATCAATCGGTGCATCAAAGGGGTGGTTCGGGGTGGGTTGGGAATCTCTTTCTGGCTTGACAATTGGGATCCTAGCGGGCCACTGGCTAGTCGGTTCCCAATATTGTTTGCGCTAGAAAGGGATAAATCTGTGTCTATCGCTCAGCGGGTGTCATCGAATGGGTTGGGTTGGGTGTGGGGTGAAAACTTTGGGTCATTGGGGGGTATTGCAGAGGCGGAGCTGGCTGCTTTCACTCAACAGGTGGTGTGTCCACCAGTTGGTGTGGGGCTGGACAGCTGGGTTTGGGTCGGGAGGGGTGGGTTACAATTCTCGGTGATGGCAGTAAAAGAAGAACTGTTCGCTGCTAGGTGTATTCCACGTCCCCGAGTGATAGAGTGGAACTCATGGGTGCCGAAAAAGGTGGGAATACTAGTTTGGAGAGCGGAAAAAGGAAGGCTACCGACAAAGGAAGCGCTTAGACGAAGGAACATTAATATCGGTTCAGAACTGTGTTCGTTTTGTGGCGACTACCCGGAAACGGTGGAACATCTCTTCGGATCGTGTGGCTTCGCTCAATCAGTTTGGCAGCAGATTTCTCAATGGTGCAAGTTTGGACAAGTGTTTATATTCGACTTCAGAGATATACTCAAGCTTCATTCATATGTAGGCGGCTCGAAGAAGGCTCAAAAGGTGTTGCAGGCGATATGTTATACTACCATTTGGTGCATTTGGAAATCACGGAATGAACTCATTTTTAATCAACAACAATGCTCTCTTCAAAAGATAATGGGAGATATAAAAACATTAAGCTATTTATGGATTAAAGCACGGGCAAAAACAATAAGTTTAGAATGGGATAGCTGGGCCGGTTACTTCCTTTCAAATGACCGGTTATAAAATTCAAGGTGGTATGTTTTTCTGTTTGTTGGGATTTCAAGGTTTGGGTCAAGCGATGGGTTGGGAAATGGATCGTTCTGGGCTGCAATATAGCTGCTGGTGCACTTGGACGCAAAACGGGACTTCTTTATACCCGAAATCATGAGCAGTGGGATATTCGGGTCGTGGGTTGGGGGCTTCGCTTTGTCGCCATTGCTATAAGTTGGGAATGGGTCTGGGTTGGGTTTTGAGCCTGCTGATGAATGTCCTGCTTCATGGGTGGAATGTTCGAGTGTTTTCTCAGCGATTAAATGGGTATGGGGCTGGATCTGTGAAGTCGAAACTGTTTTTCTCTCTGATTCCTGCTACTTGTGCCGAGGATTCTGCTGCTGCTGGTTTGGGCTAGGTCATCGATGTTTTGGTTCGAAGTCGCTACTTCTGTCCGAGTTTAATGGTTTTATTTGACAATGTGTTTTCTTTCAATGGGTCAAGTCGGACGGGGGCTGCAATGTTAATCAATGGATGCGGATAATGGCTGCACTTATATTGGTTATTATGGTTTGGAACGAGGATGGAATGTTGCCGAAAGTTGTTTCTCAGGTGGCGATGCCTTCTGATTTAGGTGGCCAAGTTGTTTTTTTATTGTAGTTTTTCTTTCTATTGTAAATATGTATCTGTAAGTTTAGGTGGTGATTGTCTTGCTTACATTGTAGTGTACATGGGTGATTGCTAGTTCCCCGCTAGCCGAGGCGATTTAATAAAATTTTTGTTGGCCGTTCAAAAAAAAAAAGTAAAGATACGAAAACTTTGTAATCAACAAAAGCCACGTGAAAGTGCATCACCAATAAGATTCTTGTTTAGTGGGGCAGATATAGGTTTAGGGTTACTATTTATTGGATTCATGGAAAGGAAACCAAATCAAGAAACTTATGGTTAATCTAAGATTAGTTTATACAGGTGTCAATCATCAGCAAATGATGTAAGCACCTCCTTCAATATGAAAGTGAGAACCGAAACTTTTTGGCTTTGCTAATGCACTTTAAATTCGTGCCTTGAAGCTGGAATGTACTTCTCTTTTTACCTTTTTTGATGGGGAAAGCCAGGGATTTGTTCCATAATTTTGCATATTTGTGGTTGGCTAGAAATTAGAAATTGCTTAAATGCCGTATTCAAAGTTTGAAAGCAATTGTGGGGATCATAATTTCATAAAGGAAAAATATGTTTATTTGGTTGAAATAAAGACGGGACCTGCCATTATAAGAATGGAAAAATCGGTGTACCTAAATGGTTGTAAAAATCATGTCTAGGCGTTGATTACTTAACGGGTGCTTCCTGCCTAGGCCGAGTGCGTACTCGGCGAGTCATATATGAGTATGGCCGAATACTTGTAATTCTTCACAACCGAGTTGGCGCCGCCTAGTGACGTTTTGTAACCATGTTTTTTCTGAGTTTATGTCTTTGTAGTTTGTTCTAGCTCCTTGCTAGCTTATGTTAGTAAACATTATATTATAGGTCACTAGCCTAGTATATGTGTTCGTTGTATGTATTTTCGTTGTTTCTAGCTCGTTTGATAGGTAAGGATAATTTTGTAATTTGTATAGGTGAAGAGTTCCTTAACACACGAAGAGTTCCTCCCTTTGTGTGGTGATAGAGGCAAAGGACTCCATCCCTTCGCCCCTACCTCTTCGTTTGAATCCCTTTACCCCAGGCCTTAGGCAAAGGGCCCTTTAGGCCTATAAATAGAATATCTTGGTAGCCCTAACCTCCTAGTTGCTCATTTTGAGATAAACTTGGTGTATTTTGTCAGAAATCATTGTGTAATCACTTGTGCTCTGATATTAATGAAGTTGGTGATCGCTGGCCATAAACTTGCAAGAGTCAGCTATTTGTTCACATTCAAGCATTCATTGCCTACGTTCGAGCTAGTCAAATCAGTGCTGTCTTCTTTTGAACTTAATTCTCTCTTGTTCTTTGCAACATGACTGCTGTCCTGATGGGTCATTTCTTATGGTCAGGACTACAATCAAGTATACTCTGTTAGTCGAACTTGGTCTTAATCGTTTTTGCTCATTTAATCTTATTTGAACATGTCGTCTTTGCTTGTTTTGATTGTTTTCAATATTATACTTGTTGCCAAACATCAAACAAAGGATTCCACACTTTGTTTGTTGCCCCGTGATTTTCAGTTTATCCAAAAATCAGTCCTACAGGTGGTATCAGAGCCTTGGCTCATATCACAGGTGTTTTGGTAACAATTTTATTATAGCAAAAACAACAGATTTCTACTAGTTTT
Source organism: Ambrosia artemisiifolia (assembly GCA_032199755.1). Classification (NCBI taxonomy): domain Eukaryota; kingdom Viridiplantae; phylum Streptophyta; class Magnoliopsida; order Asterales; family Asteraceae; genus Ambrosia; species Ambrosia artemisiifolia. The sequence continues at coordinate 42,048,132 of CM063521.1, read as the reverse complement.
TGAAGTTTTGAAATTTGAAAAACTTGGTTTTTATAAAAACTTATATTTTCAATGATTTCAATGGTGTTTTGGTGTTAAAAAATTGTATTTTTTATTTGAATTTGTTCATAAACATATAATACAACTTTTCCAATCATCTGATCATCAAATACATCAAGTTTGAGTGAGATTTAAGCAAAAACGTCAATTTTCGTCAAAAAAATTATGCATATCAGTTTTACACAAAGGACTTCTCTTACACGGAGGGTCCATAGCAAAGAGGTCCCACTCATATGAATAGGTGACCCATTCGCCTGGTTACCACCCCTTCGCCTAGAAACCCATCCCCTTCATTTGATTCTTGATCCCTTCGTCTGTTTTTCACATCCCTTCATGTAGAATCATTATCTCCTTCGCCTTGTCGTTGAACACTTTTACCCAAGACATCACCCCTTGGCCTAGACATCAAGCCCTTCGTCCAAGTTACATTATATGTGAATCCCTTCGCCCCATTTTGAACCCCTTCATGCAGAAAGTTAATTTTTAGACATTTTGACTAAGTATTGGACTATTTTGGACTATAATGGACTACTAAAAATGGCTAATCCTTGGGGTCACTTAAATCAATCAAGACAAACATATGAACAACCAATGTACGTACCGACAAATCCATGGGCGTATTCAGCTCAATGCAAAGCAAAGCATAACAGATGGAACAACAACAACAAGCGAATGTTGCCGGAACAAATTCGTGGGCGTTAGTGAATCCCTGGGCACTTGTAGCTGCTGCAACTCAACAAAGCCATCATCTTTCGATAATGCTAATGAGTAACTTAGAAATAGGGAATTCCCGCAGAGCACCAAAACTGCAACACATGTCCGACTATCATTCTTGGAAGGGTAGATTTAAGACACACGTTGAGGGTATTGATGGGGAAATGTGGGCTGCGATAGAGAATGGGTATGTTAGGCCGATGGTTGAAAACTCAAACACCCTAGTCTCTTTGGATGACATGAGTGAACTATTTTAGTTAAAAATTAACAAATAAAAATTAACTTTGTATTCCAAATCAGAAATGTGAGGTAATGTTCTAAGATATTTTGTTTTGTGTAAATCAGTTGTATCCCAAGAATGGTTTAATTTGAGATATAAAAGAATAGATCTAACAACAATGATCAGGAGGGTCAGGTAAAAACAATGGATTGGATAGTTCTATCCTCAGCATGGAACTGTGATAAATAAGTTCATTTATGCTAATAAAAATGAAACAATGCAACACAAGAACATCGATGTACGAGGAAAAACCCTACTCATATATGATCGCCGGCACAAAACCTTGGGAGGAGTCTAACGTCCCTGCCTTCGTTATTTATATTAAATGTAGAAGTAAAAATTATAACTTTGGAAATGTGATAATTGATCGACTATGATTACAATGGTAAGTGTTTAGAGTAGCTCAAAAAATAGTATGTGTGAAGATAGAAAATGTTGTGTGTCCTATATGATCATCCCACACACCTTTATATAGTAAAGCGATAACAAACTAACATCCTAAAATATCTGGGATATTCCAACTAAGTCCACTAGCCGTTACATATTCTTCCCACGTTTACAAGACCTTCAAACGCCTACCAACTCTCCGAAGATCATGCAAGACCTAGTCGTCCATAATTCTCGTTCACTTGATACCTGCATTTAAGTTCAAATAAAACAAACTATTAGCCCATCCTCAGGATGTACACACAAGACAATACACAGCTATATCCTGAACTCAGCATCGTCTTTGATTCCCTAAAGATGCACATTAAAAAATTGCAAGTAAATTATATCCTGAGAATTTCACCGTCAACAATTGTGCTAAAAATTGTTTACTGTTAGAACTCAAACGGTAATAATTTTTTCATATTTAATTCATCTGATGGGACGTCTGTCTCGTCCATCCTGACATTAAATTCTAGGCAATGATTAAGGGGTGACAGTTAGAGCTCATCCCTTTAATCCCTATATTTATTCGTTTCTTTTCCCCTTTAAATCCACTTTGAAGTTCAAGAAAAAAGGTACGTTCTCGGTTCCTCTTCTTCTTCCAAACCTGCAAGTTAGTTTTCTAAAAACAAAAATAGGAAAGAAAAACACTAGAGCCTCTTGCAACGTCGGAGTCTTTGATGACTTCGAGGCGCAAAACATGTTGGAAACCCCCATGGATGAAATCTGCACATTCATGGACAGGGATATCACCGCCCTGCAAAAGTCAGGAGCCTTCCAAGATACGGTTGTGTTTCGACCACATGATCGGAATGCAAAATCCGACTATGCGTCGAGTATCTGGGTTTGCTTTGTGTATCTTCCTTTCCAACTCGGCCTCAAGTATCCATTCCTTGATTTCATCTGTCAATTCTTCAGAATGGCGGGGATGGCATACGCACAGGCTATGCCCGAGGTCTGGAAAATTCTGATTGTTTACAGTAGAATAGTTGAGAACAACAGCATTCCTTTGGAGATTGGGGATCTCTCAACCGTTTACAAACTGAGAACCCATGGGTCTAACCGGTTTGTCCTTCACGTGATCCACAAAAATTCCCCCTTTCTGAGTAATGTGGTAAAATCTGAAAGATCTTGGAATCCAAGTTCCTTTTTGTTAGAAAGGATTCCATTCCAGATGGAGAAAGCATCCCTAAATTTTGGTTAAAGAGTGGTAAAATAAATTAATAATGTTAACATAGGCTCATCCTAAGAATATAACATATATTCTGATTTTATTTATTTCAGGTACTCCATTTGACAAACTTGCTCCTCCCCACGAATATTTATTCTTAAGGATAAAACTAGTTAGGGACCTGCCCGCTTTTGCCAAAACCTTTGAAGTAGAGGAAAGTCATTCCACTAGCCGTACTACAACTATATATGGATGGTAAGTTGCCTTTTACATCCTCAGGATCTTATAAAAAAGAAAAAGATTAACATGCTAATGTATCTTTTGTATTGTTTCAGCCAAGAAAGGTGCTTTCTTTGATCATGGGGATATTGATAGCCAGGATGTCACCAAGTCTATCAAAATCACTTCCCCTACTACCTCCAAGATAACAAGCCCTCCTCTTAAGCCTAAGGGTCACAGCTCAAAAAAGAGGAAGATTACTACTGCTGCCACATCTGAGTCATCTCCCTTTGAGGGTCCCACCCCTTAGGATGTCTTAGCCAAGATCTCCAGCCTCAGTCTCTAGGTAATGCTATATCCTGAGGATGTAAGTAATTTTGATTAAAAATGTTTAGAAAACTTACTTGCCTTTCCTTATGTCAGGGTCATGAGTACGTGCTCAAATTCCTGGATGACATGTCTGCTCAACTTCAAGAGACCTCCACTGCCCTTGAGGACTTAAAGAAGATTTCCCTTACCATAGGGAAACATTATGAAGAAAATCTGGCCAAGGTGGATGCTGAGATGAAGAAGGTCCTTGCTGAGAAGATCAAAATAGCAGGAGATCATGAGAAGGAGATGGAGGAGTACAAGCAAGGTCTTCTCAACTCTGCTATTGTGTTTGTACACCAAGCTAGGGTGAAAATAGCCTTTCAAGCCAACGACCCCAACTTCAACCATTCTGAATGTGACATTGAAGGTTGGCAAGCCAAAATTGTGAGCTTAGGTGGCAAGGAAGTGGTCTATACCCCTGCTTAGCAGAGTTAGGAACCTTCCCGCAAGGACGCAGCAGTGGAGCCTGACCAGACCATCCTGAGTGTAGTAGAGGATGTAGCCGATGCAGCAACAGTAGGCAATGAAGGTGTAGATGCCAAGGCCTAAGCCCACCTTTTTAGTGGTTGTTAAGTGGTAGGTTTATTGTTGGTAGTCTGTGAATAATTTGAAATAATTTCTTTTGTTGTTTGTACTTGAACAATTTAAAGGTTGGGGGTGGAGGGATCCTTTGTTTTCACGATGAAGGCCTAATCTTTTTTTACCCAAACTTTTGATGTTGACCTGGTGGATGGGTCTTGGTTTAGGATTAAGCCAGGGGTTGGCATTCTCATAAAAATATAAAATAACAACTTTTGGTTTTACCTCCTATGTATCTTTCCTTTCATCCCTGTTATGACTATTTACCAATATATAAATCATAGAATAGAAAGGAAAAGATAACACAAGGTATATGTTGGTGGTGAAATCCTCAAGATGATTTTACCTTAAATATTCTACGTGACATCCTCAGGATACTGAAGGACTAAGCAGGGTTCAGGATGTAACAGCTTTTTACCTTGTGTGCATCCGGAGGATAGACTAACGAATTATCTTATTATGATATTATTGCAGGTACACTTAATCAAAATTAAGGCTTGTAAACCTTCCGTAACGGCTATATTGTCTCAGTCAAATCAAAAGAGGTGAACATAGAAGACCTATACGTGTGGAAGAAGTTCGCCACAAAAGAACAGGTCAAACATGTAACCGTCCAGCATAAATGAAGGGCGAGAATTATTGAAATTGTTATACCAACGTATGTGTTGGTTAAATCTGCTTCAACGTTCACCTGAAACAGTCAATGAGCATAATTAAGCAGCGGATATCATGGGATCTCTTATTTATTTCATATGTAAATTATAAATAGGGGATTGATGAACGAAATAGGACACTTAGATTCTTTTTACTCACTTGATACTAGCTTACTCGTGATAGAACACCTGATACTCACACACACAACACAACATTGTAACCTTAGTACTTCATTCATCACTCTTCCAAAGTTGTAAATCATTTTTCTTATTAATCTTAATAAACAAGGCATGGGCTTAGACTCCTCCCGAGGTTTTGTGCTGGCGATCATCATTTGATCAAGGGCTTTCCTCATACATCGAGTGTTGTTCTTTCATTGCATTACACTAATAATCGTCCATCTTTGCTTATTTGATCATTCTGTCAGACAGTTACATCCTCAGGATATAACTGTCTGTCCTAACCTGTGTTCTTTGCCATCCGGAACATAGTTGTCAAATATTATTTCTTTGTTATTCTAACGTGCCATCTTGAAGATATAACTAAGCTTTTAACATATTTAACAGTTTTAGCACTCTACCTCACATTTTCTAATTTGGAAAACAAAGTTATTTTTATCAAGTAATTTTTGACCAAAACAATTTCTCGCCCACCGTGGGGCAACTAGTGCTATTTTTAACAAAAACGTTTTTAAAATTTTTCCTTAATGAACTTATTTCAAAAAACTTGACAACTATGGCTTCCAACCAGGAATCTGTTTTCTCATCTATGCCATCTTCAACCTCTACTAAGAATGTGACATTGCCACCTCCCGCTGCATTCTCAAAGAGTTCGACTTCTCAAACTCCTCCTAGATCTGGATTGGGAACATCTGGACTCACTCCTCCTGTTATGGTATCGAATGATGAGATTCTCTCCATGTTTACACTAATGAAGGATCAAATGAAAAAGGCAACTTGAAACAAATCAAATGTTGATGAGAGAAATTCAATCTCTCAAGACATCTTCGAAGAGACCAGTTGAGGATGTAATAACACCAATACAACCCAGGGTCTTGGATTTCAACTCTACCATCTCTGCGGGCAATCATCAGGGAGATTTCATTCCCATGAACATAGGATACACTGCTCCTGAAACTACTACAGCACCTAGGATGACCACAACAAGGGATCCAGGATATACACCTGAACCATCCCAAGGATACAACCACAATGGTAACAATTTAAGTTCTAGTGATTTTGCTACTAACGATGTTGCTTCTTTCCAGGATACACGTATAAGCGCATTCCTGAAGTATCCTCAGCATGTCACAGGGTGTCAAGTGTACCAGGGATAGTACAACCCATTCTTGAAGTATCCTCAGCATGTCACAGGGTGTCTCGTTTTGCACCTCCAATATGTGACGCAGAGATTCCAAAAAGATTCCAGACTCCAAGCATGAAGCTTTATGATGGATCTGCAGATCCTGAAGAGCATGTAGCGCAATACAGGGAAAGGATGGAAATAAATCCAGTTCCTTCTGGCCTCAAGGAAGCATGCTTATGTAAAGGATTTGGTTCCACCCCCACTAGTCCAGCATTAAAATGGCTCCTAGGTGTTCCACCCTACTCTATTACTTCCTTTGCTCATTTGATTAATATGTTCAATAACTAATTTTCTTCTAGTCGAACATTTGAACGTTTGACAAGTGACTTGTACATGGTAACTTAAACACAAGGAGAATCATTAAGGGAGTATATCACCAGGTTTGTGTAAGAAGCACTTGACATCCCAAACATAGATGTCACAATAGCAGTGCAAGCATTCAAGATGGGGTTACAAAGAGATTTACCTTTCTACCAAGAATTGATGATGAATCCTTGTAGAAACTTGGATGAAGTCAGAAATAGAGCTCTAAGGTTCAACCTTCTTGAGGATCATAAGAAAATCCAGGAGAGGATAGAAGCATCCTCAAGATACAACAATCCCAATCAAAAATCCACTCCCACATATGAGCCTTACAAGCATAAACCATATGCTAAAACTGATAACAAAAAGGTCAATATGGTTGAGGATGACGATGATGAGAATTGTCCCAAATTTTCAGATTATTGTTTTTCTGTGGATGTCACAGGACTGATGTATGCTATGAAGGATCTTGGATATAAAGCATGATGGCCAAGGAAGGATAACAAATCAGGATGGAAGTACAATTCCAAGTGGTGTGCCTTACATGAAGATTTTGGCCACATTACTGAGGATTGCATTGCCTTGAGAAAGGAAATAGCATAGCTTTTATGTAAGGGCCATCTCAAAGATCTCCTGGCCAAGAAGAAGCCAAAGGTTCAGGATAGCACTGGCATCCCAGAAAGAGCAACATCCCCACCTAGAGATGTTGGTGTCATTAATTTCATTTCAGGTGGCTCGGATATATATGGCACATCCTACTCAGTAGCAAAAAGGCATGCAAGGGAAACTAAATCCGAGAAAGGGGAAAGACCCATAAAGACCACCATTTTGACAAGTTCAAAAGTGATCAGCTTCAAGGAAGATGATCGAGAAAATATCCTTGATCCTCACCATGATGGTTTAGTGAAAATATTATACATTGCTAATCATTTTGTTCGTAGGATACTAGTAGACGGTGGGAACTCAGTCAACATAAGTCAATTGGAGGCTCTCAAAAGGATGAACATCCCAGAGACTGAGATAGTTTCTAAATCATCAGTCTTAGTTGGTTTCAGTGGAGAAACCAAAAATGCAGTTGGTGATATCAAAATGCCTGTATATGTTGAGGGGGTAAATTCTATCCAAAGATTTTGTGTGATAGACTCTTTATCCTGTTACAATGTTATCTTGGGTAGACCTTGGATACACGACATGGAAGCAGTGCCATAAATATATCACCAATGTGTAAAGCAGCCAACTCCATGGGGAGTCTTCAGAGTAAACAGTGACCAGGTGAAAGCTAAGGATTGCTACACAACATTGATGAAGGCTTCATCAAAACAAGCATAGCAATTAAAGCAGGATGCACATGATATCCTCAAGGATGACAAAGCACATCCTGACCAGGATGTAAAGGCAGTTCTTCTTGATGAAAATAACAAGGATATCACTGTGCAAATCGGTAAGAACATTCCTAATGATATTGAACAATCTTTAATTTCATTTTTAAAGTACAGGATGTCGACATTCGCATGGAAACATGAGGATATGACAGGCATCTCCAAGGATGTCATTACTCACAAGCATGGAATCAACAAAAGTTTCAAGCCCATCCAACAAAAATGGAGAAAATTTGCACCTGAGAAGAATGCTATCATACAAGAAGAGGTGGATAGACTATTGAAGTCCAATATGATAAGAGAGGTCAAATTCCCGAGATGGTTGACAAACGTGGTAGTGGTACAAAAGAAAAATGGGAAGTGGAGAGTATGGTAGATTACACAGATCTCAATAAGGCTAGTCCTAAAGACCCATTTCACTTCCACACTTTCATGGATGCATCATCAGGATTTCAACAAATCCAGATGGAACCAGACGACCAGGAGGATACTGCATTCATGACCCCATTAGGTATTTATTGTTATATTGTCATGCCTTTTGGACAAAAAAATGCAGGTGCAACATATGAAAGGCTGGTAAACATGATGTTCAAAGACAAGATTGGGGACACAATGGAAGTCTACATCGATGATATGGTGGTCAAGTCCAAAAAGGCAGAAGACAGTCTTCAAGATCTCAAAGAGGCATTTGACATCCTGGATGCTTACAACATGAAGTTGAATCAGCCAAGTTTCACTTTGGAGTTGGTGCTGGTAAATTTCTTAGATACCTAGTTACCAAGAGAGGCATAGAGGCAAGTCCCGAGCAAATAAAAGCCATCCAGGATTTGAAATCTCTAGCAAAACTTAAGGATGTGCAAAGGCTGATTGGTAGGATAGCAGCCTTAAATAGGTTCATCTCAAAATCTTCAGAGAAATGTAAAGAGTTTTATGACATCCTGAAGAAGAATAAGAAATTTGAGTGGGGACAGAAGCATGAGGAAGCATTGCAAAAGCTAAAGGAATATCTTGCAACAGATCCCTTTCTGCTGAAACCTAAAGATGGTGAACCTCTATCCTTATACCATGTTGTCTCAGGTAATGCAATTAGTGCAGTCTTGGTGAAAGACTTTGAAGGACAACAACATCCTGTCTACTATGTAAGTAAAACTTTATTGGATGCTGAAACCAGGTATTCACATCTTGAGAAACTCATTTTAGCTTTAATAATGGCATCTACCAATTTAAGAAATTATTTTGAAACACATAGGATACATGTTTAAATTAACTAGTAGGAAACCCGCGCGATGCGGCGGCGGCGACGACCAGTTACAATGTTGATCTCGTTTTCTGTTATCTTATTAATCCATCTCGTGATAGATTGTATAGTTCGCCAGTTAGTTTTTTTTATTTGTACCAAAGTCATGTACTGAGATGTCTACTAAATCCGCAAAACACTAAGGGGATGTTTTCTATGTACACACAAAAGCACAAGGCCTATGAATATGAACCGTTGAGATTTGAGATAGAGTAGTGTCAATGTAACTCCATTGTTACAAACCGGTCATCTTAAACCTATGTTATTGCAATGATTATGTTATTGAGGTTTAGACAAAAGCATAGGATATTATAAATTTGAATAAAATAAATCTATTTTTATTTGAATATATTCGAGATCGTTATTTGATCAAACATAATAAAACAATTAATGTGATACGAACATGATCGTAATAAAACAAAACAAAATAGCAAGATCGAAAATACACTTTATTTCTTATAAATTAGATACTGAACTTGATACAAGTTCAAGTAAAACGTAGGGTATCATTACTAAAATACGCGAGACCCGACCCCAACTTAAATTTAGCAATATTAAATACAATTAAAAAAATAAAATAAACCTTAGACCCTAAATCCGGTTTACATGAATTCAAGAGATCTTTGGCACTTAGAGAGGGCAAAACATAAATAAATATGCAATCAAATAAACTTTTGATATCTATTTTCATGTCCCCTACGTGACAATCGGTCAATCACCCAAAAACAAAAATAAAATTATTAAAAACTTATTATTGTATAACCTACCATGAATTACCAGATTTCAAAATGTACATTCATAATGCATACGTATTCTTAATGGGCCACAACAATCACGCTAGCCGGAAAAAAAGAGGACCCAAATAATCAAAACTGATATAGAGCCGTAAGTATTAGACTCATGCATAATGTGTAAGCAACTAAGAAATTCATTACCTGAGATTCCGAATGTGATTGAAAATGAATTCTAAAAAGCCAAAACACTAATTAATTTTTCATCTACCAAATCTTTGAAACCATGAAGTTGCATAGATAAATCTTACTTTGCCTATGGGTATATTACTATATCTTTTATAGTAGAAATAGAAGGTAGAATTTATAATAACATCAATACCACTTGATAGGCTACTACTTTGCGGTCCCATACCACTGCATCTGGTTCATTTAAACTATTGGATTAGATGCTTTAATTTGTAGTCAGTAACGATCCAGAAAATTTTCACTGGGTTCACTTTTTAAATGCTCCAATTTCATATGACCGGGCATAAAAAAATTCGGATTCGTTTGACGGTTTGAGTTAGGTTAGGTGCATCACAATTCACATAATAAAATACAATACAATAATGAAAAAAGATCATCATGATCATTAGGATGACTACAAACTTTATTTACACTTTATCTACACTTAAGGATGATGATCAAATGACCTATAATCTTTCATTTTTATCTTCAATTCTTGCAAAATGAAAGACTCTCGCTGGCTGATCTCTCAGTCACTCTCTCTCTCTCTCTCTCTCTCTCTCTTCTAGAACATAACTGATGGTGAAGAGAAGAATATGCGTTATCTCCTTGAAATCCAAGAGCTCATATATGAAGTTTGACCCATTTAACCATCTAGGTCCTCAAAAGTTCAAATGTGCCAAAGTTAGGTTCAAATAACAGTCTGTCATTAATAAATTAAATAAAAGACTCTTGTTGGCTGATCTTTCTAATCCATAGGTTGCTATTGGGTTTGATTTTCACCAAAACATTGTTGCTTCAGAAACAGTGAACAAAGTAGCAGGTTTGACTACCAAGTATAATTTCACGAAAAAAAAATTAAGGTAAGAGGTGGTCTGATTTCAAGAAAACAAAAACATGGTTCTGAAGTTTCACCAAAATAGAAAAAATTAGGAGAAGGTGGAGATAGGGTAAACAAACAAAACCTCAGAAAAAATAATATTTTCTGTGCACAGTATTACTACCACATTCTCCACCACATATTATTATACTAACAAAAAATCCCACATTAAACTAAAAGTATAATACGTAAATCTACCTTCACTAAATTGTCATGTTTCACTCTTGCCGTCATGGCAACTACACGAGAAATTTGACTTTCAAGTGCAACCCGTTCTTCTGTCTTACTCCCGCGGTTGAGAACTTTATTGCCACAATTTGATCACCAAACCTACAAAAATACATTATTATACACCAATTTTAACAATGTATAATAATAAACTATATGGTTACAAGCATTCAATAAAGATAGTTTTAGCATAAAAAGAGTACTGAACTATTTTAAAAATGGCTTGATGAAGTAAGACATAACTCTACAAACCTGAATTTTTTGATTAAAAAAAAGTTCATAGCTAACAACAATCCTACATACATGCAGTGGTAACAGAAATGCAACATTTTTTCTAATATAGTAAAAATATACATAGATAATCATGAAGTGGTAGAAAAAATAACATTGCCTTGTCTCAACAGGTCTTTTACTACACAAAATGACTTTTTTTGTTATTTGACAAGTCATAATCAACCTAACACTTGCAGCAAGCCAGCAACAGCTCATTGACAGAAAAAAAGAAAATAAACAGCAAAATCATAATTTGTGAACACTACAATGCTAAAGAATATATAAACCTGTTTTTTTTTTGACAAACCAAGTTCCAAATTGTCCAACACATTGACAAGTCTGTTCATGTTATACGTAAATAGTCAATTGTGTAACATTAATAAAAAAATGTTAACTACAAAAAAGCGGGTCAAATGGTTCGAAAGTTGCACATAGTGTAGCTTAAGTGTTGTGCAGCCTGGGCAATGCCACTTCGACCCCTACCCATCCAGCCCAACCCACCCCTTTCTGAATATAAATGACAAAACAATACCATGTTTTGAGGGAAATGCCAATAGACGCCTTGTAAAGCCGCATAACAAATAAAGCATTCATTCCCATAGACTAAAAGAGTATCATAGGCTTTGTGAATTAAATACTTATTCATATGAGAACATTCGCCACTATTTTGCAAGAAGATTAAAGAAAAGCAAACTTTATGTGAATTAAATACTTATTCATATGTGAACACAAAATCACCAATCAACTAAAAAACTAAAAATTAGAACAAGAGATAATATTTTCTCTAATGATTAATCGGCTCCATTTAAATTTCCAAACACTCCATCTAAAAAATCGGGCTCCATTTAACTTAAATGTACAACCTTTTTAGCTACATGTATAGCACTTTGAAGGACAAAAACACCGTGCGCGCCTCGGGGGCTTTTTTTTTGTCAAAAAAGCGCGCTTTTTGTACACTACGCGCCTTGAGTGACATAAGGCGCAGAGATCTATGCCTCAGGTCGCCTCGCGCTTAAGCGCGCTTTTTAAAACCTAGACCTCATTAACCTGAAATTATGTTCATTAAGGGGAAATGTCCCTCTATTTGCAGATCGGCAAGGGATCTGTTGATGCAAATTAGTATTTGACAGTTTTAGTAAAGAACATCATAACAATTCATAATCAGTATTACAATATACGATTCAGGACTTTTCTTACCAAGAGTGTTGCTTTAACGGTTTCCTCTAGATTATTGCTAGTTGCTGGACATGCTCTGTTTTCAGTATATTCTAATGAGTTGGAAATGTCACCTGTATTAGAACGTCAATATGAGAATTCAAGATAGAAAGGCCCAAAATACATGATATATCAGGTTTGAGCAATTAAATTCAATACCTGGATACCATACAGCAAGAAGGTATGGCATTGAATCATCAAGGTCCCTTTCTTCAAACTATGTAATTACAAATAGCATCTTAGGCATAGATTCATATATCCTTGTTTCACAAAATATTAGTAGTTCACCTTTCCGAATCGCTTTGTCCAATTATTTTGGATATTTCTCTGTGTAATTAGGGTGTCAAATATGATCAAAGCAATTATATGATTTCAATAATTAACTAACTTTTTAGAAAAACACAGATTCAGAAGGTTTATGCTTTAAAAATAGGCTTTGGCCCACTTTCAATCTGTTTCCTTTAAAGCTATATTTTTTTTACTTATTTTCCCAATAGAGGACAAGCATAATCCAAATTGACCCCTAAATGGACTAAATTGGCCAGCTGTATTAGCAGCAGTTATACTTACCCCAGCCAAACACAGATGGAGGTCTGGGAGCTAATAGCTGCATTAATTAACAAAAACTCATAAAACAAATAAGTTGATTTCACATAAAAAAAAAAGAAAAAAGAACCAATAGCATCGCGCCTACCAATAGGCAAATCAAACGAACTTGTGCAACAGGAAAATGAGGCGCCTACCATTATGCCACTATATATGTTTGCAAAAACCAATAGCATATAATCTTTTTCTGCCTCAAACAACCGTTAGAGTTCAGTGTTTAAGGTTTAATGTTTACAACTTATTATGATAATTCATATTATACATTATACCATCAAGGTTTTAGGATCACTCACCGGATCAGGAACGCCTATAGCAGCCTCTAAATCTTCCACCACTCGTTCAACTGCCTACAAGATCATCAAAAAATAGTTGGCTCAACATACCTCAAAATTGATTTTCGACTTTAGATTTCTATTCAGAAAGAATTTTAAATACCTAATAAACGTATTAAATTACACTTTGACAACACAGATCTGAAAGTATTTCATAGATCTAACATAAATAAATTCGACATAAAAATAAGCTGCTCAAATAACAAACAAAAACTATAGATATGGTCAAAAAGCGGTACTTCCAACCACAACCACTATCATCGAGGAACCCCTAACACAGATCTAAAAGTATTACATAGATCCAACTCAAATAACAAACAAAAACGGTACATATAGTTAAAAAAAGGTACAGAGAGGTCAAACCTGTTTGATTAGTTGTAACAACGATAGGGTATGATGAGGTAAGGTTGGGGTGGGGTTTAAGCTTTTAAGGAAGTTAATGTGGGTGTTATTGACTTGTTGGTGATGGGGTGTCGGATAAAGAGATCTTGAAACCCTAGATCTTGAATCTCCAAGAAAGAAAGAGAGAGAAAGTAGGGGATAGCTAGTCAGAACTCGGAAAGCTGGTTCTTCAAATACAAACCACCATTAGAGAGTTGCTTCTTTTGCTCAACATAATGATTGGAGAGCATTTTCTTCAAATACAAAAACCCTAAATTAGAATCGCTTAGAGTGAGAGAGAGAAAATGACGATGGAGGCGGATGAATGGAATGAGGGGTTTGAAACCCTAGATTCACATCTAATTTTGACGGAATGAAATGCATCCGGGTTTTTCTTGGGTATACATTTGTGCAGTGAAGGCTTGTACATGATGCCTCATAGTTTGCACCCTTTAAAAGTTTAAGAGTTTTTATGCATTGATCCTTATACAACATGCTTTAAGGCTTGTACATGTGACAAATGACCATTTCTGCCCTTCATATATGCTTATTAATATAGTATAGATTACCCTATTAAAAATGTGCATAAAAAACCAGAAATGTCAGGTAGAATGGCAAAATGGTTAGTAAATTTAAGTGCCTTTGACTTAGTATATGGACCTAGAAATGCAATCAAATCACAGGCTCTAGCTGATTTTGTGGCTGATTTCAGTAGTGAAGTAGAGTCTGAAGTACAAAAATTAAACAAAAATTTGGAAAAATGGACTCTATACACTGATGGTGATTCAAATGTGAGAGGTACAGGGTTAGGAATACTACTAAAATCGCCACAAAGGGACATAATACCCCATGCAATTAGATGCGGATTTCAAACAACCAATAATGAGGCAACTTATGAAGCTCTCATTGCTGGTTTGCAGCTTGCTAGGGATATGAATGTTATAAATCTAGAAGTATTTGACGATTCCTTGTTGATTACTACCCATTTTAATGGATGTTATGTAGTAAATGGTAAAAAATTAGCTATTTATCTTGAAATAGTTAAAAATTTAGCATCTTCCTTTGCAGAATTTACATTTACACAGGTACCTTGGGAAGAAAATGCTGAAGCTGATATCTTGGCTAATCTAGGATCCTCCTTAACTTTACCTGAAAGATCCAAAATTCTCATCATTCACATCCTGAAGCCAGCAATTGAGGAGTGGCATCCTGAGGATAACATTGTACATCCTGAGGATAACATTGTACATCCTGAGGATAACACTGTTCTGGCCACTCAGGATCAAAGTGATTCATCATAGATGGCTCCTATAGTAAAATATATTAAGGATGGTGACATCCCTGATGGAGAAAACGCAAGGGCTTTTAGGATGAAGGTAACAAAATTTACCATTATAAACAATATATTGTATAGAAAATCTCTTGTAGGTCCATACTTAAGATGTCTCACCATGAAGAACAAAACAAGTTCTCAAAGACATCCATGAAGGAGATTGTGGAAACCACACAAGAGGAAGAGCTCTATACGCGAAGACTCTAAGGACAGGATACTACTGGCCAACCATGAAGAAGGATGCCATGTTGTATTCTAAGAAATGTGATCCATGTCAAAGACACAGCAACATCCTTCACCAGCCTGCTGAACCCTTACATCCTATTATCTCACAAATGGCCTTTCATGAAATGGGGATGGCTGTAGTGGTAAAACTGCCTAAAGCTCCTCGTGGAAAGGTGTTCATGCTAGTTATGACTGACTATTTCTCGAAATGGAGAGAAGCTGAAGCATTTATTCAAGTCAGGGACAAGGAAGTAGTATCCTTCATCAAGAGAAATATCATGACAAGATTTGGTGTACCAGCTGAGATTATATGTGACAATGGACCTTAGTTCATTAGCAAAAGGACAACCAGTTTTTGTGAAAACTGGGGAATTCAGATTATAGCATCAACACCTGTCCATCCTTAAGCTTATGGACAAGCAGAATCTTCCAATAAGATCATCGCCAACAACTTGAAGAAGAAACTTGGAGAGAAGAAAGGAAATTGGCTAGAAGAGCTTCCATTTGTACTTTGGGCAGATAGAACCACCTCCAAGAATGAAACTGGACAAACACCTTTCTCTTTGGTCTTTGAAACAGAAGCAATGCTCCCGCTCCCACCAGAGATGATAATGCCTACAGCCATAAGACATCTTCAGGATGCAACTACTAACTCAGAAGTATTGCTACAAGATCTGGATACAGTGTATAAGCTTAGAGATGCTGCTAAAATTGAGGATGGCAGCCTATCAACAATGGATTGTCAAACATACAACAAGAATATAAGGATAAGAAGGTTCCAAGTAGGAGACGTGGTTCTAAGAAACTCCATCCAAAACACTACCAAACCAAATGATGGTAAGTTAGCTTCTAAATGGGAAGGACCATACTTAATCAATTCTGAGGCTGGCAAAGGAGCATAGTGGCTCTCAACTATGGAAGGTGAAATTCTTCCAAGGTCTTAGAATGAAATCCATATGAAATACTATTACATATGAGGTATGAAAACAATCTTACTTTATTTACATTTCATTTTTCTAACAATATCATAACTAAATATGGTCTAGTATATAGTCCATCCTGAGAATTTTACAGAACCAACCTGAAGATGGAACTTTGAAGACTAAAGGGTTGGCCACCCTCTCATACGTTAAAGTGTCTGACACATTCCTAAGGTTTAAATGTTTTCAACTTTCACATTGGGTTAGCAACCCCGCCTGGAGCTCACGTTATTCGTGTATATCTTCAGGATGGTGGGACCAGTCCATTTAATAGTCGCTGAAAATCTCATCATTTTTGGAGTATACATTGAATCCCCAAGGTTTAGATATTTTTCAATGTTTTTTTCTCGTATTTGGCCTAGTCGCCAATGGCCTTGTCGCCAGTCATCCTTAGACTGTAACGCCAGTTTATCTTCGGCCTTGTCGCCAGTTATCATCAACATGTTACATTGGGCCTTGTCGCCAGTAATCCTCAATGTATTACAAAGGGCTTGACCCCAGTTTCAATAAGGCCTTGTTGCCAGAATAATAACATTATTTACATTTCTACTGGTTATCCTCAAAAGTTATTAATAATCCTTTCTTGAAAAGCAAAAAATATCTTTAAGTCTATCTTGAAGATATAACAGATAAAACATTAGGGACATCCCGAAGATGACGAAGAGTATCCTAAGGATAATAAAGAAAAAATCCTAGGAAATATCCTAAGGATTAATAGAAGAAGGAATTAGGAAGTATCCAAAGAAGAAAAGAACTTGGAAAATATCCTAAGAATAATCAAAAGAGATCTTAGGAAAAATCCTAAGGATACAATAGGAACTGGGGACATCCTCAGGATGTTGTTATTGAGACTGATGCTTTAAAGACCAATTGTTGAGTTGGGAATAAAGGTATAACTCTATAACTTGTATAATTCTATTCTATGTTTGTTATTCAACAACATTGTAGGATATCAAAGGAATAATAAAGGAACACAAGGATATAGAGTCAAAAGCTTGTTAGTTTTATTTATTTATAAAGATGCCAACCCCTGGTTTCGTCCAAAACCAGGACCCATCCACCAGGGGTTAACATTAAAGGTCCAGGTCTAAGAAGATTTAAGGCTTCGTCTTGAAAACCAAGATCCCTCCAACCCAAACCATTCATTATTTATACATACAAAAAAGTAAATTGTTCAAAATTGTTCAACCACAAAACACCATTATAAGAAACAACCACAAAAGTTTAAAAAAGTGGGCTCCAGCCTAGTCTTTGTATCCTTCATCGCCTACTTGTGCCTACACCTAAAACTCCTTGTTCACCTCAGCCTCCTTCACTTCAGCATCCTCAAGCTCCTTGGGTGCATCCTCAGGATCTGCAACAGTGACATGCTCATGAACCACTTCCTTTCCATCCAGGCTCCTAATTTTCTCCTGCCAGGCCTCAACATCCCAATCCTCCTATTTGAAGTTAGGATCCTTAGTCTGCAGAGAAAAGAAAATGTGGCAGACTTCACGAGACCCTGCCTGTACTCCTCCATCTCCCCGTCATGCCCCTGCACAGTCTTGGCCTGCTCAGATTTCACCTGTTTTAGCTCAGCCTCTACCTTGGCCAACTTCTTCTCCAGGTGTATGCCCTTGTCATGGGAAATCTCCTTCACGTCCTCAAGTTTGGCTTTGGTGTCCTTGAACTCTTTGGCGACGTCTTCCAGGGACTTCAGAAGATAATCTTGTCCTACAAGACAAGCAAAACAGGTAAGTGTTTCATCCCTGACATACATTTAAAGAACTGTTGTTACCTCCTCAGGACAGCACTGTACCTGGAGAGTAAACTGGGAAATCTTGCCCAAGATATCCTCACAGCTGAGACCCTCAAAGGGAGAAGTCTCTTGTGCTGAGGTAGTAGCAGTCTTCCTTTTCTTGGAGGATGCCTGGGCCTTAGGCTTGGGAGCAGGAGGAGGGCTTGCCATCCTGGAGTTGGATGGTGAAGTGATCTTGGTAACCTTGACATCCTGGCTGTCAATATCATCAAGGTCGAAGAAGGCAGATTTCTTTGCCGGAAATAATTAGAAACACATGTTTAGACAGAAATACGTAACATGGCAGAAACATCCTCAGGATGTAACACGTAATACTTACCAGACATTTCTGTAGCTTGGCTTGTGGTGTAGCTTTCCTCTACTTCAAATGTCCTTGCTGAGGCAGGTAAGTCAATTACTTCCTTATGTCTTATAAAAGCGTCATCCAAGGGAGGAGCAAGTTTTGCAAAAGAGTCACCTGTAAACACAAAAATTTTTAGAATGTTAATGATATCCTCAGGATATAACTACAAAATTTTTATAAACTTTAACATCCTAAAAAACCTTTACCACTTTTTAACCAAGACATAGGGATATCATCCCCATAAGGAATGGAATCCCTCCTCACAAAGAAAAACTTGGACATCCATGACCTATCAGATTTTATGACATTGAACAGAAAAGGGGGATCTTTGTTGATAAGGTGAAGAACGTAACGGTTTGACCCATGTGTTCTCAACTTATATATGTAAGACAGGTCCCTGATCTGAAGCTGGATGCCATGGTTCTCGATGATCTTATTACAGACCATCAAGATCCTCCACACCTCCGGCATAGCCTGAGCTTATGCCATCCCAGTAAATCAAAAAATTCTTTGATGAACTTAGGGAATGGATATCTTAGGCCAAGATGGAATGGCAGGTACAAGAAACAAACCCAAACAAAAGATGCAAAATCAGATTTTGCACTTGAATCATAGGGACGGATAACAGCCGAACTAGGGAAGGACCCTGAGTTCTTTAGGGCCTGAATATCCCTATCATTAAAGGAACAGATCTTTGTTTAGGTTCTTTAAGCAAGTTCTCGGGAATAAAGTCTTTGGGGATTCCAACACTCCCAGATGCTCTTGTTAATTTCTTGCCCATACTTAGAATTTTTATTCAAAAAAGTTTTGAAGGATTAAAGAATGCAGGGAAGAAGAAGAGAAATTACCTTTCTAATAATCTTGATGTGATTATAAAGGAAGGATGAAGGTCTAGATATAGCGGTGGAAGGTGATGATGTGTAACGGTCATCAAAAAATTATAGCCTAAAAAATAGCCGTTGTCATCCTGACAAACGTCTAATCAGGCTCAGCAGATAGGATTTGCAATTAAAAAATATTATAACCGTTTGAGATATTAACGGTAACATATTTTTTGTGGACAATTGTTGGTGGTGAAATCCTCAAGATGATTTTACCTTAAATATTCTATGTGACATCCTCAGGATACTGAAGGACTAAGTAGGGTTCTGGATGTAACAGCGTTTACCTTATGTGCATCCTGAGGATAGACTAACGAATTATCTTATTATGATATTATTGCAGGTACACTTAATCAAAATTATGGAATGTAACTCTTCATTAACGGCTATATTGTCTCAGTCAAATCAAAAGAGCTGAACATAAAAGATCTATACGTGTGGAAGAAGTTAATCTCAAAAGAAGAGGTCAAACATGTAACCGTCCAACATAAATGAAGGGCGAGAATTATGGAAACTGTTATACCAACGTCTATGTTGGTTAAATCTGCTTCAACGTTCACCAGAAATAGTCAAGGAGCATAATTAAGCAGCGGATATCATGGGATCTCTTACTTATTTCATTTGTAAATTATAAATAGGGGATTGATGAACGAAATAGGACACTTAGCTACATTTTACTCACTTGATACTAGCTTACTTATGATAGAACACCTGATACTCGCACACACAACACAACATTGTATCCTTAGTACTTCGTTCATCACTCTTCCAAAGTTGTAAAACATTTTTCTTATTAATACTAACAAACAAGGCAGGGGCTTAGACTCCTCCCGAGGTTTTGTGCCATCGATCATCATTTGATCAAGGGCTTTCCTCGTACATCGAGTGTTGTTCTTTCATTGCATTACACTAAAAATCGTCCATCTTTGCTTATTTGATCATTCTGTTAGACAGTTACATCCTCAGGATATAACTATCCATCCTAACCTGTTTTCTTTGCCATCATGAACATAGTTGTCAAATATTATTTCTTTGTTATTTTAATGTGCCATCTTGAAGATATAACTAAACTTTTAACATATTTCACAGTTTTAGCACTCTACCTCACATTTTCTAATTTTGAAAATAAAGTTATTTTTATCAAGTAATGTTTGACCAAAACAATATATACCTTTGGTCTTCAAACAAGTCACCAAAAATCTTTAAAGTGACCTGTTAAACAATAAGATTATACCTTAGCCTTGGAACAAACCTAATCATCTCAAGGATGTTCCTAGTGCAAAGCTCTTGACACATCCTCGGAATAAACCTTCATAATCATCTTGAGGATGTCCCCAGTGTAACATTATCGACCCATCCTCAGAATAGACCATCTAGATCCTTGATAAAAGTCATAAGTATTTTTAACTTTTGAATACTTAAGATCAGATCAAAAGCCTATATTCAAAATGTAGGTAGTCTTAAACAGACTTAGTGCAGTTTCCACTTGTGAAACACAAGCAAAAGACAGTAATGTTCTTGGGATAAACCCGACTGGCGACAAAGCCTGGTTATGTACTAGGGACAAGCCCAACTGGCATTACAGCCTGTGGATACCTGTCGACAAGGTCTACTAGAGACAAGGCCTACTAGCGAATGGGCCAAATACGTAAGGCATTCAAAAATGCCAAAACCTTGAAGATTCAATGTATACCCCAAAGATCATGAAATTATCAGCCACTGCAGCGTGTACTAGTCCCACCATCCCGAAGATATACATAAATAACGCGCGCTACAAGCAGGGTGTATGAACCCAATTCGTTAGAAAGGTGAAAACCTTTAAACCTTAGGAAGTGTTGGTGGTGAAAATCTTCAGGATGATTTTACCTCATATTCTTTGTGTAACATCCTCAGGATGCTAAAGGACTAAGCAGGGTTCAGGATGTAACTATGTTTTATCTTATGTACATCCTGAGGATAGACTAACAGATTATCTTCTTATGATATTATTGCAGGTATGATCAAGCAATAACAAAGACTTGTAACTCTTCTCCAACGGTTATATTGTCTTACTAAGTCAAAGAAGCTGAGGATGCAAGACTTGTACGTGTAAAGCAAGTCCAAGACTAAAGAATAGGTCAAAGTGTAATTGTCCAGTGTTGAATCCAAGGCGAAAAACAAGGAAACTGAAATACGAACGATTAACTTAGTTGAAACAGCTCCAACGGTCACCTGAATCATTCAAGGAGCATAACTAAGCAGTGGATATCGTGGGATTTATTATTTATTTCGTGTGTAACTATATAAAGGGGCATGATGAACGAAATAGGACACATGATTGACACTTAGCTACTTCCATACTAGCTGGTATTCTCTCTACTCACACACACAACACCAGTTTGTAATCATAGTTTGTTCATCATACTTCCAAAGTTGTAAACCTTTTTACCATTTTTAATATAAACAACCAAGGCAGGGGCTTAGACTCCTCCCGAGGTTTTGTGTTGGCGATCAACAACTGATCAAGGGCTTTCCTCCTATATCGAGTGTTGTTCTATCTTTCAGTTACAATCATTAATTCTTACCTAATCGATCATTCTATCAGACAGTTACATCCTCAGGATATAACTGTCCATCCTGAACATATTCCTTTGCCATCCTGAGCATAGATGTCATTTGTTGTTTCTTTAACAACCTAAGGTGCCATTTTCAGAATATAACTAAGTCTTTAAGATATTTATATACATCTAGCACTCTACCTCACTTTTTCTGATTTAGAAAACAAAATTATTTTTACTAAGTAATTTTTGACCAAAACAATTTGACGCCCACCGTGGGTGTAAGTCCCAAATTCTAGATCTTGTTAAGTGCAAGTAATTGATAACACTCAGAAACACCTATTGATTAGGTGTTTGAGTGATAAATCTTTAGACCATAAGGATACTAGATGATATATAAAAAACCGACACAGAAGACGAACATAATCAGGCATCCATTTCAGATAAAACACGTTGAAACACCATGGAAATACATCAAATACGCACCTATGACTTCTTGTGCTATCAAGCTAACCAAAAACCCTGACCCTAGAGCTGCAAACAAGCATTCTATATATAGGCAAGGCTATTGGGCCTGCGTACTTGACACAAGTGCGTAGGGCCCTTACATAAGTGCACAAAGCCTGCTGAAAACCCTAGCAACTATGAATACTTACAATATCAGCCCCTTTACTAACAAAACATAACATAAACTAACAAAAGTTTTCTTTCTGGTAACTGTGGTCTTCAACTAACCCAACAATACTCCCCCTAGACCACAGCTACCAGATCTTCCTCGTGCATCAACAGATTGAGACATCACTGGTCTCCCCCACTTCAAGCTCATCCTGCACAGGCGGTTCTGGAATGATCATGGCTGCAGGATCTTCCTGTACAGAGGGCTCTTTGACAATTTCTTCCGGGGCAACAACAGCTTCAGGTTGTGTTTCTCTTTCAGTGGCAGCTTTTGCAGACTTTTCTTTAGCAGCCCTTTCCTTTTGTTCCTTAGCTATGTCAGTTGCGTTGATTCTGTTCACCACATCCAACAATTCTTGTTTCAACTTCATCGCACGATCCACTGCTCTCTGGAACAGCATAGCTTCTTCAAAACGTGCATTCCCCGCTCCCACGTTGATTTTGCTTGCGCACAGCATCGTCAAGTCAGACAAATTTAGCATAAACACATCCACTGGATCAAACAGTCTCATAATCTCAGCACCATCCTTTGACTTGATCACAGCTTCACTAGTCACACTGTCATAGAACCATTTCATGAAATCCTTCAACATAACCGGAAGCTCTTCACGTATCGGAACCCTGGTGACAACCTTTGGTGGATCTATCACATAAGTAATCCTTCCTTCTCCAGTAGCAGGGTCAATTCTTTTCTTCGATATTCGACGTTTCGGATTTTGTGGCTTGAAAAGCATGAAGTCTCTAACACATTCCCTCTCGATAAGGCTAGCAAGACCGCTTCCTATTGAGTTGTGAGTGGGATTGATGATCGTCAGTCTGTTAAGCTCCCTGATATCCCAACGAGGGAGAGATTGCAAGTCATGCTCACTCCAGAAGTGCTAGATGACTCCCCCTCGACGCTTGATGACAAACAAACCTTTCGAAGCATCATATTTCCATGATATGATTTTTTCTTGATGAGTTTCTTTGCTGTGGTGGATGTTTTGGTGGAAAGCTGGAACTGTAACCCCTCTTCTTTCGAGCCATCAGGGTCTTTCTGGAATGAATTTGTTACCATCAGCCGTCTCATACACAGTTTCTTCTTCTTCATCAACCTCTATGAAGGTCTCTGGCATCTTATCCTCACTCACTTCATCTACATCGCTCTCTGCTGCAATCCTTTTGTACATGCACGTTTTGCAACTAATGCTTTGGATTGTGACTTTAACATGTGTTAGTAGATAATAGAAGGGCGAAGGTGAAACCTGGTCCGGCGAATGTGAGTATTAGTGGTCGAAGGTATGTTTCTAGAGGGCGAAGGAGGAAGACTGATGGGCGAATATGGAAGCTGACAAGAGATAATATACGTTCGTACTTTTATAAGGGGCGAATGTGGACAAAGTCCACATTCGTACTAAGTAAATGGGCGAACGTGCAGGTCCTATATATAGTTTTGGCTTGATTTGTAAGATAGAACGGTTGGTGATAGTGTGTGTGTTAAGGTCAGGTTGCTCTCTAGATTAAGTTCGTGTCAAAGTGTATAGATTAACTTGAAAAGGCTTTGTATGAATGTTTTGAAACAAGTTATCTATAAAATGTTGATTGAAAAGGTATTTTGCGTGTTGTGATTTGCGTATTATCATTTTGTTCAGTTCTAGGGTTTCCGCACCTGGAATTGTGACTTGTATGATCATATTTTCCTGTCTATTGCTAAAATTCTTCGTTTACAAAGTGGTATCAGAGCTATAGAGATCATACAACAACAAATTGATAATATCAGAACTGATTTGGACCCTATTTTGATCAAATTTTCTCTGTTTTTCAATGAAAATGGTTTTTGATACAATTTGAAGGTTTTGGATCAATTTTCGTGGATAAAATCAACATTTCCAAGAATTAAAGTTGTTCCAAATCAATTCCAAATCATAACCTGATAAAGATCATCAAAATCCATTAACTTTTGAAAATCTCAGATCAAAATAACCGTTTTTCAAAGTGTAACCGTTTTTTAAACATGTATGGGTCGAATCTGGAGAGCATGGGGCGAACCTGGACTTTTTAGGGCGAACCTGGTTATTTTCTGGGCGAAAGTAACATTTTTCAGGGCGAACCTAGGATTGTTGTGTTGTTTGTTCCACATTCGGGTCATAATATCCACTTTTGGTTGATCGGGGGTGCGAAGGTGGAAATTATCAGGGCGAAAGTAAGTGTTTTTGGACGAACGTGGAAATTGTGTGTTGATATTCTATATTCTAGTCAGAAAGTCTACTTTCGGGTCTTCATTGTGGACGAAAGTGTAGTTTGACAGGGCGAAAGTAGAAGGGTTTTTGGGAAATTTTCTAAGTGTGGTGAATTTCTAAGCTTGTGAACATCATGTGGGGTTTTCCAACTACACCGAGACCGGGAACGACACAACAACAGCAGCAAGTGACTATGGACCCATGGACAGTGGCAGCTCAGAAATCGAGCACCCAGTCTTCGCAACCGATTAACTACTTAGCGATGACTAGTTCGATGCCTCAGAGCGTTGCATCTTCGTCACAACAACCTGCAGCAGATTATTGGGGAGTAGCAGCCGCGGTGGTAAATACTCAAACTACTAACGCTATTTCTACACTAATAAATGACTTATCTTCAGGTAGCGGGAATCGGCCACCCAAGCTAATGGAGATGCAGGAGTACAACCAGTGGCAGAAGAAATTCAAGATTCATCTTGAAGGCATGGGGTTGGAAGGAACGGAGGCGTGGCAGATGATAGCTAAAGGATATGTTGCACCAGTTTTAGAGAACACCGGTGAGCAGGTTCCTTTGGAGAGTTTGACTGACGATGAGAAGAAGAAATTCGCGGTGGAAAAGAAGGCATATTCTCAGTTAACTCAGGCGATCACAAACGATTTGCTACATCAGTTTGGGTCGTGCACTACTTCTAAGCAGTTATGGGATGTGCTTAAGAATCGTCATGATGGTAACGAGAAGACGAGAAGGTTGAGAATGGAAGAGCTGAGAAAAGAATTTGAGAACTTCAGCTATGTCGGGAACGAGACATTGAAAGAGTTGACTCCTAGATATTGTCATTTACTAACTGAATTGTCTAGTTATGATATACAGATTCCTATGTCAGATCTGGTGGACAAGTTTGCTGATGCATTACCACCGTACTGGGATCAGCACATCGAGGTACTCAAAGAGAAGGATGCTTACAAGTATTGGACCATCAACGAGTTTATTCAGAAGCTGGAGAATAAAGAACTCGAGGAGAAGAGGAAAACAAAGAGATCTCAGATTCCTCAGAATCCAGAGTTGTATCATGGTGGTACCTCAGCAACTGTGGGAAACTCTAGTGTTGGTGGAACAGTGGCACCTCACATAGCTTGTATTTCAAGTGTCATGGAACCACCGAAACAACCAATCAACTACCTAGCACAAACCTCATCTTATTCACAACCATCATATACACCACCACCACAACAATACACTAATTATTTCATTTCACCATTTTCTCCAATGCTGCAAGCTGCATGCTGCATGCTATTCTGCTAACCAACCACAACAACAACCTCAACAACAACCTTATATGACTCAAATGAACCAAACCAATCAGCAACCGGTAGTATTGGAGACATCCAATATGAATAATGTGACTGTGGAGGTTGCTCAGCAACATGTTGCGCTAGTCTCAGCAATGGTTGCTTCGTATAATGGTTTAGTTGCAAGTCAAATTGGGAATAACAACTTGACCAATGAAGACTATGCACAAATCGATAAAGAGGAGATGGAGCTCATAGACATTCAGTGGGCTTTCGCAAGCATTATGAGAAGGGCAACCGAGTTCATAGAAAAGACCGGGAGGACTGATTTGGGTACTTCTCCAAACACCACTTATGGTTTTAATAAGGAGAAAGTTACATGCTTTAACTGTGGAGGTAAAGGACATTTCAAAAGAGAATGCACTCAGCCTCCTAAACAAGGTAACAAAAACCCATTCAACTCAAACTACCAAAACCGTCAACAACAGGACCAAAACCAAGTTTCTTTCCAAAACAACAACAACTATCAAAACCAAAACAATTATCAAAACCGACAGAACACCCCTAACAACAACCAAAACAGACAACCAAACACAACCAACCAGAATCAAACTCAACCACCAAACAACCCAAACAGAACAGTTATACCTATCACTACACCAAATGAGCAGCCACAGAATAACAATCAGAATCAAGCTTTGGTGATACAGAATGATGAAAGGTTTGACTGGACTGGCATGCAGATTGGTGTTGAGGAGATAACCACTGGTGGGAATGTGGCATGTGTTGCACAACAGGTTGATATCGAGGAGTCGGTGATAGTTGATCAAAATGAAGAAACTGAGAGTGAGGTTGAGGAATCGGTTGATGAGATGAATGTGGAGACTGAAACTGTTGAAGTTCAGGCTGAAGAAACAAGTTCAGGAGTGGTGATTGACTCAGTTACAGATCTTCCTGAGGAGTGTGAGTCAGTATATTCGGATTCAGACAGTGAATCAGATTCAGAGGCCAGTGTTCCTTCTTTGGATGATGACATTGATCAGTTGCTGGCTGAAGCTGATTTTCTGAAGACGAGGAAGTCGTGTATAGTGGATGACGCCTTCACCAGAATCGATTATTCAAAGTTTTTCGCTGGGAAGGAAGCTCATTTTGCTCTAATGGCCATGACAGATCCTCCAAAACAGGTAAATTCTGAATCTAGCACTGATGTTACAAGTGATAAGTATTGTGGAACTTGTGACAGATTGACAGAAGAAAACAAAGAACTTCGCATTCAACGCGATAGTGCTATCATTAACTGTCAATCTGCTCGCAAGGAAGTGATTGCTTTTAACAAAGTACTTGATGGGTACAAAAAGGACATTTCCGATCTAAAGAAAACTCTTTCATTAAAACAATTAGCAATTAACAATTACATTAATGAACTTGAGAACACTAAGTTGGAAATGGCCACGATCAAGTGTTTTGCTGAAAAGGTCAACAAGAAGTTAGAAAGTTACAAGCATATTGCTTATGTCGTTGACCATATCATTGATGATCAAACCACAAGTTATAAGTCTGTGCCATCTCCGGTGCTTTTTGAAAATCACAATTGTCATCAAGTGACACCGGAGAGCTCAGTAAAATCAGACTCTGCATCGGAAAATGAATCCAATACTTCTAGTGTTGGTGATCCTCATTCCGATGTGAGACCGATTTTAGGTTTGAATGATGAGGGAGTTACAGTTGAAAATGATGATTCAGACTCTGAGAGTGACAAAAGTGATAATGTGTGTGATATTCCAAAAGAAAATTACATTATTACGAATGAACCAGTGTCACCGTCTCAGCATGTTCATCCGATGGCTAACGCACATCATGATAAGAAGTCTGAAAAGAAAGAGGTTAAAAAGGAAATGAGTGACAAACCAGTCAAGGTATTTTATCGGATGGAAGGATCCGATAAGATTATCTCTGACGAGGAATATCCAATTAAGTTTGCTAACTATTCCAAAATCGATAAAATTTGGCAAAAGAGCACAATATGGTTTCCAAAACATGAGAGGACAAATGATATTCCACCTGAAATTTTAAAGAAACTGTATTTGGATGTTCCAAAAGAACCAAAGGTTCATGTCACCCAATTCATTAAACCGAAACACAAAGCAAACGGTTTTCATGAGCCGACTTACTCGAAGAGTCTAGTTCCTGAGAGTTTAAGGCGTAAACAGTATGATGATCAATATCCTATCAGATCATACGCTCAGCCGAATGCTCAAAATGTGTTTGAAGAATACCGTGCATGCTATAAGTGCGGGGAGAGAGGGCATTTACTTGCTCACTGCCCGTATGTGAGGCACAAAAGGCACGAAGTGGAAGTTAGGCAATCCATGAGGAAACCGGTTGATAATCATTACTATCCACAAACACGATTTGTTTCTCAAACGTCACAATTTTATAACCAAAACAACTTTTATCAAAAGAGGAATGATCATCCATTTCAGTATGATCGTCGTAACCGGATAGCCGTGGAAAAACCGTGGAGAAAACCAATGGTGAATACAACGGTTGATAGACAAAGGGTTCCACAAAAACCTGCTGTCAAGTCAAATGTTGGACCTAAATCTGTTAAATCAGAGAAGGTACCCAAGAAGGTTTCATTTGTGAACGATGTTAAGAAAACGACTGAGACTCCAAAATCTCAGATTCGTATTTTGAAACGTTCGGAACAATCTTGGACACCAAATGGTGCTCCAGGAGCCTCAACTTCAAAATCTAATGAAAAGATTGAAGAAGTTTTGAATGATCCTAAAAAGATCGATCCAAAACTAAATGATGAAGTAAATGATTCTTTGAAAAGTGATATTCAAAGACCCAAGACCACTCAGGCTTGGGTCCCCCGAAAGAACTGACATGTTTACTTGATGTGTGCAAGGAGCTTCAGCTGGCCCTATTAGCAGTCTTTGGATTGTTGATAGTGGAGCTTCAGGCCACATGACAGGGGATTTAGCCTTGTTGTTTGATGTGAAGAATATAAATGGAGGGTACGTTGCCTTTGCCGGAAACAAAGGAGGATATATCACGATGGAAGGAAGTGTGAGTAATGGTATTGTGAGTTTCAAGAGGATATCGTATGTGAAGCAGATCGATTATAATCTGTTGAGTGTCAGTCAAATATGTGACAAACAATTTACTGTTTATTTTGATGACAAATCTTGCTATATTCTCAAACCGGGCTTCGAAATTCCAAAAGAGTGGGTTATGTTGAAGGCACCTCGCGTCAACAATCTCTATATTCTTGATATGTCCAAGGCGATGACATCCCAGGGGCAAGTGACATGTTTTCTATCAAAAGCTACCGAGAAGGAATCGATAATGTGGCACAGAAGGATGGGGCATATTCATTTGAGGAAAATGAATCATTTAGTGAAAAATGGACTTGTCGATGGCGTGAATGTTAAACACTTCCATTTGAATGACAAGTGCGTGAGCTGTAAGAAAGGAAAGCAACACAGACAATCCCACAAAGTGAAGAAAGTTAACTCTGTTGAGATGCTGCTTGAGCGATTGCACATGGACCTATTCGGACCTGTCAAACGCAAAAGTCATCTTGGGGAGCTTTATTGTTTAGTCGTTACTGACGATTATTCAAGATTTTCATGGGTTATGTGTTTGCATCAGAAAAGTGACACTTTTAATAATCTGAAAGTTCTGTTCACTCGATTGGAAAACATCTATGGTCTAAAGATCAAGAGAATTCGAACCTTTGTGTTTGGACGAAGGTGGATCCTTAATTTCACATTTTTACCTTCGGGTTCTATTTTCACTTTCGTGCCATTTAGTTGGTGCGAATGTGAAATATTCCCACATTCGTCCAACAACAAAGGGCGAATGTAGACTCTATATATATCTCTTCACAGTTTCGAACCCTTCATTCAAAAATTTTCTAAGTGCCAAGACCTTGTTGCTTTGTTTCTTTTCACCCTAGAATCTGATTACCTATCATTTGCTGATTCTTTTGACTCTATTTTCACAGGTAATGGACAAGAATCAAAGACGTAATTAGGGTTTTTATTGTCGAACCCTATCATGTTCATTCTGGACGATTATTGGATGTTTTACACCATTTTTGTGTCAATGATTCAATCCTTATTAGTTTTAGGGGGAGAATATAGGAAGAATTAGATTAATTCGTTGTTTTAGACTGTTAATCGATTGTTTTAGGGTTACGAACCCTAATTCTTCTAGAAAACCAATAAGAATTGAATGTCAATTGAAATTGATTGTTGAACAGGTTTATTCGGTCATTTTAGGAGTTGTTTTAATCAAAAACAGAGATCAAATCACAACAGATAACAATTTTTAAAATTTGGGTTAAAACAGTTTCACATTCGACCCTAATAAACGGGCGAATGTAGAATTTAAGGGACGAAGATATACAAAAACGGGCGAATGTACTTTTTGGTTAAAGAATTTTTCACATTCGTGCCAAATTTTCACCTTCGAACCATAAAAACCACGTTCGTACCAAGAAAACGGGCGGATGTGGAATTTTGATAAAAACCTAAAATTTTCTAAATTTGTCGTTTTTGTGTTTTGACGTATTTTTCTGATTTTTGTTTTTACAGATGGCTGAACAACCAGAGAATGTTGAGATTCCAGTAGAAAATGTTATTGAAGATCCAGTTCCGGAAGCCGAAGAGGAAAATGTTCCAAAAGTTTGGTCGTTTGAACCCTCCCACAACTGTTGCGCATTTGTTGGTGATGTTTTGAAGAACACAGAGTTTTCGGGGATTGTGGATTTTCTAAAGAGAAGTCGAATTATTCATGCCATTGCTACACCAGCAATTATATACAAAGACATTGTGGAGGATTTTTGGAAGAACGCGAGATATGATTTCTGGGAAGATAAGACGATTATCAGAAGTGTTATTCAAGGGATGGAGATGTTTATCACTGAAGATGATATCAGAGAGGCTCTTCAGATTAAGTTTGAAGAAAGTACAGATCCCAGAGTTCTATCTTGGACGGAGCAGAGAGTTTGTTTCCTTAGAATGAAGTACAAAGGTCCGATAACAGATGGTGCACTTCACAAGGGGAAACTCAGTGTGCAGTTTAAGTACTTTGCACATGTTATTATTCATGTCTTTGGGTGTGTTAGTGGTGGTTATGATGTAATGAGGAAGAGCTTGAGTTCATTAATGGTTGCGTTGACTCTCAACAAACCATTTAATATTGCTGGAATGATACTAGACCATATGTTGGAGATGTTGAAAGGTCTAAAGTCCAAGAAGTTCATTTTGTACCCAAAGTTTCTGATGATGATTTTTGACAACAAGTATTCACATTTGAAGAAAGATCCGACAATGGTGATGGGTCAAGATCACATGAATATCAGAAAGCTTGTGAGGATGAAAGGATATAAGGGTGTGCCTGACAATGAGAAGCCACCGAATAGACGTTTGTTTGGAGCTTTAGTTAATCCGGGTTACACTGATCCAGGATTGAACAAAGCAAGACACGACAATAGTGATTCTGATACTGATGATCCTCTAGTGCATGCTGATGCAAGTACTAAGAGGAAGAGGCAAGTTAAAAACGCTGGAGCCAAAGGGAAGGGCAAAGCGAAGGTTGATGAGGGTGAGTCAAAGAAACAAGGTGCAAGAAAGAAAACAACTGCAAAGAAAGGTACAAGTTTGGTTGATGAAGATTCAGTAGATTCAGAGGAGACTGAGGAGGAAGAGCAGTGGGATTCTGAAGCTGAATTAGTGAAGACTACCAAACGCAAGGCCACTGCGGTTGGGGAGTCTGAATTACTTAAAAAAACTGTTGAAGAAGTATTGCAGAAAGAGTCGATTGATGTTGAAGGTGACTTGGGGCTAGGTGTTGGAGACTTTGAAGGTTCAACAGTGGTTGTAAACTTGAAGAAGCCCAAGCACAAGTCGATGGCAAAGAAAGTTAGTACGAAAAAGTTAAGAGAGAAAGAAATTGAGCTATTGCTGAAAGGTAAGAAAATACCTGAAGCCGGTACATCATCAAAGGCAACTTCACCTGTTACTAAGAAACAAAAGAAGACAACAGAGTCTGAAGTAGTTCCAGATTTTGAAGCTACTTTAGAGAATGTTCTCAACATGTTTAAGAAGCCTGAGAAAGAGAAGACAAATGTGATTGAGTCTTCCAAAGCATCAAAAGTTACTGTTTCAGACGATGTGATGAAACAAGTTAACAAGAAGATGGAAGATATGATGAAGATGATCGTTGCTCAACAAGCTGAGATCAATAAGTTCAAAAAGAATGAAGAAAAGATGCTTCAGATTGTGGTTGCTTCAAAGACAAATCAAGATGAGATTGATAAGAAGCTGAAGTAGCTTGAAGAAGATAAGAAAGAGCTTGAAGAGAAATGTAACAGAAATAGGAGAATGATAAAGATTGTAAAGGTTGATAACAAAGAGTTGAAGAAAGAGAACAAACGGATGAGTGATCTACTAGATAAACTCTATGGTGAAGCTCCAAAGATAAAAGATGGAGAGGAGGATAAAGAGAAAGAGGAGGAGCAAGTAGATTTTGAGCCCTCAGATGAAGAGAAGGAAGATGATGAAGAGGATGAATCAGAGGAAGGTTCTGATAATGAATCTGATAAGGATGATAAGGATGATGATGCTAAGGGATCGGGTAGTAAAAATGATGATGATGAGAATGATGGTAGTGATGATGATGGTGGAGATGACTCAAGCCAATTCACCTTTGAGAAAAGGAAGACTAAGAAGGGTGATGCAGGAGAGTCAAGTTCTTAGAAGAAATCTGGTGAAAATGTAGATTCAAATGAGAGTATCTTTTGGAATGAGAAAGTGAGATCTCTATCAGATGATGCAAAGAATGTTTATCGTGAGATGCTTGAGAAGAGAGAGTGGACGATTAAATTTACAGGAAAATTTGCTGAGATCTTTCAGACGGAGGACATGAGGTATGAGTTAGAATATAATGATCCTGATCTGGAAGAGGGAGAAGTGTCTGCTGCTGTGGCTAAGGAGATCTTAGATGGTATAGCACAGCGAGTGGGAAAGACACTGGAGGAAATCATGATGGATCAGATGACTCCAAATATTCCTGAAAAGGATATTGGAAGTCATTCTGATGATAAACATACACCGGAGATGGAAGAGATTGAAATAGAGGATATTACTCATGAAGAGTACCCTCAATACTTCAGAGAGAATAATGAGAATGAAGTATTCCCAGACTTCACCTAACTACGTCAGAGAGAAGCTAGAAAGAAAGCTGAGAAACGAAGTGAGGAGTTTGTTGAGAAAGTATTTGGTGAAGATAAGCAAAAACCGTCTGAACAGAATGATGATCTGAAGACGTTGTTAAGGAAGTTGGAAGAAACTGATGACAAAAGACCAAAGCCGGAAGCTCAAGGTGGATTATATAGGTATCACAACCAGAAGTTCAAAGGCAGAGCTCTTGGTTGGAAGTATCTTGGAAGACTTAAATGCATTGCAGTCAAGTGGTAAACATAAATTCTGTACTTCTACAGATTTCATGACTTACTAACTCTACCGTACTGGGCGGTTAGAGACATTTGCAGATTTTAGGGGTGCAAATGAGCCGAGCAGCTCGCGAGCTACTCGAGATCGGCTCGGTAAAAAGCTCGAAACGAGCCGAGCCTTATCGAGCTCGAGCCGAGCTTGAGCCTAAAACGAAGCTCGTTTACTTATCGAGCTCGAGCTCGAGCCTGGCATATGAAGCTCGCCAGGCTCATCGAGCCTTATCGAGCCTAATATAATATTAGGTTTATTAATATTTTATATTATTTACCCACATTTTAAGTTGTTTAATAAACGAGCCGAGTCGAGCTTTTGACTTATCGAGCCTAAATGAGCCTATTATATGTATTATTTAATTTAATATATTAACTAATAAACACTAAACGAGCCGAGCCCGAGCCGAGCTCGAGCTTGAGAAACTACTAACGAGCCGAGCTCGAGCTCGAGCTCTTATAAGTTAATCGAGCTCGAGCTCGAGCCTGGTCGAGCTCGGGCTCGGCTCGGCTCGTTTGCACCCCTAGCAGATTTCCTATGACTGGTGCATTTGTAAATAACACGGCTGTGGGTTGGTTTGCTGATAGATTGGTCTGGGAGAGTCGCACGAAGTGGAATATGTTTAAGCCACAATACCCGAGGAGGAAAGTTCATAGGGATGTTGATCCTAGAACGGGTAAGAAGCGGGTAACTTTGATTTACAAAGCTCCTGAAGTGATGAGGAAGATTCCTTTGATGCCATTACAACAACACTTTAGTGAAGACTTTATCTTCTAGTAATATGATTGGAGGAATGCAGAGGCTGTGATAGTGTTGAGAGATGGGAAGGATAAGTATAAGAAGATACACGTTTTTGACCCAATGTGGCTCATTAACTGTACATTCGAAGACATCATCATGCTTTACTACAACCCAATATACAGTGATCCCAATGATGCATCGCAAGCGAAGAAGTATCAACAGGTTGTCGGAGTGTGTTTTGCTTATGATATTAACTCCGGTAGCAACCTGGATTCGAAGTTGGGAAAGAAGGTGAAGATAGCTGATGTACCGAAGCGATCAACGAAAAGAAAACTTGAGCCTGAGATGACGAAAGAACAAAAGAAGCAGCTGAGGATCAAGTTAATGAACAAAGCAATGGATGAAGCTAGAAGGCAATCCAAGCAATAGTCGAGGGGGAGTTTGTAGATGCACGTTTTGCGACTAATGCTTTGGATTGTGACTTTAACATGTGTTAGTAGATAATAGAAGGGCGAAGGTGAAACCTGGTCGGGCGAATGTGAGTATTAGTGGTCGAAGGTATGTTTCTAGAGGGCGAAGGAGGAAGACTGATGGGCGAATATGGAAGCTGACAAGAGATAATATACATTCGTACTTTTATAAGGGGCGAATGTGGACAAAGTCCACATTCGTATGGACAAAGTCCACATTCGTACTAAGTAAATGGGCGAATGTGCAGGTCCTATATATAGTTTTGGCTTGATTTGTAAGATAGAACGGTTGGTGATAGTGTGTGTGTTAAGGTCAGGTTGCTCTCTAGATTAAGTTCGTGTCAAAGTGTATAGATTAACTTGAAAAGGCTTTGTATGAATGTTTTGAAACAAGTTATCTATAAAATGTTGATTGAAAAGGTATTTTGCGTGTTGTGATTTGCGTATTATCATTTTGTTCAGTTCTAGGGTCTCCGCACCTGGAATTGTGACTTGTATGATCATATTTTCCTGTCTATTGCTAAAATTCTTCGTTTACACCTTTCTCTTTCATTCTCTTGATCTTCTACGAACTTTCCAAAGTCAAACAGCTCTTCATACGACATTCTGGGTTTGATGTTTTGTTGTTTCTACAGATCTTGAATCATCTTAAACATCTTCATTTGGACATTGTTCTGGAACTTTATGAGGTTTCTTTGATCTTTGACGGTCTTTTCTAGGCTCTTATTCTTGTGTTTCAAAATTTTAAGCTTCTTTTTGAGTTCCTAAGTGTTGTGTACTGAACTCTTCAAGGTGCAGATTTCTTTTGCAGCAGTTTTACTGACCTCCTTCACCAATCTTTCATATAGTTCCTGATGCACTGGTTTAGGACATCGTGCAGCAGGAGCTGAAGAGGAAGGTTCTGTCTGTTTCTTTGCAGGAGCCTTGGGAATTGGAGCACTGGCACTGGATGGCCCTAGTTGATCCTGATCACCAAACATAGATTCAAGCATCTCCCCCGTTTCTATATCTTCCTCAGTCATAACAACTGGAGCTTCAGTCTCAAATATACCCTCTCTTCTTCTTCTTTTCTCTGCCCTTTTCATTTATGCTATCTTCTGCAAATCACATGCAAGCTGTAATTGTTCCTCAGACTGTGATTCCCTACCTTCTGCCAACAAACCGGGCCTGTTATTCTTTATGACCTGAGAGGGAGCTTCTTCAACAGCTAGCCACTTAACTTTGGCATTTTATCGTGCTCTTTCTTCACCAGTCTGTGAAGCAGAGGAATGAGTTGTTTCAGAAGGAGCTGTTTCAGAGGCAGCTTTACGTCTAGCTTCTGCCATATCTAGTTTCTTCTCCTGAATTTTGTTGTCCAGTTCTTTGATGAAGGGATAGCGTTGAGCTGGGTACATACACTCATACATGGGTTCCCATTCTGCAGTGTTGCATTCAGCGAAGAATCTGCCAGATTTGGCGAAATTGTATCTCTATTTGAGTCTCGAGGCAGGTTTTCTTGATGTATATTGATCGTCATTTGCACAAACCTCGGATACATAGCAAACTTTGTGGTTGTGGCTTTAGCGTTCTTAACCATGAAGTCATAGATCATCCCAGATAGATTGAACGGTTCATTCTTGCAGACTTTAATCATAGCACTTGACCATTTCGGACTCAGTGCATCATAACCACCTTTTCTGTGGGAGAGAGACATTGTGAATATGTGGCAGATTAGTTTCCAGTCTCGAGTTAGCAAACTTTTCCTAACGTCGCTTCTTTTGGCGAAGTCTCCCTGGTACCCAATTTTCTTGAATTCTTTCAGAAGATCTGCTTTGGCTAAATGTCAGAAATCTCCCGATTGATCTCCAAGCCTTAGAACATCTCTGACTATATCTTCGGTGATGATCACAGGTTTGTTTCTGACAGTGGCTTTGATTCTTCTTACACGGTCGATGACTTCATATCTTCCAGATCTCCAGAAGTCTTCTATGTGATCTACGTAGACTGGCAGATTGTGTTCCACAGCGTACCCGATTCTGCTTCGACGGATCCACGTGACAACGTCTCTAAATTTGTTATCGTCCGTGTCCAGGTTGATAGACTGGCTATGCATACCCCTACCGTCCCACGGAATCTCCATCTGTTCCGGATCATATGAACGAAAAGCAAGTTAGAATTTTCTAAGCCTATGTTAGTAACCAACGACTGATGACTTAGACTTAGACATACGACGGATTTAGACCAATTTATTTTATAGTTGTCTTGTGATAGAGTTAGATGGTTTAGCATGTCTTGTATGATTTGGTTTTATATATGTATGGTAAATACGCAGGTTACATAGTAGTTTAGTAGTCCATAGTCCTTATCGTCCAAGGTCAAATGCGCAGGCTACATGTTTAAATGCGCAGTCCAGTCTGAAAGTCATACGTAAACAGGTACGCAGGTTATACTAGTCAGACAAGTCAACAAGGCTAAGTACGCAGATGAATCAACATTTTGGCATGGTAACGCTAGCCCCTTTGACAGATCAACCTGCGTATTTGGCAAATACGCAGACACTTAAACTCTTGTTTAAGATTTCTGGTACTCAGGGGATTAGGGTTTCAAGGGTTGAGTATATGAAACAAGTGCGCAGTTCCATGAAGCAAGTGCGCAGCTTCAAGAAACAAAAACGCACAGATGAAACTAAAATCCCCAAACTTTAAAAACCCTACAAAATCCTTCAAATGATCTCGTGAGTCCTGTATAAACAACAATGAATCAGTCAAACCCATTAGCTACCTTAAACGAAGATGCTCAATACAAAATAAAGAAAAGAATGCAGATTAACAGGTTGATTACAAGTGTTTAGTAGGTTTTTAGGGTTTGAAGTGTGATGAACGATGAAGATAATGATGATTTGGGTAGATTGAGTGATTAGGGTTTTTACAAGAAATAACTATTGTAAAAAAAATAATGACTGAGTTTATATACACAAGTAATATGGGCCTGCGTACTTAAGATAAGTACGCAGGGCTCAGTAAGTACGCAGAGCCCAAAACAAGTTAAAATTGAATCCAAAAAGTAGGGGTTAACCGTTTCTCACCTTCTGCACACAAGATCATACTAACCATACATGGCAGATCATATTTTAACTTTCCGTTGGATAGCTGCAGCACAAGAAAAATTGTCGGTATACTTGTCCACTTAAATCCATGCCTCTTGTCTTTCAACATACGTTTGGTGATGAGATTTATCATGTTTTGGTAATATTGACGGAAATTTTATGGACCCCACTTGTGCTAGGTATAAGCCTACCAATCCTCAAGGTTTATTGAGATATAATGATGAGAGTTTCAGGTCTATGTTTCCATAAGCAAAGAAGATGATCATTATGTCGATCAGATGATGAGAGCTTCAGGTCTATGTTTCCATAAGCAGAGAAGATGATCATCTGATCGCTTGTTGAGCTATTTAGGTATGTTTGCACGTCACTAACATTGCGTGTCTTTTGCTACTCACTAGATTGATTAGCCCTGCATTGGGAGCTCGCACTCTTAGGTGTCTTTTGATTATATATGCACAAAATTTTCTGTGTCTTTTGATCTCTCAACATATGTATGACCGGACTCAGCTTGTGCAGACCTATAACATAGTGGGAGTCCAGCTTTCCGTGTAGACATTTATTGTTAATCACCTAGTAGCAGTTTACTCAATTTGAAGGTGAATCTACCGACACATCGTTGCTTGAAGTCGCAACATCCTCTGGATCCTATTCACATGCTGACAGAATATGATTAGTTCCTATCATTTCTTGAAATTTCGCAGTAGGGATAGACCAGTTTTACTTTCTCCCCCAAAAATCTTGTTTTAAAAGAAAATAAGATTTTTCTATTTTATATACAAAATAAGTTTTTTTTTTTAATCAGAATCATTCAAAATTTATCATTTCCAACCATGTTATCAATTGGCGGAAACAGGTTTTGTCAAAGGGTTTTGTAAAGATATCCGCCTTTTGATCAGCAGTATCGATTGGCAACACCTGTATATAACCTTGGTCATGGGCATCCCGAATGGAATGAATCCGAGTCTTGATATGTTTAGTTTTAGAATGGTCAATTGGATTCTTCACGATGTCACGACAAGCATCATTATCAATTAAAATAGGAGTTCTCATGACATTTAAACCGTAATCCAACAGCTGAATTTGTATCCACAACACTTGACAGCAACAAGTGGACGCGGCCGTGTATTCAGCCTAAGCAGTGGAGATAGACACTGTTGTCTGCTTCTTGCTCTGCCAAGACACAAGCCTACTTCCCAGAAATTGACACCCACTAGAGACAGATTTTCTGTCAATCCTGCAACCTGCATGACCACTCTCAGAGTACACAATTAAATCAAAATTATCACTCTTAGGATACCATAAAACAAGTTTTGGTGTTCCTTTGAGTTAGCGGAAGATTCTTTTAACTGCAGTCTCATGAGATTTCTTAGGATTTGACTGAAAACGAGCACAGCATCCAACTGCCCACATAATGTCTGGTCTACTGGAGGTGAATACATCAAGGATCCAATCATGGATCGATATGTGCGGGGATTCACTGACAGTCCTTGAAGATCTGGTACAAGAGTAGTTTGAGCAGCAAAAGGAGTGTTGGATGGTTTGTAGTCTGACAGGTTGTATTTTGCAAAGATGTGTCTTGTATATTTAGCCTGATGAATGAGAATTCCGTCTTCCTTTTACTGGACCTCCAGACCTAAGAAAAATTACAATTCCCCCATCATGCTCATTTCGAACTGAGACTTCATGATGCTTTCGAATTCCCTGCATAAGTTTTCATTAGTTGAACCAAAGATAATATCATCTACATATATCTGAACGAGAATGGAGTGTTTGTTGACTTCTTTGGTGAACAAGGTCATGTCGATTTTCCCTCTCGTATATCCATTTTGCAACAGATATGAGGACAAGGTCTCATACCAAGCTCGAGGTGCTTGATGAAGACCATAGAGAGCCTTGTCCAGTTTGTAGTATCTGTTGGGATAGTGAGGGTCTTCGAAACCCAGTGGCCGACATACATAGACCTCTTCTTTCATCTTCCCATATAAGATGGCTCTCTTCACATCCATCTGAAAGACTTTGAAGTTTTTGTATGACGCGTAAGCTAAGAAGATATGAATGGATTCAAGTCGGGCAACCGGAGCAAAGACTTCCTCATAATCAATCCCTTCCCATTGACGAAAACCCTGAAAAACTAGGCGAGCTTTGTTCTTAATAACCACACCACGTTCATCCATTTTGTTGCGAAAAAACCCATCTTGTTCCAATAGGATACTTTCCCTCAGGCAGATCCACTAGCTCCCAAACTTTGTGTTTTCTGAATTGAAAGAGCTCTTTCTACATGGCTTCTACCCAGCTTGCGTCTCTGACTGCATCTTCAATGCTGAAGGGTACTGTCTGAGATAAGAATGCTGAGAGAGCAGTGTTGAGTTTGTCTGCCGGATTTCTTGTAAGAACGCCCTCAGTAATTGGTCCGATGACATTTTCAATTGGGTGATTCTTTAAAGTCTTGAATCCCATGTTTTGCTCTTCTTGAACTTGTGGAGGTAGATTTTACAAGTGATCTCCGGGTCCTAAGGAACTGGATGGATCATTTACAGACCGCTGAACTGAAGATGTTTCTCCTGTAGTTGGAGTACTTTCAGAGAATTGTGTATTGTTAGCAGTTGTATCACCATATATGGGTTGAAGAGGACAGATTGGATCAGCTACTAGTGGAGAAAAACGGGTGGTGAAAGGTGCAACATTATCTTCAGAAGAGTAGAGAATATCTCCAAAAGGAGAAGGATCAGCTGCTTGATTATCAGGAGCTTGATCTTCAGGTGCTTGATTCTCAGGTATGTTGAAATTATTGAAAACAACGTCCACTTCAAAGAACCAGTCAGGACCAGCTCCTGTGTTAGTGGTGTTGGATTCCTGCCAATCTACATAGAAAGACTCAAGGACCATCTTGGTGCGTTTGTTGTTTACTCTATAAGCTTTTTGACTTGAAGAATATCCAACGAAGATGCAATCGTCTCCAACTGCATCGAACTTCATTATATTCTCATAATTGTTCAAAAGAGTACATGAACATCCGAATGGTCTGAAGTAATTGATGAGAGGTTTCCTTTTGAAGAGTAATTCATAAGTTGTTTTCCCACGTGACTTGACAATCAAGACTCTGTTAAGGACATAATAGGCAGTATTCACAGCTTCTGCCCAGAAAATGATTGGCAACTTTGAGTCAATGAGCATAGTTCTGGCAGCTTCAATAAGTGTGTGATTCTTTCTTTCAGCCACTCCGTTCTGTTGAGGAGTCCTCGTAGCACTATACTGAAGTTGATTTCCTTTGCTGCTACAGAATGCCATGAAGCTTTGGTTCTTGAATTCTCTTCCTTGATCACTTCTGATTGACTTGACTTTAATTTGATTATGTTCATGATAAGAGGAACAAACAGCACCAAGATTTCAGCAGCCTCACTTTTATATTCTAAGAAATACACCCATGTGAAGCGAGAGAAATCATCTGTAATCACCAAACAGTAAGATTTATTAGCCAAACTTTTAACACTAATTGGACCAAAAAGATCTATATGCAATAATTGAAGGGGGGAGTCAATTGAGTTCACTGTTTTGGATTTATGCGATTTCTTGTGTTGTTTTCCTTTGGCACATGCTAAACATTTTTCAGAAAAGGGGAATTCCTTGGAAGGGAGACCTCTGACTAAATTTAGTTTAGAAAGTCTGTTTATGTTTTTAAAATTCACATGTCCCAATCGCCTATGCCATAACAGTGACTCTGACTCGGATGCCTTAGATAATAAACAGGTCATTGGGTATTCAGACTTGGCATCTCTCATATTTATCACATAGGTATTGTTCTGCCTAGGAGCTTTTAACATGATCATGTTGGTGGGTGGTTTAAATCCTGGCTTTAGAAAGATGCACTTCATGTCGTTGAATAACACCGAGATTCCTTTGTCACAGACTTGTGATACGCTCAAAAGATTGTAGCACAATTCTGGAACATAGTTTACATCTTCTAGAGTCAAGGCGTTGGAGACCACATCTCCTATTCCAACAAACTTTCCACCCTTTTCATTTCCAGCAAACGCTACAAACTCTCCATCAATGAACCGATAGTTCTTGAGGAGTTCTTTCAGCCCAGTCATATGCCTTGAAGCGCCGCTATCAAGATGCCATAAGTATCTCATAAGTGCTATCAACCATTTCTGCAGTTTATTCTCAAAACAAAAAGACAAAGATAAATACAAGAAAATCTATGTACATTCACGACTCAGACAAGTAATTAGTTAACTTTGGAAATCCATGTCTGTTTTAGTTTTGATCTATCATGATTTTCACCCAAGATTGACTCTTGTCTTTTCCAAAGTTGTGCGGTTTTAACAAAACTTTTTACTGTTTCTTGAAGATTTTTTATCTGATCAGAAAAAGAGTTTTGAGTTTTGACATTATTTTGTGGTTTAGGTTTTAAATGACACTTTTTGACCACATGTCCTTCTTTTCCACATCTAAAGCATTTTGAGTGTTGAGGCTTGATCTTTGGAGAAGATCTGGATGATGATGGTTGTGATGTTCTTTGCTTGATCTTGTTTGAGCTTGAGCTTGCACTTGAGCATGATTCATCCTTGTTACCACTTGATTCTTCAACTGTGCTGCAGTCATGCGTGCTGATGTTGCTTTCTATATCACTCTGTGATTCTTCAGAACACGACTGACCTGTTTCACTTTTTGATTCCTCAGAACATGAAATATTTGTAGATGATGGAACAAACTTTGGAATTTCTTCAGTGAGAAATTTTCCAAACCTGTTCTGTTTTAGTTCTGGTACAAGCACAGATGGTTTATATGCATTTTTATCATCAGAAAACGCAGCATTAAGATCAACACACGATGGCATATCATTGTCAACACAAACGTTAGAACATTGGATAGGTTTCTTCCTATCATCATGGGCCACAACACCCTGTAAGTCAAGTCTTGGATTTAATTCATTACAGTCATCCG
Organism: Ambrosia artemisiifolia; assembly: GCA_032199755.1. Taxonomy (NCBI): domain Eukaryota; kingdom Viridiplantae; phylum Streptophyta; class Magnoliopsida; order Asterales; family Asteraceae; genus Ambrosia; species Ambrosia artemisiifolia. The sequence goes on along the minus strand of CM063521.1, from coordinate 42,005,416 downwards.
TCATAGATAAACTATTATAGTTATCCATCCTAGATAAACTATTACAGTCATCCAGCTTAGATAAACTATTACAATCATCCGAATTCAAAATAGTTTTAGTCTTTTTATTATTCCAGATGAACCAATTCACTGTAGTGTAATTGGCACCTAGGTGACCTAACCCCAACATCTGTCCACCATAACTGTCACCATCTTCCACCTCAGCCTTTTGGGTTACATCTGCATTGCTTTTACTTATATTAGTATTGGACTCAGATTTGACACATTCTTTTTCACAAAGATCATTTTCTGGATGAGGTTTTGGAATGGGTATGTATTCACTTCGGCTCAGGGGTAAAAATAAAGATCTTTCAATCCCATTTTTATCCTTATACCCAATTCCATCTTTGACAAATGATTGCCTTTAGCAATCAACGATATCAACATGAGCCTGTTTGCTTACATTCCATTTGTCCACAATGATCTGAAGATGATTTGTTTCATTTCTAGATTTTTCTAACTTTGAGGTAAAATCATTTATTAGAAAATCCTTTTTTAGAACAAATTCTTTTAGAGTTTTCATTTCAGCTAGAGTTGCATTTAACTTTCGCTGATATGCTAGCTCATTTTCTTACATTTCATTGTTAATTTTTTCGGATGTCAACGATTTCTCTTAAAATTTTCCTATTGTGTGACAAACAGTAAGCCACAGCTGTGACACACCTTGGTGAGCACAACTTTTTTTTTATTTCAAGAGGAATACTTACCAGATCCCTTGCCCCAACTTTCTTGGGGGCATCCTATGGTTTCTCATCTGCTTTGGTAGTGGGGATCTTTTCAGCTATCAGTGCTTCCTCGGCAATTGCTTCTTTACCTTTTTCAACAATCAACACTCCTTTGAAACCAGCATTTTCCAGCATTCCACCCTTAGGCATTCCCACTGACGACCCCTCCAAAGAGTTCACACCATTTGTGGATTTGGTGCAAATCTTAGCCATCAAAGCAATGTTTACATCTGCTTCAGCCGCTGCTGCCTCCTCTCCCCAGTCAAATTTATCAACCACCAATGCTTTCTGTGGATTCTTCGCATTACCCCCCAGTTCCATCAGTAATTGCCACCACTCTTTTAGCAGGTTTGATCTCAGCTTGATTCAGATTGGAACATTCATACTTGAAATGCCCAAGAGTCTTGCAGTTGTAACATCGAAGCTTTGACTGGTCGAAACCAGCCTTTCTCATTCCAATTCTCCTCCCAGTCCTGTCTTGAAATCTCTTCACCCTCGGAGTAATCATAACCATCTGCCATTTGAGATCCATCTCTTCCATATCATCCGGATCGACCTGGTACATATCTTCAGGAGACATCATTTCATTCTTAAGCTCACCACCTTTCAGAGCTTCAAAGCTACTCATGAATGTGTTGAAGAGTTCAACATGTTCAGTAGCATGCTTTGTAGTCTGTGGATTGAGTGTCGTTGCTGTATTTTCAGAGTAAGATACTGCCTTTCCGGAGCTTGAACTTCCACCATCGATTGAATCCATATATACAGGTGATGAGCTTGAACCTATTCGACCTTCTAGGGCCATTAATGCAAGATTCTTCAAAGAGCTGCTTGGAGCGACTTTCGGAACTGTCTGATTCATCTCTCTTTTGGTGATATCCATTTCAAAAGACTTCAGAGTATTAATGAGATTAGCCAGAGTGGATTGAGCATCCAGATACTCTTTCTTTATCAACATGCACTGCAAACTCCATTCCTTGGGCAGTGAATCCAGTAATTTCTTGATCGAGTTTCTGTTGTTGACTGGAATACCGGCTTTCTTCATCTTGGTTAACAGGTTCATGAACCTGTCAATGTGGGATGATAAGCTTTCACCTCGAACACTCCTAAACATATCATACTCCTTCTGCACCATATCCTTTTTATTTTGAATCATCTCTGCATTTTCTTCATAATACTCACTCAATGCGAACCACAAATCGTGAGTAGAGGTGTACTCTTCAAACATGTTGTACACATTATTTGACAATGCCATGGTGAGAGCACTATAAGCTTTGTGATCCCTTTGCAACAACTGCTTATCAAGGTCGGTATACGTAGTTGGATCAGTGTTGAACACCTCTCCTGCATCTGTAGTCCTCATTGGTACGTGGGGTCCGAGTTGTACAGAAGTCCAACGGGTAAAATCGTTCACATAGTAGAAAGCTTTCATTCGATTCTTCGAAGTTCCATAATCTTGCGCACCCATTAACATAGGAATACGAGTTATAGTTCCAGTTTCTAGTTCAGCTTGGGTTATAGGATTCATGGTTAGATTGTTATTGTTACCGGCCATAGATTTAAGTTGATTTTAAGTCTAATTTTAAAGTTTAAAGTCCAAATATAAGTCCAAAGTTCCTAAGTACGCAGTCGAGAAGCTAAGTGCGCAGATAGAATGGTTTGATAATCTGATGGCATAAGAACGTCGGGCAGAGTAACGACCAGAACACACGAATTAAGTACATTGTGATAAAGTCGCAGAAGACTAAATCACTGTCTCCCAAAGTTTCCTTTGGTAAATACGTAGTAAGATCAACTCACATAAACAAGTACGCAGCAACCTGAAACAATAGCAATTACACAGTCAATCTCTCGTCTCCTTATAAGCGCGCATTCTTTGACAACTATGTTGTTTTGACAAGTACACAAATAACCAGAGTTTTCTTAGTAAGTCCGCAGAAACCCTAGTTAAGTACACAAAGACTGCACAGTTACAGTAAGTACGCAGAAAACTAGGAATTTTCTAATTATTGCGCAGAAACCCTAGTTAAGTGCGCGGAGACAAAGAAATTTCAAGGCTTTGAAGACATTAGTCAAGGGCGCAAAATCAAGAACCAAGTGCGCTGGTTATGAGCTAAGTGCGCACAGACATCTGAAAAACTTACTCAGACTCAAACTGATCTTATCCGAGGTTATTTCACTTGATTTGAAATGCTTGGATGATCTTTCTACTGAAAACAAACACCTTTTAACACCTTAAAAAAACTAAACTGTTTCAGAACCACTTTGATAAAAACATAGAAGACATTATATAAAACATTAAGAAACTAACTAGATGAGGGTTTTGGCATCTTAAACAGATACAATCAAGAGCACAATGGCTCTGATACCAAATTGTAAGTCCCAAATTCTAGATCTTGTTAAGTGCAAGTGATTGATAACACTCAGAAACACCTATTGATTAGGTGTTTGAGTGACAAATCTTTAGACCACAAGGATACTAGATGATATATGAAAAACCGACACACAAGATGAACATAATCAGGCTTCCATTTCAGATAAAACACGTTAAAACACAATGGAAATACATCAAATACGCACCTATGACTTCTTGTGCTATGAAGATAACCAAAAAACCTGACCCTAGAGCTGCACACAAGCATTCTATATATAGGCAAGGCTGTTGGGCCTGCGTACTTGACTCAAGTGCGCAAGGACCTCACATAAGTACGCAAAGCCTGCTGAAAACCCTAGCAACTATGAATAATTAAAATATTAGCCCCATTACTAACAAAACATAACATAAACTAACAAAAGTATTCTTTCTGGCAATTGTGGTCTTCAACTAACCCAACAGTGGGGCAAGTGGTGTTATTTCTAACAAAAACATTGTTAAAATTTTTCCTTTATCAACTCATTTCAAAAATCTTGACAACTATGGCTTCCAACCAGAAATCTGTTTCCTCATCCATGCCATCTTCAACCTCTACCAGAAATGTGACATTGCCAGCTCCACTTCTCAAACTCCTCCTAGACCAGCATTGGGGACATCTGTACTCACTCCCCCTATTAGTGTCGAATGATGATATTCTCTCCATGTTTAATGAAGGATCAAATGAAGAGGCAACAGGAAACAAATCAGATGTTGATGAGAGAAATTCAATATCTCAAGACATCTTCAAAGAGATCAGTTGAGGATGTGACAACACCAATACAACCTAGAGTTTTAGATTTCAATTCTACCATCTCTCGGGGCAATCATCAAGGATATTTCATTCCTATGAATACAGGGTACACTGCTCCTAAGACTACTACAACACCCAGGATGACCACAACAAGGGATCCAGGATATACACATGAACCATGCGAAGGATACAACAACAATGGTAACAATTTAAGTTCAAGTACTTTTGCTACTAACGATGTTGCTTCTTTGCAGGATACAGGTATAAGCCCACAATTGGCAAGGAAGCTTCAAAAGATCAAGAATATGGTACCTAGTGTACCGGGGATAGTACAACCAATCCCTGAAGTATCCTAAGCATGTCACAGAGTGTCTCGTTTTGCACCTCCGATATGTGACGCAGAGATCCAAAAAGATTCCAGACTCCAAGCATGAAGCTTTATGATGGATCCACATATCCTAAAGAGCATATAGCACAATACAGGGAAAGGATGGAAATTAATCCAATCTGTGCTGGCCTCAAGGAAGCATGCTTATGTAAAGGATTTAGTTCCACCCTCACTGGTCCAACCTTAAAATGGCTCCTAAGTGTTCCACCCTATTCTATTACTTCCTTTGCACATTTGATTAAAATGTTTAATAACCAATTTTCTTGTAGCCAAACGTTTGAATGTTTGACGAGTGACTTCTACAGGGTGAGTCAGCCATATGGAGAATCATTAAGGGAGTATATCACTAGGTTTGGAAAAGAAGAACTTGACATCCCTAACTTGGATGTGACAACAGCAGTGCAAGCATTCAAGATGGGACTACAAAGAGATTCACCTTTCTACCAAGAATTGGTGATGAATCCTTGTAGGAACTTAGATGAAGTCAGAAATAGGGCTCTAAGATTCATTCGTCTTGAGGATGATAAGAAATTCCAGGAGACGATAGAAGCATCCTCAAGATACAATGATCCCAATCGAAAATAAACTCCCACATATGAGCATTAAAAACATAAGCCTTATGCTAGACCTGATAACAAAAAGGTCAATGTGGTTGAGGATGACGATGAAGAGGATTGTCCTAAACTTTCAGATTATTGTTTTTCTGTGGATGTAACAGGATTGATGTATGCTATGAAGGATCTTGGAGATAAAGCAAGATGGCCATGGAAGGATGGCAAGTCAGGATGGAAGGATAAATCAAAATGGTGTGCCTTCCATGAAGACTTTGGCCACATTACCGAGGATTGCATTGCCTTGAGAAAGGAAATAGCATATCTTCTAAGTAAGGGCCATCTTAAGGATCTCCTAGGCAAGAAGAAGACAAAAATTTAGGATAGCACTGGCATCCCAGAAAGGGCAGCATCTCCACCCAAAGATGTTGGCATTATTGTTAGTACATTAAAGCTGAAGTAATCCAAAGACTTAGAGTCATCATGTTGCATAAAGATGAAGACATCCAGAAGCTATTGTTAAGGGGGAGTTTGTTGGTGCATTTCTATGTGACAACAGCTTACTAGATAGAATAGCTGGTAGATAGTCGTTTTGTATAACGTGTAATCGTGTTTATTGTACCCTAGCAAACAAAGAAGATAGGAAACAAAGAAGATTGTCATCTTCTTTGTTTTGATGTGGGCATCTTCTTTGTTTGCGGGTCAGGCCCATACTAGTATAAATACCCATCAAGGGGTATAGGCTAGGGTTGAAGGTTTTAGTTGATTATTCAAGAAGTTGTTAGTGTGTCTACAACCACTTGTTCGTGTGTTGTCTTGAATTGGTTGTAATCTATTTATAATCAATAGAAGACGTTTTTATAATATTCCCGTGTTCTTAATCGTTTGTCCGATTCCTAGTTTCGTGTAAACATCTATCAAGGGATTCCGCAACTTGATAGACCTGATCTGGCTTGTATCGTTCCATTCCAAGGACTTACAATTGGTATCAGATCTTATTATGCTCGACTGTACGGTTCAAGCTTGATTATTGCGAATATTGAATCGATTGGAATATGTTTTTACATCCAAAACTTCTGTTTTTAAGTATTAAAATCTTTCTCGGTCATTAAAAATCATTTTCTGAAAGTTTCTTGAGTTTTGGCTTTGATTTCGGCTGAAAAGTTTGTTCAGATTCGATCAGATTGGTTTAACGAAGATAGGGATAATCTTTATACGAAGATAGGACATTTAAATTGGTTTTTTGCCTTCCTCACCAAAAGTTCATCTTCGTTTATATTGAAATTCGTTCATAGTTCATAATACATCTTCACGAATAACTTTGGTTTATGTGCTGAATAACTTCTTTATATTTAACACATCTTCGTGAAACTGCAAAGATCCGTCTTCGTTATTTGATCGTTTTAATTTATTCAAACAAATGCAACATCGTTTTGTTTTAATAATTAGTAACTTCATTTTGTTTTAATAAATACTCCATCTTCGTTATTTCATTAGTGAACTTGGCTTTATTAAAAAAAATACAATCGACATCTTCGTGATTTTAAGACACAAAAATAAAGGAAATTTCATCTACGTTTATTTATTTTACCAACTTCATTATTTATCTTTGCATTTTATTAATCCCATTTTCTATGTTTCCTTGCATTTTATCTCCGTTATTTGATTTGGTCATCTTCCCGAGGATTTACAAAAAAAAAAAAATAATATAATAAAAAATAACAAAATTTACTCTGAGGGACTTTAGATAGGTTGGACTTAGATTTTGACTCGGGTATACCAAAATCTATTTGAAACGTTCTGCTGTGTGATTTAAAAGGTCTTAAAATGGACATTAGACTTGCAATTAAAAGTGCTCCCAAACTGGTAAAAATTGAGGATTTTGAGGACTGGCGAACCAAATTCGAATCACTCATCAAATCTGAGGATGAAAGAATGTGGGACTATATCATCTATGGGTATGTCAAACCGGCCTATGAAGGAATTGACAATATCAAGTAAGTACCAACATACTCTGTAATGAACAAGTCTGATAAACAAATGTATGATGTTGAACGCAAGACTTTTGCAACAATTAGCATACTAATGCACCTACTATGATTTCGAGCATGTACCTGTTTGATACTTGCTCCCGTGTTCCCTTTCGTTACTGATCCATTAGCCCGAGTCGTTACTTGACTTGGTCCTTAGTGAGCATGCCATCAGATGCGCTCCCGAACCCTCTACAACCTCGTTTGGTGAATCATTTGATCCTCTCTCGATCAAATAAAATGTTATCATCCCTGTCACATTTATAATTTCAATTAATTAGTAACATGAGATTTCAGTATTAGTATGCATCACTGCAATAGTGATGTTAGAATTCTTGTTATGCGAGATTTCCGTTGCCCGAATCAATCTTTTGGATAGGCCCCATGAGTACCTAACCATTTCCTTATCAAGATTTTGAGATAGCGTGTATCTACATGATATCACTATTGATTACCTATAACAATTTCCGATCAAAACGGATGTTTATTATAGGTATTACTTACCGGATTCCTCGATCAAGCCCCGAACACTTTGAGCGCACAGTTTGAGTCCAAGTATCCTTCCCGACACTCGGATCCCTCAAATCAATGGCTCTGATACCACTTGTAAGACCCTAACCCGTAATCACGCGATTATTGCTTAATCTTACGAGTTATAGCCTTAACTAAAAACCACTCCCGATTAAAACTTTGAAATTTGTTATAAGTCAACCCATTAAGATCAAATACATGTTTGATTCACACAAATTTTTAAATTTTAATAGTTAAAACATATTTTAGGATGTTGCGTTTTAACGGGAGTTCCTTAGATTCTAGTGCGGAAGCTTGAATGAGTGATCGGGTGTGTTCGGCTCTTATCGCGACCTGATCCTTGCTCCGGGACTTCCATCATATGTTTACCTAGCACCATTACACAAAGAATGGTTAGTGGTAAAATGAAACATTTAAACTAGTACGATAGTCATTACACGTCGAAACGGAACGAACATGACCAAACGGCCCTTTATCAGGAGAACAAACTGCTGCAACTTATGTGCAGCAGCTGTTCGGATCGCTTTTACCCCTTCTAAAACCCAAAATCCGACTTGGACTTTCAAATGAGAATTGTTCTACGCTCCGAGAGCTTTCTAGGCATATAAAGAACACCTCCTAACGATTTTTCTACGATTTTATATGGAATTTTAAAGATCGTGCTATCATGCAGGTCTCTATGCGCGGTCGCGCGCTCTATATGAGCGGCCGCGCACAGCTTCTGATCATTGCTTGGTGATTTTTAAACATGGGAATCATGTCGCAACCGCATTTGATGATTCCCGAAGCCTAAGTATTGACTTGCCGACTAAATAAACCTTTGTTTGACTGAAATTATAGTCCGGTTCATGATGCTATGACCTGGTTCAAAATTTTAAGTGTTTATGTTGATTTTTACCCATATCGACCCGTTAAGACCTTGAATCAAACAAGGCACTTTCTGACCACACCAAATTCCTACCGATTAAGTTGTCAACTCATTAGACACTTGATCAACAAAATCGTTTATCCGATTTGTCTCATTATGATTTAGTTTCTTAGATTCAACCTTTAGAAATCTTTTGAATTCCCAAAATGCCCTTCATGGTCAAATATTTCAATTTAGCCATTCGTGGCGAAACTTCTTGTTCCAATTCCAATGTTTTCGACTCATTGACTTGTTTAAAAGCCTCTAAGTCCTTCCGGACTTAGATTTTCATCATTTCTCAAGTTTTCACTTGTTTAGTAGATTCTAATTGTATGTTTGATTCTAGTCATATGGTTATGCTAATATGTGAAAATTGGGGTTTCACCTCTAGGTTGAAACCCTCTATGTTTAATGATTTAGTTAACTCTTAGGATCTTTCTTAATGAGGAATTTAGGCTAAAAAGTCTAAATAACATGATATGGTGATGTTTAGCTAAATGGGTATGCTTTGGCTAACTTAAAACTCATGAAAATCAATTGAATTGGTGAGTGCACACCAAGTGTTTGATAAAATGCTTGAATGAGGAAATAAATGTGTAAACATGTATGAATATGAATACTTGAAATGTGAGGTTGAACTAGAGGTAAAATGAATACATGAATGCCATGGATAATGAAAGAAATCCATATAATGTATTCTAACAAAACAAGGTTTGACATGTCCCTAAGTTAGGTACAAGAACTAGGGATGCAAACGGGTCAAACAGATGCAAGCTCAATGCGCATGGAAGCAAGAATGGATATGAAGTAAGTTTTACTTACACCAATGTACTATAACATAGCTTAATTGCTGTAGACATTAGTCTTAAATCTTGAATGTGTGATAAAGATAAACCCTAAGGGGTAGAAGCTATTAAAGGGTCACCTTATGTGCACTCGATACAAAACGTGGTTTATGACCTTAACCAAGACAATGCGTTATAACCAAATGGTGAAATCCATCAAACGGGTCAATAAATAAAGATATGTGAAAAATGATGTTTTAATCTAAATGATAGCATTTGAATGAAGCCGTTAAGCATGGTGTTAAATGGGTCAAGTTAGTGTCACTTGAACCATATTAAAAACTTGGGTAACCTAGTATCATGAACTATGGGTCTAAACAAGTCATATGGTGAATTCATCATCATTTTAGTCCAACACTTGATGCTTGTTTTCCAAGCATTAAAATTCTTGAGGTTAAACGGATCAAATGGCAAGGTATTACCATTTGAGTTACGTGGAATTAATGTGTATATTTAGAAAGCACGCAGGTAAACGCACTTGCGCATGCACGCTTGATGCTGAGAATCATGGAGGATACGCACAAGGTATGAGGATGGGTCAACACCACCCGGGTAAGTCCGTAGCTAATTAAACACCTTCGGGCGAAGCAACATGGGAACTAAAACTACCCACATGAAGTTTGGGTGCAAATCAAGTAAGTTATTTCCATAATTATGTCTAATGCGCGCTAATGCGCTTATATGTAGAATGTGATTCATAAGAAAGTTAGATATGATTGAGGATCCCTAAAGCTAGAGAAACCTCTAACAACTAATAATCTCACGTTTTGTAACCAATCAAGATTTTCACCCACTTCATGCTTGAATAAAATCATCAAATTAAGGCAAATAAAAGTTACCTTTGCGTTTATCAAACTTGGGTGATTCGTTTTAGGGCTCATGCAAGAAGAACACCTTTGATTTTGGCCTTGATTAGGCTTGTTCTTGTTGATTAGGGTTGTAGGCAAAGGAGACCTTTTTCTACTGATCATTTTCGTGACACACACACCAAGTGTGTGTGTGTGTGTGTGTGTTTTTCTTTTAGTTTCATAATGATAAAACCAACTTTATCATTTAGGCAACTACGGTCCCTCAAGTTTAGTCTCGGTTCATTTTGCTATATAAAAAAAACTAACTCATAAGCTAGTTTCAAACACCTTGTATTCATTTATAAACATAATACTATTAACCTAGAATATAACCCATATTCTATTCTCTAAGTCTCGTGTTAATATTTTGCTAATCACGCCTAATGGCGTAGTTAAGCGAACGAATGGTTTTGGGGTGTTACAGCAATGATGCAAGGCACTATACTCATGGTTGTGGGAACTCGTTCATTAGCAGTTCGGTATTCACCAGTTTTAGTTATCATGAATGGGTTAGCTACCCCTGGCATATGAATTTGCCGTTTACTTGTTGTTATGTGGTCTGGGAGGCCGAGGCTTTTACTTGTTGTTATGTGGTCTGGGAGACCGACGCTTTTACTTGGTTACGTGGTTTTGGAAACCTACGCGTTTACTTACTCATTTACTTTACTTAGTGAACTCACCAACATTGTTTGTTGACCCACCATGTATATGCTTTTGCAGGTAGTTAGCTTCCGGTGTCACGATTAGGAAGCACTGCACGTTCATTGCATTTGGGGTCATGGGCATACACCTAAATTACATATCATGCTTTTACGTTTATATATGGTTTTAATTTGGGCGCGTTGTTTTGCGCATGGTTTCTAAAAGGTTTAAATTTGGTTTACGCTTCCGCAGCTTAACTAAACTTGGTTTTTTTTTTTTTGAAAACGAACTAAATGGTTTGGGCTTTTAGAGTTCGTTAATTTGACTTATGGCTATGGGATCCTGGTATGTCATGCGCCTCGCGGTAAAACCCTGCAGTGGAAATTTGAGGGTGTGACAATGCAAAATGTCCATTTCTTCTAAGTCCACAGGGTCAATGTATTGAAGGTCATTATACACAAAGGATGTGTTGTCAGATGCCTGGATATCACTACTTGCTACAAAAGCATAGTTGGGTGATGAGTAAGAATCATTGTTAAAACCAGTAGTTATATCAATGTAATGATCATAACCTTGATCCTTACTACTACCAGGCACCTCATCTTTACCCAAAAGTGATGTATTACCAAAGACATAATCATCAGACACTTTTCCAGAATCCTGAAGCTTCTTGTTTTGGTTAAGCTCTCTCTCATAGGTCAAGAGCTTACCATGAAGCTTGTTCATAGATAAGTCCTTAAAACCAATTGAGTTTCTCATTACAATTGAAATAGTGTCCCATTTATCTGGTAGTGATCTAAGAAACCTATGATTCAAAGTTGATTTTGGGTAAGTTAGACCCACCAGTTTTAGTTCACTTATTAAGCAATTAAACCTCTCAAATTGTTGTGTTAGTGACTCTCCCTTCACATGACTGAATGTTTCATATTGTTGATTCAGAATTTCCCGGTTGTTTTCACTAACCTCCTCAGTCCCACCAAATTGTTCTTCAAAAGTATCCCACAACTCCTTTGCACTGTTACAGTGTAACAGCCCAGCATAGATATCATTTGGTAGAGCCATGGCTACAATACTGAAAGCCTTAGCATCTAACTCAATTTTCTAAAAATCCTGCTCGGAGTAGTTTTCGACACTTTTAGGTACTTGGACCTTGGGATCATCGGTACTCGGCACCATCGGAACATGTGGTCCAAAGACAACCGACTTCCAACACCCAGTATTTTGTTGAGCTAGAACATGGCTCATCCGACGTTTCCAGATATTGTATTCAGATCTGACAAGCATCGGTGGCTTGTTGCTCGTGCCAGTTTTATGTGGATCTTGATTCATAGAAGCCATTCTTTGATTGTTTATAAAACAAAGTGTGTTTAAAAAACTTTGAACGTAAAAAAAACTTTTACTCTGTTTTCAATCAACAAACAAAGTGATATCAATAATATTGAGCTGATCTATTTATATTAAATTGATTGATTAGGTCGAACTTAATTGACCAAGCTCTGATACCAATTGTTAAGATCTGAGTTTGGTTTGTTAAGATTGTTTAACTAATGAAATAGATGAATGAATACTAAAGATGGAAAGTGCAGCGGAATATAAACTATATAATCTTAACAAATGGAACAATTTCTTTCAAACTAGTACTTTTCATTAGTCATCACAGATTGTGAATAATAGTACAAGTTATTACAATTCTCCCCCTTAGCTTTATCACTCAATTACTCTGTCTGTGCAGAGAATATGTGAAGTGATGAATAGAACAGTACAGACACTGTTCTATTTATAGACAGACCAAAGCACTGATGACCTAAGACTGATGTCACCTAAACAGTGGAAGCTAACTACCTTAACAACATAAAACATCTGCTAGGCTAAACTACTGTTACATTGATTAAACCACTGATAAGCAAACAGCTGATAGGTAAACTTTGTTGGTCTTCAACATTGTGAGAGAAGAATTTTTACCGAAACAGGATTAATTGATCATACAAGTTACAAAACCAGGGGCAGAAACCCTAGCTTTGAACAAACAGATAAAACTCAAATCAAAACACAATCAATATCATTTTCAAAGCTTTTTCATAGATAAACCTTATCAAATATTCAATTACAATGACACTTAGGTTAATCTAGATCAGTTACACACTTTCACAAAATCAACCTGGAACCTAACTCAAACACACACACAACTGATAACTCCCTATACATTGCAAAAACACAACATCTATATATACTATCTGCACGTTCGCCCCTTTACTGTGGTCGAATGTGGAATTCTTCCACATTCGCCCAGTCAAAGGTACGAATGTATATCATCAGTCAAGTTCCATTTCACCTTCGCCCACTAAGCTTCACTTTCGCCCACTTTAGCTCACCTTCGCCCAGAACACTTCCACATTCTATCCATCAGCATCTCTAACATATGTTAACATCCAATCACTAGTCGCAAAACGTACATCTACAAACTCCCCCTCGACTATTGATTGGATCGTCTTCTGTCTTCGTCCATTGCTTTGTTCAACAACTTAATTCTGAGCTGTTTCTTCTGCTCTTTGGTCATTTCAGGCTCCAACTTTCTCTTCACCGGTTTCGATACATTTGCCATCTTCACCATTTTTCCAAGTTTATTATCCAAATTACTCCCAGAGTTTATATCATATGCAAAACAAACTCCAACCACTTGAGTATACTTCTTTGCTTGATCAGCGTCATTCGGCTCATGATGAATCGGATTGTAGAAAAGCATGATGATGTCTTCGAAGGTACAGTTTATCAACCACATAGGATCAAATACATGAACATGCTTGTATTTTTCCTTCCCGTCTCTCAACACTATCACTGCTTCAGCCTTCCTCCAATCATAATACCAGAAAATAAAGTCAGCACTGAAATGTTGTGGCATGGGCATCAAAGTTATTTTCCTCATCACTTCAGGTGCTTTGTATATCAAAGTAACCCTTTTCAGCTTGGTTTTAGGATCAATATCCCGATGAACTTTCCTTCTAGGATATTGAGGCTTGAATCTATTCCATCTCGTTCTACTTTCCCAAACCAACTTGTCTGCACACCAACCGACATGAGTATTGTTCACTGAAGCTCCAGACATAGGGAATCTGCATAAATCTCTGACCGCCCAGTACGGTAGAGTTAGCAAATCAATGAATCTATAGAAGTATAGAATTCCTGATTCCCATTTAGCAGCTAGACACTTCAGCCTGCCCAAATATGTCCACCCGAGAGCTCTGCCTTTAAACTTAGCATTGTGGAATCTATAAAAACTTCCTTGAGCTTCAGGCTTCGGTCGGTTTTCATCCATTTCTCTCAATTTCTTCAAATAATTTTTCAATTCATCAGATTGATTTGAAGATTCTTGCTTATCAGCTCCAAACACCTTCTCTACAAACTCTGCACTCCTTTGCTTTGCCTTTTTCTTTGCCGAAGTGTTTGGAATTTCAGTAAAATCAGGAAATATCACATCTTCATCAGTCTGTCTGAAGTGCTGTGGATATTCCTCATGAGTTATGTCTTCAATTTCCACTTCATCAAATTCAGGAGTATTCTTATCATCTGAGTGATTTCCAATATCCTTTTCAGGAATATCTGGAATCGACTCATCCACAATGAACTCCTCAAATGTTTTCCCTACTCTCTATGCAAGGCCATCTAGAATTTCCTTTGCCACAGAAGCAGGTACTTCACCTTCTTCAAGATCAGGATCGTTGTATTCCAGTTCGTACCTCATATCATCCGTCTGGAATATCTCAGCAAAACGTCCTGTGAACTCTATCGTCCATTCTCTTCTTTCTAACATATCTTTATACACTTTCTTAGCATCTCTGTCAAGGATCTCACCTTCTCGTTCCAAAAGATACTTTCATCAGAATCTACATTCTCTCCTTTCTTCTTTTTGGAACTTGATTCTCCAGCATCTTTCTTCTTCGGTGTTCTCTTTTCAAATGTAAACTTTGAAGTATCATCTCCTCCTTCATCATTATCACTACTACTATCATCCTCTTTCTGACTCCCAGACCCTTCTGCGTCATCATCATCATCTTTCTTACTATCCTCATCATCACTTTTCTCTGACTCTTCATCATCCTCATCATCATCCTTTTCTTTATCCGATTCAGACGGTTCAAAGTCAACTTGCTCTTCTTCTTTCTCCTTATCTTCTTCACCCTCCTTCAACTTGGGTGCAACATTATACAAATCATCAATCAAATCACTAAGGCGTTTGTTCTCAGCCTTTAGTTCTTTGTTGTCTTCCTTGATCAACTTTAGCCTGTTCTTGTTTCTTGAACATTTACCCTCAAGCTTCTTGTTCTTAGCTTCAAGTTTCTTAACTTTCTCATCAATCTCATCTTGATTTGACTTTGAAGCAACCACAATTTGAAGCATTTTCTCCTCGTTCTGCTTAAACTTGGCTATTTCAGCTTGTTGAGCAACAATCATCTTCATCATGTCATCCATCCTCTTATTCACTTGCTTCATCACGTCATCAGCAACATTGACTTTCTTGGATTTAGATGGCTCAACTTCAACAGCTTTTTCTTTCTGAGGCTTTCTAAACATATCCAACACATTATCCAGTGCAACATTGAATTGATCAACTGGTAATGTCTCTGCCTCTTTAGACTTCTTCTGCTTCTTAGTGACTGGTGAAGACAGCATCGATGATGTACCAGCATCAGGTACTCTTTTACCTTTCAAAAGTTGGGCAATCTCTTTCTCCCTCAACTGCTTAGTACTTGTCTTCTTTGCCATGGTTTTGTGCTTAGGCTTTGGCAAGTTAACTACAACAGTTTCTCCAGCATTTAGCTCATCCATGTCAACGCCTAAACCTTCATCTTCAACATTCAAAGACTTCTTACTCTTCTCAACTTCCTCAATTGTCTTGTTTAATGATTCAGACTCACCAACCATAGTGGCCTTACGTTTGGTGGCCCTTACATTCTCAGCATCAGAATTCCATTGTTCTTCTTCCTCAGTCTCCTCCGAATCAACAGATTCTTCATCCACCAAACCTGTACCCTTCTTTGCAGTTGTTTTCTTCCTCACCACCTGTTATTTCGAACTTCCCTGGTCAGTTTTTTCCCTTACCCTTCCCTTTGGCTCCGGGATTAACTACCTGTCTCGTCCTCTTAGTACTAGCATCTGCATATACTAATGGATCATCGTTATCAGAATCGCTCTCAGGATGCCTAGCCTTGTTCTTTCCAGGATCAGTGTAATCCTGTTTGGCTAAAGCTCCAAACAATCTTCTGTATGGTGGCCTTTCATTGTCTGGCACACCCTTGTAACCTTTCATTCTCACCAAAGTTCGAATGTTCATGTGATCTTGACCAAGGATCTGTGTTGGATCCTTTCTTAAGTCAGGATACTTGTGGTCAAATATCATCATCAGAAATCTAGGATATAACATGAACTTCTTATTCTTCAATCCTTTTAACATCTCCAGCATGTGATCCAGAATCATCCAGACACATTGAATGGTTTGTTGAGAGTCAACGCAACCATTAACGAGCTTAGACTTCTCCTCATAACATCATAACCTCCACTCACACATCCAAACACATGGATTATGACGTGTGCAAAGTATTTAAACTGCACGCTCAACTTCCCTTTGTGCATCGAACCATCAGTAATAGCTCCTTTATACTTCATTCTGAGGAAACATGCCTTCTGTTCAGTCCATGATAGTTCTCTGGGATCTTCGCTCACTTCAAACTTTATCTGGAGCGCTTCTCTGATATCAGACTCTGTTATAAACATCTCCATATCTTGTATCTTGCTCTTGATGATTGTCTGATTATCCCAGAAGTCATACTTAGCGTTCTTGTAAAAGTCTTCAACTATATCCTTGTAGATAATAGTCGGAGTAGCTAACGCATACACAACTCTGCTTCTTTTCAAGAACTTGATAATATCAGCAAACTCAACGTTCTTTTCCACATCTCCCAGATAAGCACAACAGTTATGGGTTTTCTCGAACGGCCAGTTGCTTGTACTTGATGATTCTCCCTCTTGAACATTCTCTGGGACTGGATCTGTAACAACAGTCTCAACTGGAGTCTCAATGTTTTCAGTCTGGTCAGCCATCTGCACATCAAAATCAAAGAAATACGTCAAAATACAAAATCGACAAAAATGAAAAATTTTAAGGTTTTAAGTTCCACATTCGCCCGTTATGATAAGGTCGAATGTAGGTTTTATGGTTCGAATGTAAAACGTTTTGGTCGAATGTGAATAAGTTTTGAATAAAAATCACATTCGCCCGTTTTCAAGTTACATTCGCCCGTTCTGTTTCTCCTTCGCCCGTTTCATGAACCGAAGGTGAAACTATTAAACCCTAAAAATTTAAAAATTTCTCAAACGTGTTTTTAACATGTAATTTTGATCAGGATGTGAGCTAAAATGACCGATTAACCTTCGTTCACCATCAATTGTCCTTATATTTCATTTTACATCAGTTTTAAAGAAGAATTAGGTTAAAACTGTTTCATTCAATCGATTGACCATACAAACGATGTTAAAAACCTAATTCGTTCAATCATCTCCCCCTAAAACTGATGTCAATTGAAATGTGACCAAAATTAATCAAAAACAAACACCCTAAGTCCCTAAAATCTGAAACCCTAGGTCTGTTCATATAAATGACGATTCTAAACTCATGTGTGCTCCAATACCTGTGATTTTTGTATCAAAAGTATCAGTAGGGAACCAGGAAACAAAAGCACAAGCAAAAGAAACGAAAGCAACAAGGTGTCTGTGATCGAAAGAAAATTTTGAAAAATTGTAATGAGGGTTCGAACCTGTAATCAGCTTATATAGCAAGTCCACCTTCGCCCGTTTGAGTGGTCGAAAGTGGGTTCATTCCACCTTCGTCCCAAGTAAATGACCCGAAGGTGAAACATACACCCGAAGGTGAATTTTGTGTAAAAATTTCCCACATTCGTCCAATGTTAAACAGCCGAAGGTAAGGATTTTTCCACATTCGACCCAATTAAGGGGCGAATGTGAAATGGAAAAATCTGAAAATTTTGCCAAATCACGAATTCGAATCCCGTTCAACATTTTTCAATCTGTTAAACTTCCAAAACTCAAATTTTACACTTTTTGAATAATACAAAGCCCAGACGGTGTTATCAAATCTCAGAAATTGACCATCAAGCATCCCCGGTTATAAAAAATAAAGCAGAAATGCAAAAATTTTGGGTTTTTCTGAAATTTTATCAAAACACACCTAAAATCTTTTTGGATTTTGTATCTTTTTGACAATAAAAGTAAAAAGCAGCAAAGTAAAATGCATCAAAGTAAATGAAAGCAGTAAACATTTTGTGAAATCCGGTAAGAGGATCATATCAGTTTTCTGAGAAATCTGATCACAGCGTTGATCTATTTGTTTAATATTATCATTAGAAACAGTATGTGACACGGCAATTGCTGATATTGTGGTCCACGTAAGCTCACATGCAGACAATTACGCAATGCTTTAAAATGATACGAATTAGGTGTATTAGACTAACACGATGTGGTGCCCACACACACGACATACTCCCGTATCAAGTAATTGCACAAAGCTTCGTCGTAACGCGTGATTATGCCAGAGTTATCCGTAAAAGTTACAAAGTATATAGCACAGAGGTGTACAGGTCAGCAAACGAATGCAGCAGAGTAACATGTGCATATATACTAGGTTGAGGCTGATATTAACCACTGATTTGCATCAGAAAGTCAATACGATGTAATAATGATCTTTGATCAATTAAAACATAAAGTTCCTCAATTCGGTAACTTCCGGTTTTGGCAATTAAGCTCTTTTAGCAAATATTCTGATAAAACTAGGTCCGTAAATCAATACGACAAAAGTTTGATCAGAATATCCCGGATAACCATAACATAACGACCCGAAACCTCAGATTTTGGCAATCCTATCAAACGAAATTACGGTACTAAGACCATATGCCCATGAGGTGTTCAGCCACGAACGCGTAGTTCGTTATGTTTGTATCACTAATGCACGCAATATTTAGTCTACGAAGCCTATCAGCATATCACACGTAGACAACATACGCCTCATTATACTATATAATTCTTTAGCCTGTGTCAGATCCCCACTGATGTACTATCATTTCCTCTTTTTATCCAGGAAATCATTTTTGGTTTTTTAATTTTTAGGTTTTTTTTTTCAATGTTTTTGGTTTTTCTGATAAAAAGGCTCCCCCTAAAATAAAGAACATATTTTTGGGTTTTTAATTTTTCTAAAAAACAATAAAAACAAAAATTTGAAAGAAACGATCCACTCGAAAGCATCAACTTCTTTGAGGATTAAACCATCCCCTCGAAAGCATCAACTTCTTTGAGGATTACGATAGTAAAGAGAAATTCCCAATTAGCAAAGAGAAATTCCCAATTAGCAAAATATTAACAACTAAAACTAAAAAGCGATAAACCGAGGTGCCGATTAGTCCTGTTTTTCCTTTATGTTGTTTACTTTTAAAAGATATTCAAAGCGGGATCTGTCAAAAGCTTTTGTAAACAAATCTGCACGTTGGTAGTCAGTATGGATTTTGACCATATCTATCAATTCTTTAGCGTAACAATCACGGATAAAATGATATTTAATCCGGATATGTTTCGCTTTAGAATGATTTTCAGTATTTATAGTTAATGCGATTGCGGCTTCGTTGTCACAGTGTATAGGGGTTTTAAGAAACTGCAAACCGTAATCCACCATCTGCTGTTGGATCCAGAGCACTTGCGAACAGCAACTCGAGGCTGCAATGTACTCAGCTTCACAGGTAGATAGCGCCACGGAAGTCTGCTTCTTGCATTGCCAGGTGACTAACCTGCTCCCCAAAAACTGGCAACCAGCTGTAGTAGATTTGCTATCTTTGTCACAGCCGCCCCAATCTGCATCACTAAAAGCAATAAAATCAAAATCATCATCATTAGGGTACCAAAGTCCTTTTGAGGGACAACCCTTCAGATATCTAAGGATACGCTTGACCGCCGTCAGATGACTTTGTTTCGGCTTCGATTGATAGCGGGCACAGAGACACGTTGCGTACATAATATCTGGTCGAGACGCCGTCAAATACATCAGAGATCCGATGATTGCTCTGTATGTAAATGGGTCCGTCAGCTCCCCCTTAGCGTCCACTCCAATCCCGTGATTGGGTTGAATCGGGGTATCCATCGGCTTGGAATCCTCCATCTGGAACCGGCTCAAGATATCGGATACGTATTTCGTCTGGTGAATGAAGATCCCGTTGGGTCTTTGGTCCACCTGCAAGCCTAGGAAAAACTGCATCTCCCCCATTGCGCTCATTTCAAACTTTTCCTGCATGACAGTTTCGAACTCCCTGCATAAAAGCTCGTTAGTTGAACCAAATATTATATCATCAACGTAAATCTGCACTAGAAGCAAATCATCCCCAGTCTTCTTCGTGAAGAGGGTGCAGTCGACGAGTCCGCGCTTAAATCCTTTGGTGATGAGGTATGTACTTAGCTCCTCGTACCACTGTCTCGGAGCCTGGTGCAAGCCATATAAAGCTTTGTTCAGCACGTAGACCTTATCCCGGTGGATTGGGTCCTCAAAGCCTGGTGGCTGCCCGACATAAACCTCTTCCTTGACTTTCCCGTACAGAAATGCGCTCTTAACGTCCATTTGATACACTTTGAATTTCTTATAAGAAGCAAACGCAAGGAACATCCGAATAGCTTCAATGCGTGCTACCGGTGCATAGATTTCGTTATAATCAATCCCTTCGATTTGATGGAAACCCTGCACGACCAATCTGGCTTTGTTACGAACAATAACCCCACGATCATCCTTCTTGCACTTAAACACCCATTTAGTGCCTATTTTCTTCCTTCCCGGCGGCAAATCCGTGAGCGTCCAAACTCCCAATTTCTGGAATTGTAATAACTCCTCCTGCATAGCTTCAACCCAGGCGTCGTCCTTCAAAGCGTCCTTGTATGTCCTTGGCTCTACCTGCGACACATAACACGCAAACGACCAATCATTTTGACTACCAGATTGTTGAATTTTGGCATATAACGCTAAAGCACCAAAACTCTCAACACTTCTCAGCTGCCCTCTGGTCATAACACTGCTTCCAGGATCACCGATAACTTGCTCCAGCGGGTGAATACGATGAATCCGAGATTCCGGATATTCAGATACAGTAACTCCCGTCTGAGCAGTCAAGTTCTCCACAGCATCCAGATCATGACGCGTGTTAGATGATGAAGCAACATCTGGAGTTGGAGTTGGGTTCACTGGCGGTGCCTCTGGTTCTTCTGCATGTTCAAGAATGACTTCTTCAAATTGTTCATCTTCAGATTCTGAAGAATCTAATGAAGTTGAAGCCTCCTGAAACACTTCTTCCTCTTGTATAGGAGCATTGGTATCATTAGAAGCTGGTAGGGGGTTCACGGTGATCGGACGCACCAACGGTGAAGTCGTTGCGTTTTCACACTCGTAAAGTAATCTGATAACAGCTTCTTCAACCAAGCTATCTAGATTGAATGATTCAAAGAAGTCTTTGTAATCAAACATCCAATCAGGACCCGTGCCTTGCAAATTTTGAGTATATCGTTGAACTTCCACGTTAGCCCAATCCTCCACCCGACGAGTTCGCTTGTTGTATACCCGTTTGAGCGGGGTTGCATATCCAACAAAGTATCCCTCCTCAGCTTTAGGACTAAACTTCTCGCTTGGATTCAACATCGTGCATGGTGCCCCAAAAGGTTCTAGATACTCTAAGTTCGGCTTCCGTCGGTGTAACAGCTCATAAGATGTTTTACCAAACTTCTTCACTGTTAGAACCCGATTTAGTGTATAATTTGCTGCATAAATCGCCTCGTTCCAGAACATTACCGGAAGATTTGAATCAGCGAGCATTGTTCTAGCCGCTTCAATTAGAGTCCTATTCTTTCGTTCAGCAACACCGTTCTGTTGTGGGGTGTACGGAGCCGAATATTCATGATGTATCCCTTTGCTTTCACAAAGTTCATCCATCTTAGCGTTTTTGAACTCCGTCCCATTATCACTCCGAATTCTCTTTATCTTCACATTGTAGAGATTCTCCAATCGAGTGAACAGAACTTTTAGGTTGTTAAAGGTGTCGCTTTTATTCTGCAAACACATCACCCATGAAAATCTTGAGTAGTCATCAGTGACGACTAAACAATAAAGCTCCCCAAGATGACTTTTGCGCTTGACCGGTCCGAATAGATCCATGTGCAATCGCTCAAGTGGCATCTCAACAGAGTTAACTTTCTTCACTTTGTGGGACTGTTTGTGTTGCTTCCCCTTCTTACAACTCACACACTTGTCATTCAGATGGAAATGTTTCACGTTTACTCCATCGACAAGTCCATTTCTCACAAGTTGGTTCATTTTTCTCAAATGAATGTGCCCCATTCTTCGGTGCCACATTATCGATTCTTTCTCAGTCGCCTTGGATAGAAAACATGTTATTTGCCCCTGTGATGTCATCGCCTTGGACATATCAAGAATATAGAGATTGTTGACGCGAGGTGCCCTCAACATTATCCACTCCTTTGGAATTTTGAAGCCCGGTTTGAGAATATAGCAGGATTTGTCATCAAAATGCACAGTAAATTGTTTATCACAAATTTGACTGACACTCAACAGATTATAATCGATCTGTTTCACATAAGATATTCTCTCAAAGCTCACTATTCCATTACTCACGCTCCCCTCCATTGTAATATATCCACCTTTATTTCCAGCGAATGCGACATACCCTCCATTGATGTTCTTCACGTCGAACAACAACGCAAGATCCCCTGTCATGTGGCCTGAAGCTCCACTATCAACAATCCAAAGACTGCTAATAGGGCCAGCTGAAGCTCCCTGCACACAAAAAGTAAATCATTTAGTTCTTTCGGGGGACCCAAGCCTGAGTCTTGGGTCTTTGAAGATCAGTTTTCAAAGAAACATTCTCATTAACATTTTCAACAACCTTTTGTTTTGGATCAATCTTTTTCTGATTGTTCAAAACAGTTTCCTTTTTCTCATTGTTCTTTGAAGTAGAGGCTCCTGGAGAACCATTGGGTGACCAAGATTGTTCAGTCCTTTTCAAGATACGAATCTGAGACTTTGGGTTCTCAGTCGGTTTCTGAACATTGTTTGCGAAAGAAACTTTCTTGGTTACCTTATCTGATTTTACAGACTTAGGTCCAACATTTGATTTGACAATCGGTTTAGGTGGAACCTTTTGTCTATCATTTGTTGTGTTCACCACTGGTTTTCTCCATGATTGTTCCATAGCAATCCGATTTCTTCGATCATATTGAATTGGACGATTGTTCCTCATTTGGTAAAAATTGTTTTGATTGTTAAACTGTTGTTGTTGAGGAACAACTCGTCTGTGTGGTGGAACATAATGATCAATCGGTTTTCTCATGGAATTCCTCACTTCAACTTCGTGCCTTTTATGCCTTACATACGGGCACTGAGCAAGTAAATGCCCTCGTTCCCCACATTTAAAGCATGCACGATACTCTTCAAAAACATTTGGAGCATTTGGTTGAGCAAATGATCTAACAGGATATTGATCATTATACTGTTGATTCCTCAAACTCTCAGGGAGTGGCCCTTTTGAGTAAGCAGGCTCATGAAAACCATTAGCTCTGTTTTTGGGTCTAATGAACTCTGTGACATGGACCTTTGGTTCTTGAGGAACATCCAAATACAATTTCTTTAAAATTGCAGGTGGGATTTCATTTGTTCTCTCATGTTTTGGGAACCAAATGGTGCTTTCTTGCCAAATTTTGTCTATTTTAGCATAGTTAGCATTTTTGATTGGAAATTCCTCGTCAGAGATGATTTTATCGGATCCTTCCATCCGGTAAAACACCTTGACAGGTTTGTCACATGGTTCATTCTTCACATTCTTTTTCTCAAGGTCTTTCTTAACCACATTCTTTTCAGACTTTTTCTCACGATGAGCATTTGCCATCGGATGCACAAGTTGAGATGGTGAAACTGGTTCATTTGTAATGATGTGATTTTCTTTTGGAATTTCACATGTATTAACATTTTGATTACAACCAGTATCATCACACTCTGAGTCTGAATCAACACTTTCAGCAGTAACACCCTCATCATTGAAACCTAAAATCGGTCTCACATCGGAATGTGGATCACCAATACTCGAGGTATTAGATTCATTTTCCGATGATGAGTCTGATTTTACCGAGCTCTCCGGTGTCACTTGGTGACAATTATGGTTTTCAAAAAGCACCGGAGATGGCACAGACCGGTAATTAGTGGTTTGATCATCAATGATGTGGTCTACTACGTAAGCAATGTGCTTATAACTTTCCAACTTTTTGTTTACTTTTTCAGCAAAGCATTTGATGGCGGCCATTTCCAACTTGGTATTTTCAATTTCATTGATGTAGTTATTAATTGCAAGTTGTTTTAATGATAAAGTGTTTTTCAAGTCGGAAATGTCCTTTTTATAGCCATCTAGTACTTTGTTGAAAGCATTCAACTCTTTGCGAGTAGATTGACTGTTCATGATAGCACTATCACGTTGAACACGGAGTTGTTTATTCTCCTCAGTCAATCTATCACATGTACCACAATATTTATCACTCTTAATATCAGTGCTACACTCAGAACTTACAGGTTTTGGCGGATCAGTCATGGCCATCAAAGCAAAATGAGCTTCCTTTCCAGCGAAGAACTTGGAATAGTCAATCTTGGTGAAAGCATCATCAGCAATGCACGACTTCCTCGTCATCAGAAAATCAGCTTCTGCTAGCAACTGATCAATGTCATCATCCAGAGATGTAACACTTGCTTCTGTATCTGATTCACTGTCTGAATCTGAGTAAACCGATTCACACTCCTCAGGAACATCAGAAACAGTGTCAATCACCACTCCAGAATTAGCTTTCTCAGCCTTAACCTCCACAGGCTCAGTCTCCAATTCCATTTCAGCCTCAGACACATCAACTTCAACCTCAGTTTCTTTCTTATCAACTGTCAATGACTCTTCAATATCAACCTGGTAAGCAACACAAGCTACATTTCCACCAGTAGTAATTTTCTCAACACCTATTTGCATACCCGACCAATCAAACCGTTCATCTTGTTGAGTCACCAATGCTTGATTCTGATTGGTGTTCTGGTGTGTCTCATTTGGTGTAGTAATTGGTATGACTGTTCGGTTAGCATTGTTGGGTAATTGGTTTTGAGTCTGGTTTGGTGTGTTTGGTTGTCTGTTTTGGTTGTTATTAAAGTTGTTTTGACGGTTTTGGTAGTTGTTGTTGTTTTGGTAAGAAACTTGGTTTTGGTTTTGTTGTTGACGGTTCTGGTAGCTTGCATTGAATGGGTTTCTATTACCTTGTTTTGGTGGCTGGGTACATTCTCTTTTAAAGTGACCTTTCCCTCCACAGTTAAAACAAGTAACTTTCTCCTTGTTGAACCCGTAGGTTGTGTTAGGAGAAGTTCCCAAATCCGTTCTACCCGTCTTCTCAATAAATTTTGTTGCTCTTCTCATTATGCTTGCAAAAGCCCATTGGATATCAATCAGTTCCATCTCTTCCTTGTCAATCTGTGCATAGTCTTCATTGGTTAAGTTGTTATTACCAATTTGACTAGCAACCAACCCATTGTAAGATGAAACCATTGCAGAGACTAGTGCAATGTGTTGCTGAGCAACTTCAACCGTCACATTTCCCAAGTTAGAAGTCTCCAAAACCACTGGTTGTTGATTAGGTTGAGTACTTTGGTTCATTGAGTGAGGTGGTTGTTGAGATTGGCTATCAGTATAAAAGGCTGCTTGTTGCATTGGTGAGAATGGTGAAATGTAGGAATTGTTATATTGTTGTTGTGGTTGTGGGTTTGATGGTTGTGAGAAGGATGATGTTTGTTGATGGTAGTTGATGGTAGGTTTTGGTGATTCCATAACATTGGAAATACACGCAACATGTGGTGCCACTAATCCTCCTGAACTTGAGTTACTAGCTGGAACTGAAGTGCCTCCAAAATATAAACTAGGATTCTGAGGAATCTGTGATCTTCTAGCTTTCCTCTTCTCTTCCATCTCTTTGTTTTCCAGCTTCTCTATAAACTCTTGAATAGACCAGAATTGGTATGCATCCTTCTCCCTGAGAACTTCCACATGCTGATCCCAGTGTGGTGGTAAAGCATCTGCAAACTTATCCACCTGCTTTGTCATAGGAATCTGTATACCATAACTTGACAATTCAGTTAGCAAATGACTATATCTAGGAGTTAATTCTTTTAAAGTTTCATTGCCAATATAAGAAAAATTCTCAAACTCCTTTCGTAATTCTTCCATCCTTAAACTTCTAGTCTTCTCATTCCCATCATGCCTCCTTTTAAGCATATCCCACAGTTGCTTAGATGTAGTGCATGTCCCAAACTGATGCAACAGATCGTTTGTGATTGCCTGTGTCAATTGGGAAAAGGCTTTCTTCTCCACAGCAAACTTCTTTTTCTCCTCTTCAGACATACTCTCCAATGGAACTGGTTCACCTGTATTCTCCAAAACTGGTGCTGTGTAACCTCTAGCAATCATGTTCCATGCCTCTGCACCCTCCACTCCCATGCCTTCCAAGTGGATCTTGAACTTGGTATGCCACTGATTATATTCTTGTATCTCCATGAGCTTCGGTGGCCGATTCCCGCTACCTGAAGATAAATCATTAATCAGTGTGGAAATAGCATTTGTAGTTTGAGTGTTTACCACCGTTGCTGCTACTCCCCAGTAGTCAGGTTGTGGTGCTGGAGGTGCTACACTTTGAGGCATCGAGCTAGTCATCGCCATGTAGTTAATCGGCTGCGAAGACTGTGTGCTCGTCTTTTGTGCTGCCACCGTCCATGGGTCCATCACTTGCTGTTGTGGTTGTGTCGTTGCTGGTCTTGGAGTAGTCGGAAAATTCCACATAATCACGAACTTCGAAAAATTCAACACTTAGAAAATTTTCCAAACACAGTTTCTAGGTTCGCCCGTTTACTTCTCACTTTCGTCCCTTTCTGATGCAGATTCGCTCAAACAGTACCAGCCGAATGTAAAGTCTCACCAGAATTTAAAACACACTAACACACTTCCACTTTCGCCCAGTAAAAATCTAGGTTCGACCGTTTTGATTCTAGGTTCGACCGCCCGATCAATCTGATGTGGAAAATGTGACCCGAAAGTGAAAACTTCAACAGAAAAATTTCAGGTTCGCCCAAAAACTACCCAGATTCGACCAAAAACCACTCAGGTTCGCCCAAAACTACTCAGGTTCGACCACTTATGTTCCAGGTTCGCCCATTTCAGGTTTGAAAAACGGTTACACTTTGAAAAACGGTTATTTTGATCTCTGATTTTCAAAAGTTTGTGGATTTGAATGATCTTAATCAGGTTTTGATTCGGAATTGATTTGGAACAACTTTAATTCTTGGAATTTTGAATTTTAACCACAAAATCAACTTCAAATCAATCAAAAACACTCAAAAACCATTTTCATTCAAAAACAGATGTATTTTGATCAAAAATAGGTCCAAATCAGCTCTGAGTTTATCAAATTTGTTGTTGTATGATCGGTATAGCTCTGATACCACTTTGTGAGAGAAGAATTTTTACCGAAACAGGATTAATTGATCATACAAGTTACAAAACCAGGTGCGGAAACCCTAGCTTTGAACAAACAGATAAAACTCAAATCAAAACACAATCAATATCATTTTCAAAGCTTTTTCATAGATAAACCTTTTCAAATATTCAATTACAATGACACTTAGGTTAATCTAGATCAGTTACACACTTTCACAAAATCAACCTGGAACCTAACTCAAACACACACACAACTGATAACTCCCTATACATTGCAAAAACACAACATCTATATATACTATCTGCACGTTCGCCCCTTTACTGTGGTCGAATGTGGAATTCTTCCACATTCGCCCAGTCAAAGGTACGAATGTATATCATCAGTCAAGTTCCATTTCACCTTCGCCCACTAAGCTTCACCTTCGCCCACTTTAGCTCACCTTCGCCCAGAACACTTCCACATTCTATCCATCAGCATCTCTAACATATGTTAACATCCAATCACTAGTCGCAAAACGTACATCTACAAACATCTGTTGGAGCCTAAGTGCTGTTGACTCCAATAGACCTTTGGTCTTTTTCAGCACTTTGTCTTGTTCCTTGTCAGCACTTTAATCATCAGTTGTTTTCTTCAATCAGCAGCACTTTAGTGACAGAAGTTAGAGTCATCAGTCGTTTGGGAGGATCCTTGTATAAAGTACTGTTTTATTCATAATCAGCAGATAGAATATTTTGGCTTTCAATCATCTGTTCTTTTCCAGGTCAGCAGACCCAACATGCATGCCTTGACATGGGAATGTATCGCGTGGGCGGGGAACACCTTTCAAACATTATTAATCATTACCTTAACATATCTAAAGTGCCTAGCGATAAAACTTGATTTTGGGTTTAGGTGGATAACAATACTGGTAGTTGTTGTAGGATACTTGTTGGTAATTGAGCTAAAATTGAACAAACAAAGGGTTCCAGTTTAGTCCGTGCACTGATATGATTCCCGAACTGATGACTCAAAAGAATCACGTTTATACTTTACAAAAGAGAGACATAAAAGAATTCTTATGGTTGTTGTGAATGTGGTGTGGAGTATGTGTAAAATGATATATCAGTTGAGAGCAGATGTTTTCTTTTGTATATCATACACTTTCACATTCACCCTTGGCAATCTTTCACTTCGTATGATGTCTTCTATTTATTGAGAAGTATTGATCCCAAGTTGATGAATAAACAATCGTTTATTTAACAACTTGTTGTTTTGCAGCTTGATAAGGGATAGAAAGTCTTCGTACAATAGATCAGGATAAGGTGCATGCCTTCTAACTTTCCTACTTGTCAAGATTCCTAATTTCTTCTAGAAATCTAAGGTCCAAATCTGGGATTTGGTCAAGAAGTCAATATCAGAGTTTGTGTCCCGGAAATCTGGTTCCTTTGTCCCAGATTTCATTCTTCTTTCCTAGATTTTGTCATAAAGGAGTTGCGTTTGTCTTTCATTGTCTTTGTCTTCATAGAGATTATCTTGTTGTATCTTTCTTGATCTTTAACTCTCCTGTTTGGAACCTTTAAAGGATGTTTTTCACTTTGTTTAGTCTTGATTCCCAGCTTTAGTTTTCTTCAACCCTTCATGTTTTCTCATTTTAGTTCTAACATTGGCCATTCCATAAGTGGGAAATGGATATTGTTAGTCCATTCCCACCAGCCAAGGGGGGAGTAGAATTCTTATTGGTGGCCTTGGACTATTTCACAAATTAGCAAGAAGTCAACCATTGGGAAAGGTTGCAGGGAAGCAAATCATCGACTTCGCTTAGGAAACTATCATTTGACGCTTATGGCTTCCATGGGTGTTGGTCACGGATAATGGTAAACAATTTGCCGAGATATCTTTCTGCTCAGGGTGCAAAGAATTTCGAATAACACAAGTATTCAGTTTAGTTTCCTATCCTTAGTCAAACTATGAAGTTGAAAGAATGAATCGCAGTATCATTGAATGAATAAAACCCAGGTTGGGAAGGCATGGTAACAAGTGGCTCGAAGAGCTTCCCTACATCGTATAGGCAATATGAACAACCGAAAAAACATGTCAAAAGAAAACACCTTATAGCTTAGTGTTTAGGTCAGAAGTTGTCATTCCAGCGGGAATAGGAGTCACCACACAACGAACGTTCAACATTGATCTTGAGTAAACAAGACAGAGACAATGTTGAACCTGGATCTTATAGAAGAAGCTCGTGACCAAGCTAATATAAGAGAAGCTAAGTATAAGATAAAAATTGAATCCTACTATTACACCTGGGTAAAACATGAGCGATTTAAGCCCGGGGACTTGATTCTTTGAAATAATG
Source organism: Ambrosia artemisiifolia (assembly GCA_032199755.1). Taxonomy (NCBI): domain Eukaryota; kingdom Viridiplantae; phylum Streptophyta; class Magnoliopsida; order Asterales; family Asteraceae; genus Ambrosia; species Ambrosia artemisiifolia. The sequence continues at coordinate 41,975,803 of CM063521.1, read as the reverse complement.
AAGCAAGAAAAAAAAAGAAAAACCAAAGAAAACATGGTCCTAAATCGGAAGGACCTTACACCATTCTTGAGGCACACAAGGGAGGGTCATACAAGCTTGCCGAAGTAAAAGGCAAAAAGCTTCCTCGCCATTCGAATGGTAAATACCTCAAAAGGTTCTATATGTAGACCAAATGTCTTATGAAATGTCTAAAATCACCAAGTTGTTATGTCATTTCCTTGTAATCAAAGTACGTTGCTATTAAATGAATCATGACATTATCTATTAAAAAATTGTCTTTTTATCCTATAATTAAGTTGAGAACCTAGCAAAACACTCCATGGAAGGGGCCATGTAAGGCGCTGAGCTCCCATACCAGATCGCTCAATATGATCAAGGTATGAATAGACGTATATAAGGGGTGAGTTCCTAAATCAATACAACTCTATAAGACTTAAATAAATTTTTAATATGTATCATAGACGGGTCTGAACAACTTACACTAATTGTTCCTTACCCCTAACTAACGGCTTACAAAGTAAGAATACCTAGATAGTGTTCAAAATAGGATAAATGATGTATCTTTTTGCCTAGAAAAACCTTAATGCTAAGTGACTGCATCACTGAATTTTCAAGGTGGAATTGGAAAATAATACATAACCAAACACAAAGGCAATCACAAAATTAACAAAACAAAAAGGAATAACAGAACAAGATACCAAACAAAAAACAAAACAGTTATGCATACATAAGGCCATAAAGGCCATTCACGTAAACAAAACTTATAAGACTCTCAGGCTTGTGCAACCTAAAGAACCTTAAGGGTTTCCTCAAAAGACAACAAGTGTTTAAAGACCACAACATAACATTGTTTGACATGCTAAGAAAGCTACGAATAAAAGACAAGAGTTAATCAATCTGCAGCATCAGAAGAAGTAGGCTTCAAAGCCTCAACGTCTTTCACACTTGCATCGGTCTGCCTTGGACCTCTTGGCCTTCTTAGCTTTCTTACCCTTCTTTCCATTATCACCTGCCACGCCCAAAGCTTCAAGGCTTGCCTCTTTAGAACCTTCACCAACATAAGAAAATGTCTCTACACCATCACCATAATAAGAACATTTCTTGGATAGATACTTCAACACCTCAGCACAAACGGCCTCATTAAGACCAGAGGGTTTAAGATCTTGTAAAACAGAAAGAGGCTTACCAAAATAGTTAGAAACTTCACCCACATAAGGGTAAGTGAAGCGCTCCATCTTGAGGATAGGTTCCTTAAAGACTTCAAGAGCTTGAGGTTCGAAAAAGGAATATTGCTCTTGAGGTTCCCCGGACTCATGAGCCTTGTAACCAACATTAAAACCTAAATGGTTTTCATGATTGAGCAGTTTTGTATACACTTCACAGGCTGAGTTAAATTCAGCAGAGTGCAAAAGGTAAGTGACCACCTGCTGAAACCCCGGGCAAGTGAAGCCTTTAACCGTTCCTTCTCCTCCAAGAAAGCTTTCTGCTGAATCTCTAGCATTGCTTTATCAGCCTTAACCTTCAACATATCTGCTTCCAAACGACCCTTCAGTTTCTTTTTCTCAGCCTCATGCTTGGAGGTAAGATCATAAATTCTCGACAACAAGGCTTTCTCCTTCTCACCAAAACCTTCAGCTTCCTTCTTTGATACAACCAATGCAGCCTTCATCTTGTACTTCTTCTAAGAAAAATCCTCATATTCTTGCATCATCTTGCGAAACCTAGACACCCCTTCAGGTAGCAAAGAGGCAAAACTACAAGCATTCACCATCATCCTTGATATCAGCAAATCATCATCCATTGCTGCCAAAGCATCCCCAACACCAGGTGGAGCAAGATGAGTCAAAACGTCTTCACAAACAGCCAAAGATTTGAAGCTATCACCAACCTTAACGCCCCAAACGGGTATATACACATCCCCTGCATCAACAATTCTGGAACCCTCCCTGCTCTTCCCAGGGGATTCCTTTAAAGCACGCAGGGTAACCTTCTTGCCTTTCCCCTTACCCTTCTTGCTGGTAACCAAAGCCAACTCCTCATCCTTTTTAGTCTTCCCTTCAACTTCAACATCTTGTCATCCAAAACCTCAATATCATCACTAACATCAACTGGCTCAGATGTTGATGCTTGATTAGTACAAGATGGTTTCAACAAACGACGATGTGATTAGTACCAGAAGCTTGGACGAGTCCGGCTTAGTAAAGCCCTTCACATTTGGAACATTCACATACTTCACACCATCAAACCTACAATATGTTGTTTTAACAATCGCATCCTCACCAGGAACAGCCTCAGCATCCCCTAAACGCACATCCGAAGTATCATTGGACTTGATGAAATCCAACGCAGACATAACTACATAAAAAAAAAGAAAAACACATAAGAAAAACAGGCTAAAACAAAAAGCATACATCCAAAAAAAAAACATCATACCAAGTTCATCCCTCAAAATCATAGGGTCCCAGTTTGGCTTGTCCCAAAAAACACTCACACCCATCAAAACCAAAAGGTGTACGGGAAAGGGCCGAAGCCTTGAAGGACAGTCCCTAAGAACCTTCAAAAGACCCTCATCTAACTCAGATTCAGAAGGCTTAAGTTCATTCAACAAGTTTAAAAGGGACAATGGACTCAGAAACCCAGAAAAAACGATCTTTCTAGTGACCAAGAGTGGTCACTAGAGATGAAATCAAATAAACATTTATTTGAGATGTCTCAAAGGTGAACCAATCATAATTCTTGGCCAAACGAAAGAAGCACTGGAACATCAACAGTGATGGATCGTAGCCCAATACCCGACAAAGAAACTCAAAAAGTAAAACCCTAGAAAGACCATGAGGATGAATTTGCCCAAAGGAAATCCGATAATATTCCAAGACATTAAGAACAAAGATGGAAAATGGATGACAAAGGTTGGAAAACTCAAAGTGACGATAATACAAAGCAACAAAACTAGGAAGACACTAATCAACAGATGTGCCAAGACCCGGAGCCACCGGATTAAACGACAAATCAATAACCCGCTCCTCACAAAAGGCCTCAACCTCTTCCTGTCCAGGCGACAATAACTAATCCCTATATCCTTTTTAGCACCAATAGCTTTGAAAGATAACCGAAAGAAATAAAATAAAGAAGAAAACTAACTTGTTGATGAAGGGTGCAACCAAAGGAGTAACATGAGAGGGCTTTTGTTTTGAAAATGAAAGTGATTAACGGTAAAAGATTACCTAAAGGGAAATTATTATAATATCTAATAGGTATAATGATGCCTACGGTGTGCATTAATAACTTTCACCTGTCAAATCAACTGTCATTTCAAATTTCAAATCCAGAAGTGTCACCACCCAACGCACTGAAGCTCTATCCCTTCAAACCTTGAAACCTCCAAGACTTAGAACTGTTGTACAAAAGTCAGAAGCATTGAGCCTACATCCTAAATACCTATGACTTGGAAGGCTGATGATGTAGGTAGCTTAAGCTTAATACAAATGAGCTTAAAAGGTTAAAAGTCAAAAGGGTTCAAAAGTAAACCAACTGCTACAAGCAGCAAAAGGAACAAACCAGTGTCTAGTCACATCACATTTTATGTGTGAACTCTACTGCCCAAAGACAGCTAACACAAGTGGGAGAATTATCTCTATTAACCGCAGGTCCAAAACCTTCCACTTATCCAAAAGGGGAAACTCTTCACTGCAATCAAGGATCTAAAGTCAAGGTCTTCCCCTTATAGAAGATTCTTTCTTGTGTAAGAGCAACATCACTTGACTAGAACACACACACACTTCTTTCTCTTCTCTCTCCCTAGATCCGACTCCTTGCTTGATCTATTCTTCACTAAAAACAATGAAACAATAATAAACTACGTACAATCTGGATTGAAGTTCTTTCAATCCAGAATTAAAAACAATAATAGTAACAAGATCCTACTCAACAAATTGCAAACGTGGGGGGACCCCACGACATGCGTTTAACAAATCTAAACCCTTGAACCCTTTATCTCAGATATCCCGTCACTATCCTTGGTCTAATATTTTATTTGTTGTTGTAATAGGCATATATCTTTTTTTATGTTAAGTCACGCCATAATATGTTGTGATAAAACATCGCCCAATAATGAGATAATAAATAGTAATAAGATTTTAATGTTATCTGGGCTTTTAATTTGAAACACATGATGGTGGAGCCGTAGTGTGTTATTTTGAATGGTATATCAACTCTTGATGTAAGGTTTCCAATATTTAATGCGATCACAGAAATCAATTATTAGTTTAGTATGTGATGGATATTTTACATCAACGATTTAATGTTATATACCCCAGTAGTCTATATGATAAGAAAAACCTAGTAGTCGATATAACCTATTAGTCTTAAAGATACTAGATTATACTCTGGAAAAATATAAGGGCACAAGGGGCGTTCCATTAAAGGTGTTTTCACTTCACTGATTTCTACAAATCCTGTACTGCCACATCATTTCACTGATTTCCTTCACTGAAACACTTTTTTAGAGGCAGCACTCCACTGATTCCCTTCACTGAAATGTTTTTTTTTTCTATTTTTTAAATAAACATTAATTAATCCATATTAATTTAACGTATTTGAAAACAAAAATTCAAATTAATCCATATTAATTTAATTTATTTGAAAGCAAAAATTCTATTTTTTTTTTCAATAAACATTAATCAATCCATACACTACTTTGGCCCACCTACCATTTGTCTTTCTCTATTTAATATATCCAAGACACACACAATACCTATACATACACTTTTATATTTATCTCCATCTTCATATCTTTACTTGCCATAGACAGAAAAAAAAACATATCAGCAAGTCTGCAACTTAAAAGAGAGAGATAGAGAGAGAGAGAGAGAGAGAGAGATTAAAAGAATATAGAGATATAAGAGAGAGATTAGAAAGAAATAATATTTTATTTAAATTCACGGGTTCACATCCATTAGGTAGAACCAGAAAAAGGTCCACGAGACCCCTACCAGCACTGCTGGCGGCGGTGTTACCGTGCTGGTAGTGGGGTACCCGTGACCAAATCTGGTAGTGCCCCGTCTCCCCTAATATAACACATCAACTTTATATATGAAATAGACTGATGCGCTTCACATTTACATGCAGGAAAGCTTCAGGTAGCACGTAACCTAAAACAATTAAAAATGTATAACACCAATGTTAACACCTAACCTAAAATGGTGTATAACTTTGTTGTTAACAGTTAAGCTTAAACAATGTTTATATCTAATGTTAACATCTAACAAAAAACAATGTATAACTCTAATTTTAATACCTAACTTAAAACAATATACAATTCCAATGCTAACACCTAACCTAAAACAATGTATAACTCCAATGTAACTATAATATTAACATCTATCCTAAAGGCTAAAAAAATTTAGAACTCTTACAAAGTAATATTGATACCTAACCTAAAACATTGTCCATTTAAGAAGTTGATCATCATAACCTTCCACTGAGGCCATTCCTCTCTCATAAGAGTGTAAGGCTTAGACATCGAACCCATCTGGAAAACAGAAGTCCATGTTTGAAAGCTTGTCATTTGTCAAAAGTGGTATTTAAAGATACTTGGTTAAAACGTTTAAGAATTGAGCTTAAATAGTGCTTTTAACATATCAGGATCTTTATGGAAATAACTTATTCAAGCTGCTCTGATACTAAGTGTTGGTCCTAGAAGTATCAGCCTCACTTTAAATCAAATGGCAATGAGATTTCAACAAGATATATAATCAATGTGCGGAATGAGAAATTAGACTTGTAGAGCCAATAGAGCACACAAGTTTTTAAGAAGTTTTGAGTTATATATAGTGACCACCTTTTGACAAGGATCACATTTAGACTTTACAAAAGATTGACTCAAAATAATTCACATGGCAGTTGTGAATGTGGTGTCGGGTATGTGTAAAAGATATATCTAATAAGAGCAGATGTTTGCTTTGTATATCACAAACTTTAACATTCACCCTTGGCAATATTCTTTCTCGTATTATATCATCTATTTATAGAGAAGTATTGACTCCAAGTCGTTGCATGATTGATTTGAATAAGGGTTCATGCATTTAACTTTCCCACTTGTCAAGATTCCAGATTTCTGGAAGAAATCTAATGTCTAAATCTAGGATTTGGTCAAGAAGTCAATATCAAAGTTTTGTCCCAGAAATCTGGTTCATTTGTCCCAGATTTCAGTCTTCTTTCCCATATTTCATTAGAAAGGAGTTGTGTTTGTCTTCCGTTGTGTTTGTCTTCCATTGTCTTTGTCTTTAAAGAGATCATTTTGTTGTATCTTTCTTGATCTGTACCTCTTCTTTTTGGAACCTTTCTTGGATGTTCTTTTTTTTTTTATCCGTCTTGGTTCCTAGCTTTAGTTTTCTTCAATACTTCATGTTTTCTCATTTTGGTTCTAACATAAGGGGTCAAAATTTTTTCACTTTTTATTATAAAAATCAATTAAAATATAAAAATATAATCATGGTTAATACATTAAGGTTTCCTAGCTTTAGTTTTCTTCAACACTTCATCTTTTCTAATTTAGGTTCTAACATAAAGGGTTAATATTTTTTCACTTTTTATTACAAAATTCAATTAAAATATAAAAATATAATCATGGTTAACACATTAAGGACTAATGATTAATACTATTTGTTAGTACATCTTTTCCTAGTGGAATCTAACTATCCAAAACATGATACATATATTTCCTAGATGGGATAGATGATCTTATAAACTTTGAAGTAACTATTAGGACTAATGATTAATACTATTTGTTGTACTTTTTCTGTTTTCTTTGTTGTCGCTATGTCTTAATTGTGTTGTGTGTTTTCTTTTAAATTTTCTCAATCAACTTTTGTTGGGTCAAAGAGGATTGATAAGCATTTTAACCTTAGTCTAATATCCTCTCTGCAAGTTTTTGTTAGTAAAACAAAGTGCAAAAGAAGTAAAGGAAAGTAATGATGAAGAAAGAAGCTGAAACAAAGTGCTGAAGACTAAAGTCTTGAAGATGAACCAGAAAAACATCTGAATAACAACTTTGATGATTTGCTCATCAAAAGTTGTTTACTTTTTAGAAGTTCCAGTAGAAGCTTCCAACCACCCTTGAACTTCAACAGTTTTGTATTATATTAGGTTTTATTGATAGTTTGTATAAGTTCCAATACAACAGCCTGTTGTAGTATTATACTATTAAACTTATGCTTCTTATGTACGTTTGCTTGTCTATAAATAGATGGTTTCACACCTTCTATTTATCACATAGACTTTAAGACAGAATACAACTTTCTAATATATGAGAACCATTTGAGTATTCACAACCGTTATATCTTTTACTGTTTTGATTCTCATATTTACTGGTTTTATTTAGTTTATTAACTGATGAGGAGTATGTACTATATCTAAAAGTGAATTCTTAACTTAGAACAATTACTTTTCCTCTACTTTACTTCAAGTGTTAAATTGTTCAAAGAAACTATGAAAATATAGATCCCACAAGTGGTATTCGAGCTCTGGTTTATCTAATAAATATCATTCTAACGAATTGAGAATCAGACACAGGCTCTTGTTGATACTCAATCAAAGTCTATAGTTCATTTTATCATCAAGTCCATCACTTTGAGAAATTTTTAATCAATCAACCTTCTTAAAAAATGGATCCTCATAATAATGGATCTGCAAATAAGCCTCCCATGCTAGCAAGAAATGAATACAATATCTGGCAAAGAAGGATGGCACATACTTTGTCACAACAAAACACTGGTTATTGGAAGTCTGTCATATATGGAACCTATAACCAGCGATTACAAATCCAGAAACTAAAATAGAGAAAATCAGAGAACCAAAAGACTACACAAAAAATGATTTCCTAAAACTTGAGCTTGATGATAAAGCTTTTTCCATGTTGGCAACGGCTCTCCCAAATGAAATATATGTTGGGCTCGTACATTGTGAGAGTGCCAAAGAACTTTGGGATTATCTTAAAGAACGGTTTGGAGGAACTGATGAGGTGATTGCAAACACAAGGGAAATTCTGGCTCAACAATATGAAACTTTTACTCATGTAAATGGAGAAACCTTAACACAACAATTTAAAAGATTTTTTGCACTAATTTCTGTGTTAAAGTTAAATGGTTAGACCTACACAAACTCATCTATGTTGCATAGATTTTTATGGTCTTTACCTGAGAAATGGGAAACATACTCCATAGTTCTCAGGTCCAGTTCAGATTTTGACTCTTTAACACTTATAAAATTACATAGGAGATTGATAACTTTTGAAAGAGAAATAAATTAAAAGAAAAAGTTACAAAATTCTGGTAAAACTGCTGATGACTATGTTTCTGGTAGTACAGCTTTGTTGGGACAAGACTCACCATCTTGTTCAAATGATTTGGTTCTTTTGACCACATTGACATCACAGTAGGGATATCTTCAGAAACATCATATTTATCTTGTGACAATGATGGAAATCAAACTACTAATAACATGTGTGTTTATACTTGATGACTTAAAAAATTTCAGTAGTGATGACTTAGAAGAAATGGATATTTTGCACCAACTGGCCATGACTTAGAAGAACATTGCCTTAATGGATTTTGATGGATCTTCCTCTAATTTTGCATTATCAAAGGTGTCATAGGCTTCCTTTTTAAAGCTTTGTTCAAATTCATGTAAAGAAGCATTTGCTTTTAATCAGGGAAAGCAATGTTTCTCTACAAGGCAAAGCTATTAACTCTGAGAGAAAATATACTCAATTAAAATGTGATTTAGAAATAAAAACTGTTTCTGAAAATAAAGAAATTTCTAAATTAACTGATAAAGCTGTTAAAACTCAAGCACAAATAAAACTCATGGTAGAAAACCTAGGAAATGTCAGACAAGAACTTGCTGACACCAAAGTTAATTGTGAAACTTGAGTTGAGTCATGTAGAGGTTATCAAATGATTCTAAACACACAAACTGCATCAAATGTTAGGTTGGCATTGGATAGAATCATACAGAATCACCAACTGAATTCACTCCTAAGACTTATGATGATGGGAGTGAAATGATTCAAAAGAAACGTCTAAATTTAAAGAAAGCACATCCTTTCATCAGAACTTTCTCACCATTACTGATGAAAGTTCATCAGAAGTTAAAAACCCTGACATTGAGTCTTCAGTAGTTTCTCCTACATCAGGAGTTGAGTCCTTGAAAACTACTAAAGACAAGATTGAAAATGCCAAAAATGTCAATAAACTGCCTTCCAAAACTATTGACAAAATAAAAATGAAAGGAAAGGAAAGGAAATACCATGTGAGGTGTGTGGTCTGTATAACCACACATCAGAATTTTGTAGATATAAGAAAGGAAATCAGTTTAATAAGAAAATTAAACAATTGGTTATGGGTGAAAAGATTAAAAAGGATTTTGAAAAGACTTTTTATCCCAACAAATAACAGCCCAGCAAAACCTCTCCTAAGAAAAAGATTGTTAAAATTAAACATCAACCTTTTTCAGGAAAACAAAATTCTTCTTCAGAAGTTATACCCAAACCAACAGCAGTTTCACAAACTGCTGAGGTTGAAAAATTGATCAAAATGGTCAAACATCTTATGACCAAAGTTGATGGTGAACCCTAAAAGGTTTCCACCATTGCACTAAATAGCAAATCCATGGCTAAAATGACATGCATTTCTAAAAATGGTCCAAACCAAACTGTTACTCATCCTGTTCTCAAGAGCAAACCCAATGCCAAAGTGACTTGGGTTCCTAAAACTAACTAATCTACTCTTTGTACAAAGGGTCTCCAGAGGTCTTAATAGCCTTTAGTATGTTGATAATGGAAGCTCAATGCACATGATAGGATGCGGATACCTGGTCAACAATTTTATCAGCCAAAGAGAAGGATATGTGTTCTTTGGGAACAATGCCAAGGGATATGTGCTTGGATATGGTGATGTATCGTCACCGGAGATCTACGGTTCAATAGTCATACGTTGTTCGTGTTGACTCACTGGCCAATGGTGGTTCAATATTCTGTGGTTCAATCACCTGGTTTATTATTGTTCTTCAATCAATTAAGCAGAAAAACACAAGCAGGTTTTGAAACTCCATTGCTTTAACACATTATTTAATGAAAAGTTAAATTATGCTTAAATCAAATAAGAAGACCAACACATGACGGTACAATCGCTGCTTTATTATTCTTCAATCGTTATTTATCTATAAAGAGTGAAATTATCTGTCGTGTGTTGATACTTAATAAGTTTTAATGTCTTGTTAATATTCAGCTTTGAGTTCTATATATGTCACTCGTATATTTGTTATGAAATTAAGTGGATCTTATATGTAGATTGCTAACACTTGTTGGTGAAATTGTAGCAATTGGCTTTAATTGCATCAGGTTTCAAGTTTCATGAAGAATTTGTTTCAAGTTCTTTCACTCAATTAGTTTTAGCTATGCATTTTAGTGAACAATACTCGATGATAATTACTTCATGATGATACACTTCATTTGATAATGTGCTCCTTATTATATTAATGGTTGATCTTTAATTATGAACCGAGTACAAAACCATGTCATGTATGTGTCTGTACTTATAAGCATAGTTATGGAAGTCGCATAGGTCTCGCCTGTGGCCTACGCGCAAGACACAAAAAAAGTGAGTCCCTTAGATAAAAAAAAGCGAAGAAAGAAAAAAAAAGTAGAAGTATATTATGTATTTGAAAAATAATACTATTCTTCAAGTAAAATATATTATATAACATTTACTATCATCTAATTAGTGTCAAAAGTTTTAAAAAATTAATGTTTTTAGTGTATAAAAGTAGTAATACTTAGATAAAAGTAGAAGTTTTGGCTGGAATCTAGCCATAAATTATAAAATTTGGTTGGAAACTCTCCGGAATTTGGGAAGCTCGCTAGAAACTACGGCTAAACCATCACCTGGAGAATTAAAGCACAATTGCTTCGCCTTGCCTTGCCTGAAAAATAGATCTAGGCACAAGATGCGATAACTTTTAACAACTATGCTTATTAGATAATTAGATAATTGTACTGGTAAATAACGTCATGATTTTGGTAGTTTAACACTCGCGTACATTTTTAGCTCATCAAACACATGAATGACATATATTGACACATACGTGGTTTAATTATGCTGATATCACTTACCATGATGGAAAATGTATATGTTTACATAAGAAATAAGACTCTCAAACAGTTTATATATTTCTATAAAGAAAATCATACATTTAGAAGTATGGATAACCGTAATAAAGTTTGGTAGATAGTTATACATATTTCAATCTCTTGCTAATTACGTAGGACTGTATGAGTAACTTTAACAAATTTTGCTCAATTCTCATTCGAGTTTATAAATGTTGTATGAAGTCTGGACTCTGGATATTGACTTGAAGTTTTTGGAACCTGTTGGTAAAGAAATCTGGAACACCTGGAAGGTATATTTTATTTTCTTTTTCAAATTAACCTTACATTTAAATTTTGATTCCATTTATTTCGACCTTCAGTAGTTTAGATACTAACATTCCTTTTGTCACATGAACCATTGTGTTGATTTTCTTTTCGTATGTTCAATGACAATTGGAACACGTCTTGTCTTACTAAAGTTTCCAACCAAAAGTTACGTGTCTGCCCATTTATCGTAATTATAAAACAAATAACTAGATGGTATTGATCTAGATATAAAACCAGTTACCTACCAATACATTGGAGGTTAAAACATTCCTAATTTCTATATTTATGTTTGTGACACCCGGCAATTTTCGGTAACTAACTTTTGAAAACTTAGTAAGTCTACCTTAGCGAGTCGCGCATACGTTACACAAAACAGGGTCAGTCGAGTCGAGTCGCACATCATTAGGATTTTAACATACACAAGTCTCGAGTCCCAGGAAATGGGTGAATGAGTGTGAACGTGTTTACATTCATGTATTATGTGTTTATAATCATTATGTGACTTGTCGGTATGTGAAAATGTGTTAACATATGTTAAAACGGAGTTTAACGCGCCAAATACACCACAACAGACCCTTTAGGCGATTAGCTTGTCCCTTTAGGCGATTAGCTTGTTCCTTTAGGCGATTAGCTTGTTCCTTTAGGCGATTAGCTTGTTCCTTTAGGCGAGTAGCTTGATCCTATAGGCGATTATGGGGCTAATCGCCTATAGTGAAGGCGATTAGCAGCCCTAATCGCCTGATAAAGCTGCATAATCGCCTATAACGTGCCTGACGACTAGAAACGCCTATAAATACAACCCTTGACCTCCAAAACATCATTTACACAACCCTAGCCGTCCCATAACATATCTCAACCCACAAACACCCTCTGGAACCCATTTTTACACCCAAACAACCTTTTCCAAGCTTATTCCATCATCTACTCTTAAATACAAGGTGTGTTCTTCAAACCCAAACCTTTAAATGATTATGTTTTACTCCCTAAATGTCCAGACCTGACTTATAAATGTTTTTGTCTTTGAAAATCCGTTTAAAACCGTTTCTAAACAAACCCACACCTTTACATGTGTTATATGTGTTATATGTGATTAAAGATAGAATTTTGAGGATTGAATCATGGTTGTTTTTGTGTTATTATGATGTTTATGGCTGTTACAAGTTAGTATGATGATGTCCTAGGAGTTTGAATGGTTTTGGTTGTGTATTGTTGATACTTGATGTTTTGACCCATTTGAAGGATTTTGGATGATTAAGGATGATATGAGATGTGTTGTTGATTGTTTGAAGTTAGGGTTTGCTCTAGGATGATGCTAGAATAGTAGGATGCTTTCGGACAACGTGGTTATGTGATTAAATCTGGATATTTGCTATTTAGGGCAAGTTCTTGCATGTTGATGTGATGTTTTCATGTTAAGTTGCTATTTTGGGAAAACGCTCGCATTCGGGACTGTTAGAATGATGAAAACTTAGGGGTTTTGCTTGAAATATGTTTGTTAATATGTTAGGATGATTATTGGGTGTTTTTACACGTTTCAGATCTGATTTGGTAGGTTAAACGCGCGAAAAACCATATCTGCTGCACTATAGGCGATTAGGAATCCTAATCGCCTATGTTATAGGCGATTAGGGGCATAATCGCCTAATATGAAGCCCTACTCATGTGATACATAGGCGATTATGATCATAATTGCCTTCAGTTCATGCAATTGTGATCCTAATTGCCTTCATGACATGCAATTGTGACCCTAATCACTAGTTAAGCCCAAAATTGCATACCTTATGACCATAATCGCCTATAATGCATGTGATTAGCCCTAATCACCTATCATAAGGGGCGATTAGCCCTTGTAATTGCCTGTTGACCATCCCTAATCACGTGTTGACTTTCCTAATTGCATGCTAAGTTCCTAATCGCGTGTAATGCTGTTATAAGTGTATTTTAACATCCCGAAACCCGATTTGACACCTAGGAACATGATAGGAACCCCGTGACATGCCTAGTAACATAGTAACACGTGTTCGGACTTGTTCGTACGTTATTTGACCTATGTGTTAGAATCGTTGAACTTTAACGCATGTTAAGTGCTGAGTTGCATGTTTTGTGTATGTTTGTGTATGAGATGAACACGTGGAATGTCAGGTCACCAATGGGATGTCGAGTCTTGTCTTACGTAGTCTGGTTGTCGGTCAAACACGTTTTTCAAACACATCATGGTCATGGACTGGACTTAGGGACTAATGAACCCTGCGGGTTATTAGTCTAACTTAACACATATCTTATGATAGGTCGCCACTAGTTGGGGCTATCATATCTTACAGACGGTTTACTCATATCACACGTACGGTTTACTCTTAAACAGAATATGCAACCTAAGGTGAGTTCACGGCCCCACATTTTACGGTTTATGTTTTCGGGGGAGAGCCATGCTTAAAACGCTTTTATGACTTATGGTTTATTAAACTCTTATTGCTCATGACTCTTTATCACGTTATACTATGGCTTACTTATCGTACTATGCGGTTCATCAAAAAGTCCCTTAGAAACCACTAACATGGGTATATGGCAGGGAAATATGGATAGCGCTATTGGGAACTGACAAACCCCACTCGACGGTAGGACCGGGCGGGTGCATATTGTCTCTAATAAAACAAGGTCTACCGGTGATGACGGTAGCCCATAGGAAACTAAGGGTCATTACACGGCTTAGTCAGCAATGGTTTCACCCGTATGAGTATCTTATTCTGCGCCTAGCTAGCGTTCTTACAAGCATAGTAGTAATTGTGATGGTAACGGTTTTCGAAGGATTACTCTAAACGTTTAAATAAAACCTGTGAACTCACCAGCATTATATGTTGACTCTTTTAGCATGTTTTCTCAGGTCGCTAAGGTAGCAGCTGTCAGATAGGCGCACGGAGTCGCACTGGGGTCGTCTTGCGTCTAGGGTCTCATGGCATGTTTTGGAAATGTTAAACTTTGAAACTTATGTTTTTATTTTCTGTATGACTTTTGTAAACTCTTAATGCTTCCGCACTGTTAAATGTTGAATTTTAAATCTTATGCATGGATTTTATTACGTATGTTTTACATTTAGACGTCGTTTATTGTGACCGTTGACTTGGATCCTGGTATGTCACACGCCTCGCGGTAGAACTCCGCAGGTGGATATTTGAGGGTGTGACAATGTTTCAGTTGGAGGTTGTATATATATTGGGACAAGACCAATACACATCATATAAGAAAAAGAAATCGTGGGGTATAGTTTGCCTGGTGATCAGTTCGGAAGTTGTAGGTATGTTCTAATTTCTGTTTTTTAGTATTTTTTCCATGTTTTTCTGTTGCTTTGCTAGTTTATGTTGGATTAACCTGTGTTCTCTGCATATTTTTTTGTGCTGGATTACTTTAACAAGTGTGCACGTTGCTACTTGATCTAGCCGTTCAAAAAAAAGTTGCTTGTTGTATATAATCATATTGATCTGTATGCTCCTACTATATACGTTACTTTAGGCTGGCATTGGAAACATTTATGTTGCCGCTGCAAATGAAAGAATAATTGCTTGGTATATATATATATGGTTAATCTTATGTCAGGAAAATAAGACATCTTCATCTTATCTTAGGAATGAACTTTGTTGATTTGAAGCCAACAAGCATATGTAAAAAATTGGTGTTAGTTTGAGCTTAGATACAATCACTTTGATTATGTGATACTTTGACATGGATTTAGCTTAATTTGAAATAGTTGACCTTTCCTTTACTGCATTTTTAGAATTTGACCCAAGGTATCTAGTTAAAATTATTCACTTACTCGAGAAGCCACACATGTAAGTGAGACATATGGGTTGTGTATAATTTTCCATTTTTATAGGTATCAAACGTTTTACAAAACTCATATGAAATAATCATATTTCTATTGTTAATATGCACTTTGTCATTTAGGCTGCTTCTTTTATATGTGTAGTTGGCTATTTGTTGAAATCATAATTTCCTTTATTTCTCATAATTCCCGCTTATGTATATGTAGTTGGCTTTTACCTGCCTTTGTAAGTTACAATTGTGTTCTTTTTGCCAAAGTCATAGTTAAAATGAAAAGTAAAGAATTCAAGTTCCTTACACGCATGTGGATTATACATGTTAGATCAAACCCGAATACTGAATCACATAAGTAATGTGTAATCGTATTTTGACTTTCAGGTATATAAGGGTTGGGTTTATTGGCTATGGGCTTCAACAAGTAACTGGATGCTATATGGTTACTGGTTTCAACAACCAACTTGTATTGATAGTTTATTTGATGTTATTTTTTTTTAAATAATATTATCTTATTCTCTTCTGAAGAAACAAATGAAGAACTAAAACACTTAGAAGATGGAAGTGCTTTAGTCGATCCCTTTACAGTTGGTATGAATAAGGAGCATGATGACTATCTTTGACTTTATGACAGATTGACAGAGGTCTTACTAAAAAATGATGAAAAAAAGCTGATGGTAGTGAGGAACAATACAAGATTATTGGTGGGCTTATGGAATCATTCAAAGTGAGCCCTAAAGTTTAAAAAACATAGTTGCTTGAAATGTGAAAAGAAATTGAAGAGGACCATCAAAGGAAAAAAACAGAGCTAGAAGCTATGCAAAGAGATTTTAACAACTAGCAATACTTTGAAGCTGCAATGCGAAATGTCACGAAAAAGTTATCTTAAGGAGCAGTTTAGGATCATTGATATGTGTGAGGTTTTTGTTACATTTTTATAATTGACAATTTTTTTTATTGTATTCTTAGTTTGAGTTTAAACATATGTAAATTGATATGTAAAATTATATATTATATTTATGTTATAAATATGTGTGTAATTAAGATATCATTGCATATTAATATTAATTTTAGAATTCAAATAATGATGTTATAGAGTTGCATTTAAAAATAAAAAAGGTTGCATTTTTTTTACTAAATGTTTAATAATAGTTGCATTTGAGTGTTAAAAAAGTTGCATTTAAATGTTAAAAAGGTTGCATTAGCATATAAAAAAGGTTGCATCTTAAAAGGTTGCATTTGAATAATAACTGCAACCCTTTAAAAAAAGTTGCATTATCTAATAAAAAGGTTGCCTTAGGTTTAATGCAACTTCGCCTAATGCAACCCGTGATAAAAGGTTGCATTAGGCATAATGCAACCTTTTCAAGGCCTAATGCAACATTTTACCGAGGTTGCATTAGCCCCATTTTCTTGTAGTGATTTGGTTAAAAATCCGGAATACAATATGTTGAGTGTATCTCAAATGTGTGATAAAGGATATTCTTCTTTTTTCACCAAAACTACATGCAAGATCATTTCACCAGAAGGCCAACAATTGATTGAGAAGATTATTAATGATCATACTTTGCTGAAAAAGACAAAGTATTAAACAACACTGCTTGTTTCTTCTCAAAAGCATCAACTACTGAAACCGACCTTTGGCATAGGAGAGTTGGCCATTTGAACTTTAAAACCATAAATAAAGTTACAAAAATGGGCTTGATCAGAGGTCTACCCTTGAAGGAATATCAATGTAAAGAACACGGTGTTTCCTATCTTAATGGGAAACAGCATAAGCCATCCTGTAAGTCCATTGAAGAATCCAAAACAACTGCATGTCTTCAACTACTCCATATGGACTTATGGTCCAGTTAAGATTATGAGCCTTGGTAAGAAGAAGTACTACTTGCTCATCATTGATGAATACTCAAGATTCACATTGATCTTTTTCTTATTTTCCAAGGATGGGGCAGTTGAAATAATCAAATTCTTCATTCTACAAGTAAAGAAACAATATTCTTTCTCTGTTAAAGTCATTATAAGTGACAATGGGATAGAGTTCAGGAACAAAATGGTTAATTTCTTCTTGTCTAAAGGGATTGTTAGACAGTTTAGCATTCCCAAAACTCCTAAACAAAATGGTGTTGTAGAAAGGAAGAATATGACATTAATTGAAGCAGCAAGAACAATGTTAGTTGATTCAGGCCTACCACTTTATTTTTTGGGAGGAAGCAGTTAACACAGCTTGTTATGTTCAGAACACGGTCCTTATCGACAAAAGACACTACAAGACTGCTAATGAAGTCCTTCATAACATCAAGCCTCTTATCTCCTTCTTCAGGGCTTTTGGATGTCAATGTTTTATTCTAAACATCAAGGACGCTATTTCAAAGTTTTCTGCTAAAGTTGATTCAGGTTATTTTCTTGGTTATTCTTCTACAACAAAAGCTTACAAAGTCTTCAATTCAAGAACCAAGAGAGTAGAAGAAACACTGAATGTCAAGTTCAATGAGTCATCACATGCACTCATTCCAGCACATCCTACTGAACTCTTTGACCTTGACAGTTTTAACTTTGGACCTAAAAAGACCGTCAGTAATTCATCAAAACCCACTTAGTATGGTGATCAAGGGTTTGATGATGATCCTCCTTCATGGACTCCAAATACAGTATGCAAATCAACTCCAAAACCAACAACTGCTGATTCAGAAGCCTAAACTTCTGGTGCAGCTCCTGAAACTTCTGATGCAGCCCAAACTACTGACTCGAAAGTTATCAACATCAGCAATTTGTTTGAAGACACAGTAAAGGCTATTATTCAACCCCAAGATCAACTGATTGAGCAAAAAGATCATCCTTTAGATCAAATTCTTGGTGATATAGCTCTAGGGATGCTGACAAGAAACCAGCTTTCCAACTTCTGTTTTTACACTGCCTTCATTTCACAGTTGGAACCAAAGAAATGCCAAGAAGCCTTTAAAGACAACAATTGGGTGGAAGCTATGCATGATGAGTTGCTACAATTCAAAAAGCAACAAGTTTGGGAAATTTGTCCCTTACTTCTTAACAAGCTACCAATTGGCACAAGATGGGTATTCAGAAACAAACAAGATGAAGCTGGTCTTATCATTAAGAACAAGGCAAGACTGGTGGTTCAAGGTTTTTCCCAAGAAGAGGGAATTGATTATGATGAAACCTTTGCACCAGTAGCAAGGCTTGAAGCCATCAGCTTATTCTTGGCTTATGCAATTTCCAACAAAATTAATGTTTTTCAAATGGATGTTAAAAGTGCATTTTTATATGGAAAAATAAAAGAGGAAGTGTATGTTTGTCAACCACCTGGGTTTGAGGATCCTTCTCATCCTGATTGGGTATACAAACTTGACAAGGCTTTATATGGGCTAACCATAAAATCGGTCGGAATTTTAAAAAGGTGAGAGTGACAGAAGATGTGAAATATCCACCCGGTTTCTTCTTCCGAGATAACCATAAAATATGATTAAGTTTAATATAATCGGGTTTATATATTAATGTTGTAGAATAGAATTTATGGTTTTTATATATTATTTCTTTTAATTATAAGGGCATTTTGGTCTTTTCTTAAGAAATTAACAAAGTAAATGATGAGGTTAGTGGAATGGACCAAAATAGATACCAAACCTAAATTATTGGATTAAAAAGCACAAAGAAAATGGATGAGTTAGTGGAATGGACCAAAATAGATACCAAACCTAAACTATTGGATTAAAAAAACAAAAAAAAATCTTTTGAACTGAAATAGATTTTTTGAACAAACCACAAAGATTGAAAAAGAACTTAACTCTTTAATTAATCAAATAAATGGAGCTAGCTTATATGGTAGAGGCTCTCATCTGGTACTCTCTTAATGGGAGGTTTTGGTTTTAAGCAAAGCTGTATTGTTTGTAACTATAGGAGTTTGTCAAGAGAAAAATTTAACCGTTAAAAAAACATGGAAGTTAGTGAACAAAAATCAAACACCTCACACTTTATACTCTTAAGTGGAAACTAATTACAACAACACCATTTACGAACTAAAACTTTCGAGCAGACAAAAATATTAAACCCTCATGATCCCGCTTTTCCTCTAACCAGATTTGACAAAAGATCTATTGATGTTACAAGACTTTTATATTAGAAGAAATAATATATCGCTTTCTGTTTAATGAATGATGTTCCGCCAAAGATACAGGAATTAGTAGAGTAGGGGCAACAAATTAACCTTGGTTACGCAAATTTTAGATAGCTTTCTGAACGGCACTAAACCTTACATCGTGTATCATTCACAAACACATGCCTACTAACGATTGTTATGGCTCCCACTGGATTGCATCGACAATGTGTTATTAGGTGGGTTCAAATGATAACAATTCCAAAATTAAGAAGAAATAGGATGAAATGTTTGTAAGACAAAAGTCACGATTTAATTAAAATAACATTAATAAAAATAATAAAGATAATCTCTTTATACAATTTTGGGAAATCGTTCGTAGGACACACACCGTATACAATGGCAATTTTTCGTGAAAAGTGTGTGAAAGTTCCTGTACAAAGGCCATATTTCGTGAAAAGTGTGAGAAAAATTAAAAATTGATATGTATACATCAATATTTGGACTTAATCATGATGTTTTGGATTGTTTTATATTGAAAAAACAGCAAACATAACAATTAAACACCCAAAGCAATGTATTATAGGTTTAAAACTTAAAACACTATGCCAAGAACATTAAACACTATGTTTTAAGTACTAAGTAATGTGTTGTAGCTATGTTTTAAATTTCATAATTATGATTATAATGCATTTCATTGTGTTTGGTTTTATCAGGTTACAACCTAAATCATTATTTCTAAATCTCAAACGTTATGCCTACATGTAAATTCTTAATTTTTTTTACAACCCTCATGTAATATGTAATATGTCATTCGTACACCAACAAAGACCCACACACACATTCATGCTTAGGGGGTGTTTGGGATTGTTATTCAAAACAGATTATGCGTTTTAGAAAAGCAGTGGTAGAGCTGCTTATAGATTATTGTGTTTTTGTAGCCTAAGAAACTGATTATCTACGTTTTCAAAACCCAATCCAAACACTGATAACTGATTATATGTGTTTTCAAAACGCAGTAATCTAAAATTCAGATTCAAAACGCAATCCCAAACACCCTCTTAATGCTTTACACATGGTGTGTAGATTCTTTCTAGAAAACATTTTTTCAGTTCTGTACATCCAAAGAATATTAAAGTCTTTAAGTTTTCTTATTTGTATGCTTTCTGTGAGTATTGCTTTTTAAAAATTGATGTTCAAATTTAGTTGATTGTTGAATACGATTGTTATGCATGTATGTAATTAGTGGTTAAGGTTGATTTTGATTTTGATTTTGTGGCAACATTTATTGTGTATGTATGTATTTAAGGCTTCTATATTAATAGAAAAATTTTGATTGTTTGATAGGTGTCTGGATGTATAATAGTAATAATAGTTATATATAATAGATGACTAAAACTGCAATTTATAAAACTTATCCAGCTTATTGATAACTTGTATGCTCAAAACTGCGACGGTTTAATCAAGAACTCTTTCTTAAATACTTAAGTATTTAGAGAGATTCTCGTACTAGCTAGTCTAGTAAGTATGTATTATGTATATACTTATATTCTGGTGACTTATCTTTGTCACACAAATTTAGCATCAAGCTGACCTCTTTCGCATAAATTCCTTTTAGATAATTTATCTGTTTTGAGTTTTAAAATCAAAAGAGACTGATAATTAAGTTTTGGTTATCTCTTAAAAAAATCTATGTGCTACGGACTTTTTGGTTGGAATATCCGTACATAAGAAAATCTATGTATTAAAATGTGTTCGTAGCTAATTTTTGGCAATATTTGTGACCCATTTTTTCGTAAGCGTCCGTTTTTATGGTAGTAAAAGATGTGAGAGCTCGAGGTCGGCTCGTTGAAAATTTCTTAAGCTTCAGCTTGGCTCAGGCTCGGGTCGTTTACTATCTATTAGCTTGGCTCGGGCTCAAGAGCACAATAAATAAAGCCCGGCTCGAGCTCGTTTAGTAGACAAGCTTAAAAGAATGGTAAATATTGTTAAATGTTAATAAAATTAATATTACACTAAGGCTTGACGAGCCTAACGAGCTTCAAATGTTAGGCTCGAGCTCGTGCTCGAATAATAAATAAGCTTTTTTTTAGGCTCAAAATCGGCTCTGGCTCGATAAAGCTCGTTTTGGTGGCGGTGGTGGTGGATTATAGTGTTACTAATGAATGGTGAAAAAGGTAATGAAATGAAAAAAAAAAGGAATGAACAAAATGGTTTTAAGGGAATGGAATAGTTTGTGAAATGGGTGATTTCATTGTATTAATCGTTCAAACACTTTATTTTTCATCACCTCATAATGCTCCATTCAGTTCCGTCTTACGTTCCATCCTACGAAATGCTACCTAATTAAAAAATCTAAAAACTTATGATTAAAATCAAAAATGAAAATTTGAAATGAAAGTCAAAAAGGCCATATATATTTAATGCAATACGAGTACTGGTCGAGGGGCCCTGACTCACCCTATCTCCACATCCTCAAAATTGCAGCCACTTTGTCTTTCGTAATTAATGTTTCAATTCTTTTGTCTTCTTTTTATTATTAGACTATGGGGTATGGGAAGGGGAAAGGAACGGGAAAGGTGATGTGGCATTTTTCCCGAAGGGGAACACCGCCCCCCCCCGAGCTACCTTCGGTGTGAGCGGGACTTTCTCCCCGAGCTCCCCGTCCCCATTCCCAATACATATTTGACCGTTTGAAATTTTTTTTGAACGTTGGGGCCTTAATTTCTAACGGTTATTTTAAAAAAAAAAAAAATTACCTATATACTTTATATATATTTAACACTTTACATTCCAAACAATACATTCCAAACAACCAACAACCAAAACACAAACAAAATATTAATCCTTTCATCTCTTTTTTTATAAAATTTCATGGATCCAAGACGCCCCTTCAACCCGAACACACCCGTTCACCCCACTAATCAACCACCATTCGGTTTTCCCTCGACACCCGGTACACCCTCGTCACAACCTTTTACCGGGTTTAACACCCAAACCGGGTTTAATCCTTGGCAAATGCAAGTTCAACATCACCAATGGCACATGCCACAACATCAATGGCAACCTCTACCCCAAACCCAAACCCAACCCGAGCACGATTTTGTTTCTTTGGCCTCCCACGATGATCACGTGCCCGAAACCCAAGTCCCTCCTCCCATAACCGAACCGGCCCGTACCAAAAAAACTACAAAAAAAGGAGGAAAAAAACGTGCCCAAGATGAAGGTCCGAGTACGAGGGCGGATCCCATTCATTGGGAGCCCAATGAGTTGGAGGCGTTGGCAAAAGCTTGGGTTATCACTTCTACCGACCCTATTCTAGGTAAAAGTTTAATTTTTTTTTAAATTATCGATTTTATTATTATTTTTCCCAAAAACCCACTGTTTTTATTATTATTTTTTCCGGTTTTTTAAAACCCACTGTTAATGTTTTTTTTTTCTTTTTTTCGTTTTTGTTTTTAAACCTTCTGTTTGTTTGTTTTTTTTTTTGTTTAGAATTATTAAGTTTTTAATGTTTACTAACTTATTTAATAATATTTGTAGCTACAAATCGGAAAAGGGACGGCTTTTGGAACCAAGTGGTGGTTCAGTTTTACAAGTTGTTACAACGTGAACAAAACCGAACCACGCACTCGGTTAGTAGCAAGTGTAGGGAAATGATGGGAAAATGTCAAGGTTTTGCGGGTTACCATCAACATGCTTGGAATAATCGTACCACGGGTCAAAGTGATGAAAACGTCTTGAAGGTGGCTCTTGAAACATACACCGACAAGAACGGGGCGTTTGGGTTGATGAAACCGTATGACATTTTCTCGAAGTGTGAAAAATTCAAGGTTGTGGATAATGAGGTGGAAAAAGCAAAGAGGTCGAAAACGAGCACATCGGGGAGTTATAGTGGTGGTCGGTCGGATGCTCGTTGTACTATCAACATCAATGACGACCCGGAGTTTGAAGACGATGCGCCTACACCGCGTTCTGTGAGGCCGCCTGGAAGGGACACCGCCAAGAAAGCGGCATCGGGCGCAAAAGGAAAGCGTGTCGAAACCGGTTCTGGTTCCGGTTCAAAAGAGGCGAAAGATAAGGCGGTGGAGAAAATTGAGTTGTTGCTTCAAAACTTTAACGAGTTTAAACAGGAGCAAACGGAGAGGTACATGGAAAGAAAGAAGGAGAAAGAAGAGGCGAGGGCGAGGGATATTGAGAGGCTAAACATGGAAAAAAAAGAGAAAGAAGAAACGGCGGCGAGGGAAGCGATGAGGCTAGAGTTGGAAAGAAAACGCCTCGAAATGGAGATGTCGAGACAAGAAGCAACAGAGTTGGCGTTGATGCAAGCTCCTCTTGATAACCTTACGGAGGAGGAACGTAAGGTGGCGGCGAAAGTTAAAGATAATATTATCAAAAGATGGCTCGGAGGATCGATGAATATGTAGTGTTTTTATTATTTAGTTTCGGGTTTTTTTTTAATTTCTATGTAATTTTCGGTTTTTTTTTAATTTCTATGTAATTTTCGTTTTTTTTAAGTTATATGTAATTTGTTTTTTAATTTTAATGAAAAAAATATTAATGAAAAATAAATTCAATAAAATAAATCAATAAAATAAATCAAAAAAAATAATAAAAAAAGGAAGGGGGAAGGGGAACCATTTCCCCTAGAAGGGGGAGGAAAAGGGGAAAATGAGGTGGCGCTGATGTGGACAAGGGGAAGGAAGGGGGAAGGGGAACCACATCCCATAGTCTTAGGCTATATGGTGTGCCCCCTTTTCCTCCAAGTGCCACATCAGCGCCACATCATTCTCCCCCTTTACTCCCCTAAAGTTTGGAAATGATATTCCCCTAAACCCCCTTCATTTTTTATTATATAAAGTTTGATTTAAAAAAAAAATAAATAAACCAATCATCTTGTTCGGTGGGAGCGGTGGTTTTTCCCCAAATTCCCCGAAAATCAAACGGGGGGCGGTGTTTGGCATTCTCCCCGAGTCCACCTCACCTCCCCGGATGATCTCCCCGCATGCACACCTAATGGTCTTATTACGTACTTTAAAACAATTAGTCTACTGCGAAGATCAATACGTACTTTAAGAACTGTTTAGGACTGTTTAGTAAAAACAACATTAAGAAGCCAATAGTCTACTGCGAAGAAAACCTGTTTAGTACCATCTGTTTCTTTCTTTAAAACAATTACTTTAAGGTCTGTTTACAAAAACCAACATTACGAAGCCAATCGTCTGCTGTAAAGAAAAACTGTTTAGTAACATCTGTTTCTTTCTTTAAAACAAATACTAAAATATAAAAAAACATAAACAGACCAACTGTTATGCTCTATTTGGTAAACACCAAATTAAAGAGTTAATCTACTATTAAAACAAAAACTGTATTTCGTAACGTTTGTTCCTTTCACGATACCAGTAAATAATACTGATCAGATGTGTAATAACTGAAACTATTACAATGACAGAAAGATAAATCTACAGACATATTAAAGCTCTGTTGATATAACACATATTAAAACAAAAAAGAGGATGACCAAATTAAAAAGTAAATCTAAAGTTGAAAGAAAAACTGTATTTGGTAACGTCTTTCAAAGGCAGTCCGTGAAACACCCTAAACCTTTTTAACCGAAAATACGCAGCGAAAATACGAACCAGAAAATTTCTTGCTTGATAAAACATTCTTGTATGTTTTGAAGCCATAACTACTAAATATTATAGGTGGTTCATACTTTCGTCTTTTATTGTTTCTTATTACATCAAATACAACTCATCTTTATTAGTTTACGTGACCGTGACCGCGAGCCCGTACAATTTGTGTCCTCACTCGACCTCCAACCATTTCTTGCTTTGTGAGCTTGACTAGACAACCTGCAACTACCACATAACCATTTCGTTAGTTCATTAAGTGACTTCATGCAAATATTCACAATATGGAAATAACATCAACAATACTCATTGGTCATATCCAAACGCCTTTTTATAAGTTCGGATCCGGTCTCCGGATCCTATCCTCCAATTTCCATGCATTCATACATACATACCTGCATCTTTATTACCATCTTCATAACAAAAAGATTAATAACACTAAAATATACACGCACGTACAACTCCCATGTACAAGTTATCATGACCCGTCATACTATTCTTCCTTCATGTATTCTCAAGGACAAACATGACGTTTCCGAATCTATACTCAATCTACACATAACGACTAACCTTTACATACAAAACACTTTAACACATTCCCGGGCATAAGCAAATATGCACACATTCTATTACACTAGCATCCAACACGTGATAATTCCACTTACCAAACGATTTACCATTTGTGTGACCTTGGATAACTATACAATTCAATCTAAATAGTCACACCCATGATTAAATGTATCCATCTATATATACACACACATATCAATACATACATTTTACCATTCATTCTTATGTCATATTTGTTAATCTTGGATTTATTTCATGCTTAATTACCCTCACTTCATTTATCTTTGTTGCCCATTTATCCCAACTACTTTCATTGTTGTATGGTGAACTATACCGGTTCACCAACAACATCAATTCGCTAACCTTATTATAAATTACCATTTCATACTTGTTTCTCATTCTCTATTTATACATAAACATACAATTACTAAACCAAGAGTTTGCATCATAAGTCACTTACCTTTACCCGTAGGAGTGTTTTCGCCTTATACGCGTTTGACTTATAGTCCCAAGCTTTTCACCTAGCTCGAGATCATATCCACTTGACCCGTTGACTTTTAAGCTTCTTGTACCTAGCTTACTTTCAAGTCAACATGCCGTGTTACAATACTAATTTGGAACCTACCTATTCAAACATTAGTATTCATTCTACATCATTCAAACATGACAGCAATACATTCAACAACTAGTTCTTTTCAATAAGTCTTTCCATATACTACCCGTTCGACCCGTTAGTGAAAATAATTGCATGAACTAGTTGGTAAGTGTTTTTAGACGCTTTTTGAATGCCACATAATACGCTATTCTTTCCCTACAATCCCTACTCCAAGACTACTACAAGCGTGTACATTCTTACACATTTTCTTATTAAAGATTACATTATAAATGTGCAGCAATTTTCTGCGCATCTGCTGTTCAAGGTCGTTTTCCCCTTCTAAACCTCGGAATCAGATCTTGACTATCAAATACAAAATGTGCCTCATTCAAAGACCTTTCCAAGCATATAAAGAACACCTCCTAACTATTTTTCTATGATTTTAGATGAATATTTTAAGATCAGGTCAGAAACATAATTTTGACCAAATAGCTTTGCTGTCAAAACTGAAATCTTAACTTTAGATGCTGTTTTGACCCACTACAACTCAGAATCAGCTTCTTATGACTAAATATGAAATGTAATATGGGCAACAGGCTTTTCAACGATATAAGGCTCGTCTTCTAACTCCTAATAACGAATGAGATATGCCTTTTACAAGATGACTATCTAGGGTTGTCAAAAGTGACTAATTTCACACTATTTTGTACCAAATCAACTAACACCACCAAATTTCACCACAAACATCATATTCACATACTGTAGGACACATACAACCATGAGATCACTTACGTGCATACATACATACCTACATACAATCCATTCTAATTCACACATGGTTTCCATCAAAACACATCATTTATGTTAATTTACTAACAATCATCATATTCCTTTCATTTTCATCAATTACTTGCATGCATGTTCATCTAGATATTTCATCAAATACTTGATGTGCGTACCATATTTTGAGCACATTGTACAAGCTCCTAATACACACATTCCACCAAAACACATAATCACCTTCAATCATGACCAATTTCCACATAAATATCATCAATTACACATTTTTTCTACAATTACATGGATTTACAACTAACTTTAGCAACATCAAAGCTCTAATGAAAACCCAAAATCATCATCTTTTGCAAACAAGCAACTTCTAGTAAGTAGCTCATCTCTAAACCATTAGAGATGATCAATATCATTTACAATCAAGCAATAATACGAATTTAACATCATTTGCTCAAAACCCACATATGGGTTTCGAAATATGATGAGTTTGGTACTAGGGTTCTTACCAAAAGCTTGAAACATGTAGATAACCCTCAAATTTTCACTCCATCATGTGAACACTCAAACCCCTTGCATCTCTTCTTCAATTTTGGTGAGATTAGGGCTTGGTTTTTGGCTCAAGAAGCCCCTTTAGGGCTGAATTCGTTTTCCCCATTTGGGGTGTTCTTGCCATTTTAAATTTGACCAATAATTTCCTTATTAGTCCCTCGAGTTTACCCCAAAGTCATTTATTATCAAAACCTTAACTATGCTAGTTTCTTTCTAGTGTTATTTCCCCATTATAAAGATAATAACTTTCACTAGGTAATTTTCTTATTAGAGCATAACCCACATTCTTATCATCCCGTTTTATTATCCATAAAAGGCTCATTCTACTATTTAATTCGATTTGTCATTTCTTATTCACGCCTAATAGCGTAAGTAAACGAAATGGATTTTCGGGACGTTACAGTCCGTCAAGTAAGCAGAATTTTTAAAACACTGTGTTTAAAACACTGTTGATTAAAACAGATGTAAATTCAACTGTTTAGTTAATTTTCCCACTGAAACAACTCTTCAAATTTTTTTTTAAATACAAATTTCCAGACAATATTTGTAGAAATATGAACATGTGATGTTTTACGTTTTTCATATTATAAATAACTGTTTAGCTTCTGTCTTATGTAAATTGGACATGAAAAGTTCATTTGGTAAAAAGACGTTGTGACTAACAATGGTTATCTAAAAATCGTTACCTAATAACCGTCTATCAAAAATTTGTTAACCATCTGGTAATTTTTATTTAAATTAATTTTAAATTTATATTTAAATTATGTTTTTACTATTTTAAATTATTACTCTTACGTTTAATTGCATAATACACTAAACTCAAAATTATAATCATTAACTTTGGAATTCACGCTAGTGAGACTGTTACAACGGCGAAGAGAAAAATCAACAGACAAATGAAAATATATGTTGTTTCGAACAGTGGGTTATAGATCTGGAATAAGGATATGGGGGTGATGGTGACGGTGGTGAGGGGTGGTGGCTGTGTGACGATGATGATTGTTTGGCGGTTTCTGACACCTTTTGTTTCCCTCTATGCTTTTACTGGCCGTAGTAGACGACCGGCAATCGGAGCTTTGATTTAATATTGAAATTACACGTTTTGGAAGGTCATGAATTGGGCAATGGGAAAGGATCAAAATAAGATGTTGCTTTTAAAAATGAATGTGTTTCCTACTATGGTTACAGTTCCATAAGGAGGGAATAGATCAAGGACAGAGAGATCTGGTTTTGATGGCAATGATGGTTTCAATGATGATGGTTGTGTGTTAAGAATTGTGACTAAACTTTTGTTACGAAATGAGATCTGGATTTGAATTTGTGATTGAGTTTTGTGTTAGAAATGATATGATTATTACTTAAATAAAAAAAATAAAAAAAATAATAATTTTTTTAAATCTGAAGTGGCCAAAAAAATCCAACTAAGATTTCAAGTCAGCTGCCACGTCATCAATGGTGTAAACGTCAACATGCCAAGTGAAAAGCCATGTCAGCTTACACTAACCTAGTTAGTTCAGATTTAACGGAGGTTCGTTTTTGACACTAACATGTCCACTTGGGATTATTCTGGTCCAACGGTAAAGTTCGGATTATTGTCCGCCAATGGCCCAAACTTTAGATTATTTAAATCCAATACCCCTATAATATATGACTATATAGTAGAATTTTCAGTAAAAGATCTACATATTTATAAGCCGATAGTTCAAATAATTACCAAAGTTACCCATTTCGTATTACTTACCGAAATTTAATACTATAAATGCGGTAGATGAAAAACTATATTTACAAGTGCCAACTGTAAAACCTATAGAATTAGAATTTAAACGTCACTGCATAAAGTGTAAAACACATGTACCATAGCGTGTTTAAAGTTATTTTCTATTCACACCATATATATATACAAAACACTCTATTACAATGCACATCTAACCTTACAATAATCAAATACTTACATTACATAACACAAAAACATGTCATCCTACTAAAATTACCAAAGCAGAGTCCAACAAACAGCTCATGAAATTCTTATTAAGGTTTTCAAAAAAGAATCTTTTGAAGAAGAAACAATAAGAAACTCATGTGGAATGCTTACATCTCTAGTTGTTAAGGATCTAAGGAAAAACGACAAAACCATGACTGATATGGTTGAAATTCCCGAATCAATTGAACGAAACATAGCTCTACAGTACCTAGCGAATCAAATCGAACTAAACGACGATATTTCCAAGGAGATGAAAGGTCTTACTAATAACACTATTTCCATCAGCAAGGAAAGGAAGCAGCGTCGTGAAAAAATTATGAAGAATCTGTAAGATCCCACATCGGTTGAGAAGGAGAACAAACACTTTCTTATAAGGGGTAGGGGAACCTTCTCTACCAGACGCGTTTTGGCCAGTCCTTCGGGGGTGAGACCAATGCAAAACCGTGAGCTTGGTCACAGTTGAATACGGCTGGGAGGACAAAGCGGACAATATCGTGGTACGGGTTAGCTTGGGCTGTTACAGAATCAGCAATAGTAACTGTAATTTGGCAAAAAAATATAATTTTGGATTAAAAATACTTGAAAATTGTAAACCTTATATATATATATATATATATATATATACATATATTATGCTTTTTAAATTATATTGCATTTTGCATGAACATAGAGGAAATCAAAATGAAATTAAATAGATGATGAAAACATTTATTTGACCGAACACATTTTATAAACAAATAGTGATAACTTTTAAAATCCTCATATTTAACTTAATTTATTATTATTTTTTAATCAATAGTGTAACACCCCAAAAATATATAAGCAATGGTGGTATGGTAAATATATGTATATATATGTGATAGTACGAGTATGTACGTATGTGTGAATATACATGTATATGTTGTACCCCTAGTTGTAAGTAGTGCATTGGTAGTTGTACATTTAACAAAACATAAAAATTACTAATGCTAGTTACTTGGGTAAAATTTGTGGAAGTTTAGTTGGAAGAATGGAAGGGTTAAACATGGACCATCATCTATCTTGAGGGGTGGTTTATGGAAAAGCTAGAATTACAATAGGTTAAAGGGGAAAATTGAAAATGGTGGTCTTGTGGGAAAGAAAAGAAAATCGCAGAGAGAGAAAGAGACGACAAGGAGGAGCTTTCACCTCCTCCATCCAAAGCTGAAAATTAGAGCAAGAAACCATCTCCAACTCCTTGCATGTCTATGAATTCATAACCATCTAGTGGCCTTAATACTATTGGTAAGTTGTAGAATCAACTTTAGTAGGGTTGAAGGTGGTATGATGGATTTCATGGTTATATTGTGCTAATTACTTCTTGTGGTTAGGAAAGCATGCTTGCTATGTGTAGTATGAAATTGGAAGGATTGTGTGTTAATTTCTTGTTTTAGGGCTGAATTGAAAGTGTGTTAAAGTGGGTGTTGGAATGAAGGTTTCTGTTGACTTTTAAAAGTCAACAGGACCTCAACACCAAGAAGACTCTTGTGATTATGTATGATTGCTATCTAGAAAGGTAGATTGTAAATGTAAGTGTAGAATTGGAGAGAACGCATCATGGAATGAAATGATAACTTGAATGTATGGTGATGCACACCAATTGTTCGATGAAATGTCTAGACTAGTATGATGTGTAAATTTGTATGCAAGTCATGACAAGTTGTTAGGATCTGAGTTCTGGTTGTTTTGATTGTTTGATTAAGTATGAATAAATGGAATGAAATATAAATGGAAAGTGCAGCGGAATAAACTATAAATCAAAACATGGAGAATAATTGTTTTTAATCGAAAGCTTTCATTAATTGAAAGATTACAATTGTACAAGTAAACTCCCCCTCAGCCTGATCACTCAGAGAATGTTTGTCTGAAAGAGAATGACAAGTGAAGAATAGAACAGTGTAAGTACTGTTCTATTTATAGACAGACTCAAACCTCTAATGATCAGTGCTGACGTCACCTAAGACAGCGACCTCTAACTGACTAACAACTTCTAACATCTGCTAACTATAACTACTGTTACATTGAAAACACTGATAATACAAAACTCTGTAAAGTAAAACTCTGATGTCTTCTATTATCTGTTGAACCAAAGTGCTGTTGGTTCAACAGACCTTTGTTCTTCAGTTCTTTGATCAACAGTTGTTTCTTCATCAGACCTTTATTCTTCAGACGTTTGTTCATCAGACCTTTCATCAACAACAGTTGTCTTTATCAGTTGTTTGAAGCAGCAACAGTTAGGAATCAACAGTCTTTTGGGGAAAGCTTCTTTATAACAACTGTTTTATTTATGGGATCAACACTTAGTATATTTTGGCTTTTCAATCATCTGTTCTTCTCCAGGTCAGCAGACCCAACAAAAATGCAAAGTAAGGTGATAGTAGATATACTTGATAGTAGGTTAACATGAAGATTGTGTCTTAGAAAGTATTCATGTGAGAATCTAGTTGATTGTATGATTTCATAAGAAGTGTGCATTAGTAGTGTGTACACTATGCTTAATTGGTATGATGAATGATCTTGTAGGTTAGTGAGATATGAATATGATGCTTATGGTGAAATTCACATGACCTAGTATGTTGATACACACACATATGTTTGTAAAAAGGAAGTTGTATTGTTGAAAGCTGACTTTCTGGAAAGTCAACTGACGTGGGAATAATGTGGTATGTTTTCGAGCATGATTGTGAGATTTAGGATTTCGCGGGAGACATGTTAGCTTGGTTATGTGACACATACGTTGTTGAGTCTAATTGCTTGAAATGACAAATCAAAAAGAGTGGGAAGCTATGTTGTATGCGTGTTAGAAATTGACCTATGCAAGTCAATGTGGTATATGAGTTGGATATGAGTAGTTTATGAATGAACATGTATGCTAACAATGATGTGAACTTGATGATATGGAAGGATAGGAAAGATGGACTCAAGCATGGGAAGCTAATGGGTCGAGAAGAGGCAAGTAAACAAGCATGAACTCGGAGGATTTGAGGTAAGTGATTCTTATTCTATTTAGGATAATGAATCTAACATGTATGTATGTGTGTAAGTAGAATGGGAGTCATTGAGATGATGGAACATTAATAATGATGCTAAGGTATGTTTGGGAACTTATAATGGGTAAAACGCGGCTTCGGATGAACCGGCATGAAGGGGTCAAGAAAGGATGGAAAGAAGAAGAAAAAGAGGAAAATTTGCACGGCCTACCGTAAGGTACGGTGGCACCGTACCTTACGGTAGCCCCTGCACCATAATTCTCCACCGTAAGGCAGTGGAGACCCACCGTTGGGTTTTGGGGGTCCACCGTAACTTACGGTGGCCACCGTAAGTTACGGTGGGACCTGGAACATTTCATTTTTGTTTTGTTCATTCTATCGTATGTTGGTGTTTCGCTTATGTGCGCGACCCGTATTTGCGTTTAACGCATCAATTAACATTGTTGGACCTTGTATAAGGCTATGTAGGGGCGTAGCATGTAATAGTATGATGTGTAAATTTGTATGCAAGTCATGACAAATTGTTAGGATCTGAGTTCTGGTTGTTTTGATTGTTTGATTAAGTATGAATAAATGGAATGAAATATAAATGGAAAGTGCAGCGGAATAAACTATAAATCAAAATATGGAGAATAATTGTTTTTAATCGAAAGCTTTCATTAATTGAAAGATTACAATTGTACAAGTAAACTCCCCCTCAGCCTGATCACTCAGAGAATATTTGTCTAAAAGAGAATGACGAGTGATGAATAGAACAGTGTAAGTACTGTTCTATTTATAGACAGACTCAAACCTCTGATGATCAGTGCTGACGTCACCTAAGACAGCGACCTCTAACTGACTAACAACTTCTAACATCTGCTAACTATAACTACTGTTACATTGAAAACACTGATAATACAAAACTCTGTAAAGTAATACTCTGATGTCTTCTATTATCTGTTGAACCAAAGTGCTGTTGGTTCAACAGACCTTTGTTCTTCAGTTCTTTGATCAGCAGTTGTTTCTTCATCAGACCTTTATTCTTCAGACGTTTGTTCATCAGACCTTTCATCAACAGCAGTTGTCTTTATCAGTTGTTTGAAGCAGCAGCAGTTAGGAATCAACAGTCTTTTGGGGAAAGCTTCTTTATAACAACTGTTTTATTTATGGGATAAACACTTAGTATATTTTGGCTTTTCAATCATCTGTTCTTCTCCAGGTCAGCAGACCCAACAATCTCCCCCTAGAACAGATGATGCCAAAACTCAGCTTTATTCTTGATCTTTATTTCTCACCAGACTTTCTCTTATTTGGCCTTTGAGTTGCAATTCAAAGCTTAGAGAGAAGAGGTCTTCAGCATCTCTTTCCAGTGTCAAATTCAGAAGAGTTTGGAGATCTTCAGCACATAGGCCAGGTGCATCATCCATACTTAGCTTCTGAACACTACCATCTGATCTGAGCAATGTCAATTCATGGGTGTCTTTGTTTGACTTCCATTTTAGAATTTTAGAATCAGAGGAGTGACTGGGATGCATCTTTATTCTTGATGAGTTGGGTGATGGAGGCCTGCCAATGAGTTCTCTGAATTTCTCTGTGACAGGGTCAGAGAAATATCTGATCTGGTTGATGAGACCCTCTTTTACAAATGTGTCAGTGAACTGTTTTTGTTCCTCTTCTGTCATCTCCTTCTGCTTCTTGAACTGTCTTCTTGCAGCAATGGAGAGATCAGAGGTTTCCAGTAAACTGTCAAGTGTAAAGGCCTGTAGAGGTCTCTTTGGTGCATCATCATAGATAGGTTTTCTTGGTAGGCTAGGGTCAGTCTTTCTATCTTCTTCCAATTTCTTGTAAGTTTCAATCAGTCTGATTTCTGACCATCTAGCAACAGATCTCATCTCTCCATACTTGGCAGCTACTAGCTCTTGTCTCATTCTTTTGAATTTTAGAGCTCTAGCTTGATCTCTCCCTTTACTGAAATCAGGGGCAGAGGCCTTTGTAGGAGGATTCTTGGCCATGCTCTCAATTCTTATAAGTTCTTCTCTAAGAGCATGTGTGGTCCAGCCTGTGAATTGGTTTTTGTTTGCTTTGTAAGGCTTGGTGGCCAAGATCTGTTCTAGTAGAGAATCCCTAACCTCCTTTTCCATATCTTTGCTGAGAGGCATGGCAGACATGGAATTGCTCAGGGTCTTAGCAAAATCCTCAATCCTTCTCAACTTGCTAAGTTCTGCTGAATGGATGCCCTGAGCAGTCCTGTCATCCTTCCCTTTACACTTCTCTTTGATGACAGCATCTGCCTGTTCACTCTTGTATTTTAGATAAGTATCAATGTTGAGAGGAACAGGGAAACCTTTAAGAGAAGGGAAGGATCTATCTGATGGCTGATCAGTATTATAGAAGGATTGAAGTTCCCCCTTGAGTAAATCAAGCTCAAGAGGATACTTCTCAGCCAATGGTGTGATGGTTGGTGGTGGTCTGTGGGATCTGAATTGTGATGTGTGAGGTGAGTATGATGAAAGTGGAATGGCTGGGACAAGTGTGGATTGTGTGATTGGGGTGTTAGGTGGTGTGGTGTGAATGTTTTCATCTTGTATAACAAAGGTGGATTTCCTTTTTCTGCTATACATGATTTTTGGTGAAGGTGAGGATGAAGCAGTGGTTTGGTTAACCTCTGTTGGTCCTTTTGTAGAACCAGCAGATGTTTGGGTTTTTGGTTGTGTTGTGGTAGGTTTGGTTGTTGATTGTGTTGTGGTAGGTTTGGTAGTTGATGGTGTGGTGATTGGTTTGGTTGGAACAGGTGTTTTGGTGGCAGTGGTTTTGGTAGCAGTGGTTGTGGTTTCAGTGGTTTTAGTAGCAGTTATTGTGGTAACAGGGGTTTCAGCAGCAGTGGTTTCAGAAGATAGCTTGGATGGTGGTTTCCTTGTATGTTTGGCTGACATTTTCTTTCTTTTTGAGGAACTCACATCTTCCACTTCTTGCTGTTGTTACTTTTTGAGCTGAACCAACAACTCTGCTTTAGCTTCCAATGTGTCAGCCCTTTTCAGTTTGTTTTCAGCAGCTTTATCAGCCTTTTCATTGGCAGAGGTATCAACTTCCTTTGCCTTGCTGGTTTTAGCTGGTTCAGCAACAGGGGTTTGAACACTTGGTTGTTGTTGTTGTGGTGCTGATTTTGTAGACTCTGGTTTGTCAGCAGCTGGCTTACCCTTTTGAGAGGGTGGCGCACCAAATGGATTTAGCTTTGGCAGCCTATCTCTGCCACTCTTCCCCTTTTTGGCATCATCAGCAGTGAATTCATCATCATCTTCATCTCTGAGAATGGTGGTAGGAGCAGAGCCAGTAGTCTTCAGCAGATGGTCTTTGATCACGTTGATGTCAGCCTTTGTATCATTAAATCTGGCATCCACCATGTTTCTGATCAATGTCATATAGGCTTCTTGTGTCTGATCTGCTAATTTTCTGTGAGCTATGATGATGGGGGAAACAGATTTCCATAGCTCATTAGCAATATCAGAGGTGGATGGTTGACTCTTTGTAAAGTTGCCCAATGTTTCCAATATTGACTTGACATCAGTTTTGATGTCAGCAACAGAGGATTCAAGGGATTGAACTCTAGCCGTCAATTCTTGTAGTTTTGATTCATCACCTAAGTTAATAGGATCATCTGAATCCCTACCAGTGGTAGTTTTAACTGGTTCAGTCCTAGGAGGTGAGTCCATGGAATGAGAACCAGCTGCCCCTTTGTCTTGGTACTGGGGACTTCCAACTGATTTTGGGGACACAATGGTGGCCTCATCAGTTGTTGCCTTCAAGGAAGTCTTATCTATGGAACCACTGTCCTGTTGTGAGACAATGGTCTCTACAGCAGTAGTGGCTGTTTCTCTTGAAACCTCACCAAGAGTTACATTGAACTCTGGGAGTGTAGCCTCCTCTTCTGTTTGTGGGATAGCAGATTGACTTTTCTCAGACCCAGTCACTTGTGGAGGTATACTCTCTGTGACAGGTGAAGGAGAGGAACTGGGGTTCTCCTGAGTTTTGTCAATTGCCTCAAACAGAGGTTGCATGGTTTGTGGAACATGTGGTGGTGATGTGGGTGGAGTAAGAAGCTGATTAGCCCTGGGAGATGGACTTGTAAACATATGGTCAAGTGACTCATATGCCTCAGTATGAGGTTCCCTTTGGCTTACAACAAGATCCTTTTGTGAGGATTCTTGAGGAGTTTGTTTGGGTTGAGATATCTCCAACTGTTGTGAGGAAGTAACAACAGTGGTTTCATGTTGCTTTGGTGATGCAACAGGGTTAGCTTCTGGTATCTCATCTTCCAGAAGTCACTTTTTGGGTGTAGAGGTGGTTTTGGAGGATGGACGTTTTCTTTTGGTGGCTGGTGTGGGTTTCACAGCACCGGATGAAGTGCCATGATCACCAGGAGCAGTGGGCTCACCAACAGAGGTTTCAACAACAGTTGTTGTTTTTGTCCTCTTTGGTTGTGTTTTAGAAACTTTTGTCACTTTTGACACTTTTGACACTTTTTCTTGGGTTGAAGAACCCAGCATTCTTGTGAAGGTTTCATCAGTTAAACTTTTCATTTTAAAGGACTCTCCCTTTTGAAAATCATTTTCTCGTAAAATCTTTTGTAGAATTACACTCAAGATTCTAGGGTAGAGTAGAAAAGCATTGTTTGAGCCAGATTTTATGGCTTTCACATTTGAATCCAAGTCCAAAAACAATCCCTGGGAAAGGTTGAAGTCAGAGTCTGACAACATAGCATATCCCAAGTATTGAATACTTAATGGGATTTCATTGAAGGATGTGGTCTTGGCCGAGGCACAGAGAAGAAGGGTATGGAAGAAAAATTTCATGACTGGAGGAAAAAACTTTTTGTATAAGGTTGATCCAGTCATTTGTGCATCATACCCTCTTTCCTGAAACTCTGTGTGAAGCTCTGTTTTAGGAAAGGATTCCATACCTGACAAGTCATTTAGTGAGAAGGTTGTGGATATGAGTTCAGGGGTTATGGCGATACTGGTGGCTCCAATTTTTGAAATTATGGAAGTGGGCTTTTTATCTTGAAATAAGACTTCAGCACTTGCCCAAAATTCTTGGAGTGTTTCTAAATGGATGGGAGCATCAGCAGTTAAGATGTTTTTGTATTTGGAATTGGTGATTATGTCAATGGTGGAATGGAACGTTATCTTCGGTTTTAACCAAATATGGAAGGAAATTGTGGGTGGCTTTTGTTTGAAGATCCATTGTAATGGATTTCGGGTATGAAAGTTCTGAACTTTGAGTAAGGGTTTTGAGGAAGACGAAGGCGGTTTTAGTATTTTGAATACAATGAGACAGTAAAACTGCTGTTGGGGGAAAAACAAGGTTTTATAGCCCCTGGTGAAACTGCTGATATGGCAAAACTCTGCTTTTGAGAGCAGACGTGGTAAACATCTGATGGTTTAAACATCTGGTGGCATACAGCTGTTTTGTTAAACATCTGTTGCCAACCTCTGTTGTTAAACCAAAAGACTGATGGAAAAACAGTTGTTTTATCTGATCAGATGTTTGAAACAGATTTTTCAACCAACAGTGGTTTGAATGAAACAGTGGTTGTTTTATCTGATCAGTGGTTTAAAACAGATTTTTCAACCAAAATGTCATTTTAAGCAAAATTTGATTTTCTGAAAACATTTTAATGTTTTTATTGAAAACTTTTTGTTGTTTAATCCATGTTTAACATACCAATTCGAGAGATCAGATTTGTGAAGGTAGATGTGTCTAAAGCTTTTGTCAACACATCTGCCAACTGATCCTCTGTTGGAACATGGTGCAGAGTAATCAAACCTTTTTCATAGCTATCTCTGACAAAATGATGTCTGATATCTATGTGCTTGGTGGTGGAATGAGAGACTGGATTCTTGATGATATTTTCAGCAGCTTGACTATCCAACATGAGTGGAGTCCTTAGTGCAGTTATCCCAAAATCCAGTAGTTGATTTTGAAGCCACATGAGTTGGTCTGTACAGCTTGCAGCAGCAATGTACTCAGCCTCAGCTGTGGAAGTTGAAACAACTGCTTGCTTTTTGCTTTGCCAGGAGACTAAGGCATTCCCTAGAAACTAGCACCCTCCAGATGTGGACTTCCTTGTGGTGTGACAGCCAGCAAAATCACTATCTGAATAACCTGAAAGCTCAATGTTTCCATTAGCAGGATACCAGATACCAAGTGTGGAGCACCTTTTAGGTATCTGAATATCCTTTTCACAGCAATAAGGTTTGACTTTCTAGGTGAAGCCTGGGATCTTGCACACACACAGGTTGCAAACATAATGTCTGGCCTGGATGCTGTTAAGTACAATAAAGACCCAATCATGCATCTATAGTGTGTTTGATCAACCAGTTCATCCTTGTCATCATCAGTGAGTGGCTTGACAGTGCTCATGGGTGTACTACATGGCTTACAATCATTCATCTCAAAATTTGTTAACAAGTTTTTCACATACTTGTTT
This sequence comes from Ambrosia artemisiifolia, assembly GCA_032199755.1. Classification (NCBI taxonomy): domain Eukaryota; kingdom Viridiplantae; phylum Streptophyta; class Magnoliopsida; order Asterales; family Asteraceae; genus Ambrosia; species Ambrosia artemisiifolia. The sequence goes on along the minus strand of CM063521.1, from coordinate 41,936,812 downwards.
TGATGAATGAATGTGCCATTTTGCAGTTGCTTCACTTGGAGACCAAGGAAGCACTGAAGTTCACCCATAGCACTCATTTCAAACTCTGCTGTCATGAGTTCCCTAAACTCTTCACACATTTTGTTACATGTGGATCCAAAAATGATGTCATCCACATATATTTGAACAATCATTAAATCTTTTCCTTTCCATTTTAAAAACAAGGTTTTATCAATTTTACCTCTTGTGAAACCAATGGATAAGAGAAAAGTGGAGAGAGTTTCAGACCAGGCTCTTGGTGCTTGTTTCAGTCCATACAATACTTTGTTAAGCTTGTAGACATGATCAGGATGGAATGTGTCTTCAAAACCAGCTGGTTGACATACATAGACCTCCTCCTGAATTTTGCCATATAGGAAGGCACACTTGATGTCCATCTGATACACCTTGATGTTGTGGTTGACAGCAAAGGCTAGGAACAGTCTGATAGCTTCTAACCTTGCTACAGGAGCAAAGGTTTCATCATAGTCTATTCCTTCTTCTTGTCTTAAGCCTTGAACCACTAACCTGGCCTTGTTCTTGACATCTATACCCCTTTCATCAGTTTTGTTATTGAAGACCCACTTTGTGCCAATTGGACAAACATCCTTAGGCAGTGGTACAAGTTCCCATACTTGTTGTCTTTTGAACTGAAGGAGTTCTTCTTGCATGGCTTCCACCCAACTGTTGTCTTTCAGTGCCTCTTGGTACTTGACAGGTTGTGTAAGAGATAGAAAGCCTGCAAAAAGACAGATATTTGAAGATTGGCTCCTTGTAAGCACACCTTCTCTGATGTTGCCAATGATTTGATCTGGTGGATGAGCTCTTAGGTAGATTAGATCTCCCTGATATGGTATGATGGCATTTTGTGGTGAAGGACAGAGGTTTGGAGACTCTGTTGACATAACATCTGTTTGCACTTTTGTAGTGTCAACAGATGTTTGAAATGGAGGTGGAGGAATGGGTCCAAGTGGTGTAAAGTTGGACTGACTTTTGTCAACAGGTGTTTGACTATGGTCAACAGATGATTGACTTTTGTCAACAGATGATTGAGCAGTGGATTGGATGGGTGAATCAGTGGTTTGGGGATAGGACTGGCCAACAGTGGCTGACTCACCTGTGACAGAGTTTTGACAGTTGTTTTGAACTAGTGCTTCCTCTGATACAGAATAGACTTTGTAGTGATCTGGAATCACAACATCTATTCTGTAGTCTTGTTGTGGAGATTGTGGAGTACCTGCATGGTTAGTTTTGACAGTAATATCTTCAGATTTGAATTTATCCAAATCAAACAACTCAGCAGGGTTTGCTGGGATTTTTAAAGATGAAAGTTCATTGAACTTCACATTCAGAGTTTCTTCTATTGTCTTAGTCCTTGTGTTAAACACTTTATAGGCCTTGGCAGTAGAAGAATACCCCATAAAATATCCACAATCTACTTTGGCTGCAAATTTTGAAATGGAATCTTTAAGATTTAAAATGAAGCATGGGCAGTCAAAGACTTTGAAAAATGATATCAGTGGTTTGATTTTAAACAGAACTTCATAAGCAGTCTTTTGATGTCTAGGGTTGATTAAAACTCTGTTGTGAACATAGCAAGCAGTGTTTACAGCTTCTGCCCAAAAGGACAAAGGCAAACCAGAATCTGCTAGCATTGTTCTTTCTTTCAACCACCCCATTCTGCTCTGGTGTTCTTGGGATACTGTACTGCCTTACAATCCCTTTTGACACACAGAAATCATCCAACTCCTTATTCTTAAACTCTGTTCCATTGTCACTTCTAAAGATTTTTACTGGCAAGTCATATTGTTTTTCAACTTTGGTGACAAAGTCCTTCAAAATACCTGCAGTCTCATCCTTAGAGTGTAAAAAGTAAGTCCATGTAAACCTAGAAAAATCATCAACTATGACAAGACAAAATCTCTTTCTTCTTAGACTCATGATTTTAACTGGGCCAAACAAGTCCATGTGCAACAATTGTAAACACTGACTAGTTTTGGACTCATCAGTTGATTTGAAAGAGCTTTTATGTTGTTTTCCTTTTAGACAGGAAACACAATGCTCATCACATTTGAATTCTTTTGATGGTAAACCTCTGACAAGGTTTTGTTTGGAGAGTGAGTTGATAGTTTGAAGGTTGGTGTGACCAAGTCTCCTATGCCACAATTCTGTCTCTTTGGTAGAGGCAGCAGAGAACATACAGGCATTTGCCATAGGGTTATCCTTCAACATATCAACTACATACACATTGCCACTTCTATGAGCAACAAGTTGTGCTTTGCTCTCAGCAATGATGGTGTTAATCTTTTCAACAGCCTCTGGGCCAACAATCTTACATGTTTGCTTAGTGAAGAATGACCCATATCCTTTGTCACTCATTTGAGACACACTAAGTAGATTAAATTTTAGATTGTCTATCAGATTAACATTTTCAAACTTAAGCCTCCCTGCTTTGACAGTACCAGAACCCAACACTTTACCTTTAGAATCATTACCAAAGGATATATCACCCCCTCCATGTGCAAGAAAGTCCAGAAGAAGGGCTCTACATCCAGTCATGTGCCTGGAGCCTCCACTATCTACATACCATAAACTATCTAAGCAAGCAGAAGCTCCCTGCACATCAGTAAAGATTTTAGTTTTGGTGAGTGTCCAAAGCCAAATTGGCTTTGGATGGGTTCTTAGATGTCTCAGCCTTAAGTTGAGGAGAATGATCAGTGGTTTGAACTAGCTTTTGGACTAAGTTCAACAGCTGTAATTGACCATTTGCTAATGCTTGAATGTCAACACTTGGTCCAACAGATGTTTGATCATTTCCTGTCAGATGCTGAAAACCATGAGGATGTCTGTTCACTTTTGGTTTTGAAGGCCTCTTGGGCTCTTCATAAACATGTGGCAGACGATGACAAGTGGGTTGTCCATATCCTCTTGGTAGTCTGGTAACTGGTGGAACATCTGTTACCTGAACATCTCTTGGAGCAGAGTTTTTGTTCAGACCTTTGGTAACAGCTGTTTGGACTGGTTCAAAAGTCTGTTTGGGTTTTCCTCTTGGAGTACTCACCACTTGACTTTCAAGAGTTTTAGCCTTGTACTCTTTTATCTTTTCATCAAAATTTTTGAGATACAGGCACTCTTTTGTTTTGTGATTCTTTTTCTTACAGATTGAACATTCATTTGTTTTAGAATCATTTAAACTTGTTGTTTTGTTGATGTCATATGCTTTTAGAAGAAAACAGTTTTTGGTGACATGGTTCTTCTTTTCACAAAAATCACAAAACAAGTTGTTTTTGGCTTTCCCTTTTTCTTTCTTCTTTTCAACAGATGTTTGATCATCTGTTGGAAGATCTCTTAAAGGGATAACTTTGGCCTGTGGTGCCACTTTACCATCAGGGGTTTTAAAGGTCATTGGTTTGAAATTTTCAAGGACTTCACACTCATCTGACCATGTTGGTTTGAATTGATATTTCTCAATTTCATCAAATGAGGGTGTACCTTCCAACTTTTCAAGAATGATTTTCTTGCCATTGGGTTCAGTAACCTTGATTTCTTGACCTTTTGAATTGGTAGGGATGACTTCAACCAACTGTGGTTCCTTTTTGTCAGTGGTTTGTGAACTTTGGGCAGTGGTTTCTTGATAACCAAACCCAAATTTCACATGACTTTTAGATTGTTGGTTGACAATCATCTCAAAACCTTTAGATGATTCCACCCATTTCTGACATTCAACTTGGGTGGACTCAAGCTCCTTTTTACAACTATGATATTTTGTTATCATAGTCTGAAGCTGGTCTTTGGTTATGCTTGCTTCATGTTTTAAACTGCTGATTTCAGATTCTTTTTCAGTTATTTTTTATTTTAACTCTTTAGTGAGTTTTTCAAACTGAATTTCATCTTCCAAAATTTTCTTTCTAAAGTTTTCATTCACCTCTTTTATCTTAGCAAATGCCACAATACATTTGTCTGAGCATAAGTCATTTAAGATTTGAGGAGATACCTTAGCAGCAGCCATCAAGGCACAGTTACACTAGCAATCACAATCATCACTACCCCAGGGGTCTGAGAGATTCACAACCTCCACTTCAGTTTCTTCAGCTGAAACAACTTCACCAACAACACCATCAGTCACATTTTCAGACAAAGACACCACACCCTCAGAATCAGTCTCTTCAACAATTGTCTCTAGTGCCATAAAACAAAAATTATTTTCAGAGTTGGCCATTAAAGCAATGTTATCATCTGTTATCTCATCTGGTAGACTACTCCAATCAACAAAGCCTTGAGTAAAGAAACTCTGTTGACTTGGTTGACTGGCTGCAGGAGCAGAGGATGGAGCAGCAGTCATTGGCACTGGTGCCTGAGCAACAGGTGTTTGGACATAGTGATACTGAGGAACAGTGGTTTGGACATAGTGCACAGGAACAGTGGTTTGGGTTTGTGCAAAGTGAGCAGTGTTTTGCACATTAGGTACAGGGATGGTTTGATAAGTGTTGGTCTGTGGTCTTTGGTTTGGATAGGTAATCATAGGAACTCCATTTTGACTCCTACATTCCCTAGCAAAGTGACCCATTCTATGACACTTGTAACACTTTATCTTTGATTTATCCAACCCCACCTTTGACCCACCATGTAAACCTGGGTACCTCCTGCCAGTTTTCTTATAGAAGATATTGGTTCTAATACTGAGCAGGGCAACCTGATGTAAGATGTCCATTTCTTCTAAGTCCAAAGGGTCAATATATTGCAGGTCATTGTACACAAAAGATGAATTATCAGAAGCCTGGATATCACCACTAGCTGTAAAAGCATAGTTGTTTGGTGATGAGTAAGGATCATTGTTAAAACCAGTGGTTATGTCAATGTAATGATCATAACTCTGATCCTTACTACTTCCAGAACCCTCCTCCTGACCCAACAGTGCAGTATTCCCAAATACATAGTCATCTGACACTTTGCCAGAGTCCTGGAGCTTCTTTTTCTGGTTAAGCTCCCTTTCATAAGTCAGGAGCTTACCATGAAGCTGGGTCAGGGTCAGGTCTTTGAATCCGATAGAGTTTCTCATGACTATAGCTATAGTGTCCCATTTGTCCTAAAGTGATCTAAGAAACCTATGATTCAGTGTTGAATTAGGAAAAGTTAGACCAACCAGTTTTAGTTCACTAATAAGACAATTAAACCTTTCAAACTGTTGTGTTAACGACTCCCCTTTTATGTGACTAAACGTTTCATATTGTTGGTTAAGTATTTCACGGTTGTTTTCAATCACATCTTCAGTTCCCCCGAACTGCTCTTTAAGAGCATCCCACAGTTCTTTAGCACTATTGTAGTGCAAGAGACCGGCATAGATATCATTCGGCAGTGCCATGGCTACTATGCTGAAAGCCTTGGCATCTAGCTCGATTTTTTGAAAATCTTGCTCTGAGTAGTTCTCAACACTCTTTGGTACTTGGATCTTTGGATCCTCGGCACTTGGTACCATTGGAACATGTGGTCCAAATACTACCGATTTCCAGCACCCTGTGTTCTGTTGTGCTAACACATGAGCCACCCGACGCTGCCAGATGTTGTATTCTGACCTGACAAGCATCGGAGGCTTGTTACTTGTGCCAGTGTTGTGTGGATCTTGATTGAGTGAAGTCATTCTCTTGATTTTTTCAAAAACAAAGTCTGTTTACTAACTGTTGAAACGAAAATAAACTATTACTCTGTTTTAAATCCGACAAACAAACGATATCAATAATTATGAGCTGATCTGTTTGTATTAAATTGATTGATTAGATCGAATTTAAGTAGTGCATTGGTAGTTGTACATTTAACAAAACATAAAAATTACTAATGCTAGTTACTTGGGTAAAATTTGTGGAAGTTTAGTTGGAAGAATGGAAGGGTTAAACATGGACCATCATCTATCTTGAGGGGTCGTTTATGGAAAAGCTAGAATTACAATAGGTTAAAGGGGAAAATTGAAAATGGTGGTCTTGTGGGAAAGAAAAGAAAATCGCAGAGAGAGAAAGAGGCGACAAGGAGGAGCTTTCACCTCCTCCATCCAAAGCTGAAAATTAGAGCAAGAAACCATCTCCAAATCCTTACATGTCTATGAATTCATAACCATCTAGTGGCCTTAATACTATTGGTAAGTTGTAGAATCAATTTTAGTAGGGTTGAAGGTGGTATGATGGATTTCATGGTTATATTGTGCTAATTACTTCTTGTGGTTAGGAAAGCATGCTTGCTATGTGTAGTATGAAATTGGAAGGATTGTGTGTTAATTTCTTGTTTTAGGGCTGAATTGAAAGTGTGTTAAAGTGGGTGTTGGAATGAAGGTTTCTGTTGACTTTTAAAAGTCAACAGGACCTCAACACCAAGAAGACTCTTGTGATTATGTATGATTGCTATCTAGAAAGGTAGATTGTAAATGTAAGTGTAGAATTAGAGAGAACGCATCATGGAATGAAATGATAACTTGAATGTATGGTGATGCACACAATTGTTCGATGAAATGTCTAGACTAGTATGATGTGTAAATTTGTATGCAAGTCATGACAAGTTGTTAGGATCTGAGTTCTGGTTGTTTTGATTGTTTGATTAAGTATGAATAAATGGAATGAAATATAAATGGAAAGTGCAGCGGAATAAACTATAAATCAAAACATGGAGAATAATTGTTTTTAATCGAAAGCTTTCATTAATTGAAAGATTACAATTGTACAAGTAAACTCCCCCTCAGCCTGATCACTCAGAGAATGTTTGTCTGAAAGAGAATGACGAGTGATGAATAGAACAGTGTAAGTACTGTTCTATTTATAGACAGACTCAAACCTCTAATGATCAGTGCTGACGTCACCTAAGACAGCGACCTCTAACTGACTAACAACTTCTAACATCTGCTAACTATAACTACTGTTAAATTGAAAACACTGATAATACAAAACTCTGTAAAGTAAAACTCTGATGTCTTCTATTATCTGTTGAACCAAAGTGTTGTTGGTTCAACAGACCTTTGTTCTTCAGTTCTTTGATCAGCAGTTGTTTCTTCATCAGACCTTTATTCTTCAGACGTTTGTTCATCAGACCTTTCATCAACAGCAGTTGTCTTTATCAGTTGTTTGAAGCAGCAACAGTTATGAATCAACAGTCTTTTGGGGAAAGCTTCTTTATAACTACTGTTTTATTTATGGGATCAACACTTAGTATATTTTGGCTTTTCAATCATCTGTTCTTCTCCAGGTCAGCAGACCCAACACAAATGCGAAGTAAGGTGATAGTAGATATACTTGATAGTAGGTTAACATGAAGATTGTGTCTTAGAAAGTATTCATGTGAGAATCTAGTTGATTGTATGATTTCATAAGAAGTGTGCATTAGTAGTGTGTACACTATGCTTAATTGGTATGATGAATGATCTTGTAGGTTAGTGAGATATGAATATGATGCTTATGGTGAAATTCACATGACCTAGTATGTTGATATACACACATATCTTTGTAAAAAGGAAGTTGTATTGTTGAAAGCTGACTTTCTGGAAAGTCAACTGACGTGGGAATAATGTGGTATGTTTTCTAGCATGATTGTGAGATTTAGGATTTCGCGGGAGACATGTTAGCTTGGTTATATGACACATACGTTGTTGAGTCTAATTGCTTGAAATGACAAATCAAAAAGAGTGGGAAGCTATGTTGTATGCGTGTTAGAAATTGACCTATGCAAGTCAATGTGGTATATGAGTTGGATATGAGTAGTTTATGAATGAACATGTATGCTAACAATGATGTGAACTTGATGATATGGAAGGATAGGAAAGATGGACTCAAGCATGGGAAGCTAATGGGTCGAGAAGAGGCAAGTAAACAAGCATGAACTCGGAGGATTTGAGGTAAGTGATTCTTATTCTATTTAGGATAATGAATCTAACATGTATGTATGTGTGTAAGTAGAATGGGAGTCATTGAGATGATGGAACATAAATAATGATGCTAAGGTATGTTTGGGAACTTATAATGGGTAAAACGCGGCTTCGGATGAACCGGCATGAAGGGGTCAAGAAAGGATGGAAAGAAGAAGCAAAAGAGGAAAATTTGCAGGGCATACCGTAAGGTACGGTGGCACCGTACCTTACGGTAGCCCCTGCACCATAATTCTCCACCGTAAGGCAGTGGAGACCCACCGTTGGGTTTTGGGGGTCCACCGTAACTTACGGTGGCCACCGTAAGTTACGGTGGGACCTGGAACATTTCATTTTTGTTTTGTTCATTCTATCGTATGTTGGTGTTTCGCTTATGTGCGCGACCCGTATTTGCGTTTAACGCATCAATTAACATTGTTTGACCTTGTGTAAGGCTATGTAGGGGCGTAGCATGTAATAGTAATGTCGGTTTTGTAAATATGATCATAGTACGGAATGATACACGTGCGTGTAGTTTAATTGATACATTGTTCGATGGTATCAAATACGGTAAGTAGATTTTCATGATTATGTAGATTGAAGATGTGATGTACATATGGGTACTCATGCTCGGGTTAGAGAGAGAGAGTTTCATGTATGTAAGGGTTGGAAAGTATGCGTAGATTGAGTATTGGAAGGGAACGTTATATTTGTCTTAGAGATCGGAGAAGAAAGAGTAGCATGACGGGTCAAAGTAAGCTATATAAGTGAATTGTATGCTTGTATGTATTGTGGTATTATAGGAGGGAATTGTATGCTTGTATGTATTGTGGAATTATATGAAGGAATTGTATGGTTGTATGTATTGTGGTATTATAGGAGGGAATTGTATGCTTGTATGTATTGTGGAATTATACGAAGGAATTGTATGCTTGTACGTATTGTGGTATTATAGAAGGGAATTGTATGCTTGTATGTATGGTGGTATTATATGAGGGAATTGTATGCTTGTATGTATTGTGGAATTTTACGAAGGAAGTGTATGCTTGTATGTATTGTGGGATTATATGGAGGAAATTGTATGTTTGGACATATTGTGGGGTTATCAACCTTTGTTATGAGAATGATAGGAAATATAGGTATGTAAGTATGATTGCAGGAGATGTGGAGGTTCGGATTGGGGTAACCCACCCGAACTTGAATGAAGGCTATTGGACAGGATTACAGATTATTGTTGGATGTTACTTCCGCATCACGAGTAGATTACTCGAGGTCACCTTTTGAACTAACGAAATGGTTATGTGGTGAATGCAGGTTGTCTTGTCTACCTAATGAAGCAAGGAAAGGATGGAGATCGAGTGAGGAGGCAGATTGTACGTGGTCACGGTCACATAATTAGACAGAGATCAGTCACGTTGAATGTATTAGGAAGTATTTTTAAGATGTAACACTAAAAATACTTAGAAGATTCGGTTTCTAAACATTTAAGTTTATTTTTAAGAAATGAATTTTTCGGTTGGCTTTTTCCGCTGCGAGTTTTCTGTGAAATAGTTCAGGGTGTTAAAAGTTGGTATCAGAGCCCTGGTTTGAGTGAAATCTAGTACAAGGAAGTATGTACTTGAACTCAAACTTGTGTGCTCCTGAATGCAGTGACCCATACAATCCAAGACTCGATCAAGGCCCAAAGGTAGAATTTAATATTAACTCACGTGACATGTTCAAAGCTAATTGTGGTGTTTATGTTAAGGTGAGCTTTTGTGGATAATGAAGAGGTCTTAAGGACACGATCCAAGATAGATCGCGAAAATTGTAGATAAGATGGAACAATCACAGGTACGCGATAATTAACTATTAGTACCGGTGGGAGGAAAATCCTCAGGGATGGTAAAACATAGAAGGGAAAATAACCATGTTGTTTAGGAAATTGAAATGTGGCACGAAGCTGAAAACCAGTCCCCAGGCATAAGGTAATGATTACATGAAGGCACGTGGATAGCATGTGGACTGTACACCTAGCCAGTGCACAAGAAGCATGCGATGCACGTGAGACCATGAGAATCATTACAGGTATGCCTGGTAGAATTGGAAAGTAAGTGGTCGTGTGGGTGAATAGTTGGAATGAAAGGTTTGAGTCCGTAGACAAGTACGGATCAAATCAAAATTGTGGAAATACCCTTATGGGTCAAAATGGTAGAATGACCATGATGGGTCAAAATTGTGGAAATACCCTTATGGGTTAAAATGGTAGAATGACCATAATGGGTCAAAATGGTGGAAATACCCTTATGGGTTAAAATGGTAGAATGACCATGATGGGTCAAAATTATGGAAATACCCTTATGGGTCAAAATGGTAGAATGACCATGATGGGTCAAAATTGTGGAAATACCCTTATGGGTTAAAATGGTAGAATGACCATAATGGGTCAAAATGGTGGAAATACCCTTATGGGTTAAAATGGTAGAATGACCATGATTGGTCAAAATTGTGGAAATACCCTTATGGGTTAAAATGGTAGAATGACCATGATGGGTCAAAATGGTGGAAATACCCTTATGGGTTAAAATGGTAGAATGACCATGATGGGTCAAAATGGTAGAAGTACCCTTATGGGTCAAAATTGTAGATGTACCCTTGTGGGTCAAAATGGATGGAAAGACCTTAGCGGGTCATAAGGGTTGGGAGGACCTTAACGGTTCATAGGGTGGAAATCATGTATGATAGATAGGAGAACCTTAATGGGGCAAGGTTGGAAGGACCTTGATGTGTAAGGATGGGTAAAAATATATGGTAGTTAACGATAGAAACAGATTGTAAAGGAAAGATGTATATAATTAGACATTCTAATTGAAACAAATTTTGTATGGACTATTGAAAGTCAGTTGTTATGAATGAGAAAGGTATGCACAACCAATGGTTTTGTAGATACGAATGGTCGAATTTGTGGATATAATGAATACCACAGGGTAGGTGATATGATGTTGACAAGTTGGAACTCATGATGAATGAGCTAAAGCAAGCTAAGTATGGCATGGACTTGAGAAGAAGCAAGCTAAGTCGACACGTAGCTGGTTGGATAACGTTGTAAAAAAGAAGGTTAGTAAACTTAGATATTTCGTGATTGTTAAATAGAAATTTATATAGGTTGAAATGTACCCACGTATGAATGAGGGGAAGTTCAAGCACGATGTAGTTCGAAAGTTGACTCTTAAAGGTCAAAGGATGAATGAATATTTGTTAGACTTGGTGTTGCTCAGTAATGGACATACGTATTACAGTAAGTAGTGCATGAAATGAAGTAGCAATGATAGTTCGGTATGCCCGATGCTTGCATGAAGGCTTGTTGTTAATATTAGGAAGTGTGAACATATAATCGTGTCAAATCACGGATTTATATTGTAGTAATGAAAGAGGTTTCGGGGACGAAACCTTCTTTAAGGGGGGTAGACTTGTAACACCCCAAAGATATATAAGCAATGGTGGTATGGTAAATATATGTATATATATGTGATAGTACGAGTATGTATGTATGTGTGAATATACATGTATATGTTGTACCCCTAGTTGTAAGAAGTGCATTGGTAGTTGTACATTTAACAAAACATAAAAATTACTAATGCTAGTTACTTGGGTAAAATTTGTGGAAGTTTAGTTGGAAGAATGGAAGGGTTAAACATGGACCATCATCTATCTTGAGGGGTGGTTTATGGAAAAGCTAGAATTACAATAGGTTAAAGGGGAAAATTGAAAATGGTGGTCTTGTGGGAAAGAAAAGAAAATCGCAGAGAGAGAGAAAGAGGCGACAAGGAGGAGCTTTCACCTCCTCCATCCAAAGCTGAAAATTAGAGCAAGAAACCATCTCCAAATCCTTGCATGTCTATGAATTCATAACCATCTAGTGGCCTTAATACTATTGGTAAGTTGAAGAATCAATTTTAGTAGGGTTGAAGGTGGTATGATGGATATCATGGTTATATTGTGCTAATTACTTCTTGTGGTTAGGAAAGCATGCTTGCTTGCTATGTGTAGTATGAAATTGGAAGGATTGTGTGTTAATTTCTTGTTTTAGGGCTGAATTGAAAGTGTGTTAAAGTGGGTGATGGAATGAAGGTTTCTGTTGACTTTTAAAAGTCAACAGGACCTCAACACCAAGAAGACTCTTGTGATTATGTATGATTGCTATCTAGAAAGGTAGATTGTAAATGTAAGTGTAGAATTAGAGAGAACGCATCATGGAATGAAATGATAACTTGAATGTATGGTGATGCACACCAATTGTTCGATGAAATGTCTAGACTAGTATGATGTGTAAATTTGTATGCAAGTCATGACAAATGCGAAGTAAGGTGATAGTAGATATAGTTGATAGGTTAACATGAATATTGTGTCGTAGAAAGTATTCATGTGAGAATCTAGTTGATTGTATGATTTCATAAGAAGTGTGCATTAGTAGTGTGTACACTATGCTTAATTGGTATGATGAATGATCTTGTAGGTTAGTGAGATATGAATATGATGCTTATGGTGAAATTCACATGACCTAGTATGTTGATATACACACATATGTTTGTAAAAAGGAAGTTGCATTGTTGAAAGCTGACTTTCTGGAAAGTCAACTGACGTGGGAATAATGTGGTATGTTTTCTAGCATGATTGTGAGATTTAGGATTTCGCGGGAGACATGTTAGCTTGGTTATGTGACACATACGTTGTTGAGTCTAATTGCTTGAAATGACGAATCAAAAAGAGTGGGAAGCTATGTTGTATGCATGTTAGAAATTGACCTATGCAAGTCAATGTGGTATATGAGTTGGATATGAGTAGTTTATGAATTAACATGTATGCTAACAATGATGTGAACTTGATGATATGGAAGGATAGGAAAGATGGACTCAAGCATGGGAAGCTAATGGGTCGAGAAGAGGCAAGTAAACAAGCATGAACTCGGAGGATTTGAGGTAAGTGATTCTTATTCTATTTAGGATAATGAATCTAACATGTATGTATGTGTGTAAGTAGAATGGGAGTCATTGAGATGATGGAACATTAATAATGATGCTAAGGTATGTTTGGGAACTTATAATGGGTAAAACGCGGCTTCGGATGAACCGGCATGAAGGGGTCAAGAAAGGATGGAAAGAAGAAGCAAAAGAGGAAAATTTGCAGGGCCTACCATAAGGTACGGTGGCACCGTACCTTACGGTAGCCCCTGCACCATAATTCTCCACCGTAAGGCAGTGGAGACCCACCGTTGGGTTTTGGGGGTCCACCGTAACTTACGGTGGCCACCGTAAGTTACGGTGGGACCTGGAACATTTCATTTTTGTTTTGTTCATTCTATCGTATGTTGGTGTTTCGCTTATGTGCGCGACCCGTATTTGCATTTAACGCATCAATTAACATTGTTGGACCTTGTGTAAGGCTATGTAGGGGCGTAGCATGTAATAGTAATGTCGGTTTTGTAAATATGATCATAGTACGGAATGATACAAGTGCGTGTAGTTTAATTGATACATTGTTCGATGGTATCAAATACGGTAAGTAGATTGTCATGATTATGTAGATTGAAGATGTGATGTACATATGGGTACTCATGCTCGGGTTAGAGAGAGAGAGTTTCATGTATGTAAGGGTTGGAAAGTATGCGTAGATTGAGTATAGGAATGGAACGTTATATTCGTCTTAGAGATCGGAGAAGAAAGAGTAGCATGACGGGTCAAAGTAAGTTATATAAGTGAATTGTATGCTTGTATGTATTGTGGTATTATAGGATGGAATTGTATGCTTGTATGTATTGTGGAATTATATGAAGGAATTGTATGGTTGTATGTATTGTGGTATTATAGGAGGGAATTGTATGCTTGTATGTATTATGGAATTATACGAAGGAATTGTATGCTTGTACGTATTGTGGTATTATAGAAGGGAATCGTATGCTTGTATGTATGGTGGTATTATATGAGGGAATTGTATGCTTGTATGTATTGTGGAATTTTACGAAGGAAGTGTATGCTTGTATGTATTGTGGGATTATATGGAGGAAATTGTATGGTTGGACATATTGTGGGGTTATTAACCTTTGTTATGAGAATGATAGGAAATGTAGGTATGTAAGTATGATTGTAGGAGATGTGGAGGTTCGGATTGGGGTAACCCACCCGAACTTGAATGAAGGCTATTGGACAGGATCACAGAGTATTGTTGGATGTTACTTCCGCATCACGAGTAGATTACTCGAGGTCACCTGTTGAACTAACGAAATGGTTATGTGGTGAATGCAGGTTGTCTTGTCTACCTAATGAAGCAAGGAAAGGATGGAGATCGAGCGAGGAGGCGGATTGTACGTGGTCACGTTCACATAATTAGACAGAGATCAGTCACGTTGAATGTATTAAGAAGTATTTTTAAGATGTAACACTAAAAATACTTTAGAAGATTCGGTTTCTAAACATTTAAGTTTATTTTTAAGAAATGAATTTTTCGGTTGGCTTTTTCCGCTGCGAGTTTTCTGTGAAATAGTTCAGGGTGTTAAAAATAGAAATATCTATATATTAATTTTTGATAAATAAATGTAAGTAAAAAAATATCGAGTCACTTCAAAATTCGAGTTTCAAGGTAATGATTATTACTGGCAGTCAATGGCCCTAAAACGCTATGATGATCACTATATAGTTGAAGAATCTATATGGAAGCTTGCAAAATACGGCGGTAATTAATGGTAATTGTAATTATTTTTACTATTATAAAACAACTAAAAAAGGTTACCAGAAATTTACATTTTTATTTTAAATTAAACAAACAAACTTATTTTCTTTTAGAAAATTAATCTGAACTCTTTTATTGTTCATATAACTTTAAAAATAAATATATATATTTCATAACAATAAAACTTCTAATAAAATATCTAAGATAACGAAATCTAATTTCTTTACAAATGGATTCTTTGTAACTACTTTTTATACTTCATTCAAATGATTAATTTTGAAATTCGAACTTCATTTTAGATAAAAGTATACTCATTTTATTGTACATAGTCTGTTTTACAACATCTGTTGAATGATAAACATCGGTTATCAAACAACTGTCAATCAATAGAATTTTACAATTAATCTTCAATTGAACTTTTGTTTACATTTATAAATTATACTTCAAAATTTTATCACATTTTTTAAAAATATTTTAAAATAAAATATTACAATGTCTGTTGAATTGTCAACAGATGTTATGAAATAAGTGTCAGCGAATACAATGAGCTAATCAGAGGTTAGAATGTAGAACGGAAACTAAATTTCAAAACTTTAACCTTAAGTTTGGATTTTGACAATCTATTTATTGAATGTAATTAATATTTTAATTAACTAAATCAATTATTTACATATAAATCAACAGATGATTATTTGAGTTGCAGAAAATTAAAATTTTAAAATACAAATTTTCACTCTTTATCCAACTATAAGATGTTAATGTGAGTTTTAAGTCATTATATTAAGGCTTATTTTTCTAATTCAATAAGTTAGTAAAATTAATATTGTTAATAAAATTTTTAAACGAACTACGCGAGATCATAATTATTATTTACCACACAACACTGTTAATAATCAACTGAGCTTTTAGTCAGATTTTGACCTAATATTTTATGATATGTTTTTGTAACAGCCTTTTAAGAAATAATAACAGTCTGTTTGGGGAAAATCTTCATTTTTCAAACGTATCTTGAATATATTATATATTACAATACTGAAAAAAGCTATAGCAATAAAACTCGTCATTGAAATTGCATAATTTTACTTACAATATGAGGATAAACAAACATACAAGATATAAAATACAGCCAAAACACCACAAAGGAAAAATGCTTACACAAATACAAAATAGAAGTGCTCTAACAAAAAACTCCGATATCGCTATAAAAGTGAACTAATACTAACTAACACATCTCATCTATAAGACAAAAACAAAATACAAAATACAGTCAAAACACCACAAAAAAAAAACAAAAGAAGCCGGGCTCCAAAGAAATAGAAAACATATACAATAATATGCCTCTAAGTAGCGGAAAAATTAGAGACATATTATTTATATAGAGACCAATCTCATTTTGGACAGGCTCTCGTATTATAACAAAACATATAATATTTTCCTTTGATTGTAAGAATCTTCCAGCAACACCAATTCCAACTTCATTAGCAACGGGTTATTGGTAATCCATTTTTCTTTCAGAGCGAGAATTTTTGAGAAGACTGCGGGTATGAAATTTAGATGAAATAACATTATATACTGAAGGTATAGAGGGTTGTTTAGCTTTTCAATGGTTCAAGTTTACAAACTTGCAAACTGAAATGAAGAGTTACTCAGCTTTTATAGACTGAAAAAATAAACTGAAAAACAATTACAATTACTAACACAGACGATAAAATAATAAAATAAATTTCAATATCATAATAATTAACTTTGGTATTCGAGACTTTGTGAAGTTGAAATATATAAATATCTGCTAACTTGTCAACAAATATTATCAAAAAACTGTCATCCATTACAATTTTTAAAGCATAGAATCGATACAAATGTTGTAGGAACTCAACATGTTAAAACCACTTTAAGAGTAATAAGTCGTCAATAAAAATTACAATTACACGTTTTATAGATGCTGATATTTTTGTAGAATTTTTATTGCTATAAAATATATGTTCATTTTTTAAAGTTATAGGAACAATAAAAGACTTCAAATCATTTGTAAGAACAATAGTTTTAATTGTTTAATTAATATAAAAGAATAATGTGTAAATTTATGGTAACCTTCCATCTAGATTCTTCATCTCTACAGTGGCCATCAAAGACTTTTAGCGCTGTGATGACTGTTTGTAATTATGAATTTGAAAAGACTGATGTAATTTAAATTTATAGTTATTTCGTTAGATATTGATTACATGTTAAGTTTTACAAAGTCTGTTTTAAAACTCTGGTTACTTCATCATTCAGTTGAAAATTGTAATGGATCATAGTTGTTTGACAACTTTCGTATTGATGACTTGACAACATATGCTGTCAAACAACTGTGATCCATTACAATTTTCAACTAAAAGATGATGTAACCAGATTTTTAAAACAGAGTTTGTAAAACCTAACTTGTAATCAATAACTAACGAAATAACTATAAATTTAAATTACATCAGTCTTTTCAAATTCATAATTACATACAGTCGACACAGCCCTAAAAGACTTTGATGGCCATTGTACAGATGAACGATCTAGATGGAAAGTTACCATAAATTTAAACATTATTCTTTTTGTATTAACTAAACAATTAAAACTATTGTTCTTACAAATGATTTGAAGTCTTTTATTGTTCCTATAACTTTAAAAAAATGAACATATATTTTATAGCAATAAAAATTCTACAAAAATATCAGCATCTATAAAACGTGTAATTATAGTTTTTATTGACGACTTGTTATGTTTTAAATAAACTAGTTGGTAACCCGCGCGTTGCGGCGGGTCTAAAAACTACATCAAATTGTATCAATTCATTAAGACGTAAAATTTATCGAAAACTTTTTATTTAAATGATATATTAAATAACGAATACTTGTAACAACATAAGATAATTATTCTTATCTCAACTAAAGTATAATAACATTCGCACGGATTATTGAAATACATTGATTTTAGGTGGATTCTAGTAATAATCCATTCAACAACTCGTAAGGTTAGTTCCATAATACATTTATTCTCAAGACTACACTACCTCACACGTAACACTTTGGTCAGACGTACCACTTAACGATATATACTATTAAATGATACAAACAACTTTGCCAAATAGCTCGTAAATCAAAACTTTACGTTTTGTTTCATACGTTACATACACACATGAATTCACCAAAGTTGCTCCATGTAATAAATAATAAGTGTGAGAGGGGATGTACAAGAGGATTTTGCATAGAAGGGTATTATTGGGAAAAATTTCATGACATTTTGGGTGTGAAGCACTAAACTTTTCATATGCCATCTTAAAAAACATAGGAAATTACTAATGTAGCCATCTCTCCTCCTTAATAAGGTAACATAGATAATATTTCCATGACAAACTTTTTTTAAGAAATAACATGAAATATACTCATTGTAACTAATATTTTAAAGAAACTTAACTGAATATTTACATATAAGTCACTTAAGTTATTATAACCATCTGTTTCATACTGTTTATCAACAACAATTGAATTGTCAACAGATATTGAAATTCAATAAAAGTCTATAATGCCCACTGTACAGATGAACCTTTTGTAAATAGAAATTTACGAAACAATACAACTATTTACGGTAGATGAAATCATTTTCACCTCGTTGAAATCTAGGCACTATTAAGTTTTATAACTTGAGTATTTGGACAATTATAATTATTCTATGGTTTTTTAAATTAACTTGATTATTTGTAAATTCAATCTCAGACACACAAATGGATATGCTATCATTAAAAAATATTAAATATGTAACATGCTCCTCTCCATTTCAACGTTTTTATAATATATTATATGTATTGAAATAATATATATTAAAATTAGAATTATCCGTGCCAAACCGAGCCAGCTCGGCTCGTTATGTATCGAACGAGCCAGGCTTGCTTTCTTAACCGATAAGAGCCGGCTTGGCTCAATTTCAAACCAAGCCATATCGAGTGAACTTTTTCCGAGCTAAATCCGAGTGAGCTCCGAGCCACAATGTTGGGTCAAAGCGGATTGATAAGCATTTCAAACTTAGTCTAATATCCTCTCTGATACTTTTGCTAGAAGTATTACAAGTGCTGAAGTAGAAATATAAAAGTATTGAAGAAGAGCTAATACTGAAACAACAAGTACTGAAGACTAAGTTCTGAAGATGAACCAGACAGAACATCTAAAGGCCAACTACTGAAGAGCAACCTCTGAAGGTTTACTCATCAACAGTTTGATACTTAATCAGCAGTTTCTGTAGAAGCTTCCCACCGCCCTAAACTTCAGTAGTTTATAGTTTAATTGTATTTAAATAGATATTTTGTACAAGTACCAATGCTACAGCCTGTTGTAGTATTATACTATTATTGTTATCTTTGTATGTACGTTTTGTAGTCTATAAATAGAAGGGTTCATACCTTCTATTTATTAACTTGAAAAATATACAAACTTTGAATCACAATTCCATTGTCCATTATATATGAGAATTATTACTTGAATTTATTTCAATTGTTTTTGATCATTAACTGCTTAGATTCACATATACACTTATTGCACTTTGATTAATCATTTGAGGGGGAGCATTTACTGATACCAAAAGTGAACTGTTAACTTAGAAAATTTACTATTCCGCCGCACTTTAACTTTGATATAATTTGTTCTAAAGAGACTGTTACAAGCAACCTTTGATCCTATAATTGGTATCCGAACAATCACCAACACACACAATAGTGGAAATTGCACACTTTCTCTCTAGGCTGAAAGAAAAGATCCCATCAGTTAGTGGCACTCCCCAATCACCACATAAAACAGGGGATGAAACTTCTGAAAAAGCCACTGATGAGGAGATTATCAACCCTAACCTAAGAGATGAGGAGGAACCAAGGTCTCTAAGCCCAATCTTTGAGACCTTAGGTACAAATGAGGCTGCCACTACTCTTTTACCATCCCTTGATGGATCAGAGGTTACTGGTAACATTCCCACGACCTCATTTTTGGCAACTGCTGATGAAGGCCTTGTGCCTGAGCCAGAAAATCCCCAGAACTAAGAAAAAGGGGTTCATGAGACTACTAGGTTGGGACTAGCTCATGATACAACTGATGACCTCATCATGGATGATGTCAGTAGGGATTCAGATGATTCCATTAATTTGGATGATGATTCAAACTTCAAGTTATTGACGGCTGATTATGAGGTTCCTGAATCTGATTTATGCAAACTCAAAGAGTTGGTCACAGAAGATCATGTTAAAGACCACTTAAACCCTAATTCCCCTAAAGTGGCATCCCCTGTCTACACTGAGGATCACCCAAAAACACCCCCTTCTCACTCAGAAAAGCCAACCGAAACATCTTCCACTGGTGCTAGCATAGATCTGAACTAGCTATGTAGCCTAGAAGGACCTTTATACCAGATGGTACACCAACTCCTTTCTGGTCATCTCCAAACTTTTACAACTGCCATGGAACTTAAAAACAGAACCAAAATAGAGATGATCAACAATGCCATAGACCATAAACTGGGAGAGCTGTTAAGAAAGATTGAAGATAATAGAAGACAGCTTGAACATCTTACTGGTGTTGCCCCTCCTGCTCCCTGGTTTCCAGAGATTGATGAATCCAAAAAGGGGGAGAAAGGCAAGGTTCCTGAGAAGATTTATTTTGAACAATCAAAGAAAGCTCGTGAAGCTCCAAAAATCAAGGAGGCCAACAAAAGATCCCAACAGACCAAAAAAGAAGAAGCCTTAAAAGAAAGACATCAATATCAAGAAAGGAACTTAGAGAAACTACTGAAAAGACTTCCCATGAAAAAGATACAACTGCGGATCAGGTTTTGAAAAATACTAAAGATAATCCTTCAGTAGTTTTTGCTGAGAAACAACCTTCAGTAGTTGCAACTCAGACTAAACAACAAACATCTGCTACAACCACAACTCCATAGGTCCAAATTCAAATTGCCCTCTCTAATCTTCCAACAGTTTTAAACCCTGAACCAATTGCCTTTAGTTCAGAGGAACTTGAAAAGGATTTGAAGGAAGTGAAGAAAAAAGAAGTAGAAGATAAGTTATGGGAGAAGTTAGATGAAAGAGAAGACTTGGGCTATGAAGCCAAGCTGAAATTATGGGAGAAAGAGCTGAATGAATTGGAGAGAGCTGAAGAAGAACAAATCTAAATTGCTGAAAATGACAAAAGACAACAGCTGATGAATTGCATTGTCAAGAACAACAAAGCCAAGAAAGTCTCTCTCAAGGGTCTCTCAACTGCTGAACTGGAACATAGAGCAAGGCTCATCTCTGAAAGACAAAGTACTGAGAAAGAGAAAAAGTTGAAGAGAACCCAGATCATTAAAGAATTGGCAGCCAATGACTGTGGCACAAAGGCTCAGCTATCAAGATGGAAAGAAGCTGACTTGAATGACACTTACAAAAGATTCAAAGCATGGCAGAAGTCCAAACCTGAGAAATTTATACCATCAGAAGTTTCACAAACTTTTGATTCTGCCAAGAAAAAGCGTGCTGCCAAGAAATAGAAGACATCAAAGGAACAGGTAAAGACAGACTTCAAGATGGTTTTGATTGAAGGCAACACCATAGTTGAAGATGACTTTATGATTGAAGAAAAGCCTATGATTACACAAGATAGAGATCCTGCAACATTTGCATATCAACTCAAACAGACCATCACTAATCAAAAGCAGACCAAGGTAATTACTGAACACCAGATTCCTATTCCTAGTGATACACCTGGTAATGTACAAGTTGAACATAGAAGGAGATCCAACCTGATCATATCTGAAATAGAAAACCAATCAACATCAGGCCTATCATTAAACCAACAAATAGTACCTTACAAGAAAGACTTTGACAAATCAAAGTCTCCAATAGCCAAATGGTACTTTACCCACAAGTCCAATGCCATTGTCCTGGAAAGAGAAGATTGCTCCTACAAAGTGCTACATCACAAGACTGAGCTGAACAAGTTATCAGATGATAATCTTTTCACTATTCAGTTCATGGAACCAGAACAAGGACCACTTCTCACAGGCCAACAAGTCAATGAACTCAAGATCTCAATGATAAAAGAAATTTGGAGAATCCTTGACAGCAGAAGAAGAGGAAACTATAAACAAATTAGAGGATTGATAAGAATTTCAACCAGGGGGATATTGTTGGGTATAAGAGGATTGATAATGTAGATGCACGAAGTGCGACTAGTGATTGGATCTACAAAGTTAACATATGTTAGAAAGATTGCTGATGGATTGAAGGTGGAATAACTGGGCGAATGTAAAGCAGAATGGGCGAAGGTAGAGACTATGTGGGCGAAGGTAGAAGGAACCTGATCAGAAGAACACATTCGTACCAAGTAGTGGGCGAATGTGGAAGAATTCCACATTCGACCATATCTACTGGGCGAATGTGCAGACTGTATAAATAGAAGTTGTGTGTTTTTGAGTAAGAGAGAGTTTTAGTTGAAGTGTGTGTTTGTGTCAGGTTCTAGGTGTAATTGAGAAAGTGTTTAAGTGGTCTAGATTAACGTGTGTGTGATTGTAATTGAATATTTGAGAAAGTTAATCTATGAAAAAGCTTTGAAAATGATGTTTACTGTGTTTTGATCCGAGTTTTATCAGTTTGTTCAGAACTAGGGTTTCCGCACCTGGTTTTGTTACTTGTATGATCAATTAATCCTGTTTCATCTAAAATCTTTCGTTTACAAAGTGGTATCAGAGCCATACGGATCATACAACAACAAATTTGATAAACTTAGAGCTGATTTGGACCTAATTTTGATCAAAATACATCTGTTTTTGAATGAAAATGGTTTTTGAGTGTTTTTGATTGATTTAGAGTTGAATTTGTGGATAAAATCTAAAATTCCAAGAATTAAAGTTGTTCCAAATCAATTCCGAATCAAAACCTGATAAAGATCATTCAAATCCATAAACTTTTGAAAATCAGAGATCAAAATAACCGTTTTTCAATGTGTAACCGTTTTTCAGACCTGAAATGGGCGAACCTGGAGTGTTGTGGGCGAACCTGACATAGAGTGGGCGAACGTGTGAGTTTTCTGGTCGAACGTAGAGTGTTTCTGGGTGAACCTAGAAATTCTTGTTTGAATTTTTCACTTTCGGGTAAGATTTTCCACATTCGATTCGTCGGGCGGGCGAAAGTGGAAATTTACTGGTCGAACCTGAAGACTTTTGGGCGAAAGTGGAAAGTGTGTTGAGATATTTTACTTTCTGTTGAAGTTCTACATTCGGGTGATTTCAGTTTGGGCGAAAGTAGGATAAAAGGGACGAAAGTAAGAGAAAAGGGGCGAACCTAGAACTCAGTTGGGAGAATTTTCTAAGTGTTGAATTTTTCGAAGTTCGTGAACATCATGTGGAATTTTCCGACTACCCCGAGACCAGCAACGACACAACCACAACAGCAAGTGATGGACCCATGGACAGTGGCAGCACAAAAGACGAGCACACAATCTTCGCAACCAATTAACTACATGGCGATGACTAGCTCGATGCCTCAAAGTGTGGCACCTCCAGCACCACAACCTGACTACTGGGGAGTAGCAGCAGCGGTGGTAAATACTCAAACCACAAATGCTATTTCCACACTAATAAATGACTTATCTTCAGGTAGCGGGAATCGGCCACCTAAGCTCATGGAGATACAAGAATATAATCAGTGGCAGAAAAAGTTCAAGATTCACTTGGAAGGCATGGGAGTGGAGGGTGCAGAGGCATGGAGTATGATTGCTAGAGGTTACACAGCACCAGTTTTGGAGAATACAGGTGAACTAGTTCCATTGGAGAGTATGTCTGAGGAGGAGAAAAAGAAGTTTGCTGTGGAGAAGAAAGCCTATTCCCAGTTGACTCAGGTAATCACAAACGATCTGTTGCATCAGTTTGGGACATGCACTACATCTAAGCAACTATGGGATATGCTTAAAAAGAGGCATGATGGGATGAGAAGACTAGAAGTTTAAGGATGGAAGAATTACGAAAGGAGTTTGAGAATTTTACTTATATTGGCAATGAAACTCTAAAAGAATTAACTCCTAGATATTGTCATTTGCTAACTGAGTTGTCTAGTTATGGTATACAGATTCCTATGACAGCTTTGGTGGATAAGTTTGCAGATGCTCTACCACCATACTGGGATCAGCATGTGGAAGTTCTCAAGGAGAAGGATTCATACCAATACTGGACTATTCATGAGTTTGTGCAGAAGCTGGAAAACAAAGAGCTGGAAGAGAAGAGGAAAGCTAGAAGATCACAAATTCCTCAGAATCCTAGCTTATATTTTGGAGGCACTTCAGTTCCAGTTAGTAACTCAAGTTCAGGGGGATTAGTGGCACCACATGTTGCGTGTGTTTCCAATGTTATGGAATCACCAAAACCTACCATCAACTACATGGCACAAACCTCATCCTACTCACAACCATCATACACACCACCACCACCACAACAACAATACAACAATTCCTACATTTCACCATTCTCACCAATGCAACAAGCAGCTTTTTATACTGCTAGCCAATCTCAACAACCAATGAACCAAGTTACTCAACCTAATCAACAATCGGTGGTTTTGGAGACTTCTAACTTGGGAAATGTGACTGTTGAAGTTACTCAGCAACACATTGCACTAGTCTCTGCAATGGTTTCATCTTACAATGGGTTGGTTGCTAGTCAAATTGGAAACAACAACTTGACCAATGAAGACTATGCACAGATTGATAAAGAAGAGATGGAATTGATTGATATTCAGTGGGCTTTTGCGAGTATTATGAGAAGAGCAACGGAGTTTATTGAGAAGACAGGTAGAACTGATTTGGGAACTTCTCCTAACACAACCTACGGGTTCAACAAGGAGAAAGTTACTTGTTTTAATTGTGGAGGGAAAGGTCACTTTAAACGGGAATGTACCCAGCCACCAAAACAAGGTAATAGAAACCCATTCAATGCAAGCTACCAGAACCGTCAACAACAAAACCAAAACCAAGTTTCTTACCAAAATAACAACAACTACCAAAACCGTCAAAATAACTCTAACAACAACCAAAACCGACAACCAAACACACCAAACCAAACTCAAAACCAATCACCTAACAACACTAACCGAACAATCATACCGATCACCACACCTAATGAGACACAACAGAACACCAATCAGAATCAAGCATTGGTGATTCAACAGGATGAACGGTTTGATTGGTCAGGATTGCAAATAGGTGTTGAGGAGATTACAACTGGTGGAAATGTGGCTTGTGTTGCCTGCCAGGTTGATATTGAAGAATCGGTGATAGTTGATGAGAAGGAAGAATCTAAGGTTGAAGTTGATGTATCTGAAGCTGAAATGGAAGTGGTGAATGAACCTGTTGAGGTTAAGACTGAGGATGCTAATCCGGGAGTAGTGATTGACACTGTTTCTGATGTTCCTGAGGAGTGTGAATCGGTTTATTCAGATTCAGACAGTGAATCAGATACAGAAGCAAGTGTTACATCTCTGGATGATGATATTAATCAGTTGCTAGCAGAAGCTGATTTTCTGAAGACGAGAAAGTCGTGCATTGCTGATGATGCTTTTACCAGGATTGATTACTCAAAGTTTTTCGCTGGAAAGGAAGCTCATTTCGCTTTGATGGCCATGACTGATCCGCCAAAACCTGTAAGTTCTGACTGTAGCACTGATATTACTAGTGATAAATATTGTGGAACTTGTGATAGATTGACAGAGGAGAACAAACAACTCCGTGTTCTGCGTGATAATGCTATCATGAACTGTCAATCTACTCGCAAAGAGTTGCATGCTTTCAACAAAGTATTAGATGGCTATAAAAAGGACATTTCTGACTTGAAAAATACTCTTTCATTGAAACAACTTGCAATTAATAACTACATTAATGAAATTGAAAACACTAAATTGGAAATGGCCGCCATCAAGTGCTTTGCTGAAAAAGTAAACAAAAAGTTGGAAAGTTATAAGCACATTGCTTACGTGGTAGACCACATCATTGATGATCAAACCACTAATTACAAGTCTGTGCCATCTCCGGTGCTTTTTGAAAACCATAATTGTCATCAAGTTACACCAGAGAGCTCGGTAAAATCAGACTCATCATCGGAAAATGAATCTAATACCTCGAGTATTGGTGATCCACATTCCGATGTGAGGCCAATTTTAGGTTTAAATGATGAAGGTGTTACTGCTGAAAGCGTTGATTCAGACTCAGAGAGTGATGATTCTGGTAATGTTCAAAATATTAATGCATGTGAAATTCCAAAAGAAAATCACATCATTACAATTGAACCAGTTTCATCATCTCAACATGTGCATCCGATGGCAAATGCTCATCGTGAGAAAAAGTCTGAAAAGAATGTTGTTAAGAAAGATCTTGAGAAGATTGTTAAGGATGAACCATGTGACAAACCAGTCAAGGTGTTTTATCGGATGGAAGGATCCGATAAGATCATCTCTGACGAGGAATTTCCAATCAAAAATGCTAACTATGCTAAAATTGATAAAATCTGGCAAGAAAGCACCATTTGGTTCCCAAAACATGAGAGAACAAATGAAATTCCACCTGCCATTTTAAAGAAATTGTTTTTGGATGTTCCTCAAGAACCAAAGGTTCATGTCACAGAGTTCATTAGACCCAAAAACAGAGCTAATGGTTTTCATGAGCCTACTTACTCAAAAGGGCCACTCCCTGAGAGTTTGAGGAATCAACAGTATAATGATCAATATCCTGTTAGATCATTTGCTCAACCGAATGCTCCAAATGTTTTTGAAGAATACCGTGCATGCTTTAAATGCGGGGAGAGAGGGCATTTACTTGCTCAATGCCCGTATGTAAGGCATAAAAGGCACGAAGTTGAAGTGAGGAATTCCATGAGGAAACCGATTGATCATTATGTTCCACCACACAGACGAGTTGTTCCTCAACAACAACAGTTTTACAATCAAAACAATTTTTATCAAACGAGGAACAATCGTCCAGTTCAATATGATCGCAGAAATCGGATTGCTATGGAACAATCATGGAGAAAACCAGTGGTGAACACAACAAATGATAGGCAAAAGGTTCCACCAAAACCGATTGCCAAGTCAAATGTTGGACCTAAGTCTGTTAAATCAGATAAGGTAATCAAGAAAGTTTCATTTGCAAACAATGTTCAGAAACCGACTGAGAACCCAAAGTCTCAGATTCGTATCTTGAAAAGAACTGAACAATCTTGGACACCCAATGGTTCTCCAGGAGCCTCAACTTCAAAATCCAATGAGAAAAAGGAAACTGTTTTGAACAATCCGAAAAAGATTGATCCAAAACAAATTGTTAATGAGAATGTTTCTTTGCAAGCTGATATTCCAAGACCCAAGACTCAGGCTTGGGTCCCCCGAAAGAACTAAATGATTTACTTTTTGTGTGCAGGGAGCTTCAGCTGGCCCTATTAGCAGTCTTTGGATTGTTGATAGTGGAGCTTCAGGCCACATGACAGGGGATCTTGCGTTGCTGTTCGACGTGAAGAACATCAATGGTGGATATGTAGCATTTGCAGGAAATAAAGGTGGATATATTACTATGGAGGGGAGCGTGAGTAATGGAATAGTGAGCTTTGAACGGATATCATATGTGAAGCAGATCGACTATAATCTGTTGAGCGTCAGTCAAATTTGTGATAAACAATTCTCTGTGCATTTTGATGACAAATCCTGCTATATTCTCAAACCGGGTTTCCAAATTCCAAAGGAATGGGTAATGTTGAAGGCACCTCGCGTCAACAATCTCTATATTCTTGATATGTCCAAGGCGATGACATCACAGGGGCAAATAACATGTTTTCTATCCAAGGCAACCGAGAAGGAATCGATAATGTGGCACCGAAGAATGGGGCACATTCATCTGAGAAAAATGAATCAACTTGTGAGAAATGGGCTTGTCGATGGAGTAAACGTGAAACATTTCCATCTAAATGACAAGTGTGTAAGTTGTAAGAAGGGGAAGCAACACAGACAGTCCCACAAAGTGAAGAAAGTTAACTCTGTTGAGATGCCACTTGAGCGATTGCATATGGATCTATTTGGACCGGTCAAGCGCAAAAGTCATCTTGGAGAGCTTTATTGTTTAGTTGTCACTGATGACTACTCAAGATTTTCATGGGTGATGTGTTTGCAGAATAAAAGTGACACCTTTAACAACTTGAAAGTTCTGTTCACTCGATTGGAGAATCTCTACAACTTGAAGATAAAGAGGATTCGGAGTGATAATGGGACGGAGTTCAAAAACACTAAGATGGATGAACTTTGTGAAAGCAAAGGGATACATCATGAATATTCGGCTCCGTACACCCCACAACAGAACGGTGTTGCTAAACGAAAGAATAGGACTCTAATTGAAGCGGCAAGAACAATGCTCGCAGACTCAAATCTTCCGGTAATGTTCTGGAACGAGGCGATTTATGCAGCAAATTATACACTCAATCGGGTTCTAATAGTGAAGAAGTTTGGTAAAACATCTTATGAACTGTTACACCGACGAAAGCCGAATTTAGAGTATCTAGAACCTTTTGGGGCACCATGCACGATGTTGAATCCAAGCGAGAAGTTTAGTCCTAAAGCTGAAGAGGGATACTTTGTTGGATATGCAACCCCGCTCAAACGGGTATACAACAAGCGAACTCGTCGGGTGGAGGATTGGGCTAACGTGGAAGTTCAACGGTATACTCAAAATGTGCAAGGGACGGGTCCTGATTGGATGTTTGATTACAAAGATTTCTTTGAATCATTCAATCTAGATAGCTTGGTTGAAGAAGCTGTTATCAGATTACTTTACAAGTGTGAAAACGCGGCGACTTCACCGTTGGTGCGTCCGATCACCGTGAACCCCCTACCAGCTTCTAATGATACCAACGCTCCTATACAAGAGGAAGAAGTGTTTCAGGAGGCTTCAACTTCATTAGACTCTTCAGAATCTGAAGATGAACAATTTGAGGAAGTCATTCTTGAGCATGCAGAAGAACCAGAGGCACCGCCAGTGAACCCAACTCCAACTCAAGATGTTGCTTCATCGTCTAACACGGGTCATGATCTGGATGCTGTAGAGAACTTGACTACTCAGATGGGAGTTACTGTACCTGAATATCCGGAATCTCGGATTCATCGTATTCACCCGCTGGAGCAAGTTATCGGTGATCCTGGAAGCAGTGTGATGACCAGAGGGCAGCTGCGAAGTGTTAACTCGCCAGAGAGTTTTGGTGCTTTAGCATTATATGCCAAAATTCAACAATCTGGTAGTCAAAATGATTGGTCGTTTGCGTGTTATGTGTCGCAGGTAGAGCCAAGGACATACAAGGACGCTTTGAAGGAGGACGCCTGGGTTGAGGCAATGCAGGAGGAGTTATTACAATTCCAGAAATTGGGAGTTTGGACGCTCACGGATTTGCCACCTGGAAGGAAGAAGATTGGCACTAAATGGGTGTTTAAGTGCAAGAAGGATGATCGTGGGGTTATTGTTCGTAACAAAGCCAGATTGGTCGTGCAGGGATTCCATCAAATCGAAGGGATTGATTATAACGAAATCTATGCACCGGTAGCACGCATTGAAGCTATTCGGATGTTTCTTGCGTTTGCTTCCTATAAGAAGTTCAAAGTCTATCAAATGGACGTCAAGAGCGCATTTCTGTACGGGAAAGTCAAGGAAGAGGTATATGTCGGGCAGCCACCAGGCTTTGAGGACCCAATCCACCGGGATAAGGTCTACTGCTTAACAAAGCTTTATATGGCTTGCACCAGGCTCCGAGACAGTGGTACGAGGAGCTAAGTACATACCTCATCACAAAAGGATTTAAGCGCGGACTCGTCGACTGCACCCTATTCACGAAGAAATCAGGGGATGATTTACTTCTGGTGCAGATTTACGTTGATGATATAATATTTGGTTCAACTAACGAGCTTTTATGCAGGGAGTTCGAAACTGTCATGCAGGAAAAGTTCGAAATGAGCGCAATGGGGGAGATGCAGTTTTTCCTAGGCTTGCAGGTGGACCAAAGACCCACGGGGATCTTCATTCACCAGACGAAATACGTATCCGACATCTTGAGCCGGTTCCAGATGGAGGATTACAAGCCAATGGATACCCCGATTCAACCCAATCACGGGATTGGAGTGGACGCTAAGGGGGAGCTGACTGACCCATTTACATACAGAGCAATCATCGGATCTCTGATGTATTTGACGGCGTCTCGACCAGATATTATGTATGCAACGTGTCTCTGTGCCCGCTATCAATCGAAGCCGAAACAAAGTCATCTGACGGCGGTCAAGCGTATCCTTAGATATCTGAAGGGTTGTCCCTCAAAAGGACTTTGGTACCCTAATGATGATGATTTTGATTTTATTGCTTTTAGTGATGCAGATTGGGGCGGCTGTGATAAAGATAGCAAATCTACTACAGCTGGTTGCCAGTTTTTAGGGAGCAGGTTAGTCACCTGGCAATGTAAGAAGCAGACTTCCGTGGCGCTGTCTACCTGTGAAGCCGAGTACATTGCAGCCTCGAGTTGCTGTTCGCAAGTGCTCTGGATCCAACAGCAGATGGTGGATTACGGTTTGCAGTTTCTTAAAACCCCTATACACTGTGACAACGAAGCCGCTATCGCATTAACTAAAAATACTGAAAATCATTCTAAGGCGAAACATATCCGGATCAAATATCATTTTATCCGTGATTGTTACGCTAAAGAATTGATAGATATGGTCAAAATCCATACTGACTACCAACGTGCAGATTTGTTTACAAAAGCTTTTGACAGATCCCGCTTTGAATATCTTTTAAAAGTAAATAACATAAAAGAAAAACAGGACTAATCGGCACCTCCGTTTATCGCTTTTTAGTTTTAGTTTTTAATATTTTGCTAATTGGGAATTTCTCTTTACTAATTGGGAATTTCTCTTTACTATCGTAATCCTCAAAGAAGTTGATGCTTTCGAGGGGATTGTTTAATCCTCAAAGAAGTTGATGCTTTCGAGTGGATTGTTTCAAATTTTTGTTTTATTGTTTTTCAGAAAAATTAAAAACCCAAAAATATGTTCTTTATTTTAGGGGGAGCCTTTTTATCCGAAAAACCAAAAACATTGAAAAATTCAAAAAGACCTAAAAATTAGAAAAACCAAAAATGATTTCCTGGATAAAAAGAGGAAATGATAGTACATCAGTGGGGATCTGACACAGGCTAAAGAATTGTATAGTAATATGAGGCGTGTGTTACATTCGTGTGATATGCTGATAGGCTTCGTAGACTAAAAATTGCGTGCATTAGTGATACAAACATAACGAACTATGCGTTCGTGGCTGAACACCTCATGGGCATATGGTCTTAGTACCGTAATTTCGTTTGATAGGATTGCCAAAATCTGAGGTTTCGGGTCGTTATGTTATGGTTATCCGGGATATTCTGATTAAACTTTTGTTGTATTGATTTACGGACCTAGTTTTATCAGAATATTTGCTAAAAGAGCTTAAATGCCAAAACCGAAAGTTACCGAATTGAGGAACTTTATGTTTTAATTGATCAAAGATCATTATTGCATCGTATTGACTTCCTGATGCAAATCAGTGGTTAATATCAGCCTCAACCTAGTGTATATGCACATGTTACTCTGCTGCATTCGTTTGCTGACCTGTACACCTCTGTGCTATATACTTTGTAACTTTAACGGATAACTCTGGCATAATCACGCGTTACGACGAAGCTTTGTGCAATTACTTGATACGGGAGTATGTCGTGTGTGTGGGCACCACAATGTGTTAGTCTAATACACATAACTCGTATCATTTTAAAGCATTGCGTAATAGTCTGCATGTGAGCTTACGTGGACCACAATATCAGCAATTGCCATGTCACATACTGTTTCTAATGATAATATTAAACAAAAAGATCAACGCTGTGATCAGATTTCTCAGAAAACTGATATGATCCTCTTACCGGATATCACAAAATGTTTACTGCTTTCATTTACTTTGATGCATTTTATTTTTGATTGTCAAAAAGATACAAAATCCAAAAAGATTTTAGGTGTGTTTTGCTATATTTCGGAAAAACCAAAATTTTTGCATTTCTACTTTATTTTTGATATCCGAGGATGCTTGATGGTCAATTTCTGAGATTTGATAACACCATCTGGGCTTTGTTTCATTCAAAAAGTGAAAATATGAGTTTTTGAAGTTTAACAGATTGAAAAATGTTGAACGGGATTCGAATTCGTGATTTGGCAAAATTTTCAGATTTTTCCATTTCACATTCGCCCCTTAATTGGGTCGAATGTGGAAAAATCCTCACCTTCGGTTGCTAATTCTGGGCGAATGTGGGTTTGTTTTAAACAAAATTCACTTTCGGGTAAACATTATTTACATTCGGCCAATTCAATTTGAGCGAATGTAGATATATCCTACATTCGACCACAATAGCGGGCGAAGGTGGATTCCCTATATAAGCCAGAGCCACGTTCGAACCTTCATTCTACAGTTTTCAAATATTTTTCTTCGATCCAAAAACCTTGTTGCTGGAATTCCTTTGTCTTGTGTTTCTTGTTCCCGTGATTTTACTGATCATTTTCATACCTATTATACAGGTAATGGAGCAAAAACACGACCAGAATCGTCGTTTTTAGGACCGGACTTAGGGTTTTCGAATTAAGGGTCTTAGGGTGTTTCTTGAAGCTTGTTTTTGATTGCATTTCAATCCACAATAGTTTTAGGGGGAGAATAATGCAGGAATTAGAGTTATAACAACATTTAAGGGGTTAATTGATTGTTTGAAACAGTTTTGACCTAATTCCTTTTAAAAACTAATGTAGATTGAATAATTAGAACAATTGATCATATACGAGTGTTAATCGGCCCTATCAGGATACATTGCAATCAGAATTACATGTTAAAAACAAAGATGAAAATTTTTTGAAATTTAGGGTTTATCAGTTTCACCTTCGGTTGAATAAAAGGGCGAAGGTGGAAAAGATTGGACGAAGGTGATGTTTAATGGGCGAATGTGATTTTTATAAAACACAGTTTCACATTCGTACCAAATATTGCACATTCGTACCAAAATTCTATATTCGACCTGATTAAAAAGGGGCGAATGTGGAACTTGTAAAATCTCAAAATTTTTAAATTTTTGTCGTTTTCGTATTTTGACATATTTTTCTGATTTTGATGTGCAGATGGCTGAGCAAACTGAGAATATTGAGACTCAAGTAGAGAATGTCATTCCAGATCCAGTACAGGAGACTGTTCAGGAGGCTGAAGCATCAGTTGCAAGCAGTTGGCCATTCGAAAGATCTCATAACTGCTGTGCATATCTTGGTGACGTGGAGAAGAATACTGAGTTTACCGGGATTATTGAGTTCTTGAAGAGGAGCAGAATTGTGCATGCTTTAGCTACACCAACGATTATCTACAAAGACATTGTTGAAGACTTTTACAAGAACGCAAAGTATGACTTCTGGGAGAATTAGACGATAATCAAGAGCAAGATACAAGGAATGGAGATGTTTTTGACGGAGTCTGATATTAGAGAAGCACTTCAGATCAAGTTTGAAGTAAGTGAAGATCCCAGGAATTGTCGTGGACTGAACAGAAAGCCTGCTTCCTGAGGATGAAGTACAAAGGACCGATCACTGATGGTTCTATGCACAAAGGGAAGCTGAGTGTGCAGTTTAAATACTTTGCACATGTCATTATTCACGTGTTTGGATGTGTGAGCGGTGGATATGACGTAATGAGGAGAAGTTTAAGCTCATTGATGGTTGCGTTGACTCTCAACAAACCATTCAATGTGTCTGGGATGATATTGGACCATATGCTGGAAATGCTTAAGGGTTTGAAGAAGAAACAATTCATGTTATATCCAAGATTTCTAATGATGATTTTTGATCACAAATATCCTGAATTGAAGAAGGATCCAACTATGGTTATTGGTCAAAATCACATGAACATCCGTACTTTGGTGAGGATGAAAGGATACAAGGGTGTGCCTGATGAAGATAAGCCACCATACAGGAGATTGTTTGGAGCTCTAGCTAAACAGGATTACACTGATCCTGGAAAGAACAAAGCTAGACATACTGATAGTGATTCAGATAATGACGATCCTTTAGTGTATGCAGATGCAAACACTAAGAGGAAAAGGCAGGTTGTCAATCCTGGAGCCAAAGGGAAGGGCAAGGGAAAGATAGACCAGGGAAGTTCCAAGCAACAGTTGGTGAGAAAGAAAACTACTGCTAAGAAGGGGACTAGTTTGGTTGATGAAGAATCTGTTGATTCGGAGGAGACTGAGATAGATGAACAGTGGGATTTGGATGAAGAAAATGTTAGGACCACCAAACGTAAGGCCACTATGGTTGGTGAGTCTGAATCACTTAACAAAACGATTGAAGAAGCAGAACAGAGTAAGAAGTCTGTTGATGCTGAAGATGAAGGTTTAGGTGTTGATATGGATGAATTGAATGCTGGAGAGACTGTTGTAGTGAACTTGCCAAAACAGAAGCACAAATCAATGGCAAAGAAGTCGAGCACTAAACAGTTAAGGGAGAAAGAGATTGCCCAGCTGATGAAAGGTAAAAGGATACCCGATGCTGGTACATCATCAAAGCTGTCTTCACCAGTTACTAAGAAGCAGAAAAAGTCTAAAGAGGCTGAAACATTACCAGTTGATCAGTTTAATGTTGCACTGGATAATGTGTTAGATATGTTCAGGAAGCCTCAGAAAGAAAAAGCTAAAGAAGTTGAGCCATCCAAGTCTAAGAAAGTCACTGTTGCTGATGATGTGATGAAGCAAGTGAACAAAAAGATGGATGAGATGATGAAGATGATTGTAGCTCAACAAGCAGAGATTGCTAAGTTTAAGCAGAATGAGGAGAAAATGCTTCAGATAGTGGTTGCTTCAAAGAACAATCAAGATGAAATTGAGCAGAAAGTTAAGAAACTGGAAGCTAAAAATAAGAAGCTTGAAGGTAAATGTTCTAGGAACAAGAGTATGATTAAGGTGATCAAAGAGGATAACAAAGAAGTAAAGGCTGAAAACAAACGCCTTAGTGATTTGTTAGACAATTTGTATAATGAAGCACCCAAGTTGAAAGAAGGTGAAGAAGATAAGGAAAAAGAAGAAGAACAGGTAGACTTTGAGCCTTCTGATTCTGAGAAAGAGAAAGATGACGATGAGGAAGATGAGGAGTCTGAGAAAAGTGATGATGAGGATAGTAAGAAAAACGATAAAGATGATGATGATGATGCTGAGGGGTCTGGGAGTAAGAATGATGATGATAGTAGTGATAGTAGTGATGATGAAGGAGGAGATGACACAAGCAAGTTTACATTTGAAAAGAGAACACCAAAGAAGAAGGATGCTGGAGAATCGAGTTCCAAAAAGAAGAAAGGTGGGAACACAGATTCAGATGAGAGTATCTTTTGGAACGAAAAGGTGAGATCTCTTACTGATGATGCGAAGAAAGTTTACAGAGATATGTTAGAGAAAAGAGAATGGACTATAGAGTTCACAGGTCGTTTTGCTGAGATATTCCAGACTGATGACATGAGATATGAACTGGAGTATAACGATCCTGATCTAGTAGAAGGTGAAGTACCTGCTACTGTGGCCAAAGAGATTCTAGATGGTCTGGCACAGCGAGTAGGGAAATCTTTTGAGGAGTTTGTGATGGATGAGTCGATTCCAAATATTCCTGAAAAGGATATTGGAAATCACACAGATGATAAGAATACTCCAGAGATGGATGAAGTGGAGATTGAAGATATTACACATGAGGAATATCCACAATACTTCAGACAAAATGATGAGAATGTGATATTTCCTGACTTCACTGAGATTCCAAACACTTCTGCGAAGAAGAAAGCAAAGAAAAGGAGTGAAGAGTTTGTTGAGAATGTGTTTGGAGCTGATAAGCAACAATCTTCAAGTCAGACTGAGGAGTTGAAGACTTACTTGAAGAAGTTGAGGGAAATGGATGAGAACCGACCGAAGCCTGAAGCTCAAGGAAGTTTCTATAGATTCCATAATGCTAAATTCAAAGGCAGAGCTCTCGGGTGGACTTATTTGGGTAGACTGAAGTGTTTAGCTGCCAAATGGGAATCAGGAATTCTGTATTTCTACAGATTCATTGATTTGCTAACTCTACCGTATTGGGCGGTCAGAGATCTTTGCAGATTCCCAATGTCTGGTGCTTCAGTGAATAATACACATGTCGGTTGGTGTGCAGATAAGTTAGTGTGGGAGAGTAGAACAAAGTGGAACAGGTTTAAGCCTCAATATCCCAGAAGAAAAGTTCACAGGGATATTGATCCTAAAACCAAGTTGAAGAGGGTAACTTTGATCTACAAAGCACCTGAAGTGATGAGAAAGATACCTTTGATGCCTATGCCACAACATTTCGGTGCTGACTTTATATTTTGGTACTACGATTGGAGAAAGGCAGAAGCTGTGATTGTTTTGAGAGATGGGAAGGACAAATACAAGCATGTTCATGTATTTGATCCGATGTGGTTGATTAACTGTACCTTCGAAGACATCATCATGCTTTTCTACAATCCAATTCATCATGAGCCTAACGATGCTGAACAAGCAAAGAAGTATACTCAAGTTGTAGGAGTTTGTTTTGCGTATGATATAAACTCGGGGAGTAACTTGGATGCTAAGCTTGGTAAAATGGTGAAGATGGCTAATGTGTCGAAACCAGTGAAGAGAAAGTTGGAGCCGGAAATGACTAAAGAGCAAAAGAAGCAGCTCAGAATTTACTTATTGAACAAGGCAATGGACGAAGACAGAAAACGATCCAATGAATAGTCGAGGGGAAGTTTGTAGATGCACGAAGTGCGACTAGTGATTGGATCTACAAAGTTAACATATGTTAGAAAGATTGCTGATGGATTGAAGGTGGAATAACTGGGCGAATGTAGAGCAGAATGGGCGAAGGTAGAGACTAAGTGGGCGAAGGTAGAAGGAACCTGATCAGAAGAACACATTCGTACCAAGTAGTGGGCGAATGTGGAAGAATTCCACATTCGACCATATCTACTGGGCGAATGTGCAGACTGTATAAATAGAAGTTGTGTGTTTTTGAGTAAGAGAGAGTTTTAGTTGAAGTGTGTGTTTGTGTCAGGTTCTAGGTGTAATTGAGAAAGTGTTTAAGTGGTCTAGATTAACGTGTGTGTGATTGTAATTGAATATTTGAGAAAGTTAATCTATGAAAAAGCTTTGAAAATGATGTTTACTGTGTTTTGATCCGAGTTTTATCAGTTTGTTCAGAACTAGGGTTTCCGCACCTGGTTTTGTTACTTGTATGATCAATTAATCCTGTTTCATCTAAAATCTTTCGTTTACAGATAAGAATTTCAACCTTAGTCTAATATCCTCTCTGCAACTTTTGTTAGAAGTATTACAAGTGCTGAAGTAGAAATATGAAAGTACTGAAGAAGAGCTGATACTGAAACAACAAGTACTGAAGGCTGACAACTCACAGAATTAACATATAAAACAGGCATAAATAGTCCCATAATAGGTCACAATTAGGCTTATATTGTTGATAATTGATGCTTAATTCGTTCCTATTTGTATTTCTCAGGGAATTGGAGCTCCAGGACCGAAACTAAGGATTTCCGGGTGAAAACGAGCAAAAACTGGAGATTCCTGAAGATACAAGACTTGAAGCCTGTTCCCTGTATGTTTTCAAGACAATCCCAGGACTTAAACAATGTTAAAATCAGTCCGGGATTGACCTAGCATGCCCACGCTCACTTGCACGAAGGCCCTGCATGCGAGAAGACAAAGTAGCAAACTTGGAGAGCAAGAAAACAGAAGCAGAAAGGCATGCACGCCCGTGCCAGAGAAAAAACGTACAGACAGCATTTTCCATGCAGCAAAAGAACGTACGTGAGACAGCTGTAGAGGATCGGTTTTATATAAAACAACAATGTAATCATCCAAATGGAACAATCCAGGTGCGGAAACCCTAGATCATATGCAATATGATAGAAAACAAATCAGAAAATAGTTAATTCCTTTTCATTAATCATTTCATTCATAAACATATTGATAAAACTTGTTTAGATTAGGTTTACAATGAAATAAGAACACTTCAAACGTTTCTAGAACCTAGAGAGAATACACACACAAAACCTCTAACCAAATGACCAAAAACTTTACACAAAATAAAAACTTGAACTATATATAGCCTGCTCATTCGACCCCCCGTCTAGGTCGAATGAGTCCTTCGACCTCTTCATAAGCTCAAACCAAACAATATCAACTTCAAGGCTTCCTTCGACCTACTGAATTTTTCCTTCGACCCCTCGACTGGTCAAATGGGAACTTCTTCAACATAAAATTTACCAAAAACGCTATATAGACAATCTAAAAGCCATAGTCACATTCCGTGCACTTACAAACTCCCCCTTGACTATTGCTTGGATTGTAGTCGTTCTTGATCAAGCGCCTTGTTCAATAGTTTGATTCGGAGAATTTTCTTCTGCTTTTTGCTCATCTCTGGTTCTAATTGTCGTTTAGTTGAACTTTTTTCATTTCACGAACCTTCACATATCTTCTCAGCTTCTTGTCATAATCACAACCCGCATTTACATCCCACGCAAAACAAAAACATACAACTCTGTGATACTTCATCGCTTGCTCCATATCTTTCTCTTCACAGTAAATCGGATTATAATACAGCATTATAATGTCTTCATATGAGCAATTGATGAGCCACATTGGATCGAAAATGTGTATCTTCTTGTATTCATCCTTAGAATCTTTATTCTTCAACAATATCACTGCTTCAACTGTTCTCCAATCATAATACCAGATCACAAACTTTTTGCTGAAATGTTGTTGAATTGGCATCAATGGAATCCGTTTCATCACCACCGGAGGTTTATATTTCAAAGTTACCTTCTTCAAACCAGTAACAGGATCAACCTCTTTGTGAACTTTCCTTTTTCGGATATTGAGGCTTGAACATGTTCCACCTTGTTCTGCTCTCCCAAGACATCTTATCCGCAAACCATCCAACAACATCATTGTTTGCAGAACCACCGCTCATTGTGTGTCTACAAATATCCCTTTTAGCCAAGTATGGCAAGGTTTTAATGTCATGGAACTTGTAAAAGTACAGAATTCCCTTTTCCCACTTCACTCCGATACACCGTAGCTGTCTAAGGTATATCCATCCCAACGCTCTACCTTTGAACAATTCGTTATGATACTTGTAGAAACCTACTTGTACTTCTGTCTTTGGTCTGTTTGCCTCTTTTTCTTTTAACTTCAACAAATCTTTCAAGTCATCTGATTGTTGAAAAGTTGGTTTCATTGAGTGTTTCTTCAAACACTTCATCTAAAATCCTCTTGACACTTCATCTAAAATCCTCTCGCCCTTTTTTTCTCAGCAAGCTACTCTGCTTCATTGAGTGTTTCTTCATTTATTTACAGGTATCACAACGTTTTCCTTTTGTTTGAAATACTCAGGATACTTTTCATGAGTTATATCTTCAATTTCAACTTCTTCAAAATCTGGAGTATCTTTATCATCTGAGTGATCACCTATATCTTTCTCTGGAATATCAGGAATCTTTTTATCATTCATAATTTTTTCAAGAGACTTCCCTATCTGCTTAGCTAAACCTTCCAATATTTCCTTAGAAACTGTAGTAGATACTTCCCCATCTTCCAAATCAGGATCATTGTATTCTTGTTCATACCTCATATCATCTGATTCAAAGATTTCAGGAAACCTTCCAGTTAGCTCAATCGTCTATACATTTTTCTTTAACATCTGATGATATAAGCTTTTGTCTTCATCAGACAAAGATCTTATCTTTTTAGTCCAAAAGATGCTATCATCATCATCAACACTCTCACCAGTTGTATTTATGGAACTAGATTCACCTGTGTCACCCTTATCAGTACCCCTCTTCTGATAACTATACTTTCCAGCATCTTAGTTGTCATCATCATCATCAGAACTATCGTCTTCATCATCTTTATCATCTTTCTTTCCACCACTCTTATCTCCTGCATCATCATCATCATCTGATGTATCATCAAAGTCACCATCATCACCTTCTTCATCATCAGATTCCTCATAATCAACATTCTCTTCCTCTTCCTCCTCTTCTTCCTCAGTACCCTTCAATTACGGTGCCTTGGAATAAAGATCATCAAGTAACTTTCTCATATTTTTGTTCTTAGATCTAATCTCTTTATTTTCAATTTGTAACTGTTTGATCTTACTCGTATTTCTCTTACCACGAGTCAATAACATCTTGTTCTCTTCTTGAAGCTCTTTCAACTTAGCTTCCAACTCGTCTTGATTAGCCTTGGAAGATAGAACAATCTGTAACATTGTCTATTCATCTTTCTTCATCTGTTTGATTTCATCTTGTTGTTTGTCGAAGGCTTTTATGATATCAGCAATCTGACGATTAACTGCTTCCATCACTTCATTTGAAAAAGTCATTTGAGGTGTAGATGATTCAGCAACAGGTGGATTATTTGGTTTTGTTGTTTTCTTCTGGAACTGTTGTAGAACATTTTCCAATACACTAGAAAAGTTTTCAGGAGCTAGATTCACTGTAGGTTCCTCCTGAACAACTTTCTTCTTTTTCTTTGCAGCTGGGGATGCAATGGGTGTTGTAGCACTAGAACTTCCAATTGCTGGAACTTTCTTCCCAACAACCAACAGATCTATCTCTCTGTCTCTCCTTTTCTTAGGATTATCTCTTTTAGCCATTGTTTTGTTTCTAGCTTTCTTTACCTTTTCACCAGCCACAGGAGAACCACCAAAGTCAAGATCATCAATCGTTAAATTCAAACCTTCATCATCTAACACTGTGGTTCTTTGTTCTTGTTCTTCAATTGCTTTGTTTAAACCTTCAATCTCACCAACCACAGTGGCCTTGGGTTTAGTGATCTTGATAGTTTCATCCCCTGAATCTCATTCGGCTTCATCTTGAGTCTCCTCTGAATCAGCAGACTCTTCATCAACTAGCAAAGTCTTTACTTTCCCTTTGCTCTTCACTGCTTTCAGTTTCTTAGGCTCAACCTCATCAACCTTCTTTTTGCCCTTTCCAGACTTAGCACCTTTATTGACAACTTGTCTTTTCCTTTTAGCAGACTTATCAACAGGAAATAAAGGGCTATCAGAGTCAGAATCACTCTTCTCATTCCTTGCATGATTCTTTCCTGGATCCTTGTAACCATCATTACTTAAATGTCCAAACAGATTCTTATAAGGTGAGTTCAAATTATCAGGAACACCCTTATAAGCTCTCATCCTGCTTAAATTTGTAATACTCATGTGAATTTGATATACAATCTGCACCGGATCTTTAATCAAGTTAGGATACTTAAGAGCAAACACCATCTGAAGGAATCTTGGATACATTATGACGTGTGCGTAACTATACATATTTTACAACGGATTTTAACACACGTTTTGCTTTAATATTTATAAAAATGGTTTCGACCTTAATATTAAAACACACACAATAGGGCAAGGGTACCCTGTCATATATGTAGTAAGAACAGATAAGAACCAAGTATCGATCCATGGACGCGCGCGGAGCAATTGTACTAAGACTCTATCACCGATTTACCAGTAGGAAAAGATAAGTGAGTTTTTGTTTAAAACTAAATTCATTCTAAAACATGTAAATAAAATATATAAGACTCCAAATAGAAAATATAACTATAAACACAACCCTAGCATGTCATCTACAAATCATATAAAACACAAGCGTGTGATCAACATTCCCATTTTCCAACAGTTAGTGTCCCTCTCAGGCGTCCTAACATGACAACTATATAGAAAGCTAACACGAATACACACGTTAACCACTTCAAGTTGTTCATTAGCGAGCAGCTGATATAATCTCATGTGGATCTTTAAATAAAGGTTAGTATCACCTTTCGGGAGTCCTCAACCGCACTAGTTCGGGAAAGCAATATCGAATACACAATACGACCACCTAAACTAGCATAAAGTAGATCATTTCACAACCTATTCCATTTTACCAACTTTGAACACAAATCTACTAAGATCGCTATTTTTACCAAAATAACTAACAAAGATATTTAACCGTGTCAAAGATTGGTAACAACACCATTAAGCTTTTAAAACTCTTTTACGTGCCGGTAAACATTCATAATCGTTATTCAAGCGACTTTAACCAAACCAATACCCGGTTACAGTTTCATGGTGTAAACTTTATCAACAAGTTAACTAGTTTACTATCGGACGATTAAACGGACGGTTTCTTCAACAAGTAATCCGCCTAACACATTCGACAATCATCAAAGTCACTAAAACATAATCACAAATCCAACAACAACGAAACAAGGTTGCACTATGATCATCAAGATCCAAACATGAAAAACGCCAAATTCATACAAAACGCGATTTCATACAAACGATTGTTTTAACTACAAACGATTACTAGATATTATCCGTAGGCTATATTACAATACATAAACGACACAAACAAGCCAAAATATTCAGATTTGAACAAACTTAGAGTTTATAGATCAAACCATAAATCTTGAATGTGAAGGATTGGATGATGTTAGACGATTAGGATGAGTTCCCGAGCTTGTAAAACGCCTATCCAGCAGCTTGATTCGTCCAGAAAATCGCCCCAAAGTTGTCTCCAAAACCCAATGATTTCAACAGTGGGCAAAGCTCTGTATTTATGGCTGTTTCGAAGGTGTGCACGGTCTGTTGCACGGCCGTGCGCCTGGCCGTGCACTGCTGCTTTGTTGACTTGACGTGCAAGTGGGCTAGTGGG
The DNA here is from genome assembly GCA_032199755.1 of Ambrosia artemisiifolia. Classification (NCBI taxonomy): domain Eukaryota; kingdom Viridiplantae; phylum Streptophyta; class Magnoliopsida; order Asterales; family Asteraceae; genus Ambrosia; species Ambrosia artemisiifolia. The sequence goes on along the minus strand of CM063521.1, from coordinate 41,894,362 downwards.
CAAGTGGCTGATGTGCTCCTGAAAATATCTTGTGTTGGCACGGGGGTGCCAACATTGTGCACGGCCGTGCTGATCCACTTGTTGCCGAGCAAACTGGGTGTGCACTGCCTGTGCACCTGGGCGTGCAGTGCCTGTTCCCGAGCTGACTTGACCCGCACGGGGGTGCACAGATTTGGCACCCCCGTGGACAACCTCCAAATTTGGGCAATTTTGTAGAAGTTGTCCGTCTTGTCCGTTTTTAGCCCGGTTTCTTCGACTTTGTCTTCGAGGCGCCGTTTAAGACCTGAAATAAATATATAAAGCGATTAAGTACCAATTTCGTGCAATTAGGGTCGAAAACGCGTATTTCGGGAGTTTAATCGGGGATTTAAATATGTATATTTTAACGTATATCAAACCTCCCCACACTTGAACTTTGCTTGTCCTCAAGCAAACAACAAAACATAAAGAAACGAAAAACTCGCCAAAAGGCAACAAAGACAAAATATAACCTGTACAAACGATAATAATCAAAGCCCACATAAGATATAAACAGGGGACAAGATACTCAAAAGCAACGACTCGCTTCCGATCCACAAAGCATGCTAACCCGTACACGACTCACAATGTTCACACACACTCGGTTTTATTTATGAAACATACGTGTAATGTGTATGTGTAAATCGCTCCATTGCCAAGACAATGAATCGTGTAATATCATAAGCTTGTCAAAAGATCTAGTCTTCACCAACTAACGTGTGAAAAGGCACAAATCAAGAGGTCTTATGAGGGTTGTAATGTCAGGCAGGGGTAAGGGTGTGGAATGGAAATATAAACAGTGACGAAAAGGTTAAAACTCGGCGGTTAAGTCTAACTAAACTGAAGCAAAAACTACTATACAGGACATACGCGAACATAACCGCATTTTATTCAAATCGAGCTAAACACACAATTTCTAACTTTAAAGCTCTAAAAACTGCTCGATCACTGCTAACTCACCCTATTTTAGGGTGTTCTATTTTTATGGAATTTTCTGGTTTTTTTTTTTTTTTTACATAATTAAGATATAACTGATATAGAAACACGAATATAAACAACAAACGGGCTCTAAATATTCAAACCCGAACCCGAACTATTTACAACGCAAAAACGAGTCAAACATTAACCTAAACCGAGCTTTAACACAAAAGGTTTAAAAGAAAAAGGCTAAATTTGGGTAAGTGGCGAAATGGTACGGTAAACAAGAAAAAACACGGGATTAGGTTCAACATGGTTAACTAGGGGATAATGTTTGGGTGCGGGAAAACAGATACAACGAAAAGAAAAAGGCTCAAATCAAAAGGTTATCCTAAATGCCTCAATCATGTTCATACAGTCTCACACGTTTCTGATCTAAACAAGTATGCTAATGACAAGTTCTAAATTACACAAAACATCCGGCTCACTCGAAAGCATGTCAAAGAAATAATATTATACTATAAGGCTCAAATGCTCACGTAACCGGTAGGAAATGGGTGCAAGTGTACGAATCTAACACGCTCGTATCTCATCTGTTTGTCGCGCCTCGAGTTATCTTTATCAAAATTTAGTTAGGCTTGATGTTTAATAATATAATATATACATATATGTACTTTTAAAGGTTTTTTTTTCTGTTATAAATATATATATATATATATATATATATACACAAGAGGACAAACATCAATATATAATCCCTCCCCACACTTGAACTTCACATTGTCCCCAATGTGACAATAGAAAGCGTTTATGAATTAGCTATCTATAGTGGGAAAAAGGAGAATAATACTCCCCTGGTGTCGAAGAAACGTCCGGGTAAACGGACGGCATGAGCCCCGATAACGGTGCTCGCCAGGTACCTGCACAATCAACATCCTCGACACAAACAACTCATCAAACCCATTCATCCACATCCACCAAATTAACTAAATTAAAGTACTGAAAGCGATAAAAATACTGAAAAGGAAATAGTTCAAAAACCAAATGCTAAAATGTCTTGGGTTCGCAGACCCGAAAAATAACGTACTGAAAGCATAAATAAATAAATACTAACAACTGAAGTCATGCAAATCTGGCGGCTACTGGTTCCCCCAACCCCTCTGGTGCTGGCTGGAGCTTCCTGGCTGGTCGCCAGGGGCACCTCTCTGAGTGAACCGGGGTGGACTGCTGAAGTATCCAGGGTGAGCTCTCTCTAAACCTGAAAATAAATAGTCAAAACCAGCAAGGATATCGTCCTGCACCTGCTCCAAACCGGTGCGCAGGTACTGCTGCTCTGTCTGGTAAGTTGCCTGCTGCGTGCTGATCTGCTGCACTGTCAGGTCCATGTTCTGGAATTGCTGGTAGAACTCTGGATAGGAGGGGATCCCAGGAGGCCATTGCTGCTCATCAGGACACGGTGGTGTCTGCGGTGGCGTCCCTGTCGGAAGGGGAGGCGATTCGCCTCCCTCGTGCCCATGGCCTCCTCCCGGCTGCTCAACATCTACCATGTGCTCATCCTCAGGCAAAGGAGGATACGGGTCCCAGATCACGACATGTGAGATGAGGCGTGGTCCATTTGCTGTACTCACTATTATATTCTGCTTCCCTTTCCCCAGCGAGCGCAGATCGATGGAGGACCCGTTTGTGACAACTTCCAGCTGGGCTTTGACCTGGTCGGTCAAGATGTCCAATGCCTCACCTATCATCGTGATGTATTCACCCCCGTGAATCTCACTCCCGTCTTTGGTGCCCCCGGCAGTGAGAAAGAACTCGGCCATTCGTGCGGCCAAGTTCAAAGGGGCACCCTCAACTATATGGTAGAAGTATAAAAGATCGGGAGTAGGAACGTTCCCCGAACTGTCCTTTCGAGCACAAATGGTGTGACTAAAAACGTGGTGAAGCAGTCGAAGCAATGGGTCCCTAATCTTGGTTGCCTTGGACTTTTGTGGATTATAAGGCGGTCCAATGGCAATCGTAGACCAAAAAGCGCCCCTCTCATCATTATCAGCAAAAGAATGCATTGTCGGGAAATCCTCTGACTCGGTCTCTAACTCATGATATATTCCCAGCATTCTTCCCAATCTAGCCACCGATATTTTATGCCATCTTCCCCCCAACCTGAACTTGATGTCTTTCTCATGATATGTCTTTTGCTCCCCCTCTTTCGGTTTTTTATATTCGTAGGTAGCTAAAAACTCGATCGTAGGTTGAAGGTACACCGGTCGGTTTATGGTCAATAATTTAAACATCTGAGGCGAAACCATCTCCTCAAACCTGGCACGCTGGTTAAGCGTGTCCAACAACTCCAGGTTGAGTCGAAGAGGATGCCCAATCGACCGTCTCCGGTTCCATAACTTGGCGAATTCTGGGATGCACGGGGCGTCCCTGGCCTTGCGGTTATCAAAATCGGTGAACTTATTCGCCATCTGCACAAAAAATTGACGATTCAGCTGTTAGAATACCAAAAAAAGAAGTCCCGGATGTCCAAAATGGACTTCTGTACATTCTGTTGTGAATCTGTTAAGGGTGCACGGTCTGGTGCACGGCCGTGCACCTGGCCGTGCAGCCTTGTTTTACCAGCACATGGCAGGGGGTGCACTCCCTGTGCACTGCAGTGCACATGGTCATGCACGGTCAGCTGCACGGGCGTGCGCTTGGCCGTGCATGACTGACCTGTTTGCAAAAAAATTCGAATTTTTGCAACTTTCTTCCCAAAAACCCCCAAATCTCTTCTATTATTCAAAGACAAACAATGTAAAAAACGATTTGGGGTGGAATGTGCACTGATTCATCAACAATATACAAAAACCATACTATACTAATTAAAACTAAACAAGATTAAACAATAATTTGGGGGTTTATTAAACTTTATGAAGCAAAACCCCCAAATCAAGACCTAACATACGAAAATTACACAGATCTAAACTAAAAACTCCGAATATAAGTGCAATAATATGAAGAGATTTATACCTTAGTTTGTTAGAAGGAGAGGAGTGATGATTTTTAGCCAAAAAGTGATGATTTCGGGTATTTTCGCAAGAGGAACGGTTTGGGGTGCAAGAGTGCTAGGGTTATGAAGTTAAGGATGTATTTATACCCATGTGAAAAAACTGGGCTTTTTGGCCCGCACGGTCAGGTGCACGGCCGTGCTCCTGGCCGTGCACATCCTTTTAGCACTCCTTTGTGCACTGGTTTGTGCACGGTCAGCTGCACGGGCGTGCGCTTGACCGTGCCAAACCTGCAGACTTGCAGTTTTGAGGCTGCAAGCTGCAGTTTCGCGCGCAGCTGTTCCAACTCGTCCGAAAACATCATTTTAGCTAAGTTTAACCTGTTTGGCGACTGTATGCGCTTCATTGCTCCTTCCGGCTTCGATCAAACCTGTATGAACCTGCACAAAACTCGAAACGACATTAAAGCTAAGAAAATTTAAACTAAGTTAAAAATTTAACTAACTAACTAAACAATTACCTACTACCCCAATTTGGCGCGCCCATACGCGCCTCGCTATATTTATTAACGAGTCGCTAGCTAGACTCACTTCCCCACACTTTATGAGGCGTGTGGGGCGTAGAGATCGATCTCCTCTACGGTTTGGTCAACCGGCCCTTCAATATAGACTTTTAGGCGATGACCGTTGACTTTGAAAGTCAACCCCTCAGAATTCGCGATCGAGACAGCACCGTACAGATATATCTCTTTAACGGTGTACGGTCCTGTCCAGCGGGATTTCAACTTTCCAGGAAAGAGACGCAAGCGAGAATTATAAAGCAAAACCAAATCGCCTACCTGAAAATCTTTCTGGCTTTTCAGGCGACTGTCGTGCAGTCTCTTTGTGCGCTCTTTATACAATATCGAGCTCTAATAGGCCTGCTGCCTAAGCTCCCCCAGCTCGTGAATCTGTAAGAAACGGGTCTCACCGGCTGTCTTAAGATCCAAATTCGCCGTTTTAAGAGCCCAGAATGCCCTATGCTCCAACTCGACAGGGAGATGACACGCTTTTCCATAGACCAGCCGAAAGGGGGTCGTCCCAATAGGCGTCTTGTAGGCCGTTCTAAAGGCCCACAGCGCGTCATCAAGCTTGTCAGCCCAATCCTTGCGGTTTTGATTAACTGACCGCTCAAGGATTCGCTTCAATCCACGGTTCGTGACCTCCACCTGTCCACTTGTCTGTGGATGATACGGGGTGGATAACCTGTGGTGAACACCATATCGTGCTAATGCGCGATCAAGCTGCGCATTGTAGAAATGCGTGCCACGGTCACTAATCAGTGCCTTCGGGGCACCAAACCGTGAGAACAAGCCTCTAACAAACCTCACGACTACTCGGGCATCATTTGTGGGTAAGGCTTTCGCCTCGGCCCACTTTGACACATAGTCAACCGCCACGAGTATGTATTTATTACCCCGTGAGGAGGGGAATGGTCCCATGAAGTCTATGCCCCAAATGTCAAAGACCTCACAGACTTGGATGGGATTCTGCGGCATTTGGTCGCGTGCCGATATGTTCGTCGCCCTCTGGCACGAATCACATGCACCGACCAGTATCTGAGCGTCACGGAAAAGCGTGGGCCAATAAAACCCGGAGTCTAACACTTTTTTGGCAGTGTAATTCGCTCCGTGGTGACCTCCGGTAGGCCCCTTGTGACAATCAAGCAATATCTGCGCCGCCTCAACCCCGAACACGCAACGGCGAATCAGCTGATCCGCCCCGACCCGGAACAAAAATGGGTCATCCCAGAAGTAATGCTTGAGGTCCGCAAAGAACTTCCTCTTTTGCTGGTGCGACAATCCTTTGATGAGGATCCCGCACGCGAGGTAGTTCGCAAAATCCGCGAACCATGGCGATACATCTTCCAGCGACTCAACGCTCATCAAGAACTCGTGGGGAAAATTGTCATTAATGGTATCCCACGCGCAGTTCTCGGCATCATCATGCTCGAGTCTGGACAGATGATCAGCAGCAACATTCAGGGCACTTTTCTTGTCCTGAATCTCTATATCGAACTCCTGCAGCAACAGGATCCACCTAATCAGGCGCGGTTTCGCGTCCTGTTTGCTGAAAAGGTATTGGATCGCTGCATGGTCCGTATAGACAATGGTCTTCGACAGCACTAAATACGATCTAAACTTGTCGAACGCAAACACTACAGCTAGAAGCTCTTTCTCAGTCGTGGTATAATGCTCCTGAGCATCATGAAGAGTCTTACTAGCGTAGTAGATCGGGTGGAAGTGCTTATCCTTCCGCTGTCCCAAGACCGCCCCTATCGCGAAGTCACTCGCGTCGCACATGATCTCGAATGGCAGTCCCCAGTCGGGTGCCACCAATATAGGGGCCTCAACAAGCAAACGCTTCAAAAAGCCAAATGCCTTCACACACTCTGCACCAAACACAAACGGTGCATCCTTCTCCAACAATCGGGTCATCGGACGGGCGATTTTTGAAAAGTCTTTGATGAATCGCCTGTAAAAACCCGCATGACCCAAGAAACTGCGGATAGCCCTGACAGAGGAGGGCGGAGGGAGCCTAGAAATGATATCTACTTTGGCAGGATCCACCTCCAACCCATTCTGAGAGACCTTGTGCCCGAGGACTATTCCTTCCTTCACCATGAAGTGGCATTTCTCCCAATTCAGCACAAGACTGGTCTCCTCACACCTCTGCAGCATCCGCTCCAGATTCCCTAGACACTGATCGAAAGAACTCCCAAAGACTGAAAAATCATCCATGAACACTTCCATGGAGTCCTCGATCATGTCGTGAAAAATGGCAATCATGCAACGCTGGAAGGTAGCCGGTGCATTGCACAGCCCAAAAGGCATACGCCTGTAGGCGAATGTGCCAAAAGGGCATGTGAAGGTCGTCTTATCTTGGTCCACAGGATCGATAGGGATCTGGAAATACCCCGAGAAACCATCAAGGAAACAATAATACAACTTCCCCGACAGACGTTCCAACATCTGATCGATGAATGGAAGCGGGAAGTGATCCTTGCGGGTGGCGTCATTGAGCTTGCGATAGTCAATGCAAACTCTCCACCCCGTGACGGTCCTCGTAGGAATCAATTCATTCCTATCATTCGTGACCACCGTCATGCCACCCTTCTTGGGCACGACGTGCACAGGACTAACCCAAACAGAATCCGAGATAGGATATATCAATCCAGCATCAAGCAATTTAATCACCTCGCATTTAACAACCTCTTGCATGTCCGGGTTCAGACGCCTTTGGTGCTGCGCACAAGGCTTGTGGACATCCTCCATCAAGATTTTATGAGTACAGAATGAGGGATTAATCCCCTTGATGTCCATGATCTTCCAGGCAATTGCCCGCTTATGAAGTTTCAACACTTTCAACAACTCGCTCTTTTCTTCCACAGACAATGAAGACGATATGATCACCGGTAGACGCCCCTCCTCATCCAGAAATGCATACTCGAGATGCGGTGGGAGCTCTTTCAGCTCTAGAGACGGTGGGTCCTCAACAGACGGCTTCGCCTTCTCCTCTTCCTCTCGCTCAATCTCCACAAAACGCTCCGGACTTTGGGAACCATCATCACCAATCTGATAGACTGGCTGCTCATCTCTATGGCCCTCCTGCATAATGCCATCTAGGCTCCCACACAACAGATGTGTGTCCGAAACATCTCTCTCCCAAGCACCTCTGACATGAGAGCTGACACACTGGTCTACTATATCAAGATAGTATAGTGTATCGTCCTGGCTCTCAGGATGGCGCATCGACCTCTGAATGTCAAAAGTCACATGCTCATCATTCACTCGGAGTGTGATCTGGCCCGCAGCCACGTCAACAATCGTCCTCGTCGTGTTAAGGAAAGGACGTCCGAGAATCAGAGGAACTTTAGAGTCCTCATCCATATCCAGGATAACAAAGTCCACAGGGAAAACAAATTTGTCAATCTTGACAAGCATATTTTCTAAAAATCCCCGTGGATACTTGATCGAACGATCAGCGAGGCGAATACTCATCCTGGTGGGTGAAGGTTCACCCAGATCCAACTTCTCAAAAACCTTATAAGGCATAAGGTTTATGCTGGCCCCCAAGTCTGCAAGTGCATTACTGACAGTCATGTTACCTATTAGACAAGGGATGGTAAAGCTGCCAGGATCTCCCATCTTCATGGGCAGTCTATTCTGCAGAATTGCAGAGCAGTTCTCGTTCAACAGAACGCAGGACAGGTCCTCAAGTTTTTGCTTGTTTGTGAGGATGTCCTTCAGAAATTTCGCGTACTTAGGCATCTGGGCCAAGGCTTCCACAAACGGGATGTTTATGTGTAGCTGTTTGAACAGCTCAAGGAATTTCCCGTATTGGGCCTCGTCCTTCTGTTTCCTAAGTCTGCTAGGGTATGGGACAGGAGGAGTGTAATCTGTGACTGGCTTCGGTATCTGTGCTGTACTTGCTGGGACTCGCCTAGCGTGCACCTCGTCCGAAGACTCAGTCTAGACCGTCTCAGTGATCGGTGGTGAGTCCGATGTGTCAGGTCCCGTGGTTTTACCACTCCTCATCATTATGGCATTCACATGCCCCCTAGGATTCGGCTCAGTGTTGCCCGGAAGACCACCCTGCTGTCTCTCGGACATCATCTTTGCCATCTGGCCAACCTGGTTCTCTATGGCCTGCATTGACGCCTTTTGGCTCCTCATCTCTCCCTCGTAATTCGTAAAGCGCTCCTCGTGCTGCTTGTAGCGCTGCTCAGCGAGCTGATAGGTATCAGAGGTGTTGGTAAGGAGTTGCGACATCATCTCCTCCAGCTTAGACATACCATGAGGGGCGTGCTGCTGGGAGCTGCTCCCGGCGCCCTGGCTCTGGTATTGGTTCGGTCTCTGCTGGGACGATTGACCACGAGACTGGTAAGGCTGTTGGTTGGACTTGTAGGGCTGTTGGTTGGACTGGTAAGGCTGTTGGTTGGACTGGTAAGGCTGTTGGGACTGTTGTGGTGCGGGGGCCCTCTGCTGATATCCGAGCGGGTTCTGGTTAGAGGAACCAGATCTCCACCCGAAGTTCGGGTGATTTTTCCAACCCGGATTATACGTGCTGCTGTAGGGGTTATTCTGGGGTCTTGTCTGATTGCCCATATAGTCCACTTCCTCGTGGCCTGTATACATCACCCCCTGAGATACCCCGCACTGCTCACACAAACAATCGGACTGCGCTACGTGCTGCTGCTGCTGCTGAGAGTTATCGAACCTCGAAGCCAGAGCCACTATTTGTGCAGAAATCGCCGTATAGTTATCCACGGCATGCACACCAGCCTTGGCAGATGAAGATCTAGATCTATCATTCTGCCGGGATTTAGATTTTTGGGACGCCTTCTCAATAATGCTCCACGCTTCCCTAGGAGACTTTGTTCCGATGTCTCCTCCATCGTATACATCAAGGCGTTCCTGAGACGAATACCCGAGTCCCTGATAAAAAGTTTGCACCAAATGCCTTTTCGAAAGCTCATGGTGCGGGCAACTCAAGAGTAGGTCTTTAAACCTTTCCCAGGCTGTGTACAAGGATTCATCGTCATCCTAACGAAAAGTCATGATGCGATTCCTCAGCTTTTGTGTTTTCTCAGGAGGAAAATATTGCTGCATGAACTGTTGTGACAACTCTGCCCAAGTCGTGATCGACCCTGCGGGTTGTGACAGAAGCCATGTCCGGGCTTTGTCCCGCAATGAGAATGGGATGAGTCTCAAACGTATAGCATCATCGGAGATGCCTTGCATCTTAAAGGTGGCTAAAACCTCCAAGAATGCAGCAATATGTCGGCCTGGATCCTCGTGTTCCAGTCCACCGAATTGCACTGAGTTCTGTATCATATTCACGATACTGGATTTGATCTCGAAATGGTCCGCCAAAATAGCCGGACGGATAATACTCGGCGCAAGTCCATCTCCTCCTGGACGACCACTATCATTTAGCGGAATGTCGTCATCCGCCATGATAATGTCGCTTCCGGCGTCCGACCCGTCGTCGGCCAGATCGTGCCTCGCCTCCACAACTGGGACCTCTACTCTAGGGGCAGAAATAAGAATATCAGAAACAAGACGCAATTTATGAAGTCTAATCCGCTCGCTTCTCCTCAAGACACGCCTCCGCTCCTCGTCAGAAAGATCACCAGAAGGCCCGGGGTTTGCGGACATCAACCTGCAAATAAGAATGGTACAGTTGCAACAGGCGAATATATGACAAACCCAAAAGGCGATAAAAGACAGAAAAATAAATAAAGAATCCATAAATACATATGAAAACAAAAGAAAGCAATAAACTCGAGAAAATCAAAATAAAAACAAATAGGATCAATAGGATGAACAGAAAAAGCAGACTAAGCCTAAAACTATACAACGAATGAAATTAATAATCAGTTCAAATACGAACAAATAAATCTAATCAATCAAATAACGAACTAATCAAATTCATAGACAAACTAATCAATCCACATTCAATCAATTAAATCTATCAACATCCTAATGAACGAATAATCAAATCAAACAATCCTATAAGCAGATAAATGAACGAATCTATATACTAACCTATAAACCAACTTAAAATCAATCCAAAATATCAACAGACAAATAAATCAAATAAGCATTCAACGAATCATATATGCAAATAAATGAACGAAATAACAAATCAAAGAAGTATAAACAAGTATTCACAAGTATGTACACTGGTAAAAAGTTGACTCGGTTCGTTCCTAAAGCTCGTCGCGTCCCCGGCAACGGCGCCAAAAACTTGACGTGTGCGTAACTATACATATTTTACAACGGATTTTAACACACGTTTTGCTTTAATATTTATAAAAATGGTTTCGACCTTAATATTAAAACACACACAATAGGGCAAGTGTACCCTGTCATATATGTAGTAAGAACAGATAAGAACCAAGTATCGATCCATGGACGCGCGCGGAGCAATTGTACTAAGACTCTATCACCGATTTACCAGTAGGAAAAGATAAGTGAGTTTTTGTTTAAAACTAAATTCATTCTAAAACATGTAAATAAAATATATAAGACTCCAAATAGAAAATATAACTATAAACACAACCCTAGCATGTCATCTACAAATCATATAAAACACAGGCGTGTGATCAACATTCCCATTTTCCAACAGTTAGTGTCCCTCTCAGGCGTCCTAACATGACAACTATATAGAAAGCTAACACGAATACACACGTTAACCACTTCAAGTTGTTCATTAGCGAGCAGCTGATATAATCTCATGTGGATCTTTAAATAAAGGTTAGTATCACCTTTCGGGAGTCCTCAACCGCACTAGTTCGGGAAAGCAATATCGAATACACAATACGACCACCTAAACTAGCATAAAGTAGATCATTTCACAACCTATTCCATTTTACCAACTTTGAACACAAATCTACTAAGATCGCTATTTTTACCAAAATAACTAACAAAGATATTTAACCGTGTCAAAGATTGGTAACAACACCATTAAGCTTTTAAAACTCTTTTACGTGCCGGTAAACATTCATAATCGTTATTCAAGCGACTTTAACCAAACCAATACCCGGTTACAGTTTCATGGTGTAAACTTTATCAACAAGTTAACTAGTTTACTATCGGACGATTAAACGGACGGTTTCTTCAACAAGTAATCCGCCTAACACATTCGACAATCATCAAAGTCACTAAAACATAATCACAAATCCAACAACAACGAAACAAGGTTGCACTATGATCATCAAGATCCAAACATGAAAAACGCCAAATTCATACAAAACGCGATTTCATACAAACGATTGTTTTAACTACAAACGATTACTAGATATTATCCGTAGGCTATATTACAATACATAAACGACACAAACAAGCCAAAATATTCAGATTTGAACAAACTTAGAGTTTATAGATCAAACCATAAATCTTGAATGTGAAGGATTGGATGATGTTAGACGATTAGGATGAGTTCCCGAGCTTGTAAAACGCCTATCCAGCAGCTTTATTCGTCCAGAAAATCGCCCCAAAGTTGTCTCCAAAACCCAATGATTTCAACAGTGGGCAAAGCTCTGTATTTATGGCTGTTTCGAAGGTGTGCACGGTCTGGTGCACGGCCGTGCGCCTGGCCGTGCACTGCTGCTTTGTTGACTTGACGTGCAAGTGGGCTAGTGGGCAAGTGGCTGATGTGCTCCTGAAAATATCTTGTGTTGGCACGGGGGTGCCAACATTGTGCACGGCCGTGCTGATCCACTTGTTGCCGGGCAAACTGGGTGTGCACTGCCTGTGCACCTGGGCGTGCAGTGCCTGTTCCCGAGCTGACTTGACCCGCACGGGGGTGCACAGATTTGGCACCCCCGTGCACAACCTCCAGATTTGGGCAATTTTGTAGAAGTTGTCCGTCTTGTCCGTTTTTAGCCCGGTTTCTTCGACTTTGTCTTCGAGGCGCCGTTTAAGACCTGAAATAAATATATAAAGCGATTAAGTACCAATTTCGTGCAATTAGGGTCGAAAACGCGTATTTCGGGAGTTTAATCGGGGATTTAAATATGTATATTTTAACGTATATCACATTAAAAACTTATCAATCTTCAAACCCTTCAAAACTTCCATCATGTGTTCAAATATCATCCCAGAAACATTAAACGGCTTATTCAGTGTGACACCCCGCATTTTCAGGTTAATACTTTTACTGAACTCTAGTTAACTTACATGTCATACTCTAGTTAACTTACATGTCATACGTGGTTAGATACTTAACTAGGGTTAGTTAAGTAGGCCTAACATATGTTAGATGATATTAACACATGTGATAAATAGGAATGTCATTGTTGAACACACACACGAATCCTGTATCCCGAACGTTGGTGAATTAAATGGCATACATAATAATAATATGTACAATTGAATCGTGATGCTTATGTGAATTACGTGTTTATGTGAATTATCGCTTGACTGAAGGTTAATACGTAAACCATGCAAAGTACGTGCACTTGATGATTAATATCTTATAAAATAATAAAAACAATAGTTTTTATGCAATTTAGGGTGATTAATATCATCGGGCCCGGTATTGGACTAGAACCTGATTAACGGGTCCGGTTAATGGACTAGAAGGGCCCTAATACTCAATTACTTGGGCAACAAGCCAAGTCCTATTATAATTAGGAAACAAAAAAAAATATAAACCCTAATCCCCTACCCCTTTGCGCCGTGAGCATACCCCCCACCCTCTCTCTCTCTCACTTTTCAACAAACATCAATCTTAATCACCTCTCCAAGCTTTTTTGGGTGTAATCTCTAGGCTTTGAGGACTCTTGCATTGAAAGGTATAATCTTTACATGTTTTTGATAATTAATAATGCTTGAAAAGTTTTAAAAATCATGGATCATGCATGTATACATAATCGCATATAGGTGTTAGTAGGAATTCTTGAATGTTCATGATGATTTGATGATGATGATTGTTGTTAGTAATCATAATTAGGGTTTTGTATGATAATATATGTGTTTGATCATGATAATATGGGTTATGCATGTATTAGAGATTTTTATGCATAATTAGGGTTTGTGAATAACTTAGGATGCAAGTTTCAGTTTCTGGCAGATTCGTTATGATGTTTTGTAGGGTCTGTGTTACGATGTTAAATTGATTGTTTTGGTGATTTCTTTGCATGATTGTAATGTACATGGTCTTAGCTTTTCATAATGGGCCAAACCATGAAATTTCGACATCGTTTGAGTCATTTTTGGAATTTATTTGATTAGAGTTCATATCAGATTTTCGGATTTGTAAATTAGGTCAACTTTGAATGGTCATAACTTGAGATTTACAAGGAATTAAGTTACGAAATTTTTACAGTAGGTCAACATTGGAAAAACTCGACTTTTCCAAGTGGATTCATCCCGTTTAGATCAATATACAATTTTTGGGAATTTTTCTACTAAACTGACCTGTTGTGGAAATTTTCTGGACATAGCTGTGTTGTACAAATTTTAATAATTTTTGTGTTTGGTTTTAAGACAAAAAAAATATGGGTTTGCAAACGAATTCCCATGAATACTCAGTAAAAATTTGGGACTTTAATTCATTCGTTAAGTATTTTAAATAATTCGTTTTTCACAACGCACAATCTGTCCAAAAAACGCAGATTGTGTACGGGATCTTTATGTGACTATTTGGAGTCTCATATGGTATGTATTTGACATGTACTTGTGTGGAAACTTGTATGAGATGTATTTGATGTATTAAAGTTATAATAATCACTATGATCACCAACGGGATACGTAGGACATACTTGTGCATGTAGAGTCACTAGGTGTCACTACACGGTTTTGAACTTTTAAAAGTCTCGGATAAACGAGTTATATGGTGTGTTGGTTATGCACATGTACTCACATAGTGACACATATAATAGGGAGTCGGTAGCGAGTCTCTATTACTTATTTGGATTTGGATTTAGCACTCAACGCAACCTAAGGTGAGTTTCACTACTTTTTCTCGAAAGCATGCGTCTCGGGTTTGAGACAACATTGGTAAACATTTTCTGGTCCGGTTTGGGACTACTCTTGCAACTTGGTTTTGACTCCTTGTGTGGGTCGGGTTCTTGGACTGCTTGTGTGAGTTACGTTTTTATCAGTTTAAAACTTTGTTGTCCTTTGTGAACTAAACACACTCTATCATTTAAAGTCCTTGCATATTATTGGGTTAATCGCTGTAGGCGAACGGGGTATTAGTTGATAGCGCTATTAGGTTGTGCAGCAACCTCATGCTTGAGGTGCTTGTGTCACGGGCATGAACTTCTGACCACGCTCTAAATGAGCTGTAACGCTAGTGTTGATAGACACTAGTGCCGAGGCAAAACTTATAACAACTTCTGTATGTTCCCAATAATCAACTGTTTAGTTACAATGAGTGGGCTAGCTACCCCTCGCAAGCTTAAACTGAAAACATTTGAACTTTTGGGTCTTGAGGACCTGCGTTTTTACTTGGTTACGTGGGTTTTTGGAAACCTACGCGTTTACTCGCTCTTTTACTTGGTTTAGTGAACTCACCAACATTGTTTGTTGACCCACCGTGTACATGCTTTTGCAGGTAGTTAGCTTCCGGTGCCACGATTAGGAGCACTGCACGTTTCACTACATTAGGGGTCTTGGGCATACACCTAAACTACATATCAAGCTTTTACGTTTTCTTTCATATGGTTTTAATTTGGGCGCGATGTTTTGCGCATGGTTTCTAAAAGGTTTAAATTTGGTTTACGCTTCCGCAGCTTAACTAAACTTGGTTTTTCAAAACGAACTAAATGGTTTGGGCATTTAGAGTTCGTTCGTATGACTTATGGCTATGGGATCCTGGTATGTCATGCGCCTCGCGGTAAAATCCCGCAGTGGAAATTTGAGGGTGTGACAGATTGGTATCAGAGCCATTGGTTATAGTGAACTAGGACTGCATGTTGAGTCTAGTCTATAGCCATCATAGCATAAGCATTAGTACACTCACAGCTTAAGTGCACAATTAGCTTTTGGCTACATATATCTACAACACATGATCTCAGGAGATATGATATCTTCTAGTCCTATACCTGATTCTGAACACGTCACTGGTGGGGACCCAAGGTTACACCAGGTGGTGCATTACTAGGATTAGTATCCTAACAAACCTCATGGATGAGGAAACAACAATAGTGCAAGGGAGAGAACCCTTGCGAGCATTGTGGCGCACGTACACAGGAAGCTGCACGATGCGCATGACGTGGTACCATTAAATCGAATTGTATTCGAAGAAGGTCCAATACTGAGACATACTCTTTTTAGGAGACAATTAGTTTATGTTCCTTGTTAATTGATCCTTCATACTCTCATTTGAAACTCAGACAAGACTGGGTTACTCATATGGAGGTTATTTCTTACTTTAGTACCCTTACGCCCAGTACAAGCGGCGAACGTATGACTTGTATATCCCCGATTCTCGGGGACACATCAGATCAGAACTTGTTACGCACACTCTTGAGGAAATGGTGTCAAGCCTGCGACGTAGTACAACATCTACTAATGACTGACGATCACGATTGGAGGAACGAGTGGTGAAGCTGACCACTGAACTGACTTACACAGGACCAGAGTAGGAGACTATACGCGAGAAGATCCATATAACACAGAAACCTACGGAGAAGGAAGGAGAGACGAAAGGAGAACCTGAGCAGGGCAAACACATGGAAAGTGAGAATGAAGGCTCTACTATCTAGATAGATCGTGGCGACGATTGGCTCTTACCTTT
The DNA here is from genome assembly GCA_032199755.1 of Ambrosia artemisiifolia. Classification (NCBI taxonomy): domain Eukaryota; kingdom Viridiplantae; phylum Streptophyta; class Magnoliopsida; order Asterales; family Asteraceae; genus Ambrosia; species Ambrosia artemisiifolia. Next base: position 41,878,146 of record CM063521.1, on the reverse strand, counting down.
TCTTATCTGTCTTTTCCATTTGTGAACTTAGATAAGAGTAAATCTTATGAGCAACAACAGGGTGGTTGAGGCCCTCGTACCATTCAAAGTTAGTAAGGACCCATTCGGCTAAATCATTCTTTTCCCTTGACTTTCGCGATTGAACTTCCTTATTCCTTGAACGCATATGCCGCAACAACAACTCGCTAGCGTATTTCCAAGACTTTTGGGGGTTGTAAACCTCAATAACTCCAACAGGACTGAAGGAGACTATTTAATCACTACATGCACACTCGACGAGTTACAGATACTTGGGTGAGAAGGTAACCCCGTGACGAAATTAGAAATTGTTACCTAAAGACGGTTGGGTCTGAGATCGACGCCTACACTACCAAGCTACAGGAGTTAGCTACTACATGCTCAAACATAATTAGCCTACCTTACAAACGGATCGAGCTTCATACCAAAAGGGTGGGTCCCTCAGATTCGTTGCATGGTCACTGCAGCTCACCTAACCAGAATTTAATAAATCCTTCGCCTAGTTCACAAACATTCTAGTGAGGCTTTTGAGCATGGTACTTTTACGAGGCATGATGCTTCGCCATGCGTTTCTTGTGATAGTCAGAGAATGTGGGATAGAGTGAGGTATAAGTCCTTCTACCACCACAACGGTAACAACAACGATGGGGCTCATGGAGGAGCATTTGTGATGGGCATTGGGAAAGCTAGGACCGATAACAATGTCGTGAGCGACACTTTTGCCTCTATTGTACATGATACTGGTGCGGACTATAGTTTTGTGTCATCAAAACTTAGCAAACAACTAGGAGTGATTCCTACTCTTCTTGATACCCCGTACACCATAGAGTTAGCTGATGGGAAACCTGTTGAGGTAACCCACATTCGTCGTGACTGCAAGCTCGAACTGGATGGACAATTGTTTGCCATCGACCTCTTACCTATAACCCTAGGAATCTTTGATCTTGTGATTGGCATGGACTGGTTGTCCAAGCAAAACGCTGAAATTCTCTGTCAGGAGAAGATTGTTCGTATCCCTCTCCCTAGTGGAGAACTCTTATCTGTCCAGGGTGATCGTAGTGGTGCCATGGTGGGCATCGTCTCTTACTTGAAGGCCCAGAAGTGTATTCGGATGGGCTACCCAGCCATATTGGCTAACATTTCTGATACTCGAGCTATAGTCGAAACAAAAATCGAGGACATCCCTGTGGTTCGAGATTTCCCAGATGTCTTCCCAGAGGAACTGCCTGGACTTCCACCTGTTCGTCAAGTGGAGTTTCAAATTGACCTTGCATCAGGAGCCGCCCCATATCGCCTAGCACCAGGCGAACTTCAAGAACTATCTACCCAACTCCAAGAGCTATTGGACAGGGGTTTCATTAAACCTAGTTCTTCACCTTGGGGAGCTCCAGTCTTATTTGTTAAGAAGAAGGATGGGAGCTTCCGCATGTGTACTAACTACCGAGAGTTGAATAAGGTGACAGTTAAGAACCGCTACCCTTTGCCTCGTATTGATAACTTATTCGACCAGCTTCAGGGGCCGAGTTTCTATTCCAAGATTGACTTGAGGTCAGGGTATCACCAGCTGAGAGTCCGAGAGGAGGATGTGGCAAAGACAGCCTTTCGAACTCGTTATGGGCACTATGAATTTTTGGTAATGCCTTTCGGGCTGACCAATGCACCAGCTGTGTTCATGGACCTTATGAACCGTGTGTGCAAACCCTATTTGGACAAATTTGTCATAGTGTTCATAGACGACATTCTGATCTATTCCAAGAGTAGGGAAGAGCACGAGCAACACCTGCGACTGATCTTGGAACTTTTGAGAAATGAGCTGTTGTATGCAAAGTTCTCTAAGTGCGACTTCTGGATTCGTGAGGTCCAAATTTTTGGGTCATGTGGTTAACGAGACAGGAATACATGTCGATCCTGCCAAAATTGCTGCTATTAGAAGTGGGAGGCTTTTAAGACTCCTACAGAGGTGCGACAGTTCCTTGGCCTTGCGAGTTATTACCACCAGATTCATTGAGGGATTCTCTAAGATCGCTCAACCCCTCACTGCGTTGACGCAAAAGGGGATTACTTACGAGTGGGGAGATGCCCAAGAATCTGCTTTCCAATTATTGAAACCAAAACTTTGCAGTGCACCTATATTATTACTACTGGAAGGTACAGAGGACTTTGTGGTGTACTGCGGTGCATCTATCCAAGGTTTAGGGTGTGTTTTGATGCAACGCGGAAAGGTGATCGCTTATGCTTCACGGCAGCTAAAAGTTCATGAGAAGGAATTACCCCACCCATGACTTGGAACTTGGAGCGGTGGTTTTCGCTCTCAAAATCTGGAGGCACTATCTTTATGGAACAAAGTGTACGATCTTCACTGATCACAAGAACCTCCAGCACATATTTGATCAGAAGGAGCTGAACATGCGACAACGTCGGTGGGTCGAGCTCCCGAATGGTTATGACTGTGCCATCAAGTAGCATTCAGGGAAGGCTAATGTAGTAGCAGATGCCCTGAGCCGTAAGGAAACAAACCCCCAAACGAGTGTGAGCCTTACAACTTACCGTACATTCAAATTTTCCTGATAAGATACGTGAAGCCCAGGGCGTGGCTTTGAAAGGGGAAACATCGGGCTTGAAACTTTACACGGTGCTGATAAGCACGTGGAACTGAGGACAGAGGGTCTTCAGCACTTCATGAATCAAGTCTGGATTCCACATTTTTGGAGATTTCAGACAACTAGTGCTCGATTAGGCACACACCTCCCGTTATTCGGTACATCCTGGTTCGGATAAAATGTACCAAGATCTCAAAACTCTTTATTGGTAACCAAACATGAAAGCTAAGATAGTCACTTATGTTAGTAAATGCTTAACGTGTGCCAAGGTTAGGATTGAGTATCAGAAACCTTCGAGCCTACTTCAGCAACCGGAAAATCCCATGTGGAGATGGGATGGTATTTCCATGGACTTTATCACCAAACTCCCTAAAACGCCCAGCGGGCACGATATGATTTGGGTCATTATTGATCGTTTGACTAAATCAGCGCATTTCTTGCAATTAAAGAGACGGACAAGTTGGAACGTCTGGCCACCTTTGTATTACGAAAATCTACCTCTATCATACCTGATCGCAATGCGCAATCTACATCCCATTTTTGGGAAACTCTCCACGATGCTTTGGGGACTCACTTAGACATGAGCACAGCCTATCACCCTCAGACGGATGGACAGAACGAACGTACCATCCAAACGTTAGAAGATCTACTACGAGCATGCGTGGTGGACTTTGGAAACAAATTGGGACAAGCACTTGCCACTGCTTGAATTCTCTTACAACAATAGTTACCACATTTCGATTCAGTGTGCGCCCTTTGAGGTACTTTATGGACGCAAGTGTAGATCTCCCCTCTGCTGGACTGAAGTTGGGGATAGCCAACTGACAGGTCCCGAACTTGTGCATGAAACTTCTGAGAGGATAGTGCAAATCAGAAACAGGATGGCTGCTGCTTGTGATCGACAGTAAAGCAACGCTGATAAGCGTAGGAAACCTTTGGAGTTCCGGATCGGGAACAAGCTACTATTAAAGGTGTCACCTTGGAAGGGGGTGATACACTTTGGAAAACGGGGGAGGTTGAACCCGCGAAACGTTGGACCATTCGAGATTGTGGAAAGGATTGGTCTGGTAGCTTACATGTTAAACCTGCTTAACAAACTTGGTAGGGTACACGATGTATCCCACATAATCACATATCGTACCGAATCTACAGAAATTCCTGTTGGATACGATACTGGTGGTGCCACTGGAAGAGATCCAGGTGGACGATCAGCTATGGTTCATGGAAGAACCGGTGGAGATTCTTGAGCGGGGCGTCAAGAAACTTAAACAGAATGCTATACCTATTGTTAGGGTACGATGGAATTTCCGTCTTGGACCAGAACACACGTGGGAACGCATGGATCAAATGCGGCTTAAATACCCACATCTCCTTGCTGAACCTGAACCTATGCATAGACCAAACACTAAACATAAAGCAGCTCTCTCAAAGCGAATTTCGGGCGAAATTCCTTTCAACTTGGGGATGATGTGACATCCGGGAACCAAGCACGCATTTTTATAGCTGGCTTTATTGTTTGCTGGCTGAATTTCGGGACGAAATTCTTTTCAACCTGGGGATGATGTGACACCCCGCATTTTCAGGTTAATACTTTTACTGAACTCTAGTTAACTTACATGTCATACTCTAGTTAACTTACATGTCATACGTGGTTAGATACTTAACTAGGGTTAGTTAAGTAGGCCTAACATATGTTAGATGATATTAACACATGTGATAAATAGGAATGTCATTGTTGAACACACACACGAATCCTGTATCCCGAACGTTGGTGAATTAAATGGCATACATAATAATAATATGTACAATTGAATCGTGATGCTTATGTGAATTACGTGTTTATGTGAATTATCGCTTGACTGAAGGTTAATACGTAAACCATGCAAAGTACGTGCACTTGATGATTAATATCTTATAAAATAATAAAAACAATAGTTTTTATGCAATTTAGGGTGATTAATATCATCGGGCCCGGTATTGGACTAGAACCTGATTAACGGGTCCGGTTAATGGACTAGAAGGGCCCTAATACTCAATTACTTGGGCAACAAGCCAAGTCCTATTATAATTAGGAAACAAAAAAAAATATAAACCCTAATCCCCTACCCCTTTGCGCCGTGAGCATACCCCCCACCCTCTCTCTCTCTCACTTTTCAACAAACATCAATCTTAATCACCTCTCCAAGCTTGTTTGGGTGTAATCTCTAGGCTTTGAGGACTCTTGCATTGAAAGGTATAATCTTTACATGTTTTTGATAATTAATAATGCTTGAAAAGTTTTAAAAATCATGGATCATGCATGTATACATAATCGCATATAGGTGTTAGTAGGAATTCTTGAATGTTCATGATGATTTGATGATGATGATTGTTGTTAGTAATCATAATTAGGGTTTTGTATGATAATATATGTGTTTGATCATGATAATATGGGTTATGCATGTATTAGAGATTTTTATGCATAATTAGGGTTTGTGAATAACTTAGGATGCAAGTTTCAGTTTCTGGCAGATTCGTTATGATGTTTTGTAGGGTCTGTGTTACGATGTTAAATTGATTGTTTTGGTGATTTCTTTGCATGATTGTAATGTACATGGTCTTAGCTTTTCATAATGGGCCAAACCATGAAATTTCGACATCGTTTGAGTCATTTTTGGAATTTATTTGATTAGAGTTCATATCAGATTTTCGGATTTGTAAATTAGGTCAACTTTGAATGGTCATAACTTGAGATTTACAAGGAATTAAGTTACGAAATTTTTACAGTAGGTCAACATTGGAAAAACTCGACTTTTCCAAGTGGATTCATCCCGTTTAGATCAATATACAATTTTTGGGAATTTTTCTACTAAACTGACCTGTTGTGGAAATTTTCTGGACATAGCTGTGTTGTACAAATTTTAATAATTTTTGTGTTTGGTTTTAAGACAAAAAAAATATGGGTTTGCAAACGAATTCCCATGAATACTCAGTAAAAATTTGGGACTTTAATTCATTCGTTAAGTATTTTAAATAATTCGTTTTTCACAACGCACAATCTGTCCAAAAAACGCAGATTGTGTACGGGATCTTTATGTGACTATTTGGAGTCTCATATGGTATGTATTTGACATGTACTTGTGTGGAAACTTGTATGAGATGTATTTGATGTATTAAAGTTATAATAATCACTATGATCACCAACGGGATACGTAGGACATACTTGTGCATGTAGAGTCACTAGGTGTCACTACACGGTTTTGAACTTTTAAAAGTCTCGGATAAACGAGTTATATGGTGTGTTGGTTATGCACATGTACTCACATAGTGACACATATAATAGGGAGTCGGTAGCGAGTCTCTATTACTTATTTGGATTTGGATTTAGCACTCAACGCAACCTAAGGTGAGTTTCACTACTTTTTCTCGAAAGCATGCGTCTCGGGTTTGAGACAACATTGGTAAACATTTTCTGGTCCGGTTTGGGACTACTCTTGCAACTTGGTTTTGACTCCTTGTGTGGGTCGGGTTCTTGGACTGCTTGTGTGAGTTACGTTTTTATCAGTTTAAAACTTTGTTGTCCTTTGTGAACTAAACACACTCTATCATTTAAAGTCCTTGCATATTATTGGGTTAATCGCTGTAGGCGAACGGGGTATTAGTTGATAGCGCTATTAGGTTGTGCAGCAACCTCATGCTTGAGGTGCTTGTGTCACGGGCATGAACTTCTGACCACGCTCTAAATGAGCTGTAACGCTAGTGTTGATAGACACTAGTGCCGAGGCAAAACTTATAACAACTTCTGTATGTTCCCAATAATCAACTGTTTAGTTACAATGAGTGGGCTAGCTACCCCTCGCAAGCTTAAACTGAAAACATTTGAACTTTTGGGTCTTGAGGACCTGCGTTTTTACTTGGTTACGTGGGTTTTTGGAAACCTACGCGTTTACTCGCTCTTTTACTTGGTTTAGTGAACTCACCAACATTGTTTGTTGACCCACCGTGTACATGCTTTTGCAGGTAGTTAGCTTCCGGTGCCACGATTAGGAGCACTGCACGTTTCACTACATTAGGGGTCTTGGGCATACACCTAAACTACATATCAAGCTTTTACGTTTTCTTTCATATGGTTTTAATTTGGGCGCGATGTTTTGCGCATGGTTTCTAAAAGGTTTAAATTTGGTTTACGCTTCCGCAGCTTAACTAAACTTGGTTTTTCAAAACGAACTAAATGGTTTGGGCATTTAGAGTTCGTTCGTATGACTTATGGCTATGGGATCCTGGTATGTCATGCGCCTCGCGGTAAAATCCCGCAGTGGAAATTTGAGGGTGTGACAGATTGGTATCAGAGCCATTGGTTATAGTGAACTAGGACTGCATGTTGAGTCTAGTCTATAGCCATCATAGCATAAGCATTAGTACACTCACAGCTTAAGTGCACAATTAGCTTTTGGCTACATATATCTACAACACATGATCTCAGGAGATATGATATCTTCTAGTCCTATACCTGATTCTGAACACGTCACTGGTGGGGACCCAAGGTTACACCAGGTGGTGCATTACTAGGATTAGTATCCTAACAAACCTCATGGATGAGGAAACAACAATAGTGCAAGGGAGAGAACCCTTGCGAGCATTGTGGCGCACGTACACAGGAAGCTGCACGATGCGCATGACGTGGTACCATTAAATCGAATTGTATTCGAAGAAGGTCCAATACTGAGACATACTCTTTTTAGGAGACAATTAGTTTATGTTCCTTGTTAATTGATCCTTCATACTCTCATTTGAAACTCAGACAAGACTGGGTTACTCATATGGAGGTTATTTCTTACTTTAGTACCCTTACGCCCAGTACAAGCGGCGAACGTATGACTTGTATATCCCCGATTCTCGGGGACACATCAGATCAGAACTTGTTACGCACACTCTTGAGGAAATGGTGTCAAGCCTGCGACGTAGTACAACATCTACTAATGACTGACGATCACGATTGGAGGAACGAGTGGTGAAGCTGACCACTGAACTGACTTACACAGGACCAGAGTAGGAGACTATACGCGAGAAGATCCATATAACACAGAAACCTACGGAGAAGGAAGGAGAGACGAAAGGAGAACCTGAGCAGGGCAAACACATGGAAAGTGAGAATGAAGGCTCTACTATCTAGATAGATCGTGGCGACGATTGGCTCTTACCTTTTCTTATCTGTCTTTTCCATTTGTGAACTTAGATAAGAGTAAATCTTATGAGCAACAACAGGGTGGTTGAGGCCCTCGTACCATTCAAAGTTAGTAAGGACCCATTCGGCTAAATCATTCTTTTCCCTTGACTTTCGCGATTGAACTTCCTTATTCCTTGAACGCATATGCCGCAACAACAACTCGCTAGCGTATTTCCAAGACTTTTGGGGGTTGTAAACCTCAATAACTCCAACAGGACTGAAGGAGACTATTTAATCACTACATGCACACTCGACGAGTTACAGATACTTGGGTGAGAAGGTAACCCCGTGACGAAATTAGAAATTGTTACCTAAAGACGGTTGGGTCTGAGATCGACGCCTACACTACCAAGCTACAGGAGTTAGCTACTACATGCTCAAACATAATTAGCCTACCTTACAAACGGATCGAGCTTCATACCAAAAGGGTGGGTCCCTCAGATTCGTTGCATGGTCACTGCAGCTCACCTAACCAGAATTTAATAAATCCTTCGCCTAGTTCACAAACATTCTAGTGAGGCTTTTGAGCATGGTACTTTTACGAGGCATGATGCTTCGCCATGCGTTTCTTGTGATAGTCAGAGAATGTGGGATAGAGTGAGGTATAAGTCCTTCTACCACCACAACGGTAACAACAACGATGGGGCTCATGGAGGAGCATTTGTGATGGGCATTGGGAAAGCTAGGACCGATAACAATGTCGTGAGCGACACTTTTGCCTCTATTGTACATGATACTGGTGCGGACTATAGTTTTGTGTCATCAAAACTTAGCAAACAACTAGGAGTGATTCCTACTCTTCTTGATACCCCGTACACCATAGAGTTAGCTGATGGGAAACCTGTTGAGGTAACCCACATTCGTCGTGACTGCAAGCTCGAACTGGATGGACAATTGTTTGCCATCGACCTCTTACCTATAACCCTAGGAATCTTTGATCTTGTGATTGGCATGGACTGGTTGTCCAAGCAAAACGCTGAAATTCTCTGTCAGGAGAAGATTGTTCGTATCCCTCTCCCTAGTGGAGAACTCTTATCTGTCCAGGGTGATCGTAGTGGTGCCATGGTGGGCATCGTCTCTTACTTGAAGGCCCAGAAGTGTATTCGGATGGGCTACCCAGCCATATTGGCTAACATTTCTGATACTCGAGCTATAGTCGAAACAAAAATCGAGGACATCCCTGTGGTTCGAGATTTCCCAGATGTCTTCCCAGAGGAACTGCCTGGACTTCCACCTGTTCGTCAAGTGGAGTTTCAAATTGACCTTGCATCAGGAGCCGCCCCATATCGCCTAGCACCAGGCGAACTTCAAGAACTATCTACCCAACTCCAAGAGCTATTGGACAGGGGTTTCATTAAACCTAGTTCTTCACCTTGGGGAGCTCCAGTCTTATTTGTTAAGAAGAAGGATGGGAGCTTCCGCATGTGTACTAACTACCGAGAGTTGAATAAGGTGACAGTTAAGAACCGCTACCCTTTGCCTCGTATTGATAACTTATTCGACCAGCTTCAGGGGCCGAGTTTCTATTCCAAGATTGACTTGAGGTCAGGGTATCACCAGCTGAGAGTCCGAGAGGAGGATGTGGCAAAGACAGCCTTTCGAACTCGTTATGGGCACTATGAATTTTTGGTAATGCCTTTCGGGCTGACCAATGCACCAGCTGTGTTCATGGACCTTATGAACCGTGTGTGCAAACCCTATTTGGACAAATTTGTCATAGTGTTCATAGACGACATTCTGATCTATTCCAAGAGTAGGGAAGAGCACGAGCAACACCTGCGACTGATCTTGGAACTTTTGAGAAATGAGCTGTTGTATGCAAAGTTCTCTAAGTGCGACTTCTGGATTCGTGAGGTCCAAATTTTTGGGTCATGTGGTTAACGAGACAGGAATACATGTCGATCCTGCCAAAATTGCTGCTATTAGAAGTGGGAGGCTTTTAAGACTCCTACAGAGGTGCGACAGTTCCTTGGCCTTGCGAGTTATTACCACCAGATTCATTGAGGGATTCTCTAAGATCGCTCAACCCCTCACTGCGTTGACGCAAAAGGGGATTACTTACGAGTGGGGAGATGCCCAAGAATCTGCTTTCCAATTATTGAAACCAAAACTTTGCAGTGCACCTATATTATTACTACTGGAAGGTACAGAGGACTTTGTGGTGTACTGCGGTGCATCTATCCAAGGTTTAGGGTGTGTTTTGATGCAACGCGGAAAGGTGATCGCTTATGCTTCACGGCAGCTAAAAGTTCATGAGAAGGAATTACCCCACCCATGACTTGGAACTTGGAGCGGTGGTTTTCGCTCTCAAAATCTGGAGGCACTATCTTTATGGAACAAAGTGTACGATCTTCACTGATCACAAGAACCTCCAGCACATATTTGATCAGAAGGAGCTGAACATGCGACAACGTCGGTGGGTCGAGCTCCCGAATGGTTATGACTGTGCCATCAAGTAGCATTCAGGGAAGGCTAATGTAGTAGCAGATGCCCTGAGCCGTAAGGAAACAAACCCCCAAACGAGTGTGAGCCTTACAACTTACCGTACATTCAAATTTTCCTGATAAGATACGTGAAGCCCAGGGCGTGGCTTTGAAAGGGGAAACATCGGGCTTGAAACTTTACACGGTGCTGATAAGCACGTGGAACTGAGGACAGAGGGTCTTCAGCACTTCATGAATCAAGTCTGGATTCCACATTTTTGGAGATTTCAGACAACTAGTGCTCGATTAGGCACACACCTCCCGTTATTCGGTACATCCTGGTTCGGATAAAATGTACCAAGATCTCAAAACTCTTTATTGGTAACCAAACATGAAAGCTAAGATAGTCACTTATGTTAGTAAATGCTTAACGTGTGCCAAGGTTAGGATTGAGTATCAGAAACCTTCGAGCCTACTTCAGCAACCGGAAAATCCCATGTGGAGATGGGATGGTATTTCCATGGACTTTATCACCAAACTCCCTAAAACGCCCAGCGGGCACGATATGATTTGGGTCATTATTGATCGTTTGACTAAATCAGCGCATTTCTTGCAATTAAAGAGACGGACAAGTTGGAACGTCTGGCCACCTTTGTATTACGAAAATCTACCTCTATCATACCTGATCGCAATGCGCAATCTACATCCCATTTTTGGGAAACTCTCCACGATGCTTTGGGGACTCACTTAGACATGAGCACAGCCTATCACCCTCAGACGGATGGACAGAACGAACGTACCATCCAAACGTTAGAAGATCTACTACGAGCATGCGTGGTGGACTTTGGAAACAAATTGGGACAAGCACTTGCCACTGCTTGAATTCTCTTACAACAATAGTTACCACATTTCGATTCAGTGTGCGCCCTTTGAGGTACTTTATGGACGCAAGTGTAGATCTCCCCTCTGCTGGACTGAAGTTGGGGATAGCCAACTGACAGGTCCCGAACTTGTGCATGAAACTTCTGAGAGGATAGTGCAAATCAGAAACAGGATGGCTGCTGCTTGTGATCGACAGTAAAGCAACGCTGATAAGCGTAGGAAACCTTTGGAGTTCCGGATCGGGAACAAGCTACTATTAAAGGTGTCACCTTGGAAGGGGGTGATACACTTTGGAAAACGGGGGAGGTTGAACCCGCGAAACGTTGGACCATTCGAGATTGTGGAAAGGATTGGTCTGGTAGCTTACATGTTAAACCTGCTTAACAAACTTGGTAGGGTACACGATGTATCCCACATAATCACATATCGTACCGAATCTACAGAAATTCCTGTTGGATACGATACTGGTGGTGCCACTGGAAGAGATCCAGGTGGACGATCAGCTATGGTTCATGGAAGAACCGGTGGAGATTCTTGAGCGGGGCGTCAAGAAACTTAAACAGAATGCTATACCTATTGTTAGGGTACGATGGAATTTCCGTCTTGGACCAGAACACACGTGGGAACGCATGGATCAAATGCGGCTTAAATACCCACATCTCCTTGCTGAACCTGAACCTATGCATAGACCAAACACTAAACATAAAGCAGCTCTCTCAAAGCGAATTTCGGGCGAAATTCCTTTCAACTTGGGGATGATGTGACATCCGGGAACCAAGCACGCATTTTTATAGCTGGCTTTATTGTTTGCTGGCTGAATTTCGGGACGAAATTCTTTTCAACCTGGGGATGATGTGACACCCCGCATTTTCAGGTTAATACTTTTACTGAACTCTAGTTAACTTACATGTCATACTCTAGTTAACTTACATGTCATACGTGGTTAGATACTTAACTAGGGTTAGTTAAGTAGGCCTAACATATGTTAGATGATATTAATATATGTGATAAATAGGAATGTCATTGTTGAACACACACACACGAGTCCTGTATCCCGAACGTTGGTGAATTATATGGCATACATAATAATAATATGTACAATTGAATCGTGATGCTTATGTGAATTACGTGTTTATGTGAATTATCGCTTGACTGAAGGTTAATACGTAAACCATGCAAAGTACGTGCACTTGATGATTAATATCTTATAAAATAATAAAAACAATAGTTTCTATGCAATTTAGGGTGATTAATATCATCGGGCCCGGTATTGGACTAGAACATGATTAACGGGTCCGGTTAATGGACTAGAAGGGCCCTAATACTCAATTACTTGGGCAACAAGCCAAGTCCTATTATAATTAGGAAACAAAAAAAAATATAAACCCTAATCCCCTACCCCTTTGCGCCGTGAGCATACCCCCCACCCCCTCTCTCTCACTTTTCAACAAACATCAATCTTAATCACCTCTCCAAGCTTGTTTGGGTGTAATCTCTAGGCTTTGAGGACTCTTGCATTGAAAGGTATAATCTTTACATGTTTTTGATAATTAATAATGCTTGAAAAGTTTTAAAAATCATGGATCATGCATGTATACATAATCGCATATAGGTGTTAGTAGAAGTTCTTGAATGTTCATGATGATTTGATGATGATGATTGTTGTTAGTAATCATAATTAGGGTTTTGTATGATAATATATGTGTTTGATCATGATAATATGGGTTATGCATGTATTAGAGATTTTTATGCATAATTAGGGTTTGTGAATAACTTGGGATGCAAGTTTCAGTTTTTGGCAGATTCGTTATGATGTTTTGTAGGGTCTGTGTTGCGATGTTAAATTGATTGTTTTGGTGATTTCTTTGCATGATTGTAATGTACATGGTCTTAGATTTTCATAATGGGCAAAACCATGAAATTTGGACATCGTTTGAGTCGTTTTTGGAATTTTATTTGATTAGAGGTCATATCAGATTTTCGGATTTGGAAATTGGGTCAACTTTGAATGGTCATAACTTGAGATTTACAAGGAATTAAGTTACGAAATTTTTACAGTAGGTCAACATTGGAAAAACTCGACTTTTCCAAGTGGATTTATCCCGTTTGGATTAATACACAATTTTTGGGAATTTTTCTACTAAACTGACCTGTTGTGGAAATTTTCTGGACATAGCTGTGTTGTACGAATTTTAATAATTTTTGTGTTTGGTTTTAAGACAAAAAAAATATGGGTTTGCAACCGAATTCCCATGAATACTCAGTAAAAATTTGGGACTTTAATTCATTAGTTAAGTATTTTAAATAATTCGTTTTTCACAGCGCACAATCTGTCCTAAAAACGCAGATTGTGTACGGGATCTTTATGTGACTACTTGGAGTCTCATATGGTATGTATTTGACATGTACTTGTGTGGAAACTTGTATGAGATGTATTTGATGTATTAAACTTATAGTAATTACTATGATCACCAACGGGATACGTAGGACATACTTGTGCATGTAGAGTCACTAGGTGTCAGTACACGGTTTTGAACTTTTAAAAGTCTCGGATAAACGAGTTATATGGTGTGCTGGTTATGCACATGTACTCACATAGTGACACATATAATAGGGAGTCGGTAGCGAGTCTCCATTACTTATTTGGATTTGGATTTAGCACTCAACGCAACCTAAGGTGAGTTTCACTACTTTTTCTCGAAAGCATGCGTCTCGGGTTTGAGACAACATTGGTAAACATTTTCTGGTCCGGTTTGGGACTACTCTTGCAACTTGGTTTTGACTCCTTCTGCTCTCCCAAGACATCTTATCCGCAAACCATCCAACAACATCATTGTTTGCAGAAGCACCGCTCATTGTGTGTCTACAAATATCCCTTTTAGCCAAGTATGGCATGGTTTTAATGTCATGGAACTTGTAAAAGTACAGAATTCCCTTTTCCCACTTCACTCCGATACACCGTAGCTGTCTAAGGTATATCCATCCCAACGCTCTACCTTTGAACAATTCGTTATGATACTTGTAGAAACCTCCTTGTACTTCTGTCTTTGGTCTGTTTGCCTCTTTTTCTTTTAACTTCTTCGACAAATCTTTCAAGTCATCTGATTGTTGAAAAGTTGGTTTCATTGAGTGTTTCTTCAAACACTTCATCTAAAATCCTCTTGACACTTCATCTAAAATCCTCTCGCCCTTTTTTTCTCAGCAAGCTACTCTGCTTCATTGAGTGTTTCTTCATTTATCTCAGGTATCACTACGTTTTCCTTTTGTTTGAAATACTCAGGATACTTTTCATGAGTTATATCTTCAATTTCAACTTCTTCAAAATCTGGAGTATCTTTATCATCTGAGTGATCACCTATATCTTTCTCTGGAATATCAGGAATCTTTTTATCATTCATAATTTTTTTCAAGAGACTTCCTTATCTGCTTAGCTAAACCTTCCAATATTTCCTTAAAAACTGTAGCAGATACTTCCCCATCTTCCAAATCAGGATCATTGTATTCTTGTTCATACCTCATATCATCTGATTCAAAGATTTCAGGAAACCTTCCAGTTAGCTCAATCGTCCATACATTTTTCTTTAACATCTGATGATATAAGCTTTTGTCTTCATCAGACAAAGATCTTATCTTTTCAGTCCAAAAGATGCTATCATCATCATCAACACTCTCACCAGTTGTATTTGTGGAACTAGATTCACCTATGTCACCCTTATCAGTACCCCTCTTCTGATAACTATACTTTCCAGCATCTTAGTTGTCATCATCATCATCAGAACTATCGTCTTCATCATCTTTATCATCTTTCTTTCCACCACTCTTATCTCCTGCATCATCATCATCATCTGATGTATCATCAAAGTCACCATCATCACCTTCTTCATCATCAGATTCCTCATAATCAACATTCTCTTCCTCTTCCTCCTCTTCTTCCTCAGTACCCTTCAATTACGGTGCCTTGGAATAAAGATCATCAAGTAACTTTCTCATATTTTTGTTCTCAGATCTAATCTCTTTATTTTCAATTTGTAACTGTTTGATCTTACTCGTATTTCTCTTACCACGAGTCAATAACATCTTGTTCTCTTCTTGAAGCTCTTTCAACTTAGCTTCCAACTCGTCTTGATTAGCCTTGGAAGATAGAACAATCTGTAATATTGTCTATTCATCTTTCTTCATCTGTTTGATTTCATCTTGTTGTTTGTCGAAGGCTTTTATGATATCAGCAATCTGACGATTAACTGCTTCCATCACTTCATTTGAAAAAGTCATTTGAGGTGTAGATGATTCAGCAACAGGTGGATTATTTGGTTTTGTTGTTTTCTTCTGGAACTGTTGTAGAACATTTTCCAATACACTATAAAAGTTTTCAGGAGCTAGATTCACTGTAGCTTCCTCCTGAACAACTTTCTTCTTTTTCTTTGCAGCTGGGGATGCAATGGGTGTTGTAGCACTAGAACTTCCAATTGCTGGAACTTTCTTCCCAACAACCAACAGATCTATCTCTCTGTCTCTCCTTTTCTTAGGATTATCTCTTTTAGCCATTTTTTTGTTTCTAGCTTTCTTTACCTTTTCACCAGCCACAGGAGAACCACCAAAGTCAAGATCATCAATCGTTAAATTCAAATCTTCATCATCTAACACTGTGGTTCTTTGTTCCTGTTCTTCAATTGCTTTGTTTAAACCTTCAATCTCACCAACCACAGTGGCCTTGGGTTTAGTGATCTTGATAGTTTCATCCCCTGAATCTCATTCGGCTTCATCTTGAGTCTCCTCTGAATCAGCAGACTCTTCATCAACTAGCAAAGTCTTTGCTTTCCCTTTGCTCTTCACTGCTTTCAGTTTCTTAGGCTCAACCTCATCAACCTTCTTTTTTCCCTTTCCAGACTTAGCACCTTTATTGACAACTTGTCTTTTCCTTTTAGCAGACTTATCAACAGGAAATAAAGGGCTATCAGAGTCAGAACCACTCTTCTCATTCCTTGCATGATTCTTTCCTGGATCCTTGTAACCATCATTACTTAAATGTCCAAACAGATTCTTATAAGGTGAGTTCAAATTATCAGGAACACCCTTATAAGCTCTCATCCTGCTTAAATTTGTAATACTCATGTGAATTTGATATACAATCTGCACCGGATCTTTAATCAAGTTAGGATACTTAAGATCAAACACCATCTGAAGGAATCTTGGATACATTAAAAACTTATCAATCTTCAAACCCTTCAAAACTTCCATCATGTGTTCAAATATCATCCCAGAAACATTAAACGGCTTATTCAGTGTGACACCCCGCATTTTCAGGTTAATACTTTTACTGAACTCTAGTTAACTTACATGTCATACTCTAGTTAACTTACATGTCATACGTGGTTAGATACTTAACTAGGGTTAGTTAAGTAGGCCTAACATATGTTAGATGATATTAACACATGTGATAAATAGGAATGTCATTGTTGAACACACACACGAGTCCTGTATCCCGAACGTTGGTGAATTATATGGCATACATAATAATAATATGTACAATTGAATCGTGATGCTTATTTGAATTACGTGTTTATGTGAATTATCGCTTGACTGAAGGTTAATACGTAAACCATGCAAAGTACGTGCACTTGATGATTAATATCTTATAAAATAATAAAAACAATAGTTTTTATGCAATTTAGGGTGATTAATATCATCGGGCCCGGTATTGGACTAGAACCTGATTAACGGGTCCGGTTAATGGACTAGAAGGGCCCTAATACTCAATTACTTGGGCAACAAGCCAAGTCCTATTATAATTAGGAAACAAAAAAAAATATAAACCCTAATCCCCTACCCCTTTGCGCCGTGAGCATACCCCCCACCCTCTCTCTCTTACTTTTCAACAAACATCAATCTTAATCACCTCTCCAAGCTTTTTTGGGTGTAATCTCTAGGCTTTGAGGACTCTTGCATTGAAAGGTATAATCTTTACATGTTTTTGATAATTAATAATGCTTGAAAAGTTTTAAAAATCATGGATCATGCATGTATACATAATCGCATATAGGTGTTAGTAGAAGTTCTTGAATGTTCATGATGATTTGATGATGATGATTGTTGTTAGTAATCATAATTAGGGTTTTGTATGATAATATATGTGTTTGATCATGATAATATGGGTTATGCATGTATTAGAGATTTTTATGCATAATTAGGGTTTGTGAATAACTTGGGATGCAAGTTTCAGTTTTTGGCAGATTCGTTATGATGTTTTGTAGGGTCTGTGTTACGATGTTAAATTGATTGTTTTGGTGATTTCTTTGCATGATTGTAATGTACATGGTCTTAGCTTTTCATAATGGGCAAAATCATGAAATTTGGACATCGTTTGAGTCATTTTTGGAATTTTATTTGATTAGAGTTCATATCAGATTTTCGGATTTGTAAATTAGGTCAACTTTGAATGGTCATAACTTGAGATTTACAAGGAATTAAGTTACGAAATTTTTACAGTAGGTCAACATTGGAAAAACTCGACTTTTCCAAGTGGATTCATCCCGTTTAGATAAATATACAATTTTTGGGTATTTTTCTACTAAACTGACCTGTTGTGGAAATTTTCTGGACATAGCTGTGTTGTACGAATTTTAATAATTTTTGTGTTTGGTTTTAAGACAAAAAAAATATGGGTTTGCAAACGAATTCCCATGAATACTCAGTAAAAATTTGGGACTTTAATTCATTCGTTAAGTATTTTAAATAATTCGTTTTTCACAACGCACAATCTGTCCAAAAAACGCAGATTGTGTACGGGATCTTTATGTGACTATTTGGAGTCTCATATGGTATGTATTTGACATGTACTTGTTGTGGAAACTTGTATGAGATGTATTTGATGTATTAAACTTATAATAATCACTATGATCACCAACGGGATACGTAGGACATACTTGTGCATGTAGAGTCACTAGGTGTCACTACACGGTTTTGAACTTTTAAAAGTCTCGGATAAACGAGTTATATGGTGTGTTGGTTATGCACATGTACTCACATAGTGACACATATAATAGGGAGTCGGTAGCGAGTCTCTATTACTTATTTGGATTTAGCACTCAACGCAACCTAAGGTGAGTTTCACTACTTTTTCTCGAAAGCATGCGTCTCGGGTTTGAGACAACATTGGTAAACATTTTCTGGTCCGGTTTGGGACTACTCTTGCAACTTGGTTTTGACTCCTTGTGTGGGTCGGGTTCTTGGACTCCTTGTGTGAGTTACGTTTTTATCAGTTTAAAACTTTGTTGTCCTTTGTGAACTAAACACACTCTATCATTTAAAGTCCTTGCATATTATTGGGTTAATCGCTGTAGGCGAACGGGGTATTAGTTGATAGCGCTATTAGGTTGTGCAGCAACCTCATGCTTGAGGTGCTTGTGTCACGGGCATGAACTTCTGACCACGCTCTAAATGAGCTGTAACGCTAGTGTTGATAGACACTAGTGCCGAGGCAAAACTTATAACAACTTCTGTATGTTCCCAATAATCAACTGTTTAGTTACAATGAGTGGGCTAGCTACCCCTGGCAAGCTTAAACTGAAAACATTTGAACTTTTGGGTCTTGAGGACCTGCGTTTTTACTTGGTTATGTGGGTTTTTGGAAACCTACGAGTTTACTCGCTCTTTTACTTGGTTTAGTGAACTCACCAACATTGTTTGTTGACCCACCGTGTACATGCTTTTGCAGGTAGTTAGCTTCCGGTGCCACGATTAGGAGCACTGCACGTTTCACTGCATTAGGGGTCTTGGGCATACACCTAAACTACATATCATGCTTTTACGTTTTCTTTCATATGGTTTTAATTTGGGCGCGATGTTTTGCGCATGGTTTCTAAAAGGTTTAAATTTGGTTTACGCTTCCGCAGCTTAACTAAACTTGGTTTTTCAAAACGAACTAAATGGTTTGGGCATTTAGAGTTCGTTCGTATGACTTATGGCTATGGGATCCTGGTATGTCATGCGCCTCGCGGTAAAATCCGCAGTGGAAATTTGAGGGTGTGACATTCAGGATCAGAGCAACAACCAACGAACACAGACTTTTTCTTAGCACATCATATCCTCCTCTCACTGGTCCAAATACATGTAGAATCACGTGTAGTAAGTACTTGAAATGTGGACACAGCGTTGCCTTGTGTAGTAAGCAGTCAGTAATCGGAGCATTGTACTTCATCCTCAGGAAACACTTCCTTTGCTCCATCCACGACAATTCAGTAGGATCAGTTGGTGAGTCTTTCAACTATAAAGCTTCCCGAATATCATCTTCAGTCACAAGAACAAAGTTTCCCTGAATGTAACTTTGAATTGCTGATTTCCCATCCCAGTAAGTAATCACCGCTTTCTCCCAGAAATTAACATGGTGATCTTTGTAGATTGTCTTCGGGGTGGCAAGAGCATAGATTACTCTACTTCTCTTCAAAAAGTCTATCATGCGTGAGAATTCAACATACTGCTTTACTTCACCAAGAAATGCACAACAGTTGTGTACTGGCTCAAATATTAACTCCTTTGGTTCTTCTAGTTGCTCTGGAACTTGTACCTCCTTCTCTGGGTTTTGTTGTTCAGCCATAATAATCTGCAAAACATTAAAAACAAACATGAAAGTTTATCAAAATCGGACAAAATTGAGTTTTGGTCAAAATATTCTTTCATTCGACCCTATCGGGGGTTCAAATGAGAAATATATTGTGTCGAATGAGAAAAATCAGTCCAATGAAAACTTCATTCGACCTTAATTAATTCATTCGACCTCAAACAAGCTTATTCGACCATGAAATTGTCTCATTCGACCTTATAAGGTCTCATTCGACCTTGGTAAAATGGTCTAACAAAACTGTTTGGAATTCAAATTTCCCAAATCACAATTCAACCATGACAAACATCACATTATTGTTCTAATGGATCCCAATATGGCCGATAAACATTAATCAACAATCAATTGAACCTATTAACCTATTATTGATGGTTTTCACCCAAAATCTAGGGTTTATAAGTTTCAAACAATCGATTAAGTTTAATAACATGTTTTAACACTGGATTTTGGCCTATTCTCCCCTAAAATCATCGATAATGGTTAGGCAATAGTCAAATTGATGTCCAAACAATGTCTATAAGCACTGATTATGTGTTATAGGGTTTCAAACTTTAACCACTGATTCCTTCCAGAAAACGAAGCCATTACCTGTGATTATTATATGAAAAGGATCAGAAATAAGCAAGGAACAATAATGAATGATAAAAAACACAGGAGCAACAAGGTCTGGTTATGAGAGAAAATTTGAAAATTTTTTGTAAAGGTTCGAATGAGCTGATATTATATATATAGGTCTTTCATTCGACCCTTGTATGGGTTCGAATGAGAAGATCCAGCTTTCATTCGACCTAACTAAAGGCTTGAAGGAAAACCAGATGGTTCGAATGAGGAAAATCACTCAAACACTCTCATTCGACCTCATTAAAAGGTTCGAATGAAAGCATAAAATCTCCTTCGACCTAACGAAAGGGCGAATGAGATTTTAGAAATCTGAAATTTTTACCAAATTGCAAATTCGAATCCCGTTTTGTCAATTTTGATCATTTAAACCTTCAAATATTCATCATTTATCAATTTCATGATACAAAACTCAAATTGGTCTGTCAAACTTCAGAAATTGACCATCAATCACCATCGGTTATCGAAAATAACAAAGAAATGTAAAAATTTTGGATTTTCTGAAATTTATGCTAGCACATACCAAAAATCTTTTTGAATTTTTGTATATTTTGCAGAAAATGAAAAATTTAAAGCAGTAAACATTTTGTGATTTCCGGTAAGAGGATCATATCAGTTTTTGAGAAATCTAATCACACCGTTGATCTTTAATATTTATTATCAGTAAAGACAATGTGTGATTAGGCAATTGCTGATATTGTTATCCACATAAGCTCACCTGCAGACTGTTATGCAGTGCTTTAAAATGATACGCAATTAGATGTATTAAAACTAACAGGCTTATGGTTCCCACGCACACTACATACTCCCGTATCAAGGAATTTACACAAAGCTTCGTCGTAACGCGTGATTATGCCAAATGTTATCCGTTATATTACAAGATACGAAGCACAGAAGTGTACAGGTCACCAAATCAATGCTACAGAGTAACATGTGCATACGTACCAGGTTGAGGCTGATATCAATCATGATTTTCATCATAAATATGAGACGATGCATTAAATGATCTTTGATCATTATTATACATTAAGATCCTTAATTAGGTAACTTTAGGATTTGGCATATAAGCTCTTTTAAGCAAATATCTTGATTGAATCTAGGTCCGTAAATTAATACGACCAAAGATCAATCAAGAAACCCGGATAACAATTAACACAACAACCCGAAACCTCAGATTTTGACAACCCTATCAAACGAAATTACAGTACTAAGACCATATGCCCATGAGGTGTTCAGCCACTAGCGAGTAGTTCGTTATGTTTGTATCACTAAGGCACGAAGTAATAAGTCTACGAAGCCTACCAGCACATCACACAAAATCAACACACGCCTTATATAGCAATACAATTCTTTAGCATGTGTCAGATCCCCACTGATGTACTATCATTTCCTTTTTTCTCCTGGAAAATCATTTTTGGTTTTCTGATTTTTATGGGTTTTTGGATTTTTCAATTTTTTTGGTTTTTCTGAAAATAAAGACTCCCCCTAAAATGAAAATTTTGAGTTTTTGATTTTCTGAAAAATTAAAACTAAAAATTAAAAATGTGATAAACCGAGGTGACGATTAGTCTTGTTTTTTTTAATACCATTAGCTCTTAGCAAAAATTCAAATCTTGATTTGTCAAAAGCTTTGGTAAAAAGATCAGCTCTCTGATAGTCAGTGTGGATTTTGACCATACCAATCAACCCTTTAGCATAGCAATCACGAATAAGGTGATACTTAATCCAGATGTGCTTAGCCTTAGAGTGATAGCCTGTGTCTTTAGTGAGTGCTATGGCAGCTTCATTGTCACAATGAATTGGGGTTTTAAGATATTGCAAACCGTAGTCGTGCATCTGCTGTTGAATCCACAAAACCTGTGAACAGCAATTCGAGGCTTCCACGTATTCGGCTTCACAAGTAGGTAGTGCAACTGCTGTCTGCTTTTTGCATTGCCAGGTCACAAGCCTGCTCCCAAAGAATTGACATCCAGCCATTGTGGATTTACTGTCTTTATCGCAACCACCATAATCTGCTTCATTGAAAGCAACAAAGTCAAAATTATCATCATTAGGGTACCACAGTCTACGCTAGGGACAACCCTTTAGATATCTCAGGATTCGTTTGACAGCTGTAAGGTGACTCTATTTCGGCTTCGATTGGAATCTGGCATAGAGACATGTTGCAAACATTATATTTGGACGAGACGTAGTCAGGTACATCAAAGATCCGACGATGGTTCTATACGTAAAGGGATCTATAAGCTCCCCCTTAGCGTCAACTCCAATCCCGTGATTAGGTTGAATTGGGGTATCCATAGGCTTTGAATCTTCCATCTGGAATCGGCTCAAGACTTCAAATACATATTTCGTCTAGTGAATGAAGATGCCCGTTGGCAATTGATCCACCTGCAAGCCTAGGAAAAACTGCATTACCCCCCCCCCCCCCCATTGCGCTCGTCTCGAACTTTTCCTGCATGACTCGTTCAAATTCCCTGCATAAAAGCTCATTAGTAGAACCAAAAATTATCTCTTCAACATATATCTGAACAAGAAGCAATTCGCCCTCTGTTCTTTTTGTGAACAGGGTGCAGTCTACCAAACCTCGTTTGAATCCTTTGGAGAGAAGATATGTACTCAGCTCCTCGTACCATTGTCGTGGAGCTTGGTGCAAACCATATAGGGCTTTGTTGAGTTTATAGACCTTATCCCGGTGAATAGGATCTTCAAAACCTGGTGGTTGCCCAACATATACCTCTTCCTTTACCACACCGTACAGAAAGGCGCTCTTTACATCCATCTGATACACCTTGAATTTCTTTTAAGAAGCATACGCTAGAAACATACGAATTGCTTCTATACGCGCAACCGGTGCATAGACTTCATTGTAATCTATTCCTTCTATTTGACTAAATCCCTGAACGACCAATCGAGCTTTGTTTCTGACAATAACACCTTGATCATCCTTTTTGCACTTGAAAACCCACTTAGTGCAAATTTTCTTCCGGCCTGGTGGTAAATCTATCAGCGTCTAGACTCCGAGTTTCTGAAACTGTAGTAGTTCCGGCTGCATAGCTTCAACCCATGAATCGTCTTGTAAAGCGTCCTTGTATGTCCGCGGTTCCACCTGCGAAACATAACAAGTAAAAGACCAGTCATTTTGACAACCTGATTTCTGCATTTTAGCATACAAGTCTAAGGCTCCAATATTATCATGTGAAGTTGCACGTCTGAGTTGTTCTCTAGTCATGACAGTGCTACCGGGATCACCAATAACTTGCTAAAGCGGATGAATCTGATGAATCCGAGATTCCGAATGATCAGGAACTTGAATTCCCGTTTGAGTAGTCAAATTTTCTGCCATATCCAGATCATCACCCGTATTTGATGAAGATGCAACATCTGGATTTGGGTTCACTGGTGGTTCCTCCGTAGCATGATCTAGGATAGCTTCATTGAAAACTTCATCATCGTCTTCCGATTCAGATGAATCAAGAGTAGTTGAAGCTTCTTGAAAAATCTCTTCTTCATTTGCAGGAGCATTAGTATCATTAGAATCTGCTGGAGGAGTTACGGTGATCGGACACACCAACGGTGAAGTCACTGCGTTCTCACACTCGTAATATAATCGTAGTACAGCCTCTTCAACCAAGCTATCTAGATTGAATGACTCAAAGCAATCTTTATAGTCAAACATCCAATCGGGTCCACTTCGTTGAACATTTTGAGTGTAGCGTTGAACTTCCACATTCGCCCACTCTTCAACTTGTCGAGTTATTTTTTTAAATACGCGTTTAAGTGGTGTCGCGTATCCAACAAAATAGCCCTCTTCAGCTTTTGATCCAAACTTCTCTGTAGGATTTAACGTTGTACAAGGTGCCCCGAAAGGTTCTAGATACTCTAAGTTCAGCTTTCGTCTATTAAGCAGTTCATAAGAAGTTTTGCCAAACTTCTTCACTGTTAATACATGATTCAGTGTGTAACAAGCTGCGTAAATTGATTCATTCCAAAACATCACTGGAAGATTTGAGTCCGCAAGCATTGTCCTAGCCATTTCTATTAGAGTCCTGTTTGTGCGTTCTGCAACACCGTTCTGCTGTGGAGTGTATGGTGCACTATACTCATGATGAATTCCTTTATCTTCACAGAGTGCATCCATCTGATAATTTTTTTAACTTCGTCCCGTTGTCACTACGAATTCTTTTGATCTTTATACCGTAGCTGTTTTCCAACCGGGTAAACAGAACCTTTAGATTATTAAACGTCTCACTTTTGTGTTGCATGCACATCACCCACGAGAATCTTGAGTAGTCGTCTGTAACCACAAGATAGTAAAGCTCGCCATAATGACTCTTACGCTTGACAGGTCCGAAAAGATCCATATGCAAACGTTCAAGTGGCAAGTCTACAGAGTTTACTTTCTTTGGTTTGTGGGACTGTTTGTGCTGTTTGCCTTTCTTACAACTCACACATTTGTCGTTCAAATGAAAATGCTTCACATTAACACCCTCTACAAGCCCGTTCTTCACCAAATGATTCATCTTCCGTAGGTGAATATGCCCCGTCCTTTTATGCCACATAATGGATTCTTTTTCTGTAGCTTTGGATAGAAAACACGTGACTTGGCCCTGAGTTGTGGTTGCCTTGCTCATGTCAAGAATGTACAGATTGTTCACTCTTGGAGTTTTTAACATGATCCATTCTTTTGGAATGACGAAACCGGGTTTAGGAATGTAGCAAGATTTATCATCAAAGTGAACAGAAATCTGCTTATCACAAATCTGACTCACACTCAGCAAATTATAATCAATTTGCTTCACATAAGATATCCTCTCAAAACTCACGATTCCATTACTAACACTGCCTTCCATTGTTATGTAAGCTCCTTTGTTTCCCGCAAACGCTACATAGCCACCATTAATATTCCTGATGTCAAAGAGTAACGTCAAATCTCCGGTCATGTGCCTAGAAGCTCCACTGTTGACAATCCAAAGACTGCTAACAGGGCCAGCTGGAGCTCCCTGCACAAATCACAAACAAGAATAGTTTTTAACAGGGACCCAAACCTGTTTGGTCTTGGTTCTTTGAATGTTAGCTTTCAAAGAATCACTCTCACAGACATTTGGTTTAGAATCAACCATTTTCTGGTCATTCAAACCTTTCTCATTTTGAGTTTTGTTATTAGCAGATGATGTAGAAGCACCTGAAGAACCCGTTGGTGTCCAATATTGTTCTGAACGTTTAAGAATCCTTATATGAGATTTTTAACCCTCAGTATGTTTCTTTGTATCATTCGTAAATGAAACTTTCTTGGCTATCTTATCTGATTTAACAGACACAGGTCCAACCGATGACTTAACAGCCGGTTTTGGAAAAACCTTTTGTTTATCATTAGCCGTGTTCACCATTGGTTTCTTCAATTGTTTCTCCATGGAAATTCGGTTTCTGTTATCATAGACAATTGGACGGTTTTCCCTCTTTTGATAAAAACGATTTTGGTTATAAAACGGTTGTCTTTGAGGAATAAACTGTCTTTGTGGAAAATGTTGTCTATGATTGTCAACCGAATTCCTATAATTCTGCTTTCTCTCAACTTCGTGCCTCTTATGTCTCACATATGGGCAGTGAGCAAGTAAATGCCCTCCCTCCCCACATTTGAAACATGCACGGTACTCTTCAAAGACATTCTTAGAATTAGGCTTAGCGAATGAATTGACCGGGTATTGATCATCAACACACTTTCGCCTTAAACTCATTGGAGCGGGCTCCTTTGAGTAAGTCGGTTCAAAAAATCCGTTAACCTTGTCTTTTGGCTTAATGAATTCAGTGACATGAACCTTTGGTTGTTGTTTTGAATTATCTCCATACAGTCTCTGAATTAATTCACGAGGAATATCATTTGTCCTTTCATGTTTAGGAAATCAAATGGTACTCTCTTGCCAGATTTTCTCAATTTTTGAATAATTGGCAAACTGTATGGGATATTCATCATCTGAGATTATCTTATCGGATCCTTCCATCCGATAGAAAACTTTCACTGGTTTGTCAACTGATTCATTTTTCTTAACTGACTGATTACATTTGTTTTCACTATTCTGAGGATGTGAAACCTGAGAAAGAGAGCTAGTCTCATTTGTACGAATATGATTTTCCAATGGAATCTCAACATCTTTCTTAGGTTCCTCATCTTCAGTATCTGAATCATCAGTTACTGCGACCACTCCCTCATCATTCAATCCAGGTATCGGTCTTACATCGGAATTTGGATCACCAACACTTGAGGTGTTATATTCATTATCCGATGAGGAATCCGATTTTACTGAACTCTCCGGTGTTACTGAATTCAAATTGTGATTTTCAAATAACACTGGAGAATGAACAGATTTGTAGTTTGCACTACTGGATTGTGATGGTTCCTCAATAATATGATCCAAAACATAAGCCACATGTTTATAACTCTCTAACTTTATGTTGACTTTTGCAGCAAAACACTTGATTTTAGCCATTTCCAATTTAGTTAATTCAATTTCATTGATGTAATTATTGATGGTTGTTTGTTTCAGAGAAAGAGTTTTAGTTAACTCAAAAACATCCTTTTTATAACCTTCAAGTGTTTTGTTGAAATCATGTCTGTCCTTACGATAAGATTGAATGACGATACTAGCACTCTCAAGCTGAAGCTTAAGTTGCTTGACTTCTTCAGTAGTACAGTTAGAACTTACCGGTTTAGGCGGATCCGTCATGGCCATCAGTGCAAAGTGAACCTTCTTCCCTGCAAAGAACATAGAATAATCAATCTTCGTGAAGGCATCATCCACTATGCATGATTTCTTCGTCATCAAGAAATCTGCTTTGGCTAGCAATTGGTCAGTATCATCATCTAGAGAATTAACACTCGCTTCCGAATCAGATTCACTTTCTGAATCAGAATAGACAGATTTTGGTTCATCAGAGACATCAGCAACGGAGTCAATAATTGTCCCTGAAACCATCTTAGCACTTGTTTCTTCAACGTTCTCAGCAACAAAAACTGGAATTTCTTCAACAATCTCCTCAATCACAACTTCAGAAACTTTCTCAGATTCCAAAACATCATCATCTATCACCGACTCCTCTAAAACCATCTCTTTATCAAGACTTGCTACATTACCACTTGTAATCTCTTCAACTCCCAATTGCATAGAAGTCCAATCATAACCCTCATCCTTCTGTATCACCAATGCCTGATTCTGGTTCTCATTTTGAGGTTGGCTATTTGGTGTAGAAATCGGAATAATGGTTCTGGTTGTGTTAGATGTATTTTGGGTTTAAGTTTGGTTGTATGTAGATGTTTGTCTAGATGTGGTATTTTGAGAGGTGTTTTGTCGGTTTTGGTAATTGTTTTGATGTGGATAGTTGTTGTTGTTTTGGCTTTGGTAGGTAACCTAATTTTGTGATTGACAATTCTGATAGTTGGAGTTAAATGGGTTTCTGTTACCTTGTTGCATTGGTTGAGTACATTCTCTCTTAAAATTACCTCAGGTTCCACAATTAAAGCAAGTTACCTTGGCTTTGTTAAAACCATAGGTAGTATTCGGTGAGGTATCAAGATCAGTTCTGCCAGTCTTCTCGATAAACTCAGTAGCTCTCCTCATCACACTTGCAAAAGCCCATTGAATGTCGATCAGTTCCATTTCTTCCTTATCGATCTAGGCATAATCTTCATTTGTCAGATTATTGTTACCTATCTGACTTGCCACTAATCCATTGTATGCAGCGACCATTGCTAAGACTAAAGCAATGTGTTGTTGTGCCACTTCTACAGTTACATTATTCATGTTGGAAGTTTCCAACACAATCGGACTTTGGCTTGAAGATGCTTGTGTCATTGGAGGAACATATTGTTGTTGTTGAGGTGGATTCATGGATGATGTATAACAAGCAGCAGACATCTGAGGTTGAGTTGGTATATAAGAGTTTGTTGTGTAAGAAGTTGGTGTGTACGTTGGTGTGTAGGTTGGTCCTTGTGCAAGATAATTGATTGGGTTTCTTTGTGGTTCAACAACAATGGAACCACAAGTAATATGAGGTGCAACGCTTCCACCCACTGATGAACTAGACATAGAGGAAGATGATGTAGCATGATACAGCTCCGGATTTTGTGGAAACTGTGCTCTTTTAGCTTTTCTCTTCTCCTCCATCTCTTTATTCTCCAACTTTTGTATGAATTCATTGATGGTCCAATAAGCATATGCATCTTTTTCCTTCAATACTTCAACATGTTGACTCCAATATGGAGGCAACGAGTCGGAAAACTTATCCACCAATTCAGTGATTGGAATCTTTTTCTCATAGTTAGACAACTCTGATAATAAATGACAATATCTCGGAACAAGTTCTTTCAATGTTTCATTCCCAACATAGCTGAAATTCTCAAACTCCTTCTTCAACTCTTCCATCCGAAGTCTCCTCGTCTTCTCGTTACCATCATGCCTATTCTTCAACACATCCCATAACTGCTTTGATGTAGTACATGATCCAAATTGATGCAATAAATCTATAGTCAATGCCTGAGATAGTTGTGAAAAGGCTTTCTTCTCAACAGCAAACTTTTTCTTCTCGTCATCTTTCAACACTTCAAGTGGAATTGGGATATTTGTGTTTTCAAGACATGGAGCAATGTATCCCTTCATAATCATTTGCCAAGCTTCTCCTCCTTCCAATCCCATGCCTTCCAGATGAATCTTGAACTTCTTCTGCCACTGATAATACTCTGACATGTACAACAGCTTAGGAGGACGATTTCCACTTCCTGATGATAAATCATTGATTAAAGTGGTAATCGCATATTCGCATTTGTAGTCTGAGATTGCACTGCTACTGCTGCAACTCCCCAAAAATCATTCACTTGTTGTTGTGGAGGTTGAGTAACAGGTGGTGGTGTTGAACTTGTCATAGCAATGTAGTTGATCGGTTGTGATGACTGTGTGTTCGTCTTTTGAGAACCAATTGTCCACGGATTCATCGGAACATGCTGTTGTTGTGTTGTTGCAGGTCTAGGTGTCATAGGAAATCCTCAAATGTTGTCCATAATGCTCGGAAAGTCAACACTTAGAAAATTTTCAAAAACAGAATTTGGTCCGACCTTTAAACAATAATCGTGGGTTCGAATGAGATAAACTGTCTGGTTCGACCCTCTTAACAGAATCGAATGCGAAACTATAACACACTAGACTTGATTCGACCTTGACACAACCCTCCTTCGACCTCCCGTAAGGTCGAATGAAACACACTTGGTCGAATGACAACACAACACACTCAAAAACTTTTGATTCGACCTAAAATCTCTCCAGTTTGATCCAAAAACACTGATTCGACCCCAAAAACTTACTCGTTCGACCTAACTCTCTCTGGTTCGACCTGACCCATTTGAAAAACGGTTATTCTTCAAAAATCAATTATTTTGATCCAAATTTTTCCAAAGTTGATGGATTTTGATGATCTTAATCAGGTTTTGCTTCGGATTTGATGGAGATCAACTTTAATGAATGAAAATTTTGATTTTATCCGTGAAATCAAGTCGAAATCAATCAATCTCCATTGTCATTCAATGTTCATGCAAAACAGAAAAATTTTAGGTGTTTTTGGTGAAAAATCTGTTCAAAATCTATCAAATTGCAATTGTATGATCGAGATAAGCTCTGATACCACTTTGTAGAGGATCGGTTTTATAGAAAACAACAATGTAATCATACAAATGGAACAATCCAGTTGCGAAAACCCTAGATCGTATGCAATATGATAGAAAACAAATCAGAAAACAGTTAATTCCTTTTCAATAATCATTTCATTCATAAACATATTGATAAAACTTGTTTAGATTAGGTTACAATGAAATAAGAACACTTCAGACGTTTCTAGAACCTAGAGAGAATACTCACACAAAACCTCTAACCAAATGACCAAAAACTTAACACAAAATAAAAACATGAACTATATATAGCCTGTTCATTCGAACCCCCGTCTAGGTCGAATGAGTCCTTCGACCTCTTCATAAGCTCGAACCAAACAATATCAACTTCAAGGCTTCCATCGACCTACTGAATTCTTCCTTCGACCGCTCGACTGGTCGAATGGGAACTTTTTCAACATAAAATTTATCAAAAACGCTATAGAGACAATCTAAAAGCGATTGTCACATTCTGTGCACTTACAACAGCAAGCACGCCCTTGACACTCCTTGGCACGCACGTGCAGCCTCTGCAACTCTATAAATAGCAAGATAACCCTCACCATTTGTTCATCCCTTCTTGTGCTCTCTTGGGGCCGAACTCCAAGCATCTTCCAGAGATTTTGGGGTCTTGTGGGAGGTCTTCTGGCCTTCCTAACATCTCTCAATGGTTAGGCCTCATCCTACCTTGATCCCCTTAGCCAAGAAGAGGATCGTAGAGTAGTTATGAAATAAACATCGAGGGTCGTGAGGATCATGAGAGTTACATATCACTTGGAGGTGGAGAGCTTGTCTATGAGCTGCCATGTTCATATGTTGATCATATCTTATGGTTGACAAATTTCTAGTACATACCAGATGACTGAGTAATCTTCTTGGTAAAGGGAGGATTCCCTACGGGCGCACCAGTGATCTTCAGATTGCACGCCTTTAGGATTATGTTCCACCTTTATCAAGGATTTTATTCAGTAGTTGAGTTACTTTCTTGGCAAAAGGGAGGATTCCCTACGAGCGCACCAGTGATCTCTGTATCATACGCCTTTAGGATTATGTTCCACCTTTGTTAAGGACTTCATTCAGCTTGGGAGGTTAAGGGTTGGGTTATTAAATTGTCGCCCATTTAAACAACTTTATATTTAACAGATCACTAAATATTAAAGTGCCACTTAAAAGATAAACAAATAAAGGATTCTTTATCTAGTTCTCGTTAGTACAATGCCGTTAGCCAATGGGGATACGAGTCGCCTGAGTCAACTGCAAGAGAGATCCCTCGGTCTTCATGATCGTTAACCTTCTTAGGGGATACGCTATTGGTCCACTCGGGAATGACCCTAAGGAGAGATCCTTTGGTAAGAAACGCGAGAGCTAAGGTGAGGTGTACGGTGTTCCAGGTCGGAAGTGAAGCCTCCAATTTAAGAAGAAGATAAGTTCGAAGACTAGAGAGTTATCCGCGGTTTGAGGAGCCCGCTATATGCGAGGACCTGGCGGAGTACTCTCGTGTGGGCCCACACTTGAGGGTTGAGCATTCTACTTAGTAATAGCCCCGCTTCTCTATGAAGGAGTCAACGCTTCAAGATCCCTCTCGTCGTCCTCACAATTAATTAACTTAAATTATTATCTTTATTAATAAACTTAACTTCTTATACGAAGGACCCTGAGATGTGCATATTATACTACTCTACCATTTTATCTTTTATTTTGCAAAACCAAAACCTTTTTCAAAACCTATTTTCTTAAAAGAACCCCTCCGTTTTATTTATCTTTTCAAAACCAGATCAGTTGATTGATGAAAGGTTGAGTAGGGGAACGTGTGAACTCTGGAATACGATACTCAATATTTACCCTAGAAGCTATACTATGCACGTCAGGTTCTCTGCCTATGTGTTGGTTTTAGTTTCTGAAGTAAATATTGTTTAATTTATAAATTTAAAACTTGGTAAAACCGGTTTAGTAAAAAGCAGTCGTTTATCCCAATACCAAATTTCTGAAATTAAAACATCAATGTTTTTGGCACCGGGAAAATGATATCTTTTTAATTACTAAAACCACGCGCATCAAGTTTTTGGCGCCATTGCCGGGGAACACAATGGTTTCCAAAGAAAGACCCAAGTCACATGACTGATCGGTTTATTTTTTATTTTTATTTTCACTTTATTTTTCTTTTTCATTTTATTTCTGCTTTATTTTCGAAGATTGCGGTTGTTTTGGTTTTTCTTTGCAGGTTTGCTTCCGGATTGGCCACCTTGGAGAATTCCCATGAAGACAGCTAAGACCACCAATTTCATCAACTTTCATTTTGGAGGGTTTTTGTTTCTTCTTTATTTTCGTTAAAGATTGGTTTGTCATTCCTTGAAGATTGCCAGGTAAGTGAGGAAAATGTGGAAAATGAGACCGGGTGCATTTTTTTAAAAATTCAAAAGTAAAACTGCTTTTGAACTTAAAATAGGGTTTTAAAAATTATTTTGGAGAAATCCGACTAAAAATTTTAAAACCGGACCTTTAAAAACAATTTTAAAATTGAAAAACGGGAAGTTTGCAGCTGAGCACACCCGTGCCAAACGTGCAGATCAGAAAATTGGTATTTAAAAAGTCTCTTTGACTTTTCAACACCATTTCCTTCTTCCCCACAATCGCATCTCGTCGCCACCCACCTAAAACCACCATTTTTCCACCATTTTCCTCCATTTCGGGCCCCAATCTTCAATACAAGGTATGTATAATCAACCCCAAACATCTTTTAAGTGTTTTATGTCCAGATCTGTCCAGATTCTTGTGTTTTTGAGTAGTTTAGTTTCTTGACAAAAACCCTAGATTTCTAGTGTTTTTAGCCCGAATGTTTGCCTGAAACTTTAGGAAAACGATTAGGGTAGTGCTAGGAACGTAATGTGGTTGCAAATTTTGAGAGACTTTGCGAAAAAAAATTCAAGAAAACTGACAGGTTTGAAAAAACCGTCGCATCAGTCACAAGCACGACCGTGCACAGCAGTGTGCAGGGCGTGCTTGGCTAGAAAAACCGTTAAAAATTTCCCGCGTAACCAGTCTGACCCGAAAGACTGAGCACGGTCGTGAACCCTTGGTGCAAGGGCGTGCTCATCAGTAAACGACACCAGAACTTTTTAAGTTTCAAAATTTAAGTTATTTTTGCAGTTTAAAATCAGTTTTAGGGTATTGTAGGCAAAAACCAGTTTAAACAGTTGAACAAGTAGAAACACGGACTGCAGACTGAGTCGCATGGCCATGTTCACCAGCTGAGCATGGGCTTGCAGCCACTAGACCTAAGCTGTTTAATTTCTGCAAAAATGTTTAAATTTGTGAAGCTGAACCGATTCTGTTGTGTTTTACAGGAAATGGCGAGAAGGTCTGTCACACTGGAGCTGCCACCACACCAGATGGCAGAACCAGAAGACTCCATCCCGGATGACATCCATCCCTGGCTACACTTCAACCAGGAAGATGAAGAACTGGAAGCCTACAGGCGGTTGCTTATCCTTCAGTTCAGGCAGATTGGAGATTATCGACCTCTAGATTACGATTCTGTGAGGTCCGTGGGAATGGATCCTCGGTTCTATAACATGTTGACAACCCACTGGCATCACTTCTTCCAGATATCTTAGCATACTTATCGGGAACCAACCCTAGAGTTCTTAGCTTCCTTTACCTATGAACCGCCCACTACATCTGAAGAAAGACTCAAAAGGCAGTGTATGCGGTTTAGGTTGGGTAGGTGTTGGTACATTATGACATTGGCAGAGTTTGGGGTTAGATTGGGTTTATATCAATAGAGGAAAATTCATTTACCAGTATTCACTGAGAGCTTGTTAGATTGGCCCAGCAATGTCCGGCCAAAGGATTTCTGGAGACAAATCTCTGAAGCCCCCTACACTCCGAGGAGGCGTAAGAGATCAAATTTTCCAGACCCTCTCCATTGGTGGTTAGATCTGATCATTGCCAACAGTTTGGGATGCCGCACGGATTGTACGGAAAGAGTACACGAGCAGGAGGTCTTCTGACCACATCTTCGGGGGCCTTACATTACGCTCCTTACTAAATGCGGGGGACCTACTGCTTCTGACCACATCTTCGGGGGCCTTACATTACGCTCCAAGCCACCAGTCTGGAGATACTTCATCCCTAGAACTCAGATCAGCTAACGGTGGTAGGAAGGATCCGACCCCTCGACACCATAGACATGAGGGATATTAGAGTTGCAGATTGGTTCGACCAGGTTTTGAGTCTAATGAATAACAAGCAGAGGTTGTGGTATGAGGATACTGAGTATGATGAGGCAGAAGAAGCAGGAGACGCAGAGTCATCAGTTACAGCCGCAGTCAGGCCACTGCCAGATTCATTGCAGGGTCAACGAAGGCAGCCGCGGAGAGGTTTATTCTACAGTATTCTAGACGGACTTGATACACTCATGACTTCATGCACTTGCTCCAACTCCCATGCACACTACAGCCACTCAGATTGAATTTCTCCTTGGGTTGTTCCGTGATTCTAGGCACTTCTTGACGGTTTGTTGACTCAAAACACTATTATATTTTCTTTTTATTTTTCTTTTGTGGTTTTTTATGGAAGTCTGTATGGATACTTTGGATGTTGGTTTGATTGCTGGATGCATGCTGGACACGTACCACCTGCTAGTGCCTCGGCACTAGTATCTATCTTAGGACTTAGTTTTATTTATCTTTGTTACTTTTATTTTCTTTTCTGGTATTTTAGGACAGGTTGAGGACATCTTGATATTTTTGGAGCCGCCATTTCGACGTCTCTATGTGGAGGATGCTGGTTTCGCTCACATGCAAGTGGATTCGTCGTTATCAGGGGAGTATTAGTTTCTCTTGCCTTTTTTTCTCCAATTCTGCACTTCAAATTTATACTAAAATTTTATGTGTGGCGTGGACCATTATTGCTGCTTATTTTATTTTATCTCGCGGGTCATTTTGTCATTTGATTGTGCATTGTCCGGTACCCTCTTAACAGCTTGATACCCGTAGCGTCAGTTACGGTCATTTTGGCAGGTTTGTATAGTCTATTAGGCTCGTCTGAGTGGGCACTATTAGGCATTTATGCCGAACGGTTCACATTAAAAGACTGTCAAAATTAGATGACGTTAATAAAACCCAATAGATCTGTTTAAAATAAAATAAAGTAGAAAAATAGGTTGCATGGCAAGTGAAAAATACCCCGAAAATTATGCTTGAAACCGCTACCTTATCCTACCCTTTTTGTCCGTGTGAAATTCTTGAGCCTCTGCACGAGCACCACGCTTGCAGATATTCATCATATATATATTGCTCGTTTCATTTCTCGAGAGACTTCCGACCTTAGTCCAACTCGGTTAGAACTTGTGTGTTTATACATTTTCTTGTTTTAAAACCGGTAATTAAATAAAATCGATAGAGGCAATTAGGTTTCTCCCCAAAAATAAATCCTTTCCCCTAGAAAACCACTTTGAGCCTTAGCCTTTCATTTCTTTACCTAATAAATGAGTCCCGATCATGCGTCATCACAGCAGCTTCAAGATTTTGTCATCACCGAGGGCACGAAGTGCAAGTTTGAAGACAAAGCAACACCGTTGACAAAGGAGGGAACAACACAAAACGGGACCAAGAGGGAGATCTTCTAAAAAAACAAAAAGTAATAATATGTAGAGGAGAGCCAAAATAAACATAGAACGTGAACCAAAGAGAGAAATTAAAAAGAGAGCCCAAGCAAGAAAGTTCTTCAAAGCTAAAAATTGGTCTTTGAGCGGTGAGACCCTAAAGAACTGGAATTCTGCTCTCTCTCTCTCTCTCTCTCTCTCTTACTCTTAGCTCTCTCTACTCTCTTTCTATGATCTCCCATCTCTCTCGTGTTTCCCCCCTCTCTTTCTCAAAGATGCATCCGTTGGACGAACACTTGCTTCGCTGCTTCCACTTTGCTCAGCCACGTCTGCCTCCAGAAATTATACAGATTATCTTCGAGAAGACTGCAGACGAAAGA
Source organism: Ambrosia artemisiifolia (assembly GCA_032199755.1). Taxonomy (NCBI): domain Eukaryota; kingdom Viridiplantae; phylum Streptophyta; class Magnoliopsida; order Asterales; family Asteraceae; genus Ambrosia; species Ambrosia artemisiifolia. The sequence goes on along the minus strand of CM063521.1, from coordinate 41,842,109 downwards.
AAATTATAGCGGAAGATGGAACAAAATCCACCCTTTTGTGGACAATCGAAAAGCGCTGCAAAGAGACGGGCCAAAAGAAATGGCAAGTGTATGAAGTGTGGCCACTGGTCTCATGACGGCAAGTGCAGCAACAATTCAAGTCATTCGCAGATGGAGTATACATTGCTAATCCATGAGGGCGCTATTCGATACCGGGCCAAACGAAAAGTCAGAAAAGGAAGTAACATTTACTACACGGTGAGGGACGAAATAGCCATGATGAAAGATCTCGGGATAAACACCCGACTCCTCTCAGAGATCGCTGCAGAAAATGTTACTCAGCGTCGCAGCTGCCCTTTTCCACGCTTTGCTGCTTCATCATCTTCACAGCCATGACGCACCTTTGTGATTCGGTGACTCATCCCCCTTGTAGATATAGTTAAAAAAAGTTAGTTATATGTTTACACCCCTACATTACAATCCGAATAAAAGACCTCTTGATTTATCTTAGTTATTCGGTTTAGAGACGAGGACTTGATTTGCATACAAGCCTATGACTTGAGTCGACTTCGGTACAGACATGAGTGTTCACCCCCAAAACTCACCCAAATGATAAAACCCGAGTGCGAGTGAGCATTGTGAGCAGGTATAGGTTTAAGCATAATCGTACGGGTTAAGTAGGCGTGTCATGCAGTTTTATTTTTCTCTTAACATAAAATAAATAAATAAATAAATAAATGGATTGAAGGTTTGTTAACTACAGTTTGCCATAGTGTATTTGTGGATGATTGCTTGAGGACAAGCAATAGTCTAAGTGTGGGGTATTGTGATAACTCACAGAATTAAGATATAAAACAGGCATAAACAGTCCTATAATAGTTCACAATTAGGCTTATATTGTTGATAATTGATGCTTAATTCGTTCCTATTTGTATTTCTCAGGGAACTGGAGCTCCAGGATGGAAACAAAGGATTTCCGGGTGAAAACGAGCAAAAACTGGAGATTCCTGAAGATACAAGACTTGAAGCCTGTTCCCTGTATGTTTTGAAGATAATCGCAGGACTTAAACAATGCTAAAATCAGTCCGGGAGTGACCAAGCACGCCCACGCTCACTTGCACGAAGGCCCTGCATGCGAGAAGACAACGTAGCAAACATGGAGAGCAAGAAAACATAAGCAGAAAGACATGCACGCCCGTGCCACCATGAAGGGCACGCCCGTGCCAGAGACAAAACGTACAGAGAGTATCTTCCATGCAGCAACAGAACGTACGTAAGACAGCAAGCACGCCCTTGACACTCCTTGGCACGCCCATGCAGCCTCTGCAACTCTATAAATAGCAAGCTAACCCTCACCATTTGTTCATCCCTTCTTGTGCTCTCTTCGGGGCCGAACTCCAAGCTTCTTCCAGAGATCTTAGGGTCTTGTGGGAGGTCTTCTGGCCTTCCTAACATCTCTCAATGGTTAGGCCTCGTCCTACCTTGATCCCCTTAGCCAAGAAGAGGATCGTAGAGTAGTTATGCAAGAAACATCGAGGTTCGTGAGGATCATGAGAGTTACATATCACAATTTTTAACGACGCTGTCATTCTCGTTCAAAATTGTGACGCATGCCGACGAGCCCATCGGACATTATTTTTTTGTGAGAACTTCGATTTTTTGGGGATTGACTTTGTTGGATTGTTCCTGCCATCCCGAGGAAACCACTATATCCTTATGGCGTATACTATGTGTCTAAATGTGTTTAGGCAAAAGCTTTACCGATGGATGATGCTAGAGTTGTTATTAAGTTCTTGAAAGCTCTCTTTTCTTGCTTCGGTGTACCAAGAGCTCTTATTGGTGACAACATAACCAATTTTGCAACAAGTAGTTGAAAAAAGCATTACAAAGACATGGGTGTCAACAGCAGTTTTATACTCTGAATCACCCTTAGGCAAATGGTCAAATGGAAGTTACCAACAAGGCAATCAAGAGAATTATTGAGAGAAATATTGGAACCGACATAAAGGATTGTGTCAACCGACTAGAAGAAGCATTATGGGCATTGCGAATCGCATACAAGACTCCTACTAGGACCACCCCGTATAGGCTTATGTATGGGAAGGCTTGTCACCTACCTATAGAAGTGAAACACAAAGCATATTGGGCACTTAAAGCAACAAACTATGACCCTGAAGACGTCAAGCATCATCGAAGTTTTTAGCTTCATGAATTAGAGGAACTTCAATGGAAAGATTATGATAACTCTCTCTTTTACAAACAAAAAAAAACTAAGAAATTCCATGACCAAAGGATCAGAACACGGGGTCAATTTCAAAAAGGCCAAACAGTCTTGCTATACAGTTCAAGACTCAAATCGTTTCCTGGAAAGCTGAGATCTAGATGGACTAGGTCATACATTATAAAGAAGATTTATTCCTATGGAGATGGAAACAGCTATGCGAACACTATTTAAAGTAAATGGCCATAGGATAAAGCCTAACATTGTGTATTAGGCCAACGAAGAAGCCGATGATATGCCATCACACCCCTGACTGGCACGTGTTTGTCCAGCCAAAGACGTGAAACGTGGCGCTACTAGGGAGGCAGCTCGGATTTTTCATGGATAAGTTGAGAGGTTAATACATAAGGTAAGAAAAATGTTCAAGAACCGTCAGGTATTTTCGTTCACTCATGTTATTTTCTAACTATCAGGTATGCCCTCTCGACATTATGACATGGTAGTTTCTCTTTTAGTTTTGTGTTTTTTTTATTAATAAATTATTGCAGTTCATGCCAAGCAGTTTCTCTCGATGATGGCTTAGTTGCAAGGTGCTGCAAGTATCGGCCAAATGCTTTTCCAAAGTATACCAATGGGGGGAGTACTCGTTTCTTTTACTTTCTTAATTATATCTTTTTGCATAACCATATCATAAATATATAACTTACAAATATGCTAAAGAATTAAATGTGAGTCATTAAAATTTTTCAAATTTTACCACTTCATTGAAGTTAGAAAACGAAAACCATTAAAGGAAATGTTTTAAAAAATCTAAAAGTGTTTTCAAACCTTCTGAGGCCACCCAAAAACTCATAAATGGGTTATTGGGAGGTTTTGGTATGCTAAAATAACTAACTTAGGTGTTTTAATTTTATAAATGAATCTACTCCTTACATGTGAGTATTTTGAGCCATATTGACCATATCATTATATATAAATACTACACATGCTCATTCAATTGAAACTAAGAGATATTCACCCTTGCCATAGTCTACTTAGAACTTGTGTGACTTATGCATTTCGAGACCACAAGCAATGTAAGTGTGTGAAAATGACTAACGCACCTAGGATTCACCCATTCCATTTTCATTAGCCTTCTATAAATTTTCTCTTACCTTGGCCTTTTTCATTTCTTTCATCATAATTAGGCCTTATCATTACGCTTACAAAGGAAGTGTTGTTGAAGGTAATTGGCAGGCTCTTACACGATTTTGGCACTTCAAAACATAAGCCACACATCAAGGTTTTAGGGCTTGAACCAAGAAGTTTTGCAACATTTTAAAATCCGCCCCAAACAAAAACAAGTTTCAAGCTTCATCAAGAGAACATGAAAGTATCTAGTCCTTGTTTATTTGAAAAATAAAAAAGTGCAAATAATGATGTTGATGAGCTTAAGGAATCAAGTCGAAAAGCAGCTTCAAAGGTAAAGGTTTTGAGGAATTTAAGAAGATCAATTGATCGACCCATCCTAGTGGATGCTTTTAGGCGGCAACTAACCAAACGGTTTACAATATAGGCATGCCAAGTTATGAAATCGTGGGAAAGATTAACAAATCCTTACAATGAAAATCGACAACTTCCTACATTACCTCAACAACAACCTAAGTGAGTCATGATAGTAGACACCCTTCCTACCTTTTATATCATTCCGCCATCATCACTCGTCCAAAGCCCTTTTGATTCACACGACTTTACCATAGACTAGTGGTGGAGAATTGATTTGCATACAAGCCTATGATCTATGCATTCCTCAGGATGAATTCGAGCCTTCACCCATAAATGAAACCCAAGTTAAAGAGTGAATAGTGAGGAAAAATGAAATAAGACACTAAAGGGGCGTTTAATTACGCATGCCAAGGCTTACCTGAAAAACCCTCACAATAACTAGTGAGTGTGACTCCTAGAGGTGGGAATTACTTGACTTGTTAAGTATTCCTACAAAATTTCTGTCCACCAAAAATGCCTAGGTTTGGTTTGCATGATGACAAGCAAAGTTTAAGGGTGAGGTGTTATAATGTGCCATCATTTACACATGTTTTACAAGTGTAATATTACCCTTTTTGCAAGAAAATCATACAATTATCATTGGGAAACATGACTAAACCTTTCAAATTTGATAAATACGGGTTTTTGAAGCAAAAAAAGTAGTGAAAAACAACATAAAATATGAAGAATTGTATTCTTTGAAGACAACATCAGATGTTATTTTTTCCACGTGGTCAATAATTCAGAGTCAATCAAGAGGAAAAAGTCAACATGCACGAGCGTGCACCTCACGTGCACGGGCGTGCGCTCACCAAACATGTTACAGAAGGTTTTGGACCCGAGCAAGACTGACAGATATTTATGCCATGTGGCCTATACGGGTGTGCAACATAGGTTCATGGGCGCGCAACCCAACTGTCGGGGACAAGCTCTGCAAAAAAGCAAATTCAATTCCAACATACAGTACCTGATTGCAGAGCACAGGCATGCACAATGGCGTGCAGGACCTGATTCTCAGCCTATAAATAGGGGTGCTCTCCTCTTAATTGGCATCCCATCCGTCTCACTTCTACACTAGTTCGCTACCCTTTTAGGTCCTTGTAAGTGACCTTTGGAGCTTAGGATCACACCATAAACACTTTGATCAATCTAGCCTAGAGCGAAATCACTTGCATTCATCCAAACCCTCTTCAAATTTTCATTCAACCCCTACCATGATTTATTCTAAAATTATCCCGTGTGAGCTTTTTGTGATGCCAATTCTAGGCTAGAACTCTAGAGTGTTGCTAGGGTGAAGATGAACTTGGTATGAATTTATATAGTTGATTTTTAGTTTAAGTGATGTTTTATGTTGTTTATATTTCTTTCTACCCCTTCTTTGTTTAAGGAACTAACTAATGAATCAACTTGGTCTTTAATCTTATATGTGTAATTTGGTAGAGGAAAGGAAGCCTATGGGTGTGTACCCATGGTGTGTAAAAGCTCATGCACTTATAGGGGGCATATTTGATGGTCAAGCCCCCTCTATCAAAACTTCATTTAAGATCGGTAGTGTTTATATACTTGATCTTACTGTTAAGCTAAGACTTGTTTCGTGATATCCAAGCCTTGGTGAACCCGCGTTAAGATATAAACGGTCTATATTTATTCCTATTATTATATTTCCTTACAACTAATAAAGATTAGTCACGATTTAGTAAGTTAATTAATTCAGGTAAACAATGAGCGGACTCGCAAGGAGATGAGGCCTAGTGATGGTATCGCTACGGATTTTGGCAAGCTATTCACAAAAGAAAGGGGTAGATTGATGTTAATATTGCAACTTTGGATGATGCGTTTTTCATGGTTAGGTATACATAATTAAGGGTAATCTGTTCCTCAGGGTTGAATAGTGAGCTTAACGGGACAAGAGATCTTCATAATAACAATCAAGAACATAAATCGTTTATAAGTTATAGCGGAAGGCATAATATATAAACATATCACTTGACTAACTATTTAATATTAATTCAATCGAAGTTAAATCGGATCCCAAAGCAATACTTTTGTCCAGATATTGTTCTCTAGACTCTAAACGTATCTATTACTTTAAACATGTACTTGGTAACTCGAAAAAGAGTAATAAAAGTCATGTCATTGGGTTAATACACGATACTTGCATAAAAACTATATTATACATGATATGTTCACTTACAATAGTTTTAGTTAATTAAGAAACTATTGTTTCATATAAATTTAAAACTAAATCACGGTTTAGTAAAAAAAAAACCCATTTTCTCTTTGGTAATAAATTATTAAGGTTATGACATTAATAAACTATTTTTAACTTACTAAAACTAAACATCACATATCATCACCGTGACGTTCGGTACCCATCAAATTATTGCTGCAACTCATGGGAGAATTCGACTACTTTTAATTAAGGAAATTGGATTTAAATACTCAAAACTATTGCTCGTTAGTCAATATCACTCTCAACTATCACTTTAATTATCAATACTCCCAACTTTACATATTGTTTACTATGTCACCCTCATTTTTGAAATCATGGTCAAGTTCTAATGATGAGGAAGTATTTGCATCTTAATTTGGGGGTGATATAACAAACAAACTGTAAAGTTGAGAGTATTGACAGTCAAAATAATAGTTGAGAGTGATAGCGGCCAACGAGGAATAGTTTGTAGTATTTAAATCCAATTTCCCTTATAAGTAAAGAACAAATGTTTAACATATTATAAGGTAGTTAAAATTTTTAATTCAAATCCAAGTATTTCGAGCAAAAGATTTTTAACTGATTTTTAATTTTTTTTATAACTAATTAGTGAACAAATGCTCTTAAATAATTTCATGATTCTGCTTTTGAATTACAATAATATTCAGTATTTGTATTTGCTGGAAGTTCTTCAACGTTTGGTCGACTTTTCTGTGGAAAAATTAGCATGCACGTATGTAATATATACGTGGAGGGTAGGTTCAACGTAAATTTTTTTTCTCTCTGTCTATATATCTGTAAAATTGTTGACATTAATTAGAACAAATGTCAAATATAAAATAAAACAATCACTTACAAAAGAAACTTATTCACTACTTGAGTAAAAGTACAACAAACCTTGCATATAGTACAAAAGAATGAGACCAAATGGTAATACGAGTTCAGAGTTGAGGAAAGGTGCATGGACAGCAGAAGAAGATATGCTTCTCAAGAACTATATCCAGAAATATGGCGAAGGGAAGTGGCACCTGGTACCACTCAAAGCAGGTTAAACATACATTTTATATATACTTTTGTCTTCACAAAATGTTTTATCTCATTACTTATGAATATTCAAGCTACAAAACATATGATAGTTCCCTTAATTTGGTTGTTTGACATCGATAGTGTTTTGTGTAATTCACAGGCTTAAAGCGATGTAGGAAGAGTTGCAGGCTGCGATGGTTGAATTATCTAAGACCGGATATAAAACGAGGAGAATTTGGGGAAGATGAAATTGACCTCATGCATAGGCTTCACAAGCTTCTTGGAAACAGGTGAGCATTGCAACTGTTTTCATTCATATTCGTAACACAACGGGGAAATATCTCTAAGGACAGTTGTGAACAGGCATAACTTGTTGCTCTCCTTTCTGTCATTCTAAAGTAATTTGTATTGGTATATAATGAAATTTATTTTGATACTTGGATGATATCCAAACATTCGGTTGGGTAAGGATCAGTCTGGTAAATAATGATAACTTGTTGTGGCAAGCGATAAAGCTAAAAATTACAATTAGGTTCTGAGGTAATCATGAGTTCATGACAGCCAAAAAAAAATTTATTCATCATCAATAATCATTTAGAAAGAATAACTTTTTTTTTTTGAACGGCATTTAGAAAGAATAACTAATATGGTCAATCGAATTACAGCGACATTTTTGTATTTTTTTTTTTTTATATTTGCTTTACATGTATAAATTGAAATATTGTTGACCCACATCCTAATAGTAGTCCATATCTATGGCAAACTTAAGATGCATGTAATATTTTTATAATCATGTGATAATTAATTTTGATTTTATAGGTGGTCATTGATTGCGGGGAGAATACCAGGAAGAACTGCTAATGATGTGAAGAACTACTGGAACACACATGTTAGATCGCGTCCCAAACGACAAAAAGAAGAACTTAAAGACGGCGAGCAGTCAAAACAAGCTATGGTTACGGTTATTAGGCCAAAACCACATACCTTCTCAAAACCATTAATAAACACATACCCTCACATTGAACCACATAACATGGGTAACTTGATAACATCAACAAATGATGGTTTGAGTAACGCCTTCGATATTTCCCAAAGGTTAGTCTCGTCGCCCCAAGTATCTGAGAACAAGATTGACGAGTATTTGGACGAGTTGTTTGAAGATTGCGGAGGTGTTAATGTTGATGAGGAAGGTTTAGATGTTTTCCAGCAAGAAGATGGCCAAAACAATTTGTTTGATTTCCCCATAGATGACGCCATATGGGATCTTCTTGATTAGAACAGTTATGATTATTACTCGTCTAGTAGTCTTCATTTAATAAATCGAATTTATTAATAAAGGTAAGTATCTATCAAGTGCAGCGAGTCATTATGAACTCTTAAATGAACACATCTGAAAAAATATATATTTTTGGATGTTAAACTTATAAAAGTTCTTTTCAAGTACCATCCTTACAAAATACCAAAAAGCTAAGAATAATAACCATTAGTTTCATTTATTCCTTAATCTAATTTTTTTTTTCATTTATTCCTTAATCTAATTTTATATTTTTTTAAAGTTAATTTGCATAATATTAGATCATTGAGTGATCGTGAGAGGCAAGCCAAACGCATCAGACTCACTACCACATGAACGTTGTGCCACACCCAAGTGAGTGGCCGTGAGAGGGCTCACCGTGACCCAGCAGCCCATGGCGTGAATGGAAACCAATGTTTCTTAAGGGAAAATTACAACACAACATCTCACCATTTCTTTTTTCTATTTTTATATTACAATACTAGGATAGATTATTACCCATTATTAACCATGTAATACACAAGTTTATAAATAGAAGCTTTGAAGAAAACTACATAATAGAATACAATAAAAAATTTAAAAAAAAAGAAATTGGTAACTCTCTAAATATTTATTTGTATACAACATTTGTTGTTTTATTTGTCACACTACTATCTCTATTTAATATTAGTAGTTTAACTTTTTCTCTACTTTTAACTTTTGCCAATGCCATATACAACTATACAAGTGTCCATATGTGAAAACTAGATCTTTTAAAAATAAACCAACTATAAATAATGACTATCCCTGGATTTTATTAATAGTTATTATAAAACATACTGATAATGGAAATCATCTTCCCTAAAACATGAAGGAATCCTTTTATCCAAAGGTATCAAATATTACCTCCATATATGAATTTTTCTTCCATAACCCACTTGTGAAGTGATAATATTTGTTAATAACCTTACTCGAACACCGAACACCGACCTTCAGAATTAACCTATAATTTAGCAAGACATATTTTAAGACTGTTTAGAACATCCGAAGAGTATAAACTCTCATCTAATGGTTCATTAACATTTTCCGTCTGAGAAACACTATCTAAACTTAGGCATCTCTTTCTTCGCCAAGAAACATTGAAAGTAAACATTCATTGATTTCTTGAACTGGAGTTTTAGGTGTCAGTGTTGCCCTTTTGTAAAAGTAGTCTTGATTATTAAAATCTTTCATAATTCAAGGATTTACAAAGTCAGTTAAACTTTTAATAGGATTAGATGATTCGTTGATTAGAATATTATTAGGTATCTTTATACATGCATCACCAAAATTTCTATCACCAACTTTTCACTCGCCCGAATCTAAAAGCCATTGTGTATATTTATTTTTTGTTTGTTCCATATCAGATTTTTGGCTTACTACAATTAACCTCATTTTTTTGTTTTGTTTTTTTTTTTTTTAATTTTAGTAGTATTCATTTACTACAGAGGTAAGAGGAGCTTATAGAACCATTAACAATTTCTTGTTTATTGCCATTGAGAACAACATGTGGAATTTGTCTAAAATCATCACAAAAAATAAAAATTTACCTCCAAATGTCAGTTCTTCATTGATAGAGTATCCTAATTAAATATATCTTTCATAGTTTTATCCAAAGCATCAAACCATGTTTATGAAGCATTGATGTCTCATCCAATATAATCAACTTTGACGCTATGTTCCCGAGTTTACTTAACGGGAGAAAAGAAAAGAAAGGAAAGGAAATATGTGTTCCCGAGTTTCATTAAAGGAAGGAAAAGAAAGGAAAACAAAATATGGTGTGTTCCCGAGTTTCATTAAAGGAAGGAAAAGAAAGGAAATGGAAGGAAAACTAGTTAAAATTCTTTAGATTAGTTTTCCTTCCGATTTGGAAGGAAACGGAAGGAAAGAAAATTTATCCTTTCTTTTCCTTTCCCTTCCCTTCCTTTAATTCTTTTCCTTTCTTTTCCCTCTTTAATTTAACTCGAGAACACAGCGTGATTGCTTTATAAATGAAAAACATTACTACCTAGTTTTATGTGGCATAGAGAATCCGTTTTAAGAGTGATAGGAATTAAAAATCTAGAGTGGTCTTCAGATTATACTTAAAATGAAATAACAATATCAGTAATGGTGGTACATATCTTGTATACGGTTTCAATTGACTAACAATTTTATTGGTGGTACTTCTTTTGTTGCTTTTATTGTCAGCTGCATTTTCAGATAAGTCTGTTAAAATTAAAACGAAATTCTCAAAGCAGTATGCTCGTAAATCCAACACATATTTTTGCATTGACAAAATAAGCTCACTATATGATATACAAAAATTTACATTGACAAAATAAGCTCACTATATGATCTACAAAAATATGATAAAGATGAATGTCTGCTAAGTTCGAATCAAGTATATTACACGAGTCGAATATACAATGTGAAAAAAGAGCATCGTGCAGCCCTGACGAGTTGACCCAGTTGCAGCAGCTTACGTCCCTACTGCCTTCGGCTGTTACCAGCAGCCAGGATGACGTGTGGGTCTGGACAAACGACAGTTCTGGACTGTTCTCAGTCTCGGATTGCAGAAAGTTAATATCCAGAAACGCTGTTCCGTTCTATCCCGTCGAATGGGTAAAAGGGGTTCCTCGGAAAATAAGTATATTTGGGTGGAGGGCGATGCAGGATCGGCTACCAACTTTGCTTGGTCTAAACAAGAGAAGGATTGTAAATGGCTCTACAACCTGCAGATTGTGCGGAGACGCGGACGAAAACGTTGACCACCTTTTCACCGGCTGTATTGTCGCCGCTCAAATGTGGCAGAAGGTGTCGGCTTGGGTTGGATGCTCACAAATTTTTGCCTTCAATGTGAAAGACTTATTCGAGGTACACAGGACTATCAACGAGTCTAAGGAGAAACGGGTCTTGATTAGAATCATCATCATGGCAACTTGTTGGGCGATTTGGAAGGCACGCAACGATTTGATTTTCAACGGGCGAAGAGTTAATGCGGGAGGGGTCTTTGCCGAAATGCAAGCCTTGACGTTTTCATGGGTCAAACACAAGATGAAACGAACGTCATGGACGTGGGAAAATTGGGTTGGATTTAATGGGCCAATAACATAGACGGGTGTAATGTAGTGTAAGTGGGTGAGTTATTGATTGTAAAATAGCGTCTCGCTTAGTTGCAATCTTGTAAATATTTTGGGTGAAATGAAAGTTTAGTCGTTTGCCGATCAAAAAAAAAACAATGTGAAAAAAGAAAAAAAATTATAATTACATAACTTATAATGATTGGCCTCATAACTGATTATGACATGTACTTGGATGAAATGTCGGATGATAAGATATGGTTTAGAAAAAATTGATATTAATTATTTTAATATAACTAATAAATGCATTTAAAACATTACATAACCACTCGCTATCACTGACCATAACATATGTTTAGTCACTATCACCTCCCATAATATATTATTTTAGTATTTTTATTGGTTTTCTTCATTTTATTTAATTTGAGTTATTTTTATTTCTAATGATATCTTTTTTACTGGCTAATTCCAAAATACGTATCAAATATCAAATTTGGCTGATGCATAGAGCATAACAACCTTAATAAACCGTTGGTTGTAATATTTGATTATTTGGTTTGTAATAATAACCTATTCGTGAGGCCTTCGTTTCTTTATTTGTATAGATCACTTTCCGTCTTTTTAGTGTTACTTTTAAATATTGTTGTGGTCATTACAATTGGGGAACCTTCTTTGACTTCTGAAAACTTATTATACAGCCAAAATCCAATTTAACCATTTTAATTTTGAAGCCCAAATAGCTGACTTATTTTTTTTTTTTAATTAAATGTAAGGCCTACGTACAAACGGAAAAGTGGAGGCCAAAATATAGCCCAAATAAAAGATTGATTTAATTCAATAGCCCAAAAATCAAATTTAACCATTTCAATTTTGAAGCATAAAATGTGAGGCATACATACAACACGGAAAAGTAGAGGCCGAAATCCAAATAACCACTTTTAATTTTATAGCCCAAATAAAATATTGATTTACTTCTATTTAGCCCAAAATAATCAAATTTAACTATTTTAATTTTGAATTCCAAATAGCTAAATTAAATGTGAGGCCTACATACAACACGGAAAAGTGGAGGCCAAAGTCCAAATAACCACTTTTAACTTTATAGCCCAAATAAAAAATTGATTTAATTCTATAGCCCAAATAATCAAATTGAATGTGAAGTCACATGCTGCATTTTGCACGGCACTACGAAGTGACGGAAGTTATTTTTCATGGGGCGGAAATTTTAGAGGTCCATTGCCTATGCCCTATAGTCCTATACTAAATATTAAAAGTTTTTGGTTCGATTTAGGTCAGATCAGGTCACATAATAAAAGGATCAAACTAAATTGAATTTCAAATACATTACAAAAATAAGACAATCACCTTTCAAAACATGTAATATATTTTTTTTGAACGGCCAACGGTACACATTCATAACGAAGCCCGCACCCTTCAGGTTCGGTCCCCGGGCCCCCCTAAGGTCCAGCCCCTTATTTCAGAATAACCCTACTATGAGTGAGATTCGAACATGTGACCTCCCAGTGCAGGAACCCCACAAAGTGGGTAAACCTTCCCATCTCCATTGCAACCACTAGGCTACAACATCATTGGCAAAAAAAACATGTAATATATGAATTATAAATATATGGATTGTGTTTGTATCCGTCCTTAGAAAGCATCACTTCACCCATACATATTTTCAATTACTTCCACACACATATTGCAACAAGATTGAGTTTTTGTTAACCTTGATTTATATTGTGTGCTTCCTATTTTAGTTTTAAGAGAATAAACTCCTATTTTTAATTTTATTTACCTCACTCAAACAATACAACACTAAGGTGCTCTTTGTTTTTTCAGAGGTGTTTGCAGTATGCAAGAAAAAGACTGATTGTTTTTTAACGTTTGTAGACTGCTAAAATAAACTGGTGGTGGTGTACAGACGATGGTGGTGGGAGGTGGTGGAGGTGGACGGTGGTGGACGGCGGTGGTGGTGGTGGACGATGGTGGACGGTGGGTGGACAGTGGATGGTGGTGGTGGACGGTGGGTAGACAATGAGTGATGGTGGTGGTGTTTAACCCTCTGCAGGCCTTAGAAGATTTTAGAAGTGGTTGGGGCAAGTCTACACCAAGAAGAGCTTGCGCAGACGTTGTGTAATGAAACCTCTTCAAAAAAACAAACAGTGATGGCAATGTGTGCGCGTGATCTGCGCCGCATAGAAGAACCTGCATAATTTTTTTTTTTTTGAAAAACAAACAACACCTAATGATGAGATGTCAGACTAGTTCGCATCATTATTCCATAAAAAACATTAAATTGTTTATACTACAACGGCTTATTTTGTAAACAGAGAAAACTACAAGCAATAAGTAAAAGATGCTTTGAAGTGGATAAGTTAAATTACCAAATATTCCGATGAATACCATTATATTATTTTTTTCTTAACCTTCGGAATTTCTGCAAGCATCAAGTAAAATTTCTCCAAAAAATATTATGCAAGTCCGCAACCTTCGAAAAATTGTTCCGATGAATACCATTAATATTATTTTTTTCTATTATTTTAAATATTCTTTTGCTTCAACTATTTGCTATTTAATGGGGCCTATGTCAAAATTTCATGGGGGGCGCTCGGGATTTTCATTCACGTATAACACTATGATTTATTTTTCAAGGTGAGAGGCCGCCCCCTTGGAATGGGGTTCATTGCCTCTAAAAAATCCAAGGTTTGATTGTTTGAATAATTGATCTCACATCGCGTCTCAACTTCATGAAATCTCATCACGTCTCATTTAACTCTTAGGTCTTAAAATATTAGCTTTGTTTAAGGATTGTTGAATAGTTATTAAAATTCTGATCCTACTGGCATAATTGAAACTCCCTAGAATAAAGTGTAATTCAAGTTGTAAACAATACAAATTGGGGCAGATGTATGTTGGTTCAGGGGAGTAGGCACACCTCAAAAAATATTTAGTGTTAGTGACTCTTTGAGCGGATTAAACTCCAAAGAACTAAATAAGAAAACGAGACAATAATGTATACTTCAAATTTTTTGCTTATCATTCAACAAAATAAAGCAACCTTATATGGCTTATAACTCACAGGCTTTTGCCATGTGGCTGTCATATCATGTGACCTACTCACATAGTAAAAATGGAGTAGTGTTGTCACATGACTGTCATCATTACCCACCCACCCACACTCCTCTCACATATACATATATACACAACAGTGCATTTAATGTCACACCCACCATTTGAACATGCCCAGGGTCTCACGAGGGTGGGGGCAATGTTAAGTGTGAGTGACGGGTCACGAGACTACTACAAATGGTCTAATAACTGGAATTAAATGCCCCTTAGTAATGCAACTAAGACCCACAAGCATTTATTAAAGAAGACAACTAATAAGATCATCTCTAATGGAGGTGCACTAGACCGTCCGGTGGAAACAAACCATGTTTGTGCCCCCCCCCCCCCCCCCCCCCCCCCCCACACACACACACACAACGTGTGTAGTTTCCATTGGGTATTGGGTTGAATATTATGTGTTTTCATATTTAATTGGTATTGGGTTGTGTATTATGGGTTTTATATTTAATACTAAACATTTGTATTTCAAAAATATAAACATAAATAAATACAGGCTCAATGTAGAGCCATGGCGGTCGCCAAGGACGTCGTTCAAAGACACTTTCTATAGGTTTTTCGATGTTTATCGTTGCGATCTAGCATAGGTGGTGAAGGCACGACCATTATACAAAAGGTTTACAAGGTATAGGTTGCAAAGACAAGAACCTTATTGGCATAGGCCTAAGAGAAGAAAAAGTCATGGTGTTGTTGTGCTTGCATTCCAAGGCGCAAGCAGGAATGTCTTTGGTTTTGTTGGAGCATTTATCTCTCAAACAAGTAGTTTTGGCCGTCAAAGCTGGTCAATATTTTAAGAGGCCCTAAACAAATAAATAAGTCGGAGACCTTTTAAAAAGTTTTATGATATAAATTTCCCTCCTTTACCCGAGCTTCGGACCAACACTAATAACAAGAAATAGCAATGATAAATAAGTTTAATGCAAATCTTGACAAGAAGCCTAATGTATTTGGGATAAACAAATTAGTGAATAACCCTTACCCCAATGTAAAATTTGGGTAATATAACATTTGCCCCTTTATTAATGAAAACCAATATTCACCCTAAAAAAAGTGAATATATAACAAAATAACAATGATAAATAAAACCTAAAATTACCTAAATACCTAATGTCCTAACAATCAATGATAAATAGCAATGTATGATTTCTTGTCAGAAGGTGGGTCGTTGGTGTTTCGACTTCCAACACGCTTCAACCCAAATTCACTTGTTTCCTAATTCATTTGATAGCCTAAATATAAGATTTGGACCTTATTTTATTAATTAAGTTACATTTGTTTTTATTCTTCTGCACTGTTAAGATGATTTGTTTTTACACTCCAACTCCACATATATATAATTATTATTTTTTAAATTGCGGGGCCATATATTTGTTTTGGTAAAGGGAGGGGGGGGGGGGGGGGGGGGGGGGGGGGGCAATTGCCTAGCCTTCTAAGCCTATAGGGGCGACCCTGTTGAGATGGAGGTGCCGGCTATGCGGTTTCAAGTTTGTGATGTGGTGATGATTGGGTCAATGGTAGTGGCGAGGTTGGTGGCAAAATCATTGAATGTTGTCTAAAGAACTTATTGTTAAAGTGTTCAACATGAATCTTGACGAGGTTGTAGTCAGTGGAACTCTAAACCACACCGCAAAGTTTAGTTGTCAGTGAATTTGATGAAGAAGAGAAAGAGAAAGATATTACACTACAACATATTTCCAAGAAACGTGTATCCTATCTTTTATACTCTTATCAAAATCAAGAAGAATTTCCCACCACCATCGTCACCACCCACCACCGCCTTTGCCGCCACCACCTACCACCATCACCATCACCGCCAGAACCATGTCGTCGTCCGTCGCAACCTACAACTCACCACCATCGTCACCACTACCTTCACGCACCAACCATGTCGTCGTCCGTCACCACCCGCCACCTTCGCCGCCACCCACCACCATCGGCACCATTCACCGCCACCGCCGCTGCTACCCACCACAATTACCCACCTACCATAGACACCATCAACCACCATCCACCACCCACCACCACTTCCACTGCTACCCACAGTCACATCCATTAACCACCACCCACCACCACCGCTATCCACCTCTATCTATCACCACCCACATCGCAATTCATCCACCACAGCCCACCACCGTCACCCGCCCACCATTGCCGCTATCAATCGCCGCCGCCGTCGCTGCCACCTACCACCGTCACCACCATCACCTCCACCACCACCACTGCTGACACCACCCACCATCACCGCCACCGATTATAATCCTTCGGTTTTTCCTGCCTACCAAACAAGATAACATGGCAACCAAACAAGACATGAAATGGTAATGATCAATTCCATTACTTTGTCCATTCCATTACTTTATCCATTCCATTCCATCATTTATTCCATTACGCCATATCAAACAGACCCTTAATGAAGGGCGAAAGAAATAATGGAATGAGAAAAAAAATAAGGGGTGTAGAATGAATGATTTTTAGGTAATGAAATGTCTTATGGAATAGGAGATCCCATTCCATTGACCAACCCAACACCCTATTTTTCATTAACTCACAAGTATTCATTTTAGGGAAATTGGATTTTAACACCTTGAACTATTGATTATTGGCCGCTGGCATACTGAACTACAAAATTGTTCACCACCACATTATACTTTCAACATTTTGGCCTATGTTACCCTCAGTCTAACCATATTTTTGTATCTAATTAAAGATTCTAATTTGTTTTTATATATGATGGTTTTGTATAAATACGACGATTGTGCAAGCCATGTAGGACAAAGTTAACACATCACCTTTCCACATCAGCGAAAATGGCCATGTCAGCAAAAAAAACTAACCATGGTTATTTCAAGGGTGACAAATACCAAGAAGTTGAAAGTACAGTGTGATGGTGAACAATTTTGTAGTTCAATGTGTCAGCGGTCAATAATCAATAGTACAGGATATTAGAATCCAATTTCCCTTCTTTTATTCCGGCTTGCTTTTCAACATAATAAACGCTTCCTAAAATTTGTTTGTCATCTACCGACCCCTTACGTTTCTATAACTCCACCTGTTCAATTTATTTAGTTTTTTTAATTAATCATAAAAGTTTTCTTTTTTAAGTATGCGGAAAAAGAGTTTTATTAAAATTTAACACTTTAACTAGTATAGTTTTATGCCAAAGATCTCCAGCACAGCTGGTTTAAGGTGGGAAAGTTTACTTCCTTGGAGGGTTCTTGCCCGGGTTTGGTCTCATGTTCGAATCTCACGCTCTACTAAAAAAATAACCGCTTGGGTTTGAAAGGAGAAACCCGTGTGGTTCTATGAGATTCGATCCTGGGCAGTGATCGCTTTGCGACACAGGATTTACCGCTGAAACACTACTTTAAAAAAAAAACTGGTATAGTTTTATTATTTTAACATTTTATTATTTATATACTTCTATTTACCAAAGCTATTGTGCAATGCTAGGTTGTACCATAAGCTTTAAGGGTGTTTGGTGCATTAGATGGTTGTACTTTATGGCTTTAGATGTTGTACGGTTGTTTTATAAAATCTGTGGGATGTTGGCTGGTTTTTTTCGAACATGGCAATCCCACTTCAGAATCCTATCCTTTGTTTACAGGTTGTTGTTACTCAAAGCAGCTCTTATCTCTCTCCCCCTCTCTAACCATCATCTTCAAGCTCTTATCTCTCTCTCTAACCATCAAACTGGAAGTAGACAGAGACGAAACCACCTTTGTTGTTCTAAACATCTTCCATCAATATTTGTAACAATCTGATCAGGGACGGACGGCGATTTTAGAGGGAGAAACATACATAGAGGGACGATTGATGGTTATAGAGAGATAAAAAGGTGTTGCTGAGGATTAGAGCACGTGTGTCTCTAACCGTCTATGGCGGCAGTGGATGTTCGATTTGTGAGGCTTATGTTGTTCTCTCCTTCTTGCATCAACATTTGTAACAATCTGATTGTGTTGCTGAGTCTCACTGTCAACAGGTTTTGGTTCTTCCCTTTTGTTTGTTTTTCTTTCTTTTCTTCTGTTCATCTAGGTTTTACGTTTGGGGTTTTTCTGGGTTGGAGAAATTGGAGGTCTGGGTGGTTATAACGACGACCAGTGATGGCATCCAGACGACCCCCTCCTTATTCTGGTGACAGAAGGTGATGACGATGCTTCCGGTTGTGGGTGATATGCTGCCGTTCCTGCTCTTGCATTCAAGGTTACTTCATTGTCTCTTCTGTTATAATCATGATGACATCTAGATTCAAGATTTTATAGACTTTTTAACTTTTTGTTTGATGATATGGTTTTGAATTGCTAACTTACATGATTTACTTGACCTCTTTTGTTTGTAGGTAAATTGAGCATCTCCCGTTAAATATAAAGGATATGTTTTTGGTTATGCAATATTGTGAGTTGTTCTGTTTTAATTATAGCCTTAAAAGGCAATAGGTTTGTTGTGTCTTTAGAGATCATTTTTTCATAATTTGATGTTGCATTGATCATATGTATTATAAATTATCATAATAAGTTGTGGTGATTGCTGTTATGATGGTTACGGTTTTGGTTCCCCAGGTACACTTCAAAGATGTTGCTTGCTGCTATTGATGAAAATCATAGTTCTATTGAAGGTATTCTCACTAGGGCTGTAAACAAATCAAATTTTCGGCAAACAGTTTGTGAACTGTTCGACGGGAAGTTCGTTTGTGTTCGTTTGTTTAATACATGAACGAACACAAACAAAAAATTCCGTTCATTTAGCTAAACAAACAAACATGAACAGAGGCCACGTTCGTTCGTTTATGTTCATGAACGTTCGGTATCATGTTCGTTTATGTTTGTTTGTGTTCGATAGTTCATTAGAATTTTTAATTTTTTATATTTAATTTAAGTATTTCAAATTTCCCAGTGGTAGATTATCAACATATATTAGTGTATCACATGTTAGTAATACTTTAATTATTTTGATTAACTGTTATTTTTGGTGGATTAAATGAGCATTAGTTGAATATGATAGTTTTGCGTTTTTATAAGACATTATGTGATTAAGATTATGTCACGTATATTTGGGTAATTGGATTTATATATATTGGGCGGACAATGTTAGCAATGAAAAATGCTAATTTTCAGAATTTAATGTGTTAGTTTGTGCTTGGTTTTGTTCAATAATTCTTATTTGTGTTCGTTTACGTTAATTTGTGTTTGTCTGTGTTCATTTTTGCCCGACACCTAAATTTAACAAATAAATGCAAACGAACACGAACAAAAATCCCGTTCGATAAGTGTTCGTGAACACGTTATTTTCTTAACAAACGAACACGAACAAAAAATCTCGTTCGGTAAGTGTTCATGAACAGTTCGCGAACACATTAATTCCTTAGCAAACGAACACGAACAAGGCCTTGTTCGTATTCGTTTGGTTCGTTTACAGCCCTAATTCTCATCGACAATATAAAGTTTTGTTTTGAAGTTGTTATTACCCTATTTAGGAGGCATTGTGTTTTCTAAAATTGGATTGGGTTTCAAACAAAGATTCCTAATTACACTGGATTTAACCATTTAATTTCCTTTTCGAATTTAGAGATTTCTACTTTGGTATTGAGATATCATCTGCACTTATAGGGTTTCTGTTGAACCTGATATTGATTACACGTAAGTCGTTTTTGATTAGCTATAGGAGCTTATTTAAACCGTTTAGTTATAGGAGCTTATTTCACTCACGAATTATTTTATAAGTGTTAGTGCATATTGTGCGACTAATGCTTTGGATTGCGAATTAAAGGTTGTTTTGATTGGATCGTGGGGGCGAATGTAGACTTTTGTAGGGTTGAATGTAGAAGTTTTGGGACGAAGGTAGATATAAAGGGGCGAACCTGAAGACTGAAGACTGATGTGTTGTTTCGAACTGTTTAAGAGGTCGAACCTGGAAGAACTGGCACATTCGACCTAGCGATAGGGGCGAATATGCAGCACTATATAAGCTAGAATTTTGTTTTGCTTTGTAACTTTTGCCATTTTGAGTCTTGTATCAAGTCTAGGTTCTCTCTCTAGGTTGTGATCAGTGTCTAAGTGTTTATTAACTTCTAAACTCAATTGTAAAGATCTTTAACAAGTTAATTAATGAAAATGGAGATTGAAAAAGTGAATTTGATTGTTTGATTCGTTTGCTATCATTTTGTAACTGATCTAGGGTTTCCGCACCTAGATTAGTAGACTTGTATGATTATCTAAGCTGTTTTTGACAAAACGATCCTCTACAATAACCAATTCGGATATGCAATCATAAACACTTTGAAATAGCTTATTGCTGTATAAAAACTCAGTTGGCATATAAGAAGCTTTAATAAGCAATACCAAACGTCCCGTAACTGATTTTTACAATTTGATGTCTTAATAATCAGATTTAAGTTTACGGGTAGAAGATGATCTTTGTTATTACCTTATGTTTATTTAGTATCAAAACCATTAAATTTAAGGAAACGTGTAAGAAACTTATTGAGACAGATGTAATTATGCCTGCATATCAGTAGCTTCAATAAACTGATTATTGTATTTTGATCCATATTATTGGGTAGCTTCCAAATTACACCTTTAATCTTACGCTTCATTTATAACTAGAGTTAAATGTATGATTCTATGATATATGGAGTAAAGATGTAGGGAATTTTACATTTTTATTTTATGTGGCTATCTCGAGTGAAGTATTACTCGAGTGAAGTATCGAAATCGTATGGAGACCTAGCTGCCCGAATTGTGCCCAAGATCATTGTTGAAGATAAAAAGTGCTTATCCTCTCATAGTTTAGCTCAAATGATTCCGGTTATGGCGTCCATAGTTCTTTGGTTAGGAGATTAAAGTCTTTGTATTCGAGTGGCGAGAGTCAATCATCTGTACCTTTTTTTCTTTATTTCCGGTTTTCTAACCTCTGGTTAGGAAATTTTGTCTTTGTTCTCGTTATGTTTTTTAGTTTTCCGTGTGGAATAAAAGTATCTCCTTCTCCGTTAAAAAAATAAAAAATATGTGGCTATCTCAAGATAAGACGAACTTCTTACCTCATATCTTTTCAATAGGATCTTACAATCTACTGAATTCATTTCAATTAATTATCCCTAAATTATGACATCATGAACCTGCCTTTTTGTATGATCGAATTTTGTGTTAAAGTTGTGATTTAATATAATGTTGTTTCACGGCGTTTCAATGTAGTTGTTGTACACAGATTGGTGGGTCGCTGAAATATGTGTTTTAGTAGGTTTTTAATATACGATTTTTGGTTTTGATTCATTGTTTGCTTGTGTTTGTTGCTTCGTTTTAAATTGGTTTTGTTTCTTTGCATGTGAAAAAGAATGGATTTGAGTTTGTTTGATATGTTTTGACTGAAAATTTTAGGTTTAGTGTATTGCATTGTATACTTTTTATAAGTCTATTTGAATACTTCTTTAATTGTGCATTGAAGGAATCAGTTGATGATTAGTCTAAGGCTAAGACTCCACTTATTTTACCTTTGCTCCCTCCATTCTCACTAGGTTTCTCTTTTGTTTTTTCTGTTGCAGATTATTATTTACTTATGTACTGTTTCTGACTGCCTTTAATGGTCATTGTAGGGGGTTCTATGGCCAGTGCAGAGCTGAACACGCGTGCATTCGTCACAGGCGTCTCTGTCATGTTCCTACGTTGACTCAGGTAATCAACCGTTTAGTTTCATGTTTGTAATATAATTTTGTTTTTATGTGTTTTCTGTTGGTTTATTAATAGTAAAGATACTTAACTACTGTCGATAGGTTTGCAACCAGACACCTTTTCCTGTTCAGATCTGAGCTTCCTCTAGAGAAAGGGGCAAAAGAGAGGCAGAAATGGATTCACTGTACCCGACGGCGTTTGGTATATTATACAATTTTCGTTTTGTGAATTAATTGTCTTTTTTTAATAAGGTGTATCTTGATTCAATGGGTGATGATTTGATTACTTTTAGTAGAAAAATAGAATCAAGTTAGAACAAAACCATACATTATCTTAATTTCATTTGCTTATTTTTCACTAAGTGGGTTATGTTTGCCAGCAAGGCGGCATCATCAATGTATGTTAGTTTCTTAACTTTTTAGTTTTGAATTGTGTGTTTTAGTTGTGCCTTAGATTGCTAAGCTTTGTTTCTTTTCTTATAACTTACGTTTGTGCATTAGTGTTTGTAGTGTTATCTTCTCAAGTGTCCAGTTTCTTTCAGTCAAGATGTTGAGTTAATAGAAGAAACACACTTCAAATAATCTATTCGGACATACCTTCAACATTAGCTCTGAAATCTGTGAATTTTACTACGGCGATGAAGAATGGTTGGTTGACTGGCAACAGATTTCATTAGATTCGAGAGAATGTGTGGACCTAGACCTACACGGTTAGTTCATTCTTTCTTATCATAGGTTCAATTTAACCATTATGCTTATTTGTTTATGGTCTGCTCAACAGCTAGCTTAGGAGCTAATGTTATTTTTAATGGAAGATATACTTTCTTTTAGCTGTGGTATAGGTTTAGTTCTCAATGAAATGCTTTTGAATTTTCCGTTACATTTTTTGTTGAACTCGCTATTCAGGTATCAAATTGGGTAATTCCTTTTGAAGCATTAATTTTATAGGCTGTATGTTTCTTCCATCAATATGATTTTGGTTTCATTTTTTCTGTACAAGGAAGGTGTCACTGCTGGCTTTGGTTATGGTGAATGGACTTTGTTACCAAATGAGCGAAACTAATGCTGCAATAGTTTTAAGGCTACTTATCACGGTTTTATATATTTGTTTTCATGACGTCTTGAAAGGTTAGAGCATAGAGAATTCTCCTTGACGGCGTGTACGACGCCGCCGCAACACGCGGCGGGTCAAAAATCTAGTTTATGTCCAATTGACAACAACTATTATGTACTTGTGGTTTAGCCACAATTTTGTTTTTAATTTTTATTTATATTTAAACAAGTTGAATATGTATGTGTGTTTAATTTTTTTCTTCTTAACGTTCCTATTTAAATTTTTTGACGAACCGAACTGCTACCAACATCAGCACCGGTAGCGGTATTCATTTTTAAGGTTCTCGATCAATTTATAACACATATCGGTGTCCTTTTAAGAATATCTCGTTTTATTCTTTTATATGGTTTTTGATAAATGTATAAAACACATGTCGATATCCTTTTGGCACTCCTATACTTCAGTGGTTTTTCCATAGGTTGCTATACCGAGTGTCGGTAACTTAATAAACCGAATCGAACCAATACCGATCAAAACTGTATTCCGCTGCATGGCTCGGGAACTCAACTACTTTAGAACATGTTTAACTTTTATTTGGTGTTGAAAATTTACATAGCCCCTTCTTTAATTACCAACGTTAAAAATGGGTATATATTTGGTATTTTTTAGCCCATCTATTTCCTATTTTTACACCTTATAAACAAAAGGTAAACCATGTTTATAGGCCATCCATATTTCCCTTTACATCTACAACCAAGTTTCATTATTGATTTCTACCATTAGGAAACAATTATGGCAGAGGACGAAGACAAGGCTGAGCGTGACCGGATCTTTGGTGCGTTTGATGCCAATAAAGATGGTAAAATTTCTTCTAGCGAACTAGGAGAATCGTTGAAGAATCTCGGCTCGGTGTCACCCGAAGAGGTCCAAACTATGATGGAGGAACTAGACACCGATGGAGATGGGTTCATTTCTTATGAAGAGTTTACTGATTTTTATAATGCCAACAGGGGCTTAATGAAGGACGTTGGCAAGATATTCTAAGTAATATAGATTCTAGATGATCCTAAGTGATTGTTTGGGTAATGCCTCTCATATTTGATCATTATTGGAATATATTTATGTGTTTTGTTTGTATTAGTAGTTTAAAATGTAAAGTATTTGTTTAAAAAGAATTAAAAACTTCAAATATATGTTTTGTTGTTAAAAAAAATATACGCAATATGTAAAAATATCGCTACTCTTGTGCAATCTCAATGTTAATTACAAGTTTGTGTTTTATCGTAACTACTTTATAGAATAGTTTTTATTTTTACAAGTATCTCGTCAATCTCTCTATCTCGATACTCTCGAGGCATGGTTGTGTGCATGCCTCATAGTGTCATTGTATCAATGGGCTAGAGTGGTTCCATGTTGGTAGCCCTTGTTTTCAATGTTGGGATGCCACTAATAACACCGATGTACATAGATGCTCTTAGTTAGCTTTAACAATATACATCTAATACGCACGTAGTAAATGTTTAATGAATACGTACATGATTGTCAAGTGGATATACGAATAACATTTGGCAATTTGCCAAATGAACGTCCTTCCAATCGCGATGGATCATTGAATCAGTTCTTCAGTATGATTACTCTCTAGCAAGACATGATCAAAAGTCAGTAATAGGATGTAATATTCGCCTTGCCATTCTCATTCCAATCAATACAATATATACAAGCAGAGGGATCAATCTAGATCCTTTAAATATGGTATGACAGTAATTACAATTGAATACAAATATAATCCATAATTAGATGGTTGACTCTATTACTCCCCCGCAGTCGAAGCGATAGGTGGCCGAACGCTGAGACTGAAACGAAAGTCTTCAAACAGAACCCGAGGAAGCCCTTTAGTAAAAATGTCAGCAATTTGATATCGTGTGGGGACATGAAGAATTCGGACCTGGCCACGTTGGACTTGCTCTCAGACAAAGTGAATGCCGAGTTCAATATGTTTCGTGCGCTGATGTTGCACAGGATTGCCTGATAGGTAAATGGCGCTGACATTGTCGCAGTATACCAGAGTAGCCTTGGTAAGGGGACGATGAAGTTCAAGTAAAAGGTTTCGAAGCCAGCAAATTTCAGCAACGACATTTGCAACCCCCCTGTATTCTGCTTCAGCACTAGAACGGGAAACAGTGGGTTGACGCTTAGAGGACCAAGAAATAAGGCAATCACCATAATACACACAGTAGCCGCTAGTGGATCGTCTGGTGTCAGGGCAACCTGCCCAGTCAGCATCAGTGTAAGCAATGAGAGATGGGTGCTTCGACGGTCCAAGTGTTAGACCAAGAGTAAGTGTCCCCTGAATGTACCGGATAATGCGTTTGAGAGCATTCCAATGGTCCGTCTTAGGTGAGTGCATGAACATACAGACCTGTTGAACTGCATAACTAATGTCAGGTCGTGTGAAAGTCAGATACTGTAACGCACCAGCTAGGCTTCTCTAAAGTGTGGGGTTGTCAAATGCAGCGCCCGAATCAGCTCCAAGCTTGGAGTTAGTGTCTACCGGGGTGGCGACCGGTTTGCAAGAAGACATGTCGGCCCGCTCAATGATGTCCGCGGCATAGCTTTGTTGTGACAGAAACATCGTGTCACCCTTGCGAGTAACATGGATGCCAAGAAATAGACTGAGATTGCCGAGGTCTTTCATGGCAAATTCCTTGAACAAGAGATCCATGAGATGTTGACGCAGACTGGTGGATGACGTTACAAGAAGAATGTCATCCACATAAAGAATGAGATATGTTGTGTGACCTGCACTGTTAAGAATAAAAAGAGAGGCATCACACCGACTTTGAGTGAAGCCGATGGTGCAGACATAATCAGTAAAGCGTTGATACCAGGCACGCGGGGCCTGTTTTAGACCATATAGAGATTTCTTGAGGCGGCAAACATAGTCAGGAAAATCTTTATGACAAAACCCCATGGGTTGATGCATGTATACTGTCTCATTTAAATTGCCATGTAAAAATGCATTGGTGACATCAAGCTGGTGGACTGACCAAGAGTTGGACAGTGCAATCGATAAGACAGTGCGGATGGTAGCCGGTTTGACAACCGGGCTAAAAGTTTCCCCGCAATCAATCCCAACCTGTTGAGATCGGCCATCACAGACCAAGCGAGCCTTGTATCTTTCAAGAGAACCATCCGACCTGTATTTATGTTTAAAAAGCCACATGCTGCGTATAATATTCATGTGTGAATCCCGAGGAACAAGCTCCCACGTATCATTATCAATAAGAGCCTGAAACTCGGTGGTCATGGCTTTTCGCCATTCCGGTATGGACAAGGCAGCAGCGGGTGTTTTAGGTACAGGGACAATGGTTGAGGTGTTAAGATTAAATAATTGCTTAGGCTTATGAATGCCGTCCATCGCCCGGGTTCGCATTGTGCGAGTGGGCTGAGGTGGTGTGGGCAGAGGAGGGTCCGGTGGTGAGGTGTTTGGTGAGGAAGAGGTGGAGGGGTGCGATGGGTAGTGAGTTTGGGGTGAGCCGGTTGGGTTTGAAGGACCCGGTTGGTGTGGGCCTGTGATGGTTGATGGGCCGAGGGGTTGGGAAGAGGGAGGAGTGGTGGACTGGGCTGGGGAAGTTGGTTGGGAATGGGCTGGGGCAGACAAGGGGGATTGGGCCGGGTTTGTTGGAGGTGAGGGTGTGGGCTGCGAGACATAGGGCCATAGGATGGGAGGGAAATGGTCAGTGAGGGTGTTATAGTTTGTCATGGAGGGAGAGGTTTTAAGGAGGGACTAAGGGAATTTTGATTCGTCAAACAGGACGTGACGAGAGATGATTATTTTTGTGGTTTGGAGGTCAAGGCATTTGTACCCACGGTGTGAGGCCGGGTAGCCTAGGAACACACATGGGTAGGAACGGTTTGTGAGTTTATGGATGGTAGTGGGTGGTGTGAGGGGATAGCAAAGGCAACCAAAGACCCGAAGGTGGTCATATGTGGGATGGTGATGGTAAAGGAGGTATGTGGGAGTGTTGTAGTTATGTGTTTTGCTTGGTATATTGTTGAGTAAGTAGGTGGAGGTGTCTAGGGCATCGTTCCAAAGGTGGATGGGTAGGGATGCTTGGGCTAGGAGAGTTCGGAGTATGTTATTTATGGACCGGATTTTGCGCTCTGCTTTCCCGTTTTGGGAGGATGTGTAGGGGCATGATAAACGGAAAAGGCTGCCATGATTGGCAAAGTAATTTTGGAATGATGCATTGACATATTCCTTTCCGTTATCACATTGAAAAGTCTTTATGGTGCGGTTAAATTGTGTTTGTATCATTTTGGCAAATTGGGTAAAAATGGTAAAGACATTGGATTTATTTGAGATGGGATATGTCCATAAGAAATTAGTGTAATCATCAAGGAATAAAACATAATAACGGTGACCACCTGAGCTTAAAACTGGGGAGGTCCAAACATCACTGTGAATAATGTCAAAAGGCTGAAAAGTAACATTTGACGAAGCATAAAAAGGTAAAGGGGTACTCTTCCCAAACACACAAGGTTCACATAGGTTTATATTTAAAGACTTAAAAACAATAGAATAAGACTTTTTAAGAGACTGAAGTAACGCCGGGCCAGGGTGTCCAAGGCGTTGATGCCAAAGTGTGGAGGATTGAGCAGCAACGGTGGAAGTGGAGAAACACCGGGCCTGGGTGGAAAAGGTGAAGAGATCACCGCTGCTGTCGCACCGGATGATTGGCATCCGGCTCTTGAAATCCTTCACAAGAAAACCAAAGGGGTCAAATTCCACGGAAACAGAATTATTTCTAGTGAATTGACGCACGGAAATTAGTTTTCTAATAAGTTTGGGTGCGTATAAGACGCGGTTTAGGACAAAGGGTGGAAAAGGTGGTTTAAAGGTTTGGGGGCCATGTCCAAGTACCGGGTTGGTGTTTCCATTTCCAACGATAATATTTTCATTCAAGCTATTATTAAAAATGGTACGAAAGTTACCTGAGTTCGGGTCCATAGAGATAGTCGCTCCCGAATCCATGACGCCATCCGCATAATCTGGTGGATTCAAAGACATTGTATATAAGGCCTGCTGTATGTCAGTGGGCGAGTAGGTCGCATTATGAGCCTGTGAGGGACGCGGGCCTAAGATGCCTTGACTTTGAGCCTGTGATGACCGAGGGGCTGATGGACCTAGAGCAGACGGGTACGGACATGGAGGCGGCAACCAAGAGAAGTTGGGCTGCCAGGACTGCTGCTGTGCGCTGTAAGTGGGCTGCCAAGGGCTGGGCGGCCAACCGTAAGTGGGCTGGAAGGACCACCCAGGGTGGTAGGGTTGGCGGCGGTTGTTTTTGTTGAACCCCGAGCGACCGCGTCCACTGCCATGTGTTGTGACACGGCCACGAGAGCGGTGCGTATTGTTGTCAGTGGCCGGCGGTTTGGAAGAAGAGGCTGTGAGAGCCTGTGCGGCTGCTTGGGAGGCTTCAAGAGCGGCTTCCGCCTTTTGTCCCTCAATCATGCATAATTGTGAGCGAGCCTCATAAAAGGAAGGGAGGGGTTTTTGTGATTGAAGGATTGTTTTGATACTTTCGTATGGTTCAGTTAGGCCTGCAAGGAGTTGAAGAACGAGACGTTTATTGTCGACGGCACAATCAACGTTGGCAAGTTGGTCTGCGATGGATTTTATGGCTTGGCAATAGGCAGTCATGGTGGGAAAGTTTTGGAGGCGGGTGGTTGAGAATTTATGGGTAAGGTGAAGGGCTCTGGCGGCTTTATTGTCACTGAAGAGTCCATCCAGACGAGACCAAACCTCGTAGGCGGAGTTGCCCGGTTCAATAACGGTGTTCAGAAGATCATTGGAGACAGTACTGTATAGCCATTGAAGAACAATGGCATCCAGCCTATCCCATGATGCATCGGTGGGTGGTGGCACGGTTGTTTTGGGAGTTTCAGTTGAGGCGGCGGCGGGTGGGGGTGGTGGCAGCCGTGGTTCAAGGTGGCCAGAAACTGAATAAGCACGACAGTGGGTGCGGAAGAGTTCTGCCCAAGTGGAGTACTGGGCGGATTCAACCTCCAAGGTTATGGGTATAAGGTTTTTGATATTGGAAACGGTAACTGCGGGGTGAATTTTAGAGTCCATGATGATGGGAAGGAGAAGGTAGAAGGGAGATGTAAAGAATGGTGGTGGGAAGTGACCGGAAATCACAGCAAGGCTGCTGTGCGGCGGCCGCAGGAAGAAAGAAAAGAAGAGGTAGGGTGGGGTATTAGGCTCTTTATACCATAATAGGATGTAATATTCGCCTTACCATTCTCATTCCAATCAATACAATATATACAAGCAGAGGGATCAATCTAGATCCTTTAAATATGGTATGACACTAATTACAATTGAATACCAATATAATCCATAATTAGATGGTTGACTCTATTAGTCAGGTACCTATAAAAAATGGTTAAAACACAGATACGTACTCAACCCAAAAGTTAATTTACTCGACAACACCAAATTTCATACAAACCATTTTCTTCACAATATACAAAAGGAAAATATCATGCCAATTAGCCTGTCAAACAAAGGCATGGCCAAAATGATCACAATTCCATAAGTTTGTCTTTAGCCCCCATAATATTACATGTAAAACGCAAGCGGTCTGTTAACTTATATCATTTGTTAACAGGGTATTGATGAGTCCCATGAGCTTATCAAAAGATGGGTTCTCAGTCACCCAAAAAAAAACCTATAATTTATCTACAATATCTATATACGAAACTCTCAGTGAGCCTTTTATATCTTGCATTTCTGTACTCTGGGTTATATTCAAACAAATTTGTACCTTCAAGTCGGACGTTTTCTTCAACGATTTCATCCAACATTAACGATAGTACAAAATATCCTGATCATCTTCAATCTCCGAAACACCTAGCATTGCCAAAGCTAAATGCGACTTCATTTCATTCTTCGTTTGACGAATATGAGGGTAACCATCAGAAGATAAAGAAGTCCGAGGCGTTTTCCTTAATTTCTCATTTTCTTCAACTCCTTTAAGAATAGAAATTATTACATTAATATTTGGTCTTTTTGATTCTTCGTTGTTTACACTGGCTTCTGCAGCTTGTATCATCCGAGAAATCTGATCTATGTGTCTTTGACTGAACTTGATACGCGGATCCAGTAGTTTGTCTATGGACCCTTGTTGTAATAATGGCTTTGCCTGCAAATTTTGAGCATGTTTATCAGTTAATACCTGTGTTTTTTTTTTTTTCACAACGAAAAGAAAAAAAAAACTAAAAACATTCTTGAAATTTATATGACTAGGGTGTATGGATGTACATATTCAATTCAATTACCATGAGTCTAAGCGGTGTCAATCGGGTCAGGTTAAAATTGTGTAACCCTGAACACAACCTATGATCTATTTATCTAAAGTGTCAAACTGGTTGACAGGTAGTAATCAAATTGTAAATGTGTTAATCTGGTTGGTCGGTTGCAACAAATGTGTTAAACAGGTTAAAACTGGTCAACCCAAACACAGTATGACAGGGGGATAGATATGACAAAACCCAAAACCTGATTATTTTTGTATCGTGTCCGTGTCATGTTTTGTGTCGTGTTAGAAATTGGCTACCCCTAACTACAACGTTAAGAACTATACCAAGATCAAATAATCAGATAGTTATTTAAAGATACAGACAACTCAACCAAAACAAGACTACTCACCCACAACACCAAGTTCTCTTCTCCAGCTCCTCTTCGTGATTCAATCGGCTTACGTCCTGTTAACAGTTCCAAAAGAACCACCCCAAACGCATAAACATCGGTTTTATCAGATACTTTCCCGTGTTGGAAATATTCTGGAGCTAAATACCTATTCAAACAAGCCATCTTCCATTATTAACACAATTTGCAACCAACCAAAACAAAATATGCCCACAAAGACCTTGATCAAAAACTCACCCAAATGTCCCTTTCACAGTTTTGCACAAAAAAGGAACCGAAGGAGCCGATGTCCAGGTGGCTAATCCAAAATCACATAACTAAAAAACAAAACAAACTATATATCATCAAATATTTAAACCTCAACAACAACCTACAAATCCTAGTATGTATATTATAATTGAACTTGCTTTCACCTTAGGTGATTTTCTTGATGAAAGAAGAATGTTTGAAGGCTTAATATCTCTATGAACCACACATCTTTCAGTTCCATTATGCAAATACCTCACAGCCTCAGCAACACCAATGGCAACCTTATACCTTACTGACCAAGGAAGTTTTGATCTGCCATTTTTACGCGGTCGCGTTGCTACAAAATGGATATTCTTTATATTCTCCTAATTTATTAAAGATTCAAGTTAAAGAACAAGAACAAATGCAGAAGGTGGACGAAATAGTACCGCGAAGATAACTTTCTAAGCTTCCACCTGAAACATACTTGTAAATTAAGAATAAGCCTCCTTGTGAATCAATACAAAAGCCCACAAGGGGACAGATGAAAGGATTATGAAGAGAACTTGATATCATTAGTTCTCTACAAAATGCCTTTGGAGCCTCTTTATCTTCTTTGTCCAGTTTTTTTATTGCCACAGTAGTTTTGAAGATTCCAACTCTTCCCTTAAATACATAGCTCAATGCACCTCTCCCTAACACCCTCCCTACCCAATTCAAACAAATTCATATTAGATCTATAGGTGTGATCTTCTGACAATACATGACGACACGACCAGTGGCGAAGCTTGAGCGTAAATTTTGGGGGGTCGGAAGTCACCGGGGGGTCAGAAGTCACCGGTTACAGGGGTCGAAACCGTATATGCCAAAAAAAATTATATAATTGGAACTTCTGAGCGAAAATTTTAGGGGGTCGGGCGTCCCTTCCCGCCCCTATAAAGCTAAGCCCTTGGACACAACACGAACGTAATACAATATCAGAGTTTGGGTTAGTATAAACGAGTTTGGGTCAGTTTTTGGTCGACCCCACAAACACGTTTAGTTAAACAGGACGTGTACATGTCAACCCGATGGATTCGTGGGTTGAACTATTTAACCCATTTGTTTTCTTTTTTATATGTGTGTGTTTAAAACTTTACTATTTGGGTATATATATGTCAAAACTAAAAAAAAAATTAAAGTATCAGTTTTGGGTCAAACTCACTAACGCGTTTAGCTAAACGGGACGTGTTCATATCAACGTGTTCATATCAACCCAACGGATTCGTGGTTTGAACTGTTTTAACCCATTTGATTTGTTTTTTATGTGTTTGTTTAAAACATTACTAGTTGGGTATTTATATGTCAAAACTTTAAACAAAAAGTTAAAAAAAAAAAAAAGAATTTCAAAGAACTAATGTGTAAAAGAATAAAATAAAATCCTTTTTTCATGTTAAAAAGGTCACGTGTCAACTTGTAAATACTCGTGTCGGGTTTGTGTACATGATTTTCGGGTTCGTGTCAGGTTTAACCGACTAACTCACAAACACAACCCATTTAGCGGCCCTAAAATTCAGATCCAGTTTCAAAAAAAATGTGAATCTAAGTTTCAAGATTACTAAGTTGCAAAGAATGGGGAAGTCAATACCTTCAGCGAAATTGCGAGTCGCAGAAAGGATTTCGCCATAACTAAATCTAACCAAGTTATGCGCAACAGGCGAAATACTCCTCTCTAACGACTCAATCCTCCCCCATTTAAGTTCTTGAGATCTTGATTCAATCAACCCATTATCCAAATTCACCATCAAAACCGTCCCAGACGAAGAACCAACACTCAAAGATTCAAGTTCAACTTGTGAACAAAGACTGAATCTAAAAGATGAGTGAACCGAATGCGGTTCAGAAACACTCCCACCAGATTCAGCAAGAAGCCAACCCTTGTTATGCTCCAAACTATTCACCAGTTTATTCTTCATCTCATCATTCTTTTTTATAACATTTGGAAAAAAACAAGACAAACCAAAATCCCATATTATTTTGTGAAGAAAGTTCTTGAATTTATGACCACCTTTATCTTTGCATAGATAGATTTTGTCATCATCATTATCCTCAGAAGTTGCAGTTTTTACTGGATGTTGTGTGGAACTGATTTGTTGAATGCCCATTGCATCAAATCACAAATGATAGGAAGTAATAATGATAGTAAGGTATCAAGGACACACAACACAGAAATCAAGAAACTATAAAGGAGGGAAAGTACAAAAAAAGATGTCAACTTCCTTGCTTGGAAGTGGAGGAAGAGAATCTACTCCATATTTTATGGGATTAAATAATATAGTGTAGGGATTAAATTATGTACATTAGTTGGAAGAGATGGTGGGGGCTATTTTTATGTTGTAGTTTCATGGATAAATAATCTTTTTAGTGTCGGTTATTGAATTGGAAATGGACGTCTTATCGCTTGAGTATTTAAATCATTTTGAAAATCAAACAACATTATACATAATCTAAATCTCTATTGTCATACGTAATGACTCGCTAAATTTAGGCGTTAAATGCTCAATTCACGCCCCATTAACCCAGTTACACCGTCTCCTCTTTGTTAAAGGGGCGCCAAAGGGGGCAAAAGTTGTCTGGAAAGTTGTTTTTTAATATATTAAAATCGATTTAATATAAAATAATAATAAAGAAAACATTTTTCACACGTGGCGGACTCTGATTGGTTGTGGAGTGCCCCTTGCCCCGCTAAATATTTCGCGAGAGCCCCATTTAACGTCCTTGGGGGCGGTGTAGCTGGGTGAAAGGGGAGCGAATTGGGCATTTAACGCCCTTTTCGTTAGTCATTACACATTGTCTAAATAATTTGTAAGAAGAAAAAGAAAAACAATTGACTAACAGAAATCTTTCGTATTTAACGTTAAATAAATTAACGTTAAATAAATTATTTATTTTTTGTAACCCCTAACTTATTCAATAAATGAAGCTCATAATTAATTTTTAAGTTATACACTTTCAAAGCAAATCTAATTAAAGTCAAGGAAAATTTTATGTGTAAGATATACGTAAAATGAACTTTTATATGTGTAGGATAAACATATGATAATCTCGATATGTGTAGGATAAACATATGATAATTTTTTATATATGTAGGATGTACAAGACAAATTTTGCTAATGTGCAAGATAAAATGTTAATGACTAATTAATTAGAGAGATAATAATTAATGTAAGAAAAGTTAAAATTTATTTTTATCATATTTTTATCATATGTCATTTGTTTTTTTTTTTCTCATTTTAAGTTTCTTATATATATACACATAATAAAGAAATAAGGGTGGGAGACATGACACTTGATAAAACCACCCCCTTCATTTCTCCCCCAAGCGTTATATTATCTTTCCGACGAGTACCATAGTGCTATAAAAAAAATAATAACGATCTTTTTTAGTTGGTTTTTGTTCATGTAGAAAAAAAACACAATGTGTTCAAATAATACAATAATCATGTCTAGCAAGTCATTAATCCTGTTAAAATAGTATATATGTTATTTAACATACTATTACATATAAGAACCCGTTAACTACATATATATTCACAGATGTATCCAGTTTGTTAAGAATTTTTTTTGTGTTTTGATTAGTGTTGCTAGAAACATTAATCACCACATCATGCACGACCCTTACATCGTTTGTAATGCATTTACTTTGAATCGAGTGACATGTGGTGATTATTGAAATAAATACTTAAATGATGTATGAGTTGAGAAAATAGTAGGAAGACATGAAAAGTCACAATCCTACAATCTTTTTAGTTGATAAAAGTTAGATCATTTTTATTTATCTTCAAAATGAATCTTCACTACTTACCTATTGATTGTTTTATTTGGTGTCACATAAGGTGATCGATTGTATATCCATATTAAAGATTGAAAATTTATGTCATTTGTTCACATATGCTCACTTTACACATCAAAATCGCCTATTATCATCACCATCATGACATATCATTTGATACCAATTTGTTTGTTTTTTTCAAGTTCGCATCGCAACTTTAAAGTGTCTTGAGGAAGTGACAAAGTTGTACAAAGACTTCACACGAGCAAGAGGTGTACATGTAGAATTAAAAATAGATTTTATGAGATATCAAGTGTTGATTTTCTAAAAAAAAATTCCATGAAAAAGTGGCATATTCTTTTTATGTTACACATAGAATTTGTCACTTCATATTGGCGGAACACCTCAAGACATAAGATTAGAAGGCGTAAGGTTAGATTCATAACATTATGTCATCTCCCTTTCCCTTGTCCACATATTTAGGTTTTCATTTATGTTAATTTTTATTTTTATTCAATTTCTCTAAGCATGAACTTTTTGTTATGTCTTTTTAAGCTTAAGTACGCCGCAGACTGTGCCAATACAAATTACCTATATATTAGTTTTACAACTCTCATGAACAGTGTTTTTCCCCACGGTTTTATATAGTATTTATAAACTTTGTTTATGAAAATAGTTACAACGTTTCGTCCAGCCCCGGTGGGTGAGTTGTTGACTTGATACAGATGCCACCCAGGTTCGACTCCCTCCAGAGTCATATTTATGCACCCTTTTTTTGCCGCCTCATCTTCCTCCTCCTGTTAACAAGTGTTCGCGCCTTCAGCCCACACGTGTTCATTGACTCACTGATTTCCGTCACATAAATACCTTTTACCAGGGATAACCTCAGCTCCTGCATGCAATATCTCAGAACTGTTTCCTTTCCACATCTGTCAAGCCTTTGTTCCAGGCAATAGGTGATATTTTTCTCTTCTCTCCAATCTCTTCTATGTTGTGTCTGGCTTAGGATGGCAACAAGCTTCCGGCTTTATAGATATTCTTTCCTTTTTACCCAAATAATATTAGTCATCATCAGCTCAGAACCGAATATTTATTCCAGATTAAATGTCTGAAAGTCATCAGTTTTTTGCCCGCCAGTTATTCGACTAAATGTCTTGCACGCTTAATTCAGTTGGCAATGATTTTCTTCGGCTAACATCTGTTGTCTTTCTTTTTTCCCTGTGATCAGGTATCTCTGCATCAATAATGGATGCAGGTATGTGTTCTGTGTAGTTATTTTTTTTACTTATGTTGGACCGTGTTGAGAAAAAAATGCGATTATGATGTTTCCTCATTATTTGTGTTGGTCGTTGGTTCGATCATGGTGTTGTGGTTGATGATCGTCATCCGTTGAACTTAGATTGTTTTGTTTTGAGACTGTTTGTGCTTGTCATTTGTGCCGTCGGTTTGGTCATTGGTAGGGGAAGGCACGTTATGAGTGCTTTATTTTTTTGAATTGTCGTGGAAAGGTAGTTGTTGCTGTTTACCTGATGCTTTGGTTCTGAATCTGTTTCTCTTAATTTTTATTTGTGTGCTTCTTGGTTTCTATTTATGGGATTCTTAGGTTAAGTGAAATTTATTTGTGAAACTTATTTTTTATAATGTTTGCAGTTGTTATTAATGTGTTGCTATATTCTTGAATACTCAGAAGGTCCACTTCTTGTAATGTTTGCAGTTGTTATTAATGTGTTGGTATATTCATGTAAAACTAAATTTGGCATAAAGGGGTCAAGGGTAAATCGGAAATTTGAATCCATGGCAATTTGTAGTGTTAATTTTTTTTCCTAAAAGTTACTCATTCGTTGGTTTTAGGTTGTTTTGTTTTAGAGTGTTTGTGCTACTGATTCGTGCCGCCGGTTAGGTAATTGGTAGGGGAAGGTTACCTGTGGGTGCTGATGAGTCCCAAAATTAGCAGGTTTTATATACATGTTTTCACCTAATTATCACCCAAAATTCATGCTTTTATCTTGGTATTGTCACGGTTTGTTTCCTTTTGAAAATAATTGCAGGTATTGAAGGTTGAAAGTGAAAAGAAGTGAAAACCGGCATAAAAGACAAGGATTTGAAGACTTTCAGCAAAGATCCAGATGAAGCATGGTTGCGCTCAGGACTACACACGGCCATGCTCCTATCCCAGGTCAACCAGTCAACATTTCCAAGTCAACGGGAGTCAAATATGAGGTTTTCTGATGTGCACGGGCGTGCTCCACATAGTGGCACGGTCGTGCTTTACTGCAGCGTGTTCTCCAAGGCTCAAACCGACCAAGACTGACAAGACGGTTACAATTTTCAGGAGAGCACGGGCGTGCATGCCCTAGTACAGAAAATTTTGCACAAAAGGACTCTGCAACAGTACGCATTGTCGAGAGGGGCGTGCCAAAACTCCGTCAAGGGCGTGCTTGAGCTGATTTGCCTATAAATAGAGGCCTCCACTCCACATTTTGGGCATCCCTTTTCACCCGAGTTTATCTCACACTTCAGCCACCTTGAGGGTCTTGTAAGTGACCTTTGGAGCTTTGGATCACTCCATAAACACCTGTTGATTGAGAGTTGAGAGAGAGATCACTAAAACTCACCCAAAAACCTTCTTTAATCCCACATACACTCACTACTATGTGTTCTTTCAACACCAAATATAGTGTGCAAGCTGTAAAGCCAATGCTTGGCTAGATTAATTAAGTGTTGCTAGGGTGAAGACTTATCTTGGTA
Organism: Ambrosia artemisiifolia; assembly: GCA_032199755.1. NCBI lineage: Eukaryota > Viridiplantae > Streptophyta > Magnoliopsida > Asterales > Asteraceae > Ambrosia > Ambrosia artemisiifolia. Next base: position 41,804,432 of record CM063521.1, on the reverse strand, counting down.
TGGATTATATAGTTTTTATTTGTTAAGTGGTGTTGTGTTCTTGTTTAATTCTTTTCACTTAAAAAATTAATTGATGAATTAACTAACTAATTAACTAGTCTTTGGTCTTGTGGGTGTCTTGGTAGGAAGTGGGAGGACTCATGAGTGTACCCATGTAAAAACCCATGCACTTGTGAGCTAACTTAATCCTGCGAGTAGTGATTGGCCCATTTGTAGGTAGAAATACACACACTTAGTGGCTTAATCCTCTACTATCAAGATCTTACTTAGGGTCGGTACGCTCTTTATACTTGGTCCTAGTGATAAGCCATGGCTTAATCTTGCGACTTAGCTTCATTGTCTATGTGATAGTTTTGGCACAGGTTAAGAATTGGTGAACCCATGTTGAAAGAAAACGGTCTTTATTTTCTTTCATCATTATACTGCCGCACAGTTAATGATAGATCACTCACTTTTTAAAAGGTTAATTGGTTCAAGTAAGGGATGCACGTGTGCTGGTTAGTCACTACTCTCTTATGATATCAAATGGTTTCTTGTTCGGTCATGCTGCGGCCACCGATAAGTTGTCCATAAAAGCTTTAAGTGATTAGATGTCTTTATTGCAATATTGGGAGGTAGATCATTTGGGGTTGGGTATACACAGTATTGAGTAGTCTGTCTGTCAGTATTGAGAGGTGAGCTTACCAGTTTTGGAGACCCTCAGTTTACAACAAGAACAAAACACTTCTTGCGATAACAGTCACCTCTGGAGAATGCTGTAGCAACTCCACGTTAAGCATAAGTGCGCACTTGTTCACACCACTTAATTAATTAATTACTCTTAATCCATCCCAAGATATAGTTGGATCCCGAAGCAGTACTTTGTTTTGTTATTGATTTTTACTCTAGTCACTCTCATTCTCTTTCTTTATTTTGTTTATCTTTCTCTTTATTGAAGCATCTTAGAACTGAGTAGGGGAAGTCATATATTAGGGTTCGATACTCGGTACTTGCTATAGTCTATACTACGCTCGATAGGTCAACTTGCCTATCGTGTGAGTTTAGAATGGTCAGTAGATATCGTTTTATTTTTATAAATATAAAACTTCGATAAGTGTCTTAATTTAAAGGTTTCATTTAATTACCCTTTTTCACCGAGTCTTGACACTTCCTTCGGGAAAGTGTTAATTTTAAAAAGGACGTTTAAAAAGACCTAATCCACACGACATCAGGTGCTTTAGTTGTTATAATTTTTGTCGAAAAGTAGTTGTTGCTGTTTGCTGGATCCTTGTTTTCTGAATCTGACGTGAAATACAGATACATTAAACAAATCAAACGTTTGGTTTGAAACTATTTTTTCATCTTTTCCCGTGCTTTCGTTGGTGATTCTAACTACGTATGCATATGTGCCCGTTACAATGAACATCATAGTTGTTATGTTTAATACAATTAAAGTAAACAAATAATGGAACTTTTCTAAGGAAACTACTTTTCATGCTTTCATGCTTTTGTTCATGAATCTAATTGCCTGCACATATGTAGGCATTATGTTTAACATCATAATTGTTATGTTTATAAGGGAATTGCACTTATCCTAGAAAAGGTCCTGACGCTTTGGTTCTTGATCTGACATGAAATACAAATAAATAAAGCAAATAAGCGAATGTTTTGTTGGAAACGATTTCCCATGTTTCGTCCTTTCGTTGTTGATTCTAACTAACTACATCTATGTGCCCGTTACATTGAGCATCATAATTGTTATGTTTACCACAAATAAAGTCAACAGATAGTCGAATGTTTTGTTGGAAACTATTTTCCAACGTTTTGGTGCTTTCGTTGATGATTGTAACTATGTTCACGTATGTACCCGTTACATTGAACATCATAATTTTTATGTTTAAAAGGAGATTGCCTTTATCCTAACCAAAGGGAATTGCACTTATTTTATGTTGTCTCGCTAACTGTTACCATTCTTAAAACATGCTACTTGAATACAAATTTGGATGTCGTATGTTTGCGTTCTTCCAGACGAAACGATTCAGACACCTACTTTCTTCCTATATGTATGCACTTATAAATGTGTATCTATGTGTGTGTTTTTTACATACTTTCCATGTTTTGCTTCTTTCGTTGATGCTTCTAACTGTGTACACGTACGTACCCGTTATATTGAATATCATAATTGTTAGCTTTAAAAGGGAGTTGCACTTATCCTAGAAAAAAAGGAGGTTGCGCTTATTTTAACCTGTCTCACTTACTGTTACCATTCTTAAAACATGTTACTTGAAATGCAAGTTTCGATGTCATATGTTTGTATTCTACCAGGCAAAACGATTTAGACAATTACTTTCTTCCTATATGTATTCGTTTATATATGTGCATTCATGTGTGTATTTTTGTACATATGTGTCTCTTTGTTTTGGCCGGCTGTGCAAATCATATGCGTAAATGCTTAAACATACCCAAAACCTATGCCGCTATGCAATAAAATGATTCTTGCTGTTTTGCCTTTGTTTTTCCTCTATGGATATATTGTGCAGCAACAACCTTCATACATCAACATACACATAGTTTTACACCCAACATACATCATGCTTTCTAATACGAATACGCGAATGCGCGCCTCTGCATTTTATTGATTTGTTTTCACTATTTTGATCAAATGGCCTCTCAGTGGTGGTGGTGTTCTGTTCTTGAATTTCGTAATCAACGGTATAATTATTTGATGCTGATGCATTGTGATTGACTATAGGTATCAAACTGTCATTACATGTTTTTGTTTTTTTAGATTACATAGGTTTTTTGGCGTTTGCTTTTCGTGCGTCGCCAGGGTCCCTTCGAAAGGCGCCACCATTTTCTGCGATTCTTTGTTATTAGTTGTTCTTAAATACAATGTACAATGACAACCTTTATACATCAACATACAGAAATATGTTTACAAACAGCATGCATCATGATTTCTGATATCACTGGTTTGAGTTTTAATTTAACCTCATATGGTCTTCTGTTCGAATTATTACCTCGGATCTGAATATGGAGACCTAAGGTGATGGTATTCAACCTTATTATATTTTGTGCTATTTGGTTTCTTAAACTTTTTTGTTTTCAGTAACTATGCTATTGGTTCTGTCATAACACTGGTTAGTAAACAGTTAACTAACAGAATTTGTGTTCTCACTTGCCTATATGCTCTGTTTATTTTTTTTCTTCTTAAAACACCTCTTCCAGACGTATCGTTTACTAACACTCCACTTTATACACAAGGCTTTGGAATACAGTCGATGGCAAAAGATGGCAACCGAAATGTCATTGAATCAAAATTATCGCTCAACTACTGTTATAGCGTTGAGAGTTATGCGTGTATTGCTCCGGACAAGTACACAAATAGATTGGTTCATCCAGCTTTAATAATATTCGGTTCAGCAACTCAAATAACACCTGTCCCGGACTTTCCGGAAATACAACAAACCTACTTTGAAATTGCTACCCGGCACATGGCTGAAATCAAAGTTAGATCCGAAGGAATAATAGGTAACAGTTCTCTTCTTTTTTTTACCGTACGCACATATTTCTATATAGCTTACCAACCGTTTCTGTTGTTGCCTGCAGACTACATTGGTATCGTACGTAGCATAAAAGGCAAAATGACAATAAAAAAATAATCCATATGTTGTTCTAACTTTGAGAGACATCATGTAACTATCATAACACCCAGTTGTTGTTCCACCATACACATGTCAACAACTTGTTATCATTTTTACTCAGCAACCAAGATACTACAATCGCTGTTTGGGAAGAAGTATGCAGACGCCAAAAGAGATTTGATCGCCAACGAATTGAGAATGCACCAGCACCTGTAATCATAGTATTGGCAGGTTTGAAGGCTAAGCGACTTACAGGTGACTTGTCAATGACTTGTGCTTACACACTTATATCTGTTTACCAACCTAACACCTTCATTTTGTAAAGCTTACTTGTAGCTACAAACAACAAGGGCAACATACACCTACCTTGCACCCCAAATCATGAAAACAGAAATGCTTAAAACAATGTGAGCTATGCTTTCCCAGTTCTATTAGTTTAACCATAAATATTTAACCTAAAAACCTACTTTACAATAGGTTTGCCAATATGGACCTTACAAAGCCTGTAATCATACCACCCATAGAAAACACCACCTCTATCATTGATCTGGAACAGATGCCCGAAAATGCAGTCACGGTATGTTTGTGCGCTGTCGATTTTCACTACATGTCAAAACAACATTTAATTTGTACTCGCTTTATATTACAGGGGAAAAACATCATAGTTAACGGCTCCATCATGCATGCACATGTTGACAAAACATGGTATTACACCATATGCCTCAAATGTCGAGAAAAAAGCTATTAGGCTTATAACAAATGGTTTTGCCCCATTCATGGAAACCTGGATGACACTAACTTCATGTAAGTAACCTGCTGTGTTTTTTTTTAGGCTACTCCAACCACTTTTGCTTATTTTATATGTATCCATTTGTTTTGCAATCAATTTTAGGTTTATTATAAATGGTTGGGTTATTGTGTTGTTATACTGAGAATCCGGTTAGAAACCGAATCCATGGATCGAATACGCGTAAATAACTCGGTTTCAGACGGGAGATTCGAGACGAGACAGAAATTACCGATAACAACGTCATCACAGATTCGTATTACTACAGAAACGGTTACAGACACTGTCATCAGTAGGATAAACATCTATCTCGGGGCCGGGGGAGGTCGGGCATGACCTCCCCCTTGAGAGCATTAAAAGCACAAACTCAAATCTACAAATGAAAACCAACACATGAGATTGCTATTTATAGTCCAACACATAAGTCCACTTTCGCCCTTTGAAGGAGGTCGAATGTGGAAGTTTTCCACACTCGCCCCTTGTATAGGTTCGAATCTAGACTTTGCGTATTGGCCTATATTTACAAATTCATCAGTTCCATAAAATGCTCTTATGGATCACCACAATCTCAAGTAATACAGTACAAGACTCAACCCTAGTCTATTCGACAGTGACGCCCACAGAAAGTGTATCAACAATCTCCCCCTTGGACGTTGCTGGCGAATCCTAAACACAACTTGCATCTTCAGTCAGTTATTGTTGAAGTATCAGACACATTGTTACATCAACAATCTCCCCCTTGATTGATGCTTCACCATGTTTTTCTGAGATCCCGTATAATCAACCAATCATGTTCTTGAGTAACTTCATCTGTTCGACAGAATACAAGCCGTAGCCGAGTGGATCAAGCAATCAAAAGTTTTCAGTGGGAACTACCAATACTATTGAGGACTTGAATGCTTCAGAAACTGAAGTTTTCGACGGGGCCAACAATATCTACCAATAGCTCTTGAAATTCTTCACGACTGTGATCTTGAAACTTTCGTTGAACCTACGTGCCACATGACTCTTACTAGGATCCCTCATTACTTTCGGAACATTGAGATCTCAGTCTTGATTTGCTTGTAACTAACAACTTCGTTTGAACAAATTCCTTCAATCACACTGGAACTGGGTTGACTGTTCTCATCTTGCGGAATAAAAATATATCTGATTTTTCTAGCCCATAATAGTCATTTGAATCTGATTATCATACTGCTGATTCTCAGGACTACCCCACCATAAAACGTTTCACCATCATCAAATCTTCAACAATTTGGGTAAACATCATCATCATCACTGCTACTTTCATCATCATCATTCTTTTTATCATCCGATTTCCCCTCAGTATCGTCATCCTCATCAGATTCATCATCTGATTCATCATCTCCTTCTTCATCATCAAAAGATTCTTCATAATCAACCTGTTCTTCTTCTTTTTCTTTATCTTCTTCTCCTTCTTTCAACTTAGGAGCTTCACCGTATAACTTGTCCAGAAGATCACTCATTCTTTTATTTTCCTTCTTCAACTCCTTATTCTCCTTTCTTACACTCTTTATCATCCTCCTGTTCCCGTTGCACTTCACATCAAGCTCATTCTTCTCCTCTTCTAGTTGTTTCAACTTCTTTTCAAGTTCGTCTTGATTAGTCTTAGAAGCAACAACTATCTGCAACATCTTTTCTTCATTTTTCTTAAACTTTTCTATCTGAGCTTGTTGAGCTGTCAGCATTTTCATCATATCTTCCAGCTGTTTATTCACTTGCTTCATGGCATCATCAGAAACAGTAATCTTGGATTTGGAAGATTCAGCAACAGGAGTCTTTTCTTTTTCAGGCTTCCTGAACATGTTTAAAACATTCTCTAAAGTAGATTCCAGATTAGGAACTACTTCAGGTTCTTTGGAAGATTTCTTTTGCTTTTTGGTAGCCGGTGAGGAAACTTTAGATGAAGTACCTGTATCAGGGCCTTTCTTTCCTTTAAGTAGCATCTCTATTTCTTTCTCTCGCAACTTTTTCATGTCCCTCGTAGCCATTGACTTGTGTTTAGGCTTTTTCAAATTAACAACCACTGTAGATCCATCAAAATCTTCAGTATCCAACCCTAAATCACCTTCAACATCAATAGGCTCCTTCTGTAATTGTTCTTCCACTGCTTTGTTCAGTGATTCAGACTCTCCAACAGCAGTGGCCTTGCGTTTGGAGTTGTTCCTCAATAACTCAGCATCAGAATCCCACTGTTCATCCTCTTCTGTCTCTTCAGAATCGACATAATCCTCATCAACCAAACAAGTACCCTTTTTAGCAGTACTTTTCTTCCTAGCCTTCTGCTTTTTAGCAGATTCAGATTCATCAGCCTTTGCCTTGCCCTTCCCTTTGGCTCCGGCATTCTTTACTTGTCGCTTTCTCTTTGTATTTGCATCAGCATGCACCAGTGGATCATCATTATCTGAATCACTCTTATCATGTCTAGCCCTGTTCAACCCTAGGTCAGTGTAACCCGGATTAACCAAGTGACCAAACAGACGCTTGTGTGGTGGCTTCTCATCATTTGGAATACCCTTATATCCCTTCATCCTAACCAACGTCCTGATATTCATATGATCCTGTCCCAACACCATAGTAGGATCCTTCCTCAACTTAGGATACTTATGATCAAATATCATCATCAGAAATCTAGGATGCATCATGAATTTCTTAGACTTCAATCCTTTCAGCATTTCTAACATGTGATCCAGAATCATCCCGGCTTTGTTAAATGGTTTGTTCAGTGTCAAAGCAACCATTAACGAACTCAAAATCTTCCTCATCACATCATAGCCTCCACTTACTGTCCCGAACACATGAATAATGACATGAGCAAAGTATTTGAACTGTACACTCAGCTTTCCCTTGTGTTACGCTCCATCAGTTATCGGACCGTTATACTTCATCCGTAGAAAGCACACTCTTTGCTCAGTCCATGATAAAACTCTTGGATCAGTACAATCTTCATCTTTGATCCTTAGTGCTTCTCTGATGTCTTCTTCAGTCACCATAGCAAGCTCCCCCTGAATCTGGCTTACAATGGCAGTCTTTCCTTCCCAGAAGTCATATCTAGCTTTACTCCAAAACTCTTCAACAATGTCTTTGTATATAATAGCAGGTGTAGCAATGGCATGGATTATCCTGCTTCTTCTGAGAAATTCAATGATTCCAGCAAACTCAGTGTTCTTCATAACTTCTCCTACATATGCACAGCAGTTGTGAGGAGGTTCAAATGGCCACGCCTGAGCAACATTCTCTACTAGAGCTTCCTGCACTGGAACTTCTTGAATAGGAACTTCTACATTCTCTGCTGGAATCTCCACGTTTTCTGCTTGTTGTTCTGCCATCTGTATCACAAAATCAACAAAAATACGTCAAAATAATCAAAAACGACAAAATTTGAAATTTTGAATTTTTACCAATTTCCACATTCGCCCCAGAAGTAGTACGAATGTGAGAAAATGTGGGTTCGAAAGTGTAATATAAGACACGAAAGTGGAAAATATAGTACGAATGTGAAGATTTAATACTCCCTCCGTCCCATTAGAAGTGTCTTAGTTTGAAAAACACAAAGTTTTAGGCACATTAAATGATTGCTTTTTTTGCTTGCCAAATGACAATAATACCCTTGTCATATGTGGGTCCATTATATTCTTTGTTTATTTTAGTTGTGTTTTTAAGGGTAAATTTGGAAGTTGGCTAATAATTTTTTAAAGTGGACACATGAAATGGGACAAATAAAAAAGGGAATATAGACACTTCTAATGGGACGGAGGGAGTAAACAAAAGTCACATTCGTCCACTTTGTTTCACATTCGTCCCTTAAAATATCACCTTCGTCCAATTAATTCCAGGTTCGCCCTAATCGAATAGGTCGAATGTACCTATCTTTTCCCCAAAAATTCAGATCTCTTTTCTGATTTGTTTTGACCACTAATTTTGATTCAAATGCACTCTAATATGACCGAATAGATCATATTATCAATCAATTGTGTTATGTATTCAGTTATTATTGATTTTAAGAGAAAACTAGGGTTCGGCTATTTCAAACAATCGATTAACACCTGATTCCAATGAATTAAACCTAGTTTTTCTACACTCTCCCCCTAAAATCTATAATGACTGAATCCAAAACAAATAAACGATCTAAGACTGTCCAGGAGAGTCCAGAATGACAAAATTAGGGTTCGTATACAAAAACCCCAATTCTGGCTTCGTTTCAAGGCCATTACCTGTGAAATAAGTATCAATAGGATCAGAAAATAGTGTGGAACAATAAACAAGGATCAAAGAAATCTCAGCAACAAGGTTTGGTTATTTTGAAAATTTTTGAAAAGTTGAATGACTGAGGGTTCGAATCTGGATCTGGGTTTATATAAGCTTCTACGTTCGACCTTCTCAAGTGGGCAAATGTGGGATATATTCCACATTCGTCCCTAGTTAAAGAGGCGAATGTAGAACAGAGGTTCGAATGTACATTTTATATATGAAAACACCCACTTTCGTCCAACTTGTTAGTATGAGTGTAGAGAATTTTCCACATTCGACCCATCTAAGGGGCGAATGTAAAATGGAAAATTTTGAAATTTTACCAAATCACGAAATCAAATCCCGTTCAAACATTTTTCAACCCATTAAGCCTTAAACATGCATTATTTCAGTTTTAAATGGTATAAAGCTCAGATTGTTTCATCAAATCTCAGAAAATGACCATCAAACACCGTCGGTTATCTAAAAATAACGCAGAAATGTAAAACTTTTGATTTTTCTAAAATTTACATTAAAACACACCTAAAATCTTGTTGAGTTTTGTATCTTTTTGGAAAAACAAAAATAAAATGCACAAATGTAAACAAAAACAGCAAATGTTTTGGGATATCCGGTAAGAGGATCATATCAGTTGTTTGAGAAATCTGATCACAGTGTTGATCTGATTTATATTATCATTAGAAACAATGTGTGATCCGGCAACTGCTGATATTGTTGCCCACATAAACTCACATGCAGACTTTTATGCAGTGATTTAAAATGATACGATTTAAGTGTATTATACTAACACGTTGTGGTTCCCACACACACGACATACTCCCGTATCAAGAAATTGCACAAAGCTTCCTCGTAACGCGTGATTATGCCAATGTTATCCGTTTAGGAACAAGATATATTGCACAGAGGTGTACAGGTCAGCAAACAAATGCAGCAAAGTAACATGTGCCTATATACCAGGTTGAGGCTGATATCAATTACTGATTTGCATCAGTAAATTGACACGATGCAATTAATGATCTTTGATCAATAATAAACATGAAGTTCCTTAATTCAGTAACTTTTGGTTTTGGCATTAAAGCTCTTTTAGCAAATATTCTGATTGAAACTAGGTCCGTAAATTAATACGACAAAAGTTCAATCAGAATATCCCGGATAACAATAACATGACGACCCGAAACCTCAGATTTTGGCAACTCTATCAAACGAAATTACGGTACTAAGACCATATGCCCATGAGGTGTTCAGCCACGAACGAGTAGTTCGTTATGTTTGTATCACTAATGCACGCAGTTATTAGTCTACGAAGCCTATCAGCACATCACACGAAATCAACACACGCCTCATATTGCATTACATATTTTTAGCCTGTGTCAGATCCCCAATGATGTACTATCATTTCCTCTTTTTATCCTGGAAATCATTTTGGTTTTTTCTATTTTTATGACTTTTTGAATTTTTCAATGTTTTTGGTTTTTCTGAATAAAGACTCCCCCCTAAAATGTTAAACATATTTTTGGGTTTTTGAATTTTTCTTAAAAACTTAAAGAAAAATAGAAAAACTAAAAGGTGATAAACCGAGGTAATGATCAGTCTTGTTTTTCCTTTATACCGTTTACTTTTAAGAGATAATCGAATCTGGATTTATCAAAAGCTTTTGTGAAAAGATCCGCTCCCTGATAGTCAGTGTGGATTTTGACCATATCGATCAACTCTTTTGCATAGCAATCACGGATAAAGTGATACTTAATCCGGATATGCTTAGCTTTTGAGTGATTGGCCGTGTCTTTAGTTAATGCAATTGCGGCTTCGTTATCACAGTGAATAGGGGTTTTAAGAAATTGCAAACCGTAATCCACCATCTGTTGCTGAATCCAGAGAACCTGTGAGCAACAACTCGAGGCTGCTACGTACTCTGCTTCGCAAGTAGATAATGCGATCGAAGTCTGCTTCTTACACTGCTAGGTCACGAGCCTGCTCCCTAAAAACTGGCATCCAGCTGTCATGGATTTGCTGTCTTTATCACAGCCGCCCCAATCTGCATCACTAAACGCGATAAAGTCAAAATTATCGTCATTAGGGTACCATAGTCCTCTCGACGGACAACCCTTCAGATATCTAAGGATACGCTTGACCGCTGTCAGATGACTTTGTTTCGGCTTCGATTGGAAACGTGCGCAGAGGCATGTAGCAAACATTATGTCTGGCCTTGATGCGGTAAGATACATCAGAGATCCAACGATTGCTCTGTATGTAAATGGGTCAGTCAGCTCCCCCTTAGCGTCAACACCACTCCCGTGATTAGGTTGAATCGGGGTGTCCATCGGCTTGGAATCTTCCATCTGGAACCGGCTCAAGACTTCAGATATGTATTTGGTTTGATGAATAAAGATCCCCGTTGGTCTTTGATCCACCTGCAAGCCGAGGAAAAACTGCATTTCGCCCATCGCACTCATTTCGAACTTTTCCTGCATTACACATTCAAATTCTCTGCAAAGAAGTTCGTTAGTTGAGCCAAAAATAATATCGTCTACATAAATCTGAATGAGAAGCAAATCATCTCCTGTTTTCTTCGTAAACAGAGTACAGTCAACCAATCCGCTTTTGAATCCTTTGGACATGAGGTACGTGCTTAACTCCTCGTACCATTGGCGTGGAGCCTGGTGCAACCCGTACAGTGCTTTGTTGAGAACGTAAACCTTATCCCGGTGGATAGGATCTTCAAAGCCCGGAGGTTGACCGACGTAGACCTCTTCCTTAACCACACCGTAGAGAAACGCACTTTTGACATCCATTTGATACACCTTAAATTTCTTGTACGAGGCAAACGCTAGAAACATTCGGATAGCTTCTATGCGTGCCACGGGTGCATATATCTCGTTATAGTCAATTCCTTCAACTTGATGAAATCCTTGCAATACCAATCTGGCTTTGTTTCTCACGATCGCGCCTCTGTCATCTTTCTTACATTTGAATACCCACTTGGTACCAATCTTCTTCCTTCCTGGAGGTAAATCTGTAAGTGTCCAGACGCCCAACTTCTGAAATTGTAACAACTCTTCTTGCATCGCCTCGACCCAAGCATCATCCAAAAGAGCTTCTTTGTATGTCCGCGGCTCAACCTGCGAAACATAACATGCAAACGACCAATCATTCTGACAACCAGATTTTTGTATTTTTGCATATAAAGCTAAAGCACCAAAACTTTCTGGTGAATTGACACTGCGTAGCTATCCTCTCGTCATAACACTTCTACCAGGGCCACCGATAACTTGCTCTAGCGGGTGAATACGATGAATCCGAGATTCCGGATGTTCAGGTACAATCACTCCCGTCTGAGTAGTCAAGTTCTTCACTACATCCAGATCATTACCCGTGTTGGACAATGAAGCCACATCTGGATTTGGGTTCACTGGCGGTGCCTCTGTTGCATGATCAAGAATAGCTTCATCAAAATCTCCATCATCTTCCGATTCTGAAGTATCCAATGTAGTTGAAGCTTCTTGAAAAATATCTTCTTCTGCTACAGGAGCATTGATATCTTTAGAAGCTGTTGGAGGAGTTACGGTGATCGGACGCACCAATGGTGAAGTCGCTGCGTTTTCACACTCATAAAGTAATCTGATAACAGCCTCTTCAACCAAGCTATCTAGATTGAATGATTCAAAGAAATATTTGTAATCAAACATCCAATCAGGACCATTTCCTTGCACATTTTGAGTATATCGTTGAACCTCAAAATTTGCCCAATCCTCCACCTGTCGAGTTCTTTTGTTGAAAACCCGTTTAAACGGGGTTGCATATCCAACAAAATATCCCTCTTCAGCTTTCGGACTAAACTTTTCACCTGGATTCAACATAGTACACGGAGCCCCAAAAGGTTCTAGATACTCCAAGTTTGGCTTTCTTCGGTTCAACAGCTCATATGAAGTTTTGCCAAACTTCTTCACTGTTAAGACCCGATTTAGTGTATAATTTGCTGCATAAATCGCTTCGTTCCAGAACATTACTAGAAGATTTGAGTCAGCGAGCATTGTCCTTGCCATTTCTATGAGAGTCCTGTTTTTCCGTTCAGCGACACCGTTCTGTTGAGGGGTATACGGAGCAGAATATTCATGATGAATTCCTTTATCTTCACAAAGAGCATCCATCTGTGCATTTTTGAACTCCGTCCCATTGTCACTCCGAATTCTCTTGATCTTTAAACCATAGACATTCTCCAATCGAGTGAACAGAACTTTCAGATTGTTAAACGTGTCACTTTTATGATGTAAACACATCACCCATGAGAATCTTGAAAAATCGTCAGTAACCACTAAACAATAAAGCTCTCCAAGATGACTTTTACGTTTGACAGGTCCGAATAGGTCCATGTGCAACTGCTCAAGTGGCATCTCAACAGAGTTTACTTTCTTCACCTTATGGGATTGTTTGTGTTGCTTGCCTTTCTTACAGCTTACACACTTGTCACTCAAATGGAAATGTTTGACATTGACACCTTCCACAAGCCCGTTCTTCACCAAATGGTTCATTTTCCTGAGGTGAATATGTCCCATTCTTCTATGCCACATGATTGATTCTTTCTGAGTAGCCTTCGATAGAAAGCATGTCACTTGGCCCTGAGTTGTCATCGCTTTGGACATATCAAGAATATAGAGATTGTTGACTCGTGGTGCCTTCAACATTACCCACTATTTTGGAATCCTAAAGCACGGTTTGAGGATATAACAAGATTTGTCGTCGAAATACACAGAAAATTGTTTATCACATATCTGACTGACACTTAACAGATTGTAATCGATCTGCTTCACATAAGAAATCCTCTCGAAACTCACTATCCCGTTACTCACGCTTCCTTCCATTGTGATGTAACCTCCTTTGTTTCCAGCAAATGCAACATACCCTCCATTAATATTCTTCACGTCGAACAACAATGCTAAATCACCTGTTATGTGGCCTGAAGCTCCACTGTCAACAATCCAAAGACTGCTAACAGGGCCAGCTGAAGCTCCCTGCACACATCAAGTAAACCAGTTAGTTCTTTCGGGGGACCCAAGCCTGTGTTGTCTTGGGTCTTTGAATATCACCCTTCAAATATTCATTAACATCAACATTTGGTTTTGAAACAATCTTTTTCGGATCATTCAAAACTTTTTCAACTTTTTCATTTGATTTTGAAGTAGAGGCTCCCGGAGAACCATTAGGTGTCCAAGACAGTTCTGAACGTTTCAGAATTCGAATCTGAGATTTTGGAGTCTCAGTCGATTTCTTAGTTTCGTTCACAAATGAAACATTCTTGATTACCTTCTCGGATTTAACCGATTTAGGTCCAACAGTGGATTTAACAGCAGGTTTTGATGGAACCTTTTGTCTATCAACCATTGTGTTCACCATAGGTCTCTTTAATGGTTTTTCCATTGCAATCCGGTTTTGACGATCATAGTGAAATTGACGATCATTCCTCTTTTGATAAAAATTGTTTTGATTGTAAAACGGTGCTGGTTGAGGAACAAATCGTCTTTGAGGATAATAATGATTGTCGACCGGTTTTCTCATAGATTGCCTTACTTCAACCTCGTGCCTTTTGTGCCTCACGTACGGGTAGTGAGCAAGTAAATGCCCTCTCTCCCCGCACTTGAAACATGCACAGTACTCTTCAAACACATTCTGAGCATGCGGTTTAGCAAATGTATTGATGGGATATTGATCATCAACACATCTGCGCCTTAAACTCTCAGGAGCTGGGCCCCTAGAGTAAGCTGGCTCAAGAAAACCGTTTGCTTTCTGCTTTGGTTTGATGAATTTGGTGACATGAACTCTTGGTTCTTTAGGAGTATCCGAATACAATTTCTTTAAAATTTCTGGTGGTACTTCATTGGTCCTTTCATGTTTAGGAAACCATATGGTACTCTCTTGCCAGATTTTCTCAATTTTAGAATAATTTGCAAATTTGATTGGATATTTCTCATCAGAGATAACCTTATCGGATCCTTCCATCCGATAAAATACCTTGACGGGTTTGTCACCTGAATCCTTCTTAACCTCTTTCTTTTCGGATTGTTTAACACGATGTGCGTTAGCCATCGGATGAGAATGCTGAGAAGGTGACACTGGTTCATTTGTGATAATGTGATTTTCCTTTGGAATATCACTCACGTTCTCAACTTTCTCACTCTCAGTGTCCGAATTATCAGTTACAGCAGTAACTCCTTCATCATTCAAACCTAAAATCGGTCGTACATCGGAATTTGGATCTCCAACACTAGAAGTGTTGGATTCATCTTCCGATGCAGAGTCAGATTTTACTGAGATCTCCGGTGTTACTTGATGACAATTATGATTTTCAAACACACTGGAGATGGCACAGACTTGTAATTTGTGGTTTGTGATGGTTCATCAATGATGTGGTCAACTACATATGTAATGTGCTTGTAACTTTCAAGCTTTTTGTTGACCTTTTCTGCAAAGCACTTGATGGTGGCCATTTCTAACTTAGTGTTTTCAAGTTCATCAATGTAACTGTTAATTGCCAATTGTTTTAATGAAAGAGTTTTCTTTAAGTCAGAAATGTCCTTTTTGTAACCATCAAGCACTTTGTTGAAATCTCTGATTTCCTTGCGAGCAGATTGACAGTTAATCACGGCACTATCACGCTGTACCCTGGGTTGCTTATTTTCTTCTATCAATCTATCACAAGTACCACAATACTTATCACTTTGAATGTCAGTGATAGATTCAGAACTTACCTATTTCGGAGGATCTGTCATACGCATGAGAGCAAAATGAGCTTCCTTCCCAGCAAAGAACTTGGAATAATCTATTCTGGTAAAGGCATCATCCACTATACACGACTCCCTTGTCTTCAGAAAATCAGCTTCAACCAGCAATTGATCAATGTCATCATCTAAAGAATTCACACTGGCTTCTGAGTCTGATTCACTCTCCGAATCTGAATATACTAACTCACTTTCTTCAGGAATATCTGTGACTGAATCAATCACAACTCCCGAACTTTTCTCTTCAAACTGATCTTCAACTGAATCAATCGTCTGAACATTCATCTCTTCAATGGATTCTTCAATCTCACTCTCAGTTTCTTCAGCTTTCTCAACTATCAACGACTCCTCAATATCAACCTGTTGAGCAACACAAGCTACATTCCCACCAGGTCTTATCTCTTCAACACCAAGTTGTATATCAGTCCAGTCAAAACCTTCATCATTTTGAATCACCAAGGCTTGATTTTGATTGTTATTCTGTGGTTGCTCATTTGGTGTAGTGATAGGAATGACAGTTCTGTTTGGGTTATTTGGTGTTTGAGTCTGGTTGGGTATATTTGGTTGTCTATTGGGGTTGTTTTGAGAGGTGTTTTGTCGGTTTTGGTAATTTTTTTGGTGTTGATAGTTGTTGTTTTGATAAGAAACTTGGTTTCGAGATTGTCAATTCTGGTAGTTTGAGTTGAATGGGTTTCTGTTACCTTGTTTTGCAGGCTGTGTACACTCTCTTTTAAAATGACCTTTGCCTCCACAGTTAAAACATGTGACCTTTTCTTTGTTAAAGCCATATGTTGTATTTGGAGAAGTACCCAAATCAGTTCTCCCGGTCTTTTCTATGAATTCAGTTACTCGCCTCATGATGCTTGAGAAAGCCCACTGTATATCGATAAGCTCCATTTCTTCTTTATCGATTTGAGCATAGTCCTCATTGGTTAGATTATTGTTACCCATCTGACTAGCTACTAGACCGTTGTACGAGGCAACCATTGCTGAAACCAAAGCAATGTGCTGTTGAGCAACTTCCACAGTGACGTTATTCATGTTGGATGTCTCCAACACTACTGGTCTCTGATTAGACTAGTTCATCTGAGAAATGTATTGTTGTTGTTGAGGTTGTTGTTGTGGTTGGTTTGCAGAATAACATGCAGTTTTTTGCATAGAAGAAAATGGTGAAACGAAAGAATTTGGGTATGATTGTTGTGGTGGTGGTGTATATGATGGTGGTGTGTAAGATGAGGTTTGAGCTAGATAGTTTATCGGTTGTTTGAGTGGTTCCATAACACTTGAGAAACATGCTATATGCGGAGCAACTGTTCCACCAAGACTTGAGTTACCCACAGTAGATGATGTACTAGCATGGTACAACTCTGGGTTTTGAGGAATCTGTGACCTTTTTGCTTTCCTCTTCTCCTCAAGTTCTTTGTTTTCCAGCTTCTGGATAAACTCGTTGATGGTCCAGTACTTATAAGCATCTTTCTCCTTATGTACTTCAATGTGTAGATCCCAGTAAGGTGGTAAAGCATCAGCAAATTTATCCACCAAATCTGACATAGGAATCTGAATGTCATAACTTGACAATTCAGTTAACAAGTGACAGTATCTGGGAGTCAACTCTTTCAGTGTCTCATTCCCAACATAGCTGAAGTTCTCGAATTCTTTCCTCAGCTCTTCCATCCTTAGCCTTCTCGTCTTCTCGTTACCATCATGACGATTCTTTAGCATATCCCATAGTTGTTTGGAAGTTGTACACGAACTAAACTGATGTAGCAAATCATTTGTGATCGCTTGGGTTAACTGAGAATACGCCTTCTTTTCCACAGCAAATTTCTTCTTCTCGTCATCAGTCAAACTCTCAAGAGGAATCTGTTCACCGGTATTCTCTAACACTGGTGCCACATATCCTTTTGCGATCATCTTCCACGCCTTAGTTCCTTCCAGTCCCATTCCCTCAAGATGAATCTTGAATTTCTTCTGCTACTGGTTGTACTCCTGCATCTCCATTAGCTTAGGTGGTCTGTTCCCGCTACCTGAAGACAGATCATTGATTAGTGTAGAAATAGCATTAGTAGTTTGAGTGTGTACCGCTACAGCTGCTACACCCCAGTAATCTGCTGCTAGTTGTTATGAAGATGATGCAACACTTTGAGGCATCGAACTCGTCATTGCTAAGTAGTTAATTGGTTGCGAAGACTGAGTATTCGATTTCTGAGCAGCTACTGTCCACGGGTCCATGGTAACTTGTTGTTGTGTTGTACCCGGCCTCAGTGTAGTCGGAAATCCCCACATGTTGTTCTCAAAGTTGGAAATACTACACACTTGAAAATTTCACCAAACAGACTCTACTTTCGCCCTAGTCACCTTCACTTTCGTCCCTAAATGTGACCCGAATGTAGAAAACCAAAGATAAAATCCACGTTCGACCAGAATCTCTTTCACTTTCGTCCCTCCTTTTCCACTTTCGTACCCACGATGAACCGAATGTGGAATTTCTGACTCGAAAGTGAAAAACAACACAACACACTCCTAGGTTCGACCAAAAATGGCTACTTTCGACCACAAAATCTCCTTGGTTCGACCTAAAAACCCACTTTCGACCCGAAGCTCTCTAGGTTCGACCCATTCATGTTTAAAAAACGGTTACACTTTGAAAAACGGTTATTTTG
The DNA here is from genome assembly GCA_032199755.1 of Ambrosia artemisiifolia. NCBI lineage: Eukaryota > Viridiplantae > Streptophyta > Magnoliopsida > Asterales > Asteraceae > Ambrosia > Ambrosia artemisiifolia. The sequence goes on along the minus strand of CM063521.1, from coordinate 41,786,314 downwards.
ATCTGAAATTTTCAAAAGTTAATGGATTTTGATGATCTTAATCAGGTTATGATTCGGAAATGATTTGGAACAACTTTAATACTTCGAATTATTGATTTTAACCACGAAAACTTATCCAAATCCTTCAAATTGCATCAAAAACCATTGTTCAATGAAAACAGAGAAAATTTGATCAATTTTGGGTCCAAATCAGTTCAGAAATTATCAATTTGTTGTTGTATGATCTCTATGGCTCTGATACCACTTTGAGAATCCGGTTAGAAACCGAATCCATGGATCGAATACGCGTAAACAACTCGGTTTCAGACGGGAGATTCGAGACGAGACAGAAATTAACGATAACAACGTCATCACAGATTCGTATTACTATAGAAACGGTTACAGACACTGTCATCAGTAGGATAAACATCTATCTCGGGGCCGGGGGAGGTCGGGCATGACCTCACCCTTGAGAGCATTCAAAGCACAAACTCAAATCTACAAATGAAAACCAACACATGAGATTGCTATTTATAGTCTAACACATAAGTCCACTTTCGCCCTTTGAAGGAGGTCGAATGTGGAAGTTTTCCACATTCGCCCCGTGTATAGGTTCGAATCTAGACTTTGTGTATTGGCCTATATTTACAAATGCATCAGATCCATAAAATGCCCTTATGGATCACCACAATTTCATGTAATAGAATACAAGACTCAACCCTAGTCTATTCGACAGTGACGTCCACAGAAAGTCCATCAACATATACCATTTATTCGGCTTTGCTTCTTCAACGGTTCTTTTGCCCAGACAGAACGTTCTGCTATTGACACTTGACTTTCATATTTTGTTTCAGGTACCGAATTCCTGTCACAATTGACGATAAGATAGATATCTTGAACGCCACCATCTTTGACAAAGCTGCTACAAAACTGCTTTAGGTCCCATGCAAACAAATGTTCACCGAAGATGATCCTCAGATACTAATACGTAAGATTTCTGCCCAATAGATCGTGATTGTCGGGAAACCCGTAAGTCGATCCTACATTATCTAATCATGTTATTTGCTTATTTATATCATCGTCTAAATTTAAACCAACTCTTTAATATACCAAGTAACAAATTTAAATATTTGATTATTTACCTTATTATAGTTAAAGTTAACTTTTAACTCTAGGTATGGTACTTAACCGTGTTGATTGCTTATTTTAACCGTCATTTAGATTAAATCCAGCATGGTTTATATTAACCCACCGATATCATGTAATAGATACTTTAACGCTAGCACCATCTTACGATCCTACCGCGAAGCGCGGGCTAGAACACTAGTTTTCTACAAATAACAATGCATGCAATTAAACATAAGGAGGGCGGTGTGGAATCTCATTAGGGGTGTGCATGGGTCGGTTTTTACCATTAACCATAACCAGAACCGCTATTTTGGTTATGGGATTTTCGTAACCATAACCATAACCAAACTTCGGTTATGGTTAATCGGTTATGAATTCGGTTATGGTTCGGTTATAGTTATTTCGGTTATTAACCAAAAAAATCAACCAAAGCTAACTTTCAGCTAAATTATAAAATTAAAAGCCCATAGGTCTTAAAAACTCATAACCTACAATGATAGACTTAGATTGGGTTATTATTTATAAGTTAATCAAGACTACACTTTCTAGTTAAAGTACCAATGTAGGATCCCTTTTAATAAGATATTAACAAAAAAAACATATTTAACCACTTGGTTACAACTTACAAGTTTAATTCATCATAAAAAAAATACTACATCAATATCATGTTGTTAACAACATACTTTTATTATAGTAAAAAAACCTCTATATAGTTAATATAGAACATAAATCTATTACATAAACTTAACAATACAAGTTCGGTTCGGTTCGGTTATATCGGTTAACCAAAGCTTCATAACCATAACCATAACCGCTCGGTCGGTTATAGAAATTTCATAACCATAACCATTGGTTATATTGGTTATCGGTTAAAATCGGTTCGGTTATGTCAGTTATGGTTAATTTTGCTCACCCCTATAATCTCATAGACGTGGGTTTTGCGATCAATCCGGCGAACCTTTTGATGTTTTCTTCTTTTTTATCTTCATTATATATATATTTTTTTTTGTCTTGAAGTGCCAGCTAATATTCCCTGAGTTAATTTTTTTTTAACGGTAAAAGTTACTCTAAATTATTTTACACTAAATACTACAAAATGCTTATAATGTCCAAGCTTAAACTTGAGACTTGCAAGTGGGCACCCCCACTTCGCCCCCGGGTTTGATTTAATTTACTTCAGTTAGGGGCTGTTTGATAGCCTCTTAATCAGCCTCTTAACCATTCAGTTCTAAATTATTCAGCATTTAGACTGTTTGTTTCAACATCTGAATGAAATGGTTAAGCGTTGAATCAATAAGCTAATAAGGGATGCTGAATGATTCAGCTCTTAATCATTCAGTGCCTCTTAACCATTCAGATCATCTTAATGATTCAGCACTTAATCAACCAAAAAACCCCTTAGGGTGTTATTATTCAATCATTTCGAAGGTAATTAAACCATAAACTGAACTGAATAACCCAAATAATCTGAATAAGAAACAATGAATATATAAGTTTTGTTGCACATTTTGTCCATCTAATTACAAATTTAGTCCAATCTTATTTATTCCAACCGAATCAAGATAACAAATTATAGTACAAAAAATTTAACACGATTTAAAAAATATAAAAAGTTGTTCCATTTATTTGGTTGTGAATTAACTTAATTCGGTTTTGTTCAATTTGGTTTTCAGTGTCGATCGAATAATTCATCTAACCGAATAAACAGAACACTATACCGATAAACACCCATAACTTTGATTGCCTAGGAACAGCAATGAAACACTATATAATCATCAACAACAATTACAACCCGAAGAAGCCTATTCGGTTTTTACCTTAAGACCTGGCTACTATGATCATGATTTAATGCATGGTGCAATTAGTTCATGTTTTCTTAGCTTTGCAGAAAATGAAGAACAAATGTATTCGAGTAGTATGATCAACCCTGATGAGCTGATGAATCTCGGGTCAGGGTCGTTTGATAGCTTGTGTTTGCTAGAAAATGTGAATTGCATTCAAAGTGGTAGTATCAAAGAAAACCAGCACCATGATGAATTAGAATCATTTGCATGGTTAAATCCTTTAACTTCTGATAAGTACCTTTCAACACAAGAATCATCTTTACATAAGCGTGCTCATTCGGTAAAATGTTTTTATATTTTTTTGTGTTATTAAATTTGTTTTGAAGATCCACATTTTAAAAAGTGAAATTTGAAAGTAATATTATTAACCTTTTGTAGGGTGAGAATGAGCAAGCATTCAAGAAACAATGTACAACTAGCACTTCACCAAAGAAGAGTAACCATTCAAGAAACAATGTACAACTAGCACTTCAACAAAGAAGAGTAACCATAGGTCAGTTCAAGTCAAGGATCCACAAAGTATTGCAGCTAAGGTAAATAATTTTCAGTATAATATATCATGGAAAAATGAAATGAAATCAAATTTCTTCTGTTCTAAGAAATTATAATAGATATACACACTCACTAGGGTTCACTACTAGAAAAAAAACCATTTCTTAACGCGCATTGTGCGTCATAAAAGAGTGTTTATGACACACAAAAAAGTGTCAAGGAAGAACATGTCATTAAATTTTCATGACATGCAAGCGCATGTCATCTTTTAATGACACGCGTTAATGACACGCTTTTTTGACACGATTTCATGACACTCTTTAATGACATACATTTTTTACACTCATTTATGACTTATTTTTACATGCATTTATGACACACCTTTATGACACTCATTTTTCGTGTCATAGTTTTTTTACCTAAATTTTTTTTTTCTGCAAAATGACTAATATCCCTGGATTTATATTTATATTTATAATTACAAAATCAATAAATTTGATAATAAAACTGCATATATTATATATACCACCAAAAAAAACCCATTACAATCATTTGTCGAATCCTTCCACAAGTATTAACGGTTACAAAAACATTGTGTCAATACATTATGTTAGTCAATCTAGACTTAAACAAACGGATCACTTGAAAATGAAACTCGCGCATAACTTGACCATTCTTCACGGATAAAATCAATATCCGCTGTTTGTTTTTTCTGAGGCAAAAGGTCTGCAGTCTGCAGACCACATCTGCACACATCTGCAGGAGAAGAGGTGGACCAAAGGTCTGCAATCTGTAAGAGGAAGACTGACTGTTTTTTAACTTCTACAGATTGCTGAAATAAACTGAAATTAAAAATTAACTAATTTTTTAAAACAATCAATATCCACAACCATATACAAATATCGACAAACATATACAGGGCAAATCAACGAATTAGGGCAAATCAGCGACAAACAATACTCACAAAAAACTAATTAAAAAAAACCCAGATTAAAATTGTGAACTTAAGATAATGGATGAAAGAGAAGGGCATTGTCATATCCATGGCTTATTCCAAAGCTGCTACAGAGAGATAGAAGTCACCGAATCCCATTCTCATATTCGGCCACTGAATTTGTTGGAGTCAAAGTTAGATTTAAGGCATAAAGCCATAACAACTCCCCGCTTACAGTGGAATTCAAGCGAATTAGGGCAAATCGGTTTTCGTTTTTTTTTAAGATTCTCTTTTAATAAACCTAACATAAAACTGATTTAAGGAAAAAAAACGAACATACCTATTGAAATTTCGTCGGGCTAGGCTGGGGAAGAGGAGGGAGGCGTCGGGGTGGGGTGAGGAGGAGGAGGGAGGCGGCGGGCCTGGGTGGGAGGAGGAAAGAAGCGGCCGGAGGTGGTGGTCGGGTAGGGTTTTGAGAGGATAAAGGATGAAGAGATCTGCTTGTGTTTTGTGTACAGTGTGATGTGTGAGAAGTGGTAAGAAGAGGAGGGGTCATGTCTGCTTGGGGAAGAGGTGGGGAAGATGTTTTTAAGTGGGATGTCTTCTGAAAAACAAACAGTCTGCATGCCTTAAATGTCTGCCCGCGTCATGTTTTAAGAATTCTTGACATTAGATTGTTGACACGCAAAAAAACGTGTCATTATTTAACCATTTTTTTTAAAACGACAATTTTTTAATGACACACGTTTTTTAGTGTCATGAATAGGCGCGTGTCATTAAATGCGTGTCAAGATAGGTTATTTTTCTAGTAGTGGTTCTAAAAAAGATGTGTTAAAACGTACCTAGCTAGGATGGGCTTGAGCTTGAGTCATTTGCAAACCTAGCCGAGCTGGCTCGGTATGTTTATCTTAATATGCTGGAATGTTGAGCTTGAAATCAACTCATAAAAAGCTCGGGACAGTTCGGTTGTTTGTAAAAAAATAAATAAATTTTGTAACATTAAGATATGCAATTTTCGTCAACATGGATAAAAATTGCAGTTTACTCTATATATAGGTTGGCTGGGGCGCCCTCGGCAAAGTTGCCGAGCTCCATCCAATAATCCCTTTTTACCATGTCAAAAACACACCCAAAATCATCAAAATATATGGTTGTCGATCGGTTACTTGTTGCCAAACGGTGAAGTTTTAGAGGGTAGCCGAGGGGTGGCGACGATCTTGCCACACGGCAATCTAACCGTGCGCCGTGTTTGAATCTGATGTGTTTGTGTTTGGAGTTTTGAATGTAATCGGTTATTGGAGGGAAAATAGTATAGGAAAATATAGAGGGAATTTTGTAAGTTAGTTATCATAAACTTAACATACACACACTAATACAGATGTACATTGACCCTATTTATACTATACGATCGGCCATGAGTTAACCGTCGTGTCCCTTCCAAACTAACATAACCGCCTAGATATAGTGTGACACATCGGTTCACAAACTAAGAGTTTCTAGACTTAGGATAATAATAAACATAATTCTAACATATGTACAATACTATAATAACACATGTCTAACTAATCAAGATTATATCTTCTAACTCAATCTCTAGGCCCTCGGATGTCAATTTCTCAATGCTTAAGACATTCCTTCTTAGAGTGGGAACATAAAACACAAATTTTATTTTATGAATCTACTTTCCACTCGTGATGATCACCGTTCCTTTGCCTCTAAAGTATTCTTTCCTATAACCGATTGGATACCCTTTAATTCCATATGATTTACTGAACAATGTGAATTGATTCTTATCACCACATCCATGTTCCTTGCGTGTTAGGCTTGCAAACTATATGTCGTCCCAACCCTTTTCATCGGTTCCCTTAACGATGAACTCCGTCTTTCCAATCTTTCTCGGACACTCTCTTCTGAAAAGAAACGGTTGTTTACATTTACTGCAACACATCGTGGGCGGATATTCGGTAACACCCTTCTTGGCTTTCACTTGCGTATCGAACTCTTCTTGGGACCCTTGACAACTTACTTTCTTGGATCTTGGATGAAGATCCTATGTTAAACTTCGAAAATTTGATGTTGAGAGGATTCTCACAATCCTCTTCTTCTATTGCCTTCTCGGCCTTCACTGCCATCTTGGCTTCTTTCTTGTGATCAACATGATCATACACACTTGTAGGGATTAACGGCCACCCGTCCTTTTTCCCCATAAAATCAATATCTTCGGATTTTCGGTTAACATCAAATATACCACAGGTTTTCTTTGAACTTGGCTCTGATGCCATGTTTGAATCTGATGTGTTTGTGTTTGGAGTTTTGAATGTAATCGGTTATTGGAGGGAAAATAGTATAGGAAAATATAGAGGGAATTTTGTAAGTTAGTTATCATAAACTTAACATACACACACTAATACATGATGTACATTGACCCTATTTATACTATACGATCGGTCATGAGTTAACCGTCGTGTCCCTTCCAAACTAACATAACCGCCTAGATATAGTGTGACATATTGGTTCACAAACTAAGAGTTTCTAGACTTAGGATAATAATAAACATAATTCTAACATATGTACAATACTATAATAACACATGTCTAACTAATCAAGATTATATCTTCTAACACGCTGAACCCCATTATATAAGAAACCAGAGAGAATTAGTTTTAACAAAGTTCATAGACTATATTTTTTATAATTTATATATATTAATTTTGTGTTATAACGTATAACTTATATATACTACTGAAAAATTGGCTTTAATTATAACGAGCTAGCTTACTTTGGCTCTGGTTCGACTCAATTACAAACAAGTCGATTTCAAGCGAGCCTCAAGTTGTGAGCATTTTGAACAGCCATAAAAGCCACACCTAATTACCGGGATGTTTGTGTTGTAACAGAACCGTAGAGAACGAATCAGTGAGCGGCTAAAAGTTCTCCAAGATCTGGTGCCAAATGGATCCAAGGTAAAATTATAATTTGATAACTTTACTATCTGAATTATTATGCAACTAGCTTTTCAATTCAGGTTGATTTGGTTACCATGTTAGAGAAAGCAATTGGCTATGTAAAGTTCCTGCAGCTGCAAGTGAAGGTAAGGAAGTTAATTGATTTATAATGTGATTGATTTAATTTCTTATTATTTTTTCTCATAAAATGAGAATTTTTTTTTTTTTTAATACCCAAGTATTTTCATTCATAAACACATAATCGTGACTCATTACATCAAGATAGCGGGCAGGCGGGCAACAAGCTGCGCCGCCACCCCTTTCTGGATGGCAAACCCTAACCTACTAAAAACGAACCCATGTCCCCCCGGAGTCGAGACACTGCTATGAATAACCTGTTGGACTCTAGTCAGGAAACGGATGGCTTCCGGCGCCAAAGAGCCAAAGGTATCAAATGCCAGGGGAACAAAAACGTGTTGGTTCTCCTCGCAGGCTTTAGCATGCTTCTCAACTTTCTTCGCCTCTGCTTTCCGTACAGCTTGCCCTGCTAAAAAACAACTATCACTCAAACCAACCAGAGGAGATACACCTGTTAGGTCGACGCAAGCATGTTTCCCCCCGGCCCACCCAAAGACAAGCAGGTCTGCTGGACGTAGGGTGGATCTCCCGTCAGCGGGGTCCGAGAGGAAATTCACAAGAGCCTCTCTCTTGGCTGAGATCCCAGCCCTTCTTAAAATGTCCCAAAGAACGTTCCGGAACCAGTCATGCCTATATTTGAAACCAGGCAACTCCTTACAATGAACCGCGTGTTCCCCGTATTATTTTTGCATGCAAAAAATAATAAATCAATTATTGGCTAAAGGCCGTTTGGTAACTAAATAAAAGAATGATTGGGATCTCCTCCTTGTCTCCCATGAGATCAAATTGTAGTGTTGCTTGCTTTCCATTGTCCCGTATGGCTGGTCAATTGTGGGATAATAATTGGGCTGAAGATTGATTAATTTTGTTGGATGAATGGTGCATCTCTAGGAGGAATTTAGGCCCAGCCAAAGGGTGCAAGTCATTCAGACGGGTGGGCTTAAGAAGCGGTCCTATGGACACTTTAGTATTGTCAGAAATTGTCATATGGTTGGTCAACGTTGACCAACTAGTAAAATAATGTGATATACTGATATGGTTGGCCCACGTTGACCAACTCCGACCTAACAATAACATATGATGACCAAACGAATCACGCTGATTCCAACATAACATTGGTACCAATATAGTATTATTAGACTATTCATTTTATGTTTTATCGATATAAAACACATTTCGATGTTCAAAATAGAAAGTGCTTGTACGGGCAGTACCGCAACGAGCCGAAATGATATCGACGGAATTCTCGCCACCAGCTGCGGAGCGCGGGTAATCTCGCTAGTTGTACTACAAATGCAAGTTTGTGGAAATTGGGCTAGAGACAAGCCCAGATTAGTTCATGGGTACCAATGGCTTGTTAATGATGTAGTCCTTTATCGGAAAATGGTCAGTAAAGATTATGGAAATATTGGAGTTGTAGTTGTTTAGCCCAAAATATTTGGAAGCATGCAATGTGAAATAATGTGTGGTTTTTGAAGTGGGATGTGGCTAAGCCTAAAAGTCAAACTACTTTGGAGAATTATGAGAGGTGTGGTCTATTTCAACCCCCACCTTCTAATTTCACCCCCGTCAAAGCGCCTTGCTTAGGCCTAAGCGAGGCGCTTTGAACTCATTTCGAGGAGGTCAGTACGAGGGGGCAGAAAAAGCTGATTTTTAAATTCGAAGCGCCTCGCTTAGGCCTAAGCGAGGCGCTTCGAGTTTAAAATTAATTTTGGTAGTTGTTTTGAGTTGGTTTTTTTATTTTTTTTAGTTTAATAATTATAAAAAGTTAAAAAAATTTAAAAAACAAAGTAATAACCCTAATCATTGTCAATGACTTAAACTTGACATCATCAACCACGTATACCCCACCTTCAAAATTTCAACTTCCCGTTCAGGTGCTTAAGTCCACCTTGAAGACTGGATTCGGTGCAATCAGAATCCGAATGCGGTATGCGCGTTAAATTTCATTAAATGCGGCAATCAAGGGATCCGGTTGGAGTCTAAAGCTTCGTGTGTCATCTTGGTCGAACTCATGTTGCAACATTCGTCTTGTGTGTGTTAGGGTCCGAAATTTTAGGCTTTTTAGTGGGTTTTTCCATCTTTGTGTTTCCAATTTTTTTTAATTAACTTAAATCTCTCTGATCCATGGTACCTTGAAGACTAGATTCGCTGCAGTCGACGAACATCATTCAAAATTTCAACTTCCCGTTCAGGTGCTTAAGTCCACCTTGAAGACTGGATTCGGTGCAATCAGAATCCGAATGCGGTATGCGCGTTAAATTTCATTAAATGCGGCAATCAAGGTATCCGGTTGGAGTCTAAAGCTTCGTGTGTCATCCTTGTGTTTCCAAGACACAGGCAAGTCCTCGTCTGATCCACGCCACAAAACAATAATCTTGAAGTTTTTTAATATAGCCATTTTTCCCTGGTTTACCAGAAATGGGTTGAAGGTGTGTGTTGCACCGACTTGAGATATGAGTTTGATTAGCTTAAATCTCTCTGATCCATGGTATCCACTTTCAGGTTGTCTTGATCGTTGACCGCTATCTCTCGGATAACAACTGAAAAGTTGTCTTCAATGATTATAAAGAAAATTGAAAGTAATTACAAGAAGATGATCAAAGATGCTACAACATAACTTTCACCGGCTTGAGATATGAGTTTGATTAGCTTAAATCTCTCTGATCCATGGTATCCACTTTCAGGTTGTCTTGATCGTTGACCGCTATCTCTCGGATAACAACTGAAAAGTTGTCTTCAATGATTATAAAGAAAATTGAAAGTAATTACAAGAAGATGATCAAAGATGCTACAACAAAATTTGCACCGGCTTGAGATATGAGTTTGATTAGCTTAAATCTCTCTGATCCATGGTATCCAGTTTCAGGTTGTCTTCATCGTTGACCGCTATCTCTCGGATAACAACTGAAAAGTTGTCTTCAATGATTCTAAGAAACTTGAAAGAAGAGGTACTTTGAAGACTGGATTCGGTGCAATCAAATTCTGAATATTATATTACAATAATATTACGTTGAGCAAAAAGTTGTGTTTGAAGCCTAGTTCTTTTGGCCACAGGTACAGAAAGGTTATAAATGTTCATGTCGTTTCAGGTTGCCTTCATCGTTGACAGATATCTCTCCTATAACATAATAGTTATCTTCAAAATTGATGTAATGTATAAGTTTTAGAGTCGGTAAGGATTTAACTGAATCCATTGTATCCACTTTCAACTAAATCTTTCTCTGATATACTCTATATCAACCGAAATTGAGTATCATCAATCTGGTATTAGTGGTTGGAACAAGGTATGGATATGGAGAACATGGAATGAGATGGTTTCGATTTTCGTACAAAGATTCCATAAGTAAAAGTCAGTTGTTAAAAGTATCATGACTATGAAATTAGTAAAACAACTTTTCAGTTGTTTATCGGAGAGATAACTGTCAACGATGAAGGCAACGTGATAAAGGCTGAACACGAGTATAATCAAACAAGGTGCTATGAAAACCACCAACGATCAATTATAATATAGTCCGAAAGTCAAGCATATCAATTAAACATGCAAAAATTATGTTCTGGAAAAATATGGGTATCGAATGTATAGTCGGAGGACCACGTACAATGATTCATCAAAGTTGTACAAAGCTGGATGTTTTTACTGAAAAACCAAAATGAGCAATAAACGAAGCGAAACGGAGAGATATAATTTTCTTGGCTTGGAAATAACTTAAAAGAACCAAAAATGAATTAAAATTATTTTTCGGTGAGTAACAGATAAGTTTAAGTAATTAAAAGAAATCCAATTTTTTTTAAAAAAAGGCCAAAGCGCTTAGCTTTGGCCAAAGCGAGGCGCTTGAGTGCCTAGCTTTGGCCAAAGCTAGGCGCTTGAGTGGTTTGATTAGACCACAGGCGCCTCGCTTTGACCAATGCGAGGCGCTTTGGCCTTTTTTTAAAAAAAATTGAATTTCTTTTAGTTCTTTAAAATTATCTGTTAATCACCAAAAAATAATTTTAATTCATTTTTTGTTCTTTTAAGTTGTTTCCAAGCCAAGAAAATTATATCTCTCCGTTTCGCTTCGTTTATTGCTCGTTTGGGTTTTCAGTAAAAACATCCAGCTTTGTACAACTTTGATGAATCATTGTACGTGGTCCTCCGACTAAACCTAACTCGCAACAATTGTTTTTAATTCATTTTTAAGTGTTTTTAATTACTTTTCGAGAAATGATAATTTTCAAATATTACAGATCAAGGTGTTACCAAGCATGTCAAGAAATGATAATTTTCAAATATTACAGATCAAGGTGTTACCAAGCATGTCAAGAAATGATAATTTTCAAATATTGCAGATCAAGGTGTTACCAAGCATGTCAAGAAATGATAATTTTCAAATATTGCAAGTCCAAATCATTGTACGATGTCTTTTTCAGAGGACCTCGACTCTTGAGATGTTGCAGGTGTTTGAAAAGTTTGAACTGTTATTTGGAATGTTCCTGATCATCATAGTTATGCCTTTTTTGATCAGAAAATATATTACCAAACATTTAAAAATAACTTTTCATGCAAGCAAGTAAAATTAAGTTGTTTTACAATTTCATAGTCTTGATACTTTTAACAATCGGATCGGCGCTAACGCGCAAACCTTCGTTTTTGTTTTTCGAGAGAAAGGAACTAAGTTGCAAATACGATAATAATGTAAATAATAATAATAATAATACTAATAATAATAATAATAATAATAATAATAATAATAATAATAATAATGTAAAGGTAGATCATGGAAAGTTGAACTCAAGAAACAAAGATGAAACCGATTAATGTTCTTTATGTATGAATAATGACCCTCTGGCAAACCTGCGTAAAGGACTAAAGCCACATATCTTGCCATTAATACCAACGATGATTGCCAGAGGGTCACTATTCATATATAAGGAACATTAATCGGTTTCATCTTTGTTTTCTTGAGTTGAACTTTCCATGATCTACCTTTATCATCTCGGAGAGATATCTGTCAACGATGAAAGGGAACCCGAAACAATAGAAGTCTTGAAGACTAAAAGTCTTTTTGCAAAAAGGTAGACCACACCACTAGAGCAAAAAGTTGTGTGTATGAATAATGACCCTCTGGTAAACCTGCGTAAAGGACTAAAGCCACATATCTTGCCATTAATACCAACGATGATTGCCAGAGGGTCACTATCTATAATATAATATACATTATAAAGGAGGAGTGATGTACCATATTGGAATTTTGACATGGGTACAATTTTTAAAGCAACAAGCATAAGAAAATAAAGCTTATTTCATAAGGGTATTATAGAAATATTGGGGACAATTAAGACACTTTAAAGGGTAATAGAGACATTTCACAATCCTCCTCCTTTACATTAACTAAACAAATTTACATTAGTACCCTTAATTTCCTATCATGCCCCCACTTATTCGATCCAGTTCAATTGCAATAAAAACATGGCGCTTCATCTTCCCCTGCCCACCGTTTACATCCCTTCCCCTTACCCTAATTCCATAAAAACCACTGCACACACTCCATACACCACAGTCACTCACAGTTACATATCCATGAACCATTGCTGACAGGATCCATCACCATGGGAGCCTCAATTGCTATGGTCGATGAACGACTAGGGGGTTATGGAGTTTATATTGCGGCGGCGGAGACTCAACCAACAACAACAAAGATTTTTTTGTTGTATTGGCCGTTGGTTTCGTTTTCCGTCGTCGCACCTTTGTCTGCCACCAGCTTAACGATTGTTGCTGTCAAAGCAAACCATTCCTCATTATTATCTTACTGTAGATACATGTTTTGACAAACTTACAAAGTGGGTTTTGATTTAAATTAAATGTGAAATGCTTAGCACTAATCAGTCACTCATAACATGATCTGTTCGATGTTTCTACAAATTGCGTGCAGAACTCAATTGATTACAAGAGGCTCCAGGAGGGAAGAAGATATCTATTAATGATCTTGTGATTAAGGTATAAAGTGTTAGATTTTTTACAACTTATATGGACTTTGTTATATAATTCAGTTTCTTTTGAGTTCTGGTTGATAAGATATTAACATCAAAGTATGTATTTTATTTTTGATCTATTTTTGAAGGTTGCAGCATTAGCTCTTCATAAGGTTCCTCAATGTAACAGTTACTAATGAGTAATGAATGATTCATTGATGAAGAGGAGCTACAAAATTTCCTCCACCATTAAATCAATCATAATATCCAACTTTAATCGGCCAGTGAGTTACATAAGTCGATTTCTCTCCTTCACTCTTCCATATTATGTCGCGCATTTTCATTCATCATCGGTAGTAGCCTCTGACGCCATTAACAGGTTTGCATCTTACTTTTAAATTTCTTTTTCTTAAGGTTTTCCTCGGTTGCGACCCTGTTTATTCTTCGTTAATCTTTGTATGTTTCTCAGGGGTTTGATTTGATTACGTTTTCTATATTGTATACAACTTCTCTGTCGCTTCAATTAGAGGGTATGAACTCGTAATCCGTCAACAACGGTAGCAACAATATAGGGGTTGTAACTTTGTCCACAGTCTCGGGGTTAAGGTAATCTTCTTCTTACACTTACGTTTCTTCACAAATGTTTCAATGTGTTGGTTGCTGGATTGTTGTTCTTCTTTTTGTATTTGATGTGTGCTAAGAGGTCGAATTAAAATGTACGATTTTGTGGATAAAAACACACTGAATCGCTATTTGTGGTTTCTTAATCCTAATAATCAAAGGTAGATTTGTTTCAACTTTGTTCTACCTCGCATTTTGGTGATTCTTGAAGAAATGATTATCTTTCGAGATAATATCGGGATATATAAGTACCTAATTGCTTTGTTTAATTGGTATTTAATAAAATGTATAAAACTTCCCTAAAATCCTGTGGTTGTGCAGTAAGGTAGGCTTGGCACGAGTTGGTGATGTAAATGTACTCTTTTGTGCAGGAAAAGCACATGTTTTTCCGAGCTTGCATTAACTGTGATTAACCCATTTTTATGCTTTACAAGTAGTCCATATTCTCTACTAACAACAAACGTATTTTGGGTCTTTTTCTTATGCTACATCTTTAGTCAATGTGTTTATGTTTCATGAACTATAACACAGATAATTTTCCCTCTCATGACTTCACTAATTGTTTTTACATTTAGATTTTCAGTTTTGGCACACTTATATCAGTGTATGTATCTAATGTCATCCAGTGATAAAGTCTCAATTAGGACAAGGTTAAAATGCATTCAGTTGATGTTGAAAAGATTAAATGATTACTTTATGAAATTAAATTGTTATGATACATTATTCGTAGTTAACTATAATCTGTATGCATGTTATGATAGCTTTCATTTTGCTTAAAAAATAATAGTTGTAGACATATAGACGTGCGGCAAAGTCTCGAATTGGGTCAGTTGAACGTTGTTCCACGTTGAGGTTGTTTACAGCTTTCTTTGTTCCTCAAACGAATATCGTTTCCTTATTTCCCCTTTCCAAGTCTGTTATTTTTGCTAATATTGCGTCATTTAAAATTAGTTATGGCTCTTTGTCATGCAGGTTTAACAGATATTGCCTCCCTCGAGCCTTTTTTATATTTGTATCTGTCTCCTGTTTGGGCTGTATGTAGGTTTATCATTACTTTTCTTCCCTCTTTTCTGTCATATATTTTTCTTAGCTTAATTTTCATTTTTATAAAGGCCATTACACATTAAATTTATTTACTTCTTAGCAGTGCTATTGGGAAATAACTTAGGAGCCTAGGTTATCGAATCTGATTGATTTCACTAATATTCTTCTGCTTTTCCAAGTGAAAATTTGTTATTTGCATTATAGTTTAATAAAATGTTAGATTGTATATCAATTATGGTTATGTTGTATGTTGGAGTAAATGGGTTCTCATCCACTAACATGATCTATGTTATATTTCTAATCTAATACCTTCTGTAATCGACCCGTTTTGACCCGTACCTGTTTAAGCCAAAGCCCTTATGAACCCTAACCAAATTGACCCTATTTTGGTTAAATGTATAGCAGTTGATATTCAGTCTCTAATATACATGTTGGTTTGAGTTATTCTTATTGTTTTTAATGATCTATGTATTGGCCGCCTCAGCAATTAAAATCTGCAAATTATTTGGGATCAGTTATCTCTGCCTGTTGCAACCTTTTTCTGTAAGTTATGTAGGAGTTTGAGTGCCACATTCGATTTATTAGTTCATTAATCTAATGATTTTCTATTAGTTAAGTTTGTGAATTATGCATCTAATAAGCTAAGGCTACTTGTTGTGGCTCGCAAGAGAACCGGCGCGACCACCATCAAACCATCGCTCCAGCAATCGCTCACGTGGAGGTGTTATGGCTGGCTCCAGGGGCTTGTGCTCACGGTGGCTTGCTCGCGTCGGGCTTAGCGTAGAGGGGTTGGTGTTCAGGAGCGACATGGCTCGCGAATGGCTCGTGCTGGCTGTTCGCATGTTCCATAACGGGTAGCCGCCCTAGCATTCTGGCTTATAAAATTAAGCTAAGTTTATACCTTGATACAAGGCAATTAATAGTTTTATAATCACTTCACGCTAGAGATTCCAAAAGACATGTGATAAAGTCAAAATGCAGATGCATCAACTTATTTTGCTTGAAATCTTCAACGGTGTATAAATATTGTGCTAACATGCAAAATAAATGTGTATCATATTCTCATTAATTTGAACAATCCTTTTTTAATATATAGAAATTGAAACGAGCATCTCAAAGAAGCCAAAAAGAGGCAGGTTAGAAGGTAGTAGAATATTAACTTTTGAGTTTTGATAAGCAGTTCAGGGCTCTAACTCAATGTTTCCTTTATCTTGGTCAAAATGTAACTTAGCAACAATCTATGAAAAAGTGATATATGCAGGCCAAAACAGTATAATTTTACCAAGAAATAGGCTTGCAAATAGGAACAAAAATTATGAGGAATTAAGATATGCAGCGAGGAAGAACCAAGGAAAAAAAAAGAATTTACTTTGTTGCTTCCATATCAGATGGAAAAGAAAAATAGAGAAAGAAAGTTGGCTATAAATATGAAGATTTGAAGTCCTCTTTGAGAGTTCAGTGTTTCATTGTCTCAAGGCATTTCTTTGGTTTAAGTCTTTTCGATTTTTTAATCAATTATTAGATGGAACAAATACGTTAACATGTGCACCTTTTGGATATGAGCACATCAAATGCATAGCATAAACATAAGCGTTTGTTTGTTTACTGCCTCAACTATTCAGTTTGTTTTCTTCCATAAACAGGTTCTTCAAACAATATGTTAAAAATATATTATGTGAAACCTGTCATGCAACGTGCATCTATATAACATAACCACCCGCAGCAACGCGCGGGCATTCCTACTAGTTCATATATAAAGAACATTAATCGGTTCATCTTTGTTTTCTTGAGTTGAACTTTCCATGATCTACCTTTATCATCTCGGAGAGATATCTATCAACGATGAAAGGGAACCCGAAACAATAGAAGTCTTAAAGACTAAAAATCTTTTTGCAAAAAGGTAGACCACACCACTAGAGCAAAAAGTTGTGTGTAAGTTTTATTTAGCGTAAAAACTTCATTGTACATATACCCCCTTATCTAAAACAAACCACAGCATTGTGCATATACCTCTTTCATCGTTGACAGATATCTCTCCGACAAGAGAAGATGAAGGGTTACTACTCTGCACTTCAAGTAGAAAAAGATGAAGAAGAATAAATGAAGTCTATTATAGAGGTTAGTAGGTTACTTATTACCGTTGGATGATAGCGGTGTGTGTTGATCGTTGAAGGTAAACATGGACAGTGAGTAATATGAATCGACAGTGAGATTGATAACTTCTCTATGGAAGTTGCTAAAATAGTTAAACAAATGCTGAAATTGAACAGTTATTTGGAATGTTCCTGATATTTACAGTTTTGCCTTTTTTGGTGAAATGAACTTGAAGAAATGATTTGGTGGATCTGTCATGAGTTAAACAAAAGCTGAAATTGGACGGTTATTTGGAATGTTCCTGATCATTACAGTTATGCATTTTTTTTTATCAGAAAATATATTACCAAAAAAATTAAAAACAACTTTTTCATGCAAGCAAGTAAAATTCAGTTGTTGGACAGTGAGTAATATAACTGGACAGTAAGATTGATAACTTCTCTATGGAAGTTGCTAAAATAGTTAAACCAAAGCTGAAATTGAACAGTTATTTGGAATGTTCCTGATCATTACAGTAAAATTCAGTTGATGGACAGTGAGATTGATAAACTGGAGAGGTTAGCCAGACGTTTGTCAAACGAACAATTAAAATTAACTTTTCATGCAAGCAAGTAAAATTCAGTTGTTGGACAGTGAGATTGATAACTGGACAGGTTAGCCAGGCGTTTGTCAAACGAACAATTAAAATAAACTTTTCATGCAAGCAAGTAAAATTCAGTTGTTGGACAGTGAGATTGATAACTAGACAGGTTAGCCAGGCGTTTGTCAAACGAACAATTAAAATAAACTTTTCATGCAAGCAAGTAAAATTCAGTTGTTGGACAGTGAGATTGAATACTGGACATGTTAGCCAGGTGTTTGTCAAACGAACAATTAAAATAAACTTTTCAAGCATGCAAGTAAAATTCAGTTGTTGGACAGTGAGATTGATAACTGGACAGGTTAGCCAAATCATACGAGGTGGCAGGAAAAAGCTGACATTTTGTTCCTTGTTGCAGAAAGAAATCAAAAGTCAGATCGACGATTTTGTTTAACCTCCCATTGACATAAAAAATGTTCTTTTGAAAAACGTCTGACTGCAAAAAAAAAATAAAAAAAAAAACTAACTCAAAAGACCAAAAAATAATTTTTTTTTATTCGAAGCGCCTCGCTTAGGCCTAAGCGAGGCGCTTCGAGTCAAAAATCAGCTTTTTCTGACCTCGTACCGAGGTAGTTAAAAAGTAAAGAAAGCGCCTCGCTTAGGCCTAAGCGAGGCGCTTTCAGGGGGGTGAAAATAGAAGTGGGGGGTTTAAATATAACCATCCTTATGAGATTTGGACGGTATAGGGATTAGCGAAGGATTCAGACTTTGGCCTTAGACCAAAGGGTGTGGGGGGCGGCATAGGGGGGGGGGGGGGGGGGGCATGGCTATGCCGGGCCTCTCTACACCACCCCCTGGGGCGGCATAGAGCTAGGGGCGGCATGGGAGGCAAAATTTTGCCGTTCATGCCGGGGCTAGTTATTAGGTTTTAATTGTTTTTTTATTATTTTTAATTATTCTGACCAATTAGGAGGCCCGTCATCATAGTGCACACCACCCCTTTGGAGGCCCATCATGAGAATGCCTTTTCCCCCACTCCTACGTGACGCCTACGTGGCGGACCATCATGAAAATGCCACCCCTCTCCACACCTAGTAGTCTTATGGGCTTTTGTGGTACAAATTGATGTCTTATGGACATTGATCATAGCTCACACTGTCTGACTGTCACACATCATTTTGTACATCCTGTCTTGATGCATGATGAATTTTATATAGGATTTGTCATGATTTTTTGTTGTATTGGTTGCAATAAATATTGGGCCAAGCCCAACAGGATAGCTAGTCAATCGTATAGTTGGGACGTGTATGTTACTCATATGTTTACGCTGCACTCATTTTGTTTCATTTAAGGGTTTTACTTACATATGGGGACTTCTCCCAAAACTAGCAAACTCTTTTCTTTGTAAGTTTGTTGTAAATTTACAAAATTTTACTCGGGTGTCGATCATTTTTACCCAAAAAAGAAAAGGAAAGAAAAATCTAAAATTGTCTAAATGAGACCTGAATATGACGACCCTTGTTTTCATTAGTGAAGAATAATGTCAAAATGGTAGAAATTCCGTTAGTGTTGAGCGGTGTGATTACTGACGGATTATTAACCATTTAATTCAAGAAAAAACCGTAAAAAATATGCATGTTGGCCAAGAAAATTAACAAAATAGACAATAAGTTTTACATTTGTTCAAAAAGGCATTCACTTTTACTTGTGTCGACTATGGAGGTGCTGACTATGAAGTTCAAGCTATAAAGGTGTCAACTTGGCATTGAGTTTTACATAACATTTTAAGTTAGCTATGGAGGTGCCGGGTGTGTGGGCTATTGAGGTGTCTTTATCCAATAGACTGTTTTAAAAGTTCCAACTAATTCAAGTCCTATTTTATTAAATTTCTAGCTCTAATTTAGCATATTTTCATAATTTTGCTTTCCCATATAATATAAATATGTAACAATATTGAAAGAAACATAGCATTTTTCTTACTTTGACGATTGGCAAGAAGAATAAAATAATTGTTCAATTAATTAAAAAATGTGTGTTACGTTATTTCTCAAACGTACGTTAACCCATGGAGGGAATTCTTCAAAACAGAAACAATAAGCAGCAACAGAAACAAAAAGAGAAATAAAACTAGTAATACCTTAAAGCAACACTCATTCTAAAACCACACAACCAACAACAATAATCCAACAAGTACGTAACACCAATACAAGTGATGTACTATAATAAGTAAGAACTATTTTTAATTAAATAATTGAGTAGGATAGAAATGTAGGAAAATAAAATAATACATTGCTCAAATGGATGACATGTAAATAAAGATATTCAAAATTTGAAAAATTTGAAAAATTTAAATATGATAGTTACTGTAGTTATTTGAATTTGATAAGTGGTAACTTGATAGAGACAAGCGTAACTTACAAAGTTAATTGATATTATATAAAGGTTGCACATATGTGTAGTGTGAGATTTTATTTAAAAAAAATTCTGGGTAAGCATATGCGCGTATATACAAATGTGTAGATATAATTGCACAAACGTGTATGGAAGAAAGATTATGGGTGAACACATGCTATTCTAATGTACATACATATGTATACGTATTTGAATTTGAAAAAATAAATATCATACATATATGTTTCACAATATACATATATGTATAATTGAAAATTGATAATATACATAAATGTAAAAAGAACATGCAATTTAGCAAAAAAAATAAATAATAAAGAAAAAAAAGGAAAAATTACAGAAATCGTCCTTTATGTTTACCTGTTTTTTCAGTAGGTGTCCTTAAACTTCAAAAGTGATGAGAATCGTCCTTTATGTTGTAAAACATTTCAAGTCTCGTCCTTTAGCACTAACTTGGTTAGATTTTTTGGTTAAATCCAGTCATGTGCATTGCACATGAGGGTAAATTTGTCTTTTTACTCTTTTAGGGACTAGTTGTGTAATTAACTTATACTTTTGGTTCAAAATTAAAAAAAAACAATTTACTCTCTCTTCTCTCTATCTCTCTCTTTCTCTCTACCTGTTCACAACCACCACCCATCACCATTGCCACCATCATCTACCATCACCACCATTGCCCCACCTGCCACCACCACTCCACCCACCTTCTTCCAATTTCCCTAACCCCTAATAAACTAATCTTAATTGACGAGATATTCCAGACCATTTTTTATTGAAAACCATTACCCAACCCTTAATATAAGTAACCCATACCCACCTTTCTTCTTGTCTCATCCCCAATATCTACGTCTTCTTCCGATCAACAATCCAAAATCTAAATCCGATCAACAAAATCTAAGACGGTGGCTACCACTGTCACCACCACCACCGAAGCTCCATCTCCACGGCATACAACCACCACCACTGTAAGTCTGTAACCTGCCAATACCACTGTAACCTGCCACTACCATAACCCCACACCATAACCACCACCATTTACCAGTACCACACCCATTTGAACAATCACCGCAACTAGCTTTTTAAAACCCCCAATTCCCTCGGCAACTACCTTCACTGCCACTAAACCCTCAATCTCCGACAACAACCATCACCGCCATCTCCAACTACCCTAACCTCTTTAACAGATCTGTGATTTTCCGAACCTAACCACCACCGCCATCTCCACCACCGGATGGTGACGGAGAATGGAGCCAGACTTAAGCACAAAAGAGATATATAGAGAGAGGGGAGCCGGGTCTGGGTGAACAACTGAGTAGTTTGTGGGGACAGGTCGGGTGGTGATGTTTGTTAGTGAAGGTGGTTATCGTGGTGGTAGGCTGGGTGTTGGTAGGGGCAGGTTGTGGTGGTGGTAGGTTGGTGGTAGAGATAGTGGTGGGTTGGTGGTGAGGAAGAAAGAGAGAGGATGAAAGAGAGAAAGAGAGAGAATGAAAGTTCAGAGAGAGAGAGAGAGAGTTGAGAAATATATATTTCATTTAATTTAAAAAAAATATTATAACTTTATTTATTAAGTATGTTTAAATTAAATGAGCAGAATTACGAACTTACCCTCACATGGAGTTCACATGACTGGATTTAACCAAAAAATCTAACAAAGTTAGTGCTAAAGGACGAGACTTGAAATATTTTACAGCATAAAGGACGATTCTCATCACTTTTGAAGTTTAAGGACACCTACTGAAAAAACAGGTAAACATAAAGGACGATTTCTGTAATTTTTCCAAGAAAAAAATAGATAACCTTTTTTTGCTTTAAGGAAATATGTAGTACAAAATAGTTGTTTCGGTTCTCAATTAACCAGGTGTTCTATTAAAATCCCTAATCTATATGTGTATTCATTGGCGAAGGATAAGAAGGGCCAGGGGTGGCCTTGGCCTCCCTGTTTTCTGGCACAGTGGTATAAATTTGCGATTTTCATAGGTAAATTGAGTCCGGGTTGAGTACGGCCCCCATCGATTTGCCACTACCGATCGAAAAAAATTGAGTCCGACTCCCACCGATTCCGAAACTAAGCTTCGCCACTGTGTGTATTTAGGTTTCCTGAAGAAGAAGGCTCAAACAAGGAGTCCTCTAGCCCATGGTCTAGGCCGGCTCTGGCCTTTCTTAGAAGATTAGGTAAAAATTCACTAAATACAAAATGTGGCTCTTTTAACTTTTCAATAATTATTAATATGATTTTTTTTATATATGACACTAGCTTTTATTCCGGGAGCGTCCCGGGTTGAAATATCTAATATGACATAATAAAATATCTAATATGACAACTTAATTAATGTTTTTTCTTATTTCATGTTAGTTCTTTTTAAAATGATCGATTACAGTTTTCCTGCATGTAACTGTAAAGCGCATCAGTCTATTCCATATGTAAATTGATATGTTATATTAGATATTTCAACCCGGGATGCTTCCGAGAGAAAATAATAAATGTTTAATATTTAAATTTAGTAGATTAAGTTAATATATTATTTGTTTTTTTAGTTGCTGTAGTATGTGCCACATATGATCCTACATGGCTTCTTTCAAAGGAGATGATGCCTAAATAAATGACATGTATGATTTCTACCTTTGCAATATATATATATATATATATATATATATATATATAGGGCTGGGTTATATTGGAAACTCCCTTGAGTACTTGTGGAAACCCGTGGAAACCCTATGTAAAACCATTATTTTTTCCTGATTTTTTCAGCATAGCTTTTATATTCAATTTTATTAGTTTCGGCAAAAAAAAAAAATCAAAAAAACGCTGAGTAGATAATTTTGTTACACATGTGTTACACAAACTCGGATTTATCATACGTCAGCATTGTTACATATGTAACAAACATGTTAAATATTTTTTTAAAAAAAAATCTATTCGGCGCTTTTTTAATTTTTTTTAGCCGAAACTCATCAAATTAAGTATACAAGCTATCCTAAAAACATTAGGAAAAAATAATGTTGTTACATAGGGTTTTCACAGGTTTCCACAACTCAAGAAGGTTTCTACAGGATACTTAGCATATATATATATATATATATATATGATGGTACTCGTTGGAAATATAATAAAACGCTCGTTAATTTGGTGTAATTTTTTCTTTAAAAAATCTCATATATAAAAGATATTAACGTTTAAAAGTTATGAAAAGAAACATGAGAGAGAAAATAATAAAGGTTGAATATTTAATTTTAGTAGATTAGATTTTAGTATATTATTTGTTTTTTTTAATTGGTATATAGGTGCCACCTATGATCCTACATGGCATCTCTCAAAAGAGAAAATGCCTAAATAAATGACATGTAGGATTTTAGGCTTCGCAATATATATATATATATATATATATATATATTGGTTATGGATATATTTTTTTAATCACAAATATATTTTATATTGTTATTTTAAATTACACCTTTGATAAGGATTAAACCCTGGATCTCTATTTTCTAAAAAGCATATGCCTCTACAACCTTGGTTATGGCTATTTTGTGCTTTTGAATTTTATTTTGTATGTAGAACAAATGTTTCCATATTATTATCTTATTTTTTAATAAATTAAATAATTTCTCAATGATTTCTATAATTAACTTGTACTTAACATTTATAAGTTAATAAGATAAAAACAAAACAATAAAAGTATCTACTACTCTTCTAGTCATCGATTTGTGACGTAAGAAAATGCTTAAATCCCGAAAGTAAGGGGACTAGAAAAATGTGGCTTGTGCAACACTGCAAAACTTAACACTAAAGATAATTTATAGTAAATTTAATACCCAAAATCAGTGTTTTTATCTGATGATTAGGGCTTAATTAATTGAAAGCCTAAATTTACGGTCATGTTGCAAAAGTAGCATCCCCGTTTTTATATATTTTAGACCAAAATGATAATGCCGGCAGAAAGTATGATTGTTTAATAATGGCATTCACAATTACTTAATATGTTAATATGTAAATTTATGTTTAATGTATTCTTTTTACCAACTGCTTTTGCCTTTTCGTGTTCAGTTATCTAGTGTATTATCAGTTGTCATCCATCCATAGATCAATGTAAAAAGTTAAAAGGGCTCTGATACATAAAGGATAACGGGTTGGATAAATAAAACTGAAATTAATATGAACAAATTCTGATAAGTAATATAAACGTAACATTCCTTTGATGTGATAAACGAAATCAAAGTGATGAAAACACATATAGTTATACGTTGTCGTTGTCATTGTTACCACTATTAAAGCAGACATGATTCTTTGTTAACTAAAGACATCACATGTTATAATTCTTTTGCCAAATTCAATATTTATTAAAATTCAGTTTCTTTGTGAGATTCAAATTTTAGTTTATTCAACTTTATTTGTAACATATATTAGGGTAAGGATAAAAGAAACATTGAAAAATAGATGTATCAAGCAATATTGGAACCGTCTATACGATACTAATTTTTGGATTTTTTTTTGCTTTTTTGGGTTTTCAAATTCTAGTTTTTAGTATTTGTGTTAGATTAGTATGTCTTTTATGTGACATTGTGCCTTATTATTTTCATCATTGTGTTATTTTTGCGATTTATCCTGCATTTTTCCCTCGGCATTATGTTATACTTTGTGACCATTGTATTATATTTCGTGATCTATTAAGTTTTTGCATCATTCTCACAGTTTTCATTTATTTTATAATGTGTAGGACAATTTAACCACATATATTAATTGAAGGGGTAGGGTCCCAATTCCAGCGCCCCCGCGCACCTTACCCCATAATGTTTCTCCAAGTCACACCTCTGTGGAACAATACTCGTCGGAGGAAAAGAGCAAACAACATTATATTTGAAGTATAAACTATCAAGCGCCAGCACATCGTCAGATCTGGCGATGATCACCCGCGAAACATAAGCAGCTGCCTGCGCCAAGGTGTAGCTCCCCGGGTGCCCCACTTGCTGCACAACCTCCTAGGTGTCAGACGTTGCCTTAGCCAATCTTCTAGAGAAAGATAGCCGTCTGACACCCTCTACCACCAGGAAGACAATGAAGCCCCTACAGTCCACCACAACGCGCCACATGTACCAGTGGCAGGGCACCGCCCCTGACAACCAATCACAGCGCGCCACATGGACCAATCACAGGGCGCCATTCTTAGCTGGTTTACTTTATTCAACCATTGATCCAAACCCAACCGAATGGGCTTTTGGAAGACAGGCCCAGCTCCTGGGCCCAAGCCCAACGCTCTTGAAGTGGGCCGCAGGCACCCGACCCACACATGCCCTAGAAAAGGAACGCTTCACCTCCTTTGGATAGGTCGATCAATTCTCCACTTAAACACACACACACACTTGTAATAAACTTGTATCTTGTCTTTATATTTGTAATCGTTCAAAGCAATAAAGACAATCATTTTCAGTGGACGTTGGTCAACGAGACCGAACCACTTAAATCTTGTATATTTGTGTGTCATTCCTTTATTCGTTCTTTAGTTAAACGGCCATGGATCTATCCTCGTTGTGAGCAAAGGATTATATCATGTAGTGAACACGAGTTGTCACCCCCTCATATTACCCGAGTCATACCCGTTGTTTCTTCATTAGCGCCATCTGTACCAGCTGAAAACTAAGTTTTCTAAACCTCTTCTTTTTAGATCATTAAATGGCAGATCCCAACCCATCCGGAACCCCTGGTCCAACCCCATCTACTGTGCTCCAGGGCACAGTGACGGGAGTGCAAGGCACTCCGGACAACCAGGACAGACAGCCAGCTCCGCCGGCACGATCACTAGTCCGAGCGGTTACTTGCTCGAACTCTGACTCTGGCGATGTGCCCGCATGGCCCAATGACCCAGACGAGTGGTTGTTCAGCAAACAGCTCAAGAACACCATACAGAAAAAATATTGCTAATTGCCCGAAGTGAGAATTTACCAGGGCATGCCTGCCAAGCTAAAAGCTGGTAAATCAACAAACCTTGTTTCCCCTTCAGCCAAACAAAGCCGAAAGTGGAAAGAAAAAGAAACAGAACGCTCCAATCTCGTGGTGGAGGTTGTGGGAGAAATACACACCATCAGGACCCCGAGAAATCAGCAAGTGAGTCGGATGGGTACTAGCCAACCAACGACTCAGACTACTCCAAGGCCAAGAAGCGTCGGATGTCGCGGAACCATTCCGCCACGTCAAACAAAAAAGAGGATGACGATTTGAACAGGCCTTACAGGCCTAATTCATTCGGCGCCAATTCCAAATTTTGCCAGCGGATAGCCACCACTCCCATCGAAAAACAGGCTAAACTCCCCAGCAGTATCAGCAAGTACGATGGCCTGCGCGATCCAACTGATCATCTGCACGATTTTTAATGTGTAGGGACCACAGTCCTCTGGCCGGTCCAGGTCTGGTGCCACTTGTTCGCCCAGACGCTCACCGGCGCGGCCCAAGTTTGGTTTGATAATCTCCCTATGGGAGGAATAGTGAACTTTGATGATCTTATCAAGAAATTCAAAGAAAACTTCTCCCTCCTCATGAAACATAAGAAGGACAAATCACATATCCTCTTATGCTAGCGCAACGACAATGAGTCCAACAAGGACTACATCGTGCGCTACAACAAAGAAGCGCTGCAGATCGGATGCGGCAAACAACTCACGTGCGCAGGCTTCATTCAAGGGGTCTGCAGTGAGGACCTCATGAAGACCCTATCTGGTAAAGACGGAGTCCCAGATTCCTGGGAAAAAGTCATCAAGGCTTCCAAACTATTTGCATCCTCTGAGCGCTCTCTCAAACAGTAGCACGACTTCCAGTAGACTTACAATAACAATAAACACAAAGGCAAACAGTCTGTCTGGTCGTGCATCCCTGGCACCACGGACGAAGGAAAGCATTCGTCCGCCAATGACGCCTGCCAAACGATTAACAACAAACAATCACGGGATTAAAGGGGGCACTCCAAGAAAAGTACTGACTTGACCCCTCTCACCAAGACACTATCTCAAGTGCTCAAGACTGAGCAAATTACTTTTAAGGAGCCCAAGGCCCATGGAAAGTGGAAAAATGTGGATACCACAAAATTTTGTGACTACCACAACGACTATGGTCATCTTACAGACAACAGCTACAGTCTGAAGTTGGAGATAGAAGCCGCTCTCAAGACTGGCCAGCTGGGCCACTTGATCAAAAACGTCCACAGGGGTGGGCACGGGCACAACCAGGATGACAACCGCGAGGAAGGCTGGCGGAAACCGATCCGTAACCTACAAGCAAACTTCATCCATCGTCCCCCACGCTACCACTGCAACATGATCTCCGGGAATGCCAAGCGCCAAAAACAAGGCAAGCGTTCCCGACACCAGAATGATGACTCCTGGAAGGAGGTGGACGCCCTCCTTCCCAAAGTACTCGGCGTGCCCTCATCCACGATGTCGCTCATAATCACCGCCGTTGTTGGACATTATCGAACCAGATCAATGTTCCTTGACGGCAGAAGCTACACTGATATAATCTATGATCAGTGTTTTCAACAACTGGATGAGGAAGACAAAGGCTGCCTCGATCCAGTCAATGAACCAATCTCAGGCTTTATTCATGAAGTCATCATGCCGCGAGGTATGATATCACTTCCAGTCACTTTGACTGATGGTAAACATGAGCACACAAAAAGGTGTAACTTCATGGTCTTACCAGCGACGTCACACCATGATATCCTATTGGGTTGGGAAGGTCTGGCGTGGTTCAACGCGAACGCGTCCACACCTCATCAAATCATAGGCTTCCCCACCCGCACTGGCATCACATTTATCTGGGGCAATAAGGAATTCCACGCAGTCGACACGGCGAAGCCTAAAAAATGCCCAAAATAGAAGTCCGCTTAGAGCCGGAAAACTGGGTTCTCAACCTTAAATTCCCGGACCAAACGGTAATCATTGGCCATGAAATCTCCAACACCATTAGAGCGCATCTAAAACAACTCCTCATAAAAAATATTGACGTTTTCGCCTGGCAACCATATTACATGATCGGTGTTCCGTGAGAAGTCGCGGAACATAAACTCAACGCATACAGATCGGTGGAGCCAGTCGTGCAAAAAAAGCGCAACGGCCGGAGAAAACAAAGGCCATGAAGGAACAAGTCAACAAGCTGCTCAACACAGGTATCATCCGCCCAATCCGCTACCCAACATGGGTGACCAACCCAGTCATGGTAGGTAAAGTAACCAACGAGTGGCGCATGTGCGTTGACTACAAAAACTTGAACAAAGTCTGTCCAAAGGAGTGCCATCCTTTGCTGGAAATTGATTTGTGGTGGACTCTTTAGCGCCTTACCGCTTCAAGTGCTTCTTGGACTCATACAAGGGCTATCACCAAATTTAGATGGCAAAGGAAGATGAAGACAAAACAGCCTTCTGCACAAACATGGGCAACTTTTGTTATACAAAAATACCATTCGGTCTGAAAAACGCGGGAGCCAATTATCAGCGCCTAATGGACAGCGCGTTCATCGACGAGATAGGCGTGCTCTTGGAAGTTTACGTCGACGACCTCATCATCCAAAAGCAAGGAGGAAGAACACATGCTGGGAGATATCCAAAAAACATTAGCTCAACCACAGTAAGTGCTCCTTTGGCATGGAAGATGGCAAATTCCTCGGCGTCATTATTACGCGCGATGGTTTGCGTGCCAACCATGACAAATTCATGGCTATCGAAAGAATGCCTTCTCCCGCATCCATCAAGGAAGTTCAAACGCTGATGGGTCGCCTCGTCGCTCTCAACCGCTTCCTTTCCAATTATGCATCAGATCTTTTCCTTTTGTAGATACCTTAAAAAATTGTCTAAAAAAGAGCAATTTCCGCTGGACCCTGAGGCGGAAAAAGCTTTTTAAGAAATGAAACAATGTCTTATCAATTTACCTACTCTAACTACGCCCTTACCTAAGGAACCGCTAACGCTATACCTATCCGTCATGGAAAGGGACATTGCGCGCGGTACTCCTTGTGGACCGCAACAGAGTCCAGACACCGATTTACTATATTAGCCGCATCCTGCTAGATGCGGAAACAAGGTATTCTACGATGTAGAAACTTGTATTGGCACTCATTCATGCCTCGCGCAGATTGCGCCGATACTTTCATGGACATCCCATCAATGTCCTAACTGATTACAGAATCAATGATGTACTTAGAAAACCGGAAATGTCGGGTCGCCTGGAAAAATGGGCGATTGAGCTCGGAGGGCACACTATCAATTACAAGCCCAGACCCACCATTAAGGGCCAAGTACTCGCGGATTTTGCAATGGAATGGGCCCTATACACTGATGGGGCCTCAAACAGCGACGGTGCAGGTGCGGGATTACACCTTATCAGCCCAGACAATAAGGAATTCATGTACGCCATCCGCCTACACTTCCGCACTACAAACAATGAGGCGGAATACGAAGCTCTGCTGGCCGGCCTCCGCATTGTGTATAAAATAGGAGCCCGCCACTTGGTCGTACATGCGGATTCAATGCTTTTCGCGGGACACATTAACGGGACTTATGACGCGCGCGATGCTACCATGGCACTCTACCTTGAACAGGCCAAGTTACTCATGTGCAGGTTTGTCTCTTATACTATCACTCACATTAATAGAAGTGAGAACAAACGCACCGATGCGCTAAGCAAAATGGCCTCATGGTTTTTGAACACATGGGTAAAGACATTCGCGTGGAATTAGAAGATAAACCTTCCATCCCGCTATGACAAGTAAATGTCATCCAAACAGGCAGCACGTCCTGGATGACCCCAATCAAAGCCTATATAGCTTCTGGAACCCTGACTGAAAACAAATTAGAGGCCCAGAAAATCCAATACAAGGCTTTACAATATCAGCTTACCGACGGTGTTCTCTATCGCCGATCCTACCTAGGGCCGCTACTCCGCTGTGTTGAC
The DNA here is from genome assembly GCA_032199755.1 of Ambrosia artemisiifolia. Taxonomy (NCBI): domain Eukaryota; kingdom Viridiplantae; phylum Streptophyta; class Magnoliopsida; order Asterales; family Asteraceae; genus Ambrosia; species Ambrosia artemisiifolia. The sequence continues at coordinate 41,756,218 of CM063521.1, read as the reverse complement.
TCCGCGGATGCCTCCTTCCTTATTCGAGATATTCATGAGGGCATCCGTGGCCTGCACGCGGGGCCAAGAATGGTTGCCGTTAAGCTGATGAACACAGGGTATTACTGGCCGGGAATGCACCCTTACGCGGTGGTAGAACTGCGCAAATGCGACTCTTATCAGTGCTATGCGCCAAATACCCTGCTCCCCAAAAATGACCTGGTACCCGTAACGGCGGCATGGCCATTCCAGAAATGGGCAATAGATCTTGTTGAACCATTCCCTACTGTTGGGTTCAGTTGAGACCACAGTTACCAGAACAAAGACTTTTGATAGGTTATGATAGGTTTTGTAAGCCAAGGGGCTGAATATGTAATTAATCTAAGTTTTTGGTGAAACCCTAAAGGGCTGCGCACTTAATACACGGGCCCTGCGCACTTAGCTAAGTGCGCAGGCCCATCAGACTAGTCTATATATAGAATGCTTAGTGCAGCTCATTAGGGTTAGGGTTTTGGTCATCTTTGATAGCACAAGAACTTAAGGGTGCGTACTTATTTTGTATTCCATGGTCTTCAATGATTATTATCAGTAATGGAAGCTTGATTCTCTTTATCTTGTGTGTTTTTACAAGTTTTATCTAGTTTCTTAGTTTTTAAAGATTCATCACTTAAAACACCTAACCAATAGGTGTTTCTAAGTGATAACAATCTCTTGCACTAACAAGATCTAGTATTTGGGACTTAAAATTTGGTATCAGAGCCTTTGTGCTCTAGATTGTATTTGTTTAAGATACCAAAACCCTCATCTTGTTTGTTTTTCTCAAAAATTTTATAAACTTTTGTGTTTTTATCAAAAAAAAGGAGTTTCTTATCTAGTTGCTTCAGAATTCGTTTGGTGTTGTGTTTCTAAGGTGTTAAAAGTTGTCTATTTTGAGTAGAAACATCATCCAAGCATTTCAGATTGAGTGAAAATGTCTTGGATAGGATTCAGCTGGGTTTCGTTCATGTTAACAGACTGTTTTGCGCACTTATTTCTTGTTTTGCGCACTTATTTCTTGTTTTGCGCACTTAACTCATAAGCTGCATACTTGTTTCTTAGTCTGTGCAATTAATTCAACTCTTGATGTGCGCACTTATCTCATAAGTTGCGTACTTATTGCTTGGTTTGTGTACTTAACTCAAGTTTTCAGAATTGTAAAATTTCTTTGTCTCTGCGCACTTAACTAGGGTTTCTGCGCACTTAATCAGAAATTTCTAGTTGTCTGCGCATTTACTGAAAGTTGTGCAGTTTTTGAGTACTTATCTAGGGTTTCTGCGCACTTATCAAGGAAACACTAGTTCTTTGTGTACTTGTCAAAACTGCGCACTTATCAGGAGACAAGATATTGACAGTGTAATTGCTATTGTTTCAGGTTGCTGCATACTTAATTCTGTGCACTTACCAAAGGAGACTTTGGGAGACAGTGGTTTAGCCTTCTGTGGCTTTATCACAGTGTACTTATTCGTGTGTTCTAGTCGTTATTCTGCCAAAAATTTCTTATGCTATCAGATCATCAGACCAACAATTCTGCGTACTTAACATCTGCGCACTTAAGGACTGCTCACTTAATTTAAGGACTGTGGACTTAATTTTGGACTTTAATCTTTAAAATCAGAAAATCAAACTTAAAATCAACCTAAATCAATGGCTGGTAACAATAACAACTTAACCATGAATCCTATAACCCAAGCTGAACTGGAAACTAGAACAATAACTTGAATCCCTAAGTTAATTGGTGCACAAGATTATGGAACCTGGAAGAACCGAATGAAAGCATTTTACTATGTTAACGAATTCACCCAGTGGACTTCTGTACAACTTGGACCTCATATTCCAGTGAGGACCACTGAAGCAGGAGAGGTGTTTAACACTGATCCAACTACCTACACTGACCTCGATAAGCAGTTGCTGCAGAGGGATCACAAAGCTTATGGTGCTCTCACCATGGCCTTGTCTAATGACGTGTACAACATGTTTGAGGAATACGGATCTGCTCATGATTTATGGTTTGCGTTAAGTGAGTACTATGTAGGAAATGCTGAGATGAGACAGAACAAGCAAGATATGATTCAAAAAGAATATGATATGTTTGGAAGTGTTCGGGGTGAAAGCTTGTCGTCTCACATTGATAGGTTCATGAGCCCATTAACAAAGATGAAGAAAGCAGGAATTCCAGTCAACAACCGAAACTCAATCAAGAAATTGCTCGACTCTTTGCCCAAGGAATGGAGTCTACAATGCATGTTGATTAAGAAAGAGTATTTAGATGCTCAATCTACTTTGGCTGATCTCATCAATACTCTGAAGTCATTCGAAATGGATATCACCAAAAGAGAAATGAATCAGACTGGTCCGAAAGTCGTTCCTAGCACTGCTATGAAGAACCTGGTGTTAATGACTCCAATAGGTGAAATGGGTTCAAGATCATCACATGTATATGTGGATTCAATTGGTGGTGGAAGTTCAAACTCGGGAAAGACAGTCTCATACTCTGAAAAGGCTGCAAAGACACTCAATTCACAGCTTACAAAGCTTGCTACCAAACATTTTGAATTCTTCAACACATTCATGACTAGCTTTGAAGCTCTGAAGACTGGTGACCTTAAGAATGTGATGATGACACCTAAAGACATGTACCAGGTTGATCCGGATGATATGGAAGAAATGGATCTCAAATGGCAGATGGCTATGATCACTCTGAGGGTGAAAAGATTTCAAGATAGAACTGGTAGAAGAATCGGAATGGGTAAAGCTGGCTTTGACAAGTCAAAGATTCGATGCTACAACTGCAAGACTCTTGGGCACTTCAAATATGAGTGTCCCACTCTGAATCAAGCTGAGATCAAACCGGCTAAAAGAATGGTGGCAATCACTGATGGGAATGAAGCAAATGAAAAGAATCCACAGAAAGCGCTGGTGGTTGAAGACTTTGATTGGGGAGAGGAGGCAGCTGCGGCTGAAGCTGATGTCAACAAAGCTTTGATGGCCAAAATTTGCACCAAATCCACAAATGGTGTGAATTCACTGGAAGGGTCGTCAGCTGAAATGCCAAAGGGTGGAGTGCTGGAAAATGCAGGTCTGAAAGGAGTGTTGATTGCTGAAAAGGGAAAAGAAGCGACCGCTGAGGAAGCACCGATAGCTGAGAAGACACCCACTAACAAAGCAAATGAGAAGCTGCAGGATGTGCCCAGTAAAGCTGAGGAAAGAGATCTGGTAAGTATTCCTCTTGAAATAAAATCAAAGCTGTGTTCACCAAGGTGTGTTACAGCTGTTGCTTACTGTTTGTCACACAATAGGAGAGTTTTAAGAGAAATGGATGATATCCGAAAAATTAACACTGAAATGAAAGAAAATGAGTTGGCGTATCAGCGAAAGTTAAATGCAACTCTAGCTGAAATGCAAACTCTAAAAGAACTTGTTCTCAAAAAGGATTTTCTAATAAATGATTTAACCTCAAAGTTAGAACAATCTAGAAATGAAACAAAACATTGTGGACAAATGGAATGTAAGCAAACAGTCTCATGCTGAGATCGTAGATTGTTCAAGGCAATCGTTCGTCAAAGATGGAACTGGGTATAAGGATAAAAATGGGATTGAAAGATCTCTATTTTTACCCTTGAGCCGAAGTGAATATATACCCATTCCAAAACCTCATCCAGAAAATGATCTTTTTGAAAAAGAATGTGTCAAATCTGAGTTAAATACTGATATAAGTAAAAGCAATGCAGATGTGACCCAAAAGGCTCAGGTGGAAGATGATGAGAGTTGTGGTGGACAGACGTTGGGGTTAGGTCACCCGGGTGCCAATTACTCTATAGTGAATTGGTTCATCTGGAATAATGAAAAGACTAAAACTATTTTGAATTCGGATGATTGTAATTGTTCAACTAAGCTGGATGACTGTAATAGTTTATCTAGGATGGATAATTGTATTAGTTTATCTAGGCCGGATGATTGTATTGCATTAACTTCTAAACTAGACTTAAAGGGCGCTGTGACCCCTGATGATAGGAAGAAACCTATCAAACGCTCTAATGTTTGTGTTGACAATGATATGCCAGCTTGTGTTGATCTTAATGCTGCGTTCTCTGATGATAAAAATGCATATAAACCATCTGTGTTTGTACCAGAACTAAAACAGAACAGGTTTGGGAAATTTCTCATTGAAGAAATTCCAGAGTTTGTTCCATCATCTACAGATATTTCATGTTCTGAAGAATCACAAAGTGAAACAGGTAACTCAAGTTCTGAAGAATCACAGAGTGATACAGAAAGCAACATCAGCACACCTGACTGCAACACAAATGAAGAATCAAGTGGTAACAAGGATGAATCATGTTCAAGTGAAAGCTCCTGCTAAAAAAAGATCAAGAAAAGAACATCACAACCATCATCATCCAGATCTTCTCCAAAGATCAAGCCTAAACACTCAAAATGCTTTAGATGTGGAAATGAGGTACATGTGGTCAAAAAATGTCATTTGAAACCTAAACCACAAAATGAAGTCAAAACTCAAAATTCTTTTTCTGATCAGATCAAAAATCTTCAAGAAACAGTAAAAAGTTTTGTAAAACCACACAAATTTGGAAAAGACAAGAGTCAATTTTGGGTGAAAATCACGATAGATCAAAACTAAAACAGACTTGGCTTCCCAAAGTTACTAATTAAATGTCTGAGTCGTGATTTTACATAGATTTTCTTGTATTTATCTTTGTCTTTCTTATGTTTTCGTATCTCAGAATAAACTACAGAAATGGTTGATAGCTCTTATGAGATATCTATGGCATGTTGATAGCGGCGGTTCAAGGCATATGACTAGGCTGAAAGAAATCCTCAAGAACTATCGGTTCATTGATGGAGAGTTTGTAGCGTTCGCTGGAAATGAAAAGGGTGGAAAGATTGTTGGCATAGGAGATGTGGTCACCGACGCCCTGACTCTAGAAGATGTCAATTATGTTCCAGAATTGTGCTATAATCTGTTGAGCGTATCACAAGTCTGTGACAAAGAAATCTCGGTGTTATTCAATGACATGAGTGCATCATTCTAAAGCCAGGATTTAAACCACCCACCACATGATTATGTTGAAAGCTCCTAGGCAGAATAATACCTATGTGATAAATATGAGAGATGCCAAGTCTGAATGCCCAATGACTTGTTTACTATCAAAGGCATCCGAGTCAGAGTCACTGTTATGGCATAGGCGATTGGGACATGTGAACTTTAAAAACATAAACAAACTTTCTAAACTAAATCTAGTTAGAGATCTTCCTTCCAAGGAATTCCCTTTTTATGAAAAATGTTTAGCATGTGCCAAAGGAAAACAACACAAGAAATCGCATAAATCCAAAACAGTGAACTCAATTGACTCTCCGCTTCAATTATTGCATATGGAGCTCTTCGGTCCAATTAGTGTTAAAAGCTTGGCTAAGAGGTCTTACTGTTTGGTGATTACAGATGACTTCTCTCGCTTCACATGGGTGTACTTCTTAGAATATGAAAGTGAGGCTGCTGAGACCTTGATGCTGTTTGTTCCTCTTATCGAGAACATAATCAAATTGAAGGTAAAATCTATCAGAAGTGATCAAGGGACAGAATTCAAGAACCAAAGCTTCATGACGTTCTGCAGCAGCAAAGGAATTCATCTTCAATATAGTGCTACAAGGACCCCTCAACAGAATGGAGTGGCTGAAAGAAAGAATCGCACACTTATTGAAGCTGCCAGAACTATGCTCATTGACTCAAAGTTGCCGTTCATTTTCTGGGCAGAAGCTGTGAATACCGCCTGTTATGTTCTTAATAGAGTCTTGATCGTCAAGCCACGTGGGAAAACTGCTTATGAATTACTCTTCAAAAGAAAACCTCTCATCGATTACTTCAGACCATTCGGATGTTCGTGTACTCTTCTGAACAACTTTGAGAATATAATGAAATTCGATGCAGTTGGAGATGAACGCTTCTTTGTTGGATACTATTCAAGTTAAAAGGCTTATCGAGTATACAACAAACGCACCAGATGGTACTTGAATCCTTCTATGTAGACTGGCAAGAATCTAACTCCACTAATATAGGAGCTGGTCCTGACTGGTTCTTTGACGTGGACGTTGTTTTCAATCATTTCGCAATACCTGAAAATCAAGCACCTGAAGATCAAACTCATGAAAATCAAGCTGCCAATTCGTCTCCTTTTGGCAATATTCTCTACTCTTCTGACAATGATGTTGCACCGTTCACCACCCGTCTTTCTCCACTTGTCGCTGATCCAATCGTTCCTCTTCAACCCATAAATGGTGATACAACTGCAGAAACTACTCAACTCCCTGAATGTACTCCAACTACAGAAGAAACATTTTCAACTCAGCAGTCTATAAATGATCCATCAAGCTCCTCAACACCTGGAGATCACTTATCAAATCTACCCCTACAAGTGCAAGAAGAAGAGAACATGGGATACAAATCATCAAAGAATCATCCTATTGAAAACGTCATCAGACCAATCACTGAGGGTGTTCTTACCAGAAATCAGGCTGACAAACTCAACACCGCTCTCTCAGCATTCTTGTCTCGGACAGTACCATTCAACATTGAAGATGTAGTCATAGATGCAGGCTGGGTAGAAGCCATGCAGGAAGAGCTCTTTCAATTCAGAAAACTCAAAGTTTGGGAGCTCGTGGATCTGCCTGAAGGAAAGTATACTATTGGAACAAGATGGGTCTTTCGCAACAAAATGGATGAACATGGTGTGGTGATTAAGAACAAAGCTCATCTGGTTGTTCAGGGTTTTCGTCAGCAGGAAGGGATTGATTATGAGAAAGTCTTCGCACCAATTGCTCGACTTGAAGCCATTCATATCTTCTTAGCGTACGCGTCATACAAAAACTTCAAAGTCTTTCAGATGGACGTGAAGAGTGCTTTCTTATATGGGAAAATCAAAGAAGAAGTCTATGTATGTCAGCCACCGGGCTTCGAAGACCCTCATTATCCCAACAGATACTACAAACTAGACATGGCTCTCTATGGTCTTCATCAAGCACCTCGAGCTTGGTATGAGACCTTGTCCTCATATCTGGTGCAAAATGGATACACCAGAGGGAAGATCGACATGACCCTGTTCACCAAAGAAGTCAACAAACACTCTATTCTGGTTCAAATATATGCAGACGATATTATCTTTGGTTCAACTAATGAAAATTTGTGCAGGGAATTTGAAAGCATCATGAAGTCTCAGTTCAAAATGAGCATGATGGAAGAACTGTCATTTTTCTTAGGTCTGGAGGTCCAGCAGTAGGAAGATGGAATTCTCATTCATCAAGCCAAATATACAAGAGAAATCTTGGCAAAATACAACCTGTCTGACTGCAAGTCGTCCAACACTCCTTTTGCTGCTCAAACTACACTTGTACCGGATCTTCAAGGACTATCAGTGAATCCCCACACGTATCGATCAATAATTGGATCCTTGATGTATCTCACAGCTAGCAGACCAGATATTATGTGGGCAATTGGATGCTGTGCTCGCTTTCAGTCAAATCCCAAGCAATCTCATGAAACTGCAGTCAAAAGAATCTTCCGCTACCTCAAAGGAACACCAAAACTTGGTTTATGGTATCCTAAGAGTGATAATTTTGATCTAATTGCGTACTCTGATAGTGATCATGCAGGTTGCAGGATTGACAGAAAATCTGTCTCTGGTGGCTGTCAATTTCTGGGAAATAGGCTCGTGTCTTGGCAGAGCAAGAAGCACACAACAGTGTCTATCTCCACCGCTCAAGCTGAATACACGGCTGCCTCCAGTTGTTGTTGTCAAGTGCTATGGATACAAAATCAGCTGTTGGAGCCGCAACATTGCGTGTCTTTTGTTGAGCTATCTATATTTTGTCAGCATGTGAATAGGATCCAGAGGATGTTGCGGCTTCAAGAAACTATGTGTCGGTAGATTCCGCTTGGAATCGAGTAAACTGCTACTAGGTGATTAACAGTAAATGTCTACACGGAAAGCTGGATTCCCACTGTGTTATAGGTCTCCACAAGCTGAGTCCGGTTATACACAAGTTGAGAGATCAAAAGACACAGAAAATTTTGTGCATATATAATTAAAAGACACCTAAGAGTGCAAGCTACCAATGCGGGGCTATTCAATCAAATGAGCAACAAAAGACACACAATGTTAGTGACGTGCAAACAAATATAGATAGCTCAACAAGCGATCAGATGATCATCTTCTCTGCTTATGGGAACATAGACCTGAAGCCCTCATCATCTGATTGACATAATGATCATCTTCTCTGCTTATGGAAACATAGACCTGAAGCTCTCATCATTATATCTCAATAAACCTTGAGGATTGGTAGGTTTATACCTAGCACAAGTGGGGTCCACAAAATTTCCGTCAATATTACCAAAACATGATAAATCTCATCACCAAACGTATATTGAAAGACGAGAGGCATGGATTTAAGTGGACAAGTATACCGACAGTTTTTTTTGGGCTGCAGCTATCCAACGAAAAGTTGAAATGTGATCTGACAGGTATGCTTGGTATGATCTTGAATGCAAAAGGTGAGAAACGGTAACCCCTACTCTTTAGCTCCTATTTTTTTGTATTAAAAAAAGGGGGGTGCGCACTTGTTGAGCGCTGCGCACTTGTTGAGCGCTGCGCACTTGTCTTAAGTGCGCAGGCCCATATCTACTGTATAAATACCCTTGTAAATTTGTTTTTTTACAACAATTACTCCATTAAAACCCTAATCATCCTTTTAACCCCAAATCATCATCATCTTCATCAACCGTCACCTTTAATAACCCTAATAATCACATAAACCACCTGTTAATCCTCTCTCTTGTCTCCATTTTCGTTGTTCTTGATTCGTTTTTAAGGTAGATTAAGTTCAGACTGATCTGTTGTGGTAATTACAGGGATTACGAGATTGTTTTTGAAGGTTTCAGTTGAGGGTTTTGGGGTTTTGAATAGTGCGCACTTTATTCTTGAAGATTGCGTACTTGTTTCAAAGGATCGGCGCACTTGTTTCATACATTCAAATCCCTGAAACCCTAGACCCCTGCGCACTTAACCTGCGTACTAAAATCATAAACGAAAGTTTATGTGTCTGCGTGCTTATTAAGTACGCAGATTGGTCGGTCAAGGCACTAGGGTTACCATGCCCAAGTGTTGACTGATCTGCGCACTTATGTCTATGTTTTGTTTTGACTCATGTGACCTGCGCACTTGATAACCTAAGATTGTGGACTGGAGTAAGTACTTAGACCACTAACCCTTATGTGACCTGCGTACTTAACATTGGACTTCAATGATTATAGACTACTTAACCTTATGAAACCTGCGCACTTATCATACACATTTTAAAACCAAGCCAATCAAGCATAATAATATATCTAACTAAACCACAAGACATTTATAACTTAAAATGGTCTAAGTCCGTCGTCCGTCTAAGTCTAAGATATCAATCGTTGGTCGTTTGCTTACAATCGAAAATTCTAACTTGCTTTTCGTGCATGTGACCTGGAACAGATGGCAATTTTGTGGGATAATAGAGGCATGCACAACCAGGCTATCAATATCGAGACTGATGATCACAAATTCAGAGACGTTGTCGCAAGGATCCGGCAAAGCAGAATCAGATATGCTGTGGAACACAATCTGACCGTCTACGCAGATCACATTGAAGACTTCTGGAGATCCGCGAGATATGAAGTCGTCGACAGTGTTAGAAGAATCAATGCAACTGTCCGAAACAAACCCATGATTATCACCGAAGATACAGTTAGACGTGTGTTAAGGCTTGGAGATCAACCTGGAAACGTCAAATTCTTAGTCAAAGCTGATCTTCTGAGAGAAGTCAAGAAAATTGGGTACAAGGGAGAATTCGACAAAAGGAGCGACGTCAAGAAAAGTGAGCTAACTCGAGACTGGAAACTGATCTGTCACGTATTCACCATGGCTCTCTGTCACAGAAAAGGAGGATACAATGCACTCAGTCCGGAGTGGTCCAGTGAAATGATCAAAGTCTGCAAAAATGAACCGTTCAACTTATCCGTGATGATCTTTGACTACATGGTAAAGAACGCCCAATCTGATGCAAAGTGGGCAATGTATCCTAGATTCGTGCAAATGATGATAAATGCACAACACGAGAACCTGCCTCATGATGGAGTGTACCATTTTGCCAGAACAGGAAGATTTTTCACTAAGTGCAACACTATTGATTGGGAGCCGATGTATGAGTGTATGTATCCAGCTCAAAGGTATTCTGGAATCAAAGCACTATACAACAAGATTCAGCAAAAGAAACGAGAAGCGGAAGAAGCAAGTCTCAAAGTTGCAGCTGAATCTGTTCAATCTGAAACAACTCCCACCACTGCCCCACAATCTGCTGAAGAAAGAGCTCGAGAAAAGGCAAGAGGTAAAAGGCTGGCCACTGAAGAAGCCCCCTCTCAAGTGACAAAGAAAAGTAGGCCCAAGTTGTTGACAGAAAGCAGGGAATCACAGACTGGGGAACAGCTTGAGCTTGCACACGCGTTACAGAAAGTTGCTGAATCCAAAAAGGCTGAGAAAAGAAAAAGAAGAGAAAGTCTACCTGCATCTGAAATTCCGGCTGTGGTGACTGAGGAAGAAGTGGAAGATGAGGAAATCCTTGAGTCTATGTTTGGTGGTCAGGATCGACCTAGGCCATCCACTGCTAGGGCTCCTATTCCTAAGGCTCCAGCAAAGAAACCAACAGAACCGTCCTCTTCAGCTCCTGCTGCACAACTTCGCAAACCAGTGCATCAGGAACTGTATGAGACTTTGGTGATAAAGGTCGATAAGACTGCTGCTAAAGAGATTTGCACTCTGAAAAGCTCAGTACACAACAATCAAGAACTTAAAAGAAAGCTAAAGAAGTTGAAACACAAGAATAGGAACCTTGAAAAGATTGTTAAAGATCAAAGATACCTGATAAAGTTCCAAAACAATGTGCAGATGAAGATGTTTGATATGATTCAAGAGCTGCAAAAACAACAGAACATTGAACCTAGCATATCATCTGATGAGTTGTTTGACTTTGGGAAGTTTTTAGAAGAAGAAAAGGAAAAAGAAAGATTTGCTGAAGAAAGTGATGTTGATGAAGTAAGTGAAGATGAGATGCCTGAGACGTTCATAGAGTTTGGTGAAGAAGAGGCAACCGTATATGAGACGGCTGATGGTCACAAGGTCAGCCCAGAAAGACCCACTTGGCTCCCAAGAAAAGAGGTTACTATTCCTGCTTTCCATCAAAACATCCACCACACTAAAGAAGCTCATCAAGAAAAGATTATTTCATGGAAGTACGATGAATCAAAGAGGTTGCTCGTGATCAAACGTCGAGGGGGAGCAATTCAGCACTTCAGAAGTCAAACTGACTTGCAATCTCTCCCTCGCTGGGACATAAGGGAGCTCAACAGGGCACACTTCATCAATCCCACTAACAACTCAATTGGAACCTTACTTGCAAGAATGATAGAAAGAGAATGTGCTTGTGATTTCGAAGTTTTCAAGCCCTAGAAGCCGAAACGTCGCATTTCAAAGAAAAGAATTGATCCTGCTACTGGACAAGGTAGGATTACTTATATGATAGATCCTCCCAAGGTTGTCACAAGGGTTCCGATACGTGAAGAGCTTCCAGTCATGTTAAAAGATTTCAAGAAGTGGTTCTATGACAGTCTGACTGGTGAAGCGGTGATCAAGTCCAAGGATAATGCTGAGATTATGAGAATTTTTGATCCAGTGGATGTCTTTGCACTTAATTTGTCCGATCTGAACATGTTGTTTGCAAACCAGATCAATGTGGGAGCAGGACATGTACTTTTTGAGGAAGCTGTACTATTCCGAAGAGCAGTCGATCGTGCTATGAAGTTGAAGCAAGAACTGCTAGATGTGGTGAACAGAATCAATGCAGCTAACATTGCCAAATAACAGAAGGAAAGAGTTGAAAAAGAAAAGGCTGCTAAAGCTGCTGCACAAGAAACTCAAGCTGAGGCTGAAACTGCTCCAGAGGTGATTACTCAAGAACCTGCAGCAGTGGTCTAGGGGGAGACAAGAGACGTGTCAATCGACTAAGAAAGAGGAAGATCTGGTAGCTGTGGTCTAGGGGGAGTATTGTTGGGTTCAGTTGAGACCACAGTTACCAGAACAAAGACTTTTGATAGGTTATGATAGGTTTTGTAAGCCAAGGGGCTGAATATGTAATTAATCTAAGTTTTTGGTGAAACCCTAAAGGGCTGCGCACTTAATACACGGGCAATGCGCACTTAGCTAAGTGCGCAGGCCCATCAGAGTAGTCTATATATAGAATGCTTAGTGCAGCTCATTAGCGTTAGGGTTTTGGTCATCTTTGGTAGCACAAGAACTTAAGGGTGCGTACTTATTTTGTATTCCATGGTGTTCAATGATTATTATCAGTAATGGAAGCTTGATTCTCTTTATCTTGTGTGTCGGTTTTACAAGTTTTATCTAATTTCTTAGTTTTTCAAGATTCATCACTTAAAACACCTAATCAATAGGTGTTTCTAAGTGATAACAATCTCTTGCACTAACAAGATCTAGTATTTGGGACTTACACCTACAGCACCAGGAAATCTCAAGTTCCTGATTGTTGCCATTGACTATTTCACCAAATGGATTGAGGCGAAACCCCTAGCACAAATTGATGGGGCGCATGTCAAGAGATTCATCTGGGAATTCATCATCTGCAGATTTGGCTTACCGTACCAACTTGTGAGTGACAACGACACCCAATTCACAGACCAGCATTTATAAGAATGGCTGGCGCAAATGGGAGTTCAACAGATCTTCACATTTGTCGCGCACCCACAAGGAAACGGACAAGTCGAAAGAGCAAACAGAAGCATAGTCGAAGGCATCAAGGCGCGGCTCAAAGCTGTCATTCCCGCCGAAAATAGTATGCCCCTCTACACGGGTACTCATGCTGGACAAAGGAACAAATTACCAAGAGCTCCGCTTAAACCTTGACTTACTAGAAGAATGGCGGGAAATCGCCGTAATCAAAGAAGCTAAGTACAAGAATCAGTTGGGGCGCTATTATAACCAAAGTGTCAAGTAGTGCCAATTCAACATTGGTGATTACGTCTTCCGCAGCAACGAAGCCTCTAACGCCGAGAAAAACGAAAAATTGGCTCCAACCTGGGAAGGACCATATAAAATCCAAGAAATCTTGGGAAAGGGCGCGTACGCACTTGAAAAGCTGGATGGTACACCTATCTCGCGCTCTTAGAATGAAGCACAACTTCGCACCTGTTTTATGTAAACTTTCCTTTGTATTACTTAAGGGCTACACACGCATCCTTTTTGACTTGTAATAGAATATTTTCTATCTATTTACTATGTTCACCACTTAGTGTTTTGATCTTCAAGGCGGGGTAATTCTAATTACCCAGCGCCGGACTATGTAACCTATTGCAAAAAACCTAAGTACCTCAACAGGTTGTTCAAACGACAAGTAAAGCATGCGCATAAAATAAAGGGGAAAGGATTTCATTTACTATTCAAAAAAGGCGTTAAAAAGCCTTGACTATTTACAAAGAAAGCAAAAAGAAGATTACAATCAACCTATTTAGAGCCATTGTAATCGAGGTGTTCCTCCTCCTCTTCTTCATCATCATACGCGGTCCCCGATGTGCCCTCGCCTTCTTCGCCGCTTCCGCACCTATATGGTCAGATTGTTCAATATAGTAACGGAATGCAGCGGTTAGGTCTTCATATTTATTGCAGTCTCTCACGACGCCGAGAATAGGAAATTCAACTTGTTCAAACAGAGCAAGCTGTTCCTTCAGTTCATCTTCTCGGGGCTTCCCATAATGTTCACCTTCAACAATGTGCCCCCGGTTCCAAACATGGTGAAAGCCTGTATCAAATCCGACAGCCTCCCCAGCAGTGCGCGCAGCGGCAACAATAGCGGGCTATCTGGTCGCCAAGGTTTGGCTCATTCTAGAAGCGCTTAAACAACTGCAAAACTGTCAAAGTGTTAGGAAAATTTCAAACAAGACAAGAAATATGAGAAGCAAGAATAACTGAGATAACTTACCCCGGAGACGCCCTCGCTCATCATCCACTTGGCGTTCTGCTGCACCCTTACCTGAGCTTCATGGGCCTCTTCTAAGAAAACCTTGGCATTGTTTCCCTTGGTGGTAGCAGTAGTGCAGGCTTGATCAGCAGAAGCCTTCTCTGCGAGTAGTTGCTCCCTTTCCTTCATCCACACCACTTTGTCGCTCTCCAGAGTAGAAAGACGAGAGGTGGCAGAGATCAACTCCTGATCTTTGTTCTGCAACTCGGAGCGCGCATCCGCAACTTTAGAATCGTGCTCCTCCAAGGCTTTGGCATAACCCTCTGTGGCAGCAAGCAGTTGGGAGTTCTCATTTTTCAATAGTTGAACTTGCTCCTGCTCTTTCATTCTCTCAGCATTAGTGCGATTGCATGAATCTGTCCACCTCTTCTGAGCCACTGCATGATCCTGCTCTAGGGCCTTCACCTGATCTTCAATCTCATAAGCACACTCATGATAGCACCCAACATCATACTTGAGCTTCCCTTCCCTCTCCACCTGCATGGCCTTGGCAACATTAAAATCCGCGATGCTGCGTTGGATAGCAACATCGCGTCTTCTGAGAGAATCAATGGCTGCCATCTGCAAGGCCTGGTTAACGCAGATGTCAGAGATCAGCGTTGAACGCTCAAGCCCATCTTGGTAGGCCCGCTGCATGGGAGGGACCACCTCCACCACAAACTCCTCTCCCAACAGAGGGTTGGCAAAGAGAGTATTTTCACGCAAGTTCCAAGGAGGGCGCAAGATAACATCCCCTTCTGCCCAGGTGGTGGCAGCCCCCTTGCTAGTTCACTTGCTCAACCCCTTTGGAGAGCCCTTCAAAGTAGTGGACCCAGAGGTCCCCCTGCCCACAATGCCAGACGACGTGCTCCCCGTCTGACCCTTGTCCCCACAGCCTCCCGCTGGGGACGTCTCCTATATCTGCTTAGGGGCTTCGGCCTTCTTTTGGGCCACCGTCGCCTCCTTCTCGAGCCTCTCTTGCTCGACACGGACCCTCTACGCCTCAAACCTTTCAGCTTGTAACTTTGAGGCATCATCGGCCTTTTTCTTGGCCTCCGCCTCGGCCTTCTCCTTGGCCAGCCTCTCATCTTCAAGCTTCATTTCCATGGTGTAGCTTCTCAAGCATACGCTTCTTCGCAATCTGCTCCTCCATCAAAGCCGGGGAAACAGGAGAGGAAGGAGTAATCTTAGCTGCCATAGCTGTGTGTTGGGTTCAGTTGAGACCACAGTTACCAGAACAAAGACTTTTTGTAGCTTATTTTGTAGTTTGATAGTTAGAGGACTAGTTATGTAATTCTTTGTTAGTTTATGTGTAAACCCTAGAGTGTGAACTTAGGAGATGGGCACTGCGAACTTAAGCTTAAGTTCGCAGTCCATCAGGTGCTCACTATATAAAGTTCACTCATATGCACACTCTAGGTTAGGGTTTTGGACATCTTTCATTACACAAGAATATTGTAATCCATGGTGCTTTGAAGATCTATTGTTAATGGAATCAAACGTTTTGAGTTTCTTGTGTGTCGGTTTTACTTTGTTCATCTAGTTTCTTTTAGTTTTCTTGATTAATCAACTAAAACACCTAACAAATAGGTGTTTCTAGTTGATAACAATCTTGTGCACACTTAAGATCTAGTGTTTTTGGGACTACAATTTGGTATCAAAGCCTCTGTGCTCTAGATTGTATCTGATTAAGATACCAAAACCCTCAATTTGTTAATATTTCTTAGTATTTTTTTAACTTTTCAAGTTTTTATCAAAAAAAAAAAAAAAAAAAAAAAAAAAAAACTATTTTTCTTGCTTCTGATTTCTCGTAATCTGGTGTTTCTAAGGTGTTAAAACGTGTTTATCTCAATTAGGAACATCATTTGAGCATTTCAGATTGATTGAAATAGGCTTGGATGAGTTTCTGGAGTGTTTAAAATCATTCAGACGAAACTGCATACTTATTCTGCGAACTTAGCTCATAAAACTGAGTACTTGTTTCAAGAGTTGAGTACTTAGCTCATCTTAAAGTGCGAACTTAGCTCATAGAGTGTGAATTTGTTTCTTGCTTGTGAGTACTTGTTTCAAGAGTTGAGTACTTGTTTCAAGAGTTGAGTACTTAGCTCATCTTAAAGTGCGAACTTAGCTCATAGAGTGTGAACTTGTTTCTTGCTTGTGAGTACTTGTTTCAAGAGTTGAGTACTTGTTTCAAGAATTGAGTACTTAGCTCATCTTAAAGTGCGAACTTAGCTCATAGAGTGTGAACTTGTTTCTTGCTTGTGAGTACTTGTTTCAAGAGTTGAGTACTTGTTTCAAGAGTTGAGTACTTAGCTCATAAGTTGCATACTTGACATTTCAAGGTGTGCACTTATTAACAGCCACAACTGCGCACTTAAGCCAAAAGTGTGTGCACTTGTGTCTGTGTGAGCACTTAAATTTACACAAGGCTTTACAGCTTTCTCTCTCCTGGCACCACAACTAGGGTTTCTGCATACTTATCTGAAATCTCTAGTTGGTGTGCGAACTTACTGAAAAGGTGCATTTTCTGAGCACTTGGCTAGGGTTTCTGCGAACTTAAATCTTAAACGAGAGTTTAAGTGTCTGTGTACTTATACTAGTACGCAGGCTGATCAGTCAAAGACTGAGCACTTGTGCTGCTCTGACTTGGCTGAACTGCGAACTTAAGCCAGAGTGTGTACTTAGTGACTGCGAACTTAGTGACTGCGAACTTAGTGGCTGCGAACTTAGTGACTGCGAACTTAGTGACTGCGAACTTAGTGACTGCGAACTTGTGGACTGTTTGAATTTTTCAAGGACTTTGGACTGTAACTTGATAATCTAATTAATCAAAACCCTAAAATCAGTCTAAAATCAATCTTAAATCATGTCTGGTAACAACTCATTTCAAGTTAACCCCATAACTCAAGCTGAACTTGAAACCGGCACTATAACACGTATTCCCAAGTTGATGGGTGCTGAAGACTATGGGACATGGAAGAACAGAATGAAAGCTTTCTACTTTGTTAACGATCACACCCAATGGAACTCAGTCCAGCTCGGACCTCACATTCCCACAAGAACCACTGATGCAGGAGAAGTGTTCAACACTGATCCTACTACATACACTGATCTCGACAAACAACTGTTGCAGAGAGATCACAAAGCCTATGGTGCTCTCACCATGGCTTTGTCAAACGATGTATACAATATGTTTGAAGAATACGGATCAGCGCATGATCTGTGGTTTGCTCTGAGCGAGTATTATGAAGGAAATGCAGAGATGAGGCAAAACAAACAGGATATGATTCAAAAGGAGTACGACATGTTTGGAAGTATCCGTGGTGAGAGTCTGTCTTCACACATTGACAGGTTCATGAATTTGTTGACCAAGATGAAGAAAGCTGGTATTCCTGTAAACAACCGCAATTCCATCAAGAAGCTGCTCGATTCTCTCCCAAAGGAGTGGAGTGTCCAATGTATGTTGATCAAAAAGGACTACTTGGATGCTCAGTCTACTTTGGCAGATCTCATAAACACTCTGAAATCGTTTGAAATGGACATCACAAAGAGAGAGATGAATCAAACAGTGTCAAAAGTTACTCCAAGGAGCTCTCTAAAGAATCTGGCTTTAATGACTCCAATTGGACAGAAGGCACTGGTGGTTGAAGACTTTGGCTGGGGAAAGGAAGCTGTTGCAGCTAAAGCAGATGTTAACAAAGCATTGATGGTAACGATATGCACCAAATCCGCAAATGGTGTAAACTCTGTGGAAGGATCTTCAGTGGGAGTGCCAAAAGGAGGAATGCAAGAGAGTGCGGGTCTGAAGAGTGTGCTGAGTGCTGAGAAGAAGAAAGATCAGACTGGAGAGGAGGCTTTGATAGCTGAGAAGACACCCACTGAGAAAGCAGCTGAAAAGATGGAAAGTGCACCCAAGAAAGTTGAGGAGAAAGATATGGTAAACATTCCTCTTGAAATAAAATCAAAGCTGTGCTCACCTAGGTGCGTTACAGCTGTTGCTTACTGTTTGTCACACAACAAAAGGGTTTTGAGAGAAATGGATGATATCCAAAGAATTAACTCTGAAATGAAAGAAAATGAGTGGGCATATCAGCGAAAGTTGAATGCAACTCTAGCTGAAATGCAGACTCTAAAAGAATTTGTTCTCAAAAAGGATTTTCTAATAAATGACTTAACCTCAAAATTAGAAAAATCTAGAAATGAAACAACTCGTCTTCAAATCATTATTGACAAATGGAATGTAAGCAAACAGGCTCATGCTGATATCGTTGATTGCTCAAGGCAATCATTTGTAAAAGATGGAATTGGGTATAAGGATAAGAATGGAATCGAAAGATCACTATTCTTACCCTTGAGCCGAAGTGAATACATACCCATTCCACCACCTCATCCTAAAAATGATCTTTTTGAAAACAAATGTGATGAATCTGAGTCAAATGCTAACATAAGTAAAAGCGATGCAGATGTGACCCAACAAGGTCGGGTGGAAGATGATGAGAGTTGTGGTGGGCAGACAATGGGGTTAGGACATCCAGGTGCCAATTACTCCACAGTGAATTGGTTCATCTGGAACAATGAAAAGTCTAAAAACAATTTGATTTCGGATGACTGTAATACTTTAATTAATATGGATGACTGTAATAGTTCAACTAGGATGGATGACTGTATTTCTAAACTTGATTTGAAAGGGGCCGTGGCTCCCGATGATAGGAAGCCTCCTATCAAACGATCAAATGTTTGTGTTGAAAATGTTATTCCTGTGTGTGTTGATCTTAATGCTGCATTCTCTGATGATAATCATGTGCTCAAACCATCTGTGTTTGTGCCAGAACTTAAGCGTAACAGGTTTGGGAAATTTCTCACTGAGGAAATCCCAGAATTTATCCCCTCATCCACAGATGTATCAGGTTCTGAAGAATCACAAAGTGAAACAGGTACCTCAAGTTCTGAAGAATCACTGAGTGATACAGAGAGCAACATCAGCATACCTGACTGCAACACAAATGAAGAATCAAGTAGCAGCAAGGATGAATCATGTTCAAGAGAAAGCTCCTGCTCAAACAAGATCAAGAAAAGAACATCACAATCATCATCATCCAGATCTTCTCCAAAAATCAAGCCTAAACACTCAAAATGCTTTAGATGTGGAAAAGAAGGACATGTGGTCAAAAAGTGTCATTTAAAACCTAAACCACAAAATGATGTCAAAACTCAAAACTCTTTTTCTGATCAGATCAAAAATCTTCAAGAAACAGTAAAAAGTTTTGTTAAAACCACACAATTTTGGAAGAGAAAAGAGTCAATGATGGGTGAAAATCACGATAGATCAAAACTAAAACAAACATGGATTCCCAAAGTTAACTAAATACATGTTTTGATCATCTTTGTATAGTATTATTATTTTTTTGTAATTTTTTTTTTCTTTTGAATAAGCTGCATAAATGGTTGATAGCTCTTATGAGATATATGTAGCATGTTGATAGGGGCGCGTCAAGAACCATCAGTGAATTCCCATACAAATCGTACCATGACTGGATCATTGATGTATCTCACCGCCAACGGACTAGACATCATGTGGGCAGTTGGATGCTGTGCTCGCTTTCAGTCAAATCCCAAGCAATCTCATGACACTGCAGTCAAAAGAATCTTCCGCTACCTCAAAGGAACACCAAAGCTTGGTTTATGGTATCCTAAGAGTGATAATTTTGATTTAATCGCTTACTCTGATAGTGGTCATGCAGGTTGTAGAATTGATAGAGAATTTGTCTCTGGTGGTTGCAAATTTTTGGGGAATCGGCTTGTATCTTGGCAAAGCAAAATGCAGATAATAGTGTTTATCTCCACTGATGAAGCCGAGTACACTGTTGCGTCCAGTTGTTGATGTCAAGCTTTGTGGATCCAAAATCAGTTGCTGGATTACGGTTTGAATGTCATGAAAACCCCAATCTTCATTGATAATGATGCTTGTCGTGACATCGTGAAGAATCCTATTGACCATTCTAAAACACTACATATTGAGATCAGGATTCACTCTATTCGCGATGCTCACGATAAAGGATACATTCAAGTGTTATCAATTGATACTGCTGATCAAAAGGCAGATATCCTCACAAAGGCTTTTGACGAAACTCGTTTCCTCCAATTGGTCACTTGGCTGGAAATGATAAATTTTGAGTGAGCTCACATTATGTCATGGTGTTAAAAATAAAATAAAATAAAAAAAAAAAAAAATCCTATTTTCATACAAAACAAGATTTTTGGGGGAGAAAGTATATCTCTATTGCAAAATTAACAAGAAATGATAGGGACTAATCATATTTTGTCAGCATGTGAATAGGATCCAGAGGATGTTGCGGCTTCAAGCAACGACATGTCGGTAGATTCAGCTTGGAATCGAGTAAACTGCTAATAGGTGATTAACAGAATAGATCTACATGGAAAGCTGGATTCCCACTGTGTTTTAGGTCTGCACAAGCTGAGTCCGGTCATACACAGGTTGAGAGATCAAAAGACACAGAAAATTTTGTGCATATGTAATCAAAAGACACCTAAGTGTGCAAGCTACCAATGCGGGGCTATTCAAACAAATGAGCAACAAAAGACACGCAATGTTAGTGACGTGCAAACATATAGATAGCTCAAAAAGCAATCAGATGATCATCTTCTCTGTTATGGGAACATAGACCTGAAGCTCTCATCATCTGATTGACATAATGATCATCTTCTCTGTTATGTGTAAACATAGACCTGAAGCTCTCATCATTATATCTCAATAAACCTTGAGGATTGGTAGGCTTATACCTAGCACAAGTGGGGTCCACTAACTTTCCGTCAATATTACCAAAACATGATAAATCTCATCACCAAACGTATGTTGAAAGACGAGAGGCATGGATTTAAGTGGACAAACATACCGACAGTTTTTCTTGGGCTGCAGCTATCCAACGGAAAGTTGAAATGTGATCTGGCAGGTATGGTTAGTATGATCTTGTATGCAAAAGGTGAGAAACAGTTAACCCCTCCTTTTTGTGTTTGTTTTTATTAAAATATAAAAAGTTTAGGGGGAGTATTAAAATATGTGTTAGAATGTGAGATTCTTCGATCTGGTAGATGTATTCATGTTTTATCTGTTAGAGTTGATGTAGCTGTTTGGGAACACATTCAGAGTTGGAGCCGGTTAGACACTGCTGGAAGAAGGAATGCTATTTCAAAGAGCAGTAGATCATGCTAAAGAAAGGAAGCTGGAGATGCTAGAAATTTTGGAAATGATCGAGGCTGCAGACAAAGAGAAGGAGCTTGGAGACAAAGACAAGGAAATTGCTAACAAAGACAAAGCTGACAATTAAAGAAAAGCAACCAGAAACTCTGAAGCTCCAGAAGTGATAGTTCCAAAACAACAAGTGCGGGTAAAGCAGGAAGAAGGTGAATCGAGTGATATCTCGGTTTGAAGCTAACAGATGAAGATCTGGTATCTGTGGTCTAGGGGGAGTATTGTTGGGTTCAGTTGAGACCACAGTTACCAGAACAAAGACTTTTTGTAGCTTATTTTGTAGTTTGATAGTTAGAGGACTAGTTATGTAATTCTTTGTTAGTTTATGTGTAAACCCTAGAGTGTGAACTTAGGAGATGGGCACTGCGAACTTAAGCTTAAGTTCGCAGTCCA
This sequence comes from Ambrosia artemisiifolia, assembly GCA_032199755.1. Classification (NCBI taxonomy): domain Eukaryota; kingdom Viridiplantae; phylum Streptophyta; class Magnoliopsida; order Asterales; family Asteraceae; genus Ambrosia; species Ambrosia artemisiifolia. The sequence goes on along the minus strand of CM063521.1, from coordinate 41,734,443 downwards.
TCAGGTGCTCACTATATAAAGTTCACTCATATGCACACTCTAGGTTAGGGTTTTGGACATCTTTCATTACACAAGAATATTGTAATCCATGGTGCTTTGAAGATCTATTGTTAATGGAATCAAACGTTTTGAGTTTCTTGTGTGTCGGTTTTACTTTGTTCATCTAGTTTCTTTTAGTTTTCTTGATTAATCAACTAAAACACCTAACAAATAGGTGTTTCTAGTTGATAACAATCTTGTGCACACTTAAGATCTAGTGTTTTTGGGACTACACTGTGATAAAAGAAAATACAATAAGGAGACGCCAAGTTGAAATCAAGAAGGCAATTTTAACAAGTTGAGAACTTCAACTTACCAAGGATCTTCTTCACAATCTTATGAAGAACAGGCTCCCTCCTGGGGGGGGGGGGGGGGAGCAACAATGTTGAAGGAGAACTCGGGAGGTGTCTTCTTCACAATCTTATGAAGAACAGGCTCCCTCAGATACATTTAAGAATTTATATGTGTCGGTCCGCGAACCCTAGACGGTAGCTAGTGATAGCGCGACTCCCTAGAGGAACCGGTGGACTCCGAATCAGATATAACGACGCACGGGACAACACCTGGCGCCACAAAAGAGATAGGATCAGGGTCCAAGTACTCACTGGGGACATGGAAATGTGCAAGGTTCCCTCAAGCTTGGGAAAATAAAACCTTCCATCAAAGGCTTCAACAACTGAGGGTCTGCCTTCCGTCACAGCCCTCCATTTCAGCTTGGCATTGTTGCGCGCCAAAAATGCTTGCCATTTGCTCACACCTGAAATCACAATCAAGGTCAGAAAATAGCAAAACAAAAATGAAACATGATGCATAAACCAATACTTACCCTCCTCGCGGATGTACGGCTCCTGTCCAGTGCGCAGGCGCAACCGACTCACCCCAAGTAGAACCCGCAAGGACTCCTTGCAGGGCAGCACCTCCAGCGGAGAGGTATTGGTTGTGAGGGTGGTAAACCACTCCTCTTGTTCATACGCCGTCATGACCTGGCGCGGGGGAACTCTCTCCTTCTTGCTAATCACCTTCCAAGGCATGGCCACAGGGATACCACCCCTCTTCACAAAAAAGTACTTCTCCTTCCAGTCATGGAGAGACTTGGGGACGGCAGAAACAACAGGCGCCACCTTAGGGCGTGCCTTAAAAGTAAACCAAGTTTCATCCTTGGCCATGTAGTAAAACACATTGAATCTTTCAGCTAGTAGCCTCAATATGTAGGGCGAGACAGCTAGCCTCAAAATGAAACAGCCTCGCATCCCAAAAGCGCTGAGCTCTGTCACTGCAATCCCATATGACACCAGGGTGTCAATCTGGAAACGGGTGGCCAGTAACCAAAACCCACATTTTATGAAATGGGCTTCATACAAAGAAATCTTCCCATCAATAGTAGTCAACATTATGTGACTCGGCCCAGGAAGCTCAGGCTCCCACTCTGGGTCGATCTCAAAAACATTGCAGAATTTAGAAAACCTGCTTGGAGCCCACTTCACAGGTGTGTTGAACATGAGCTTTCTATCTTTGATCTTTTCCGGCACAGGGTGCTGCTCAGGTGTCTTCTAAGATGACCGAGAATCACTAACGGTAGCTTAAGACATGGTGTAGAAGGAAAAGGTTTAGTAAACGAGAGAAATTAAAAGTCTTCTGAGAAAAATCTGGGGAAAAACTTGTCAGATGGCCGGAATATGCAAACAGACCGCCGGAAAAGAGGAATATCTGTTAGAAACTTCAAGAAATCAACCGGAAAACTTTAAGATAAGAAGAAGTTGAGAGAATTTGGGAAAAAGTTTGGAAAAATTAATGAGAGGTAAGGGGAAAAGAGGTATTTATACCCGTCGCATTAAATGCGATGGGACCTGGCTGTAAGCCTCGATCAGATGAAAATTCATCTCGACGCTCAAGATGGTGCCGCGTGCCCCACTTGCCACACAGTTGTTAACACAACGCGCGTGGTCTCCCACGCGCTTGACACACAACGTGTGCACTCGACACGTGTCACCATCCTGCATCATGACAGCTGCACTCATGCGCGTGACTATCCACGTGCCTGACACAACTCGTCCTCCATTTGCCACGTGTCAGCAATCTGTAGAGTAAAAGTTCCACTCACGCACGTGCACGGCTACGCGCCTGACACACGACGAAAAAGGACACCATCACGTGCTGACGTGACTGCCATTATGACAGACATGCTCCCTGTTAATTGACACATCCTCTAACTGCCTCGGGTTCCTCAACACGACTCATTGGTTTCCCCCCAAATTCAAGACAACTTTTCAAATTCCTCAGCGGATTTACTTCCAATCATTCCCATAGTTAATACAACTTTGGCTGCGCATTTACTCAACTCAATAAACAGACTACCACATCAATACTGGGCACTAGTTTGACGTAAAATCCAAAGGACGTTCTCCGCAGGATTCTACATTTCAAGACCCACACTGCCACGTCATTAGTTGGCGCTCGTTTGACGTAAAATCCAAAAGACATTCTCTGCAGGATTTTACATTTCAAGACCCAGACTGCAACGTCATCACTTGGCGCTGATTTGATGTAAATCGAAATGACGTTCTCCACCAGATTTACATTTCAAGACCCAGACTGCTACGTCGTCACTTGGCACTGGTTTGACGTAAATCAAAAGGACGTTCTCTGACAGATTTACATTTTCAACAACCAGGCTGCCACGTCATCACCTGGCGCTGGTTTGACGTATATCATAAGACTTTCTCCGCCTGATTCCTCTTCAGGGGTCAGCGCATAAACGAACGTAAATAATGACAAAGCAAAGGAAAATACAACTTCCATCTTCCTGAAGCTAAAGGAACATATGGAAGAAATAAAAGAGAGATGAAAGGTCCACTTTTATCTTGATATATTTTAAAGAGCTACAATGAGCGCTTCTTAAGCATAAAATATGGATGAGTCTTCACCCACCGGCACAACAGAATAGTCCAGCGCCCCACCAGACCTTTTGGCAAGACCAGGAGAGACACTGGACTGGGGGGACTTGAAGGGGTAGGGTCCCAATTCCAGCGCCTTGGCGCACCCTACCCCACAATGTTGTCTCCAAGTCACACCTCCGCGGAACAAAAATACTCAGCGAAGGAAAAGGGCTATAAACTATCAAGCGCCAGCGCATCGTCAGATCTGGCGATGATCACCCGCGGAGCATAAGCAGCTGCTTGCGCCAAGGTATAGCTCCCCGGGTGCCCCACTTGCTGCACAACCTCCTAGGTGTCAGACGTTGCCTCAGCCAATCTTCTAGAGGAAGATAGCCGCACGACACCCTCTGCCACCAAGAAGAAAAGGAAGCCCCTACAGCTAACCACAATACGCCACGTGTATCAGTGGCAGGGCGCCGCCCCTAACAACCAATCACAGCGCGCCACGTGGACCAATCACAGGGCGCCATTCTAAGCTGGTTTACCTTATTCAATCATTGATCCAAACCCAAGAGAATGGGCTTCTGAAAGACAGGATCAACTCTTGGGCCCAAGCCCAGCCCTCCTGAAGTGGGCCGCAGGCACCCGGCCCACACATCCCCTAGAAAAGGAAGGCTTCACCTCCTTTTGATAGGTCGATCACTTCTCCACTTAAACACAGACACTTGTAATACACTTGTATCTTGTCTTAATATTTGTAATCGTTCAAAGCAACAAAGACAATCATTTTTAGTGGACGTAGGTCAACGAGACCGAACGACTTATATCTTGTGTATTTGTGTGTCATTCCTTTATTCGTTCTTTAGTTAAACGTGGCATGGATGTATCCTCGTTCTGAGCAAAGGATTATATCTTGTAGTGAACACGAGTAGTCACCCCCTCATATTACCCGAGTCATACCCGTTGTTTCTTCATTATCCCGTAAGAAAATCATGGATGCTAAACAAGCCTAAAAAATGCATATTAAATAAAACAGAACTTTGCCGTTCTAACGTGAAAATAAAATAAAATGGAAGTTTATCATACTATATGTTCATAATTATTGTGCGTCAAAATGATGTAAATACAAGAAACTGACCGATTCGTAGGGGCATATACAAATCAGAAGAGACATTCACCTAATGGTTCAAGAGAATGGCTCCATTCGCCTGGAGAAACCAGGTGAATGAGGTCCATTCGCCTAGAAAGGACCATGCAAATGGGGATGCCTATATAAGGCATATTCATATGTGTGGGTGTAAGGTTTTTGAGATATTTTGATCAGATTATGAGAGGGAAGGTCATGTCAAATCTCCCCCGGACCATAGACGATGTAAAATCTTACTCTTTTGGATTTATAACCGTTTTGGATAATTAAATTATACAGTTTCTTGTTTATATTGTTTCAAACTTCTGTCTAAAACCGAGCTATATTTGCGTGTTTATCGATCTAAATCGAAACTCTACAACTAGATCACCATAGCTTTAGATCTACGATTGATCTCACGTTCTAGACATTAAAGGATGTCATGTGTTAAAGCTAGATCTAAAAATTAGAGACCAAAATGTGTTTTTAAGTCAGATTTGGAACTAAACGAGCATTAGGTTTCCAATTTCGCACCAATTGGAGGTGGTTTCATCATCCAATACGAAGAAATGAAGAATTTGGATCGTTTTAGGGATTTTTTAGAAGATGAGCATTATTCGCCAAAGCTTGAAATTATGAGTGCAATTCTCATTCATTTCAGGCAAATGAGAGTCATTCTCCTCAATTTCATGCGGATGAGTGATATGCGGTTGAAAGTCCAATGTTTCGTATAGTTAAGATTTCATTTTTATGTGAGTTTACGGTTCTGGACACACTACTTTGACATGGTTTGCATTTTGCAGCTTTAACGAAGTTTAATGTGCAACAAGACCTTGGAATGGAGCTAGGTGGATGAAGAATGGAAAAAGGAAGAAAAACAGATAACTTGGACGAGTTATGTCGCGGCGACTGGCTCTCTAGCCATCGTCGACGCCTTCCATTCGTTGAAGGAAGGTGAGGAAGTGGAGTTATTAAAAAATGAAATTTCCCAGTTTGAAAATTTTTTGGAAGACCGTGATCTAGATGAAGAGGAGGTGTGGGTGTGGGTGTGGGTGTGGGAGGAGAGTAAAAAAGAGATGGATAGATTACTTATGTTAAAAAATAAAGATCTGAAACAAAAGTCACGGGTAAAATGGGCATCGCTGGGGGATGATAATTCTGCATACTTTCATTGGTGTATTAATGGCAGGAAAGCGGCGAATGATATCCCGGGAGTTTTGGTGAATGGGGTGTGGGTTTCAAAACCTGCGTTGGTTAAAAAAGAGGTGCTACGATTTTTTTGAAACCATTTTCGTGAGGCTTATGTTAGTAGGCCAGGTTTTCTATGTGATAATTTGAAACAGGTTCGCTTGGAGAAGAAAGAAGATTTGATCCCTCCATTTTCCAAGGAAGAAATCAAAGAAGCTGTGTTCGATTTTGGGTCTGAAAAGGCGCCTAGTCGAGATGGATTTAATTTTCGGTTCATTAAGCACTTTTGGGGATACTTGGAGGAAGATTTCGTGAGGATGTTTGAGGAATTCTATTATTCGGGTATTATTAGTAATGAATGTAGCACTTCCTTCATTACATTGATCGCGAAAGTAAAGACTCCTATGGGGTTAAAGGATTATAGACCTATCAATTTAGTGGGTGTGGTTAGTAAAGTTATTTCGAAGGTGGTGGCTGGTAGAATATAAAAGGTTATGGGGGATGTGATTTCTGATTCTCAGTCGGCCTTTCTTAAAGAAAGGTTTATTTTGGATGGGCCACTTGTTCTTAATGAGTTTATTGGATGGGTTAAAAAACGGAAAAAAGGTGTTTCTCTTGAAGATTGGTTTTGAAAAAGCTTATGACAATGTGAGTTGGGCTTTCTTGATTTCTGTTATGGAGTAGATGGGCTTTCCGGCGAGGTGGTGTCTTAGGGTCAAAGGTATTATTCAATCGGCTCGGTCTGCGGTTTTAGTCAATGGGTCGCCAACATTTGAGTTCGATTGTCAAAAAGGGATCAGACAAGGAGATCCTCTCTCTCCGCTTTTGTTCTTGATTGTTATGGAGGCTTTGGCTAGTATGATTTCGAGGGCATGTAGTCTAGGTGATATGGAGGGGATTAAAGTATCTGATGAAGGGCCAAATATTACACATATACATGTTATAGGCCGATGATGCGCTCATAATGGGAAATTGGACCAACAATACTATTGTTACGACAACTAGGTTGCTTCGCATTTTTCATATGTGTTTAGGGTTGAAAATCAACGTGCACATGTCCCATTTATTTGGGTTGGGTGTAACTAATATGGAAGTGAATGGTATGGCCAAAATAATGGGTTGTAAAGTTGGTGTTCTTCCCTTTCAGTATCTTGGTATTAAAGTAGGTGCTAACATGAATCGGCCGACACATTGGGAACCCGTTATAGAGACAATTAGAAATAGACTCCAATCTTGGAAGGCTAAGCTGTTATCGATCGGTGGACGTCTTACATTGATTAAATTGGTGTTAGTGAGTCTTCCATTCTATTATCTCTCGTTATATAAAGCTCTTATTGCTGTGACTGATAATATTAAGAAGATGATGAGAAATTTTTTTATGGACAAGAGGTAAAGAAGGCAAGGGAATCCATTGGGTATCATGGGATATAGTTATGAGACCGAAAAGGGTTGGGGGTTTGGGCATTTCTAAGTTGTCCAAAGTGAATTTGGCACTTCTTGTGAAATGGGCGTGGAGGTTTAAAACCTATCATGAGGGGTTGTGGAGGAGAGTGAGTCTTAGTATTCATGGGGGCCGGAATAGATGGCCATTTTTACCGGTTAATAAAGCTTTACCTGGGAAATGGAAATCCTTAGTTTCTTACCTGGGATGAATATTGATAAATTAATTACTTGTCAACTTGGGGATGAGGATCGGATCAATTTATGGAAGGATATTTGGCTCGGCACCATGCCTTTATGCGCTAGATGGCCGATCCTTTTTTCTTTGGAAAGGAACAAAAATGTTTCTCTGAAGTGTCAAATGAAGCAGGTTGGGGATAACATGGCCGTGGATGATAGTTGAGATTTGAATGTTTCTCATGTGGAAGGTATATCGGAGGTTCAAGACATGTCGTGGATGTTAACTCAAGTCAGGTTCAGCGGAGGCAAGGATATTTGGGTTTGGGATCAAAATTCAAGCAAAGGGTTCTTGGTTGCTGCTGTTAAAGAGACTATGCGTCTGAATTTATATGTGCAGCCGGTTCAGAATATGAGTTGCGTGAATTGGGTTGCGATAAAGGTGAATATCCTGATGTGGAGGATTGAAAAAGATAGAATCCCAACCCGGTTGCAGCTGGTTAAAAGGAGAATTGCCCTTCTAGAGACAACATGTCCGTTCTGCAGTGTAGAGGTGGAATCGGCTAACCATCTTTTCGTGTCATGTGGATTCACGTATGGTGTTTGGAGCAAGATTTGGAATTGGTGTAAGCTGGTCCAGGCATACTATGGTACGATTGAAGACATGTTACAGTGTCAGAATTCGAGTTCGCTGACCGTTCGGGGTAAGAAGATTGTCCGTGGTATCATCACGATTACGTGTTGGGCGTTATGGAAGGAGCGAAATAAGAAGGTTTTTCAGAATTCTGATCCTAAGGTGGTAGAGGTTGTGACGTTAATTAAGTCCATGTCTTTTGTTTTGTTAAAATATCGTTCGGTTAGTAGCAGGATTGAGTGGAAAGATTGGGTGAAATACCCGTTGTATATATTGTAACTTGGTTTGTGAGCGGTCCTTAATTTGAGGACTTGCTCGGTTTGTTTGAATGAAGTTAATGTTCAAAAAAAATATATAATTTGTAAATATTATTACAATATATATCTAACATCTGTTGTATTTAATTTAAGTCTTAATTATATTGTATTTAAATATTTTCCTTCTTATTCTTAATTTTATTCTACTTATTTTTACAATGTTACAAACTTAGTTATAAAAAAATATACATAAATATATTATTTAAAATTATGGAGTGTTTTAGTGAAAATATCGGTTGGTTGTGGAGAAGGTCTGTACTTCCAACTCTACGGCCGAACAACAAGAATGGGTCGAACGTTGGGCTGCAATCGTCAATGTTGCACCTCACGTTGGTCAAGACAGATGGGTTTGGGTTGGCAATGACACATGTTCCTTCTCTGTTAAAGAGATTAAAGATCTGCCAGAAAAAGATCTAGACTGGGATTGAAAATTGTATCATGAAGTGGTGCAATTGGCGCCTGCTAAAATGTAATATCTTCGCATGGAGGTCGTCTCTAAACAAGTTGCGTACCTGTGTGGAGTATCAAAATGGAACATCATCTATGGATCAATTACTTGTGTTTATGCAACAGTAATGAAGAGGAAACCGTGGATCATCTCTTCTCCGCATGCGTCGTATCGTCTCAAATTTTGATACATATCGACTTCTGGTGCAAGTTAGATCTGGTATTCTTTGTCGAGTTCCAAAACGCTTTGAATCTACATAAGTTTTTGAAGATGGGTAAGAAGACAAAAGAAGTTATTCATGGTATTCTCTTGACCTTTGCTTGTGCATATGGAATGCACGGAACGAGAAGATTTTCATCAACAAGGACTCCAAGGTTGAAGACGTTGTTACAAACATTAAGTCCCTTTTGTTTTTGGTCAAATATTGGTCTGAGTATAAAACCCTTCTTTGAAAGGATTGGTGTATTTTCCCTTTACACATGATGTAACTGGGTTTTCACAGGTCTCAATTCTTTTGAGCCAGTGCTTTCTTTTGGTAGTTAATGAAAGTATACGCCGAGAAAAAAGTTATTAATATAACTATTTCATCAATATTTATCATTAGATCTAGGTTATATGTTTTGAGTTATCAAAACTAGAAATGATTACATTTTACCTTGCTTTATTTACCATTAAAGTACATCCTTTTTTTAACTCAAAGACACAAACTTTCAATACTCCAAATCATTTTTCTCTCATACCACTAAAGCTCATCTTCCTAACAAGTAACAAGTTTATGTCTTCATTTATATATCAATTGTAGGTTTGGTATGGCTCACTGTATAATTTAATTACCCTTATACCCTATTATATATTAGTACTACTCAAGCTCATATTGTTACCTCAAAATATATAGAACTAAAGGGTAAAGTTAATCAGACAAGGGAACAAAAATCTTGCTTTAGGTTCCGCATCAACTATGGGTTAAAGTGGCCATCAAGAATCATGTTCTTCCTAACAAAAACTAACCTTTATAAAAATTCATATATTACTTTTGAATGGTTTTATGCTGATGTGACTTTTCACCAACCCAGTTCCTTCCTATCCTTGATGTTTTGCATTAGAATATCTATTTGTGACCTGCGAGTCAGCTGCCGTGAACCACAACTTGATTTACGTGGTTTGCGAACACGGTAACACCCACGCGTGAGGGATGACGAGAGCGAGCACACGTGACCACTGTCGCATACTTTAGGGGGATTCAAACCGTTTGAATTTAAAAAAAAAAATAACTTTTTTACTAAATTTCATTTATTACACCACTATTAGATATTTATTTCACCCACAGTTCACCATATTTCATCTTCTTCACCACACCTTCACCATATTCTTCAGCCACAATTCTACAACCCTTCATCATCATCTTCAAAATCAACCTTCAATCATGGTGCAATGGACCGATGAGGAAGAACTAGCGTTAATAATCGCTATAACCAAGTGCATGGTGACGGGGCCTCAACAAGCCGGGGATCGCGCAACGTACCACAGTAGGGAAAGGTCCTAGAGGAGTTTGGTACCTTTGTTGGGGGTACCAAAGGTACTTGTGACTACATCTCTCACAAGTACGCGGATTTGAATTCGAAGTGTAAAAACTTATAAATCGCGTACAAAAAGGTCAAGAGAGATCTCACTAGGGAATAAGAAGACATGCTAGTAGCCTTTACGCACGTGGAGTACCTTTCGAAGGTTAGGCATGACTTTCACCAGGTTTCAACGTGGCAAATGTTACGCTCGGGCTCAATCCTACGTTAGGTTTTTTTTTTTTAAATGTAGTGGTTTTTTTAGTGTAATGTTTTTTAGTGTAACGTTTCTTTTTAGTGTAACTTTTTTTTATTTCAAAGTATTTCTTTTTTTTTATTTGATGTTATGTTTTAAAAAACGTTTGGGAAAATATTTATGTTTAATATTATTTATTTGGTAAAAAAAATACTCGCTCACCTTGACCTACAAACGGGATCAAGCTATCAGCCCGCGATCACGAGTCATTGCCACATAAACGCCTACATGACAAAATATAATTCAATCAAGTGTTGACTCACCTCTAGCCACAACACATATTCTTAATCATTCCAATCAAGTTTTAGTGTCACATAATTAAGCATTGATTTGTGTGCTCAAAAGACCATGTGTTGAAAAGCATATTAGGTAAGCATGACATGCATGTTATTGCTATTGGTCCATAACATAACATTCACTGCCATCAGTAATCAGATATAGTGATCTTAAGATGGAGTGGTTGATTGATGACCAAAGGAACATATCCTACCTAGTGTGATGGCGAAAGAAAGTAAAGTAGAATGTTGGGAAGAATCCTAAAAGTTTTTTGATAAGAGTACTCGGAAGAGAAAAATGATGTTTTTAGATAAAAGAGAATGGGTATGGGAGAAGAACAAGCATACAACATTAAGGTATGCAATACCCACCATTCATTTCATTTTGGAATCCAGGCAACGTGTCCTTAATTTCCATATTTATTGTAAACTAACATTGCAAGTTAAATTTTACTATATCGAGGCCTAAAATAACTCTCCTTCCCTTTATACATTTAAGAACTACAGAACTTTGTCGATTGCCATTCATGTATTAGAAGGTTATACCATACATAATAGCATTCACATTTGGCCCCCTCTAATATTGTGAGACAAAACCTCAATATTTTTTACGGGTTGTGAGTTGTTGTAAGTGAAGAAAATGGGAACCTACTGTTTATCGGTATATTTGAGGATATTTAGGAATATTTTGGGGAAAACAGTTTTCCTTTATGTGTTTTTTAATATTTGTTGAAAGTGGTTGTGAATGGAGGAGAGAAAACTGTAATGATTTTTAGTATAATATGTTATTGTAATTAGTTGTGAGTGGATGAGGATGAGGAGGAAGAAGCTATTGTGAATGCTCTAACCTCTAAGAGGTCTAACCTAGTGGTGTCACATTATCAAGCTACGTATAAGTAGGGATTTGAGTATTTCGGTATTAGGAATACCGAAAATACCGATACAGATCCGATAATGAAAATACTGATACTGATTCATTTCCAGTACAAATTGTACCAAGTTTTGGCAAAAATCGGTATCGGTCCGGTTTGGTAGCAATATTTTACCCTACAATCCCGCTACTGTACCGTATCGTATATTTTCGGTATAGGTATCGCTACAAAGTTTTGGCAAAAAAATTGGTATCTGTATTTTCGGTATTGGGATCGGTTCGGTACCAAGCTCATCCTTAATGTAAAATGGCGTTCCTTTCAGCAAGGTTAAGGGTTTGAGTCCTAGAATAGACATTGGTGTATAACTAGAGTACAATTAGAGTGGATGTGTGTTGGCTGTTTAAAAAAAGGAGGGTGTTTAATTCAGAACTATGAGTTAACTTTTAAACTGTGATAATGTGTAATCACTTGTACCAAGTTTCAAAAGTATTATAATCAGGTTATTCAACTTTCAGGTTTTATATAAATTAGCGGTTTTTTCATCTATTTCATAGGTAACCATGAAAATATTTTATATAAATTAGAGGTCTTTTCATCTATTTCATAGCCACCGATGGTGATGTAGTTTTTTTTTTCTTTTTTCTATTTATTAATGCCGACGTTTAGTGATAATATCGATTTTAACATAATTTTTTATTTTTTAAAATAATTAACATGTTTTTTCTTTTTTTAAATATTATTATATACATTTAAATTTCCGACTCCAACATGGTATCTTCCATTTTATTCTTGACACATATAACATTCGACAAGACTCAATATGAATGTTAAGTGACCTAATTGGAACAAAAGGGCACGCGTAACCTAATTGAAACACTTTTAAAACTTAGTTACTATTGTGTGAAGTTTCCCGATAATGCTTTAAGAAATTCCACATATATTACACGGATTGTTTTTTTTCTTTGTTTCTCAATACAATAACTTTTTTTCCTTTGTAAGTTTTCACACGTACTTTTTTTAGAGTAAATAGCCAAAACCGTTCTTGTTGTTTGGTGGGTTTTGCCGGTCCAGTCCAAAATAAAACTAGTTGTCTAAACAATCCAATAGTTAGACGAAATGCGCCAAAACAGTCTATTTTTTTAATAGGGTTATCTCAACCCAGTTAAGTCAGGGACAAAATGTAATCTCAGCTAGCTACTGGATTGTTCAGGGGCTGAAAATGGAAATAATGAAACTCTTTTTTTTAAACAAAGTCCCTCCCTCTCTTTGTAGTCGCCGGTGAGCCAAGTCACTGCCGGCCAACGAAATTATTTCAAGCGACATGTAAATCGATTTTTATGGGTGTTTTAATGCCATTTTTCAAATCCCATACATTTCTCCACTTGTTTACAACAAATTCCTATCATAATATCGATCTTTACCGTGTGTTTTAAGGAGTTTTAATTTGGTTTAAATAGGTAACGGTCAGATTGTAAAACAACTAGTTAAACACCCGATTTTATCGGACCTCTTTATAAATTGAGCCCTCCCAATCGTTTCTGCACCATTCCACATCCTAAACAACCTTCAAAACATTACTTATACGTCCAATAAAGCTCTCCAGGTTCGGACTTTATATCAGGTTCGTGGACCGACCTTTTCAACCTCTTAAACATTGTAAGTATAATTTTGTTCATGCCATTTCATTCATTAAGCATCTCTGAGTAAAAGCCGCATGTTTGTAATCATTATCAGTGTCATTTGAGTTTTATTTGAAATTCTATGGTTAGGGTTTCTGTTAAAGGTAACTTGGGGAAGAAGACTTAGAGGGTGTTTGGGATTGAGTTTGGAAATGCAAAAGTCTTTTGGTCAAAAGTGCTTATTGATTTATGACTTTTTAAAAAGGAGTTTTAAAAAAAAGTGTTTGGATTAGCTTTTGGGATGAGAAACGTCAAAAAGTCAATAAATTGTTATTTTTTTAAGTATTTCACTTAACTTATTGTGAATATTGGTTGTATGAGTGGTAGATTTGTAATTTTTTTCCAAAAGTCAAAAGCCAAAAGCCAGGATTTCTAACTTTTCAAAAACAGCTTTTCCACCCTTAAAAGCTAAAAGCCAAAAGTCAAAACAGAAAGTGCTTTTAAGTTACACAAATAGCTTATTGGCTTATTGGCTATACCAAAAAGCCAATAAGTCAATAAGTTGTTTTGAAACTCAATCCCAAACACCCTCTTATTCTAGTTATTGTTTAAATACATTTTAGATCTAAAATAAATTATCAAACTAGACAAGTGGTGGAATGGTTTGTACATGTGTGTGTGTGTGTGAAGCTGCTCACCCGGGTTCGACTCCCACTTAATGCGGACATTTTCTGGTTAAAACCTTAGAGCTGAGATTACATTTTTGCCTCTGACATAACTGCGCTGAGCTAACCCCGTTAAAAAATGGATTGTTTTGGCACATTTCGTCAAACTACTGGATTGTTAAGGAGATTAGTTTCATTTTGTGGCAAAACCCGCCAAACCACAGGGACGGTTTTGGCTATTTACTCTTTTTTTTGTCAAATCACAGTATTTAACTCTTTTTATTTTCAATGTAAAAAGTTACTCAGAGTAAGTCTAAGACCTTAAGACAAATCTAATCTATATCTATATTATCTTATTAAGGAGGAGTGCTGACCAATATTGTCATTTTCATTTCCGTACAACTTAAGAAGCAACATGTACGACATATTTAAGCAAGAAATTTAAGGGTATTATAGGGATAGTTGTGACAATTAAGACACTTAAGAGGGTAATGTAGACATTTCACCAACCCCATCCTTTATAATATCAACACACTTTTACCATACTACCCTCATTCTTCCATCCCTGCCCTCACAAACATCATTTGCCTAATAGTTTTCCTTATTCATAATTCAAGAACTCTTTATATTCTGTCAACTTGAACCATCCATTCATTAGCACCAAATAAAATCCATTCAATTTCAATAAACCCCAATAAATTGATTGAGTCGTTTGTCTTCTACACATCAGAAAATCAAACATAGATATAAACCACAATTGTTGAAACACGAAATCACCCTAGAAAGAAAAGGAAGAAAAATCATTCTGTATGGTGATCCTGTGATGAGAGTGGTCGATCTGGAATATGAATAGTCATTGAGGTAATTTTATTATAAAATTTTTGCTTCAATCTTGATCGTCTTGGGAGATCGACTGAAACAATTATTGATTTTATGTTTCTTTACCAGTTAAACTCTTTGATTCAAACTTTTTAGCTTAAAAAGCGGTCTGATTGGGCCTTGTTTGGAATAACCTAAATTGTTTACTACTCTGTATCCAGGTTTTAGTTGCAATCTTGTTCATTTTCAATTGATGTTTTTAATGTATTCATGTATCCTGTAGATGTGCTCAATTGGGATTAAGGTTTTACTTTTCCTCGACTTGATTGCCAAGTTATTGTCTTAAGGATGAAATATATATCATCACAAACAGAGCAACCTGTTCGGTTTGTTGGTTTGTCAAAAGCACTAGCAAATCTTAATGAGTTACTTTGTTCATAATTCTCTAATGATTTTTTAGGTTTTTCAAACTTTATTGCTAGAACTAAAAAATCATTTACTACTAATATTAAAAAAATAAGCATTCAGATTGATTTAGAAACTTACTTTTTTTTTTCCTTCTCTTTAGTATTTTATTCATATTCAACGATGCTTTCAGTTTATCATCCATTTTAACAATAATATGTGTTGTTACACAACTTTTTTTTCCTGAGTTATTATAAATTGTGTCATTGTGTGACGGTTGCTAGGAATATTGCTAGAACTAAAAAATCATTTACTACTAATATTAAAAAAATAAGCATTCAGATTGATTTAGAAACTTACTTTTATTTCCATTTCTCTTTAGTATTTTATTCATATTCAGCGATGCTTTCAGTTTATCATCCATTTTAACAATAATATGTGTTGTTACACGACTTCTTTTTCCTGAGTTATTATAAATTATTTCATTGTGTGACGTTTGCTAGGAATTTGGCTGACTGGTTAGGAGTTAGAGAGATTGGTTTGGTCAATTTTATTCCAAGTGTAACGCATGTAAGTCTTGAAGTTCATATACATGCAAGTGAACCCTTTGTCTTTTTTTAATTTTTTTCTCTTTTGTTGAGCTATAACTTTGTTGTTTCTAATAAATATGCGTGTACAAAAGTCACAAATACACGAGGTTTTCTATAATATGGGGCCAAGTAGTTTGTTACAATAACTACTTCTATGCAAACATATATATATATAGGGAAAGTATAAACTGAAAACCCCTTTGAGTTAAGAAAACTAAGAAAACTCTTGTAAAAACCATCTAAAATTTTTTATTTTTTTGAAAAAAATACACAAGGTAATATACATGTATTAAAGCGTTTTGGGCCAAAAAAAAATAAAAAAAAGCGCCGATACGATATTTTTTTAAAAAATAAACAAAGTTTGTGTTGTTACATTGTAACAGCTCTGTTACATATGTGTTGTTACATATGTAACAACGCAAATTTTGTTTATTTTTTTAAAATATCCAATTGGCGCTTTTTTTTTTATTTTTTGGGCCCAAAACGCTTTAATACATGTATGTTACCTTGTGTATTATTTTGAAAAAAAAATTTGAAAAAAAAAATTAGATGGTTTTTACAAGGGTTTTCTTAGTTTTCTTGACTGAAAGGGGTTTTCAATTTACCCTCCCTATATATATTGTTTAAGTATCCTTTGAAAACCCTCTTAAGTTGTGCAAACCCGTGAAAACCCTATGTAACAATATTGTTTTTTTCTAATTTTTTTAGAGTAGGTTGTATACTTAATTTTATGACTTTCGGCTCAAAAAAATCAAAAAAGCGCCGAATAGATTTTTTTTAAAAAATTACGTAACACAGATGTTACATATGTAACAATGCTGACGTATGATAAAATCGAGTTTTGTGTAACAGAGTGTAACAAAATAATCTGCTCGGCGCTTATTTGATTTTTTTTTGCCAAAACTAAAAAAATTGAATATAAAACCTATTCTGAAAAAATCAAGAAAAAAAACGAATTTTTACATAGGGTTTTCAGGGTTTGCTTTTTATTTTAGCCAAACCCTATATATATATATATAGAGTAAAGATCTTGTACAAAGTGATTTTTTGGTAAGAACTGTGAGAATCAAAGGGGGTAAAATTTTTTTTATTTTTTTTAGAATTATGTGTAGAGTAATTATGTGTAGAGTAATTACATAATTACGTGTAGAGTAATTATGACGTAGAGTAATTACATAATTACTCTAGTGTAAACTAATGTATTTACTTTAATGACGTAATTAAACTAATGTATTTACTTTAATGACGCAATTACACTAAAATTTCTAAAAAAAAATAAAAAAAATTTACCCCCTTTGATTCTCACAGTTCTTACAAAAAAAAAAACACTTTGATGTAGAAGAAAAACCCTTGCTTACACAATTCAGAGACAAAGCTACCTATGCTTATCAGCTACAACAATCCATTCAAGAGAAGTCACATACAAGAGTTGTAACAGAACATCACTTGCCCAACATGCCTATTCAAAGAGGTGTTGACCTTCAAGGTAGTCAAGAATCTCACCTGAGAGTCACTGAAGTCGAAGACATTCCACAATCATCCTCAGGTTTACCCCAGGAAACAGGCTTGGTTTCCTATGCCTCTGACTTTGACAGGTCAAAGGTAAACATGATCAAATGGTCATTTACTAATTCCAACTCAGTATTAGTGACCAGGAGAGATCGTTCATTATCAAAAACTAAAATAAAAATTGATATAAATGATTTATCTACATATTTGTTTAAATATATTATGTGTTGGTAAACATAATCATTTACCTACACACATATTAGTTGTTTACATATTTGTAGATAACTTACCTACACATAATAAAATTTTACCATATGTGTAAGTAGTTTAACATTTAATTGATGTCAATTTTAGGGGAAAATTTTCCCACCAACTCCAATGTGTAGATAAAACATATTCCAACATACATTAAGGGATAGTTATTATTTAACATAAATCGTCAATAATTACCCACACATGTACAAAAATGTGTAGATATTTACCCACACATTTACATGTGTAGGTAAGTTATGTGTGGGTAAACACCCTAAATTCTTGTAGTGTATGGATTCTTACAAAGAGCTTGAGAAACGAAGGAAAGTTGATCTAACTCTGCCGAGAAAGCCAATTATAGTGATGAAGACCAACCAACTCTACCCAAAAACACAAAACTCTGTTCTCAATATATAGATGATCTTATGACAGACAAATTCGGGGAAATGATCGGGCAAAGTAATCAATCAGAATCAAGGACAAAAAGGGAAGAGCCTGATAACGACAGTTTGCAACACAAGAAAGAATGTTGAAAATAAAGTGTGTTGAATACTTGGCAGTTGCTAACCCCAACAGATGGTGAACACTGACAATTAATATAACATCTGTTTAAATACCATCTGTTATATTTCTGATGATACTGACTAACAATGAATATAACATCTGTTTAAATACCATCTGTTATATTTCTGATGATACTGAGTAACATCTGTTATTGTTGGGACAAAGAGGATTGAAGAAACCACCTTTTGATAACCTTAGTCCAAATCATATTCTGCCTAAGTATGGAAAGAACTGCTGAAGAAGAAACAAGAAGTACTGAAGAGCAAATTCACAAAGTACTGAAGAGTTAACCATCAGAAGTTCTGAAGTCTAACCAGACACTACACTGAAGAACTACTGAAGACAAACTACTCATCAGCAGTTTGTCACTCATCAGCACTTTGTCATCAGAAGCTTCTAACCGACTGAAGACTTCAGTAGTTTTATTATTATATTGTTTTGTTAAAGTCTTGATTTCAAGTTTCGATGTACAGACTGTTGTAACCTTATCTTAGCATAATATCTTTGTTAAATATCTTAGATAACTTCAGACAACAGTTTAGTATGTTGGTCTATAAATAGATGAGTTTGTTCATCTATTTTAGATATGTGATATTTTGTAATTTCCTTTGAAATCAATTGAAATCCTTCGGGCTTTTAACTTATAATCCATTTCACATCTGAGAAACATAAATTGCTTTACTGCTTTATACTTGAACTGTATTTATTGTTTCTCATTTACTACTCAGTCAAGGGGGAGTAATAACTCCTCTTATAAGTGATCTTTTAATCTTTGAACACTTATTATTCCGCTGCTCATTAACTCTTATATAAATCTGTAACACATAAGTGTAGGCCACTGATCCAACAATTGGT
The DNA here is from genome assembly GCA_032199755.1 of Ambrosia artemisiifolia. NCBI lineage: Eukaryota > Viridiplantae > Streptophyta > Magnoliopsida > Asterales > Asteraceae > Ambrosia > Ambrosia artemisiifolia. Next base: position 41,715,958 of record CM063521.1, on the reverse strand, counting down.
ATCAAAGCATCTGGTTAATCTGATCAAATATCAACCTAACAAATTGAGAATCAGACACAGGCTCTTATTGATATCCAATAAAGGATTAAAATGCTCACTTTTTCATCCATCACTTTAAAGAAGCATTGACAAATCCAAACTTCTTAAAAATGGACCCTTACAATACTGGATCTGCCAACAAGCCTCCTATGTTAGTCAGAAATGAATATAACATATGGTCTAAAAGGTTGGCACACACTATTTCTCAAACAAATACTGGCTGCTGGAGGTCTGTAGTTTTTGGACCTCACAGACCAGTTATTACCGATCCAGAGGGAAAAACTGAGAGACCAAAAGATCCAAAAGACTACACTGAAGAAGATTTCCAAAAGTTTGAGCTAGATGCAAAAGCTTTCTCTATGTTGGCAATGGCTCTCCCAAACGAAATATATGCTGGGCTTTTACATTGTGAAAGTGCCAAAGAGCTGTGGGATTGCCTAAAAGAGCAGTTTGCAGGAACTGCTGAGGTGATAGCCAACATAAGAGAATCCTGGCTCAACAATATGAAACTTTTACTCACATAGAGGGTGAAAATTTAACTCAACAGTTTGAAAGATTTTCTTCACTCATCTCTGAGTTAAAAATTAATAATCAGACCTATTCAAATGAGTCTATGTTACATAGATTTTTAAGGTCTTTACCTTTAAAATGGGAAACTTACTCTATAGTCCTCAGAACAAGTTCAGATTTTAACACCCTGAACCTAACAAGGTTACATGGAAAATTACTAACTTTTGAAAGAGAAATCAATCAAAAGAAAAAGTTACAAGAATCTGGTAAAACTGCTGATGACTATACTCCATGTAGCACAGCCTTATTAGGACATGACTCACCATCTTGTTCTAATAATATTGGTTCTTTTGACCACATTGACATAACAGCTGGGATCTCATCAGATGGATCTTTCCCAGCTTATGACAATGAAGAAGTAAGTCAAACTGCTGACAACATGTGTTTCATCATGGATGATTTAAAATATTTTAGCAGTGATGACTTGGAAGAAATGGAGATATTACACCAACTGGCCTTGTTAAGCTTAAAAACTAACAAATTTTACAAAAGGTCAGGAAGGAAATTTCCAGGACTTAACAATTCAACAAAAGTTGGTTTTGACAAATCTAAACTTAGATGTCACAAGTGTCAAAAGTTGGGACACTTTGCTAGAGAGTGTAGAAGCTCTAGCTACAACCAACCCATGTCTGGAAATCAATTTAACCCCTCTTATAATAGGAATAATGGAACTCAAGGGAGTGCTCATTTTGTACAGGCACAAGCTCCACAAGTCCAATATGTGCCACAAGTACAATATGTCCAGATGCCTGCTCAGCAACAACAGTAGCTGATGCCTCCTTTTCCAACTACTCAACTACCTGCACAAACTCAACAACCCCCTCAGCAACAAAGCTTATTTACATCAGGGTATGTTGACTGGAGCAGTCTTCCTTATGACACATCAGAATGTAGTCAGGATGCAGACAATAAGGTTTATGATGTCAACTGGGGAGAACCTGATAATGGCAGAAAGAACTTTGCCTTAATGGCTTTTGAAGGATATTCTTCAAATTCTGCACTCACTCAGGTATCACAGCAGTCTCTTTTAAAGCTTTGCTCTAAAACTTGCAAAGAATCTTTTGCTTTAATAAGAGAAACAAATGTGCATTTACAAGGCAAGTCCAATGATATGGAGAGAAAATATACACAGATGAAGTGTGATTTAGAAAGAAAAATTGCTTTGAAAAATAAAGAAATTTCTAAATTAACTGATAAATCCATAGAAACCCAAGCACAAATTAAAACAATGATAGACAACCTAGGAAATGTCAGACAAGAGCTTGCTGACACCAAGTTTGATTGTGAAAAATGGGTTGAGTCTTGTAAAGGGTACCAAATGCTGCTTAACAAACAAACTGCAGCAAATGTTAAGTTTGGCATTGGGTATACCCACACTGAATCACCAACAGATTTCACCCACAAAACTGATAATGATGGGATGAAATTGATTCAAACTTCTGACATGGAGGAATGCACATCCTACCATCAGAACTTTCTCAAAAAGGAAAGTACTGCAGAAGTTAAAACTACTGACAATAAGCCATCAGCAGTTTCAACTACATCAGGAGTTGAGATCCTGAAAACTGCTGATGACCTATTTCAAAATGCTAAGATTGTCAGTAAATTACCTTCCAACTCTCTTGACTTATCTAAAAGAAAGAGAAGGCAAAAGCATGTGAAATATGTGGTCTGTTTAACCACATAACTGAACTTTGTAGATATAGAAAGGTAAATCAGTTAAACAAACAAAGACAACAGCTGATTGTGGGAAAACAGATAAAACAAAATTTTGAAAATACTTTCTTTCCCAAAAAACAACAATCAAACAAAAACCTTTCTAAGAAGAAGCTTTTATCTCAACAAAAGTCCTCTTCTCAAAGTTCATCTTCAGAAGTTACACCTAACTCATCAGTAGTTTCACAAACTACTGAAGTTAAAGATTTGATAAACCTGGTTAAACTTCTGATGACCAAAGTTGATGGTGGACACCAAAAAGAACCCACCATTGTTCTTAATGACAAATCCATTGCCAAAAAGACATGGATTTCTAAAATTGGTCCACAACAAGCTGCACCTGTTCTCAAGAGCAAACCCAAAGCCAAATTGGCTTGGGTTGCCAAAACTAACTAATTTGCTATCTTGTGCAGAGGGTCTCCAGAGGTTTGAATAGCATATGGTATGTTGATAGTGGAGGCTCAATGCACATGACTGGATGCAGATACCTGATAAACAATTTTATCAGTCAAAGAGAAGGATCTGTGTCCTTTGGGAACAATGCCAAGGGATATGTGCTAGGATATGGCAATGTATCCTCAGGCAAAATGTAGTTTGACAAGGTCAATCTGGTTGAAAACCTTGAGTACAACTTGCTGAGTGTCTCACAAATGTGTGACAAAGGATATTCTTCCTTTTTCACCAAGACAGCATGCAAGATCATATCACCAGAAGGCCAGAAGTTGATAGAGAAGATTATTGAAGATTATACTTTGCTGATTGCCAAAAGGTGTGGCAATGTCTATGCAGTGGACATTGAAAAAGACAAAGTATTGAACAAGACTGCCTGTTTCTTCTCAAAGGCATCAACTTCAGAAAATGATCTCTGGCACAGGAGACTTGACCATGTGAACTTTAAAACCATCAATAAAGTCACTAAAATGGGCTTGGTCAGGGGTCTACCTTTGAAGGAATATCAGTGCAAAGAACACTGTGTTTCCTGTCTTAAAGGTAAACATCTATTGAAGAATCTAAAACAACTGCATGTCTTCAACTACTCCATATGGACTTATTTGGACCAGTTAAAATCATGAGCCTTGGTAAGAAGAAGTACTGCTTGGTCATCATTGATGACTACTCAAGATTCACATGGGTCTTCTTCTTATATTCCAAGGATGAGGCAGCTGAAATCATCAAGTTCTTCATTCTACAAGTTGAGAAGCAATATTCTCTTTCTGTCAAAGTCATCAGGAGTGACAATGGGACAGAGTTCAGGAACAAAACTCTGGATGAATTCTATCTGTCTAAAGGGATTGTTAGACAGTTCAGCATTCCCAGAACACCTGAACAAAATGGTGTGGTAGAAAGGAAGAACAGAACCTTAATAGAAGCAGCTAGAACAATGTTAGCTGATTCAGGCCTACCTTTGTATTTTTGGGCTGAAGCAGTCAACACAGGTTGTTATGTTCAGAATAGAGTTCTTATCAACAAGAGACATACCAAGACTGCCTATGAAATTCTTCATGGCATAAAGCCCCTTATCTCCTTCTTCAGGGCTTTTGGGTGTCAATGTTTTATCCTCAACATCAAAGACTCTATCTCAAAATTTGCTGCAAAAGTTGATACAGGTTATTTTCTTGGTTATTCTCCTTTGAGAAAAGCTTACAAAGTTTTTAATTCAAGAACCAAGATAGTAGAAGATACACTGAATGTCAAGTTCAATGAATCAAAACACACTCTTATTCCAGCAAATCCTGCTGAATTATTTGATCTTGATAACTTTCATTTCGGACCTGAAAAGATTGTTGAATCATCCAAACCTCCTCAAAATGGTTTTCAAGGATTTGAAGATGATAGTCCTGCACCATGGACTCCAAACACAGTCAGAAGATCAACTATTAAACCTTTAGAAGTTTCAATAGCTTCAACTTCAGGAACTGCTGATGAACATTTTGAAAGTACTGATTCAGCTGAACCTAAAACTCCTGAACCTCAAACAACAGCTGAACCAGATATTATCAATCTCAGTGGTTTATTTGAAGAACCAGTAGAGCCATCCTCTAGTACAGGTCTACAACAACTGATTGAACACAAGGATAATCCATTGGATCAAATCATGGGTGATATTTCCTCAGGGGTACTTACAAGAAACCAGCTTTCCAACTTTTGCTTCTTCTCAGCATTCATTTCTCAGTTGGAACCAAAGAAATATCAAGAAGCCCTCAAAGACAACAATTGGGTGCAAGCAATGCAAGAAGAGTTGCTTCAATTCAAGAAACAACAGGTTTGGGAAATCTGTCCCTTACCTCAAGACAAGCAACCAATTGGAACAAGATGGGTCTTCAGAAACAAATCTGATGAGGCTGGTATGATCATCAAGAACAAAGCAAGATTGGTGGTACAAGGTTATTCTCAAGAGGAAGGAATCGATTATGATGAAACCTTTGCACCAGCTGCAAGACTTGAAGCTATCAGGTTATTTTTAGCTTATGCAACTTCCAACAACATTAAAGTTTATCAAATGGATGTCAAAAGTGCATTTTTGTATGGAAAAATAAAAGAAGAAGTGTATGTCTGTCAACCTCCAGGGTTTGAGGATCCTTCTCATCCTGACTGGGTTTACAGACTTGACAAACCTCTATATGGGCTAAAACAGGCTCCAAGAGCCTGGTATGAAACACTTTCAAACTTTTTACTTAAGAATCACTTCTCAAGGGGATCCATTGATAAAACTCTATTCATAAAACATGTTGGAAATCATGTCTTACTTGTTCAAATTTATGTTGATGATATCATATTTGGTTCAACAAACTCAAAACTGTGTGAAGATTTTAAGAAACTCATGCAATCAAAATTTGAAATGAATACAATGGGAGAATTGCAGTACTTTTTGGGACTGCAAATCAAGCAACAATCAAATGGAACATTTATACATCAATCAAAATATGTTAAAGAATTATTAAACAAATTTTCTTTACAAGACTGTAAAACATGTTCCACTCCCATGACACCAATCACACAAGTTGAACCAGATGATCAAGGGAAACATATTGATCAAACCATGTATAGATGTATGATAGGTTCTCTTTTGTATTTAACTGCTTCTAGACCACATATTATGTTCTCAACTTGTGTCTGTGCTAGATACCAATCTGCACCAAGAGAATCACACCTAATTGCAGTCAAAAGAATTTTCAGATATCTGAAAGGAACTCCTACTTTAGGAATTTGGTATCCTGCTTCAAGCAATACCAAGTTAACAGCTTTTTCAGATAGTGACTATGCAGGGTGCAAAATGTCAAGAAAATCAACATCTGGTGGTTGTCAATTTTTAAGAAACTGTCTGGTGTCCTGGCAATCAAAAAAACAAACATCTGTGGCAACTTCAACAGCTGAAGCTGAATACATTGCTGCTGCAAGCTGTACTTCACAGATACAATGGCTCCAATATCAACTGCTTGATTATGGAATCAAAGAGACCAAGACTCCACTTTTAGTAGACAGCAAATCTGCCATTAGCATCATTCAAAATCCTGTTCAGTTTTCAAAAACCAAACATATTGAAATCAGGTATCATTTCATAAGAGATTGCTATGAAAAAGGCAAGATTGAGGTGAAGCATGTCACAACAGCTAATCAAATAGCTGACATTTTCACCAAACCCCTTGATTCAACAACTTTTCAGAGGTTAGTATCCATGCTTGGGATGTTAAACTTGGAAGAAAGTCTGTAAGTGTTTCACTTTTTAGTTCTGCACATATTTTATTTTCACTTACATACTTATCTGTCTCAAAACCTCTGAAGAACAATTTTTGAGAGAAACTACTGACAAACATCAAAAATGGGAAATTTTCAAAATAGAAATAACTACTGATGATAATCAGAAGTCATTTAAGTGTTTTAAAAGTCTCTCTCATCAGCAGTAGAAACTGCTGAAGAGATGACCAAAACCACTGATGAAGAAACCTTCTTCATCAGCAGTTTCATTAAAAAGGGTAAAACAGACTTTTCACTCATCAGAAGTTTGACCTAGTCGGTTAAAAACTTCTGATAAATACCTGTTTCAAACACTTATCCGATCAAAAAGCAAAATTCCCTCTCTCTCTCTCTCAAATCAAAACCAAAACCCCCTCTCTAACCTAAAAATATTGTTCGATCAAACAACCATGGCTCTCGTTCTAAAACAAGGACATAATCAGCGAGGCTACTTTGAGAAAGATGAAGCCTGGTCCCAGTATGATGAAATCATTGATCTCATAATGAAATCCCAATATTATGAAGCTTTCACCATTGATCCACCCATTCATGAAGAAACTCTCAATGAGTTCTGGGCTAACACAGAGACGGTGACAGTTAATAATGAAGTGATTTCCCTCAAATCTTCAATTCAAGGGAAACTGATGGCCATATCACCAGAAACATTAAGCATAAGGCTTGGTCTGAAGGATTCTAATGCTCCTGAGCATATCTCAAATTCTGACATCCATCTGACCATGACAGAATGTGGTTATCAAGGTACTTTGGCACAAGCTACAGTTTATAAGAAATATTTTGACCCAAAATATAAACAGTTATTTCATTATATAATTATGTGCTTAAGTCCAAAAACTGGGTGTATTGACCAGATGCCTTCTACTTTTCAACCAATTTTTCATTCAACAATAAAAGAAACTCCTTTTAAGGCATCTAAACTGTTTTTCAATGAGTTGGTTCTGCACCATTTAAATGATAAAAAGAAGTTTTTACTGTACCCAAGATTTGTTATGCAATGCATAATCAAAGAACTTGGAGAGGGAGTACTTGTGGGTGAGTCAACAACTCTAAATCCACTGACTTCACAAGTATTCTCTAGGCACAATAAACCAGCACTTGTGCTAGAAGATGACCAAGGGGAAGAACAACCAATCCCTAAGGAACCCACATCTTCCAAACCCAAAAAGAAATCCAAAAAGCCAAAACAGCAAAAACAGAAACCAACCAAACCTTTGAAAAAGACAGTTCAGGAAGTGGATATCCCTGAAACTGCTGATGTGCAATCTACACTTGATAAGGATGTGGCTGAAACATCCTCTCAGCACACACCTTCTCCACCTCCTAAAAGAAAACATGTTACAGTCATTTTCAAAAGAAAAAGATTTAAGAAGGTTGTAACAACTGACCCAACCTTTGAAACTACTGAACCTGAACCCATACAAACTACTGAACACCTACCCATTACAACTACTGAACCTGAACCTTCCCATACAACCATTGAAATTGCCCAACTTCTCTCAGGACTAAAAGGATCCCATCCAACACATGTCACTCCCCCAGCAACACATCAAATTGGGGAGATGCCTTCACCACTTGACATGGATGTGGACCTTATTAGCCCAAACCAGGGAGATGAGGATGGACCAGAGTTTATAAGCCCAAACTTAGAAACTCTTGGTACTTTTGAGGCTGCTACTACTCACTTATCACCCAGTGGTGAACCTGAGGATAGTAGTAACATAATTAAGACCTCAAATTTGGCAACTACTGATGAAGGCCTAGTGCCTGAAGTAGGAAAACCTCAGTTCCAAGAAAAAGAGGTTCATGAGAAAACTAGTTTGGTGCTAGCTCATGATATAACTGATCCTGCCCTCTCTGAGGACACTATCAGGGATTCAGATGATTCCATTAGTTTGGATGATGAATCAAACATTCCACAAACTGAGTTGACGGTTGAAGTTGAAGATCCTGTATCTAAGGTCTCCAAGCTCAAGAAGCTGGTCACCAAGGATCAGGTTAAAGACCACTTAGCCCAAAAATCCCCACAAGTGGCATCTTCAGAGAAGGCTGAAGATCACCCAAAAACACCCCCTTCACAAAAACAACCTACCCAATTCTCTGGGCTTTCAAGCATAGACTTGAACCAGCTATGCAGCCCAGATGGTCCCCTGTTCCAGACAATGAAACAAATTTTAACTGATCAACTCAAAACATTCACAACTGCTTGGGAGTTGAAAGCCAACAACCAATTTGGGTTGATAAATTCAAGACTTGCTGAATTGAACAAGAAGATGGATCAAACTCAAGATCAATTAGCAAGGTTGTCTGCTGCAACTTCTCACTCTCTAAGGCTTCCAGAAGTGGATGAAGCCAAAAAGGGGGAGAAGATTAAGGAACCAGAACCTGAAGTTACTATCAGAGAAAATCCTGAAGCTCAAAAGCCAATTCAAAGACCAGGAAAAGAAATATTTCAGGAGTTCTCATCATCTAAGGCAACTGAAGAAACTGCTGATCAGACTTATCAAACTGCTGAAGACAATCCTTCAGTAGTTGTGAAGACAGACAAACCATCAGTAGTTTCAACTTCCAAACCAACACAAGAAGTTTCCAAGGCACCTGAAAGAGAACCTGCTTCCATTCCCATGCCAACTACAACTTCCACAACTGTTTTAAACCCTACTCCCATTGCCATGTCAAAAGAATTATTGGAGAAGAGTTTGAAAGAGGCTGCAAAGAAGGCTAAGGAAGACAAAGTATGGAACAGCCTGGAAACTAGAGATGATTTGAACTTTCAAGAGAAACTAATAAAGTATCAAGAAAAGCTTGATGAGCTTGAGGCTGAAGAAAGAGCACTTGAAGCTGTTGCTGAAGAAGACAAAAGGGCACAGCTGATCACATTCATAACCAAGAACTCCAAATCAAAACAAGTTGCTCTCAAAAGACTCTCTACTGAAGAACTTACAAGAAGAGCTCAAATGCTATCTGATAGGTTAGCAACAGAGAAAGAGAGGAAAGCCAAAAGAGCAGAAATTGTAGAAGAACTGGTGGCAAATGGCTATGGTTCAAAGGCCTCAGTCTAAAAGTGGAAAGAACAAACCTTATATGAGACATACAAGAAGTACAAGGCCAGCAAAGCTGCAGAGCCAGAAAGGTTTGAAACTCCTGAAGTCCAACCAACTTCAATCATAAGGAGATCTTCTGGTGCATTGAGAAAGCCAGCCCCAAAGAGAAAAGCAGAGGGAGAACCCATTGTAAAGACTGATTTCAAGATGGTACTCTTGGAAGGAAATCAGTTAGTACATGGAGACTTTGATGTAGAAGAAAAACCCTTGCTTACACAATTCAGAGACAAAGCTACCTATGCTTATCAGCTACAACAATCCATTCAAGAGAAGTCACATACAAGAGTTGCAACAGAACATCACTTGCCCAACATGCCTATTCAAAGAGGTGTTGACCTTCAAGGTAGTCAAGAATCTCACCTGAGAGTCACTGAAGTCGAAGACATTCCACAATCATCCTCAGGTTTACCCCAGGAAACAGGCTTGGTTTCCTATGCCTCTGACTTTGACAGGTCAAAGGTAAACATAATCAAATGGTCATTTACTAATTCCAACTCAGTATTAGTGACCAGGAGAGATCGTTCATTATCAAAAACTAAAATAAAAATTGATATAAATGATTTATCTACATATTTGTTTAAATATATTATGTGTTGGTAAACATAATCATTTACCTACACACATATTAGTTGTTTACATATTTGTAGATAACTTACCTACACATAATAAAATTTTACCATATGTGTAAGTAGTTTAACATTTAATTGATGTCAATTTTAGGGGAAAATTTTCCCACCAACTCCAATGTGTAGATAAAACATATTCCAACATATATTAAGGGTTAGTTATTATTTAACATAAATCGTCAATAATTACCCACACATGTACAAAAATGTGTAGATATTTACCCACACATTTACATGTGTAGGTAAGTTATGTGTGGGTAAACACCCTAAATTCTTGTAGTGTATGGATTCTTACAATGAGCTTGAGAAACGAAGGAAAGTTGATCTAACTTTGCCGAGAAAGCCAATTATAGTGATGAAGACCAACCAACTCTACCCAAAAACACAAAACTCTGTTCTCAATATATAGATGATCTTATGACAGACAAATTCGGGGAAATGATCGGGCAAAGTAATCAATCAGAATCAAGGACAAAAAGGGAAGAGCCTAATAACGACAGTTTGCAACATAAGAAAGAATGTTGAAAATAAAGTGTGTTGAATACTTGGCAGTTGCTAACCCCAACAGATGGTGAACACTGACAATTAATATAACATCTGTTTAAATACCATCTTTTATATTTCTGATGATACTGACTAACAATGAATATAACATCTGTTTAAATACCATCTGTTATATTTCTGATGATACTGAGTAACATCTGTTATTGTTAGGACAAAGAGGATTGAAGAAACCACCTTTTGATAACCTTAGTCCAAATCATATTCTGCCTAAGTATGGAAAGAACTGCTGAAGAAGAAACAAGAAGTACTGAAGAGCAAATTCACAAAGTACTGAAGAGTTAACCATCAGAAGTTCTGAAGTCTAACCAGACACTACACTGAAGAACTACTGAAGACAAACTACTCATCAGCACTTTGTCATCAGAAGCTTCTAACCGACTGAAGACTTCAGTAGTTTTATTATTATATTGTTTTGTTAAAGTCTTGATTTCAAGTTTCGATGTACAGACTGTTGTGACCTTATCTTAGCATAATATCTTTGTTAAATATCTTAGATAACTTCAGACAACAGTTTAGTATGTTGGTCTATAAATAGATGAGTTTGTTCATCTATTTTAGATATGTGATATTTTGTAATTTCCTTTGAAATCAATTGAAATCCTTCGGGCTTTTAACTTATAATCCATTTCACATCTGAGAAACATAAATTGCTTTACTGCTTTATACTTGAACTGTATTTATTGTTTCTCATTTACTACTCAGTCAAGGGGGAGTAATAACTCCTCTTAAAAGTGATCTTTTAATCTTTGAACACTTATTATTCCGCTGCTCATTAACTCTTATATAAATCTGTAACACATAAGTGTAGGCCACTGATCCAACAGTTATATTAATAATGATAATGAATAGCATCTGTTATACCTATGATAATATTATATAGCAGCAGTTATATTTGATAGTTAAGAATTATGGTACGACAGACCTTGGATAATAGGAAATTCATAGTATTAGATATTACCTAACAGGCAATCTGTACTTAATACTCAATATTTTAAGAAACAATTCAAATTTTTACTGAAAACTAATGCTTTCTAAATAGTATGCAAAATCAGCTTAATATTGTTCAATTCCAACTGATATACAACCAACTCTAATTCAATAATTTAAAAAAATAAATTGTTGTCTACTAAATTCAAGTTTAATAACAAAATACAAGTTACTCAAAAAAGCTGATAACTTTTGGGCTTAGATCGCTACTTCCGCGGTCCTTTGCATGTAGAGGATAGCTTACCAACGTTTAGTATATCAACATCTTCAAATCTTCTTTTTCCATTGGGAGTTATAGTATAATCCAGTACAGCATCGACAGCTAAGGAATCAGTCGTAACAGACACAACGTCCTTCAAATAATTCACAAAACCAATAATGATCTGTTAAATAAGAACACAAACTTTACAAACATCTTAATCAACTTACACAAAAACATACTCACCTTTAACATCAGTTGACTACCACCCTGGTAAGATTCTGATTAGTTAACAAATTTGAATTCGCAATCTGTCAGACTGACCTAAAGAGTGCTTATAGAAAACAAAATTAAAAAACTTAACTATTGAGACAACATTAAAAGCTAAAAGATACTAAGCAATTCCTACAAATGAGTTTAATTTAATACCTCATCCACATTACAATATGCATTACTATTAATGGCAATTAACTTAGAAATTACGACTGGATCATCACATATTTTCATGAGTGTGTAAACATGGGAGTCATTTCTAAGATTGTATTCAGAAACATCAATTTTAAAAACCAGTATTTTATCAACCAAGCAAAACAATTCTTGAGGTAAACTTTCACTATCACCAAACTTCAACTGCCTTTCTTTTATACGACTTGCAGATGATTCGAAAACTCTCATAACATCTTGGTCAAACATCACAAAGGATACACTACCAGTCTTATCCTGAACCCTGACATGCACCTTGAACCTAAAACAGATAGACGAAAAAGTTATCTGAAAACCTATATACTAATCATTAAAAGGAATCATATTATATAAAAAACAAACTGTACTTAATTAGATCTAATTACATTGTAGTGGTAGATGTACAATGACAGTCACACTTGGAATAAAACAAAACAGAATCAGGCAATTTGAGAGTTTCTTCAGTAACAATTTCGTGAAACTGTAAGAATTTTGATTTAGTAACCGCATTTCCCAAACATTTGCGACACGCATCATAAAACCAACCATAGCTTTCCTGCACAATTTTTACAACACAAGACATTGGCTGCAAAAAAATAAATAAATAAATAAAGCCTATATTACTTAAGAAAAAAAGTTGTAATAAGGCGAAGAAATATTAATGATAATTAAAAAATATTAAAACCATATCAATCTCGGTAAGCTTGTCAACACGTTTCTTTTCAGAACCAACAATGAAATCCTGAAGCAATGGGTAAACAGAGTGTTCTGAAAGTAGCGTTTGACAAGTAGAAACAGCATCTTGTCCTTGCTTAAATATAAGACTAAAATATAGATCAAGTTAAAAAAAGAAACAAAAATTTTCAAATATAATTATAAATCCATACAAAATTGACAGTGCACCTCCTTCACCTCATTTATTTCTACATTCAGAAACACCCGAGTTCCAAAGTTGTCACTTTCAACTATAAATTGATCTAAATATAACAACGATCCCATATATATATGGGATGGTTCATTTCAGAAGAAGTTTTAATACGAGAAGTGCGAGAAGAAGATTAATAATTCATTTTATCACTTTAAAAAAAAATAAGAACATAAGAAAGTTGTTGAAATGTGTAATTTATTCATATATCTTGAAAATAAACCAAATATATGAAGCAATTTCATTAATTTATATAACCTACACATCTACAAATTTTGTGTAAGAAGATTACCTACGCATAATATAACACATGTGTAGGAAAAATGTTTAAGCCTTAAAAAACATTTGATTGCATTAATTATTGAGTTTTTGTATATATAATATAAACAATGATATCAAAAACGTTTTTGTTGGGTTCAGTTGTGACCACAGTTACCAGAACAATGACTTTTGGTAGTTAATATGATGGTTTACTAGTCAAGGGACTAGAATTGTAATTAATATATAGTTCCTAGGGTTTTTAGCTGAAGCTGCGTACTTATCTGCATACTTATTTAAGTACGCAGGCCTACTATGTCAGCCTATAAATAGAAGCATATGTGCAGCTCATTCTCTAGGGTTTTTGGTCATCTTGATAGCACAAGAAGTTCATAGGTGCGCACTTAGTGTATTTCCATGGTGTTACAACGATTTTTATCTTAATGGAAGTCTGATTTTGTTCATCTTATGTGTCGGTTTTACAAAGACTATCTAGTATCTTAGTTTTTCAAAGATTCATCACTTAAAACACCTAATTAATAGGTGTTTCTAAGTGATAACAATCTCTAGCACTTACAAGATCTAGTATTTGGGACTTACAATTTGGTATCAGAGCCTTTGTGCTCTTGATTGTATCTGTTTTGATACCAAAACCCTCATCTAGTTAGTTTTTAAACTTTTACAAGGCTATGTCTGTGTCTTTATCAAAAATGTTTCATAGAAAAGGAGCTTAAATCTGTGTTTTTGCAAGTTTGAAATTCGTGTGTGTACTTATTTCATCACACCGTGCACTTATTTCATCACACCGTGCACTTATTTCATCTTGTGTATTTGCTTCATCAAACTGTGTATTTATTTCATAGTTTGTGTACTTATCTGAACATTTCAAATTAATTGAAACATCTTTGGACAAGATCAAATTTGAGTTGGTGCATATTTTCAGACGGCTGTGCGCACTTAACTCATAAGCTGCGCACTTAACTCATAAGTTGCGCACTTGTTTCTTGTTTTGTGTACTCAACTCAAGTCTTCACAATCTTAATTTGTGTACTTAACTCATAAGCTACGCACTTGTTTCTTGTTCTGTGTACTTAACTCAAGTCTTCAAAATCTGAAAATTTCTTTGTCTCCGTGCACTTAACTAGGGTTTCTGCCTACTAATCAGAAAAATCCTAGTTCTCTGCGTACTTACTAAAAACTGTGTAGTCTTTGTGTACTTATCTAGGGTTTCTGCGTACTTACCAAGGAAACCTTGGTTATCTGTCTAAATGTCAAAGACTGCGCACTTATCAGGAGACAAGGGATTGACCGTGTAATTGCTATTGTTTCAGGTTGCTGCATACTGATTTGTGTGAGTTACTGCGCACTTACCAAAGGAATCTTTGGGAGACAGTGATTTAGCCTTCTGTGGCTTTATCACAGTGTACTTATTCGTGTGTTCTAGTCGTTACTCTGCCCGAAGTTCTTGTGCCATCAGATCATCAAACCTTTAAGTTAGCGTACTTAGCTTCTGGACTGCGTACTTAAGGACTGTGGACTTATAATTGGACTGTAAACCTTAAAATCTAACTTAAAATCAACTTTAATCAATGGCTGGTAACAATAAAAACTTAACCATGAATCCTATAACCCAAGCTGAACTGGAAACAGGTACCATAACCCGAATCCCTAAGTTAATAGGTGCACAAGATTATGGTACCTGGAAGAACCGAATGAAAGCTTTCTACTACGTTAATGACTTTACCCAGTGGACCTCAGTTCAACTCGGGCCTCACATTCCCACAAGAACCACTGATGCGGGAGAAGTGTTCAACACTGATCCCTCCACCTACACCGACCTTGATAAGCAACTGCTGCAACGTGATCACAAGGCCTACGGTGCTCTCACCATGGCATTGTCCAAAGATGTGTGCAACATGTTCGAAGAGTACACCTCTGCACATGATTTGTGGTTCGCTCTAAGTGAGTATTTTGAAGGAAATGCAGAAATGAGACAGAACAAACAAGTTATGGTTCAGAAAGAATATGATATGTTTGGAAGTATTCGAGGTGAAAATCTGTCATCTCACATTGACAGGTTTATGAGTATGCTGACTAAAATGAAGAAGGCTGGTATCCCGGTCAACAATAGAAACTCGATCAAGAAGTTGCTGAATTCACTGCCTAAGGAATGGAGTTTGTGATGTATGTTGATAAGGAAAGAGTTTCTGAATCCACAATCCACTCTAGCTGCTCTCATCAACACACTGAAGTCGTTTGAAATGGACATAACCAAGAAAGAGATGAATCAGACAGTGTCAAAAGTTACTCTAAGCAGCTCTCTAAAGAATCTGGCTTTAATGACTCCAATTGGTGCAGATGGCTCAAGTTTGTCACCTGTGTTTGTGGACTTAATTGGTGGAGAAAGTTCTGGTTCAGGAAAGGCAGTATCTTACCATGAAAAGACAACAAAGATGCCAAATCTACAGACTACAAAAATAGCAACTGAACATGTTGAACTCTTTCACATGTTCATGAGCAGCTTTGAAACTTTAAAGACTAGTGAGCTAAAGAATGAGATTCTGTCTCCTGAAGATATGTATCAGGTTGACCCAGATGACATGGAGGAGATGGATCTGAGGTGGCAAATGGCAATGATTACTCTAAGGGTGAAGAGGTTTCAAGACAGGACCGAGAAGAGAATTGGAATGGGAAAGGTAGGGTTCGACAAATCAAAACTTCGTTGTTATAACTGCAAAACCCTCGGACACTTCAAGTATGAATGTCTAAATCTTGGTCAAGCTGAAATTACGCCCGCAAGGAGAGTAGTAGCAATTGTTGATGGTGCTGACGCTACTAAGAAGGAAGGAGAGAAGGCACTGGTGGTTGAAGACTTTGACTGGGGGAAGGAAGCTGCTGCAGCTAAAGCAGATGTTAACAAAGCATTGATGGCAACGATATGCACCAAATCCGCAAATGGTGTAAACTCTGTGGAAGGATCTTCAGTGGGAGTGCCAAAAGGAGGAATGCAAGAGAGTGCGGGTTTGAAGGGAGTGTTGATTGCTAATGAAGGAAAAGAAAAGGCAGTTGAGGAAGCACTGATAGCTGAAAAGAATCAATTCACCAAAGTAGATGAAAAGCAGCAAGAGGCCCCCAAGAAAGCTGATGAGAGGGATTTGGTAAGTATTCCTCTTGAAATAAAAACAAAGCTGTGCTTACCAAGGTGTGTTACAGTTGTTGCTTACTTGTCTCACAATAGAAAAATTTTAAGAGAAATGGATGACATTCGAAAAATTAACAATGAAATGAAAGAAAATGAGCTAGCATATCCGCGAAAGTTAAATGCAACTCTAGCTGAAATGCAAACTCTAAAAGAATTTGTTCTCAAAAAGGATTTTCTAATAAATGATTTAACCTCAAAGTTGGAAAAATCTAGAAATGAAACAAATCATCTTCAGATCATTGTGGACAAATGGAATGTAAGCAAACAGGCTCAAGCTGATCTAGTGGATTGCTCAAGGCAATCTTTTGTTAAAGATGGAATTGGATATAAAGATAAAAATGGGATCGAAAGATCTTTATTTTTACCTCTGAACAAAAGTGAATATATACCAACTCCAAAACCTCATCCAAAAAATGATCTTTGTGAAAAGGAAAGTGTAAAATCTGAGTCTGAGTCTAATACTAATATAAGTAAAATCAATGCAAATGTGACCCAAAAGTCAGAGGAGGAAGATGATGAAAGTTGTGGTGGAAAGACATTAGGGTTAGGTCACCCGGGTGCCAATTACTCTACAGTGAATTGGTTCATCTAGAATAATCAAAAGACTAAAACTGTTTTTAATTCGGATGACTGTAAAAGTTTATCTAGGCCGGATGACTGTAATAGTTCATCTAGGATGGATGACTGTACTAAACTTAATTCTAGACTTGATCTAAAGGGTGTAGTAGACCTTAATGACAGGAAGAAACCTGTTCAACGTTCTAATGTTTGTGTTGATAATATTGTGTCTACCTGTGTTGATTTAAAATCTGCATTTTCTGATGATAAAACGGCATATAAGCCATCTATGTTTGTACCATAACTAAAGTAAAACAAGTTTGGAAAATTTCTCACAGAAAAGATTCCAGAATTTGTTCCATCATCTACAAATATCTCATGTTCTGAAGACTCACAAAGTGACACAGGTCATTTAAGTTGTGAAGACTCACAGAGTGACACAGAAAGCAACATCAGCACTCAAGAATGTAACACAGATGAAGAATCAAGTGGCAACAAAAGCGAATCAAACTCAAGTTCAAGCTCAAGCAAGAACAAGCAAAGAACATCACAACCATCATCATCCAAATCTTCACCAAAGACCAAGCCTAAACACTCCAAATGCTTTAGATGTGGCAAAGAATGACATGTGGTGTCATTTAAAACAAAAACCACAAAATGATTTCAAAACTCAAAACTCTTTTTCTGATCAGATCAAAAACCTTTAAGAAACAGTAAAAAGTTTTGTTAAAACCACACAGTTTTGGAAGATAAAAGAGTCAATGATGGGTGAAAATCACGATAGATCAAAACTAAAACAAACATGGATTCCCAAAGTTAACTAAATACATGTTTTGATCATCTTTGTATATTATTTTTTGTATTTTTTTAATAAGCTGCATAAATGGTTGATAGCTCTTATGAGATTTATGTGGCATGTTGATAGCGGCGCGTCAAGAACCATCTGTGAATCCCCATACATATTGATCCATGACTGGATCATTGATGTATCTCACCGCCAGCAGACCAGACATCATGTGGGCAGTTGGATGATGTGCATGTTTTCAATCAAATCCCAAGCAATCTCATGAACCTGCAGTCAAAACAATCTTCCGCTACCTTAAAGGAACACCAAAACTTGGTTTATGGTATCCTAAGAGTGATAATTTTGATTTAATCGCTTACTCTGATAGTGATCATGCAGGTTGTAGAATTGATAGAAAATTTGTCTCTGGTGGTTGCAAATTATTGGGGAATCGGCTTGTATCTTGCCAAAGCAAAATGCAGATAACAGTATCTATCTCCACTGCTCAAGCCGAGTACACTGTTGCGTCCAGTTGTTGCTGTCAAGCTTTATGGATCCAAAATCAGTTGTAGGATTACGGTTTGAATGTCATGAAAACCTCAATCTTCATTGATAATGATGCTTGTCGTGACATCGTGAAGAATCCTATCGACCATTCCAAAACACTACATATTGAGATCAGGATTCACTCTAATCGCGATGCTCACGATAAAGGATACATTCAAGTGTTACCCATTGATACTGCTGATCAAAAGGTAGATATCCTCACAAAGGCTTTTGACAAAACTCGTTTCCTCCAATTGGTCACTTGGCTGGAAATGATAAATTTTGAGTGAGCACACATTTTTGGGGGAGAAAGTATATCTCTATATATAATAATAATAATAATAAAAAAAAACGTCTTAAAAAAATCCTATTTTCATACAAAACAAGATTTTTAAGGGAGAAAGTATATCTCTATTGTAAATTAACAAGAAATGATAGGAACTAATCATATTTTGTCAGCATGTGGATAGGACCCAGAGGATGTTGTGGCTTCAAGCAACGATGTGTCGGTAGATTCAGCTTCAAATTGAGTAAACTGCTACTAGGTGATTAACTGTAAAATCCACACGGAAACCTGGATTCCCACTGTGTTTTAGGTCTACACAAGCTGAGTCCGGTCATACATAGGTTGAGAGATCAAAAGACACAGAAAATTTTGTGCGTATATAATCAAAAGACACCTAAGAGTGCAAGCTACCAATGCGGGGCTAATCAACCAAATGAGCAGCAAAAGACACGCAATGTTAGTGACGTGCAAACATAAATAGATAG
Source organism: Ambrosia artemisiifolia (assembly GCA_032199755.1). Lineage (NCBI taxonomy): Eukaryota > Viridiplantae > Streptophyta > Magnoliopsida > Asterales > Asteraceae > Ambrosia > Ambrosia artemisiifolia. The sequence continues at coordinate 41,696,897 of CM063521.1, read as the reverse complement.
CTCAACAAGCGATCAGAGGATCATCTTCTCTACTTATGGAAACATAGACCTGAAGCTCTCATGATCTGATCGACATAATGATCATCTTCTTTGCTTATGGAAACATAGACCTGAAGCTCTCATCATTATATCTCAATAAATCTTGAGGATTTGTAGGCTTAGACCTAGGACAAGTGGGGTCCATAAAATTTTCGTCAAGATTACCAAAACATGATAAATCTCATCACCAAACGTATGTTGAAAGACAAGAGGCATGGATTTAAGTGGACAAGTATACCGACAATTTTTCTTGGGCTGCAGCTATCCAACGGAAAGTTGAAATGTGATCCGGCAGGTATGGTTAGTTTGATCTTGTATGCAAAAGGTGAGAAACAGTTAACCCCTCTCGTTGTTTTTGTTTTTATAAAAAAACGTACAAAATATAAAAAGTTTAGGGGGAGTATTAAAATATGTTCTCGAATGTGAGATGTGAATATTGCATATAATCCTGATCATCATCCAGTCTATGATGAAGAACAGTGCAGGGGATGAGATTGTGAGATTCTTGGATCCGGTAGATGTATTCATGTTTTATCTGTCAGAGTTGATGCAGCTGTTTGGGAACACAATCAGTGTTGGAGCCGGTCAGACACTGCTGGAAGAAAGAATGCTATTTCAAAGAGCAGTAGATCGTGCTAAAGAGAAGAAGCTAGAGATGTTAGAAATTTTGGAAATGATCGAGGCTGCAGACAAAGAGAAGGAGCTTGGAGACAAAGAAAAGGAAATTGCTAACAAAGACAAAGATGAAAATTAAAGAAAAGCAGCCAGAAACTACTGAAGCTCCAGAAGTGATAGTTCCAAAACAACCAGTGTGGGAAATGCAGGAAGAAGGTGAATCGAGTGATATCTCAGTTTGAAGCTAATGGATGAAGATCTCATAACTGTGGTCTAGGGGGAGTATTGTTGGGTTCAGTTGAGACCACAGTTACCAGAACAATGACTTTTGGTAGTTAATATGATGGTTTACTAGTCAAGGGACTAGAATTGTAATTAATATATAGTTCCTAGGGTTTTTAGCTGAAGCTGCGTACTTATCTGCGTACTTATTTAAGTACGCAGGCCGACTATGTCAGCCTATAAATAGAAGCATATGTGCAGCTCATTCTCTAGGGTTTTTGGTCATCTTGATAGCACAAGAAGTTCATTGGTGCGTACTTATTGTCATTCCATGGTGTATCAACGTTTTATCATTAATGGAAGTCTGATTTTGTTCATCTTGTGTGTCGGTTTTACAAAGACTATCTAGTATCTTAGTTTTTCAAAGATCCATCACTTAAAACACCTAATCAATAGGTGTTTCTAAGTGATAACAATCTCTAGCACTTACAAGATCTAGTATTTGGGACTTACAGTTTTAACTTCAAAAATATATGAGCCATTACTAATAAAAAGTAAGATTTAGGTTTCTTTTCACACTAAAACACCCTTCTGAAAATAACCTAAACTATACATATATATTCAACTCCAGTGAACTGACAAACTATTAATAACATGAGTATAAAATAAATTACCTTTGGACTCCTTTACATTGTCATGTTGTATAACAACCCTTATATGGTCATTAGCAGTGTTTTAAGAAATGAATTTGTTAAACTGTTCTGCATAAACAAATGAAAGTTACAACATTACTTTACAAACAAAAATCAGGGAAACGCTTACTCCAAGTCTTGAATATCAAAATTCATCATTTTAGTTTCTTTTGGAGGTCGTCCAAACACATCCAGACCTCCACACCAAATGACACTACCAGCAACATCTATAAAATGTGCATATAATTCATAATATGAAACCAAAAGTTAAAATATACTAAATATTAAAGGTAAAGTAAGAAAGAAACCAACAGACAAAAGTTTCTTCGCTTCGCGTTTAAGAATATCTTTAAAATCCATGAAATTAAATCCATACTCAACACCTTGGCAACCAACAATACGACTAACACTAGTACAACGATAGAAGTTGATCTCATAATCATGTGCTACAACTTTGTATGGATCCTTGTTTTCACCGACCCCAAACTTAGATAGAATAACGACATCATCCTCTTCAAGTTGATGGTCAAAAACGTGGATCAAAGGACTCTTTATGAAGGCCTAAATCTTATCACCCTTAAAATAAACATAAAGAAAATATAAAGATCAATGACAATAGCTTAACTAACATAAAGTAAACGAAAAACATGACACACATAATATTTATATTTATATCATCAATAGCAACATAAATAACCTTAGAGAAAAATTACATTACCTGCTCATCAATCAATACCATTTCCATCTTAAAACTTTCTTTCCAATAAACATCAACGACAACAACTTAAATAACATAAAGTAAACGAAAAACATGACACAAACAATATTTATATTTATATCATGAATAACAACATATAAAATAACCTTAGAGAAAAATTACATTACCGGCTCATCAATCAATATCATTTCTATCTTAAAACTTTCTTTCCACTTTCGTATGATACGAACCTTCAGAAACCAGATATCTTTGGATGGGTTCAGATCACAAACAAAACTATAAATTTTGTTATCAACGTCCATTGATAAGATTTTAACAAAGAATTCGAAAGGAGATTTTATGAATTAATTTCTAAAAGAAAAATGGTTGTGTAGAAGGAAAGCATATGCAATAATGATTATATAGCTGCAAAAATCACAGTTCCCTATGTTAATTCAAAATTTCCCTCTTAAAACTTCAAAGTTAAGGGCTGATAAGTACTAAACAGATGTTCATAACAACTGCTTATAGCAAACAAATGCTTAAAAGATGTCACTTATTGGCCTGAACAGTTCTTAGTAAATCGAGGCTAGCAAACAGATGCTTTTAACCTCAACAGTGCTAAATTCAAGTGACCCACATATTTTTTTTTGAATATTTTAAGTGGTTTAATGACGTCATTTTTCACATCACACGGGCATTGTTGGTCTATCTTTTCGATTGACAATTCAGCTTTCTTATGTCACTCACAAGTCTCCTATTATACTAAGTGTGTGTGTGTGTGTGTGTGTGTGTGTGTGTGTGTATATATATATTGGCTAAGTATAGACAAAAAAACCTCCCAAAATGAAGAAACCCCCACAAACCCTTTATGTGGCTCTCATTGCTCCACATCACCCTCTATTATTTTAATTAAAAAGGGTAAAATAGTATTTTTACCCTTCCCCCTCTTTTCTAATTTGAATTTTCTCTCCCTCTCTCCTATATAAACAACTCTCTCTCTCTCTCTCTCTTCATCTCTCTTCCACCATCTTCAAGATTAATCCCACCACCACCACCACCGCCACCGCCACCACCACCGCCACCGCCACCTCCACCAGATCCCTCTGTCGTGTTGGTTGTTATCAGTTTCCTATCATATCATCCTCTGTTTCCTATCATATCATTCTCTTTAACAATTGGAGTGAACATATATATATACTATTTTGGAGTGAACAATGATGAAGGATTCTAGTGGTTAGTGGTTGGATTTTAAAGTGCAAATCTTAAGTTCAAGGCTCGTCCCTTACAATTTTTTTTAAAGAAAAAAAAAACAAATTAAGGTTTACTTCAACATGTAGACACAACCACACTCTCAATCACAAAGGCAGAAGCAACAGTCAACATCAAGGATGACATCGGACCATCTCTGTTGTGCCACCTACTTGCCACATCCTCCTCCGTTGACGGTACACTATCCTTCTCCAATGTACTCGTGACTCGACCACTACAATTTCTTGTGAGGTAAATTGTTAAATGTTATATATATATATATATATATATATATATATATATATATATATATATATATATGAGCTTTGCTTTATTTTTTTTCTTGCGAGGTATATTTATTGACTACAAGCTTTGCTTTTTTTTTTCTTTCTTTTTCTTATTTTTTTTTACTGGAAACCAAGTCTAATATAATAGGTGTTTGTTTATTATTATATTAATGGAATGGTGAGTATGTTTTTTCAGATGGATTAATTATATTAATATTGGTTTTGGAGATGGATTGGTTTGTATCTTTTTTATGAACGGCGAGATTGGTCAATATCATTATCATTATGAGTTTTTTTTAATAAAAAAGTAGTGATTTATTGGTGTTGGATTACACGTAGGTAGCATACGTTAACACGTAGGTTTACATATTAATCAATCTTTTTTTATATATTAATTAAACCAAAGTCACTAACCATGGGATGAAATCTATGTTGTGTCTGTTTCGTATGTAACAACAAAACTAAGTTGGTATAAATTATTATTATTAATATGTTTTTTAATCAAAATTGGTGAATTTTAGTGTCTCTTAACGTATGCAACAATATGTCTGAGTTGTTTTTTTACCAGTATGTGCATGTTTGTATGAGTATTATAATGTGTGGAATGTATGTTTGCATCTGTTTCCTATATTTGCGTCTGTTTCGTATGTAACAGCAGAACTAAGTTGCGTATATAGGATATTAATTAACCCTTTTTATATGTTATTATTATTAATATGTGTCACACCCTCAAATATCCACCTGCGGAGTTCTACCGCGAGGCGTGTGACACATCAGGATCCAAGTCAACGGTCACAATAAACGACGTCTAAATGTAAAAACATACGTAAATAAAACCATGCATGAGATTAAAACCAACAACAGAGTGTGCGGAAGTATTTAAAGTTTACAAGTCATGAATAAATAAAAAAAAACATAAGTTCTGAAGTTTAACGTTCCAAAAACATGCATAAATGAAGTCCTAGACGCCGTGTGAGACTCTGTGCGCCTAACTCGATGCTGCTACCTTAGCGACCTGAGAAATCATGCCAAAAAGACGTCAACATATAATGCTGGTGAGTTCACAGGTTTAAGTTTACAAATAGTTTTCGTGCGTTTGAGAATTCGTTCACAAATACCATGTCATGAGATGCGTGAGGTAAACAAATAAGCGTTTCATATTACTACCACGACTGTGATGCTGAAACCATTACTGACAGCGTTGCTTGTGTTGCTGCCCGTGTTTGAGTTGCTTGTGTTTACCGAATATAGAGACAATATGCACCCGCCCGGCCCCAAGCCGTCGAGTGGGGCTGTGTCAGGCCCAATAGATCTATCCACATTTCCCTCGTTGTGCCCTGCACATTCATGGTTTCCCCCGGGAGTTCCGTGTTTCGTCGTTTAGTAATTAAAAGTGTTGCGTTTCAAAAGGGTTGCACGTTAATGACAAGTATCGCGTTTCCAAAGAGTTACACGTTGATAACAAGTATTGCGTTTCCGAAAGAGTTGTATAAGTGTCGCGTTTCCAAAAGAGTTATATGCGTTTACTTAAACGTTGATTTTTTAAATCGTATGGCATGTTTCTCCCCCGAGAGAAAACGTATAAAAGAGGGGCCGTGAACTCACCTTTGGTTGCGTCTTCTGTTTAAAAGAAAGATCCAACAAGTGTGTGATAGTCCCAAACTAGTGGCGACCTATCAATGAGTTTTCATAAGTGTGATGACTACTATCCCGAAGGCTAACTAGTCCCCGATTGTCCAGATCTTGACTTTGTGTGTTTAAAAGTGTGTTTGAACGTTAACCGGACATCCCAGACAGACCCGACATCCCGTTGGTGACCCATTACATTAATTAATCAAGTACATAATGTTAACATACAAGTTTCAAGCATACAACACTTAGTTTGCATCAAAGATCGCATATACGAAGTCATAAGGTTGAACCGGGAGATTTCTGGGTTTGGTTCGACCCATGGTCCCTTGGTTCGACCCTCATGATGTTCATTCAACCCATTCATAAGTTCATTTGACCCAACACATGTTTATATGACCCTTACACATGTTTATTTAATCCTAACGTATGTTAATTTGACCTAAACACGTGTTAATTTGACCCCAGACTTCCAGATTCGCCCTTATGATACCACATTCGACCTAAGTGAGCCACATTCGACCCCCAGGAGCTACATTCGCCCCTCAGAAGCCACATTCGACCCCCAGGCACCCAGGTTCGACCCCTAGGCACCCAGGTTCGACCCTTAGAGGCCACATTCGTCCCCACGTGTTCCAGGTTCGCCCCCTGCAGTTCTAAACATCCTAAAACGCACCAAAACGCATCAAAACCACCCGAAAACATCACGAAACATCACCAAACACTGCAGTCCACTATTATTAATATGTTCCTACAAAACCCTACCAATTTTACTCCAAAAACAGTCCGTTTTACGGGTTACCCAAAATGGCAAAAATCATGGAAACATCACATCACGCATGGAGACTTTACCCAATTAGGAAACTTTCTGAAATCACTCAATAATCAACTCAACATGTTCAGGTTATCATGTGTAATAAAACCCCTAACCATTTCATTCATAATATCATCTTGAATCAAACCCTAAATCTATCAAAAATTCCCAAAATGAACAACATATCAACATTTAGCAAACAATAACCTAAAATACCCAAATCTCATCATTAATAACAGCTTTAGAACATTCCTATAACATCTATATAGCATCAAATCACCAAGTGACACATAGTGCAACATAAAACATCAATAATATCTCGTAAAAACACCACTAACACATGTTAACTTGTATGAACCTTATGTTTTATGATTAGGTTTTGTTTAGAAAGATGTTAGGAAGGTTTTTAATTGTGAAAACCATATTAAAACAGATCTGGACTCTTGGGTTTCATAAAAACGAATTAAAATGCATTTAAAAAGGGTTTAGGATGAAGAACATACCTTAGATCTTTGTTTAGAAGGTGTTTGTATGTTAGGTTATGAAAAACAAGGTCAAAAACTCCTTCCCCAGTGATTAATATTGATAGAGAGTGTTTAGAGGCGTTTAGGGTTTGTGAAATGATGAAAAATGACAAAGTGTGATTTTTATACCCAGTCCAGGTTCGCCCCTCTCTTGTGGGCGAAGGTGGGCTAGAGTATTCGAAGGTGGGTTTTAACAAACTACTGGCCAGGTTCGACCCTCCTTATGGGCGAACCAGGCAGGGTATTTTCCAGATTTTCCAGTTTTGTCGTTTTAACGCATTTTAACACATCCTAACACATGAACATGCAATCCTAACCTATGTTAAACATATGTAATCATGGATAATCATCTAAACAACGTTTAAACACGTATTTGCATATACTACACCATATACGAATCAATTCATGTTTGTTACTTGATCTAATTCATGTAATTCACCAACAACGGGACTCGTAAACGTGTGCGTGTGTGTTTAACCCAACGATCCTCCAAATCATTGAACCCTGGACAATACGTTCTGCGTTTTGATTCGACCGACCTTACTAAATATGTTTAATAAACGTTTTTCGCTAAGGTAGACTTATGTGTTTGAACAAAATGTTGACCTAAACATGCCGGGTGTCACATCATCCCCCTGTTGAAAGAATTTTCGTCCCGAAAATTTCCCGAAGTCGAAGAGAGAGAACAAATAAGAAGAAAAATTTTCCGGGTCGTCACATCATCCCCCTGTTGAAAGAAATCTCGCCCCGAGATTCTTTCGACCCCAACAGTGATGAGTGTCGACCCCCGTGTGTGCCCAAGTAACGTTTTCCCAAAAGACAACGTGTAAAGGTCATGAATCAACACGCGACAATGACAACTGGGAACCCGCCTCCCCAAATGTGAATATGAGCCAAAAGACTCCCCTGACCGAAAGCCTACTGGAGACTACTATGATCGGTATAATAACCCACCGGTACCGTCCAAGTAACATCCCCAAAAGACCCTCGTCGACCCAAAGAATGAGAAGTAACGACCAACCCACAAAGAAAACACCCGAAAACACGAACACACAATAATGCGGGTAAAAGTAGAACCAAAGCGTAATAAGAGATAAGAAGGAATACGTACGGGTAACAGTGTCTGGGTCCTCCTGGTTCTCCCTAGCCCCAATAACATAAGCACGAGCAGCTACACCACCGCCCTGGTTGTTTCCTCCATTTCTTGCTGTGCCTGCCTCTCCCTGATTCAGCTTTGGGCAATTTCGCTTGAAATGCCCTGCTTCACCACAATTGAAGCACCCTTGGTTTCCCCGAGGAGCAGGAGTGGGGGCGACTGCTTGAACTTGTCCTGCCCGGGTGCTGACCCTACAATCCTTGGCCAGATGGCCATAGCGAAGACAACGGTTGCAACGAAACGTATCACAACTCCCGACATGATGGTACCCGCACTGGTTGCACTTAGGGTTCTTTCCAGTGTATCCACCCTGATTCTGAGTCGACGGTGACCCCACCGCCCCTAGCTTCCTGGTCTGCTGCTGTGGCTGTTCTTGAGCCGAGCTCTTCCCCGAGCCTTCACACTTGCGCTTGCTGCCCTCTTGAGCCTTAACAGTCGAACCACGAGCAGGTAAAACACCTTCATTCACCTTCAGATTAGTCATCCGATGAGCCGATCGAACCACCTCTGCATAAGTAGGAAGATTTCCCGCAGCCACTAACCCCGCTATCTCTGGTACTAACCCTGAAATGTAGTGCTCGATCCTCCTGTATTCTGGTACGTGCAAGTCAGGACACAGCACCGCCAACTCCTTACACCTCACAGTGTACTCTTCAATCTCCGACCCAACCATCTTGAGGTTCCAAACCTCCTGTTCCAACTTCTGAATTTCCTCCCTGGGGCAGTATTCTCTCTTCAGCAGCTGGACAAAATCCTCCCATGGCATGGCATACGCCTCCCCCAAACCCATATTCTGAGTAATATTGTTCCACCAGGTCAACGCAACATCCAGGAAGAGTGCAGCAGCATACTTGACTCGATCCTCAGGAAGACAGTTACACATCAAGAAAACTGACTCCACTTTCTCTAGCCACTTGAGCATGCCTACAGCCCCTTCAGTGCCAGAGAACTCATGGGGCTTACAATCCCGAAACATCTTGTACGTACACATGGCTGGGGGTGTATTAACAACACCGCCGCCATGAGCATTGTGTCCTGCCTGAAAGGCAGCCTGCAGCAAGGTGTTCAGATCCTCCTGGGTTAGGTTCACCCCTCCACGACCACCGCCACCATTGCGTCCGCCCGTACGACCACCACCTCTACGTCCACCGCGAATTCCAGACATCTTCTGAGAAGGACAAGAAACAAACACTCAGACCCATCACCAACGCTAAACCAAGAGAATAGGAAAATCCAGGATTGGGTCCAATGTGACCATTAATCCCAACGCGAGATCCACCCAGTCTTCCATGCATTTCAACTTATGATTTCGGGTGCACCCGAAATGATAAATTGCCCTACATGGTCCTCAAGGCGTGCCCCGAGCTCGAACCTCAAGTCACCCGGTACCCCTATCTTAGGAAGATATAACCAACTCAAAAGATCAACAAACAAGTTCCCACGACTATAAACCCGAAGAAGAAGATAAAGTGAAGCTAGGAATAACCAAGAATGAGATAGGTAATGTGACACTGTGTGGTAAGGATACCGACACCCCGACAAGGTTAGTATGTTTACCCAAAAGACATGACTCAAATGTATGTGACCGTCTAGTGTGTGAGACTCGGCTATAGTCTAGACTCTACATGCAGTCCTAGTTCACTATAACCATTGGCTCTGATACCAATTTGTCACACCCTCAAATATCTACCTGCGGAGTTCTACCGCGAGGCGTGTGACACACCAGGATCCAAGTCAACGGTCACAATAAACGACGTCTAAATGTAAAAACATACGTAAATAAAACCATGCATGAGATTAAAACCAACAACAGAGTGTGCGGAAGTATTTAAAGTTTACAAGTCATGAATAAATAAAAAAAACATAAGTTCTGAAGTTTAACGTTCCAAAAACATGCATAAATGAAGTCCTAGACGCCGTGTGAGACTCTGTGCGCCTAACTCGATGCTGCTACCTTAGCGACCTGAGAAATCATGCCAAAAAGACGTCAACATATAATGCTGGTGAGTTCACAGGTTTAAGTTTAAAAATAGTTTCCGTGCGTTTGAGAATTCGTTCACAAATACCATGTCATGAGATGCGTGAGGTAAACAAATAAGCGTTTCATATTACTACCACGACTGTGATGCTGAAACCATTACTGACAGCGTTGCTTGTGTTGCTGCCCGTGTTTGAGTTGCTTGTGTTTACCGAATATAGAGACAATATGCACCCGCCCGGCCCCAAGCCGTCGAGTGGGGCTGTGTCAGGCCCAATAGATCTATCCACATTTCCCCCTTTGTGCCCTGCACATTCATGCTTTCCCCCGGGACTTCCGTGTTTCGTCGTTTAGTAATTAAAAGTGTTGCGTTTCAAAAGGGTTGCACGTTAATGACAAGTATCGCGTTTCCAAAGAGTTACACGTTGATAACAAGTATTGCGTTTCCGAAAGAGTTGTATAAGTGTCGCGTTTCCAAAAGAGTTATATGCGTTTACTTAAACGTTGATTTGTTAAATCGTATGGCATGTTTCTCCCCCGAGAGAAAACGTATAAAAGAGGGGTCGTGAACTCACCTTTGGTTGTGTCTTCTGTTTAAAAGAAAGTTCCAACAAGTGTGTGATAGTCCCAAACTAGTGGCGACCTATCAATGAGTTTTCATAAGTGTGATGACTACTATCCCGAAGGCTAACTAGTCCCCGATTGTCCAGATCTTGACTTTGTGTGTTTAAAAGTGTGTTTGAACGTTAACCGGACATCCCAGACAGACCCGGCATCCCGTTGGTGACCCATTACATTAATTAATCAAGTACATAATGTTAACATACAAGTTTCAAGCATACAACACTTAGTTTGCATCAAAGATCGCATATACGAAGTCATAAGGTTGAACCGGGAGATTTCTGGGTTTGGTTCGACCCCAAGGGCTTCTGGTTCGACCCATGGTCCCTTGGTTCGACCCTCATGATGTTCATTCAACCCATTCATAAGTTCATTTGACCCAACACATGTTTATATGACCCTTACACATGTTTATTTAATCCTAACGTATGTTAATTTGACCTTAACACGTGTTAATTTGACCCCAGACTTCCAGATTCGCCCTTATGATACCACATTCGACCTAAGTGAGCCACATTCGACCCCCAGGAGCTACATTCGCCCCTCAGAAGCCACATTCGACCCCCAGGCACCCAGGTTCGACCCCTAGGCACCCAGGTTCGACCCCTAGGCACCCAGGTTCGACCCTTAGAGGCCACATTCGTCCCCACGTGTTCCAGGTTCGCCCCCTGCAGTTCTAAACATCCTAAAACGCACCAAAACCACCCGAAAACATCACGAAACATCACCAAACACTGCAGTCCACTATTATTAATATGTTCCTACAAAACCCTACCAATTTTACTCCAAAAACAGTCCGTTTTACGGGTTACCCAAAATGGCAAAAATCATGGAAACATCACATCACGCATGGAGACTTTACCCAATTAGGAAACTTTCTGAAATCACTCAATAATCAACTCAACATGTTCAGGTTATCATGTGTAATAAAACCCCTAACCATTTCATTCATAATATCATCTTGAATCAAACCCTAAATCTATCAAAAATTCCCAAAATGAACAACATATCAACATTTAGCAAACAATAACCTAAAATACCCAAATCTCATCATTAATAACAGCTCTAGAACATTCCTATAACATCTATATAGCATCAAATCACCAAGTAACACATAGTGCAACATAAAACATCAATAATATCTCGTAAAAACACCACTAACACATGTTAACTTGTATGAACCTTATGTTTTATGATTAGGTTTTGTTTAGAAAGATGTTAGGAAGGTTTTTAATTGTGAAAACCATATTAAAACAGATCTGGACTCTTGGGTTTCATAAAAACGAATTAAAATGCATTTAAAAAGGGTTTAGGATGAAGAACATACCTTAGATCTTTGTTTAGAAGGTGTTTGTATGTTAGGTTATGAAAAACAAGGTCAAAAACTCCTTCCCCAGTGATTAATATTGATAGAGAGTGTTTAGAGGCGTTTAGGGTTTGTGAAATGATGAAAAATGACAAAGTGTGATTTTTATACCCAGTCCAGGTTCGCCCCTCTCTTGTGGGCGAAGGTGGGTTAGAGTGGTCGAAGGTGGGTTTTAACAAACTACTGGCCAGGTTCGACCCTCCTTATGGGCGAACCAGGCAGGGTATTTTCCAGATTTTCCAGTTTTGTCGTTTTAACGCATTTTAACACATCCTAACGCATGAACATGCAATCTTAACCTATGTTAAACATATGTAATCATGGATAATCATCTAAACAACGTTTAAACACGTATTTGCATATACTACACCATATACGAATCAATTCATGTTTGTTACTTGATCTAATTCATGTAATTCACCAACAACGGGACTCGTAAACGTGTGCGTGTGTGTTTAACCCAACGATCCTCCAAATCATTGAACCCTGGACAATACGTTCTGCGTTTTGATTCGACCGACCTTACTAAATATGTTTAATAAACGTTTTTCGCTAAGGTAGACTTATGTGTTTGAACAAAATGTTGACCTAAACATGCCGGGTGTCCCAATATGTTTTTTTTTAATCAAAATTGGTGAATTTTAGTGTCTCTTAACATATGAAACAATATGTCTGATTTGTTTTTTACCAGTATGTGCATGTTTGTATGAGTGTTATAATGTGTGGAATGTATGTTTGCATCTGTTTCCTATACTGCGCCTGTTTCGTATGTAACAACAAAACTAAGTTGGTATAAATTAGTTATCGATTTTTTTACCAGATACTAAGGTTTGATTTTTTGCATATTATAGAGGAAGAATTGGTAAAAAAAAACTCTTGAATGAAATGTCATTGATCATGATAACTAATTTGGTATAAATTAGTTTATGTTTTTTTTGTGTTTGTTTCGTATGTAGCAGCACTACTAAGTTGGTATAAATTAGTTTCTGTTTTTTTTACTACAAAGTTTTGATTTTTTAAGTTTGATAATCTTGATAACTAAATGTATAAAACAATGTTTTTTGTATCAGTTTCGTATTTTTTTTTGTAATCCAGTTGGTTAACATACGTTAAGCGGGGGCGTGGGCTTTACATGTAAATTGATGATTTTTGTTTTATTTTTGCAGGTGAGCATATTTTTTACATGTAAAGATGAAGATGATTATCAAGAATGAAGTGTAGACAATTTTTTTTTTATTTATGATACTTTTTTAGCATTTGTTGATTTGTAATGACTGTTTTGTTTGTTTTTAGCATTTTGTAAGAAACAATTCTTGTCTACATTTGAATGTTTTTTGATCTATAAAGTTTTTAGCACTTTGTAATGACCGTTTTGTTTGTTTTTAGCACTTTGTAAGTAACAAAATGCCTATAACCATATCAATTCTCGTTACGTATGCAACAATTCTGGTGCTGGTACAATAAAACGAAAAAAAATATTGTCTAATAAAAAAAATAATAAATCAGCATTTTTTAAATAATATAAACTGGCAACTCAGTTTTAACCTACGTAACACAACACATGTTACATATGTAACACGGGCATCTGGCAGATTTAGGACAATGATCACAAAAGTATGAGAGAGATGATGTGACATGTGTCAGGTCAACTTGTCATAGATGTTTTTTCAGAAAATGTCATTTGACCCTTTTGCCATTTTTTTGTCATCTAGTCTATTAATTTAAATCAAAAAGCATCAATTAAATGTGGACCATTGATCTAGTTTGATCAATGGTTGTAAGAGGGTTTAGTGGGTTTCTTCAATTTAGGTGAGTTTTTATTTAATCCTTCCCCTATATATATATATATATATATATATATATATATATATATATATATATACTAGGTTAGAGCCCCGCGTTAACACGCGGCAAGTACCCGAGTAAAATGAAAATGAATATAAGATGATATTAAGTGACAATTTATAAAATACATACATGCATGTATTGTATAATAGTAGTTAAATCTCTACATGTCACTTGTGTTAACAACACAACCGAAAGAAAGTGTGCTAGTATGATATTGAACTTGTTAGAGGAGCTAAAAAATGGGTGGGTTGGATAACGGGTCAAAGCAAAGCATTTATAAAACGGACCCAAAATCAGTGACTACGACTTAACTGATACAGTTTACTCACACCTTCATTATGTCTTCATGTTTTAAACTACAAATATAGTTTAGCTAAAAATATATAATTCAGCTCAAATGATATGGTCCATCCTTGCAAATTACAACTTAACTGATACAATCATATACACCTAGAAATAGTTGGCTACAATCTGACCTTTTGCGTTCATTTAATAAGATAATCATAACAAATTAACTGATCAATTTTTTTAGTTAAATCGCAAATGTTTATTCTATAAGACTACATCTTAGTTTTTTTACAACCGGAAAATATGTAAACTTAGCCAGATGCTAAGCCAACATACAACGAAAGCCACACTTGAACAAACATAAGAAAAGCACAATATAACCCAATAGCAAACCCCCACAGGTTCGATCTTTTAAGCATCTGCCAAAAGGTTGCATCTTTGATATTAACCTTATATTAAAAATCCCAATACATTAACAATATACAAATTATTGGGTCTAATACAAAATAAAGTCCGGAAATTATTGGGTCTCAAACCATATTAACAACTTCTTCACAGACTTCGAAATCAATAGTTTTATACCTGCACATGATCAAATAATTTCAATTAGTCAATTATTATAAAACAAAAAAAATAGACATGACAACAATAATTCAAGAAATACCCAAATGAAGTTCACCAAAAGATCCACTCGTAATTTTCCTCCTTGTTTTTACTTTCCACCAACAACTTGAACCATGATCCTTTCCTTTTTTTTAACGGTATATTTCATTAACAAAGCAAGACCTCAAAAAAGGACTGCCGAAAAAACCTCCTAATATATACATAGGGTACTTAGCCCAATCATTCCAATTAAGGTTTTTATATCTAGATCTATGTGTAAACCAAATAAAAGATAATGCCTTCACACGCGCTACAACCTCCACAACTTTAGGCGAACCATCATTGAAAACCTTGTTGTTCCTTTCTTTCCAAATAGCCCAACATGAAATCATCATAATGGCCCTTAAAATCCTCTTCTCCTCCTTGGACTTGTTCGACACAAATCCCATTTGCAGCAAGTTTTCCACCGATTCTATATGTCCCGTTTGTATTCTGCACCATCTCCATACTTTATTACAAAAACCAAATGTAAACCGGCATTCCACCATCAAATGTTGAAGGGACTCTACATCATTATCGCATAATGGACAATTAGTATCCAGAATGTTAATATTCCTTCTCGCTAGCGCCAAACGGGTCGGAATGCGATCAAGCTCCATAATTGAAAGATTTTAGTTAAAACAGGAAGATATGATCATACAAGTCACAAAACCAGGTGCGGAAACCCTAGTTATGAACAAAATGATAATACTCGGATCAAAACACAGAAAACATCATTTCAAAGACTTTTTCATAGATTAACTTTGATAAAAACGTATTACAATCAGTCACCTAGTCAATCTAATCAATACAGACACTTTCACAAATTAACCTTGAACCTGACCTGAATATACACGCAAACTGAAACTCTATCTTACTCGAAAACACACAAAATCTATATATACTAACTGCACGTTCGCCCCTTTGTATGGTGCGAATGTGGAACTTTTCCACATTCGCCCACTACAGGGTACGAATGTAAATCTTCTGATCAGCATCTTTCACCTTCGCCCACTACAAAGCTTCCTTCGCCCCTTTCTTCCACTTTCGGTCCATCAGCAAACAAATTTAACACATGTTAATTAGCAAATCCAATCACTAGTCGCACTTCGTGCATCTACAAACTCCCCCTCGTCTATTGATTGGATTGCCTTCGATCTTCGTCCATAGACTTGTTCATCAGATAAATCCTCAGCTGCTTCTTTTGTTCTTTTGTCATTTCAGGCTCCAACTTACGCTTAACTGGTTTAGGCACATCGGCCATCTTCAGCTTCTTACCAAGTTTAGCATCCAAGTTGCTACCGGAGTTTATATCATACGCAAAGCAAACTCCGACAACTTGAGTATACTTCTTAGCCTGTTCTGCATCATTAGGATCATGATGAATCGGATTGTAGAAAAGCATGATGATGTCTTCAAATGTACAGTTTATCAACCACATAGGATCAAATACATGAACATGCTTGTATTTGTCCTTTCCATATCTTAATACAATCACAGCTTCTGCCTTCCTCCAATCATAATACCAAAAGATAAAATCAGCACTGAAGTGTTGTGGCAAAGGCATCAAAGGAATTTTCCTCATCACTTATCAGCAAACCAACCCACAGCAGTACTGTTTACAGAAGCTCCAGACATAGGGAATCTGCAAATGTCTCTGACCGCCCAGTACGGTAGAGTTAGCAAATCAATGAATCTGTAGAAGTACAGAATTCCTGATTCCCATTTGACAGCTAAGCACTTCAATCTCCCCAAATATGTCCAACCGAGAGCTCTGCCTTTGAACTTCTCATTGTGAAATCTATAAAAGCTACCTTGAGCTTCAGGCTTTGGTCGGTTTTCATCCATTTCCTTCAACTTCTTTAAATATGACTTCAATTCATCAGTCTGACTTGAAGATTGTTGCTTATCAGCACCAAACACCTTTTCAACAAACTCCTCACTTCTTTTCTTAGCTTTCTTCTTAGCTGATGTGTTTGGAATCTCTGTGAAGTCTGGAAAAACCACTTCTTCATCATTCTGTCTAAAGTATTATGGATATTCCTCATGAGTAATATCCTCAATCTCCACTTCATCCATCTCTGGAGTATTCTTATCATCAGAGTGATTTCCAATATCCTTTTCAGGAATATCTGGAATCGACTCATCCATCATAATCTCCTCAATAGATTTCCCTACTCGCTGTGCAAGACCATCCAGAATCTCTTTAGCAACAGCAGCAGGTACTTCACCTTCTTCTAGGTCAGGATCATTATACTCCAGCTCATATCTCATATCATCAGTCTGGAAGATCTCAGCAAATCTGCCTGTGAACTCTATCGTCCATTCTCTCTTCTCCAACATATCTCTATACACCTTCTTAGCATCATCATTCAGAGATCTCACCTTTTCGTTCCAGAAGATGCTTTCATCCGAATCTACATTCCCACATTTCTTCTTCTTTGAACTAGATTCTCCAGCATCCTTCTGAGGTGTTCTCTTTTCAAATGTGAACTTAGAAGTATCATCTCCTCCATCATCATCATCACTACTACCATCATCATCACTGCCTGATCCTTCAGCATCAGAAGGCTCAAAGTCGACTTGTTCTTCTTCCTTTTCTTTGTCTTCCTCACCTTCTTTCAACTTTGGTGCTTCATTATATAAACTGTCAATCAAATCACTAAGGCGTTTGTTTTCAGCCTTAAGTTCTTTGTTGTCAGCTTTGATGACTCTAATCATACTTCTGTTTCTGGAACACTTAACCTCAAGATCCTTATTATCAGCTTCAAGTTTCTTCACTTTCTGCTCGATCTCATCTTGGTTAGTCTTAGAAGCAACCACAATCTACAGCATCTTTTCTTCATTCTGCTTAAACTTAGCAATCTCGGCCTGCTGAGCTACTATCATTTTCATCATCTCATCCATTCGTTTGTTCACCTGCTTCATCACATCATCAGAAACAGTGACTTTCTTCGATTTGGATGGCTCAGCTTCCTTTGCTTTCTGCTTCTGTGGATTCTTAAACATATCTAAAACATTATCCAGTGCAACATTAAAGTCATCAACTGGTAATGATTCAGCTTCTTTATTCTTTTTCTGTTTCTTGGTAACCGGTGAAGATAACTTTGATGATGTACCAGCATCAGGTATCCTTTTTCCTTTCAGTAGCTGGGCTATTTCCTTCTCTCTCAACTGTTTAGTGCTTGATTTCTTTGCCATAGTCTTATGCTTTAGTTTAGGCAAATTCACTACAACAGTTTCACCTGTTTCCAATTCATCCAGGTTAATACCCAAACTTCCTTCATCAACATCAACAGACTTCTTCTGTGATACTTCTTCAATCGTCATGTTAAGAGATTCAGACTCACCAACCATAGTGGCCTTACGTTTGGTAGTCTTAACCCTTTCTTCATCAGAATCCCACTGTTCATCTACCTCTGTCTCTTCTGAATCAACTGAGTCTTCATCAACTAGACTCGTTCCATTCTTCGCAGTAGTTTTCTTCCTAACAACTTATTGCTTAGAACTCCCTTGATCAGTCTTTGCTTTGCCTTCCCTTTGGCTCCAGCATTGACTACCTGCCTTTTTCTCTTAGTGCTTGCATCAGCGTACACTAATGGATCGTCATTATCAGAATCACTGTTGTCATGTCTTGCTTTGTTCTTGCCAGGATCAGTGTAATCCTGACTAGCCAAAGCTCCAAATAACCTTCTATGAGGTGGCTTTTCATAATCAGGCACACCTTTGTAACCTTTCATCCTCACCAACGTACGAATATTCATGTGATCTTGACCTAGGATCATAGTTGGATCCTTCTTCAATTCTGGATACTTATGGTCAAAGATCATCATGAGAAATCTTGGATATAGCATAAACTGTTTCTTCTTCAGACCCTTTAACATCTCTAACATGTGGTCTACTATCATCCCAGAAACATTGAATGGTTTGTTAAGAGTTAACGCTACCATCAATGAACTCAAACTTCTCCTCATCACGTCATATCCACCGCTCACGCATCCAAAAACATGAATAATGACATGTGCAAGGTACTTGAACTGCACACTCAACTTCCATTTATGCATAGATCCATCTGTTATCGGACCCTTATACTTCATCCTTTAAAAGCGAGCTTTCTGTTCAGTCCAAGATAACTCTCTGGGATCATCACTCACTTCAAACTTAATCTGCAATGCTTCCCTGATATCTGACTCTGTCAAGAACATCTCCATCCCCTGAATTTTGCTCTTGATAATAGTTTGATTCTCCCAGAAATCGTACTTAGCATTCTTGTAGAAATCTTCAACTATATCTCTGTAGATGATTGTTGGTGTAGCTAATGCATGAACAACTCTGCTTCGCCTCAGAAACTCAACAATCCCAGTAAATTCTGTATTCTTTTCCACATCACCAAGAAACACACAGCAATTGTGTGATGGTTCGAATGGCCAAACACGTTGAACAGCTGCTTCAGCTTCCTATATAGGATCTGGTACAATATTTTCCACTTGAGCTTCAACGTTTTCGGATTGCTCAGCCATCTGCACATCAAAATCAGAAAAATACGTCAAAATATGAAAACGACAAAAATTGAAAATTTTAAGGTTTTTAGATTCCACATTCGCCCCTTTTTATTAGGTCGAATGTGATCATTTAAGGTACGAAGGTGAAATACCTGGTACGAATGTGAAAACGTTTTCACTCAAAATTACATTCGCCCGTTATTTAACACTTTCGTCCGTTTGTTTTCACATTCGCCCGTTTTAATGGTCGAACGTGAAAACTGTTTATCCCCAAAATTCAAAATTTTGTCAAAGTTGTTTTTAGACACTGATTTTGATTCACACATGTACTAAAATGGCCGACTAACATTTGTATACCATCAATTGTAAGAATTAATCAATCTACATTAGTTTTAAAGAGGAATTAGGATTTTGAAGCTTCAATCGATCAATCAACCCTCCAAACAATGTTATTAACCTAATTCCTTAATATATCTCCCCCTAAAACTAAAGTAGATTGATCGTATATCAAAATCAACAGCTAAAAACAGTCCAATTGACCCAGAATATAAACCCTAGGTCGACGTCCTAAAAACCACGATTTTGATCTGTTATGATGTCCATTACCTGTGAAATGAGGTTTAAAATGATCAGTGATTGACAATGAACAAGAAACACAAGCAAAAGAAATCTCAGCAACAAGTGTAGGTATCTTAGAAAATTTTTGGAAAAATATGAATGAGAGTCGAACCTGGTCATTGGCTTTTATAGGAGATCCACATTCGCCCGTTTATCTGGTCGAAAGTGGGTTAATTCCACATTCGCCCCAAGCGAATGGCCCGAATGTGGATACTGTTCACACGAAAGTGGAATTTGTTTAACATTCCCACATTCGCCCAAAAATAAACACCCGAATGTGAAGATTTTTCCACATTCGACCCAATTAAGGGGCGAATGTGAAATGGAAAAATCTGAAAATTTTGCCAAATCACGAATTCGATTCTCGTTCAACATTTTTCAATCCGTTAAACTTCAAAAACTCATAATTTCACTTTTTGAATGATACAAAGCCCAGATGGTTTCATCAAATCTCAGAAATTGACCATCAAACACCGTCGGTTATCTAAAATAAAGCAGAAATGCAAAAAGTTTTGGTTTTTCTGAAATTTTATCAAAACACACCTAAAATCTTTTTGGATTTTGTATCTTTTAGACAATAAAAGTAAAATGCATGAAAGTAAATGAAAGCAGTAAACAATTTGTGATATCCGGTAAGAGGATCATATCAGTTTTCTGAGAAATCTGATCACAGCGTTGATCTTTTTGATTAATATTATCTTTAGAAACTGTATGTGACACGGCAATTGCTGATATTGTGGTCCACATAAGCTCACATGCAGACTATTACGCAATGCTTTAAAATGATACGAGTTAGGTGTATTAGACTAACACATTATGGTGCCCACACACACGACATACTCCCGTATCAAGTAATTGCACAAAGCTTCGTCGTAACACGTGATTATGCTAGAGTTATCTGTTAAAGTTACAAAGTATATAGCACAGAGGTGTACAGGTCAGCAAATGAATGCAGCAGAGTAACATGTGCATATATACTAGGTTGAGGCTGATATCAACTACTGATTTACATCAGTAAGTCAATACGATGTAATAATGATCTTTGATCAGTAAAACATAAAGTTCCTCAATTTGGTAACTTTCGATTTTGGCACTTAAGCTCTTTTAGCAAATATTCTGATGAAACTAGGTCCGTAAATCAATACGACAAAAGTTTAATCAGAATATCCCGGATAACTAAAACATAACGACCCGAAACCTCAGATTTTGGCAATCCTATCAAACGAAATTACGGTACTAAGACCATATGCCCATGAGGTGTTCAGCCACGAACGCGTAGTTCGTTATGTTTGTATCTCTAATGCATGCAATTTTTAGTCTACGAAGCCTATCAGCACATCACACATAGTCAACACACGCCTCATTATACTATACAAATCTTTAGCCTGTGTCAGATCCCCACTGATGTACTATCATTTCCTCTTTTTATCCTGGAAATCATTTTTGGTTTTTCTAATTTTTAGGTCTTTTTGAATTTTTCAATGTTTTTGGTTTTTTTGATAAAATGACTCCCCCTAAAATAAAGAACATATTTTTGGGTTTTTAATTTTTCTGAAAAACAATAAAAACTTTAACGAAAATTTTAAACTAAAAAGCGATAAACTGAGGTGCTGATTAGTCCTGTTTTTCCTTTATGTTGTTGACTTTTAAAAGATATTCAAAGCGGGATCTGTCAAAAGCTTTTGTAAACAAATCTGCACGTTGATAGTCGGTATGGATTTTGACCATATCTATCAATTCTTTAGCGTAACAATCACGGATAAAATGATATTTAATCCGGATATGTTTCGCCTTAGAATGATTACCAGTATCTTTAGTTAATGCGATAGCGGCTTCGTTGTCACAGTGTATAGGGGTTTTAAGAAACTGCAAACCGTAATCCACCATCTGCTGTTGGATCCAGAGCACTTGCGAACAGCAACTCGAGGCTGCAATGTACTCGGCTTCACAGGTAGACAGCGCCACGGAAGTCTGCTTCTTACATTGCCAGGTGACTAACCTGCTCCCTAAAAACTGGCAACCAGCTGTAGTAGATTTGCTATCCTTGTCACAGCCGCCCCAATCTGCATCACTAAAAGCAATGAAATCAAAATCATCATCATTAGGGTACCAAAGTCCTCTTGAGGGACAACCCTTCAGATATCTAAGGATACGCTTGACCGCCGTCAGATGACTTTGTTTCGGCTTCGATTGATAGTGGGCAAAGAGACACGTTGCAAACATAATATCTGGTCGAGATGCTGTCAAATACATCAGAGATCCGATGATTGCTCTGTATGTAAATGGGTCCGTCAGCTCCCCCTTAGCATCCACTCCAATCCCGTGATTGGGTTGAATCGGGGTATCCATCGGCTTGGAATCCTCCATCTGGAACCGGCTCAAGACTTCGGATACGTATTTCGTCTGGTGAATGAAGATCCCCGTGGGTCTTTGGTCCACCTTCAAGCCTAGGAAAAACTGCATCTCCCCCATTGCGCTCATCTCAAACTTTTCCTGCATGACAGTTTCAAACTCCCTGCATAAAAGCTCGTTAGTTGAACCAAATATTATATCATCAACGTAAATCTGCACCAGAAGCAAGTCATCCCCTGATTTCTTCGTAAATAGGGTGCAGTCGACGAGTCCGCGCTTAAATCCCTTTGCCATGAGGTATGTACTTAGCTCCTCGTACCACTATCTCGGAGCCTGGTGCAAACCATATAAGGCTTTGTTCAGCACATAGACCTTATCCCGGTGGATTGGGTCCTCAAAACCTGGTGGCTGCCCGACATAAACCTCTTCTTTGACTTTCCCGTACAGAAATGCGCTCTTGACGTCCATTTGATAAACTTTAAACTTCTTATAGGAAGCAAACGCAAGAAACATCTGAATCGCTTCAATGCGTGCTACAGGAGCATAGATTTCGTTATAATCAATCCCTTTGATTTGATGGAATCCCTGCACGACCAAACTGGCTTTGTTACGAACTACCCCACGATCATCCTTCTTGCACTGAAACACCCATTTAGTGCCAATCTTCTTTCTCCCAGGTGGTAAATCAGTGAGCGTCCAAACCCCCAATTTCTGAAATTGTAATAACTCCTCCTGCATTGCTTCAACCCAGGCGTCCTCCAGCAAAGCGTCCTTGTATGTCCTTGGCTCTACCTGCGATACATAACACGCAAACGACCAATCATTTTGACTACCAGATTTTTGTATTTTGGCATATAAAGCTAAAGCACCAAAACTCTCTGGCGTATTAACACTTAGCAGCTGCCCTCTTGTCATCACACTACTTCCAGGATCACCGATAACTTGCTCCAGCGGGTGAATATGATGAATCCGAGATTCCGGATGTTCAGGTACAATAACTCCCGTCTGAGTAGTCAAGTTCTCTACAGCATCCAGATCATGACCCGTGTTAGACGATGAAGCAACATCTAGAGTTGGAGTTGAGTTCACTGGTGGTGTCTCTGGTTCTTCTGCATGCTCAAGAATAACTTCTTCAAATTGTTCTTCTTCAGATTCTGAAGAGTCTAATGAAGTAGAAGCCTCTTGAAATACTTCTTCCTCTGGTACAGGAGCATTGGTATCATTAGAAGCTGGTGGAGGGTTCACGGTGATCGGACGCACCAACGGTGAAGTCGCCGCGTTTTCACACTCGTAAAGTAATCTGATAACAGCTTCTTCAACCAAGCTATCTAGGTTGAATGATTCAAAGAAATCTTTGTAATCAAACATCCAATCAGGACCCATCCCTTGCACATTCTGAGTATACCGTTGAACTTCCACGTTAGCCCAATCCTCCACCCGACGAGTTCGCTTGTTGTATACCCGTTTGAGCGGGGTTGCATATCCAACAAAGTATCCCTCTTCAGCTTTAGGACTAAACTTCTCGCTTAGATTCAACATTGTGCATGGTGCCCCAAAAGGTTCTAGATACTCTAAGTTCGGCTTTCGTCGGTGTAACAGTTCATAAGATGTTTTACCAAACTTCTTCACCGTTAAAACCCGATTGAGTGTATAATTTGCTACATAAATCGCCTCATTCCAGAACATTACCGGAAGATTTGAGTCTGCAAGCATTGTTCTAGCCGCTTCAATTAGAGTCCTGTTTTTGCGTTCAGCAACACCGTTCTGTTGTGGGGTGTACGGAGCCGAATATTCATGATGAATTCCTTTGTTTTCACAAAGTTCATCCATCTTAGCGTTTTTGAACTCCGTCCCATTATCACTCCGGATTCTCTTTATCTTCAAATTGTAGACATTCTCCAATCGAGTGAACAGAACTTTCAAGTTGTTAAAAGTGTCACTTTTATTCTGCAAACACATCACCCATGAAAATCTTGAATAGTCGTCAGTGACAACTAAACAATAAAGCTCCCCAAGATGACTTTTGCGCTTGACTGGTCCGAATAGATCCATGTGCAATCGCTCAAGTGGCATCTCAACAGAATTAACTTTCTTCACTTTGTGGGACTGTCTGTGTTGCTTCCCCTTCTTACAACTTACACACTTGTCATTCAGATGGAAATGTTTCACGTTTACTCCATCAACAAGTCCATTCTTCACAAGATGATTCATTTTTCTCAGATGAATATGCCCCATTCTTCGGTGCCACATTATCGATTCCTTCTCGGTCGCCTTGGATAGAAAACATGTTATTTGCCCCTGTGATGTCATCGCCTTGGACATATCAAGAATATAGAGGTTGTTGACGCGAGGTGCCTTCAACATTACCCACTCCTTTGGAATTTTAAAGCCCGGTTTGAGAATATAGCAGGATTTGTCATCAAAATGAACAGTGAATTGTTTATCACAAATTTGACTGACGCTCAACAAATTATAGTCGATCTGCTTCACATATGAAATTCTCTCAAAGCTCACAATCCCATTACTCACGCTCCCTTCCATAGTGATGTATCCGCCTTTTCCCAACGAATGCAACATATCCACCATTAATATTCTTTACGTCGAACAATAATGCAAGATCCCCAGTCATGTGGCCTGAAGCTCCACTATCAACAATCCAAAGACTGCTAATAGGGCCAGCTGAAGCTCCCTGCACACGTCAAGTAACACAGTTAGTTCTTTTGGGGGACCCAAGCCTGAGTCTTGGGTCTTGAAATATCATTTTTCATAGAAACATTTTCATAAACATTCTCAACAACTTTTTTTTTTGGATCAATCTTATTAGGATCATTCAAAACAGTTTCCTTTTTCTCATTGGATTTTGAAGTAGAGGCACCTGGAGAACCATTTGGTGTCCAAGATTGTTCAGATCTTTTCAAGATACGAATCTGAGATTTTGGGTTCTCAGTTGGTTTCTGAACATTGTTCGCAAAGGAAACTTTCTTGGTTACCTTATCTGATTTAACAAACTTAGGTCCAACATTTGACTTGACAATAGGTTTTGGTGGAACCCTTTGCCTATCATTTGTTGTGTTCACCACTGGTTTTCTCCATGATTGTTCCATAGCTATCCGATTTCTGTGATCATACTGAAATGGACGATTGTTCCTCGCTTGATAAAACTTGTTTTGATTATAAAACTGTTGTTGTTGAGGAACAACTCGTCTATGTGGTGGAATGTAATGATCGATCGGCTTTCTCATGGAATTCCTCACTTCAACTTCGTGCCTCTTATGCCTAACATACGGGCAGTGAGCAAGTAAATGCCCTCTCTCCCCACATTTAAAGCATGCACGGTATTCTTCAAAAACATTAGGAGCATTCGGTTGAGCAGATGATCGAACAGGATACTGATCATTATACTATTTGTTCCTCAAACTCTCAGGGAGTGGCCCTTTTGAGTAAGCAGGCTCATGAAAACCGTTTGCTTTGTTTTTGGGTTTAATGAACTCTGTGACATGAACCTTTGGTTCTTGTGGAACATCCAAAAACAGTTTCTTTAAAATGGCCGGTGGAATTTCATTTGTTCTCTCATGTTTTGGGAACCAAATGGTGCTTTCTTGCCAGATTTTATCAATTTTAGCATAGTTAGCATTTTTTATTGGAAATTCCTCATCAGAAATGATCTTATCGGATCCTTCCATTCGATAAAACACCTTGACCGGTTTGTCACATGGTTCATTCTTAACATTTTTCTCAATTTCTTTCTTAATCACATTCGTTTCAGACTTTTGCTCACGATGTGAGTTTGCCATCGGATGCACATGCTGAGATGATGACACTGGTTCATTAGTAATGATGTGATTTTCTTTTGGAATTTCACATGCATTAGCATTTTGATAATCACCAGAATCATCACTCTCAGAGTCTGAGTCAACACTTTCAGCTGTAACACCCTCATCATTTAAGCCTAAAATCGGCCTCACATCGGAATGTGGATCACCAATACTCGAGGTATTAGATTCAATTTCCGATGATGAGTCTGATTTTACCGAACTCTCCAGTGTCACTTGATGACAATTGTGATTTTCAAAAAGCACCGGAGATGGTACAGACTTATAGTTAGTGGTTTGGTCATCAATGATGTGGTCTACAACATAAGCAATGTGCTTATAGTTCTCCAACTTCTTATTGACTTTTTCTGCAAAGCACTTGATGGCGGCCATTTCCAATTTAGTGTTCTCAATTTCATTAATATAGTTATTAATTGCAAGTTGTTTTAATGAAAGAGTATTTTTCAAGTCAGAAATGTCCTTTTTATATCCATCAAGTACTTTGTTGAAAGCATTCAACTCATTGCGAGTAGATTGACAGTTGATGATAGCACTATCACGTTGAACGCGAAGTTCTTTGTTTTCATCTGTCAATCTATCACATGTTCCACAATATTTATCACTAGTAACATCAGTGCTAGATTCAGAACTTACAGGTTTAGGAGGTTCTGTCATGGCCATCAAAGCAAAATGAGCTTCCTTTCCAGCGAAAAACTTGGAATAATCAATTTTGGTGAAAGCATCATCAGCAATGCACGACTTCCTCGTCTTCAGAAAATCCGCTTCTGCTAGCAACTGGTCAATATCATCATCCAAAGAGGTAACACTCGCTTCTGCATCTGACTCACTGTCTGAATCTGAATAAACCGATTCACACTCCTCAGGAACATCAGAAACTGTGTCTATCACCACTCCAGAATTAGCTTCCTCAGCTTTAACCTCAACAAGCTTAGTCTCCACTTCCACTTCAGCCTCAGATTCATCAACTTCAACCTCAGTTTCTTCTTTCTTATCAACTATCACCGACTCCTCAATATCAACCTGTCGGGCAACACAAGCCACATTTCCACCAGTTGTGATCTCCTCAACACCTATCTGCATCCCAGACCAGTCAAACCGTTCATCCTGTTGAATCACCAAAGCTTGATTCTGATTTGTATTCTGTTGTGTCTCATTTGGTGTAGTAATTGGTATGACGGTTCGGTTGGTGTTGGTTGGTGATTGGTTTTGAGTCTGGTTTGTTGTGTTTGGTTGTCTGTTCTGGTTGTTGTTAGAGGTGTTTTGTCGGTTTTGGTAGTTGTTTTGGTTTTGATAGTTGTTGTTACTTTGGTAAGAAACTTGGTTTTGGTTTTGTTGTTGACGGTTCTGGTAGCTAGCATTGAAAGGGTTTCTATTACCTTGTTTCGGTGGCTGGGTGCATTCTCGTTTAAAGTGACCTTTCCCTCCACAATTAAAACAAGTTACCTTCTCCTTGTTGAACCCGTATGTTGTATTTGGAGAGGTTCCCAAATCAGTTCTACCCGTTTTCTCAATAAACTCCGTTGCCCTTCTCATAATACTCGCAAAAGCCCACTGGATATCACTCAGTTCCATCTCCTCCTTATCAATCTGTGCATAGTCCTCATTGGTCAAGTTATTGTTACCAATTTGACTTGCAACCAACCCATTGTAAGATGAAACCATTGCAGAGACTAGTGCAATATGTTGTTGAGCAACTTCAACAGTTACATTGCCCAGATTAGAAGTCTCCAAAACCACCGGTTGTTGACTGGGTTGAGTCATTGGATTCATGTATTGTGTTTGTTGAGGTGGTTGTTGTGATTGGCTTGCAGTATAGAATGCTACTTGCTGCATTGGAGAGAATGGTGAAATGTATGAATTAGTGTATTGTTGTTGTGGTGGTGGTGGTGTGTATGATGGTTGTGAGTAGGATGAGGTTTGTGCGATGTAGTTGATGGTTGATTTTGGTGGTTCCATAACATTGGAGATATAAGCAACATGTGGTGCCAAAATTCCTCCTGAACTGGAGTTTCCAACTGGTGCTGAAGTTCCTCCAAAATATAAACTCGGATTCTGAGGAATTTGTGATCTTTTAGCTTTCCTCTTTTCCTCAAGCTCTTTATTCTCCAGCTTCTGCACAAATTCGTTAATGGTCCAGAATTTGTAAGCATCCTTCTCTTTGAGAACTTCCACATGCTGATCCCAATAAGGTGGTAAAGCATCTGCAAACTTGTCCACTAAATCTGTCATAGGAATCTGTATACCATAACTAGACAATTCAGTTAGCAAATGACAATATCTAGGAGTTAATTCTTTTAGAGTTTCATTTCCAACATAAGTAAAATTCTCAAACTCCTTTCGTAACTCCTCCATCCTTAACCTTCTCGTCTTCTCATTCCCATCATGCCTATTCTTGAGTACATCCCACAGTTGCTTAGATGTAGTGCATGTTCCAAACTGATGCAGTAAGTCGTTGGTGATCGCCTGAGTCAACTGGGAATAGGCTTTCTTCTCCACAGCAAACTTCTTTTTCTCCTCCTCTGACATGCTCTCCAAAGGAACTGGTTCACCGGTGTTCTCCAAAATCGGTGCAGTGTACCCTCTAGCAATCATCCTCCATGCCTCTGCACCCTCCACTCCCATGCCTTCCAGATGGATCTTAAACTTTTTTTGCCACTGATTATATTCTTGCATGTCCATGAGCTTAGGTGGCCGATTCCCACTACCTGAAGATAAGTCATTTATTAGTGTGGAAATAGCATTGGTAGTTTGAGTATTTACCACCGCTGCTGCTACACCCCAATAGTCAGGTTGTGGTGCTGGAGGTGCAACATTCTGAGGCATCGAGCTAGTCATCGCTATGTAATTAAGTGGTTGTGAAGACTGTGTACTCATCTTTTGTGCTGCCACTAACCATGGGTCCATCACTTGCTGTTGTGGTTGTGTCGTTGCTGGTCTCGGGGTGGTCGGAAAATTCCACATAATGTGTACGTACTTCGAAAATCACAATACTTAGAAAATTTTCCAAAACCAGATCTAGGTTCGCCCAAACTGTTCTACGTTCGTCCCTTTTAGTCCACTTTCGTCCAAACAGTGACACACGAAGGTAGAATATGAACAGAATGTAGAATATCAAAATCTAATTTTCACTTTCGTCCAAACTCACTTAGGTTCGACCAGTCTAATTCCACGTTCGCCCGCCCAACGAATCGAATGTGGAAAATCTTACCCGAAAGTGAAAAATTCAAACTCAAACTTCCAGATTCGACCAAAAGTAACCTACGTTCGACCAGAAACAACTCACTTTCGCCCACTCTAGGTCAGGTTCGCCCACAGCAAGTCACATTCGCCCATTTTACTTTTGAAAAACGGTTATTTTGATCTCTGATTTTCAAAAGTTTATGGATTTGAATGATCTTTATCAGGTTTTGATTCGGAATTGATTTGGAACAACTTTAATTCTTGGAAAACTTGATTTTATCCACAAATTCAACTCTAAATCAATCAAAAACACTCAAAAACCATTTTCATTCAAAAACAGATGTATTTTGACCAAAATTATGTCCAAATCAGCTCCGAGATTATCAAATTTGTTGTTGTATGATCTGTATGGCTCTGATACCACTTTGTAATTGAAAGATTTTAGTTAAAACAGGAAGATATGATCATACAAGTCACAAAACCAGGTGCGGAAACCCTAGTTATGAACAAAATGATAATACTCGGATCAAAACACAGAAAACATCATTTCAAAGACTTTTTCATAGATTAACTTTGATAAAAACGTATTACAATCAGTCACCTAGTCAATCTAATCAATACAGACACTTTCACAAATTAACCTTGAACCTGACCTGAATACACACGCAAACTGAAACTCTATCTTACTCGAAAACACACAAAATCTATATATACTAACTGCACGTTCGCCCCTTTGTATGGTGCGAATGTGGAACTTTTCCACATTCGCCCACTACAGGGTACGAATGTAAATCTTCTGATCAGCATCTTTCACCTTCGCCCACTACAAAGCTTCCTTCGCCCCTTTCTTCCACTTTCGGTCCATCAGCAAACAAACTTAACACATGTTAATTAGCAAATCCAATCACTAGTCGCACTTCGTGCATCTACAATCGCCAAATAAACACATTGAATTGAGACTCGCTTACCCCGTCCCTAAATATTATAATACTCTCCAGCTTCAGCTTAGGAGTACTTAGATAGAAATCATTCAACACTTATAGATAAAAACAAAATTTGCATTCGATCCCTAAAACAGTTCTATTTAATTATTCTTCAATATATAAACATCTTAACTCATCGATTTTCCACCAAGAAATAATGAGTTCTTTCACCACTCCACACTTTTAGAGATGCGACATACGCAACGCATTGATTGGGATTTCACCAAAAAAATTATGAAGTGCGTTCATATACAATAGTTGACTCGAATTAGACACACGCCCAACTTCATATTCAAATTTAAGTTTGTAAATAAGTATTCACGAGCATGCAAATACGACAAGAACTTAGCTTATAACATACCATATTCATTAACAAGAGCATCATAGTCATAGCTTGTAGAAATAAAGGGGCCACCAGTAGTTCTCCAATGATACTGACACACACAAAAAAAAATCTTTAATAAAATATTATCTGGTAAAGGTGAATTGAGGAAATAAAAATACAAAAATTTTGATTTACCATATAATAGTTGACAAAAGATCCACCACTCTGAGTAAAGTTAGCAACTGAATATGCAAAGTCTTCAGCTGGTCTGTAAGGAATCGCGAACTTTCATCAGAACTATTTAATTTGTGTCCAGCTTTGATACCCTTATCTAAATCCTAAAGTAACAGGTTTCCCTCTAAGGCTCTAACTATCTGCACCCAAATTTAAAACTCTCGTTTGTAAAATGACTTTTATATCATAGTTTTTGTGCCCAAACTTGACATTTGGACACGTAAGTCCCTCTTGAGTATAATCTTTTAATCGTTATGTTAAAGCTCAAAGATTAACAAACATAAAAATAAATTCATTCAACCAATTACCTTCTAAATCCATCCTTATCTCCCCAATGGTTCCTTTGTTCTTCTAGACACAACAATAAACGTATAAGTAACCACACTATTAAATTTTACCATTTTATATATTAGGTGACGTGAACAAATAGTGGCGTACCTGATTAAAAAAATCCAACCTGGAAGCTCCTAAACCTTTTAGCGCCACTTGAAGTTATAAACTTCACAACCTAGAAACATAGAATTCAAAAAATAAAAGGCAAATATTATAAAATTTAAGAATAAAAAAATCACATTGTGTTATACAAACTATTTAATTCACTTTAAAATCGATTTTGATTACTGGAACTTGATGTTTGATGTATTCCAAACATTGAGCAACTTTAACCCATTTATAGAGTAGGGCAATTTCAACTTTATATTATGTATTACAGTTGAATCATGGGTTAAATGGTTTAAGAGTTGCTCAAAATCTATACCCAAATAATCATACAATAGTATTAAAGCTGTAAACACTTACCTATGGAGCGAGAAAAAAAGATCCAGTCCCTAAAAAAGCGAACACAATCAGTAGTATAGATCCACATGTCCAGCTTCGCAACAACTGGCAATGCACCAGCGTCCGGTTCAGGCTACACCGGTTCAGACTCTTATACAAACTCCGGTTCAGCCTCCTGCTCAGGCGCCAGCTAGTCAGCAACATGCGGAGCTAAATTCACCACTAAGTGGTTGTGTCATTATATCAAACATATAACAAAACATATAAACAATCACAACTCATCAGCAAAACACACAAATTGTACACAAAACCTTAAACATAAACAGTCATAAAGTGTAAATTTAATACACAGCTAAAGAGTAGTCGTCTGTTGGTATGTTGTAAATTTAATATAACATAAACAGAAAGATTATATCTAATATGGATAAAACAGATCCAAAACCAACTTTATAAACTAAATCTCTTTTCATTGCTAGCCATTGCAATCAAATTATAGCTTATAATTAGAATATTATTAATCACAATTAAACAAATACTGAAACATCATATGAGTATAGCGTCGAATAGCCACTTTATAATATCTAATGTTTGATTATAATGAAACTGAATATGATTATATAGGTGTCGAATAGTCACTTTATGAGTAGCTACAACAACACTGATATGGTAGCTACAAAAACACTGATTCTAACTAACTTAGTATTAAGGGCTATTTTAATGTTTTATGTACAGCCAATAATGCCAACAGCCAACCTATGCCTGAAGTTTCAAGATGGAAACCCTTCAATCCCCGAACAACCAGAATTAATAAGACCATAAATAGCTGGAAAAAAATAAAAGAAACTTACCTATTTGAATTCATAAATCATCCATGTGGTGCAGCTGCTCGCAGTCGCTGATGAATGAAACATGTGATTGGTAACAATTGATAAATGAAACAGCTGATGATTATCCACTGATGAAGCAAGCAACAGCTGATGAAACAAACCAGCTGATAAAACAAACTTCTGATGACAGCAGAGGTTTGCAGTCAACAGATGTTGTCATCAGAGGTTTTTTTTCATCAGTTGTTGCTTGATTATCCACTGTTGCTTCCTTCATCAGTGAATAATCATCAGCTGTTTCATTTATCAGTTGTAACCAATCACCTGTTTCATTCATCAGCAGCTGCAACGACAGATGTTAACCGACATATTTATCAAAACTATTGCTTTAAATTTGAATAAATAAAAAACTAATGTTTTTCCGACATATTTATCCATACCGTTACAGCCTGATTAACCATAGATTCTGCTACATCTGTGTGTGTGTAAAAATCATAGTTTCTTAAATGCACACATTATCGTCTACGATGGTACCTGAACATGCATTAGCATAAAAAGATAAAAGGGTTACTTACGGTGAAACCTTTACTTTTTTAAAATAGAAAAAAAAAAAAAAAAAAAACAAAATAAATATTAAAAAACAGACCAGAAGGAACATTTTCACGGCCATTAGAAAGAGCTTGCTGTGGTGCCTCTTTTGAGCAACAATCACTTTGAACAACTTTCAAGGCTGCTCTTTCTAGCTGTGTCCAGTAATCCAACCACAGTTGGTTGTACACCTAAAATTCAAAAGGCAACAATTGTTAATTGGTGCGTGTTTATATGTAGCCGATAATTGGCAAAAGTTAATGGAAAATATGCCCGAAATCAAATATTACCAGTATACATCAAATGGTTTGTAGTCAAATGCATATTTGAATGTTGCTGCTGTGTACACATTGTATCCTCCTGTATTATGCAAAACACCCTATTGAATGGACCAGCATGCTTCGTTAGAAAACTCAACCACAATACAGTTTCAACTCATTTATTTATTAATGGGTCGATTTGGGTCCTGTTTTATATCAAATGTGTCAAATAAAAATTTAGCTGAAAACGAAACGGGTTAAGAATTTTGCCCAAAAAAACTTTAATCTCCATGCAGACTCTTAGATCGTTATTATTCAAAGATTTATATAATTACTGTAACAATATTGCCTTGGTAACATGGTCTTAATTTAGCAAAGGTTTTGTAATCATTATAAACACATTAGTTATTTATAAAAACGGACAAAAAGTGTATGGGTCAACCTTTACCTAACCTGACCCAACATGATTGACCCGCTCATTTGTCATATCTACCATGAAATAAAGATATATAAAAAACAATTCCAGAATAAGGTACATAAATACCTTTGGCTTTCTTGTGCTTCCACTCGTATAGATAAGAAATAGCGGATCCTCTCCATCAACACCTCTAACCTGCTCAATTTCATACATAAAAATTTGCACATTTGCAATATCATCTTAAAAAAATGTATTAATACAAAAGACTCACGTAATTTTTATACATCAAGAAATAAGTAATCCCTTGGTCTTGGATTAAAAAACAAAACTTATTAGGATCATAAACATCATGAAGTTGAAGAATCATTTCGGAGTAAGAATCCGTAAGATCGATTTTCAAAATCATTTGAAATCAAGCATAGTAAATAGCACCGATTGCTCCTTACTTTAAGGTTTTAAAATCATTTGACCAACATTGACTCCTTTTCACATATACATGTTGAAATCACCAACATTGACAATAGCATAGATTGTAAATAAGATTTTGTGCAAACCTAATTCAGTTTTGTGTGCCAAGTACAATGTACAATACCACAAGTGGGTGATATCCCCACTTTTGCAACTTAATTCAAAAGTATAACCTGCATCAACATAAACAGAAGTGTCAGAAACAAAATTACTAATCCAAAGCCATTTATTAAATTTGAAATATTTTGCTTCTCAATTTTTTTGAGAATCTTTGTAAAAGGAAATTTAGATGGCGGTGTCGCACTTGGTGACATTCCAAATTTAGATGGCCAATGAAACATTACATGGTTCATTCATGGACAAACAAACAGAGACATTGTACATGCTTAATATGACAGACTTCAATAATGATTCATAAAAAGCAAATCTTTACATGTATAATTTCCAAACAGAGAAAAATTTACATGCTAATAATAATCCCCGAATATCACATTACTTGTAGCATAGACTGTTTGATTCATCTAATTCATGCAAATTTAACACTAACTAAACAGCAATTACAATTACACCACATTAACAATAACCTAAAAATCGACTGTTAGATTCAGCTTGTTCCCCGTTTGAGACTTCATATCAGTTTTCATCAGATCTGAAATCACTTAATCACATAAAACTTAGATACATAACGAATAGACAAAGAAGCAAAGACTAAACATATCAAAATCATACCTCTTGAGATTAAGAA
Source organism: Ambrosia artemisiifolia (assembly GCA_032199755.1). Classification (NCBI taxonomy): domain Eukaryota; kingdom Viridiplantae; phylum Streptophyta; class Magnoliopsida; order Asterales; family Asteraceae; genus Ambrosia; species Ambrosia artemisiifolia. The sequence goes on along the minus strand of CM063521.1, from coordinate 41,662,121 downwards.
ATCGGCAACTGATTAAGTGACGATAAAATAAGCAACGACCGATTGAGGGTTTCAACACTCGTGACAGGCACTTAACATAAATCTCTGTGTTAGAAGAGCAGAGATTAACAACTTGTATCAAAAAAAAAAGTAAATAAAATTGAAGATGACGCCAAAGAATACAAATAAAATAAAAAAAACTAAACAATAAACCATAACGTCAATGTTGCTTCAATCTGATTGTGTATAAAGGAAAAAATTAGAAAAAAAAAACCCCAATGAAGATGACAAAGTTCAGGCCTAGGGATTATGAATCAAAATAAAAACAATAGATTTGGAAAATAAGATTAGAAGATAAGAAGAATAGATAAAAGATTAGATTGAAAGAATACCTCGAGAATAGCAGCGGCGCTAATGAATGAGAGGATTAGGGTTTTCTGTATAACTAGTATAATCGGATTTAGGGTTTTCATTATCTGAATCACAAATCCTATAATCGAATCGAAGATATTAATAAAGATAGAGGTAATTGATTAGAGTGAAGATAATACCTAGGGTTGAAGAGAGCCTAGGTGGGCACTCTAGGAAGTTATTGGATGTAAGATGGAGCTCCATATTTCAATTGGAGCCTAGGTGGACACTCTAGGAAGCCTCCATTCGACCCGAGATAACCTCAATTATATATATATATATATATATGAGAAAGTATATGGTATAAAGCTTCTTAACATAAGAAGCAATAAGAAGCCACCAGTGAATGCCAAGTGTCATATTAACCAAACCTCAGTTAACCTAACCAAACTATAATTAATATTAAATCAGTTTAACCCAAGGGCATTACAGACCATTTCACACGTAACTGATTACGTGATTCACGTTAGTTATTTTTGTAAACGATATTTCAAATCATAATTTGAATTCTAAAAACACAGACGATCACACACACACACACATTACGTTTCATTCCAATTACGATTCAATCTCTCAATTTGTTTATCACGATTACAGTTTAATCGATCAATTCATCATGTTCGGTAAGTGTATTCGTACTTAATTAATCAATTTTTTTGTAGTTTTGTTTAATTTTTGTTTTTGTTTTTATCAGATTTAAACTTCTCAGTTGAAGAGCAGAATGTTGATGTTGAGAATTCTAATGTCGTGCCTGATCATAATGCTTTTCATGGTAGGATTATCATCCTCTGTTTTTAGTTGAAAACAGAGCTCTGTGTTTCGATAGATTTCTTAACATGATGTTTTTTATTTGTGTTCAGACTTGATCGAAAACACTAATCAGGATGTTGATATTCATAGTTTGAACCTCATCAACGAATTTAGAGTTCAAGGTATTTTGTTAGTTTTTAACCTGCAATTATATTCAAATGCGTCTGATCTAATATGTTAGTGCGTCTGTTGTAAACTGTATTTGATTTAATATCTGATACTGAATGCGTCTGATTTGTATACATGAATGCGTCTGGATTTCAAACTTTTTTTAATAAGTGCGTTTGTTTTCCTGTATGAGTGCGTTTGTTTTTGTTTGTTGTAGGTGTTACAACTGATGTTCCTGTTGATGACCTAGCTAGTAACACATATATACCTGATGTACCTGATTCTCTCAAACCTTTAAAGGACATGGAGTTCCCTAGTATTGAGCATGCACAAGAGTTTTATGCAAAATATGCAAAGGCTAGTGGTTTTGCTATTCGAAAGGGCACTTCAGAAGTGCGAAAAAGTATTTTAAGACTTAGGTACTTTGTATGCTATAAGGAGGGTTTGAAGCCAGTCAAACTAGGTGAAGAGAGTTCTAGCAAAGATGCTAAGTCAAGGAAAAGGCCTTCGATCAGGACTGGATGTCCTGCACATGTAAGGCTGAATTCTGAGGATGGAAAAAAATTCAAGGTTTATGGCTTTAAGGAAGGTCATAATCATCCATTTGTTCATGAAAGTGACATTCATTTTCTAGCAGCAAATAGGAAGCTGACAGATACTCAAGAAGAGATGATATGTGAGCTGTCTTCATTGAACATGGGTCCTGTCAAAGCTTTTAACATTATGAAGACCAAGTATGGAGGTTTTGAGCATGTAGGTGCAACTGCAACTGATTGTAAGAACTTTAAAGGTGGCTTAAACAGCTTCGTTGGTGAGTTTGATGCAGATATGATTGTGTCTAGGCTTAGGGACAAGAAGAAGTTCCTGCCAGATTTTTCATTTGAGTATTCTGTTGATCAAAAGAATGCATTAACCGGATTATTTTGGGCGGATGCTTTATGTAAGAGGAATTACATGGAATTTGGAGATGTGATTTCGTTTGATGCAACATTCAACACTAACAAGTATGTTTTAAATTCTATTTTTTAAGCTTTGTTATCCAAATATGACATGTTTTTAATTTTTTTAAAATTTGTTTTATTGGTTATTGTAGGTACAAGATGGTTTTTGTACCATTCACTGGAATTGATAATCACTGTCGGAATGTCACACTTGGTGCAGGTTTGTTGTCATCAGAGACAACTGAATCTTATACATGGTTGTTACAATCGTTTTCCAAATGTTTTGGAAAGCATCCCAAAGTTGTTGTAACTGATCAAGATCCTGCTATGAAAAATGCAATCCAGTTGGTTTTTCAAAACAGCAGACATAGGCTGTGTATGTGGCATATCATGAAGAAGGTTTCTGATAAGGTTTGTAGCAACTTCGTTTTTGTGTTAAATCATGAGTGCGTCTGTTTTATAGAAGAGTGCGTCTGAATAGTGTTTTTATGGATGCACTTGCATTGAGTGCGTCCATTTTTATCAATGAGTGTGTTTGTTTAAATGTATTTATTTTCTAATGTTAATGCGTCTAATACTAACTGGCTGCGTCTGTTTTATGTTTTTTGTAGGTTGGTAGTGCATTGTGCAGTGATGATGAGTTCAAAAAGAGGATTTGTGCAATTGTCTGGACAGATTCCATCAGTCCGGAGAATTTTGATTTCGAGTGGGGTGTACTTATTTTTTATTACAAATTAAATGAGAACACTTGGTTGTCTGACATGTTTGACCTGAGATCGATGTGGATCCCTGCTTTTTACCGGAATGAACCTATGTCTGGGCTAATGAGGACAACATCAAGATCTGAGAGTGAGAATCATTTTTTTTCCCAGGTGGCAAATTCTCAGTTGACTCTTGTTGAGTTTTTCAACCATTTTGAGACGTCCCTTGAAGCTCAGAGATTTAATCATAGGAAGAATGACCATGACTCAAGACATACAACTCCTGATATGTGGACTCAAAACCCTATTGAACAAGAGGCTGCTAAAATATTTACCCGGACTATCTTCTTTGATATCCAAGAAGAAATATATGCCAGTTACGAAGGATTAATAAGTGTTCATATGCAAAGGGCTGATGAAGAAGGGTTTTTAAAGGTTTATGTTGATGATCCACAAGCACAGGGACAAGGCTTTATTGAGGTATTTTTTGTTTTTATTGACATTTTTAATGAATGCGTCTGTTATGTTAATGAGTGCGTCCAAACTGCAAATTATTGTTTTTTTTTATGTATTTAAACAATGAATGCGTTTGTTATATTAATGGGTGCGTCCAAACTGCACATTAATGTTTATTATCCTTTTTTTACAGGTTTTGTTCAAAAAGGAACTTGTTGATGGTGATGAGGATGTGACTACATTATGTACATGTAAGAGGTTTGAGCAGTACGGGCTTTTGTGTAGGCATATTTTTTTCATATTAAGGTTGATGAAAGTGTATAGATTCCCGAAAAGATACATTGTGAAGAGGTGGACAAAAGATGTTGTTCCAAATGAAATCAAGTATTCATTTGAAACAGGTAAGTTTGGTGATGACAAGACTAAAGAGGCAAGGCGTATTGCACGGGAGATTGTTTTGGGTGGTGAGTATCTTGCAAACTCTCTAATTTCAGATTTAGCTGAGTTAACCTTGGTTAATGACAAAATCAAAGAGATGGTTAAGAAGGTTGATGAGGGCAGGTTTAAGAGACCTAATCATCAGAGTAAGCATGATAGGTATGCCTCTCTTCTTGGTTACGAGAAACCATCAAATGCTGAACCCACTATTAGGCTTCCGAATGGTATAAAGAACAAAGGTCGTGGCAAGCAGAAGCGAATAAAGTCCAGCAAGGAAGTAAAGGTTAGTCGATCCGGCAAAAGAAAGAGGAACTGTGCTATATGCGGAAAAAGTGGCCATGATCGACGAAAACATGCCAAAGAGGGTGCTTCAACGCAGACGACGCAGACGCAAGGCGAACAAGATGATCAAATTGCCGAAGATGATGTTGTTGATAATGAAGAGATAGAATTGGAAGTTTCTGGTGATGATGAGGAGTTGTGTTAGTTAGCAGTGGACATTTGTAAACTTTTAAACATGAATGCGTCTGAACATTTTACTAATGCGTCTGTTTATGCTTTTTATTTTAGTTACCTTTTTTGTTCTTTTTATACAAATGCGTCTGTTTATTTGTATGAATGCGTCTGTTTCAAAAAATAACTAAAAACTTTATATTTTATATCTAAAAAACAAGTAGTACATATGAGACTACCACTATTACACCACCACCACCACTACCAGCACCATCACCACTACTACCATCACCACCACCACTATTACCACCACCACTACCATCACCACCATCACTATCACCATCACTACCACCACTACCACCACCACCACCACCATCACTATCAACACAAAAAAAAGATACAAAAAACCACAGAAAAACACCATCACATAACCACCACCATCACTTGCCACTCAAGATTGCATCCCTTCCCTTCTGTTTTTTTGACATGTTTTTGAGGATGCAGGTCTGTGTGTTGCTAAGTGACTGGGAGATGAGGTTGTCAAAAGATGCTTGAGTGTGTAGTTGCTCAATAGCTGCATCTGTGAATGGTGTCTTCTCTTCCTCCTTCATCAGCTTCTCTATGAGGTCTAGGTTCTTCTTGTATTGTCTCTGAACCTCATTTTGTGCACCCATAACCACACAAGATGAGTTGAGGTCATCTTGAATCTCTGAGATACAGTCCACCATGATGACTGTTTTCACTTGAAGGTTGTTTATTGCTTCTATTTGATTTTCTGCCATTTTTTTGTGTTTTTTGTGTTTTTTTGATGAAGGAGTATGATTTAGATTCTTAGATCATACTTTATTTATAGACTAAAAAATAGAAAAGTAATTAGGTGGTAGTTGAGTATTGAAGTACCTGTTTTATCTAAATTCATTACCAATCAAATCATAGTTAATACACTGATTTTACACAACTAATAAGATATGCAACTTGTAGATGTAATCATTACATGTTTAGTTTATATAAAATTGGGAAAAACATATGAGTGCGTTTGATGTTTATACGAGTGCGTCTGATTGGTTATGAGTGCGTCTGTTTTTTACAGTGAATGCGTCTGTTTTTTTATATGAGTGCGTCTGATGATTATATGAGTGCGTCTGTTTATGCATTTTACATTTTTTTACCCAGTGATTTAATGTGATGTTTAGATGCACCTTTTTAAAACATAAGTGCGTCTGTTTCAAAGAATAAAGTGTTCTTAATCTGAATGTTTTTAAAATGCATTTTCTCTGTAATTGTAATTATATTTATTAAAATTCTATGTTTTTTATTAATATTTCATGCGTTCACTGTGTTTTTTGAATAGGATTAATGTGATTTTTAAACGATCGATTGCAATGCTCTGTTTTTCATTTTTTCTGCAAATCAGTAACTGATTTATGATTCAAATCAAAGTTTTTTATTGTTCGATGATTTGAAGCATGTAATCGATTGCAATTGTTTGCTTAATTGTTGAAATAATTTTGATTTGATTTTACGTTTCATCAATTGTTGAACGTCTGTTCTTACGTTTTTCTTCAAATTTAAACCCGTTTTACCTAAATTACCCCTGGTTAGGTTAACTGAAGTGTGATTAAGGCTCCTAATTACGATCTTGCCACCGCCTAAATCCAATGGCTCACGTGGCTTCATAGGCTTCGTATTTTTAGACGCTTTATACGTTATCTCTTCCCTATATATATATATATATAGATTAATTAGGACCATCAAATATATATTTATATATTTATAGAACACCCTTGATTTTCTATCATTTTTCTACAAGGAAAGTAGAGAGTTTGAATAACAAGAATGGTATCACTTGAATTACAAGTTGACTATAATAATGGTTTTTATGTAATTTAATGATTGTTAACACTTTCTTGTAATCTAACTAGTTTTTTTTTTTTTTTTTTTTTTTTTTTTGAAAGACTAGTTAACAATACTAATCTCAACTTTGGATAGCTAGGAATCCCGTAATTTAAAAAAAGAACGTGGAATTAATGTTTCTTTTAGTTGAAGATATTCAATTGGATCTTACTAGAAATATTAAGAGTTAGAGAATTACAAGTTTAGTCATTCGAATTAAGAACAAAATGTAAAAAAAAGTATTTTAGACGGTGAACTTGCCAAATACGTTGTCGTATTATTGGTAATTTCAGTTACATACAAGCCTCTCAAAAACTATATCTTTCTTACGAAGTATGACAGACTGCTTCAGACGTACAACCCATCAAATCATAGTGACACTTCTCATAACACTAAAGCAAACAAACAAGTAAAAAACACATCAAACTTATATTACTAAATATAGTATGCTACATGATTGAACAAGCATTAGGATTATCATCACTAAACATATGTGTGATCCGCTCATCTGTGGCGTTTGGGGCCGAGACTGCCTGGACAACGTTCTTGACGAAACCAGCAGGAGCCCGTTTATCGTACGCTTGATTCACATAAGGATAACTCACCAAGTTATATGGTATGTATGGCCAAAATTCGGCTCGTTTGCCTGTATTCTTTATTCTTTTTAATACTTGATTTGGATCCACATATCCACTAACTATTACTCGGCTTTGCTTTCGGTTAACCTCCACAGTCTTTACACCTTAAAAAAAAAAGAAGAGGAAATTAAACAAACAACATCAGAACAAAAGATCAAGATGGAAAATAGTGTTCAGTTCAGAACTAAAACATATGTTAAGAACCGCGAGAATTGCTCCAATTCTCTCTCCTATGACTATGATAATATTACACACACTATGTACAAGTGCGTTATACAGTTTTCGCAGTTCTTAACAAAGTTTTAGTTATAAAAAGAACATTTTATTGACATAGACAAAGGAAATATGAACATATATACACCTTTCATGTGCTTCACAGCATTCTTGACTCTTCTTTCACATCCATCACAGTCCATTTTGACTTTGATTTCAACTGTCTGGAAAAGAAATCACAATCCATCTTTTGTTTGTCAGACTGAAATCTTACACACACACATGTGTGTGTGTATATATATATAGAGAGAGAGAGAGAGATAAAAAGAGAAAAAGAAAGAAAGAAAGAAAGAAAAGTGTGTGCCTGCATTGGTTTTCTTCTAGTTCTGATGCTGGTGCTTGAGACAGTACAAAAGTTGGAGAGGTAATCAAGTGCTCCCATTATTTGCTAATTGCTTTACTTTGAGAAAATGTTGAGAGAGAGAGAAAGAGAGTTGTGGATCTATATTGGTATGTGCTTATCCCTTGGTGTATATATATACACACACATACAAAAGCTAATTAACCATTACTTGAAATTGGGCCCCTAAATGTAATTAATATCATATAATTATAAAGGTATAATAATATAATACTTTGCTTTTTCTTCATTCTTTTCAAGCATGCTAGATTATGAATATGCACGATTCTGGTTTTCATTTTAGACTATAAAAGATTTGTAAGACTGAATAGAAAATGTGTACATGTTGTAGAAGAAAAATTCTATATTTCTAAGTAGCCTTTTAGACATAGAATTATTCCTTTATGCATAGTTTTTCTTTTCTGTAAGCTTTTTACTAAAATAATGGTACACATTCAAAAAAATTAAAATTCCTGTATACCAAAGTAGCTAACAACAATCATAATTTCATATAAAAAAATATTATAGTTAAAGAGGAATATTATTTCGAAGTATATAACTAATTTTTTTTTCTATTTTGGTTTATTACAAGACAAAGTCTGTCATCATCCTTTAGTGGTAAAAATTGATTCATGTCAAGTGCAAATCACCCTTTTGAAATCTGGTGACATAGCTTGAAATCAAGTATATTACAGAGGCATATAGGAAACTTTATGTTGAAGTCATGGTGGCATAAAATCATGATTGTTCTCGACTCCTTTATGTGATATTCTTTACTTGTTTAATCACAAAAAATGTTGTAAAGTGCGTTTCTGTTCGCTTTCATTTTCGTTTGATGGATGTACCCTTTTATTACTACTTTTATTTTCTAGAGTAAAGTGCACGGATGGTCCCTGTGGTTTGCCCAAATTTCACGTATGCCCTCATATATTTTCAATGGTCCCCAACGTTGACATTTTATAACATTTTGGTCCCTACCAGCTAACGTCGTTAAATTTTATCAGTTAAATCATGTAAAATGACCAAAATACCCATAGGGACCATCCGAGCAGTTTAATCTTTTGTGTATATGACCATCACCACCACCTCTTCCTCCTCAAACAACCAACATCACCCCCTCCTCCTCCTCCAACCACCACCACCACAAATTCGTCAAAGTCAACGAACCACCGTCGTCCCCAACCCTAACCCAACTTCAGTACCACCGAACCCCAACCCTAACCCAACTTCAGTACCACCAAACCCTAACCCAAAATCAGTGATCAAGGTGGAGTTGTGGTGGTTGGGGACTGGCCCACCTTCTCGTGAACCCCAAACAAACAGAAACCCAAACCCCAGACCACATAACCGGTCACCACCAAGAACCCAAACTATTTCAATATGACAATTTAAGATTTGAAAATTAATAGCCAATGACCTCCAGTCCAGCTGGGGAGAGGCGGGAGGGTTTACCTCTTCGGAGGGTTCCCGCCCGGGCTTGGTCTTGAGTTCGAATCCTGCACACCACGAAAAAATTCCCTGTAACGGTTTGAGATAACTTCAAAGTGGACATTAAGTTGGACCTATAGATCACCGACGGAATCTATCAAAATCATTGCAATACACACACACTAGGACTAATATCGGTGATCCGCGAAAAATTTCTAAACGGTCTGGTTGTCCGTAGGTTATCCATCAGGTATAGGAGACTAATAATTGTCTTTGTCAACCTTGTTTAGGTGTGGTTCCGGATCAATTGTCTAGTACTGATTTTTTTTTAACGATAATCAGTTTTCATTTTAACAAAAAGGGGCAAATTACATAAGAATAGCAAGTAGACGGGCAACAAGTTGCGCCACCACCCCCTTCTGGATAGAGAACCTTAATCTAGAGAAAACAAATCCTCGCCCCTGGGGAGTCGAGAAGTTGCTGTGGACCACTCGCTGGACTCTCGTCAGAAACCTAATCGCTTCCGGTGCCAATGAGCCAAAAGTATCAAAGGCCAAAGGGACAAAAGCATGTTGGTTATCCTTGCACGCTTTAGCGTGCTGATTACCGACGAGAAAATCCTTTGGAATTGAAACCACGCACGTTACAAAAAACACAATCTACAATAAATAGTTAAGGTGTCATAAATGATTCCTATTCTGTGTCATTAACACTTCCAACGAAAATCCTTTGAAAATGATGGTGTCTTGCTTGTATCAGAAATGATGCCTAAATGATCCAAACCATGTAATAGTTGTATGACTAACATAGTAACGGGAGAATAAATGATGGTGTCTTGCTTGTATTGGTAATTTTAGTGTTATCAAAATTATTTTAATATGGTTGACTTGACTTAACACGACAACATCAAGGTGAAATTATATAATATGCATCGACCAAGTTAAAAGGTGTGGAGTAAACACTTGTTCAAAACTATTATAATTCATTAAGAGGCTACCACTGAATCAGTCAATATTAAGTGTGTTTGTAGAACACCTCTGAATCAGCTATCTATACCTCTTAAACATTAGGCTTCAAAATGATATTGTTGAATGGAGATTTTACCCTTTATCACTTTATCAATGTTCATGACCTTTAGCCCGCCACTCATGCACAATGTCCTCAACCAACCACCACCTCCTTCACCACCAACTAGTCAGGTCAAACTAAGTCAAGCCTCTTACTCAATTAGACCTCTTGATAGCCTGTTCAACACTTAATGGTGTAGCAGCTGTCAAATAATCCCTTAATGACCCAACGAACGTGGTGTTTCAAGGGGACACCACCCCCTTGGTGGGTATTCCAAAGGGGTTGTGCCACCTTGGTGGAATTCCAAGGTTACGCCATAGCTGGGTTACCTAAAGATTGTTAGGACGTGCTTGACTGATGGAAAGTTGCAATGAAACAAATTATCACTCGTAACTGGTTATCAATGTTACTTAAATTAGTAGCAACATTGTCCATCAAAGGCAAATGGTCATTAGTAGTATTAGCAACAAGTGCGATAGGTGGTCATTAGTACGTAGTAAGCACCAACTTGTGCATTAGTGTCAAGTTGGGTGATCAGTAGTTACTAGCATTATTTTCGTTGATGTAGCTGAATAAGTGTCGATAGCTATAACCTCCAACCGCATTTGCCAACTGGAACATTGTGATACTTCCTCAACTATAAAAGGATGTCTCTAGTATGATTATCAGCATCAACACACACATAGGTAACATGGGGGATGTGTAGCAAGAAGAAGTCACAGATGGTGACACGTACTCAGACTACCAAATGACCAATATACCCCTATCACACCAGTTGTTCACAAAAATGGTATGGAACTGTTCATCTTTTGTTGTCAATAACACAAATTTTAACTAGATAACCTAACAACCTAAAATAGAGTGGTTTTCATCAAATAAAGATTAACATCTAAAAAATAGATAGTCGAGTTGGAGCTTGTTATCAACCGATGAACTTTTCTTGGAACTTAAACAATATTGAAGTTATTTTGAAGATGATGTCCTAGCAATAACCTTAACACCTAAAAACAGGTTCTAATTTTTTAATCACAATATCAGATAGATGTCTTAGTCTAGCATGCCATAAATCAAACACCTTACTAGAATTACAACACACCTGACTACTGACCACAGATCCACCATAGAAATACAAGCCTTCATAGTGGTTACCAGTCAACAAGACTTTCTTGGTGAACAATCCTTAATATAACATATATTCTCATTAAACCCAACATAAAGTTTATTGTCCTTGACAAGTTTATGTACAGAAATAAGGTTAACAAAGTATCCGGGAACCACAAACGCATCATGCAACGTTACACCATTCCGTAATTTTAAAGTATCAATTTTACTTACAAAAGCTTTTGTTCCATTAGGATAATTAACATATATATTTAAATCAGAAACATCTATGAAATCTGTTAAAGATGTTCACTTGTGACCATGTGTTGGTTTGCACCAGAGTCTGTGATCCATCCTACTTTAACCTTATTCCTCCCAGTGTTAAAGCATAATACAGGTTTTATGTGAACATTAGCATAGAATGAATTAAACTCACTACCTGAGACATTAGGACTTTGAGGCTCTTCATTATTGGTGTCTTTAATCAGACTTAACAATTTGGACAGTTGTTTACTAGTTAAAGAAGCAACAGAAGAATCAGGATTACCATTGACAAAACTATTGTTAACACTAGCCCTTTTTCCAGAATTTCCTCTTGACCCCAACCAAGAAGGATACTCAATAATCTCAAAGCATTCCTCAACAGTATGACCAGTTTTATTACAATAGGTACACTTCAAGCTTTGATTCACATTTTTATTGTTCTTCTTAAAATCAGTTGATTGATTTAAATTTGACACAAAACCAACACTTTGCCCTTGTTTAGACCCATAACTTAAACTCTTATGTGACTATTCCCTTGACACAACTGCAAAAGCTTCCTTCACAGAAGGAAGAGCATCTTTCATTAGTAAAGTTGTCCTAACATTTTGATACCCACTGTCTAGGCCCATTGAGAATTGCATGAGTTTTATTGTGTGATTAAAATTGTTAATCTGTCTAGCAGCCTCACAAGTACATGTTGGTAACTAAAGTATTTGATCCAATTGTTTTCGCATTATGTTTAGTTTATGGTAATACTCAGAAATAAGCATTCCATTTTGGCTAAAACTGTTAATTTTTTTGATAAAGATCAAATACTATAGAACCATATATCCACCTTGTCATAAGTCTCCTTAAGTTCATGCTAAACATTACTAGCAAGTTTTGAAAACACATGACCCATATAAAGTTCCTCACTAATAGAGTTTAAGATCCATGTTAACACATTAGAATTACACATGTCCTATTGTCAAGCAAGTACATTATTAGTTTCAGATCTAACACAAGATTTGTCAATAAAACCCCACTTATTCGTAACTTGTAAAGCCAAAGTCATAGCGTTAGTCCAAACAGAATAGTTTCCAGATCCTTTCAATTTGATAGAAACAATAGTTATACTACTAGAATTAGAAGCATGTAAGTACAAAGGATCAGAAGCATCAAGTTTACTAACAAGTGTTTCAGCTACACCACCCTGAATCACAGGTCCAACACCTGCCCTAGCAGGTGGAGCAACATCCCCCATAATATCAAGAAGATAATAACTAAAGCACAAACAAACAAGAAATAATCAAATAATAAATAATGCAAACTCAGCAAACAGTATCAATAATAAAGCTGGAAGACAAAGACAAACACAATCAGAAACAGAGATCAATAACACACACGCGAAACCAAGCTAGTGAACATATCACTGGTTCATTACTCAAGGGTGCCAGCGCAGTTCTTAACTTGGGAGCCTATCTTAAATATTAGACCAAAAATCGACACAACCAAATACTAAGTCACAATGTCGGTACCCCTAACCCGGCTAAGCGACTCCTAGACTCAACAAATCAAAAGACAGAGACAAAGTAGGAACGATCTCACCAAACAGACCCAAGTTAGAGTTTCTCCAACAGTGGCTACCCGTTGATTGAGGGTAGCAGCAATGGAACTCCTCGCTAGGGTTTTTATGACCCCTAGCACGTCACCTTCTTTTCCACAGATGAACCAACAAGAAACCCTAGACATCAGAGTTTCACTTTATGAGTACCACAACACAGATCAATGATTGATTGAACCCAAGAAATAAATAACAGTAGTAGAATACACCAGAATATCCTTAGGGTTTCCATTTAAAAACCTGAACACATAAAACCCAAACCAAGATCGAATATCCACAACAACAGATCTGACCAACTCTAGACACCGACTCCAAGATCTGACCAAAGACCACCGGAACCACTAGAATACAGATCTAAGTGAATATATAACACGATCTCAAAGAATATTAACCTAGACGATCTGATACCATGTCAAAAAGATGATATCAAACATAATCGAAAGATTATTCAAACCTAAAGATTGTTCAGAACACAAACATACAAAGACTCTTAAAATACACACAAAGAACTCTAAACCTATAAACTCACAGACTCAATGATTAAACACAAACGATTCTAAATAGTGTTTCACACCCTATGACAGATCAAGTACAAAGAGAAACCAAGACGGTTTCAATACAACTGCAACCTTAGATGAAACTCTAGATCGAAACAAGAAGAAAAGTCTGGAAGGTTTTGAGAGAGAGAGAGAGAGAGAGATAGTGCTGAGAAAATAATAATGTGAGAGTTGATTAATGAGAAAATATCTCAACTTCCCTTTATATAGCACACGACTAAGTTGGTGTGCACAAACAAGACAATGGGCTATAAACCGAACTAGGCTGAACTAATGTTAAGTGAAGCCTAAAACACAAAGCCCATATAAGTAGCATCATAAGCAGCATCACAAACAGACCCAAACTACAACTGCTACAAGTCCAGCAGCCTAATATCCAAAAAAATGGCCTGAAACACAACTTATGCAAGATGTTCAAACAAATCATACATACAATGGGGACCCATTGATCAAAACAAGACAATAAGCATTCATATTTTAACAAGTCGGTGGGAAAATATATCAAACGGGATTTGGGGTTGTTAAAGAAACGATGAAATATCATTTACAAACCATCGAATATACATGACGATACCATTCAACCATCAAACCCAATTCTAACGTATGTCGAGAAAGAAACCATCTGATTGAAAATAAGAAGCAGGGACACATACTTGAATCTTCAAGCAGATTTGTTTGAGCATTTATGGTTGTATCGCATGATATATATATAGAGAATGATGACAACCACGATTGAGGGGGCTTTATTCCATTGCACGTGTGTTATTGGAGGCATGAAGCCTTCTTTTGACGTGACGCTGAGATGACATAATGAAACCTTAGAGGCTCTATTTCATTTCATATAGCCTAAGAGGTAGGTAGGATGGGCATCGTCCAACCCACTTAGAAATGGTACCGTGTCCGTGACTGTGACTGTAACTTACTCAGCCTAAACAAAAAATGTCCTTAAACAAGTTTCTAGGGTGGGCCTCTGCACTTGGACTAAATTAACAAAAGCTAGGTTACTTCATGGGCTTGTACACAAATCAAGTATCTAAATTTGCGGTTAGGCCTTAGACAAGTTTCTAGGGTGGGCCAGGACACTTGGACTAAATTAACAAAAGCTAGGGACTCCTTGGGCGTGTACACGACATCTAAATTTTCTATTAAACTTTTAACTATAACTAATAACTCTTTACTGTTATTTCGTTCATACTTTTTAAGTTATGAGCATGTCAGTGTAAGAAATGCATATATAAGCTAGTACTTATAACTAAATCCAATATGAATGACATAAATCGTTCACGTAAACAAGTATAGATACCATGCTTGAAATTAAATCGAAATTATCATATGCTTATCTTACACATATCAAGATTATCTTAAGTTTATCTTACACATATAAAAATTCGTTCTAAGGGGTTGTTTGGTTGATTAAGTGCGGAATCATTAAGAGGTCTGAATTGTTAATTGCTGAATCATTAAGTTGGACCTCTTAATGGTTAGTTTCTTGTCCTACATTAGTAGGAGAGTCTCATTAAGGTTCAGCATAGTTCAGTGCTTAATGGTTCAGCAACATCCCAAGTCGTAATGGTTCAGCCTTAACCACTCCATTCAGAAGAAGCTGAAACAAACGCCCTGAATGCTGAATCATTCAACGGTGAATGATTTAGAGCCTCATTAAGAGGCTTACCAAACAGCCCTTAAGTATATTCTACACATATCGAAATTATCCTTCACTATAATTAAGTTTGCTTTGAAAGAATATATTATAAAATAAATTTAGAGTTTCGTTTGTTTAATTAGTTTAAGGGGTTACAAAAAATTAATAATTTATTTAACATTAAATACAAATAGTAAATGGAAGATTTCTATTATTTTAATTTTCTTTTTTTTTTCTTACAAGACATATTTCTTCTTTTTTTGAACTCTCGAGTATATAGTATTTAGTTCAAATGAGAATCGTTGGCCAAATCGAGAACTGAGAGAACTATTCTGAATCACACATTTCTCTAAAACAATTTTTTTACTAAATCTCAGATTTATTTGCAAGAATAATTTTTTTCTTATTTTTGCAAATAAAGCTGCGATTTAGTAACAAAATTTCCTTAAAGAAATGTGTGGTCGAGAATGGTTCTCTCAGTTCTAAAATATGGGTTGGTTCTCCTAGGATCCATACTATATATATAGTGGAGAGTTCAAATGAAAAGAAAATGTTTTGTTAGAAGAAAAAGAACAAATTGTAACAAATAGAAAGCTTTCACTTAATAATTGTATTAATTGTTAAATTGATTACTAATTTTTTGTAACCCCGTCTAAACCACTTAAATAAATGAAACTCATAATCCATTATTTAAAATATATTAATTTCGATGCGTATGAGATATGTAGGATGAATTTTTATATGTGTAGGATCAACATATGATAATCTCGATATGTGTAGGAGAAAAATAAGATAATTTCGATATATGTAGGATGAATTTTTATATTTATAGGAAAATTTTTGATAATGTGTAGGATAAAGTGTTAATGACTAATTAATTAGAATGATGATAATTAACGTAAGAAGAGTTAAACTATTTAATGTTTAACCATTATGTAACTTCTTCTTTTTGTTCTCACATGAAGTTTCTTCCCATTTGATATATATATATATATATATATATATATATATATATAGGATTCGATTCTATTGAGAACTAGGTTGAGTTGTGAGAATCGTGAGAACTCCAACGTAAAATGCGAATTTTAAATTTTTTTACACACTAATGTAAAATTGACTAACTAAGAGATATACAAAAAATGAAAAAAAATGCGCCGTCTTTACATCGGTGTAACGAAAGTGGCGTAAATGTCTACATCGATGTAATATTTTATTATGGTTTAATCACAACCACATATTTATTTTACAATTCATTAAATATGTGACTAATAAGTGAGTTCCTATGGTTCTCACAACTAAACCTAGATCTCTCATTTTAACCCATCCTTGTATATATAAACAATGTCTAAAGAGTTCAAAATGAAAGAATTCAAAAGAGGGTGTAGTCTAAGGTCACATTACATGAAACTGAGAAAGACTTAATGCGACGTCTTGTGTTATTTTCTTTTGTGTACATATTAGTGGAAGTTTGAGAATAGTTTTTGTTTAACACAACCAAATGGTTATGTAAACTTTATCTACTGCTAATTCACCTTGTTTAATTCTATAGACCAAGGAATGTGGTACTGACGGGGAAGAGGTGCCACCTTGTCATTGGCGCCACCTTGTCACCGGCGCCACCTTATCACCGGCGCCACCTTATCACCGAAGAAGAAGAGAGAGACAAAGAGAAAGAGGATGGGGAGGAAGGGGAAATGTCCCCGTTTCTTGAGTTATTTCTTACTCAGATTCAGAGTAGGCTAAATGTGTTGAAACTAGGAAGTCAGTGTCTGGATATTGTGTTTTCTGAGGCAATTCTTTGGTTTCTTGGAAGAGCAAGAAACAGTCAACTGTTTCTAGGTCATCTGTCGAAGCAGAATACAGGTCTATGTGTTCTGCTGCTTGTGAGGTAATGTGGATTATTAACTTGTTGTCTGAATTAGACATTCAGGTTAAGCTGCCAATTTTGCTGCATTGTAATAGTAGTGCAGCTTTGTCCATTGCTGCAAATCCTGTATTTTTTTTTTTTGAAAAAACTAAACACTTTGAGTTGGATATTTTCTTTTTAAGAGAACCGATTTCCAAAGGAGTGATTAAAACTTCTAATGTCAAATCTATACATCAAAGCTCATATTTTTACTAAGGGATTAAACCCTAGCCAACATGAAGAGTTGTGTAAATCTTTGGCTATGTTTGACCTATTTGGCTATCAAAACTGAAGGGGTGCTAAAAAAATGAATGCTTATTGTCCAGTTTTGATCAATGGTCCTTATTGCATGTATGGTTTACTTGAACATCTTACATAAGTTGTGTTTCAGTTCGTTTTTTGGATATTGGGCTGCTGGACTTGTAGCAGTTGGAGTTTGGGCCTGTTTGTGATGTTGCTTATGATGCTGCTTATATGGGCTTTGTGTTCTGGGCTTCACTTAACATTAGTTCAGCCCAGTTCGGTTTATGGCCTTTGAGTCTGTGAGTTTATAGATTTAGAGTTCTTTGTGTGTATTTTAAGAGTCTTTGTATGTTTGTGTTCTGAACAATCTTTTGGTTTGAATAATAATCTTTCGATTGTGTTTGATATCATGTTTTTGACACGACTCGTGTTTTTTCTTGTAGTAGAAAGTTTTTCATCATCAGGGCATGAGAGAGTTTTCATCAACATGACCCATTCCGGATATGTACCGTCAAAAATATAATACCCGTACTTGCACATCATTTGCATACTGTGCAACCCTGTTTATGGCATCATAAAAAGATTTGATGAATTTAAAACAGCAAGATCATTGTTTGCACTAGGCCTACCAAAGTACGCATGCCAAATCCATTGATCTTGAGACACAACCGCTTAGAGTATTAGGGTTGGAACATTGTGATCTTCTTGAATGTGTTGGCCTTTCCAAGCAGTTGGTTATTGGAGGTCGTACTTCGCAGATGTCGCCGTCTATGTATATCAGTAGTACCAAAAAATAATTAACAATAATGATAAACATAAAATCCTAATGCGAAAATAATTAACAGTAATATAACTTAAAAATAATACTAAAAATATACCTCCCGAAAAATGGTCAAGACAATCCTGACACATGCATTCGGACATTCTTAAATACTCATCCCATGTATCGATCGACTTGTCTTATGCTAGTTAACGAATAGAGACCTAAAATTTTTGCAACGCGGAGAATCCAAGTTTACACCTTGCATCCTCTCTTTGTTTATAACCACGTTCTAAATCGCCGTTAATTCTAAAAAAGAACCAGGCTCATACGAAAGCGTTGCTGGAATTGCTCATCATCATACAACGAATTTTCAGAAAAAAATAATTATTCACGAAACACCGATGAGCACCTTCCCAATCACATTCAAGATATGGTTATCTACTACATGGTTCTAATGATTCAATTCTAACGTGTAGTTCATGGTTCTGACTACCTCAATAAAAGAGCATACGGTTCTAGAGTGTCTAGATAGGTTGGGTTTGGTTCCTACCTATATCCAGACTCCAGTTACTACACCGGCTCTTCCCGGTAAACATATTCAGTACCCGGTCAACGCTATAAATACCTCTCCGGTCAAGTTCTCAGACAACCGTACTTACTTACTTCTCCAACTTCATAATAATCATCCCCAACATCATCCATCTCCCTATACTATTTTCCAAACCCCAATGAAGAATTCAATATCTAAACCTTCAAATCAAACAATAACCGGTTAAACCCTCGTTCCATTCCTGCCTTTACGCAATGAGCGCAGTCAACATCACGAACGTCACAGTATTGGACAATCCGGCGTCGTTTCTTACACCTTTCCAGTTTGAAATCTCCTACGAATGTGTTTCCCCTCTCAAAGACGGTAATATTCTTTTTTTAGTTTTCCTTATGCTCAATATTAATTTGAATAGGTAGCGTTCGTTTCATGGAATGAAATTGGAACGTATATTTCATTTCTTTTATTGTTGGTTTCAATAAAGGGAAAATTGGAATCGAACAACAACATACGGAAGGAAATCTGCGTTCCAATTCCATTACATTCCAAGAAACGAACACTACCCGAGGTTTAAAAAAAAAGAACTATATCCATAGATTTTGGGTCGTAATATTACTATGCATGACTCTTTTTGAATTCAGTTATTGTTGTTGATGTAATTAAGCTATTTCTGTATTGGGAAATTAGGTTAAATAAAGCTTTATTTGTGGGATGGTTATCTGAATGTTATTTTTCTGTATGAATAATTTTGAATTCGGTTATTGTTATTGACGTAAATAAGCGGTTTGAGGTTGGTTTTAGGGTTTCTGGTGTTGCAATTGTTTGATAGACCACAGAATAGAATCTGTATTAATGTGTTGTTATGGTATAATACGAGGAATTTTCTCTTAGATTAGCTGTTTATGTCAAGTTGTAATGGAAAATTAGGTTAGATTTAGCTTTATTCTGGATATTAATATGGGATATTAAGCAATAAAATGAGGGAAAACTATTGTTTTGAGTTTCTGTAGTTGATCATATAGTCTGGAAATATATATACTTGTGATTTGTGTTTGTTTTGAAGTTTACTGCAGCGGGTCATAGTTTGCTCATTTAGAATTGGAAATCAAATTTTATTATGAACATGTGAGTTGTGACTCCTAAAACCATGAGTTCATTGTTTGTAATCTTGCATATGTCTAGGAACTCTCGTTTAAGTTTGTTTATATGTTAGCTGTCTGAATAATTGAGTCTGGATGTAACGTTGAAGAAAATAAACCATGGGATTCAACTTTTATTATAATCCCGAGACTGCTAAAACAGGGAGTGGAAGCTTGTTTATATGTTAGCTGTCTGAATAATTGAGTCTGGATGTAACATTGAAGAATATTAACCATGGGATTCAAGTTTTATTATAATTCTGAGACTGCTAAAAAGGGAGTGGTTTATTTGTTTAAGTTAGGAACCATATTGTTTAAGCTGGTGTGTCTGTTAGTTGTCTGCATAGTTGCATCCGAATTCGACATTGAGAAATATCAAGCATGTGTAAGGTTTGCTGATGTTTAACGTCTTGAGCTTCAAACATGAATGTTATTACAACCATAGGATTGAAAGTGTTCTTTTTGATTTCCATATGGATTCTTAATGTGGCAGCCTTCATGCGTTCGTTGTTTGTAGTTGCGCAATTTGAAAAGAATTTGAGTTTATAACTTTCTAATGTTTAACAGCAAACTATAATGTCGCCAGATCTGATGTAAACTGATTGTCTTTCTTATCTTTGTCAATTTTTTCTTTCATGTTGTATTTAGAGTTGACTTCTTGACTGTTGTAATTACTTCTTTCAACTAGAATCTTATTAACCAATTATTAGGGTTCTACAGTTGGAATTAACAAGGGGGGGGGGGGGGGGGGGGGGGGGGATGGCACTGGGACATACTTTTCTTTAGTTTCTTATCATTTTCTATACCAGTTTTTAACAAACTACTGAATTATATGCACATTGTTTCGGGAAATAGAACAATAATGTTTTCCCTAGTTATTGAAATTGCTTTTTTTTTCTTAAGACCTTGTGGTTTTATTATCAGTGTATATAAAACACAGACTGGTATTTTTATAAGATACCGCCCAAAAGTATATAACATACCATGTGCTTAAATAACGTACTCACTATAACCTTAGGTGTCACACTCACACTCTCATACATGTACTAAGAACCAACTCTTACCGCCATTTTTTTTTCTTTTAGCAATCTATGAGTACTGATAATAAGTAACCGCATTCACTAGATAGTTCAGTGATTTAGTTGTTTATATTTTATTTCCACTGTTCTGACTAGTTGGCTGTTGGCTTACATGTTTAGTTTTCTGGTTTCGGATTGTTTTATCTTTTGATTTATCTGCCTTTTTCCCCTTCTAGAAAAATTCTCCCCCTTCCCCGGGGGTGTGCTTTGTTTGTAATTCTTTTTTTACTCACCCAAAAAAAAAATGATCCGGGTTTTGGCCTTTATGCAAAACAGAAAAAGATTAGTTATCTTCGTAAACATGGATTCTTTAATGTCTTGTCTACCTTATGCCTTTTTTGTCCCGTAAAATGCACAATATTCTTAATCCCCAAACCACAGTAGTCAAAGATGGACAAGGCCCTCGCAGAGGCAAAGCCCAGCTTAACAATAAAATTTTGTGTCCATCAAGGTCCACAAGCGCAAAATCGGCCAAGCAAAAAACCGGTATGAGCAAATCTGAAACAGCTAAAACTGGTCTGAAATGTTTAAAAACGGCCTAGGACCAGCCTAAAACAGCTAAAAGTGACCTGTTTATACTGTGCATCTTGCTTATCTTGGGCCCTCGCTTTTTAAGCGTCTTGAGCCTAGGCAACAGGCTCATCCTTTGTGGTTGAGTGTGCCTAGTGTCTTCAACTACTCTGCTTCACATGATGCTGCGTTTGTGTGAAAGCGTCGACATATGATTTTGTAATTTATTTTATGCGCAGATCTGGAATGGAAACTCATCTATGTTGGATCAGCTGAGGATGAAACTTACGATCAACTGTTAGAAAGTGTACTTGTTGGTCCTGTCAACGTGGGAAATTACCGGTTTGTCTTTCAGGTAACCCTTAATATAGACTACCTTATAAAAGTTACTCGACAAATAAAATTGTAAACAATTTTTAACATTGGTAGGCAGACCCTCCAGACCCATCAAAGATCCGCGAAGAAGATATAATTGGAGTTACAGTGCTTCTGCTAACCTGCTCATATGTGGGTCAAGAATTTGTGCGTGTTGGTTACTACGTGAACAATGACTATGATGATGAGAAGCTAAAGGAGGAACCACCACAAAAGGTGATTATCGATAAGGTCCAAAGAAACATATTAACCGACAAGCCCAGAGTAACAAAGTTCCCGATCAACTTTCACCCTGAAAACAGTGAAAGTGGAGAGCAAGATCCTCCACCTGAAGCTGAAACAAGTGAACAACCACCACCACCTGCTTCACCTAGTGGTAATCTTCTAGACAAGGCAGAAACCTGATATTGAATGTTCATTTTCTTCCTAGGTGATGGTTTACTGACTTGTAAACATGGAAACAATCCTGCTTTAGTGTTTTGGTTTGTTGTTTAGTAAACTGTTGGTGGTGCTTGTGGTGCAGTGGCGATGGCGATTGAGAAATCTGAAGTGGCATTTGGTTTATATGTTTAAATTCATTGCAAATAGTGAGAAGGTATTGACAGGAATGGTCATTTTGAAATGATTAAAAATAAATTCTCAACCTGAAATCAAAGATGATCTGGTTTGCCCATTCTTGAAAATAAACTCTTCTCGACTGCCAGTGTAATGTGGGTTGTGGATAACACATATCCTCTTGATTAACTTAAAAATAACGAGTTATGCTCTTAACGCTCCAACACCGCACCAAGGTTTGCGAAGTAAGTAGGGATGACGGGTTCCGGTACTGAAGTTCCCGTACCAAATAATTTTAGGTACGAAATTGGTATTGACGTTTTCAGGTTTTCGGTACCGGTATTTTAGCTTCAAATATCAATAGCTAACTGATACCCATTTTTAGGGATTTTAGGTACCGGTATTTTCAATGCCATTGCTTTGATACAGGTACCAAGCTCATCCCTGAAATTAAGCGTGAAGCTTCAGGGCTGAATTTGATCACACCCTTGGTTTTAAAAAGCGTGTCTCAGGCGTGAGGCGCAACAAGGCTCACTACCTGGCACCTTTTGGAAATGCACCTAGAGTAATTCCAGGAAGCGCATAAAAGGTGCATTTTTTGGTATTTTTGGCGTCGAGGCGCGCGCGTCTTGTATCATGGGAGATTTTATGCGTAAAATGTTGTATCTTAGGTTTTTTGGCTTTTATATGTAGGTAAAATCACATAAAAAGGTTGTTTATGACTATTTTAGGTGAAGGAAATCAAAACCTATGGGATATACAAAAAAATTATATAATTACTGTGCACCTCGGCTCTAGTACGAAAAGCCCACTGATTTTGTACGCGATTTTTAAAACCAAGATCAACCACTCACCCACTTTAATATCAACTTTTGTTGATACAGTTACTTCAATCCTCCAATAAAAAAATGTGACCTACTTTCCTTCAGTTTCTTTTTTCTATTTTTTTATTATTTTAATGAGTATTGGGTAGTGAAAACTTGTTAAAAGATTACAAATGTGAGAAAAAAATGAGTGGGAGCTTATATATAACGTAAAGTGAAAAAATGTCCATAACACATGGAAAAATGTCGATTGGTTGTTATTAAAGAAAATGTCGATTTCTTTAATAGTTATTAATCAACTTAAATGCAAACTAAAATTTATTCAAACCACCAATCCACCCTTATGAAAAAATTTTGTTTTTCCTAAACGATGAGTTCATTTTCTACATCAGAAAATATTGGCTATTGGGAGACATTCAAACAAAAAGAGACAGTTCAGTTGGTGTTCATGTAGTGAGTACATCCTTTGTTCAATTTCACACAATTAGAGACTAAACTCTTTTGAAAAGAAATAAGGTGTGTTCAAAACAATGTCTTTTTTTTTTTTTTAAATCGTAACCTATACGAGTGCTAGCAGTGCACTATTACCGTGATAAACTGAACCGATTCCAACAGAACATTGGTCCAATTTTGGTATTGGCTTTTATGGTTTCTGTTTGATGTAAAATATGTCTTGATATCCTTTTAGGCATACCACGACTTTGTTTAGGAGTCTACTTTTTCAGTTGTTATAGTGAGTGCTTGTATCGCAACGAACCAAACCGATATCAAATGATTCTCCATGGCATCGCTCGCGGAATCTCTTTAGTTTAAATTAATATATCGTTAACCCATTAGACTGTGTTGTGGCTCGGGAGCCAGCTGCCGCGAGCCACAACTTAATCCACGTGGCTGGCGAACATGGTAACGCCCATGCGTTAGGGCTGACGCGAGCGACCACACGCGACCATTGTCGCGTCTGCTACCAGGATTATAACCGTTTGAATTTTAAAAAAAAAATCAACATTTTTACCAAATTTCATTTATTACACCACTATTATATATTTATTTCACCCACAATTCACCATATTTTATCTTCTTCACCACACCTTCACCATATTCTTCACCCACAATTCACAACCCTTCACCATCATTTTCAAAATCAACCTTCAATCATCGTGCAATGGACAGAGAAGAAAGAACTAGCGAATATAATCGCCTATAACCAAGTGCATGGTGATGGCGCCTCAACAAGCCAGGGATCACGGACCGCAGTGGGGAAAGGTCTTAGAGGAGTTTGGTACCCTTGTCGGGGGTACCAAACGTACTTGTGACTTCATCTCTCACAAGTACGCGGATTTGAAGTCGAAGTGTCAAAACTTTGAAATCACATACGAAAAAGTCAAAGAGATCTCCCGGGGGGAAAAGAAGGCATGCTACTAGCCTTTATACACGTGGAGTACCTTTCGGAGGTTGAGCATGACTTTCACCATGTTTCGGCGTGGCAAATGTTATGCTTGGGCTCAACCCTACGTTAGGTTTTTTTTAAATGTAGTTTTTTTTAGTGTAATGTTTTTTTAGTGTAACTTTTTTTATTTAATGTTATGTTTTAAAAAAAATGTTTGGTAAATTATTTATGTTTAATATTATTTATTTGGTAAAAAAAAATACTCGCTCACCTCGACCCACAACGGAATCAAGCTACCAGCCCACGATCGTGAGCCATCGCCACATAAACACCTACATAGCACAATTCAATAAAGTGTTGAATCACCTCTAATGATAACACATACTTAAAGTAAAGGATTGTGGTGGACTAAACTATGAAAATTAATATTTTTTTTTAACAACTCTCGGTCAGGACTATACAAGGTCAAAGCTCGGTTGACGCGAGATTCGAACCTGAGTACTCTAAGGTGGAAACCTCCTAAAGAGTAAACCCCCTACCTCCATCACTAGGCTATGGCTTCATTGGTTGAAAATTAATATATTAAGCTAATTAACTTCATTTATTTGGCAATTATCAATGAAACTCAATGAGAAGGAATATTATATATATAAACAAAAAGTAAAGTCGGCTGTGAGGAAGTTTCACTGTTTCGCTTGATACAACGGTTTAAAGCACGGTTTCGTCATCGCTTACGTCAGCCGACGTCACGTACAACCCTTTATTGCGCAATTCTCTCTTTCTAAACATCTCCGGTCATCAACTGTCATCTTCTCCGGTGAAGAAGTTCCACGGCACCCAAACAATAACTATCGACTCTGTAATTTTCGCTGGTTGCAGGGGTTACTTTTATCATGTAATTGTTTTTTTTTTCTTTCAAAAGACATCTACACCTCTTTGTAACCTCTGTCCACACTATCACCATTAGAAACAGAGTAGGTTGGGCCTGAGAAGTAAACCGTCAACGGTGGTGACGGTTTCAGGCAAAGACTTCATCGACTTTTGGGCGGATCTGGAATCCAGTGTCTCTGCATCTGAACAAAAATCGACCACATGATCCAACTTTTAAATTTGAGATGCGGTTATGTGTGGTGGCGGCTGCGGCGTTGGTGATGGTTAAGGTGTGGTGGTGGCGTATTGTTTGATGATGGGTTAGCCTGACCTCCAGACCTACAGCTGTAGTATCCGACTTCAGCGAGGTACTCAGCCATAGATCCACGGCAGCCGAAGGTGACGGTGGTCGGAATCCTGCTGAGACGGTGGTCTCCGGCGGCTTCAACGGCTGGGAATGAGATGCGGAGCATGTGGGTGACGAGGATTGCGGCATACGAGGGTACCCGTGTTGGTTAATGATCTTGAACGTTGTCGGTCAATGTGGTTACGGCGGTGGGGTTGTGGTATAGATCGTGGATTGTGGTTGTTTGCAATGGTTGTGGTGGTGCTCATTGACACTTTCAGTTAACATTTTGTCTTACCAAAACTTCTGTCTCTCTCTAGAAAGCTGGTGGTGGTAAGGGAAAGAAACATTCATAATTGAAAATGGGTGGATTAATGAATTTTTTGCCAAAATGGTGGAATTTTCAAGGAATTTTGTGATATTGGTGTGTGTCAGAAACAAGATTATGAATTTGGTATTCCCGCAATCTAAGATTGCGGGATTGATGACTTGGAAATCCAGGTGGACGAGAGCAGGTGACTTGGACAAAAGAGCAAAGCAGACTTGGACGAGCAAAGCAGACGTGGCATTCCCGCAATCTGAGATTGCGGGATTAGCTGCAGACACTATTCACGCAATCAGAGATTGCGAAATTGCTTCAGATTTCTCCTGTTTGCTTTTGTTTTTTGCCTTCAATTCTTACACATATTGATGCAACGTAAATGTTTGCATGTGTTGAGAAGCTTTGCATGTCTTACACCCTATGAATTCTTAAACACTAGCATGTACCATCTAATCAAAACTTTGCATGTGAAAGTGAGAAAGTATTGTGCAGGAGTGAGTGAGTGATAATGGTTGCAATGCATGAAATGTAATATATATATGGACTAGTTAGACACATAAAATTACTCTCAAACTTACACCAAAGCAAACTCATAAACACAAAGCTAGTGAAAACCTACAACTCTTAAGCTCACAACTATCTTAAAAAATATGGCTTATTTACACCCTGGTCCAAGAGACAATTCTCTTCTATGGCTGCAGCCACGACATCGTTCTGCTTATATGTTCGAAGACGGTGGTGACGATGCCATAGAACTTGATATAAGGCGAGGCGATCAGTCGTTATATAATCACATACTGGATAATGGTATTCACCCCAATGTTCGTAATCTGGTTAGA
This sequence comes from Ambrosia artemisiifolia, assembly GCA_032199755.1. Lineage (NCBI taxonomy): Eukaryota > Viridiplantae > Streptophyta > Magnoliopsida > Asterales > Asteraceae > Ambrosia > Ambrosia artemisiifolia. Next base: position 41,635,312 of record CM063521.1, on the reverse strand, counting down.
GTAGCTGGTTTTGGTGGCGTTCTTGAGGTTGGCTACCTATTTGCTGACCTTGGTTTAATAACCGCGTTGGTAGAAAGGTGGCGTCCTGAGACTCACACGTTTCACTTCTCCTTCGGTGAAACAACCGTGACTTTAGAGGACGTGAACGTCCTCATGGGGTTGCGAGTCAACGGTCCACCAATTGCAGGACTACAGGAAAGATGGTCCCATGAAGTTCGAATTCAGCTAGTAGAAGGTATGTTGGGCATACAGACGAATGAGAGCATGTTTTCCGGAAATACTATTAAAACAACAATCCTTCTAGAAAAAATCAAGGAAGCACTGCCCGAAGGGGCAGATATTGATATGGTTAGACAACAAGCACGTTGTGTGGTGCTGATTATTGTGGGTAATTCACTGTTGGCTGACTCTTCTAACGGTTGGACGTCATTGGCATTTTTAAGGCACGTCGAATCGTTAGAAACATGTGGTCAGTTTAGCTGGGGGAGTGCTGCATTAGCTTCTTTGTACAGAAACTTGTGCAAAGCCGCATGCTCCACGGATAAAACAATTGGAGGACCTATCACCATACTCCAGTTGTGGGCATGGACCCGAATCAGTGTACTATCTCCCCGGTGTAGTACCCGGTTGATGCCTGGAAAACCGTATGGCGCAATGTATGTATTTTCTCCATCACCCTTCCTTATGTAATATAAAATATTTTTTTTATTAAATAAACTAACTCGTTCGTTTAAAACAGCTGGAAAGGATCGCGCGATTTCAGGGGGGTGGCCTCGCGGTCGTTAAAAGCGATACGATCGCAACTTCAAAATTTATATTCCGAACAGGTATGAGACTGTTTATGTTTTGTTACAGTGAAAAATATATTAAATTTTACTAATAGTGTTTCTGTTTAATTTTTTACAACAGTTCATTTGGAGACCCTATGAACGAGCCATGGAGGTACTCCCGGAAAGTTGCACCGACGGACGGGCCTCTTGGTGTTCGGATTGCTACATTGTGTGGTTTCAGGTGGTGGAATACCACCAAGCCAGCAGGGTCTTGAGACAATTCGGATTCCGTCAATGGATTCCTCAGGGACCACCCTTTACCCCCGAAGTCCACCTCGAGCTGCACCAAAAGACGCGTGCTGGGAGACCATACGAAAACTGGTTTACAACATACCATAGCACGTATGTGCAGTCCTGGGATGAGCGCGAGAATCACGTAGTGGTCAGGGAACGAACCTCACAACCTTCCGTGTATGCTGATTATATGGAATGGTTCTTAGAAAGAACCGTGGGGTACACGAGGAACCCAATGGCCATCCCGGTAGCACAACCGGGTTTCAGAGATGATGCTGGGATTGCCCAAGTGCTGGTATATATATGAATTTTTTTCAAATATATAAAAGTGTATATTTAAATGATAAATTTGTTAATATTTAATTTTCTTAATTTACAGATGGAGGGATACACACAGATTAACGAGCAAGTGTCCCAAATCATGTCGTCCGTCCCTGCCAACTTCAGCACCAATCTTGGGGTGATTCAAAGCACTGCCCAATCAGTCATGTCGCAAATTGGTGTGGGTGATCGTTTGAACTACCGCTCACGGCTTGAAGGTAGCCCTGCTGCCTCTGTTGCAGACAGAAGCCGTCCTCAAAGAGCGCCTAGGCGAAGGCGAAATCAGAGGAATGCGGAGGTTCAAAGAGAAGAAGAAGTGTCTGTGCATAGTCATCAAAGTACGCCAGATAATATTTTCTTTGATGATGATCTTGGCGGGTTTGACCCTACCTCCTTTATTGCAAGATTCGGTACCCCACCACAACAGGGCACTACGAATATCCAAGGGGGGTCAACAGAGATGAACCTCATGGAGTCGTTATTAAACGACAACCAATGGAACGACCAATTTAACCCGTTTGATGCCATTACAACACCACAGACTACCTTCCCTCTCAACCCACCCATCAACACCGGGCAGTCATCGTTTAACTATTGGGCCCCAAATCAAGGTGGCGAAGGATCGTCGTCCAATTTCTACACACCAGTACCTTTGGAGTTCCCTAACGAGCCGCGTCGCAATCCACACCGTGAGCGACGTCCCCCTTTATGTGGTACTGACGGACGATTTTGTAACCAAGCTAATTGTGGGCCCAATTGTAATAACTTTATATGAACTAATGATATATGAAATGGTTTGTTTTTTGATATATGAAATGGTTTGTTTTTTGATATATGAAATGCCTGTTTTGTTGAATTGTATTGACAAATAAAAAGTATTGACAAATAAAAAGTAAGTTAACAAAATGAGGTCCGGGGCTTTTTGTGAGGCCCGGGATCGTGTCACGGAAAGTCCCGTAACGCCTGAACCAGCGACGGCCCTGTTATATCACCCAAGGACGCCACGTTCGGCGATCCGGGTCCGGTAAAGCCCGGCCCCGGAGACGGATACAGGGGCCCGAAAAGGGCTCCCTGGGCCTGTTTCAACACTAATTTTTCTTTATATTTTCATCCGGCTTTTATAATATAAGGATTTGTTATATTGACAAATAAAAAGTAAGTTAACAAAATGAGGTCCGGGGCTTTTTGTGAGGCCCGGGATCGTGTCACGGAAAGTCCCGTAACGCCTGGACCAGCGACGGCCCTGTTATATCACCCAAGGACGCCACGTTCGGCGATCCGGGTCCGTTAAAGCCCGGCCCGGGAGACGGATACAGGGGCCCGAAAAGGGCTCCCTGGGCCTGTTTCAACACTAAGAAAACACCTTACATACAACAACAAACCGCATAACCAGTTTCAACATTAAGAAAACAGAAACTATTTTTACAAACTAGTCAAACTATACAATCCACAAGTCGTTTAGTCAATTTGTTAAATTATGATATGTCATTTTTAACAGAGTTATTTAAGAATAATAAACTTATTGAATAAAAACAACGTAAATTTATTATTCACACGAAACGTTAAATATACAATCTACCAAAGTTACAAAACAATCTATTTCCGAGACCACCAATTCCAATTTAGCTGCAGCAGCAACATACAACTCCATATCTATCACACCACATATCTTTAGTGTTTTAACCAGCCCCCATATTTATGCATCTCTTCCCATATTTATGCACGCAGCGTCCCTCGATACTTGGCCCATATTTTAGCTTTATCTTTAAGTTCGTCGATTTGCTGTACATGGGTACCAAGTCAAGGGTATCTACGTAACTATGTCAGATGCCTGCTACTATAGAGGTACGAGCATGAGCTGGTGCATCCAATATCGCCAACGTCGCTAATTATGGAGCGAGTTTCTTCGACGTCGGAGGGCCTTGCGCTGAAGGTGTAGAACCCGCAAGCGCAATAAAGTTTGCTGCGAAAATGATCGACTTTGATGACTCGACCACCTTCAATTTCCGAGAACACCTATTCCAACTTTAAAAGCAACTCCCCATCCACCTTTTGTTTTAACGGTAGAAGAAGAATCACCATTTTGTTTTACACGCCTTGCCACAATCCTACAGGAACAACGAGGACTGATTCCACGCCTCGCCATATTCCAAATCAGAGCAACGAGGAATGAAGCTTCAACTTGCGGAAGCTTCAGCTTTACGTGAATTTTCCGAGAACACCAATTCCAACTTCTAAAGGGAGGCGAGGCCCTGATGAACTCCATCCACCACAGCTTCCCTCGCCTGCCTTTGACGCCTGACGCGCCTCCAACTCTCTACATCAGAGCTACCTTTGACGCCTGCTGCGAACAATCAGTAGCTTTGATGAATCCACCATCTTCAATGTTCGAGAACACCAATTCCAGATCAGCGTAGAATCAGCGCCCTCACCTACCTAAGGATTTGCTTAGAGGGTGGTTCCCAAGAAAGAAATAATTGGCCTGCCTGGGGGTGGTACACGGGATATTCAAACCACCATTGCAAGCCAGGTATTTAATTTTATAAACTACAATACCAATGTTGCATTCTACACGTGTTATAATACGTGCAAATGTAACATCGATCCAAGTAGTTTCATGCAAATGTAACATCGATCCAAAAATAAGAGGGTCATGACCAAAAACTAAATGGATTCTTCTACAACCTTTGGACCCTCCAACATTAATATTTTTCAAATTAACTGACCAGACAGCCATTTAACACGTGCAAATGTAACACGGATCCAACAACACTAAAAAACCGTCGCCTCTAACGCTGTGTATGAAAAGAACGAACGAATGTTTGTGTTTGTGTTTGACAGTGTCTATGTTATAGTATCTGATCGAGTGTGTATCTTATTATTATTATTTGATCGATTGTGCTTGCATATAGGAATGTGTTATATAAGAATGCTAAAGTCAGCCCATTATTTCCGTATACTTGAATTGCGTGAACAGTAGCAATCCCGCAATCTTAGATTGCGGGTCTTCCACATCAGATTCCATCGTCCAAGTCATCGTCCATCGTCCAAGTCATCGTCTGCTCATCCAAGCTCGTCCTAGTTGGAAAGCCACCTCAGCCTATCCCGCAATCTAAGATTGCGGGAATACTAAAAACCAAAACACCTTTCTGACACACACCAATATCACAAAAAGTTTTGAAAATTCCACCATTTTGGCAAAAAATTCTGGATTAATTGCATTGAAAAAAACTTATGAGATTTCCAAGGCAAGGTCAGAAAAGTAAGATGGTTTCAGTTGTCAATCACTTTTCTCTTATAAAGCTATCATGATTTTTTTAATGGAAAAACAAGTTATCATTCTTTAGATTTTACCGTTAAAAAAATTATTATTTAGATTTTACAATTCATGTTGCACTTTGATTTAAAAGAAACTAGATTATACCCCGGAAACGCCCCGGGGTTGAGAAATCTAATATGACATAATAATTTTACATATAAAATAGAATGATTCGCTTTACAGTTATATGCAATAAAGCTTCGGGTAGCACTTAACCTAAAACAACTAAAAATGCATCTCCAATGTTAACGCCTAACCTTAAACAATGTATAACTCTAATATTAATATCTAACCTAAAACAATATATAACTCCAATGCTAACGCATGTTTAAAATAGAATTCATATATTTAAGGTTGTCTCCTTTTACGTTCGGATTTGATGTCCGTTAGTGTGTGATGGTATCGATATGATGCAACCGCGCAACGTATGAAACAGTAGCAGTTGTCGACTCTGAGCCCTCGCACACCCTCTTTTTCCGTGCATTCTACAAATACACATATTCGGGGCGAGCTACTGATGACCGTTGTGTGAGACGACATCGATAGGCTACAACCACGCAACGTACGACGCAGTAATCCGTTCGCCCCCGCCGCGGCAACGCGCGGCGGGTATAAAACTAGTTCTCACCAAATTGTATATGAATAATAATATTAAATAATTACTGTAATCCAGATGAATAAATATCTCTCTATATATCTATGCGTGCACGCATACAGAGAGTGGAAATATCTATTATCTATTATAATAATAATAATATATATAAAAGAATTGAACGTTGCTGACGTGGCGTGCAATAGTGCCTTCAATCTCTCCATGAAACTGCCACGTGGCATTATAATTGAAAAATTTTAGTGATTTTGAATTATTTTGATTTTTTAATAAAAAAAAGAAAAAGATAAAACCCTAAAAAAGATTGAGTTATTTTAGGAAAAAGAATTTAAAAACAAATTTAAATTTTTCTCTCTCATATTTCCTCCCATAATTTTTAAACGTTAATATCTTTTATATACGAGATTTTTTAAAGAAAAAAATTACACCAAATTAACGAGCGTTTTATTATCTTTCCAACGAGTACCATAGTGCTATATAAAAACGGAGGGAAAAAACGACTATTTTTTGTGAGGTTTCGTTCATACAGGAAACAAAAAAAACACAAAATGTTCAGGTTATTCATTAATCATGTTTTTTTCTTTTAAACCAGCTTCTTATCTACGATGTTGAAATTCAGCCCAATCGTCATGCTATCATTGGAATTTTATTATTCTAAAGATGGATAGGTATACTTCATCAAGAGAAGCTAGGAGAAAGAATCGTGACCACTGCAACACATGGTGTCACCTTATAGCAAGATTATTTTTTTATTTATTTAATTACAAGAGTAATAATTATTACTATTAGTATTAGTATTATTAGAATGGTTATATTTTTCAACCCCGGGATCCTCCCGGGGTAATCAGCTAGTATAACTATATGTTAAATAGAGCTCGTTATAACAAAATACCAATATCTAACTATATGTTAAAAATACAAACTTGATAAAAAAAATGAGTCCGATCCTCACGGATTGACGAACCAAGTTTCACCCTTGTCTATAAATAAATTCCATGTAAAAAAATAACATTTAATTGTACATATAGGACTCCAAATATGAAATGATAGACCAGGCCTTATTGGGTGGTTATATTAAAATCCCCCACTTCTATTTTCACCCCTCTGAAAGCGCCTCGCTTAGGCCTAAGCGAGGCGCTTTCCTTACCTTTTAACTACCTCGGTACGAGGTCAGAAAAAGTTGATTTGTGACCCGAAGCGCCTCGCTTTGGCCTAAGCGAGACGCTTCGAATCCAAAAAATTTCTTTTGTTATTTTTTGGTCTTTTGAGTTAGTTTTTTTTAGCTAGACGTTTGTCAAAAGAACATTTTTGAAATCAATGGGAGGGTAAACAAAATCGTCGATCCGACTGTTGATTTCTTTCTGCAACAAGGAACAAAATGTCAGCTTTTTCCTGCCACCTCGTATGATTTGGCTAACCTGTCCAGTTATCAATCTCACTGTCCAACAACTGAATTTTACTTGCTTGCATGAAAAGTTGATTTTAATTGTTCTTTTAACAAACGTTTGGCTTCCCACCCCCAACTTCTATTTCAACCCCCCTTTTAAAGCGCCTCTCTTAGGCCTAAGCTAGGCGCTTCGGGTCAAATCATACGAGGTGGCAGAAAAAGCTGTATAACCTGTCCAGTTATCAATCTCACTGTACAACAAACTTAATTTTACTTGCTTGCATGAAAAGTTGATTTTAATTGTTTGGGAATATATTTTCTGATCAAAAAAGGCATAACTGTAATGATCAGGAACATTCCAAATAACTGTGCGCTTCGGGTCAAATCATACGAGGTGGCAGAAAAAGTTGTATAACCTGTCCAGTTATCAATTTCACTGTCCAACAAACTTAATTTTACTTGCTTGCATGAAAAGTTAATTTTAATTGTTTGGGAATATATTTTCTGATCAAAAAAGGAATAACTGTAATGATCATGAACATTCCAAATAACTGTTCAATTTCAGCTTTTGTTTAACTATTTTAGCAACTTCCATAGAGAAGTTATCAATCTCACTGTCCAGTTATATTACTCACTGTCCAACAATTGAATTTTACTTGCTTGCGTGAAAAAGTTGTTTTTAATTGTTTGGGAATATATTTTCTGATCAAAAAAGGCATAACTGTAATGATCAGGAACATTCCAAATAACCGTCCAATTTCAGCTTTTGTTTAACTCATGACAGATCCACCAAATCATTTCTTCAAGTTCATTTCACCAAAAAAGGCATAACTGTAATGATCAGGAACATTCCAAATAACTGTTCAATTTCAGCTTTTGTTTAACTATTTTAGCAACTTCCATAGAGAAGTTATCAATCTCATTGTCCAGTTATATTACTCACTCTCCATGTTTACCTTCAACGATCAACACACACCGCTAACGTCCAAAACATTTATAACCTTTCTGTACCTGTGGCCAAAAGAACTAGACTTCAAACACTACGGGCATGGCCAACTCCCATTTCCACCGGTAATGAGTAACCTACTAACCTCTATAATAGACTTCATTTATTCTTCTTCATCTTTTTCTACTTGAAGTGCAGAGTAGTAACCCTTCATCTTCTCTTATCGGAGAGATATCTATCAACGATGAAGGAGGTATATGTACAATGATGTGGTTTGTTTTAGATAAGGAGGTATATGTATAATGATGTTTTTACGCTAAATAAAACTTACACACAACTTTTTGCTCTAGTGGTGTGGTCTACCTTTTTGCAAAAAGACATTTAGTCTTCAACACTTCTATGGTTTCGGGTTCCCTTTCATCGTTGACAGATATCTCTCTGAGATGATAAAGGTAGATCATGGAAAGTTCAACTCAAGAAACAAAGATGAAACCGATTAATGTTCTTTATATATGAATAGTGCCCCTCTGGCAATCGTCGTTGGTATTAATGGCAAGATATGTGGCTTTAGTCCTTTACGCAGGTTTGCTAGAGGGTCATTATTCATACACAAAGAACATTAATCGGTTTCATATTTGTTTCTTGAGTTGAACTTTCCATGATCTACCTTTACATTATTATTATTTACATTATTATCGTATTTGCAACTTAGTTCCTTTCTATCAAAAAACAAAAACGAAGGTTTGCGCGTTAGCGCCAATCCTATTGTTAAAAGTATCAAGACTATGAAATTAGTAAAACAACTGAATTTTACTTGCTTGCATGAAAAGTTATTTTTAATTGTTTGGGAATATATTTTCTGATCAAAAAAGGCATAACTGTAATGATCAGGAACATTCCAAATAACTGTTCAATTTCAGTTCAAAATTTTCAAACACCTGCAACATCTCAAGAGTCGAGGTCCATCTAGATGGTTTGCACGTTAGCGCCGATCCGATTGTTAAAAGTATCAAGACTATGAAATTAGTAAAACCACTTTTCAGGCAAGCAAGTAAAATTCAGTTGTTATCGGAGAGATAGCTGTCAACGATGAAGGCAACCTGATAAAGGCTGAACACGAGTATAATCAAACAAGGGTTCCTCTGAAAAAGACATCGTACAATGATTTAGACTTGCAATATTTGAAAATTATTATTTCTTGACATGCTTGGTAACATTTAGACTTGCAATATTTGAAAATTATCATTTCTTGACATGCTTGGTAACACCTTGATCTGCAATATTTGAAAATTGTCATTTCTTGACATGCTTGGTAACACCTTGATCTGCAATATTTTAAAATTATCATTTCTCGACATGTGGTTGTTCTAAATCCCATTTAATCTAAAATGTTACTAAAATGTGAGGACCTTCATTGATTGAAAAGTAATTAAAAACACTTAAAAATGAATTAAAACAAATTGTTGTGTGTTAGGTTTAGTCGGAGGACCACGTACAATGATTCATCAAAGTTGTACAAAGCTGGATGTTTCTACTGAAAAACCCAAACGAGCAATAAACGAAGCGAAACGCCTGAAACAAATTTTCTTGGCTTTGAAACAACTTAAAAGAACTAAAAATGAATTAAAATTATTTTTTGGTCAATAACAGATAATTTTAAAGAATTAAAAGAAATTCATTTTTTTAAAAAAAAGGCCAAAGCGCCTCGCTTTGGTCAAAGTGAGGCGCCTGTGGTCTAATCAAACCACTCAAGCGCCTAGCTTTGGCCAAAGCTAGGCACTTTGGCCTTTTTTTTTAAAATGAATTTCTTTTAATTCTTTAAAATTATCTGTTATTGACCAAAAAATAATTTTAATTCATTTTTAGTTCTTTTAAGTTGTTTCCAAGCCAAGAAAATTTGTTTAAGGCGTTTCGCTTCATTTATTGCTCGTTTGGGTTTTTCAGTAGAAACATCCAGCTTTGTACAACTTTGATGAATCATTGTATGTGGTCCTCTGACTATACATTCGATACCCATATTTTATTAGAACATAATTTTTGCATGTTTAATTGATATGCTTGACTTCCGGACTATATTATAATTGATCGTTGGTGGTTTTCATAGCACCTTGTTTGATTATACTCGTGTTCAGCCTTTATCAGGTTGCCTTCATCGTTGACAGCTATCTCTCCGATAACAACTGAAAAGTTGTTTTACTAATTTCATAGTCTTGATACTTTTAACAATCGGATCGGCCCTAACGCGCAAACCTTCAGAGTTCGTTGTACCGGTTGCAAAAAGAAATCAACAGTCGGATCGACTCTCACACTTATGTTGCCTTGATCGTTGACAGCTATCTCTCCGATAACAACTGACTTTTACTTATGGAATCTTTGTACGAAAATCGAAATCATCTCATTCCATGTTCTCCATATCCATACATTGTTTCAACACACACCAGCTTTGTCATCACAGTTTCCAACCACTAATACCAAATTGATGATACTCAATTTCGGTTGATATAGAGTATATCAGAGAAAGATTCAGTTGAAAGTGGATACCAAGGATCAGAGAGATTTAAGCTAATCAAACTCATATCTCAAGCCGGTGCAAGTTCTTTAAATGCTTACTGACTCTAAAACTTATACATTACATCAATTTTGAAGATTTAAGCTAATCAAACTCATATCTCAAGCCGGTGCAATCAAGACAACCTGAAAGTGGATACCATGGATCAGAGATATTTAAGCTAATCAAACTCATATCTCAAGCCGGTGCAAGTTATGTTGGAGCACTTTTCATCTATCTCATCACCTTCTTCTAACTCTTCTGTTATCGGGGAGATAGCTGTCAAAGATCAAGACAACCTGAAAGTAGATACCATGGATCAGAGAGATTTAAGCTAATCAAACTCATATCTCAAGCTGGTGCAAGTTATGTTGGAGCATCCTTGATCATCTTCTTGTATTATCTTTGTTTATTATATTTGCAACACACACCTTCAACCCATTCCTGGTAAACAAGGGAAAAATGGCTATATTAAAAAACTTCAAGATTATTGTTTTGTTTTGTGGCTCAGACGAGGACTTGCCTGTGTCTTGGAAACACGAGGATGGAAAAACCCACTAAAAAGCCCTAAAATTTTGGACCCTAACACACACAAGACGAATGTTGCAACATGAGTTCGACCAAGATGACACACGAAGCTTTAAACTACAACCGGATCCATAGATTGCCGCATTTAATGAAATTTAACGCGCATACCGCATTCATTGACTATACGTGGTTGATGATGTCAAGTTTAAGTCATTGACGTTTGATTAGGGTTATTACTTTGTTTTTTAATTTTTTTTAAACTTTTTATAATTATTAAATTAAAAAAAATAAAAAAAAACAAATTCAAAACATCGAAAACAACTCCAAAAAAAATTAAAATTTGATTCGAAGCGCCTCGCTTTAAAAATTCAGCTTTTTCTGCCCCTCGTACTGACCTCCTCGAAATGAGGGCAAAGCGCCTCGCTTAGGCCTAAGCGAGGCACTTTGAGGGGGTGAAAATAGAAGGTAGGGGGTTGAAATAGACCAGGCCTTATTTTAAACTAAAAGGTTAAAAATGTCTTTTATATGACATAACATGCATAACTTTTAACAGAACTGATCAGTGTTATACCCTTGTTGTAAATTAACAACCAAAAATGCAAAACTTGTCAATTTTCGATGATAAACTGCAAACATATTATTTTATACATGTTTGGCATTAATTTAATAAGTAAAGAAAGATATAGATATCATGATGTGAAACAACTTGTATATATGCCAACACATTTATATTATAAAAATAGATTTTGTTATGATAAGATAATAAAAAATAGCTAATTACCTTACTAATTTAAACCACTAGCTAGAAGAATCCTTTTAGTTTACGCGTGATCCATTCAGTTTCTGTCTCCAGTTCTCCACATATTAAGTGCTGCTTCACGTTGGTATCAGTTAAACAAACATGAAATGAAGCCATCTCACGCACCTCTCTATTTTGTAGCTTCATGTTATATATATACACACACTCATGAAATATAGATGTGTATATATAGATAGAGAGAGTGAGAGATGGAAGTAGACCAGAAGATGACAAGGTTGCAGGCCGAAACATGGGGGGACTTTGGTCGCGAGGTAAAGCATGTAAGTGTAATAGGGGCACCGATGATGGTTGTGGCCGTGTCGCAGTATCTGATGCAAATGGCGATCATAGTGATGGTTGGGCATGTTGATGAACTATCTTTGTCTAGTGTTGCCATTGCTACTTCTCTCACCAATGTAATGATGAAAACTGATTCAAACTAAGTCTCATGCACGTGCATGGTCTATGCTGGCTCTTAGGAAGTTGGTTATGGTCTTCCTGGTTTTATGTTAAGTTGAATTGTTTACGTTGTAAGTTGTTAGATGGGTCCTAGTTATCTGGTTACCGTTTGGTTGTTTCCTATTTATAGTCTTGTAGGTTTACTTTCTATGTATGCACTTTAAAAAGTATTCAGTGAATAAAAGAGCCAAGCTTTGAGTCGTAATTGTTTGTTGTCTTTGATAAGTTCTGAAACCATCAGTGGTATCAGAGCCTGGTGTGCTCTAGAGTCTGAGTTTGTCTTTTTCAAGTGTGTGTGTCCATCTTCTCATCATTCATGGCTGAACAAGTTAACATGTTGCCCATGGCTCCTAGTCCAATCCCTGTCTTTAAGGGTGAAGGCTATGAGTTTTGGAGCATTCGATTGAAGACCATACTGAGGTCTCGTGATCTTTGGGAGATGGTGGAATCAGGAGTTAATGAGGCTGAGACAGATCAAGCGAAATTGAAATCAAACAGGAAGAAAGATGCCCATGCAATGGCAGTCATCCAGCAGGCTGTCCATAATCAATTATTCTCAAGAATCTCTGCTGCCTCTTCAGCAAAGGAGACATGGGAGATCTTGAGAATGGAGTTCCAAGGGGACTCACAGGTGAAAGCTATCAAGTTGCAGGGGCTGAGAAGAGATTTTGAAAATCTTAGCATGAAAGAAAGTGAGTCTATTGGAGACTATTTTTCAAGGGTTATGGGAATTGTAAGTCAGCAAAGGTCATATGGAGAAATAGTTGCTGACAAAACTGTTGTTGAAAAGATTCTTAGGAGTCTCACTCCTAAGTATGATTATGTGGTTCCCTCTATTGAAGTATCAAATGACCTGTCAGTTCTCACTCCTGTGAAGCTGATGGGGTCATTGTAATCACAAGAGCAAAGGATTAATAGTAGAGGACAAGACAAGGTAGAGAGAACTGATGAACAAGCTTTGCAAGTATTTCAAGATCTGAACAGGAGTCCACAAGGAAATGCAAGAGGAAGAGGTTTCTATAGAGGAAGAGGTAGAGGAAGAACAACAGAAAGGGGCAGAGGGCCTCAGTGCTATAACTGTTATAGATATGGGCATGTGAAACGAAATTGCTGGTACAATGATGAAGGTCAGACAAATGTAGCAGATAATGAAGGACAAGATGATGGAAACAATACTGAGGAACAACACTTATTCATGGCTTTTGTTCCTGAAGCTGAATATGCTCTCATGGCAGATGAAGTTGGAAGGTATGGTGATTCCAATCATGGCAGCTGTCTTTGGTTCTTGGACTCTGGATGCTCAAATCACATGACAGGTAACAAAAGTAGCTTTATTACCTTAGATGAAACCTTCAAGTTAAATGTTAGGTTGGGAGATAGAAAGAATTTGGCTGTAGAAGGGAAAGGGATAGTCAGGATTGATATTAGTAATGGAAGTTATAAGCTTCTAGATGATGTTTATTATGCTCCCAACCTGGAGTACAATCTGCTTAGTGTGGGTCAGCTCATGAGAAAGGGCTACTCATTACTATTTGATGATGGCAAGTGTGTTATCAAGAATAAGAGGACAGGAGTTACATTGATGAGCATCATGGTTGCTAAAAACAATATGTTTCTAATGGATGCTGCTCATGCTGAGACATCCATTCAAGAAGATGCTTCTGCTCAACCTTCAATCCCTCAAGCTGCTGATGAAGTTTCAAAGTTATGGCATTTAAGGTATGGACATTACAATCTTCATGCCTTAAAGCAATTATATGATAATAGAATGGTAATTGGATTGCCACGGGTTCATGTTGATGGTAATTGTACTGGCTGTGTGTTTGGTAAACAAGTCAAAGCACCATTCAATTCCAAACTGTGGAGGGCAAAAAGGAAACTGGAACTGGTTTATGCTGATGTATGTGGTCCCATGCAGGTCTCTAGCTCAGCTGGTAACTATTATTATTTGTTGTTTGTTGATGACTTTACCAAAATGTGCTGGGTTTATTTTATAAAAGAAAAATCAGAAGTTTTTGAAAAGTTTAAAATATTCAAGGCCTTGGTAGAGAAAGAAGCTGAATGTTCTATCAAGACCTTGAAGACTGATAGAGGGGGTGAGTTTTGTTCAAATGAATTCAATGCTTTCTGTGATCTTCATGGAATAAAGCATGAACTCACCCCTCCCTACACACCTCAACATAATGGTGTGGTAGAGAGGAAAAATAGAACTGTCATGGGGCTCACTAGAAGTATGATAAAAGAGAAACAAATGCCAAATTATTTTTGGGCAGAAGGTGTAGCTACGGCTGTGTATTTGATTAACAGAGTTACTACAAAGTCACTAAAGAACAAGACTCCTTATGAAGGGTGGTATAATGAAAAACCAAGAGTTGATCATCTTAAAGTGTTTGGCAGTCTGGCCTATGCTGTCACACCTAGTCAAGGAAGAAAGAAGTTGGATGACAGGTCTGAGGCAGCCATATTCATTGGATACATTCCAGAAACTGATGGATATAGGCTGTATAATCCAAGGACCAAAAGAGTTTATACCAGAAGAGATGTCCAAGTGAGAGAGGAAACTAGATGGGAATGGAAAAGGGATGAAGACAAAAGAAGTTATGAAGCCTGTTTTGTGGACCCATTTCCTGATATGGGTTATTTTGGGGAATCAACTGATGGGACTGATCCTGGCAGTCCTGGTCAGTCAAATGGGTCACATGGTGGTGATCAGTCTAGCAGCTCTCAGTCTGAATCAAACAGTGTGCAAGATGGTGGTGATGATCAGACTTCATCTCCATCACCAAAATTGAAGGCTTTAAGTGAAGTGTATGAGACTGCTAGAAAGGTTAATGTTAATTATGAAACTAATACTCTAATTGATGATCTTTCCTCTTGTCAGTTTGCATTAAACATAGCAGATCCCATAAATTATCTAGAAGCTGCCAAGAAACCTGAATGGAGAATAGCTATGGAAGAAGAAATTGAAGCCATTCAGAAGAACAATACATGGGATCTTGTGAACCTGCCAGCAGGAAAGAATTTGGTTGGGTTGAAGTGGATTTACAAGACAAAGCTTGGTCAAAAAGGGGAGATTCTTAGGCATAAAGCCAGATTAGTTGTAAAGGGTTATTCTCAGCAACATGGCATTGATTATCAAGAGACTTTTGCACCAGTGGCAAGGTTTGAGACAATAAGGGTGGTTATTGCTGTAGCAGCTCAGTTGGGTTGGCAATTGCATCAATTAGATGTGAAGTCAGCTTTTCTGAATGGTGATTTAGTAGAAGAAATCTATGTGCAGCAACCTGAGGGCTTTGAAGTGACTGGAAAAGAAGATAAAGTTTACAAATTGAAGAAGGCTCTATATGGATTGAAACAGGCTCCTAGAGCCTGGTATTCTAAGATTGATAACCATTTTTTGAAGCATGGTTACAAGAGAAGTCATAGTGAGCCTACTCTTTATGTAAAGAGGGTGGATTCAGATAATATCATCTATGTTTGCATCTATGTGGATGATATTATTTATACTAGCTCCTCTTCTAAATTGATGGCAGAGTTCAAGAAAAGCATGATGGAAGAGTTTGAAATGACAGACATGGGGCTTCTGAAGTACTTCTTAGGTCTGGAAATCAAGCAAACAAAACATGGCATCTTTCTGTCACAAGAGAAATATGCCAAGGGTTTGTTAGCTAAATTTGGGTTGACCGGTTGTAAAGTTGAGCCAGTTCCTATGCAAGTTAATGAAAGGTTGATGACTGAAGATCAGGCTGATAAAGCTAATCAAGTTGTGTATAGAAGTTTGGTTGGAGGATTGATATACTTGACCCATTCATGACCTGATTTGTCATATTCTGTTGGTATAGTTTCCAGGTATATGCAATCTCCCTCTAAGCTTCATTGGGCTGCTGCTAGAAGAATTTTGAAGTATGTAGCTGGTACACAGAAACTTGGCATATGGTATGAAAGGGGAAGGCAAGTGAAGCTGATTGGTTACTCTGATAGTGACTGGGCAACTAGCATGGATGATAGGAAGAGTATCTCAGCTAATGTGTTCAGTCTAGGAAGTGGTGCTGTTACATGGTGCTTTAAGAAACAAACAACAGTTGCATTATCCAGTACTGAGGCAGAATACATTGCTGCAACAACTGCTACTTGCCAGGCAGTATGGTTAAGAAGAATTTTAGAAGAATTGGGACTGGAGCAAGCTCAGGCTACAACCTTGTTCTGTGACAATCAGTCCACAATCAAGCTAAGCAAGAATGCTATATTGAACAATAATTCAAAGCACATTGAGTTGAAACATCACTTTGTTCGTGAAATGGTTGCTAGTGGTCAAGTGGTGCTGGAATTCTGTAATACAAATGAGCAGCTAGCTGATGTTTTAACCAAGGCATTAAGCAGGGAAAAATTTGTGTTCTTCAGACATGAATTAGGAGTGAAGGAGTTTGAATCATGGGGGGGTGATGAAAACTGATTCAAACTAAGTCTCATGCACGTGCATGGTCTATGCTGGCTCTTAGGAAGTTGGTTATGGTCTTCCTGGTTTTATGTTAAGTTGAATTGTTTACGTTGTAAGTTGTTAGATGGGTCCTAGTTATCTGGTTACCGTTTGGTTGTTTCCTATTTATAGTCTTGTAGGTTTACTTTCTATGTATGCACTTTAAAAAGTATTCAGTGAATAAAAGAGCCAAGCTTTGAGTCGTAATTGTTTGTTGTCTTTGATAAGTTCTGAAACCATCATGTAACTGGTTTCAGTCTTCTTGTAAGTTTCTTTTCCACCAAACCTAAATCTTTCCTTCGTAAAACAGTCCTAGAAAATGTTTACATTTATTTTCCTAACGTCCTACAAAGCCCGGTCGTCTGGATTTAACCATGAACAAAAGGTCACCTAGGCATGCTATCGCAGACAACGATGGTGGCCCGACCCATCCACCAATTCCACGTGGAACTCACGGGCCTATTTAGTTCAAAAATGTATAGTGATTATATATCATTTTCAACAGCTAATGTTACCCTAGTCCCCTACTATATTTTGACACAAAACACACCATTGCCTATATTTGAATCTCGGACCTCCCCTTTAAGACGTATAAGCCTCTACCAAATAGGCTACCCTCAAATTGGTTATATCATCTTATCTTTTGTTGTAGATAATCAATAAGTTTTTCTTTCCAAAAGTTTTAGGATAGTATCATCTAACAAGAAGTTACATCTATACTTGATAAATAACTAGTTGCGCCACATACTCTGATACTCACATGTTGTAATTACGTAAGCTTCAGATTTTTGTCTTTTCTAATTTCTCGTATCATGCCCCTGGTATTCTATTTTCTTTCAACTTAAAAAGTTAACTAAAAAACTAATAGTGTGTATATGAATATATTTATTCATCTAGGCACGGCCCCATTTAATTAAAAGGGGATCTCCAATTTACTAAAGATTGGACCAATTTAGCAAACATTATTTGGTTACAAGCTACATTTTTTAAAGCTTTTTCTTCATTGTGTTTGGGCTTTAAGCCACAAGCTTGGAAAAAAAAAAGAAAAAAGATTGACAAAAAGAAATATATTTAGTGTTGAAATCAAAGTACTAAATGATAGAATTCTTGTCTAAGAGGTAAATCGTCCATGGCATTTATACATGATACGGTACATCAACACCTTTCCGTCAACTGGTTATGTGAACCATGACCCCATTGGTAGCCCCATGTCTCGGCATTTTTGGTTTGGCCTTTTCTGCCTCAGTTTCCTCTGTCTAACTTACTCACCTTCCTCTTAAAAGGGAGGTTATAAGTTCATTTTAGGCAATAACGTATAATTTAAAATTATTGGCATAAAGGAGTAAGGTAGCCGTTAAAAAATAGAGTCTCATAATTATTAGGTCAATAAATAATTACATTTACTTAAAAAATCTTGAAAATCAAATTATGATATATCAATTTGTTATCATTTGATCAAGTTTTTTATATTGTAAACTGTCATGGACTTTGGAAAACTAATATTATGTAAGGAGCGCAAATAGACGATTCTACCCCTGAATGTTGACAAAATTACATATCATGCCACAAACATTGTTCATGCAGTTTGGAAAAATAATATTATGTAATTTTGTATTAAATCACTATAATATGATTATTTTGATACAAATATATTATTAAATTTCTTATGTCTTGTATTGTAAATAGTCAGGGCTTGTGGGAGGACTGGAGACCCTTTGTGGCCAAGCTTATGGAGCCCAACAATACAACAAAATTGGCATATATACGTTTAGTGCCATAATTTCATTACTATTAGTATGCATCCCAATCTCCATCTCCTGGATTTTCTTGGACAAATTTCTAATTCTAATTGGTCAAGACCCTTTGATCTCACTTGAAGCCCGAAAATACTCCGTCTACCTCATTCCAGCCTTGTTTGGAGGTGCGGTCGTTAAGCCTCTAGTGCGATCACTTCAATCTCAAAGCGTGACTTTGCCATTGCTAGCGAGCTCAACGCTTGTTTTATGTCTCCATGTCCCCCTTTGTTGGGCTTTCGCGTTCAAGTTGAAGATGGGAAGCATTGGTGCTGCGGTAGCATTTAGTTTGTCAAACGTATTTTATCTTGTACTAATCGTGTTTTATGTTAAGTTTTCGCCGTCTTGTCAAAATACGCGAGTGACTTTCTCCTTGGACGCGCTCATTGGCGTCAAAGAATTCTTCAGGTTTGCTATTCCATCAGCTGTAATGATTTGGTAAGCCCAACATGTGACATATAAAAGGAAATGTGTTTTTATTGTCTATCTTTGGTAACCTTTATTTCAAATGGTAATTTGTATGCTTTTCAGTCTCAAATGGTGGTCAATTGAAGTGCTTGTCTTAACCTCCGGCTTGTTACCAAATCCAAAGCTCGAAACATCAGTTCTTTCGATTTGGTACATTATTGTTAATCACTTTCACTATTAGTGTCTAGTCAATATTATGTGCCTAACAATTCTTGCTTTGATCAGCCTAAGGATCTCTACATTACACTTCACCATACCATATGGACTTGGAGCTGCCGCAAGGTAACTTTCCAGAAATATAAAAGCAAACCAAGACTTCCATCCATCATAATAAAGCAAACTCATATACTAATTGATATCTTATTACATAGCACTCGGGTTTCAAACGCATTAGGGGCTGAGAACCCACAAGCAGCTCGGCTCGCTGTTTGCACAGTGATGTTTCTAGCCATA
The DNA here is from genome assembly GCA_032199755.1 of Ambrosia artemisiifolia. Classification (NCBI taxonomy): domain Eukaryota; kingdom Viridiplantae; phylum Streptophyta; class Magnoliopsida; order Asterales; family Asteraceae; genus Ambrosia; species Ambrosia artemisiifolia. Next base: position 41,616,140 of record CM063521.1, on the reverse strand, counting down.
CTTGAAGCAATAATAGTTAGCTTGACCATTTTCGGTTGTCGTCAATTCATTGGAAAGGCTTTCAGTAACGAAAAGGCAGTTGTGAGTTATATTGCATCAATGGGTCCTTTAATATCCATCTCGATCATTACAGATAGCATACAAGCAGCGGTTTCTGGTACGTAATTGTCCTTTGCAAACATGTAACATGGCAGGGATGTAGTGGCAAATGCATGTGGTTTTGGTTGTTTTTTGTGTGTGTGTGTGTGTGTGGGGGGGGGGGGGGGGGGGGGGGGTGGGGTGTGGGGGGATATAGTTCTAGTGAATATATAGGAAATGAAAATAGAATAGCATTGTACTGTTAAATATACGACACAAAAGTTAATTTATTATATAACATAATAGAAATTTTACAGTCGTTCTCTATATGTTTTTCCCAAATTTATTGTCGCATCTGCGCATAGTATTCTATGTTGCATTTCACAAAGAGAACGACTGTAAAATGCATTTTTTTCCTATTATATAATAAACTATTTTTTAGTTAGACTTAACAGTTAAATATTATTCTATTATTTATAGTTTTTTTTACCAGACCTATATTTTGCCCTCTTATCGAAAATCTTGAATTAGTCACTACTCATAACGTTTTGATTGTACATTAAATTCACCTTATTGTTTGTATTTAGGAGTTGCTAGGGGAAGTGGGTGGCAACATATAGGAGCTTATGTAAATCTTGGAGCATTTTATTTGTTTGGAATCCCGGCAGCTATTGTACTAGGGTTTACTTTACATCTTAAAGCAAAGGGACTTTGGATCGGGATTGTGATTGGATCAGTTATTCAGTCTACATGTTTGTCATTGATAATGGGACTCACTGATTGGCGAAAACAGGTTAAGTTTATTGGTCATCTTCATTTTTTCCACATAGTTTTTCTAGTTCTTTTGACGAATATGATCGATCTATCTGCAGGCAAACAAAGCTAAGGAACGGATGTCAAGTGATCCTGTACCTAGACAATCTTAAAAATATATATAATCTAGACTTATATACGTAGATAGTGTTGTTATTGTTATAGTTATATCCTAATGTTTTTTTTTGGATTTGGAAGTGTATTTTTCTTAAGTATTAATTGTATCGAATGTAATCAAACAAACATCTGTTGTGTATTATATAATAATTAGTATTTTACGCGTGTCGCGCGTTGCAGCGACAACCTAGTGCTTGCAAGACTTTGCTATATAAGTGACATACGAAGTACAGAGAATGACACTGAAGCAGACGGAATTTTAACGTAACTACACTCAACCACAATGTTTTACACCAATGGCCGAATACAAACGCCTTTTGTAAAGATAGAAAACACAACGGTAAAACTAAGCCCCCCATAAATTAAAGTAGTTAGCTTATAGCAGTCATACATATTATCAAATCCAAGATAAACGTGAAGCTTAAAAAAGAACTTTATCAAGTAACGAAGCCCGGGACATGTAACATTGCGTATCTTCTTGTCAAATTGAATTACAATTATTTTTATATATTTAAATTCATCCTTGAATTTGTTTTAATCGTCTTGGTGTTTTTTTAAAAAAAAAGATACATTATTGCTAATACTAAGAGTTTTCAAAAAAAAAAAAAAACATATATACATTATTTTCTAATTACATAATTTATCTCATTTTTTATATACAAACAAATAAATAAGTTATATATTACATATTCATACAATTATGTTTTAGATGTTTTTAAAATTATAATTAAATTTATAGAATATATGTTATAAACCTATGTTTATTAACAGGTTTATATAAAGAAAATAAAAAATGATAAGAAAACCCTTTAAAACAAATTAAAATCAAGATAATTTAGAAGAGATTTGTTAAAAATCCATATCATCATCCTGATCACTAGCCCAAAACCGACCTATTCTTGTCTTTATTACATATTAATTATCGATTATAGGTCGGTTAATTGTAGGAGTTAAAGATAAACATAAACCAAATCAATCCCAATTTTCAAAACCTTCCTAATCTTTTATCAACCTATAAATTGATCTCATACCCAACCTCGGAACATGATCGACTACAGAACACCCAAACCAATTGATGTTTCCATCGTATCAATCGATCACAAATTAACCCTTCATGTGTTCGATCCTTTGTATTACATTGGCTTCAATCGGTACGTTTTTTTTTCAATTAAATCTTAGTATATGGTCGACTACAGCTGCTTAACAAAACCCCTATCCTATTCTGATCAATCGCTAACAGATTAATCGTCAATTGAGGCTTAAAACGTTAGGGTTTATATTGGGGTTTTTGAATTAAACGGAAATTATTATTAAAATTAACAGTTTGATATTTGAACTAAAAAGCATCATAGTTCAACTGGTTACAGCGTTTGGGTGAACCTGGTCAGACCTGGGTTCAAAACCAGGGACAACGGTTATTTTTTTTGTTGATTTATTTAACTAATTTATTTATTTAAACTATATGTTTTATATATTAATTATCATATGATGATTTTGCATTTAAATACTGAAATCTTTTTAATTTTTTTTATAATATCAGACTTTAATACAAATAAATTGTAAATTCAAAAATTATTATTTTTGTTATTTTTAAATATATTTTGCTTATTTAATCATAAATAATCTATTAAAAATCAGAATTATATGATTTAAAAGCGAAACTTTTCCTAAAATTATTTTTAACCTATTAGATAAAGAATATGTAAATTTTTTTCCAGAAAAAGAATATATTACTTTTAGCTAATTAAAACATTTAAATCTTTTAAAGAATTATTTGTTTTATAAAAAAATATACCATTGATTGATTCTCCTAAGTTATAAATTATATACTCACTATTTTTGACCATTATTATTTTTACTTAGACGTGCGTTTTAAACTCCAAGACTTATTGCCTTATAGTTGGAATTTTATTTAATCTTTGTTAATTACAAAATTTATGGTTTATTAAACTTTTCTAAACAAATCTCATTGTATATTTTTAACGTCTTGTTTTTAAACATCTGATTTGATTTCTTGAAAAATTATTTCATAAATTAAATGCTTAAACTTAATCCCCAAACTAGGAAAAACCCTAATCGCTCGATCTAGAATTAAGACGTGTTTATTCTTAGACTTTGTTCACATTATTTAGGCCGATTTCCTCGGGAATCACATTGTCATCTGTACGCTACTTATTGGATTCTTGTTGCTGTGCAAACCAGTGAGTATTACTTATCCCCTTTTTCGTTTTTTACATTTTTGGGGTGATTCATGCACACTTATTAAAACTTGTACATTCACATAAACATATCTTTTGAACAATTACAATTCATATATACGTGTCTTGTTTGTCTTCATGCTTGTGTTTGAATGTGAACGTGACTTACATGCTTATACTTAAACACAGACATAACTTCGGTTATGGTGCTCTCTAAGACATAACTTCGGTTATGGTGCTCTATCAGACATAACTTCGGTTATGGTGCTCTAGCAGACATGACTTCGGTTGTGGTGCTCTATTAGACTTTACACGTGTTGAGGTGCTCGATATACTTTTGTGAACTATATTCTTGAATTCTTATTTGTTACTTACATGTTGACATAACGCATTGATACTACATGACACATGAATTGTACGTTTATAAACTTATACTATGTATATACTAACTTGGGTAATGCTCACCAACATTATTGTTGACAAAATTATTTTCGTGCATGTTTCAGGAAAAGCTTGTTTGATGATCACATAAGGCTTTGGACTTAGTTAATAAGAATCAGAATTTTGTATTGCTTGACTTCATTTGTAACTTGTATGAAACTTTAATTTGGTATTTAATAATATTTCAACTTTATTAGTGCCATGAGCTTATGAACAATCATCACTACGTGGCACCCTGATGTTTCCGCCATCGGTTGGGGTGTTACAGATTGGTATCAGAGCCATGGTTATAGGGAATTAGGTTATTAGAATAATGGCCTAGACTATAACCTTAAGAGTCCATCATGAGTGACCTATTTCTTACTTGTTATTTGTTTATGTTTCTCCAATCCTTCTTGGGTCTTCTTATATTGTTTCTTTCTCATTCTTTTGACTCTCTTTCCCCATGCTAAGAATCTTCAACATCATCCACGGTGGAGCTACAATGCATAATCCCAGAATTTGCTGAAGACTTTATAGGCTTGGTGCCTACTTCCTTGATTTTCAATTCCTTCAAAGGATTGAGCCTCGTATTATTTTACAAAGCTTCATTCTAACTTCATGCTTTGTGTTAATTCCTAAGTTATATAATCCATTCCCCTGCTTGTTGATATCACCTAGCCTGAGTTTCATAATCCTTGTGTCGATCATAAACCTGCTTCTTGTTTTTGCAAGGATCCCTTACATCATATGTTTTTTACTATTTCTACTCTTACTCCAAACTTCATGAATCTTCCTGTTACATAAACATTTATTTATACATTACAACTATATTACTTCTCGTGTCCTCTTATTTAAAAACTTATTTATTTAAAATGCAAATGTTTCAACCCCTATTGTTTTGAAAAGTTATCAATTTGACTACATATACCTTAATTCTTGTATAGGATGTACCCTGATTCAAAACCAACAACTCTTGTTTTTATCAAAATTTTCACTCCTGCGAACAATTACTATTCTAACAAAGATCTCATCTAATTTTACAACCTGCCCCCCTTTTTTCAAATGACTTTGATGTTTAAAATTGGCTTATTTACACAAAGACATATAAAATTATTTCCAAACAAAGGATTAGGGTTCCCATACCATATGCTCAATAAAATTTCAAAAATAGAAGTTGCATTTAAAAATCAATTTTAAACAAAAAAATGAAACCCTCTTAGATCACACAGTTCGGTATCCACATCCCTACTTTATCACAAATATAACTACTTTACTCCTTTTCTTAACCTATAGACTAAACCATTCATCAACTATTTTTTTCATTAACTATTATTTATAACCTTGATTATACTATGTGTTTTCATTATTCTCTCAAGGATTAAACACATATTCTTCGCCTCTTCGAACATGAACTTGATTTCCATGATAACCAAACTATTGAGAACTTGATCCCTGATTCTTAATCCTACAATGATTGTTTGTAGCGTGAAACTTGATTCTTCTTGATACATGAGAATTTGATTACATATTCTCTTTGCACATTTGATTATTCGTGATACTTGAAAACATGGCTAGCTAATATGAACTGTTTTTTATAATCATCAACTAGTGAAACCACCACACCTAGGCGCATTAACCTTGTCTAGGGCAACTCAATTACAAGTCGCATTTGATGCTTGATACTTGTCTCATTTACTAATTTGCTTGTATGTGTGTATTATCGATTTGCCACTTACGTGTTGAACTAAAAAAAACTTGTTACATTTGCTATATTTATCCACTCAACAACTGGTAGAGGATGAATTACCTGCTCAACAGTCAATGGAGTACCTAATAACCTGCTCAACGATTGGTAGAAGTCATCATGCCTACTCAACAGTCGGTAGAGGTTCTAATAACCTGCTCAACGACTGGTAGAGGCCATCGTACCTGCTCAACAATCGGTAGAGGTTCCTACTTCATGACTGGTAGAGGTTTTTCTTGCCTGCTCATCAGTTGGACTCATTTTTTGTATACTATGTGCAAACCTCTTACTCAGTGGGCTCCCCATTTGGGCTGTAGCTCATACATAAACTTTCCGTATGCTTGCAAGTCGTTGTAACCAAACATGTGTGTTTTCATTATTACATAATCTCATTTCTGTGTTAAGACTTAAGTGACACGTTGTAACCCAACGTGTTGGTTTTCACAGCCACATTAGTCTTATCACTATGTTAACAAACTATTATGACCTAGAGTGTTTGTCTTCGCATCAACATAAACTCATCCTCTTTGTGTCTTATTTGTCATAATGTGTTGAAGTAGTTTAGGATCATAGAATGACGTAAAACCTTAATGTAAGGTAAATTGGTGATTGCGGTCCGGAACGTAATCATGAATTTACAGGTACGTTAAGGTGGTGTGAAATTCTATTTAGGTTAACTGGGGAGATGTTTAGTACGCTTTCGAAACACCAAAGGCGTGGTGAGTTAGCTGCGGTACACCCTATATATAAACGCTAATGGTGCATCGAAAATGAGACTAGGGATCGAACTCAGGACAAACCCTTGTTTGTGTCATAAGTCTTCCTTTTGTTTAGATACGGTCATCAAAATTGTTCCATCTAAAACTTTTTGACTATCTCATCTTGAAACTTGAATTCCTACTCCATGTAATCCGAATCTCCGTCATCGATCAAAACTTAGGTATTTTTCATATCACCTTGATCCTTTGAAAACTATTTATTTTGTATTTCAAAACCCTAGGTTTTAGCAATGCAAAATATTTACTGTAATTTTTCCAAAGTCTCTTTCACATCAATTTCGGGACGAAATTCCCAAAAGTAGGGGAGACTGTAACATTGCGTATTTTCTTGTCAAATTGAATTACAATTATTTTTATATATTTAAATTCATCCTTGAATTTGTTTTAATCGTCTTGGTGTTTTAAAAAAAAAGATACATTATTACTAATACTAAGAGTTTTCAAAAAAAAACTAACATATATACATTATTTTCTAATTACATAATTTATCTCATTTTTTATATACAAATAAATAAGTTATATATTACATATTCATACAATTATGTTTTAGATGTTTTTAAAATTATAATTAAATTTATAGAATATATGTTATAAACCTATGTTTATTAACAGGTTTATATAAAGAAAATAAAAAATGATAAGAAAACCCTTTAAAACAAATTAAAATCAAGATAATTTAGAAGAGATTTGTTAAAAATCCATATCATCATCCTGATCACTTGCCCAAAACCGACCTATTCTGGTCTTTATTACATATTAATTATCGATTATAGGTCGGTTAATTGTAGGAGTTAAAGATAAACATAAACCAAATCAATCCCAATTTTCAAAACCTTCCTAATCTTTTATCAACCTATAAATTGATCTCATACCCAACCTCAGAACATGATCGACTACAGAACACCCAAACCAATTGATGTTTCCATCGTATCAATCGATCACAAATTAACCCTTCATGTGTTCGATCCTTTGTATTACATTGGCTTCAATCGGTACGTTTTTTTTCAATTAAATCTTAGTATATGGTCGACTACAGCTGCTTAACAAAACCCCTATCCTATTCTGATCAATCGCTAACAGATTAATTGTTAATTGAGGCTTAAAACGTTAGGGTTTATATTGGGGTTTTTGAATTAAACGGAAATTATTATTTAAATTAACAGTTTGATATTTGAACTAAAAAGCATCACAGTTCAACTGGTTACAGCGTTTGGGTGAAACTGGTCAGTCCTGTGTTCGAAACCAGGGACAACGGTTATTTTTTTTTGTTGATTTATTTAACTAATTTATTTATTTAAACAATATGTTTTATATATTAATTATCATATGATGATTTTGCATTTAAATACTGAAATCTTTTTAATTTTTTTATAATATCAGACTTTAATACAAATAAATTGTAAATTCAAAAATTATTATTTTTGTTATTTTTAAATATATTTTGCTTATTTAATCATAAATAATCTATTAAAAATCAGAATTATATGATTTAAAAGCGAAACTTTTCCTAAAATTATTTTTAACCTATTAGATAAAGAATATGTAAATTTTTTTCCAGAAAAAGAATATATTACTTTTAGCTAATTAAAACATTTAAATCTTTTAAAGAATTATTTGTTTTATAAAAAAATATACCATTGATTGATTCTCCTAAGTTATAAATTATATACTCACTATTTTTGACCATTATTATTTTTACTTAGACGTGTGTTTTAAACTCCAAGACTTATTGCCTTATAGTTGGAATTTTATTTAATCTTTGTTAATTACAAAATTTATGGTTTATTACACTTTTCTAAACAAATCTCATCGTATATTTTTAACGTCTTGTTTTTAAACATTTGATTTGATTTCTTGAAAAGTTATTTCATAAATTAAATGCTTAAACTTAATCCCCAAACTAGGAAAAACCCTAATCGCTCGATCTAGAATTAAGACGTGTTTATTCTTAGACTTTGTTCACATTTTTAGGCCGATTTCCTCGGGAATCACATTGTCATCTGTACGCTACTTATTGGATTCTTGTTGCTGTGCAAACCAGTGAGTATTACTTATCCCCTTTTTCGTTTTTTACATTTTTGGGGTGATTCATGCACACTTATTAAAACTTGTACATTCACATAAACATATCTTTTGAACAATTACAATTCATATATACGCGTCTTGTTTGTCTTCGTGCTTGTGTTTGAACGTGAACGTGACTTACATGCTTATACTTAAACACAGACATAACTTCGGTTATGGTGCTCTATCAGACATAACTTCGGTTATGGTGCTCTAGCAGACATGACTTCGGTTGTGGTGCTCTATTAGACTTTACACGTGTTGAGGTGCTCGATATACTTTTGTGAACTATATTCTTGAATTCTTATTTGTTACTTACATGTTGACATAACGCATTGATACTACATGACACATGAATTGTACGTTTATAAACTTATACTATGTATATACTAACTTGGGTAATGCTCACCAACATTATTGTTGACAAAATTATTTTCGTGCATGTTTCAGGAAAAGCTTGTTTGATGATCACATAAGGCTTTGGACTTAGTTAATAAGAATCAGAATTTTGTATTGCTTGACTTCATTTGTAACTTGTATGAAACTTTAATTTGGTATTTAATAATATTTCAACTTTATTAGTGCCATGAGCTTATGAACAATCATCACTACGTGGCACCCTGATGTTTCCGCCATCGGTTGGGGTGTTACAGGACACAATGCAGATCATAGTATTTGCGAAACTCAAAGCACATTACAACGCATCATAAATGGCATTCAAACCAGGCTTCACACCCCATATGTCATGTTGACATTTGAAGATCAGCTTATGAATTAATTTAGCTAGGAACAAAGATACTTACTAATAGCTAGGAACAAAGATGTTTACTAATAAATCACAGTTTAGGCCTAAGAAAAGAAATAGCCAAAAAGAAAAAACAGCCGCCCAAAAAATAAAGGACCCCCCAAAAGAGGAGAAACAGCCCAGAAAAAAGTAGAAACTAGCCCAAAGGAGAAACGCTCAGAAAAAGCATAAACCGCCCAAAAAAAACGGTGTTGTAGCGCTACAGTGCAGCCCCCTCACAGCCGACTTTGATAATTGTAGTATGATATAATATGGGTTTATTAATTATCTCTCTTGACTCATCTCAAATTCTTCAATAAATCATTACTATTTATCTTTAATCCGTTGCAAGTTCTATGATTCTACAAAGCGGTAGTAAAGCCAAGACTATCCAACGCAAGAATCCATTGATCAACAACGAGCAACTATAAAATAAAGAATCAAAAACTCGATCAAGAACAACTTTTATGGGCAAAAAAATAAATCGTTGATTTTTTATTCCTGGTGACGTGGATACCTAAATGACCCCACTTAACAATAATCAAGAAAGAAAAGGCTTAACCTTAGCAGGAGAAGCATGGGATAGTGAAGCACCTTTACTAAACACTAGGAGCCCTGACTAACGTAGCTTCCCCTACAAGTAGTGCTACTGTGATTTCGGTCAGAAAGTCAACATGATTTGACATCAACACATTGACTCATAAAGCACTCCAATGTCACTATTCAGCTTGGGAAAGGTAAAGAGTTACTTACACCAAAAGGGCAAGATCTTCCTGCACAAGCAAGGAAAGGAGAAAAGCAACTACCAGGTATGGAAGGGGAGCTAACTCGGGTGAGCTTGTAGGCGGGAACTTCCAGCCAAAAAATAGCTATCATGATCAGCTCTTTCCTCACTCCTCATTCTATCTCTCACTCTTATACTTCATACTAGTATTCTCTCCATTAATTCCTATCACCTTCTTGAGAAACCTATACTTAACAGAGGGTGATCATAGGAGACCCCCTTCTACGGTGAGACTAACGGTATTCTTCTTCTTAGCATGATCCATGAGGCATCTAGCTGGGATGTTTCCTTAACCTAAACCCGACCATTATCCTTGTTGTAGTAACAATTACCGATTACAATCTATCGGTCAAATAAAACAAAAGAAACGATTACTTCTAAAAACAACACATGTGAAATTCTTATTTCAAACAACATGTGCACACATGTGAAAGCTGTCAATATCTATATTCTATATTATATTATATTACTATATTAAAGAAACTCGACGGAAACATACTTAATTTCACCATCATTTTAAGATGGCATCCCAAGAGCCTCAAGTGTAATCTCCAAATTTTCCCCCCTTTCTTACATTTATATACCCTTGTGTACCACCTTTGATAACAATTGTACACAATATAATGCAACTCATTGCACACAATCCCCTCTACTTTAGTATGTATGTTAAGTGATCATAATCAATGACCATTCACTGTCACCATCCATTGGTTTGCCTCCATCCATTGGTTTGCCTGTAAGGGTTTTAATTTGTTCACATCATATCCCAACTTCTCTCTCTTTGTTCTATTACTATTTTATTTGTCTAAGATGGATCATCACCGTGAAACTGTTCTTCATCTTTGCATTTAACTCACTTCTTTCGTTTCTTGAAACCGTCTAAAATTGATCCTCACTTCTGTATTTAAGACCGTTAATCATGAACTTGAAGTCAATTCCATTTCATAAAAGAGCACCAGAAGGGTATCATGTGGCATTTTGGCACTCACCTCCTCATTTGCTTCGTAAGTAAAGGAGGTAGCACTTAAAAGAGGTAGAAGAAGATATGCTTTGTTGTTACTTGCTTTTGCATATCCTATTTAATCTGGTCACATTTCACTTCCAAAGATGTAAGAAAAACCGGAATCGTATCAAAACTTATGAATCTGCTTCACCAAAACTCAACAACAATGCATGAAGATTATGCCTTTTACATGGGAGGTGATTGGAACTCGGCAAATCAATCTATCAAGAAAAGAAAGTTCGATTTCTCTCAAGTTGAAAAGGCGTTGCAAGAAGCAATGGACACCCTACCAAGATCATCAATGAAGCCTAGTTATATTTAAGGGAGAGTGTTAGAATTATAAATATAACTTTATGTTTTATGTATTTATGAACAATTTGAACACATTTTCCGCAGTGTGTATGTATGTATGTATTAGTATGTATACTGTTAGATGTAAACATTAGTTATTAGTACATTGTAATAGATAGGATATGGGTCAACAAGAACCGGCTTCTGTACAAGATTGAATCAGGAAGATCACAACAGTTTGGAAGGTTGCACATAATCAGGAACTTAATGGGTCAATAATCCAAACAAGAACAGTAGCATACTCTATTAACTTAAGGCGGGATAGAATATGAAAAGACCAAAATACCCTTGTCAGTTAATTATGTTGATTGGCGCCAAAATACATCAACCGGTGGCAATTATGATCAAGACAAACAGACACAACCATTCGTACAATAACTGTCAACAGACGCATTGTTTCATCTAGTATATATAGGATTAGTATGTTGTCATTATTCCTTATCAAGATTGTACACAAAACAATCCTATAATCCTTGTAAACCTTTGTAACATTTCTGTTTTACAACAATCTATCCGAAAACATATCTGTCAAAACATTACAATTCAGTTATCATTATTTGTTCCATTGTTTCACTTGTTCTTGTGTGTTTTATAATTAAATCAATCCGCTGCATATTATACATGGCCTTTAATTTTTTTAATATGAATTAATTGGAATATTTAGGATTAAAGGTGAAATTTTGTTCATGGAAAGACATGTAAATTTCCTTCTTGGACGGGTTGGCTTAGAGGTTTAAAATGGGTCATCAAGTTCGTTTGAAATTGTATATGCTTTTTAGCTAAATCTTTTGTTTAACCATTTGAGAGCAAAACCCATATCCATCAATTCACAAGTAATTTGGTTAATACCGTCTAGAATTAGGGTTCATGATTTTGAGAATTCACATGTATCACTTATCAGGTTTGTCTTCTTATTACACTGTTTTTTAGTTTGAAGGAGCATATCTTGAAAATGGTAAAAGTCTCAACAATTGGGATGTATTCTCTCTTTTGCTAGGTAAAAGCACTTACATGTATAAATTTGGTTTAATTGGTGCATTTTTATGTATTTTTGTTTTGTTTTTAAAGTGTAATTTGAGTAAATTTGATGTCCTGTCATAGTTTTTGTATGGGTGTAACTTAATTGCTTTGAACCGTCTAGTGGTTGTTTATCAAGATCTTGAAGCTTCGACCGTAGATCTGGTAGTGTGTTGTCAATATCTTGCGCTCTGGTCACATATTCGGGGCTGAATCAAATTTTTTTTCTTTGTCGAATTGTCTGGTCGTCTTTCGATTTTTATGTTCGATTCTTGTTCGAAGCTTTTGACTTTGATTTTGTCAGTGTACGCTGGGTTTCTTTTGCACTTGTTTGTGTTCAGTTGTCTTGTTCATCTTTTGGTTGTGTTTTTTTTAAATAATATAATAAAAATAAAAGGTGGAAGTAACGATCTGGCTTCGACGAAGGTCTGATTGGTTACTGTGTAAATTTGGTATTTTTGGGTCAGGTTTGTTGAAAGAAGCCAGATTAGGTGTTGTTACTGGTTTGTCTTGGTTGTTGTATTTAACAGCAAATAATTCTGGTGCTGTGAAGATTGGAGCTGCTGGATTTTTTTCTGTGCGTTTTGAATCAACCACCCTTAGTGAACTTTATTGGATCTTGAACTGCTTTGGATGGAGTCACCCTAACTTGGGTGTTTTCTGGTGAGATTGTTCCTTATCTTAGTATTATTTATTTTTGTATATGTGCTAGATATGTTACTTTCATATGAGATACAGAAGCGAAAGTGTGTAGAGATTAATATATTGAGGTAATATTTTTACTCCAAGATTTGTTCTTACAATAACCTTAAATAAAGGTTTAAGTTAATTCTAAAGTATCACTCAGTCAGTTATAAAAATCTATGTTGAAGCTTGGTGGTTTTTGTTTCTTACAAAACTTTTGGTGAAAAAACAAAAGTTGATTTTCCATCTTACAAACCCTTTAAGAATTTCATTTTGGATGAACAACAATAGGGGTGTTTGGGATTGATTATTCAAAACAGATTATGCGTTTTGAAAAAGCAGGGGTGAAACTGCTTATAGATTATTGCGTTTTGGTAGCCTAAAAAGCTGATTATCTGCGTTTTCAAAACGCAATCCCAAACACTAAAAACTGATTATCTGCATTTTCAAAACGCAATAATCTAAAAATCAGATTCAAAATGCAATCCCAAACACCTTCAAAATGTACTTTTTCATTTATTTACAAACCAGAAGTTGGTATTGTTGATGCTCTTTAATAGTCCTTATTCATGAAATTATAGTTATAGATACATACATAAAATAACTATTACCAAGTTCTGTCAAATTTATGACTCTTAGGATGGTATCTCCATCATCTATTCTTCTACACTACCAATTTCATTTAGTTTGGCAAAATACAACGGACTTAAGAGTGGATTTAAGTATGGAGGTGAAAGTCTAAATTGTGGGTGAAGAACCGGAGAATATAAAGTTTCTTCTTTATGAAGGAAACACTACTAATATCTATGCCCATAGAACTATAAAAACATGATGTAATTGGAAGCCTTCCAAAATCTACATTGTTGGCATTGTTACTCTTTTACAAATAGATATCCCTATTGTGAATCTCTATTATTACAAAGAAGAGAGTATGATCAGAGTTGTAATGCATATTACCATAAGAGTTGCTTTAGTATGTAAATTTAAAGGAAACCCGCTGTAACGCGCGAGGTTTCCCACTAGTGCATACTGCATACTGAGTCGCCTGATCCGTTGCCTCTTGATTCCTCATTGTCTATGATTTTTCTTATGATCGTAACACACAAACATTATTGAAATGATTACTACATGATATATAAACATACATTCGCAAGACCAAAAGCGTAACGTGTTCTAATGTTGCAAGTCCTATGATCAGTGGCAACGACATAGCTGAATCATGAGTAGTTCCAAAGCTAGAGATGATAGACCTTTTTCCAACCTTCAAATCTTCAATGCTCTTGGTGTTAGCATATGTTTCTTCATAGGGCCCACCATACCTCTCCTACCGATTTTAACAAGCTTAGTTGATTTTGACAAACATTACCACTAGATAGAGATGAAAACTAATAATTTAAGGGTTGGGAGCATAGTATATCTGATAAAAAATTTTGACGGATCATTGATGGACAATCTGTTCCAAATTTTTTTTTCAAACGATAACGAGTAAAAAGGCCTCTCAAGAAATCTTTTCAGAGATGATATCTTTAAACATCCAATGGTTGTTCCGTTGCATTGGAAATCATTGAAAGAGATATCTAGAATGAAATCTTATCAAAAAAATTAATCAAGTTTATAATTTTCCCCGTTGTCATTGAACGATCTGTTTGCTTTTATATTGTGCTACACTTAAATAAGTTAATTAGATTTTCGCTGATTCGTTAAAGATGCATACCAAAAAAATTGTCTTTTGACTCTATGTCCTACAATCCCACATACAAGTTTCATTGACCAGCTGCGTCGGCATAAGAACTTCAAAGCATCATAACTGGTTCCATCCGTTTATCAACCCAAACTGTTACACCATGACCAATTTCAAATAAGTCAATAGTTCAGGTTATATATGGTCAATTTTTTAGTTGAGGGTGCCAGTGGCCAATTTCAAATAGTTTGGGTTATTAAAATCCAATTCCCTATATAAAATTCTGTAAAGATAATTTCTCTTCCTAGCTACTTCAAGCCTTCACCTTTAGATAATTAGAAATTCAATCTAGTTGGATCATCTAGCTTGGATATGAAAATTCTCAATCATATATCAACAGAATATGGACTGTTACAAATTACAATACAAACATTAATTATGCTTCTATGAACCAACACTATATCTCAACGATTGGGCCATGGTCCACGCTTACAGCTCATAATTATTTTAAGTGAGCCCACTAATTAATCTAAATGTGTGGTTTCCATTTTCCTTTTCTATTGACATGCAACACAATTTAAAAATAAACAACAATATCCAAACATTGTAACACGCGAGACCTGTTAAAACTGCAAACCATCATTAGGTGCAATACATAGGTACATGGAATAGTAAAAGAAAACTAAAAAAATAGACATCCATATATGAAAACACCAACGAAGGTTAAAATTGGTGTTTATTTTTATCTACAATTGTTTGGTTGTAATTAAAAAAAAAAAAAGAGATAAGGAGAACCTGTAAGTCTTCCCTATATGTTCTTGCTATTAATTATCTAAACCACTTGCTATACTTAATTAACCCACCAAGTGAATTTTATATTCATTTGTGTTCCAAATAAGATGGTTTTAAAGTTCAAGGGTATAAAGTTGTCTACGATATAACGCAAGAAGATATGATCTTACCTCTTCATTTAATTAAGAGTACTATCTCTCATGATATGATGATAAATAAAGATATACCAAAACAAAACAAACATGAGAACTCGATGAAAGCAGATAAAATTCAGGTATGTATATGAACTTTGTAGCCTTTGTGTAGAATGGAAGCACATAGACCAAGTAAGAGGGGGGCCTGGTAATGACAGAAGCATAGAAAGCACGAAGGAGGGAAATGCGATATACATGATGCAATTCGTTCTTCTCTGTGCTCTCTATCTTCTGTCAACATCAAGCCTTATCTTACTATTAACTAAATACATACAATTGAATGACAAAAATCAAATGGTTAGTGAAAGAGTATAACGCAATCAATTTATGAATGTTTCCAAGAGCATCCACAATATTGCTCGGTTTTGGGGTCTCAGAAAATGTCTGCATACCCACTCACCCCCCCCCCCCCCCACACCCCGCTTTCCATCTCTCTAAAATCAATCCTCTTTCCCTCTCGCGTTCCAAGAACACCACCATACCTCCTCTCGTCCACCTCACCTCCTCTAGTCCACATCACCTTTCTCTCGACCTAAAAGAGGCTAAAACCATACAATTGTAGATGGTCTAAACATAAGTTTTATATCTAGTTATTCATTCATACTCATGTGTTGTGTATCTAGCTTGAAGTCATTAACTATATCTTAATTTTCTCATGTATTCTAAAAAAGAAACATATACATGTATAAAAGGGCTTGTAGTGGTTTCAAGTTGTGTAATAAGGTGTACATCAACAAGTGGTTGAGGATTTTATTCTCATTGTGAACATTGATGTAAATTTAGGAGTAGGTTTAACGAGTTTGTGAGTTGACCTCTTAAAATAACATGTACTTATCACATGTGTGAGTTACATGTGGTAGGCTAATAAAGGTTCTAAACTTGGTTATGATGGAAATAAAAGAGGCAAAGAACACAAACAATTGAGATGCATCTTACTCTGACTTCTACCACCACCATGTCTTCATAACTACCTACACAGAGAAGATGAAGGAGAAATAGGTGAGGTGTGCTTGCAATGAATAGGAAGATCACATATATCCTCTATTTATAGTGCAAATATCTCTTCTACTACTACTAATATAGAACCTAAATAACTTTGTTAGGGAAAAGGTTCGGCTCAAATTAAAATGACTATTTGTGACGCATAAACAACATGCATGCGTCATTCAGTTCTCATAACCAATGGTATTGCCTATAGACTTTTAAGTTAGTGACCAGTGGCGAAGCTTGACCCGAAGGTTCGGGGGGTCGGAAGTCACCGGGGGTTCGAAAGTCACTAGTTTCGGGGGGTCGAAAACCAGTTTCGGGGGGTCGAAACTCTATATTTTCAAAATTTTCTATACGGATACTATATAATCGGAACTTCTGCGCGAAAATCCGGGGGGGTCGGCCGCCCCTCCCCGCCCCAACTAAGCTACGCCATTGTTAGTGACCACTAGATGGAACATAATCTAGAATCTAGACAATAGAATTAGTTCTATTTCGCACCTAGCCATAGAAGCTACGAATGTGATCATGTTAATCATATATATTCGTTTCAGGACTTATTACTTAATAGTGATAGTGATTAACGTTAACCAACATATGATGAGTCATCTACATAATAGATTTAGGATTGATAGATAAGGACGGTTTTGTTTCCAACATTCAATTAAAGGAACCTTTTTTTTTCATTAAGTAACTATTAACCTTTTCTGAATTCTTTTAGTTATCTTATGCTTACAAAGGTACTTCTTCCTTGTGATTCTCTTTTGTTTATCTATTAATCAATTATGGAAGGTCATATCACCGAGTAGTTTTGTTGGTTACATAATTTAAGCCCAAAAACATAATAAGGAGTATAATAATAATAAAGCTAACAAACTATAGTTATCTATACTACATTATAAAGGAGAGGCATAAGCAAATATGTTCAAAGTAAAGATGGTATACGAAGGGTTTCTTTACAATTTTCTAAATTTTACCACTTTATTTCCCATAAATGCCCCTATTATATATTTTTCAATAGTGTATTATACGTTAACATATTGGATTCCAGTGACGTATAAAGGCTTTAATTCAGCTTCAGATATAGGTAATCCACGTAAAACGTTATAGTTAATCCTGGTACCAGCTGCCCGACCAATATGTTTCAGTTTTTGATTCGGGATCAAGTTTATGGGATCACTCAAAGTGTAGAAGAGCATAGATTTATTTTTACGTATGCTGCATTCTAATGACTATTTGTGGTTTCATATTTGGTTGTTCAAGAAATATTAGTGAGAATGTATAGGCACATTACTAATATCCAAAGTAATACGCTATTTAGGTTCTCTTGTGATGCATATTTTACAATTTAATAATTCCTAGCATTATGTCTATTTGTTTTCATCCCAAAGACTTTTTCCTTATTTAAAAAGTCTTACATTCTTCTTCAAGTGATGGACTTGTGGATAATTATATTTTATTAATGTTACAGTATGGAGACCATCTAATTTAAAATATTGCAAGGATCTAAGATCACATGAAAAGTACTCTTGTTCTATTTTACATTCAATATTGTTGAGTTTGCTTTATTAGTCATTGAATGATGAATCTTACGATCATTGTTTCGAATACATTCCAACACACGAAGAGAATAATGCTCATCAAATTATGTTTGAGGACCGACTTAAGTTCATTCCAAAGCGATCATGCCTGGTTTATTTGATTTTAGATTTAATTTAATGAATTAGCTCTAGATTAGTTTAAATTATCGAGTATCAGGATAATCTTATATGTTCCAAATGTTTCCTACCAAGGGATTACTATATTTCATTTTTGTTTTTGTAACACCCCCAACTTTTGTATATTTAAGACTTTAAGTTATTGAGAATTGACTTTTAAGTTGAAGACATGTGGATAAATGACTTCTAGATGATCTTCTTTTAGCTTTAGAAAATGAAGTAACATTTATAGCTAAGTGTTGCTACAACAAATAAGGGTCTAACTTCAGTTCTGAATCTAAGGAAGGGTTAAAAGGTTGAAGGGTTCCGATCTGCCTAACGCAGGTCGTGGTGTCCTCCTATGTTGCAAAACGTAGAAGGAGGTTCAAGATAATTACATTTTTGAGTGTTGTAATTCTGGTTTGAGTGTGACTCAAAACCAGAAGTGTTGTTATGAATTCAAGTGGTGTGTTAGTGTGGTAGAGAGATTCTCCACGTGTGAAGATCAAAGAGAAGAGAATAGAAGGTGAAGTGTAAGGGAGAATAATCATAATTTCTAGATCTATGGAATGGAGCTCTGATTTATAGCAGAAAGATCTTCTCATTTTAGAAAGGATATTATCTTGAAATGTGTTGCAACTAGAGGACATGCCACTTTAAGCCAAGGATGGCTTTGGACCTGCGGTCCGATCAATGCAACGTCTCAATGTGCCAGACATGGACAGTTGCTTGTGTTGACCGAGGAAAAATTTGATGAGACAAGTCACATTTTGATCAGTGCTTCTTGACCCTTTGAACCGTCGTACCTCTCAACCCTTCAAGCATAGTTATGTGATATTGTTATTCTATTTTGCTTTAGGCTACACACGTCATCAGCCCCCCAAGTCAGGAGTCTTTGTGGCATAGCTAGAAGGCTTCTGACTATTTATTGAACATTATGGTGCTTGAAAGGTTCAAGGGTTGAGAGTTTGCTTGGGCGGTTACTTTTCTCTGGATTTGAATTTTGAATTGACAGTTGATGTGACAAGTGTCAGGCTTTCAGGCTGTGTTTTAATGCAAAGTATCATTACTTTTATATTAATATTTTATATTTGTAACAGTTAAAACAAGGGTTTTAATTATTTTCAATCACAAATCTTTCACACTTCACTCTTTCTTCTTTGATGGTTTCTCCCAATTTATCTAGGGTTTTCCACATTGCAACGTTCAGGTTAGTATTTTTAATTTTCTTGCAATGATCATCCTTCGAAGCATCATGGGTGCAAAGAAGGACATGGCTGTAAGCTTCTCTTCCCTTACTCAGGAAGAAGTTGAAGCATTTTGTTCTGAATGGGACATTGATCTATCCTTTAATCCTGTTGCTCCTGGGCTTACAGAACCAGTTAGTCAATGTCCTCCTGGTTCGATTGCTCTTTACTGTCGCCACTTTGAGTTTTCGAACCTTCATCATCCGTTTACTGTTTTCCTTTTAAATGTTCTTGAGTATTATAGGGTTTCGTTGGGTCAGATTCATCCTCATGGTGTTGGTCGTGTATTACATTTTGAAATCTTGTTTAGAGCCCTCAGTTATGATCCGACCCTTCTCATGTTTAGGCGTTTCTTCCGATTAGCCAAAAATGGAGATTGGTATACTTTTGAAGGGTCCCAGGTTGAAACCAACTTGATTTCTTCGCATGTGACTACGGTCGGTGCATGGAAAACAAGATTTTTCTAAGTTTCTGAATCTATTTTTCCTTTTAAGCCTGTGTGGAGACATCCTGAGGCTATTTTGAATGAAGTGGAACCATTAGAGTTTGATCTAGACGAAAACTTCCTCAAAGCTATTCGATCATGTCCTTCAAGGCTTCGTCCTTTTGGTGAGCCTTTCTTGGTTTTATCTGGGATTAGTACCCGATGGGATAAAGAGGGTAGAGACCCTGCGTTGATGAAGGGTGATCAGGGTATGCTCATGATTTTGCTTTTGTTATTTATTAGTTTTTCTTTGTATGTTGCTTTTGTTATTTGTTTTCCTTGTTGGTTGTGTTGTAGTCATGTCTGCACTAGATTTTATCAAGGGTGATGATGCTTCCGAGGTGGTTTTTAAAGATGCTGAAGCCGTGGAGGGTGAGGATGTGTTGGAAATGTACGAGAAGGGGAGGTATGATGGAACCAACTATGTTGTTGTTCCAAATGTTAAGAGTTTCTCTAAGGGTACTTCTTCCAAGGCTTCAACCAGGAGGTCTAGCCGACGTTTGTTGAAAGCTGCCAAGCCTGCTGATGTGTCAGAGGCTATAACTGTTAGTGATGAGATAGAGGATTTAGAGGAGAAGAAGGATCAGGGTGTTGAGACTGTGGTTACTGATGTGGTTGTTAAGAAAGGTAAAGGTAAAAAAGTTGCTACCAAGGTTGCTATGTTGAAAACTGCTGAAGGTTCAACAAGCTTGGACAGTGAAGGGGTGTATACCTTAGGTTGGAATGTAAAGCCTAGTGACACTTTCAAGTCCTCTTCTATCTGTGAGGATGTGTTGGCACATCTTGCCACTCCGGGTGCCAAAGCTTGTTTAGAGGGTATGGACGATGATGCTTTGTTGACCAAGATGATGGTGGGGACTTGCAACTTGGTTGCCATGCTTCCCGAAGGTGTTAGTAGGTTCAGGAAAATGATGACTGAGTATGGTGATTTTGCTAGAAGGAAGAAGGAAATGAAGCAGTCTGTTACTTCACTGAAGAAGGACGCTGCTGAGTATGCTGAGAAGGAAAAGACATTGATTGGTTTGATTGATGAGTTAAAGAGAGGCCATGAAGCAGAAACTGCCAAACATGAGGCTGCTAGGCTGCAGGTGGATGCTGATCGAGAGGCACTTGATGCAGAGAATAAGGTTTTTGAAGCTGATAAAAAGAGGTTGGAGGTTTCCCTTGCTCGTGCTTTAGAGGATAACAAGTGGCTAATTGAGGAGGGTTTTCATCAAGTGGTCACTTATCTGCTTCACTCAGCCGAGTTTAATTCTGCTCTTGGGGAAGTGTATACCAAATTGCTCGTGCATGGCAAACACGCAGGCTTTCGTTGCTGGTTTCAAGGCCCATGAATCAGGTCAAGTTATAGAAGAGTCTCCTTTGTATCCGCCTAACTCCATGGAAGTGTTCAAAGAATCAGTTTTAAAGATGGAGCATTCAACTTACCCCTACGTTTCTCAAGTCTCTTCTTTCTATGGGAAGCATTTGCAGGAGTTGAAGCAGTTGAAGCCTGAAGGTTTGAATGAGGCTGTTTGTGCTAAGGTATTTGAAGCATTTTCCAAGAAAAGGGTTCATTCTGGGGATAATGAGGAGACTTTGGATGTTGATGAAGGTGTGTTGAAGGATGCAAGCATTGAAGCTTCAGAGGTTGGTGGTGGACTTGGTGAGAAGCTACCAAAGAATTGAAAGAAGTCTAAGAAAGCAAAGGTGGCGAAGGCAACTGAAGAGGGTGAAGCCTCAAAGCCTTCAGGGTCAGGTGGTATTGCTTAAACTTCCTTCTACTCCTTTATTCGTAGCTATCTTAGCAAAGTTGCTGTAAACAATTAACTAACTTATGTGGTGGTCTCAAACAATCTTGCTTTTGGTGGAACTTGGTAAGTTCCTGTATGGTTGTAGGCTTTGAAAAGCCTTATGAACAATATGTGTGGTCTTTGGCTTGATAAAGCCTTTATGTTTAATGTTGAGCCCTTATGGCTGTTTAGGTATTCTTGTTTGTTCAGCTTTCATTGTTAGATTTTTTCTAATGGTGGTTTTATTTTGTTTGTCTTTGTTAATGTTTAGGAATGTTTTACCGGTAGCACCTTAAAAGGTTAGACGCTGCAGTCATTCATCCTTAATTAGGCAAACAAGTCACCATCTATCCTATATACACTACTTAGTGTTTTGTGGGTTTTCGTAAGTTTGTTTTTGTTTTAAACTTAATGAACAGTTGGTGTAGGCTGTTCAAACCTGCCTATGAGATATATAAAGAAGCACTTTGTGTATCTCATGGAGTTGGATTTATTTAGGAACTCACCCCTTATATAGGTTCATTCAACGCTTGAACCTATTGAGCGAAATGGCCTGGGAGCTCATCCCTTTACATGGCCCATGCCATGGAGTTTTTTGCAAGGTTCTTAACCTGAAAATAGGATAGAAAGACAAATTTCCAAAAGAGGATCTACTGATCCATTCATTGATTCATTATGTCATCATTATATCATATAGTAGGGAGATAACAACATTTTTGAAAGCTTAAACAATGAACCTTTTAAGGTTCTTGCCATTCCAGTAGCGTGGGAGCTTCTTGCCTACCATGTTGGCAAGCTTGTATGATCCTCCTTTGTGGGACTCAAGGATTGTGTAAGGACCTTCCCATTTGGGTCCTAGCTTCCCTTGATTTTCTTTCTTGCTTGCTTCATTGTTTCTCAGAACTAGATCTCCAGGCTTGAAACATTCGTGCTTGACTCTAGCATTGTAATAGGACTCCATCTTTTGCTTGTATCGAGCTTCTCTAATTGCTGCCGAGTCTCTAGCTTCCTCTAGGAGATCTAGGTTAAGTAAAGCTTCATTTTCAATGGTCTTGATGTCCACATGAAGTGTTCGAGGTGTGGTGACCCCTATTTCAGTGAGGATTACTGCTTCGGATCCAAAAGTAAGGCTGTAAGGTGTTTTCTTGTGGCTTGTTTTCTCAGTAGTTCGGATGGCCCATAGGACACTTGAGAGTTCATCAAGCCATTTTCCTCCTTGCTTGCCTAGCCTGGTTTTGATCCCTTCAACCACACTTCGGTTCAATCTTTCCACTTGGCCATTCGACTGAGGGTATGCTACAGAGCTCAAGACTTGTGTTATTCGATACTCCTTGCACCATGAACTGAAAGGTTTTCTGCAAACTGTTTGCCGTTATCTGGAACGAGTACCCTAGGAAAGCCATATCAAAATATAGTGTTTTCCCATAAAAAGTCGATAATTTTCTTTCCGGATATTTTTCCCAATGGCTTCACTTCTGACCACTTTATCAAGTAATCCACAGCAACAAGTAAGAACTTGACCCCTCCTTTCACGGGTGGGATAGGACCAACAATATCCATTCTCCACTTGTAAAATGGCCAAGCTGAATTGATGGGGATCATGTCATGCTTGGGGCTCTTTGGGACAGGAGCATGGATTTGGCAAGCTTCACACTTTCTTAATTGTTCGGCAGCATCACGATGCATGGAAGGCCAAAAGTAGCCAAGGTTCATGAGTTTTACAACAACTGATCTTGGACCACAATGAGCTCCACATATGCCTTCATGAACCTCTTTGATAAGATATTTGCTTTGTTCTGGGCCAACACATCAAAGCAATAGAGCCAAATACCCTTTTTTGTAGAGTATGTCTTCTTGGATAACATATTTCTTTGACTTAATTCAAACCCTTTCAGCTTGAACATGATCTTGAGGTAGTTCACCATTTTTCAGGAATGTTATGAATGGAGTCATCCAATTTGATCCATTTTCAGTAATTACATCTTGCACTTCGAGCTCGGATATGGATGGGTGTTGGATCACTTCAACCAACATTTTCTTAGTGAGATGAGCAAAATTCAATGAAGCAAGCTTGCTAAGAGCGTCAGCTTTCTTGTTTTGTGACCGTAGAACCTGCTTGATGTTGCAAGACTGGAAGGTGTTCATGTTTTCTTTTACTTTTTCTCTATATTTCTTCATATTGGGTTCCTTGGCTATGTAACTGACATTCACTTGGTTGGAGACCAAGAGTGAATCAGTGAGGCTTCATATTCTGCTTCGTTGTTGGTTGTCTGAAATTCCAGACGAAGAGGATAGGTGAATTCTAACCCTTTAGGGTTAATTAGAACAAGACCAACCCCTGATCCTTCAGTGCTGGAAGCTCCATCAGTGTAAAGCTTCCAGGCTTCTGGGTCAAGAGGTTCGTCGATTGTAATGTTAACTTCGGTCATTTAAACCTTTGGAACTTCAACAATGAAATCAGCAAGTATTTGTGCCTTTACTGCTTTTCTCGGGACATAGGCCATTTTGTGTTCAACTAATTCGACGGCCCACTTAACCAATCGTCCAGAGGTTTCAGGCCTTTCAAGCACACTCTTGATGGGTTGGTCAGTGACCACTTGTATGGGGTGTGCTTGGAAGTACATTCGAAGCCTTCTGGTTGTTTGCACTAAAGCCAAGGCTAATTTTTCCAAAGGAGGGTACTTGACCTCTGCTAACTTTAAAGTTTTACTGAAGAAGTAGACGGGTACCTGAGCTTTGTCTCTTTCAATGGTGAGAACAACGTTGAGGGCTTCATCAGTAACAGAAAGATAGACAGAGATCGTTTCCCCTGTTTCAGGAGCTGCAATGGTCGGAAGGGAAGCCATATGTTGTTTCATTTGGTTGAAGGCTTCCTCTGCTTCCTCAGACCACCTGAAGTCTTTCTTGTCAGTGCAACCTTTAAGGGTCTTGAAGAAGGGTAGGGATCATTCAGCTAGCTTGGACATGAAACGTTGTAGGGCAGCAAGCTTGCCATTCAGGCTTTCTACTTCCTTCTTGGTTTGAGGTGACTTTATGTTTAGAACGGCTCGAACCTTGTTGGGGTTGGCTTTTATACTTTGCTTACATACAATGTGTCCTAAGAACTTTCCTTCTTCAAAGCCAAACGAGCATTTTACAGGAGCATTTGTTGGGGTTGGCTTTTATACTTTGCTTCCCTACAATTTGTCCCAAGAGCATTTTCCTTCCTCATGAACTTTCATGTTGATTTCCCTGAGGTTGTTGAAGGTTTCTTGTATGTCTTTGAGCATTTGTTCCTCTGTCTTGCTCTTGATGACTAGATCATCGACGTAAGCTTCCATGTTCTTTCCAATTTGCTTAGCAAATGCCTTGTCAACCAATCTTTGATAAGTGGCACCTGCATTTTTTAAATCATAAAAAGTAGTTTTCTCTTTATCTTCCTCCTTCATTTGTATAGGTGGTAGCCTTTGTAGGCATCCAGGAAACACTTGAAGGGGAAGCCTACCAACGAGTCAACTTTTAGATCAACCTCAGGAAATGGATATAAATCTCTAGGCAAGCTTTGTTGAGGTCTTTGAAGTCTATGCACATCCTCCATGAATCATCAGGCTTTCGAACCATCATCGGGTTTGCTACCCATGATTGATACTTAACCTCTCGGAGGATTCCTGCTTCGACGAGTTTGTCAACCTCTTGGCAAGCAGCCATGCTTCGTTCGGGAGCAAAGCTTCGTTTTTTCTGAACAACTGGTTTCACATTCGGAGGAATTTTAAGCTCATGTTCTGCGACATCTCGAGGGATGCCTATCATGTCACTAGGACACCAAGCAAAAACATCAGCATTGTCTCGGAGCAACCCTTCAAGCTTTGAAAGTGTTTCTTTTGGAAGGTCTGTGTTAACCCGGATTCTTTGTTTAGGGTATTTTGGGTTGATGCTAAGGCCGAGCTTGCTTCTCTCACTTTCATTCTCGTTTACCACTAGTATTGTGGTTGAGGGTTGGAGGGTTGCAATTCCATCTTTCGTAGGGAACTTAGCACTTTTTTGGCTGATGGAGATGGTCATGTTGAAGATTACCACCCCGGGTCTGCCGATAATAACATCATAACTGGATGGTAAATCTAAGACAACAAAGGTTAATGGTTCAGTTGTTAGCATCTTTCGATCAGAAAAACTAACGTCAAGCGTTATTTCCCCTAAGGGTTTGATAGATATGTCTGCTATGCCTTTAGTGGAGGACTCAGCTGGTTGGAGCTTGGAGCGTTCCTCTGGACTTAGAAGGTTAAAGCACTTTGCAAACATGATCTCGGTGGCTGCTCCGGTGTCAATGTAGGCTTTTTGTGTTTTGATTGAGCCGAAAAAGGCTTCAAGAATGAGGGGGTCACAACATTTTTCTTCTTTCGTTTGGGGGAAGAAGACACCTTGATTTTCCCAAGCTTCCAACCTTTGACGCTTGTTGGGAGTTTCTTGTTCAACTAAGACCATGGCGACCTCCTTCTTTTTGTTGTCAGCCATGGTCTACTTAACCCCTTTCACCAAATGGGCTAGTTCTCCAGACTTAACGGCTTCCTCAATCCTTTTCTTGAGTTGGAAACAATCATTAGTGTGATGTCCTTTTTCTTCGTGGAACTCACAGTATTGGTTGGAGTTTTCATTTCTTTTGCTCTTTTGTAGGGGACGAGGAGGTCGGAAGGTGTGTTTGATTTCTTCCGTTGCTAGGAGTTCTTGAGGGGTTTCGGTAAGAGCTGTGAAGTTTATGGTTCGATCTTTGCTTGGAGGGTTCCTGCCTTCAGACCTTCGAAACTCAGATCCTCTGGATCTTCTGTCATAGGTTCCGTAGTTGCCTCTTTTTCTGTTTGGGGTGTTACTTTCCAGTTGGCAGCCCTCTTTCTTTGTTCTTTGATGTCTACAGCCTCTTCCCCTCGGATATGTGCTTCAGCCATTTCCAAGGTTTCTTCAAGGGTTCTCGGGAGACTCTTGTTGAAGTCTCTAGTTAGATATTTGGAGTTGATGGCGTCATGAACCCTGCAACTTTCATCTTTTCATCCGCACCAACATAGGTAAGGCCTTCTTTTTTGTATCGTTCGATGAAGCTTCTGAGGCTCTCATCATCTTTTTCTTTAATCTGGAAGATAACTGTTGCATCCTTGACACAACGTCTCTGTTGTGAGAAGTTGGCCAAGAATCCCTTACCTAAGTCGTTGAAGGTTTTAATGCTTCCAGCAGGTAAGTCATTGAACCAGATACGAGCTGATCCAACAAAGGTTTGCATGAACATGAGGCAACACTCGGGTTCGCCCCATTTTTCTATCCGAGTAGCCCAAGAAAAGATTTGCAGATGATCCTCAGGGTCATCTGTACCATCATAGGTTCTTACATGGGCTGGCATCTTCAACTTGTTTGGAAAGTCATAGTCTGCTATCTCTTGGGAGAAACAAGATAGGCTACTGGGTTTATATGGCTGATTGACAGTATGTTCCACCCTGTTGTTATTGTTTCCATTAGTGTTTACTTGTTGAGCAGCAATAGCTTGACTGATAAGCTGTTGCTAGGGAAAGTGAGCCATCATTTGAGCCATCATGTGAGGCATAAGGTTGAAACCTTGAAGACTTTCTGTTATAGCCATATTGCTCGTTCCCATAGGAGTGCTCATGGAGGCACTACGAGCCATGGGTAGAGAAGCCATGGCTTGCTCCCATGAGGTGGCAGCTGGGGGTGGAACACTGGTGATAGGTGACTGTAGGACTTGTTCTAGAGTAAGTTCATGCTCAATAGGAGCACCGGTGGTGGCAGCTTGGGTAGTGAACAAAGGAAAGGCAGTAAGACTTGGCCTTGTTACCTGGTAGGATGTAGGAAACGATGTGCTGGGGCCTGCTCCAGAGTTTCGAGGAGAAGATTGAGGACCAGAGGGGTTAGTAAGAGGACGAGGTGGTCCAGGAGAGAGTGATGCTTCCTCCTTGTTGTAATCTAGCCTGATACACACTCCTTTTTCTCTTTCTTTCGTGACATGCTGGTTCAAAAGAGACCTGAGTTGTAAGAAGTGGCTCGCAACTCCCTCAGGGGTGAGATCTACATGTTGAGGCACGTGTAGAGTGTTAGAAAGAGGAGATGACACCCCTGAGCGAGTGGAGGTGGATTTTGAAAGAGTGTAAACTCAGGAGTAGTAGGTGGAGTTTGAGAATCAATGGGGGTACTTCCAGGAGTGGAGAACGACACAGATCTGTTAGGAGAAGTTTGATCTGTGTTCGGAGAGATCTGATTCACCTCTTCCGGAAACTCAGGGTAAGACATATCAAAGAGTTGGAGCTACACAATTGGTTTTTGAGAGGAGACAATGGCGCAGCCCCACGGTGGGCGTCAACTTGTTGCTACAACAAATAAGGGTCTAACGTTAGTTCTGGGTCTATGGAAGGGTTAAAAGGTTGAAGGGTTCCGATCTGCCTAACGCAGGTCGTGGTGTCCTCCTGCGTTACAAAACGTAGAAGGAGGTTCAAGATAATTACGTTTTTGAGTGTTGTAATTCTAGTTTGATTGTGACTCAAACTAGAAGTGTTGTTATGAACTCAAGTGGTGTGTTAGTGTGGTAGAGAGATTATCCACGTGTGAAGATCAAAGAGAAGAGAATAGAAGGTGAAGTGTAAGGGAGAATAATCAGAATGTCCAGATCTGTGGAATGGAGTTCAAATTTATAGCAGAAAGATCTTCTCATTTTAGAAAGGGTATTATCTTGAAATGTGTTGCAACTAGAGGACATGCCACTTTAAGCCAATGATGGCTTTGGACCTGCGGTCCGATCAATGCAACGTCTCCATGCGCCAGACATGGACAGTTGCTTGTGTTGGCCGATGAAAAAGGTGATGAGACAAGTCACCTTTTGATCAGTGCTTCTTGACCCTTTGAACCGTTATACATTTCAACCCTTTAAGTATAGTTATGTGTTATTGTTAATCTATTTTGCTTTAGGCTATCCACGTCATCACTAAGGTTTATGACTCATAGAATGAGATAGGTTACCTACACTATGTATACGACATGAAAACTAAAACTAACATAATACATACACAACAAAGAGCAACAAGAATATAACAAGCACATACCACACAGTCACACACCCTTATGTAAAATTTGTGCCTGTCGCAACGCGCGGGTTACCTACTAGTAATGATAAAATGCTAATAACTATGATAACATTCACTAAAGATAGAATTACGACTAAGAAAATTAAAGATAAATATAAAAAAGAACGTAACTACAATAGATAACAAACACGATTAGCGATGTCATTGAAAACTAAGTTTCAACATTTATCACGAACAAGTGAAATAGAATAAAAAACCAATTGATGCAACATAAGTGCGAAAAGAGGCTTGGTTTCAAGTGCAAAGAAACCCTAATCACATACACCTTATCATCGGGAAACAATATTCTGGACTCATAACCACTCCACCACCACCCATATTTATCTCTCCATGTATCCTTTGTGCTTCTAATATCTTGGGAGAATCTTTTTTGGTGAGATAACCAAGCGAATCAACCATAGAAAAAGGAAAACTGTTTAAAGGACGGAAAGCAAATAGTTAGATTCTTTTTGAATTCAAAAAGAATTAGTTGATCGACCTAGATTTGGCTGCATAAAATAAACATAAAGATATACTTACGACTAAGATTTCATTCCACGGGTATATATGTTTAGACTAACGTTTTTATTTTCATTAGGAATTCAAGATACTTGTCCAAATATTAATTTTGGTAATGACCATTTTGGACATGTAATGGTGCAAATAGAGAATAAAAGTCATGGCTATGAACATGTAAGGATCAAATAACGGTCAATAATGGATAAGCCGATAAGGGACATTTACGGAATTTTAATATGTTCCAATTGTAGTCTTTAGTGGTAGAATATGAACCTTTCCCTTTCTGGACGTGTTGGATCCCTTCTATCTTTCAAAAAAGTCGACTTTTCTTTTCAAATGTTATCTTTTTCTCATATATGCTTAAATCATAAGTAAAATTATAAATATATTAATATCGGTGCTTATTGAACAATACTTGTATTTATGAGGTCT
The DNA here is from genome assembly GCA_032199755.1 of Ambrosia artemisiifolia. Lineage (NCBI taxonomy): Eukaryota > Viridiplantae > Streptophyta > Magnoliopsida > Asterales > Asteraceae > Ambrosia > Ambrosia artemisiifolia. The sequence continues at coordinate 41,586,402 of CM063521.1, read as the reverse complement.
GACCCACCTTCTTTACAAGCTTATTTATAAACAAAAAATGGATTAACAATCAAAGGATGTTGCAGATCAGTTGGTGTGGGTGTTGTTAGTGTTTGTTCGTGACCCGGGTTTGACTCGGCCTCGGTCCGTTTTTAGAGTTTGTTATTTTCTTTTTTTAGCCTTTCCACCTGTCCGTACATGTGGCGCTTTCTCATATTATGACCGATCATATACACACACGCACACTCCTTCTCTTTTCTGATATTATGATCGATCATACACACACACACACTCCATCTCCTTTCTCTCAGGCTCTCTGCTCCTACGGCCGTCGTCCGCCGCCATACTACCACCGTTTACTTCGCCATTATACCAGCGTTCCGTTTAGGTTAAATGCAACGGTCGTTCAAATGTTAGGTTTATTATTATTATTATTTATTGTCACCATATGTACTCATGGTTTTTGTTTGTTGGTTTGATGCCATCAATGGTAACGCCGGTGGTTTGGTGGTTTTCCTACCGGCGGTTGGAGAGGTCGGATCGGCGGTGGTAGTTGGTCGATTAAATACCAACGGCCGCCGTCTGGTTCGACGGGCCTTTTGATGATTGATTGGGTGTGTTCAATATTGTTGGGTGTTGAGTACTGTGGTTCCTGCCGGCTTGCATGTTATTCAACCGGCGGTCGTAGTGGGTCGGTTTACCGCCTACGGCCGCCGTCCGGTTCCCGATTTATACTTTCGTTGTTTCGATTGTTTCTGTGTGCTGAGGACATTTTGTCTATTTTAAAGAGATCATAGTGCTCTGATTGCCGTTGCTGTTGCTTTGTCGTGTATGATAATGTTGTTGGTTTCGTTTTCCTGCGTAATTACTGGGTGTGCAGCCATGGCGGACTTATCCTTATGAGATATTCCGTATCTTGGTGTGGCAACCTATTGATCGTGTTGGTATTATATTATATTTATAATTATAATAAATACATTAATAAGCATGCTTATTGGACATTGAACGATTGTCGTTGCTCTTGCTTCGTCGTGTATGATAATGTTGTTGGCTTTGGTTTTCTGCGTGATTAGTGGGTGTGCAGCCATGGCGGACTTATCCTTATGAGATATTCCGTATCTTGGCGGGGAAACCCATTGATCGGTGTGGGTATTATATTATATTTATATTTATAATTATAATAAACATATTAATACTGGTGCTTATTGAACATTGAACAGTACCCGCATTTTTAAAGGCTATGATGATGGCTTTCTATGTGCCTAATTGAATCTGGTAAAGATAAGGTTATTTACACCTTGGCGGGCAGCCGAGATGGTCATGTGAGTTGCTACATTTTCACATGGCAACCGGTAATGGTGCAGCCATGGCAGGTTGACCCTTATATGATTGTTTGAAAAGCTGAATCTGAGCCTTAAGTGTTTGGTTAATGATCATCTCTAGGTTATTACGAAGGTTCTCAGTACGCGTTAGTGAATCCGCGTTTTGGAAGGGCCCAACTCTGGCATAGGTATTAATATATTTATATATTATATTATTATAATAGTATTTTGTTGAATGTTGGACTGTCTTATATGTGCCTGGGTCAATTTGACAGTGGTGTTGATGGATCTGGTCATTGTCTTTCTTTATCAGTTGCCCGAGCCGGAGTCGTTGGGTATGTGTTTTTTATAGTGATTTACGTGTTTAATGTGATGAGGTGTGTATGCAGGTGTTAACCTTGCTTTGCATGTTTACTTATTGGTATAGTATGGGCAGAGACCCAGAGAGAAAGGAGTTGGAGTGTGCGCTTGGTGAGATCGTATGTGTGCGTAATTGATTGGTCATAATAAGTTATAGGTGTGAGAAAGCATAGGCCGGGGCTACGTGCCCGGACACCTGGAAAGGTTTACAAAAAATATTTGTTCTCGCGACCAACGCTCTTCTTCTTTCTTCTTTTCCTCTATTTAGTAGCGGCTGAAGGTAATCTCTGGTTTAGATACTTCTACTGATGTCGTTTGATTGATGTTATGTTTTATTAGATGGTTAAACAACCTACATTTAATGTACTTGGGCCGCAGCCATGGCGGACTTATCCTTATGAGATATTCCGTGTCTTGGTGGGGCAACCAATGGGTTCGTGTGGTATGCCCATGTTTACTCATTTCATTGGGTTTACATGTTTTGGGTCTATGACAAAATTCTTTAATGCATGTTGCTCTGATTGTCATTGCTCTTGCATCGTCGTCTATGATAACGCATTTGCCTCCGGCTTCCTACGTGAGTAATGGGTCTCCAGCCATGGCGGTTTTATCCTTATGAGATATTCTGTACCTTGGCGGGGCAACCCATAGGATCATGTGCTAACTAGGTCGCGTGCAATCTTTGTGGGTTATCTGGCCCTGTTACACCAGTCGATGCGCAGCCTGTTGGTCTACTGAACCCAAAAATGTGTTTTCCTTGGTAACATGTGTCAAGCGTTTCTGGTTTACCAGCTTCTGTTGGTGTGGTTGTGTTTATGATGTCTGTGCCACCTTATTTAGAAGGTTATTGTTATTATAACCTGTCCGGACACCTGCGCTTTTCCTATGCCTCCTCATACATATGACGCACGTATTATTATTGTTACAGTTTTTTTGTGGGTTTTTTTATGCATGATGCATGTCCATGTGTTATTTGATTTGTATCGTAAATGTATGTGTTGTTCAATAAGCATGGGTTTATAATAAATATATTAATACCGGTGCGTATTGAACAGTACCCGCATTTATTGCCTGGTCCCACCATTTAACTATTGTTTTTAAAAAATTATTTTCGTTTGCTAACAGCTTTAAGGTGTTGGCCTGGTGGTTGGTCGCTGGATCCACGTGTCTTAACTGATGACCTGTCTAGACAAGTGTTAACCATGCTTTGCATGTTTGTTTAGTGGGATTATATTATGTTAATTAATAACATTTTAGTGGCATTTTTTTTGTTTCTTCTCGCGACCAGGTTTCTTCTTCTTTCTTCTTTTGCTCTCTTCAGTTGCGGTTGGAGGTAATCTTTTTTTTAATTGCTTAAAGAACTTGCATTTCATGTCGGTTGTTGTTAAAGTGTTTGTATTGTTAGGCTGTTTTATGTTTTGGTTGTGCATGTTGCATGTCTGTGTGTTATTTGATTTGTATAATGTTTGTTAAGTGCTTAGCAAAAATGTGGTTTCCTTTACCTGTTATCTTTAGGCATTTCATTCGGCGTACATGTCTTATGGCTATGATGAAATCCTTTAATACATATTGCTCTGATGATCGTTGCTCTTGCTTCGTCGTCTATGATAATGCAGTTGGCTTCAGTTACCTGCGTAATTAATGGGTCTGCAGCCATGGCGGGCATATCCTTATGAGCTATTCCGTATCTTGGCGGGGCAACACATTTATTCATGTGTTAACCAGTTGACGTGCAATCTATGTGGATTATCTGAGCCTGCCAGAACAGTTGACGTGCAGCCTGTTTACCTTTTCAACACAAAAATGTTCTTCTGATGTACAGCAGAAGAATGGCTACGTCTAATAGTCCGCATGGTGGTCAGCTGGTTTGCCTCCAATTGCTGGCTGATAGGTATACACTTTTCAAAATTATGTTTTCCGTACCGTGGCTATGATGAGTTGTTGGATACGAACGCAAAACTACTGCAGCTGCCACGTTGGTGTTACTGAACTAAATGGCAGTTGGTTTCATGCCGGCTGTCCTGTAGCCAAAGATGCATCAGTTTTACGACTCTGAGCCTTCTTTAGTTTCGCTCTTTTAGAATAATGTTTAATTGCTTTTCAAAAACAATTTCTTTTGGGGGTACATGAGCTTTATATGCTATGATTGTACAGACCATAATATAATAATGTTATTTAGCGGTATTTTCCTTGGTCATGATGAGTAACATATGCTTTCTTTGGAAAGCTCTAAACCAAGATGATCAAATGCTGCCTATTCTAATACCGAAGGGAGAGAGCCTATGCATATTTTGCTAAGAATGCATCATTGAAGGTTCAAAAAATTTAGCGAAAACGAAATCGGAGTTAGTATGGAGCAGCGATCAAATCCATTTCTCGGAATTCCAATTAAAGCCTGAATACGCAAATCCTTCGAAGCAGCTGAAACTGGGAAAATGTGAAGGTGACATATTTTATCTTACCTTATGTTATTTTTAAATATTTTATGTTATGCTAAAGTTCAACTCCTTAACATTTCAGGCGGTTATACATATGCAGCCACAAATTTAAGGTATGTTTTCCAAATAGAAAGCAATAATCTTTAGGTTTTTTTAGCTTAGTTTCTTGATTGTTGAAACTGAACTTCGATATAGGCAAAATATTTGCAAATTTGTTAGCTTGTCTAGTTAGATATTATGTTTTCATAGTGAGTTTAATTCACAATTTGGAAGAAACAAATTTTTTGGCTTTTTAGAAACAATGGATTATCCAAAATCTTATCTTGGCTGTGTAATGGGTGACGCAAAGGTTTATGCGGCCAACTTTTACCGCAAAAATGAAGTTTATGCATAAATTAAAATACAAATTCCATGAGATCGTTGATGCTGATGATGGTAATTAACAGACAACGCATTACTGTTGTTAATGGTGTAGAGTTCGTCTTTTCGACTGAAAGAACGTAGGTTCTGAAGGGCGCAAGGAGAGTAAATACTGTTCAATTAGCAAAGATCTAAACATCTTAGAAAAGAAAGAAACCCACCATGCTATTCTTTCTTTTGGAGTAGCATGGTGGGTTTCTTCCTTTCCTAAAAGTGGATGTTTTTGCTAACTTACTATTACGCTCTCTTTTGCATTTCTTTAGAACCCACGTTCTTTAAATCTAAGAGATGAACATTAGACCATCAACATCAGTAATACATTCTCTGTTCATCATCATCACCGACATTAATGATCTCAGGTAATCTGGCTTATAAATTATGCTTTAAAAACCTCTTTTTTTTAAGCAAAAGCCAGCTGTGTACACCTTTGTTTAACACAACAAGTATCTTCCATAAGGTTTTGAACTAACCCTTGCTTCGAAAAAGGAAAATATTTACTCTTTAAAAATATTTACTACGCTTACTATGGATACATAATCAGCTATGCAATCCTATGGATTTTAAAGTTTTGTGCCTGGACTTAATTTCAGCTTCATCCATCAAGAAACTATAAAAAAAATTCTAAAGATTGTTGCTTTCTACAAGCTGAATTTAATCGGTGGCGATTCGATTCAGATATGGAAGGAAATGATCCACATTCTAATGCCAACATGGATGGTTTAGCTGACATATGGCAAGAAATGAACTTTGGATTAGAGTCCTCTAAAGTACACGTATTCTTTATTTGTTACTTCAACAGCAACGACATAGGGTCAAATATCATCATTAATCTTTGTTTTATTATTATTGCTGTTATTTGGATAACAAATTGCTTTAGTTTGCTTATTTCCTAATAAAGTTTAGTTGTAGATGTTCAACGTAAATTTATACATTTAGGGCTTTTTTACCATAACAATGTAAACTCTTTTATATTGTAAAGTAAAAAACGTACTTTAATGTTTTTTTTAATGTTTGCAGTTTTAGATGTGTTTAAGAAATCTTCGTTTGCATTTGGTTGTTACCGAGAGTTGAGTTATTTTATTCGGTTTGCATGTATTTGAGGCACATCTACAAATTTGTAATACGTGCTTTTACAAACCCCCTCCCCGCAACGCGGGGGATACACCCTAGTTAATATTTATCTTTCAGCTAAAATGTCGTTAATTTGTATCTTAATTTTTAAAGGTAGGTTAATGTTTGACATAAGGGGAAGGGGCACTCAAGGGTACTTAACCTAGTCCCAACCAATCCTGCTCCGCCAAATCAAAACTAGATCCCCGAATGACCCTAAAACCACCAACACTTGCGGTACTCTATAGGTATTTTGCCTAGAGGTTTCAAATTGATCTAAAGGTTAAATTGGAGAAGTTGTTTTTGGTCAAAAAGCACTAACCACCTCATGGATTTTTGTGCCTGCCTCTCGGCAAGAACTACCCGAGATAACCAAAAACATATCAAGCCGCAAGGGGTGGTAGCGGTGTTGCCGCGCACCCCTTACCGAAGGGTGCCCACCTGCCCTAATACTTTATTCAATCTTTGTTTAGGTCTTTAGTATTTCTATTGCCTTATAGGGTCAAGTTATTCTACAATGTGTAACAAAAATGAGAAGAGTGAGAATGATACAAAAAACACAATAGATAATGAAATATGACACAATGAGCTACAAAATATAACACAGTGCCAAAAAATATAACACAATGCTGAAGAAAAAAGACACAATGAATTGAAAAAATAATGACACATTGATATAACGCATATTCTAAAAACTACAAGCTAAAACCCCAAAAAAACGAAGACCTAAAAACTAACGTCATAGGGTTTGATAAGACGGTTCCAATGCCGCTTGACTGAGTTTAATCGGAGTCCGTTTGATATCCTTCATACGACTTCATATTTTTCTGTCACTGTGTATTTGATCCAAACCCTTGCCTCATATATCAAACATTTGACAAATCATAACCCTTGCCTCATATATCGAACATTTGACAAATCATAACAAAGTTTAGAGATGCACAAATGATCCTAAACTCATCGTGAAAAGGCTCCATGTGTTGTTTTGTTTTGAGTCCAACAATTATGTTCCACTTGTTGGGTTTAGTTATATAAATTTTCAAAATTAGCACGAAAAGATTATTGAAAAGGTACATTAATAAATATTGAATTTTTCTATAGTAAAAATAGACAAAACAGGGTTATAAAAAGAATAAAAAAATAAGATGGGTTAATTACAAAAATCGTCCATATGGTTTGTGTCAAAATGCTTAAATACCATAAAAAGTTTATTTTCCTCATTTGGACCCATATGGTTTATTTTTCTTACCATTCCTGTCCTCACCACTAACTTCATCCATCCAAGTGTCATTAAGTCAGGAGCATATTCGTCATTTCATATATGTGTGTGTGTACGCGCGCATTTCATTCAATTACTAATTAACTCCTCACAAGAGGGGTTACATTCTATATTGGGTTAATTGCAAAAATCGTCCCTGTGGTTTGTGTTAAAATGATTAAATAGTACAAAAAGTTTATTTTTATCATCTGTACTCTTATGGTTTATTTTTCTTGTCATTCATGTCCTCACCACTAACTCCATCCATCTAAGTGTCGTTAAGTCAGGAGCATATTCGTCCTTTCATATAGTTTTTCTTTTTGTCAATTTCGTCCCTCCCCTAGTTAACCCATTTAAAACCCTAAATTTGTACACTTTTTTTTGTCAATTTCGTCACTGACCATCACCTTTCACCAATGCCGCCCCCCACCTGCCTCTACCATCGTCACCACCACTGTTACCGTTGAACGGACCCACCTGCCACCCCATTGCATACTCAAATATCATCTACCACCACATCGTTCACACACCAGCGACCACACATATTGGTTCAACGCCACGCCTTCACCATCATTCACCACCACTCCCACCACCCTCATTCACACACTAAAGACAATCACGGCCACACGCCAGCCTCCACATAACCCTAGTTTCTTGAATTGAACACCACCACCACACTACCAGCCACCATGAAACCCTAGTTTCCTTAAACAACAACCGCCGTATGTTAGCTAAGACCCCCTCAATGTCGTTCCCCTTACCTTAAACCTCCCCTTCAACTAGACCTGATTGAGCGGTTAGACTCCTCAACACCACCATCATTGCAGCCGCCGACTCAGGTGGCATTGTTGTATGACATAGGAGTGGTAGGTCTATCTGGTTACCGAAGATTTGTTATCGGTTTTGGTTTTGGTGGTGGCCAGTAATCTTAGTTTCTAGATAGCGAGAGAAAGTAGAGAGGGTGGTAAGGCTATCTAGTGGCTGGACACTTGTTCTCGGCAATGGTTGTTGCTAGTGATAGTGGTTGTTGTGACTGGTCATGATGGTGGGTGTTGGATATTCTCTTCAAAGAGTGAGGAGGGGGAGGGAGTTAGTTTACATGTTAATAATATTTGTTTTGTATTTTTAAAATTAAAAGGTCATATTGGAAAGGGACAAAAATGACGAGAAAATGTTTAAAAACTGAAAGGACAAAAATGCTCCTGACTTAACGACACTTGGATGGACAGAGTTAGTGGTGAGGACGGGAATGGCAAGAAAAATAAACCATAGAGGATCGGATGAGAAAAATAAACATTTTGTACCATTTAAGCATTTTGACCCAAACCATAAGGACAATTTTGGCAATTAACCCAAATAAGACCCTACACCTAAACACAAAGTTATGGTGTTTAACCTACTGAAGCCAAACACTTGATAAAATTACACCAGTTGAACTAACTATAAAAGTAAGAGTTAATTACCAAAACCGGCTTTGTGGTTGATGATCTTCTGCGCATCGTGGAGGCGGTTGAAATCCCAGATTATAAGATTCGAAGCCTTCGCCGGAGTAAAGTTCGCATCGTTAAAGTTCGTTGGAACTCCAATCGTGGACCAGAGTTCACATGGGAACGAGAGGATCAGATGAAGCTCAAGTATCCTCATTTGTTCCCAAAACCAGTACCTGTTAGTGTTGAAGCCAAGTGAACTTGAGGGCGAAATTCCTTTCAACAAGTGGTTGATGTAGTAACCGGAAAACTCAGGTTAATACTTTTAACAAACACTTAACTCTACCTTAGCAAAACATTTACTAAACGAACTTAACTGGGTTAGTTGAGTCGGTTCGAGGATTCTGGGAATCATCGGGAGTTGGTTAGGTGATTCCATGAATTATCGGGAATCGGTTTACACACACAGTGTCCATGGGTTGGTGATTCGGAGGGTCACCAAAAAACACACACGCATGAGTCTCGTATCTGGTCCGTTGGTGAAACAATAATGGAATATGGGTAACTTGTTGATGATTATGTGTTATATGATCGTCGGTAATTTGGGATTACATGTTTACGTGAAATTATATGATAAATATGTGTTTCTCATGCATTTACGTGAAATTATATAATTATATGTGTTTCGGGTGGAAAATAGGGGGAAGGGTTGTTGCTGATGGCTCAAAGAGGGGAAGGGTTTTGCCCTTCATGTAGAAATTTAGGGAATGTCTTTGCCCTTCGTATGAAATATAGGGGAAGGGCTTTTGAAACCCATTGGCCCAAACATAATCCCCTTCGTGTGAAAAAGGGGCGAAGGGCTTGAACCCTTCGCCTAAGCCAGACCCCTTAGACTCTTGCAGACCCTTTAGGTATAAATACTCCGTTTTTGCACATTCCACAAATCCTAACTCGCCCCCAAGTGCTCTCTCTCAACCCAAAACTCTGTACCACGAGTTTTTCTCCCCTCAAATCACCCATTTCTAACCTAAAAACACCTACAAACCTATAACAAGGCTTAGATCAAACGTGTGTGTTATATCCAACATCTTTTCCTTTCATTTTAACATTATTTTCATAAACCCTTGATGTCTAGATCTGATTTCAAAGTAATTTCGTAAACAAAAATCTTTACTAAAGTTTTATTAACAAGATCTAAACCATCTAATGAGTTTTATTACAAAAACCCAAGTTTTCAAAGGTGTTGGTGATCTAGGAATTAGGGATTTTGTGTTATATGTTGATATGATGATAACATGATGCTAATATGATGTTTATTGATGTATTAGAACCATGTTTAGGGTGTGTTTATTTGGATTATGAGGTCTTATGAACATTAGGGTATTTTCGGGATTTTGATGCTTTTGATGATTGTTATGGATGATACGATGATTAGGTTATACGTAGAATCATGACAGGAAGCTGTGGCATGAATTAAGAGTGATTGTAAATGTGATTATGTGATTTAATTGGGGATTTTGCTATTTATGGTAAAGAATACATGTATAATGTGATGTTTTCATAATATTTGCCAAATTGGGTAAAACTTGCAAATTATGCTCAAAACATGTTTTTTCTATGTGCTAAGTGACGTAACATGATAGGGATAGTCTAGGGATTGGGTTGGTAGTTGTCGGCTATGTCTTGTCAAGCTTTGAGGTTGATTTGAGGTGGTTTCGGAAAACAAAAGTGTTGCAGCTGCTGTAGGGGACGAAGGACGAAGGTCTCACCCCTTCGCTTGCCCATAGGGGCGAAGGAGTCACCCCTTCGCCCAGAAGAGACCCATTCGTCCAGATCTTGACCCCTTCCCCAAGAAGTAACCCCTTTGTATGAAATGTGAACCCTTCGCCTATTATTGTGACCCCTTCGTATGTAACATGCTAATATGACCCGTTAAGTGCAAATTTACGTGTTTTTCATCTACGGTTACCTGTTAACTCATATATGACTATTAGACTGATATTATGGGTCACCAACGGGATGTCGAGTCTTGTGTGGTCGTGTCAAACGCCAAACATTCTTGTAAAACATAAATAGTCATGGTTTGGACAACCAAGGGTTATTGGACAAACGTATCATCGGTCAAACACTTATCGGCGTCTTATGATAGGTTTTCGATAATTAAAGACTATCATCACACGTTTGGTTTTATTACTTAAAGACGCAACCTAAGGTGAGTGTCATAGCCCCACTTTTATTGTTTTCATTTCGAGGGTGAAACATGCGGTATAAACTCTAACTTTTAGACCACGATATTATATTATATCACATGGGTACTAAGCGAAATTTCATCACTTAAGTCTTTTCTAACTTTTAACCATGAATATGTGGATACATAGCGGAGAAAGTGTGAATAGATCTAGTGGGCTCGGCAAGCCCCACTCGGGTTAACTGGAGGTCGGACGGGTGCATATATGTCCTATCTAACTTACGGCACCGGGTGATGACCGGTGGCGGGTATTAAAGGCATTTACTAACGTTCAGAAATAGTTCAAAATGCTTTAGTATCATGTAACGATGTCTAGCTAATATCAGGTATAGATGTAAGGATTATTGGGTCTGCTTTACGAACATTTACTTACTTTTACAAACTTAAATTCTGTTACTCACTGGCACTTTATCTGTTAACTAATATAGCATGTTTTCTCAGGTCGCTAAGGTAGCTGAACTGGTTTAGGATGCACTCGAGTTCTCGGCATCCGTCTATCTCATTCATCACTTAATAAACTTCTTTGAACTATTTTGAAACTATTTACATTAATTGAGTTTTGGGGTTGTAACTTAATATGCTTCCGCTGTACTTGTCAAACCTTTTGAACTGCGTGCTTATTTATTACGTCATTTTCATATCATATAGTTGTTGTCATTTGTTGTGACCGTTGACTGGTGTGTTACAGGCCTTGCGGTAAAACCCCGCAAGTGAAATTAGAGATTATGACATTCCAAATACTATATACATCCCATTATAACCAAAATCAACCACCACCACCACCAAAAAAAACTTACAACCACTATTAGTCAAAATATATTTCTAGCTACCGCAAGAAAGTTTCAGCTAAGAGGCAAAATTTTAGAGCAAATTAGATTTCGTCAAGACAAACCACAAACGCCATAACCTACAAACCCAACTAATATAAATAATCAACTAACTAGCAAAAATAAACAAAATTTAGAAACAAAAAAAAAACCCCATCGAAACAAAATAAAAAGTGCCCAGATGGTAGGATTGCAAAAATGATAACTTATTTCTAATTTCAAGCTTTTGGCAAAAATGATTACTTATAAAAAAAATGGGCTTTTTATTGATGATATGAGCATATAAGCTAGTTCTTTCATAGATCTTTCCATAGATAAGATTAAACAGATAGATCATGTACTCAAATATGGTTGAGATAACAAATCAAATGAGTGTTTGGATTCTCTTATTATAAGGAAGTACGTTATGTAATAGGCTCACATAATCTATTTGGCTTCCATTACATGCTAGCCAATTCACGAGAAGCTATCAAGTTCTTGGAGATCTCATAAATCAACCTGGTATGAAATTCACCCATAGAGTGGTTACCCGAAACCTGAAGCCTCCTTGGAACTCTTTTCGAACCAAAAACATCTTCGGTTCCTCCTATTCTAAGCATCATATCTATGTACGCATTCTTTATCTTGATCCAGAGCCTGATCGGTGAAATTTTCTTCAATTTCAATCGTCGAATGACTTTAATCTTCCAAACTCGGCGGCTTTTACCTCCTAATGTAACAGTCTTCGAAGTGTTTTTGTGACCGCATGAGGGCCGTACATACCTCCTCTTTCTCCATGATCTATTTAAGGTGCCAACAAAACCACTTGAAAGGATTTCCATCTTTCATGCAACTTTGTTCCTTCACAAATATTCAAACTAAGATCGTGTGGCTTCAAAGTGTTTGTAGGTGCAACTGTGATAATATTAAGTTTTAAGGCTATGACTATATAGAGAGCGATTGACATCAGTGTGTTTAATTTAATTGCAATCTGATAATAAATGTAACTTTATATTTGACTCATGTTTTGTCTTTATTAACCATATTATTCTTTCTTCAACTTAATTAATTTATCCTATCAACATATGGTGCAAAGCATTGATTTGTTTCTTAACCCAATAGTACTACTTTTCCAATAACTAGTGGGTGCTCGTGTGATGTGGCGGAGAAGCACAACACTTAGGTTGGTAATTTCAGTGGTGTACATGCACTACTAGAAAATTGGCTATTTGCTACAAAAGTTTTCCTACGGAAAAAATGCGTCACAAATTTTGACAAAGTTGCTACGCATTTGTGACGACAAATAAACTCTAATTTTTTTAACCAATTTGCTACACAATAGAGACAAATAATTAGGAAATTGCATAGGAAATGGCGTAGGAAATGCGTCACAAATTTCCTACACCATAAATTCGTAGGAAATGCGTTGAAAAGTGCGTAGTAAATGTGTAGTAAATGGTTTCCGACGAGGTTTTTTACAACATCAAGATTTCATTGTAAATGCGTAGCAAATTACGAAACCTACGCATTTACAACGAAATCTTGATGTTGTAAAAAACCTCGTCGGAAACCATTTACTATACATTTACTACGCAATTTTCAACGCATTTCCTACGAATATATGGTGTAGGAAATTTGCGACGCATTTCCAACGCTATTTCCTATGCAATTTCATAAGTATTGTCTCTATTGTGTAGCAAATTTATTAAAAAAAGTTAGAGTTTTTTTATCGTCACAAATGCGTAGCAACTTTGTCAAAAATTGTGACGCATATTTTTCCGTAGGAAAACTTTTGTAGCAAATAGCCAATTTTCTAGTAGTGATGGGGCGATTCAATTCGATCCGGTTTGGAGCCATAACCATATACAACAACGATAAAATACATATAAGGAAAACATGCATACATGTAGTGTTAGAAAAACTTACATTGAATTTGAAGATGAAATCATCAGCGTGAACCGGGCTTGTGTTTGACACAATTCCCTTAAACAGATTCGCGGTCTGTTTCCAGGGTACACCGGTTCTTAACAGTGATGGTGCACTGCCGGACTATCCCACTTGCCTGAAAAATAATCGAAACTTGGTTGCTATGCTTGAGTGTATGTGTGTTGCAAGAGTTTCTTAGTGTATATTTCTCATGTATATTGTTTCTTCTCTCAAATAAGGCACATAGCCTACTAATTATACAAGAGTTAGGATGGTGAAAGGTTTCACTTTATTAGTCACTTAAATAGAGACTTAAGACTCTAATTAAGACTCTAATAAAACCTCATCAAATGGCATTAAGAACTCTACTCAAGAGTTTCACCATATGAAATAAAACCTCATCAAATGGCATTAAGAACTCTACTCAAGAGTTTCACCATATGAAGAGTTTTAATATTAGTAATTTTAATAAATAAATTCCATTCACCACTTATATTTTCCAACAATCCCCCACATGAATGGAGATTGATCAAAACACACAAAATTTCCATCAAACCCCCACATGAATGGGAGTCCTTCAGAAACAACCTCATTTTGATTAAACTTCAACAGTTGAGTTTTGCATACGATAGGTAGGTGTGACCCTTTGAACCTTCGCTTATGAAACGCACTTAGCCCACTGGCTCTAAGTAGAACGCGATGTCTTTGAACTCATTTGCCGTTTGTGTAGACGACAATACGCTTCACACAAAACTCTCCCTGACAACGTCAAGTCCTCATAGTTGTGTCCGTTATGGTCATGGACACGTGCCTAGTTCTGCGAGAGATCTTAGGTATTGTGCCCCAACAATACCCTTCGAAGCGACCCCACTTCTCTATCACATAGGTGATCTACTAGGACTAGTTACCTCAGTCGAATCATTAAAAGCCATAAGCTTAACCTCAACCTTGTCACTTTTAGGAATGGACTAGGAAGCTTATTAAATCTTATAGTAAACTCCCTTTTTCAAAATTTGGGATTTCCATCAACTCTCCCCCACAGTGACCTTCACCAGTTCATACAATTAGGTTGTCCTATTGAACTCAGATCTTGGGATCTTCAGTCAACTGAGTTAGGTTTCCTTCACATAAACTTAGCCTTTAATGGGCTTTAGTCCCATTCCCATTGACGACTTCTGAACTAACTCTCTGCTTAAGCCTTTTGTTAGCGGATCCGCGATGTTATCCTTTGACTTCACGTAGTCTACAGTGATAACTCCTTTAGAGATTAGTTGTCGTACCGTATTATACCTACGTCTTATATACCTATTCTTACTGATACACATTGTGATATGAGCTCTGCCAATTACCGATTGACTATCACAGCGTATGCATTAGGCCAATGCCGGCTTCGGCCACCTAGGTATATCTTTAACAGATTGACGTAGTCATTCTGCCTATTCATCTTCTGTTCACATGCTAAGTATTTGTAGTCTAAAGCATGCTAGACTAATACTTGTTAATGTAAATGCTCCACGGAGAATAAATTAACTTTGAACATTCACACATATGTGACGACATAAGAATGAATTTTGTAAAAGCAAATATATAATTCATTAAAAACCCGGTTCACGCTGATGATTTCATCTTCAATTCAATGTAAGTTTTTCTAACAAACTTAAACAGATTCGCGGTCTGTTCCCAGGGTACACCAGTTCTTAACAGTGATGGTGCACTTCCAGACTATCCCACTTGCCTGAAAAATAATCGAAACTTGGTTTCTATGCTTGAGTGTATGTGTGTTGCAAGAGTTTCTTAGTGTATATTTCTCATGTATATTGTTTCTTCTCTCAAATAAGGCACATAGCCTACTAATTATACAAGAGTTAGGATGGTGAAAGGTTTCACTTTATTTGTCACTTAAATAGAGACTTAAGACTCTAATAAAACCTCATCAAATGGCATTAAGAACTCTACTCAAGAGTTTTACCATATGAAATAAAACCTCATCAAATGGCATTAAGAACTCTACTCAAGAGTTTCACCATATGAAGAGTTTTAATATTAGTAATTTTAATAAATAAATTCCATTCACCACTTATATTTTCCAACATGTAGGATTTGGAACTGGCTGAGAAATAAAGTATAAAAAGTATCAAATTAAAACCAACATTATTGTAAATCTAGCTCCCATTTTAACATCATACAACTTAGAATCCTTTGTTTTCTTATAACACATTAGTATATTACTAAACATAATTACTCACTATGTTTGGAGTTCATGAGATTATCTTAATTGCATAGTGGAGTGTGATAGGAACATAGAAGAACACCCTAATGGACTAATCAACTATTTCATTGCTCTTGGTGGCTTGAAACGTTTTCGAAACGGAGGCTATGAGCAAATGTTCAAACCAATTTGGTAGTAGTCAAACAACAGAGGTTGTGGTTCAGTTGTTGTTAGTCTCGGTCCCCGGGTTCCAACGGGGATGGATTTGCAGTGAGCCGAAAAAAGAGCGGAGAAGCTGCGATCACAACCATGGAGATGAGTTCGTCATTTACAGGGTTGATGAGGAGCTAATCTTTAACACCCACTTCCGATGGAGGTGGGATGAGAGAGATGATTGTTACTGGAACCACCATTCGCCACCACCACTGCTACCATTCACCGAGAAGATGAAGAAGAAGGAGGAGGGAGGAGAGAGAAGATTGTTACTAGTCATAAAAATGGAACAATAAATATGGTGCTTCTTACTGTGTCTGAGGTGGATGGTGGATTCTTAGAAAAAAGATAAGGATTAATGGTGTTTGAGCTTCATTTGAGAAGAAAGAAAAAATAAAGAGGAGATAGGAGAGAGGTCATTCTTTTTGTTTTAAAATAGGAGAGAAGAGAGAGGTCATAATCTTGAGCTGTGAAATCTAATAAGAAAGAAGGAGAAAAGGTGGACTATGCGACTTTACCAAATTACCCTTATTTGTACTATCTATATTATAATAATATTATCTTCAACAAAAAGTCTCCTAATTAATCTCAGCCATTGATCAACTTCAATGGATGGCTAGGATAGGGTTTTCATGGTTTATACTATAAGAATGGGTTTCCATTATATCCTTCCCCTATATATATATATATATATATATATATATATATATATATATATATATAGAGAGAGAGAGAGAGAGAGAAAGAGAGGGGATCTTGTAGGAAAATTGGTTTGTATGAGAAGTGGAAGAAGGATTAAGAATTGACATGTAGCCACCATGTTTTTTATTTTGAAATTATGTTTTGGGTTGCTTTGGCTTGAAAAACACTTAACACAACAACATACAAAAATTTAAAACACAATCCAATGTATTATAGTCATTAATTTAAATTACAGATAAAACACCCTAGTAATTACTTAAAACACTATGCTTAACTGTTCTTGACATAGTGTTTTAAGTTTTAAGCCTAAAATACATTGTTTTCAGTTATTAATATATAGTTATGTTTGGTGTTTCTCGAAGCAAAACAATCCAAAACATCATGAATACGCCCAAAAAAATGATGCATACATATAAATTTTTAATTCTTGTCACACTTCTCACACAAACATGTATATATATATATATAGGGTGGGGTTCTTGTACAAAGGCCATATATCGTGAGAAGTGTGAAAAGGATTAAAAATTGATATGTAGGCATCATTTTTTGAACATAGTCATGATGTTTTGGATTGTTTTGCCTAGAAAAACACCAAACATAACAATTAAAAACCAAAAACAATGTATTTTTATAAGCTTAAAACTTAAAACATCATGCTAAGAACATTAAGCAGTGTGTTTTAA
This sequence comes from Ambrosia artemisiifolia, assembly GCA_032199755.1. Lineage (NCBI taxonomy): Eukaryota > Viridiplantae > Streptophyta > Magnoliopsida > Asterales > Asteraceae > Ambrosia > Ambrosia artemisiifolia. The sequence continues at coordinate 41,569,301 of CM063521.1, read as the reverse complement.
GTGTAAAGTAGTGTGTTTTAGCTGTTTTTTTTTAAATTTAATGACTATAATACATTGCATTGTGTTTTAGATTGTTGTATTTGGTGTTTTTCAAGTTAAAACAACCTAAAACATCATTCCTAAGTCCAAAAAATGATGCCTAATGTCAATTCTCACGAATGTAATTTGTCATACATATATGGTAGGGTTTAAATAGGAACCATAGGGGAAATAGGAATCATGAGAACCACTTTATTACCATTGATTTTAAGTGGCAAGATTGTAATTAATTTGATGTTCATTTAAATTAATTTATTTAAAAAGGGTATTATTGTCATTTTGTTATCCACCAAGTCATTAAATTAATTCCTACAAATCCTCTCTTCCACAATAAATTCCTAAAAATCATCTCCCTCCCTCCCTCAGAATTAAGTCCTAAAAATTCTCTCGCCCTCTCTCTGGATTAGTTTCTAAAAATTCTTTACACCTCTATCTCTATCTCTCTCGTCATTCACGATCTATATACTTGTGTATAGTTCTTTTGAAACAGAGACATAAAACACATGTACTGACATTATATACATGTGTGTATATTTTCATATGTATCATAAATTTACCCAGCGACACTCTTGTATGTTGCAAATATTTTCTTATATATTCACATTGTTAATGTACACACATGTACTGACATTATATACATGTGTGTATATTTTCTTATGTATCATAAATTTACCCAGCGACAGTCTTGTATGTTGTAGATATTTTCTTATGTATTCACATTGTTAATGTATACATATGTATATCAGTTTCTTTTTTGTTTTTTCATTCATCATCATCACCAACACAGATATACATTGGTGTATATCAGTTTCTTTTTTTTGTTCATTCATCATCATCATCATCGACACATATATACAATGGTGTACATCAGTTTAATTTTTTTATCATCATTATCGTTGACACAGATATACATTGGTGTATATCAGTTTCTTTTTTTTCTTTCATTCATCATCATCAACACATATATACACTGGTGGAATATTCATTTTTTTTTCCAGCTTACATGACTATAATTTGGACACAAATATACATTGGTGTATATCTTTGTTGAATTGTAAGTTAAATACATCAGTGTACACCATAATAGATGTTGAGGTTTCTTCCTTTTTGTATATGAACGAAATATACATTGGTGTATATCTGGGCTGGAAACTATATGAAACTGAATACACCTATATCTTTGTCGAAATGTAAGTTAAATACATCAGTGTACACCATAATAGATGTTGAGGTTTCTTCCTTTTTGTATATGAACGAAATATACATTGGTGTATATCTGAGCTGGAACCTATATGAAACTGAATACACCTGTGTATACGATCAAACAAACCCTTTGCCCTTTGACACGAATGTTTAATCAGTCAATAAAAACATAATATAACAAACTACTGAATTTTGAAACATAAAACAATTGATATCAGACAAATGCAGCCAAACAATTCAATTATCCACATTATATCAGGCATTCGTCCATAAAACTACCAACGCAACGAATGTAAATCATATTAAAACAACCCGCAAGAAATTTATTGACTTACGATGATGAGCCGAGCCTAACAATTCTCTCGATTCTCCAAATGAAACCAAGAAATATGAAAGTGAGAAGAAGAATTCTTAAATGGAGAAGATTATTATTTCAAAAATAGGAGAAGAAATGGCGGATGAATCTTTTACCCTTTTACCCTTATGATCAAGATTGAAGATGGATGGTCAGGATTAGTTCTCATGGTTCTTAACTAGGGTGGTGGTTCTTATTTGATCCCAATCATATATAGGGTAGGGATCATACGAGAACCAACTTTATTGTAAGAACCATGAGAACCAATGTGAACATGTGGCAATTTTGTAAATATGGTAAAGACATAAATAAATAAAAGAAACCTGGATTATAAAAGCAGTTCATCCTCTTCCCCCTTTTATAATCCAAACCCTAGCTCAACACACACCTTCTTTTCTTAAATGTGTCAATGTGAATCAAGGTGTCATTTAAGGTAGAATCGCTTAAATGGAAGATGAAATAGTCATCGCTTCTTCTTCCACCGACGTCGGAATCTCAGTTCAGGCGCCGAACACCTCCGCTATCGCTCTTGCGCCTCTCCTCCTCACGGCCTTGTTTCCGTCGCGGATGGTTCCTAGCGTCCTCTCAACTTCGTGATACGACGTCGTCGTCCTCTGGTTATGTTCTCTTCTGGTCATGGAATAAGGTAGTTGATGAAGCTCTGGTCTTTTGTTATTGTTATCAATGCTGATAGCTTCTTCTGCGAATCTTTTTAAGGCTGCCGGAGTTGGAACTTCCGGCCACTTCTCCATCTCTTTGAATCCATCTGGAACTGTAAGTTTATTTAGTTTTTTTTAATCTTCTTTTTGTGTTTGATAAAGCCTCATATCAAAATGAACAAGCATGCTTATGTTTATAGTATTTTTGTGTTAGGAAAAGATGGTTACCATGGAGTTCATATAGTCGATTATGAGTTTTCATTTAAAGTTTCTCTCTGTAAAGTTTTGGACACATTCCCACCATTATCCATGCCATCGTTATTAATTTTTTTATTTTACTTTCTATTTGAAGTGAACGTGTTGCAATAATTCATTTTCTTTTACTTATATTAAAGTTTATAACCCCGGTTTTTCAAGCTTTCATGGACGTGTCACCCAAGGAAACATTGAAAACAAGTTTTGAAAATAATACTCGATGCCATGCGTAAATTAGTATGAGTGTTTTATCGAACGCGTGTAATTAATGTGAAGCTTTTAATAATGATTTCGTGTTTGGTGAATTATGTTTGAAGTGTGTTTGTTGATGAAATGTTTGCATATATTAGTTAGGAGGATAATTTGTGTTTTGGACGAGGTGCCATTTTCTGATATGCACATGTGCATAAAGATTGTTAATGCACATGTGTAAAACGTAGTTTAAAATGTTAAAAGTAATGTTAAAGCACATACTATTATAATTAGGCAATTAACAATAATGCACGTGTGCATTTGTTTTGTTGTAATTAACAAATTAATGTTGTTGCACATGTGCAATCAGGATGAAATATCGGTTTTCTTATGCGTTTTTATTGATTGTAGCTAATAGATGGGGAAAAACATCAAAGAAAGTAACATTTGTATTACAATCGAGGGACAAAGGAACAAAAAGGTTACCGGATGCAAGTGAAGATAATGACACGATTGTTGATCAGAAAGTTGAATCAGGTTGGCATTATTTATTTAGTCTGAATGTACTTGGTATTACCTTGTTCTCTGTATTAGTTATGTTTTTTATTTATTGTATAATTGAGATCCATTTGATATCCCATAAGCGGAAGTTGATAATGTCACGGATGTTTATCAGGAAGTTGATTCAGGTTGTTATTATTTATTTAGTACATTTATATAGAAATGCACATGTGCATATGTGTAGTTTTTCTTGTGAAATATTAAATGTTGATTGTTTAAACACACAAATTATCCTATATGCAGATATAGATTTAAGAAGAAATGTTCAAACGATGTCAAATAAGCGGAAACATATTGTGACGTTGAATAATGATGGTATGTTGTTTTGCATAATATTTAATATATATATATATATATATATATAGTTGAGTATGCACATGTGCATAATTATGGATGAACATGATATAATGTGTTTTCGACAAATGTATGTGCAGATGCAATTACAAGAAAGAAAAAAAACATCAAAGAGTGTTAAAATGGTGGCAGTGAAGACAAATCAAAAGAATGTTATGAAAAAAGCAAATTGGCGCCCGATATGAACACGCATTACACCACGTCAACTTTGGTTGGGTATAAGGAAATTGTCAAACAAACAAAGAAGTTTGTATAACATTTTGTGTAATGTATGTTTGGTTTAACATTTTGTTATGTTGGTGAACGTGAGGTTGTGAGATAATTAGAATTTTGTATGTAGGTGGTTAACATAGTTGGTTTGTAATATGGATATTTTTTTTGTTATCGTTTGCTTTATTGAGTTAATACGTTTGGTAAAGACTACATGTAGTTGTATGATAAAGACAAATTGGTATAAAAACTGTGTTATTTGAAGAATGATGCATGCATATATGTATGCCCGAAAGTTAAACCACTAAAAAATCTAACAATATTAGTGAAATGCACATGTGCATGCAGTACACTTTTCTTATTTTATAGGTCTTATATAGTGGTGGTTTAATTTTATTCATGTTTGTTGTCATACACGTGTTTTATTTTCAATTTATGTTATAATATGCATGACTAAACACTTTACGAGTTCGAGTGTATTTTATATCTCACTTTGCGTCCATTTAATGATCATTGAATAGAATTTGTGACCCCTTATATATCTGTATCGCGTCCATTTTATAATAATTTAAGTATGGTAATTGATAATTCATTCAAACGTGTGATTTAATAGTGAAATGCACATGTGCATACGGTGTATTTCTGTATATATAACAGCGTAATGCAAATGTGCATCAGGGATGACGTCATATGACGTCACAACAGCCATTTTTTTATTTTTATTTTTTTCGAATTAATAATGCAAAATAATCATTTTGGTGTTTTTACTTTTTTTATTTTTTATTTATTTAGGTTATATAATTTATTTTTTATTTTTTTTATTTTTTTATGGAGGGGTTTTTGTAGACACCCTTCATATTTACAAAAATGTCACCTGTTTACACTGGTTCTTTGGTTCTCTCCCTAAATGGTGGTTCTCAAATGATTCAAATCCATCATATATATTTATATATATATATATATATATATATAATGTTTGTTAATTAGAGTATTTTAAATTAAAGGAAGAAAATAAAAAAAAGATATCAAACGTGGTTGGAATTTGGAAATAAGTTTCTATACCGTCGTATTAAATTTAATGTTCTGATACAAATGGTGAGGGACAAGTTTAATCATGCAATTAAAGTTGTATTTAAATAATCCATTGTCGCAATTACTAACTTATTGATTCGTAAAGTAGTGAAGTTGTAAAAATATATTGCATATTGGCGATATTTGTTAACTAGATGACAAGAGCAACCGGTGGCGGAATTAGGTTAATTTTTAACTTTAGTAAAGTATAATGACGTAACTTGATATTTAATATGTTTGCTTCTTTCTTTTTTTTTGAACGGAAAAACAAAACTTTATTAGAAAGCTAGCAAGGAGCTAGCAAAAAATCCGGGATACAAAGTCCGCAAAAAAAAAGACAAAAACAATCCGAAACAACACTACAAAACACGATTATCCCATCTTTGCCGTATCAAAAAAACACCAAGAATCCCACGTCATGTCCGAAAATTTCCCACGATTAACTATCCACAAAAAGCTCATTATCTTGATTTCTTCGAAAATGCTCCGTCCCGAAACCGGTTTCTGGTTAAAAACAAGATCGTTCCTTGCTCGCCACATACTCCAAAAAGCCGTTTGAATCACACCACACAACACCTTCTGTGGTCTTTTACCCGTCTGAACCAATCGGTGCATACTAAGGATATCCCGGACATGAAAAGCAAAAGCGTTTGGTACGTTACACCACCTGAACACCGCCTGCCACACATCAAAAAGCACTGGACATCCCGTAAACAAATGCTCGGTAGATTCCACTGCACTATCACAAAGTCTACACTGCTGCGTTTCCAACTGTATATGCCTTTTGGACAGCGCTTCCGCTGTTGGTAGCCGATCCAGATACGCCCTCCACGCCACAATACCCACCTTTTTTGGAATCCAGTTACACCATTCAAATTGTGATTTTGGTAACACATTAGTCGCATGAAAAATACTCCGTTTCATACTCTTTACTGAAAATTCAGCATCGTTTCCAGCATTCCAGGACCATGAATCAGCGCCAAGGCCACAAACAACCCCCTGCATTAACTGCATCAGCGCTGCAAACTCAGTTTGCTCTACAGCAGCTGTGAAAACAGTCCGGCGCCAATTCCAAGTTAACTGACCTGGCTGCATACTCGAACCCACCCGATCAGCCACCAGCGAATGTTTATTCCTTTCCAGAGCGAACAGAAGTGGAAACTTTGCAGATAAAATTCCATCCGAGATCCACCAATCCTGCCAGAAAAAGATATCCCTACCATTGCGCAGGTTTGCCTTTATTAACCTTGATATACCAATACCCATCCGATCTAGAATACCCGGAACACTCGCCACCTGCTTCCATATCCCACTTATAGACAATTTCAGTGGAACCAGATTCCATCCTCGCCCACTAGCGTGAATCGACCAAATGACTTTCCGCCACAACGAGTCCGGGTTAACTTTAAACCTCCACCACCACTTGGAGAGTAAACTCAGGTTGGCGTCTCTGAGATATCCCAATCCGAGACCCCCGAACGACACCGGCGCTGCCACTTTTTCCCAAGCAAGCCAACTCATTTTATCAACCGCCTCCGTACCCCCCCAAAGAACGTGCGTCTAATTCTCTCCAAAGTGTTCACAACCTGAATTGGACCTCGAAAGAGCGAAAAATAATAAAGGGGAAGAGCACTTAATACCGATTTCAGAAGAGTAAGTCGCCCGCCATATGAAAGCGTTTTCGCCTTCCATGGTGATAATCGCTTCTGGAACTTTTCTATCACAGGGTCCCAACTCCGAATTAAGTTCATGTTAGAAGCTACAGGTACCCCTAAATGCATAAACGGAAACGAACCCGCAGTGACATTTATTGACAAGGCCATATCAGTGACTTCAAAATCCTCCACTCCCACACCATAAAGCCTGCTCTTTTTTGAACTAATCTTCAGCCCAGAAACTAAGTAAAAGCCCCGTAATATCCTCCTCAAGTTCTTCGCATTCATAGTCGACCACTCCCCACAAAAGACTACGTCATCCGCGAACATAAAATGGGATAAACTTGGACCTGATCCCCCCACTCGTATACCACGAAAAGCCCCCAATGAACACGCGCGTCTCATAAAACAAGTCAGCCCCTCCATTGCCATAATGAAAAGAAATGGCGACAGTGGATCGCCTTGGCGCAATCCCCGCTCACAATCGAATTCCCGAGTCGGCGAGCCATTGACCAAGACCGACGCTCGTGCATTCTTAATAATCGACATCACCCAACTTCGCCATTTCGGAGAAAAATTCATTTGGGTCATAATACTTTCTAAATAATCCCAACTCAAAGTGTCATACGCCTTTTCGATGTCAACTTTCACGAATAATCCTTTCAATTTCACCCTTTTCAGCCAAGATATTGTTTCATTCAAGATTAGTGTGCCATCTAGAATATTTCGATCACTCAAGAAAGCGGATTGCTCTATCGACACTAGTTTATCCATAACACTCTTCAGTCTAAAAACTAGCACTTTTGATAGCACTTTGTTCAAAATCCCCACAAGGCTAATAGGCCGGTAGTCGGCTAACGATTCTTGAGTACGACCCTTGGGTATTAATGCTATAAAAGCCGAGAAACACCCATCAGAAATGTACCCCTTCTCATGAAAATCCGAGAATAAACTAAAGAAATCGTGCTTCAACAGATCCCAAAACTTCTTAATAAAAGTAAGATTAAACCCATCGGGTCCTGGCGCTTTATCCCCATCACAATCCCAAACCGCTTTCGTGATTTCATCCAAAGAAAACGGAGCTTCCAGACCAGCCACCTCTACATCAGTTAATCTGTAAATTTCCGGGCATATAAAAGACGGCAACAACATGTTCCTGTCACTAAATTTGTTTTCAAAAAAATTCGCCACCTCGTCCTTCACTTGATCCGGATTAGAGACCCATACCCCGTCAATTGTTACCCCATGAATCCGACTACTAGCCGAATTAAGTTTAATGATACTATGAAAATACCTGGAATTCTCGTCCCCGTCGACAGCCCATTTGACACGCGATTTTTGTTTTAATTCCAACGCCTTCAATATCTCCTCTTCAAACATAACCTTTCTCGCATTTACCCTATTTTCCACCTCATTATCCGACAAACTTCTTGATTCAGCAATAGTATCCAGCTCCTGAACAATCTTTTTACTCTGCACAAGTCTTGCATTCTGTTTCTTTTTTTCCGCCTCCACCCATAACCGAATACGCCCCTTAAGCCATTTAAGCTTAGCAGCTAAAGCTTTATCAGGCGGCCCCGAAAAAACAAAGTGCTGAAAAATTGAGTTGACATAAGGAACGAAACCTGGTAACTCCAACCAGTAATTGTAAAATCTGAAAGGCGTATGCCCAAAATCTGTATTCTTCAGGTTGAGAGATAGAGGGCAATGATCAGAGAGAGACCGAGGGAGAGCACACACGAACGCATCTGGCCATCTTGTCATAAAATCCTTACATACCAAGACTCTATCCAACTTGCTTATTTTATCCCCATTTGCCGACATATAAGTGTACTTTTGCCCGGAATAGTTATATTCAGCCAACTCCGCCTCCTGAATAAACCCATTGAAGGCGAACGCATTCTGTGGAGAAAATTCAGAATTTACCCTTTCATCCGAGCTCCTAACCTCATTATAATCTCCCAATAAAATCCATAACCCCAACAAAGAGCGCCTGTACAGTAACAACTCGTTCCAAAACGCCTTTCGACTAGCCGGATCATTGGGCGCGTGAATATTAGCTACATTCACATGAACATCCGAGTGTATCAGCAATCCCGAGATTATTAACACATGCTTCGATTTAAACACACCCGAAGCCCGAAAGCAGGAAGGATCCCACCATGAGATAAGACCCCCCCCCCCCCCCAATACCATCTGCATCTACTAATTCACAATTAAATGACGAGTTACCCCAACAACTAGAGATAAGCCTCTGAGACAAACCCTTCGACTTAGACTCCTGTACCGCCAAAAAATCCACCCCTTGAGACAACCTCAACCCCCTAATCCAACCCGATTTCCCTTTACCTTTAATCCCACGAACGTTTAACGATAAACAATTCATTAAACAATCAAAGCTTCCGCCTCCGAAATAACCTCCCCTGCAACATGACCAGCGCAAGAGCTTAAATCCATACCAACTAAATCACATACCTTAATTGTAGAGTCAACCTCATTATTTATACCAGCCGCCTCAACAAAGACATGATCTTCAGGCCCATCATCGATATTAGGCTCAGGGTCTGAAACCACAAACTCGGGTGGTGGATTCTCTGGCAACACAGATATCCCGGTTTCCACATGACTCGTCTCCTGGCTCCCACCATTCGAGATGTTCCCAGCACTAGCCTCGTCCACCAAATCCACCGGCCTGTCATTCAAATCCGGGCACCTTTGACGACAAAATTCCACAAACTTATCATAACTCCTGGAAACATTCGGAACATCCTCAGGGGAATTATGGTATAAGAGCCTAGTCCTCTTTCTACTCTTATAAGTAGTAGATTTGCCCACTTGAAAGTCCATAGGCCCACTTACTTTAAGCCCAAAAGGAGACATTGGCTCATCTTGGGCTGATGGATTATTAAAAACAAGATTTTGACTACCCGGGCCCACATTATTTGAAATTTGGTCAACACATACGTTATCAACCAAATTTGGCAACTCAGCATTACCATGCATGGATTCCGAAATTATAGGCTGAGTATCCGGCATAATCTTTTCCCGATCAACGACTGCCGGATTCTGCTCATTCTCATTCTGACTAGCGGACTTTTCCGGTGACGAATCGCGTATTTCCCCTTCTTCCATATCATCATCCTTATCTGGGATAATTACCGATTCAAACTCTGGACACCACGAGGACGATTCTTCAACAACCCAGACATTATAACCCTTATTTTTCCAGACAATATTAACTTCTTCATCAATACGAGAACATTGCTTCGTAAGAACATGAGTATGACCAATGGCATTGTCAACTCCAAGCCACGAGAAATCCGACGGCCACACCACCTCTCCGAACAAACCTCCAACTTTATCAAGTCATTTCTATATAATATACTTAGGACAGCACAACTATTTGCTTTTGTCTTGTTGTAAATAATACTTATTTAATGACATTATACAATTAAACGATTTAATCAACAAAACAAAAGCCTTTATTAAGAATCCGTGTTGTATAGTGACGTAAAATTTGAAAATAACTAAAGCGCAGAGTAACCCGTCCGAACAAGGGAAAACGTCTCTCACACACTGGCATTGAAAAATATGTTTGCGCGAATGCGCGCAAATGTTGCCCATAACTTTAAAATTATGATTTATAAATTCTGAAAAGTATCATTGGTACACGCTTATTTTTATCTAAGTTTTGATGTAAAGTTCGTTCAATACCGAGTTGTACGTGATATTGTATAGGTTATCGAAGTCCAAACGTACAATTACTTTTATTTTTTATCCTAACATTCTTTAATTTTGGACTTTTCTTACACTGTTCACACGCGGTAATAAGTTACGGAAAAGTTTTGGTTGTATTTATAAACTTCAAGAACGTTAATTTTTTCCATGGTTTCTTATTCTATCTTCTCTCGTAACTTCTGTAGTTATGTTCGTCACAATATAATAACAATCCATTCAGTAAGTATATCTACTGAATTTAATTTGCAGAGCATTAAAAAACCATGTGATATATAAATTAATTTCAAAATACAATTGGCTTTAGCTAAAGCTTATGAGATGATCTTGTTAAATTAGGCAGACAACTCATAAAACTTAATGGGCCAGAGTCTGGAGATTAATCAAGTTTGGGCTAATACGTGGACATTTCAGGCAGGCCTACAAGGAAAGTCGGTGGACATTTGGGACTTGGGACTTGGGAGTAATAGAAGGGATTGATGACGGATTGGCGGCTAACAATAGTGACTTGAATAATATGGAAAAAAAAAATTGTAAGAAAGTTATGTTGAAGAAAAGATATGTTATCAAAGTTGAAAATCAGTGTCTTATACTAATAAAACAAAATATAGGGTCAATCCCACGAGCCTCTTATCCATTCTCATTCAATCATGGCGGGGTAGCAAATTAAAATGAAAAACTCACATTGGATTTAGGGATAATCAAGCTCGAACTGATGACTTCCACCACGTCAAGATGACACTCTACCGCTGAGTTATATCCTTTCCCTGCCCCTATCGAGAAATAGAACTGACTAATCCTAAGACAAATGGTCAAGAAACTCAACGACACTATTCTTGAACAACTTAATTTGTTAACATATACAGTTATCAAGACCTGTGTTTAAGAAAAACAAACATTGACGTGACAATTATGAATTTTGTAAAGATACTTTTTAAAACTAATTTTGTTCAAATGGGAATTAACTTTTAGATATCACTTACAAAACAATGATCTTTATTATTTTTCATTTTTAGTATTTTAGCTAATATAAGTTTATTTGATAATTAATTATATATAAATTTATTTGATTAATAATATAATAACAACTTAGTTTAAAACAATTATCCATAATTAAGTAAGATAGAAAGAAATATATCTTTAACTAAGGTAGCGTTTGGTACGATGGAGTGAAAAGGGGAATGGAATGGACCATTACGAGGTAATGAAAAATAGTGTGTTTGGTTGATTAAAGGAATGGAATCACCAATTCCACAAGGCATTCCATTCCCTCAAAAGCATTCCATCCACCCCCTATGTTTTTTTTTCATTCCATCCCACATTCACTCTTTACTAACAACACTATAACCCACCAATCACCACCAACCACCACCAACCACCATCGTTACCACCCACCATCGTCGTCACCAACCACTCACCACCACTGCCACTACCACCCATCACCGTCGTCACCACCCACCACCGCCGTTGCCGCCACCCATTACCTTCACCCACCCACCGCCGCCGTCCCCACCCACCACCTTCACCCAACCACCGCCGCCATCCAACACCACCCAACGCCGACCACCACCGCCACACACCACCACATACCATCACTGCCACCAACCACCGCCCACCACCACGACTACTCACCATAGTCGCCCACCCACTAGCACGACCATCCACCTTCCACCGTCACCACCACTGCCGCCGCCACCTACCACCACCGCTACCGCCACATATCACCACCCACCATCACCGCCACTGACCACCACTCGCCACCGATTTTATTTCTTCGTCTTTTCCTACCTGTCCAACAACATAAAATAATGTTTTGTTTCATTCCCACATGGCAACCAAACAAGACATGGAATAGTAATGATCCATTCCATTACCTTGTCCATTCCATTACCTCGTCCATTCCAATCCCTCATCCATTCCATTACGCCATACCAAACAGACCCTAAAAGACAAACATCCATAATTAAGTAAGGGAAATACACAAAAAAAAGAAGATGGCTACGATGAATGACACGTTCCAAAGTTATACGGTAGGTAACAATATTATTAATCATGAAATATGTTACGTTTTTTAATTACATTAAAATAAACTAAAGCAATATCATAAATAAATTAAAGAGAATAAAATGTTCATTTTTATTGACTACTCCTTCAAAGCAGGTTTCATCACAAGACTAAAAAGTCTCACAAGGCCAATCATATTTGATGGCTATTTCACTCTTCTGGTTTAGGATGATTTCTAACATCAGACCGACCACTCCTGTGTGATTTCATAAATGTACCAACATCATAGTAATACATCTTTTGTCTCAACGCCGCACGTTGATCAGCCAACAATGCTATAACTTCTTCACCTTGTTTCAATTTTATTACCACCAACATGTTAATCTTTTCTTCGTTCATTGATATGTATGCACCAACTTCGTCAACCAAACTGTTAATGCTTGATAACTCGATGGGTTTCTTTTGCTTTTGATTTTATTTTCTTGGTGGTGTGTTGTCTTCGTTTAGGTCTGGCATACTGAAGGCATCATCGGGTGTAACTAAGTGGTAATTGCAGGATTCCGATAATTTTCTTCTCTTGTTAGAATGACTATCGGACTCTTCACTCATCAAAGGGACTTTTCCCATTTTCAAGCTTTTGTACAATCTCCCATGCATCGACATGAACAAAACCACTCGGATGTCTTTCTTATTAATTACCCAATGCCCTTTTCATCATTGACAGATTGCTGCATGAACTACTTCATAGACAATCCTATATAAAAATAAAGTTATGAAAATAAATATAAACTAATACAATATAAAATTAATAAATAAATATACATAATATCGGTTGAATCCTAAGTTTGTTTAACTCAGTCATATGTGAGTTCATGCTCCATTTGAAGATATTTAATGGACGCTTCACTCGTTTCCGCCCAAGAGTGAGGTGTAATGTTTTAGCACCCCTTCCAAAACATATTTCATTTTTGTTAATTTCCGACTGAAGCAATAACACCATGTTTTAGCCAAAGCGAATTATTGGTCGCTTGTCCATGGTTGACTCTTCACACGTTTGGGGAATTTAGATTCATTTGCCTCATCCTCATCTTCATTTTCATATTCGTCTTATAGATGCATATCTTCAATATCGTCATCGAAATTATGTTGGTTGCACCTACCTTTGAATTTTGTGAATCCATTGGAAAAATAATTTGGTGTAAAATGGTGAAGTTTGTATGAATTTCAATGAAAAATTGGGTGTAGAATGGTGAAGTTTGGAGAATAGTTGGGTACTTATTAAATTGAAAAACAGGGAAGACTTTTTTATTTGTTTATAGCCCAACGGCTATATATGTTTATGGCCATTGCACAACGTTTCTATTCAGCAAGCACCACTCGATTCACATAGCCGACGAACCCTATCCGATTAACTGACGATGGTTGTACGAGGTACCGAACAAGGATAGCCGAAAGCAACCCCACCCACCCATAACCACTTGGTTAAATGTTCATGGCTTTACTCAATTAATTGGTTTATGAACTTAATTTTTACATCAAAATTATTTTTTACTCCTTATAGGACTAGAGCTTATGATTTTTCCAACTTAGATGTTCTTAGAGCATTCACAACCCATCCACCAAATCTCTTCCATCAAATTACACCAAAAATCAGTACTTCACCCCTAAATCTTCTCTCTCCTAATTAAAATAATCATACTTTTATCATTACTTTGTCTCTCTCCTCACTCACAACTATTTACAAAAATATTAAAATATATATATAGGGGTGAACAGTAGCTTTTCATATTTAGGGTGGAACAGTGCTTCCACCAAATATTTTCTATCTCCTCTACTCACAACCACTTACACTTACCCCATATAATTTGGTGGACACACTCACATCCATTTGATGGATGGGATGAGAGTGCTCTTAGAAGTTGTGTTTATCCCGTTAGATCACCAACCTTGATCATAACTTAATGATCTTAAGTAAGTAAAAAAAAGATATATTATATTAATATTATTGTTTTATTAAACTTATGTTATTATTTATTTTATTTTATTATCAAGTTAATACATATAACTCTGAAATTACTTATATATTTAATATTGCAAAACTTGTATTTTTTCATCTTTTAAACTATTAAATTAAATTTTGTGTCACTATTCGGTGCTTAATCGGGTTGAATCGGTTGACTGGTAAGGCAACGAATTCGATTTGGTACTAGTTCTGATGACATTACAATATAACACTTAATTAACTCCCAAAACAAAATTTAATTTCCGACGTTATTTTTCCCACAAAACACTTTTGTGGAAAAACTGTCGCAACAACGTTTTCCCCAAAATATCGTGGTCGCAAAAAAACTCAAATTTCTAGTAGTGTGTATACCTTATTGATGATAACTTTAACAAAATGATAAGCAACGTAGATGCATAGATGATAGATACTTATTTTATAGGGTTTTGGGTTTCATATATCTTGTGACATCACATTCTGAGTTATGTGGCAACCTTCTATTGATATGTGAAGTAGGCCAGGGTGCATGCTTCCTAATTAGGGAGTGTATGATTCCTCAATACATATTTTATATTCTCTAAAATATTTGGTGTTCTTCTAATAAAAACAACTAACTACATAGGGATAGGGGTATTTACGGCTCAATCAAAATGATTTTTGCTGCATAAATTTCAGGCTTAACCGCTACCTAAGTTTTGAGAAATGACAAACTAAACATGCAAGGTAAGATTTGTAGACATCCATTGGTTTTACAGATTTTGGCGGTTTTACAAGTAGATATGGGCATTTTGCTATATGAAGCGATTTTTGTTTTTTTAAATTATTTGTTTGTATAAAAAAAATTGATATAAAAATATTACACAAAGGTTAAGTAGTCGTTTTGTTTTACATTTACGGTTTCCAGTTTCAAACCGGAACAAGCCCTTAGACTATCCATTGTTGCCCGCGAGCGAGCAGCCATGAGCCACAAATTGGTACACGTGAATAGCTTGGACCATAACATTCTCAAGCTATCATGCCCGCGAGCTAGCCGAAGCTACCACACTCGCGTGTGGTAGCGGGTCAAATATGACCGTTGGCTGGTCAAATAGAGCCGTTGGCTGCCGACCGTTGGCAGCTGGCTCCCTATTTTTGGCAACTTACATATTTTCAACTCTCACACCACACAAACCATCAAAAAAAATTTCTTTCTCTCGACTACAAAATAGCTTTGCAATGGAATGATTTGTCTTCGTCCGACTCGTCCGAAGAAGACGAGTTGTTTATGGAAATGGGTAGGATAACGATTCACTACCTCATAGCACGGTCTCGAAGAAGAAGGACTCCGGTGCTAACCTGACAGCCGGCCCTTGACCGTGACGGAGAGGGAGCAAACGATACCTTGTACCGTCACTACTTCAGCCCGGATCCTGTGTATACTGAAAATCATTTTAGGCAACGCTTTCGAATGAGTAGACAATTATTCATTCGCATATCAAATGATTTGTCGGAGCGTTATCCTTTTTTTCAACAAAGAGTAGACGCAAGGGGCCGACTCGGGTTCACCTCCCTACAAAAATGTACGGCCGCTATTCAGCAGCTAGCCTACGGGATTGCATCGGACGCAATGGACGAGTATATTGCCATGTCCGAAAAAGGTGCGCGAGACTCTCTTCATTATTTTTGTCAAGGCATATCTCTATTTACTAGTTTAGTCACATTTTTTTTACACTTTTATTATCATACGTCGTTTTAAAATATGTACATATATATATATATATATATTGCGTAGGGATCATATCTATTTACTCACGACGGTATTTGCGTAAACCAATTCCATGTATGATATCCAACGCATATACGAGGTTCATGGTGAGAAACATGGCTTTCCCGGCATGCTTGGTAGTCTTGATTGTACGCATGTTGGTAGGGCTATGTGTCCTACGGCCTAGCGAGGTCAGTTTCATTGGGGTGATCATTCTGGACCGAGTGTCATACTTGAAGCGGTGGCCTCGCATGATCTTTGGTTTTGGTATGCTTTTTTTGGAGTTGTCGGGTCAAATAACGACTTAAATGTTATCGACCAATCAGCTATATTCGATAACATTATCGACGGGGTTGAGCCACCCCAATCATCTTATGCTAATAACGTAAACTTTAAGTACGGCTACTACTTGGTTGATAGTATTTACAACGAATGTGCGACACTTGTTCAAGCTTTCTCGTCACAACTTGAAGACAAACGCAAGTACTTTACAAAGAAACAAGAGTCGGCAAGGAAAGATATTGAAAGGGCGTTTGGTGTTCTTAAAAAAAGATTTGCTTTGATTGCCAACCGAATAAGGTTTTGGACACGAGAGAAAATTATGGACGTCGTGTATACTTGTATTATTCTACATAACATGATATTGGAGGACCGAGGCTTAGCGATATGTCAAAATTACCAAAGTGATGTCCCACGTGCCGAATCAACAATCGATAATAACCAAAGACTCGACAACATAAGGAATCTCAAGAACCGTGAGATACACGGAAACCTCCGCAATGAATTAGTCGAGCATTTGTGGGCTAGACGTCCCGATGATGTTGTGTTAGATTAGTTTTTATTTATTTTTATAGTTTATTGTAAACATTAATCTAATTTTTAGTTAACTTTATTTTTGGTTTAATATAATTTTGACAAATTTAGAAAGTATGAAAAAAAAATAAAAAATACAAAAAAAACTGGATAAAGCTGCTGCTCACCTCTAGCCATAACAACATCAGGTGAGTGAGCAGAAGCTTTATCACCCTGCCAACTGGGCGCTGACATGGCGCAATATAAAAGGATAAAGCTTGTGCTCACCTCTAACCATAACAGATAGTCGTATAAAAACGCTGAACCACGTAACACAACCACGAATGGAACCATCTGAATCTCATAGTGGCCAAAATGCTAGCTTACTTCGATTTATATGGTTCAGTCGATTTCTGTTGTTTTTTAACACCCACGTTACACCCTCCATCTTTGACTCAATACAATAGCCATTCATTCCTTCAGCAATAATATTTACCCTAAACCTAAAAAAAACCCTCCAGCTTTGACTTAATACAACAACCATTCATTCCTTCAACTATAACTTTTACCCTAAAACTAAAAAAAAATGTACTTTCTACTTTATCATAGAACATTTTGTGCATTATCATATAACATTTTCTTCATTAAGAAAATATAACTTCAATTTAATTATATATAAATAATATTGTTTTAGCGGGTTGTCAAAATCATTTTTTATTTTTCCATCTTCTAGGAATGTGAGAGCGACTCGTCGCTAGCGGTTGGCTACATGAAGGTGCTTTTTATATTCATATTATTAAACAAATCGACTTTATTGACTTTATAAATATGGTCAGCAAAAGTGGTTTAATCACACATGCTTAAATGGCCTTTAATAAATTCCAAATTACACATGTATAAATAGCCATCGAAACCATTTCTCTCAACACAACCATCAAAACACATATAATACATACAAAAACAAGTACTTGAAGATCCAAAGAAATGGAAAACTTTTCAAGAAACCTCTCTAGAAGTCTTTCAAGAAGTGTTTCAAGTTCAGTTGTCAGAAACAAGGTGTGGAGGAGAACGGCATATGGCGGATTTGATGGTGGAAGGAGCGTAAAGACAGTTCGTCTTGGAGAGGACAACCGCGGTCTGTTTTGGAAGGTTAAGAATATGTTTAACTTTAACAACACAAAAAAACAAGGCAAAGAGACTTCAAAGGCTCGTCGATCATCGAAGATTGCAAACTCCAATGATGAGTTTCAAAGTAGATTGCTTTCCGAGATTTATAAGAGCATGTCATCTACTCGTGAGCTATCTACAAGTTAAGACACAAGAGTCTTGTTCATTTTTCTTTAATTCCCTTTTTGTTTAAATCTTTCGGCTCCCATTAAATTATTCTTTAGGGATGTGTATCTATATTCATTTTGTATTTTGCTCAATTACCTAGTTTATACGGTGCAAGAAACAAGTTGTGCATAGATTAAATACATGTTTATTAATTATTATTGATATGGGATGATGTTTAATTGCTGTGCACATTTAGCACACTCTATGAAGTATATTTGGTTCCATTTAGCTATATGTATAACATTTTGATGAAAAAAAACCTCATCCCGTAAAGCATACGCCTTAGCAACCTTTAAGCCCGGCCAAAAAACTTGTGTCTCGCCCTACGCCTAGGCGCACCTAAGGCACGCTTTTGAAAACCATGTTTAGATCATATGCCATGATGCATCTTTAAACACAACACTTTATTTTATATTTATTTCATCTAAAACTCCCTTTAGTAATTTTGAAACAAGATTTTTAAACTTGCGCAATTATTTTGGAAAAAAAATAATTCCAAATTAGTATGTTGTGTTGAAGTTATTCAAATCCCAACTAATGTACAGAATGATTATACGAAATTGCCTTTATTAAAGATTTTATAAAAAAAAATAAAAATAATACATGGGGTAAAAATTATATGTTACAAAATTTCACATCCGAATGTGAGAATACTATATATTAAAAAGACTGAGTAGACCTCAAATGCTTCTTTCAAGAGTTTCACTCATTAATCTCAAAGGGAACTTTTAGTGAAGGTGATCAGTATATTGTTTTGGGGAAAGATTTCTTAGGTCTGAGAGGGCATTGGGATTTTGGTCTAGTATATTTATTAAAATATAAACTTTAGCAGTATGATTAACAAGGAGATTTTATGCTTGATAAAGATTGCTATGAAAACATGATTGGTGTGTCTTTCTTTATTTAAGGCGTATTAAGGTCATGATTAAGACTTGTGTCGAGTGCATACTAGTGATTGCATAAGCTCAAAAGGTTAAAGAATATGATAGGAACATAAACTTAATGAGGAATCCCAATGATAGCTCCAAATTTCGTGTACATGCTTGAGCATGACAGATTATGAGATGTACGTTTGTGGAGGTTTAAGTAAATACTAAAATAGAGTCTTTTTCCAAAACTAAAAAAAACAGCATAAAATATAAAAAGAACGCTAATTGCAAGATTAGAACTATTTGCATGGAAAATGCAATAGAAAAGACTTGTAAACTACAGATATGAAGCTAAAGGTATGTCATCTTAACTACAAACAAATGCCATATATATTAAAAAAAGATCTTTTTAAATTTGGGGCTTTATTGGATTGGAAGCCTAAATGCTAAAGCCATAGCTTCAAAATACCCCTCCTTAAGTCAGCTATGCTTTAAAGGAAAGTTGAATGGTTTATTTAGTTGTTCGTAAATCTATTAATTATAAAAGAGTTGTTGCCTTAGTTGCATGAGACTGCTGGAACGTAACTCGCTACCTTGTTGCAGTTTGAGAGATGTTTAGGGAGTCAACACGCCCAAGACACAATCGCGTTCATCCTCTTCATCCTCTCTTCTCCTCATCTGTTTTTCTTTTCTTTTGGTTACACTCTTGTAGTTTTTGTATTGTTCAACTAGTTTCCTTTTTCTGCTGTACAAGATTTTTGGTGAGGGTGAGGATGTGGCAGTGGTTGGGTTAACATCTGTTGGTCCTTTTGTAGAACCAGCAGTTGTTTGGGTTTTTGGTTGTGTTGTGGTAGGTTTGGTTGTTGTTTGTGTAGTGGCTGGTTTTGTGAGTGGTTTAGTGGTTGATGGTGTGGTGATTGGTTTGGTTGTTGGTTTGGTTGAAACAGATGTTTTGGTAGCAGTGGTTGTGATAACAGGGGTTTCAGCGTCAGAGGTTTCAGAAGATAGTTTTGATGGAGGTTTCCTTGTATGTTTTGCTGGGATTTTTCTTCTTTTTGAGGAACTCACATCTTCCACTTCTTGCTGTTGTTCCTTTTTGAGCTGAACCAACATCTCTGCTTTAACTTCCAATGTGTCAGCCCTTTTCAGTTTGTCTTCAGCAGCTTTATCAGCCTTTTCATTGGCAGTGGTATCAACTTTCTTTGCCTTGCTTGTTTTGGCTGGATCAGCAACAGGGGTTTGAGCACTTGGTTGTTTTTGTTGTTGTGGTGCTGATTTAGTAGACTCTGGTTTGTCAGCAGCTGACTTACCCTTTTGAGAGGGTGGTGCACCAAATGGATTTAGCTTTGGCAGCCTATCTCTGCCACTCTCCCCCTTTTTGGCATCATCAGTAGTGAATTCATCATCATCTTCATCTCTGAGAATGGTGGTAGGGGCAGAGCCAGTAGTCTTCAGCAGATGGTCTTTGATCACCTTGATGACAGCCTTTGTATCATTAAATCTGGCATCCACCATGTTCCTGATCAAATTCATATAAGTTTCTTGTGTCTGATCTGCTAATTTTCTGTGAGCTATGATGATGGGGGAAACAGATTTCCATAGCTCATTAGCAATATTAGAGGTGGATGGTTGACTCTTTGTAAAGTTACCCAAGGTTTCCAATATTGACTTGACATCAGTTTTGATGTCAGCAACAGAGGTTTCAATGGTTTGAACTCTAGCCGTCAATTCTTGTAGTTTTGATTCATCACCTAAGTTAATAGGATCATCTGAATCCCTACCAGTGGTAGTTTTAACTGGTTCAGTCCTAGGAGGTGAGTCCATGGAATGAGAACCAGATGCCCCTTGGTCTTGGTTCTGGGGACTTCCAACTGATCTTGGGGACACAATAGTGGCCTCATCAGTTGTTGCCTTCAAGGAAGACTTAGAAATGTAACCACTGTCCTGTTGTGAGACAATGGTCTCTACAGCAGTAGTGGTTGCTTCTCTTGAAACCTCACCAGGAGTTGCATTGAACTCTGGGAGTGTAGCCTCCTCTTCTGTTTGTGGGATAGCAGATTGACTTTTCTCAGACCCAGTCACTTGTGGAGGTATACTCTCTGTGACAGGTGAAGGAGAGGAACTGGGGTTATCCTGAGTTTTGTCAATTGCCTCAAACAGAGGTTGCATGGTTTGTGGAACATGTGGTGGTGATGTAGGTGGAGTAAGAAGAGAATTAGCCCTGGGAGATGGACTTGTAAACATATGGTCAAGTGACTCATAAGCCTCAGTATTAGGTTCCCTTTGGCCTACAACAAGATCCTTTTGTGAGGATTCTTAAGGAGTTTGTTTGGGTTGAGATATCTCCAACTGTTGTGAGGAAGTAACAACAGTGGTTTCATGTTGCTTTGGTGATGCAACAGGGTTAACTTCTGGTATCTCATCTTCCAGAAGTCCCTTTTTGGGTGTAGAGGTGGTTTTTGAGGATGGACGTTTTCTTTTGGTGGCTGGTGTGGGTTTCACAGCACTGGATGAAGTGCCATGATCACCAGGAGCAGTGGGCTCAACAACAGAGGTTTTAACAACAGTTGTTGTTTTTGTCCTCTTTGTTTGTGTTTTAGAAACTTTTAACACTTTTGACACTTTTTCTTGGGTTGAAGAACCCAGCATTCTTGTGAAAGTTTCATCAGTTAAACTTTTCATTTTAAAGGACTCACCCTTTTGAAAATCATTTTCTGGTAAAATCTTTTGTAGAATTACACTCAAGATTCTAGGGTAGAGTAGAAAAGCATTGTTTGAGCCAGATTTTATGGCTTTCACATTTGAAACCAAGTCTAAAAACAATCCCTGGGAAAGATTGAAGTCAGAATCTGACAACATAGCATATCCCAAGTATTGGATCCTTAATGGGATTTCATTGAAGGATGTGGTCTTGGCCGAGGCACAGAGAAGGAGAGTATGGAAGAAAAATTTCATGACTGGAGGGAAAAACTTTTTATATAGTGTTGATCCAGTCATTTGTGCATCATACCCTCTTTCCTGAAACTCTGTGTGAAGCTCTGTTTTAGGAAAGGATTCCATACCTGACAAGTCATTGAGTGAGAAGGTTGTGGATATGAGTTCAGGGGTTATGGCGATACTGGTGGCTCCAATTTTTGAGATTATGGAAGTGGGCTTTTTGTCTTGAAACAGGACTTCAGCACTAGCCCAAAATTCTTGGAGTGTTTCTAAATGGATGGGAGCATCAGCAGTGAGAATGTTTTTGTATTTTGAATTGGTGATTATGTCAATGGTGGAATGGAATGGTACGTCATCCTCTGTTTTAACCAGATATGGGAGGAAATTGTGTGTGGCTTTTGTTTGAAGATCCATTGTAATGGATTTCGAATATGAAAGTACTGAACTTTGGATGAGGGTTTGGATGAAGACGAAGGCGTTTTTAGTATTTTTGAATACAATGAGACAGTAAAACTGCTGTTGGGGGAAAAACAGGGTTTTATAGCCTCTGGTGAAACCGCTGATGTGGCAAAACTCTGCTTTTGAGAGCAGACGTGGCAAACATCTGATGGTTTAAACATCTGGTGGCATACAGCTGTTTTGGTAAACATCTGTTGCCAACCTCTGTTGTTTAACCAAAAGACTGATGGAATAACAGTTGTTTTATCTGATCAGATGTTTGAAACAGATTTTTTCAACCAACAGTGGTTTGAATGAAACAGTGGTTGTTTTATCTGATCAGATGTTTGAAACAGATTTTTCAACCAACAGTGGTTTGAATGAAACAGTGGTTGTTTTATCTGATCAGATGTTTGAAACAGATTTTTCAACCAACAGTGGTTTGAATGAAACAGTGGTTGTTTTATCTGATCAGATGTTTAAAACAGATTTTTCAACCAAGGTGTCATTTTAAGCAAAAATTTGATTTTCTGAAAACATTTTAATGTTTTTATTGAAAACATTTTTGTTGTTTTAATCCATGTTTAACATTCCAATTCGAGAGATCAGATTTGTGAAGGTAGATGTGTCTAAAGCTTTTGTCAGCACATCTGCCAATTGATCCTCTGTTGGAACATGGTGCAGAGAAATCAAACCTTTTTCATAACTATCTCTGACAAAATGATGTCTGATATCTATGTGCTTGGTGGTTGAATGAGAGACTGGATTCTTGATGATATTTTCAGCAGCTTGGCTATCCAACATGAGTGGAGTCCTTAGTGAAGTTATCCCAAAATCCAGTAGTTAATTTTGAAGCCACATGAGTTGGGCTGTACAGCTTGCAGCAGCAATGTACTCAGCCTCAGCTGTGGAAGTTGAAACAGCTGCTTGCTTTTTGCTTTGCCAGGAGACTAAGGCATTCCCTAGAAACTGGCACCCTCCAGATGTGGACTTCCTTGTGGTGTGGCAGCCAGCAAAATCACTATCCGAATAACCTGAAAGCTCAATGTTTCCATTAGCAGGATACCAGATACCAAGTGTGGGAGCACCTTTTAGATATCTGAATATCCTTTTCACAGCAATAAGGTATGACTTTCTAGGTGAAGCCTGGGATCTTGCACATACACAGGTTGCAAACATAATGTCTGGCCTGGATGCTGTTAAGTACAATAAAGACCCAATCATGCATCTGTAGTGTGTTTGATCAACCAGTTCATCTTTGTCATCAATAGTGAGTGGCTTGACTGTGCTCATGGGTGTACTACATGGCTTACAATCATTCATCTCAAATTTTGTTAACAAGTTTTTCACATATTTATTTTGATGAATGAATGTGTCATTTTGCAGTTGCTTCACTTGGAGACCAAGGAAGCACTGAAGTTCACCCATAGCACTCATTTCAAACTCTGCTGTCATGAGTTCTCTAAACTCCTCACACATTTTGTTACATGTGGATCCAAAAATGATGTCATCCACATATATTTGAACAATCATTAAATCTTTTCCTTTCCATTTTAAAAATAAGGTTTTATCAATTTTACCTCTCACTACGCCAAAATATGCCTACGGCCACACAAAAAAAGTGTGACCATATGCCTTTCGCCACACTTTTTTTTTTCAGCTCAAGTGTGACCATAGGTCGAGTCATCGTAGGTATCATACGGCCACATTCACATTTAGTGGCCGTAGCACTTAAAAAGTGTGGCTAAAGGATACCAATATTTCTTTTTGAAATCAAGCATTTTGTCTATTAAATGTGACTAAATGGTAGTAACGGCCACATGAAATAACTCTAAGTGTGGCCAATTTAGTTATATAGTCACTAAAAGTTTTATTTTAGCCACATCAATTAAAAAAATATGTGGCAAAAATGATTGTTTTAATAAGCTTTCCATCTATTAAGTGTGGCTAAAGGGTAGGAATGACAACATGAATTCACTGTAAGTGTGGCCGTTTGTATTATATAGTCGCATGAATTTACTGTAAGTGTGGCCAAAAACTATTTATAGACACACGAAACAATTTTGTAATTATATGTGTGACTATATTCTAGCTTTCGGTCACATATATTTTTTTTTCCTATGGCATTTGCTATTATTATGTCACATAAAAAAGTGACAATGGTGTGGCTATTGCCTAACTTTGGTGACACATAATCCGTTTTGTCCATTGCATTTGGTATCATTCCGTCACACAAAGAAAAACAAATGGAGGACAGTATGACTAATGATTACATAAAGCCACTTGAAATATTGTAATTTTTTCCGTGGCTATTGTCCAACATTTGGTCACACATATTTCATTTTACCCATATCAATTGTTATCATTCCGTCACACAAAAATAAACAAAATTAAGATTGTGTGGCTAATGGTTATGTAAAGCCACATGAAATTTATAATTTTTAGTATAACTATTGTTTAACCTTTGGTCACACATAATTGTTATATAAAGCCACATGAAATATTATAACTTTATGTGTAGCTATTTTCTAACCTTTGGTGACACATATTTTCTGTGATTCTATGTGACCATTAAAATGAGAAAACCAAATGATATTATAAAAATAATATACCAAATTTCATACATAAGTTTCAAACTTAAATACTAAAAATCTAATTCTCAGCCGGTTTTCATCTTCTTGTTCTTTTGCTGCAATTTTTTAATCCATCTAGAGTAGTAAAACTCTTCTTTTGCTTCTTGGCGAACTTAGTTGTGGTGTTTTGTGTTTGACTGGATGGTGAATCTCGTAGCTGGAGAAACAAAAACAAGAAAACATATATAAAAATTCCTAATTTAGTTATACTTAATTCAAGATTAATTAAAAAACAAACCTTTTCGTCAGGTTTGACAAGGGATTTTGGCCAAGGAACAAAAGAACCTAATGCTTCGCCAACTGTTTCTAACTCCCCTGTTGGAATTGGTAAATATGCTGCCTCCTTTATAGCTTCATCAACAACTAATTTTTAGGTACTCTGTTCTCTGTCAAATCCATACTAGAGAAATCGCTTTCATATTCGTCTGTCAAATCCATATCCGAGCTATCGCTTTCTTGTTCAACGTCCATGATGCTAGAAAACGAGTTTGACAAAATGTTGTAAACTTGTAATAATTTATAAACAGCCATAAAAAATACAGCAGCAATACAATATACGGTGTTTGGGTTTGGTCGAAAAATGAAGGCTGATGTTTGGGTTTGGACGAATAATGAAGGCTGATACAGCAACAATACAGTATACAGATATACACAATGTATCGATACAACAGCAATACTTTATATATTTTTGACCCATTACACAATACAATGTATACTATATCGCTGCTGGATCTGACCCGTTACTGTATTCCTGCCGATATAGCAGCAAACTGTTTAGATCTGACCCGTTAATGTATACAAATCTTTAATGTATTGCTGCTGTATACTTTTTGACCTGTTACCCAATACAATGTATACTGTATTTGCTGTTGTATACTGTATTTGCTGCTGCATACAAATACAGATATAAAAATACTGAAATGACAAAAGCATGAAAAAATCATATATTGGCTAAATAATCAAATATTCATATGAATATCTCTATGTAGTTACTTGTATAATCAACTATATAACTGAACATTTTGTATGAACTCATCTTAATTGTTTAAAGTTCCTTACTAAATATGCCAGTTTACAACATGCGTCCAACGCGTTGATGTTGCCACCTCTAGTGAACTGAACAGTCATGAAATAACTTTCAGAGTTGAGGCGGAGAAATTGTTGTCCATATAGATGCAAATATTAATATGAGAGGAGAGATTTAGGCGTTAGGCTCGCTAGCTGATTTCCGAAAATTTCCATTGCAGAAGTACTTAACGTAATGTTAAGTGTATTCTATACTTATCTCATGAATGGTGTCTTACTTATATAGAAGTCCTCTCATGGCATAAACAGCCTCCAATAATTTTCTGTTTCAAGTAGAAAAGCTTTTGCTAGGAAACAACACAAATGTTAAAGTTAAGAATGCGACATCTACGGCTCCTTAAAAATAATATACGAGAACAGAATACCTAAAAAGCTCACCTCGTCTCACCACATATTTTGGACCCGCTATAAAACTATTTGACTTGATCAACTAGGGAAAAGTGAAAACAAGCTACTAAGCAATGGGTAGCTGTTAAACCTCCAAGAATAAGCATTTTTAAACCATTTGATGTTTACCTCCAAGAATAGGCATTTGAAAGTTGAGTCCATTTGATAGTTATTGGGTATGCTTAAAGAAGTTGTAGGACAGTACGGAATATAATCAAGAATTTAATCAAGGAAGTAATTGAGTAGATTTAATAGAAATATCTTCAAAAACGCCAGTAAAATAGCGTCTTTATCTCCAATAAAATACCCCATCACTCGATTTATCATCTTAAAGTTCCTAAATATGTCTTTTCGTTCCAATTCTCAGACTATGTCTATATCAAATGAGGGACACAAATAAGGTATTATCAAATGACACAACTTACAACAAAACAGAAAACAACAAACATCCAAACCTAGCTAGATAGAGTGTTAAATGCAAATAATAGTGTAGTATGAGGCAACAAGATGATCAAAATAAACAACCGTTGTTTCAATTTGTGATCGGAGCTGAAATTTTATGTGTAGTTTGCTATATATCCCAGCCTAAAATCAGCTTATGCGTTGCAATTCAAGTTAAAAGTGTTTATAAATTGATTAAATACAAGTCATGTAGCATCTGCATTTTGAATTAAATTAAACTTAGACTATAGGAAGATTGATTTGGATTATATGACCAGCCATATTGCAATTTTTTCAGCGTCAGCGGGAAGGATCAGCTGATAGCTGTTTGCTTCTTTTGATTTCAGCTATTCCAACGCGTCTAACCTCGGTTTAAGGTAAACACGGATGTTCAGTTGCTTTGATTCTGTTTTGGTGAGTAAATATGTTTTTTTTTTTTGCTTTCAGTTATCTATATCAACTCAAGTTTAGACAGTTTTGTGTCAATAATATAAGTTCATATATTTTGCATTCTTATAGTTTCTTTCCTGTAACTAACTTGTAGTATAACCGGAAAGTTTGGAAGAATATAATAACAATAATCTGATATGGTGAATAAAGCAATCTAAGATGCATGTAACTAGGCACCAAAGTAATCTTTGCTCCACAGTTATTTTTCATTCAACCCGTTTTATAGTTATTGATAGCGACCATAGCACCCGCTATAGCGGATAGCGTAGTGTAGCGCTTATATGTCGCCATATGGTTGATAGCGACAAATATTGGGAAATAGCGCCCGCTATTTCATCGCTATCGCTACGTAGCGTATCGACAAATTGTCGCTATCATCCGCTATTTCCTATTGACAACTATGACCCGTTTGAGATAAAACATAGGACACATTAATAAGTAAACGGGTCAAAATGGCTACTTCTACTTGAGTGTGTACTTCGTGTATGTGTGTAGGTGTAAATACCATAACTCTTAAGTTGGTTTATTTTAGCTTTCTAATTGCAGCAATAGGACTTTGCATATGATGTCCTTTTGTTATCATGTAGATTTACAGTTACATTGGAAAAGAGCAAAATGGATATAACTAAGCTAAACATGCTTATATGACAGTGATCTATGGTTAGTATTGTTTAAGTGCTAACAAGAAATGAGTCTAGTATTGTTTGGATTCAATCGGGTTAAATGATTGGGCTATAAATTCATTGTTCAGAACTTGGGCAGGGCTCAACGAATTGGAACCGCCAACTGTCAATCAAAATCAGGAGGGTTAGGGGTGTTGATCTGGAATTTTTTTTGTGGGATAGTAGAAGGGGCAGGATTGTATATGCACAACATGTAGTATGCATTCAGAATTTCAGATTGCTTATTTCCTTACCTAGTGTATAACAGATTCCTTGTGCAGCAAACAATTAAATTACTTGAATCAATAATATAATATTTCCTTTAACAAGACTTTTGTATGTAGCAAGTTGTTCAACATATCATTACTTGAGATTTGAGTTTTCAAGCACAATTTCACCAAATATAAACATTCATTGCTTGTTCCATCCAGAATCTTTTATTTTCATTTTGTTTTCCTATATTTATACTTAAGAACATAATTGTGTTCCAACCAGAATCTTTTATTTTCATTTGTTTTCCTATATTTATACTTAAGAACATAATTGTGTTCCATCAAGAATCTATTAGCGACCAAAAAAACAACATACAAATGCCCTAATTGATTACTGGAACAAAGACACGAACAGATTTTGCCTATCAATAATATGTGCCTATCAATCACAATGAAAACAAACAAAATATATGCCTATCATTCACAATGAAAAAAAAACATGATTCCTAACCTGTTTTGTGGTTCGGTTCCATCTTTGTAGGCTTCCATCTTCTATGCAATGGACAGCAGGAGATAACTACGAAGACAGGGTTTGAATGTGATGGGGATAAAAGAAAAAACTAGGGTTTTATAAGAAGGGAAATGGGAATTTTGGGCGGTAACAATGAGCGGGAGAATGGAAGAATGGAATTCTGATGATTTTGTATTTGGGGAAACAAAGAGAAAGGCTATGATGAAGGAACAAAAAATTTGAAAGAAAAAAATAGCGGGTATGTGGGTAAAATTAGAGAGGAAAAACAAAATTTTTGGTAAAGCCATTAGTTTTTAATAATATTATTATTACTTGACTTGATTGGTTTTATTTATGGATTAGCAAATGTTACTGGATCCTGATACCGAACCGGTATTGGTACTGGATCATTTTTTGTACCGGTACCCACTCGTTCTATTTTTTGGTATCGGTACTATTTGTTCGGTACGATATCGATATTTATCGACTTTTACATGCCAATATTGGTATCGAACAATATTATAAATTATATATATGTATACACACACATATATATATATATATCATTAATCATAATTATAATTCTAAAAAAGATTTATATGCTTAATGATGGTATATTATGATCGTTTCAGCCCAAATGATAGCCAATTATGACAGTTTAAACTCAACGGTGGTCAATAAGGACTATGAGGGATGTTTAGCCTCAACGGTGGTCAATTAGGGTTGTTGAGGTCTAACGATGGTCAATTGGCCCAAATGAAGTTCAATTAGGCTCATAACGATTAAAAATGCTCAATATAACCCTATAACAACTAATTGATCATCATTGGATCTAATTGCCATCATTGAGCCTAATGGACCATCATTTGGGTCTAATTGACCATCATTGGACATAGTCGACCATCATTGGTTCTAACTGACCATCATTGAGCCTAATGGATCATAATTGGGCCTAGTTGACCATTATTGTATCTAGATCATTGTTGAGCCTAATGGACCATCATTGGGCCTAGTTGACCATTATTGTATCTAACTGACCATTGTTGAGCCTAGTGGACCATCATTTGGCATAGTTGACCATCAATGTATCTAACTAACCATTGTTGAGCCTAATGGATCATTATTTGCGTCTAATTGACCATCATTGGACCTATTTGACCATCATTGTTTCTAATTGACCATCATTGGGCCTAGTTGACTATTATTGTATGTAACTGACCATTGTTGAGCCTAATGGATCATTATTTGCGTCTAATTGACCATCATTGGTTCTAATTGACCATCATTGGGCCTAGTTGACGATTATTGTATGTAACAGACCATTGTTAAGCCTAATGGACTATCATATGGGTCTAATTGACTATCATTAGACCTATTTGACCATCATTGGTTCTAATTGACCATCATTGGGCCTAGTTGACTATTATTGTATGTAACTGACCATTGTTGAGCCTAATGGATCATTATTTGGGTCTAATTGACCATCATTGGACCTATTTGACCATCATTGGTTCTAATTGACCATCATTGGGCCTAGTTGACGATTTTTGTATGTAACAGACCATTGTTAAGCCTAATGGACTATCATATGGGTCTAATTGACTATCATTAGACCTATTTGACCATCATTGGTTCTAATTGACCATCATTGGGCCTAGTTGACTATTATTGTATGTAACTGACCATTATTGAGCCTAATGGACTATCATATGGGTCTAATTGACTATAATTGCACGTAGGTGACCATCATTGGTTCTAATTGACCATCATTGGGCCTAGTTGACTATTATTGTATGTAACTGACCATTGTTAAGCCTAATGGACTATCATATGGGTCTAATTGACTATAATTGCACGTAGGTGACCATCATTGGTTTTAATTGACTATCATTGAGCCTAATGGGCCATCACTGGGCCTAGTTGTCCATTATTGTATCTAACGAGCCGAGCCGAGCCCGACTAGGCTCGAGCTCGAGCTCGGCTCGAAAGTAAAACCTAAGAGCTCGAGCTCGGCTCGATATAATTTGAAAATTATTTTAAATGACCTAAAAGTCCGGCTCAAGCTCGCTTCAATAGCTTAAATAAGCAAAAGCTCGGCTCGAGCTCGACTTGCCAATATTATTAATTAAATTGAACATGTTTAAAGGACAAAATTCCATATGTAAAAAAAATATAACATTTGTTTGGGCTCGTTTAGGCTCGCGAGCCTAAACGAGCTTTGTATGTAAGGCTCGAGCTCGGACTAGATAACTAAATATTTTAAATTATTAAAAAAAAACCCAAATACCAATACCAATAACCCATAACAATTTTAAGTCCACTACCCATTTACTATAACTTTACGTAAATTATATAAAAAAAAAAAAATATTAGAACAGGAGCTATTTGTTCACGTATGTATATATTAGAACAGAAGCCATATGTTCATTTGTATTCACTCAACGATTCAGGCCTGCAAGTACAAACCCAACCTAAATTATCTCAAATTTTATATAACCAGACAATATTAACTTTTTTTAGAAAGACCAGCTCAATATTTATTATATCACCCAATACAGCAAGCTGTTGCAGAATATACAGACTCCAAAACTAAACTCCACCAAACAACAAAATAGCCAAACCCAATACCAATGGGAATAGATAGACACAAAAATCTTTTGACCTGCTCCACATACTCTAATTGATAGAAAAAGCTTTTGACCTACTCCTAACCCATAAGCATGCCAGAGATTTGACTCATTAGTGATCCTGGAAATCGAAATCGGAACTTCATTAAACATTAAATCATTATACGACTTCCAAATACACTAAATTGTAGCAGCTGTACCAAGACCACCAGGCGCAGCAACGCCGTGACCCGCACCAGCAGCAGGTCCGAAACCATGTTGGACAGCAGCGAGCTCGGATCTGATGCATCTGGTAGAGAAAAGAACACCGTCTTTGTTTTCCCAGCTCCAAGAGTCCTTCGACCCATTCAAATTAATAACCTGCAAAATGTTAGTTAAATCCGCAATTTGGGACGAGACCTGTGGGTTTATACCATTAATATCAAACTTCCAATTTCCGGCTTGAGTGAGCCCCACATAGCAGCCCGCAACTGAGATATTTTTATCAACCGCCGCCTGAAATAATTCTGGAAATAAGACTGCAAAACACTCGGAAAAAGCCCACGAATCCATCCAAAATCTGCACTTTGACCCATCTCCAATTTTAACTTTGAGTCTCTCCTTCACCGGTATCCCTTTTAGCAAAAGTTTACCTTTAACTTCACCTAGAAGCATGAATCGCCTTTATCACTTCAGTCCAAAGGTGTGACGCCTCGTTTTTAAAACGCCACCACCATTTAGCAAGCATTGCAAGATTAAAATCCGCAATACTTCCAACCCCCAAACCACCTATTATCTGAACCAGAAACTAAAATCAAATTTGTCTCGCATTTAACTCAAGTCAACTCGCAATTCAATGAGTTGACTTATTCTTTAAAAGTTTGACAATCTAATATTTTTTTACAAGTATCAAATAACAATTTAACATTTCAGGTACATCCTTGTCTGAAGCAGCTAATATCTGGTATTGGAACGGGGCTGCAGCAGATTTTACTGTTGCTGGAGCAAAGCATTGGCTTTCCAGGTCTTCGGCAATCAGTTTGGAGGTTGTCCTTAAGTAGTGCAAATGGTTACCACTTAAATGCAACATATTCATTTGGAGGGCAATGTATGAAAGAATTCCAACAAAAACGACCTTGACGCGAAGAAACATTTACTTGCCTAACTTGATGTGTGTGTTCTGCTATGAAAGTTTGGAATCGGCTTCCCATCTTTTTACAGGTTGTGCGATGACGTGCGGTATTTGGCAAGGAATAACTAGCTGGTGCGGTATTGCGGACATGAGTGCATTTGATACCAAGGATTTGATTGTGATATTTAAGACATGTGGGCGCCCTCAGATATACAAAGAAGTGATTCCTAGTCAAAACAAATAAGTCAAAACAAATCAGATGATTATAACGATGAAAACCTAGTCGAAACTGGAATCATATTCAAAACAAAACAGACAAGTAGCAGACATAATGTAGAACTTTAAGTTTATAACCAAAGATCTTATGATTCATGACAAATATACATCATAAAGCCACTAGAACTCAAATCAAATCGGATACAATTTAGAACAGGTTTGGGTTTACCACATTTGTTTGAATACACCACCGGAAGCCTCCACATCAAGCCTCCCCAACGTTCATCACCAGCAGTTTGGTCTTCTTTTATGCTGCCAGGTAGAGCGACGCTAGATCTTCAACATAGACACCTGCAAAAACATTAAATTCATAAAAAAATCATCTATAGCAGAAGTATTAGCAGTGACAAATTCTCAGTTTCCACCATCCTTATAACAAACAAAATAGAAGTTCAATAATCCCTCAGTAACCACTCTCAGGTAAAAAAAAGTAACCTACATACTGCAAGATCCTTTTTATCAATAATAATTATTCATAAAAAAATCACATAGTTTCAAAATATCACCTATACATGCATCCAGCAAAAACATACTTTTTACATCAAACCATCAACAACAAAAACTCAACAAATTAACATATAGGTTACCGAAACAAGAGCAATGCGAGAATCGAGCGCCAGATTAGCAGCAACGGTAACCATAACGGCCGTAGTAGAAGCAAACACAACAGAAACCCCTTCACTATTGTTATCAAGATGATTTTTGTATTTAATAAGCGTCTTCCACCTGCAACTGATGATTTTATTTAGGAATTTGTTATTGATCAATGTGATTGTGTTGATTTGGGGTTTATTGATCAAGGTGTTCATGTCGAATGAGTGAAAGTGGAGATGTCAATTGGGAAGCTTCGTTGGGGACTCTAGGGTTCGGGTTGGAAGGGTTGGGAAAGTTTGATTTTTCATGTGATGGAGCAGATGGAGGGATGATTTGCAGAGGATATTTTACGGATGGTTGAAGCAATTAAAGTGTGACAATAGACTACCAATAGTTATATTTCTTTTTCTCCTGTTTCCGCGTCACCATTGATAACTTTTAGCCGCATAACTTATAAGTGGCTAATTAACATTACTATATGTATTAGCTTCTTGTCACATCATTAAAAAAATATCATGACTGTATATCGCTCTTTGCCACACTTTTTTAGCGAGGCTACTAAATGCCACATTTTTTTCTTAAAGTGTGGCTAAAGATTTCAAACTGATATGTTTTTGGTCACATGAATTAAAAATTCATACAAATACTATAGCCGTTGGTCACATTTCGCCACACTTTTTTTAGTGTAGCTAATAAATATCACTTTTTTTTTGTTAAAGTGTGGTGAACGGTCTTAAACAGTTTTACAATGGTCACATAAAAAATAAAACGTGTGGCAAAAAATAGACTAGAATGTTTTGAAATGTCATAAATGACCTTTAGCCACACATATAATTCAAAGTGTGGCATGATAGTTTTTTGAAAAGTGTGGCCGTATGTCTTTTTTGGCGTAGTGTCTTGTGAAGCCAATGGATAAGAGAAAAGTGGAGAGAGTTTCATACCAGGCTCTTGGTGCTTGTTTTAGTCCATACAAGGCTTTATTAAGCTTGTAGACATGATCAGGATGGAATGTGTCTTCAAAACCAGGTGGTTGACATACATAGACCTCCTCCTGAATTTTGCCATATAGGAAGGCACATTTGATGTCCATCTGATACACCTTGATGTTGTGGTTGACAGCAAAGGCTAGGAATAGTCTGATAGCTTCTAACCTTGCTACAGGGGCAAAGGTTTCATCATAGTCAATTCCTTCTTCTTGTTTGAAGCCTTGAACCACTAACCTGGCCTTGTTCTTGACAACTATACCCCTTTCATCAGTTTTGTTTTTGAAGACCCACTTTGTGCCAATTGGACAAACATCCTTAGGCAGTGGTACAAGTTCCCATACTTGTTGTCTTTTGAACTGAAGGAGTTCTTCTTGCATGGCTTCCACCCAACTGTTGTCTTTCAGTGCCTCTTGGTACTTGACAGGTTGTGTAAGAGATAGAAAGCCTGCAAAAAGACAGATATTTGAGGATTGGCTCCTTGTGATCACACCTTCTCTGATGTTGCCAATGATTTGATCTGGTGGATGAGCTCTTAGGTAGATTAGATCTCCCTGATATGGTATGATGGCATTTTGTGGTGAAGGACAGAGGTTTGGAGACTCTGTTGACATAACATCTGTTTGCACTTTTGTAGTGTCAACAGATGTTTGAAATGGAGGTGGAGGAATGGGTCCAAGTGGTGTAAAGTTGGACTGAATTTTGTCAACAGTTGTTTGACTATGGTCAACAGATGATTGACTTTTGTCAACAGATGATTGAGCAGTGGATAGGATGGGTGAATCAGTGGTTTGGGGATAGGACTGGCCAACAGTGGCTGACTCAGCTGTGGCAGAGTTTTGACAGTTGTTTTGAACTACTGCTTCCTCTGATACAGGATAGACTTTGTAGTGATCTGGAATCACAACATCTATTCTGTAGTCTTGTTGTGGAGATTGTGGAGTACCTGCAGGATTAGTTTTGACAGTAATATCTTCAAATTTGAATTTATCCAAATCAAACAACTCAGCAGGGTTTGCTGGGATTTTTAAAGATGAAAGTTCATTGAACTTCACATTCAGAGTTTCTTCTATTGTCTTGGTCCTTGTGTTAAACACTTTATAGGCCTTGGCAGTAGAAGAATACCCCAGAAAATATCCACAATCTACTTTGGCTGCAAATTTTGAAATGGAATCTTTAAGATTTAAAATGAAACATGGGCAGCCGAAGACTTTGAAAAATGATATCAGTGGTTTGATTTTAAACAGAAGTTCATAAGCAGTCTTTTGATGTCTAGGGTTGATTAAAACTCTGTTTTGAACATAGCAAGCAGTGTTTACAGCTTCTGCCCAAAAGGACAGAGGCAAGCCAGAGTCTGCTAGCATTGTTCTTGCAGCCTCAATGAGAGTCCTGTTCTTTCTTTCAACCACCCCATTTTGCTCTGGTGTTCTTGGAATACTGTACTGCCTTACAATACCTTTTGACACACAGAAATCATCCAACTCCTTATTTTTAAACTCTGTTCCATTGTCACTTCTAAGGACTTTTACTGGCAAGTCATATTGTTTTTCAACTTTGGTGACAAAGTCCTTCAAAATACCTGCAGTCTCATCCTTAGAGTGTAAAAAGTAAGTCCATGTAAACCTAGAAAAATCATCAACTATGACAAGACAAAATCTCTTTCTTCTTAGACTCATGATTTTAACTGGGCCAAACAAGTCCATGTGCAACAATTGTAAACACTGACTAGTTTTGGACTCGTAAATTGATTTGTAAGAGCTCTTATGTTGTTTTCCTTTTAGACAGGAAGCACAATGCTCATCACATTTGAATTCTTTTGATGGTAAACCTCTGACAAGGTTTTGTTTGGAGAGTGAGTTGATAGTTTGAAGGTTGGTGTGACCAAGTCTCCTATGCCACAATTCTGTCTCTTTGGTAGAGGCAGCAAAGAACAGACAGACATTTGCCATAGGGTTATCCTTCAACATATCAACTACATACACATTGCCACTTCTATGAGCAAGAAGTTGTGCTTTGCTCTCAGCAATGATGGTGTTAATCTTTTCAACAGCCTCTGGGCCAACAATCTTACATGTTTGCTTAGTGAAGAATGACCCATATCCTTTGTCACTCATTTGAGACACACTAATTAGATTAAATTTTAGATTGTCTATCAGATTAACATTTTCAAACTTAAGCCTCCCTGCTTCGACAGTTCCAGAACCCAATACTTTACCTTTAGAATCATTACCAAAAGATATATCACCCCCTCCATGTGCAAGAAAGTCCAGAAGAAGGGCTCTACATCCAGTCATGTGCCTGGAGCCTCCACTATCTACATACCATAAACTATCTAAGCAAGCAGAAGCTCCCTGCACATCAGTAAAGATTTTAGTTCTAGTGAGTGTCCAAAGCCAAATTGGCTTTGGATGGGTTCTTAGATATCTCAGCCTTAAGTTGAGGAGAATGATCAGTGGTTTGAACTAGCTTTTGAACTAGGTTCAACAGCTGTAATTGACCATTTGCCAGTGCTTGTATGTCAACACTTGGTCCGACAGTTGTTTGATCATTTCCTATCAGATGCTGAAAACCATGAGGATGTCTGTTCACTTTTGGTTTTGAAGACCTTTTGGGCTCTTCATAAACATGTGGCAGACGATGACAAGTGGGTTGTCCATATCCTCTTGGTAATCTGTTAGCTGATGGAACATCTGTTACCTGAACATCTCTGGGAGCAGAGTTTTTGTTCAGACCTTTGGTAACAGCTGTTTGGACTGGTTCAAAAGTCTGATTGGGTTTTCCTTTTGGAGTACTCACCACTTGACTCTCAAGAGTTTTAGCCTTGTACTCTTTTATCTTTTCATCAAAATTTTTGAGATACAAGCACTCTTTTGTTTTGTGATTCCTTTTCTTACAAATTGAACATTCACTTGTTTTAGAATCATTTAAACTTATAGTTTTGTTGATGTCATATGCTTTTAGAAGAAAACAGTTTTTGGTGACATGGTTCTTCTTTTCACAAAAATCACAAAACAAGTTGTTTTTGGCTTTCCCTTTTTCTTTCTTTTTTTCAACAGATGTTTGATCATCTGTTGGAAGATCTTTCAGAGGGATAACTTTGGCCTGTGGTGCCATTTTACCATCAGGGGTTCTGAAGGTCATTGGTTTGAAATTTTCAAGGACTTCACACTCATCTGACCAGGTTGGTCTGAATTGATATTTCTTAATTTCATCAAATGAGGGTGTACCTTCCAATTTTTCAAGAGTGATTTTCTTGCCATTGGGTTCAGTAACCTTGATTTCCTGACCTTTTGAATTGGTGGGGATGACTTCAACCAACTGTGGTTCCTTTTTGTCAGTGGTTTGTGAACTTTGAGCAATAGTTTCTTGGAAACCAAACCCAAATTTCACAAGACTTTTAGATTGTTGGTTGACAATCATCTAAAAACCTTTTGATGATTCCACCCATTTCTGACATTCAACTTGGGTGGACTCAAGCTCCTTTTTACAACTATGATATTTTGTTATCATAGTCTGAAGCTGGTCTTTGGTTATGCTTGCTTCATGTTTTAAACTGCTGATTTCAGATTCTTTTTCAGTTATTTTTGATCTCAACTCTTTAGTGAGTTTTTCAAACTGAATTTCATAATCCAAAATTTTCTTTCTAAAGTTTTCATTCACCTCTTTTATCTTAGCAAATGCCACAATACATTTGTCTGAGCATAAGTCATTTAAGATTTGAGGAGATACCTTAGCAGCAGCCATCAAGGCACAGTTACACTGGCAATCACAATCATCACTACCCCAGGGGTCTGAGAGATTCACAACCTCCACTTCAGATTCTTCAGCTGAAACAACTTCATCAACAACACCATTAGTCACATTTTCAGACAAAGACACCACATCCTCAGAATCAGTCTCTTCAACTATTGTTTCAAGTGCCATAAAACAGAAATCATTTTCAGAGTTGGCAACTAAAGCAATGTTGTCATCTGTTATCTCATCTGGTAGACTACTCCAATCAACAAAGCCCTGAGTAAAGAAACTCTGTTGACTTGGTTGACTGGTCTCTGCAGGAGCAGAGGATGGAACAGCAGTCATTGGCACTGGTGCCTGAGTTACAGGTGTTTGGACATAGTGATACTGAACAGTGGTTTGAACATAGTGCACAGGAACAGTGGTTTGGGTTTGTGCAAAGTGAGCAGTGTTTTGCACATTAGGTACAGGGATGGTTTGATAAGTGTTGGTCTGAGGCCTTTGGTTTGGATAGGTGATCATAAGTGTAGCATTTTGACTCCTACATTCCCTAGCAAAGTGACCCATTCTATGACACTTGTAACACTTTATCTTTGATTTATCCAACCCTACCTTTGACCCACCATGTAAACCTGGGTATCTCCTGTCAGTTTTTTTATAGAAGTTATTTGTTCTAATACTGAGCAGGGCAACCTGATGCAAGATGTCCATTTCTTCTAAATCCAAAGGGTCAATATATTGAAGGTCATTGTACACAAAAGATGAATTATCAGAAGCCTGGATATCACCACTAGCTGTAAAAGCATTGTTGTTTGGTGATGAGTAAGGATCATTGTTAAAACCAGTATTACCAAATACATAGTCATCTGACACTTTGCTAGAGTCCTGGAGCTTCTTTTTCTGGTTAAGCTCCCTTTCATAAGTCAGGAGCTTACCATGAAGCTGGGTCAGGGTCAGATCTTTGAATCCGATAGAGTTTCTCATGACAATAGCTATAGTGTCCCATTTGTCCTGAAGTGATCTAAGAAACCTATGATTCAGTGTTGAATTAGGATAAGTTAGACCAACCAGTTTAAGTTCACTAATTAGACAATTAAACCTTTCAAACTGTTGTGTTAACGACTCCCCTTTTATGTGACTAAACGTTTCATATTGTTGGTTAAGTATTTCACGGTTGTTTTCAATCACATCTTCAGTTCCCCCGAACTGCTCTTTAAGAGCATCCCACAATTCTTTAGCACTATTGCAGTGCAAGAGTCCGGCATAGATATCATTCGGCAGTGCCATGGCTACTATGCTGAAAGCCTTGGCATCTAGCTCGATTTTTTGAAAATCTTGCTCTGAGTAGTTTTCAACACTCTTTGGTACTTGGATCTTTGGATCCTCGGCACTCGGTACCATTGGAACATGTGGTCCAAGTGTTACCGATTTCCAGCACCCTGTGTTCTGTTGTGCTAACACATGAGCCACCCGACGCTGCCAGATGTTGTATTCTGACCTGACAAGCATCGGAGGCTTGTTACTAGTGCCAATGTTGTGTGGATCTTGATTGAGTGAAGTCATTCTCTTGATTTTTCAAAAACAAAGTCTGTTTACTAACTGTTGAAACGAAAATAAACTATTACTCTGTTTTAAATCCGACAAACAAACAATATCAATAATTATGAGCTGATCTGTTTGTATTAAATTGATTGGTTAGATCGAATTTAATTGACCAAGCTCTGATACCAATTGTTAGGATCTGAGTTCTGATTGTTTTGATTGTTTAACTAAGTATGAGATGAATGGAATGAAATATAAATGGAAAGTGCAGCGGAATAAACTATAAATCAAAACATGGAGAATAATTGTTTTTAATCGAAAGCTTTCATTAATTGAAAGATTACAATTGTACAAGTAAACTCCCCTTCAGCCTGATCACTCAGAGAATGTTTGTCTTAGAGAATGACGAGTGATAAATAGAACAGTGCAAGTACTGTTCTATTTATAGACAGACTCAAACCTCTGATGATCAGTGCTGACGTCACCTAAGACAGCGACCTCTAACTGACTAACAACTTCTAACATCTGCTAACTATAACTACTGTTACATTGAAAACTCTGATTATACAAAACACTGTAAAGTAAAACTCTGATGGTCTCTATCATTTGTTGAACCAAAGTGCTGTTGGTTCAACAGACCTTTGTTCTTCAGTTCTTGTTCAGCAGTTGTTTCTTCATCAGACCTTTATTCTTCAGACGTTTGTTCAGCAGACCTTTCAGCAGCAGCAGTTGTCTTTATCAGTTGTTTGAATCAGCAGTTGTTAGGGATCAACAGTCTTTTAGGGAAAGCTTCTTTATAACAACTGTTTTATTCATGGGATCAAAAGTTAGTATATTTTGGCTTTTCAATCATCTGTTCTTTTCCAGGTCAGCAGACCCAACACATACTTGTGTAAAACACCATGAAACTGGATGGTAATGGTTATAGTGTATAAACATGATATGAATGTGATGGGTTTCATGAATTAGACCTTATGAATCTACATAGATGGTAAGAGATTGATTTCTGAATGTTGAATCTTAAACTTGCTAGTATTAGATTCAAATTGCCTTGTATTGTTGATGAATCCTTGTTAAGAAATTAAATGTGTGGAGAATAATCATGAATGTGATGAAAAATAATGGGTGTTTGTTGCGCACACAAGGTGTTCGATGAATCGCCTAAGTGGATACGCTAAGGCCAAAAATTATTATGCTAAATGACTCGTTGTGTGTGCTAAGTTGTTTAGATTCGTTAGAACTTTTATATTATCGGTAGTTTATTTTTTGTTATTTGGTGTGTTTATCTTCTTAACTAATTCTTGTTTCTTTATCTTTATGACAGGTTCAACTAGTGATTAACTTAACAAACCTAAAATCAACCTAAAACTTAACTTATAAAACAAGCTAACATGGGGTTCGTACGGCTTCTGATAGTCTCGAGCTAGATCCAAGGCAAGGAAACCGCTAATGAGACAGATTCTTAGGGTTTCTGATATCCAAACCGGGTTCTAAGGACTGGCTTCTGAAGTGGACCAGATCTGGGTGACAAGTTTCTGGTTCATACTAGATGTGTGAGTGACTTTCTTAGCAAATGGAGGATTCCCTACGGGTGCACCAGTGATCTTCGGATTGCACACCTTTAGGATTATGCTTCCACCTTTGTTAAGGATTTCATTCATAAGTCTTGGGGGTTAAGGGTTGAACTTGTTAAGTCACATAATTACTAAACCAAACTTAAATTTATCTGATTAATAAATAATTAAGTTGTCACCTTTAAAATATAAATTAAACAAGGATACTTTACCTAACGCTCGTTAGTACAACGACGTTAACTTCTTAGAGGGTCCCCCGTCATAGAAACTGATGGCATGTGAGATCCTTCGGTATGAAAAGCGAGAGTTGAGAGAGGTGAAAGGGATTCCTGGTCGGAATTAACTCTCTACATAAATTTAAGAAGATAAATTAGAGAACCTAGTGCTTAAATGAGTGGCTTGGCGGTAGTTTGGGAAGTGCCTAAAAAGCAGGACTCACGCTTTCCAACAAAGCTACATGGCTAGTGTGAGTTAGGTAACACCACACTTTCAACCAAGAGAAGACCGGCTTACGGGCCAGCAGTCCGAAGACACCTTTCTAGGGACTCGTACACTTCTCATGTGCGTGACCCATAGAGTTGCCAGAACGCCATCCCTTGTTTACTTCTTTTCTCACCTCCTACTCTGAAAGGTTCGTTCACCCCGTTCTCCTCACCAATGATTAAACTTATCACTACTTTTAATATAAATAGTCAACTTATTCGGAGGGTCCCCGAGATGTGCATGTTTGCTATGCCTACTATTTTTATCTTTTCATGTTAAAACCAAAACCTTTTCAAAAACTATTTTCTTTTAGAACCCCTCCGTTTTATTTTCTGTTTCAAAACCTGATTAATTAAAGTGATAAAAGGTTGAGTGGGGGAAAGTGTATTCTCTAGAATATGATACTTAGTGTTTACCCTAGAAATCTGGACTATACACATCAGGTTCTTTGCCTATGTGTTGCTTTTAGTTTCTAAGTAATTATCTTTTACTTATAAATTTAAAACTTGTTAAATGGTTTAGTAAAAATTAATCTTTTTCCCAAAAACAATGTTTTGAAATTAAAACATCAAGTTTTTGGCACTGAGAAAAATGATATTTTTTCTTATTACTAAAACCAGGCACATCATTAGGGAATTGTGACACCCGGCAAACTCAAGTTAATATTTCTAACAAACACTTAAGTCTACCCTAGCAAAACATTTAATAAATATATTTAACTAGGTTAGTTAAGTCAGTTCACACACATACTACGGTGATGGTTTCGTTGATTCGGGGAGTCACCGGGTAGAACACACAAGTCTCGTATCACGTACGTTGGTGACATAACGAAATAAAGTTAACTTGTTGAAAATTGATTGCCTTATGTTTATTTATAACTTGCAAATGCGTGTTTCCTTGAATTGATATGATAATAGGCATTTTACATGTTAATACGTGTTATTGGGTTTGTAACCGTCACTAGACAAATCTGGCTAAAGAATTAAACATATGTTGGAAGAACTTATGTGTGGTTGGGCAATAGAAAAGATGCCCAGTGAAGATGCCTAATAGTGAAGATGGGCAATAGTGAAGATGCCCAATAATGAAGATGGCAAAAGTGAAGATGCCCATTAGTGAAGATGCTTAGTAGTGAAGATGCCTAATAGAGAAGGTGCCAATTAGCAAAGATGCTCACCCATCTTTGCTAAATCTGACGGGTTTTAATTATAAATACCACCCTTAAACTCATTTTTACCACTTTTGAAACCCTAATCTGCTTCATAACACCCCTGTACGAATATTAACATCTGGAAACACATTTTATCACCCAGACACTTCATTTTTGAAGATAAACAACCTCCAAAATTATTACAAGTGAAGATTCAAATGTGTGTAACCCATCTAAAACCTTTTTAATCAATTTTAATGATGTTGTTTATAAAATCTAAATGTCAAGATCTGATTTAAGTGTGTTTTCCTCATTCAAAACCCTTCCTAATGATTTCCTAATTAGATCTAAACATTAAAAGTGAGTTT
Source organism: Ambrosia artemisiifolia (assembly GCA_032199755.1). Taxonomy (NCBI): domain Eukaryota; kingdom Viridiplantae; phylum Streptophyta; class Magnoliopsida; order Asterales; family Asteraceae; genus Ambrosia; species Ambrosia artemisiifolia. The sequence continues at coordinate 41,526,066 of CM063521.1, read as the reverse complement.
CTCAAAGTAATGAACTTAGAAGATAATGGGATGGTATTGGTGACCTAGAAATTGGGGTTTCTTGTGTTATTTGCCGGTTGAATAACAATATGATGTTGTTTGAATAATTTTTGATGAGTTAGAAACATGTTTAAGTGGTGTTTGGCTTGTGTATGAGTTTTGACCCGTTTAGGGATTATGAGTAGATCTAGGGTTTGGATGTGCAAATTGATGATAATAACATGTTAGACAACATAATATGATGCTTGTATTTCAGTTTGGAGATTGATTGAACATTAGCATGTGATTTATTGTAGTTTTTGCCATTTAGGGAGATTTCTAATGCATTATGATGTGATATTTCCATAATATACTATTTTGAGAAAAATATGTATTAAAGGCTTGAAACTGACTAATTAGTAAACGAAAATGATGCGTCATAATATTAACAAAATTGACATAGGGTACATGCATTAAAATCGGATCTGTAAAACTCAAAAAGTGCAACATTGACAAACCTGCTGCAATAAGCGAACTTACTGCAGTGCAGGCGAAGATGGAGAGCAGCGAAAATGCCTACATATGTTACTTGATCGACTATATGAAAACTTGTGCATGATGGATAAACTGATATAACAGGTCTCTAACGGGATGTCGGGTCTAGTGTGGTCTTGTTAAACTCAATCACTTTACAAAAACACATTTGGTCATCGATCGGACTACTATGGGTCATTAGACAAACATGATATCGGTCAAACAACTTATAGGCTATCTATGGTAGGTTTCTAGTAGTCAGGACTACCATAACATGCCTGGTTTATAACTTAATCGAAGACGCAACCTAAGGTGAATTTCACAACCCCTTTTTTACCGTTTTCCTGTTGGGGGAGAAACATGTACGAACTTTAACATTTTAGACCACATTATTACATTATATCACATGGGTACTACCTGACTTTCATTTAAAGTCCTTCTAACATTTGAACTATGGATACATAGTGGGGAGAGTGTGAATAGATCTATTGGGCCCGGCAAGCCCCACTCGGGTTGACTAGATGTCGGACTGGTGCATATTTTCCTATCTAACTTACGACACCAAGTGATGACTGGTGGCGAGGAATTAAGGCAACTTATTAACGCTCAGCAACGGTTCATAACGCTTTAGTATCATGTAATGATGTCTAGCTAGCATCAGGTATAGATATAAGGATTGTGTGGGTCTGGTTTTCAGATGTTTACTTACTTTTGCAAACATAAAACTCTGTGAACTCACCAGCAATGTATATGCTCACTAACATGGCATGTTTTCTCATGTCGCTAAGGTAGCAGCATGGATTAAACGCACTGGAGTCACACTGTGTCTCATCCTGTTCATGCATCACATTAAACACTGTTTTAAACTATTAAACTATTTTGTTTACATTCGGTATCATGAATTGTAACTTTTTTTTTAACGGCTAAATATTTTTTCACCTATGGGATTTGAACCCCTCACCACTTGAAAAGGCAAAGCCTTATTCAACACCTTGATACCACTAGATCAAAGAACCTTTGGTATGAATTGTAACTTTTAAACTACTTCTGTTGTACTGTCCCCTTTGGTTATCTTTTCTTAAAACTGTATGGTTGTTTGAACATTATTTTATTCATATAACTGTCGTTTATTATGACCGTTGACTTGGATTTTGATGTGTCACACGCCTTGAGGTAGAACCCCGCAAGTAAAATTTAAGGGTGTGACAATAATAAATGATATGCTGATCCACTAACTTTTAGTTTTTTTAATTTACTTGGATAGTAGATTAAATTAACTATATAAAAAACTGTAAGAAATTTCTTTGAAAGTCATAAAATGTAATTTTTGTAGGTCCTCGTTACATTCCGGTTCGTTTGATATACGAATTCTAACATGCGGAATTCATAGATTTCGTTGTGGTAATCAACAATCATTCAAGAACACAATGTTGTAAATACCATCTCAACCTTGTATTGATTTGAACATGACTTTACCCAGTTCTTACAATAATGTGAAAATGTTCTCTCTAAGATCTCCCATCAATAGCCTCTCTATGACCTCATGCGACTTTAAGACTCTTAGGCGATATTAACTAAAGTCGCCTAAGGTCAAACTCGCATAACCCTCAATAAAGTCGCATAGACTACTAATTGAATTATTGCCTCATAGAATATGCACTAGCAATATTTTTAAAATTAACAGGTATAAATGACATGTTACATGTATGACATCATGTATAAATAAACACGATTTTACAATTAAATATGAATCTAAAATTATCAATAACTTTTCTACATAAGAAATTTTTAACTTTTTTTGAACGGTGGTAATTTATTTTAAAAGCTAACTAGCAAGAGGCTGCTAATGATGTTGTAGCCTAGTGGTTACAATGGATGTGGGAAGGTTTACCCATTTTGTGGGGTTCCTGCCCTGGGAGGTCACAAGTTCGAATCCCACTCAGGGTAGGGTTATTCTGAAATGAGGGGCTGAACCTTAGGGGGTCCCGGGGACCGGACTTGAAGGCTGTGGGGCTTCGTTATGGGTGGTACCGTTAGCCATTCAAAAAAAAAACTAGCGAGAGGCTAGAAAAATAACGATACAAATACTAATATACAACAAACACAGTTGAAAAACAAAATACACCCACATATTAACCCAATACAATCCAAAATTCAAAATCAAATGCACATCATATTGTCTGATCGAGAGCTCTTAGTTTCGATCTAGTTCTCATAGAAATTCTACCAAATTGATATCTTCAAAGATCTTAGTGGAGGTCGTCGGTTTACCTTTAAAATGCCTGTTCTTTCGGACCTCCAGATATAAAAAGTTTTTGCTGTAAAGAAAGAATTACCCAAACAAACTTTTTTTTGAACGACCAACAAAAATTTTATTAATCGCCAAGGCTAGCGGGATACTAGCAAAACACCCATGTACAAAGAACACTAAACAAATCACCAACTAGAATACTAGTACATAATCACTAAAAGATTTGACAATTCAATCTTCGCCACCTATTCCAATTTAAAACACCTTGTTTTGCCCTTGTTTGAATCCATAGAAAACTTCTCGCCTTTGTTTCGCCAATAAATCTTTGCAGAGAAGCTTGCTATTGAGAGAACATCACCTTTTTTCGGATTGTGAGACAAGTTGCCATCTAGATCCGCTCGCCATGCTAAAAACCATACTTTCCTTGGTACCCTCGAATTGGTCTGCGCAACAAAATACCACCAACCAGATTCTGCAAAGCTGCAGCTGAATTTGACAGCCCAGATAGTGAAAAAACAGCAGCCCCAACCCAGCCCCAGACCCATTTATTACCCACTGCAGAAGAACACGGACATAATATGACCCGTAACTGGTCTAATAATTCCGCAGCAGCTTCTGACCCAACCCAGGGACGTCGACCCAACCGAAATCCAGCCCAGCCCCATATGAGAGACCCGCACCCGAACAGCAGCAGCTTTTTTTTTCCGCTGCAAAACAGTTCCGCCCAAAACAGAAACTAACACGAAAGAACAGAAGACAAGATCCCTCCTTCCATCACTACCACCGAATGTTGTCAAGATTGAATCCGCGTCACTTCTCCCAATCCAAGTTCGATTGCTTCGCTCGTGCCTTCACCCATAGTAGACCATACATACAATATACACCAAGAGACCTCAACAATTACCAACCTAAACTAGAGAGATTAAAATTACACCAAACATTCCAATCCAAGCCCGGTTGTTTCGCCCTTGCCTTAACCCAAAATAAACTAGTCACTTTTATGTCACCAAACACCTTCGGAAGATGAACCTGATTTTGATTAAAGACCACGTCGTTCCTATGTTTCCAAATGCACCAAATTGTAGTTAAGCATTTCGCGTAAAACGCCTTCTTCTTTTTCTTCGAGCCGCCAACGTGTAAATGTAGCTGTAAGATGTCCCTGAAATGGAAGGTAATAATCGAACCAATGTTGCACCATTGCGCCACTAATTGCCAAATAATCTGCGCGAAGCCACACGAGACGAAAAGGTGTTCTGTTGTCTCCACAAAATCACCGCAAAACGGACACAAGTCCGACCCAACATTAATGTGTCTTCTTAACAGATTGCTCCTGGTAGGTATCCTATCCAAATCTGCGCGCCAAGCAAGTGTCCACGTCTTCAAAGGCACCCACGAATTCCTCTGAATTATAAAATCCGCCTGTTCAAATCTGAAAGTCTGTAGCCTCCTCTTGACATCAGCAACCGCAAAATTCGACCCATGATTCGAACCCCAACCCCACCTGTCCGCTGCACCCGAGAACGCAGGAACAGACACAGTGCTGCAGAGCTGCTGTATTGCAGTCTGTTCAGCAGCAGACAGGCTGCCCGTCGACCATTCCCAACCCCAGCCCAAACCCGTTTGTGACACCCAATCAGATAAGGCCACCCTTTTGTTGCTCTCAATGGCGAACAAAGCTGGAAACGCCACAGCCAACGGAGTGTCTATAGCCCAACTGTCCAACCAAAAAGAGATGTCCAGCCCATTCCCCACCACCCCTTTAATAGCCCAACCCACATCCAACCCACACCGTTTCACAGATTACCCAAACAATCTAAATCTATATCTTGACCCAACCCAAACTTTCATAATAGAGACGTGGCTCTAAACTTTATTGTGGAGTCTATTCATGTTTTTTCTCTTTAATATATGAATAAAGCAAAAGAAGCTACACATTATTGGGGCATGTTTTATTTCAAGTATGAACTTTAATCACACTTTATAAAACATTTTAATTTGAAGCAAAAGCATTGTAAACAAAAGATTCACTTTAAATTGCTATTAAAGAGATTGAGCTCTTTGATTAGAAACAAAGCTTCCTTAAAAAAAATAAAAAAAAAATAATAATTCATAAATATTCAAAACCTGACTAGATTAGCCATAAGTGTAGTTATTTCGAACGTTTGTTCAAACCAGATATTGCGTGATAAAGAAAATATGATTAAAAAAGTCGAGAAATAATTGATGTTTTTCGGTTGATAGTGTTAAGAGTTTAGGTGTCGTAGTCTTATCTTCGTTTATCGCCCATCGCTAATTCATGGTTATTAAAAAGTCGAGAAATAATTCATGTTTTGAATTTGATAAAGATCAATTCCTAGTCCTCTTTTCGGTTTTGAACAATGTATCTATTATAGGTACTATACAACAAATACAACTTTACTCAATGTTAGGTGTGTTTTTGGCCTGTTTAAGTTAACAATAGTTTTTTAAGCAATAACTACACATTTAATTTCACGAAGAAAGAGATTGGAAATAAGGACTAGGAGTCAACGATGTATAGTTTGAAAGTAACGTATAACCCATGTAATTTAAAAAGATTGCATATATGTTACTTTAATTGTCTTTCCAACTCTAAAAATTAAGTTCTTTGTTACTTAAGAAAACATTTCATATGGAGGACTTCAAAATTTAAGTCTTTTGACCAGTATGTGAACAAGTTTAAAGTAGAAAGTAGAAGAAATAGCAACACACGAACACAAAGATTAAAGTAGAAGAAAAACTAATCTATCTTACATTTATGGTCTCACAAATATGTTGTCTACAGTAAGATATTTTCTCAAAGTAAGAAATATGTTACTTTTACAACGTTTGTCTCTATTGTGTTAGATATCACCAATCATTTCTTTAAACATTCTTTGATAGGTACAACCAAATATTTCTTGCTAATTAAGGTAAGGCTCTGTCTATTTGGACACCCTTAATATCTATTTGGACGCCCTTTATATGCCTCGTATAGGGCTATACGAGGCATATAAAGGACAGAAAGCTGATTACTGACTTCAAGGCAATGATTGGTCTGCAAGTTGGTACTTTATATTCTTCGTATAGCTCAATACGAAGAATATAGGGTTTACATTTTTTATTTTTGAAACTTAGGGTTTGGTCTACCATGTGGATTGCCTTTTTCTATTTTTTTTAACGAATGCAATACGAATATTACTTACAATATTATTACATATACTTTTTTTATTTTTTTTAACGAGTGCAATACGAGGAGTACTTACAATATTATTACATATACTTTTTGAAGTTGAACGGACTCGTCTCAATACGTCAATAACAGTCTGAATAAATTACGTATATTTTTTTATGTTGAACGGACTCATCTCAATACGTCAATAACAGTCTGAATTTATTACGTATACTTTTGGAAGTTGAACGGACTCTTCTCAATACGTCAATAACAGTATGAATTTATTGCGTATACTTTTTGAAGTTGAACGGACTCCTCTCAATACGTCAATAACAGTCTGAATATATTACGTATAGTTTTTGAATTTATTATGTATACTTTTTGAAGTTGAACGGCCTCCTCTCAATACGTCAATAACAGTCTGAATATATTACGTATAGTTTTTGAAGTTGAACGGACTCCTCTCAATACGTCAATAACAGTCTGAATATATTACGTATAGTTTTTGAAGTTGAACGGACTCCTCTCAATACGTCAATAACGGTCTGAATATATTACGTATACTTTTTGAAGTTGAACGGACTCTTCTTCATACGTCAATAACAGTATGAATTTATTATGTATACTTTTTGAAGTTGAACGGACTCTTCTCAATACGTCAATAACAGTATTAATTTATTATGTATACTTTTTGAAGTTGAACGGACTCGTCTTAATATTAAACAGTTGGTTTTGTTTTTTAAATATTTTTTTCCATTTTTTTAAATAGTTTTGATTTTTAACAAATGTATATACAACACAAACACAAATTTACATCACAAACATAAATAACTGAAACTGATAGTAACCGAATAACAGATCAAGAACCATTAACACCAGTAAATAAACATCACAAACATATCAACCAACAACTTCATACAAAAGAAGTCATAATAGTACTGAATACAAACATAAAAAACTACTGATCTGGGCCGGGTGCCGCACGTGGCGCTGGTGGCGGTCTCTCTGGTAATCCTGCTTGCTGTCTCCTCTCCGCCTCCGAATCAGCAATCCACCTAATCCAGTCAAGAATAGCCTCCTGACCACGCCGCAGATCCCGAATACTGCCCTCCATACGGCGCATCCTGTCTACAACGTCACGAGGGACACCCCGGTAAACGTGAGCTGGGTACTGAGGCGGCTCTGGAGGCGGTGTCTCATCCTCTACCTCTGGCTCCAGGTCAACCTCAAACGGCCCATCCACGTCCTCCATCATATCCTCCTCAACATCCCAAGGATAAGGTGGGATGACCTCCGGTAACTCCACCGGCTCAAAAAGCTCTCCCTCGGCATTCTTAAAACGCCGACCCATCCCAGCGAACTTGCGCGTAACGCGCATGCCGATAATCGTCCTATGATCTAACCGAGATGGCTGGAGCGGAGGTCCCAAGTGGGGATCACCCTCAGGTAGAAGCCCTAACTGACGGGCGAGGACGGTGACATACGCATCGCCGTATAACTCTCCCCGCGACTGACGGTGGTATGCGGAGGCAAACCAATCCGTCATACAACGTGCGAGTGCGCACGGCCTCCGATATAATAGACAGTAAAGGTAAAAGAGGTCTGTCCTCGTGCACCACTCGCGAGAGTTATGGCGTGGCTGGATCGACGTAGCGATCAACCGGTGCATATATCGGTGAAGGGGGTCACGAATGGCGGTCACCCTGCCCTTATCCTTATGAAACCGGTGACCAGGAGCTACGACCGCCCAAAACCCAAGCAACGTAGGCCTAGACGCCGCGCGTATACCGTCTAGATATAACGCGGTAGCCGTCTCAGGCTGCGTGTAAAACCCCAACCGCCACGCGAACTCGCGTAAGGACATCTGGAACGTCTGCTGGGCAAGACGGAAGGTGATCTCGTAGAAAGGATCCGCAGGATCATCGTCCTCCTCCGGTCGATCTGCTGGTCGGGCGGTGAAAGTAAATGAAGACAGGAACTCCACGGTCAACTCCCGATATGTCGGAGTATGTGCACTATCAAACAGACGACTCCAGGGCGTATCAGTGCCGATGATAGCACGTGCCCGTGCCAGCTCACCAAACTCCTCCAACGCAGTATAACAAACGGCCTTGTGAGCCGCGACCTGCATTATGGTAATAACAACAACAACAATAATAATAATAATAATAATAATAATAATAATAAAAAATAATAATAATACCTGCATCCTCCTAAGCTTCCGACAGCGGCGCCACGCCTTGCTGTCAGCAGGAAAGTCCAAGTACGGGTGACCCAAAAGTGGGTCAACCTGTACTCGTGGTGGTGGTGGTGGTGGTGGTCCCGCTACCCCTCCCTCCTCCCCCATGTCAAACTCCGCCTCCCCGTCACCAAAGAAATCCGCCATACTACGTTATTTTAAAAAAAAAATATTAAACTTATGTTATTTTAAAATAATGTTATTTTAAAGAAATTTATATTATTTTAAATTAAATTATTTTAATAAAAATTTATGTTATTTTTAAAAAATAATGTTATTTTTAAAAAACTATATATTTTAAATAAAAAATCTACATATAACTTATTATTATTATTATTAGCCTATTATTATTATTATTGTTATTAATTTAAAAGATTAATAAAATTTAAAAAAAAATATATGAATGAATAGGCCTCGTATTGCCCTGTATGAGGCATATTCATTCATCTTCAACACACCAACCCAGATCTGATCATCGAAATCAGCCCCAAATTCAAGTTCCATGAATGAATATGCCTCGTATAGAACTGTATGAGGCATATTCATTCATCGTTCATCATCAAACCCAGGTCTGAACCCCCAATTAAGCCCCAAAATCAAACCTAGATCTAACCTAAATCAATCAATCAACTAATCTAACCGATTGTGTGAAAAAAAGAAAGAAAACGTACCTTAATCGACGCAAGATCTGACCACCGAGTGTGTGTTTTGATGAATGGAGTGTGTGTGTTTTGATCTTGTGTGTGTGTTTGAGTGTGTGTTTGTGTGATTCGTATAATGATCTGACCAGCGTATAGGGTGTGATATGGGTCTTGATATGATTCGTATAGATCTATACGAACCATATAAAGGTCCAGTAGCCCTTACAAGCCCAGTATCAGACTCAATACTAGGCTTGTTGTATGCCTCATATTGGGCTATACGAGGAGTACTTAATTTTTTTTTTTTTTAACTTTTAACCAAACAAAATAAGCAAAACAAAACCGAAATGCATTGTTGAATCGATTTATGAAAATACAACACCTTTCGAAAACACCGAAATGCATCGATTAACGAAATAAACCACTTCAGATATAAACGGATCAACCTCGGTAAAAATTTAAAATTTATCGACCGGACTGGAAAACAACGATCAATCGATTTATGAAATAAAACACGTTTCGAAAACACCGAAATACATCGATTAATCGATTAACAAAATAAAACACTTTTCATATAAACGGATCAAACTCGGCAAAAACAAAGCAAACATCTTTAAAACCTAACAAAATGAGCTAACATAAACAAAAAAACCGAACACGCATCGTATCGGTTACAAATCGAAAAAATTTAATCAAATATGATTGAGAAAAATAAAACTAATTTTTTGTAATTTTTTTATTTTTTTTAAGTTTGTTTATTATATTTAATATTTTATAAAAGAAAAAAAATTGATATTGATCGTATAGAGTTATACGATATGAGGCACATAGCAGGCCTAGTATTGGTTACAAACCTAGTATCAACCCAATACTAGGCTTGTTATATGCCTCATATTGGGCTATATGAGGAGTATTTTATTTTTTTATTATTTTTTTTTTTAAATTTGTTTATTATAATTAATATTCCTTAATATTTTATAAAAAGAAAAAAAAATTGATATTGATCGTATAGCCCAATATGAGGCACATAGCAGGCATAGTATTGGTTACAAACCTAGTATCAATCATATTTGATTAAATTTTTTCGATTTTGTAACCGATACGACGCGTGTTCGGTTTTTTTTTGTTTATGTTAGCTCATTTTGTTAGGTTTTAAAGATGTTTGCTTTGTTTTTGCCGAGTTTGATCCGTTTATATGAAAAGTGTTTTATTTTGTTAATCGATTAATCGATGTATTTCGGCGTTTTCGAAACGTGTTTTATTTCATAAATCGATTGATCGTTGTTTTCCAGTCCGGTCGATAAATTTTAAATTTTTACCGAGGTTGATCCGTTTATATCTGAAGTGGTTTATTTCGTTAATCGATGCATTTCGGTGTTTTCGAAAGGTGTTGTATTTTCATAAATCGATTCAACAATGCATTTCGGTTTTGTTTTGCTTATTTTGTTTGGTTAAAAGTTAAAAAAAAATTAAGTACTCCTCGTATAGCCCAAAAAAACAAAAAAAAAACAAAAACAACAACAACAACAAAAACAAAAACAGAAAAAAAAAAACAAAAACAAAAACAACAACAACAACAATAATCAACAACAACAATCAACAACAACAACAACAATAATAATATTATTATTATTCGGATAATAATAATAACAACAATAATCAACAGCAATCTAACCTAATCAACAACAATCAACAACAATTTATCCTATTCAACAATAACAACAATCGGACTTAAAAAAAACAAAAAAACAAAAAAAAAACGAAGAACATCAACAATCAACAACAACAATCTATCCTAACATTGATGAAAAGATAAAAAAAATCATACCTTAATCGATTATAGATGAATCGGGTGTGTTTGAATCGGGTCGGGTCACCTCCGATTGACTTGGGTGTGTTGGACTCTGTGGGGACGATCTGTGAAAAAAGAGGTTTTGTTTGTTTGCGTTGACTCGTATGAGACCAACAGCCAACGTATTGTTGGTTATCTGAGTAAAGGTATGCATCGTATTGCTCTATACGAGTAATACGATGGTCTAATCAACAGTCAAGTTGAAGACAGCTGGATCTGATCAGTTATTAAAGGTAATATGGGTCGTATAGATCTATACGATGACTCTCAAACCCTATACGAGGGAATTAAAAAGGCCTCGTATTGGGTTCAAGCCCCATATCAGTCTAAAAGCTGACTGATGTATGCCGAATATAGCCCAATACGATGTATGCCGAATATAGCCCAATACGAGGCATATCAGCATTTTTTTTTTTAGACTAAAAAATTTCATTTAAAAAATGTAAATGAACTAATAAAAACAATAAAATTCACAAAAAATAACTAATAAAAAAATAAAATTCACAAAAAATTAATTTTATTTACTCAAATAATATTTTTAGAAATTTAAATTTATTTCATAAAGTTCACAAAAATAGTAATTTTAACTAATAAAATCCATAAAATTCACAAAAAAGTAATTTTATTTATTTACATTTATTCGAAGATTAAAGGCAAAGATTAACCAACATCCTCAATTGAAGGATTCTCCCGATTATTAGCTCTAAGTGCTTTATACCACTCAATCTGTTCGTTGTACATTTCTTCCCATTCCTGCGCTGCGTCACATCGGCAATGACGCCACATGGTGTTTGGTGCTGGCATGGGATAGTTTCCTGATAGTACTGTGTGGATAAAATGGCTTCCGTTAAATACAATTGTTATAAATTGACGAGGGCCCCTCACTTGACTTGGACCAACCAATAATGGGAAAAAAGTCTGACTTTTTTCAGCGCTTAACAGGTGGACAATAACTCCCAATGCGTTAGAAATTAGGAGTCCTGCATTAGGCATCTCCATCCAATGCCATTCGGGTGCTCTTCCTACCCCCTCAAAGGTTGTTCTTTGCAGTTGCCGCTCATATTCCCCAGGCGTAAAGAATCTGTCAAAAATCTCTGTCCAAATCTCTCTATGGTTCATAAGTTCACCTCTAATTAGTTCCCGAACAAACATATACTGGTTCTGATCCATCCCTGAACCCACAGCTATTGCTCTATAACCACAATGACCATCAGGCTTGACATCCTTTAGCCGGGATATATGTGGGTGAAAATTTTTTGGAATATGTTCCTTATATGTACTGACAAGCTTCATTGATTCAGGTTCTTTGATGTTGGGAAATCCATAATCAACAGGTGACTCTGGTTTTTTACCACGTCGATTTGCGGACTTCTGGGATTTTACAATGGAACCTGTTTCTTTAGATTCCTGTGACGATACATATGAGCTCCCTCGGGCTTGATCAAAATGGCCCGCTGAGGACGGAACGCAGGAGCTGTGTCGGGCTTGATCAAATTGGCCCGCTGAGGACGGAACGTAGGAGCTGTGTCGTGAAGGAACGTACCTGAATGATAAAATTAATCAATAATAAAATTAAGGCCTAAAATTAATCAATAATAATAATAATAATAATAATCATCATCATCATTGTCATCATCATCATGCCCGTAACACGATACCTAGTGCTTTCCGATAATGCAACTGAGGCGTCTCCAACACTGTTAGCTTTATCTTTTTCTTGTTTCTTCCTCCTTTGTTCTTGAACCTTCAATGTTGGCCGGCCACGAGTATTTTGTTGTACAATCGGCGGCTTTTTGTTACTTTTTAGAGGGTTCAAGACCGTCATAATCTTTGCCAACATGCTTTTTTTCACCTGTGGGGGTTGAGACATCATTGTCTTTTTCACATCATTTAATCGTTCATCCAGGTTAATTTCTTCATTTTTTATCTTTGCTGGTCTAAAATCAAGCTTCCGCCAGAATTGGTCTATTGAGTCGAGCGGAATCTTTTGATCTGTTAAAAATTATTAAACAAGGCTATGTCAAAAATTTAAATTTATTTGTATGCACCCAATAAGTAAAAATGATTAGCAGATATACCTTTATTTATATATCTTTCGAGGCGACATGCGCATACTAACCCACAACTCGTGTAAAGTTGGCAACCACAAGTTGAATCAAATGACCTCAATGTTTGTAACCGATAAAACTCGTTTTCAATGAGGTTAAGAGCATGGATGGAAACATTAAGGCGGAGCTCGTCAAGGAAAGGTAGTCGCTTATGGCTGTTCATTGTTTTGTTTCTGCTTTCTTCAAAACATTTCTTTATATGTTCTTCTTGCTTTACTACAACATCATCGACATACCCTACTATTTTTGTCAAGCTACAGTTCGTGCTTGGAAGATATCTCTTTAAATCAGCATGTTGGCTCTCTACTCTATTTGTTGTAGTTTGGTGAAAATTTATTGTTCTATTGGTCCAGGCACTTACAAATTTCTCATGGTATTGGTCCAACCATTCATTAAACAAATAATCAAAAGCATCTGAAAATATATAATAATTAGAATTAAAAGTTATTTGTTTAATAAATAATAAATAAACAAATGGTAAAAACTTAAGCTTCCTTCCCTGTTTAATGAGTGCTCGATACATGTTGTTGACGTTATATGTGTATATTTCAGGTGTGGGAGACTCGCATAACCCAACCCATGAACGTGTAAATTCCTCCCAATCAGGGTGTGTAAATGATTTCTTGCAGTGTTTTGAAATATTCTGATAAATGTGATACCTACAAAGATATTTGTTAGCGTTTGGGAAAACTTTGTCACACGCGTTCATAAGCGCCCGGTCTCTGTCAGTCATAATAACACGCGGCTCCATACATTCTTCCAACATAGACTTCAGATGCTCAAGGACCCATATGAAGTTTTCTTCACGTTCGGCATAAACAATTGCATTAGCGGCACAAAATGACTGGTTTGTGGACGTCATACCGACAACTTGCACTAACGGTAAACGGTACATGTTGGTCTTGTAGGTCGCGTCGATCAACAATACATGCGGGAATGCCCGCCACATTTTGAAAGATAACGGATGCACAAAAAAAATGTCCTCAATTGTATTTTTTAAAGGATCCTCCCGAGTGTAATACGTGTATTTTTTCTGAAACAGCAAGTTTTCGAGTTCCTGCATGGGTGATCCACCTTGCTTCTTTACAGCATTAATCTTTTGAATAGCATTGTGTATATCTTTCATAACACACATGCTCTCCGGGTAGTGTCCCTTTAAGGTTTTCCAGATTTTACGCGGCTCCATCTCCTGGCCCCATAGCTTCTCCACCAAATTTAATTCTTCAGGAGAAAGTCTTCTTGTATACGTGTGGCCTTGCAGATATTCAGCAGGACCTCGGTTACACATTAGCCAAACCTTCACATCCAAATCACCAGCTTTTTTGGATCGTCGGGTCACGATGACGTAACTGTTATCTTTTCCCCTTTTCTTAACCCACGTAACCAAATCTTTTCGCGAAACGAAATCTTCTTCAGTGTCATACGAAACATGTGGCCACTGTGGTTGCTCTTCTGAAACATGCGAGTAGTGGGGTTGCTCTTCTGGAACTTCCGGGTTTTGTCTCTGGTCGTACGAAGAGTATTGCGGTACGTACGCATACTCACCACCGTGCTCGTAGTGTTGGTAGGTTTCCCCAACGTATGAATGTTCAACATTTACGTATGAATGTTCAACATTGGGTTCATAGCACGGCTCGTTCAGGTCTGGCAACAATGGTTTTTGGTCACCAGACACAACCTCTTGAGAATGAGGAATAACTGATGCTTGAGAATCAGGAACCTACCGTCTCGTGAGAATTAGGAATACCGGATTCATCGAAGATATTAGGCCACCATGACATTTTGGAGATACAAAATATTAGACTTTGTTAAACCTTGTTAAATTTGAAAGAAGAAGAAAAAAATAGATGAAGAAAAAATGAAGAAGAAACGAAGGAAAGAAGAAGAAAAGAAGAAGAAAAGAAGGAAATAATCAACTTTGGTTAAATATGCATCGTATAGATCTATATGGGTCGTATAGGGTACGCTGACATTTACTTTATGTTACATCGTACCGGACATCGTACAAATATTTATCGTATAGAGGAATACGAGGGATATGGGACCAATGATTGGTCCTTTAATTCTGTGCCGAGTTGACATTAAATGCACACGTGAACCCTATATGCATCGTATAGCTCTATACGAAGCATATGGGGTACCTTTTTTTGTCAGATTGTTGTCTGAATAGGGGACAATAAAGTGCATATGCCTCGTATAGAGCTATACGAGGCTTATTTAGGGTGTCCAAATAAGCTTTTGGGGTGTCCAAATAGCAAGACCCTTAAGGTAATGATCACTTCGATTGGCTTCTATTTTATTAAAATGTGATACTTCCAAAATGAGTATATAAGCAGTGGCAAATTGCATTGTAAATTGTTTTGAAACTATGCAAGTGAAAGTCATGAATAATCGGAGTTATTTTTGTGTTAGAGTTGGATTCTCCTTAGCAATTTACCTAAAAGTTATGATTGCCAATTTGCCGTTGTATATATTTCTAGTAGAAATTTAGGGCCATGCTTGAGAATCTTCAAAACGTTTTGGGCTTGAATGACTAAAAAGATCAGGGACCTATGAAAATTTAACTTTCATCTTTCAATTATTAAACATCAATACCTACTATATATATATATATATATGGTAAGGGTTATTATACAAAAACTATATTTTGTGAGAAGGGTAAGAAAGGATGTCATAGTGACATGTGTCACTAGCAAGAAGGACAATTATGTAATTTTAACCAATTAATAAAATAATTAATTTAATTATTTTTAATTAATGGAGAGTGATTATAGGAAATTGTTTCAAAATTGTCGTTGGTTTTTTACATAATCACTTATCCACTGTGTTTTGCACAATCACTTATCCACTGTGTTTTGCACAATCACTTATCCACTGTGTTTTGCATAATCACTTCTCCTAACTGTGTTTTGCACAATCACTTATCCACTGTGTTTCCCCATCATTATGTACTAAAAACATATTGGTAATCGGTATTGTGTTTTCATTATACTAACCTATTTTGTAATCATTCTCCATATACCAAAAAAACTCAACCTAAATTTAACCACTAACCATGTATTGTCTTATGTTCCAATCGAACCAACTTAAAACACATCAGTTATTTAGACATGAAAAAAACCCAACAATAACATCAAGCGATTACATGCAACCAACTTAAAACACATCAGTCGATTATACACGAAAAAAACCCAACAATAACCAGCAAAAACACAGCAATGTTCATCATATCAGTCCAAAAAAAAAAAATAATAAAACCCATAAAGAAGGTAATCGAACCAAAAAAAAAAAAAAAAAAAAAAACCCACAAATGAAAACACACATGAACCAAATCGTGCCGGCATTGCAATCAACCTTCTCGCTGCAGCATCCCTTGCATTTTCCGATGATCGTTTCCCTACCATTGAAGCTTACGAAGTAAGAAAAAACCCTAACTTTTTTGGGGAAAAACACAGTGGTGAATGATCGAAGACTTACGTTTATATTTTTGGCCAAATCTCTTATCTTCATCCACAATAATCGCTGATTTGGTTTCCATTATTTTCGTTAAACACACTGTTCAACTCCGAAATTTTCTTGCGTTTTTTTTGGAAGGAACGTAATGATCAGAAAGGTGGAAGGGGGTGGTTTAAATTCGTGTGTGTGTTTTTACTATTCTGCCCTTGAACCATTAATATATTAGTTAATTTTAAAACACAATTTACAAATTTGGTCCCTATCTAATCTCAACCATCCAATAACTTGATCCAATGGACACACTCCTTTCTTACCCTTCTCACAAAACACACTTATTGTATGTTAACCCCACCCTATATATATATATATATATATGGGAAGGTTTAAATAAAAACCCACCTAAAACGAAGAAACCCGGTAAACTTAATCTAGACCATTGATCTAAAGTTATCAATGGCCTACATTGATTCTACATTATTTTATTACAATTAATAGACTAGATGACAAAAAAAAGGGCAAAAGGGTCAAATGACATTTTCTGAAAAAGCATCTATGACAAGTTGACCTGACACATGTCACATCATCTCTCTCATACTTTTGTGATCATTGTCCTAAATCTGCCAGATGCCCCGTGTTACATATGTAACATGTGTTGTGTTACGTAGGTTAAAACTGAGTTGCCAGTTTATATTATTGAAAAAATGCTGATTTATTATTTTTTTTATTAGACCATATTTTTTTTCGTTTTATTGTACCAGCACCAGAATTGTTGCATACGTAACGAGAATTGATATGGTTATAGGCATTTTGTTACTTACAAAGTGTTAAAAACAAACAAAACGGTCATTACAAAAGTGCTAAAAACTTTATAGATCAAAAAACATTCAAATGTAGACAAGAATTGTTTCTTACAAAATGCTAAAAACAAATAAAACGGTCATTACAAATCAACAAATGCTAAAAAGTATCATAAATAAAAAAAGTTTGTCTATACTTCATTCTTGATAATCATCTTCATCTTTAATACAAAAAATATGCTCACCTGCAAAAATAAAACAAAAATCATCAATTTACATGTAAAGCCCACCCCCCCCGCTTAACGTATGTTAACCAACTGGATTACAAAAAAAAAATACGAAACTGATACAAAAAAACATTGTTTTATACATTTAGTTATCAAGATTATCAAACTTAAAAAATCAAAACTTTGTAGTAAAAAAAACAGAAACTAATTTATACCAACTTAGTGGTGCTGTTACATACGAAACAAACGCAAAAAAAACATAAACTAATTTATACCAAATTAGTTATCATGATCAATGACATTCCATTCAAGAGTTTTTTTTACCAATTCTTCCTCTGTAATATGCAAAAAATCAAACCTTTGTATCTGGTAAAAAAATCGATAACTAATTTATACCAACTTAGTTTTGTTGTTACATACAAAACAGGCGCAGTATAGGAAACAGATGCAAACATACATTCCACACATTATAACACTCATACAAACATGCACATACTGGTAAAAAACAAATCAGACATATTGTTGCATATGTTAAGAGACACTAAAATTCACCAATTTTGATTAAAAAAACATATTAATAATAATAACATATAAAAAGGGTTAATTAATATCCTATATACGCAACTTAGTTCTGCTGTTACATACGCAACTAGTTGGGTTTGTGGGAGTTTCTTCATTTTAGAAGGTTTCTTGTCTATACTTAGCCTATATATATATATATATATATATATATATATATATATATATATATATATATATATATATATATATATATATATATATATATATATAGGGTAGGGATCATACGAGAACCAACTTTAGGGAGAGAACCAAGGAACCAATGTGAACAGAGGGTATTATTGTAAATATGATAACAAATAACTACATTCAAACCTCCTCCCTGCCCCCAATCGTTCCTCCCAACCGTCTCCTCCACAACCCTCCTCCCTGTGCACTCTAGTTCCTCCCAACCTTCTCCTTCATGGCCGCCGACTGTAGATCTGTTTGTGCAAATCTCTAACCTTCCACGTATTCGACGTATTATCAGTCGATATCAAATTACATGCACTTCGTATGCTTTGATTTCTTTCTATGTGCTCCGTCTTCGGCTTCCAAATGCAGTAGGTTTCCGGCATAAATTTGTACAAATCATCTGTCTCCAATGATGACGTCAAAGTCGGAGAAGTTTCGTCGTCAAACAGCTTCATCATCGATAATCGTGTCATTAACGGCGGTTTATATTCTGTTACCGTAGTACCAACGCCGTTAATGATATTAACATCACCGTCTGACTCCGACAACAAACTTTGATCAAAGAGTGGATATCGAAATGTTGAGAGAAAATGAAGAAAAGTATAAATATGATTTCTCTTTAGGCCTTGGATGTGCTTTCTGGTGAGGTTAGAGGTTTAGAGTGCAGGTGCCATTGTAAAGATAATGTGAAGAAGAAGAGAATAATAAGATTCTCTTTTAGTAATTTAAATTTCGGCAAGTCATGGTAAGAAAGAGTAAGCATTGCATATTTGCATTTCTTTTAAACTTTAGTCATAAATGCTTCATGATATGTTTTTCTTATAATTTAGTGGATAATATATACTATAAGACTTTATGGGTAATATAAAATTACTATAAAATAGTATGGATATGTGTATTCATTGCATTACCTACCATTAACGTCATTTATATTGATGCACATGTGCATAGTTTATATGGTCATGATAAAATTAATGATACTGCACATGTGCATTAAGATTTAATCTTGTTATCATTACGGTCATTCATTCTAACGTACATGTGCATATGTTATGTGGTAAAGAAAAAAGTAAAGTTAATGCACATGTGCATTATGATTAAAATTTTGATTTTCTTAAGTATTATTTATTATTTTTAGTCAAAGATGGGATAAAAATCAAATATTATAACTTCTGTGTTATAATCGAGGTATAAAGGGTTAAAAAACGATTGAGTATGATGATATAATCATAGATTAGGAAGTTAAAAAAGGTCGGTATTAAGTATTTAAGCAATTTAGATATATATATGCACATGTGCATATATGTTTATTTATCATGTTTACTAATAAATGTTAATTATTAGTTGTTTAAACACACGAACAATGTGATAAATTTGAAAAGTATACGTTGTTCAGGTTGACGGATGGAAAAAACAAGAGAGATGTTAGATGAGGTATCAATGAGGTGTGAAGAGTGTTGTAAGAAGATAAGTAAAAGGGGAAGGAGATGAAAAGGGGGATAAATAAGCAATAGGATGGAACATTGTTGGTGAACGTGAGGTTGTGAGATAATTAGAAGTTTGTAGGTAGGTGGTTAGTGGTAACATGGTTGGTATGTAATATGGATATTTTTTTTCTGTTATCATCTGTTTTATTGTGTTGATGGTTTGGTAGAAACTACATGTAATTGTATAATAAAACAGATGGGTACAAAAAAAGTTTGTTGTTTGAAGGATAATGAATGCACATATGTATATTGTGGGTGATCTTATATGGTGGTGGATAGGTTGATTATGTTTGTGATCATTATGTTAGCATATGTATTTGTATGATAAGGAAATTGACATATGCACATGTGCATAATTATAAGTAAAAACCCCACCACCTAAAAACCTAAACCCAACACCCCACCTAAAAAAACACCTAACCCCCATCCCACAAGAACCTAAAAACTAATTCTTAAAGCTAAACCAATAAAAAAACCTAACTATATTAGTGAAATGCACATGTGCATGCACTATACGTTTCTTATTTTATAGTTCTTATATAGAGTTTTTTTTTTTAAATTTATTCATTTTTCTTGTCCTACACATGTTTTATTTTCAATTTATGTTATAATATGCATGACTAAACACTTGACGAGTTTGAGTGTATTTTATATCTCACTTTTCGTCCATTTAATGATCATTGAATATAATTTGCGACCCCTTATATATCTGTATCGCGTCCATTTTATAATCAGCTAAGTATGGTAATTGATAATTCATTCAAAAGTGTGATTTAATAGTGAAATGCACATGTGCATACGGTGTATTTCTGTATATATAATAGCGAAATGCACATGTGCATCAGGGATGACGTCATATGACGTCATAACAGCCATTTTTTTATTTTTTTTATTTTTTTTATTTTTTTTATTTTTTTTTCGAATTAATAATGCAAAATAATCATTTTTGTCTTTTTACTTTTTTTATTTTTTTGTTTAATTAGGTTATATAATTTTTTTTTATTTTTTTTATTTTTTTGATGGAGGGGTTTTTGTAGACACCCTTCATATTTACAAAAATGCCACCTGTTCACACTGGTTCTTTGGTTTTCTCCCTAAATGGTGGTTCTCAAATGATCCAAATCCTATATATATATATATATATATATATATATATATATATATAGGGTAAGGTTCTAGAGAAAACCCTAAATAAACGAAAAAACCCTACTTCCCAAGCTTTTTTTTGAAAAAATTAGGGCATGTAATATACATGTTTTTAAGAGTTTTGAGCCAAAAAAAATCAAAAAAGCGCCGAGCAGTTTTTAAAAAAAATAATAATTTTTCATCATAACATATGTTACCAGTGCTAACATATGTTATGATGCACAACTTATTTTATTTTTTTTTTTAAAAAAATCGTTCGGCGCTTTTTTGATTTTTTTGGTTCAAAACACTTAAAAACATGTATTTTACATGCCCTAAATTTTCAAAATAAAAAAGCTCGGGAAGTAGGGTTTTCCGGGAGTTTTTCGATTAAACAGGGTTTTCTATGGATACTTCCACTTATATATATATACACATCTAATAAACAAAACTCAATTATGACACTTGTCCCTTCCACATTGTAAGTTCAATTCTCTCTCCTCCCATATTGTGCCACATGGCACAACCATGTAATTTATAAAATTTTTCTTTTTTCTAAAAATCATTAAATATTTTAATCTCAAAATCGGTCAATGTGTTTTAATAACTTTCCTAAACATTATTTTGGTAATTGAATGATTATTTTGGTCAAATTTGGTCAAGCATATTATCATTCCTAAAAAACTGATCATCCTCATAACCGATCATTCTCCATCATCTTCTAAACCTTAAAACAATCAAACGAAGCAATCGATCATTCTCCATCCACGGCTATCCTTCTTCAAGGTATTATCATTCCATTCTCCTATAACACAATCATTGTTCGTCTATCGCCTCTCCTATGTTTCTTTCTGATTTCGTCTATGTTTCTTTCTGATATCGTTATAACTTCATTTGTTTTTGGCGATTAATGTTTTTGTGTGTTTTTTTACTGATTTTAATGATTTAGGTTTTAATATGTATGTATTGTGTGTTATTGAATCGGAAAGATTTCCAACCCCTTTTAGCACTGTATATTCATTCTTCCACAGAAAGACACCATAACCAAACATAACTGGCGGACTTGAGTCTCTTTAGCTCCACTCAACACTTTACTTGATATGATTACTTGATCCTATAAAAAAAACATAATACACAGCCTCTTTTAGGATAATAGCTAAACACAAATAACATGAAGATAACTTCATGCAAAAGCTGTTTGAATTAATCTAAATGATCTTCAAAAATATATATGATGCTTTCACATTACGAAATCAAGAAACACATAAAGCATATTAATTTATTAACAAGCATATTAATGTGAAATCATGGTAAAGAAGCCTACTTTTTTTTTATTTTTTTATGTATCGTATATCCATTTGTTTCAGATTTGTACCCGAGCGACTGTTGCTTACATGCTTCTGATATCAAGGTTTGATTTTTGAAATCTTTAGTTAGTTTTTATAATCAAACAGTTTGTTTGAAATTTTGTTCTTGGGCTTGATTTTTCTTTTGTTTGATGTTTCATGTTTGTTTATTTATATGAATTAATTATTTGAATATGTCCTTTCACATATGCTCACTTTACACAACAGAATCGCCTATCATCGTCGTCATCATCATCATGACATATCATCTGATATCAATTTAGTGGGTTTTGTGTATGCAGAAAAAAAACACAATGTGTTCAGATAATTTAGTAATCATGTCTAGGCAAGTCACTAATCAAGTTAAGACAATATATATATTTTTGAACCTACTATTACATATAAGAACCAACTAACTACATCTATATTAACAGGTTTAGTCAGTTTGGTAAGAATCTAATTTTTTGTATTTTGATTGGTGTTGCTAGGAATATTGATTACAAAGGTTGCTAAGCTAATTAGATGTAGTATATGATTCTTAGCTATCAGGTAAATCTCTAGCTGATGAGTGATAATTAATCACCCCACCATGCACACCACCTCTTAGATCGTTTTTTAATTTATGTACTTTGAAATGACTGACATGTGGTGATTATTGAAATAAATACTTAATTTATGTATGAATAGAGAAAATAGTAGCGAGACATGAAAAGTTACCATCCTACAATCTTTTTCGTCAATAGCAGTTCTAAGACTGAGTACATGTATTGTGGTTTCAGTGGTGCAAGCAGCGACGAAAATACTCAAGTTACGATCAAAGGTCAAGTTGACCCGCAAGCAACTAAGTTCAAGTACTTTGGATCATTTGTTTATATGGATGAGGAGCTAGATAATGATGTCACCCATCGCATACAATTTGGTTGGTGTAGGTGGAGGGCCGCCAATGAGGTTTTATGTGACAAAAGGTTCCCAACTAAGTTAAAGGGGAAATTCTATAGGGTTGCAGTGATACCTGCTATGTTATAGGGACAAATTGTTGGGCCATCAAAAAGACACAAGCTCACAAGATGGAGGTAGTAGAAATGAGGATGTTAAGGTGGATGTGCGGGCACACTAGGGTAGATCGAATAAGAAATGAGGTTATTAGGGAAAGGTTATGGGTAGGTAGTATATTTGACAAGATAAATGACGGAAGATTAAGATGGTATATGCATGTGAAGAGGAGGCAAAAGACAACCTCAGTTAGAGTAGTGGAAACCCTCACTGTACAGGGAAAGAGGTGTAAAAGAAGACCTAAATTGACTTGGGATGAGCAGATTAGGCGTGATTTAGTAGAGATGCACATCTCTGAGGACATGGTCAAGGATAGGGGTTCGTGGAGTCACAAGATTAAGGTTAAGGATTATTAGGGAGGGTTTGGTTGTATCGTATCATGGTTTTAGGAGCTTAGATCATCATACACTGGTAGGAGGTCTGTAAGGGTGACTTGTATTGGGTGTTTATGGGTTATGTTGTTTTTTTGATGACATATATACCTTTTGTTTTACTACTAGTGTTGTTTGCTTGTCGATTGTGTATTGTGGAGCCGATGGTCTCTCTGGAAGCAGCCTCTTTATCCGCAAGGACAAGGGTAATGTTTGCCTATATCTCACCATCCCCAGACCCTACTCTTAGCTTTGCTAATTGCGGGATTTACTGGGTAAGGTTGTTGTTGTTATAGCAGTTAGATCATTTTTATTTATCTTTAAAATGGATCTTCACTGTGTATCTATTGATTGTTTTATTCGGTGTCAGCTAAGGTGATCGATTATATACCTATATTAAAGACTGAACATGTATGTCATTCTTTCACATATGTTCACTTCACACATCAAAATCGCGTATCATCATTATCATGACATATCGTTTGATATAAATTTGATTATTTTATTTTCTTGTTTTACATCGCAGCTTTAAAATGTATTAAGGAAGTGACAAAGTTGTATAGACACTTCACTTGAGTAAAAGGTGCATACGTAAAATTAGAAGTAAATTTTATGAGTTATCATGTCTTAGTCCTTTACAAAAATTTTTTTCTAAAAAAACGACATATTTTTTTATGATATTTTTTGTAACATCTTATTATATTTAGTTTAATTGGTTAAACATATACCCCCTCCGTCCTAATTTAAATGTCCTTATTTACTTTTTTGTTTGTCTCAAATTAAATGCCCCTTTTCAAAAATAGAAATGTGTTTTCCAGTTTTGCCCATAAAAGACAAAACACAATCTTCACTTTTGAGGATATTATTGTCATTTTATCATATACAAACAAAAAATTTCTTAAAATATGTGTTTTTAGATGTAAGACATTTAAATTGGGATGGATGGAGTATATAACCTGCAAGTACAAAACTCTTAACGACCAGATAGATAACCAAAGATACACACAAACTAGTCACTTAACAAAGTGTTGGATATCACCGCCGCCCCCACACCCACGCGCCAATAACCCAATCCCACGCGCCACCCCCACCACCACAAACACCACCTTCTCCCCACACCCTTTTGTCCTCATCACAAGATCTAAACCATATTCTTATTATTATTATTATAACTATTATTATTATTTATGAATCCAACTCACCTGAACAAAAATAATAACAAAGTATGGGAGGGGTGACGTCATCAATAGCTGCAAAGTTTGCATTTTTTCCACCAACACCACCATCATACACAGTGGAGGAGGTCAACGGTGGTGGTCAACTGGTGATTCCTGAGGTGCCCAGAAGAGAAGGTGTGGATGTGTTGAAGCTCAGGACAAAAAGAGGGAATGAGATAGTGACTGTTTATATAAAACATCCTAAAGCTAATTCTACCCTTTTGTATTCTCATGGGAATGCTGCTGATTTGGGTCAGATGTTTGAGCTGTTTGTGGAGTTGAGTCTGAGGCTCAGGGTTAATCTTGTTGGGTATGTTGTTATTGATCTTTTTATAGATTGTTTAGTTGATGATGATGTCATGTGTTTTGGTATTTGGTTGATTTTGATGAAATTATTGTTAATCTTGTTGGGTATGTTCTTGATGATGTTTTGTTATGTGTGGTTTGCTTAATTTAGGTGAAAGTTGATTGTTTATGACCTTATGTTCATAGTTATGTGTAAAGATCAAGAAATTTTTAGCACTTTGCGGTAATAAGTTGAAGGGTTCGATCTTGGTCAGTTTGGGATTATTGTTCATATGCTTCTTGTTGGGTATGTTGTTGATGATCTTTTGTTATGTGGGGTTTGGTTAATTTAGCTGAAAATTGATTGTTTATGTTCATAGTTATGTGTAAGATCAAGAGATATGGCACTTTGTGGTAATAAATTGAAGGGTTTGATCTTGTTCAGTTTGGGATTATTGTTCATATGCTTCTTGTTGGGTATGTTAATGATCTTGTTTAATATGGGATTATTGATCTTACGCTTCTTGTTGGGTATGTTTTTGAATCTTTTTACAGACTGTTGAGTTGATGATGATGTCATGTTTTGTGGAGTTTGGTTGATTTTGATGAAAGTTGGTTTTTTATGTTTATAATTGAGGACAAGATGTTTAGCACTTTATGGGAATTAATTGAAGAGTTTGATCTTTGTTTAGTTTAGGATTTATTATTCATATGGTTCTTTTTGTTGAATTTGTTTGTGGAGTTGAGTCTGCGTCTACGGGTTAATCTTGTTGGGTATGTTGTTGATGATCTCATAGTTTGGTTGATTTGAATATAATTGATATTGTTTTTGGTGTGTATTATGTTCATAATTGTGCATGGATACCAAGAAATTTAGCGCTTTAGGACAATAACTTGAAGGGTTTGATCTTGTTGAATTTCGGATTATTGTTCATATGCTTCTTTTTGTCTAATTGAGCCGTTGTTTTTTTTTGTTAATATTGTTGGGTATCTTCTTGATGTTCTTTTTACATATTGTTTAGTTGATGATGATGTCATGTTTTGTGAAATTTGCTTAATTTAGCTAAAGTTTGATTATTTATGTTTATGATTGTGTATAAAGATCAAGATGTTTAGCACTTTATGGTAGTAAATTAAAGGATTAGATCTTGTTTAGGTTGGGATTATTGTGAAATCTTGTTGGATATGATATTGATAATCACATGTTTTGTAAAATTTGCTTAATCTGGCTGAAAATTGGTCCTTTATGTGCAGTTTATGCAAAAAAAATAAAAATAAAAAAATAAATAAAAAAATAGAAAAAATCAAGAAATTTAGCATTTTATAGAAGTAAATTGATGGGTTTGATCTTGTTTAATTTTGGATTATTGTTCATATGCTTCTTCTTTTTTTTTTTTTGAATTTGTCTTTCGTGTCGGGTATGTTCTTGAATCTTTTCAATTATTGTTGAAGTGATGATGTCATGGTATGTTCTTAATTGTGCATAAAGATCAAGAAATTCAGCACTTTGTGTCGTATTGATCCTTCGTCTTTGTGTTAATCATGTTGGTTACGTTCTTGATGATCAAAAACTTTAGCACGTATTTGCAATACATTGAAGGGTTTGATCTTGCTCTATTTGGGTTGTTGTTCATATGCCTCTTTTTGTGGAATGGAGCTTATGTCTTGGTGTTTGATCTTATTGGGTATGGTCTTGAATGATGATGTCATGTTTTATGAACTTTGCTTAATTTAGCCGAAAGTTAATTATTTATGTGGGCTGTCGATGGAAGCAGCCTCTCTATTCCTACGGGGTAGAGGTAAGGCTGTCTACATCTTACCCTCCTCAAACCCTACCTTAGCTTTGCTATTGGTGTGATTTACTGAGTATGATGATGATGAGCTGAAAATTAATTATTTATGTTCATAATTATGTATAGAGATAAAGAAAATTAAGCCTTTATGGCAATCAAATGAAGGGTTTGACCTTGTTCAATTTAGGATTATTATATGCTCTTTTTTTTTTGTCGAATTGGGGTGGGTTGTCTAATTCTAATACGGTATCAGTATAATGGACCGTCTTTTTTTCTTAAGAATGAAATAAAGGATTTTTTTGTAAGACAAGGAATATTTGAGCCTTCGTCTTCATGTTAATCTTGTTGGTTATTTTCTTGAATCGTTTCACAACCTGTTCAATTGATGAAGTCATGTTATGTGTAATTTGCTATCTTTAGCTGCTAATTGATCATTATGTTCATAACTATGCATAAAGATCAAAGAATCTAGCACTTTATGGCAATAAATTGAAGGGTTTGTTTTGATCTTGTCATGGATTATTGTTCACATGCTTCTTTTACCTAACTGCGCGGCTGCGCCTTCGACTTTGTGTTAAGCTTGTTGCCTTGTTGGGAATGTTCTTCGACTTCGTATTAAATTGATGATGTCATGTTCTGTGAAATTTGTTTAGTTTAGCTGAGAAGTGATTGTTTATGTTCATAATTATGCATAAATAACAAGAAATTTAGCACTTTTTTTATTGCAATAAGTTGTAGGGTTTGATACTGTTTTCGTATGTTTCCGTCTGCTGTATACATTTTGACTGATTTGAAGCCTAACATATGCTTTAACATGAGCTTAAGGTTATGCCTTTCGAGTTCAGATTCATATTGAAGACTTTGGGTGTTCAACTATAGGCAAAGATCTAGAATTCTCTAAAACCGTAGATTGTTTTAGAACCGTTTAGAGCTTTCTAACGAGTGTTTTAACTCTGTTGGAACATTTATGTTTGTGGGATAACTCTTGATGCTTACGTGTGCGTGGACATGCGTTTAAAAAAATGATTATCATGATTTATGAGTGATTGTCAGGAAATTGATCATGTATTCAGGTTTTCTTGTCTTTCAGGGTCAAAATAGTTAGATGAGAAACACGTAAAGGAGTTGTGTAAGGAAAATGATTATTAAGATGTTAAATTACCGACTTATCCCCAGGCGTGACCAACTTTGACCCATTTGGACCCGTTCTAAGTTTTTTTAGTTTTATCAGAATGACCCATTTTTTTTGTATTTGGGTATGAGGCTTTGCCCCTAAAAAATATAATAAAAGAGGAAGAAATTACACCTTTAAGAGTGTAGAACCCAAAACATGCGTTGAGACACCCACAAAAACCACTCCCCACAAGCGGAACAATTCCGCAACTACAGTGTGTGGTTCTAGAGTTAAATGTACCTAGCCTGTCACAGTTCTGGAGTTAATTCTACCTACCCTGTCACAAAAACATGATGTGCCGAACAACCATACAAACCAAGGGTTACATAATAATTTAAAACCACAAAAACGGAATCAAACAGGTCATTAGGACTGGAATACACTAGACTGGGCCCGGCGATCATAGAACAGCATGGAGGCCCACAACCAGTAACAGAAAAGTAGTCCAGACCATGCATACATGATACAACAGAAGTCAATTGCGAAACCAAACGCATAGTATAAATAACATTTTTAGGGGTTTTAGACATGTTCTAGGCTTGTTTAGGCTGTTTTAGATTGATTCTAGTTTTTTTTCAACCATTTTTGGCCGGATTATCACCTGAATTTGCGCCTGAGTGCCTAAAAGGGGCCTTTCAAGTCGCAGGGCACAAGGTGCGCTGGGCTGCACTTCTGCGCCGAGGCGCGCCCCTTGTGCACTTTTGACAACTATGGTAGATTCCAACAAAATTAATGCTCCATCACCCGCCGCATATATGCATCACATGCATCCAGGAGAAGGCGTTGATGCGACCATCTCTTTGGGGTCTGGGACACAGAACCAAATAGCAGTTAACACCATGTAACATCATGGTCAGCCACGCAAATGAGTCGAGCTATTTGAATCTTTTCTGAGGCACAGTAAACCTCATCAACTGTAACCATATTAATCCAGTCTCACAACATGAAACATAAAACAAATGCACCGTGTATTATACACAAGAGACCAAATGAAGAGATTATAAAAGTGGACCACCTGATGACTTCCAGAAGAACAAAGGCAAAAAACTACCATAGGAGTGATCCGTTCTAAGTTGGATAGGAGCGACCCATCTTGACCCGTTATATTATTTTAGTTACCCAAATAAATCCCTCATTTAAGAACAGGTTATAGTTGTCAAGCGTACTTATTTCTTCATTCCTAGTGTCTAAACTATTCTCTTTTGCATCTGCAGATACGACTATTCTGGCTATGGTCAATCAACCGGAAAGGTTTGTTAACTAACTTCTTATAGGCGTCATGCCTTATCAAACATATTCTCTGATCACTATATAAAAAAAATATGGTTCCTAGTATAGTAATGTGACAAGTGTCCTTGTTTTTGTTCATAACAGCCATCCGAGTGTAATACATACGCAGACGTTGATGCAGTTTATAAATGCCTCAAGGAGAAATACGGGGTTAAAGATGACCAACTAATCGTGTACGGTCAATCTGTTGGTAGCGGTCCCACCATTGATCTGGCATCACGTATACCCGACTTAAGAGGTGTGGTTCTACACAGTCCTATCCTCTCGGGCCTGAGGGTGCTATATCCTGTCAAAAGAACCTATTGGTTTGATATCTACAAGGTTATAAATTATGTTAAAATATATATAAATGCTTAATAATATATTGAAGTTTCGTTTTATTGTGTTGTAAGTGAAAAATAACATGTTCTCTGCATTTGTTGGTTTCAGAATATCGACAAGATCAGTTTAGTGAACTGCCCCGTCCTTGTCATACACGTAAGATCAGTGACTATGGTTTTTTTTTTTCTAGGGGTGTAAACGAGCCAAACCGAGCCCAGTTTCACGCCCACCTAAGCTCGTGCTCGGATCATTTAACTTACTCGAGCTCGGCTCGTTTCGAGCTTTACTTAGAAAGCTCGAGCTCAAGTCGAATATTATTTATTAGTATATTTTGTTTACATTTATAATTATAAAATTCATACATAACATAACATATTGGTAAGTTATTTTTATATAATTTTATTTATTGTAACTATTAGTATGTAGATATATATTTAATATATTAAATAAAAATTATATAAATAATAGGCACGTTTAGGCTTGCTAGCCTACTTGGTCGATAAGTGAAGCTCAAGCTCAAGCTCATTTATTAAACAAACTTATTTTTTTGGGCTCGAGCTCGGCTAGATTTGAGATTTTAGCGAGTCGATCTTGAGTAGCTCATGAGCACTTTTGCTCGTTCACACCCTAGTTTTTCAATGAAACAATATGAAAACAGGTCTCGGGACATGTTGACAAACTCAACTCGTGTTTGTGTCAGGGTACATCAGATGAAGTTGTGGATCATTCTCATGGGAAACAGCTATGGGAGCTTTGCAAGAACAAGTATGAACCATTGTGGCTTACGGGTGGAGGCCATTGCAACCTCGAGTTCTATCCTGAGTTCATACGACACTTAAAAAAGTTCGTTTTGTCACTCGGGAAGTCAAAAGGAACCGCCAACGGGTCAAAAAACCCGATAGCAGATGTCGAGAATCAGAAAAAATCATCTGAAAGTGGCACCACCGACACGTTTGAGTTGCGGCCTGAACCTCCACAAGTTTCTAGAAATAGTTTAGATAGTAGACTTGAGAAGTCAAAGAAGTCAAACAAGCCGGAGAAGTCTCGAATGAGTGTCGACATATTTAGAAGACGAAAGGGGTTGGTGTGGTGATACTTGTGGAGCAAGTTTTGTGTGAAAGTTATTATGCTAATACACGTATAAAGAAGGTAACTTGTTACTCAAGCTTTGATGTTTTGGTAGCTATGATGTATCAATTTGTTGTGAAAGTGAGTCATGTTTCATATGTAGTTTTACTATGTTCAAAATTATTTATATGTTGTTGAACATAGGTCACAATGTATCCAGTTGTTTTTTAATGATCCTTGGTGTGTGTTATCGTCTATTTCGCGTTGTAAAAGAAATGTTATATCAAGATATGAATTGTGGTGAAGTTTCTATATTTAGTTGTCTTCGCGTTGACGCTTTTGAAACCGTAAGCTGGCCAGTAGGTCCAGTTCAACTGGCTCGAAATTTATACAGTTCTGGTTTGGCAAGTTGAACGTATAACTGTTCTAACAAGTTATTTCCACGTAGCTGCCGACTATGTATTTCATGTCCGAACGAAACACATTGAAGTGGAATGGCAATACGGACGAGACTATATTATAAAGGACAATATAATCGCTTTGTACCTTGATCGTTGATACCATGTTAACGCGGACAATATGGGTTGCGGTCGGGGTTGTGCTGTAGGGGCTGATTTAAGAGACGATTACACCCACATATCGACAAGTTGGTAGAATGTTAAGTCATAAAAATGATCGTAATAAAGCTTAAGGAAACGATGATAGCTTTTGTCTTGTGGAGTTGTGGTCTAGTGGCATTGGTGATGGTGTGAGATCAAATCCATGCAAGTGGAGTAAAAGTTGTTAAAAAAAGGTAAAGGCAAGTATTTTTAACAATATCAAGAAAAACATGAAGGAGCCGGAATGATGAATCGATGACATCACCCTTTTAAGGAGATAGAGACATAGAGTTAATGTCTAGGATACAGCACGTGTATGCTAAGTAAAGTTATAGTTTTAGCCCTTTTGGCAAAAATAAGTTAAAGGTTTCGCTCTTATAATAAAATATATTGACCAGCAGCTTTTGAACCTAGCTTTATAAAAGCTCAGCTCTAAAGAGAGACGGCCCATTGGGCTTAAGAAACTAGGCAAAGGCCTAGAGCCTTAATATAAGGGCCCCAAGTTTTAAATTCTATATCCCACATGTATCTTGGCCCAAATAAAATAAAGTTACTAGGCCCAAAAGTCAACAAATTAAAATCCACTTACGGTTCATTCCAAATTTACAAACCAAATCCTATTTGATGCCTTCTATGTACGCTATTTTCCAAATTTCTAGATCCTATTTTCTCGTGTCCGACTGTTGACTAACTGATGCGAATTATGTCGATTGGGGCGATATTGGGGGCGCAAATCTAGGTACAATTGAAGTTACTCAAACAATCTCAAAGTGAAGATACCACATGTAATGACTAACGACTAGTTTTTTAATAATCTTTATAAGTGAGTATATATTGAATCTTTGCCAATATCAATTTACCATTGAAAAACCTTAAAAAAATCAGTTTTTCAAATTTATTGATTTAAGCTTTGATGATTGTAGTTTTGATTTGATATTTGCGGATTCGATTGATCTTTTTTCTTTTAGGGCTCTCAACTATTCAAGAGTCAAAAAGAGGATTGGCCGATTGGGTGATTGTTATTGCTTTTTTTTTTCTGGCTTGGAACTTAGAAGGCACTACTCAGGTTAGTTATCAAAAAGGCACTACTCACGCTATCCCAATTGTTAATTTCAATGTGCTATGTTTCTATTAGCCGGTTAGTGAATTTAATGCATATTAGTTATTGAAAAATGAAAAGGTAAACAGATTTGCATAAGGAATTTGGTATTAGTCCTCTTGCACATTTCGTTGAAATTTTTTAACTCCGCCAAGTATAGACGTTTTAGTTTATAATTGCCGTTCTCAAGCTCGGATAAAGGTGAAAGGTTTTGTTACTAAAATGTTTGGACAAATATAATTTTGCAGCTTAAAAGAGAATATAAGGTAGCGTTTGGTATGCTGGAATGAAAGACGGAATGGAATGGATTATTACTAGGTAATGAAAGATTGTGCATTTGGTTGGTTAATGGAATGGAATCATCCATTCTATTCCCTCAAAACCACTCCATTCACCCCCATGTTTTTTTCCATTCCATCCCATTTTCACCCTTCATTAACAACACCAAAACCCACCACTCACCACCATCATCACCACCCACGTGACAACCAAACAAGACATGGAATGGTAATGATTCATTCCATTATGTCGTCAATTCCATTCCCTCATCCATTCCATTACCTCGTACCAAACAGACCAAGAGAAATAACAAGGTGCAAACCTACTTCTTGTCTTGTTAGGATCTGAGTTTGATTTGTTATGAAGTTTAGTAAATGAAACAATAATGAAGATGAATAATAATGGAAAGTGCAGCGGAAATGTAAACTTTAAATCATAACAAACAGGATAATTGTTTTAAAACAAGTACTATCATAAGTCATCACAGATTTCAATACAAGTATACAATCTCCCCCTCAGCCCGATCACTCACAGACTTTGTTTGTGCAAGAGTATGTTTTAAAGTGATAAATAGAACAGTGCAGACACTGTTCTATTTTTAGACAAACTAAAGCTCTGATGACCTAAGGCTGACGTCACCTAAGACAGTGACATCTAACAGAAATAACAACACAAAACATCTGCCCTAATACAAACACTGTTACATTAAAAACTCTGATAACTAAACCTCTGATGTCTAACAGCTGATGGAGTAAACTCTGTTTGCTTGAATCATCTGTTGGAGCCTAAGTGCTGTTGGCTCTAACAGACCTTGTATCTTTAGATCTTTGGCTCAGCAGACGTTTCTTCATCAGACCTTTGGTAGACAGTGGTTTCTTCAACAATCTTTTATAAGCAGCAGTTTGTACAGCAGTTGTTAGGGAACATCAGTTAGTGTCAACAGTCTTTAGGAGGATCTTGTATGCAAAATACTGTTTTATTGATAATCAGATGTTTAGTATGTTTTGGCTTTTCACTTCATCTGTTCTTCTCCAGGTCAGCAGACCCAACATGTCTTGGTTTTATTTGACATATATGTGAAGTTGAGTATGTCTTTTGGTAGTGTAGTTTGCTTGTGAAGGACATATACAGTGAATTAAAAGATCACAACTCATATCAAAACTTAGGTAACTACCCTTAGAGGGTGTTTGGGATTGATTTTTCAAAACAGCTTTTACGTTTTGGAAAAGCAGGTGTGGAACTACTTTTAGTTTATTGCGTTTTATTAGCCAAAAAATTTATTTCGAAACTCAACCCCAAACACTAAAAACTGATTATTTGCGTTTTCAAAACGCAATAATCTAAAAATCCATTTCAAAACGCAACCTCAAACAAGAATCGATGTTTTCTTATACAAAATTTAAAAGGGCCTCGACTATAAGCTTAGGGCCTCCAAAAACGTTGGGGCGGCTCTGCTCTAAATTGGCTCGGTTTTACTTATGGTTAGGCCTCAAAGTCGAACCTAACCGCCTTGTACACACCTCTGAAATTAGTAGCCTAAGGGCACATGGGGTGGTCACTCTTTTATCACACCCATCACATCCAATCAGATTCTGTCACCTCATTTTATCACATTCTATTAACATTCCATCACTAAACACATGTGATGGTGTGCACTTTTCATCACATTTTATCACTAAACTTTTTTTTTTATAAAAAATAATCTAAAAACATTACATTAAATAAAAAAACATTACATTAACTAAAAAAACATTACATTAAATAAAAAAACATAAAAATAAACCTAAAAAACATAAACATAAACATAAAAAACATAACAAACCCACTCGATATCAATAAACATAAAAAGTATAAAAATAAAAAACTAAAAGTTAACGACCCAACCCCACTTGTGTTGTCGGTACGACTCCTCGAACTTAATATCTAAACTATGTTACGCTACCAAACCGATGCCCGATAATAAACCCACTAGATATCAAATTTAAAACAAAAAATCATATTTAAAACAAAAAAATTGTTTACAAAATTTAACAATCAAAATTATATGGTTATTGTTAAATTAAATGATGAAAAAAAGCATAACCAAAATTATTAAAAGAAATGAAAAAATGAAATAAATCAAGTTGAAAGGAAATGAAACATTAAATACTTAAAAGTTAAAATGCAAGTCAACAGTGGCCAACGGTCAAAAAGCAAGGAAATTCAGCCGTGATGTATGTCACGGTAAATTCCTATCGCGGCCGTGATAAAGTGCCCCGGCCGGTGTATTACGTCATCATAGCGATCGTGGGGTGGTCATCACGGACACCCCCCCCCCCCCCCCCCCCCCGTCCACCCTAAATGTTGTGATCTCCGCCACAACACGCGAGCACCCCACTAGTATTTGTCTGTATATATCTATTTGAGAAGTTAATTTTTAATAATTCAAACTCTAACCCACTACAAATAATAATTAACACTTAAAATCATGCCAATAATTCTCATAAATAACTTTCCCAATAACATAATGAACCTAGATCGATACTTTTACTTTATTTCCCTTTACAATTATTATCTATATATTAATTCTACAACACTTAAACCGTGACCGATGCTACAATACGCTACTTTATTATGCTGAATGTTAGGGTGTGCGAGTATCTTGCAAGTGGTGCCCTCCCATTTGCTATCTTTTTTTTAAATAACTTAACATCCTTTAGAGTTGTTTTTTTTCTCAACATGTTCTCAACATGTGGCTCGTATTTGGTGAACAATTAATGGACAATTGTAGGCCTCATATTTGATAAACAAGTAATGGGCCGCGGTTAATGGAATACTTTGGGCTCCAGATGAAGTCAACAATAGGCAACTCAACTGTTGTAATGTTATGGCTGGTCTGCAAGGTAATGGGCCGTCAGTATTTTTTTTAACCCAATTGTTGTAATGTTAAGGCTGGTCTGCAAGGTAACGGGCCGCGAGTTTTTTTTTTTTTTTTTGCCCACAACTGTTACTAATGTATATTTAATGTCCATGAAACTCTCAACGCAACAGGAGCTCCCGCAGCGAGGCGCGATCTTTAATGACCACCAAACTCTCACGCAATAGGAGCTCCCGCAGCGAAGCGCGAGGAACCAATATATCATTACTTTATTTGTGTCGCATTCCCGCGGCAACGCATGGATATACTGGTACTGTAACGAACCGATACCGATCGAATTTGTGTTGCATTCCCGCGGCAACACGCGGGTTATATGCCCCTGGTTATTATTATGAATGAAGTGGGAAATGTACAAGCGAAATGAGTGTAAATCTACTTTTATTATCATTCCATCACTAAACACATGTGATGGTGTGCACTTTTCATCACATTTTATCACTAAACATTTTGTTTAAAAAAAATAATCTAAAAACATTACATTAAATAAAAAAACATTACATTAACTAAAAAAACATTACATTAAATAAAAAAAATACATTAAATAAAAAACATAAAAATAAACCTAAAAAACATAAACATAAACATAAAAAACATAACAAACCCACTCTATATCAATAAACATAAAAAGTATAAAAATAAAAAACTAAAAGTTAACGACCCAACCCCACTTGTGTTGTCGGTACGACTCGTCGAACTTAATATCTAAACTATGTTACGCTACCAAACCGATGCCCGATCATAAACCCACTCGATATCAAATTTAAAACAAAAAAATCATATTTAAAACAAAAAAAATTGTTTACAAAATTTAACAATCAAAATTATATGGTTATTGTTAAATTAAATGAAGAAAAAAGCATAACCAAAATTATTAAAAGAAATGAAAAAATGAAATAAATCAAGTTGAAAGGAATTGAAACATTAAATACTTAAAAGTTAAAATGCAAGTCAACAGTGGCCAACCGTCAAAAAGCAAGGAAATTCAGCCGTGATGTATGTCACGGTAAATTCCTATCGCGGCCGTGATAAAGTGCCCCGGCCGGTGTATCACGTTATCATAGCGATCGTGGGGTGGCCATTACGGATCCCCCCGTCCACCCTAAATGTTGTGATCCCCGCCGTAACACGCGAGCACCCCACTAGTATTTGTCTGTATATATCTATTTGAGAAGTTAATTTTTAATAATTCAAACTCTAACCCACTACAAATAATAATTAACACTTGAAATCATGCCAATAATTCTCATAAATAACTTTCCCAATAACATAATGAACCTAGATCTATACTTTTACTTGATTTCCCTTTACAATTATTATCTATATATTAATTCTACAACACTTAAATAGTGACCCATGCTACAATACGCTACTTTATTATGCTGAATGTTAGGGTGTGCGAATATCTTGCAAGCGGTGCCCTCCCATTTGCTATCTTTTTTTTTTTAAATAACTTACTATCCTTTAGAGTTATTTTTTCTCTCAACATGTGGCTTGTATTTGGTGAACACCTAATGGACAATTGTAGGCCTCATATTTGATAAACAAGTAATGGGCCGCGGTTATTGGAATACTTTAGGCTCCAGATGAAGTCAACAATATGCAACTCAACTGTTGTAATGTTATGGCTGGTCTGCAAGGTAATAAGCCGTCAGTATTTTTTTAACCCAATTGTTGTAATGTTAAGGCTGGTCTGCAAGGTAATGGGCCGCGAGTTTTTTTTTTTTTGCCAACAACTGTTACTAATGTATATTTAATGTCCATGAAACTCTCAACGCAACATAAGCTCCCGCAGCGAGGCGCGATCTTTAACGACCACCAAACCCTCACGCAATAGGAGCTCCCGCAGCGAAGCGCGGGGAACCAATATATCATTACTTTATTTGTGTCGCATTCCCGCGGCAACGTATGGATATACTGGTACTGTAAC
Organism: Ambrosia artemisiifolia; assembly: GCA_032199755.1. Classification (NCBI taxonomy): domain Eukaryota; kingdom Viridiplantae; phylum Streptophyta; class Magnoliopsida; order Asterales; family Asteraceae; genus Ambrosia; species Ambrosia artemisiifolia. The sequence goes on along the minus strand of CM063521.1, from coordinate 41,488,706 downwards.
GAACCGATACCGATCGAATTTGCGTTGCATTCCCGCGGCAACGCACGGGTTATATGCCCCTAGTTATTATTATGAATGAAGTGGGAAAGGTACAAGCGAAATGAGTGTAAATCTACTTTTATTATCATATACTATAGGATTGCTCTTAACAACAACATTAGTGAATACTGGAACTGCCATTGATCAAACCTTGATAATCAATTTTCTGTAAGTTCTTATAACTTTTATATCCAATTATTATTATATATATGCTGAGCACAATTACGCTTTTTTATAACCACCCTAGCTTCTCACATCGATCTCACTCCCATTAAGTTGACCTAAAATATTTGTAACAGAATTGAAGATTCATATATGACCTTGTCATCCACACCATTCCTTAAGGGTTGCGCCATGAACAACCAACCAGCAGTCACAAACATAACCACCAACGTAAGTGGTCCAGACACCAACCTATGTAACTCGAACTTGCCCTTAGCCGCGTCCTTAACAGCCAGCTCAAGAGCCGTACACGCCCCATGTAGTACAAAAAACCACGTCACCTCCCACGTAGGCGCAACACGCATCACATAATAAAACATCAACTCATGCATGAACCCCGACACCACAAAAGTCACAAAAATCGCCAGCATCTGCCCCGGAAGCCTCCCGAGAGTCGGTGTACACATCCCGCGAACCGGATTGTACACGGTATCGCGAAGGACGATTGATGTCACAAGGTTCCACCTTCGGCCCCAAAAGTCCTGGAGCGATGTAGCTAAGTAAGGTTCATTGTATTGCGCTTCGAAATGGAAATTATTAAATCCTAGACATATGTTAACCATAAAGGCGGTGAAGGCGAGGCCTAACTCGAATGCGATGTACATATGCGAAATGTAGAGAACCATGACCACAGCGAAGTGGAGGTTATCTTTGTGTTGATAAACATGTACAAATATAATGAGAATCACAGCTTTAATCGCCAAAAGAATATGTTTTAGAAATGGAAATGGAAGCGGGTTCACGATTTTGTATTGGGGTTGTTTCGGGTTGATTGGAAGCAAAGCAAAGGCGAGGAAAGGAAGGATTGGTAAGCGCGGTTTGGAAGATAAAGGGCCGCGGTTGAAGGCAAAGAGTAAGAGTTTGAAGTTAGCGAGCCATACGAGGTAGAAGAAGGTGGGAAAGGCGAGATGGACGATGGAGATTGGTAGTGGAATGATGGAGAAGATGGTGATGATGGGGAGAATAGAGAGTAGGCGTGGGACGCCAGGCGCGAACCGAGCTGAAATGAAGTAGCAGTAGCAGATGGAAGAGATGGCGATAAGCCATATGTTGATGAAGGATTTGAGTTCCTTGACATCTATTACCATTTCTGATTACTTTGTGGAGTCTAAATATTTAGTGCACGTGTCTCCTTTTAAATGGGAAAATGTTTTGTAGGTAAAGGAGGCTGCTGGGAAAGAATTTAATGCACGTCAACAAATTCAACTAAGGAAAGTTAAGGTTTCATCATAGATAACCTTTTCGTATGAATATAGTGACTTGATTTTAATGTTAAAAGTTATAATTTCATGTGAATATATCCTTATTTGCTATATATGAACCATCCTAAGAACACCTACACGCGGTGTCTTTCGGTGTTCTTGGGGCATTTTTATGTTTTTCAGTGCTTGTTCGTGTATAAGGATAGGGTCGGATAGATTTAGGTGTTGTTTGTTTTTTCTGCAGCAAAAGGGCTGCAGTCTGCAGACCACATATGCAGAAGAAGAGGTGGACTAAAGGTCTGCAGTCTGCAAGATGAAGACTGTTTGTTTGTTAACGTCTGCAGGCTATTGAAATAAACTGAAATTTAAATAAACTAATTTTTTACAGCAGTCTGGTGGTAGACGGTGGTGGTGGTGGACCGTGGTGGGTGGTTGTGGTGGACCGTGGTGGTGGACGGTGGTGGTGGTGATGGTGGTGGTGGGTGGTGGTGGACGGTGCTGGTGGTGGTGGATGCGGAGAAGAGAGGAGGATAAGAGAAGAGGAGAAGACCTTGGAAAAGTCTGCACCAAGAAGAGGTCTAGATGGCATTTTTGAGTGAAAGGTCTTTCAAAAAACAAACAATCTGCGGACCTCAAACGTCTGTGCGCGTCTGCGCGGCGCAGACAAAAGAGGTCAGAAGTGCTTCTGAGCAAAAAACAAACAGCCCCTTAGTGACTTAGGAAGGAGAGAGAACGCGAAATATTTGTTGGTGCAACGTGAGATGCTCTTAGGGGGAATGGGCACTTCAGGGTACTAGCCTGATCTTGACCACTACTTTAGTCAAATGCATAGTTGTCAAAAGTGCGCCTAGGCGCAAGGCGCAACCAGGCACACCAAGTGCGCTGCGCCCTGTGAGGCGCGCGCCTAGTCATTGAGGCGCACTATCGGGGCTGTTTTCAGGCTGATTTCCGACCAAATTCAGGCTAAAAGTTGCCTAAACCTTTAAAACATCCTGAATGAGTTATAAACAAGTCCTAAACAACCCTAAAACATCATAATGTAGCCCTAAACAAGCCTAAAACATCTCTAAAATCCATAAAAAATGTATTTTATACTATGCGCCTAATTATAAAAAGCTCTCGTTTTTTATGCGCCTTGCACCTCGGCTCTAGGCTCGGCCTATGCGCCTTGAGTACGCCTAGGCGCTTTGACAACTATGGTCACATGTCAAATGTATTATGGGAATCACCAAATCACTTGCGGCACTCCAGGATACAAAGCCGACCTATTTTTTTCATTTTAAAACAAATAAAATTTAAAAAAACACATTTATATATACAACATAAATATTATACATAATTACTTAAAAAAAAACCTAAAATACATTTAAACTAAAAAAAACACAAATACACAATTAAACTTAATAAAAACTAATTATCTAAGTAGGTCATCAACAATTGCCACGCGAGATGTGTAGAAACTCAAAACCGTACCGAGATTGGTGCTTAATTTGCGTGAGCCCAATGGCCACGTCAAGGTACTTCGGTATTGGGCGTTGAAGCGCTCGCACTTCTTGAAGAGGTCGTCCCACTTACGGTGGGGTGAATCTATCGTCCGGTCTGTGTCACCCACTAGCTCCTTGAATTGAGCTAGGACACAAGGCCAAAGACATGGCCGAGGTGGTGTGGGTGTGTCCTTCACCTCGGTGTAGGTAGTTACCAAAAAAATCTCATTCTCTTCGATTCAACAAACCATTGTGCCGGTGTATGGGTTGAAGGTATCAGTGGTTGTGATGGTGGAGCTCGGTGGGAGGCTGTGACAGTGGAGCTGTGGGTATGGTGGATGAAAATGGGGTACAGTTGTGTTATATTTATATAAAGATTTGAGTGCAAAAATTAAATTTTTTTTTACCGTTACTACACGGTCAATGGCACAACGGTCAAAAATTAAGAACCCCTAGCCGACGAGTGCCCTGTCCTCCCATAGAGGGCATTTTCCCCCTGTGGTGGATCCTTTGCTGGAGTTGTTGTGAGAGGGGCAATCCTGAGTTGGTGTCATGTTGAATCTAATGATGATATTAACATGATTTGATGTTGATATGTGGTTTTTACCTATTATGGAAAAAATATCATGTATGATGTGACATTTACATAAACATGTCATTTTCGGTAAACTTGTTCTTGTGCATATAACCTGATCTGACAAGGTGCTAAGTGATGTATCATGATTAGAATAGGCCATGTATTTGTTTAGTATTGATTGGCCATGATTCGGTAAGTTTCAGAATAAATTCAAAGGGTTCAGCGTGATAAAAGTGTTGCAGCAGCTCCAGGGGTGAAAGGCTCACCCTTTCGCATGTCTGCAGAGGTGAAGGGCTCACCTCTTCACCCATGGGAGAATCCTTTGCCCAAAAGTGACCTCTTCGCCTAGTTTTGGACCCTATCGCCTAAGAACTGACCCCTTCGTGTGCATATGTGACCCATTCGCCTATGTTGTGACCCTTTTGTGTATAACATGCTGAGATGACCCATAACATTGAAGTTTATGTGTTTTACGTGTACGGTTACATATAACATATATGTGGCTGTTGAACTGATATTGTGGGTCACCAAAGGGATGTCGAGTCTAATGTGGTCATGTCAACGTCAAAACACTTATACAAACATACAAAGTCATGGATTGGACAACTAAGGGTTAATTGACCAACACGTTATTGGTCAACACACTTATAGACGTCTTATGGTGGTTTTCAGTAGTTGAAGACTATCACACACATCTGGTTATTTATTAATCGAAGACACAACCTAAGGTGAGTTTCACGGCCCACGGAAACTTTAGATAATTTATTACTTTTGTTATCATTTGTTTACTTTGTGACTCAATAAGTCTCAAGGAAACCACTAATATGGGTATATAGCGGGGAAATGTGGATAGATCTATTGGGCTTAATAAACCCTACCCGGGTCAACTGGAGGTTGGACGGGTGCATATTGTCTCAATCTACATAGGGCTTATTGGGGATGACGGTAATCCGAAAACGGCACACAATGAGCAACAACACAACCAACAATGGTTTCATATCGCATAGTAACATACCTAACGTCTAGTTAACGTTCGATGAAATAGTAAAACATATTTGATCTTAGAAACACACATTTTTTATCTAAAATCTGTGAACTCACCAGCATATTTATGTTGACACATTTAGCATATTTTCTCAGGTCGCTAAGGTAGTAGCTGGTTTAGGGGTGCTTTATCTAGCATATTTATGTTGTCACCGGCATATTTATGTTGTCACTTATAAAGATAATTAAAACATGGATACTTTATCTAGCAATCGTTAGTACAAAGCCGTTAACTTCCAAGAGGGTCCCCTGTCACATATGATGATGGTATGTGAGATCCTTCGGTACGGAAAGCTAGAGTTAAGAGAGGTGGAAGGGATTCCCGGTCATAAATTAAGCCTCTACATTAATTTAGGAATGTAAATTAGAGAACATAGTTCTTCAACGAGTCGTTTTGCGGTGGTTTGGGAAGTGCCTAACAAGCATGACTCAAACTTTCCAATAAGCTACATGATTTGTGTGCGTTAGGCTCGACGACACTAGTCAACCAGAAGAAGACTGGCTTACATGCCAGCAGTCCGAAGACACCTTTATGGGGACTCGTACATTTCCCTTGTGCGTGACCCATAGAGTTGCCAGAACGTCATCCCTTATTTATTTCTTTTCCCACCTCCTAACTCTGATGGGACCCTTCAAAACCCGTTCTCCACATCAATAATTAAATCTATTACTACTTTTAAAATAATTAATCTACTTATTCGGATGGTCCCCGAGACTTGCATGTTTTCTAAATCTACCGTTTTATCTCTTATTTTAAAACCAAAACCTTTTCCAAAACTATTTTTCTTTTAGAACCCCTCCGTTTTATTTTCTTATTCAAAACCCGATTAAAAAAAAGTGATGAAAGGTTGAGTAGGCGGGAACAGTGTGTTCTTTGGACTATGATACTCGATATTTACCCTAGAAATCTATATTACGCACATCGTATTCTCTGCCAATGTTGTTAGTTTTAGTTTGTAAGTAAGTAATTATCGTTTACTTATAAATTTAAAACTAAGGTATGTGGTTTAGTAAAAAATCCTCTTTCTCCAAAACCAATGTTTTGATGTTTTAAACACCACAAGTTTTTGGCTTCAAAAAAATGATATCGTGTATATTACTAAAACCGACACACCAGTTTACATCTTTATGTTTTTGTAATCTAGAAGATTGGGTGATCATATCTAATCAAAAGCGTTAAGAGTAAGATTTCTCGCTAAAAAATCTTATCAAAAGCCATTAAATAAGGACTGGAAAGTTGACATTTAATTACATGTCACAAAACATTAACTCTCTCAACTAACAAGGAACCAAGATACTTGTATTCATTAAATACATGAAAAATAACCAAATTAGCCAAGATTTTATCAAATAACCTAACTAGGTTAGTTTTTTTAAAGATATAGTTCAAGGTGAAATCCTACTTCTAACAACCTCCAGATCACAAGTTTGAGTCCTCCGACACGCCCCGCCTTTTCAACCTTAATGGGTATGATTTTTTGATGGACGAGTATCAAACATGTGGACGTGAACCCTCTGAAGCTTGAATGTATTTTGAGTGAGGTTTTGTTTGATTGTTGGTAGTATTCATTTTGGTTGAAAATGAATAATATTTATAGTATTTAGATTTTTTTTGTTACCCCCAAACGGTCACATGATTTATCAAGCTAGATATTTTTACCGGTATCTTAGAACCCACCAATCATGCACTGCCACCTCATTTCAACCCTCAACTACTCCAATACCATAAAACCATAGACAACACGCATTTCAAATACCCTACAACTTTTTTGTTTTTCTAATTAAACAATTTAGCACAAAAAAACAAACTACAATTTAACTTTATCACAAAAAAAACATAATTTAAATAAAAAATTGCATGCTACTTTCGTTTGTGAAAATAACACTAATCTTCCATAAAAACTTCATAACCTTTTTTGCAATCACGTAGCACGATTTCTTTTGTAGATGTTGTCGTGTTCTCATCTTTGTCTTGGTCGATCAAATCCTTGATAAAAATATATGCTAGTATTATTTGTGAAATAATACTATCAGAATCATTAGGTGGAATGAATAACCTGAGGTCATCGTTTGAGAAATTAGTCATGTTCACATAAATATCGGGTAAATTGAGAGTATAAATTTGTGTAAGTGATGGATAACTTAAGTGAATTAAAACGGTAAATAGGGGAGTATTTATATAGTTTTTAATTATTTAAAATACTTTTTAAATGATCTCAATGGTCATTTTACCGTTCAACGGTGAAAAAGAAAAATACCTTCGTCGGATTTCTCTACACCCGTCTTGCTATAAGAGGGTGAGGGCGGTGTAACCGAACAGGTTATAACCCAAACTCCCAAGAAAGTATCATGTTTCTATTAATGTTTTAGTTATTCTCCTATTGTCCCTAGTTTATATTATGCATAACTTTTGTGCTGGATTTGAAAGAGAAGGAAAAACTTCATGCTTATCTATCTTTACTATAATAGAAGAGTCGTGAGCGACATAAGAAAGCTGAGTTATCAAGCTTAGAGATAGGCCAATAATGCCTGTGTGATGTGAAAAATGATGTCATTAATCGCTTAAAATGATCACTTAACCATGTGGGCCAGTTGAAATTACCATTGTTGAGCTTAAAAGCAGCTGTTTGTTAGCCTCGATTAACGAACAACTGTTCAGATCAATAATTGATCTCTTTTAAGCATTTGTTTTCTATAATCAGGTGTTATGAACATAGGGAAGTGTGATTTTTGCATGTATATAATCATTACCGAAGATGCTTTGCTTATACACAACCATTTTCTCCTCAAAATTATTTCATAAAATCAGCTTTCAAACTCTTTGTTAAAATCATCTCAATGGACGTTGATAACAAAATTAATAGATTTGTTTGTGATCTGAACTCATCCAAAGATATCTGGTTTTTGAAGGTCCAGATCATACGAAAGTGGAAAGAAAGTTTTAAGATGGAAATGATATTGATTGATGAGCAGGTAATGTATGTTTTTCGTTTACTTTATGTTATTCAAGTTGTTGTCGTTGATCTTGATATTTTGCTCATGTTTATTTTAAGGCTGATAAGATTCAGGCCTTCATAAAGAGTCATTTGATGCACGTTTTTGACGATCAACTTGAAGAGGATGATGTCGCTATTCTATCTAAGTTTGGGGTCGGTGAAAAAAAGGACCCATACAAAGTTGTGGCACATGATTATAAGATCAACTTTTATCGTTGTACCACTGTTAGCCCTATTGTTGATTGGCAAGGTGTTGAGTATGGTTTTAAGTTCATGCCTTTTAAAGATATTCTTAAAGGCGAAGCAAAGGAAGTTTTGACTGTTGGTCTGTCTGTTACTTACCTTTAATATGTAGTTTATTTTGATTTTGGGATTCATGTTTACAATTAAAGGCACATTGTATAGATGTTGTTGGTAGTTTCATTTGGTGTTGAACTCTCGATGTGTTTGGATGACCTCCAAAAGAAACTAAAAGGATGAATTTTGATATTCAAGACTTGGAGTAAACGTTTTACTGCTTTTTGTTTGTAAAGTATTATTGTTAGTTTTTGTCACACCCCGACAGCGCACAGCGGAAGGCAAGTCATGAGGTAACGGAAGTTGTTACCACAAAGTTTAGCAACACACACGAGTATACGTATGGACATCTTGCAACCACCCTCTAGTTCAACACATTTACTTTTCCGGTCTTAACAAAGTTTAGAAAAACATGTTAATACCAAGGTGGAGCGAAGTTACATAGTTAATGTTTTACAAATTATTCAAAGATAACATAAAAACATAGTTCAAAGTTCATAATTCATGGTCCCAACATCATGTCCACCGTAGTGCCCGCTAAACCCACTCTCAAATTCCCTAGACATCAGTACATGAAAACACATGCTTAGAAATATCAACAAATTGTTGGCGAGTTCACAGGTTTTTATGGCAAACAAACATACATATAATTTAATTTAATGAGTATGATAGAGTACAACTTGAAGAGAACCAAGTAGACTAGCTAGGTCTAACAAGGATGATGTTAACCCTAGGCTCTTAATCAAACCACAACTTTTGCTTCCCAAAACCCGACCCCTAGTCCAAGAGGAATTTGTAAGATTATGTTTTTCCATAAGACCCACACTACTGGTCAGGAAAGGGGAGTCAACCCAATAGATATACTAACATAAACCACGGCTCTAGTCCAAGCGCTAATGATTAAGAAGTGCACGGAAGTGTCCTGTCCAGAAGGACTGACGAGGTGCTCTAAGCAACAACTCGTACACTTACCCAAGGTCATCAATTGTCCTAAAATTCTAGTCCTACCCTTCATACAACATGTTAATCCCCCGAATATTAAAAACGTTCAAAACATTTAAAAGAAAAGGGGCCGTGAAACTCACCTTAAACGTAGCAATTCACGCAACCAACAAACCACAATCCTTTACTTGGTACACCCTATAATCCATAAGGTAATTTCAGTAATCATCCTAAGTCTAATCAAGTTATTCACCAAACTTCCTTGACTTAGTTTAACCAAAGCGATTAATTTTCCATTAACCCTTACCATATCAATCCAACGGTGATTTCATTATCCGATTAAGTTTTAGTCCTCCCACATGTATATATCACATTAAACCACCAATTCTGTAGGTCCACATTTACGTGATTACTCATATATATCAATCCATGTTATAAACCACATAACTTATCATATCAACTTATCATAATACAGTCACACATATGCTGGTAACACGTATTCTTATGCAGCCTCTACGTCAAGACTCATGTTCATATAGGGTCGTCTTTATCGAAACGTAGCAACTACTAGTAAACAAAAATTACATATAGAAGTCTAAGCTTTATGATAATATTCCCAAGAATTTATCTCACATAAAATCGTCATGTAACCCATCTTATATTCCTAATCCTAACTAACATACCGTTAGAATAGAGAATAAAGCTTATTCTAGCAATTTCACATATTAAACAAGTCCCCAGACACGTCATATCAACTTATGAACCTCTTGTAACTCAATTTAAGTTCTAGGACCTGTATATAATCACCAAATTAAGACAAATTGGCTGTTCTAATTTAGTCACGAATTCTAGCCGTTTTATGCCTTAAAAATCACATTTTGGCGACTTTTATGACATAGTTTTGCACTGTAAACATCTGTTACTATAGTGAAAATATTATACACCTTAAATAATATCTTTTATATTCATTTTAACATCAAATAAGCTGTTTACATCAGATCTGGAAATAAGCTTTCTAGACGCGTAGAACTTGTCGAAAACATGCGTTTTTGCGCATCTCTTGCAAGTTTTCCTAAGTTTTTACCTTAACCCTTTTATGAACACTTCATTAACCTTTATTTTACATCAAAATAAGTTGTAAAAACCTGTTCTAAATCATATTTAGAACATTCACTTCAAAAGCTCGTATTTTGACATTTTAAGCCAAAAAACATGCTTTGATCATACATGCAAGGTCTCCCAAGCGTGTAGATCCTATCCAAACTTGTTTTACAATATTTTAAGCTTATGAAAACCATCATAACATTATCATGATCAGTCCTGCAAATTAACCAAAAATCATATAAAACTCATCATCCAACAATACACACATATGAACATACAAACCAATTAAGCCACATTTCATCCATTACATCCCTATACCATTTATCCAGACCATCTAACACATGTAATAAACATTTTACATCAGATCTAAAACTCTTTAGAAAACCCTATTGCATGTTAACAAAATCAAAGGATCTAAGCATGATCTATCATCTAATCAACTAAACAATCAACTCACACACACACACACACTAAACTCACGGCACACACATACATACATTCATCGCGATTTTCCATTTTATCACATTCCCATTGTTTATTTTATAAACCTACTTCAAAACCTTTGATTATTTTGTGAAAAACTTGATCAAAACAGAAAATATAAAGATTTTCATAAGGTTTTTTGTTCAAGAAACTCACCTTTGAAGAACACTGAAAAATGTGGGTTTTGATGGTTTCTCTCTCTAAAAATCTCTAGATTCTTGAAGGTTTTAGCTTCCTAATCACCCAAAACACTTAATATTTCAAGTTCTTGAGTTCATTTTTATAATAAGATGAACAAAATATGAAGAATAGGGTGTTTGGGAGTGGTTTACGGTTCAAGGGAGGGGGAAGAGAGGAATGTGGATGGTTTTTCTTATGTGTGTGAGGAACTGAGGATGAAGGTGTAATTATGAGAGAAAATGAGAGATGATGGTAGGTTTTATGGGGAGTAGGATTGTGTTTAATATAAATAATAATAATAATAATATTACAATAGGGCCGGTTGGGGGGGGGGGGGTTTGGCTATTATATTTTTTTTATAGCCTTTAAAACATAATACACCATCTCACAATTTATAAAAACCCCTATATAATAATTAGTTAAGGTTTTTACCATAATAACATTCCCCACATAGCAATATTCATTTCTAGCTAATTTGATCATATTAGAGGTTTCCCTATCGTATCGGGTCTCGAATTTGCGTTAAAACTCTAAAACGCGTAACTAACCGACCTTAACGATTTAAAAATCACTAATTATAATCGATATTAGTTTTAATAATATTTTCATTCCAAAAATATTATTCCATGCCAATCCAAGCATCATGGAACAATTCCAGACCTTTTAATGTTAACCGGGTTGTCACCGTTGTCTAATACGGATAACTTATTGGCGAACAAATCCGGAATTTCCTAAAATTCCACCTAGTTCCCCAATTATTATTTGAATATTGCTATTGCACTTCTAACGACTCTAATTATCTCTAATTAAGTCTAATACGCATAGCTCGTCATCATTTCGATGATTATTATCATATGCAAATAATACCCGTATTTTGGCAGTTGTCACAGTCTCCCCTTCGTCCTCGAAATTTTCGTTTAGCACTACTGATCTCAGATTGGGACTACTTCTACTTGAGGATGTTCTTGCTATAACGTCCGCCCAAACTTTACCAATCCGGTACTATTCTGCCTAAATGTTTCCGGACCCTTATGTCCAATACTTAACGAGTTTCCTTAATGTGACAACCGGCAAAATTAAGGTAAATCCGTACTAATTAATTATGTGTAATTAACGTAATTAAGCGCAAATTCGTGTTAATTGTTTAACTGATGCCTTAGAGAATAGTAAATTCCCCATAAGATGCATAGGAATGCACACGTTTAATGATGAAGCATGATGGAGTCATGTGCGAATAAACTTGTCCGGAATGGACGTTGGTGGTTACCCGGTAAAAATTAAACAAACGAAAAGGATCCCGGACACCCAGGATATAAAATAAAGGGTATTTTCACGAAATATAATGTGTTTTGGAACTCCAAAACCATAAGTGAAAACTTTACATACAAATCTCCCGGTAACGAATAAAGTGCGCGTATCGCACCCGGTACGCGTAAAACTTATAATTTCACCCAACAAAAGCCTAATTAACCAATCAACACTTAAACTAGGCTATGTTTAAGGGTTATTTGAGGCTATTATAATGTCCAAATAACGCGTAAATAAAATCCGATTAATACCCGAACGAAACCCGAACGCTAAGTGTGAGGCATAACTAATTAACTAGCAAATGTTTTGTGTTGTGGACCCCACCAAAACCACCTCCAAACCGGCCCAACCCTTACCCATACCCAATCTTTCTTTTTTTGTACAAACAATCTAAGAAAGATCATAAGAATGTATGGGATTGATTTGATGAGATATTATATATGATCTTGAGTACTTGAAAGATTACAAAAAAAAATCCTCCATTTCCTTTGTTAAGTTTCGGCCCAAACACCCTCTTATAATCTAGCAAAGATCATCCTAGTACACATCTCCATATTATAAGGGATTTAAAGATCTAATATTAGATAGTGTGTGATCTTTGGAAGATCATGAGATCTTGGAGAGATTTATAAAAGATCATATGTTACAACACTTGAGAAACAAAAGAAAAATCTCTTCTTCTTTTCTCCTTGGTGCCGTGAACAAACACACACACACACACATCCATTCTTCAAAGTTTTAACACTCCAAATTCATCCATAAACATCCATTTTCCAAACCCCAATTGTGTGTTTCAAGCTTGGAGCTTAACCACCTAGGAAGAACACACTAAACCCCTTCAAAATCAAGTATTTTTAGCTTCCCTAGCCTTGTGCTAGTTGTAAGTATTCTTGATCTTGTTCTTGTCTTTAAAAGTTTATGTTTGTTATCTAGAAGCAAGTTGTACAATGGGTTCTTGATGAAACTTTACATGATAAAACATATGCTTTTTAAGACTAAAATGGTGTTATAATTGTGTATTAGGGCCGAAAATGGTGATGGATGTATGTAGTGTTCTTGTAGTTTCATAAAGTTCACAAAAATTTAAAGAAAATGATGATCTAAACATAGTTTGTTAATGAACTTGAATAAACTTGAATGTGGTTTAAATCATCATAAAATAATCATCTAAGACTTGATATGGTGTTGACTTTGTTAGAAAACAAGTTACATAAAGTTTACATAATTAAAGTTACACACTTGAAAGATGTAATGTTGGACATATTGGACTTATACACTAGAAACACCTAATATTATCCTTAATAAGATGATTATGGACTATAAATGATGTTGGAACATAAAAATAATCTATCATGGCAAAAATAACAAAATAAAGTCTACTAGTTTAATAGAAAATTGTCATGTTTGAAAGATTAAGAAGCAAATGTAAGTTTTGAAAGTTAAAGGACTATTTTAGTAACTTTAGAAGTTAATGGACATAAAATGTCATTTTTAGAAACTTGCATCTAAAAATGTAACTTTGTAAAGTTTGGTGTCAAAAGTGTGAGTTGTTGACTTTCCAAGGTTGATTTTGTAAATAATAGCAAATTTACAAATATATATATATATATATATATATATATATATATATATATATATATATATATCCTATATAAAAATGTATTTTTATGAAATGGAGTTTTATAAAAATATAGATTTTCTAACATGTTGGAAATATATAAAAACAAAGGTTTTTATAAAAATGTTAGATAAATTAAAAACTTGGTAGAAACTTGTATAAAAATGGACACTTTTATATAATGGGAATATAAAAGTGTTGGAGCATTTTATATATATAAGTGACCAAGTCTTGGTATTAAAAATACAAATGTGTTTATAAACTTCCAAGTAAAATATGTAGAAATTAGAAGATGAATAATTTCAAGAAAACATATATTGTTGGAACTTGGAAAATTAACAATATATATATATATATATATATGTTAAGTAATCGGATACGGACGTGTTAACGGACTAGACGTAAAAACGGACAAATAAGTATTTGTATTATTACGCCTAATGAGAAAATGAGAACATATATTTTAAAGGACTTAAAATATATAATCCGGGTGAAAAATACATAACACTTTCCTAAGTGTTGGAAATTTATTCGTGGGAGAAAAATAACTTAAATAATCTAACGATTAAACGTTTAAAACAAGCGTATGGACTTGACAACGAAAATATATTATCGAATCGACGAGACCCTAGTATATTTATTTAATGGGAAAGTAAATATACGTTAAAGTGAGTCGAGTCGAGTGAAGAATATATATATATATATATATATATATATATATATATATATATATATATCGAATCGACGAGATCCTAGTGTATTTACTTAATGGGAAAGTAAATATACGGTAAAGTGAGTCGAGTCGAGTGTGGAAAATGTTATGTCGAGTCGGCAAGATCCTAGTATATTTATTTAATGGGAAAGTAAATATACGGTAAAGTGAGTCGAGTCGAGTGTTAAAAATATTATATCGAACGACAAGATCTTAGTATAATTATTTAATGGGAAAATAATTATACGTCAAGTGAGTCGAGTCGAGAACATTATTATACAAGTTAATTAATATTCATGGAAATATAAGTGTAACTTGTAAAAAGGGTAATCCATCACCAACGGACCTAGGATACACGTTTAATGAAACGGGGAATTGGACTAAATAGTGGTTTGGGAGTTGGACGTACAACTTGCCGAAACACACGCACTATAGGCTTAGTGATTTATACGTCTAGGACGTTTGTAGGTGTTGACCTTGGACAGACTATTCTCTATTTGGATTTGCGCACTTGCTTGATATGAGTTTCACGGCCCCATTTTACTGTTTTTATTGGGGGAAAGATATGTTAGGGAAATGTGTGACAGGATGGATACTTGAGTAGTTGTTCGCCACTCGGGGTTGAGTCCTCGCTACTGTAACCATTTATTCATGGGTATTGAAACCGAAGGAATATTAGGATAGTACTATTGGTGCCTGACAAGGCCCACCCCTAATCGATAGCGTCGATTATGCATCGGCGTATGCCTGAGGTGCACGTATTCTGAATTAAGTTGTTATTTTCCGAGAAACAACTTGGGGCGGGGCATTACTAGTCTTGGTTTGGTTATGGGCTCAAGTAGATTGTAGGAACTTGCAACTCCTATAATGGTCACAACATGTGTTTATTTCCCAAAAGCGTTGTTTTGTAAACTAAAACATGTGAACTCACCAATATTTATATATTGACGATTTTTAACATATCTTTCAGGTAATTGATCGATGGATGGTTGCGTGGCTAGTAGGGGCGGGGATCTCTCTTACGTTGGATATTTTGAGGGGTTTCACTTTTATTTCCCATAGGGTTGGGATATATTTGAGAAACCTCTACTTGTGTATTAAACTATGTGCTTTAAGGATGTGTAAACTTAAAAACTTGTTTCGACGTGATAAATAAATGATCCCTTTTCTTAATTACTTGTAGTTTGTGTTAATCTTGACTTTATGCCCTTCGAACCGTCGCGCCACGTGTTTCCGCCATTGGCGTGGTGTGACACTTAACAACATATACTTCTTTGATTCCTGAATGCGGAACACATTATGGGTCTCAAAATGTCCTTATGGTAACCTAGGTTGATATATAGCTATATCCACCGTTCATAATTCCATATGGACTGGCTTTCGTGCTTGCCATATCTATTGTCACCCTTCTAAGGAGAGAATTCTAGCATGACTTTAATTCCATTTGGAACCTTAAAAGCTTCCGTCCATTATTCTTCTAACTTTTCTGTCCACTTTCTGTCACCTTCAATCCATCCTAAATCCGATGACTCTTTTCCGTAGTTTTTCCCAGCTAATTTCCAATTCGACCAAGTGTTTATCACCTACCTCTGCCCGACAGAGTGGTGAGTGTCACTTTCCATGCTACAATGACTCAAACCATGGGGCTTTGATATCGGTGATACCTTTTAATATTGATAACTTAACTATCGGAAACCAGTATTTTGATTTCCTCCAAACTTAATCACAAGGTACTCAAATATTCCGGTGTTTAGACAGTGCTTTCGTTTTAATCATCCGTCCATAGATGACAAACAATACTCATTATTCCTACTGCGCTTATTAAAGCCAAGCTCACGGATTACCTACTATTTTGAGTTTTGAAACCGTAAGTATTAAAACACCATCTCAAGACACGTTTTTCCTTCAAACGTCCATGCGGCACTTTCTTAATGCGATAAATTCTCTAAAACTTCCTAATACCTTTTATCGAAAACCTGATTGTATCGGATACCTGACGCATAAGCCTTGCTTCTCAGCTACTTCAAAATAATCCTTAATTTACATTCAAGATTCTTTTCAGTCAATGGAAATCAAATCTAAGGTCACTATTCTCCCCTTTTTACCTGATAAGCTTGCTCAATTTCCCACTATCAACACGTAATCTTATAAGGATCTCGGCCTTCCTTGTTGATAAATACACATTTGATTATCCCTAGAACTTTCGAAAGAATACATAACTCGACAAGGTTTGATTTAGCCATTCAAGTAAACTCGTTGGATATCCTTGTACTTCTACAGTGCTACTTAGCAAAAGATCCTAAGGACTGGCATGATACTGGGTACAGGATTTATTCGAAGATTCGACTATCTTAAGGACAACCAATCTAGGCTATCTTTCTGAAAAGCTTCTGGTATTTACTAGTTATACTACTAGGTAATTCCCAGTTGCAAGAACTTAAATACCCTTACTATCCTTGCTAATGCAATAATCTTCTTTTCACCTTACCGCGAATGACAATATTAATGTCTGCTTACTGGAAGACCGACCAATTCCTTATATCTATAACTTCCACTCGATATATGCATCGCTATTCCTTTCCTACTACTTTGTCCACTTCCGGGATTTTATGGGTATTAATTCTTCATTAAACACTTAATTTATCAATTCCCGAACTTCCTTTCTTTAATTATTTTGCACCTTCCTACTATCTTACTCATTACTAACCTCATAGAATAACTCTCATCTAGGATTCTAATTTCGATCACACAATGAATTGCGCTCCTTAAACCAATACCTATATTGATTTCTGATATCAAACACAATAACTGCAAATTGCTTATTAATCGTAAAAAGAAAACATACCGGTCACTACTGCGGAATCTTAGCGCACTGCGCTCAGGTTTATCCTCTAAGCTCTGCCCCTTACGTCATCCCTGTGAAGCTCTGGGCAGTTTCTCTTGTAATGTCCTACCATCCCACATAAGTAGCAACCCTGATCATCCTTATTCTTGTCTGCCTCTCCTAGAAGTCTTTTCCTACATTTCGGGGCTGCATGCCCCGCAAGACCACATCTCTCACAACAAACCTTCCTACTAGAACCGGAATCCTGAAAGTTGCATTGCTGACAATTGGGAGTTATTCCTTTATTCTTCCCGATAATACGAGTACCACCAACACTTCCTTTCCTCAATTTATGGTTCATGTTCTTCCTACCCCTAAACTGCTTTCCCAAATTACCGAACCATTTCCTCTTCTTACCAACCGACGGTGCTGCTGGTTTCGGACTCTCTTCAACCACATTGATCGGATTCTTCTCAGTTCCAGTCTGCTCAACCAATGTCCCCATTTTAATTGACCCATCTGTCTAAGAATTCGCCAAAAACATTGCACTTTGCATAGTAGTTGGTTTCAAAGAAAGCACCATATCTCTAATTTGAGGCGTCAATCCCCAAATGTACTGTTCAACACAGGCTGCTTCTGAAGCAAACAAACGAGGAACCAAACTAACCAACTCACGGAACCTAGATATGTATGCCTCTATCTCTGCTCCTTTCATAGAGAGTGACCATAACTCAAATTCAGTCTTCCGTATCTCACTGCGGGGACAATACTCTTTCAACAACAACTCCTTCAACTCATTCCAAGAAAGGTTATATGCAGCATCTTTATTTGATGTCCAAACTTTCGTATTCCACCGTGCGATGGCATCATCCCATAAAGAACACACAGCGTATCTAACCCTTTGAGAATCAGAACAATTACTGATCATCATAACCGATTCCATTTCCTTGATCCAACTGATAACGCCCGAAGGACCTTCAGTTCCAGAAAACGTACGGGTGAGGAATCAAAAGTAATATCACTAGAGCTCTAATAAAGGTGAGGAAATCCAAATAGTCATTTTACAAGTTTTTATCCCTTGAACTATTTTCACCTTCCAACTCTCCATCCCATACGATAATGATATTACGTTAAAATGTCCTTCCACAAGTCTTCTCAAAGATTCTTACACTCAAAGACATATGGATTACCAACAATTCGTTGGTAATGTATTTGGAATTGGCATTTTGCGAAGATTCTTACAATCAAAGAAAAACATCAATATATTATTACTACATCTAGAGCATGTTTAGAATGTTTAGGCTGGGTTTTTGAACTTGATTATGTTTAGCTACGAAGGGTTGTCGACGTTTGTTGTGATTATATTTAATGCAAGTGCGGTAGAAGTTAAATATCGTGCTTCAATTGTTCGTGTTTTTGTTCCGATCACAATGCTAAGGAAGATCATTATGTAGGGTTTGTTTGTTAGAAGACTTCCTTTATGTTTGGTTGTATCTTGTATGTAGTTTGTTAAATCGGATATTGTAAATATGTTACTTTTCATTAAAGCAGTTTTATAGAGTTAACAGATATTGGTAAAAAGAGTATAGTTAAAAGCAATATTATAGAAAAAATAATATTCTTTTATAAGTTTTGTTTTGAGTAATTTTTGTAAAATTAAATACTTTTTAATGTTTGGTTAAAATAAAAAATTTCAAAATGTAAATTAAGGGTAACATTTTTTAGTTATTTAATACTAAAAATAACTACTATACATAATAAACTAGGTCTATTCCAACAAGCGCGTTGCGCGTGGATGGACGGTATAAATTGAGGCTTAGATGTTTTAGCGCGTGTGACGGATGGTTTAAACCGAGGCTTAGATGTATGTAGTTTAATGATTATAACATTCTACACTTTTCATCATTATAGCCGCCAGCAATCCAAAAGTAACAAAAACATGGTTGTAAAGAACATCACTACATCCAAAAATTCTCCAAGCAGATTAAGATTTCGTTTTTATCATGACACGTTAGTAATCCAAGGCAATATAACGTGTTCCAAAATGCCAAGGCAACATAGGCATCCAATTTTTGTCCTTGTGTTTAAACTCACAACCATATGAGAGAAAACATGTGAAATCATATAAAAGTAAATTATTTCATAAAACTTGGTAGTAAAAATAAAAAATATATGGATATACGTTATTTGAAGTAAATCTATCAAAATATTTAATCTTCATTAAGTGTACAAATATCTCTTATAGTCTCCTACTATCAATACAATCAGTGCTAAAAGTTTTTACATTTTAAATATATTTTCAAATAAACAAAAGTTCAAAAACCATGTTCCTTGATGGTATTTATCTAATCTCTCTGCGATTCTCTCTCTAGTGTCGTCGAACATTAAAAAAAGGAAAAAAACCCAACAAATTACTATCACCGTTGCCATCTAACCACCTAACAATAAAGTCATTCATCGTTGGTTTTGTGGCACCTCCTCCTCTCACCGGAAGAATAACAATCCACCACCTGTTTGTCCCACCAGGTTGCCTCTGTTATGTAAGTTTTGAACCGCATGAAATCACCGAAAGTAGCCTTACCACCACTCGCTTGTCTGAACCGACACCACCAACGACTTTCTTACCTTCAGATCTTGAGGGTGGGGCAGTGCACGCACCGGAATACTTGAAGTCGCTGCCGCAGCTCCCCCCATCTCCATGGGTTGCCGGCTAACAGGAACTCACTGCGCTTGTAATACGATAGTGAGAAACACATTTTTGCCTCATCCTTGAATCATTGGCTCCTCTCTCTCTATACAAACAAGTCATTTTCTGTATGTTCTCTATCGATTGCTTTAAAAACAGTAGCTTTAAAGGGTGGACACAAGACATGTGAGCTCACATACATGCGTGTAAAGAAACTGGAGCGACAACAAAAAAACGTAAACGCGTGGTGCATATGCAAGATCACACGTGGACCAAGCTCTATAAAACAAAAAAGCAAAGGAAAAAAAACCAACGAAGCAGGATTGAACTCGGAACCCATAACCTATGGCCCAACACACAAACCAACTGCACCAACACATTTTATGTTACTAGACTCAATAACTTATAACTAAATAGCTTAGATACAATTAGTGGGAAAGCACTATTCATGGCCATTGGAAATTAACATATAGGATAATAAGCGCCGATTTTGTAAATAAAATAATCTAGATTCATCATTTCTATAGTGGGTCTCATAGACTTTTAGTTATCGCCACTGGCAAATAATAATTACGACCTTGAACCTTCGTTTTAAATTTACGGCTTATTTTTATATATGTTGTATTTAAATAATGTATATTATCATTACTAACTATCAAGTGCAATAATAAGTTTGAATACTATAACAGTTGTTTGACAAATTTTGATAACAACTCAACAGATGTGGTAAAACAAGATATAGAATAAAATGAGGATACTTTAAACATCTAGACTTTGTGTGAGAACATCTGTTGACAAGTCAACAGATGTTATAAAATAGAGTATATACAACAAAATGATGATATCTTTCAATACTGTAGAATGGGTCAAAGAAATTCTTATTTTATCTCAACAAAGGCTCGAATTTCAAACTTAATGATTACGATTTTGAATTTAGTTTATTAATAGTATTATGTTATTATTTTTGTGTTTCAATTGTCTTTCACTCTATAAAAGGGCCCAAAAGTAAGTTCCACCTTTATATTTACATGAAATGCAACTTATATTTGAAAATCAAGTTTACAGATAGATAGTTTATTCACCCTATAAAAGGGGCGGAATTCCCAATAGTCATTTTCCAACTTTATATTCGTTCAACTATTTCCACTTTGCAACTCTTCATCGCATATGCATAATGATATTACATTCAAATGCCCTTCCACTAGTTTTCTCAAAGATTCTTACACTCAAATAAAAATGGATTACCAACATTCCGTTGGTAATGAAGTTAGAATTTTTGTTTTTTGAAGATTCTTACAATCAAAGAAAAACATCAATCTACAAACAATATCCAGAGCCTGTTCAGAAACTTTAGGGTTTTCGAAGTTGATGATGTTTAGATATGAACTATTGTGGTCGTATTGCTTTTGTTTGTGTTTGTATTTTTGGTCTGATGACAATGGCAAAGATGATCAGGGTTTGTTTGTTACAAGACTTCTTTTATGTTTGCTTGTATTTTGTATGTAGTTTGTTAAATTGGATATTGTAAATTTGTTACTTGGCATTTAACCAGTTTTTTAGAGATATTTGGATTTGTTCTTTTACAAATCTTCCATTTTGTATGTTGTTTTATTAACTCAGATATTTCATAGAAATTATTTAATTGTAATAATAAGTTTGAATCGTATAACAACTGTTTGACAAATTTGTTGGCAATTCAACAGATATTGGTAAACAGAGTAATGAAATCTCAGTTGAAGATTAAGATTGTCTGTTTCTTTTTAATATCTGTTATCCCAACAGAGCCCAAAATTTGATCGGTGTCAAAGGACCGGTCAAAAATAAGAGTTTTACAAAAGACCAACTACCTTATTAGTTAGGATAATTTGGGTGTCGAACCACGATGAGTATTGTGGAAAGTGTTATTTTTTTTAACTATTAAATTAAACTAGGCAGAAATGTAAAATCGATTGGTTTGATTGTTGATTAAGTGCAATTAATAAAAACAACGTAAAAACAAATTGAATTGAAACAACTAGATAAATGATGACCTCTCCAGGATCCCGGTTAATCACTTTAGCCAAGGGTTGTATAATCATCAATTGAAATCACATAAACATGATTTGTGATTAATATGATTGATAAAGTAAGTTGATTAATGACTTCGCTGACAGCCGATAACTAGATCGCGACTATTAACTCGGTTGATTATCACTTAACAATATCTTAATTACTAGTAATATTGAAAGACACCACTTGCATGTATTCAATGTCCCTCGATAATAAACCGCATTAGTTGATGAAATCCAAAACAAGCATATCATTCAATAAACGTTCAAAACCAATATTAATGTAAACCACAATTGATATCAAAAGTTTAAACACTCATAATTTCAATCCAAATGTTCGAAAAACAAAAACCCTTGCAAAGATAACTAACCATTCACCTGGAGAGGATCACGGGTAATTAGCCGCTCATGGTGGTGCAAAGCGCGCTCGTGGAATGATTAAACCTTGAAAGCATCTTGATTTAGGTAAGAGATTGGTCAAACAAAGTTATTGTGTGATGAAACTGCTCCAAATTCGCCCAAAAAAATAGTCCCTTTTCGACTATTGACGGCTAAATAATAATAGGTTTGAAGATTTTTGATTAAAACCCTTAACCAACAAACTTCCCTTTTTTTCTTCATAACCGCTGTAAATTACGGCTGGGATACTAGGCCTTACGGGCAGGAACATCTGATGTGAAACATTGTTGCAGCTGATGATCTCCTTGTGTTATCGCTCGGCGTCCCCTACGGCTGGACCCAAAGGGGTTACGACCATCAAGAACCGGGGTGAATCTTCATTAACTGCTGCTGATGTCCCTTTGCTTTGACTTTTGCTTACAACAGCAGCAGCAGCAGTATTATTATTATTATTAATTCCATGCTCGCTCTCAAATGTACGCGACTTGATCATTTTCCTTTGGCTAACACGCGTTACACAATTCCATCTTAAGTACATCCATTTCAGCCGCTAAACCTGCGATTACACAATATCGCGTAGTTATCTTATTCATAACAATATACTCAGCCAATTTACATTAAAACAACACCATTACGCACATTAAGGTTCATGTTTAACCCCGTTTATCACTTTCCATGCATTTGTTGATTTATTTCTCCGTGTTTGTAACACCCTTCAATATTTAAACATCTCATCTGTATCTATCAACTCGTATCGTGAAAGGAACAGATCTTGCTAAACAGATTTTTCTTATAACAGATGATTGACTTCTTTATTTGTTACAACAGATGTTATTAACTTGATACAGTTCTTAAGGTTGGTTGATGATTCTTTAATAATGGATCTGCTCTGGTCAATGGGTCTGCTCCGAAACAAACTTCTGTTGAAAACTTTTGTTGAGTGCAAACCACTGCTGTCATCAGAAGTTTCTTTCATCATCTGTTACTTGCTTCATCAGTAGATAATCATTAGTTGTTTAATTCATCAGTGGTTACGAAAGGCAGAAGCACAACCATCAATGAATGGATTTCCAGCTTTAGTTGGATTGAGTATTCCCGTGTTTTCACACGGGAGCATGGGATGTCACCTAGTCTATTATAGTAATTGAAAGCAATAAATCCCACATGTGGCAATGACATGTCATTAATGATATAAAATTAAAGCTAAAAATGGCATGCCATGTGGCATTAAGTGATTTTAGGGAAAAAAATCAAAAACAAAATTGGATTTTTCTCTATCATGTTTTCCCCCATAACTTTTAAGCGTCAATATCTTTTATATACGAGATTTTTTACAGAACAAATTACACCAAATTAACGAGCGTTTTATTATCTTTCCAACGAGTACCATCGTGCTATATAAAAAACAGAGAAAGAAAACAACTATTTTTTGTGAGGTTTTGTTCATACAGGAAAAAAAACACAATGTGTTCAGATAATTCATTAATCATGTATGTGCAAGTCACTAATTATGTCTAAACTAGTAAATATATATTAATTCTATTTTCAACAGGTGTTAGCATTGGAGTTGTACATTGTTTTAGGTTAGGTATTAATATTAGAGTTATACATTGTTTAGGTTAGATGTTAACATTAGAGTTATACATTGTTTAATGTTAGGCGTTAACAATGAAGATACATTGTTAATTGTTTTAGAGTATGTGCTACCCAAAGCTTTCCTGCATGTAACTGTAAAGTGAATCAGCCTATTTCATATGTAAAATTGATATGTTATATTATATTTCTCAATCCTGGGACGCTCCCAGTGTATAATCTAGTCTGATTCAATACAACAAATATTGTCAGCAAATAATATGGTGGCATGTCACAATATGGTTGAAGTTTGTTGTGCCAAAATGGGTCGGTAAAAGAACAAATGGAATTATTTCCAAACTTAGATGGGTCAAAGGATTGGAAGAAAATAATTCGGGTTGTGGTGTTGATAAAATTGTGGGAGATATGGAAATCAAGAAAAGAGAAGAATTTCAACAATCGCTTCATCACTTTCATGAGAACGGTGGACCAAATAAAGAAGTCGTCTTTTCTATGGATTGGATGTAGATCAAAATACAGGCATATCAATTGGAATAGCTTGTGTGATTTTAATATTAAAGATGTAATAATGTAAATGTGTATTGGGTTTTAGCTTCTTGCTTGCCCGAGTTCTATATAATTTATAGAATGTTCAACATTTGAAAAAATTATATAATTTATAGAATGTGAACATTTGAAAAAAATTATATTTTATTCAAAGTGAAAAGGAGAGTTATTTAGTTGAAACCAACACTTTCTGCATAGAAGTTGTGTTAAAAAGAACACGTATGCTGGCTATCTAGCACGAAACCACCTACTTATCAAACCAACATGTATTAAATGTAAAAGCCGCTTAAAACTCGTTTTGAAATTATATTATATACATAACATTTAACGTCGAACTTCGCTACAGTAACACCGACAGAATTACTGTTTTGCCCTTGGCGCAAATTACATTCCTACCCTTTCAGTGGCGAAGCTTGACCCGAAGGATCGGGGGGTCGGAAGTCACTAGTTTCGGGGGGTCGAAAACCAGTTTCGGGAGGTCGAAACCCTATATTTTCAAAATTTTATATACGAATACTATATAATCGGAACTTCTGCGCGAAAATCCGGGGGGGGGGGGGGGGGCGGCCGCCCCTCCCCGCCCCTACAATGCTGCGCCACTGTACCCTTTGTCTCAGCTCAACGTTGGTTCGTCTCAGTTGTTGAATCGGTGTCAGCGAAAGCGTTATCGTCTTCTCCGAGGACGATGAAAGAGGAAAAGGGTCGCTGCCATTCTCCGGCAGAGGCGCTGTTAGGGTTTCGAACTTTCGGAGGCTGCTACTAGGGCTACGATGCTTGTGTGAAGCGGCACCCATGGTGGGAAGCTAACATCGCCTCTCACGGTGGTGTAAAACGACCTGATGGCTGGGTTTTAAGAGAAGAGAGAGAGGGAGTGGGTGTGGAGGCTTGGTTTTTAGAGAGAGTGAGTGGCGGTGACAAAGTGGTGGTTGTGTTATTAGGAAAGAGAGATATGGAGGAGTGGTGGTGGTTAGAGTTTTAGATGGAGGGAGGAGTGGTGGTGACTGGGTTTTAAGAGTAGAGAGAGTGGGGGAGAGGACTGGTAGTGGTGCCTGAGGCGATTGTTGATGGTGCAGATGCAGGTGGTAGCTGCAAGTTTGGTGAATGAGGAACTTATGTTTAAGAGAAAATTGTTTGAATAGTACTTGTGGTTTGCACAATTTTCACATATAGTCCCCAAGGTTTTAAAATTACAGGTATAGTCCTCAACTTTTGGTGTTTCTTAACTTGGATAGTCCTTGGAGTGACTGAGAAATTACTAAATTACCCTTTTGATGGATGGAGGTTAAATAATCCAGTTAAGTGGATATAAAATTACTAAATTACCCTTACCCTAATAAAAATAAAAAAAATCAATTAATTAATAAAATATAAAAAGGGTCCACTTAACCCATTAACCAATCATTTTTCTCCACCTATTTTAGTGTGCCCCACCAACTTCATCTAACCCACCCTATGACCACCACCACCCACCACCCCCACCACCACCAACCACCACCACCCATCAAGACTAATCGGAATTTGGAACATATGAAACATAATAAATGCTTATTAAACCAACAGACGACATGTATTGCACGAGGTACATAACAGCTAGCACAGGCTGCAAGAATAGTAAACCAATAAATCTAGTTTCATATAAACTAATGCTAGGATAAAACTACATCTTCATAGGATAGCCACAGAACTCACCAACTAATCGGAATCCTTTACTCTGAACTTTAATCGTCGCCGCCACTGGACTCCATCGAAGCTGGTGGTTCGTTTGGTACTGTGGTCCGATGGGTAGGGTGTTTGGGTTCACAAAGATGAAGCTGGTGGTGGTTTCTGTTCGAAATCAGCCTGTGGTGGCCATCATTGTTTCTCGTGGTGGTGGTTTCTGTTTGAAATCAGTCGGTGGGTAAGGTGTTTGGGTTCACAAAGAAGAATCCCTATCTCTCTCTCTCTCTCCTTTGTTGCTTCTCGTCACTTTCTCTCTCTAACTTTCTAAGTCTTTTGGGGTGAAGGGTATTGTTTCCTGTTGTGTGTTGTGTGTGCATGTGAGCAGGTACAAGGGATGGGTGGTTTGGGATTTTTATATGGGGGAAGGGATTAGGTGGTGGGTGGTGGTGGCGGTGATAGGGTAGGGAAGATAAAGTTGGTGGGGCCCACTAAAATAGGTGGAGAAAAATAATTGGTTAAGGGGTTAAGTGGACCCTCTTTATATTATATTAATTAATTGATTTATTTTTATTTTTATTAGGGTAAGGGTAATTTAGTAATTTTACATCCACTTAACTAGATTATTTAACCTTCATCCATCAAAAGGGTAATTTAGTAATTTCACAGCCACTCCAAGGACTATCCGAGTTAAGAAACACCAAAAGTTGAGGACTATACTTGTAATTTTAAAAACTTGGAGACTATAGGTGAAAATTGTGCAAACCACAACGACTATTCGAGCAATTTTCTCTATGTTTAATGAACCAAGTAACATATATTTAACTTTTGTTCCTTTTCATATTTGTACAACAAATTCATGATTCTCTTTAAAAAAAGTAGTAGAATTTTTTGTTCTGTTATCACCCTTTTAAAATAAAAATAGGAAAAATTGTTTTGAGGGATTTTATTAAAAAGCATGGTAGAACTCAGGTGTTCCTTGGAATTATTGAAAAAGCATAACTGGCTAACTTGAGTATCGTGGATGTTCGTATAACAAAATAGTTCACATAACGTGACGGTTGCCTCAACACAACACAACACAATAGTCATATAACACAAACAGTTCCATTCGTCGCGCGCCGCCGCAACGCGCGACGTGTAAAATACTAGTTATTAATACATTCAAAGAGAGGAGTATAGTTTTTTTTGAACGGCCAACGAAATTCACCAAGAACTCCCTTCGGAGTCCCTACTCAGTCAAATCAGGACCCCTTCCACCCGGCATAGATTGAAATGTAAGGGAGCTCCTGGTTTCACCAAGTTCACCAGTTTCGGGAAAAATCCGACTATCCACCCGCTCGAAAGCACAACAATGGAATAATCGGTAAAACTCGACGCTCTCAAAAATCGAACCCATGACCTTTCAGTCATAGGTCTTCTATCATTGAGCCTCCATACCACTCCACCATAAGGTGGTTGGTAAGAGAGGAGTACAAGTAGAGGAGCATCTAAGTTGAGAAGTCATGAGTTCAAGTCATATAATAACTAGAAATTTGTTGTTAAAAAAAAAAATCTTTTCAAATTGTGTAGAATACTTTGATGGTATGAATCTAAGTTCAATTAGAGAATTCACAAAAGATATAACAAGTGGTGGGCTAAACCTACCTCAATTGTTACTTGTCATACCCCTTCCAGTGGCGAAGCTTGACCTGAAACATCGGGGGTCGGAAGTCACCGAGGGGTCGGAAATCACTAGTTTTGGGGGGTCGAAACCGTATATACCAAAAAATTTCTATAAGAATACTATATAATCGGAACTTTTTAGCGAAAATTCGAGGGCGGTGGGGAGGAGTCGGCCGCCCCTCCCCACCCCTTAAGAGCTATGTCCATGCCCCCTCCCTAAACATTACTTTTAAAAAAATTTAAAATACCCCCTAAAAATTTCACCTTTTGCAGGTACTGTTCATGATATGAAGAATTATAACTACTT
Source organism: Ambrosia artemisiifolia (assembly GCA_032199755.1). Classification (NCBI taxonomy): domain Eukaryota; kingdom Viridiplantae; phylum Streptophyta; class Magnoliopsida; order Asterales; family Asteraceae; genus Ambrosia; species Ambrosia artemisiifolia. The sequence continues at coordinate 41,460,774 of CM063521.1, read as the reverse complement.
GACATGATATGTTGCGATTTCATTATGGCTGAACATGGCATGATATGATGGGTCATTTACACCAACACCACAAAACATGAAAACACATGATGTGTTATATGGAAATGAAACATAATTGTAAACTATAATGCATCATATACACCAACCACACTTAAGTGAGGAGTAAACTTCCACCACCTCCGTCACCGTCACCATCGTGTTCACCTCTCTCCGATTACTAGTTGCAAACTCAAAAAAATAAAAAAATAAAAAATTCCACCGGCTTATGTTTGTGTTGGATCACATACATAATGATAACTTGCTAGACTGACCTTGGACAATGAGAAAATACAAAAGTGGCAGCGGCTACGCGGAGAATACCGGGAATCTCCCGCGGTCCGCGGCACATGGTGGAGATGGCGCACGGTAGATGTGACCGGCTGCGTACGTTAGAGTGAAGCAGCTGTTCATTTCGTGGTCGTTAAATATATAGATAATAAATGAACAAAAACCGAACCCGTGCGAAATCGGGTAAAAAAACGCATTATGTCGGGGGCCAAAATGGATAAAAAAAATAAATAAATAAGTTGGTGGCCAAAACGGGAAAAAAAACTTAAACAAAAAGTAAAAAAAAACATTGTGTGGCCAAAATGAGGAAAAAAACTTAACAAAAAATTTGGTGGTCAAAATAGGAAAAAAAACAAGTTAACAAAAAAAGCAAAAAAAAAAAAAAAACTGTGGCCAAAATAGAAATATGAAAACCTAACTATTTAAATCAACTTGATTAATAATATATTGTAATGATGATCAATTATTAATATTATCCTAAGCCCAATAACAGATATGTCTTTGATGGACGGACTTATCATTAGATGGGTCTTATTATGGTGTCCCCTGTGTGTGTAAATAGAGGGATTATTAGAGGTTGATGTAGAGACATAATGACATAACACCATAACCCTAAAGTTGTCGCATACCTCTCCCTCTCATACGATCATCTTGTGATCATTAACCATCATTACTATACACACTAAAAGGAACCCGAATCTACTGACAAGTATGTCGACCTCAAGTCTCTTGCGACAACAGTATCAGGTCTCATGGATTTATTAGGTATTACTATTATTATTATTATGTTTTCCATTACATACAGTCAAAACTGATCAACATATGGTATCAGAGCAATGTTGCTCAGTCAATTTTGATTGTTTTCCGTTAAGATCTGGAATTAAAATCGGAAAACAATTATGTTAAAACCTGATAACGGTGTTTTGGGTTCTAATATTTTTCAGCTAATGATTAAGGCTTCGGTTAATGAATATTTTTTTAACCGAGTTAATATTTTTTTTATGATGATTATTCTCGAAATCTGTTTATAAAATTAATGTTATCAGATTTCGATTACAGATTATATTATTTTTTTTTATGTTTAAGTTAATTTTTTGGGTTGATGTTCTTCAAGAACTTCATTAGAGAAACCGAAAATTCCTTAAGTTTTGGTTAGTTTTAGGATTGATTTGTTGTTTTCTAAAATCAAGGGGATGTAGCAACCTTAATATCATCCCTTAAAATAAGGAAACAACTTTAACGATAATCCATAACTTTGCTAATCAAATTTTAAAACTTTAATGATAAGATTTCCGGATTAATAAACAAATCAGGGTTTCCTAACCCATAACCTTGTTTCTGGATTAAAAGAATCTTAATAAATCTAGAGATATAATCGGTTCCTAAATTAGCTCAACAGAAACTTGCTCACAAAGGAATGGAGTGTCCAACCCTAATAATGGAGTGTCCGACCTCAATAACTGTATCCGACCTCATGACGGGTGTCCGACCTCATGACTTGTGTTCGACCCCATAAGAGTGTCCGACCCATAAGAGTGTCGGACCAAGTTTTCTGTTTCCGAGCATAAGGGTGTTTCCGACCCATGAGAGGGTTTTCGACCCATAATGATGTTTCCGACCATCAGTTTGTCTCTAGATGATGAGATATTTTCAGGTCACCATTACTGTTTCGGAACATAAAAGGTGTTTCCGAGTCTCATAAGAGTTTCTTGGAACTTAAGGTCGTTTCCGAGTCATCAGGTTTTACCGAATAAATTAGTTCTCGTTTAGGTTCAAATCAGGTTTGCGAATCAAATAGTTCTCGGGTATCTCATGTATAAATTATTCCGAGAACACTTAATATTTCGAGAACCATTATTTTTAAGAACCTTCTAAAGTTTCGAGAACCTTATGATATTCGTAAAACATTATTTTTCGAAACCCATTATTTTCTTGTGGGATATCTCATTTAATTTTAAAGGTTTTGACGAAACATAACGAATCAATTTTATCAAAACATTACTTAGACCTTGCTTAACTTGCAATAACATTTTGAGGTGTCACTTCTGCCCAAAGGTGATGTGTCACATTAGTTCGTTATAAGGATCTCGTTAAGCATTGTAGCTCGTTCACATAAGTTCCATAAGGTTTCACTTCTGCCCAAAGGTGATGTGTAACAGATTATGTTGGTGAACTGAGCGTATTGCATTAGGATTTTGAATGTCTCACTTTTGCCTAAAGGTGATGGGTTACATTCACTGTCGGCAATTTAATACTTAAATGAACAGCGTATAGCCAAAGCTAGAGCATGTTATTTAAGTAGCTTATGTTGGTGTTATGATATTATCACGTCTTCATTACAAAATTGATCCTCACGATTAATGATCCTTCATTAATACAATGATCATATTCTAAGTCTGCCTTACATCAATACCCATAACTCGAAACTAATCTTACATTCTTCTATAAATTACTATCTCAACTAAGTGATCCACTCTAATTATCAAAACTAAGAAGAGTTATCTTAAACCATGTTCTTATTAAGTCTTAAATTACCTCTTAAGACATGACATTCCTACGCTCTATCTGATAAAGTATTACAGAATAACATTGAGCATAAGAAAGTGGGATACACAAAATGTCTCTTATGGTAATCAAGAACGCTTTTACTGATTCCTATCAGGTGAGCTATTAAAGATTCAGATATTCCTAAGACTAATGTATTATCTATGGAATGAAAGAATATAACGAATTCATAAGAAGCATGTAATAAATAAATAAATCTAACTCTATGGTCAAATGGAATCTGTGAATACATCTTAATATTGAATAACATTAACCATAAAGCTAAGGGGTTACACATGGAAATCAATAAATTTCTAGTGCATAATAACTTTTCCATCTGTACGATTAGATGCATTATGAATCAACTATAACACTCAGAAATATCAAAGTAAAAATGAGTGTGTTGATAGCGAATTATGTACAGGGAAAAGGAACGCATTAAACTAGAAAAGTTGATGTTATTCACCTTACTACCATTAAACCTAAAAGAGTAAGAATAATTACCATAGAGAGGATAATTATAAGGTTTGAAAACAAAATACAAGTACTACTTTCAGTTATAAGTTTCTCCAAAGGGAAAGTCTTACTAAGCAAACCTGTGCCATTAAGAACAGGCATAAGAAATGAGATTACCCATAAGTAAAGAGAACAGCTGGCTAAGATATGTAGTGCCTAATTAAAGATATTTAACTCCACAAATGCTAATGAATTCCAATTGACACATGATGGTTGAGTCTAGTTTTATACGTTTCCTTACCAGAATTCAACAAATACTTAAGATGAGAGTTAGTGGCAAAATTAAGGGTCTATTAACCATTAATAACTGATCTTAGCGTTGAAGCTTTATGATACCTTACGATATTCTTGAGATTACTCAGAATTTGGTATTAATACTAAAAGCTACAATTTTTTTATTGTTACAAGGTTTTAATGACCAAACCAAAGCCACTATTGAGTTAAACTCTTATATTGTTTGTTGTCATTATCTGAAAAGAAACCTTATGAAATAAAACTAAATGATCCAATAATGTTTTCACAACTTTGTTATCATGAAAATGAGAATTTAACAAAGGAAAATGAGACCCATGCAATTCATCCACTAAGACCAAAATTTCATGAGTAATCATGACCAGGTCACTAAAGGATGCTTGGCTATCAAATCTCATTCTTAGTGATTTTAAAGCATGTGTTACACGCCCTAAACATTAAATGGCGAAAGGAATAAATGGGTTTCCATCACAAGTCATAATTAATTGACATTAGTGGAGCTTAGATAAATATTTGATTGTATCTAACTTCGTTTCCTACCGACCAAAGTATTAAAGAAATCAATTCATATATACTTAATAAGATTTCCTCTAAGTATGTCCTTAAAATACCTTATGAAATTTGGACGATAAGGGAAATCAAGTATAAAATATATGAAATATTCTCGTTCACACGCATCATTAAAACTTATTATGTGGAGATACTAAGAGACCTAAAAGATTAGTGGGAGCATAAGATGTCCTACTTATGACTTGCAAAAGTTACAGAGGTAGGGGGAACAGAAATTTAATCTATCCTCAAATTACACCTCTTGTACTAGACAACGCTCTATCACAACTTGTCTCCTTAGCATTTAACGTACTCATAACAAAGTTTTGTGGATGCCTAAATACGGGCGAACTTAGATTTCTTACTAAAGTTATCCTCATCAAGAGAAAATGACAATAAACATCATTAGATTGTTTTCTCTATTAAAATCTATGGATCTTCCAAATGTTAGATCTTAAGCATGCTGAATTCATTAAGATTTCTAAGGTAAGTGAGAGCAGTAAAAGTCCTTATTATGTTTTTTCGGAAGTACAAGATGCGGGGGAGAGACTCATTAAAATTCGAGACTCATTAAGTTTAACTCCGAATTTAACTTCGATTATTCCTCTTGTACACCTTACTGCACCAACTCTTACACACTTAGAAACTAATATTGCTCATTATATACCTGAAAATAAAAACACCTAACTAAAGTTAAGTTTGTATCATAATAAACCCAATGTTCAACTCAGGAGGTCATCTGGGTCTAAAAGCCCATTAAATTTGATGATTATGTAACCTGCCTGACTAACACAAAATGGATGTTTGGAAAGTTTACTGATCCTACCTCTTCTAATTAAATCATTAGTATCAATCAATCTTCTAAATGGAATAAAGCTATTATTAGCATAACTCATTCCATAATTTAGAATAACGTTTGGGATTTGGTTGAATAACCTAAAGGTATTCATAATTAAACCAGATCTGAATGGGAACGTTGTAAGATAAGATTGATTGTAAAAGATTATACTCAAGAAGGGATTAGATTATCAAAGAATCTTCTTATTTGTATTACAAAAGATTTCTTTGAGGATCATTACCGTCCTAGTAGCTCATAATAACTAAGAGCCACATTAGATGGACATTAAGACAACTTTCCATAAAGATGACCTACATGTTCATCAAGCAACCTGAAAGTTCTAAACTGAAGGGTAAGAACACTTAGTATGTAAGTCTATAAGATCCATGTATGGGTTGATGCAAATATAAAAGGTGTTGGAATCATAATGAAATTCTCTTTATCAAGAACTAAGTGGATTAAAGAACCTACCTCAAGATGAGTGAGAGCAACTAATGAAAACTTGTCCTTACATAGATGACGTTTCTCTTGACAAGTATATGTTACCTAAGTCAAAGCATTGTTCATGCATAATTTTGACATGATGAATATCGGGGTTTCCTCTTATGTGACAAGAATCAAAATGTACCGAGATAGACCCAACGGGATATTAGTTTCATCCCATAAGTTTTACTCTAAGCAGGTCCTTAAGTATGTAACATACAACATTGCTCTCTTATAGAAGATAATAGTTATGAGACTTATGTAACTTTAAGTCTATACTTGTTTATGTTATTGTTTGTATTGCTTGATACTAGACTTGTCTAGATTGATGAAAAGCATCTAATGGAACATTACAATATCTTTAAGAAACAAAAGACTATAATCTAAAGAAGATGTGAGAACCTAAAGTGATGTCAATTTCGGGGTATATCATAACGTTAGCAGACATAACTATCTCATGGAGGAGTCATAAGGAACTATTAACAACAACCTAAGTTATCATGACATAATGTGTTGCTGATCACAACATAATGGTCATTAAATGTTGTTGGTAAATTTATCAGTTGACTCATAACTTATTAACTCCATTTAAATACTAAGTTGAAGACTTACTGTGATAAAGTCAGCTACCATAATTTCTCGAACAGTAACAGTTTGAGAGGAGCTGCATTAGAGTTCGATACGAAATTATTGTTTGCTTATGTTAAGAACAAATAGAGGAAATCAGGATTTTGTATCGAATGCATTCATGATATGCTTATGGATCCAATAACTAAAGGTCTATCACCCGTAAGTCTCACTAAGGGCTAACTAAGAGAAAAGGGTATTACTGATGAGCATGTACAACTGCATATCGTACTATGAATGACTTATGACTAGTAATTAATGATTAATTTTCCTCATTATGATTTGTTTGTCTATTAGTATGCTAAGCTAGCATAATGGCATAAAGACAATAATATAACAAATCAACTAAGGGCATAACGTTAATTGATCCTAATGTTAAGTTTTAAATTTGGGTGTAGTATGATTAATGGGGGTCCTGAGTCGAATAAAGACTTAACGGCTGTATTTCTCTGCTACATTTTGGGTTTAGAACTAAAAATGAGTATTAATCTCTGCAGACTTACGTAATACTCATAATAAATGATTACTCGGCTAAGTGGGAGAATGTTGGAATAAATATACGTAACGTTTGTATATTTATTGATAGCCATTATAATCATCATTTATATAATGATGATCAATTTTTAATATTATCATAAGCCCAATAACAGATATGTCTTTGATGGACGGACTTATTATTAGATGTGCCTTATTAGGGTGTCCCTTGTGTGTATAAATAGAGGGATTATTAGAGGTTGATGTAAAGACATAATGACCATAACCCTAAAGCTGTCGCATACCTATCCCTCTCATACGATCATCTTGTGATCATTAACCATCATTACTATACACACTAAAGGGAACCCGAATCTACTGACAAGTATGTCGACCTCAAGTCTCTTGCGACAACAGTATCAGGTCTCATGGATTTATCAGGTATTACTATTATTATTATGTTTTCCATTACATATAGTTAAAACTGATCAACAAAGGTAGTGTTCAAAACTTTTTTAGGGTCGGTCAAAAACCATAACACACGTTAAAAAATTATGAAGTCGTTTGACTACACACCCTATATCTGGGACCGTCCATGAATGCACCATATCCATATTGCGACCTTAAAACGAAAACCAAATGAATATGAATCCAAATCCAAATCCAAATGAAGACTCAAAACCATTGACATAAACACCACAAAATGCATAAACATCTAACAACATATTAAGATCACATCTTTTTGGTATTCTTATCAGCAGGATCACGAAGTGTACCAAACATCCAGTCCATCCACATTGTAAAAAGCCCATAATTATGACGATAAGTCGTGTAATGAATCGTGTGGCACCCATGACAGACCAAATCTTCCCATCTACACAATCATGAATACTGGCAGTCCATATTGCTACAATAAACAACAACATTAATTATGTGGGTCGTGAAATGTGTAGGCTCTAGAAATAGTCCGATCACATGTGGTACTGCTTGCAATATCCCATCTATAGGATGGAACGCCAAACCTAACATAATATCGTACACAAGATTTAGTGTCAGGTTGTCTAAAGGTACCCCACCCCTTAAATTTTTCATCTTGCGCCTTTAAAAATTTCTAAACAAGGTGTTTTTTTTTTCCTTTATCGTGAAAAAAAGGGAACATTAGTGATTTGCAGAGGTGTTAACAAGTCAAGCCGTGAGCTTTTCGAGATCGACATGCTAAAAGCTCGAACTAATCCAAGCCTAAAAGTAGGATTGTTTAATAAATGAGTACGCGATGAAGCTTTAATTATCGAATTCGAGTAAGCTTGGAAGCGTTGACGAGCCTGTTATTTATATATATACACACACATAATAATACTTGTATTTCGAATTATGATGAAACTAGATTATACCCCGGGAACGTCCCGGGGTTGAGAAATCTAATATGACATATTAATTTTACATATGAAATAGAATGATTCGCTTTATAGTTACATGCAAGAAAGCTTCGGGTAGCACCTAACCTAAAACAATTAAAAATATATCTCCAATGTTAATGCCTAACCTTAAACAATGTAAACTCTATTATTATCTAACGTAAAACAATGTATAACTCCAATGCTAACGGATGTTGAAAATAGAATTCATATCTACTGATTTGAACATAATTAGTGACTTGCCTATACATGATTAATGATTTACCTAAACACTTTGTGTCTTTTTTCAAAACCCTACAAAAAAATAGTCGTTTTTTTCTCCGTTTTTTATATAGCACTATGGTACTTGTTGGAAAGATACTAAAACGCTCGTTAATTTGGTGTAATTTTTTTTCTTTAAAAAATTTCGTATATAAAAGATATTAATGTTTAAAAATTATGGGAGAAAACATAAGAGATAAAAATTCAATTTTTTTTTTAAATTTTTTTTCTAAAATATCTCAATGCCACATGGGATGACACATGGCACACTCAAAGAGGAGAATGCCTCTTTAAGTGCTATGTCATTAAAATGGATTTTGTTTATTATATGTATAGATTAACTAACTATTATATATGATGTTATACATAAAAAGCATAATTATAAGTATATATAGATTAATGAATAAATAATAAGAAAGTCGAGCCTGAGGTGAGGTCAAGCCTAAGAGTATACTCATGACCTGAGCTTAAGCTTTAAAAATAGAGTTTGAAATGAGCCGAGTTTGAGCTTCAACTCTCGAATGTTAAATAAGTCGAGCATGAGATCAGGAGATCTTGGCTTCTTTACACCCCTAGTGACTTGACAATTTGAAAGGGGTATGAGTAGTAAAAAAGGAGTGGGTTAGGGTATGTTTGGCACAACGCCTTACTAGATCATGCATGTCTCAAACCAAGCGGTTCTAAAAAGAAACGTACCTGCAGAAGGGGAAAGTGTGTTTTGTTTGTTTTAGATATGATGAGTTGCATGAAGGTATTTGTACAAAGGTTTAATGCTGTGCAATTCGCGGTGCATCCGGTAGATCCTGAATTCAACAAGTACAAGATATAAACACAAGTTGAAAGCGTACGAGAAGCATCCGACATCACTTATACGCGAAAAACATCTAGTCCATCCGTTTTCGACCATGCACTGAGACTCTGAGAGACTGTGGAAAGTAGACAATACCATGGCGCGCATAGCCTTCATTGCAACATACATCTGTAGAAGCATTGATTTCCTAGAAGGGATATCACATGCAAAGCAGGTCAAGACTTTTGTACAAAGATTAAGTTGTAAGTTCGAGAATGTCCATAACTCCATATATAATTACTAAACACTACATATAGACACCATACATCAGATGATCTTCAACGACACACGAAGTTCTAAATGGTGCCTTATTGAAAACTTGCAAAAATCTCATCTAGAATTTTATCTTAATACTTGCTGAAAAATCACTGATGACAATTCCATCATCACTGATGTATCACGGCATAATCTTTTGAAAGTACATCATGTCCTAGATCACCGACGGATTACCAACGAATATTATTATAAAGGGAAAATTAGCAAAATAGACAATTTTTTTACTTTGACCTTTCCAAAATAGACACTTTTTTTGTCTTTTTCAAATTAGGCAATATTAGCCTCCGGCTAAGCCTTGTAGCAATGGCTAACTCTAAAAAAATCCCGGCTAAACACCGACTAATTGACGGCGGAGGTTTAGGTATCGTTTTCTAATTGGTCTAAACATTTTAGAAATTTGAAAAAAAAAAGGAAAATCACCAAAATGGCCCGTTGACCGGGTGATTTACCATAATAGCCCCCTCCGTCTCTTTGGAGAGACGGGTCACGGCTCCCAACGAGTCTGAACCGTCTCCAGAGACCCTTTAGTTTCCAACCAATAGAAAAGAAACACGTGGCCGAGGACTATGTGGCGTCTCGGGAGACGTGTTAGAGCCGCCAAGACGGCTCCCGTGGGCCCTTGAGACGTCTCACTGAAGGCTCAGCTTTGGTTCGGCTTATGAGTAAATCACCACAGCCGACCCACCGAAGACGTCTCCGGAGACGTCTCAGACCTACAAAAGACGTCTCCGGTGGAGACGGTTCACATTTCCCCAGCCGTCTCCCGATACGGCTTGGGGTCCCAGCCAATAATATAATGACACGTCTGCCCCACGTCTACCCATGACGTCTCCGGATTCGTCTCGTGGGTCCCGAGACTTGTCCGATGGTTCAGTTGTCCACCTCACCCCTATATATACCATTCTCCGTCCCAATCTCCGTCCCATTCCTCGTCCGACTCCTCTACTACCACTACCACCACCGTCTCATTCATACAAAGGAAAATGACACCCCCAACGATGGAATGAGGAACAAGAAATTGCACTAGTTTCAGCGTGGCAACATGTCGAAGATAGCCCACACCCAACAAACAAGTGGTACCGTATCTTACATGAATACAATCGGTTGGTGGGAGGCTCAAACCGAACCATCGACTCTCTTAGCCGTAAGTGGAACGACTTGAACACGAAATGTCAGCTCTTCAACATGTACCACTATCGAACACTTCGATCGGTACCTTCAGACATGCCCAAAGGCGAGGCCATCAGATATACCAAAAAACAGTATCAATCCAAGCAGCGCAAAGAATTCAAACATGTGTCTGCTTGGCAAATGATGAGGGACCGTCTTAACGCGTAGCTTATTTAACTTTTGTAATAATTTATGGGTAACCCTAATTTATGTATTTATTTTATGTTTTTATTAATCCAATGAATATTATGTTTATTTTATGTTTTTGATGGATTTTTGTTCCTTTATATTATGTGCTATGAGTTTTTCAATTTGGCCAAATATTACAACAATCTTGATTTTCAAAACACGACAAATATTACAAAAACTATACTATTACACCAACAATAAACAAACTCGTGGCACACGTCGTCCACCGAGACGTATCCGTTGCACACGTCGACCACAGAACGTAGTTAGCAGTAGGGGATGCCGACGAGTTCCAGCGACGGACATAGGGTTGGTAGAGAAAAATAATTTCCCAAATTTACTTGCTTTGAACCATTTGTTTGAATGACGTCTGTTCTCTTCATAGACAAAGAACCGAACTTGCCAATAATGTAGATCACCACATCATCGAGGCATTCTACACGGGTTAACCCACGCGCAGATGCAACAACGATCCAAGTAGCTGTACGCAGATGTAACAACGATCCAAGTATAATCGGACAATATTTTCGTAAGCCGATAGGCTTCGGTTGGAAAAGTGGAGGATTTAAAAACGTCATGGACTGGAAAGCTCGATTTAAAAACGTCATGGATTGGAAAGCTCAAAGGTTTGATAAAGGTTTAGTATACATGATAGAGAGGGGGTACAAATTTTGTGAAGTAAAGTGAGGTATTTATAAACATTGGTGACGTCTCACGGTTTCCCGAGACGACTTTGAGTCGTCTCACGATTCCCGAGACGACTCTTGGCTTTGACGGTTCCTGAGACGGCTTTGGAAACTGTCGCTTTATTTAATTTCACCTTCTTACCATTCAAATTTTTTGAATATAAATAGAAGACACTGTGGTTAAGAACCACACAAACGGTAAAAACAAAAACAAACACCCACCCAGCCAAAATATGAACCCGTGGACCGAAAAGGAAGAGATGACACTTGTGGTTTGCCACGAGGATGCCTCAAATGACATGGAGATTCAACAACTCCCGCGTGCCGAAGGGTCGGCCTTCCCCCGGAGGGGTTTTGGGCTCGCGTGTTTAGCGACTTCATCGAACACGTTGGCACCAACACCACCAAAACCCTTCGAGACCTCCAGTTCAAGTGGGCCGATCTCAATATCAAGTGTGAGAGGTGGACCACCCTATACGAGCAAATGGTGAGGGACGATCCGGAGTTTGATGAGGAGTTGGCTATCGAATTCACCAACTATGAGTATGAGGTTCGATACGGCAACGATTTCGACCATGTCGAGGCTTGGCGATTGTTGCGCCAACTTTAAGTTTTTTTTCTTTGTTTTAATGTTTTTTTTATGTTTAATATTTATGTTTTAATTTTATATTTCAATGAAATGTTTTTATTTATGTTTGATATTTACTTTTAGAGTTCTAAACAAATAAAGTAATTAAAAAAATTATAAAATAAACGGTAACAAAGGGTAAAAATAAAAGAACACTAAACCTTTATTAAACCTTTTGTAAAAAAACAAAATATATGGGTATATCAAACCTTTCGTCTCGGGAACCGTGTGACGGCACCAATTGTAAAAAAAAAGTCCCAAAAAAAACATATGAGACGGTATATAAAACCAAAATATATGAAACCAATATATGGGTATATAAAACCAAAATATATGAGATGGTTCAGGAAGCCTTGGAGACGGCTCAAGCCTAGCCGAATACGGCTTGAGCTCGGCAGTCAGTGAGACGTCTCAAGGGCCCACGGGAGACGACTTGGCGGCTCTGACATGTCTCGGGAGACGCCTGACAGTCCTCGGGATCATAGACGCCACGTGTTGCTTTTCTATTGGTTGGAAACAAAAGGGTCTCCAGAGACGGTTCAGACTCGTTGGGAGTCGTGACCCGTCTCTCCAAAGAGACAGGAGGGGGCAATTATGGTAAATCACTCGGTCAACGGGCCATTTTGATGATTTGTCCTATATAGAAAGTCAAAGTAGAAAATGTCTTTTGACAATTTTGCTTATTATAAAGAGAATATTTCACAAAACAGTAATCAATTTTTATGAGTGTTTCAATCACCTTATTCATTAAAAAAAGGATTTAAGTATTACTTTAGTTCGTGTAGTTTGGTTAAAAAATCTATTTCGGTCCAAAAGATTTTTTGTGACTTTTTTAATCCAATAGTTTGGGTTTTGTATCAATATAGGTCCATTCCACTAACCTCATCCAATTTTTTTATTAATTTCTTAAGAAAACACCAAAATAGCCTTGTATAGAAAAAAAAAATTGATATATAAAACTCTAAATTCCGTTCTACAACAATAATATATAAACCCGATTATATTAAACTTAATCACATTTTACGTTCTTTCGAAAGAAGAAACCAGGTGGGTATTTCACATCTCCTGTCACTTTCACCTCCCTGAAATTCTGGCCAATTTTTGTATTCGTACTTAATGATGGAGATTGTGGATGTTTGTCAATTTATACTGTGAATTAGTAGTTGCCATTAAAGTTCTTCCGTTCATTTCGTTTGTTGTCAGATCTAGATCCCTTGTTTACGTATACACGATGAATACTAGATGTCTAGATCAATAACAACAAATTAAATGGCTAAGCAACACATGTTTTTATTTATTCTTTTGTATTTCAGTTTATTTGATAGATTAACAACCAGAAAATGCTATAAACTTGTTTGTTGTTAATATATTAATGGTGATTAAAGGAAAAATTATCAAATCATTGATTTACTAGTGCATGATCGAAAACACAGAAATTTCTATAAGGTCCAAACGGTCACATCGTCTGTGATTTTTCATTTAAGTCTAAAACCAAAAGGATTGTTCTTTTGTACTTTTTGATTGCTTGACCTTTGACTTTTAAAAAAAATTATCTAGCAACAGTCCTAAGAATGAAAGATGAGATTGCTATGTTTTTTTTTTTAAGATTTCAGTTAAGTCCACAACATTCACAATCTCCATCATTAAGTATAAATACAAAAGTCGGCTAGAATTTCTGGAATTTCAGGGAGGTAAGAGTGACAGGAGATGTGAAATACCCACCTGGTTTCTTCTTCCGAGAGAAGCACAAAATGTGATTAAGTTTAATATAATGGGGTTTATATATTATTGCTATAGAACAGAATTTAGGGTTTTATATGCTAATTTTTTTTTCTAAACACAAGGAATATTTTATACTATTTACCTCAGAATTTAAAGTTGTTTAATAAACGAGCCGAGCTTTTGACTTATCGAGCTATCGAGCCTAAACGAGCATATTATTTATATTATTTTTATTTAATATATTAACTAATAAACACTAAACGAGTCGAGCTCGAGCTCGAGCTTGAGAAACTACAAACGAGTCGAGCTCGAGCTCGAGCTTGAGAAACTACAAACGAGTCGAGCTCGAGCTCTTATAAGTTAATCGAGCTCGAGCCTGGTCGAGCTCAGGCTCGGCTCGGCTCGTTTGCACCCCTACTTTTACCCCCATCAACTTCATTCAATTCTTGTTTATTTACGTAATAATTACACTTTTATCCCATTATATTTTAAACCAAGTGCCCTCACAATTTTTTAACGGTTATAACTTTTTCATATGTTAATTTTTTTTTTTTTCAAATTACACCATAAAAACGACCATTTTGTTCTCTTGAATTTTAGTATAAATACTATCGTTTTTTTTAAATAAAAAATCGGTATATTACGTGATAAATATTGTCCAAGGAAAAACAATAACCGAACAGATAACCGAAAGCAAAATGAAAAAGAACCAAAACCAACCAAATTAACCAAAAGTCCGTTACAGATTTTTTTTGTACCATCGGTTAACCAAACTGAACCATTCATATTTTCAGCCATTTCTAACTTTTATATCTCGATTTTATGTATTTATTTTTTAGTTTCATGGATTTTTATCTCCATTTCATGTATTTCTAACAAAAAGAAAATAACCCAAATTTTGTTTTGGTTATTAACATAACCAAACTAATTATTGACAATCTAACCAAATAAACCGAAAACTAATTTGTTAAAAAAGGTGATTAACTGATGACTTCAGTTTTAGTTGAGGTTAATAACCGAAGGAAAACGAATCATGCACACCCCTAGCATCCCACCGCATCTTGTTGGTACCGTTTTAGTATAAAGTACATAATAACTCAATCAAATAGCTAAAAATAGGAAATAATCTAAAAAAATTACTGAAACATACTATGTTAGTCGTTAGATAATTTATTATGAAAACTAAAGTAAAATATTAAAAGGTGTAATCTATGATGTTTAATTTATAAATGCTATTCTTTGTACTACAACGTGTAACTATTAGATCATATTTTGATAGTTATATTAAATAATCGATAATTAGACATCATTTTTGACAAAATTAACTGGGTTAGGGTGGAATAATGTAATAAGTAAATGTTTGTAAAGATAGAGTACATTAGTTGTAATTTATGTTTCTGTAATTTACTACAAGCATAATTAAACTTAAAATGTTAAGTTAAACACACAAATGCCCTAATATACATCCCATCCCAGTCATATATATATTAGTCTCTAGAGATAACAACATGCTACGATCGCTACCACGACCATTGGACCTAGCATCTTGATGAATATATCCGAAGTTAGGAGACAAAGGGTACGGTTCATCGTAGAGAGTGGTGTATTCCTCAGCCGAACATGTTTCTTACCTTTCAGTCCAACTAGGTACGACTTATGTTGGACTGATGTTTGTGAAATGAGGGTTTGGGGTGAACTTTGTTTGAGCTTCCCTAATTCGTAGTCAATCAAGTTGTAGTTGAGCCATGGTGTAGTCATAGGCCCACTTCACCTCCTCGTCTTTAAGAGGATTTGGATCGCCATCTGGTTGAGGAAGAGTGTTGGTTGGTTGAGGAGAAGTGTAGGATGGTTGAGGATGAGTGTAGACTGGTTGAGAAGGAGGGTAGAAAGGTGGAGGGTTTGACGATACATAGTTTGAACGTCCACGAGAATATCGCCTAAGATTTGAAGGCCCGACTACTTTACAAGGATAACCACCGCCCGTATTTTTGAATTAGTTTTGTATTTAGAGTGAAATGAGAAATGTAAATGTGTGTTGTATTTGTAGGGTTCTGGATAGCTCTTGGAACAGTAACTGTTTGATAAACAGTCGTTGGAACAATAACCGTTTGAAAAATTAGCCGTTAGAATATAAAATATTATTCTTATGATTTAAATTTATTTATTTTTATTTTATTTTCCCATATTTATTTTGTTTTGTGATTGATTTCCTTCAACATTTTATCTGGAAATAAGCTCTATTATAACAAGCTATAAAACAACTTTTGAGCTGTTGAAACTCATAAAAACCTTGTGAAGACAAGCCTTGAAACATTTCATCTTGGAAATAAGCTTAACCATTTGAACTTGGTAATGTTATAAGGAAAATCATCAAAATGGACAGCTGATCAACAAAAGGAGTAAAAATAAACATCTGATGCGTCTAAACATTAGAGACCGGCCATTCCTTCGCGTCTACCAATCAAACGATTACATGTGTAAAGTTCTTAGACGCCTTAATTTTTAAGGTCCAAGCGTCTAACCTTTAGACGCAAGGCTGTTATTTAGACGCAAAGGTGCCTACCTTTTCTTCTAAATGAAGACGCCTCTAGACACTGAGACCTTAAAAATTAAGGTGTCTGAAAACTTTACACGTGTAATCGTCTGATTGGTAGACGCGAAGAAATGGCTGGTCCCTAATGTTTAGACGCATCAAATGTTTATTTTGGCTTTTTTGGTTGGTCAACTATCCATTTTGATGATTTTCCCATGTTAAAATATAGTTTTTAACTATTCGAGATAAAAAAAAAAAAACGGATCAACACTTTTGCTTCTTGTCTAATCTTCATCGGTAGCGGCTAGTTTGGCAGTCATTCCTAAGTGGTCCACCGGGAAATCCCCTGAATATGTATTGATTTTTTTATAGTGAAGGAAGTAGAATTTTTTAGTCAGAGGTTCCACATAAGGTTATATTCTCTACTGGTTACAGTCAAGACTCGTGTCTTTTTTTAAACAAAACCTCATATTTCATAGAGAGTGAATGGTCAAAATCGTCCTTGAGATTTTCCCATTATTGCTAGATTCATCCAAAAAAGTTTATTTCTCACCTTAGCCACTGATGTTTCCCATTTATTGCCAAATCCTTCCAAATGACGAACAATATTAAAAACTATGTTAACCTGTAGGGACATTTATGTAATTTTCCCCCTTTTAAAAACCTAATCGTTCCCCATGAATGTTGTTCTGTTGTACTATCTCTAATTCCAGATAGTAAAAGAACCATCCTTTTCATTTGTATATAACTATCATAACCAGTGGCGGAGCCAGGAATGTTTTCCTATGGTGTCAGTTTTTTCGATACCCATGTTTATAATAACATAGTGTCAATATTTTCGAATCAGGTCGGGTCAACTTACACAATAAAAATCGCTGTCATAATAAAAGTACAATATCATTAAGATAACACACAATATAAATACAAAGTCATTTAAAATATATAAAAAATTACATTTTATAGTTGCTCCCTACGAATTTTCATGTTTTGAAAACGATTCATAACATCTTCAACCGTAACTTTCGCCAAAAACTCTTTTTCAATATAACAAATGCAAGCATCATTCGAATAATCATCACTCATCTGATTACACAAATCCGTCCTCACATGCTTCATAGAAGAAAAACATCTCTCAACACAAGCCTTACAACCGATAGAACTAATGATAATTTCAATAGACGATAGACCAATGGATATCCAACATGTTTCTTTGTTTCCACCATCATTTTTGCAAGGTTTGATATACATTTCATTTTGCCAAACATTTTGTCGCCTCTTATGTTATTAATGTAGATGTCGAGCCATGCATAATATCATCTCTTTCTTCAAAATTAAAATCGTACGGGTACACTTCCCCCAACCTTAGTATCTTTGAAACATCAAATGCACTAAAATTATCATTCGGGCTTAAGGCATTCATACACATTAATACCTCAGTGGTTACCTCGTTAAAAGGGTTACTAAACTCTTGGATTTACATATCTAACACGGTGTTGAACTTTTCAACCTCATAATAATGACGATTAGTGATGTTAGTATTTTTCCTTCAATATTTTGGGTCAACATATTCGGCTTCCATATCAATCGTTTCTATCTCATTTTTATCACAAAATGATGCCACATTTTCCACAACTGAATCAAATCCTTCAAGTCTAAACATTTGTAATTGTTGTTTCGTTGCATTAACCATCCCAATTGCATTCACAATATCTTGAGCCTTTCTTTGAAGAGCTTGAGACAATGTATTTGTAATCCCCAAAATGTGCTTCATCAAGTGTAAATAATATGCAAAATCATATGACTTCATGTATTTCCAAATTCGTTTGCTTGTCTTTTTGAACATTCATGAGGCCAGGACTTCGAATATGTCATTGTTTAGAAAAAATAGCAATGGTGTCGCTCGTTTTTTAAAACAATGGTGTCACTTGTAAAAAATCAATGGTGTCACTTGAGTTTTTTCTATAACACGTTACATATAATACCAAAATTTGAATGGTGTCGGGCGCACTGTTGTTGTGTATGTAACTTTGCCACTGGTCATAACTCATAAGATGCTCTAGTCATTGCGAGTTGCATTTTTTTCTTGCTAGTTTTTCTAACACTCTTTTTTCCGTTTGTCACAACTTAAAATATTTCAAGTGGTAACTTTTGTCGTTTTGTAAGAGAAGTTATTGGTGGTTATACAGGACTTGCTGTCATTAACGCTGATGAAACTGGTATATATTCCCATAAAAAAGAGACCAATTGCTTGACTACATATTAACTGTAAATGTGTCAACATGATGAAGGTTTTTCTGATTTGAGTGTTGAGCTATTACGCACACAAGTTTTTAACTCCCTTTATAGATTCATTTATCTATAATTAGTTAGTTACCTTGAAGACAAGTTACTATATCTTAATTCATATGTTTATTTTCCATGTATTTTAGGCCCTTGCTTTAAGTGATTGCACTACTTTAGTATGGTGGGAGTAGGGGTGTACAAAAAGCTCGCGACTTGAGGCTCGCTCGAAACTCGCTCGAAAAAAGCTCGGCTCGAAGAGGCTCGTTTTGTTTTCGAGCTGAGCCGAGCTGGCTCGTTTTGTAATCGAGCCGAGCTCCAGCCAGGGGTGTTCAGCTCGTGGCTCGGCTCGATGGCTCGATGGCTCGACATATGGCTCGACTTAGGCTTGTGTAATTTAGAAAAATAAAAAAAATATACATGATAAATAAACCATAACTTAGAAAAATAAAAAAAAAATATACATGATTATATTTAATTTTATTTAATTTTATTGTTTTTTATTTAATAAATATTTGTAAAAAAATAAAAAAAAGTAAAAAAAAATATATCGAGCTGGCTCGAGCTCGGCTCGAACATTTACGAGCCGAGCTCGAGCTCGACTTTTCAGCTCGATCAGAAAAACGAGCCTAGCTGAGCTGGCTCGGTTTAGGTTCGAGCTCGAGCTCGAGCTGGGCCTGGCTCGGCTCGACTCGGCTCGTGTACAACCCTAGGTGGGAGGAATGAATGTCAACCACACCAAAGGGAAGGTCCCGTGATTCCAGCCCAGCTGGTTGAGGATGTGAGAGTTTACTCCCTAAGGGAGGTTCCCGCACGGGGTCTCGAGTTCGAATCCCACTGGTGGCATAAATGCCCCATGTGGGTGTGGCCTATGGTTGTGTTATTCCAGCTCTGCTTCGGTGGGGTGCCGATTTGAACCCGAGTGGCTTGACTTCCGCAAAAAAGGGTTGAAGCAAGCTAATGGGTTTCCAACTGATCTACACCTTCCAAAAAACCACCAAAGGGAAAAAACAAGGAAAAAAGTATCAAAAGACTAAATTACCCCTCTATTTTTGTTAACTTTTAAAAATGTTAGTACTTAGGACGAATTTAGCAATAAATGGGAAACGTCAGTGGCTCAGGTGACAAAACAACATTTTTGGATTGATCTAGCAATAATGGGAGAACATTAGGGACGATTTTGGCTATTCACTCTCATATATAAAAAATTCAACAAATTTGGATGACTGAAAAGACGACAAGAGACCATCTTGACCCCTTAGGCTATGGGGTGTGGAACCCTTCCCTCTTTCTGCCCCCTTGTCCACATCAGCACCACGTCATCTCCCCCATTCCCCTCTCCCAAACCAGAGAAATGGTTCCCCCTTCCCCTTTCCTTTTCATAATACTTTTTTAAAGAAAAAAAAGACAAACAAATATATACAATATTAATGGTGGGTACAATTTAATAATATATAAAATAAAGTATTAATATTATATTGATTAGATTGATCGGGGAGAACAGTGGAATCCCACCGATGGCACCGAAGGGGAAAGGGGGGGCTGGCGGTGTTCCCCGAGGGGGAGGCCCTCCACCTCAGCCCACGGATTGTTTCCACCTATCCACACCCCTCCGTCTTATAGTTATTCCAACTCATTAACTGACATGTCTATCGTGAGTAGTGGTGTTTAGGGTCATCGGTTCGATTACACATTTACACGAGTGTTTTTTTTCTCTTCTTTTTTTCTTACTTTTCCTTTACGAGCAAATTTTATTTTTATCTTTTCAAAACCATCAGGTTTTATATTCCCCCTAACCGAACCGAACCAAACCAAACAATATAGTTAGTTGCCTGGTTCAGAAAAATTATTCAGTATAAAAAGCTCGCTAAATCATTTATACTTAATTCTAGTAATACAACAAAACTAACATGTTATATGGGTTACAAAAGCTACCAAAACAACTCAGTAACCTAAAACTTGAAACCAAACAGTGTTAACGGCTTGGTCATGGTTCTGTTCGTTTCTACTTTAAAACGCCTTTATTTTGCTTTAAAGAAATTTAAAACTTTTACTAATGGTTTGACTCATGGTTTAACGTAAGAAGTGTCAACACTTCATGTTTTAACTATGAACGAATAAACCGAAACTGAATCAAGATCAAATGAGCTGCTATTGGAAGCTACATTATTCCCATAAAACTATATATATTCATGTAAAATTTGTGTAATCCTTCATATGGGCGGGCTAAGTTGGCGTTCAATGTCCTCCAATGATCGCCCCTTTGTTTCAACAACGTTGGTAGCTATGTACATAACAGCGAGAACACAAATGCAGCCGAATCCAAGGTACACTTTGCTTATGCCAAATGTAGTCACCACACTCAAGAAACACAAGCCGATAAAGAAGTTTGATATCTGATCAACCATAAAGTTATCGTTAGTACTCAAGTCCATATCAGTCGTATTTAGGAGCGAGCAGAAAAACCAAACCAATTAAGATTGAGGAATTGGTTATGATATTTTTTATAACTGTTTTCTATGGTTCAGTTACCTTTTTAAAAATAATAAAATAGCAGTTGTCGCGTATTATCCTTTATAAATTAAAAGGATAATAGTATTTTATTTGACACAAGATATAATTAGATTTGTTAATTGAAACCAACTTAAATGTTTCTAGAAATTCAGTAGCTCTTTATTAGTTTTATTAGTGTTGTTTGCTTGTCGATTGTGTGTTGTCGAGCCAGGGGTCTCTCTGGAAGCAGCCTCTCTATCCGCAAGGATAGGGGTAAGGTCTGCCTACAACCCACCCTCCCCAGACCCTACTCTTAGCTTTGCTAATTGTGGGATTTACTGGGTAAGGTTGTTGTTGTTGCTGTAATTGAAACCAACTTAAATGTACCCACGTTTCAAAGCCTTCGAGAACCATCTTTTCTAATAGCCGAATAGTTTATAATCAAAACACATTGGTTATGGGTATCTAAAAAAGCAAAACATCGCTTGTAGGTTCAGTTTTAGGCTTTTAGCCCATAACCAAATCGAACAGAACCATGCTCACCCTTAGTTAAAGTGCTATTTATTTGATTCATGACTTACCCAATGCATGCCAAGTGACAAGGCAACTGCCTTTGCTCTAATTCTGGAAGCAAAAATTTCAGGTAGTAATAGAGCCGGGACTGGACCAGCGCCAAGTGAAAATGACAGCACGTATCTGTTAATTACCAATTTACCATGATTCGTCAACATAAGCATAATATTTTTATCTATTAAGCTGAAAATCTCGATTGTTTGACTCACAAGATGGTCCCGATAACAGCAAGCGGCCCAGAATATGGTGTAAGAACCTTCCAAGTGAAGGACAAAGAGAGCAGCAGCATTGAAGCAGCCTTTACACAAAAATAAAAGTCAATAAATCTACAAAACGAAAAAAAAAAAAAAAAAATTTGTGCAATTTTTCATGTCAGTATGAAATGCAATGTTGCAAAAATCGGCCTAGGCGGCCGCCTAGGCGCTAGGCGGTGAAGAAAATCGGAATTAGGCCCTAGTCGGAGATCTAGGCGTTTTGGGCATTAGGCGGCCATTAGGCGGGCCTAGGCGGTGATTTTTTTAATTTTTTTCTTAATTTTTTTTATTAAATTTCTAAGTATTTCTAAGTATTTTTTAGTATTATGTGTATATATCTAAGTATTTTTTAGTATTATGTGTATATATCTTAATATATTTTCAAAAAACACATAAATTTGTGTGTATATATATAAAATACGTATAAAATACCAAAACGCCTAATTCCGCCTAATTTTCGCCTAGTCCCGACTAGTCCCTAGGCTGGACCTCACCGCCCGCCTAGCGCCTTTTGCAACCTTGATGAAATGTATGATACCATTCCCGTAAAGCTTGTGATGAGAAGACTTTTGCGTCCTTTTTTATCCATCAAAGAAGACGCGATTATCGTGCCTGCAAAAAAGTCAACGTTACATGTCAACGATAATGCTATAACTATTTTCTTATCGACAAATAGTATAGGTCAAGCTTTTATACCAAAAACATTGGCTGCCCCAACTAAAGCACTTGCTGCCACATCAGATGTAACTCCAGCACTGCGGAAAACTGCAGTAGAATAATATACAACCGCATTTATTCCGGCCAACTGTTGAAACAAGAAAAGGGCGGCACCAACACTGACAACTGTCATAAAACCATTGGTCATTAGTCATTACTAATCAAAGCGTTATCTTATGCAATGAACTCTTGCTTCTAAGTGTTATTGTACCTTTGAAATACCGGGAACTGAAAAGATCAAACCAACCAGCGTCATGTTCTTCTGAACCTTGACCCGGTGCACTTAAATCTTCCATAAGCTCTGTGACCCTATTCTTTCCATATAGTTTTCTAATTGCTTGCTCGGCTTGGGCAATTTTCCGTTGCTGAAAATAGATCTTATATCAGTTTTTTCAATAGTTAACGTACTACAACCTTCAAGGTGTGGCGTAGTAGTAAGCGTCCGATTCCCCCTTCATGAAAAGGGACACCATTTTTACACACCATGATACCGGTAACCCAAAGGCCCTTTGGTCAAAATTACGAATAGAATGTAGAAACAATGTACATAGTAAATAAACAATGGCAAACCTGAACAAGCCAACGAGGACTCTCGGGAGAAAATGCCATTCCAAGTGCCAATAAAACAGACGGGATAGCAGCAATGCCAAACATTGTTCGCCACCTGCAGGTGTATTATTATTAGTCTGTTGGTGATTGGCATCAATATTTAAAATGTGAAATACACGCCCCACTTACGGTGTGCGCATATAATGTATATATGTGTGGCCCTCGGGGGGCAAAAGTAAAGTTGCACTAGTTTTAACGTTATTTTACTAATTTCTTGAAAATAATGTTAAAAAACGACGGACGGTTAATCATGTATCATGTGGTGGCGTTGATAGCCAAAAGACAAAGGGGTACATGCACCGATCGGGTTTGTCCCGATTACTAAGTGTTCTGTGCCTTATGTCCAAGGCTTGATACCAAACCACCTCGAGCCGGGGGTCTCACTGGAAGCAGCCTCTCTATTCTTAGGGGTAGAGGTAAGGCTGTCTACATCTTACCCTCCTCAGACCCTACCTTAGCTTTGCTATAGGTGGGATTAACTGAGTATGATGATGATGATGATGATGATTTAAAATGTGAAATAATATTAACAAATTACCATAGAGGGTTCCGGGCTAAGGGTAAACCAGCTACCAAAGCCGCAAGAATACCAATGCAAATGAATAACTGGTTGATAGATCCAAGCGTACCTCGAATTTCAGTTGGTGATATCTGAAGAAAAGGTGTAAGAAACTTAGGACGTTGACCAGAAAGTCAGAATAAGTTTATTATAAATTTACCTCGGATATATACAGAGGGACAATAGCAGATGATATGCCAATTCCAACGCCAGAAAGCAAGCGGCCTATTATCATGGTTTCTACGTTGCTTGCCATGGCGCTGTGAAGTTATATCTGTTATGTTAAGTTAATTTATATTTAAATAATATTTGGAAAAACTAAACGCATAGCTAACCAAAGAATAGCTCCAAGTGTAAGTGGGATTGCGTCTAATACAAAAGTTTTTGTTCGTCCGAAATGGTCTGCGAGTGATCCCCCAGTAAATGAACCAACAGTGGCACCAGCAAGAAGACTGCTAACAACCCATCCTATAATGAGAATAATAATAATAATAATAAAACAAAATAAGCAACTCGCTTTACAGAGAACAGGATTATAAAAATTCAGTCATGTCTAAACTCTAAACTGTATAATGGCCGGTCGTGTTTAGGATAGTGACCTATTTACAAGTTTTACTAGGGTCAACCCGCCAACCAGCATTATAAATGGGTCGTTTAACCCATTTATTATAGCACATTTTACAACTTGATTACATCCAATTTATAGCCCGCTAAACCATTTAACTCGTTTAGATAAAGGCAATTCCTAACACCTCCCATATAAAATAATCAGGTTTTATAGGGTCACCACACCAACCAGTATACGATCCGTTTTACCCATTTATTATAACCATTTGATGTCTCTCACACGACTAAATATATGGGTCTTGTTCAGTTTCATCAATTCAGCCATCTACCGGCCAACCCGAACCGGATATTATTATCACCCCAATTATTCATTACAACGTACCTTGTAGAACGGTGTTTTCCACAATACCAAGATCTTTTGCAAGGTACTCCAATGCACCATTCACCACACTGAAAGAATTTAGTAATGATTTAAGCGGACGACTTTAATAATATGCAAAATCTAGCAATGTAAAGGCGCATACCCTAAATGATATCCAAACAATATGGCTCCCAGACTAGCAACACCGACATATGGCAAAACTGAACCAGAAGATGTTGTTTGGCCCTTGAGAAGAGAACTTTCTTCAATATCACCATCTAGATTACGATCACAGTTATTTATGCTAATTAGGATTATGACGGCAATCTCTTGCTTACAACAAATAGATCTAGTAGCAGGTGGGCTTATACTTAAATATGCGTTTTAATCCCTAAAGCGAAGAGAGATGCGCAAAGCGCGCGCATCGCATATGTTAGGCCTTCCTTATTGAAAAAAATACTAAAAAGTTATTTATAGATGATGTTTAAACATGTTAGATTTTAAACACTAAAATATAAGATACAATCATCATCTCTGGTTATATTTGTTCACATACTCAAACCCATTGCTCAACCGATGGTCAGATTTGTTCAAGGTCATATCTATTCAATCAAATTTAATAAACTCGACTCATTGCAATCGACTGTCTAATTTGTTCAAATACTTCTTAACTGCATAAGGCACATCACAAGCGCATGTAATGCGCGCATCAACTGCAGTGAAGCGATCTCATCACTGCATCACATGATGTGCACATTTTAAAAACACAAAATCCATCAGATAACAAAATAATCAATAGTACAAACAAATCATCAAACACTTTGGAGTGCAAAAAAATCTACATTACCATGATGAGAAAAACATTACAAACAGATTACTATTGATTTTGTATTTATTTTTTCATAAATTTAATTAGCTTTTGGATTCATATCCAAAAAACGGGCAACAAGTTACGCAACAACTATCAATTATAATTTCAATTAGCTTTTGGATTAATATCATTTATTTATATCTTGACCAAACAACCAAATTCATATCATTATATATCTAAAAAAACGGGCAACAAGCTGGGCCGCAACTATTAATAAAAATTTAACAATCAAGAAAGTGAAACCCAAATAAGAGAAAATAAAACAACAAACCAGAAAGTTGGGACTTGACTGATCTGGGCTTAACAGATGAACGAAACATGGTGCCACCACTAGCACTATTTCCTACCCGACCCAGCTCAAGGCCCGTAGGATCCGACCCGAATCCAAACCCGAAACAAGATCGTGCTTCTTTCTGATTCATGCACACAGTTTTTTTTTTTTTTTCAATTGGGTCAATCTTGTTTAACACCAAGGTTTTGAATATGTAAATTTATGTCTGTTTTAATGCCTAACATAAAGTCAAACATTGATAATAGTAAAAGTCAATGGGTTGTGTCTATTTTTTTCTTTGTTTCTTTTTAATCGTTTAAATTACACTAAATTTGTCTTTAACGGGATCGAACTATTGATCTCAAGGGAGGACCACCTTATCTCTAAGACCACACTTAGTGGTACATAAAGAAAAAAGCGCCCCATCCATTAGGGCTAATTTGATTCGCTCTTAGAAAAGAAGCAATTTCACGGCGTGATGTACATAACGTCATCTCCATTTTTTGCCCGCAAACGCCCATGGGGGCAGTGTTTTCCAGCGTGTTGGGGACGTTATGGGGGCAATTCACGTCCATTTCACCCACCACTACAGGTGGTCTAATAAACGAAAGAAAAGAACAGAAAGAAAATTAAGAATATAAAAGTAACGGAGTGAAAAGGAAATATTTGATTAACTACCGTGTTTCCAAGTTTAAAGGAAATGCAAAGAAAAGTAAAAATTTTATATATTAAAAATCATTTTCTTTCAAATCTCTTCAGTTTGGAAAGATTTAGAATGATGGAAATAAACATAAAGTTTCCTTTCCGTTTCTCTTCATTTCTCTCCTTATTTCCTTCTTCATTTCTCTTCTTATTTCCTTAGTAATGGCTATGTTAACTGGATTCAATCCCACACTAATGGGTTGTGTCTACTTACTAAATAAGAAGATATGATTTGTGTCGGATTCAATTTTGTTTGATTATTTTTATGAAAAATAAACTATTGAAATATACATGGTAAATTGGTAAAAATGTATAATATATAAGATGTAAAAGCTATTATATATATTATATATACAAATAGAAAGTTTTCATGTGAGATGTGATTACTGTTTCGCTCAATACAAGCGTTTCAATGCGTACGTATAACCCGTCTGATGCATGCTTCGTTTTCTGCGATTGCTTTATATTCGTCTCTAAATCTTCACCCTTCCTCATCTCTTCAACAATTTTGTCTCTCTCTTCTTTGTTCTTTGTTTTTCACGGTGGTTTCGGGCCCTTTGTGGTTCCATTCACCGACTACCAGACGTCAGCGTCCGTTGTTATTGCCGGTTTGTTTCAAAACCTTTATGGCGGCGGCGGTCTGATGACTCACAGAATTAACATATAAAACAAGCATAAACAATCCCAAAATAGGTTACAATTAGGCTTACATTTGTTATAATTGATGCATAATTCGTTCTTATTTGATTATCTCAGGAAACTGGAGCTCCTAGACGGAAACAAAGGATTTTCAGGAAAAAACATGCAAAAACTGGAGATTCCTGAAGATACCAGACTTCAAGCCTGTTCCCAATATGTTCAGAAGACAAATCCGGGACTTAACCAATGCTAAAATCAGTCCTGGAATGACTTTGCACGCCCACGCTCACCTGCACGAAGGCCATGCACGCGAGAAGACAACGCAGGAAACTTGGAGGGCAAGAAAACAAAGAACGACAGACATGCACGCCCGTGCCACATACATTTGCACGCCCGTGCCAGAGGCAAAACGTACAGACAGACTCCGCCATGCAGCAACAGTACGTACATATAACTGCAAGCACGCCCTCGATACTATGCTGCACGGCCGTGCAACTCCTGGGAGGCCTATAAATAGCAAGCTACCCCTCACCATTTGTTCATCCCTTCTTGTGCTCTCTTTGGTCGAACTCCAAGCTTCTTCCAGAGATCTTGGGGTCTTGTGGGAGGCCTTCTGGCCATCCTAACATCCCTCAATGGTTAGGCTTCGTCCTACCTTGATCGGTCTAGCCAATTAGAGGATCGTAGAGTAGTTATGTAATAATATCGAGGGTCGTGAGGATCAAGAGAGTTACATATCACTTGAAGATGGAGAGCTTGTCTATGAGCAGCCATGTTCTTGTGTTGATCATGTCATATGGTTGTATCTTTCTTTTATTCAAGAACCCCTTTGATTTGTAGACTTTTATTATTAGTAGTAGTAGTTTATTTTTAGTTATTTGTGGAGTCCTCTTCTGCTAATCCTTATTTGTTTATCTTTATGACAGGTTGCTTTGATGATAACTTGAACCTAAAATCAATAATCAACTTACCAGGATAACTCATGAGTGTACCCGTGGTGTGTCAAAACCCACGCACTTGTGAGCTCATCCGAAAACATAATAATTGATTAACTTAACTTAACCTAACCAATAACTAGAGGTTTAATCAGCTTCGGGTAGTTCCGACTAGATCCAAGGCAAGGAAACCGGTAGTGAGACAGATCCCTCGGGATTCTGATATCCTAACCGGGTTCTAAGCAATGGCTTCTAAAGTGGACCAGATCTGAGTGACACATTTCTTGTAGATACCAGATGACTGAGTGATCTTCTTGGCACTGGGAGGATTCCCTACGAGCGCACCAGTGATCATTTGTATCATACGCCTTTAGGATTATGTTTCAACCTTTGTTAAGGATTCCATTCAGTTCGGGAGGTTAAGGGTTGGGTAATTAAGTTATCATTAATGCAACCAACTTAACGTTTAATTGATCACTAAATGTTAAGGTCATAATGAAGATAAATAAATAAAGGATTCATTATCTAGTTCTCGTTAGTATAACGCCGTTAGCCAATGGGGGTACGGTCTCCTGATACCAGCTGTAAGAGCGATCCATTGACTAGTTTGTTAACCAATGGGGGATTCGTTGTTGGCCTACTCGGGAAGACCCTAAGGCGAGACCCTTCGGTACGGAACGCGAGAGCTAAGACGAGGTGTACGGTGTTCCAGGTCCGAAGTGAAGCCTCCGCCTTAAGAAGAAGATGAAATAGAATACCATATACTTGACCGCGGTTTGAGGAGCCCGCGACACGCGAGGCTCTGGCGGAGACCCCAGGTGGACGCACGCTGGAGAGGTTCAGCATTCTACGCTAGTAGTCGCCTCCGCTTCTCTGTCAATGAGTCAACACTTCAAGTCCCTCTCGTCTTCCTCACAAAACTAACTAACTTAAATTATTAATTCTAATAATAAACTTAACTATTAATCGAAAGGACCCCAAGATATGCATAATATACTACTCTACTATTTTTATCTTTTCTTTTATAAAAACCAAAACCTTTTATACAAACTCTTTTTATCAAAGAACCCCTCCGTTTTATTTTTCTTTTCAAAACCTGATCAGTTGATGGATGAAAGGTTGAGTAGGGGAAAGTGTGATCCTTGGGGATACGATACTCAATACTTACCCTAGAAACTATACTATGCACATCAGGTTCTCTGCCTATGTGTTGGTTTTAGTTTCTAAAGTAAATATTGTTTACTTTATAAATTTAAAACTTGGTAAAAACCGGTTTAGTAAAAATTAGTCATTTATCCCAAACCAAAGTTTCTGAATTAAAACATCAAAGTTTTAGGCCTGGAAAATGATATCTTTTTATTTTGCTAAAACCACACACATCAAAGTTTTTGGCGCCGTTGCCGGGGATACAGATTTATTTCCAAAGAAAGACCTAAGTCACTCTGCTGATCGGTTTATTTTTATTTTTCATTTTTCTTTTCATTTTATTTTTCTTTTTGTTTTCGGTCTTTTTATTTTTCTTTTTCATTTTATTTCTGCTTTATTTTCGATGATTACGGTTGTCTTTGTTTTCCTTTGCAGGTTTACTTCCGGATTGGCCACCTTGGAGAATTCCCGTGAGGACAGCTGAGACTGCCAAAGTCATCAACTTTTATTTTAGAGGGTTTTTATTTCTTCTTTATTTTCATTAGAGGTTGGTTTGTCATCCTTTGAAGATCTCCAGGTAAGTGCGAAAAATGTGGGAAATGAGACCGGGTGAAGCTTTTCAAAAATTTAAAAGATAAACTGTTTTCAAACTTAAAATGGGGTTTTAAAAATTATTTTGGGGAAACCCGACTAAAAATTTTAAAACCTAACCCTTAAAAACAGCTTTAAAATTGAAAAACGCGAAAAACGGGAAGCTGAGAAGGAGTGCACGCCCGTGCCACATTGTGTGGCACGCCCGTGCTTAAGCGTGCAGATCAGATTTGGGGTTTTTAAAAGTCACTTTTGACTTTTCAAACTTCACATCTTCTTCCTCCTCTCGCACCTACCGTCGCCACCCACCCTAAACCCGCCATTTTTCACTATTTTCTTCCATTTTAGGCTCCATTCTTCATTATAAGGTATGTATACTTGACCCCTAACATCTTTTATGTGTTTTATGTCCAGATCTGTCCGTTTTCTTGAGTTTTTTAGTAGTTTAGGTTTTGATAAAAATCTTAGGTTTCTAGTGGTTGTGGCCCGAATCTGAGCATGTTATGATAGGAAAATGGTTAGGGGGACACTAGGAATGCAATGTGGTTAAGATTTTTGAGAAACTTGATGAAAAATTTATTAAGAAAACTAACAGGTTTGAAAACCCGTCACATCAGTCACTAGCACGGTCGTGCACAACAGTGTGCAAGGGCGTTCTTGACTAGGAAAACCGTTAGAAATTTTCCGTGTAACCAGTCTTACCCATCAGAGTATGCACGGCCGTGCACCATGTGTCCACGGGCGTGCTTGACCTCAAAAACCCACCAAAACTTTTTAAGTTTTAAATTTAAGTTATTTTTGCAGTTTAAAATCAGTTTTAGGGTGTTCTAGGTAAAAACCAGTTTAAACAGTCGAACCAGTAGGAACACGGACTGCAGACTGAGCCGTGCGGCCATGTTCATCAATTGAGCATGGGCTTGCAGCCACTAGACCAAAGCTGTTTTTATTCTTTGAAAATACTTAAGTTTGTAAAGCTGAACCGATTCTGTTGAGTTTTGCAGGAAATGGCCAGATGATCTGTCACGTTAGAAATGCCACCACACCAGATGGTGGAAGCAGAAGACTCCATCCCAGATGACATCCACCCCTGGCTGTATTTTAACCAGGAAAGTGAGGAACTGGAAGCCTACATGCACTTGCTTATCCTTCAGCTTAGACAAATTGGAGATTACCGCCCTGTGGATTATGATTCTGTGAGGTCAGTGGGGATGGACCCTCGATTCTATCAAATGTTGTCAACCCACTGATCACTTCTTCCAGATTTCTGAACATACATATCGGGAAACCACCTTGGAGTTCTTAGCCTCCTTTACCTAAGAACCGCCTGTTACACCTGAAGAAAGAATCACAAGGCATTGCTTGCGGTTTAGGTTGGGTAGGTGTTGGTACATTATGACATTGGCAGAGTTTGGGGTTAGATTGGGTTTATATCAGTAGAGGGAAATTCACACGTCAATGTTCATTGAGAGTTTGTTAGATTGGCCCAACAGTGTCCGGCCCAAGGATTTCTGGAGACATATCTCCGAAGCCCCCTATACTCCTAGGAGGCGTAAGATGTCTAGTTTCCCAGACCCTGTTCACCGGTGGCTACATTTGATCATTGCCAGTAGTCTGGGATGCCGCACGAATCGTACAGATAACATACACGAGCAGGAGATCTTCTATCTCTTTAGCATCATCAGAAACCGGCACTGTAACCTTGCCCACGCGGTAGCCGAACTCTTCACCAAATGTTGGGGACCCGCTGCTTCCGACCATATTTTCGGGGGACCATATATTACGCTCCTAGCCACCAGTCTGGAGATACTTCACCCTCAGAACTTGGATCAGTTAACGGTGGTAGGAAGGATCCGACCCCTGGATACCTTAGACATGAGGGACATCAGAGTTGCAGATTGGTTCGACCAGGTTTTGAGGCTAATGGATAACAAACAGAGGCGATGGTATGAGGACACCGAGTATGATGAGGCAGAAGAAGCAGGGGACGCTGAGTCATCAGTTGCAGCCGCAGTCAGGCCGCTGCCAGATTCACGGCAGGGTCGACGAAGGCAACCATGGGGAGGCTTGTTTCGCAATATTTTAGACGGGCTTGATACATTCATGACTTCATGCACCTGCTCCAGCGTTCTCTTTGGATTGTTCGGTGATTCTAGACACTTATGGACGGTTTGTTGACATTAAACATTATGTTTCTTTTTCTTTTGTGGTCGTTTGTTTGCATTGACACTTGGATGTTGGTTTGTGTTGCATGCTCGGTGCATGCCAGACTTGTTTCACCCCGCTAGTACTCCGGCACTAATATTCTATCTTAGGATTTAGCTTTTATTTATCTTTGTTTCTTTTTATTTTCTTTTCTAGTATTGTAGGACAGGTTGAGGACAGTTTGCTATTTTTGGAGCCGTCATTTTGACGTCTCTCGGTGGAGGATGCAGGTTTCGCTCACACACGAGTGGACTCGTCATTATCAGGGGAGTATTAGTTTCTCTTGCCTTTTTCTATTTCTGCACTTAAAATTTATACCAAAATTTTAAGTGTGGGGTGGACCATTAGTACTGCTTATTTTATTTTACTTTATCTCGCGGGTCATTTTGTCATATGATTGTGGTCGTCTGATACCCTCTTAGCAGTTTGATATCCATAGCGTCATTCATGGTCGCTTTGGCAGGTTTGTATAGTCTGTTAGGCTCGTCCGAGTGAACGCTATTAGGCATTTATGCCGAAAGATTCACACTAAAAAGACAGTCGAAATTAGACGACGTTAATCAAACCCAATAAATCCGTTTAAAAAATAAAATCAAGTAGAAAAATAGGTTGCATGGCAAGTGAAAAATACCCCGAAAGTTGTGCTTGAAACCGCTACTTTATCCTACCCTTTTTGTCCGTGAGAGTTTCTTGAGCCTTTGCACGAGCACCACGCTTGCAGATATTCATCATATATTTATGCTCGTTTCATTTCTTGAGAGATTTCCGACCTTAGTCCGACTCGGTTAGAACTTGTGTGTTTATGCATTTTCTTGTTTTAAAACCAGTAATTAAAATAAAAATGATAGAGGCATTTAAGTTTCTCCCCAAATAAATCATTTCCCCTAGAAAACCGCTTTGAGCCTTAGCCTTTCGTTTCTTCACCCAATAAATGAGTCCCGATCATGCGTCACTACAGCAGCTTCAAGATTTTATCACCAAGGGCGCGAAGTGCAAATTTGAAGAAAAGTAACACCGTTGACAAAGGAGGGAACAACACAAGACGGGGCCAAGAGGGAGATCTTCTAAAAAAATGAATAAAATGTAGGGAAGAGCAAAAATAAACAGAGAGCGTGAACCAAAAAGAGAGAAATAAAAAAAAGAAAAAAAAAGAGAGCCCAAAGAATGTTCTTCAAAGTTAAAATTTGGTCTTTACCGGTGAGATCCTAAAGAACTGGAATTCTGCTCTCTCTCTCTCTCTCTCTCTCTCTCCTGCTCTGAGCTCTCTCTACTCTCTTTCTGTGATCTCCATTCTCTCTCTTGCTTCCCCCTCACTTTCTCAAGATGCATCCGTTGGACGAACACTTGCTTCGCTGTTTCCACTTTGCTCAGCCACGTCTGCCACCAGAGATAATACAGATCATATTTGAGAAGACTGCAGACGAGAGAAAATTGTGGCGGAAGATGGAACAAAATCCACCCTTTTGTGGACAATCAAAAAGTGCTGCAAAAAGACGGGCCAAAAGATATGACAAGTGTAGGAAGTGTGGCCACTGGTCTCATGACGGCAAGTTCAGCAACAACTCAACTCATTCGCAGATGGAGTACACTCTACTGATCCATGAGGGTGCTATTCGATACCGAGCTGAAAGAAAAGTCAGAAAAGGAAGTAAGATCGACTACACGGTGAGGAACGAGATAGCCATGATGAAAAGCCTCGGGACAAACACTCGACTCCTCTCAGAGATAGCTATAGAAAATGTTGCTCAGCAACGCAGCCGCCCTTTTCCACGCTTTGCTGCTTCGTCATCTTCACAGCCTTGACGCACCTTTGTGATTCGGCGACTCATCCCCCTTGTAAAAAAAGGGAAGTTAGCTTTATTTTACACCCCTACATTACAACCCAAATAAAAGTCCTCTTGATTTATCTTAGTTAGTTGGTTTAGAGACGAGGACTTGATTTGCATACAAGCCTATGACTTGAGTCGACTTCGGTCAGGACACGAGTGTTCACCCCCAAAACTCACCCAAATGATAAAACCCGAGTGATGAGTGAACATTATGAGCAGGTATAGGTTCAAGCAAAATCGTACGGGTTAAGTAGGCATGTCATGCAATTTAATTTTTCTAGTGATCTAAAATAAAATAAATGGTTTGCGGGTTTGTTAGCTAAAGTTTGCCACAGTGTATTGTGGATGATTGCTTGAGGACAAGCAATAGTCTAAGTGTGGGGTATTGTGATGACTCACATAATTAACATATAAAACAGGCATAAACAGTCCCAAAATAGGTTACAATTAGGCTTACATTAGTTATAATTGATGCTTAATTCGTTCCTATTTAATTATCTCAGGAAACTGGAGCTCCTAGACGGAAACAAAGGATTTCCGAGGAAAAACATGAAAAAATGGGAGATTCCTGAAGATACCAGACTTCAAGCCTGTTCCCTGTACGTTTAGAAGACAAATCCGGGACATAACCAATGCTAAAATCAGTCCTGGAATGACTTTGCACGCCCACGCTCACCTGCACGAAGGCCATGCACGCGAGAAGACAACGCAGGAAACTTGGAGGGCAAGAAAACAGAGACAGACAGACATGCACGCCCCTGCCACATACATGTGCACGCCCGTGCCAGAGACAAAACGTACAGACAGACTCTTCCATGCAGCAACAGTACGTACGTATAACTGCAAGCATGCCCTCGACACTATGGTGCACGGTCGTGCAACTCCTGGGAGGCCTATGAATAGCAAGCTACCCCTCACCATTTGTTCATCCCTTCTTGTGCTTTCTTAGGCCAAACTCCAAGCTTCTTCGAGAGATCTTGGGGTCTTGTGGGAGGCCTTCTGGACATCCTTATAACATCCCTCAATGGTTAGGCTTCGTCCTACCTTGATCGGTCTAGCCAAGTAGAGGATCGTAGAGTAGTTATGTAATAATATCGAGGGTCGTGAGGATCAAGAGAGTTACATATCACTTGAAGATGGAGAGCTTGTCTATGAGCAGTCCTGTTCTTGTGTTGATCATGTCATGTGGTTGTATCTTTCTCTTATTCATGAACCCACTTGATTTGTAGACTTTTATTATTAGTAGTAGTAGTTTATTTTTAGTTATTTGTGGAGTCCTCTTCTTCTAATCCTTATTTGTTTATCTTTGTGACAGGTTGCTTTGATGATAACTTGAACCTAAAATCAATAATTAACTTACTAGGATAACTCATGAGTGTACCCGTGGTGTGTCAAAAGCCACGCACTTGTGAGCTCATCCGAAAACATAATAATTGATTAACTTAACTTAACCAATAACTAGAGGTTTAATCAGCTTCGGGTAGTCCAGACTAGATCCAAGGCAAGGAAACCGGTAGTGAGACAGATCCCTCGGGATTCTGATATCCTAACCAGGTTCTAAGCAATGGCTTCTGAAGTGGACCAGATCTGAGTGACACATTTCTTGTACATACCAGATGACTGAGTGATCTTCTTGGCACTGGGAGGATTCCCTACGGGTGCACCAGTGATCCTTTGTACCATACGCCTTTAGGATTATGTTTCCACCTTTGTCAAGGATTCCATTCAGTTCGGGAGGTTAAGGGTTGGGTAATTAAGTTATCATTAATGCAACCAACTTAACGTTTAATTGATCACTAAATGTTAAGGTCACAATAAAGATAAACAAATAAAGGATTCATTATCTAGTTCTCGTTAGTACAACGCCGTTAGCCAATGGGGGAACGGTCTCCTGATACCAGCTGTAAGAGAGATCCATCGACTAGTTCGTTAACCAATGGGGATTCGTTGTTGGGGTACTCGGGAAGACCCTAAGGCGAGACCCTTCGGTACAGAACGCGAGAGCTAAGACGAGGTGTACGGTGTTCCAGGTCGGAAGTGAAGCCTCCGATTTAAGAAGAAGACGAAATAGAAGACCAGATATATCACCACCAAATAACGATTCGGTGGCCTATTGTGATGGCGCTACTGTGGTGCAAGCGCTTGCTTGCCATTCTGCGCCTGAACCTCTTTATTTTGTTAATTGCGGCTTTACAGAAGCTTTGTTGTTTTCCTTTGAATTGACGGTTGGCTATGATGTTAGCGTATACGACGTAGAAGTCGATCGTGATGACACTAATGCTGTGCAACCGAACGGCTTCCCATTATGCGCCTGAGCCTCTTGGCTATGTTAATTGCCGTGTGTTAAGGGTATTTTCTTCCTAAATTCCTATGTATTGGTGGTTGGCTATGATGCTAGCGTAAACGATTCGGGTGTCGACAGACTTATATAAAGATACAATTATCAAATTCCTTTGTGAGGAGCTGGTATTGTTTGTTAGTTTGCTAGCTTATAGAGGAAAAACAAGCATAACATTCCGTGTTAATTATTAAATATGATAGATTATCCACATATCACACACCTCACAGGTAAGCTTGCAAGTATCCATGAAAGAACTTTAAAGCTCTGGCAGCTTCTTTCTTAGTCAGGTTATTTGGTGGTGATGTCGACCTTCGTAAACCGCCATTGCCGGCGCCGGCGCTTGCTGTTCTCTTCGGTAAGACAATCATTTCCTTTTGACTGTTAATGAAAAAACATGACTTCGTAGGAACGGTTGGATGAGCAGGCTGGACTAAAATTTCTTGATTTAGGGGAATGGAGGGAGAAAGTGATGTGGCGCTGATGTGGATTTAGGGGAAGAAGGGGGAACCACACCCCATAGTCTTAATAGGCCAACTGATTTGAATAGTATCGTGACACTTGTCGGGATGCTGTTCGACCGACCTTTTTTGTTATTATCCCCATTATATATCATGTTAAGAGATTTTTGGTTTGGTTTTAAATCAGATGTTTAGTGGTGGTTGGGCTCTTTCGTTCCTACTCTCGCTATCTAGGTTTGAATCCCACATCCTCCATTTTTCCCACTCTTAATTGTTTTGCATCCAGCCATCCCTTGGCAAAACGTTTACAGTACATGTCGTTTTCTTAGTTCCCTTGGCAACAAGTGTTTCATTACCCTCGCCAAAACAGAATCCATTCACCTTTTCTTTCTTTTTCTTCATTCTGTGATTGTCGTTGTGGGTATAACAACAGCTAGGGTTTTGTTACAATCTTCGACGAAGGGGAGGAAATGATTCTAGGGTTCCAATAACAGGAGTTGTTGCGGGTGTTATAGGGATGGAGATCTTAATATCTTAGTCTAGTATTATCTTTTTGTTAGAATAGTATGTCCGATATTCAATAAATTACGTTGATGTCTCGTTACGATCCGAATAGTTACACTTTGGAGGACAACAAGATGTATATGTTTTATTAATAAATGAATATTAACACGAGACGTGATTTTATTATTTGAAATAATAAAAGGAGAATGTGATATTATTTATTAGTAAAAAATAATATGCATATATATGTTTTATTAGTGGTTAACAAAATATATATATATATATATAAAGGATGAGTATATTTATATTATATTAGATAATAAAGTTAGTGGGGACTTACTTATAATTTGATTATAATTAGAGGTGTTAATCTTGTTGAACAAGATTAAAAATTCGGGGTGATTAGAAAATATCTCAAGTATATAATCACCTTAATTAGAAAAACCATATTCTTCCATTACAGACCACATCACCATTGTCGCCCCCACCTCTCCCTCCCTCTTTGGTTGTTGTCCGCCATTACTAAAACACCATCGCCGTCTCTCTCTTGCCTCATTTTGTATGCTAAGTGTTGATCAAGGTGTTGATTCAATGGTTCGGGAGATCTCGTGTTTGGTTTGCTAGCGAAGCCATTTGTCAATTCATCATGCGATTACTTGGTGTTTCGTTGAGGTATATCTCTAAACAACTCTATGGTGTGGATTTAATTATTTACATGTTTGTGCAATTAGATCTATGGCGATAATTGATTGGTTTTGATTCACGCTTCCACCTTTGTTAATATGAGATATATATAATGGGATTAATAAATAAATGTTAAAACTGGTCCAATGATTCCCTACACTTTTAGTGTAGTGATATCGGGTATTGAATCTTACTGTAGTGATATGTGTTCGACCTCGCAAAATAAATATTAGATGAATTCTAAAAGTAGATTTTAGAAGATCGTGTATTCACTGATTATAAAAATCAATACGGATAATTTTTGGTTTAATAATCCTAGGGTGGACGGTATAAGTCGCAGGTATGATCGGTTACCCCCTACCCGCACGGCTACACCATTGTCGTCTCTGCGGGTAGGGCTCACAGGTGGTAGGAGCCAAGGTGGGTAGTGTGTGTTGGTGAGAGATAGAGAGAAGAAGTAGTGTGTGTAAAATGGCGGAACATGGTATAGGGTAGTGTTGCCACAAAATAAGGCATTTAGGGCAGTTTTAAATGAGTTGAGAATGCGTATTTGGTAGAACCTAGAATACTATAGGGTTGTGATGCGTGTGGTTTTAGTAAGTTTTTTAAACACACTTCTAAATTCTTTAAAACTTTATATTTCTAAGACCCAAGAAGAGTGGAGTTTTACCAAAACTTCAAGCTTTAAATTTACAAAACAAAGCGATAGTTGTTTAATGATCTAAAACTCACGCAATAGGCAAACGGACGTATCGAGCGTAGTATAGAAAGAGCAAGTACCCGGTATCAAATCCAAAGACACGACTTTTATTACTCAGTTTTAAGTTGCTAACAAAATAAATAAAAATAAAATATAACTAAAGTGGCCAAGATGATAACCAATAAACAAACGAAAGTGTTGCTTCGGGATCCGACTTGTCTTGATATGAACAAATAGTAAATGCCTAGTTAAGTGATGTGACCCAAATTACGCATAACCGATATAACTTAAAGACGATCCATGTTCTTAGTTGTTATTGTGAGGGTCTCCTGTGACACCCGTCGAACTTACAGGTCAAGATCCCTACACACTCTCACTATCATATCATTTTAAGTTATGCATTAGACATTGTACAATAAATATGTCTTCCCAAGTCTAGCAAAGCCCAAAATAGTTCAAGAATTCATTACATTTTCCCTTTTTTGCATGCAACACCCGACTAATTATAGAATAATTGACAATGACAGCCAAGACAATCACATGCTCAATAGAGAGCAGCCAAATGTTCAATTACTATGTACAAACAAAACATAGTCACACGTGGCTATATCTAACATAGAAATTATTCAATTCCATAAACAAATCCGAACAATCCATATAACAATTCAAGTTCACTTGGTGGAGATCCGACACATGGAGTTGTCACCATATAACAATTCAAGTCCACCACACATGTAACATAAGTTAATTCATTAGAACACCACACGTTTATAAAAGATTAACACATGGTGATCTATTTCCATACAAGGTAACTAGGGACTTTTTTTGTAAATCTATTGTATATACATTCACATGTATACAAATTGGCCTACACAAACGCCTGGGCAAACAAGACAAAAACTCACACAATTAATCTATTTATATCTATATATGAAATACATGTATATTTGTAAGTGTGTGATCAAGACTACAAGCATGCATATATACAATATATACACGACACACACACACACTTTACATACGTTTGTGCACATGACAAGTTAACACACATGGGTCTATACCTACTATGACACACTAACCTAACTTATACCTAAAACACTAAATCACAAACATTCTTCCACTCCCCATGTATGTCAACTTTCCCGAGATATAATACCATATCCCAATAAAATTGGCCCACACCTTCACCACTTGACATAATTCGATTAGATTCAAGAATAAGACAAAGATATGGCCTGCACACTCTACACCCTAGTTACACCATCATGTAACCTTCCAAAACTCATGGTATCATCCAAGACAAGCCACCCTACCCCATTTAGCTAGCTAACCTCTCTTTCCTCCCTTTTTCTTACCTACGGCCAAACACACACACGCACATATGATTTTTTTTGATAAGACAAAACCCGCATGTTTGTATAGATGTCATGCATGTTTATAGTATTATACCCATATGGGCCTTTATCACCATACATGAACACTCCCCAAGGGATAGTTGACTACCACAATTGTGTTGAACTCTTCTCATTGGGCAAAAAATGAAGAATGCTTGATCAAACTTCCATAAGTCAACTCCTTATACAAGTTTAGATATCACCTTTTCTTTCCACTACAAACTAGGAATGTTGACTTACCATAAAAACCCACATGCACTTGCTCTCTCTCGACCGTATATATAAGAAGGGACACAAGAGCTCAAGTTTGATCACACCATTTCTCCAAAAACTCACTAACACTAAGCACATACACCTCCTTTCTTTTCATTTGTTTCGGACCGAACCCACAAGCCCTAACAGAGACCCATTCGGTCACCACTCGACAAGGAACAACCAAGGCCAAGCTTTCGTGGAGCATAGGAAACGTAGAGAGGATCACGAGCACTAGAACCCGAGCTATTTCATCTTTCTTTGGATTCTTTGGTATGTTTACATAGCTTCCTAATACCTTTGATTTTTCCTTATTATTTTCGGTTACTATCAAGCTCACCTGAACACTATGACCCCAAATGTGTGTATTATTGGTCCACTAGTCGAATAAACATCTCATATAATGGTTAACACAAACAAACTTTAATTTATATACAACATACATGTGCATACACTTGTGTATATATGTATATATAGTCCACACACCCATGCATACATATAAAAGCCCACATATATGTCTGTATACATACATACGAGTATACGTGTGTGTGTGTGTGTATAGGGTCGAATGAACTACAAAACTTGATTTTTGGATCTTAAACATAGTAAACACATACATTAACATACCATCATTATTTGTATAATATATACACGATTCTATACGACCATATACACCTACATACTCATGAACACCCTTGTGTCCACACACGGGCATGTGAGGGTCAATTCGGTTGTACAAGATGCGGGTTCGAACACATATAGTCATGGTGTAATTTTCAAATGAAAAGAAACATATGTTAAAAGCCGAGGAACGTATGTTAATTTGGCTTTAACATAAAACTTTTGGAAAACATGTGTTAATAATCAAAGAATATGTGTTAACAAGGTCAAAACACGTGTAAATGACATTTTTATACAAAAGGGCTGAAACATATGCTAACGTGTCACTTTTGGTACAAATAATTAACACAGATATCACGTGGTAACATATAGAAAGCCAAGACAACAATCTTGCCACAAATGGTTAATCATGGTCACAATAATGACAAAAACAGGCTTTCCAACACATACAGTGTGGACAGCCATACAAAAACACACAGTCCATAGACATACAATTCGGGTGAATAATTGCATGGTAAATAGTACACCACATAGACCTAAGTTGTCTTTATTGAATCTAGGCACCTTTGTTCAAACATTCCCACACCAGATTCAATCCAGTCTTAGCAGTCAGACATCAGGTGAGTTCCACGGCCCCATTTTACTGTTTTCTTTCTTTTGGGGGAAAACATGCGTATAAGTTCAGTTACATTTTGACTATTATGTGAACATGCACATAAGGTTCAGAGTACTCATAAAGCCCTCGTATCATATTTCATCCTGTAACCATTAGCTATGGACTTAACCATGGAACACTAGAATAGATCTATTGGGTTGACACCCCCACTCTTGGTTAGTCGCTTTAACCGGATTGCAGTTATCAAAAGAGTTCTTGTATTTCACATGTATTTATTGTCTTTAGTGTACAATGCGTGAGGCACAACACGTCAAGGTTTGGTTACGGGCTTATATCAGTTACATAATGATCATTGTCTTAGCTAGGCAATGGTCCAATCTACCATAGTTACATATACAACAAAACCCGTGAACTCACCAACTTTATAGTTGACATATTTTATTTGCATGTTTTTCAGGCAATTAAACATGGAGCATGGGACTTGGAGAGTTGCGCACTGGCATCATGGGATATTTGAACCGATCTTTTGTTTGAATGATTTTAGAACAATATCATTTGAAGTTACGGTTTTTAAGACAATATTTTCTTTTGAAATGTTAAACATTGTTGTCTTTCAATATATCTGAATTTATGAATTTGATGCTTGCGTGACTCTTGTGTTTGAAAACCTTTCGAGGCTACACCCCGTGTTTCTGCCTAGGTGGGGTGTGACATCTCCCTACCCCGGTAAGCTCACCTCTCAACGGTGAAGGGAGGATCACCCCAGATTGTACATGTCCAACCCTGAAGAACCCGCCTCCCAAAGTTGCGATATTGACATCTAACGACTCTATTCTTTTATGAATAACTTGTCAGCAGCCGTAGCATGGCCAACATGCTACCACCTGACATGGTAGAGGCGACGCCGGCTCCCGCGTACGCTCATCCCCTACTTGAATTAATTATTTTTCAAAAAGTGATTGGCCTATTATTAATTGTGCTGCAATATAATAATA
Organism: Ambrosia artemisiifolia; assembly: GCA_032199755.1. Classification (NCBI taxonomy): domain Eukaryota; kingdom Viridiplantae; phylum Streptophyta; class Magnoliopsida; order Asterales; family Asteraceae; genus Ambrosia; species Ambrosia artemisiifolia. The sequence continues at coordinate 41,418,270 of CM063521.1, read as the reverse complement.
GAAATAAATAAAGACCATTTACTTCTAACACGAGTTCACCAATTCTTAGTTTACGCCAAAGCTAACACATAGACCATGTAGCTAAGTCGCTCAACCAAGTTGTGGCTTATCACTAGGACCAAGTATATAGACCGTACCAACCCTAAGTGAAGTTTTGATAGTTGAGAATTAAACCACAAAGTGTGAATATTTCTATCTACAAATGGGCTAATCTCTACACGTGGAGTTAGGTTAGCTTACCAGTGTGCAGGTTTTTACACGCCACGGGTACACTCATAAGTCTCTCCACTTCCTACCAAAACACCCACAAGACCAAATACTAAGTTGATTGATTAATTACTTCGTCAAACAAAGGAAGAGTAGAAAGAATTACCAAAAACACAAAACATTACTTAAAATAAACATAAACTATATCCATACCAAGATAGCCTTCACCCTAGCAACACTCTATTAATCCTTGCCAAACAATGGCTTTACAATAGGCTCACTAAGGATGATTTTATGTGAAATCATGGTGAGGGTTGATAGTGGATTTGGAGAGCATTTGGGTGATTGTGTGTTCTCTCGAGGCTCACTTGATCTAAGTGTTTATGGAGTGATCTCAAGCTTCAAAGTTCACTTACAAGACCCTAAAACAGCAGACATGTGGGAGAGAATCGGGTGAAATGGGATGCCAAAATGAAGAGTTAAGGCCTCCTTTTATAGAGATGCCAGGAGGTGCTGGGTCGTGCTTAAGGGTGTGCACACCCGTGCCAAACATCTAGGGCAATCCGTAGTCATTTTTGGCAGATTTTGTCAAGTTTGTTGAGGAGCACGGCCGTGCTCATAGGTGAGCACGCCCGTGCTTGTCATTCAGCTTGTCAGTCATGGTCTACTGAGCCTTGGGGATCACGTTTGAGGAGTGCACAGCCGTGCCAACCGATGAGCACGCCCGTGCAAGTTGACTTCTTCATTCTAGTTGACTTGGAAATATTGTCTGGTTGACTTGGAAATGTTGACTGGTTGACTTGGGCATAAGAACGGCCATGCACGACCGTGTACCATCTGCTGCAGTCTTCAATTTCCTTCCCTTTGTGCCAGTTTCCGCTCCTTTTTGCTTGTTGCTTCCAAAAACCCGCATTTACCTCTTAGGAACGCTTTAGCTATGTTTTATAAGGATAAAAACAGAAAAAATGTGCAAAAATGATGATAAATACATATGTAAAACATGTGTAAATCTCGGCACATCAGGTTTCGTATCGTCACCTTGGATCTTTCAACTTTTATGTCGTTTCTTAGTTGATTTAAAATTTAACATATTAAAGTAAAAGTTAAATAGAAAATGTATATATAGATCATGAGATAATAAAAAGTACTTTATTTTATATCAAACTCAGTTTTAATAAACTTTATATAACAATTCAGATAAAAAACAACTTAACAAAACTATGCATTTAAATTTATATCAACAACAACTATATTAGTTTAAATTGTTTGATAAATACAACAGTCGTACACGATTTGATTCTACAAGTACTTCCATAAATGTAAGCATAATTCAAGTCCTTATATTCATTCTATATAAATTGGTTATGATTCTTGTCAACAATTAGGCTTCATTACATGTTACGTTCTCCAAACCAGGCCCACGATCAAGTAGATGCCCCCACAAGACTAGCTCTATCACGTGCATGCATGAGAAGGCTTGTGTGGGAATTAATTAGTCGTTTCCTTTATTATCATTTGTTATTTATTTTTTAGTATTATTTAATCCATTTTATGCTTGCGTTGTACGCATATAATGTATATATGCGTGGGGTCTTGGGGGACAAAATTAAAAGTGCTCTCATTTTAACGTTATTTTACTAATTTCGTGAAAATAACGTTAAAAACGATTGATTGTTAATCATGCATCATGTGGTGGTATTGATAGCCAAAAGATATGGGGTACATGCACCAATCAGGCTTGTCCCGATTACCAAGTGTTATTTGCCTTACGTCCAAGGCTTGATGCCACACCACTATTGAGCCGGTGGTTTCACTGGAACCGGTCTATCTATTCCTACGGGGTAAAGCTAAGGCTATCTACATTTTACTCTCCTTACTCTATTTTAGATTTGCTATAGGTGAGATTACCCGAGATTACGATGATAGATTCCATTTTAGTAACAGTAGTGGGTGATAGTTTGTATTTTTTGTATTATTTGTATATCCTATTAAGGAGGCTTTGGCATTTGGAATGAATCATGAAAGAAAAAAAGTTATCTAAATATCTCTCTTATTCTCTCTAATCATCTTGTATTCTTGTTATTTAATTTCTTTGAAAACAAATAATTGTTAGAACCACATCATTACAATAATAATAGAGAAGTTTACAATAAAACAAATTACATTTTGTTCACTAAACCATCATGAATAAATACTTCAAAATGTACATCTTCATTTGTACCATTAAAAAGAATACATTCACACCCGAAAAGTGCGAAAACCGGTCGAAATATCGACCACAAGTTCATCGATCAACGTCTCGACAATGTCCCATTCGACCTTAGCACCCGTCTCATATGCTTCGGTCTCAAACTTGGTCCATTGTCCTGACCCATGACTCATGTCCATCGGGACCACTACCTCGTTCGAGGCCACACTCATCCACCCTCTCACCTCCTCCACAACTTCATTAACTAAATTAGCAAAACCCATGAATGGAGGGAGGCTCATCCATGCTCTAAATCCACATTTCGCGTAATGCACATATTTCGACTCCAAATACTCTATTAGAGAATCAAAGACAAAGCGTTTCAGTTGATATCGCGCATTTGGGTTCTTAGACCCAAGAAAGTTACCAAATCTTGTCCACATTATCTCTGAAAAGGTGTTGAGTTCGAGTACAAGGTCGCATATGAAGAACGAATTTATTTCATTCGGGTTATATGGCATTTGATTGCCAAGGACTAGCTCGGAGTTGAAGATGATTTCTTTTATGTTTTGTTTCGTTCTTGAATTAACAAGATCTATGCTGCATAATACTTGTGAAATATACATTAGAAGATCGGTTACCAACTTGCTACGAGTTTTCTCTTTTCTCAGCACGACACCAGAACAGAAAGGATCGGTCTCTAATTCTTGATAATGTGAATCATCCTCGTATGAGTAACTCATGGAGTCCGCGTGTTGTGTGCGTACTTGGATTAAGAAAAATGACACAAAAAGTTAGAATACAGTCCTTTAATATTTGCAAACAAGTAACAATTTCCAAAATGTGAACTAGAGGTGGCGAAATGACCAGACAACGCGATAGGGTATCAGGTTCAGGTCAAAACGGGTCAGGCCAACTTGGCCGGCCAAAAACACACGAATGATTTTCAAAAATATTTGTGTGTTATGATGATAATTCAGCTTCGGGTCAAAACGGGTCGGGCCAGTTGGCCAGCCCAAAAACACTTTTAAGTTTTCCGTTTTCCTTAACCTGAATTTGACAAATATTTTGTGTGTTATAATGATAATTAAGTAGGTTGTATTCATATTCAATATATTTCAACCTGTTTTAAACCGAAGAGTTTACCCCTAACTGATAAACGGGTGGAAACAACACTAAACTTTATACTGCAAGAATCTGAAAACAAAACTCTTACCAGAACTATCTTCCAAACTGCTAGAGCAGCAGCTGTCATTTGTAAACGAAGCTTCATAACGCGATGAGGGAATGTATACGGGCTGCAAACAGAGGCCGGTGCAGTGGTCATGCCTGCAACTGTGATGGTGAGGAAGATGGTTCCTATCATTTTGAGTCCTCTTTGGTTGATTACCATATATTCTTGATTCATACCCAGCTACTGCTAATGGGAATGGTCTCTGCGCGATAATCTTTTCATCGCTTTGATTTGATGTAAACCGTTTGCGTGATGTTGTTTTACATATTGCAGCATTTGGGTTGTTGTTCTTTGGAGAAACGAATCTAAATGTCATCCCATCATCATTGTTCTTGTTACCAATTTGTCCCCGACAATCGGGTTTAGAATGAGCGTTACTAACCATTCTTGACCCGTTAGTAGAAGAACCGACTATACCACAACTTTCCAATTGTCTTCTGGTATGTGTCACTCGCCTTTTCGGCCTTGGAGACACGCAATTAACACGTACGCTTTCAAACTTCATATCCTCACCTTTAGGCATGACCCTTGACCGCATTTGACCACTTAAACCCGCGTTTAGTTTCACCTGGTCAAGGCTATTTTCCTGAAAATTAGTTAAGGGTGAATGCTGGTTTGTCGAGTGCCATTTCCCACGATCAATAGACACACCATCAGTGAAACACTCGCGTTCTTGATCATATGCATTATTATTACCATGCGTGTTCTTGATCACATCTCTCTTTGATGCAGACTCTGTAATATCAATCAAATTGCCACAGTTTTTACAAGATGCATGCCCACTCATTATATCAAGATCTTCACCCGTAACGGGCTCTGATCTGAGCCCGTTTCCAAACGGTCTACGTGCACTCTGACCATAACTAATGACATATTTGGACTTATTTCTAGCCTGCAACCCGGGCTCTAAAATTCTAGTAGCAGCACCAATAAACCGCGATGAATTCCTCTTTCCACGATGAGTAGTACTCGTTACAGGGGACGCAAGTTTCGGGTGATGACGCTTTCTTGATTGAGATAAAACATTTTTTAACTGCAATGCTTCTGCTCCAAATCTGGTCACAGATCTTCTCTCCACCATTGCAGTCTTTTGAATCTTTTGAGGCCTAAACTCGCCGGAATCATCTTGTCGAGGCTTAAACTCGCTGGATTCATCTTTCTGAGGCTTATCGCGGTGCACCGATGGCATATGCTCCAACCCCATAAGTCTAGCAACAAGGTTAGGAGTTTGAACTCCGTTAATATCCTTTTTGTTCTTATTTGGGAAGCCTCCATTGTTTTCATCAGCAATCTAAACCAATAGAATATCAATAATAAGAAACACATTATTATCATGGTGACCATTTGAACCATACATTTGGGGCGAAAGTGACGTATTAGCAAGTCTGTAAACAAGCCGAGTTGAGACAAGTCAGGCTCGGGCTCGCCTTGGCTACAAACCAAGCCAACCCGGCTCACCACACTTATCTTAACAAGCTGAAATGTAGCTCGAGCTCGGCTCGTAGAAAACTAGAACCAGCTAGTAAAACAATATATATATTTTGAAGTTTTTAAAATTTCTAATTTTTTACACATTGATGTATATAAAAGGACCGTGCTAATTAAACCCCCCAACTTCTAAATCAACCCCTTAATCCAGGCGCCTCGCTTAGGCCTAAGCGAGGCGCCTGGGTTAATCGTTTTCAGGAATCTTAAGCTTTATGTCTAATCAGGCAGTCAGGCGCCTCGCTTTGGCCAAAGCGAGGCGCCTGACTGCCTGATTAGACATAAAGCTTAAGATTCCTGAAAACGATTAACCCAGGCGCCTCGCTTAGGCCTAAGCGAGGCGCTTGAGAGTTTGATTAACCTTGATTCAACGTAAAGCCTGATATTCCCTCGAAATAATTACCCCAGGCGCCTCGCTTTGGCCTAAGCGAGGCGCTTGGTTCCATCAGATTTTGGCTATAAATTCAATCGATTTCATAGTTTTTCATTATAAACTCGTTCGATTTGAATTCTTTGTCCACAAACATATATAACATGTCGTTTTACGACTTAATTTTCGGTGATTCTTACGACTATAATTCATATAATGTCGAGGAGGGTCCGTCATATAATGTCGGGCAGGGTCCGTCATATAATGTCGGGCAGGGTCCGTCATATAATGTTTCGGAGGGTCCGTCATATAATGTCGGGGAGGGTCCGTCTAGTAGTAATGTCGAGGAGGGTCAGTCTGGCATTCGTTACCGTGACAATGCGGTACAACTGGACTTGAATACACAGTGGAAGGACCCGTATGAATTTGAAGACGAGCCTAGTCAACCTGCCTACGGTTATACTTACGACGCTAACCGTGGTGATGACACATCTGAAGAACAAGACTATACGCACTATGAAGACAGCGCTGTCGATGAGAAGCGGGTAGAAGATCAGGAGGAAGGACCTAACCCGATCAACCCTTGGTTCGAGACTAACCGGACATTTTCGACACGCGATGTAAAAAGTTACTTAAATTAAATAAAAAAAGTTAAATAAAATAAAAAAACTTCAAAACAAAACACAAAAAACACCCAAAAGGTGTCCAGGTTCATCCCCCCTTAATTCAGGCGCCTCGCTTTGGGCAAAGCGAGGCGCTTGGAACACCTTTTTCCAGACTCCCATGCAACCTCGTACTTAGACTGACATTGATTTGACTGAAGCGCCTCGCTTTGGCCTAAGCGAGGCGCTTCAGACGGGAGTTGAAATAGAAAGTTGGGGGGTGCCAATAGACGGACCCATATAAAAACAAAAAGTAATAGTTTCCATTAGACACATGTAAATAGGTTATACTAGAGGGTAGGTATATTTTGTAAGTAGACAGTGGATATAAATGCCCCTATAGAAACCTAAACTTTTATAACAATTTCACAATCATACAATTTACCCTTTTCATATTTATATCTAACATCCACGTGATTTTATAAATAATAAATTTTAGGTTCTATTTTATATACATTAAGATAAGATTTGAATTTTAATATAAACGAGTCAAACGAGCAAGCTAACAAACAACCTTATCTTGGCTTGGGCTTAGCTCGTTTAAACCAAGCTAAAGCCAGCTCACATCGTTTATCTTAACAACATGAAATCTTGAGCTCGAGCACGCTCGGTTCCTCAAAAACTAGTCATCTCATAGCTCGTCGGCCAGGTCATTTATTTTTATTAGAACCTCTTAAATATTGTGTTTTTTTCACAAATATATATAGAAACAAAAAATAATATTTTTAACAACTGACATAACTAATTAATAATTTATAAATATAAACTAGAGACTTTATAATTTATAAATATTAGGATTTTGGCTTTTAACTTAAACGAGTCAAATGGGCAGGCCAACAACTTAGATTTTTCTTAGCTTGCCTCATTTACAAACCGAGCCAATTTCAAACATGTTTTTTTAAGTTTTTTTTAAGCGAACCTCAAGCCACGAGCTTTTACGTACCAGTAATAACTTGGGCAGCTTCTCATCACCTCCAAACTTCTTCAACCCATCTTTCACACGATCTATCAAGTAAAATCAAACCCACCATTTATAATAAACAACCTTATAGCAAAAAATAATTTTTTAAAAAGCGCACGATAGCAAGAACACTAACCTGGCCCAAGCAATCTTTTAGAGAACAGTTTCTTCTTAGTAAACCTTCTATTCCAATCAAACAACTGAAAAAACATACCAACACACCCACCATTCTTTCTCTGTGTCTTCTCTGTAACCGCTAATGACAATGACGTCACACTTGCATTATCATTCATTTCTTCTTCTTTACCAAAATGTTCCAAAACTGATGGTCACAACTTTTCCAAATTTTGCTCAAAAGGTTATACTTTAAACCTTTGGTTTCAAACTATTAGAAATTTACGGTAAACGGATTAATACAATGTTTGAAGATCTGAACATAATACTACTGTTAATAATGATGATCAGAAAAAAAAATAGGGGAATCTTCTGCAACACCGTACTCTGCTAAAATACGCCGTACACTGCTTTTTCTTTTCTTTTTCACTTTTTTGCTCGCAAGAAACAGCTTAATAATCTGACAGTCACAGATTCAAGAAAGCAAAATGTTGAGGGTGGGTGCGTAGGATAAGCTAATAAGTTGATTAACGTGAGCCTAAAAAACATTAAAAAAATGTTGAATTTTGAGTGTAAATTATGGATGGTTAGATTATTTTGGTGAAAACGGTGGATTTTGGAGGGAGAGAAGGGTGGGTGCGTAGGATAAGAGGGGCAGATGCGTAAGATAAAGATGTAAGACAAAAGTCTATAACTTTACAGTGAGCCCACCAACAAGATGTGAGTAGAGAGCCATGTCACCAAAAGTCAACATCGTAAAGTGAGCCTTTTCAGTTTTGTGTTTATCTATGAAAACGTTTCCTACTTTTTATGAAATGTTATTATGTTTAGCCGTTTAGGTGACGGGGCGTCATCAGAATGGGTCACGGGTACCTCACTACTAACATGGTAACATCGCCGTTACTCATACTGGTAGTGGTCCTGTGAACCGTTTGCTGTTTCTAGTTAATGGGCTGGTAAAATGGTGTATTAAATGCAACTGTCGAATTTATATGTTTTTTTAATTTTATTTTTGACCGTTCAACGTTTATTTTAAATGAAACAGTAACTTTTGTTGACCGTTATTTTTGCAAAGCATATAAAACTTACACGGTTTAAATAAAAAAAACACAAATAAATACTTGTTTAAGTTAACAACTTTAAAACACAAACAAAACAAATGGATTCAAGAAAATCAAAGAGTGTTTCGAAGGAAGGGAGGGGAGCCTAAAATTTGCTGGTTCAACTTCTGAAGAACATAGGGCTCACATATACAAAATTGAAGAGTTGCTTAAAGAGCATAATAATCAGAAAAAAAAAAACTCCAATTGACTCGAAGGACAAAGAAAGTGAGTCTAAAAGAGCTTTAAAGTTTAAGAGAATGAGACAAGAGTTAGTTGCAGCAAAATGTGGTCAAATGAAATATGTTGCTAGATGGTCTGAATTAGTTTTGGTTGAAACCTACAAACTACTGGAGATAAACAGAGAAAAGGATCCAACTCTCCCTCAAAAGCCAATTTATCCTGATGAAAAGCAAGCTCCTGAGTAGACCATTCCACAGAAACATAGGTCCTCAGCAACAAATCTTACCAGAGATACCATCAAACAAACAAAAAAGCTGAAGACTGAAGATTAATTAACAGATGAGAATAAAAGTCTGTTCAGGGCTAAAGAACTGATTTCTTAAAAAATCTGTTGTTTGTAGTAGAATGTTTTTTAAAAAAACGGATGTTATATTTGTGATAATATATCAAAGTTACACTTTGATTAAAACGTTTTCATATTTAATGAAATGGCAGAGCTTTGAATAATAAATTATTTACTTTCAACCTTTGAATAAACAGATGTTTTGCTAACAATTGTTTCTCGAGAGTACTTTGGGAGTTTCTAACAGATGTAATGTACTTGATAAAATATCAATGTTAAAAACATCTCGACTCTAATTAAACTGACAATATTTACTTTAATTAACTATTTAAAAACAAAACACTAAATGTTTTAGACAAAAACTAATGATAATATTCATAGTAATAAACTTCAAGTCCAAAAGTGATGACTTGAAATTAATTACCCTCTTATAAAATATTAGTATTTTCTCCTAAAACAGCATACACATGGTTCAAGTTTAAACATTCCTAAAAATTAAACTTTCTACTAAAGTTTCATACAACATGTTACTCCATAACCACATAATTTTTCATCCTAGATAATCTCCTCCAGGTTCTTTTGACAGTAGAGGATATGTTGTAGATGCACGTTTTGCGACTAGTGATTGGATTAGGTGTTTAACATGCGTTAGTGTGTTTATCTGAAGGGGCGAAGGTGAAGTAGTGAGGGCGAATGTGAATCAGAGTGGGCGAATGTGGTTGTATGTGGACGAAGGAAGAAACAAGCTGGGCGAAGGTAGAAGTCTGAAGACCAGAAGTCCAGGTTCGTACCTTGTAGTGGGCGAATGTGGACATTGTCCACATTCGCACCATGAAAAGGGGCGAACCTGCAGATAGTATAAATATGTTTTGGTCATTTTCATGTTTAGAATAGTTTTGGAAAGTGTGTGTGTCAAGGTCAGGATTCTCTCTAGAGTGTGAATGTTTATGTGTGGTCTAGATTAACTTGTATATTGATTGTAAACACGTTTTGATCAAGTTTATCTATAAAATGGAGATTGAAAAGGTGTCTTACGTGTTTTGATTTGCGTATTATCATTTTGTTCAATTCTAGGGTTTCCGCACCTGGAATTGTTACTTGTATGATCATAATATCCTGTTTTAGCTAAAATTCTTCAATTACAAAGTGGTATCAGAGCCATACGGATCATACAATAACAAAATTGATAATATCAGAGCTGATTTGGACTTAATTTTGATCAATATTCATCTGTTTTTGAATGAAAATGGTTTTTGAGTGATTTTGAGGATTTTCGAATTGAACTTGTGATTAAAATCAAGTTTTCCAAGAATTAAAGTTGTTCCAAATCAATTCCGAATCATAACCTGATTAAGATCATCAAAATCTATAAACTTTTGAAAATCTCAGATCAAAATAACCGTTTTTCAAAGTGTAACCGTTTTTCAAATCTGAAATGGGCGAATCTAGAGAGAAGTGGCCGAACCTGACCTTGCTAGGGCGAACCTGAGTGAGTTTTGGTCGAATGTACTTTAATTCAGGTCGAACCTAGGTTGTTGTGTTAAGATTTTCCACATTCGGGTCTAAGATTCCACCTTCGGTTCGTCGGGCGGGCGAAGGTGAAACTAGTGTGGACGAAAGTGTTTCAGTTCGGACGAAAGTGGAAAGGGAGTTTAGATATTTTACTTTCTGATTACTGTTCTACCTTCGGGTCATCCAAAGTGGGCGAAAGTAGACTGTTTTGGACGAAAGTAGGACATTAAGGGCGAAAGTAGACTTGTATTTGGAAAATTTTCTAAGTTTGGTGATTTTCGAAGTTCGTGAACATCATGTGGAATTTTCCGACTACACCGAGACCAGCAACGACACAACAACAGCAGCAAGTGACGATGGACCCATGGACAGTGGCAGCCCAGAAAACGAGCACTCAGTCTTCGCAACCGATCAATTACATAGCGATGACTAGCTCGATGCCTCAGAGTGTTGCACCTCCACCACCACAACCTGTGACAGACTATTGGGGAGTAGCAGCCGCGGTGGTAAATACTCAAACTACCAATGCTATTTCTACACTAAGAAATGACTTATCTTCAGGTAGCGGGAATCGTCCACCCAAGCTAATGGAGATGCACGAGTATAACCAGTGGCAGAAGAAATTCAAGATCCATCTGGAAGGCATGGGATTGGAGGGCACAGAGGCATGGCAGATGATAGCCAAAGGTTATGTTGCACCGATTCTAGAGAACACCGGTGAACCTGTTCCTTTGGAGAGTTTGTCAGACGAGGAGAAGAAGAAATTTGCTGTGGAGAAGAAAGCACACTCCCAGTTGACTCAGGCGATCACAAACGATTTACTACATCAGTTTGAAACGTGCACTACGTCGAAGCAGTTATGGGATGTGTTAAAGAATCGTCATGATGGGAATGAAAAGACGAGAAGGTTGAGGATGGAGGAGTTGAGAAAAGAATTTGAGAACTTTACTTATGTTGGAAACGAGACATTAAAAGAGTTGACTCCTAGATATTGTCATTTACTAACTGAATTGTCTAGTTATGGTATACAGATTCCGATGACAGATCTGGTGGACAAGTTTGCAGATGCTTTACCACCGTACTGGGATCAACATGTAGAGGTTCTCAAAGAGAAGGATGCTTACAAATATTGGACTATCAACGAGTTTGTTCAAAAGCTGGAGAATAAAGAGCTTGAAGAGAAGAGGAAAGCCAAAAGATCTCAGATTCCTCAGAATCCAAAGTTATATTATGGTGGTACTTCAGCAACAGTTGGAAACTCGAGTGCAGGTGGAACAGTGGCACCTCACATTGCTTGTATTTCTAGTGTCATGGAACCACCAAAACAACCCATCAACTACCTAGCACAAACATCATCCTATTCACAACCATCATATACAGCACCACCACAACAATTCACTAATTCTTACATTTCACCATTCTCTCCGATGCAGCAAGCAGCATTCTACACTGCTAGCCAATCACAACAACCACCTCAACAACCACAATACATGAATCAAGTGAATCAACCCAATCAGCAACCGGTGGTTTTGGAGACTTCTAATTTGGGTAATGTGACAGTGGAAGTTGCTCAGCAAGATATTGCATTAGTCTCTGCAATGGTTTCATCATATAACGGTTTGGTTGCAAGTCAAATTGGGAACAACAACTTGACCAATGAAGACTATGCACAGATCGACAAAGAGGACATGGAGCTAATTGACATCTAGTGGGCTTTTGCTAGTATTATGAGAAGGGCAACGGAGTTTATTGAAAAGACTGGTAGGACTGATTTGGGAACTTCTCCTAACACAACCTACGGTTTCAACAAGGAGAAGGTGACATGTTTTAACTGTGGAGGTAAGGGTCACTTCAAACGAGAATGCACTCAGCCACCGAAGCAAGGTAACAGAAACCCTTTCAACTCAAACTACCAGAACCGTCAACAACAGAACCAAAACCAAGTTTCTTTCCAAGGTAACAACAACTATCAAAACAAAAACAATTACCAAAACCGACAAAACACCTCAAACAACAACCAGAACAGACAACCAAACACAACCAACCAGAATCAAAACCACTCACCAAATAACACTAACAGAACAGTTATACCTATTACTACACCAAATGAGCAGCCACAGAATACGAATCAGAATCAAGCTCTGGTGATCCAGCAGGATGAAAGGTTTGACTGGTCTGGGATGCAAATTGGTGTTGAGGAGATCACAACTGGTGGGAATGTGGCTTGTGTTGCCCGACAGGTTGATACTGAGGAATCGGTGATAGTTGATCAAGATAAAGAAACTGAGAGTGAAGTTGATGAATCTGTGGAAGAGTTGAATGTGGAGACTGAGACTGTTGAAGTTCAGGTTGAGGAAGCAAGTTCTGGAGTAGTGATTGACACAGTTTCTGATGTTCTGAGGAGTGTGAATCAGTTTATTCAGATTCAGACAGTGAATCAGACACAGAGGCTAGTGTTACATCTTTGGATGATGAGATTGATCAGTTGCTGGCAGAAACAGATTTTCTGATGACGAGGAAGTCATGCATTGTGGATGACGCTTTCACCAGGATCGATTATTCGAAGTTTTTCGCTGGAAAGGAAGCTCATTTTGCCTTGATGGCCATGACAGATCCTCCTAAACAGGTAAGTTCTGAATCTAGCACTGATATTACTAGTGACAAGTACTGTGGAACTTGTGACAGATTGACTGATGAAATCAAAGAACTTCGCGTTCAACGTGATAGTGCTATTATCAACTGTCAATCTGCTCGCAAAGAATTGATTGCTTTTAACAAAGTACTTGATGGATATAAAAAGGACATTTCCGACCTTAAGAAAACTCTTTCATTAAAACAATTAGCAATAAATAACTATATTAATGAAATTGAGAATACTAAGTTGGAAATGGCCACCATTAAGTGTTTTGCTGAAAAGATCAATAAGAAATTGGAAAGTTATAAGCATATTGCTTATGTTGTAGACCATATCATTGATGATCAAACCACTAACTATAAGTCTGTGCCATCTCCGGTGGTTTTTGAAAACCATAATTGTCATCAAGTGACACCGGAGAGTTCAGTAAAATCAGACTCATCATCGGAAAATGAATCTAATACCTCGAGTGTTGGTGATCCTCATTCCAATGTGAGGCCGATTTTAGGTTTGAACAATGAAGGGGTAACCGTTGAAAATGTTGATTCAGACTCGGAGAGTGACGACTCTGGAAGTTACCAAAGTGCTAATGCGTGTGATATTCCAAAAGAAAATCACATCCTTACTACTGAACCAGTGTCATCATCTCAACATGTGCATCCGATGGCTAACGCACATCGTGAGAAAAAGTCTGAAAAGAAAGAAATTAAGAAAGAAGTTAAGAATGAACCGAGTGACAAACCAGTCAAGGTGTTTTATCGGATGGAAGGATCCGATAAGATCATCTCTGACGAGGAATATCCAATTAAGTTTGCTAACTATTCCAAAATTGATAAAATTTGGCAAGAAAGCACTATTTGGTTTTCAAAACATGAAAGAACAAATGAGATTCCACCGGAAATCTTAAAGAAATTGTTTTTGGATGTTCCTAAAGAACCAAAGGTTCATGTCACAGAGTTTATTAAACCCAAAAACAAAGCAATCGGTTTTCATGAGCCAGCCTACTCAAAGGGTCCACTCCCTGAGAGTTTGAGGAACAGACAGTATAATGATCAATATCCTGTCAGAACCTTTGCTCAACCGAATGCTCCAAATGTTTTTGAGGAATACCGTGCATGCTTTAAATGCGGGGAGAGAGGGCATTTACTTGCTCACTGCCCGTATGTAAGGCATAAGAGGCACGAGGTTGAAGTTAGGCAATCCATGAGGAAACCGATCGATGATCATTACTATCCACAACAAAGACGTTTTGTTCCTCACCAACAACAATTTTATAATCAAAACAATTTTTATCAAAAGAGGAACGATCGTCCTTTTCAGTATGATCGTCGTAACCGGATTGCTATGAAAGACCGTGGAGAAAACCAATGGTGAACACAACAAATGATAGGCAAAGGGTTCCACCAAAACCTATTGTCAAGTCAAATGTTGGACCTAAATCTGTTAAATCAGAGAAGGTAACCATGAAGGTTTCTTTTGCAAACAATGTTCAGAAAACGACTGAGACCCCAAAATCTCAGATTCGTATCTTGAAACGTTCTGAACAGTCCTGGACACCAAATGGTACTCCGGGAGCCTCAACTTCAAAGTCAAGTGAGAAAGCTGAAAATGTTTTGAATGATCCCAAAAAGATTGATCCAAAACAAAATGCTGAAGTGAATGTTTCTTTGAACGATGATATTCAAAGACCCAAGACCACTCAGGCTTGGGTCCCCCAAAAGAACTAACTGTTTTACTTGATGTGTGCAGGGAGCTTCAGCTGGCCCTATTAGCAGTCTTTGGATTGTTGATAGTGGAGCTTCAGGCCACATGACCGGGGATTTAGCGATACTGTTTGATGTGAAGAACATTAATGGTGGATATGTTGCATTTGCCGGGAACAAAGGCGGATATATCACTATGGAAGGAAGTGTGAGTAATGGGATTGTGAGCTTTAAGAGGATTTCGTATGTGAAGCAGATAGACTATAATCTGTTGAGCGTCAGTCAAATCTGTGACAAACAATTCACTGTTCATTTTGATGACAAATCTTGTTACATTCTCAAACCAGGCTTCAAAATTCCAAAAGAGTGGGTAATGTTGAAGGCACCTCGCGTCAACAACCTTTATATTGTTGATATGTCCAAGGCAATGACAACCCAGTGGCAAGTAACATGTTTTCTATCAAAGGCGACCGAGAAGGAATCGATTATGTGGCACCGAAGAATGGGGCACATTCACTTGAGGAAAATGAATCATCTAGTGAAGAATGGACTTGTCGATGGCGTGAATGTGAAGCATTTCCATTTGAATGACAAGTGTGTGAGCTGTAAGAAGGGGAAGCAACACAGACAGTCCCACAAAGTGAAGAAAGTTAACTCTGTTGAGATGCCACTTGAGCGATTACACATGGACCTATTCGGACCTGTCAAGCGCAAAAGTCATCTTGGGGAGCTTTACTGTTTAGTTGTCACTGACGACTACTCAAGATTTTCATGGGTGATGTGTTTGCAGCATAAAAGTGACACCTTTAATAACTTGAAAGTTCTGTTCACTCGATTGGAAAATCTCTACAATCTCAAGATCAAGAGAATTCGGAGTGATAATGGGACGGAGTTCAAAAATGTAAAGATGGATGAACTTTGTGAAAACAAAGGAATTCATCATGAATATTCGGCTCCGTACACCCCACAACAGAACGGTGTTGCTGAACGTAAAAACAGGACTCTAATTGAAGCGGCTAGAACAATGCTTGCCGACTCGAATCTTCCAGTAATGTTCTGGAACGAGGCGATTTATGCAGCAAATTATACACTCAATCGGGTTTTAACGGTGAAGAAGTTTGGTAAAACTTCTTATGAGCTGTTACACCGACGAAAGCCGAACTTAGAGTATCTAGAACCTTTTGGGGCACCATGCACGATGTTGAATCCAAGCGAGAAGTTTAGTCCGAAAGCTGAAGAGGGATACTTCGTTGGTTATGCAACCCCGCTCAAACGGGTATACAACAAGAGAACTCGATAGGTGGAGGATTGGGCTAACGTAGAAGTTCAACGGTATACTCAGAATGTGCAAGGGATTGGTCCTGATTGGATGTTTGATTACAAAGATTTCTTTGAATCATTCAATCTAGATAGCTTGGTTGAAGAAGCTGTTATTAGATTACTTTACGAGTGTGAAAACGCGGCGACTTCACCGTTAGTGCGTCCGATCACCGTAACTCCTCCAACAGCTTCTAATGATACCAATGTTCCTGTACCGGAGGAAGAAGTGTTTCAAGAGGCTTCAACAACTTTACATACTTCAGAATCGGAAGATGGTGGAGAATTTGAAGAAGTTATTCTTGAAAATGCTACAGAACCAGAGGCACCTCCAGTGAACCCAAATCCAGATGTTGCTTCATCGTCTAACACGGGTCATGATTTGGATGCTGTAGAGAACTTGACTATTCAGACGGGAGTTACTGTACCTGAACATCTGGAATCTCGGATTCACCGTATTCACCCGCTGGAGCAAGTTATTGGTGACCCTGGAAGCAGTGTGATGACGAGAGGACAGCTGAGAAGTGTTAATTCACCAGAGAGTTTTGGTGCTTTAGCTTTATATGCCAAAATACAAAAATCTGGTAGTCAAAATGATTGGTCGTTTGCATGTTATGTGTCTCAGGTTGAGCCAAGGACATACAAGGACGCTTTGCTGGAAGACGCATGGGTTGAAGCAATGCAGGAGGAGTTATTACAATTTAAGAAGTTGGGGGTTTGGACGCTCACTGATTTACCGCCTGGAAGAAAGAAGATCGGCACTAAATGGGTGTTTAAGTGTAAGAAGGATGATCGTGGGGTAATAGTTCGAAACAAAGCCAGATTGGTCGTACAAGGTTTCCATCAAATCGAAGGGATTGATTACAATGAAATCTATGCACCTGTAGCACGCATTGAGGCAATTCGAATGTTTCTTGCGTTTGCTTCCTATAAGAAGTTCAAGGTATATTAAATGGACGTCAAGAGCGCATTTCTGTACGGGAAGGTCAAAGAAGAGGTTTATGTCGGGCAACCACCAGGCTTTGAAGACCCTATCCACCGGGATAAGGTGTATGTACTGAACAAAGCTTTGTATGGTCTGCACCAGGCTCCACGACAGTGGTACGAGGAGCTAAGTACATACCTCATGTCAAAGGGATTTAAGCGCGGCCTCGTCGACTGCACCCTGTTCACGAAGAAATCAGGGGATGATTTGCTTCTAGTGCAGATATACGTTGATGATATAATATTTGGCTCAACTAACGAACTTTTATGCAGGGAGTTTGAAATTGTCATGCAGGAAAAGTTTGAGATGAGTGCGATGGGGGAGATGCAGTTTTTACTAGGCTTGCAGGTGGACCAAAGACCCACGGGGATCTTCATTCACCAGACGAAATACGTATCCGAAGTCTTGAGCCGGTTCCAGATGGAGGATTCCAAGCCGATGGATACCCCGATTCAACCCAATCACGGGATTGGAGTGGACGCTAAGGGGGAGCTGACGGACCCGTTTACATACAGAGCAATCATTGGATCTCTGATGTATCTTACCGCATCTCGGCCAGATATTATGTTCGCAACGTGTCTCTGTGCTCGCTATCAATCGAAGCCGAAACAAAGTCATCTGACGGCGGTCAAGCGTATCCTCAGATATCTGAAGGGTCGTCCCTCGAGAGGACTTTGGTACCCTAATGATGATGATTTTGATTTTATCGCTTTTAGTGATGCAGATTGGGGCGGCTGTGACAAGGATAGCAAATCCACTACAGCTGGATGCCAGTTTTTAGGGAGCAGGTTAGTCACCTGGCAATGTAAGAAGCAGACTTCGGTCGCGCTGTCTACCTGTGAAGCCGAGTACATTTCAGCCTCAAGTTGCTGTTCGCAAGTGCTCTAGATCCAACAGCAGATGGTGGATTATGGTTTGCAGTTTCTTAAAACCCCTATACACTGTGATAATGAAGCCGCGATCGCATTAACTAAAGATACGAGCAATCATTCTAAGGCGAAACATATCCGGATTAAATACCATTTTATCCGTGATTGTTACGCTAAAGAATTGATAGATATGGTCAAAATCCATACTGACTATCAACGTGCAGATTTGTTCACTAAAGCTTTTGACAGATCCCGATTTGAGTATCTTTTAAAAGTTAACAACATAAAAGAAAAACAGGACTAATCAGCACCTCGGTTTATCGCTTTTTAGTTTTAAAATTTTCTTTCAAGTTTTTATTGTTTTTCAGAAAAATTCAAAACCCAAAAATATGTTTTACATTTTAGGGGGAGTCATTTTATCAGAAAAACCAAAAACAGTGAAAAATCAAAAAGTCATAAAAATTAGAAAAACCAAAAATGATTTCCAGGATAAAAAGAGGAAATGATAGTACATCAGTGGGGATCTGACACAGGCTAAAGATATGTATAGTAATATGAGGCGTGTGTTGATTATGTGTGATGTGCTGATAGGCTTCGTAGACTAAAAATTACGTGCATTAGTGATACAAACATAACGAACTACGCGTTCGTGGCTGAACACCTCATGGGCATATGGTCTTAGTACCGTAATTTCGTTTGATAGGATTGCCAAAATCTGAGGTTTCGGGTCGTTATGTTATGGTTATCCGGGATATTCTGATTAAACTTTTGTCGTATTGATTTACGGACCTAGTTTCATCAGAATATTTGCTAAAAAGAGCTTAAATGCCAAAACCGAAAGTTACCGAATTGAGGAACTTCATGTTTTTACTGATCAAAGATCATAATTACATCGTATCAATTTACTGATGTAAATCAGTAATTGATATCAGCCTCAACCTGGTATATATGCACATGTTACTCTGCTGCATTCGTTTGCTGACCTGTACACCTCTGTGCTATATAACTTGTAACTTTTACGGATAACTCTGGCATAATAACGCGTTACGACGAAGCTTTGTGCAATTACTTGATACGGGAGTATGTCGTGTGTGTGGCAACCACAACGTGTTAGTCTAATACACCTAAATCGTATCATTTTAAAGCATTGCGTAATAGTCTGCATGTGAGTTTATGTGGATCACAATATTAGCCATTGCCGTGTCACATACTGTTTCTAATGATAATATTTAACAAAAAGATCAACGCTGTGATCAGATTTCTCAAACAACCGATATGATCCTCTTACCGGACATCACAAAATGTTTACTGCTTTGTTTACATTGATGCAATTTACTTTTATTGTCAAAAAGATACAAAACCCAAAAAGATTTTAGGTGTGTTTTGATATAAATTTCAGAAAAACCAAACGTTTTGCATTTATGCTTTATTTTAGATAACCGACGGTGTTTGATGGTCAATTTCTGAGATTTGATGAAACCATCTGGGCTTTGTATCATTCTAAAGTGAAATAATGAGTATTTGAGACTTAACGGGTTGAAAAATGTTGAACGGGATTCGAATTCGTGATTTGGCAAAATTTTCAGATTTTTCCATTTCACATTCGCCCCTTAAATGGGTCGAATGTGGAAAAATCTTCACCTTCGTACGTTTTTGTTTTGGGCTAAAGTGGTTTTTAAAAAAAACAATTTTCACTTTCGGGTACTCATTTTTCACCTTCGGGCCATTCATTTGGTCGAATGTGGAAAATACCCACATTCGTCCATCCATAACGGGCGAAGGTACAGGCTTATATAAGCCAGGTCTCAGATTCGACCACCCATTCAGAAATTTTTAAAAAATTTTCAAACTGACGAGACCTTGTTGCCTTGATTTCGTTTGCCTTAGAATCTTATTCCCTGCTTATTCCTGATTATTTTCATCTAAGTTTTACAGGTAATGGACCAGGAATCAGTTCAGAATTGGGATTTTGGGTTACGAACCCTAGTTTTTGAGAAACTGATACAATATGGACTGTTTTATTGAGAATTTTTTATTAGGATTCAATTATTATAAGTTTTAGGGGGAGAATGTTCAAGGAATTAGATTAAATCAGTGTTTGTTATGTTTAATTGTTTGATTGAATGTTCTAAACCCTAATTCCTTTTAAAAACTGATAATAATTGAATGAAAATGTCAATTGATGGTGTACGAGTGTTAGTCGGTCAATTTAGGTCACAAATGGATTAAAATTAGAAGCAAAATCACAACAATGAAAAATTTTAAAATTTGGGGAAGAACAGATCTACATTCGTCCCTTCTGAAACGGGCGAATGTAGAAAATAAAGGACGAATGTGACACTTATTGGACGAATGTGATTTTTAATCAGAACATTTTCACATTTGTGCCAAAATTTTTACCTTCGTACCTTAAATTCCACATTCGGCCAAGTAGAAATGGGCGAATGTGGAAACTGTGAAAAACCTAAAATTGTTAATTTTTGTCGTTTTTGTGTTTTGACGTATTTTCTGATTTTTGATGTGCAGATGGCTGAACAACCAGAAAATATTGAAGTTCCAGTGGAGAATGTTGTGCCAGATCCAGTACCAGAGGCAGAGAATATTCCACAAGCATGGCCTTTTGAACCGTCGCATAATTGTTGTGCTTACGTTGGCGACGTAGTGAAGAACACAGAGTTTTCTGGAATTGTTGAGTTCTTAAGGCGAAGCCGAATTATTCATGCCTTAGCCACACCAGCCATTATATACAAAGATATCGTGGAGGACTTTTACAAGAACGCAAGATATGATTTCTGGGAAGATCAAACTATTATTCGAAGCAAAATTCAGGGAATGGAGATGTTCTTAACAGAAGAGGACATCAGAGAGGCGTTACAGATTAAGTTTGAGACAAGTACTGATCCCAGAGAACTTACATGGACCGAGCAGAGGGCTTGTTTTCTGAGAATGAAGTATAAGGGTCCGATCACAGATGGTTCGATGCACAAAGGAAAGCTCAGTGTGCAGTTCAAGTACTTTGCACACGTGATCATACATGTGTTTGGGTGTGTGAGCGGTGGATATGATGTTATGAGAAAAAGTCTTAAGTTCATTAATGGTTGCGTTAACACTTAACAAACCATTTAATGTTTCTGGTATGATTTTGGATCACATGCTCGAGATGCTTAAAGGTTTAAAGAAGAAGCAGTTCATGTTATATCCGAGGTTTCTAATGATGATCTTCGACCACAAGTATCCTGATTTGAGGAAGGATCCGACTATGATTTTAGGTCAAGATCACATGAACATTAGAACGCTTGTAAGGATGAAGGGATATAAAGGTGTGCCTGACAATGAAAAGCCACCTCATAGAAGATTATTTGGAGCTTTGGTTAATCCGGGTTACACTGACCCTGGATTGAACAAAGCGAGGCATGATAATAGTGACTCGGATAATGATGATCCTTTAGTTTATGCTGATGCAAACACTAAGAGGAAAAGGCAAGTGGTTAATGCTGGAGCCAAAGGGAAGGGTAAGGCAAAAGTTGGCCAAGGTAGTTCAAAGCAACAAGTTACTCGTAAGAAGACGACTGCGAAGAAAGGCACAAGTCTAGTTGATGAGGATTCAGTTGATTCTGAAGAAACCGAAGTTGATGAACAGTGGGATTCGGAAGAAGAAAGAATAAAGACCACCAAGCGTAAGGCCACTATGGTTGGTGAGTCTGAATCATTGAACAAGACTGTTGAGGAAGTTTTACAGAAGAAAACTGTTGATGTTGATGAAGGTTTAAGTGTTAATATTGATGATTTTGAAGGATCGACTGTGGTTGTGAATTTGAAGAAACCAAAACAGAAGTCGATGGCCAAGAAGTCAAGTACTAAGAAGCTCAGAGAAAAGGAGATTGAGCAGTTGCTTAAAGGCAAGAAGATACCTGAAGCAGGTACATCATCAAAGCTATCTTCACCAGTTGCTAAGAAACAGAAGAAAAGCAAAGAAGCTGAAGCAGTACCAGTTGCTGATTTTGAAACTGCTTTGGAAAATGTGCTGGAGATGTTTAAGAATCCTCAGAAGGAGAAGGCTAAAGAAGTAGAAACATCCAAGTCTTCCAAAGTTACTGTTTCTGATGATGTTATGAAATAGGTTAACAAGAAGATGGATGAAATGATGAAGATGATTGTTGCACAACAGGCTGAGATTAGCAAGTTTAAAAAGAATGAGGAAAAGATGCTACAGATTGTCGTTGCATCCAAAACTAACCAAGATGAGATCGAGAAGAAAGTTAAGCAACTTGAAGAGGAGAATAAGGATCTTGAGGTTAAGTGCAACAGAAATCGTAGGATGATTAAGATTGTGAAGGCTGACAACAAAGAGCTTAAGACAGAAAACAAGCGTCTGAGTGATTTGTTGGACAAGCTATATGGTGAAGCTCCTAAGCTGAAAGAAGGTGAGGAGGATAAGGAAAGAGAAGAAGAACAGGTTGATTTTGAGCCTTCGGATGAAGAAAAGGAGGATGAGGATGATGAATCAGAGGATAGTTCTGATGATGAAGGTAAGAAAGATGATAAAGATGATGACGATGCTGAGGGATCAGGTAGTAAGGATGATGATGATAATAGTGATGACAGTGATGATAATGGAGGAGATGATACAAGTAAGTTTTCCTTTGAAAAGAGAAAGTTAAAGAAAGATGCTGGAGAGTCTAGTTCCAAGAAAAAGAAAGGAAGTGAGAATGTAGACTCAGATGAAAGTATCTTCTGGAACGATAAAGTTAGATCTTTGACTGATGATGCGAAGAATGTATATAAATAGATGCTTGAGAGAGGAGAATGGACCATTGAATTCACAGGAAAGTTTGCTGAAATCTTCCAAACGGAAGACATGAGGTATGAACTTGAATATAACGACCCTGATTTGGAAGAGGCTGAAGTACCTGCTGCTGTTGCCAAAGAGATCTTAGAGGGTATTGCACAGCGAGTAGGGAAGTCATTGGAGGAGATTATGATGGATCAGATGATTCCAGATCTTCCTGAAAAGGAGATTGGAAATCATTCTGATGATAAGCAGACACCTGAAATGGAAGAGATAGAAATTGAGGATATTACTCACGAGGAATATCCACAATATTTCAGGGAGAATGATGAGAATGAGGTTTTCCCAAACTTTACTGAGATACCAAACAGGCTAGCTAGAAAGAAAGCAGAAAAGAGAAGTGAAGAGTTTGTAAAGAAAGTGTTTGGTGATGATCAGCAGAAACCTTCAAATCAGAATGATGATTTGAAGACATTATTACAGAAGTTGAAAGAAGATGATGATAAACGACCAAAGCCGGAAGCTCAAGGTGGATTTTACAGATATCATAATCAAAAGTTCAAAGGCAGAGCTCTTGGTTGGAAGTATTTGCGAAGATTGAAATGTTTAGCAGTCAAATGGGAATCAGAAATCTTGTACTTCTACAGATTTCATGATTTATTAACTCTACCGTACTGGGCGGTCAGAGATATTTGCCGATTTCCTATGACTGGAGCTTCTGTTAACAATACGGCTATTGGTTGGTTTGCTGATCGGTTGGTTTGGGAAAGCAGGACCAAATGGAACATGTTTAAGCCTCAGTACCCTAGAAGGAAAGTTCATCGGGATGTTGATCCGAGAACAGGAAAGAAGAGGGTTACTTTGATTTATAAAGCGCCTGAAGTGATGAAGAAAATTCCATTAATGCCTTTACCACAACACTTCAGTGCAGACTTCATCTTTTGGTATTATGATTGGAGGAAGGCAGAGGCAGTGATTGTGTTAAGAGACGGAAAGGATAAGTACAAGCATGTATACGTGTTTGATCCTATGTGGCTTATCAATTGCACGTTTGAAGATATTATCATGCTTTTCTACAATCCGATACATTGTGATCCCAATGATGCAGAACAGGCGAAGAAGTATCAGCAAGTTGTTGGAGTTTGCTTTGCATATGATATAAACTCTGGAAGCAACTTGGATACTAAGTTGGGTAAGATGGTGAAGATGGCTGATGTGCCTAAGCCGGTGAAACGTAAGCTTGAGCCTGAGATGACTAAAGACCAGAAAAAGCAGCTGAGACTTAAGATACTGAACAAGATCATGGACGAAGAACGAAGACAATCCAATCAATAGTCGAGGGGGAGTTTGTAGATGCCCATTTTGTGACTAGTGATTGGATTAGGTGTTTAACATGTGTTAGTGTGTTTATCTGAAGGGGCGAAGGTGAAGTAGTGAGGGCGAATGTGAATCAGAGTGGGCGAATGTGGTTGTATGTGGACGAAGGAAGAAACAAGCTGGGCGAAGGTAGAAGTCTGAAGACCAGAAGTCCAGGTTCGTACCTTGTAGTGGGCGAATGTGGACATTGTCCACATTCGCACCATGAAAAGGGGCGAACCTGCAGATAGTATAAATATGTTTTGGTCATTTTCATGTTTAGAATAGTTTTGGAAAGTGTGTGTGTCAAGGTCAGGATTCTCTCTAGAGTGTGAATGTTTATGTGTGGTCTAGATTAACTTGTATATTGATTGTAAACACGTTTTGATCAAGTTTATCTATAAAATGGAGATTGAAAAGGTGTCTTACGTGTTTTGATTTGCGTATTATCATTTTGTTCAATTCTAGGGTTTCCGCACCTGGAATTGTTACTTGTATGATCATAATATCCTGTTTTAGCTAAAATTCTTCAATTACAAAGAGTTGTGAATCTGGTTAGGAACCGAATTCGTGGATCGAATACGCATAAACAACTCGGTTTCAGACGGGAGATTCGAGATGAGACAGAAACATACGATAACAAAGTCATCACAGATTCGTATTACTACAGAAACGGTTACAGACACTGTCATCAGTAGGATAAACATCTATCTCGTGGCCGGGGGAGGTCGGGCATGACCTCCCCCTTGAGAGCATTCTAAACACAAACTCAAATCACCAACTGAAAACCAACACATGAGATTGCTATTTATAGTCCAACACAGAATTCCACCTTCGCCCCTTTGCAATGGACGAATGTGGAATGTTTCCACCTTCGCCCCATTGCACTGGAAGAATGTGGAATGTTTCCACATTCGCCTTTTACCTTGGGTCGAACGTAAACTTTGTGTATTGTCCTATATACTTACAAATGCATCAGATCCATAAAATGCCCTTATGGATCACCACAATCTAATGTAACACAATACAAGACTCAACCCTAGTCTATTCGACAGTGACGTCCACAGAAAGTGCATCAACAATCTCCCCCTTGGACGTTGCTGGCGAATCCTCAAATCTCTTGCACATCAACAGTCAGAATCACAGGTCTCCCCCTCAATACATGCACAATTGCATTGAGTTAGAAATACAATATCCTTCGTGAACCGACTAAGTAATGCACTACGGACACTCAGCATCAATACGCAGGAAGTCTGCTAGACCACGTATATCATTTGCGCATTCAGCCGGTCGCTGAATTACAACCAGATCACCTAGTTACGCCAATGTGAAGTCGACAATGTAATGCACTGCAGTCTCGTAGCATCAGTACCCAGGAATGTCATCTTGACCAAGTATATCACGCGCAATCCAACTAGCCTGATAAGACCCATACTAGAAGGATTCCATACTGACCGATCAGATATTCAACGTAACATGTAGGTACCACCACTAATTTACGTCTCATATCTGCACTTAACCTTTGCATCACCCTTCACACCAACTGGAGAAGTCTAACTGTTAGTACCCAATTAAACATCTCAAATGTGACTATGTGCAAAACAATCCACTCGTACACCAGTATTTCTATGAAATTCGTCATCTGTGCTGACTGTGATTGCATTAACACATTCTTCTCTTTGAAAATTCCTAGCATCTTCAGTCAGTAATTGTTGAAGTATCAGACACATTTACATCAACATATGTCACCAACATTTAAAATATCAACATCTTCAATACTTCGTTTTCCATTGGGGCTTGTACCAGAATCCTTTACAGCTTCATCGACGGAAGAGTCGGCAGTAACAGAAAAAACATCCTTGAAACAAATAAAAAAACTACTAAACTATTAAAATGAAGAAAACAAACTCTGTCAACAGCTTAAAGCACTTGCAAAAATACATACTCACATTTGACAATACATGGAAACCACCCTGAGAAGATTCATCAAGGTTAGCACACTTGTATTCACCATCATCCTGACTGACCTAAGAAGTGCTCATACAAAAAAATAAACTAACAGTCAACTTCAAAAACTTTGTTTACCAAATTTAACAACACAACCCAAAAGTAATTAAATACCTCTCCAGCATTATCATATTCATAATCATTTCCCATAACCAACTCAACAATTATTGCAGGATCATCACATATCTTCTGAACAGTGTACACACGGTAGTCATTTTTAAGATTGTATTCAGAAACTTCAATCTTGAAAGCCAAAAGCTTATCTACCAACCGAAATAATTCTTGGGGAAATCCTTCACTATCCTCAAGCTTCAACTGTCTATCCCTTATATCACTTGCAGATGAACCAACAATACTGGACACATATCTATCAAACAACATAAACGAAACACTACCACTCTCACCCTGAACCCTAACTTGAGCCTTAAACTTGAAATAAATAACTTAAAATAACGTGAATGTAACCATATGAAACTTGAACAAATTGTAAATAAACATTTTATCTTAATTTGGTGAGATGGATTTACATTCACACTCGATTTAGGACAAACCAAAGTTGTAACAGGCAAATTGAGAATTTCTTCAGAAACTTTTGCAGCATTTTGTAAATACTCTGATTTAGTTTGCACCTTTCTGAAACATTTCCTACAAGCAACATAAAACCAACCAGACCCTTCTTGCACAATTTTTATACCTGCAACCACGACACAACACATTGCCTGCAATACAACAATATATTGAACATTGTTTTCATTCAGATATAAAAAATAAATTACATGTAACAAAGCTCGTCAATATATTTCTTTGGAGTTGCAACAACGAATTCTTGATGCAATGAGTAAACAGACTGGGAGGACCATAGTGTTTGAGAAGTAGAACTAGATTCTTAGGCTTGCTTCTTAAGAAGACTAAAAAAAGGTAAAAAGAATTAGTATGCAAAATGACCTACAAGGGCTAAAAAAATTTAAAACATTGCCCCTTTCTGTATAAAATTGTTATAAATATTGTACCTCCTCCTTAATTGGTTAACTTCATCAATTTCTACATTCAAAAACAGTCGAGTTCCATACTTTTCACTTTGTACTGTAATTTGTTCTATATATAAAAATATACATACTTAGTGACTTCATTTCACATTAATAATTATTTTAAAAATCGCAAATCTAACACAAAGTTACCTTTTCAGTCCTTAACTTTACCATGTTGTATAACAGCCATCACATGCTCAGTAGCAGGGTTATTAGAAATGAGGTTCTTTAACAGTACTGCATAATCATTCCACTTGGTACATCGTAAAATGGTACCTCTACATGTAAACAATAATTTTAAGGTTGTAAATACATATAAAAATGGGAACGCAACATTTGATATGCAACATTTATTACATCACTAAATAACGTACAAGTCCGTTAATTTAAGAGTATATTCTTGATTACGTTTATTACACCACTTCATTAATTCTTGCCACTTATTACACAAATGATTGTATGGATTAAGTTTTGGAAACATTAGAACAAACAAAATTTATAACAATACAAAGCAATGCTTACTCCAGGTCTTGAAGATCAAAGTTCATCCGTTGCGTTAATTTTGGAGCTTGTCCAAACACATCCAAATCACCATACCAAATCAGACTACCAGCAACATCTGCAGCAAAAATATAAAATACAACTATATCAAAAATCTATACAAATTAAACCATCAAAAACTTCAGTAACATAAAGAATGAGAATAGACCAACCATCAGTCAATAGTTTATTTGCTTCTCCATTCAGAATATTTTTAAATGGAATGAACCTGAACCCATACTTAAGACCTTCCCATCCAACATCATGCCTCACAGTAGTACAACGATAAAAAACGATTTTAAAATCATGCGCAACAACAGTGTATGGGTCCTTGTTTTCACCAACGCCGAATTTGGAGAGAACAACATCATCCTCGTGAACTTTACTGTCAAAAAGTTGCATCAAATGACCTTTAATAGAAGCCTGAATCTTATCACCCTGCCAATAACCATAAACAAAAGATCAACATCAAACACAACAACTTTTTTAAAATACAGATATAAGTATATAGCATGAAGATAAGATACCAACATTAACCTAAAACAAAATATATAAACATAAACAATCACATCCATGACCTTACCTTCTCATCGATCAATATGAGCTCCATCTTAAAATTTTGATTCCATTTTCGTATAACACGTCCCTTCATATTCCATATATCTGTCCCTGGGTTCAGATCACAAATAAAATTGAGACTATTGTTGATAGCTTCCATTGACATGGTTTCAAAATATTTATTTATTTATATCAAGATGACAGAAGGGTTAGAAGAAACTCTACAGAAATTTAAAAGAGTTGTATTGTTATGTGCTTATCGGATATATTTATAAAGGAAACTTATTGCTATGATTACCACTGCACCATAACTAATGAACCACACTCCCCTATGTTAATTTAAAATTTTCCCTCTTCAAAGTTCAAAAGTTAGGGGCTTAACATATGCTTTTAAAATTTTATTATTATTATTTATTTATGTGAACAAAATGAGGCTACGAATAAACTCTATAGAAATTTAACAACTAATTTTATACATGAAGGTATAGTTATAAATAACAAAATCTGTTTTACAACATCTGTTGGCTTGTCAACAGATGTTCTGAAACAACTGTCATCCAATACAATTTTCCAATTACAAATTACCAAGTGAAACGTAAACAAAGTAACTTTCAAAATTGTAATCATTAAATTTGGACTTTTGGGCCTCTATTTAATAATGACTACAGTATTGATGGTACGAACAAACTCTAAAGAAATTTAAAAACTGATTTTATAGTGGGTTGTATTATTATTTATTTAATTAATCAGAAGATTTATTTTACAAATTAATCGGAAGATCTATTTAACAAACACTACAGTATTGATCAAACAGACAAACTCTCATATATTTTAGAAGTGATTTTATATAGATTTGTATAATTATTTATTAATCGAAATATCTGTTTTACAACAACTGTTGACTTGTCAACAAATCTTCTCAAAACAACAGTCACCCAATACAACTTCAGATGTAATGAAAAAAGTGTCACCCGATACAATTTTCACTTAGAAATTACCATGTGCCACGTAAATAAATCAATTAATAATAATAATATTTGCACTCAAAACTCTCATTATTTGCCATCAACCATGTTAATGTTCAAAATCGTAAACACGCTTCTCTATGATAATTTAAAACTTTCCCTCTTAAAAATTCAAAACTTAGGGCTTATTTAAAGGTGGTTTTAAAAATTTATTATTATTATTTATTTTTCTAAATGAAATGATGCTACACACAAAATCTGTAGAAAAAAAAAAACTTACATTGAAAAGGGTTCATATAAGATAGGCTCTCAACTTTAATATTATTGATCAATGGAACCAAGTATATATAATGATACAATGTTATCTCTTATATTTAGAGATAATCTTCTCAATCAATATCTCCTAAAACTATATCTCCTAAAACTATGTATATCTATACTTAAAATGCAAATATTATGTTGCTATCTATTAGTTCTTTTACTTATAAATCATAACAGATCTTTTAAAACTTCTATCGAATTGTCAACAATTGTTCTCAAAACAATTGTCATCTAATAGAATTTTCAATTTTCACTAAGAAATTATCATGTGGCACGTAAATATAAATCAATTAATTGATAATAATAATAATAATAACAATATTTGCACTCGAAACTCTTATTATTTGTCACTCAACCCTGTCAATGTTCAAAATCGTAACCACGCTTCCCTATGTTAATTTAAAACCTTCCCTCGTAAAACTTCAAAGCTTAGGAGCAACTCATAAATAAAATATTCCATTTCAAATTACCATTCTTACCGAAATAAAGTAAGTTTGAAAATCGTAATAATTAAATTTGGACTTTTGGGTCTCTATTTAACCAACACTACAGTATTGATCAAACAGAAAAACTCTTAGAAATTTAAGAAGTGATTTTATAGAGATTTGTATTATTATTTATTAATCGAAATATCTGTTTTACAACAACTGTTCACTTGTCAACAGATCTTCTCAAAACAACTGTCATCCAATACAACTTCAGATGTAATGAAAAAACTGTCATCCAATACAATTTTCACTTAGAATTTACCATGTGCCACGTAAATCAATCAATTAATTAATTAATAATAATAATAGATATTTGCACTCAGAACTCTTATTATTTGCCACTCAACCCTGTTAATGTTAAAAATCGTAAACACGCTTTGTCACACCCCGCCAAGGCGGAAACACGGTATGCAACTTCGAATGATTTCCAAGCACAAAATTCACGCAAGCATCGATTTATTTAAAAGAGGGACTTCCATAAGACAACATAGTTCTACAAAACATTAAGTTATATTGTCTTAAATAAAACCATTGTATGAAATTGTTAATGACTAACTGTAATACAACAACGGTTCAAAATGTGGTATCCCATGATGCTCACACGTGACCCCCCAAGTTCCATGCTCCATGCTAATTACCTGAAAAACATGCATGTAAAAATATAGGTCAACACAAAGTTGGTGAGTTCACGAGTTTTATGTAAATGGACATGTAATCCAAAACCAACTAAATTACTGCCTAGTTAGGGCAATAATTAATATGTGATCTGACATGAGCCCATAACCAAACCTTGACATGTTGTGCCTCGCCCATTGTACACTTAAGACAATGAATAAATGTGAAATACAAGCACTCTTTTGATATCTGTCATCCGGTCAGAGCGACTGACCAAGAGTAGGGGTGTCAACCCAATAGATTTATCCTGGTGTTTCATGGCTAAGTCCATAGCTAATGGTTATGGTGTGATGTATGACACGAGGGCTTAATGGATCCTGAACCTTAATGTCTCATGTTCATATAATAATCATGAATGTAACTGAAAACTGTACGCATGTTTTTCCCCCGGAAAATGTAAAACAGTGAAAAGGGGCCGTGAAAAACTCACCTTGTGGGTGTGTCTGGAATGAACTAATGAGTCTAGAGCTAGAGAGATTGACCTACGTGTCCTATGTAAAAAGGGACATTTTAGGTCTATGTTACTTGTATTGTCTACAAGTTGTTCTCTTGTTATGTTTGTCCTTGTAACTTAACCCTTTAAGTTAGGTGTGTCTTTGTTGTAAAGATTTATGTATTTAACGTCTTATTTACCAAAAGATACAATGTTTATCTTTAAAATGTTCAATGTTAGCGTTTCTCGGTGTGTCTTTACCCATAATATGAACCTCATGTTTTGTGTGGCAAGATCTACCCTCTTTATGTAAACTAGTGACTTTGGTAAAAAGGTAGTATTATCTCTTGGGAAAACATCACTTTTACTTGTAAGAACATGTGTTTTTATACACTTTGGATGGTGTAAGTGTTCATGTGTTGTAGGTCTTACAACCTTTAACTTGGCATGTGTATAGATCTACAATATTTTGATGATGATAGTTGATCTCAAGTATCCAACTTTGAAGAAAGACCCTACCAAGATTCTTGTTCAGGATCACATGAACATGAAGACTTTGATAAGGATGAAAGGCTACAAAGGCGTTCCTGATAAAGAGAAGCCACCACACAAGAATTTGTTTGGATATTTGATTAATCTAGGATACACAGATCCGGGTGAGAACAAGGCAAGGCATGCAAACACTGAGTCTGATAGAGATGATCCTTTAGTTCATGCAGATCCATCTATGAAAAGAAAGAGGCAAGTTAAAAATGCTGGAGCCAAAGGGAAGGGCAAGGCAAAGCTTGATGAAGCTGAACAGACAAAGAAGCAACAGAAAAGAAAGAAAAGCGTTGCTAAGAAAGGTACTCAACTGGTTGATGAAAAATCTTCTGTTGATTATGAAGAAACAGAAGAAGACGAGATATGGGATTTTGATGATGAGACGTTAAAGAAGACCTCTAAGCGCAAGGCCACTGTTGCTGGAGAGTCTGAGAGTTTAAACAGAACAATTGAAGAACAAGGTCCGATCAACTTAGAAGGTGGTGAAGGGGATCTTGGACTTGGTGCTGGAGATTTTAGTGGTTCTACTGTTGTTGTTAATCAGAAGAAACCCAAGTACAAGACAATGTCTAAAAGGGACGTGAAAGAGAATCCTAAGAGAAGTCGAGAAAAGGAAGTAGAGATATTGTTGAAGGGTAAGAAAGTCCCTGATGCTGGCACGTCTTCAAAAGTTACTTCTCCAGTTGCAAAGAAACAAAAGAATTCTACTACTGAATCTGAAGTAGTTCCTGATCTAGACACTACTTTGCAGAATGTATTGAACTTATTCCAGAAGAAGAAGAAAGCTCCTGAAGCTGAATCTTCCAATCCTAAAGTGACTGTTTCTAATGATGTCATGGAGGTTGTGAATAAAAGGATGGAAGAGATGATGAAAATAATCACTGCACAACAAGCTGAGATCGAAAAGTTTAGAAAGAATGAAGAGAAAATGTTACAGATTGTTGTTGCATCAAAAGCAAATCAAGATGAGCTAGAGAAGAAGTTGAAAATTTTAGAAGAAGAGAAAGATGAGATTGATGAACGTAGTAAGAGAAACAGGAGGTTGATTACTGGAATAAGGAGTGAGGATAAGAAGTTGATCAAAGATAATGAGAGGATGAGCAAATTGCTTGACAAGCTGTATAATGAAACTCCTAAACTCAAAGAAGGGGAAGAGGAAGAGGAGAAAGAAGAAGAACAAGTAGACTTTGAAGATTCATCGGATGAAGGAAATGATGAGAAATCTGATGATGATTCTGATGACGATGATGATGCAAGTGGCAAGTCTGGAGAAAAGAATGATGATGAGGATGATAGTGATAGTGATAGTGATGATGATGATGATAGCGATGCTAGCATGTTTAGTTTTGAGGAGAGAGAGACTAGCAAAGGAGATAAAGGACAATCTAGTTCTACAAAGAAGAAGTCTGGAAGGAATAAAGATGATGATGATGATATCTTCTGGACGGAAAAGATCAAGTCGTTATCTGCTGATGATAAGAATTTGTACAGGAAGATGCTCAATAAGAAAGTTTGGACGATTGAGCTTACAGGAAAATTTCCTGAAATATTTGAAGCAGATGATATGAGGTTTGAATTGGAATACAATGACCCAGATCTTGAAGAGGGTGAAGTGTCTGCTGCTGTTTCGAAAGAAATACTTGAAGGTATAGCGCAGCAAGTTGGAAAGACACTAGATGAGATAATGACTGAACAGGTGATTCCAGACATTCCTGAAAAGGATGTTGGTAATCATTCTGATGATAAACAGACTACTGAAGGAGAAGAGATTGAGATTGAGATTGAAGACATCACACACGAAGAATATCCTGAGTATTTTAGAGATAAGAGTGATGAAGTATTCCCAGAATTTACTGAAGTGAAACTAAAAGAAGCAGAGTACAGAGCGAAGAAGAAAAGTGAAGCTTTTATGAAGAATGTGTTTGGAGAGAGTAGTCAGAAACCAACAACAGAACAAAGTGATGGTTTGAAGACTTTGCTGAAGAAGTTGAAAGAAATGGACGATAAACGATCAAAGCCTGAAGCACAGGGAGGTTTCTATAGATATCATAACCAACTATTCAAAGGCAGAGCCTTAGGTTGGAAATATCTCAGATAGTTGAAGTGCATAGCGGTAAAATGTGAGAAAGGAATTCTGTACTTTTATAGATTCCATGATATTTAAACTCTACCGTACTGGGCGGTGAGAGACGTATGCAGCTTCACTATGTCTGGTGCTTCATCGAACAATGATGTGGTTGGTTAGTTTGCTGATAAATTGAGCTGGGAGAGTAGAACAAGGTGGAACATGTTTAAACCTCAATATCCCAGAAGAAAAGTTCACAAAGTGATTGATCCGAAGACAGGAATGAAGAAAGTGACTTTGAAATACAAATCTCCTGTTGTTATGAAGAAGATACCGTTAATGCCAATTCAGCAGCATTTCAGCTCTGAATTTGTGATGTGGTACTATGATTGGCGTACGACAGAAGCGGTGATTGTGTTGAAAGATGGGAAGGATGCGTACAAGAAGATACATGTTTTTGATCCGATGTGGATTGACGTGTGGGCATATACACATAATTTTACAATGAATAAACACACGTTTTGCTTTAATATTTATAAAAATGGTTTAGACCTTAATATTAAAACACACACAATAGGGCAAGTGTACCCTGTCATATATGTAGTAATGTACAGATAAGAACCAGATATCGATCCATGGACGCGCGCGGAGCAATGGTACTAAAACTCTATCCCGGATTCACCAGTAGGAAAAGATAGTTTGAGGTTGTTTATAACTAGATTAATTCTAAAACATGTAAATAACTTAACTACGACTCCAAATAGAAAATATAACTATATAAACTATAATACGCCAATCCTAGCATGTCATCTACATATAATAAGAAATAAAGGCCTGATCAACATTCCCATTTTCCGACAGTTAGTTTCCCTCTCGGGCATCCTAACATGACAACTATACAGAAAGCTAACACGAATACATATGTTAACCACTTCAAGTTGTTCATTAGCGCGCAGCTGATATGATCTCATGAGAATCTTTAAAGATAGGTTAGTATCACCTTTCGGGAGTCCTCAACCGCACTAGTTAAGGAAAGCAATATCGAATACACAATACGACCACCTAGACTAGCATAAAGTAGAGCATTTCACAACCTATTCCAGTTTACCAACTTTGAGCACAAATCTACTAAGATCGCCATTTTCACCAAAACAACTAACAAAGATCATTAACCGTGTCAAAGATTGGTAACAACACCATTAAGCTTTTAAGACTCTTTTACGTGCCGGTAAACATCTATAATCGTTATTCAAGTGACTTTAACCAAACCAATACCCGGTTACAGTTTCATGGTGTAAACTTTATTAACAAGTTAACTAGTCTACTATCGGACGATTAAACGGACGGTTTCTTCAACAAGTAATCCACCTAACACATTTGACAATCATCAAAGTCATCCAAACACAACTACAAATCTAACAACAATGAAACAAGGTTGCGCTATGATCATCAAGATTCAAACATGAAAAACGCCAAATTCATACAAAACTTGATTTCATACAAACGATTGTTTTAACTACTAACTACTACTAATGTTCTTGCCCGTAGGCGTACGATTAACTAAGATAACATCACAATAGCATACAAAATCAGATTTGGATCTTAAAAAGGTTAAAGGATCAAACCATAAGAATGCTAAAGAGATGGATTGGATGATGAAGGATGAATTGGATGGATTCCCGAGCTTGTTCCACGGCTTTCCAGCAGCTTGGTTCGTCCGAAAATCGCCCAAAATCGCCTCTCCAAGACCCAATAATCGATCAGTGGCTGAAATGGGGTATTTAAAGCTGAACAGGTCCTGTGAGCGGTCGCTCGGTGGGAGTGAGCGGGCCGCTCACTTTACAGGCAAGTGGCAGAGCTGACGTAGGGCTTCTGGAAGGTTTCTGGAAAAATCTGGATGAGTGAGCGGGCCGCTCACAGGGAGTGAGCGGGCCGCTCACAGGGAGTGAGCGGGCCGCTCACAGAGACTGAGTTCCCGTTTTCACGCTGGAAACTCCGTTTTTTCGTCTGTTATGCTTCCGGGACATCGTTTAAGACCTGAAATCGCAAAGATACCCAAATAAGTACCAATTCATGTATATACGGTCAAAAACGTCTGAAAATGGGAGTTAAACGGGGACATTTATATGTGTAAATTAACGTATATCAAACCTCCCCACACTTGAACTTTGCTTGTCCTCAAGCAAACAACAAAACATAAATAAACGAAAAACACGCCAAGTGGCAACAAAGACAAAATATAACCTGTACAGACGATAATAATCAAGCCCACGGTAGATATAAACAGGTGATTAGATAACCAAAAAGCAACGACTCACTTCCGATCCACAAAGCACGCTAACCCGTACCCGACTCACAATGTTCACACACATTCGGTTTTATTTGTGATACATACGTGTAATGTGTATGTGTAGATCGCTCCTTTGCCAAGACAATGAATTGTGCAATGTCATAAGCTTGTCAAAAGATCTAATCTTCACCAACTATCGTGTGAAACAGTATAAACCACGAGGTCTTATAAGGGGTGTAATGTCAGGCAGAGGTAAGGGTGTGGAATGGATATATATATACAGTGACGAATCGGCTAAAACTCGGCGGTTAAGTCTAACTAAACACAAACAACTGCAACTGTACAAGACACATGCGAATATAACCGATTTTTATTTAAATCGAGCTATACATACAACTTCTAACTTTATTGCCCCGAAAACTGCTCGAACACTACTAATTCACCCTATTTTAGGGTGTTCTATTTTTCTGGAATTTTCTAGATTTTTTTTCCTTTTTTTTTCTTTTTTTCTTTTTTTTTCTTCTTTTTTTTTCAACATATATATCTATGATATAACTGATATTAAAACACGAATATAATCAACATACGGGCTCTAAATATACAAACCCGAACACGAACTATTCACAATGCAAAAACGAGTCAAACATTAACCTAAACCGAGTTTTAACACAAAAGGTTTAAAAGAAAAAGGCCAAAATTGGTTTAGTGGTGAAATGGTGTGGTGAATAAAAAAAAACACGGGATTAGGCTCAACATGGTTAACTAGGGGATAATTTTTTTTGGGTGCGGGAAACAGATAGAACGAAAAGAAAAGGCTAAATCAAAAGGGTATCCTAAATGCCTCAATCATTTTCATACAATCTCACACGAATCTGGTCTAAACAAGCATGCTAATGACAAGTTCTAAATGACACAAAACATCCGGCTCACTCGATAAGCATGTCAAAGAAATGAAATCTATACTAATAGGCTCAAATGCTCACGTAACCGGAAGGAAATGGGTGCAAATGTACAGATTTAGTATGCTAGTTTCACGTCCGTTTGTCGCGCCTCAAGTTATTTTTATCAAAAATTTGTTAGGCTTGATGTTTATTATAAATATATACATATATGTACTTATAAAGTTTTTTTTTTTATATATATAAGTAAAAACACAAGAGGACAAACTAGAACATTATATAATCCCTCC
This sequence comes from Ambrosia artemisiifolia, assembly GCA_032199755.1. Lineage (NCBI taxonomy): Eukaryota > Viridiplantae > Streptophyta > Magnoliopsida > Asterales > Asteraceae > Ambrosia > Ambrosia artemisiifolia. The sequence continues at coordinate 41,381,155 of CM063521.1, read as the reverse complement.
CCACACTTAAACGTCACATTGTCCCCAATGTGAAAAATAGAAAGCGTTTATGAATTAGCTAACTATTGTGTGAAAAAGGAGAATAATACTCCCCTGGTGGTGATAACCCGAAAAGTATGGTGACTGCATTGAGCATCCATACCGGTGCTCGCCTTTTCCTGCACTATCACCATTCTTGCCAAAAGGAAAATACATCAAACACATCCATTCATCATCACACTTATGAAGTTTTCAAACAAATTTGGAATTTTGAACACCTACGCGCTATGATTTTGCAAAATCGTTTTAAATTCAAGTTATCCCGCGAAAGGTGTTTTAAAAACCAAATTATTATGAAGTATCATAGAACTTGGGGCGCGTTTGTTTAATTATGAAGAACGCCCCAAAGTTTTACGAACAAAACTATCTAAACTACAATCAAAACACTAACAATCTTAAAGTTTTGGGGTTTTGTTAAACATTTATGAAGGAAACTCCAAGAAATCAAGATCATGAACAACAAATTATAACCTAAAACATGAGGAATTTGGGGATGTTTAAACATTTATGAAAAATCCCCAAAATTCCAAAAACAAACCTAAATTACACTAACATACAACCCTATTATGAAATTAATCTACATTTATACTAAACTACACTAAACATAAGGTTACAAAATCACACAAATCTTTAAAATTTTTTCGAATTTAGTTTAAACATTATGAAGAAAACCTCAAAAACTCAAAGATTTGGACAACAATAACCTCTAATCTAAACTATCAAAGCATACAATCCATTCAAGAACACTAGGGTTTGTTAAACACTATGAAGGGACCCTAAAATCATGAAAAGATTGCAAAAATTTAAACTAATCTACACTAGAACAAGAAAAATAACAAGAAAGAGGAAGACCCATACCTTGATTTGAAGAATTGATGTGGAATTGAAAGGTGTTTGTGTGTGTGTTCTTGAGTAGAAGTTGCAAGTGCTCGCTCTGTTTCGACACAAACAACCAACTTACCTGTTTTGCTACGCTTCTTAGTAAAATAACACGGTTTTGAAGCGACTTTCCACACAATCATCTGGCGCAAATCAATCCTGGCTAAAAACTTTATGAAGTTATAGGACATTTCTGCCCTTGCACATCGCTACATTTTGCTTGAGTGAGTGAGTCGATAGCTGGACTCGGTTTTCCACGCGCGTTTAGGCGCGCGGTCGTGGAATTCAAGTTTTTCCACATGCGGGTCATACGGGTTTTAATTTTATATTTTTAGTTGCTGCCCGTTGACTTTTAAACGCAGTCCAACTTGGACTTTAACTTATTGGAATGGCCGTTTTCATAAAAGATTTTCTTAAAGATCGCTTTCGCCCGAATGGAGATTGAGTACGGGCGAGAAGATCGATCAAGCAATGAACAGACATCGGCCATCCCCACACTTAAACTGACGCAATGTACGAAATAATTACAGACAAAATAATTACAGACTCGATCTAAGAAAAACGGAAGGAATATACACAGATAAACATACTAAAAACTATACACTAAACTTAAATTATGATAATATATAAAATATGAAAATATACAATATTTTCAGCGAAATCTGAGTCGCTCGCGCATCGCGAAGAAGTATAGACCGCTTCTCGCGTGGCGCAAGTGACTACAATGACTCAAGGCGCTCGTGCGTTGCAATAAGATAAAGACCGTCTTTTGCTTGCGCGAAAACAACCCTTTTTCACCGAAAATCAATATAACGGAAGTTGATGGATAGAAACGATGATGGATGCTAATGTATTGAGTTAAAAACGGAAGATAGCGGTTATTCACGTCACGCGAAGGACTCTGGTGATCCTGTTCGCGTATCGCGAAAAAGATAAAACCCGGGGTAATTAGGAACTCGCTTAAAGCGGAACCATAAGCCCAACTTCTTTGCAAATCGCAAGGAAGTATTTTTCACAGAAAATTATTTTTATTAATACCACTTCTATATAAAATAAATTTCCCAATTTTTCTTAACCCAAACCATTCATAAAAGCATCCGAACCATCAAATTTAAACATAGCATACCCAGACTTCCATTGTATATTTAAGTAAAATAAAAAGTATATATACATAACAATCAAATAAAAACCAATAGAATCAATAAAATGAACAGAAACAAACAGACAAAGCATAAAACTATTCAAAGCATGAAATTAATAATTAGTTCAAATACGAACAAATAAATCTAATCAATCAAAAAACAATAAATCAAATTCATAAATAAACCAATAAATCCAATAATCAATCAATTAAATCTATCAACATCCTAATGAACGAATAATCAATCAAACAATCCTATAAGCAGATAAATGAACGAATATATGTGCAAACCTATGAACCAATCTAAAATCAATCCAAAATATCAACAGACAGATAAATCAAATAAACAATCAAAGAATCATATATGCAAATAAATGAATGAAATTACGAATCAACGAAGTATAAACAAGTATTCACAAGCATGTACACTAGTAAAAAGTTGACTCGGTTCGTTCCTAAAGCTCGTCGCGTCCCCGGCAACGGCGCCAAAAACTTGACGTGTGCGTAACTATACATATTTTTCGATGGATTTTAACACACGTTTCTGCTTTAATATTTATAAAAATGGTTTAGACCTTAATATTAAAACACACACAATAGGGCAAGTGTACCCTGTCATATATGTAGTAATGTACAGATAAGAACCAGATATCGATCCATGGACGCGCGCGGAGCAATGGTACTAAAACTCTATCCCGGATTCACCAGTAGGAAAAGATAGTTTGAGGTTGTTTATAACTAGATTAATTCTAAAACATGTAAATAACTTAACTACGACTCCAAATAGAAAATATAACTATATAAACTATAATACGCCAATCCTAGCATGTCATCTACATATAATAAGAAATAAAGGCCTGATCAACATTCCCATTTTCTGACAGTTAGTTTCCCTCTCGGGCATCCTAACATGACAACTATACAGAAAGCTAACACGAATACATATGTTAACCACTTCAAGTTGTTCATTAGCGCGCAGCTGATATGATCTCATGAGAATCTTTAAAGATAGGTTAGTATCACCTTTCGGGAGTCCTCAACCGCACTAGTTAAGGAAAGCAATATCGAATACACAATACGACCACCTAGACTAGCATAAAGTAGAGCATTTCACAACCTATTCCAGTTTACCAACTTTGAACACAAATCTACTAAGATCGCCATATTCACCAAAACAACTAACAAAGATCATTAACCGTGTCAAAGATTGGTAACAACACCATTAAGCTTTTAAGACTCTTTTACGTGCCGGTAAACATCTATAATCGTTATTCAAGTGACTTTAACCAAACCAATACCCGGTTACAGTTTCATGGTGTAAACTTTATTAACAAGTTAACTAGTCTACTATCGGACGATTAAACGGACGGTTTCTTCAACAAGTAATCCACCTAACACATTCGACAATCATCAAAGTCATCCAAACACAACTACAAATCTAACAACAATGAAACAAGGTTGCGCTATGATCATCAAGATTCAAACATGAAAAACGCCAAATTCATACAAAACTTGATTTCATACAAACGATTGTTTTAACTACTAACTACTACTAATGTTCTTGCCTGTAGGCGTACGATTAACTAAGATAACATCACAATAGCATACAAAATCAGATTTGGATCTTAAAAAGGTTAAAGGATCAAACCATAAGAATGCTAAAGAGATGGATTGGATGATGAAGGATGAATTGGATGGATTCCCGGGCTTGTTCCACGGCTTTCCAGCAGCTTGGTTCGTCCGAAAATCGCCCAAAATCGCCTCTCCAAGACCCAATAATCGATCAGTGGCTGAAATGGGGTATTTAAAGCTGAACAGGTCCTGTGAGCGGTCGCTCGGTGGGAGTGAGCGGGCCGCTCACTTTACAGGCAAGTGGCAGAGCTGACGTAGGGCTTCTGGAAGGTTTCTGGAAAAATCTGGATGAGTGAGCGGGCCGCTCACAGGGAGTGAGCGGGCCGCTCACAGAGACTGAGTTCCCGTTTTCGCGCTGGAAACTCCGTTTTTTCGTCTGTTATGCTTCCGGGACATCGTTTAAGACCTGAAATCGCAAAGATACCCAAATAAGTACCAATTCATGTATATACGGTCAAAAACGTCTGAAAATGGGAGTTAAACGGGGACATTTATATGTGTAAATTAATGTATATCATGGATCATCAACTGCACTTTTGAAGACATCATCATGCTATACTATAATCCAATCTACTGTGAACCTAAAGATGCAGATCAAGCGAGAAAGTATCAACAGGTGGTTGGAGTTTGTTTTGCTTATCACATTAATTCTGGAAGCAGCTTAGAGAAGATACTGGGTGAAAGAGTTAAGATGAATGAAGTGCCGAAACGTTCGACGAAGAGGAAACTTGAACCCGAAATGACTAAAGATCAAAAGAAACAACTTAGATTGAAGCTGATGAATAAGCAAATGGACGAAGCACGTAGGCAATCCAAGCAATAGTCGAGGGGGAGTTTTTTGATGCATAATGTGCGACTAGTGCTTTGGATTGCTAAACCAAAGTTGTTTTTGTATAAACAAAGGGGTGAACTTGGAATTATAAAGGGAAGAATGTGATTATTATGGGGCGAAGGTAGAAGTTATTGAAGACTGATTCCAGGTTCGAGCTTATTAGAAGGTCGAATGTGGAAAACTGTATAAACAAAGGGGTGAACTTGGAATTATAAAGGGAAGAATGTGATTATTATGGGGCGAAGGTAGAAGTTATTGAAGACTGATTCCAGGTTCGAGCTTATTAGAAGGGCGAATGTGGAAAACTTCCACATTCGACCACACGCTAGGGGCGAACCTGCAGGCCTATATAAGGAGAAACTTTATTTTATGATGTAACTTTTGCCATTTCAGAGTGTGTGTTTGTCTAGGTGCTCTCTAGTGTGTGTGTTCAATCTGAAACTTTGTTATTGACTTGTAAAGCTTATTGTCAACACATTTTGATAAGTAATTAATGAAAATGAGTATTGAAAAGGTGAATATGAGTGTTTGATTCGATAACTATCATATTGTAACTGATCTAGAGTTTCCGCACCTAGATTAGTAGACTTGTATGATCAAATCAATCTGTTTTTGACAAAACGATCCTCTACAGAACTTCTTCATCCAAGCAACCTCCTTTGCAGCATTCGAGGCGGCAATGTATTCTAAATATGTAGTAGACTAAGCAACTATGCTTTGCTTGGAACTCTTCCGAGTGATCGATCCACCATTTAGAATGCATACATACCTCTGTGATCAAGAATCATCTCGATCAGTCTGGAAATTAGCATCAATATAACACTTTACTGATAACTCTTCTTCTAGTCATCCATACACCAAGAACATATCCTTAACTATCTGATAAATGTAATAATATTGTATTATTATTTTACAATTAAATAATAATAATAATAACAATAATCTTTTAGTTGCTTCACTAAAAAAGAATTTAATCATTTCAAAAAATGGTTATTTAATGGAACATTTCTCTTAACATGTAATTCCCTCGGTTAGAAAACTGTAGTTCATGAACTAATATTTAACGATTAAGTATTATAACTTATTTGCCATCGAAAGTGTAACTCTTTGAATCGTACCTTGATTGCATACCATGTCCAACACAATTCTCATCTAATACAACGTTAGAAGCTGAATTCAATATGAAATGCTTGTCATAGAGATATTGGAACATATGATTGAAATCATCCCATGGTTGTGTTCAGACTACAAAAAAGGAGGTTAAGTATAGATTCTTAATAGTTCTTTGAAATGGATAGCAAGGATTCAATCTATTGTGATATCTTAATATTCGAATATTTGGATCATGTAATATACTAAGATGAAAATTCAATTCTCAATATATTTTCATTTATGCATAAGTTTGGGTTTGTTTGAAGAGTATCTTTAGTTAATTGTGGATATCACTAAAATAGGGGATGAATCTTTGTAATTTTAGTGTTATCAACAAATTTTGATGGTATTGGATTAACTTGTTGACTAAGTAATCTTATTATCTATACTATATTATAAAGCATGAGGGAAAGATACCAACAAAATTTATGTAAATACTACATCTTAAGCTTATGGTACAACAACTTAATAAAGTTAGTAAAAGGGTAAAATTGTCATTCTACATGAATATTTAAGTTGATTATGTAATAGAGTTAAACTTTAGAGTTTAATGTAAATCTAACTAATTATTAATAAATATGAAAGAAATCCAAAAGTCTTAAGAGTTACAAAAATCATATGAAAGGCAAAGAGTCACCACTCTTTAACTGCTTCTAACTCTCAATTATTTCAATTAAACCACTCATTATTGTTTTTAACTCAAGCAAACATAACATTATATAAGCCAAGTAAAACAATAACATTTGGTACTCCATTGATCCTTACTCTATTTTTTTTTCTTTAATAAAAGTTTGTTCTCTATACATGGTGTAATCAATCAATGAGGTATGTTTTTTTTTCTTAATCTTTAATTTATTGTAATTCATATAGTTTTTTACTTGTTTTATTTAAATTTCACTCATATAACTTAGTGGTACATATGTTTTCATCGATCAAGGTTTATTGCTTTACTTGTTTCATTGATATTGGAGTTTTGAAGGGGAGGATTTGCACATAATTCTCATGAAGAATGTTCTTCTTGTACATGTTATAATGGGTACTTGGATGACATGTATGGCCGTGTTTGGGATTCGGATATTGCAAAAAGACGAAACTTTCTGGTGAGAGTGAGAAGTTTAGAAGTTTTATGCACTTGTTATTGATTTATTATACTATAAGGCCTTAATCATGTTAGTTACAAGTTTTTTTATGTGGTCACTGTACCAGGAACAAGGCAGTTTTATGGGAAGAAAATAGGTTGTACGACTCCCTTGTGAACCCTAATAAGGTATGAATTTTAATTATTTTTTGCTCATATAGTATTTCGAAAACCTTATGAATCAAGTCAAATGAAAGTTTATGTTATTTTTACTTCTTACACTTTAGTTGTAATATTCTTTGCCCCGAGCTTTTCTAAATACCCCAAATTGAAAGTTTTGTGAAAAGAATGAATATCTAAACTAAGAAAAAAGTGTTGTTTTTTTAACGATATACATTTGAGCAAGTTGATTTAAGTTATGGTTTATCCTTAAATGGTCACTTGGTGCAACAGAAATATTTACCTAAAAAGGATTAAAATTGTTAAATGGGTTGAAAGTTGTCCAAAGTATATATCTAATACCTATGCCACTTAGTTAAAAAAAAAAAGATTATTGTTGTAACAAATACCTTTTGTAATCATATTTCATGCACTACATGTTTATAAAAAAAGGACACGAATGTGTGACTTAACCCGTTTTCAAATCATCATACAAACAACCCATTTCAAATGGTAATGATGTTTACATTAATGTGCCTAAGGAAAGTGAATCACAAAGGTTGTGGTGCAAGTCAATTGAGACCATTTGATGATGATGACTGCACCAAATGGTTTAAAACCAAGTATTCAAACTCAGTTGCTTACGTATCTTTTGGAAGCATGGTGTTACTAACCCAACTAGAGATGGAGAAAATTGTATGGAGTTTACAGAAAATGGGTTTTACTTTCTTTAAGAAGTTAAAGATTCATAGATACGAAATTTGCCAAAAGGGTTTCTTCATTTAACCACATAAGAAAAATGTATTATTATTGTGAGTTTGTGCAACTAGCTTAAAATGTTGTTAATGATTTAGTGGATCAGGTTCTCTTTGTTGTTTTGGATGGTTGGTTTCATGTAGAACCACTCAAAGGAAAAAGTTCAGTTTCATGTATATACTATTTTGTGTTAATGGGTTTGATAACCGGTTTGTTAGTATCAAAGTATATTTTTGATATACACACTCTTGATTTAAATTACCAATATAAATACAATATAATATACTATGAGAGAGTTGTAAACTAGCACAAAATTAGTATCGGGTACTACATTATCGTCACCGCTGCATTGCGTAGGTTTCCGACACTACGTGTTTCAATATATGTCACCCCGTCGCAACGCGCGGTCACGCCATTAGTATATTAAACGAGTTAGGAGATGCAGGAGTGTAGCCTCATTCAATTTTGTAAGATTTAGCGTGTTTATTGGTTATAATTATATAATCAAATTTTAACTTAATAAGATTTAGTGTGTTTATTGATTATGATTGTATAATCAAATTTTAACTGAAATTTTAATACACAACAATTTTCATTTTGGGCCTTGTTACATTTTTCGTCATGGCCAGATAATTCATGTTTGATTATGTTTAATTGATTGGGCTAAAAAATCCATTGGGCTCAAAACATGGTCTAGTTAGAGGTGCACATACCGGTTTTTTAAGGAACCGAACTGGTCCGTGTTTGGGCCGGTTCGTGTCTGAATCGGTTTTGATTCGGCTCCGGTTTCACCGGTTTGAAAGACTGGTTTCGGTTCAGTTCGGTTTCGATTTCGGTTCTTAATCCATTTTTGCTCGCACAAAATATTTAAGCCAATAAGAAAAAAAATAAACATAAAAATACTACTTTTAATAGTTTTTAAAGTTTTCGAAACAAGAAACCAGAAAAATGAAATACATAAAAACATAATTCGAAATATTACAAATCATAGTTGTCAAAGCGCCTAGGCGCACTCAAGACGCATAGGCCGAGCCCGGAGCCTTGGCGCATAAAAAACGAGGGCTTTTTATAATTAGGCGCATAGTATAAAATACATTTTTTAAGGATTCTAGAGATGTTTTAGGCTTGTTTAAGGCTACTTTAGGATGTTTAGGGTTGTTTAGGACTTGTTCATGACTCATTTAGAATGTTTTAGAGGTTTATGCAACTTTTAACCTGAATTTGGCTGGAAATCAGCCCTGATAGTGCACCTCAGTGCCTAGGCACGCGCCTCACAAGGCGCAGCACACTTGGTGCGCCTCGAGCCTAGGCGCGCTTTTGACAACTATGTTTCAAATATTATTATTTTTTTAATATTTGTCCGAACTACTTAATGCGAGTTCTTTGTCTGATAGGGGTTCAGTTATTCCTTCTTCCACCTCTTCCTCATGTATTCTTTGTCCAATTTCTGTTTGGTCTTCAAGAGATGTTTAATGTTGTACTCGATCCACCGCGTCCGAGTGATCTTTTAAGCATATACGCATCTCCTTCGAGTCATGAGTTAGTTTTGTTCTTCATATCGATAGCGCCCTGCCACTAAGAGAAAAAAGCGATTCCGAAGCTACCGTAGAAGCTTGGAGACTTAGTAGACCAGGGGATATAACGGAAAGGATAGGAAATTCAGATTGCTTTTGGTTGGAGAATGATATACCACACTTAGGTTTATGATTTCTCAAGGTGGAGTTTGCATTTAGTTGGAGAATGATACCGCACTTTCTATAACGTGCCTTTTGAACGCCATTCGACATAAGACATAAGTCGAAAAATCCGTTTTCTTGACCAAAAAGTTCGGCATGTCATCTCAAGAATTCGGACAACGGTTAGGTCATTCGAAGAATCGGTTTGGGATAGGTTTGATGAAGCCATGGAATGATGAATCAAAGAAGCGTTTTTTTTTTAATATGAGTGCGTTTTTTTTTGCGTTTTCGGGTTTTTTTTTTTTTTTTTGCGTTTCAAGTGTTGTGATCAACCCATAACATCTAAAACATATACTAAGGGTGGCAAAATGATGATTTTGGGTGAAAAAACAGTCACATAATGGCTAGCTTGACCCCCCAATGGTAAAAAATGACTTGGAGTGTTGCAACGGTTTGAACCGTTTTTTTTTTGAACGGTTTGGGACTGGTTTTTGGTTCTGGATATGGGGAATCGAATAGGGATTGGCGGTTCATAATAGAGACCGAAACCGGTCTAGGAACTACCAGTGCCAGACCGGTTCGGTGTGGGATGAGAATCCAAACCGGCTTTTTTGTGCACCTCTGGGTCTAGTTAATGACCGATCCAAGGCTGATGGTTTGTACAAAGACACTCAAATCAAACGACACTTGGTCGATGCATACGAACAGAAGTGTATGGTTTCAGACTTCTCATCAAAAATCAAATTCGCCTTTGACAAACCTCTTAGTCTAATTCAAAATTCCATATGCCAATTATAGAAGAGCGGCTGTAAATTTTTGTATAGAGGTGAACCCTAGTCGCCCTCTTGCATCTTTATTTTTTTTGTTGAAAAAAAGATATCACTTCGACAAATCATTTGATAAACGCATAAATAGTTTTCTGCTCAATCGAAGACGCCGCCTAAAATATTCTTCATTGCAGAGAGGATCATGGCTAAATAGTGTGGTATCAAAGTTTCGCTCGCTTCCTCTCTATCACGATCAAGAGGTGGTTGTCTCGTTAGCACATGTTGCCTTTGAGACCGGGCAATAATTAGTTAATCGTTATCCTGCCCGCTTCCATAATCAAATCGTCTTCCTCCAAAGAGTCGGATGAAGAAAAGTCATTCCATTCCATTTTTTGTGTTGAGAGTGAAAGTAAAGATAAAAGTTTTATAGAATAAATGAGGTTTTTTTTTTTTTTTTTTTTTGTAAAAGAAATGGTGTCTGCAAGTTTTTTTCTCCAGCGGCCATATTCTAGTCGCCAACGTTCATAAATGCAAGCTAGCCTACACGAACATGGTATCGTGGACTCGCTCACGATCACATTCACACGTGATGGTTGTGGTGTTCACGATTCACGTGACTCGGCTGCTCGCTCACACACCACAACGTATATAGGATTAATAATTGGTTGACATTTAGCCAAACAAAGTTTTTAAATGATTGGACCTTTCTAATCATTATTAATTTTATAAATCAAATACTGTATCTAATGTCAAAATTAAATGAACATGCTCCAAACACAACACGTGAATTACCACAATGTGGGCCGCAGAGTAGCATTTTCAGTTTTGTCATCAGGTGGGCCCAACGTCGGTTATGTTAAAGGTTTTTTTAAATTGCAGTAACTTTTTTTTAAAGTCAAAATGTTCAATTAATTGAACTAAGGGATGTTTGATTGATTAAGAGCATTTACAGTAGTAACCCTAAAATTTTGGGTGACAAAACCCTAAAAAAATTTTAGGGGTTGGAAGCGATTGTGAGTGAAGAAAATGGGGAATCTACAGTGTGTTGGTAAATATTGGGTTCTTTGGGAATCTTTTAGGGAAAACTGGAAAACTGTAGTTATTTTTTAATATTTGTTGAAAGTGGTTGTGAATGGAGGAGAGAGAAAATTTAATTGGGTTTAGTGTAATATGTGGTTGTGATTGGTTGTGAGTGGATGGGGGATGGGGATTCTATTGTGAATGCTCTAAGTGATAAATCATTAAGAAGTCTGAATAGTTAAGAGTATCTGAATGGTTAAGTGCTGAATCATTAAGTGTTGTTATGTTGGACCTCTAAATGGTTAGTCTTCTTGTCCCGCATTGGTATGAGAAGTAAAAATGGATTCATTCAGTGCTTAATGGTTCAGCAACATCCCAAGTCTTAATGGTTCATTCTTAATCATTACATTCAGATGCTGAAACAAACGCGCTGAATGAGCTGAATACTGAATCATTCAACGCTGAATGATTCAGAGGCTCATTAAGAGCCTTACCAAACAGCCCCTAAAACACGGATTTATATCAAGGTGGTAAGTAAACAAATAACAAACATACCTAAAGAAGCCCCTTTTAGTAATCACTAGGGGTGCAAATGATCCAAGAAGCTCGTGAGCTACTCGAGATCGGCTCGATAAAAAGCTCGAAACGAGCCGAGCCTTATCGAGCCCGAGTCGAGCTTGAGCCTAAAACAAAGCTCGTTTACTTATCAAGCCCGAGCTCGAGCCTGGCATCTGAAGCTCGTCGGGCTCGTTGAGCCTTATTGAGCCTTAGTATTATATTAGTTTTATTAATATATTATACTATTTACCCCACGTTTAAAGTTGTCTAGTAAACGAGCCGAGTCGAGCTGAGCTTTTGACTTATCGAGCCTAAACGAACCTATGATTTATATTATTTAATTTAATATATTAACTAAAAACACTAAACGAGCCGAGCCTGAGCCTGAACCGAGCTCGAGCTCTTATAAGTTAATCAAGCTCGAGCTTGGTCGAGCTCGGGATCGGCTCGACTCGACTCGACTTGGCTCGTTTGCACCCCTAGTAATCACCCTTCATGTTTGTACTTTTTCCTAAAGAAGCGCCATTTAGTTGATCTCATGGTCTCATACTATGCTCATGGTACAAGCTACGATTAGGGTGGTTTTGATGAAAATTTCAAACAAACACTAAGTACGGTTTTAGAAAATGAAAAGAGTTAATTACTAAAACCGTCCCTGTGGTTTGGGTCAATATGCCAGTCCAGTCCAAAACTTTAAAAATTGTTTGAACAGTCCCTGACTTTTGACAAAATAGGCCAAAACTTTCGTTAACTCAGTGTCGTTAAGCCAGGGGCAAAATCGTCAACTCAAGGCAAAGTTATCTTCTTCCCTAATTGTCTTCTTCCTCATCTGATCTGCAACCACCACACTCCACCTTCTGCAACCCACCTTCACCAAACCCAATCACCACCACGAAACTTGTTCTGCTGACTTTTAATTTAACGTATGATGAACCATAGTTAGTTAATTTGACAATATAAATCTGCCGATTTGTACCGTTTTAAGGGATGGTTTGATCTTTTTTGAATAGACCTGTTATGATAATTCATGCAGCCCATGAAATCTTTACTTGAACAGTTTTTATGCTACCCCAAACAACCTGCAGGTTCTCCCACTTCAGTAGATGTTTTGAGCCTTAACTTTATTATATCCTCTAATTTACCAATTGAGATTACTCCTTTCTTGCTTTTAATGTTGTAGATATGATTGGTTTAATTGCATAGAATTTAGGGGTGTTCATCGGTTTGCGTTCAGTTTCTTCAGTTTGAAGATTACCAAGAAAGGTAGCGCTTTTGGCATGGCGAGCTGAGCAGGAAAGGCTACCTACGAGGGTTAGGTTAGTCCGAAGGAAAATATTTCAGGGTCCGGATATTTGCAGCCTATGTGAGGATGCGTCTAAGTCTTTAGATCATCTGTTCACGTGCTGTTTTGTTGCAGCAAACATTTGGAACAAAGTCAGCAGCTGGTGCAAGATTCAACCAATTTACACATTTACGTTCATGGATCTTCTGGATATCCCAAGATAAATGGCCTCGGTCGAGTCAAGAAAAAGGCGGTGCAAGTTGTAGTGCTCATGACCTGCTGGATGATTTGGAAAGGAAGAAACGACAAAATTTTCAATGGAAAGAGATTGGGTTTGGACTGACTATTGGGCGACATCCAAAACTCAGTCATTTAGGTGGGTTCGAAGCCGGGCGAAAAAATACGCATGGGAGTGGGAGAAGTGGAACACTTTTGATTTTGAGAATTAAGTTTAAGGTGTTTGGGTTGTAATGTTTAGGTTTCCAGTGAGCATCTTGTTCATGGAAACTTTGTAAATATATTTTGGGTGATTAATAAGATGATGTTTGCCGTTCAAAAAAACCTGCTTCTCATACTATTAATTATACCGTAGATTTTGCATTATGATCTTTAATAGTTTAGAAAATAAAAAAAACCTTTCAAAAATATTCAACAACCACGAGAGCTATGTTCAGGATTATTAGATGCAGCTGAATGTTATTACAGATTATCCCTCCATTAAATTCGATTGTGTTACTGCTAAACTGTTAGTTGAGCCGGTCAATAAAAGCCAACCTTTAGATAAATTGGTCATTTGTGAACCTTTAATGTCCTGGTGGTGGTGATTGGGTTTGGTGAAGGTGGGTTGCAGAAGGTGGAGTGTGGTGGTTGCAGATGAGGAATATGACGATTGGGGAAGAAGATATTTTTGCCCTGACTTTACGATTTTGCCCCTGACTTGACGATTTTACCCCTGACTTAACGACACTGACTTAACTCCATTAACGAAATGGACTATTTTGGCCTATTTTGTCAAAAGTCAGGGACTGCTCAAGCAATTTTTAAAGTTTTGGGTTAGACTGGCATGTTGGCCCAAACGACAGGGACTGTTTTGGTAATTAACTCAAATGTAAAACCAAACTTGTTGGGTTCGTTTAGTTGGTCGCAGTAGTTTGGATTCAACAAGTTAAACTGTTATTTTTCGAAAGCGTACGTGTTTGTAATTCGTTTTTCTAAAATTACATAGATTGTTCGTAAAATACAATGCATCATTAAAAATATGCATTTAGAAAAAGTAAAAAAGAAAAAGAGTTAACCAACCGCTTACAAGTTCTAAAATGTCGACTGAAGTGTTAGACTGTAAAGCCAAATAAACCGTTAAACAGTGGATTGCTTTGGTTTGTCCGGTTCAAGTGGTTTTAATGTTTTATGAATGACCTTAGTTTCATATGTAATGAATAACTAGATTAGTTCTTGCGCGCTTTTCTACCGGTGCATGTTTAGCTAGATGGTTGGATTGGAACCTTCAACAAAAGAGTGTGTACTACTGCAGCTACAAGTTAAAAAAAGGAGAAAGTTCTTTTGTGTTGTTTCAGAGCAAAGGAGACAGTTGTTTTCTGTTTCAGTTGCATATCTTGTGGTTCTTGATCCTAATAGATATATACTAATTATTGTATAATTAGGATAGATTTGTTTTGAATTATTTATAGATAATCATCATGTATATCATCTCCAAGAATAGGAGATATGTTTGTATCATGTATTTAAACCCCTTTGGGATCAATGGAAAATCAAGCATTGAACCATAATCTTATATGGTATCAGCCTAAAACCTCGATCCTCTCTCCTACTCCCTTCGAACCCTAATCTGCCGCCTACCCTCTTGTTTTCTCTTTCCGATCGCCGTTCAGCAGCCATGGCCGATAACAAATTGCATCCAGCCTGCACCGTCTCCAACATTAAAAGCTTTATCCCTGTCCAACTCGACAATGATTCGACCAACTACATCACCTGGTCCGAACTCTTTCGGATCCACTGCATTGCTTTCCTTGTTGCTGAGCACCTTCACCCTCGTCGCTTACCCGCTGCTTCCTCCTCAGCTGATCAACAAGCAACCGACAAACCCCTCCAACCAGCGGCTGACTCTTGGGAACGCCTGGACGCTATTGTGCTACAATGGCTCTATGGCACAATTTCTCCAGACCTGCTGAAGATTGTCATGAAACGCGGGACTACTGCATACGACGCCTGGACCACTTTGGAATCTCTCTTTCAAGATCACAAAGGTATACGGGCTCTCTATCTCATACAAAAACTCGCCACTACCAGACTAGAAACCTTTCCCTCCATGTCCGCTTATTGTCAGGAGGTCAAAATCTTGGCCGGTCAACTATCAAACGTTGACGCGCCAATTGATGAACAAACACTGGTACTTCAAACCCTCGCAGGTCTCACCGAGCAATACGAAAGTGTTGCCACCATCCTCCAAAACACCAAACCGCTACTTAGCTTTTTCGAGGTTCGATCTCAACTTTGTATGAACGAATCTCGAAAAGCACACAACGCCCTTCAAACCTCCTCCTCCGTTGCCACTGCTTTCCACGTTACCTCTGCCCCCACCGCCGACAACCGCCCTTCCCACACCTCTGACAACAAGGCTGCCTAGGGTTCCAATGCGCGCGGCCGCTCCCGCAGGAAAGGTCGCAATCGTTCGAACCCTCAGCCAAACCGTAGCCTCCCCAGTACCAACTCTAACCCATACATTGTTTTCCCTCAATCCTGGACACAACAGCAATGGGCCGCTCTCTTCCAACAGGCCCAACGGGCTCCTGCTAGCACCTCCTTCCACCAGACAGGCCCACCGTGCCCATACCCATCTGTTCCGCGCTCCAACTCGGCTGGCCCAGGCATTCTCGGACCTGCCCCAGCCCAAGCTAACACCGCCTACACACCCACTCTGACTGACATTGCTCAGGCACTCTATACGCTGTCTCTGAACCAGCAACAGGACCCTACTGGCTATATGGACACAGGTGCTTCTGGTCATATGCAACAACCAGGTAATCTTTCCCCATCTACTTTTAATACTTGCACTACTAAACATATTGTTGTCGGTAATGGCATGACCATTCCCGTTGTGGGCCAAGGCGACCAAGTCCTACCACCTCCTTTCCCACCCCTAAAACTTAATAACGTCCTTTACCCCCCAAACCTCATTAAAAACCTTATTTCAGTCCGTCGCCTCGCGACTGACAATTTACATTCCATAGAATTTGACCTGTTTGGTTTTCTTGTGAAGGATCTCAAGACCAAGGAACCTATCCTACGATGCAATAGCTCGGGCGACCTCTACCCACTCACCTCTGACATCACCAAGCACCTCCCAACACCTTCTGCTTTTGTTGCTACTACTCAAGACCGTTGGCATCAACGTCTTGGACACCTGGGCCATGATTTATTTCATTCGTTAAAAACTTTGTCTTCTATTAGTTATGGGAAACCAAATAAATTACTTTGTCAATCGTGTGTGTTTGGCAAAAGTATCAAACTTCCGTTTAAAGATTCTCCTAATTTTACCAAGTTACCTTTTGATATTGTGCATAGTGATTTGTGGACCTCTCCGGTACTTAGTACCGGTGGTCATCATTATTATATTTTGTTTCTTGATGATTTCAGTGATTTTCTTTGGACATATCCACTTGCTAATAAATCCCAAGTTTACCAAACCTTCACCAACTTTTATAATTTAATCGCCACTCAATTTGAACGAAAAATCAAACAATTTCAATGTGACAACGGGACAGAATATAAAAATAAAAATTTCCAACAATTTTGTCACAATAATGGTATAGTTTTTCGATTCTCTTGTCCCTACACCTCACCTCAAAACGGCAAGGCTGAGCGCACAATCCGCACAATTAACAACATGATTCGCACTCTCATTGCCCATGCATCTTTACCCCCCAACTTTTGGCACCACGCGCTAGAAGTTGCCACCTACCTTCTTAAGATCTTGCCAAAGAAATCACACAACTTTCTTACCCCCACCACCCGTCTCTACAATTGCCTACCTACATACGAACACCTCCGTGTGTTCGGTTGCCTTTGCTTCCCCATCACACCCTCCACCACCATTCACAAACTCGCCTACCGATCCAAACCATGTGTATTCCTCGGTTACCCCCTAATCACCGAGGATACAAATGCTTCAATCTTGAAAGCAAAACGATTTTTGTCTCCCGACACGTTCAGTTTGAGGAGACCATCTTCCCTTTCTCCCTACAAAAACCCACTACCATTCCCACTTACGATTTCCTTACCACCCCCTACACCCACTTCTATGGCCCTATGTTGGGTCATCTCCACCTGAATCTCCCAACACCGGCCCAAAAGAAACAGCCCACAACCAACAAGCTTCATCCCCACAGCCCCCTTCTTTCTCAGCCCACTCGCCACCCAACCCAACTTCCCCGGCCCATACCCAACCTTTCCTCACTTACTCCCATCGTGGTACTGCCTCGGCCCAAAACACCCAGCCCACTTCCGAACCCACTGACCCGACTCCCTCCTCGGCTCACCCTACCCGGACCATGACCACCCGGTCAATGGCCGGGATCACCAAGCCTAAACAACTCCTTAACCTTAATACCTCCACCATCCTCCCCGTTCCTAAAAACCCTCAGGTTGCCTTGTCCACACCTGAATGGCATAAAGCCATGACTGACGAGTTTAGTGCACTTATTAAAAACGAGACCTGGGAATTGGTTCCTCGTATGTCCAATATGAATGTTATTCGCAGCATGTGGCTTTTTAATCATAAGTTTCGGTCGGATGGTACTCTTGAACGTTATAAGGCATGGTTGGTATGCGATGGTCGTACACAACAGGTTGGTATTGATTGTGGTGACACCTTCAGTTCGGTCGTCAAGCCTGCTACTATTCGGACCGTCTTGTCCCTGGCTCTCTCTCAGTCTTGGCCGATCCATCAACTTGATGTCACCAACGCTTTCCTCCACAGACACTTACATGAGATTGTTTACATGTATCAGCCGATGGGTTTTCGGCACAGGGATTTTCCAGATCACGTGTGCAAACTTAAGAAATCATTATACGGTCTAAAACAGGCTCCTCGGGCGTGGTATCAACGGTTTACAGATTTTGTCCTTCAACAAGGAGTTACTCAGTGCAAGACAGATAATTCTTTATTTATTTTTCATCAGGGCGGTGACATTGCATATCTATTAATTTATGTGGATGACATTATTTTAACCACTTCCTCTCATGCTTTACGTGATCAGCTCATGTCCACTTTATCAGGAGAATTTGCCATGAAAGACTTGGGCCCCTTGACCTATTTTTTAGGAATTTCTGTCACTCGCACTGGCAATTCTATGTTTTTGTCGCATGCTGCTTACGCCAAAGATATCATCCACAGGGCCGCAATGGATTCTTGCAAACCTTCAGCTACACCAGTGGATACCCAATCTAAGCTCTCGGTCGATGGTCCATTATTCGGGGACCCGACTTTATTTCGGAGTCTTGCGGGTGCTTTACAATATCTAACCTTTACCAAACCCGATATTACGTACAGTGTTCAGCAGGTTTGCATGCACATGCACTCTCCTCGGATCGAGCATTGGGATGCGTTGAAACGCATTATACGGTACATCTAGGGTACGATCGAGTATGGTCTCACTCTCGGCCCTTCGGACTCTCTTACTCTCCGCGCCTACACTGGTGCTGACTGGGCCGGGTGCCCTGACACTCGACGCTCTACCTCCGGTTATTGCGTCTACTTGGGTAACAATCTTATCTCTTGGTCTTCTAAAAGACAGTCTACCATTTCTCGTTCAAGTGCGGAAGCCGAATATCGTGGGGTTGCGAATGTCGTCGCTGAAATATGCTGGCTACGGAATCTCCTGTTAGAGCTTCGCCGGCCTCTGTCCAAAGCCACGGTCGTCTATTGTGATAATGTTAGTGCCATTTATCTGTCCGGGAATCCTGTTCAGCATCAACGCACCAAACATATCGAGCTAGATATTCACTTTGTCCGTGAGCATGTTCAGAAAGGTCTAGATCGGATTCTTCACATACCGTCCCGCTTTCAAATAGCCGACATTTTCACCAAAGGACTACCGAAGATTCTCTTTGACGATTTTCGATCCAGTCTAACCGTCCGGCTTCCTCCCGATTCGACTGCGGGGGTGTAATAGATATATACTAATTATTGTATAATTAGGATAGATTTGTTTTGAATTATTTATAGATAATCATCATGTATATCATCTCCAAGAATAAGAGATATGTTTGTATCATGTATTTAAACCCCTTTGAGATCAATAGAAAATCAAGCATTTGAACCATAATCTTATAGATCCTTAGTATGGAAATATCACAAACAACAGGTACCACCTACACTGGAGAATAAAAAACATTAGACACACCAATGCAAACAACGATTTTACAAGTAAGGAAATTATAAAACATTTAAAATACTGCGCGGCTAAAACCTTATAAATACAGTACATGTAAAATGGCATATACGTATAACACTAAACTTAAAACGAAAGATATAAAAAAAGAAAAGGGAATATAAACAAAATAAATGAATTAAGCCATTTGGAAAACCAAAATTATTTATACTCATGGATCTTTTGTGGCAAACATGTTCAATTTTACTATGTGATGAATGGAACTCACCCAACACGCATGTATCAACATTTTGGAATATATTAATTGAAGAAAAGAGGCTTATATTTTGTTCAAGTGCCGACCTATGTTCATGTAATGCTTCCTTCCTTCTTTCGAGACTAGCTTGAAGTATACTGTTTCCTCTTGCAGCCTTGCCTATAAAAAATATTAATATTAATATGTTTTTAAAAAATATATCACTAAAAAATAGTCATAAAGTAAATCCAAATTATGACCTCATTTACAAGTTTTTGCCTTAAGCTGGTTTTCGTTAGCTCGTGCTTCTAAATAGCAAAGTCTATCAACAATCAGATTCACTTTTATGAAATTAAAACCAGGGTAAAAAAAACAAAACCACAATGCACATGGTCTTACTCTTCTTCATAAGGCCCTTCCTGCCATGGTTCCTAACCAAGAGATTCATAAATGCACCCCAACGACCCAACATTAGCAAACAGAGCAAACACAGTTTGATTCAATTCCTTAGCACATAAAAGAGGACTCAGAAACCCGCAGCATTCCCGTGTCCCGAAAGAGGCTCAGACCTATGGCTGCAATTTATTTTGTTGTTTTTTCTAAAGCATCATAGTTGCCATGCCAATGGCAATCATAGTCAATGCCTCACGCATCCAAACCCGAATGACAAAACGACACCTAGCCAAACCGAGAGTAAATCATCAAGTTTCTCGGATGACAAAGGCGTCATCGTCATCATGTGTAACCGACAATCTTAAACGCACTATCAATAGAAAAATATAGTGTGAACCAAGTCGACAAAGCAAAGGACAGAACTACCCGCCTAAAAAGCAAAAACAGGAAAATGCCGTCAATCGTAAATGAAAATAATGCCCTCAAAAGAATAGCTAACCAAATTGTCAGGAACTGTTCATCTTCAGTTTCTAAAAACAAAAAAGAGAGAGAACTACACGGATAGTCCCTATGATTTACAGAAAGTAACATCTTAGGGTATTAACTTTATTTTTTAACGTGTTAACGGTTTATGGTTTCTCTTTTGTAACATGTTGGGGTACTAAGGTCAACTCCGTTAGTTTTTCTAGTTAAGTTTTGATTAAATGACTACAATACCCTAATATAACTAGATATTCTTGTAATTAACTCTATTTGATTACAAGGATAATTTTTGCAATTTATTGAAACTAGAATTATATATTAACTAGATAATGGCCCCGCACTTCGCGGCGGTACTTTGAGTACGTTGAGTCGTTCATGTGTTGTAAGTTTCATAGATTACTACTGGGAAGTGTCGTTAACATGACCAAAAACATTTGATCGTAATAAATCATAAGGACTCTAACTAACATGAGTAAAGACGTTCTAAACGTAAGTCGTAACAAAAATAATAAATAGTGAGTCTGGTATAATAAATAGTGAGTCTGGTATATATAGTAGTAAGTCTACCTTAGCGAGTAATGCATATCATATACTTAACCGGATCAGTTGAGTCGTTTTGATGGTTCTGGGAATCATCGGGAGTCGTTACAATGATCCAAAGGATCATTGGGAGTCGGTCCATAACCTTGTGTATAAGGATTGGTGATTGGTATAATCGTCGGGTTTAATGCACACACGCAAGTCTTGAGTCCCGGGAATTGGTGAACGTGTTAGTTATCATGCATTATGTGTTTTTAATCATTATATGACTTGTCGGTATGTGAATACGTGCTTATATGTGTTAAAATAGTGTTAACGCGTCGAAAATCCCCTACAGCTTGCAGGAGGCGATTAGCAGGCTAATCGCCTGTTGCGGCAGTGGCGAGTGGAAACGCCTATAAATACCATCCTTGTGTTGCAAACATCATTTGTGAAACCTAACTCGCCCCAAAGCTATCCCACACTAGAATCAACCTCTGTAACTCGTTTTTGCCCTGAAACCCACCATTTTCAAGCTCTACACACTCTCTTTAGCAAAACCTAAGGTGTCTTATCCATCCTAAATCTTTGTAATGTTGTTATTTTGATCCCAAAATGTCCAGACCTAGTTTTATCACGTTTGTGTCTTTGAAAACCCTTTTAAAACAGTTCTAAAACAAATCTAAACCTTCATACTTGTTCTATGTGGTATTTTCATACAAGAAATGATTTTTATGGTTAAAACATGAGGATTCTTATGTGTTTGATGTTCCATTGATATGGATATGATGTTAGGATGTTCATCTAGGAATTTGAAGGTTTTTTTGATGTGTTTTGATGATAATATGCGTTTTGACCCATTTGAATGATTTAGGGTGTTGTAGTATGTTTTGTTGATTGTAAGATGTTAGGGTTTGCTCTAGGATGATGTAGTAACAGTAGGATGTTGTTGTGCAACGTTGTTATGTGATGAAATCTGGATATTTGCCATTTAGGGTAAGTTGTGCATGCTTGATGTGATGTTTTCATAATATTATGCTATTTTGGGAAATGTTTACAATTAGGGTTGTTAGACTAATGATAAATTGGGGGTTTTCACTTGGAATGAGTTGTGTAATGATTTGGGTTTGATGTTGGGTGTTTTTACATGTTTCGGATCTGATTTGGAGGGTTTAACGCGCGAAATGAGGCTTTGGACTGCAGGGGGCGAGTAGGCCTCTACTCGTGTGTATTATAGGCGATTACAAATCCTAATTGCCTGTTTGATTCCTACTCGCATGTGTTGATGCCTAATCGCTTAGACCAGCTGGTTGTTGTGTTTGGTTAACAACTTAAACACCCGGGTTCGACCCTTGGTCTGAACCGGGTTATTTCTTTTTATTTATGTTAGAGACAGAGTTCCATTACATGGCATGTTTAAAAAAACTAAGTATCGGATGATAAACCAACTGATCTTGTAGACCAGTTGGTTGGTGCGTCTGCTTATAAACAAAAGGACCCGGGTTCGAGTCTAGCTAGAACCGGGTTAATGTTTTTTTCTTTTTAGCTACTTTCAATTAAAAGAAAAGATATCAATGACATTAGTTATAAATGTTGGTGATGAAGATTAAACCAACTGATCACCCAGATCAGTTGGTTGAGTTGTTTTTTTTTATATTTAACCAGGAGACCTGGATTCGAAGCCGTGCTACACCATATTATTATTTTTTTTTTAAATCTGAAAAAAAAAATTATTTTTTATTTTTAAATTAATAAATATCGCGTTTTATTCATACCTAATTCATAAAAATTCCGTTTTTAACGGTTCAAAGGCCAAAAATTTTCTAAAAAACTATTCTATCTTTTAAATAAAAAAATATGATTTTATTTCATTGAAAATATTACTTTTTGTTTTAAATTCATTAATTCACTTAAACTTTTATGTTATATATAAATTGTTTTAATTATAAAATAAATAGAAAAAAATTTATAGAAAAAAATATTTGTCATACTTTCAAGAGTTATGTCTTCTAGTCTATGTAAAAATAATAATATTTTAGATATTATTATCATATTTTTAACTAAACCATTAATATTTAAGCGTCTTTCCCCAAAACTGAAGAACCCTAATCGATCGACCTAGAAATCTTAGACTTGTTAGATTGGTGACACTTAGACTTTATAATGCCAAATCAATGTTGAATTCATTGGGAATAAGTTTACCTGCTATTGCGTACTTGGGATTTTGCTTGCTTGCTGAGGTGAGTTTACATATCCCCACTCTTTTTACTATTTTCAATGTTTTTGGGGTGAAACATGTTTTAAACTTAGTGCAATTACATTTTCGCATCATACTATAAATTCATATTTTACTGAACTGGCTGTGGTATGTAGTCCGACTCAATACATTCATTAACTTTGATCAAGCCGCCTGTGTAGATTATAGCGCTATAGGTCTGACAAGCTCATCCCCCGCATAAATTCAGGGATGATCGAAACAGTAACAACATTTAACTAACTTGCGAGTTAGGTCTTAGACGACACAAGGGTTGATTGTAAAAAACAATGACTTGAGCTACCAGTAGATCAAGTTCACACATACTGTCTATGATTGTTTTTCTGTCACAGTAATTGCTACATGAATTTTTATCAATGATATTTAAAACTTATGTATTCTCACCAACTATTTATAGTTGACCCCCTCCATTTTCCAAACCTAACATGTTTCAGGTATTCAGTTGCTTGGATGTTTTAGCATTTGCTTGTGGATCACATAGAAGTTGAAGCCTTAGATTTAATTTAATTAAACTTGTTCTTGTTGTTTGAACCTATTTGATTTGTATGAAAATGTTTGTAATTTAATTAATAAATATATCAAAACATTTATTAGTCACAATGAGCTATTGAGCAATCGTCACTACGTGGCATCCCGATGTTTCCGCCATCGGTTGGGTTGTTACATTGGTTCGTTTACTCTTGTTTATGTTCGTTCGTTTACGTTAACTTATTTTGTTAGTTTGCGTATGTTTAAATTCGTTTGTTTATGTTTATGTATATATTCATTTAAATCTTTTTGTTTCACTACAATTCAATTATAAATAAAAAATATTACCCATTACAATTTAATCTAGTATTATTAACCTTTTTGGTCCAAAATATTGAGTTCATGTTTGATTTTCATTGTGTTTGCTCGATTATGTTCAATTGTGTTCGTTTGTATTCGTTTACGCTCATGAATTGTTCGGTTATATACTTATATTGTTAACACATATGTTTATTTGCTTAAAGACTGTAAGACCCTACCCTATAAACGGATAATTAAATGATAGTTTACGTGTTAATAAACTTAGTTTGGAAGTTTGGATTCAAAACAATACATGCTTATCAAGTTTGGCGAATACTTTGCACCTACACAACGTGGTTTAAACATACGCAAGATGTATTTAATATCGAAAGCGATAATGATGACGCCTTCCAAAAACCAAGTTTATAAACGTTTTTATTTAGAAGTTGCGGAAGCGGACGAGTCTTGTATGTTCGGTTCTTGATCCGAGCCTTGATCATCATCATCATCCGTATCTATTAAGTGATTTTCTGGGGGTTAAACACGATCAAATAACCCGTTAAAAATTAATAAATTTGATTAAAACTGAAAATAATGAAAGTTTATAAGTCTGGGTAAAGACACATTCTTTTATTTTATTTTAACCTATACCAAAGTTGCATATAGCATAACAGGTTTGCATATACCAAAGATTTGCATACCACGCAACAAATTTGCATATACGAAGATTTGCATATAGCACAACAGATTTGCATATACCAAATGTTTGCACGTAGCACAGCAGGTTTGCATTTACCAAATATTTGCATATAGCGCCGCAAATTTGTATATACGAAGATTTGCATATATCAAAAGTTTACCTTGCACCAAGCTGCACCTTTCGTGCAACTCTAAAACTACTCCCGAGGCTCGTTTAAGAATTCTAACATGTACTTCATACATGATTAAGGCTCGGATTGGATTCCTTGTTCCGTTACTAGTACAATAACAATGATTAATCTACCCATCTTCAACCTGACCCGTTAAGTTTTATACAAGTTAAAATCATGAGATTTTATGATTCCCACGATCTAATTGTGATTTATACATGCTAGTCAAGCCTCGACTCGACTAAGTGATTTTCCGCCCAAGCCATTTTGCCGTGATAGCGACGCCTCGTGTCCATGGCTGCATGTGCCACTTCTCTCGGTCTTACTCGCGCGACCCTTATGACTCGCGACATGGTTTTTATCCAATGATTTTCATAACTCTTGGGAATCACAATATTATCTCAATTACATGACGTCTTTATTAGTGTACCCTCCTACATACGCATATATGTATATGTAATTTAAAGTCATATTTATGACTTACCTTGGCTCTTGCCCCTTTTTGCTTCTAGATTAGCTTGAGATTATTAACATAAAGTCTACGAATATTGACGGGTGGTTCAAGGAACACCCTTTTAGATGGTTAAAACGCTTATTTTTCCCACATTTTATCATGTTAGTGGTTGGAATTGGATAACTACGGTTGCTTTGGTTGTAGGTACTTAAAGGAGCTTAAAAAGAAGAAATACGAGCTTTGGAACGGGTTGGAACGGATCGAGTCGAGGTGGAAAGAAGGAAGAAAAAGTTCAAGATTTTCACCAGGTCCACAGTAGGCCTACGGCCTGGGAGTACCCCTACGGTGGCCCAGGGACACAAATTCCCACCGTAGGGCAGGCCTGAATGGCCGTAGACTTTGAAGTCCAGACCGTACCCCTACGGCCATACAGTAGGGGTACGGTGGTCGCTGCTATGTTTGTAACTCCCTTCTTTAAAGACAAATTTATGGAGTCTTTTCATCATGCTTTTCATTCAAAACGTTTCTATCATCTTGGGGGCGATTTTTGGGCTGCAAGGAATCATTGGAAACATTATCTAATCATAGTTTTTATGTTGGTAATCCTTATGAACAATTGTTTAAAGATGATAATGATCCACCAAGCTATGCTAGGCTAAACTTTTGGTGATCATTTCGGGTGAAGGTTTTTCTACAACTCTTGTGTGTTTTTTCTTGCATTTCTAGAATAATAACTTGGTACTTTCTTTTGTTATTATGATGTATGAACAATTGATTGTAGTGTGTTGATTAATTTACTAATCTTTAGTCTTTATCGTTCGTTCTTGGTGTTGCTAACAACCGAGATATCACGGGAAGGATTGGGGTTGGTTATTGATTAATTGGTCATCGGGAAACAACCTCGCGTTAATATAATCCGAGTACTTTGTTCCCTTTTACCACAACAATTGTTTTTACATGAGTTATGTCTATGTAACTCTTTCTAGTTGAAATTCACACACGTGTTTAGAGAAACCGGATCCTTGAATGGTCATTATCTCATAATTTGAAGAAACGCTTTTAAGTTTGAATTGATAATTAGTTGTTATTTTAAGTAAAACCAAAACAACCAAAAATCATAATCATTTACTTTTTGTTAAGTAGTTTAATCTTAGTTAATTAACAAAGCTAGTAATTACACATTTTCCACAAACTCCCTGTGTTCGATACCTTCTTGCTACTATACATTAGTTGTAATTGGGAAATTTAACGTGTACCACGACAAGCACGTCAAATTTTGGCGCCGTTGCCGGGGAGTAGTGCGCAACGTGTGTTAATTGATAGTTTTGTTTGTTATTTTCGGGTTTACACTGGTTGTGTTTAGTGTGCAGGTACTTCAAGTGTATGCATACTAGAAGCTCTCACGAGTCATCACCGCTATTGTTTGATCCGGAGATTGAAAGAACTTTGAGGCAAAACCGAGTTCTAGTCCGTGAAAACCGAGTTCTTGGTTCACCTACTTCACCTATCATACCAAGAAACATCATGCAAGAAAGCCAAATACCACCCACAACGGGTCAACCAATCACCTCAGTCATGCCAACTTCCACACAATCACCACCAAATGTAACCTTATCTCATGAAATTCCACCAACTCATACCACCCAACCAAACACTACCCAAGTTCAATCAACCTTCACCCTTAGCCCATCCGCTACAATTCCACCATTCACTCATTTCTTCCCAACAACGGGTCAATCATCTTCAACTCATCAAATTCCACATGGGTCAACCGTTGTCCATACCTCTACTTACCAACCACCCAACCACTCGGGTTTTCAATACTCGGGAGTTCAAGGAGGTAGATATGATGAAGTATATGAAGAAGAGTATAGTGGATACAACGACGAGGGTTACTATTATGGGGGAGATGGAAATTATGTGGGAGTTCAAGCAGAAATGAGTCAACCTTTGCAACAATTTCAAGACCCGGTTAGACTACCGGTTGGGATGCAACATGTAAGATCTCAAGGGCCGCAATTTCAACGTCCTGCACCGCTTAATCAAATGCGCTCTCAAAACATGCAAGGTCAAGCTCAAGGGCCTGTTCAACAACCTATGCATCAATACCCATATCAACAACAATTTGCACCACAAGGGCCACCACAAGCGCCAATGGGTCAACCAAGAGCGCCATTGGGAGCACCTAGAAGACTTCACCGTGATGTTGTACGGGGAATTGAAGCACATTTTCGGCCTATCATCACCAACAACCCATCACCAGTAGTGATTCCCCAAAATGCACATGGTAGAACTTTTGAAGTTAGAACAACCGCTCTCCAAAGTTTACCAAAATTTAAGGGGCTAGCAACGGAAGAGCCTTATTTTCACTTGGAGACATATGATTCCATTTGCAATACAATTGGAGGACAAGGTTTTTCTGCAGATGATGTCAAGTTAGTTCTGTTCCAATTTTCATTGGAAGACAAGGCAAAGAGATGGTTCCATACGCTACCATCCGCATCTATCTTTACATGGGCCGACATGCAACAAATTTTCCTAGATGAATTTTATAGCTCTCAGAAGACTAATGATGCGAGAAGAGGGTTGAGAAGCTTCCAACAACAATCAGGGGAGATGTTTCATGAAGCATTTGAGAGGTTCAATATGATGTTGAGAAATTGTCCTCACCATGGTATCCAACTATGGGAGTTATTAAATGCTTTTCATGAAGGGTTGAGTTCGGAGGATGCTCGAGATCTTATGTCCATCACAAATGGTACTTTTGGTACAAATTTTGAACAAGATGATTGGGCATATTTAGAGCAAATGGCGGTGACTTCAAAAAGAAAGGCTCAATCCTCAAGAAGGGCGAGACATGTGCTTCAAAGACCACAAGTGCATGCGGTAGAAGGTGGTAATGCGCAAACTACCAATCAATTGTATAATGTTTGCAACACTTGTCAAGAAATAGGCCACACGGCGGAGGTTTGTGGAGTGGGTGTTCAAGAAGCACCAAGTGAAGAAGTGAATGCTATTCAAGGGGGTGGGAGAAATTATGATATGAACTCCAACACTTACCACCCCGGGTTACGAAATCATCCCAATTTTCGGTATGGGAATGCTTCCAATCAATTGAACCCGAACTTTCAAGAGTCTCATGGTAACTTTGTACCTCGTCAACAATACAATCAAGGCAATTATAGAGGTGGAGGTAACCAAGGGTATCTTGGGAAGTTTCAACCAACGGGTCAAGGTAATTCGGGTCAAGGTTCATCAAGTGGGAATGAAGTTATGGAGATGCTTAGAGCTATGCAACAAGATATGCAAAAGAGGAACCAACTTGATGAAGCTCGAATTCAAAAGGATGAAGTTCGTGACAAGAGCATTCAAGCATTGACAACCCAAATGGGCCAACTAGCAACCGATGTGGCAGAATTAAAGAAAAGCAAAGGTCAACTTCCTAGTGACACAAAGGTAAATCCGTCCCATGGCTCATCAAGAGGTAATAATGTTAATGTTAATCAAGTGAGTGTGTTGAGAAGTGGTAAGGAATTTAAAGTTAATATGTCTTCGGATGTTGTTGAGGGGGTGGTTGAAGATATTACGGGTCATGAGAGTGAAAATGATGAAGTCTTACCGGTTTTACAAAAAGAATTAAATGTTAAAAAACCGAAAGTGAGTGAGAGTGAGAAAAATGAAAATGAGCCGAAACAAGTTCCATTTCCATCGGCTCTACTTGACCCGGGTAAGAAAAACTTTATTGCATCAAGAGGTCCCCAAAAAGAAGAAATGTGGGACATGTTTAAACAAGTAAAAATTAACCTTCCTTTACTTGATGCAATAAAGCAAGTGCCGGCTTATGCAAAATTTTTAAAAGAGTTGTGTACACAAAAGAGGCAAGAAAAGAAAAAAGTGCCTAAGCGGGTAAATGTTACCGGTCAAGTGAGTGCAGTTTTAAATGGGGAGCTTCCTCCTAAGCTCCAAGATCCGGGCACGCCTTTAATAAACATTCAAGTTGGTAATTTTAAAATGGCAAAGGCATTGCTAGATCTTGGAGCCGGGGTGAGCATTTTACCGGGGAGCTTATATGATCAATATGATTTTGGTCCATTGGCTCGGGTGGAGACAACGGTTGTTTTAGCCGATTTGTCTCATAAGTCACCTCGGGGGATGGTTAAGAATGTGATTGTTAAAATTGATGAGTTTTACTACCCGGTTGACTTTTTAGTCTTGGATTACTCAACCGCGGACCCAAAACAACAACAAAATGTCATATTGGGCCGACCATTTTTGAGTACCGCTCATGCGGTGATTGATTGTAGATTTGGTACGGTTGATATTACTTTTGGAAATCGGAAAATGCGTTTGAATGTTTTTACTAACAATTCTAATGCTATTGGTGTTGATGAGTGTTTTATGGCAGATTTGGTTGATGGATGCAACCCACATGAGTATGAAGAGAATGGTATAGATGTTTGTGTTTGTGATTTTTCTGAACAGGTACATGCTTGTGCAATAAGGGTTGAAGAGGTGAAGCAAGATGCCATGGCGTTGAAGGAAGGTAGGCCACCATGGACTCATCAAGTTGAGAGTTTACCGGTGGAAATTGATTCGGGCACTAAACCATCATTGGAATCACCACCAAAGTTGAAGCTCAAAGACTTGCCAAGACGTTTGAAGTGTGCTTTGGATAAGTTTGGTTCATACAAAAGGCGGAAGCGGTGGCGGAGCATTCGGTTTTGGCGAATGGAATGATTTGTTCACTTCGGTGTTCGGGTCGCCTCAGCCGCGCTATTACTCATCAGGTCGTTTTTTTTTTTCCTGTACATAGTTGTAGAGTTTATTGCTTTAATGTTTCGGGATTGGGTGGTAGGTTGGTTGATGAATTGATGATTATGGGCTTGGGTTGTGATAGAAGGTGGTGCATCATTTTGTTTCTTTCTTAGTTTAAAAAAAAAAAAAAAGAAAAAAAATGAAAAATGAAAAAAATACCAAAAAGAAGTTTGTGGTTGAGTCGTGAAGCTTTGGTATCATGTTGACAAAGTGTAAGCGAGCGTTTTTTCTCCTAAAACCGTACATTGGGGACAATGTATCCCAAGTGTGGGGATGGGGGAAAATTTTTAAAATTTTTTGAGGTTTTTACATTTTTTTAGTCAAGCGTAAATATTTTGGAAATTGGAACACCTTGAATCAACCTCAATAGACACACCGGCAACCCTTAACACCCCTTTTATTCTTGGTGAGAGTTTAAGCCACACTTGTAGATAAATAATACCTTTCTTTCTTTGAGAGAGTGGCAACGGGTGGTGGGTGCACTAGAACTTGTGCTTGAATGCGACTTGAATTTTTGAGTGAACATAAGTGTAGAGATGATAAGGGCACTAGGAAGCTAGGTGGCCTTGTTAGTTTGAGTGAGAGTGTGGGAATTGGGGGGTTGGACCTCATGCATCATATATATGAGCTTGGTAGAGAGAGGGGCGGGGGTTTGGACATGTAGTTGCCTATCTTTGAGCCTAAAAGCCTATCGATTGTTAACCCTTTAGCTAGTTCCCTAAATAAATACCCAACTTGACCCGGTCTTGTGTGTTTAAACAGAGTGTTAGTGTGTCATTTTAGTATTACAAGTTGAAGTTTTAGTTGAGTGTGTTCGTATGTGTATGTATTAGTGTTCTTGATGTATTGAAAAAAAAAAGAAAAAAAAATGAAAAAATCAAAAGAAGAAAATGAAAGAAAAATGAAAAAAAAAAAAAAGAAAAAAAAAAGTGATATCTATTATAAGTTTGTTCGTACTTGTGTTTGCGTGTGTTAGTTATGTGTGTGTCGTTGTGGAATAAAAGACCGGGTTAAGTTATGCGCTACTAAAAATATACCCCATTCCCTACCTCTACACTTAACCACATTACAACCCGACAAGCCCCTTTGATTTGCACTTATGTTTAGCATGTAAGAGGAGGGTTGATTCAAGTACAAGCTTATGGTTGCGCACTCATTCGTTTGCCTTTTTGTGTGTCTAGCTCATTTATGCTAGAGCTTACTTGTAGCCGAGAGGAGAGATATTGTGAGGGGTGTGTCGATTTGGGTGTTGAGGATGGGTTAATACAAGGACTACATGTTGATGCTTGACTTTAAAATGATCGTTTGTGTGAGAAATAGAGTTTTGATGGATTGCTTGGGACAAGCAATGGTTAAGTGTGGGGATGTGACGGGTGGTTCAAGGAACACCCTTTTAGATGGTTAAAACGCTTATTTTTCCCACATTTTATCATGTTAGTGGTTGGAATTGGATAACTACGGTTGCTTTGGTTGTAGGTACTTAAAGGAGCTTAAAAAGAAGAAATACGAGCTTTGGAACGGGTTGGAACGGATCGAGTCGAGGTGGAAAGAAGGAAGAAAAAGTTCAAGATTTTCACCAGGTCCACAGTAGGCCTACGGCCTGGGAGTACCCCTACGGTGGCCCAGGGACACAAATTCCCACCGTAGGGCAGGCCTGAATGGCCGTAGACTTTGAAGTCCAGACCGTACCCCTACGGCCATACAGTAGGGGTACGGTGGTCGCTGCTATGTTTGTAACTCCCTTCTTTAAAGACAAATTTATGGAGTCTTTTCATCATGCTTTTCATTCAAAACGTTTCTATCATCTTGGGGGCGATTTTTGGGCTGCAAGGAATCATTGGAAACATTATCTAATCATAGTTTTTATGTTGGTAATCCTTATGAACAATTGTTTAAAGATGATAATGATCCACCAAGCTATGCTAGGCTAAACTTTTGGTGATCATTTCGGGTGAAGGTTTTTCTACAACTCTTGTGTGTTTTTTCTTGCATTTCTAGAATAATAACTTGGTACTTTCTTTTGTTATTATGATGTATGAACAATTGATTGTAGTGTGTTGATTAATTTACTAATCTTTAGTCTTTATCGTTCGTTCTTGGTGTTGCTAACAACCGAGATATCACGGGAAGGATTGGGGTTGGTTATTGATTAATTGGTCATCGGGAAACAACCTCGCGTTAATATAATCCGAGTACTTTGTTCCCTTTTACCACAACAATTGTTTTTACATGAGTTATGTCTATGTAACTCTTTCTAGTTGAAATTCACACACGTGTTTAGAGAAACCGGATCCTTGAATGGTCATTATCTCATAATTTGAAGAAACGCTTTTAAGTTTGAATTGATAATTAGTTGTTATTTTAAGTAAAACCAAAACAACCAAAAATCAGAATCATTTACTTTTTGTTAAGTAGTTTAATCTTAGTTAATTAACAAAGCTAGTAATTACACATTTTCCACAAACTCCCTGTGTTCGATACCTTCTTGCTACTATACATTAGTTGTAATTGGGAAATTTAACGTGTACCACGACAAGCACGTCAAATATACTCAAGCAATTAACAACAATCGATATCGGCATAATGTTGGCCCTCGGTTTAGGTCCTTGTCTAACTAGTGTTTTACCTAATTGACCCATTAGCCTAATTGGGATATTGACAACCTTCCTCTAAGGCCATGATCTGTGAATTTGGAATCTCGTTTAAGCTTCTTTTGTGACATTCCAATGATTAGTTTCCAAATATATATACAAAGGTATAATTAAGCTTATAAACATACTAGGAATATATTGAGATTTAAACCATCGAGTGAATTACCTTATGCGAGCTTCCATTTTACCTCATTCTTAGATTTCTTGACCAAACGAAGTTTCTTGTACTCGCACCTAGATATGTAATCCACATTGGTGATTAGAATCATGCTCTTAGACATTAGTCATTTGACCACAAGTTTTGATCAAGCTTATTAATGCCTTAACTATGCCCAAATGAAAACGAGTTTCATTGGGGCATTTTATCAAACACCTTGTAGGCATCGTTTTCCTAACTTAAATTTTAGGACTCATAGACCTCATGGATCCATCCTTGACCAAGATTCACATGTCTAGTATGTAAATTAATCCTCTAATTAGAGATTTCACAAATAAAGCATGCATTTGGTGATGCCACCTATCCTCTTAGAAGGGGTTCTCATCCTTTGACTAAACCCACTTCTACATAATCAAGCTTCAATACAAACCCTTTTGTTGAAGCAAATTATCACATTGGTTTAACCAAATTAAGTGTGTTTATGGTCCCCTAACTCAAGAGGAACCATTATCAATCAACAATTTCACATTGTATAACAACCCATGATTTTCACCATAACCAAGCTTGAACCTATCATCAAAATTAGCCAAATAAAGGTTACCTTGATGTGTATTATGCATGGAAGATTCGTTTTAGGGCTAAGTGATGACTCACATAATTAACATATAAAACAGGCATAAACAGTCTCATAATAGGATACAATTAGGCTTACATTATTGATATTTGATGCTTAATTCATTCCTATTTGTATTTATCAGGAAATTAGAGCTCCAAGACGGAGACAAAGGATTTTCGGATGAAAACAAACAAAAACTGGAGATTCCTGAAGATGCGAGACTTGAAGCCTGTCCCCTATATGTTTCGAAGACAATTCCGGGACTTAAACAGTGACAAAATCAGTCCGGGAGTGACCAAGCACGTCCACGCTCACTTGCATAAAGGCCCTGCACGCGAGAAGACAACGCAGCAAACTTGGAGGGTAAGGAAGCTTGGGGAACAAGGCTGAGCACGCCCATGCTCATGCATTTGGCACGGGCGTGACAGACACAAAGTACAGACAAGATCAGACCTGCAGCAACAAAATGTACGTGTAACAGCAAGCACACCCTGGACACTCTTTGGCACGGGCGTGCAGCCTCTGGAGGCCTATAAATAGCAAGCTAACCCTCACCATTTGATCATCCCTTCTTGTGCTCTCTTGGGGCCGAACTCCAAGCTTCTTCCAGAGATCTTGGGGTCTTGTGGGAGGCCTTCTGGCCCTCCTAACATCCCTCAATGGTTAGGGCTTGTCCTACCTTGATCGGCTTGGCCAGGAAGAGGATCATAGAGTAGTTCATATGCAATAAAACATCGAGGGTCATGAGGTAATTAGATGCATAGCACTTGAAGATGGAGAGCTTGTCTATGAGCAGCCATGTTCTTGGGTTGATCATTCGATATGGTTGTATCTTTCTATTATTATGAACCCATTTCGATATGTAGACTTTTATTATTAGTAGTAGTAGTAGTTTATTTTTAGTTATTTGTTGTGTTATCTTCTTCTAATCTTTATTTGTTTATCTTTGTGGCAGGTTTGAATGATGATTAATTTAAGTAACTTAAAAATCAACTCTAACTTAATAAAATAACCAAAGGTATAATCAGCTTCTGAGTGACACATTTCTGGTACACACCAGATGACTAAGTAATTTTCTTGGTAAAGGGAGGATTCCCTACAGGTGCACCAATGATATTCGGATTGCACACCTTTAGGATTATGTTCCACCTTTATCAAGGATTTTACTCAGTAGTTGAATGACTTTCTTGGCAAAGGAAGGATTCCCTACGGGCGCACCAGTGATCTTTTGTATCATACGCCTTTAGGATTATGTTCCACCTTTGTTAAGGACTTCACTCAGCTCGGGAGGTTATGGGTTGGGTTAATTAAGTCATCAATCATCAAACCAACTTTATATTTATCAGGCCTGTAAATATTAAAGTGTCACTAAAGATAAATAAAATAAAGATTCTATATCTAGTTCTCGTTAGTACGTCGTTAACCAATGGGGATACGAGTCTCCTGAGTCAACTATAAGAGAGATCCTTCGGTCTTAGTATCGTTAACCTTCTTAGGGGATTCGTTGTTGGTCCACTCGGGAATGACCCTAATGCGAGATCCTTCGGTACGAAACGCGAGAGCTAAGGCGAGGTGTACGTTGTTCCATGTCGGAAGTAAAGCCTCCATTGTAAGAAGAAGATGAGTTCGAAGACCAGAGACTTGACCGCGGTTTGAGGAGCCCGCTATACGCGAGGCCCTGGTGGAGTGCCAAGGTGGACGCACGCTGGAGAGGTTTAGCATTCTACGCAGTAGTAGCCTCCGCTTCTCTATCAAAGAGTCAACACTTCAAGATGACTCTTCTCTTCCTCACAAATATATAAACTTAACTATTAGTTGTAATAATAAACTTAACTACTTATTCGGAGGGTTCCGAGATGTGCATATTTGATCTCTCTACTATTTTTATCTTTTCTTTTATAAAAACCAAAACTTTTTCCAAAAACTATTTTTATTAAAGAACTCATCTGTTTTATTTTTCATTTTAAAACCCGATCAGTTAATTGATGAAAGGTTGAGTAGGGGAAAGTGTGAACCTTGGGATACGATACTCAATACTTACCCTAGAGACTATACTATGCACGTCAGGTTCTCTGCCTATGTGTTGGTTTTAGTTTCGAAAGTAAATATTGTTTAATTTATAAATTTAAAACTTGGTAAAAACCGGTTTAGTAAAAATCAATCATTTATCCCAAACCAAAGTTTCTGAATTAAAACATCAAAGTTTTTGGGCCGAGAAAATGATATCTTTTTATTTTGCTAAAACCACGCACATCACTAATGCAAGCAAAACCCCTTTGATTTGGCCTTGATTCAAGCTTATTCTTGAGTTTAGGCTTAAGTGTGTGTTTTAGTATGTGTGATGATCAACATCCAGGAGGTTGAGTTTGTGTTTTTTTTTTATAAGTATCCACCAAACTCAAGTTTGTTTATTTGGCAAGTATAGTCCCTCCCATCTTTTGTCAAGTATTTTATAGTTAAAAGCCACGTATGCTTATATTATAATAAAATACGGTTTAGAAATTTTAGGGTGTTACAAAGATACACAAGAAAACCGTGTTAGTTTAGTTGTTAGAATAACTAAAGGAAAAGCATTAAAATATAAAAAAGAAAAGAATTATAATAAGTAAGTTAGAAATAAAATAAAAGAAATATAATTATCTGTTTGAGGAAAAAAAATAACAATGTGATAATTGGTTGATTTAATAAAGGGGAAATGAAATTAAATAATCCCAACTTTAGGGGATTGGAAGACAATAATCCCAACTTGAAAGTTGGAATATAACAGTCTCAACTTGTCAATGATTTTATTTTATTGGTCCCAAACTAACCTTCGTTAAGTTTTTTGGTTAAATGCCAACATGGCAATCCACGTGGCAAAATCTGTACACTTGGTTAAAAACGTGGGCCCCACATTGACACGTCTTTTTTAATTAAAAAAATCTTATAATTATTAAAAAAACATGTTAATAATAATAAAAAAGAATTATATATATACACACACACTTACCTACACCACCACCACCTATCCTCACCACACCTCTACTGTATCTGCTAACAACCCACCATAACCACCACCTGTCACGACACCACCACCCACTGCCGCCACACCATGACAACAACCTGCAACCACCACCAACATCTATCCCCTCTCCACTTCGCTAACAGAAGCTACCGAGAAGAGAGAGAGTGTGTGTGAGAGAGAGGATAGAAGACAGGGACCTGGGCTTCATCGTCTTAATCTTCATCTTCCATTCTCGAACGGAGCCTAATTTGACAGGGGAAGAAGACAAGGACAAGTAGTAGGATCGAATCCCTAATTGTTGAAGCCCTAATTGCTTTTGGGGAAGAAGCCCTAATTTGACAAGGGAAGAAGACAGGGACAAGTATGGGATGGGGATTGGGTGGTGGTCTGAGGCTGGGAGGTGGAAGAATTAGATGGTGAAGCAGTGGGCTGAGTGGGCGGTACTAGTTGGGTTGCGTCGTGGGTGTGAAAAGGTGTGGATTGTTTGTGGTTATTGTTTTGGTGGGGAGCGGTTGGTGAGGTGGGAGTTGGGTGGTGAGGCAGACGGTGGTGAGCTGGTGACAGGTATTGGGTTTTGGGTGGGGGTGAATGGCGATGGTCGGACGGGTAGTTGGTTGGTGGTGATGGTGGGTGGTAGACAGACAGACAGACAGAGAGAGAAGAGAGAGATGAAAAATAGTGTGTGTATGTGTGTATATGTGTGTGTATATTGTATGTGTGTATAATAATAATAATAATATATATATATATATATATATATATATATATATTGAATAAACACTTAAATTAAAAAGAAAAGACACCTTCATTGTGGACCCACATTTTTTAACCAACTGTACAGATTTTGCCACGTGGGCATTTAACCAAAAAACTTAACGGTGGTTAGTTTGGGACCAATAAAATAAAATCATTGACAAGTAGAGACTGTTATATTCCAACTTTCAAGTTGGGATTATTGCCTTCCAATCCCCCAAAGTTGGGATTATTTAATTTCATTTCCCCTATAATAAAAATTAATAGATTAGGTAAAATAAAGAAAAACATTTATTTTGCTAAATATTTTCAAATCATCCATTTTGGTAAATATTTTTTCAACCATCACTTTCTTAGAAAAAAATTAATGAGAAACACCCTATGGGACAAAATTTTATAGGACAAAATTTTTTAACCAAATATGAAACCGAGATTAACAATACCGGATCCCGGTCCGGATCCATTTCCATCCTACGAGTGCACCATGTCCACTAAGACACATGTGTCGTTTACTAAACCAAGAAAACAATAAGGGAGAATTACACGTTTTGTCCTTTATGTTTACCTCAAATTGCATCGTGTGTCCTTTACCTTTAAAAATTACATCGTGTGTCATTTATTTGAAATTCTTGCTCACCACAAATCCTTTACACTAACTCCATCCAATATCTTGGTTATATTCTCTAATCTCATCCAATATCTTGGTTATCTTTAATTATATATGATTCATTTAATGGTTCTAATAATTATTTAAAATACATTTACAATTTCAAAAATTCTATTAATTTTATTGAAACTTATCTACATCCCAAATTTCATTATTTGAATTTTTGGAAAATATGTTTAACTATATTTAATATATTTTGTTTTTTAATTCATAAATTAATTCATTATAAATCCGATTTGAGTGATTCAAAAGCCCAAAATGTTTATAAAAATTTTTCTATCACATTTAGCCGCTGTAAAAAATATAATTTTAGAAAATACTATATTTAACATTTCTAAGAATTTATATATCAAGTTATTCATTATTAAGGAAATAAATCTGTTTTATATTAAATGAAAACATATAATACTTTACAAAATCATTTTCAGCTTTATACATCTGGATATAGGTAAATGGTAGTATAAAAACTATAAAAATATAATTTTATAGAAACAAATTGTTACTGATGTATAAATTATTTTTCATAATTCTTATACTGATTAAATCAAAATTATACCGTTTACCCATATGCTGATGCATAAAGTTGAAAAATAATTTTTAAAATATTTTCTGTTTTCTTTTGATATAAAACAGATTTATTTTCCTTAATAATAAATAACTTGATTTAAATGTTTTAAAATATTAAAATATAGTATTTTTCTTACAGGGGCTAAATGTGATAGAAATTTTTTTATAAAAATTTTGAGACTTTTTAATCAGTCAAATCAAATTTATAAAAAATTAATTATGAATTAAAAAGGAAAATATATTAAATATACTTAAAAACATATTTACTGAAAGTAAAAATACAATAATGAAATTTGGGATGTAAATAAACTTCAGTAAAATTTATAGAATTTTTAGAGTTGTAAATGTATTTTAAATAATTATTAGAACCATTAAATGAAAAAAAAACATATAACTAAAATAATCAAGATATTAAATGAGGTTAGAGAAGATAACTAAGATATTGAATAGAGTTAGTATAAAGGACTTGTGGTGAGTAAAAGTTTCAAATAAATGACATACGATATAATTTTTAAAGATAAAACAAACACAGTGCACCAATCCCCTTATGATGGAGTGGAGCTCTCCTTGCTTTCCTTATGGGAGGTGGGGAGTTGGAGTCCTACCGGCAGTAAAATGCTGCTCGTGGGCCGGGTTTTACCGCAGTGGGCCTTCGGATAGCGGGTTTTCCCCGGGAACTTGTGTGAAATTATTGGTGGACCTGGGTTATTCTCGGAGTACTCCTTTTTCCAGTGGGTACTTAGTGAGTACTCGGGATTAATTTGTTAGCCGTAAAAAAAACGGTGCAGTTTCTTGTAAATATAAGGCCTTAAGGGGTCCTTGTAGAAAAAAAAATTTTCTTTCATTGATTTTAACCAATCCTGCTTTGCCACATCACTTCACTGATTTACTTCACTGAAACACCTTTTTGTAGGCAGCAAGCACTCCACTGATTCTTTTATTTATTTTTTTTATAATTTCATTAAACCTTTTATTATTATTATTATTATTATTATTATTATTATTTCACACGGTTTAAAATTAATTACCAATACTATTTCAACCGTCCCATAACCTCACGGTCAGAATTCAGTATGGAAACCGTTCAATCGAATTGAATGGCATTGATACCGTTCCACCAAACCGTTCGAATTTTTTTATATATAAACTTAGCACACGGTGGGGTTAAAACACACTTTTTCCACCGTAGATACAAAGAAACACACACGAAGATGACTCGTTGGACCACCGAAGAAGAGATTGCATTGGTGATATGTTACCAAAACGCCTCGAACGACCCGATACTTCAACAACGTCAACGTTTTAGGGCCTCGGGCTCCCACCCGGAGGGTTTTTGGGAACGTGTACTGGCCAACTTCAACCGCCACGTTGGCATCAATGACCGGACAACCGTTAGCCTGCAGCGAAAGTGGACCGATCTCACCAATAAGTGTGATCGGTGGACCAATATGTACCAGAACACGTTGAGGGAGGAGCCGGGTATTGACCCGAAGTTGGCTATCGAGCTCACGCATGTGGACTATGTGGCTCGATATGACAACAGCTTTGACCATGTCGAGGCATGGCAACTGTTGCGCCAACTCTAGGTTTTTTTATTTCTTTTAATGTATTTTATTTTTAGTTTTTTATGTTTAATAGTTATGAATTTTAGTTTTTTATGTTTATTTATCTTTAATGTTCCTATTATTTAAGTAAATTTTAAACAAACCGTTTAAAAAAGATAAAGATCATAAAACAAACGGTAAAAATAATTAAAAAAATAAACCAAACGGTTAAATACACAATAAAAAAGTATAAGTAAAAAATAAAAGAAAACAACGGTACCAACCCGTTAGATAGAACCAGCAAAACGGTCCATGGGACCACTACCAGCGTGTATGGCGGCTGTGATACCGTGCTGGTAGTTGGTGCCCGTAAATAATTCAGGTGACGCCCCGTCCCTAACAAAACGTATAATTTTCTCAAACAATAACTTCAAACTCCAAAAGTGCAACCGTCACTTTTCCCTCTCTCTACTTCTCTTTAAAAAGCAGACGTTACAGCTTACAACTTACACCACTACTCACATCCAACCTCTCCTTCATCAATGGCGATTAACGAACACGAACTAGACCTTGTAAAGCTCACCTGTTCCATTCAGAACTACGACTGGGGCCGAATGGGCTCCGATTCTCGGGTTGCAAGATTGTTCGAGAACAACTCATGTGGGGTTCGGATTGATGAAACGAAGCATTACGCTGAGTTTTGGATTGGAACCCATGTTTCCGGACCATCGGTTTTGCAACGGCTTCGTAATGTGAGTTTAAAAGATTGGATTTTGCAAAATCCTAAGGTTTTGGGTGATGCTGTTGTTGAGAAATGGGGATGTGATCTTCCATTTTTGATGAAGGTATACTATTAATAATTTTATATATATATATATACACACACACACATACACATATAGCATAATTATATATTATTTAGTTATTTTTATCGTAATTTTATACGTAATAATAGTAATTATATAAATATAAATTTAATATTTCAAATAAGAATACTATAAATATTAAGGCTTGTTTGTACTCGCAAGCCAACTTGAGAGTGATAAGTACTGAAGCTGAGGTTCAGGGCCGGGCTCATTTATTGAACAAGTTTATTATTAGATTCGAGCTCATTAAAGCTCGGCTCGATTCGAACATTGAGTGGTGGAAGATGGCAGTGACATTGGCCTGCAATAAGCTTGTATGGGTCAAAAGGTTGTTGTCTTGCCAATAATAGATGTGTTTCTTAATCAGGTCCTATCGGTTGGGCGGTCATTGTCAATACAGGCTCATCCAGATAAGGAACTGGCTGGGCTCCTTCACACTTTGCAACCGGACACGTATAAAGATTCAAACCACAAACCTGAAATGGCTTTGGCATTAACCGAGTTTGAGGCTTTGTGTGGGTTCATTAGCTCAGAGGTAAATACATGTCTTTTGTTATATGTTTATTGGAGATTTTCTATGATTTTATTGTTTAAAAAATGCATGACATTTTGTACCATAGTTGGTTTGGTTCTTCAATTGAATGCTGCATTGCTACTTTTGACCATGTTGTTATAGTTCCATATATGCTTGCTCACAGATTCTGTAACTGTTAAGTCGTGGCCCATGCGATCAATTTTGGGTCGTCTCTGTATTATTGTACTCACCGAGTGACGAGTACTTTTAATTAATGTG
Organism: Ambrosia artemisiifolia; assembly: GCA_032199755.1. Classification (NCBI taxonomy): domain Eukaryota; kingdom Viridiplantae; phylum Streptophyta; class Magnoliopsida; order Asterales; family Asteraceae; genus Ambrosia; species Ambrosia artemisiifolia. The sequence continues at coordinate 41,339,345 of CM063521.1, read as the reverse complement.
AGTCTATGATGCATTTGCAGTTTTACTTTATGATAATGTCATTGTGTCTGAACTCGTGGCCCGTATGATCAAATGTGGGTCATATTTGTTAATTCTTGAGGGTCTGTTATTGGGGCCATATTTCCTTTTGTTATGTTCATGGGGTATCTTTATTTGATGAGTGTCGGTACATGATGCCTTTGCAATTATGATCTTTAAGACTTTAACTGTCTCAGTAACATGAATGTGCTTGTACTGGAATTTATCTTTTTCTAGAGTTCTCGAGTACATTTAGATATTCCATAGTTCCCCTCTTCACATGTTAAGGGAAATTTACAGGCCCCACCAATACCCTGCTGTTATCAAGAAGTTAAGGTAGGTGGAAGCTGGATTCGAACCTGAGACCTCGGGAGTTAGGTTCTTATTATCAACCATTTTTGTTAACAATTTATAAAAAAATAAACTTATTTTGACCCGTTACTTGTCTCGCTTGACCCTCCTATGTTGCCACCTTTGCTTCTTGACAAACTGTTTTATGTCAGTTAAATTTAGTATATGTGATGTGATATAACATACTCTGATAAGTGTGTTATTTATGTTAGGAACTAGATGTTGTGCTTGAAAGTGTTCCAGAGATTAAAGAAGTGGTTGGCAATGCATGTGTTAACCGAATCTCAACTGTCAACCAACACAATGGTGACGTCAAAGAAGAGCGAGTTCTTCGGTCAATATTTACTAAACTTATGTCAGTTAACCGGGAGGTTGTTTCCAACGCGCTGTCCAGATTGATTAATCGTCTAACAAGGGAAAACGAGGTTAATCATGTTCCATTTTCTGTTTTTTTTTTTTTTTAAATTTATTAGAAAGTTGATTTATTTTATGTCTGTGATCAGATAAGGCAGTTAACTAGTAAAGAACAACTAGTGTTGAAGCTCGAAAAACAGTACCCGAATGATGTTGGGGTCTTAGCAGCCCTTCTTCTCAACCATGTGAAACTCGAACCCAATGATGCTTTATACATAGCAGCAAATGAGCCACATGCGTATTTAAAAGGCGAGTGCATCGAATGCATGGCAGCTTCTGACAATGTGGTCCGTGCAGGCCTCACTCCAAAATACATGGATGTAAAAATCTTATGTTCTATGCTCACTTATAAACAGGTAATCATAGAACCCGAAAATAGTCAAAACTTTTGTATGTTTAGTCAAATATCGCATTTTTTTCACTAATTTTATGTTTTTGATGTAATAGGGGTTACCTGAAATCTTGAAAGGGGTGGCTTTGAATCAGTATGTGAAGCGATACACTCCGCCTTTTGAGGAATTCGAGGTGGACCAATGCGTGCTTGACCAAGGTGGGTCAGTTGTATTTCCTGCCCTTCCGGGTCCATCCGTTTTTGTGGTCATTTCAGGAGAAGGATCGATGGTGACATCATCGTGTGAAGAGAGTGTGTCGGAAGGAGCTGCATTGTTTGCACCTGCAGGGACCGAGATCCGTGTTAGCACGGATTCGGAGTTGCGGTTATATAGAGCCGGAGTGAATAACAAGGTGCTTATGAATCATTGATCTGATGAGGTTATAAGCTGAGGGAAGTAATGGTTTATGTACATCTATGTAATTGTGTGTGTAATTTATATGATAACTATTATATGTTTCCATTATCTATAAACAACTGAATTTTTTATTTTTTTTTGAACGGCTATTGGTGAAGGCGGTGGAGCTCTGCTTACACCCCGGGCCATGCCTGTACATGTAACCCGTCCACCCAGGATCGGGGTTCTCCTCCAGGTGAAATCCCCAGTGGAAGGGAGAAACCGCCACAAGACATGGTCGAACCCAGGACCTTGAGGGGTGAAAACTCCCACCACACCTCCCCATAACCAAATGGGCTATGGCTCATTGGCTATAAACAACTGAATGATAATTTACATATTTTCTTTGGAGTTTGTAACTTCCATTATTACATTGTGATGAATGGTGAGAGTTTCTACGCTAGAAATGTGGATAGTCACCAAAATATCTAAGCATTCGAGATAAATGACACGATTGGAGATAAATGACACGTGTTGCTTGGCGTTGATAACTTAACCAACCCTTGCAATATACGCGTTAGATACACAAGAGGCAATAGAGTTTTAAGGTGCGTGTTTGGCACATGATGCCAAAGTAGGCGTCACGTTTGCATAAACACGCACATTTTCTGCTTAGAAATGGTTGAAGACTTTGAAGTCCTGCTTTAGGAAACCAAAAGGTTGATGAGCACAACCAAAAAAAGCAAGATCACAATGATTTGTTGGATTCAATTGATTCTTTCATGTAAAGAAATAAAATGACATTGTTGACGTTTTAGTGGTGAACGCTTGCGATCTAGGAAGGACTAACATTTGTAATTTCTCGTCATTAGAAACACAGTTATATACTTGCTCAGATTTGTTTGTAAACGAGTCAAGCCGAGTTGACTCAGCTTGTAAACAAACCGATTCAGAACGATGTTTTTTTGAGCTATGAATTATTTGAACCACTCTATAAAAACAAATACCAACACTGATTAAATTAAATCAAATGGGTTAAAAACTCATATTAGAGGTTAAAAAGTAAAAAATAAAAAAATAGATGATATGTTTAGCATTCATGCTCCAATTTCAAGACTTGCTAAATATACATCTCTATATATAATATTTTTTTTCATACGATTTGAAATAAAAGTGTGGCATCCAAATTATTCAAAGAAGAAACAAAAGGCAAGAATGGCTAAAAATCCACATAGAATGTAAGTTCTAAAACCAAAAAAACATGAAAATTTAAACCACTTTTTTGATTTTATCCTACAAAGAAAGAAAATAAGCATCATCAGAATCTCTTTAGGTCCATTTCAAATGACAACAAAACTGAAACCATTAAAGCACACATTCCTCAAACATTTAAGCATCATTTGTTGGATATTCGAACACGACGTCTTTTCCACAAAGCTTCCTGTAAACCCCAGTGAACGTCTCCAGCTTGTACTCAGTGTCGTTCCTTGCCTTGGGATCCAAGAAAATCTGCAAAGAACGCATGGCAACACTTTGTTAAAACCAAAAAGTGCACAAAATGAAAGACGGCTTGCAAACTGATAAAGACATTTACCTTGATGATTTTGGAGCCGTCAACCCTGTATCTGACTCGCTTTCCTACGATCTCAGCAGGATAAACGATGTCCTCAAGCATAGCATCGTGCACTGCTGTTAGGGTACGGTTGCGTGGCCTCTGAGCGGCTGAACCTTTCTTGGGTGGTGGCAACATCCTTCGGGTTGCAATCAAAACCACATCCTGCCCAAAAAATATAATAATAAAAAAATAGAGCATAATATATTTTATTTTAATGTTTTTGATGCAACAAGTTACCTTGCCGCTAAACTTCTTCTCAAGCTCTCTCACGAGCTTCAGATGAATCTTGCGGAAAGCTTTCCTCAATCTGTAAGGAACATGAATCACTACCGCCTTGCGGCTCCCAGAGACATCAATTTGGCTGAAAAAGATGAGACAATAAACCGGTCAGAACCATGTGATAATATAAAGCAAATTATAAAGTGATTATAAGCAGCCTTACGTAGCACTGTTGATGAAAAGGTCCTTCAAGTCGCTCTTAAGGTCTTGGTTTGCGTTCTCCAAGTCGAACAATGCCTATATAGATATAAGGTCTTGAAGTTAGAAAAGCGAAAGAGTTATAACGTGACCCTATGACAGCTAGTAGTGTTCACAATCCGTCACACCTTTCAAGTATCTTTTGACAAAATAGCAAACAAAAACCATTTGTAACTATTCAGTTTCAGTTTTCAACAGTTTGGTTTTGGTTTACAAGTAGAAAACGGTTAGGTTTACGGTTTGGTCTAAAAATCGTCTAAACCAAACTACAAAAACACCTACTAACAAAAACTTGTTTCAAACAAGCAAGTGAAACTAACCTGAGCAACAGACTCCTCAAATTCAGTAGGTTCAACATCCTTGTCCTTCTGAATCTTTTTCTTCGAGGTATACATTTTGAGCGATCAAAGCTAATCAAAAAAGCCGAAAAATAATATCAATGTGAAGTTGTAAACAGCATTGCAACTGAAAAAAACTACCAATGCAGATCAAGAACGCAAGTTCTATAGCACGCTGAAGCCAATCATAAAGCTTAAGAAACATTTAAACATTTGAATTCACTTTTACACTATCAAGCAACAAAATACATTAATAAACAAAAAAAATGAGATTAAGACATGTTTATCAACAGAAAGAACAAAAATCCAGATATTGAGTATATAGCAATTTAATCACAAGCAACAATTTTGCAATAACTTGATAACAAACAATAATCAAAACAACATTAAATTTATAAAATCTGTCAAAATAAACCATTAAATCAATATCAAACTATTATCTTTATTTAACAAAACTTTAATTCAAAATGTTACCATTTCATCATCAAAATATTCCACAAAGCATTACAAAATAAATAAATAAAAAATGTCAATAAACAGGCAAACAGCAATAACAATTATTTCAAAATATTATTTTAATTAACTAATACTTCAAAAAAACATTACAAAATATATATATCTATATATATATATATGTATATATAAATGTCAATAGACAGCCATAATAATCCAACAAGAAGTTAAATACAAATGGGGTTCCTTCAAAATCAACAAATGGACAACACAGAGAGTGATCAAATCAGTTAAGACAAATCTAAAGAATTAAAGATGTCAAATAAACAAATAAATAAAAAGTGCAGGTGAAATAAGATTAATAATAATTGTAACTAAGTATGAAGAAATAATAATATTAGTAGAAAGAGTAGAAGAAGAAAGAATTACAATGGAGATTCCGGCAGCAGCTTGTGGATGTCTCTGAAATCGGCTGAGAGGAATAAAACCCTAATTCTGTTATAAACTTTATAATGTTACTTCACATGTGTAATTGGGCTTTAGAATAAAAATAATAATAATAAGGTTCTTTGGGCTTGGGTTTTGAAGTGTCCAATGTTGGCCCAGATCTTGTAAGGCTTTTTGAGTTTATGGGTTATATATCCACCTTAGGGTTGAAAATAGTGGTGCACAAACCGGGTTTTTTTAATACCCGGTTTCGGGTATGGAACTGGTTTCAGGTAGGGCCGGGTATTACTTTGACCGGGTATTGAAAGAACGGTTTCAATTCCGGTTCCCAGCATAAAAAAACATACTCGGTATACCCTGTTCCGGTTTTTCAATACCCGGTTTCGGGTATACCGGGTATTGAAAAAAACCGGGTACTGAAAAAACCTGGGTATGCCAGGTATTGAATTCTTTTTATACAATCACATCGAAGGGTAGTGCGACTTAGATGATTATAACGCGATTGTAGAGTTCTTTGGATGAGACACATCAATCTTAGGTTGTCGAAGTGGTCAAATGGCAACCCCTCTTGAATCACGAAGTGACCCATTCCTTCCCGGACCGCCTCAACATCAAAATTCCAAATAGTCCCGTTGCTTTACATATACTTTTTGGGTATTCGGAAAACCCGGTTCCGGATATTAAAAAAAGTCGGGTATAAATTGGGTCTGGTTTCGGATCTGGTTTTTTACATAGAAATTTATACCCTATGCGTACCCGGCGGGTAGGGCCGGGTATGGTTCCAGTCATTAAAAAGGAACTTCTAATTTATCGAGTCGTATGCTTTCTCGAAGTCGACCTTATAACTTAGAATCTTGTGTTTCTTCTTCTTTGCCCAAGAGATTATTTCACTAACCATCAAGGGGCTGTCAAGAATGTTCCTGCCACCCACGAAAGCCGATTGAGAATGAGACACAAGACCACCCACAACCATAAAATATTAAGTGGCTGTTTGAGATTGAGTTTCAAAACTGCTTATTGACTCATTGATTTCTCCAAGAAGCCAATAAGTCAATAAGTTGTTCGTGTAAACCGAAAAGCACTTGTAAAATTTAAGTAATTACAATCATTTATGCTTACGGTACAATACTTAATTAGCTTAGTTCTTTGGCATATTTGTCTTTTTGGTACCTCAAGCATATGCAATTATGTGTTTAACATTTAATTGAAAGTTTAGGGAGCTAAATAATTAATTAGCTTAGTTCTTCGGCATATTTGTCTTTTTGGTACCTCAAGCATATGCAATTATGTGTTTAACATTTAATTGAAAGTTTAGGGAGCTAAATAAAAAATACTAATAAAGTTTAATCACTCTTATTTTTCCTCCAACTTGAATGCGCCTCTTCATTCCGTTTTCTTTTCTTTTGTAACAACCAATTTAAAGGAAACAATCATTACATAATTGCAATTGAATAATCATCTAGCAAATTTAATCCTTTCATACTCCTCGAGACTTGCTTGAAATTCCAAAGGAACCATAGTTGTTATAAAGGAATTTCGTCACCGACAACATTTAATCAAAATCAATGATTCCACTGATTCAATGAATTAGTAACATTTAAATCATGATAGAGTGTTTATTTATAGTCTAATCGAGACCCACACACTCATAAAAACTCACCTCGTTGTTTTCCGGTCGTATTCCAGCATATCAAACCCACGAAATAACATTAGCATATCGCCTCTTCTTCCAGTCATGCCGCCATTTATGTTGTAACCATTTGTCGCACTTAGTTTTGCGACTACTGAGCATAAGTTTATCGTCCCAGGTATCGATTTTGATTCGAGAACATGCACCACTAATCTACTCATTTTTTTGTTTCGATTCGCGAATTGAATTTGGTGATAGGAACATATGCTCATAAGAATTAATACATTCATGCTCACCTATTTATTGATAAAGTTGATTCCCCAGAATGCTTCAAAAGAATGCTTGAGTTAGTTGATGTAGAAGGTGACACTGTAAGTTACTTTTCATATATGGCTAGATCGAGTGAAATGGCATCTCACGTTTTATACTAGCATTCTAAAGTTTTTTTTCCTTTGGTTTGTTGAGATTTGAGAAGGGTTATTTATGTTCTCAAAGGAGTGTGTAATTAATTATTATATGTGGTAGTTTATGAAATGATGATATAAAAAGTACGAAATTTATAGAACATTAGTGTGATATTTGATTTCAAAATTATAATTGCATTTTCAAATATATAAATATGTTATTTTCAAAGTACTTGTGTGGGTGGCTGCGTAAAGTGTTTTGTATCCGAAATATATGAAGATTATTAGTTTTTGTAACAACCCGACCAGGAGGGGGCTGGACGTTACGACAGTTTGGTAACAGACTTGCACAATGGAAGCAACGATAACAAATATTTAATGTTTTAATACAAATTCTATTCCAAAATAAAAATATACAACTTAAATAAATAGATTGATATCTAATGCAGGGACGAGACGCGGCGGTCGTCGAAGCAGTTGATGAATGTGATCCACTAGTCGTTCCATACTTCTACTAGTGCTATCTCTAATGCTCTGGTCTGCATTACTTATAGTCCGAATCTTCTATCATGATATCCTCTAATCCGCATCTAATAAAGCATATACCTCGCGTTGCCATCCATCTGTCTGCAGTACCTGAACACATGCTTAAAAGAGTTTGGGTCAGCAAATATGCTGGTGAGTCCGCGTAATTAGTTAAATAAATCCAAAACAAGTTTCCATTTCATAAACACGTTTCCAAGTTTACACAACACAACATATGGTGATGCACAAGCGACACCTCAAACCTTAACACATAATCCATCTACTGCCATCATGGATTCACCTGGCAAAATATATGTCACAACGGCCCTGTAGACCTCAGTGGAGGGTTTTCCGGGCTTCCGGATCCACTGTGTGTGGGGGTTTCCCCAAGTAGTACTACCCACATATTAAGTGGCCCAACCCCTGGGTTAATGAAACTGGCAGCTAGTATCTTGTTACATCAAACAGTTAAAGTCACACACACAAGCACATGTTCACCCCAAAATAGTTAAAACACGAAAAAGGGGAGTGGTACACGGAACTCACCTGATAACATAGCACACGGACAATTAATAAGAAACGGGACGTCTGTTATCCTGTACCGATATTCTCCTGATCGATCCCTAATTCAAAAAATAGTATTAGTCTTGGTTCCATTAATGATTACCCGTGGGGACGAGCTTGAGCGTATGGTTCTATTTATTATGTCCAAGTTGTCAAAGGTACTATTTATATTTATATTTGTGTAGGTTATAGTTATGTTCGCGCCTTATTTCCTTAATCCACTTTCAAATGTCGAGGTAAACTTTAATAAATATGTTCTAGGGTCTGTATTATATTTTTAGGCGTCCGAGTTGTCCATTTAATCTCTTTGGCATACACTAGTTATTAAGACATATGCATGTCAATCCTTTATGTCTTGAGTTCATGTCCAAGCGCCACTATTATCAACTAGCTCTAAGTTGTGAAAGGTAATATTCGCCTTAGTAGTTATGTTGATGTGTAAAAGTCATGTATGCTTATATAGAATGCATGTCGTTTATGTCCTAAACTTATATCGAGTCTATGGTTTCACAACTAATATCCGTTTTTGACAGGATAAGGTCCCAATCATCTCAACTTATTACTAGTTTTATATAATACACACATATATACTTCTATTCGATTCAATGATCAAGCTCGTCAAGTCCCACGCGCGAAGGTTTACAATATATAAGGATTTATAACTAAATATCTATACTCGTCAAGTTATCGGGTTTCGATTATACCTCTGTTCGGGTTACTGTTCGTACTGACCGGGGCTGACCCGGTTGACCGATGTTGACCAGGTTGACTTCTGTTGACCGAAGCTTGACCCGTCCTTTGACCCGTATCCTTGACTGACCTGGTTAGTCTAACGCCACTAGCATCAACCACTTCAATAATATCACCATAACCTTCTGTGACCACCTCAACCAAACTCCAGCAATCATCACAACCCCTTACTATGAACACCACCAGTTTCATTCCTGTTCACCACCGGAAAACCAGACCAAAACCCACAACTAACTATCAACCCCTAGACACTTACCTTACTTCAGTTAATAATCATCTAGGAACGAAATTAGGGGGATTTAATATCTTACAGTACTCCTTGATTAAACCTCCATCGGAATCTCTGGTCCTCCATCGCCGCTGTCGTACACCCATAGCCCCACCATTCACCATTCTAAGTGCCTTTAATCATAATAATCACCCTTCAACACTAATGATATTCTAATAGGTGATACAGAGTTACCTTATGTGTCGGAGAGCTCCTCCGAACTCACTCCAATACCCCTGTCGTCATCACAACCGGAAACCATATCAGTGTCGCCCCTTAATTATCAAAACAGATCCAGTCGGTTACTTCCTCTCTCTCCTCGGTTTCACGCTCTCATCTCTCTACAGGTTGTATCAGGAAGGTGGGGTGTGATTGTGTTATGATGCTTGGCCGGCTGCCGGAGCTCCTCGGTGGCAACCGGAGGTCCACCGGCCTCATCCTCTTGGTCTCTCTCTCTATAAAGTTAATCTGTGTGTGTTTTATGTTGAGAGAGTGTAGAGATGGGATTTATAAAGGATAAGGGTGTTGGGATGAGATGCACGTGTAACTTTTGTGGGTGGTTGTCCACTATTTAGTGGGGACATGTGTCCCACTAAGGTGGTAGTGACATGTGTCCCCTGTAAGTGATAAATCACGGGGCAAGTGTCGGGTTCGTTAACATGTATCGACTCGGTTATGCACGAGCATTTACATAAGATACTTCTGCATAATGGTTCGGTTTTCAGTTTCGTTTTTATAATTGTATATTTCTAATCATTATTACTCGGTCACTCATTATACTAGCCTTAGGCGCGAAAAATTTTCGGGTCTCAGACCGGGGTGTTACAGTTTTCCTATCCAAAAGTAATCAATTTTTCAAAGTATTTCATTAAAGTTATCATTATTTTAAAGAACCACCAAACTTTCATTATTTGTTTCATTATATGTCGTCTCGCCGCAACGCTCAGGCACCCCACTAGTAATTTATGTAGAGATATTTCAAGACATGAAATACGTAGTATTAAAATTTATAATGATACCACATCTCAGCTTTATTATACATGGTATAAATATGATTGACATACATAGTATATATACAGGTTATATAAAAAGTACAATATTTTCAAGACATAGAAATATTAAAAGTTGCAATTATCGTAGCTCACAACTTAATTGAACTAGTGTTTCGAAGTACGGCGCGTTGCGCCGTTGGCCATGATCTACGCAATGGGAGATCGAACGTAGGGGAAAGAACTATACGAACATAGGCGAACGTAGATGAAAGAACTATATGAACGCACACGAACGTATGCGAAAGTACTATACGAATGCAGACGAACATTGGCATAAGTACTATACGAACGTAGACGAAAGAACTATACGAACGTGAACGTAGACGGCAGAATTATACGAACGTAGATGAAAGTATTATACGAACGTAAATGAAAGTTGGTGGCGAAAATGGGAAAAAAAAACTTAACCAAAAAGTCGGTGTCCAAATTGGAAAAGAAAATTAAAACAACTTACGTTGACGAACGGAGACGAACGTACTGTACGAACGTAGACTAACGCCGCATAAAAATTGCTATACGAACGTAGACGAAAATACCATATGAACGTAGAGCAACATGGGTTAAAGATCGGGTGTTACAGACGAACAGGGACGAACGTATTATACGAACGTAGGCGGACACTACGTAAAAGAGGAAGAAATAAAATGTGGCAAAAGTAGGGGAAAAAAAACTTAACCAAAAAGGGTGTTACAGACGAACGGAGACGAAAGTACTATACGAACGTAGACGGACACTACGTAAAAAAGAAAGAAAAAAAATGTGGAAAAAAAACTTAATTAAAAAGTTGGTGGCCAAAACTGTGGAAAAATAAAGATTGTGGGAGAAAAAGCTAACCAAAAAGTTGGTGGCCAAAATGAGGAAAAAAAAGAACACCTAAAGAAAGGAAAAGAAAATGTAGCAAAAATAGGAAAAGAAAAACTTAATAAAAAAGTTGGTGGCCAAAACGTAAAAAAAAAACTTAATAAAGGAAGCAAAAAAAAAGGCGAAAATTAAAAAGTTGAAAATTAACTATTTCTAAGATGTCTACGTTTAATATATATATAACTAGTATAAATCCCCGCCGCTTCGCGGCGGTGGAGTTGCCACGCGCTAAGCGCGGCGTGGAAACATAACCAGCGCCGATTCTTGAAAAGGTACAGATTTTTCCGACTAACAGCGGAGTTACACCAACGGTATTGCGAGGGTGTGCTAATCGGATAAGACAATGTAGAGAGTCGCATTATTCCGTCGATAGCGGGTGCGCGTTGCACCGAGCAAAGCGCCCACTTGAAAAAGAGAAGTTACTAATAAAAGTAAAGCCATGGCATTTTCGTAATTACGTGGAAGCTAAAGGCTTTTTATTTTGATTTTATTAATAAAATTACTGCGATGGCATTTGCGTAATTACTTCGAAACGGAAGGTTTTTTATCTCGCGTTTATCGATGTTACTAAAAAGTAAAGCGATGGCATTTTCGTAAATACGTGGAAACTAAAGGCTTTTTATTTTGATTTTAATAATAAAATTACTGCGATGACATTTTTGTAATTATTTCGAAACAGGAGGTTTTTTACCTCGCGTTATGTGGACCAATCGGGTCTTAGCACTGTAGCTAAGACCCTATTGTAAATGTATAGTAGTATAATATATGACATAAATATAAATATATATATGATTTAAGTTGGTAAATAATTGTTTTCAAGTTTGTTTTACATCGTAAAAAAAGTAAGACCGTAGTAGGGAAACCCCCTCACTTAGACATTTTTTGATAAGTGGTGTGTGAGTCCCATCAGGAGCTTGAATGTCATAAGGGATGTAGTGATGTGGTGTGAGTGTGTGTATAAAAATATTAAATTAGAATTAAAAAAATAAAAATAAAAAAAATGAGTGGTGGTTAAGGGGAGAGAAGGACAAGTGGCAAGATGTGATTGGAGCCCTAAAAAATTTCATGACGCTAAATATTTGACGCTTCCCCGATTCACCTAGAGGGGGGCGGTGTTTGGGCTTGAATAGGATGCGAATTTGTCCCTTCCACACCCATTTAGTATGCTACTACACATGGTCTAAGTGGAATGCATTAGCAATGTCAAGTAATAATTCTATTTTTCGTTGAAAATTTATAGTTCTGTCATGCCATTTGTAGTTTTAAAATCTTTCTCAATATAATGGATTACAAGTTTCCTTATATTCTTGCATGACATGTTAATTTTTTGATACAAAGATTTCTTTTGTCCCGATGCATTCTAGGCGAAGATTGGCTCTTAAATCGGCAGGGGTCAGACTCAATTTTCTTTGATCGGTAGTGACAAATTCGTGGGGGCCGGACTCAACCCAAATTTGCCTACGAAAATCACAAATTTCAACTATTGAGCCAAAAATCGGGCGGGGGGAGGGGGCAGGGCCACCCCTGGCCCTTTAAATCCTTCGCCTTGACTCATTATAACACGACCCATTTTGTACTCCCTAGACCAAAAATCTTGGATCCGTCTTACAACACAAATTCCCCTAAAATGCACACTTGTTAAGTTGTTATCCAGTGGTGAAATCCGGGATTCCAAACCAGGTCCGGTTTCATGTGATAAGGATGCTCTAAAAAGTGTAGATTTAAGAGTTCGGAATGGCCTATGAGACTATGACTGGTGTTTGGGATTGAGTTTCAAAACAACTTATTGACTTATTGGCTTTTTAGAAAAGCCAATAAGTCAATAAGCTGTTTGTGTACCCCAAAAGCACTTTCTGTTTTGACTTTTGGCTTTTAGCTTTTAAGGGTGGAAAAACTGTTTTTGAAAAGTTAGAAATACTGGCTTTTGGAAAAAAATTACAAATCTACCATCCATACAACCAATATTCACAATAAGTTAAACGAAACACTTAAAAAAATAACAATCTATTGACTTTTTGACGTTTCTTATCCTAAAAGCTAATCCAAACACCTTTTTAAAACTCCTTTTCAAAAAGTTATAAGTCAATAAACACTTTTGACTAAAAGCGCTTTTTCATTTCCAAACTCAATTTGGATAGCGATCAAAAATAAAAAAATGAAAATTGAAAGTGATAAAAATATCCCCAAAATCCAAAACCCACATCTCTCTTTCTTCATCAAACTACAAACCACAAGACAATGGCTGCTGTTGGGAGCTACATTCTTTCAACGAAAATACCCCAAGCAGTTCTCAACAAAGAGCTCAAAACAAAGGCACCATACAATCTAAAGCAAGGGCAATCTCGTATTTTCCACCAGCTCCCTTCTGGTCTAAACATGGAGGTCATCTACCAGAAGGGTGTCAGAAACAAGATTCTTGATAAGCAACCACCATTAGTGTTTGTTCATGGAAGCTTCCATGCAGCTTGGTGTTGGTCTGAACACTGGCTGCCTTTCTTTTCTGATAATGGGTTTGATTCCTATGCTGTTAGTTTATTGGGTCAGGTTTGTTTCTACATTTATATATGTTTTTTAATTGTTGGTTTTACAATATCTTTTGTATGTAATTTGAATTGGGTTGAGATAAATAGTTATTACAATTCAATTGGATAATTCAAAGAGAAGTACAAGTGTAAGTATGCAATAGATCAAAGAGAGTTGAAGATTATAAGTGCCATGGGCGAAGCTTAGTTGGGGGAAGGGGTGCCCTGCCCCCTGTTTTTTTTGCTCCGTAGGGTAATTTTACGCGTTTTCAACCGAAAACTGTATATGTATTTGAGCTCCCTTGCTAGGGTGTACACGAGATGAGCGGAGGCCGGCTCGTTTTGAGCTTTATTTCTAAAGCTCAGGCCGGCTCAGGCTTGGCTTGATTATTATTTATTAATTATTTTATATACGTTTTTTTATTTTAACGTGGATTTTAACATGTTTTTTAGTTTTTTTTAATATAACAAAACATATATTAAAAAATCCCAGCCCTAACATCTTCTCCTCCATTTCATTCTTGACACATTAACATTCGACAAGGCTCGATTTGAGTGTTAAGTGATCTAATTTTGACAAGAAAAGCTACGGGTGACCTCATTGGAATACTTTTGAAACATTGCGAAGTGTTCCGTAATATAAATAAGTATATATTAAATAAAACTATAATAAATACCAGGCTGGTTTAGGCTCATGAGATGGCTTGAGCTCGGGCTTGGGCTTGTTTATTTAACAAGCTTGTTTTTAGTCTCTAACTCGAGCTTTTAGCAAGTTGATTTTGATTAGCTCCCCAACGGTTTGGCTTGTTAACACGCCTAGTTACCGTCTATGTTGCACCGAAACGTGAACTAGGAGCCGATTCCCGTCCCCGAAACCTTTAGGGGACCGAAACGTGTACGGGTACGGGCTGAAACGTTTCCCAGCCGATTCTTTGACCGACTCGATAAGTCAACGCCGTTTCTGCTTGCCATTTCTTTATTTGGGTACCGTTTCTATAACGTTTCCACTTTCTAGTTTATCGATTTTGGTCTGGATGAGGCTGGAAAGTTGATAGATGAAGTGAAGATGGGGAAATTAATGCTTACCAGATACGGATCTGAAGAAGAAAAACAAAAGATGGAGATGGCGGCTGTATCACAATTAGGGTTTCCTGCATATGAAGATGATGGGGGTGATGAATAGGTCAGAATATGTTATAAACTGGACGAATTTAGGGCTGTTTGGCTCTTATTGGGCTCATTTTTTAAACTTGGGCTCACTTCTAAGGATAAGAAAATTTTTAAAACTGGGCCACTCTTGGCTCTTGCTATGTCTGAAATTCTGAATTGATGATTTTTTTAGAAGATATAAAATTTCATACTTATTTATTAAAGAAGTGTTTATATATATATTGGGGTTTGTGGTACATTATCTATAATATATATATTTTTTTATGTATTTATTTCCGTACCCGTGCCGTACCCGTTTCTTGATTTTTTGAGTTTTGCCGTTTCCCGTTCCCGTACCCGTACCCGTTTCTCGTTCCCGTACCAGTTCCCGTGCAACATAGGTTACCGTTGACGACCATTTACCACTGGCTAGTTAGTTATTACTAGTGGACCAAGTTGCTACTGATTGATAATCATTTGTTGTCACAACTGGTCAGTTTCTATGCAATTTTCCACTTAACATGCCAATTAGAAGCAGCGTCCAATAGTATTTCAATAAGCTAACATGAAATAAAAATAGTCATGAACGAGCTTTGTAATCCACACCTCCTAACTCACATCATATTTGGTCTTAATGATTTATCATTTATACATAATTCAACTCATGATTTGGAACATTACCAGGGTGAAAGTGATGATCCAGATGGTTCAGTTGCAGGTTCTCTTCAGGTTGTCATCTGTTCTTCAAAATGAAAACTATTATTCATATTTTAACAAATTATAAATCTATGTCAAATAATTCAACAGACGCACGCAGCCGATATTGCTGATTTCATCAAGAATCAAACCACATTATCACCGGTGTTGATCGGACATTCGTTTGGAGGGCTCATCGTCCAGTACTACATTGCAAATCTTGAAAAAGATTCAAGTGGAAGTAAGTTTAAGATTTTTTCCTTGAAATTCGACGATTTTTCGTGATTTTTTGTTGTCTTTCTAATTAATTTGGAGCTATGTTGTCAAAGGCACAAGGCGCACTAGCCTCGCCTAGAGCCCAGGCTCAAGTTAAAAAGCGAGGCGCATAGTATAAAATACCATTTATAGGCAATTTAGACATACTTTTAGATTTGTTTAGGCTGTTTTAGACATGTTTCCAGGCTTGTTTAGGGCTAGCATATGCTGTTTTAGACCCGTTCAGACGATTTTTGGCCTGAAAATGCGCCTATTATGGCAAGCTGCATATACTGCGCCACACTTTTTGCGCCTAGGCACACACCTAGTGCGCTTTTGACAGCATAGATTTGGAGAAAGCATAAGGAGGGTACATTTATAGACTTGGAAGTTGGAACAGACATGATTAATGCCAGAATATGCATACAGATCTTGCTGGAGCTGTGCTCATTTGCTCTGTGCCTCCTACTGGAAATAGGTGCTGTTGATGTTTTATACTCTCTTCCCTGTTGAAACGTTAGACAGCTAACAAGTTATCTTTTGGTGGTCAGTGGCTTAGTATGGCGGTATCTGTTTACAAAACCTGTTGCCGCCTTTAAGGTACGCTATATGAACTCGTCTCTATAACTCGAGAAACATATACATTATCCGTATAGTTTGTACACGTCTTGTTCTTGAATTTTTTTATCTTGTGGATCCTGTTTTAATTATTTAAAAATTAAAAGAAGAAATAACATTGCGACAGCTGATTTGCATTACTTGATTTGATGTGTAATGCCTTTCGTAGGCAAAAATACTCAGAATCTTTGTTTTGATAAAAACGTTATAGTATTTTTTCAATTTTTTGAGCTTGTTATAACTCTACAGTCATGTCAGAACAATTTCACGCACATAGCAATGAGATACGCTAATCTTTGGTCGCGTATCTCTTCTTACCTACCTAAGCCCTAAATTTTCTCATTCTATAGTCCGTACTCGAATAACAACACATGTGCATATCTATACGCAAATCTATATGTCATATGGTGTTGTGTATCACATTAGTTTAAGTCATTATTTTGGGGAAAAAGTTTGATACACGGGTAAAAGTAGATACGCGACTCTTAGTGGTTAGTGGCATATCTCATGACTAAATGAGTGATTTGTTTATGACCATTGCTATATGGGTACAAGTGTAGAACACACCCAATAAAATGATTATTTTTGTGATTTTCTCAACATTAAGATATACTTATTAAGTCATTATTAATTATGGGAGAAAGTTTGATACAGGGGTAAAAGTAGATATGTGACTCAGTCGTGTATCTCATGGTTAAATGATTAATGTGTTTCTCACATGACTATATACGTAATACGTATAGCACACAAAAGAAAAACGATTATAATATACTTGTGTTTATTGCAGGTCACTATGAGCTTAGCAGCAAAAGCTTTTCAGACATCATTACCACTTTGCAAGGAAACATTTTTCTCACGGGAGATGGATGATCATCTTGTCCAACGGTTTGTCCCTTTAGATTCCATTTTATTAGTCGTTTGGAAAACCGTTACATATACATAATTTTAGAAAAGGATACTGTTACTTACAGTTATCAAGAACTGATGACAGAAAGTTCAAGAATGCCACTGTTTGATCTGAGAAAGCTTAATGCTTCACTTCCGGTTGCATCAGTGCCAAACCTGTCTACCCCAGTTCTGGTCATGGGTGCAGCCGACGACTTTATTGTGGTAAGCATAATCTTTATTACATTTTTGAAATGGTAATATCATATTTTGTTCAATCTTGAGGCAAAATAAAATATGATTTTTTTGTGATTTTGACTTCATATCAGTCGAATTCTATGTGTATGTTAAGGATGCTAACGAGCTGAGCCGAGTCGAGCCCAAGCTTGTTTAACTTATGAAAGCTCGAGCTCGGATCGTAGGTAGCTTTTCAAGCTCGAGCTCAGCTCGTTTGTTATTTATTAATGAAAAACTATACAAGTAGTGGGCTTGTTAAGGCTTGCGAGCTGGCTTGAGCTTGATAAGCGAAGCTCGGGCTCAGGCTCGTTTACTAAACGAGCTTGTTTTTAGGCTTGGGCTCGGGCTCAAGCTCGTTTTAGCTCGGCTCATTTCGAGCTTTTTTTTAAGCTAAGCTCGAGTAGCTCGGCTCGTTTGCACCCCTGTATGTATGCTCGTGTGTGTGCATTATATTAGGGTAGCAAACGAGCCAACCTTGAGCTTTATATTCAAAGCTCAAGCATGGCTTGTCTAGTAATTTTATTGATTATTTTTCTAATTTATGTACGCACCACCTATTATTTTATATTACGTTTATTATGTACGGTGTATGTATTATATTTAATAATATTATTATTTACTATATTTATTTAAATAAAAGGCTCGCTTAGGATCGTGAGTCTAGCTGAGCTCATTATAGAAAGCTCAGGCTCATTTATTAAATGAACTTATTTTTAGGCTGAGCTTGTTGATTTGAGCTTTTAACAAGCCACTCATGAGTAGCTCACGAGTGGCTTGGCTGTTTACGCCCCTAGTGTGTATATATTTATTTTATAATTGAATGTTATAGGATGCAAAAGGACTAGAGGAGACTGGGAGTTTCTATGGTGTGCAACCAGTGTGTGTTGAAGGGGTTGCCCATGACATGATGTTGGATTCTTTATGGAAAAAAGGCGCGGAACTGTTACTATCATGGGTACAAAATTTAGATGGAAAGATTTAACATGAAATTGTACTAGATAAGCATCAACTCGACTTGGTAATCAAGCAGCTCAAATGCTATGAATTCATATGATCAGAAGTGCTCGTTGACGCGATGTAGAGCGTAGATTAGAAGCTTCTTGTGAAGATTGTGGTTTGATGAATGGCCGAGGTTACAGTTGGCTTGTTGTCAGTGAGTGTAGGCTGTAGTGATTTAAGTGGTGTTGCTTGCACATATTGTTTCGTAATCCATGCACATTTATTTGTTTTGGCTTTTGTTATGAACTGTGAGGCCTTTGTTTATTCGATACAATTCATATGTAGTTTGAGACTGAGAATCACAGGAAAATTAGTCCACAAATCATTCTAATGACTAATGAGAGCATCGTTGACCATCCATCATAGATGCTGACATGGAGGAGAGGGGTTGTTGCAGATGGGGAAGAGGGAGGGAGAGCCGTTGGTCCTGTGGGGACTGGGGAACCACTAAGGTGACGACATGGGTGAAGTATTATAAGGGCCGGAGGGTGCCCCGACCTCTACCGTGTTTTGGCTCAGTAGTGTAAATTTATCCTTTTTCGTCTGAAAATTTTGTATATATATCGAGTCCGACAACCACCGATTTGAAAAAAAATTTAGGTATAGTGACTTCTGAGCCTACCATCTAAAAGTTCGAGCTCCGCCACCAGGTAGGAGGGGCGGCGACTCGTGACTGGCACGTGGCCCTCGATCGTGGCTCGTGTCTCGGCAGTAAATGGGTAGCGGCGGGTGGCCGCGTGGGGAGATGGCCGAGTGGTAGGGTGGCATAGGTGGTGGTCGGCTGGTGGTGAAGGTGGTGGCAAACAATGATGTGTTGTATTGGTGACCAACTCAATCTCCCTTTTGGTGGACTTGTTATTTACAATCTTAATCCCTATACTTTTGACTTGTCCATCATGTCTTAACCTCGAATATATAACTCTTAATTAGTCCCACCAAATAGTTTATAATTAACTATTTAACACTAAAGTATTATGTTTCATTATAAAACATAATATCATTTAACTATTAATAGTTAAATGATAATATCACATCTTCATTAGGGTTGTTCAAAAAGCTCCTCGATATGGCTCGGTTTGAAACTGAGGCGAGTCGGCTTGGATAGGTTAGAAAGTGAGCCTTGCTCGGCTCGGTTTGTAATGAGCCGAGCTGGCTTGGTTTGGCTCGGATAATTCTAATTTTAATATAATTTTTTATATACATATAGGGTATGTTTGGCAAAACTAGCTGGTGGTCAGCTGGAAGCTTTTTAAATATATTTTGGTGTTTGGCAAAGTAGCTGGAGCTTTTAATAAAATGTATAAAATGACCAAAATGGGCATAATTAAAAGCTTGTAAGGAAGGTTTTTATTTTATTTTTATAATAGAATGGGTATTTGTGTCATTTACTCATTAAAAGCTTGTAGCTAGTAAGAGCTTTTTCTTAAACGCTAGTACTAGTAGCTTTTCACTATAGAGCTTTTTCCCTAACCTAAAAGCTTTCAGCTCTTTCAACCAAATAAGGCTTTTTATTGATTAGGAGCTTTTTCTTAAAAGCTTGAAGCTCCTAAAAGCTCTTAAAAGCTATTTGCCAAACATACACATAATATACTATAAAAATGTTAAAAAAAAGACTGGTAACATGTTACATATTTAATATTTGGTAATACTAGCATGGAGATTGTGTGCTTGGGATTGAAGTTACAACTATTCAAGTTATTTAAATAAGGAATAATGGAAATAAATAATCCTAACTATTGACTATTAGCCAATAACAGTCCCAACTACAAAAATTACCAATAGTGGTCCCAACTTTCGACATATTGGAATATAATGGACCCAAACTAACGGAGTCTAACTCCGTTAGTGTGATGCTGACATGGCATGCCACGTAAGATGCCACATAGGATCATTTTGCCACCTTGGATGCCACGTAGGATCATTTTGCCACGTCGGATGCCACGCCAGATGCCACGTAGGATCAAGTTGCCACCCAAGCATGCCACATCAGCATCACACTAACAGAGTTAGACTCCGTTAGTTTGGGTCCATTATATTCCAATATGTCGAAAGTTGGGACTACTATTGGCAATTTTCGTAGTTGGGACTGTTATTGGACAATAGTCAATAGTTGGGATTATTTATTTCCATTATTCCTTTAAATAAACCATATCATAATGATAATTGTACAGGTACTCAAGTTATCAAACTCAATACTACTTTTGATTTCAAAGAGGTGAGTATTGAAGAGTTTAATCAAACATTTATTGCATATTTATAGGGTTAATTCGTATGCTCATGAACTTATATTGTATTTTGTTGATTTTAGCTTGTAATGTATTAGGTTGAACTTATTTTAAATGTAATATTTTTAACTATTGAATAATATTTTAAGTTATTGAAATTTGAAAGCCATTTTTCTTTTTGAATTCGAGCCAAGCCGAGCCGGCTCGGTTTAAAACCAAGCCGAGCTCGAGCTTTAATTTTCAGCTCGGTTTCAAAATTGAGCCGAGCCGGCTCGGTTTATAACCTTAAGCCAAGCGCGAGCTTGACCTGTTCGGCTCAGTTCGGCTCATGAACAACCCTAATCTTCATACACGATATTTATTATCCGATAATAAGTCCATGCTTATAATTTTTCTCCAATAATAATTATCTTTTTACCGTTAATATCAAATAACGACTATTTGATCATTCAACGCTATTTCCAATTATTACCCAATAATAATTATTCCATCGTTTAATGCCTTAAACGATCATATAATTATTCCAAATAATTAATCCAAATTTCGATCAATTGCTTATCTAAATATTTAAAACCTATATGTCAAATAATCTTTCGCTAAATATTTCTCCATACATTTATTCCGCAATGAAGTTATTCTTGATTAAGAATATTCAATTATAAAATATTATTTCTTTGTTCGCAGTTCAAAATGTAACTCTTTGAATCATACTTTAATAGTCACATTAAATAGTCGATAATTTGAAACCCATTTCCAACAATGTGGAGTGCGCTTTTGGTGCTCTAAAGGGAAAATGGGGTATACTTAGGCGACCAATGTGGGCTATGACTGTAACCAAGATTTGGAGCGTGACGTATGCGTGCATCATATTGCACAACATGATTCTAAATGATGAAGGAAGAGCTTTCTCACTGGTCCACATAAGGGATCCTCTCATGCAACCCGTTTTGGACGATGATGCTTTTGGCGAGTTGATGGATCCAGGCATACATTTCCGACTTTGATTTGATGTTACACATCTTGCACCTCAAGATCTACCCTACCTCGAAAAGTCAGATGATGAATAATTTCATTTTATATGTATGTAGTTTTTTTTCCTATTTCTGGGATAGACAAATCTAATATGAAATGATAAAATGTATGTTATGATATATCATAAAATTAATGTACTACAATATGGAAAAACAACAATTTTAATCATTTGAATAAGAATGAAAATGTATATTAAAAAAAAGTACGTTTGGAAGAGGAGCAAAGGTAGGAGCAAGCATTGCAGAGCGTGATTAAGGCGGTGGTCTTAAAGGTGTGGCTTTTGTTGGAAAGGAGTGGTTTTAATCTATTCTGCTCTAAATGAAAATAGAATTCTTATTTATAAGTTTTAGCATGATTAGTGACTTGCCTAGAAATGATTAATGAATTATCTGAACATATTGTGTTTTTTTTCGTGTATGAACAAAAACCCACTAAAAAAGTCATTTTTTTTTGTTTTTTGTATAGCACTATGGTACTCGTTGGAAAGATATTAAACGTTCGTTAATTTGGTGTATTTTTTTTTAAAAATCTCGTATATAAAAGTTATCAACGTTTAAACACTGTGGGGGGAAAACATAAGAGAGAAAAAAACTTTTGAAGAGAAATAAGGGGGACGAAGCCTCACCTTTAGTTGTTTGGAAACGTACATAAGCGTCTTCATAATCCCTGGGCTATCGGTCACCAAGAAAAATGCATCATTATAACATTACTAGCCAATGATCTCCAGCCCAACTGGTTTGAGGTAGGGTGGGTTTTCTCTTAGAGGTTCCCATCCTGGGGTAGGTCACAGGTTCGATGCATGCACACCACAAAAAAATTTCCCATGACGGTTTGAGCTTAGGCAAGGAGGACACCGGTGTGTGGGTAGGGATTCGAACCTGGAACCGCTAGGTTAGGGTTGTACAAGGATTTCCACTGCACTAAGCCTTAAAAAAATTATAACATTACTAGTCACTAGGTAAAATATAGTTTTAGAAAAACATTGTAAATTAAGGAAAACAATGTTTGATTTTTTCATTGTGCTATAGGGATGATGTCTAATTCTAAACACTGTGGGGAAAACATAGCATATTAGGATACAAGCATGGCCGAGAGAAAATGAATGAGATACAATTATTTTTAAAGGCAGACTTTATTCAACGCAGATCGGTTAGCCAATGGACTAACTAGAAAAAGAAACAAATAGATTACATGCTAAAAAGTGGATTTTTAAACCACCAAGTCCAATTAACAGATTTATGACTAGATACCATAAAAATGACAATGCCACAATGGTATTGAATAAATTTTCTTTATCTTCATCTGGATAACCAAAAACTTCTCCATTCTGAAACCTCCAAAACTCCACCAAGCTACAAAAATAATTGTTTCAGTAACCTCTTTCTTCCCCTTAATAACTAGGTGGTTTCCCGCGCGTTGCGGCGGGGATGGTGGTAATCGGATTTGTTTATGAAGAAAGCTAATCCACTTTGAAAGTTTGCAAAATGTTACCTTAAAAGACAACATTTGTCCTTGTAACCGTTGGCTACACCGCCTTTATTCTGAGACCGACTCCCCATCATCGATGGTGGTGGTGATGATGGTTTTGTGTGATGTAGCGAAGGCTACAAGGGAGGCAAAGGTGAGCAAGACAAGTGTTAGTTTTGCCATTGTAGGTTGTTGTGTTGATTGGATGTGGTGGTGGTAGTTGGATATGTTATTAGAAGAAACATAAGGTGTACCTTATATTTATTTATATTCTAATATGTATGGTGACTTTGGGGTTTGCATGGAGATTCACACGTGGAGTAGTGTCAATAATAACTATGTTTTTAGGAGTGTATAGGTGTGTGTGTGTATATATATATATATATCATGAAATGGCTCCACTTATATGATTCTTTAATTTATTTGATTCTTAAAAATAGTGCAAATTATACCAATAAGTTGAGTCGGTGAAGAAATGTTAAACGTTGGTCAACGTAGCAGTCAACTTTGGATGGTAAAGAAGACAAAAGAAGCTGACCGTAGTTTAGTTAAGTATAACCAAACCCTAGTTAGTTACTATATAAAGAAGACAAAAGAAGCTGACCGTAGTTTAGTTAGGTATAACCAAACCCTAGTTAGTTACTATATAAAGAAGACAAAAGAAGCTGACCGTAGTTTAGTTAGGTATAACCAAACCATAGTTAGTTACTATTCATGGCCATTTTGTAACTATATTATTATAATGTTGAGCGAAAAAGTCCTTGATCATGTTAGTGTTATATTTCTAAAGAAAACCTAATCTCTACTTCACGGAGTTGTAAGATCTTGTCTTAATTAGATCAAGTGGTTGTGACTGATTGCTTTATGAAACACTTTTATAGATTGCTACGGGGATTAAACGCTTGTTATGCAACCACAAAACCAACTATGCTTGTTTCTCATGGATCCATAAAATATTAAGTCATATCTTTGTGTCTAACTAATGTGGTTGGTAGCTCATTGACAAAGACAGACCTTTAAGAATACCTAGTTTTGGAGGTCTTGAGTTCAAGTCTCATAAACAACATAAATAAAGAAATTCGCCTTTTAAGAAAAATATCTTTCGTGTGTTAGAAAATACCAAATTATTTGTACTAATTCCATTCAAATGCAACCTAATAATATATGAGCTATATCTCATCAACAAGTTTAAAAAAAATGATATGTCATGTCGCATGCTAGCAAGACAAAAGACAAGCGTCATATATCCAATGCTTACAAACATTGTTGTAATGAAAATTAAGAGTTGCGTACAATGATGGGTCAAAGCTAATTTCACATATGATTGATGATAACAAAATTAATGAGTTTTCAAATGCGAGCAAGAATGGTTTTTTTGTTCGATATTTCTTGAAGTTACCTATGAGATTTTTGTACCATTTTAGTAAATTGGTTTTGGTTGCTTCAGAAGTCTAAATATTTACGGGACATTTTAGTTACTACGGTAATAAATATTTCTCTCATTTAGAGAAGAGGCATGTGTTAGCTTCATTATAACTAGATTTGCACTTATTTTGTAGTCCTTAGCTTTAAGGCAAGTTTACATCACCTTACCTAACCTGAATTTCAACATGGTACAATACTAGCACAGGTAGGTGATCCACCCTTTAAGTTCTCACCCAATTCTTATGGTTTAGACATTGTCCTTTATGCGTAGGCACCCTAAATGTTTACCCAATGTCTAGCTAGCTTTCAATATCCACCATTGTTTTGCCGGTACTTTTATGCTAACTCACTTGTCAAACTCTCAAATACTATGACATTGGTATGTGGATACTTTCTTGCCTTACCAATGTTCGACTTCCAAATAAGGGTTTAACATTTAAACCGTTAAAATAACCACATGAAATCAAGTTAGTCGTTTTTCTTTGTTGTTTATCAACAACGCGTTGTCTGAGTAAAGACTATCCAAACGATAAATAGATCTTCATGATATCGTGACACAATAACATGTATTGATTAGCCTCTTAGGCATAGAACGCTCACAAGGGTAAGCATGTACATAATTTATAAGCCTAAATGATCACTTGGTGGCTTGTATAAACTAACAAAAATAAATATTTGTTTTTGTATTTTTGGCTTGTCGGCAATTAATGGTCAGTGATTTGTTGTCTACGATACTCATTCAGTCATTCTACCAGTGGTGTTTTTAATTACTGGCTAGTTTTTTTTTTCTTTTTTCGGGATCTATCGATAATTACATCTTCGACTACCTATCAAGATGAAGAGTAGATGTTTAATTATTTTGCATTTCATGTTTATGTTTAGTAAATACTAGGCTATTGCCCGCGTGTACACGTGGTTCAACAATTAACAATTATTTGAATCGGTAAAACTTATAAAGAAAATATAGTTGAAATATTTTATTAAAATTTAAAAGTAAAAACTTTTTTTGAGAATTAAGAATAAAAACTTTTTTTTAAACGGCGAAAAAAACACCATTTTGTTAAACCACCTAAAACGTCTAGCCAGAGGCTAGCAATACAGCCACCAATAAAATACAAAAATATACAACGCAAACAAAAAACTAAAAACTAAATACAAAACATCTTAACCATCATTATTTATACACCTAAAGACATTAGCGTATCAAACCACTTCGCCATAATCTCGATATGTTGTACCAAACTTTTTTGTTCACCAAATGGATGCATATAGTCTTGATCTGCCTAAGCCCTTTGATTACATTCGGCCCCATGTTGAGAGTGGCATCAAAACAAACAGGGAAAATGACCAAAATAGCCCGTTGACCGGGCGTTTTGCACAAATAGCCCTCTCCACCCTCTTTGGAGAGAGGGGTCACGGTTCCCAACATGCCTGAACCGTCTTCCAAGGGGGCTTCCCATTTCAGCCAACCGTCTCCCGCCACGTGTCGTTGTTGATCCCGAGACAGACCTTTCTCTCACCTGAACCCTCTTTTCTTTCTCTCTCCTCCCTCCTGAACCGGCTTTTCTTTCTCTCTCCTCCTGAACCCCCTTTTCTATCTCTCTCACCCCTCTTTCTCTCCTCCTCACTCTCTCTCTCCCTTCCCCCACAAAACCCAGGAATCCGACCAGAAAACAAATTCCCTTCAAGATTCAACACCTTCAAATCACCAAGCCCCTTAACTTCACTCGGAAACAAACCCGACAACGAATTATTCGCCAGTTTCAACTCCTCCAACCGCCTCAACTTCCCAATCTCACCAGGAATTTCACCAGACAAATGATTACCAGAAACATCCAAATCCCTTAATGTAGCTAAACCAGTCAACCACAAAGGAAAATTCCCATGAATATTATTATTTTGCAGACCCAAAACTTCTAAAACACTAAAACATGCACCAGACACATGAGCAACACTAATACCAGTAAACCCATTAAACCCCAACTGCACATTCCTTAACGACGGTGGATAACCCGACCCGTTACAAAACAAAGAAGCAGGAATAACCCCAGTGAGATTATTATTAAACAAAGATATAACTTCAAGCTTAGGAAGCGAAGCTATTCCGGTAGGAATAACACCTCCGATAGCATTACCATCTGCGCTAAAATGCGCCAGAGACACACACTTCGCTAACGCAGACGGTAACGTCCCTTGTAACTGGTTATAATCGAGTAACAAATAATAAAAGCTGGAGATATTGTTTCCGGCGATGTTAAATAATAAAAGCTGTTTAAGATTGGAGATCTCAGGTGGGATGGTACCGGAGAATGATTGAGCTACCAGAAAGAGGGGTGAGAGAGATAGAAAAGGGGGTTCAGGAGGAGAGAGAAAGAAAAGACGGTTCAGGAGGGAGGAGAGAGAAAGAAAAGAGGGTTTAGGAGAGAGAAAGGTCTGTCTCGGGATCAACAACGACACGTGGCGGGAGACGGTTGGCTGAAATGGGAAGCCCCCTTGGAAGACGGTTCAGGCATGTTGGGAACCGTGACCCCTCTCTCCAAAGAGGGTGGAGAGGGCTATTTGTGCAAAACGCCCGGTCAACGGGCTATTTTGGTCATTTTCCCAAACAAACACCAAAAAATACAGTTCACCCAAGACCTTATACCCACTCATTTGAACCGTACACCTTTGTTAATTAAAAATAATCTCCTGACTCAAACCTCCCATAGCAGTCTTTGTTTGAGAGACCTTATCCAAAACCATTTATCCACTGCAAACATTTACTATCTCACATGTGATATAATGGACCAATTAAAGCATAAAGGGGCTGCACCTTCCAAACCTTTTCAAACAGCAGCCGCAACATACCCTTGAGATTTATAGAGATAGTGGAGTATTGTGAGCAGCTGCACTATAAGTCGATGATACGAACAAAAATGTAAAGCTTAACAAAAATCCCACCCTCTGAGCTAAATAATAAAGCTACGATTTGCTGCTACACAAAAGTCTTCACAAGTCCTTGATTCAAGCTGCTTGTAATAACCCCCCAAGAATAAATATTAAATAAAACTAATTTTGTAGAAGCCTCTGAAATCACATGTACTTATACTACTTTCTTCAAATGCCTCATCTTAACTTTTAGCCAAAAAGGGAAACCACTTATTATTATAACATCGTCTTTTGTAGACTTCAACCCGTTTGACCCATTTCAGATCTATCTAAAAGGGTATTTGTATGAGTTATAAACTAATGGATGCCAATATTTGATTCATTTCAAATCAAAGTAAAAGGGTATTCAAATCAGTTTGAACATTTCCACTGTATTTGTTGTCATTTTGTCACACAAACCTCAAAATCATGATAAACGCAATTCTAGAAAATATTTAAACTGAACATGAACACAAAGATTGTCTTTCAATTGTTTCAAAGAAATTATTTTAATACAGACATCGATTATATGCCCCCTAAATAACAAATCAATTTCATAGGCGTTATATACCCGTTAGCAATATAAGTATGTACCCAACATAGTAAATGGGTTAGAATATTGAAAATATTGCCTCTAACATAATCTTTCTAATCTATATTTTGATTGCTGGTTAGTTACTACAATCCATCTCATGATAAACCACAATATACATTTTTGGGATAAAATCAAAGGATTTAAATAAAAATTTTAAGAATGATAAAAATGAAACTAACATGGCCAGCAACATCATACATACAGATGTATCAACCTACTTCCACCAGCTAATATATAATTGTTATCAATAGATGCTTGATATAAAGTTAAACCTGCACGTGTAATATTGTTTAATAGTGAAAAACATATAACCTAAGATTTTACGATATCCATAATATTTTAAGATAAAATCATACCAATGATGCATATCACACAACCTTACAAATCTTTTCTTCACATTCCTTATTCATATAAGGACATATTATTGATACCAATTACTCACTACCACACATAAACACACGAATAGGTAAAAGCGCACATAAACTTCTGCACAAACTAAGCTACATCTACATTAACTTCTGCACAAAATGTTACAAAAGAAAGGAATGAAATTATATGTGAAGATTTAAAAATATTATTGACACAAGCTCCTTATTGCAAACTGTAAATTAGAAATACACCAAAGATTTATATATACTATTTAAACAATACCCTCTACTTCTTAAGTTGCTCAACAATATAAAAACGCAGAAAGAAACATATTATGACTCGGGATTTATTCAGGTTTAGTAAAAACATGAATCATATAACTCAAACAATTTGATTATGATACACGACAAATTTATATTACTTTTGTAATGAACAAAGAACACCATTTATTAAAAGTTAAAACAAAGAATAACATTCTCTGATTAAAACACAGAACATTTTCTGGTGATGGGTAGACCAGGGTTGTGTATATTGCTTTTACCAGAATCATATTTAAACATTTATAAATAGAAAATCAAGAAAAATTAGTCCGGTTTCATACCTTATTGCATCCAAAAGAAAGTAATAAACAACAAAAAAAACACCATACCTTTTCATCTGATTTGGAAATCGCATTTTTCAAGCCAAAAATTGTGACAGAGTCAAGAACTTCTGTCACTTAGTTTGAATCACCCTTATAGCTAAGTTGAAACATACAAATGGAGTACTAAAGCATAGATCAAATACATCACAATTATGCCATTCAACTATATTGAGAATAAACTACATAAATAGTTCACCTTACTGCTCATAAGAGTAGCCATCCTCGCTGCCAGTTCTTGCAAGAAACAACCTGACCCCATATAAGAGCACCTAAACAAAAAAAAAATCATTAACCATTAAGAGTTCTTACATGAACCTGTTAATTCACCTATGGATGGGCTGAATCAGTTTGAGCTGAATTGGGTGAACCCGCAACCTGAAAAAAAATCCATTAGACCAAGTTACGGAAAATGGTGTAGTGGAGTAGTTGTTTGGATTCGAGCAAAAGCTGATTAAATGAAAAAAGAAAAACGAAAAAATGAGTTTCTGAAATTTGTCTCTTTCCACTCTCCTACAGCAATAAAAATGAATATATTTATATAGTCATGGTTTTTAGAAATGTTGATAACATACATATAAGATGGTGACAATTCTTCCTGTTGTGTCATCCGAAACTCAAGCAGGTTTTTGATATTAAGGACTAAGGTAAAAGTTCCCATGACTACATTTGTTGTTTCATATCAATAGCAATCCTTTTAATTGAGTATTGCTCTGTAAAAAAGAGGAAAATATTATATTGGGGTATGGTTTTGAGATCAAACCTCACAAGCAAGCGTGACAATAGCATGTGACAATAGGTTAAGCATTAGATTTGTGTTGGTTTGAATATCATGGGCTCTATGATTAAATCGATTTAACATGAAGATGAATGGATATAAACCAAACCTGATTAAATCGATTTAACAACATGCCATCAAGTATATAAAATATAGGGTTTAAAAAACAAACCGATCGATCTTGTATCAAATAGACAAAAATACAAAGGAAACATTAAAACCTTATGCCATATGCCATAAACACTATTGCAGATTTAGCCTTTCAAATTTGAATCGAAATCAAAATCAATCATAGATCAAAGTTGGCTTTTATTATCCACAACCAACTTCCAAACACACATCAATAACAAACTCTAAATGGGTCAAAATCAGAACACACCAATACCCATAAATGAAAAAGAAACTAACCTGATAGATCCAATTGGAGATAAAGAGCAGCCGATGAAATCAATAGAATGAAGTTTGGATGAAAATACTGAATCGTCTGATTTTAACAAATGAAAAAAAAATCAATTCGTGATCAAAAGAAAACAAAAGACATAAATAATCAAACATGAAATAAACCTAGCTTGAGCGACAATCGAATAATACATATGGATAACAAACGAAGATAAGAAGAAGCGATGAAGATCGATATTGGAGTGAGGTTTCAAGAGAATCGACTGAATGAAGAACATAGATGCGAAAGAGCATACCTTGGAGATGCAGAGAATGAACGGGTGTGGAGTAGAGCCTGATTCAGGTTCTATCAAACGATTAGCCTTCAAGTCATAAACATATTAGGGTTTCAGAATACAAAATAAATTAAAAAAAGTAAAATAAATGGGAGATTGATAGAGATTACAGGAGAAACACAACGTAATGTAGGGTTTGAATGTTGATGGCGTGAATGAGAAGCCTCATATATGCTTGATAGATTTTGACCAAAATAATCATCATAATGAGTTACCTAATTTAATTTAATTAATGATTTTTGCTTTTTAAAAAAATAAAATTTTTTATAAATTCCATGGTTGTGCCATGTGGCTTAATAATGGGAGGAGAGGTAATTGCTAGAGGGTGAGAGATTGACACATGTACAAAATTGCTTTCAAATATTATATGTATAGATAGATTTTTTTGTTAGGTATATCTTTATAGGGGAAAGATCCGGTACAAATAGCTTTTTTGGTAAGAACTGTGAGAATCAAAGGAGGGTATTTTTTTTTAATTTTTTTTTAAAATTTTTTTTCCCCATATTGTTAAACATGTATTATAGTATTGAAAACTAAAAAAAAAAAAAATTGGTGTAGAGTAATTACGTGTAGAGTAATTACATAATTACTCTAGTGTAAACTAATGTATTTACCTTAATGACGTAATTACACTAAAAAAAATTTTTTTTTTAATTTTTTTTTGTATTATTCATCTAGAAAGAATGTTTAAGCACATGGGAAAAAAAAATTCCAAAAAAAAAAATAATTTTTTTTACCCCCTTTGATTCTCACAGTTCTTACAAAAAAACTATATGTATTTGATCTTTACTCTATCTTTATAATTGTTAATATTATTTGTATTTAAAAAAATAGTTGAGTTGAGAGAGCGGTGGTGAATGATGCGTATTTTTGTGATTGATGTTTAGCAATACTTTAACAAAAAAATATAATAATCAGAAAACAGTTAAGTTGAGTTGAGTGAGCGGTGATAAATGATGAGTATTTTCGTGATTGATGTTTAGCAATACGTTAACATTCGATGAACTTTTTTTCTTCTATTTATATCGAGTAATATGTAATGTATATATGTGTGGCTCTTGGGGGCAAAAGTAAAGTTGCACTAATTTTAACGTTATTTTACTGATTTCGTGAAAATAACGTTAAAAACGACGGACGGTTAATCATCCATCATGTGGTGGCGTTGATAGCTAAAAGACAAGGGGCACATGCACCAATCGGGCTTGTCCCGATTGCTAAGTGTTATGTTCCTAGTCCAAGGCTTGATACAAAACCACTACCGAGCCGGGGGTCTAACTGGAAGCAGCCTCTCTGTTCCCACGGGGTAGAGGTAAGGCTGTCTACATCTTACCCTCCTCAGACCCTACCTTAGCTTTGCTATTGGTGGGATTAACTGAGTATGATGATGATGATGATATCGAGTAATATGTAAGGCATCTTTTGCATAATAAGATATAATCTTTTTGTACGGGGACAATAGGAGTCGGCTAAAAACGGGTCAACGAAAAAGTGATGATAAAATAACGTAGTTTATTAAATATTTACGTATGTAATATAAAAAAAATACCTCAATTATTATTGTTCTTTACATGTTTTCATCTTTTAGAAACGCTCGATTACATGTTGCTTGAGTATGACATTTGATATTATCTAAACACATATATGGCAATTAAGAGCATTAACACCCGGTCCACCAAATATGAGGGGTTCCCTCAAATTATATGGGGAGGGTGTGAGTGGTTGTGAGTGGACGGGAGAGAAAATATTTGGTGAAAACACTATTTACCCCTATATCTGAAAAGATACTGTTCACCCATATATATATTTTAATATTTTTGTAAGTGGTTGTGAGTGAGGAGAGAGAAAATATAATGATAAAAGTATGAAAATATATTATTATTTTAATTGGGAGAGAGAAGATTTAGGGATGAAGTAGTGATTTTTAGTGTAATTTGGTGAAGGGGATTTGGTGGTCGGCCGCCAACGGTCATTTTAACCCTCCAGCAATCGGATTCCATCCGCTACCACACGTGAATGTGGTAGCTTTAACTGGCTTGCACGACGGGCCACGTGAGGGTGTTGTGGTGTGAGCGATTCACGTGGATCAAAATGTGACTCGCGACTGATCGCTCGCGAACCACAATACATAGTCTAATTATTGTTCCATTACCCGGGATTCTAATTTATCATAGGTTGAGATTCCTGGTAGATGACTAATTTATGAGCAATGTCATTGTCTTAAGTAGTTGTGTAGTCAAAAGTCAAAGTCTCCTTCGATCCTCTTCTTGTTTTGCATTGCAAGTTGGATAGTTGTAGTGACTTTTACACCCATGAATTAATTAGACTATCTCCACTAGCACGTTTTTAAATTTGACTATAAATATATCAGATTATCTAACCTTAATGTTAACTATCATCATACGTGCCAATGACCCCCAGCCCAGTTGGGGAGAGGTGAGAGGGTTTACTCCTTAGGGAGGTTCCCGCTAGGGGGAGGTACACGGTTCGAATCCCAGGGCCACCAAAATACACCCCTTGATGTTGAAAGGGCTTATGCCCTCAAGGACGATGCGAAAGAGGGATTCGAAACGGGGGTACCGAGGTGATGTCTTTAGCCGATCCAAAAAAAAAAAAAACTATCATCATACGTTAAAAAAAAACTATAAATATTGTTGCTATTGTTCTTTTAATATATTTGTTAAAATATGTAATTATACATATTTTTATCTTTATTTCACTTTTATATTTTCTAATACATTTTTGTTTACTTTGCATAATTAATGGTGAGATGATGGGCTAAAGTTAAAGTTTTGGTGGGCTGCTAAGGAAGGAAGTTAGAAGTCCAGAAGAGTTCCAGCCCAAGTCAAGAGTCCAGAATAGTGGTTCAGCCCAATTGATAGTGCCAGGTTGGAAATCCGGGTGAAACAAACACAAATAGTTTCACCCGTTGATCTTGTCCAGTTGTCTTAATCATATCCGTCCGTTTGTCTTCGAGAAGAGTGTTAGAGAGCTGTATAAAAGAGATGTGCTTTCTCTCTTTCTCAGTTTAGATGAGTTCTCAGTTTTGTACTTACGATTAGGGTTTCTCTCGTTGCTCTCTGTCAACTAGGTTAGCCAGTATCAATCTTGATTAGGTTGTTAGGCTAGGGTGTAATCACAGATCATCTATTGATGATCTGTTGGGTTGGGTTATAGATAGTAGAGAGGTTGATCCTGGAGTTGTGATTGTACAGAGATTGTTATTTGTATTTTGATTCAATAAGGTGAATAAACCATGAAATTTTACATGGTATCAGAGCAATAAGG
The DNA here is from genome assembly GCA_032199755.1 of Ambrosia artemisiifolia. Classification (NCBI taxonomy): domain Eukaryota; kingdom Viridiplantae; phylum Streptophyta; class Magnoliopsida; order Asterales; family Asteraceae; genus Ambrosia; species Ambrosia artemisiifolia. The sequence goes on along the minus strand of CM063521.1, from coordinate 41,305,632 downwards.
CTCTGGTCTGTTCGTCTTCCGACTTATTAGGGTTTAGTTCTGTGTTCTTGGGATTCTGTGAGTATTAGGGTTTCTGGTGAAAGATCGAGTGGATTCTTGATTAAAGAAGATGATCTGCACTATATTCTAGATCTGAAGTTCATCGTCAGATCTAGGGTTTGGTAACCTGATTGAATACTGTTTGGAGTCTGGAACACTTGGAAGCTTGTTTTCTTACTCTCTGACTGGTAACCCTAGAAGGTTACTAGTTACGAGTACAGGCGAAACCCTAACTTGGGTTTTATTTGGTGAGATTGTTCTTGTTTGTGTTTTGTATTTTCTTTCCTTCTTGTCTGTGTCTAGGAGTCGCCTGGCCGGGTTAGGGTGGACCGGCATTGAGACTCAATACTTGGTGTGTCGTGTCTGGTTGTCTAGGGTAGAAAGGCTCCCAAGTTAAGGCTTGCACAGGCACCTTGAGTGCGAACCTGTGATCTGGTCCCTGGCTTGGCTTCGCATAGGTCTGTGATTGTTTTTAATTCTGTTCTTGTTGAGTTTTTTGTGTGTCTCTTGATTGTTTCTTGGTTATTTGTGTGATTCTTGAAACATGGCTGATGGTGATAATCCTTTCCATAATGATGATGAAAATAGGGTGGTTAATAGTAGTGTCACATTAGTTGGAAAACTTGACCCTAGTGACCCTTTGTATCTACATCCTAGTGACTCTGCAAACTTGACTATTGTTAGTGTAAAACTAAAAGGAACAGATAATTACAATGTATGGTCTAATGCCATGATACTTGCACTTCAAGTTAAAAATAAATTGGGATTTATCAATGGAGATTGTTTAAAACCAACTGATGATCCTGTGCTTGAAAGACAATGGAATAGATGCAATTCCATTGTCTTGACTTGGATTATCAACTCAATCTCTGAGGAGCTGTACTTGGGACAAGTTTATTCCAAGTTGGCCTCAGAGGTTTGGAGAGAACTTAAGGAAACTTACAACAAGGTAGATGGGTCAGTAGTGTTTAATTTGTATCAACAAATTAATTCGTTTACTCAAAATGGGATTTCTGTTTCAGAATATTACCACAAGTTAAATGTTATGTGGAATCAGCTTGATCAGATACTGCAGTTGCCTGCATGTACCTGTGATGCTGCTAAACAATTTAATGATTTTAATAGTATGATTAAACTAATGCAGTTCTTAATGGGCCTTGATAATGTCTATCAGTCTGTTAGAACTAATTTGTTGATAAGAGACTCTCTACCTACTGTTAAAGAAGCCTTTGCTATAATTTCTAGGGAAGAATCCCATAGAAATTCTAGCACTTCTAGTTCAAAGGATCCTAGTCAAAACATGGGCTTCTTTGCTAAAATTAGTCAATCTGTTGATAAAAGGAAATCTAATAAAAACACAAACCAGAACTTGAAATGTGTTCACTATAATAAAACTGGACATAGTATTGACAAGTGTTTTGAGATCATAGGTTATCCTAGTTGGATGAGGCCTAGATCTGGTCAAAATAGGAAAGGTGTGGGTAATAGTAACACTGCTTCTGCTGAGAGTAACAACTCTGTTTCTCCTAGTATGTTGACTTCTGAACAGGTTGCTCAATTGTTGAGTCTGTTGAATAAGAAGTCTGATGAATCTTCTACCAGCTGTAATGGGTAGGAATAATGTGTTTTGGTGTTCTTTAAGTTTTTGTGGAAATTCTAAAAGGAGTTTTTCATTTGCTAGTTTTAAAGACAAGTATAGAGTATTAGGATGGATTTGTGATTCAGGGGCAAACCAACATATGGATATGAGTGATAAAGGTTTGATTAACCAAATTGATGTTAAAGATTTAAACATAAAGGTAAATCATCCAAATGGTACCTTTGCTAAAGTAACAAAAATTGGTGATGTTAAACTAAGTAATAATGTAACTCTGCATGATGTTTTTGTTGTCCCTGATTACTGTGTGAATCTGTTATCTGTTAATAAACTTGCCAAAGATAGTAAAATGACTGTTTCATTTGATGATTCTAAATGCTACATTCAGGATTCTTTAACCAAGAAGGTTCTAGTGACTGGTAATGAGCATGATGGTCTATATTTCTGTGGTGAGTCCTCTGTTTTGTCTTGTGCTAGTGTGTCTAGTAGTGAGTTAACTGATTTGTGGCATGCTAGATTAGGACATCCATCAAATATTGTCTTAGAGGTCTTAAAATCTGATTTAAAAATAAAAAATGTTGGAAATGATAATCCTTGTGAGACTTGTCATAAAGCCAAACAACATAGGGAACCTTTTCCAATTAGTGAACATAAGACTTCTAATTTAGAAAATATTATTCACTTAGATGTCTGGGGTCCCTATAGGGTGACTAGTTGGGATGGTTTTAGGTATTTTCTAACCATTGTTGATGATTATACTAGGGCTGTTTGGGTGTATCTTATGAAGTCTAAAACTGAGGTTTTTGATAATATTGTTCATTTCACAACTTGTTTAATAAATCAGTTTAAAAGAACAGTTAAAATTTTCAGAAGTGATAATGGTACTGAGTTTGTAAATGCTCAGTTTAAAAGTTTTTGTAATAAACTTGGAATATTTCATCAAACCTCATGTCCATATACACCTCAACAGAATGGTCTAGTAGAGAGAAAACATAGACATTTGTTAAATGTGGCTAGATCATTATTGTTTCAAAGTTGTCTTCCTTTAAAATTCTGGTCTGAGTGTATATTAACTGCTGTGTTTCTTATAAACAAGACTCCCTCTTCTGTGTTAAAAGGTAGGACACCATTTGAGTTAATGTATGGATATAAACCCTTTTTATAAAGACTTAGAGTGTTTGGGTGTTTGTGTTACAGTACTGTGTTAAACAACTCTGATAAGTTTGAAAGTCATGCTGAAAAATGTGTGTTAATTGGATATTCTAATGAGAAAAAAGGATATAAGTTGTGGAAACTTGATAAAAAACAAGTTTTGTTTTCTAGAGATGTTAGGTTTTATGAATCAATCTTTCCTTTTAAGGAAAATCATGTAACTAAAAACTTTGATCCTAAAAATTATGAGAATATTAATAATACAAACTTTTTTTGATCTGTTTGATAGTACTGATACACAACACTCAGGTAATCTAGGTGTTCCCAATGATGATAAGAGGGTAATAGACAACTTAGAGTCAGAAGTTCATGGGTCTCAGCATCCAACTCAGAATCCTGAGACTACTTTTAAGGGTGCTGAGACTGGTAGTAGTCAGCAACCAAGTAGGGTTAGGGATGAGTTAGGCAGGGCTGAGGGTGAGCACTATGACAGTGAAACAAATCTCAATTCTGAGGGACAAGAAACACCTCAGAATCAGCCTAGTGTTGTGAGGAGGTCTACTAGAAATTTTGTTCTTCCAAAGAAATTGGATGACTTTAAAGTTGAGGGAAAGGTTAAGTATGGATTAGAAAAGTTTGTGAATTATTCAAATTTGTCTACTGAAAATTTTTGTTTTACTTCTGTGTTAAATAAATCTATAGAACCTAAGTATTATCATCAAGCTTGCAATGATCAGAATTGGATCAATGCAATGAATGATGAGATTGAGGCCTTGTTGAGAAATGATACTTGGGATATTGTAGACCTTCTAAGTGGAAGGAAACCCATAGGTTGTAAATGGGTCTACAAGATCAAGTATAAGGCCTCAGGGGAAATAGATAGATATAAAGCCCGGCTTGTTGCCAAGGGTTTTAGTCAAAGGGAAGGTATAGACTTTGATGAAACTTTTTCACCAGTGGTAAAAATGGTTACTATAAGGGTAGTTGTTGCTATGGCTGTTCAAAACAGTTGGCCATTATTCCAGTTAGATGTTAATAATGCCTTCTTGTATGGTGATTTAGTTGAAGATGTGTATATGAAATTACCTGAAGGTTATTATTCTAATTCTGATACTAGAGTTTGTAAATTAAAAAGGTCTTTGTATGGCCTTAAACAGGCTCCTAGGATGTGGAATGAAAAACTGGTTGGTGTACTACTTGAAAATTGTTTCATACAAAGTGTTTGTGATTATTCTATGTTCATAAAAAATAAAGGGTCTGTCATGATTGTGTTATTGGTATATGTAGATGATATTATTGTTACTGGTAATTGTTTAGAAGAAATAGAACATGTTAAGTTGTTTTTGCAAACCAAGTTTCAAATAAAAGATCTGGGTGAGTTAAAATATTTCTTAGGAATAGAAGTTGTAAATACAGATGATGAGTTAGTATTGACTCAGAGAAAGTATTGTATGGAATTGTTAGTAGAGTATGGCATGACAGGATGCAAACCTGCTAACAGTCCATTAGAGTCAAACTATCTTATGACATCTTTATGTATAAAGGAAAGTAAAAACTTGACTGATATTACTGGATACCAGAGGTTAGTAAGCAACCTGATCTACCTATCTCACACCCGACCTGATATAGCATATTCTGTTCATGTATTAAGTCAATACATGCATAAGCCTACTAAGGCTCATTTTCAGATTGCTATGAGAGTGTTGAGATATTTAAAGGGGTCTCCTGGAAATGGCATAAGCTTTAAGAAAAGTACTAACTTTGATTTACAAGCTTATGCTGATTCTGATTGGGCCAAATGCTTGGTATCTAGGAAGTCAGTAACAGGTTTTTGTGTATTTCTGGGAAATAGTTTGATAACTTGGAAAAGTAAAAATCAGTCAACTAGATCTCGATCTACAGCTGAAGCTGAGTATCGAGCAATGTGTACTGCAACATGTGAAATACTTTGGTTAATGAATCTTCTTAATGAGCTTCATATTCAGGTAACAATTCCCGTGTCTTTATACTGTGATAACACTGCTGCAGTTTCTATTGCTACAAACCCTGTTTTACATGAAAAAACTAAGCACTTCGAAATTGATTTATTCTTTTTAAGGGAAAAAGTTTCAAAAGGAATTGTTAAACCTCTTGGTATAAAATCAGCAAATCAAATTGCTGATATGTTTACAAAAGGTCTTTCAGTGTCACAACACCTTATAATGTGCAAATGGTTAAAAATGGTAAATTTGTCTTGGAATAAAAGTGAAAGGGGTGTTAAAATATGTAATTATACATATTTTTATCTTTATTTCACTTTTATATTTTCTAATACATTTTTGTTTACTTTGCATAATTAATGGTGAGATGATGGGCTAAAGTTAAAGTTCTGGTGGGCTGCTAAGGAAGGAAGTTAGAAGTCCAGAAGAGTTCCAGCCCAAGTCAAGAGTCCAGAATAGTGGTTCAGCCCAATTGATAGTGCCAGGATGGCAATCCGGGTGAAACAAACACAAATAGTTTCACCTGTTGATCTTGTCCAGTTGTCTTAATCATATCCGTCCGTTTGTCTTCGAGAAGAGTGTTAGAGAGCTGTATAAAAGAGATGTGCTTTCTCTCTTTCTCAGTTTAGATGAGTTCTCAGTTTTGTACTTACGATTAGGGTTTTTCTCGTTGCTCTCTGTCAACTAGGTTAGCCAGTATCAATCTTGATTAGGTTGTTAGGCTAGGGTGTAATCACAGATCATCTATTGATGATCTATTGGGTTGGGTTATAGATAGTAGAGAGGTTGATCCTGGAGTTGTGATTGTACAGAGATTGTTATTTGTATTTTGATTCAATAATGTGACAACCGTCACCCTCATATTTTTGAAAATTGACAATAATAGTCCTTCAAATAATTCCATTATAGTCCTTGTAATTCTATCATTTTAAATGAAAAAAAAATGAGTTTTATTCGATCAATATATTTTACTTGGAAATGTCCACATTTAATCGAACATGAATGTGGAAACGATATTTAAACATAATATATCCTGGCAAATGTTATATTTAAAAAGTTTATACTAATTTTTTTTTTTTCCAGGATAATGAAAAATTACATTAAAATAGCGGGTAGACGGGCAACAAGCTGCGCCGCCACCCCTTTCTGAATAGCAAATCCTAATCTACTAAAAACGTAACCCTGTCCACCCGGAGCCGAGACACTACTATGAATAACCCGCTGGACCCTGGTCAGGAAACGGGTAGCCTCCGGTGCCAATGAGCCAAAGGTATCAAAAGCCAAAGGTACAAAGACGTGTTGGTTCTCCTCGCAGGCTTTAGCATGTTTTTCTACCTTCTTTGCCTCTGCTTTCCGAACCGCTTGACCTGCTACAAAGCCACTATCTCTCAACCCAACTAGGGGAGATACACCCGTCAGGTCAACACAAGCATGCTTCCCCCCGGCCCACCCAAAGACAAGGAGATTTGCTGGTCGTAGGGTGGATCTCCCTTCTGCTGGATCCGAGAGGAAGTTTACAGGGGCCTCCTTCTTGGCTGAGATCCCAGCCCGTCTTAAAATGTCCCACAGAATGTCTCGAACCCAATCATGCCGATATTTGAAACCGGGTAACTCCTTACAATGAACCGCATGTTCCCCGTATTCATCCAGGCAGGCCTTACGGCAAATCGGACAAATTTCATCCTCCTGGTACATGGGGATCATCAGACGATATTTAAGAATGGCCCTGTATTCAATAGCGGACATGCTTTGGCCTAAACCTTCGATCGGGATAACAGTTAGGAAATCTTGGGCGTGGGGGCTTTGCAAGCATTCAATAACTGCCCTCTGACGGGGGGACAGACCAAAAACTTCACCCAGGCTCTGAGCGATTTTGCCATAAAGGGCATTCGCCAAAGTTTTCTGAGGCTTTGGGGGGGGCGGTGTCCTTGTTAGAAAAACCGCCAATATCAAAACCTGGGAGATAGTCATTTAGCTTTTCGAGGGCCTGCATGTAGTCCAAGTCTGCGTCGAAAACCCCACTATTTCGTAGGATGTGGTCTTGAAGGTTCCAGGACTGAGCTCGTGACGCCACAAACGCATACATGCCGACATCCTTCGCAGAGAGGAGCCCTAATCCTCCCACACGCATCGGCAAAGACGCCATCCGCCATTGTAGGTCACCAATGTTTAAAACAATTAAAGTTCTAAATTTGTTAAGTTTTATAAAGAAAAACAATAAGTTTTATTCACAATACTTCAAATTCAAAACCATAGGGGCTGTTTCTGCCAAAGTACGAAAATTTAAAAAAAAAAAAAGAAAATTCCCTCTCTCACCCTCAACTCGTTTCCGGCGGATTCCGGTCACCGGAATCAAGTCCGGCGACTTCTAATCATCAATATTTAAGGACTTTAATTCGTTTTTACGATTGAAATACGTTTCTCTATCATTACACTTCAAATTCCCATCATTTAATCGTGTGTTAACGCGTTTTATTCGAGCTTTAATTCGATCTTAATGTGTGTAACCGCCGGATTCATTAAAGCGAACCATGGACTCGTTTCTGAACTATCTACACATAAATTGGTTTCGTAAATCGTTTCCTACAATTCTCTACATTCTAAAAGACATACAAACCAACATAAACCTTCCAGAAAAGTCTCGTATTTCCGCCTCTTGTATCACGATCTGGGTCTTCTCGTTTTTGGTATTATACAACATTGTAAGTCCTATTTCTAAGTGCCGTTTTGATGTTTACTTACCCCTTTATGAAAGCCCCTTATTACAGGATGTTAATCTTGTTCGAACCAGATTATTGAATCGGCTAGGGTTAGGGTTATGATTTGGGGAAGAAGATGATATTGGTTTTATTGGTTAAATATATTCCAGTTTTATTATAAATCAACAAACTAGGACATAGCCTAGTGGTGTGTGTATGTGTTAGAGAATGAAGAGGGCCGGGTTCGAGCCCTGCACCCAGCGCCCCTCTTCCTTTTTTTATGTCTCATTTTCCAGAATTATATTATTGTTATTATATAATAATATATAAACCCATAAATCTAATAATAACCATAGAAAATTCATTTTTACTCCAAAAATTATAAAAATTTAGGAGTAACATCTTGATACCATAAATAAAAATTTCATATAAAAATTTTCTGGAAAATAAATTATTTTCATATTTTTATTAATTTAAATAGTTTTAATCATTAATAATTGATTAAAAATTCATTTTTAAAGATTTAAATCCCAAATTTTCTGGAAAATTATCTTTAAGAATCATGAACCTAAATAAAAATTATTGGTTCAGAAAACATTTATTTTTATTAATTTTCCTATTTTTTAATCATTTAAACATGATTTAAACTCATTAAATTTATTTTAAATACAAATAAATTGAGAAAAATTATGGAAAAATTATTTTCACCTTTATACATCAGAAAATGATTATCATTCATAAAAATATCATTTTTGAATCATATCTTGTATTTTTAGTTTATTTACATTTAATTAGATATTACTAATTATTTCGTTAAATGTAAATTATTAAACTATGATTTATGGATATTTTTATATAAAATAGAAAATATTCCTACAAGTGAAAACATAGTATTAGAATTTCTTCGTCATATATTAAAATTAAATCATTATATACTTTGTTTTAACATTTTATTAAATTCAAAATATAATAAAACTTCATCTTCCCTAAATAAGCCTAGCAAACCCTAATGCCTTAGACCCTAGATACTTTAGACTCTTAGACTTCTTCCTCATTAGTATTCTTACACATTATAGGTTGAATTCTTTGGAATTCCCAAGTTTATCTTGTGACGAGTTTTATTTGGATTTATCGCGCTTAGCAAAACTGTGAGTATATCTTTCCCCTTTTTCATGTTTTACACTTTTTGGGTGACTCATGTACGCATATTACTTGACTCACTTAATCATGTTTTTATCATATATTCACAATCGCAATTCTTGTATGTGTTTTACTTGTTGATTCGCTGATAGTGTGTACTTATGACCTTAATCATTAACCGCTGGGCGGCCTAGCATAGCAATAAATAGTACCTGACTATTGTTATGTGTGAACTATTTGCTTTGTCGCATACTATATATAAACATACTATTGGGGCGACTACTATACATATATACTAGATATCCCATGATTCTTGGATATCATTTCTACTCAAAGGTTTGATTTTGGGTGACATTTGTACATAGCTTGAACACTAAATTGTAGACAGTATAACACGAGAATTGCGAAACTTTTTATCTACTATATGTATTCAAACAGGGTATGCTCACCAATACATTTTGTATTGACCAAATTATTTTCGTACATGTTTCAGGTTATTTTGAGATGCGTTCTTTTAAGCTTTTGGATTTATTTTTAGACTTGCCTTCATTGTATTTTAGTTTGATTCGACGCTATAGAATTATTGTATCATTGTATTTCATTTCAATGTAATAAGCTATTAAATCAATGTATCAAAATTTACACTTTTAGTCCACGAGCTATTGAACAATCGTCACTACGTGACACCTCGATGTTTCCGCCATCGGTTGGGGTGTTACAGATTGGTATCAGAGCCATGGTTATAGGGAATTAGGTTATTAGAATGCCTTTTAGCCTAGTCTATAACTAAGATTACATTCGCGAGTCCTCTCGTGTATATTTCTCTTATTTCTTATATTTTCTTTCAAGATATTTTCGCTATGATTTTTCTCGTTATTCTTTCGATATTTTGCTTGGAGAAGAAGACACACGTATTTCACAAACGAAACAATATCACCAAGTTAGGGGTGACATCCATACCTTGGTGATTAGTTTCACTCTTCTATATATTTTACTTTGGGATAAATAGCTTTGAGATAGGAGTGACATCCACACCTCAAAGGATTATTCCCTCAAAAAGAAACTTAACCACTGAGCTGGGAGTGATATCCTTAACTTAGTGATTGGTTTAATTCCTCAATTGTTTTCAATTTTGAAATACATCTTTGAGTTAGGAGTGAAATCCACATCTCAAGGATCTATTTCTACATCTTGTTTTAAAGTCTCGCTAAGGGTTTTGAAATTTACCAGTGACGGGGTATGTGCAATCGGGAAGGATGACCATTTACTCATAGGTTTAAGTACACTCCCCACAAGTCACTAATAATATTTCAATTACTTTGGCTAGTCACCAGTTTCATGTTTCAGTATCACATTCCATTATTGGTATACTTTTCATTTGCTGTTTGAACTCTTATCATAATTTTCGATAATGGAGTTATTATCTCTTTTGAGTTTTTCCCTATTAATAGCTATCGCTATTAGTGCATTTTTCAGTTTTTCGTTATTGATTCTTAAGTTTTGTTTAACATTTGGATGTTAAGTTTTATCTCTTGTTGTTGACCATTCGCTTTACATCATCATTACTAAACTTCTATGCGCTATTTTATTGCATTAAACCTTACACTGTTTCATTTATGTTTCGTGATTTTCATAAAGCATCATTTCTCATGTACAAAAACATTTTTCTATGACTAAATTTTTTTTTTTAAGCTTATTGTTTAACTTTGATCACATCTTGATTTCTCGAACGTTGCACAATTAAACACGAAGTGGCTTTAAACTCATTAATCAACTTGATATAATCACCATGTTTACAAACTTACTCGATCGATGTCACAGTATACCTCTAAACTATTCTCTTGTGTCCCTACAATATACACAACATCTTAAATGCCTACCTACCCAACACACATCAGTACACTACTCTCTAAAGCGACCACCTTAGCAACTGACCCTATGTTGCCATCTCATAAAAACACAAAACCCGATTACCTAGCTTTGGAGAAATTTATTTATCAGATTAGCACATCTTATACACACCTTGTGCCTTGAAACATTTAGCGTGCTATGAGCCCAAAGAGATGCCTTAACAACTTTTACCAACAAACGATTTTTCAACCTATAAATTTTGCTACATTATGATAATTCAATGTTTCAAGTTTAATTAAAACGGGTAACACTCGGATTTTCCCAGACATTTTATAAATATGGAAGATTTTTCAACTTTAATGGGATTTTAACTTGTAAACAGAAGGAATGTTTTAATACAGTAAGGTTTTACTTCTCAAAATTTGTCAAGGCATTCGGGACCATATGCAATCTTCTACCTGTCTTACCCATACCTTTCAATCATTATCAAGGAGAGTCAACTCAACCCTCATCAATTCCTTTACTGTGACTCAATCTTCTTTTCAAAGTTTGAAATCTGTTTTCAGAAATGTTATGTAGTTATAAGCTTTTTGTGTCATACACGTTGGTTTTTATCATTCACGCAAAATTTTAAAGCTTGGTCTTTTGAAACACATTTGATTTATATGATTTCCTCTTGCATCTTATAAACTTGATTTACATATTTACAGGTCAAAAGTAAATCTTCTTGCTTTCATACAACGGATCCAATATCTGTTGCGGGAAAAGAAATTTTCAACTAATAACATGCCTTATAACATTTTTTCAACTCGACTTCTCGTAAACACATGAATATGTGTACTCACGAAGTCTCTTCTTGGGTACCTGTTTTGAATCTAAAACATTCTTTGATTTCTAAAAAGTTTATTCTCATATTTTATAAACGAAAATTTATCTTTTAACACTTGCACTCTCGCAGACGCAAAACTTTCAGTCTAATAAAATATTGGTCATATCCTCATCGGAATGTTGCTAAATGTCTTTTATCGTGTAGTGCATATATGCAAAACTATTAAATTTAAACCTTCATGCCAGTAGACTATACGTCTGTTCCGCACACTCTCAATTGCATTAGATTTTATTATTATATTCATACACCATTTTATTTATAGTTATGTTCGCGCATTACCTTATTCTCGCATTATTCTTTTATTTGTGGTTATTCTCACACTATTTATTAGCAGTTGATCTTACATCACTGATCTTGAGCATTATTTAACTCGTTTACTCTCATTTTGCACAATTGTGCGATTTACTCGATTTATATTCAAATCAAAATTTTATGCTATACTTATTTACTTATATGAACGTGTATTTTGTACGCATACTTTCCTATGTGAGCACGACCCTGTTAGACTTATTCATAAATTGAACCGGTTATTCGGGTGAACCCGAAAGGGGAAGGACCTTAAACCGCATTTTATACTTGAGCAGTATCTACTACTTAACACTTTGGTTGCACGCATTTTGTTTCTAGTATTACTTAGGATAGGGTTATGGAAAAACATAACACCCTGGTGTAAGGTAAATCGATGATTACGGTCCGGAACGCAATCATGGGTTTACAGGTACATAAGGGTGGTGTGTAATTCTATTTAGGCTGTTGGTAGACAATCAGTACGAGTCCAAAGTATCGGGAGTGTGGTGGGTCAGCTGCGGTACACCCTATATATAAGCATAAACGATACTGCGGGAGCGGACTAGGAGTCTAACCAAGAACCTACCCATCACTTTATAGAACGTTAACTATTGGCTTGCATTTTCGATAAGAACGTCCTTACACGAGCTTCAATTCATCTTCCAAGAGTCTTTCTATTGACCACCCATACAGAAAACTAAGTGTACTCTTACACACTTGATTATTTGGATACTTGTTGCATACTCTAATAACAGTTAGACAGAAACCTTTCTAAAGTAGGGGAGACTGCTTCGTCAGTGCCTTTGCATCTCACCAGTTACACATTTCCAAAACCTTTCTTATTTACACTCTCAACTTTCTAACTTTGAGTTAACTGTCAAAGATTTTGAAGCTTTTGCTTTGGATATTAAACCACTACTTTAAATTTTGTTAAATGATAACTGATGCAAATTTTAACACCTACTTGGCTTTTACAACGTCTTTTGTTTCATAGTAACCTCCACTTGAAGGAAATTTCGAGACGAAATATTCTAAAGTAGGGGAGACTGTGACAACCGTCACCCTCATATTTTTGAAAATTGACAATAATAGTCCTTCAAATAATTCCATTATAGTCCTTGTAATTCTATCATTTTAAATGAAAAAAAATGAGTTTTATTCGATCAATATATTTTACTTGGAAATGTCCACATTTAATCGAACATGAATGTGGAAACGATATTTAAACATAATATATCCTGGCAAATGTTATATTTAAAAAGTTTATACTAAATATGTTTAAAACAATTAAAGTTCTAAATTTGTTAAGTTTTATAAAGAAAAACAATAAGTTTTATTCACAATACTTCAAATTCAAAACCATAGGGGCTGTTTCTGCCAAAGTACGAAAATTTTAAAAAAAAAAAAAGAAAATTCCCTCTCTCACCCTCAACTCGTTTCCGGCGGATTCCGGTCACCGGAATCAAGTCCGGTGACTTCTAATCATCAATATTTAAGGACTTTAATTCGTTTTTACGATTGAAATACGTTTCTCTATCATTACACTTCAAATTCCCATCATTTAATCGTGTGTTAACGCGTTTTATTCGAGCTTTAATTCGATCTTAATGTGTGTAACCGCCGGATTCATTAAAGCGAACCATGGACTCGTTTCTGAACTATCTACACATAAATTGGTTTCGTAAATCGTTTCCTACAATTCTCTACATTCTAAAAGACATACAAACCAACATAAACCTTCCAGAAAAGTCTCGTATTTCCGCCTCTTGTATCACGATCTGGGTCTTCTCGTTTTTGGTATTATACAACATTGTAAGTCCTATTTCTCAGTGCCGTTTTGATGTTTACTTACCCCTTTATGAAAGCCCCTTATTACAGGATGTTAATCTTGTTCGAACCAGATTATTGAATCGGCTAGGGTTAGGGTTATGATTTGGGGAAGAAGATGATGTTGGTTTTATTGGTTAAATATATTCCAGTTTTATTATAAATCAACAAACTAGGACATAGCCTAGTGGTGTGTGTATGTGTTAGAGAATGAAGAGGGCCGGGTTCGAGCCCTGCACCCAGCGCCCCTCTTCCTTTTTTTATGTCTCATTTTCCAGAATTATATTATTGTTATTATATAATAATATATAAACCCATAAATCTAATAATAACCATAGAAAATTCATTTTTACTCCAAAATTATAAAAATTTAGGAGTAACATCTTGATACCATAAATAAAAATTTCATATAAAAATTTTCTGGAAAATAAATTATTTTCATATTTTTATTAATTTAAATAGTTTTAATTATTAATAATTGATTAAAAATTCATTTTTAAAGATTTAAATCCCAAATTTTCTGGAAAATTATCTTTAAGAATCATGAACCTAAATAAAAATTATTGGTTCAGAAAACATTTATTTTTATTAATTTTCCTATTTTTTAATCATTTAAACATGATTTAAACTCATTAAATTTATTTTAAATACAAATAAATTGAGAAAAATTATGGAAAAATTATTTTCACCTTTATACATCAGAAAATGATTATCATTCATAAAAGTATCATTTTTGAATCATATCTTGTATTTTTAGTTTATTTACATTTAATTAGATATTACTAATTATTTCGTTAAATGTAAATTATTAAACTATGATTTATGGATATTTTTCTATAAAATAGAAAATATTCCTACAAGTGAAAACATAGTATTAGAATTTCTTCGTCATATATTAAAATTAAATCATTATATACTTTGTTTTAACATTTTATTAAATTCAAAATATAATAAAACTTCATCTTCCCTAAATAAGCCTAGCAAACCCTAATGCCTTAGACCCTAGATACTTTAGACTCTTAGACTTCTTCCTCATTAGTATTCTTACACATTATAGGTTGAATTCTTCGGAATTCCCAAGTTTATCTTGTGACGAGTTTTATTTGGATTTATCGCGCTTAGCAAAACTATGAGTATATCTTTCCCCTTTTTCATGTTTTACACTTTTGAGGTGACTCATGTACGCATATTACTTCACTCACTTAATCATGTTTTTATCATATATTCACAATCGCAATTCTTGTATGTGTTTTACTTGTTGATTCGCTGATAGTGTGTACTTATGACCTTAATCATTAACCGCTGGGCGGCCTAGCATAGCAATAAATAGTACTTGACTATTGTTATGTGTAAACTATTTGCTTTGTCGCATACTATATATAAACATACTATTGGGGCGACTACTATACATATATACTAGATATCCCATGATTCTTGGATATCATTTCTACTCAAAGGTTTGATTTTGGGTGACATTTGTACATAGCTTGAACACTAAATTGTAGACAGTATAACACGAGAATTGCGAAACTTTTTATCTACTATATGTATTCAAACAGGGTATGCTCACTAATACATTTTGTATTGACCAAATTATTTTCGTACATGTTTCAGGTTATTTTGAGATGCGTTCTTTTAAACTTTTGGATTTATTTTTAGACTTGCCTTCATTGTATTTTAGTTTGATTCGACGCTATAGAATTATTGTATCATTGTATTTCATTTCAATGTAATAAACTATTAAATCAATGTATCAAAATTTACACTTTTAGTCCACGAGCTATTGAACAATCGTCACTACGTGACACCTCGATGTTTCCGCCATCGGTTGGGGTGTTACAAATAAGGTGAATGAACTATGAAATTTTACATGGTATTAGAGCAATAAGGCTCTGGTCTGTTCGTCTTCCGTCTTATTAGCGTTTAGTTCTGTGTTCTTGGGATTCTGTGAGTATTAGGGTTTCTGGTGAAAGATCGAGTGGATTCTTGATTAAAGAAGACGATCTGCACTATATTCTAGATCTGAAGTTCATCGTCAGATCTAGGGTTTGGTAACCTGATTGAATACTGTTTGGAGTCTGGAACACTTGGAAGCTTGTTTTCTTGCTCTCTGACTGGTAACCCTAGAAGGTTACTAGTTACGAGTACAGGCGAAACCCTAACTTGGGTTTTATTTGGTAAGATTGTTCTTGTTTGTGTTTTGTATTTTCTTTCCTTCTTGTCTGTGTCTAGGAGTCGCCTGGCCGGGTTAGGGTGGACCGGCATTGAGACTCAATACTTGGTGTGTCGTGTCTGGTTGTCTAGGGTAGAAAGGCTCCCAAGTTAAGGCTTGCACAGGCACCTTGAGTGACGAACCTGTATTAAAATACTTGGTGTGTCGTGTCTGGTTGTCTAATTTTAATACTTGATGTGTCGTGTCTGGTTGTCTGGTTGTCTAGTGTTTACATAAGTCTGAATCTGAACCTTACATTAACACAATCACATATCGTAACATATATATTAAAATTATGTAAACACATCCTAATGTGCCATCCAAATAGGGGCATCTATGAGTCGAGCCGAGCCGAGCCAGGCTCGGCTCGGATTTAAAACCAAGTTGAAAATGTAAGCTCGTGCTTGGCTTGGTTTTTAACCGAGCCGGCTCGGCTCGACTTAGCTCGGATTTGAATTCGAGCTGGAAATTTAAGCTCGAGTTCTAGTTAGTTTAGCTAGAATTTGAAAAGAAAGATTAAAAATAACTTTCAAAATTCAATAGTCTAAAATATTATTTATTAGTTCAAATAACACATTCAAAATAAGTTCAACTTCATACATTACAAGCTAAAATGAAGTTCAACTAAATACAAAATAAGTGTTAAATTTCAACGAAATACAGTACAAGTTCATCAGAATACGAATTAACCGCCAAATATGCAATAAATGTCCGATTGCACTTCTAAATACTGATCTCTTTAAAATCAAAATCACTATTAAGTTTGATAACTTGAGTACTTGAACAATTATCATTATGCCACGGTTTAATAAAATAACATGATTAACTTTAAATTTAGTCCTAAACACATAATTGCTATACTACCATTAACAAACATTGAATATGTAATATGTTCCCCCCTTTTTAACATTTTTATAGTATATTATATGTATATAAAAATAATTTATATTAAAAATCAGAATTATCCAAGTTAAACTGAGCTAACTCGGCGAGTTACAAACCGAGCCAAACTAGGCTCGCTTTCTAACCAATCCGAGCTGGCTCGGCTCAGTTTCAAACCGAGCTATATCAAGCGAGTTTGTTTTGAGCTAAGTCCGAGCAAGCTTCAAGCCACGAGGTTTTTGAACAGCCCTACATCCAAATGAAATAAACCATTAAATTGAAAACGAATCAAAACTTTGTACAATCAAATCGAATATGATATTTGTCTTTCTGATCGGTTTTTAACCAACCGAATTAGGTAGTCGATTCTAGAAAACTCAATTCAGTTAAAACTTAGAGCCCAAATTACATGTATTAGGCTATAAATTCTCAATATTATTTGTGAACCCCATTGCAAAACCGATGAATCTAACCGAAAAACATGGAATCTATCTTTTTTTTTTGGAGAGTAGTGTTTCAGCGGTAAATCCCGTGTTGCAAAGCGACCACTGCCCAGGATCGAATCCCATAGCACCACACGGGTTTCTCCTTTCAAACCCAAGCGGTTATTTTTTCGGTGGAGCGTGAGATTCGAACCTGAGACCAAACCCGGGCAGGAACCCTCCAAGGAGGTAAACCTTCCCACCTCAAACCAGCTGGGCTGGAGATCATTGGAATCTATCTAAACCGATACACATCCATCTTGTTAAAATTCAAGTATTTTATATGCATCCAAGTTTTACTAGCTTTAAATTCAGTTTGGTTTGTAGTTTTAACATGAATATTCAAAACGAAAAAAAAAAAAAATCCAACCCATCAAAACACTTACCTACATATATATACTACATTATAAAGGTGGGGACATGTGCAAATAAGTCTAAATTGTCTAAAGTTAAAATGACACACCAAGGGTTTCTTTACAATTTTCTAAATTTACCACTTTTCTTCCCTAAATGTCCCTAGAAGATAAAATACTTTTACGAGTATATGAAAATGAAACTCACCCAAACTAAATACACACAGGATAACAATATTTTTGAACAAATTTCATATAATGACGATAAAAGATAATAATTTATGTTACCACAATGAATAATCTTATCTTAGCTAAACTTGTATGAGTTTTAAAACTTTGCAATAATGATACTTATATTATAAACCATTTTCATATATATGCGTCTACCCAACGGCAAAATGGACGGGATGGTTCGGCTCACTGGCTGCATTGGGCAATTTTTTAGCTGCTGGGTCAGGTTGGGCAAGTTTATTACAAACTTACAAATCACAACTTTTAATTTTTACATAAATGGATGGTGACCTTCATATGATAGTGTATACAATATCATATTATTACTACATGCTTTTGTCATTTAAATGAACTTTATCATTTAGCAATGTGTCTTTAATGACACGGTTATGTAGATATGCAATGACCGGACAGCTTACACAAGAATGATATTTATATTCATATTGGTCTGTTACGGTAACATACCTTTGGTTTATTAAGATTTGTTCAATAATAAGTACATGATTTTTGTGATGAATTGCAATCAGTTGTAATGGCGGTGCACATTTCTTTTCTTTTCTTTCTACAAATTAATACTTGTTAAAACATATGGTGCACGTAATTTGCGGCAAAAAACCTAAGTATCATAATATCGTATTGCAATCCATTTGTGGATCCCGTTACAACGCGCTGGTAAACCCACTAATATTTATAAAAGATAAAAATTGTATGGGATGGTACTTGATGACGTGGGTCCTAAAACGACGACGTTCAAACCCCTCGTCAAAAAAGATAAGCAAAATCGAGTTGATTAGGAGGTAGCCTGGCTTATTGGAGCTGATACAGGGCAGCATACCTGCCATGCGGAAGCCTCTGGGCAAAAGCAAACAGTAAAAGTCTTGGAAATGACAAAAGTGGGTTTTGGCTTATTATCATGCAAGAAACAAAAACAACACACAGCTCCATAACTTGCCTAGGAAATGATAAAAGCTGAAAACACCCAAAAAGGGCAAAGTCTCACTGCAGGGAGCCGATAGAGGGTCAAACACCACCAGGTATAGAAAGGAGGCTACCCTGAGGGAGCTCCTGGGCAGAATTTCATTGCCTATATAAGGAGACTCTTGGGGTAACATTCCACACACACTCTTACTCATTCTCTCTACTCTTTTACTCTCTATTTCATTATTCCCAACTCCAAAAGAATAGACACTTATTCTCACGCCGGAGTCCAAACGCAGGAGGCCCCCTCCTGCGTTAAGGCTAACGGTGTCTGCTACCCTTGTACAGGTCCTTCCAGGAGCTTGAAGACCCCCTAATCCTTCAACCAAATCTATACCTAAAACTCAAACTAAACTTAAAACCTAAGTCCAAACATAACATACTATTAACCTATAATCCTAAACATCTCCTAACCTAATACCGGTCATTTTCCTTGTTGTAGCAACAAGTGGCGCCCACCGTGGGGCTGTCGCTACTTTGAACAAAGCTGTTGAGAGTTTCTACAGTCCCGTTTGTTCCTAAGTAACCTCCTTTTGTGATGACTGGTGGAGATAACCGCCCAGGAGGGGGTCCTTCAGATACTCCGGCCAATAGTCACACCTCAGGTGACGCTTCTGGCCATGAAACACCTGGAACAGACGGACAACAAGTCGAACCGTCTCTAGGAGACATGCTCAACTACCGAACGCCACCGTCCTCAAGGGCCGTTAACTCGTCTCCTAGGGACGACATGTTGTTCCCAGTTGAACGAATGGATATTACCCCGGAGGGAGTACGAAGGAATTTCTTGCAACTCCGAGACCTCCTAAATGGCTACGTACGAGAGGAGAGATCCAGAGGAGTTAGGGTCAAATTGTCCTACGACGAAGAACCTGTTGTCACCCTCTCACCTGGTCCTCCGTTGTTGGGAACCACTACTTCCCCAGTCACCCAACGTGCCACTACAAATCCTCACACAAATCCTCACCCATACTTGAACAGTCAGGGAGGTATTTACCCAGGAGGAGGAGGTCCTAGCAACTCTGTGCTCTCCCCGGGGACCTCAACATTACTCCCTTATGAAGAAGCCTTGAGGTCATTACCTCTGGCCAGCAGCGCTGTGGCTGCCTCCCTTGCGGCAGCAGCGAGTCTTGCTGGAGGATCTGTCATCCCTCCAGAAACAGTGTATCCCAGCTACTCACAGCCTCAGTACTCGCCCTATGTACCCCCTTACTTCCCCTCGTGGCCGGGAGGGTATCCTTGGCAATATCCTCCACCTCTGAACCAAATGCCCATGACCTCCCTTGCAGGAGGGCAGGGTCCGGAGACCTCTCAGCACATGGTTCAGACCTCTGCGACCGAAACAAGGGGGGAAGCTGTACTCTCGGAGCCTTACCGACCCAAGTCGCTAGAATGTTTCGCCGAACACATCGCTCATTTTGATTTCCCCAATAAGATCAAAATGCCAGCCAATGTGAAAACGTATGACGGTACGGAAGACCCTGATGACCATTTGAATGTTTTCTCTGGGGCAGCAACCGTAGAAAAATGGAACAACGCTGAATGTTGCCACATGTTCATGCAAACCCTGGTAGGACCAGCTCGTCTGTGGTTCTGTGGCCTACCAGCTCGAAGTATTTCCTCCTTTGACGATTTAAGGAGGAGTTTTGTCTCCAACTTTAACCCCTTGAGGAAGTGCACCAAGGATGCTGCCATACTGCACCAAATCCAGCAAGGTGAGCATGAAAACCTTCGTAGCTTCATTGAAAGGTACAAAAGAGAAGGTCTGCAATACAGTGGTGCTACCGAGAAGATTCGAGTGTCAGGTTTTATGGGGGCCATCCGTCCTAAAAAGTTGTTAAGAAGGTTCCATGAAGATGTTCCCCAAACCATGGAGGAGGCATTCGAAAGGGCCAAAGCTTTCCTCCGGGGAGAAGAAGCATTAACTCGGCAAGACACCAGGAAGAGGGATCGAGGGAGCTGGAGAGACAGTTCAACCGGCTCCCGAAGACCTCACTTTCAACCCTACCACGAGAAACGGTCAGGGAAATCCTATGACAATCAAAGAAGCGAAGAAAGGAGACGATCCCCGAGATCAGGGAGGTACCAGGAGAAAGAAAGACAAGTCTTCACTGTTCTCACCAAGACCCCTCAGGAGATACTCTCCACAGAAGAAGTCAAGTACACATTCCGACCTCCCCGACCTTTATCCAAACCAGCTAACAAGAGAGATACTAGCAAACATTGTGCCTTTCACAATGACACAGGGCATCACACAAACGATTGCTACCAGCTGAAGAAAAGAATTGAAGAGGCTGTCAAGTCAGGGGAGCTAGCTCACCTGATCAAAGACATTAAAGGAAGGAAAGATGAAGGACGGAAAGATAAGGAGGTCAACATGGTTAGTCTCGAAGGGTCCCAGCAGGCCAAAAAGGCTCGCACTGAGCCCTGGAACAAGCAGTACATTTGTCTTCCCCCTGCTCCCGATGAGCTGATCGTCACTCCTGTGATAGTGGAGGCTGAACTAGATGGCTTCCCTGTAGACAGGGTGTACATGGACTGTGGAGCCTCCACGGAGGTGATGTATGAACGATGCTTCGAATCCCTAAGCCCAGAAATCAAGTCTAAGCTCAGGCACACAGACGCTTCTCTAGTAGGCTTCTCTGGGGAACGAGTACATCCCCTGGGGAAGCTCACACTTAACGTCTGTTTCAGGGATGGAGATTTATCAAGAACGGAAGAGTTAACTTTCTCTGTTATCCGGTACCCTTCAAGTTATAATGTCCTCATTGGAAGGATGGGGATTGCTACTTTCGGCGCTGTAGTCTCGACAACACATGGTTTGATGAAGCTCCCCACTCCCAACGGAATTGAAACCCTAAAGCCAACAGCTGAGGCTCTTCTGATAGCCTCTGTAGAGGAGGCAAGTGATCCCAGAGCACCTGAGACGTCAAGCACTGGTCCCATCCGGGAGATCAGCATAAACCCTGCCTATCAGGAGCAGACCATCAAAGTAAACAATCTGCTCCCTGGTAAGATTATGTCCGAACTAATTAACCTTTTGCAGGAAAATAAGGACGTATTTGCTTGGTGCCCTGGGGACATGACCGGCGTCCCTAGAGATTTGGCTGAACACTCCCTCAACATAGCTCCCTCATACAAGCCTGTGGTTCAAAAGAAAAGGAGCCTGGCCCCAGTCAGGAGCCAGGCTGCTTGCCAAGAGGTAGAGAAGCTCGTCGAAGCAGGTATCCTTAGGGAGGTTCAGTATCACACATGGGTGGCCAATCCGGTCATGGTTGCCAAACAAGACGGATCGTGGAGAATGTGTGTCGACTTTAAAGATCTCAACAAAGCCTGCCCCAAGGATTGCTATCCCTTGCCCGAGATCGATTGGAAGGTAGACTCTCTCACTGGTTTCCAATACAAGTGCTTCTTAGATGCCTACAAGGGGTATCATCAAATTCAAATGAAGCAGGAAGATGAAGAGAAAACGGCCTTCCACACTGACAAGGGAATCTTTTGTTACAAGAAGATGCCCTTCGGGCTGAAGAATGCCGGAGCCACCTACCAACGGTTGGTGGACCAAGCTTTCTCGGAACAAATTGGGAAAAATATGGAAGCCTATGTTGACGACCTTGTCATCAAAAGCAAATCTGGGGAGGCCATGATCAAAGACATCCAAGAAACATTCAAGAATCTTCGAAAGATAAATATGAAACTCAATCCTGTCAAATGTTCTTTTGGGTTCGAGGAGGGGAAGTTTCTTGGCCATATAGTTGGGAAGCAAAGCATCAAGGCAAACCCAAGCAAGGTCCAAGCTGTACTTGAAATGAAGTCACCGGCTACCAAGAAGGAAGTGCAAAGCCTGAACGGTAAAATTGCTGCCCTAAAACGTTTCTTGCCCAAGTCCGCGGAAAAGTCCTTACCTTTCTTTAAAACACTTAAAAATTGTGTTGACAAGAAGGACTTCCGTTGGACAGCTGAGGCAGAGGCTGCCTTCTTGGAACTCAAAAAACACATAGCTTCCCTGCCCGAAATGGCAGCCCCTGAGGAAGGGGAAGTAATAACAGTTTATCTGTCTGCAGGGATGGAGGCAGTAAGCTCAGTCCTCCTAGTTGATCGAGGCAAGGAGCAAATCCCTGTCTACTTCGTTAGCAGAGCTCTCAAGGACGCTGATGTTAACTACACTCCCATAGAAAAGCTAGTGCTAGCCCTTGTGCACACTGCCAAGAGGCTAAGGAGGTATTTCCATGCTCACCCAGTGAAGGTCATTACAGAACAACCCATACGATCCGTCTTGGAAAAACCAGAAGATTCAGGAAGATTGGCAAAATGGGCCATTGGCCTAGGGGAGCACAAGATAGAATACCTGCCAAGGAGGGCTTACAAAGGGCAAGTGTTTGCTGACTTCCTTACTGAGCTGCCCATCCTGCAAAACGATGAAGAGATGAATGAGGTTGAAGAACAACCTGACCTCAAGGGGAAATGGTGTCTTTTCACCGATGGAGCCTCAAGTGTAGAGGGTTCCGGGGCTGGTCTCGTCATCAAGGACCCCCACGGAACCGAATACACTTATGCCCTCCGTCTGGACTTCCCCTGCACCAACAATGTTGCTGAATATGAGGCCCTCCTGGCCGGGTTGAGATTGGCAAAAAGAATGAAGATCCAGGAGCTAAAGGTCTTCGTTGATTCGAATCTAGTGGTCAAGCAAGTGAACGGGGGATACACAGCCAAGGAACCCTCCATGATTAGGTACAAAGACAAAGTCAAGGAACTCATCAAAGAGTTCACAGTCTTCACCCTGGAACAAGTGTCAAGGACCAAGAACAAGCAAGCAGATGCTCTCAGCAAGCTGGCCTCCCTGACATTTGCTCACCTAACCAAGAAGGTTCTCGTTGAGGTGCTGAAAGAACCCTCCATTGACGACAAAGAGGTACAAGATGTTGTCACCGAAACCGAATCCACATGGATGACACCCATTATGTCCTACCTGAAAGAGGGGAAGCTCCCTGAAAACGAACAAGAAGCTAAGCGGTTAGCCCTCAAGGCTAAGCAATATGTGATCGAAGATGACAAGCTTTACAAGAAGGGATACTTGGCACCCTTACTAAGGTGTGTTGGTCCTAATCAAAGCAACTACCTCATCAGGGAGGTACATGAGGGCATATGTGGCATGCACGCCGGGCCTCGCTCAGTGGTATCCAAGCTCATGAATTTGGGCTACTATTGGCCCACCATGCACAAAGATGCCTTTGAAACGATCAGAAGATGTGAAGCTTGTCAGTTGCAAACACCGGTGAAGACTAATCCCAAGCATGATCTTGTTCCCATCATCTCAGCATGGCCCTTTCACAAGTGGGGAATGGACATCGTGGGTCCCTTTCCACAAGCTCCTGGGAAGTTAAAGTTCCTTCTTGTAGCTGTCGACTACTTTACCAAATGGCCAGAAGTAAGGCCATTGGCAACCATATCTGGGAGGCATGTGATAAGTTTCGTATGGGAACAAATAGTTTGCAGATATGGGCTGCCAGGGGAGATGGTAACCGACAACGGGAAGCAGTTTGCCAACAAACCCTTCAGCAGCTGGTGCTCCGAACTAGGCATCAAGCAAGTATTCAGCTCTGTAGCTTACCCCCAGTCTAATGGGCAGGTGGAACGTATGAATAGAAGTATTGTCGAAGGCATCAAAGCAAGGCTGGGAAGATATGGCAAGAAGTGGGTTGATGAACTCCCAAGCGTTCTATGGGCTATTAGAACCATGGAAAAAACGAGTCACCAAAAGACACCCTATAGCCTGGTCTTCGGAAGCGAAGCCGTAATACCTGCCGAAATAGGGGTAAGCTCAGGGAGAAGTGTTCGTCAAGATGCTCAACGCAACCAAAACGAGATCCTGCTCAACTTGGACCTCCTTGAAGAGTCAAGAGATCAAGCCTCAATCAGGGAGGCAAGATACAAAAAGAAGCTCGAGGCTTACTATAACACAAGAGTGAAGAAGGAGTCCTTCAAGCCAGGGGATCTCGTGTTTAGATGCAACGAAGCCAGCAGGCAGCAAGATGTGGGGAAGCTAGGTCCCCGATGGGAAGGTCCTTATGTCATCAAGGAGGCCCACAAGGGAGGATCCTATAAGCTAGCTGACCCGAACGGCAAGATGATTCCAAGACATTGGAGTGACAAGCACCTAAAACGTTTTTATGTTTGATGGTTGTAAACGTCTCTCTGTATCCAAAGAATTATGATCAATGAATGGATGAACTATGTTTCTTTTTATTAAACTTGTCGCTTATCTTATCAAAGGGTGAGCCCCTCCTAACCAGGCTCCATGGGATCCGGCGCTATACCTACCCATGAAACGGGGATGAGCTCCTAGGCCACAACTGCTCAACAGGTAACAAGGCTAAGTGACCTTCCTGTATACAGGGTGAGTCCCTAATACAATCCACGACTCCATGGGACAAGTCCTTAGAAGGAAAACCTAGACCCATGAAAGAGGGTGAGCTCCTCACACCAAGACAGCTCCCACATGTTCACAATACACAAAAACGAACATAACACTTAGAAACCATTAAAAGAAAAGGTTTCAAAAGCTGATAGGATAAGCATTGCATCGGTTCCTTAGCTAAGTATCCTAAGTTGGGTGACTGCAGCATCCACCTTTAGGAAAAAAGTTAAAGACATTGCAAACACTATAAACGACAAGCAACGGAGCAAACACAACCAAACATTAAGCATAATAAAGGCATCACCCCTAACAGGGGGAGCATTCCATTAAAAACATTAAAAAGCCACAAGGGCTGAGTACATCAAAAAGGAACAAGATAACATCCATGAACAACTAAACAAAGACCTAAACAAAGGCAGATCAAGGAGTAGCTAAGTCTGTGGCTTCAGGGGTGGAATCGTCCTCACCGGTGGAAGCCAGGGCTTTGTTACCAACATCATCATAGAGAGAATCAGTGTCAAGACCTTCAAATAGATCATCCTCACTGGAGGGAGGGAGTGACTCGACCTCCAAGGCTTGAAGGGGGGAGGGATTCTCAAATACCTGCTCCAAGTTAGGAGTCTTTGAAGGTTCAGCAGGCTTTGAACGTTTCGAACTACCCTCCCCGCCGTCAGCACCATCCAGCATGATCTTTAAGGGCCTCTTAGACACATAAGAGTTGAACACCTCGTCAGCCACATCCTTCTTCAGACCCTCTGGCTCCAAGTTTTGCAGAAAGGAGAGGGGCTGCTCAGCAGATTTAGCAATGGCTGAGATGTAAGGATAAGTGGCCAACTCCATGGCCTTAACGGTGTTCACAAACTCTTCCCCTGATGAAGGCTTGAAGGACGGCAGCTCCTCTAGCACCTGACCCTCTTGAGCTGCTTTGAACCCAGCTTGAACCCCTCCATGGCGACCAAAAGATATCGCTTTAGCATAAATGTCTGCCAGAGGGGCATTAAACTCTTGGGAGTGCAGGAGGTTGGTAACAAAACGGGCGACACCCTTGGAGATCAACCACTCTTTCTCCTCGGTCAAGCGGTCCACCTGGACCCGGAGCTCCATACCAACTTTTTCCACAGCCATCTGCTCTTGCTTAACCGCCTCCCTTGCCCGGGCCAGACCTACCCTCTCCTCTGCCACCTTCGCCTTCTCATCATTCAAACCTTTGAACATTTTGTCAAACTTTTCTTTCTCCAAACTAAGCTGGGTCCTAGACACAGCCAGCTCATGCACCAAGTCCTTCTCTCGTGCAACATACCTAGCCAAATCCTCTTTGGCCTTCACCAACTCCACTTCATGCTCATCATAAACTTTCTCAACCTGCTCTCTCCTCAACATCAACTCTCCCCATCTAGCCATACCGTCAGGAAACAAAGATAAAAACTGACCAAAGTGATAGTACATCTTTTTCATCACATCCT
The DNA here is from genome assembly GCA_032199755.1 of Ambrosia artemisiifolia. Classification (NCBI taxonomy): domain Eukaryota; kingdom Viridiplantae; phylum Streptophyta; class Magnoliopsida; order Asterales; family Asteraceae; genus Ambrosia; species Ambrosia artemisiifolia. The sequence goes on along the minus strand of CM063521.1, from coordinate 41,279,152 downwards.
TGTCCATCCACTCCTTGTGCAGTTCCCTCTCAGCATCAGGAACACAATGATCGATAAGATCACGGCATACAGAGGCTTTCTTCAGCACATCAGAAGTCTTGATGTCCCAATCTGGCACAAACACTCCTTCACCAGGCTCCTTTTGGGAGGGAGCCTCAGCAACCTCCTTAACAACAGCCTTCGAGCTTTCACCTCCCTCAGACAACAGCAGCTTCGAACCAGCACCCTTAACCACCACATCTTTCGGCTTCTTGAACACTGCATCATCCTTCTTGGGAGAAGACAAAGTAAGCTTCCCCTTCCCTGGGGCAGGGGAAAACCCCAGAGCTGAAGCTATCAGACTAGAATCCTGGTCTTCGTCTTCTAGGACCAAGGGGATGGCAGAAGAGCTCCCTTGACCTGAGGAAGCAGTCTGCAGCCGCTTACTGGAGCGGCGAACAGTAACAGACTTCTTCCAAGAAGGAGCCTCAGGAGCCACAGAAGAAGTAACCACACTTGTGTATTCCCCTTGAAAACGAATGTGCTCAGTCCTCACAACCACATTCTGACCCTCAGCAACACTTTTCACCTTGAATTTCACATCTGTGATATCATCCAGGGCCAGAAAATCCAAGGTACTCATCTCTGCACAAAGAAAACAAGGGGTTAGACAAACAGTTAATAAACAAGATACCAAGAAGGAGCCAGGGAGACACATACCCTCCCCACCATGATAAATCACCGGGTCTGTTTCAGGGTCATCCCAGTTCTTACTCAGTCCCATCATCACCAAGAAGTCCTCAGGAAAAGTTCGAAGACGAGTAGGAAAGCTACGAAGCTTCTCCAAGAGTTCCTGATCAAGGGTGTCAGGATCAGGCTCTTTCTCGTTCAAAGGAGCATCCGAAACCCTTCTAGGGGCCTTGAAGGGGAGGAAATCAGCATTCAAAAAGAAGAACTTGTCCTTCCACGGAGAGACAAGGCCAATGACACTAGAGATCAGAGCCGGTTCACATTGGGTCTTCTCGATGGTAAACCAGTTACCATTTTTGGCCAATCTAAAGAACCTCCGGTACATGGACACAGACGGCTCATAACCAAGACAACGACACACAATCTCAAAATGTAAAACCCTAGCGACCCCAGAAGGACATAACTGATCGAGTGAAAGCTGATGATACTCTAACACATTTAGAAAAAACTTGGAAAAAGGGTACCTCAGGTTCCCCTGATCGAACTGACGAGTATACACAGCCACCTTACCGGTCGGAACAGAGGAAACAGGGGTTTTCCCCTTCGGAACGGAAGGCTCAAAAGACAAAGGAATACCAAATTCAGTACAAAATTTCTCGGCATCCGACTTGGATAACCGTGTAAACTGAGAAGCAAGATCGGTTTTTGACATAATGAAAACAAAAAGCAAAGTGTGAAGAAGGGAGAGTGTGCTTACCAAACTTTATAGGAAGAAGAAGGGATCGCCGGTTGGAGAGGATCGTGGGAGAGAGAGAAGGCGGTTTTCTAAATTGGGAAGTGATTAAAGGATAAAAGAGGGAGTTACACCTTTATAAACAATTTGAAATTTAAAATAATATAAGGCGGTTACCAAGGCAAACCGTCCCTCAGCTAGCCACTAGGATGATGTCAGCCTGCTGCTTGTCAAATCAGCAGTCATTAAGGGCAGCTGATGGGACACATGCCTACTCCCAAGGAAGCAATGATGGATAAGCTATATTATTTAAAAATATGACCATCATGGCAATTGCTTGGCCAGGAACTTACACGAGTTTCAAGGAAGGGCAAGACATGATACCAAGGCTCCCAGGGGGGAGCTTGGGGTCTATAAAGCTACCCGATACAAACACGAGTTTGCAACCGGGGAAAAATGACAATAAACAAGTCACAAGCACTTCTAACTTCTTTACAAATGCTTATGACTGGGGGGCTGATGACGTGGGTCCTAAAACGACGACGTTCAAACCCCTCGTCAAAAAAGATAAGCAAAATCGAGTTGATTAGGAGGTAGCCTGGCTTATTGGAGCTGATACAGGGCAGCATACCTGCCATGCGGAAGCCTCTGGGCAAAAGCAAACAGTAAAAGTCTTGGAAATGACAAAAGTGGGTTTTGGCTTATTATCATGCAAGAAACAAAAACAACACACAGCTCCATAACTTGCCTAGGAAATGATAAAAGCTGAAAACACCCAAAAAGGGCAAAGTCTCACTGCAGGGAGCCGATAGAGGGTCAAACACCACCAGGTATAGAAAGGAGGCTACCCTGAGGGAGCTCCTGGGCAGAATTTCATTGCCTATATAAGGAGACTCTTGGGGTAACATTCCACACACACTCTTACTCATTCTCTCTACTCTTTTACTCTCTATTTCATTATTCACAACTCCAAAAGAATAGACACTTATTCTCACGCCGGAGTCCAAACGCAGGAGGCCCCCTCCTGCGTTAAGGCTAACGGTGTCTGCTACCCTTGTACAGGTCCTTCCAGGAGCTTGAAGACCCCCTAATCCTTCAACCAAATCTATACCTAAAACTCAAACTAAACTTAAAACCTAAGTCCAAACATAACATACTATTAACCTATAATCCTAAACATCTCCTAACCTAATACCGGTCATTTTCCTTGTTGTAGCAACAGTACTCTTTTATCAATTAACCCCATAACTCTAGTATTAATTATTCAAACCTACTTACACAGGCTCAACCAACAAATAGGTCGAGAAATACACTTGTCTATTTTTCTATGAACGCTTCAACCGTTTCACGTAATATTTTCTTTTTCTTTTTCTTTTATACTTTAATATCTTAGAGCATTTGCAATCCGTCCATTAAAATCCCTTCCATCAAATTACACTAAAAATCACTACTCCACCCTTAAATCTTCTCTCTTCTAATTAAAATAATAATACGTTTTTATACTTTTATCATTATATTTTCTCTCTCCCCACTTACAACCACCTACAAAAATATTAAAATATATATATGGGTGAATAGTAGTTTTTTAAATATAGGGGTAAACAGTGTTTTCACCAAATATTTTCTTTTCTCCTCCACTCACACCCACCCTATATTATTTGAGAGAACCTTTCACATAATTTGGTGGACGGCTGTGAATGCTCTTAGATCCCAATGGCATCCGAAAGCTATATGTGTAGTATTGATAAGTATGCCAACGGGTCGGGTTTCTTCCTTCAATAATTCAAATTGTGGTAATGCCTGTGTTGACTTATGGACTGTAAACAAGGCCGGGGCCGATTCATGGGAGATTTTTGAAGCTACCTCTTTAGGCCCCAATCCAATATGGCCCTTAAATTTTAAAAGATTTTATAAACATATATGGTATGTGTTTGTAATCAAGATGACAAACCTTTTGCTTAATACGCAAGTCTTTTTTATTATATTTATGCAAATAGTTTTGCTATGACAATTATTATTATCTTCACGTTTTATGTTGTTTTTAGTTTTTGAAAAGGCCCCTAGTTTAGTATCGCTTAGGTCTCCACAAAGGTTGAGCCGGCTATGAACAAGGCAAGGTAAAATGTGTAAGGCTGGCTGTAAAATCTCAAGCAAACTTGTTTAATTTTATAACTTTCATAGTTAGGTTATTTACACATATTAACGTATTTAAAAACAAAGAGTTGAGTTATCTTACACAATCTTCTAATCTAGGAAGTGTACAAACACATAGTGGATCACAACATTTAATACACTAATCAAAATATAACACAATGCTAAGACAAAAAAAAAAAAAACACAACACAATCATAAATAAAAAAGACACAATGATTTAAAACCAAAATACTAAAATATACAAGCTATAGAATATAAGAAGATCGTAGAGTTCGACGCGACAAATCTAATACCGTTAGAATGAGTTCAATCGGTTCGTTTGATACCATTCCTAGTTTTATGAGATTGTTTATTTGAACGATGACTAAAAACAAAATCAAGTATTATTAACATGCAATGTAAATTAACAAACTACAGAAATTGAAATTTCTATACATTCAATTCAATTTTGAGAACACATATATTTCGTGCGGATCGCGAGAACGCTATCTAAAACCATTCAAATTCAAAAAAAAAACTTACACTTGTCTTTATTATTAAAATACAATATTAAAAACACAATTTACGTGTAAAAATTTAAACGTATACGAAAATAAATTGTTATTACACATGTGTAAATTTACTGTTTATACATGTAAACTGTTTCATTTACACATGTGTAAAAAGTTAATTTTAGAGTGTTTTTGCAAGAATAGATGGATTATTTGGAAAGAAATTCATTTTTTAATGTTATTCTTAATTATAATTAGGTTTGTATTGAAAAATAAATGAGTGTGATTGGTTTTCTTTTTTGTTCTCATGGTTCTCGTAATGTTTAGCGTTCTAAAAGATAAGCCTCCTATATATATAATAGGTATAGCTATAAAACCTATTTGAGTTAAGAAATTGTGTAACACTTTGTTACATATGCATAACAACCTTTTTGCAAAACCTAACATACAGACTTTTTAAAAAAAAAAAACCACTTGACGCTTTTTGGTCTTTTTTTCCAAATAATGCTTGAAAATATGTAAGATGGTGTTTGGGATTGATTTTTCAAAACAGATTTTGCGTTTTGAAAAAGCAGGGGTGAAGCTGCTTTTAGATTATTGCGTTTTGGTAGCCTAAAAATCTATTTTAAAACTCGACCCCAAACACTAAATACTGATTATTTGCGTTTTTAAAACGCAATAATCTAAAAATCCATTTCAAAACGCAATCCCAAACACCCCCTAAATTACATACCCCCACCCCTTAAAAAAGCAGTTTGTTACACAGGGTTTTGACGGTTTCTTCAACTCCAAGAGGGTTTTCAAGATTGATTTGAAGATCAAGATAACCACCTGAAGGTAAATATGTTCTCTTGGATATTATTGATTCTACATTAAGATACATATGAAAAAATAGATATTGGTTACTTTCTATTTACTTATATATGTGTTTTTGTTATGTTGTTTTTCTGCTATTTGATTTTGGTGCCAGTGATCTATTTGGAAATAACATCTTTATTATTAGTGATAAACCTACATGTACCCTCTTTAGATCCTATTAATAGCTTTATTGTTTGTGGGAGTTAATGGGTGCGATTGTTATTGTATCATTTAAAGGGAAAAAAACTTAAAGGAATAATGTTGAAACTGTGCAAACTCTAATACTCTCATAAATACATATGCTCGATTTGAAAAATAAAGTTTTAACATCCTAGCTATGATACAAATAAAAATGTACGAGAAGAAGGTAACGGAGGCGAATTGGATAAGATCTATGAGTGCTTCACCACTAGACATATTATATTGGGTCTTATGGCGAGAATACTTTTGGGGATAAGAACCACTATTAGAGATACCAGGGGCATTCAGAATCAAGGCATTGAGAGATCCATCTATAGACAGTTTGGCATACACCTTGAGTTGTATTGACAACCTCATTCTTGCGAACAAATCGTTGGTAAATCTAATAAGAAAGGTAATTATATAGAGTAATTTATGTTTGATGATGTAATACTGTAATCAGTTGATTGATACCTATTGGTTTATGTTCAAGACATGATGTCATAAAGACATTGAAGTTGTGTCTCAATCTTATTTATATTGATGTTTGCATGTTATGTTTACCCCACTTATTTGTTGTCGACATACACTCATGACATAAACGTTGCTACAAATAACAAGTGAGAAGACTTAATATATGTTACAAATGATATATGTAATGTTGTTGACAGGGGAGATTAAAACTTAAAAGCTTAAATATAAAATCAAAGAATTTTCTGAAATTAATATTGTTATCAACATCCTCATATAAATTTGGATTTGACACAAAACAATAGTTGTAATTAATTAAGTGTGTAACATACGAATGAACAAAAAAAAAGAAAAATATCAATGAATAAGTTTATGAGAAATATGATGAGCAAATAAGAGACCCACAATCAACAATATAAAAATTAAGAAACTATACAATTTGCAATCGGAACTCATAATCGAAAAATAAGAGATTCAAAGTCAAAAAAAGCAAACAAGAATGGGAAAATATATCAATTCAAGAAATTTTTTTTCGCATAGTTCACTAATTTGAATGAACAAAACTATGAAACAGAGGAGATTTTGAGGCAGTACACAAAGCCTAAGTGAGCAACTAAGAGTGATCAATTGACACTTAATTATTTGAGTGAAGTGCCTCTTGTTATATGTGTCATACTATGTTTCTCCGGTATTATCCTCAAAAGACAGGTAGTTTATGGTTAATTTTTTAAGAGAAAAATATACCATAAAAAAAGAAGGGTAAGAAGACGATATAAAATTTGATCTTTCAATCAAGAAAGTAATAGATTCAGTCAACATAGATGAATATATGTTTAAAATCGAACCCTAGAGCAGAATCACAAAAGACGACTATTAAAGATGAAGACCAGATCATCTCTTTTTATTGAGATGAAGATGAACGAGTGATGAAGATCGATATGGACATCTCGAGGTATCATCCATTGGTAACTATCTATCCGTTACGTCACGCATGATCGCACGACCTTTGAGTTCACGTTCACCAACAACTTTTCTTATTTAAGTTGTCGACTGATATGAGAGGCTAGCTCTAGCATTCTAGCAAAATTAGTTTTGGTAAAATACCTAACAAATTAAAAATGCTGGTCATATATTTGTTGTAATTTTTTGAGAGCTAGAAAACTTTAATTTTTTCCGTACTAGTTACACCGGTCTCCTTGTAGATTATTTAACAAACGCTGGACCATGTTGGTTGTACATTATTTAATACTTGTTACTAGGCAGTTGGTGCTAACTCTAATAAGTTTGCCAGCACAACTTTTTAAGTAAAGAAATAATGATGTCTTTTGGTCCTGCTCCTTCATTCAATACAATTTAAAAGAAGGATTTTTGTACAGTTGTTGAAAATCTATCTCTAGGGCAATTAACATGATTAAAAAGGTACCTTAATCTACTTCAAAATTCAAAATTTATTGAGTAATCTAAGATGGATATTTAGAGTATCAGGAGTGGGGCGGGGAAAATGGCGTGGGAGAGTTTTTTGGGCACAATATTATATTATTTCCTTCCCCACAATTTTCACCCTTTACACATGGGTCCCACAAATGACACATGGCGCATCACGCCCCTCTTCTCCCCTCTACTCCGGGTAGTCTTAAAAGGCGGATAATATTGCCACTTGGGCCCAGTGGTAGAGACTTTTTCTCTTGGTTGTGTAAGTGTTGGGTCGATTCTCGAAAAAATGAGATATTTAAGAATAGGTGAAAAGTTGGTGTTTAAAAAAACGAAGAATATTGTTGGTTGAGTATTGATCGAGAGACATTTACTTTGTTTTGATAGGAGATCGAGTTATTTGTTCGTCTTGTTTTTCGGTTTTCCAATTGCTGGCTAGAAAATCACTTGTTTATGTACTTGGTTTTGACGTGTGAAATATAACTGCTCTCTTCTAGGTTAAAAAAAAGAAACAATTTATTATTCATTAACGAAAATAATATAATCAGCGTTTAAACTCGGTTCTACGGTTCTCACCATGTAAACAAGTAAGATAATAGATTAAACTAGGGCTGTAAACGAATCAAACGAACACAAATAAGACCTTGTTCGTGTTCGTTTGTTAAGGAAATAGCGTGTTCACGGATAGTTCATAAACACTTACCGATTGAGATTTTTTGTTTATGTTCGTTTTGATAAGGAAATAACATGTTCACGAACTGTTCATGAACAGTACTACTAACTAACGTAAACAAGCACAAACATGCATTAATGAACAAATCCAATAGCACAAACTAACACATTAAATTCTGAAAATTTCATCACGAACATTGTCTGCCCAAAAAATACTAATCCTATTACTCAAATATATTGAGATAATCCTAATTACATAATGCCTCATAAAAACACAAAAAATATCATATAAAACTTGAAATCTTCATTTAATCTACCCAAAATAATAGTTAATCAAAATAGTTAAAGTACTATTAATATGTGATACACTAATATACACACACACACACACTAAATAATCTACCACCGTGAAATTTGAAGTACTTAGATTCAAAATAAAAAGTTAAAAACCCTAGCGAACTATCGAACACAAACAAACATAAACATAAACATAAACAAACACGTTTACAAACATGACCTTTGTTCATGTTTGTTTGTTTAACTAAACGCACATAATTTTTTGTTTGTGTTCGTTCATTTATTAAACAAACGAACACAAACTAACTTCTCACTGAACATTTCACAAACTGTTCGCTGAACATTTGGTTTGTTTACAACACCAGATTAAACAATCGATCAACTTTCCTAATTGTAGGCAAACTCGAGCTTTATAACTTTACCAAAATAGAAAAAATATTGGATATTGATACACAACATATCTTCTTTTACAGATACAGAATTAGTTAATTCTGCTTAAATAAATAAAGCTAAAAAAATATTACCAAAAAAAGGTAGAAAATAAAACATAAAATGATTATAAAAACAACAATATTTTTGAAATATGCTTATTAATTTTAACTAATATTAATATTATCGCCTGTTAATACTTTAAATTCAAAGCTTCACCACCTCAGGGATGTGAACCGGGTACCGGTCAATGCAATCTTCCCATGGTCCTGCCACAGGAGTTTTAATATTCCGGTTACACTTCCAAACAGCACTGTTACACTTAAAACCACTTCCAAATGCAATTTGCCAAACTCTATCACCTTTCTTCATCCTTCCTTTTGATTCAATGTAGCTCATTTCATACCACAATGAGGAGGAAGATGTGTTCCCGAATCGATGCAACGTCATTCGTGAGGCTTCGACGTGTTCTGGGGACAATTGGAGGTTCTTTTGGAGCTCGTCGATCACTGCCCGGCCGCCTGCGTGTATGCAAAAATGCTCAAAGGCTAATTTGAAGTCAGGAATGTAGGGTTTCCATTTAGGGTTGAAGATTTTTCGACCAATGAGGGTGAAGAGGAAGAGGAGTTGTTCGGATGCTGGAAGGACTAATGGACCCATGGTGGTGATGTTGGATTTTAGGGCTTCGGCTGCGATGACCATGAGGTCTTTGGATAGGTTGATCCCAACGAGTCCTTGGGGATCTTCTTGTTCGTACACGCATGTGTACGCTCTGTCGTCTGAACCCTTGTGGGTTCGGACGACATGGACAAGTTTGTACTTGGCGCGGGTGCGTTCGCGGCGCTTGTTTGATAACAGGAGTGCCGCGGCACCCATCCTGAAGAGGCAGTTGGGAAGGAGCATCGCTCGCTCGTTCCCTTGGTAGTAGTTTGGTGTAATAATTTCGGTGCTAACTACAACCGCATTCGCGTTTGGAAGAACCTGAAGCAAGTAAATAAATGTAATCAGTAAAATTCTCACACATAGCTATAGGTGTTAATAAATGTAATCAGTAAAATTCTCACACATAGCTATAGGTGTTCACCGATTCATAAATTTATTCGGTTGACAATTAGAACCGAAAAGAACTGAATTGGAGAGGTTTTAAACTAAACCAAAAACCAAATTCGAATTTGGTGTGGTTTTCGGCTTAACAAGTAGGATAATTTTTTGTTACTTTTTACTTCTAAAAAAATTATTTATTATTATTATTTATTTTTTTACAATCATATCTTATTAAATAAATAAAATTAGGCTAAAATTGTGATTGGATAGGGCAAAATGAAAAACAATAATCTAGAATAAAGTTTATTTGGCTGAGTCGGTTTTAAACTTTTAATCAATTGTAAATTTCTATAACCGAAAACCAAACAAAAAACCGAATATGTAACTTGTTTTGTTTTAAACGGTTTTGTTTGTCGGTTTAATTGATTTGAAATTAACCAAACAACAAACACTTCTGCTCATAGCAAACTTATTACTCCGTAATAGCGTAACTAAATGGTGAAAAACTTTTATCTATCTCAGCAATAAACACCCAACACCCTGGTCCACATAGACCCCCTCCTCTAAAAACCTTATTTTTTTATTGGTTCAAACTTTTTTAACGCCTTAAATTACACCAATTTTGTCTTCAATAGAGCTGGTACCCTTAACGTCGTCAAAGGGAGTAACACCTTAATTCCAATTAGTTTGCGAATTGGACCCAACGTCACCGTAATGGTTTAGAATTTTAAAGAAAATAACTCTTGGTAGATATGCAAATTACCTGAAGCAAGTCTCTAGCTAAATCAATGGCGATTATTCCGGCACTACAACCCATCCCAGACAAATTAAAACTCTTGATATTACTCCTCAACTTATACTTATTCACCACCATGGCCGACAACGACGGTGTAGGCGAAAACAAGCTGCAATTCACTATTAGCACATCGATATCCTTCGGTTTCAACCCGGTTTTCGCAAACAAATTGTCCATAGCCGAGAATATCACCAACTCCGCCTCACCACGAGCCGCCTCCATGTTCGGTTTAGGCGGAATATAATGAATTGCTGGAGGCAAACTTGTCTCTTCACCTAACCCTGACCGTTCAAGTATCCTCATTTGAAACTCAACACTTTTAGGGTTATCTTTCAAGATCAATCTAGAGTGTTCCATGAATGTTGAGAAGGGAACACGACAAGTGATTGGAGCCTTGTAGCATGTGTAGTCCACTAGGTAAATTGATCTAGGTTTTGACATGAAGTAGATTGTTGAAATGAAGATGAGTACAAACACAAAACATAGGGTTTGAACAACATCAAGATGTATGGATGTTATGGTGGTTATGATCGCGTCTGGGCCGCGGTTCAAGAGATGAACCGCGACCGCAGACGCGATCGGGATGAGTGAGAATAACATGAAGTTGTTGATTAGGTATTGGTAACCTAGTTTGACATATTTGAGTTTGATTGAGGATGAGGAATCTGGCATTTTGGGAGGTTTGGAGAGATTAAGGTTTGGTTAACAATGGTGGATGAAGAAGATGAAAGGTGGAGGGAGATTTATTTAAAGGCGTTGTATTGAATGAAGGCAGATGAGAAGATATAAATGAGGGGTAAGCTTCAACATCATGCAACGGTTCCCTGTGAACTGTGGTGAAGTTCATAAATAAAAAGTGTGACCTAAAAATACTTACATTAATGACCCCTCTACTTTAATAAATTGCACCTAGTATGGTCAAGGAGTCAAAGGGAGATGCAGTAACTCTTTTACCATACACCATTTAATGGTTGTGTTTGAATTTTACTAACAAATTTTTTTTTAATAGCCGAACGGAGCGCCACCCTAAAGATCACCTCATCCGTACAAGTTCGATCCCCAGCTGTAACGGTTGCCAGCCCGCGTAAACACGCGTTGTGGGACTCGAACCCGTGACCACCCGGGCAGGAAACCCTAAGGAAAACCTTCCCACCTCTCCACAAACCAACTGGTCTGTGGGTCATTGGCAATTTTACTAACAATTATCTATGATGTTATTTGTCGTTTTTATTATAGCAGTTTTATAAGAAAAATCTTACCTTGACAAAACATACATTTGTTTGTGTTAGCATGACATATATGATGTGCAAGTCAAAAGTATACATTTTGATAGTGTCTCGATATTTACAAGCACCTCAGGTGGTTGGCAAGGTTATTTTTCCATTAAAGTAAGTGGAGTATTTTCTGATCAAATAGCTGTAGGTGAAAAATTTATTTATCAAAATGAGTGTCTTAAAAAAATATTAACTAAAACAGGTGTTTTTCCAAAACTTATTGAGCATGTTACTGAAATCGAATGGAAAGTTAGAAACCACATCGATCAAATTGATAATAAAAAGTGTAACCTAAATGCAGTTACATTAATGACCCTTCAACGTTAATAAATTACACTTAGGCTATGAGTTGTGGTTACAAAACTAAAATCATAAATCCTTAACATAGTAAAAAAATAAGTTAGTACTTTAAGATGTTATTTTCTATAAACCATAAGAACTATTTATGTAGTTTTTTTTTGAACGGCCAACAAATTGGAATCACTCACGCAACACTGGAGTATCATCGTGCCACCAGTGTTGCCACGCGATCATATTCCACCACCAAGTCACCAATTCAGGAGGAAACTCATAATTATGAGAAAACCCCCTTTGTGAGATTCGAACCCAGGACCTTATGGCCCCTAAGTCTTATCTCACCACCAAGATACCACTAGGCTATAATGCCTTGGGTAACTATTTATGTAGTTAACTCTATATACTTAGCTCAAAATTATTCTTACAATAAATAATATGTGCCCTTTAAACCATTTAACTTTTATTTAAATAGTTTTTCTTATATATCTTAATTTTTATTTAAATAGATTTTTTTATATCTGATGTTCTTTAATTTCTAAAAAATGTTATATATGCAGATGCGTTTAATTTTTTTTTCTCGATGATCTGGTATAAATAAAAACATAATTGTATTCAAAGTAGATATTTTTGGGACCGTAAGCTATACCAAGTGCCAACATTGTAGTGCCACCATAATGAACCAAGTTGATACACCGACATTAGTACCGGTTGTTCCGATGTTAATTTTATTCGCAGAGTGAATACAATGCACAGATCGTCAGAGCCGAGATCTTTTTCACAGGGTTAATATTAATGTCAAATCGTGGAAATCGAAATTTACAAATTCAATTAGCGTGCAAAAACGCACGATTCCAACCACTAATAAATTTTATTATGAGTGTTTAAATTAGATGTCATGCAATGTAAATAGATAAGTTCAACTCAAAGGGATTTATAACCAAAACATGAATAATGAGAAATTCTTTTTTCAACAAAGCCCGATTATCCGGGTACACTAATAGGCAAAAGGTCATCCACACCCAAAATGATAGCGCTAGTGACTCAGCCCGCCAATAATTCTAGTAGAAAGAAATCGCCCAAAGGCATACTATGGTAAAACCTTTGGTTCACGAATAATATTTTATCATGGAAGACACTTAACTGACGACTTTAATTCCTTATAGAAAGTCATATAAATACCGCTAGATTATTTACCCTTTGATAATAATCAAAACTCAAGATGGTTTTTGCACTTGATCATAGATAGATGGATATATTCGTAATTTCCATAAACATGATATACGACAATCATCTCATAAGGTACAAAATTTTCCTTAACAAGAGGCTATATAGTACCTCAATAAATCTAAAACCTTAAAATTGAAACAACATTTTCATTTTTTTTTCTTTTTGTTTTTTTACTTGTCCGCGGAAGAAAATATTTGCAAAACATTTCTAAAGATGTAGATTAATTCCGAATTTACGCCTTTAACAATTTGATGCATAACTGTTTTTACACTCTTTACATTTGGCATGTATATTTATCTGAAGGATGGCATCTCTGTCTTTCCACTCTTTACATTTTTAAGGATGTCCATCTTTTGGCATGGATATTTATCACAGATGTTGTTAGTGCATGCCAAAACCACGACAAATCACTCAATCTAATAAAAATGGAATCGATCAATTAATACAATATGGTGTTCCTCTATATATCGGAGGAATCACAAGGAAATCTACACAACCGACTAACTAATAACATGTAACCACTATAAACCACCGATCCATCTATACACACACAAATATTACCCCCCCCCCCCCCCCCCCCCCCCCCCCGAGTTGAACGAGGTGCATCCACATGAAGCTCCCATTCATCTTGGACCGCATGATATCACAAAAAAAAAAAAGAAAGAAAACCTTTTGGTCAAAAGATCGGCAAGCTGAAGTGTAGTGAGCACACTACTCATAAGAAACACATAATGTCTGAGCTAACACCATATTACGAATAAAGTGTAGGTCAATCTCTAGGTGATTCGCATGCCAATAGCACCAATAGTCAACAAGATAAGTAGCTCGAATGTTGTTACACCAACGAGTAAGTGGAGACGGTAAAAAAGTATGCAGCTCCTGTAACAAATATGTGATCCATCAAATCTCAACAGTACTGTGAGCAAGAGCACGATGCTCAGCCTCTATACTAGAACGAGCAACAATGTGTTGTTTCTTGGAGCTCCAACTAATGAGATAAGGCCCAAGAAAAACACAATAACAAGTAGTCGATCGTCGCTCATCTGGGCATCTAGCTTAATCAGCGTCATAATAAGCAAGTAAGTCAACACAATCAGATAGACGAATACATAATCAACTACCTATACTACCCTTAGGGTACTGTAAAATATGAGTGGCTCCATCCTAGTGGTGATCAGTATGTGTCTGAAGAAACTCAGAAACATTGCTAACTGTATAAGCAATCCCTGGGCGTGTCAAGACAACATATTGCAATGATCCAACAATGCTCCAATATAACGTAGGTCATGCATAGGAACCCCAGAATGACGAAAAAGCTATCGATCAGAAAAAAAAAAACCGTTGTAGATAAAGGTGGACACTTAGTAAGACCAGTATGTTGTTTCAAATCAAGTATGTAGTATTGCTAAGATTATGTAAGGTGTCCCTAGAATCTTAAGAAATAGGATACCCCCCAATCCTTGAGCACATACTGATAATTGAAGTCCTAAGCCAATCGTATAATAAAGTCCTGTAGGATCGATTTTCTTCTAATACAAGAAATGACTCAAGTGGGTTTTCTTAAATATCAAGGTAGAAACAATATATTTAAGTATGATAGAGCAAGGAAATGATACCAAGAATAACACAATAACAAATACTCAAAATTTCCTCATGGATTCAATCGCCTCAACGCAAGAGCAAACACACAATGTTTTCAAGAGTTGTGTAGGAAATGGGGAAATGACACTTATATAGTATGTCCTAGTTGCCCCTTAGCCCCCATGAGAATGGGAGGCTCATTCTCATAGAGTGCCCAATTCTCATATCCTTACAAAAGACCAAAATGGCCCTCAGGCTACATAACACTAATTAATCAACATAAACGACTACAAAAAAAAAAACTAAGCTAGGGACATAAATGTACTAACAAACTCTACCTTGGACCTAGCTTCCACCTTTGGTGTTCAAAATCTTTAATCTTGATTCATTCTCATCACAAACCGTAGCTCAGTAATCAACTAAGTCTAACTCGACTGAGCTCCAACCAATCACAGATGGAATTGATTTCAAGCAAAATTAGATAACCCTTTAAAATTTCATAGCTTGATCTATATCCGCAACATCGATGTGGATAGGACTGAAGACCATTGTCTCAATATCTCCTTCGAGGAATTCATCAACCACATCGTATCAAACACTCTGATCTTTCGATATAGCTTCTGACCATTCTTCAATACGATAACCGCTAATGTCGTTAAGATATCATAGTGCTTGAATAGAAAACCATCCAAGACATCATGTTCAATAGTTGCAATTGGGATCTTCTTCAGATTATTGATGGTTAGATACTCTGAACATAAATTGGCTTGCCAGTCTGAGTATTAATTTCCTTAGAAGGATAGCTTGTAGGATACTGAGACTTCAGATACTTCCATCCATTCATACACTCCCACCTCAGTTGTTCTAAAAAAATGTGTCATGTTAGTACTTTTATCAACATTAAGTGATTTGTATGCCTAACCAATCAAAAAGGAAGACTCTTCAAATGTATGAAATCATTAGAATATAAAATCCCTTTTACCACTTCACAACAATTAGTTTCAAGTGTGGGATGTACGCCCAACCAATCACATCACCCACCCACCCACCATCTTCTTCCTCGGGAACATTGATTAGATTTGAATTTATAAAATCCTCAGCCTTCTTGAATAAATCATCATTAAGTCAAGAATCCTGGTATTCTCATCAACATAGTACTCAAGATATTCTTCGTGAGAGATGTCTTTGTCACACCCTAAAATTTCCACTGCGGAGTTTTACCGCGAGGCGCATGACATACCAGGATCCCATAGCCATAAGTCATATGAACGAACTCTAAATGCCCAAACCATTTAGTTCGTTTTCAAAAACCAAGTTTAGTTAAGCTGCGGAAGCGTAAACCAAATTTAAACCTTTTAGAAACCATGCGCAAAACAACGCGCCCAAATTAAAACCATATAAAGATAAATGTAAAAGCATGATATATAATTTAGGTGTATGCCCAAGACCCCAAATGCAGTGAACGTGCAGTGCTCCCTAATCGTGACACCGGAAGCTAACTACCTGCAAAAGCATGTATATGGTGGGTCAACAAACAATGTTGGTGAGTTCACTAAGTAAAGTAAATGAGAAAGTAAACGCGTAGGTTTCCAAAAACCATGTAACCAAGTAAAAGCGTAGGTCCTCAAGACCCAAAAGTTCAAGTGTTACCAGCTTAAGCTTGTCAGGGGTAGCGAGCCTACTCATTGTAACTAAACAGTTGATTATTGGGAACATACAGAAGTTGTTATAAGTTTTGCCTCGGCACTAGTGTCTATCAACACTAGCAGTTCAGCCCCTTTAGAGCGTGGTCAAAAGTTCATGCCTGTGACACAAGCACCTCAAGCATGAGGTTGCTGCACAACCTAATAGCGCTATCAACTAATACCTCGTTCGCCTACAGCGATTAACCCAATAATATGTAAGGACTTTCAATGATAGAGTGTGTTTAGTTCACAAAGGACAGTAAAGTTTTAAACTGATAAAAGCGTAACCCACACAAGGAGTCAAAACCCACCCACACAAGGAGTCCAAAATCCGACCCACACAAGGAGTCAAAACCTGAGTTGTAAAAGTAGTCCCAAACCGGACTACAAAAAGTTAAGTAAGTTGTCTCAAACCCGAGACGCATGCTTTTGAGAAAAAGTAGTGAAACTCACCTTAGGTTGCAAGCAAAATATCCAAACTCCAAACAATAGGGTGCTACCGACTCCCTATTACAAGCGTCACTAAGTGAGTATATGTGTATAATCAATACACCATATAACCCATTTGTCCAAGACGTTTAAATGTTCAAAACCGTGTAGTGACACCTAATGACTCTACATGCACAAGTAAGTCCTACGTAACCCGTTGGTGATCGTAGTGATTATTATCAGTCTAGTATCTCAAATATATCTCATACAAGCGTCCATACAAGTTCATGTCAATTACATACCATATAAGACTCCAAATAGTCACATAAAGACTCCGTACACAATCTGCGTTTTTAGGGCAGATTGTGCGCTGTGAAAAACAAATTATTTAAAATACTTAACGAATGAATGAAAGTCCCAAATTTTTACTGAGTATTCATTGGGATTCAGTTGATAACCTATATTTTTGTTTTGTCTTAAAACCAAACACAAAAATTATTAAAATTCATACAACACAGCTATGTCCAGAAAATTTCCTCAACAGGTCAGTTTAGTAGAAAAATTCCCAAAAATTGTGTATTCACCCAAACGGGGTGAATCTACTTGGAAAAGCCGAGTTTTTCCATTGTCGATTATCAAATAAAATTCCAAAAACTACTCAAATGAAGTCCAAATCGGACGATTTTGCCCATTACGAAAAGCTAAGACCATGTACATTACAACCATGCAAAGAATAGATCAAAACAATGACTTTTAATCTACGTAACAGGCCCTACAAGTTAACATTCAAATTCTGGCCAAGTTTCAATCATGCAATAACATCAACTATATCGAACCCTAGTTGCATATTATCGATCAACAACATCAAATAAACATCCTACAACATTTATAAGACATAACCTGATCATAAACTAGCAAGATACATGTTTATATCATCATACATAAACCCTAAGAGTCTACAACATCAAGAATATGTATGATCATGCAAACCACATATTATCCAATGCATACAGCATAATTAATCTTTTTAATCTTTATAAAAACCAAGTTTTTAACTTTTATAAACATGTTCAGGCCTGGACAAACATGATTATGATGTTTAAAAACATATTAGAAGGGATTAAAACATGTTAGGATTAGAAGTATACCGAAAGCACTTCAAGACTACCAACCGAACGCTCTCCAAGCCTCCCGAATGGTGTTCTTAAGCCTTAGCAGGTATTAGGGGTTATATTTTTCGTAAACCAGGTGTATTGGGCGATTAGGGTTGTGGTAATGAGGTTGCTTGGGGTTAAAATCGTTTTAAAGAGGCCTAAACTTGTTTTCCACGTATTGTTCTCCGTCGTGGACCGCGGGGGAATTATCAATTCCGTAGCGGTCCGCCCGGACCTTTAAAAATCCCAGATTTATTCCACCCCCCTCGCGGACCGCGGGGGATTTTCCTTTCCCTCCGCTCTCCGCGGGGATGACCAAAAATCAGATTTTTGTTTTTATTCATTCTATAACCCTAACCACTTTACAATATCAATATTCCAAACATTAATATTCCAAAAGGCACATAAACGTTCGTCACACATATCTGGATCCCGGTCCGTCCCGTCCCGGATACCGATCCGCTAACGTATAATCACATAAGTTCACATAATCACATAATGACACATAGTATCAACATAATCACATTTCACCAAGTCACCAACGTTCCGGGTTTTCTACTTGCGTACGTAGTCTGGTAATTCCCCGAATTACCATTCCATGCAGTCATTAACCTATAACTGTGCAACGTATGCTCGTCCTAACTAACCCTAGTTAATTAGAATGCATGAAAAGTGTGTACAAGTAACTAGAGTCTAGTTAAAGTGTTAACATGAAATTACGGGGTATCACATCATCCCCAAGTTGAAAAGAATTTCGTCCCGAAATTCAGCAAGTAAACAATAAAGCCAGCTATAAAATGTGTGCTTGGTTCCCGGATGTCACATCATCCCCAAGTTGAAAGGAATTTCGCCCTGAAATTCACTTTGAAAGAGCTGCTTTATGTTCCGCGTTTGATCTATGTACGATTTCAGGTTCAGTAAAGAGTTGTGGGTATTTGAGTCACATCTGATCCCTGCGTTCCCACGTGTATTCCGGTCCTAGGCAAGAATTCCACCGCACCTTCACAATAGGTATGGTGCTTTTCCTGAGTTTCTTGACGCCCTGCTCAAGAATTTCCACTGGTTCTTCCATGAACCGTAGTTTTTCGTCCACCTGAATCTCCTCCAGTGGCACTGCTAATGTTGAATCTGACAGGCACTTCTTCAGATTCGATACATGGAATACGTTGTGTACTCCACTGAGTTCCTTAGGCAGATTTAATTCGTAAGCTACTGGACCAACCCTTTTGACAATCTCAAATGGTCCAACGTATCGTGGGTTAAGTTTTCCCCGTTTTCCGAAGCGTATCACACCCTTCCATGGTGACACCTTCAGTAGTACCCTGTCCCCAACCTGGAACTCCAAAGGTTTCCTACGTTTATCAGCGTAGCTTTTCTGTCGATCACGAACAGCAGCCATCCTGTTTCTGATTTGCACTATCTTCTCAGAAGTTTCATGCACAAGTTCGGGACCTGTCAGTTGGCTATCCCCAACTTCAGTCCAGCAGAGGGGAGATCTACACTTGCGTCCATAAAGTGCCTTAAAAGGCGCACACTGAATCGAAGTGTGAAAACTATTGTTATAAGAGAAATCAATCAGAGGCAAGTGCTTGTCCCAATTGTTTCCAAAGTCCACCACGCACGCTCGTAGTAGATCTTCTAGTGTTTGGATGGTACGTTCACTCTGTCCATCCGTCTGAGGGTGATAGGCTGTGCTCATATCTAAGCGAGTCCCCAAAGCATCGTGGAGAGTTTCCCAAAAATGGGATGTAAATCGCGCATCGCGATCTGATATGATAGAGGTAGGCACCCCATGCCTAGAGACTACCTCTTTGATATAGATGTTGGCCAGCTTCTCCAGCTTGTCTGTGTCCTTTATTGCAAGGAAATGTGCTGATTTGGTCAAATGATCGACGATGACCCAAATCATGTTATGCGCACTTGGCGTTCTAGGGAGCTTTGTGATAAAGTCCATAGAGATTCCATCCCATTTCCACATAGGGATTTCTGGTTGCTGGAGTAAGCCTGATGGTTTCTTATATTCAATCTTAACCTTAGCACATGTTAGGCATTTACTAACATAAGTAGCTATCTCTGCTTCCATGCTTGGCCACCAGTAAAGAGTTTTGAGGTCTTGGTACATTTTATCTCAACCAGGATGTACCAAATAACGAGATCTGTGAGCCTCATCGAGCACTAGTTGTCTGAGATCCCCAAAACGTGGAATCCAGACTCGATCCATGAAGTACTGAAGCCCATCTGTCAGCACCGTGCAACATTTCCAGCCTGATGTTTTCCTTTTCCAAAGCCTCGTCCTGGGCTTCACGTATTTTATCAGGCAGATTAGAACGTATGGTAAGTTGTAAGGCTCGCACTCGTTTAGGTTTCGCTTCCTTACGACTCAGGGCATCTGCTACTACATTAGCCTTCCCTGGATGGTATCTGATGGCACAATCATAATCATTCAGGAGCTCGACCCGTCGACGTTGTCGTATGTTCAACACCTTTTGATCGAATATGTGTTGGAGGCTCTTGTGGTCAGTGAAAATCGTACACTTTGTTCCATAGAGATAGTGCCTCCAAATTTTGAGAGCGAAAACCACCGCTCCTAGTTCCAAGTCATGGGTGGGGTAATTCTTCTCATGAACCTTTAGTTGTCGTGAAGCATACGCGATCACCTTTTCGCGTTGCATCAAAACACACCCTAAACCTTGGATAGATGCATCACAGTACACCACAAAGTCCTCCGTACCCTCAGGTAGTGATAATATAGGTGCACTGCAAAGTTTTTCCTTCAATAACTGAAAAGCAGATTCTTGGCCATCTCCCCACTTGTAAGTAATCCCCTTCTGTGTCAAAGCAGTGAGGGGTTGAGCGATCTTTGAGAATCCCTCAATGAATCTGTGATAATAACCTGTAAGGCCAAGGAACTGTCACACCTCCGTAGGGGTCTTAGGAGCCTCCCACTTTTTAATTGCGTCAATCTTGGCGGGATCGACATGTATTCCTACCTCGTTCACCACATGAACCAAGAATTTGACCTCGCGGATCCAGAAGTCACACTTAAAGAACTTTGCATACAACTGCTCATTTCTCAAGAGTTCCAAGATCAGCCGCAGGTGTTGCTCATGCTCTTCCCTGCTCTTGGAATAAATCAAGATGTCATCTATGAACACTATGACAAATTTGTCCAAATAAGGCTTGCACACACGGTTCATAAGGTCCATGAACATAGCTGGTGCGTTGGTTAGCCCAAATGGCATTACCAAAAATTCATAGTGCCGATAACGAGTTCGAAAGGCTGTCTTCGCCACATCCTCCTCTCGGAATCTCAGCTGGTGATACCCTGACCTCATGTCAATCTTGGACTAGAAACTCGACCCTTGAAGCTGGTCGAATAAGTCGTCAATACGAGGCAAAGGGTAGCGGTTCTTAACTGTCACCTTATTCAACTCCCGATAATCAATACACATGCAAAAACTCCCATCATTCTTCTTAACAACAATACTGGAGCTCCCCATGAGGTAAAAAACTATGCCTAATGAAACCCCTATCCAATAGCTCTTGGAGTTGAGTAGGTAGTTCTTGAAGTTCGCCTGGTGCTAGGAGGTATGGTGCGCGTGTAACTGGGGCCGCTCTTGGTGCAAGGAATTTGAAATTCCACTTGACGAACAGGTGGAAGTTTAGGTAGTTCCTCTGGGAAAATATCTAGGAAATCTCAAACTACTAGGATGTCCTCAATTTTTTTTCAACCTCAGCTGTAGTATCAGAAATGTTAGCCAATATGGTTAGGTAGCCCTTTCGAATACACTGCTGGGCTTTCAAGAAGGAGATGATGCCCACCATGGCACCACCACGATCACCCTGGACAGATAAAAGTTCTCCACTAGGGAGGGGGATACGAACAATCTTCTCCTGACAGAGAATTTCCGCGTGTTGCTTGGACAACCAGTCCATCCAACCACGAGATCAAAGCTTCCTAGGGTGATAGGTAAAAGGTTGATGGCAAAAAATTGCCCATCTAGCTCGAGTTTACAGTCACAATGGATGTGGGTTACCTCAACAGGCTTCCCATCAGCTAACTCTATAGAGTACGGGGTATCAAGAAGTGTAGGAACTATCCCTAATTGTTTGCTAAGTCTTGATGCCACAAAACTATAGTCTGCACCAGTATCATACAAAACAGAAGCGAGAGTGTTGTTCAAGGAACACGCACCCGCCTATCGTAGCTAACTCCTGTAGCTTGGTAGTGTACGCATCGATCTCAGACCCAACTATCTTTAGATAGCAAATTTCTAACTTTCGTCACGGGGGTTACATTCTCCACCCAAGTATCTGTAACTTATCGAGTGTGCATGTGGCATATATTACCCTATCCTGCCTGGGGCAAATGCACATGGCAAAGACTTATACTATCGAAGTAATCAAGCAATCTCCTTCAGTCCTGCTGGGGTTATTGAGGTTTACTACCCCCAAAAGTCTTGGAAATACGCTGGCGAGTTGTTGTTGTTGCATATGCGTTCAAGGAAAAAGGAAGTTCAAATGCGAACGTCAAGAGAAAATAATGATTTAGCATAATAGATCCTTACTAACTTGGAAGGATGCGAGGGTCTCAACCACCCTGTTGTTGCTCATAAAAATCCACTCTTATTTTCCATGTGTTCGTCCTGCTCAGGTTTTCCTTTCGTCCCTACTTCCTTCTCCACGGGTTTCAGTGTTATATGGATTTTGTCGCGTATGGTCTCTTACTCCGGTCCTGTGTAAGTTAGTTCAGTGGTCAGTTGCACCACTCGTTCCCTCAATCGTGACTGTCAGTCATTAGCAGGTTTCGTCTCCCTTTAAAGTATTGCACTATGTCGCAGGCTTTACACAACTCCTCAAGAGTACGAGTAACAAGCCCCGATCTGATGTGTCCCCATTAATCTACTATATACTCACGAGGAACAGGGACACACATGTCATATAATCGCTCGCTCGTATTGGGCGTAAATGTACTAGAGCAAGAATAAAATTCTATATGAGTAACCCAGTCTCGTCTGAGTTTCAAATGGAAATAAGAAAGATCAAGCGACAAGGAACAAGAACTAACTGTATCCTTGTTCAGTGAGGAAAAGGATAAATTTCAGTATTTGATTCCTTCGAGTTCGATTCAATTCAATGGTATCACGTCATAGGCAGCGTGCAGCTTTCTGTGTATATGCGCCATAACGCCCGCAAGGGTTCTCTCCCCTGTACTATTGTCGTTCCCTCATCCATGAGATTTGTTAGGATACCAATCCCAGTAATGTGCCACCTGGTGTAACCCTGGGTCCCCACCAGTGACATGTTCAGAATCAGGTTTAGAACTAGAAGACAACATATCTCCTCAATATGCAGTCCTAGTTCACTATAACCAATGGCTCTGATACCAATCTGTCACACCCTAAAATTTCCACTGCGGAGTTTTACCGTGAGGTGCATGACCAAACCATTTAGTTCGTTCTCAAAAACCAAGTTTAGTTAAGCTGCGCAAGCGTAAACCAAATTTAAACCTTTTAGAAACCATGCGCAAAATAACGCGCCCAAATTAAGACCATATAAAGATAAATGTAAAAGCATGATATATAATTTAGGTGTATGCCCAAGACCCCAAATGAAGTGAACGTGCAGTGCTCCCTAATCGTGACACCGGAAGCTAACTACCTGCAAAAGCATGTATATGGTGGGTCAACAAACAATGTTGCTGAGTTCACTAAGTAAAGTAAATGAGTAAGTAAACGCGTAGGTTTCCAAAAACCATGTAACCAAGTGAAAGCGTAGGTCTTCAAGACCCAAAAGTTCAAGTGTTACCAGCTTAAGCTTGTCAGGGGTAGCTAGCCCACTCATTGTAACTAAACAGTTGATTATTGGGAACATACAGAAGTTGTTATAAGTTTTTCCTCGGCACTAGTGTCTATCAACACTAGCAGTTCAGCCCCTTTACAGCGTGGTCAAAAGTTCATGCCTGTGACACAAGCACCTCAAGCATGAGGTTGCTGCACAACCTAATAGTGCTATCAACTAATACCCCGTTCGCCTACAGCGATTAACCCAATAATATGCAAGGACTTTCAATGATAGAGTGTGTTTAGTTCACAAAGGACAGTAAAGTTTTAAACTGATAAAAGCGTAACCCACACAAGGAGTCAAAACCCGACCCACACAAGGAGTCCAAAATCTGACTCACACAAGAAGGCAAAACCTGAGTTGTAAAAGTAGTCCCAAACCGGACTAGAAAAAGTTAAGTAAGTTGTCTCAAACCCAAGATGCATGCTTTTGAGAAAAAGTAGTGAAACTCACCTTAGGTTGCAAGCAAAATATCCAAACTTCAAACAATAGGGTGCTACCGACTCCCTATTACAAGCGTCACTAAGTGAGTATATGTGTATAATAAATACACCATATAACCCGTTTGTCCAAGACGTTTAAATGTTCAAAACCGTGTAGTGACACCTAATGACTCTACATGCACAAGTAAGTCCTACGTAACCCGTTGGTGATCGTAGTGATTATTATCAGTCTAGTATCTCAAATACATCCCATACAAGTGTCCATACAAGTTCATGTCAATTACATACCATATAAGACTCCAAATAGTCACATAAAGACTTCGTACACAATCTGCGTTTTTAGGGCAAATTGTGCGTTGTGAAAAACGAATTATTTAAAATACTTAACGAATGAATGAAAGTCCCAAATTTTTACTGAGTATTCATTGGGATTCAGTTGATAACCCATATTTTTGTTTTGTCTTAAAACCAAACACAAAAATTATTAAAATTCGTAAAACACAGCTATGTCTAGAAAATTTCCTCAACAGGTCAGTTTAGTAGAAAAATCCCCAAAAATTGTGTATTCACCCAAACGGGGTGAATCCACTTGGAATAGCCGAGTTTTTCTAATGTCGATTATCAAATAAAATTCCAAAAAGTACTCAAAAGAAGTCCAAATCGGATGATTTTTCCCATTACGAAAAGCTAAGACCATGTACATTACAACCATGCAAAGAATAGATCAAAACAATGACTTTTAATCCACGTAACAGACCCTACAAGTTAACATTCAGATTCTGTCCAAGTTTCAATTATGCAATAACATCAACTATATCGAACCCTAGTTGCATATTATCGATCAACAACATCATATAAACATCCTACAACATTTATAAGACATAACCTGATCATAAACTAGCAAGTTACATGTTTATATCATCATACATAAACCCTAAGAGTCTATAACATCAAGAATATGTATAATCATGCAAACCACATATTATCCAATGCATACATCATAATTAATCTTTTTAATCTTTATAAATACCAAGTTTTTAACTTTTATAAACATGTTCAGACCTGGACAAACATGATTATGATGTTTAAAAACATATTAGAAGGGATTAAAACATGTTAGGATTAGAAGTAAACCAAAATCACTTCAAGACTACCAACCGAACGCTCTCCAAGCCTCCCGAATGGTGTTCTTAAGCCTTAGCAAGTATTAGGGGTTATATTTTTCGTAAACCAGGTGTATTGGGCGATTAGGGTTGTGGTAATGAGGTTTCTTGGGGTTAAAATCGTTTTAAAGAGGCCTAAACTTGTTTTTCACGTATTGCTCTCCGTCGCGGACCGCGGGGGAATTATCAATTCCCTAGCGGTCCGCCCGGACCTTTAAAAATCCTAGATTTATTCCACCCCCCTCGCGGACCACGGGGGATTTCCCTTTCCCTCCGCGCTCCGCGGGGATGACCAAAAATCAGATTTTTGTTTTTATTCATTCTATAACCCTAACCACTTTACAATATCAATATTCCAAACATTAATATTCCAAAAGGCACATAAACGTTCGTCACACATATCTGGATCCTGTTCCGTCCTGTCCCGGATACCGATCCGCTAACGTATAATCACATAAGTTCACATAATCACATAATGGCACATAGTATCAACATAATCACATTTCACCAAGTCACCAACGTTCCGGGTTTTCTACTTGCGTACGTAGTCTGGTAATTTGCCGAATTACCATTCCATGCAGTCATTAACCTATAACTCTGCAACGTATGCTCGTCCTAACTAACCCTAGTTAATTAGAATGCATGAAAAGTGTGTACAAGTAACTAGAGTCTAGTTAAAGTGTTAACCTGAAATTACGGGGTATCACATCATCCCTAAGTTGAAAAAAATTTCGTCTCGAAATTCAGCAAGTAAACAATAAAGCCAGCTATAAAATATGTGCTTGGTTCCCGGATGGCACGGTTTTCAATTTCAACCTCATCATATTTATCATCTTGCTCTGGTGTTCTGTGAGAAGTATTATCAACATGAACCTCTTCTAGAGTAATCCTAAAAAGTTGTGCAATATCTTCTCAAGATAACGAGTGTGGGGTTTCCCCCTTCCTCTAGATCTTGCTGAGGGAATTCAATTCGGTTACCGTCATCATCACATAGAAAGATATCCATGAGTGATTCACTAATATCAATTGGTACGAATTCCTTAGCAACAAATTCTCTCAATATCTCTTGTTATCCAACACTAGGCTCCCCTGAGTGGATGCGCCACCTTCAGGTTCATTGTCCTATCCTTAAGCTTACTTAGATCGACATTCCTTCTTAGATGAACGACGACCTGAAGCACCCTCACTTGAACTTCCTGCATCACTACCACCTTCACCACCATCAGTATTGTCATTCTCATCATCATCATCATCATCATCATCATCATCATCATCATCATCTTCTTCTTCTTCTTCAGATTTATCAGATTCATCACCTATATCATCATCGCCTTGGATTCGAGGATGATCACTCATCAACTTTTCAACATTGTTTTGAGTCATTTGTTTTCTTCTTCATACACAGTCAATCTATTTTCTTATTGAGCATTTGTTACTCTAAGTTGATCAACTTCAGGTTGTAGATGATCAGTTGTTGACTTTGACTCATTGAGCAGCAAGAGGAATGTTTTTTTTTCTCTGTATTCCATATCTTCTATCCTTCTTCTGTTCTCTAAATTTTTAGCAACTTGAATTTGAATGATGCTAAGAACATTGTTGATTTGGGCTTGAAGTGCTGAAAATGATGATTCAGGTGTTGTGGATGGCCTAAGAGAAATTCCAGCCGTCTGTTGACTTAATCGTTGAAGATTAAGCTACTCTAACAATGCTTGTAGTGATTGATCAATAGACGGTGAAGACTAGAATGGTTGGAAAGAAAATGTTGATGTCGAATTAAATGTGGTAGTAACTGAAGTAGCTACAGTAGCTCCTGTCGTAGTGTAACACCCCACCCATAAACTAGGTGATCATGCACAATTGATACAACTTACAGTGGAAGCTAACTAAAATTTCATTAAAATTTATAACATCCGAGTACAAAAGATTATTTATTTACAAACTCTTATCAACTAAAACTTCTTAGTCTTCTAGGCTGTAAACGAACTTAACTTTTAGCGAACTGTTCATGAACCATTCCGCGGGAAGTTCGTTTGTGTTCGTTCGTCTAATAAATGAACGAACATGAACAAAGGTTGCGTTCGTTCGTTTATGTTCATGAATGTGTTCGTTTATGTTCGATACTTTAATAGGGTTTTTAATTTTTTATAACTTTTTTATATTCTTTAATCTATATTTATGTTACCCTAATAAATAATTTATATAAGATTACTAAACCATACTTTTAGTATAATCATTAAGTAAATAATTAATAAAGAGTTTAAATTCAAATAAATAATTAATGAAGACTTCAAGTTTAAGATTTGAGCTTAGTTTTTCGGACGTCACTTTATTATGTTTACCAATTTATGTTAATTACTAAATATGTTTGTAAAATTAGTTTACATTTCGGGGGGGGGGGATCTAGTTAATTTCTCAACATATGTGAATTCGATTCAAAATTTAATATATGTCATATGTCCCTTTGTGTTTGTTTCCGTTCATGAACACTTATTTGTGTTCGTTTGTGTTCATTAACGTCCGTTTGTGTTCATGTGCATTCTTGAACAAAATTAACAAACGAACACAAACAAAAACAAACACGAGTGTTTTCTTAACAAACAAACACAAACAAAAAATCTCATTCAGTAAGTGTTCATGAACTGTTCGTGAACACATAATTTCCTTAACAAATGAACACAAACACTGCCATGTTAGTGTTCGTTCGGTTCCTTTGCAGCCCTAGGTCATATAGCTGTCCTCATGATTCAGTTGAGATAAGTATACTTAAAACGACGTTAGCTATATACTGGTGAGTTCAGGTTATACATTTTACAAAATCACATTGATAGTCATGCATACACAATATGGGTTATGACTACCGTACTGGCTATCCCATAAACACTGTACAACTAATACGCTGACCCCCTAGTAGTGTCACCACAGCCATCATATAGATATGGATTCCGTTACTGAGCGCATGGTTGATTTTCGTTGAGTTTCCTGAATAACTCATGCTTCACTAGACGGGGGGGGGGGGGGGGGGGTTAGGGTGCGCAAAATGTCTAATTAGGCACATGAAATGACAATAATAAGTAAAATGCGTACGGATTTGACTTGGATTGTTGACTGTTGTCACATAACTCATTTTCTAGGAGATGTATTTTCCTTTAGTTTGTAGTATAATATCCCACCAATATAGTGCTTTTGAT
This sequence comes from Ambrosia artemisiifolia, assembly GCA_032199755.1. Taxonomy (NCBI): domain Eukaryota; kingdom Viridiplantae; phylum Streptophyta; class Magnoliopsida; order Asterales; family Asteraceae; genus Ambrosia; species Ambrosia artemisiifolia. The sequence goes on along the minus strand of CM063521.1, from coordinate 41,250,642 downwards.
TGAAGCAAGTGCATTACCATTTAGACCTCATTGCTTTTAGCATAGTAAAAACTTATCTAAGAAAGGTTCCATTCGACTAAACAAGTCATACGACTCTATTGATTCCTTCTTGCCATAAGGTGTTCAAGGGTTATAAGAGATAAAGGATATCGAAATGCACTCCTTTTACTAACTATTCCACATTAAAGGTTTCTTTATCTAGAATATATCCTAGTTGTAGATGCTAAGGAATTTTTCTTTGGTTTATTCTCCGGATTAGTTTACGGTTGAGTAACAACCATAATGTAAATAAATACAAGTTTAACATATGTTACCATGCCACCTATACTAACATATGTTAAACATATAGCGTGTGTGAATGCAACCATGTAGGAATACTTTTTCTTTGTTTTTATGTTAGTCCCCCAATAATATATATATGCAAGCACAAAGTGGTACATGGTTTATTATGATACTTCGCAATAAGGGGTTTATTAACATATTAACATAGGGAGGTTTTACAAACTATGTAACCTTTTAAGGGGTCCCACTTAAAGCTTTTTATGCTTACTGTTATTTGAATGTTCTGTGTAGGTATATCTTTTTTTAATTTTTACTGTGCTACTTAGTCAAATTTATCAGATCAGATAATACATGTTACCCATAGTCTTTTTTAATTACGTGTCACAAAAAAAAGTGGCCTTTATTTAGCTGCTTTTAAAATCTTTTTATGATTAATGTCATTTGAATGTTCTGGGTAGGTTTATCTCTTTTTAATCTTGACTTTGCTACTAGGCACATTGACTTTGTTAGATAACGCATGTTACTCTCTTATGCAAAAGGTAACATGTGTTACACATTTATGTCTAATTAACACATGTTACAATACCTGTTTTGTTGGCTTGACATTCCCTTTTTAGAACATATCACAAAAAAAGTATGTAACCTTTATTGGGTCCCTTTTTTTAATTCTTTTTATGCCTAATGATATTTGAGTGTTATGGGTTTGTATATTTTTTATTTTAATTTTTACTGTGTTAATAGGCTTGTTGATCATATAAGATAACACATGTTACCATTTACAAAACAACACAATAACAACTGAAAACATAACACATGTTACATATCCTGAAAAATAAGATACAGTTCACACAACGCTAAATGTATAGGTGCTGGTGCAGTACACATGTATCATATGTTAAGCAGAAATAATAAGTAAAAGTAATGCATTTCAAAGAAAACAAAATGAAAGCCATTCAAAATAAATAAAACAAAAGTAACACATGGAGAAGGAGAGTAAAAAGTATAACTAAAAAACAAAAAGAAACTTTATCGTCTCCCTCAACATTGTTACCCTAGTTTCAGTACCATCACCGACAACCTCATCCCTCAAACATAAGGCCATCACATTTTTATCCTTTAATTTCAAGTAAGTACTTCTCTAGTCTGTCCCCACTTTCTAGTGGCTACCCCTCTAAGCTCCCCCGAGTTCTAGTGAAGTCACCATAGCCATCTTCTCTCCATCTGCCTTCAACCTCCACCTTGTCACCGCCGTTGCTTTCTTCTCCACCCTACAGTATGGTGCAATCATCACCGACTATTTCCAGATCTGGTTAGATTCATCGACAACCATCGCTGTACAAATCTGGTCGAATTCGTTTGGTATAATGATATGATAAAATTAATAAGTAGGAGACTTTGATTAATAGAAGTGTGAGAGACATTTGTGTTTAAGAAATAGGAGAAATGTTGGATCAGTTTTTGTTTTAATAGTTCTTATTATGAACACTTGTGAAAGATCTTATCAAAGTAAATTTGCACAGCGGAATAAATGTAAGTGTTCTAAGTTAAAGTTTCACTTTAGCAGGAGTTATTACTCCCCCTCAATCAATGAACTAAAAGCAGTAAATGAGAATCAAAATAGTTAATGAATATAACAGTAATAAGTGTTGCAAATGATTCTCAAATATATTGAAATGCTTAACTACAAAAGCCCTGAAGGATTGGTGTCTAAAATAGTGGAATGAACCCATCTATTTATAGACAAATTAATACGTACAAGTGAAGTATACAAAAGATTATAATAATACTACAACAGGCTGTAGTATTGGAACTTGTACAAAGACTTTAAAAAAACTAATATAATACTAAACTACTGAAGTATAAGTGTGGTGGGAAGCTTCTAACAGAACAGATGATGAGTGACAAACTACTGATGAGTATTCTTCAGAAGTTTGTCTTCATTAGTTCTTTAGAGAGTTGCCTGGTTCGTCTTCAGAACTTCTGATCTTTACTCTTCAACACTTGTTATTTGCTTATTCAGTACTTGTTATCTTCTTCTTCAGCAGTTTCCATACTTAGAATAATAATGCAGAATATGATTGTCACACCCTCAAATTTCCACTGCGGGGTTTTACCGCGAGGCGCGTGACACACCAGGATCCCATAACCATAAGTTATACGAACGACTCTAAATTCCCAAACCATTTAGTTCATTTCAAGTAAAATTCGCTTTTATTTTTAAAAGATTGTCAAACATACGTTTTAAATGAGTGCGGAAGCGAAAACAGTTTAGTAAAATAAGTTATGATGCGCAATACGGTTTCTAATTTGGATGATCTTTTCAGACGTTTCATGCACGAACTCAGGGCCTGTCAGCTGGCTGTCCCCAACTTCAGCCCAACAAATTGGTGATCTACATTTGCGCCCATAAAGTGCCTCAAAAGGCGCACACTGTATAGAGGTGTGATAGCTGTTGTTGTACGAGAATTCAATCAGGGGTAAATGTTTATCCCAATTGTTACTAAAATCCACCATGCATGCTCGTAGTAGATCCTCTAACGTCTGAATGGTACGCTCACTCTGACCATCTGTCTGAGGGTGATAAGCCGTGCTAATATCTAAGCGTGTGCCCAACGCATTATGGAGAGTAGTCCAGAATCGGGAAGTGAATGGGGGATCACGGTCAGATATGATCGAAGTAGGCACCCCATGCCTAGAAACAACTTCCTTGATGTAAAGGGTAGCTAGACGTTCCAAGGTATCTGTCTCCTTAATTGCCAAGAAATGAGCTGATTTCGTTAGACGGTCAACAATGACCCAAATTTTGTCATAGCCACCAGACGCCTTAGGAAGTTTGGAGATAAAATCCATGGAAATCCCATCCCATTTCCACATAGGGATTTCTGGTTGTTGGAGCAAGCCCGAAGTTTTTTGGTATTCGATCTTGACCTTAGCACAAGTTAAGCACTTACTAACATAAGTCGCTATTTCGGCTTTCATATTCGGCCACCAATAAAGAGTTTTGAGGTCTTGGTACATTTTATCTGAGCCAGGATGTATCGAATAACGAGAGGTATGCGCTTCATCAAGCATAAGTTGTCTGACATCCCCAAAAAGTGGGATCCAAACTCGATTCATAAAATATTGGAGTCCATCCGATTTTAATTCCAAGTGTTTATCGGCACCATGCAACGTTTCAAGTCCAATATTCTCCTCCTTCAACGCCTCAACTTGAGCATCGCGGATTTTACCTGGAAGGTTCGAGTGTATGGTAAGTTGCAAGGCTCGCACCCGCTTGGGTTTTGTCTCCTTGCGGCAAAGGGCATCCGCTACTACATTAGCTTTCCCTGGATGATACTTAATAGCACAGTCATAATCATTCAAAAGTTTGACCCATCGACGTTGTCGTATGTTCAGCACCTTCTGATCAAATATATGCTGGAGGCTCTTATGATCAGTGAAAATTGTGCACTTTGTCCCATAGAGGTAGTGCCTCCAAATTTTGAGAGCGAAGACCACCGCTCCCAGTTCCAAGTCATGAGTGGGGTAATTCTTCTCATGAACTTTCAATTGCCGCGATGCATACGCGATCACCTTATCACGTTGCATCAGTACGCACCCTAAGCCTTGGATAGCGGCGTCACAATATACCACAAAGTCATCCGTACCCTCAGGCAACGACAAAATTGGCGCACTACAGAGTTTTGTTTTTAACAGCTGAAAAGCAGACTCTTGGGCATCTCCCCTTTGTATGTAATACTTTTCTGTGTCAAAGCGGTGAGGGGTTGAGCGATCTTTGAAAATCCCTCTATGAATCTGCGATAATACCCCGCGAGACCAAGGAATTGACGCACTTCTGTAGGAGTCTTAGGAGCCTCCCAACGCTTAATAGCATCAATCTTGGCAGGGTCAACATGTATGCCAGCCTCATTCACCACATGTCCTAAGAATTGGACCTCCCGAATCCAAAAATCACATTTGGAAAACTTTGCATATAACTGCTCTGTCCTTAAAAGTTCCAAGATCATCTGTAGGTGTTGCTCGTGCTCTTCTCTGTTTTTGGAGTAAATCAAAATGTCATCTATAAACACTATGATAAATTTATCCAAATAGGGCTTACACACGCGGTTCATAAGATCCATAAAGACCGCGGGTGCGTTAGTCAACCCAAATGGCATCACCAAAAATTCATAGTGCCCATACCGAGTTCGGAAGGCTGTTTTGGCCACATCCTCCTCCCGGACTCTCAGTTGGTGGTAACCCAATCTCAAATCAATTTTCGAATAAAAACTTGACCCTTGGAGCTGGTCAAACAAGTCATCAATTCGAGGTAACGGGTAACGGTTCTTGATAGTGACTTTATTCAGTTCTCGATAGTCAATGCACATGCGGAAACTCCCGTCTTTCTTTTTAACGAACAGAACTGGAGCTCCCCATGGAGAAGAACTGGGTCTAATAAAACCCCTGTCCAGTAACTCCTGGAGTTGGGTAGACAGCTCTTGTAGTTCACTTGGTGCTAGGCGGTAAGGTGCACGCGCGACTGGAGCCGCCCCGGGTGTAAGGTCTATTTGAAACTCTACCTGCCGAATAGGTGGGAGTCCCGGTAGTTCTTCTGGAAAGACATCCGGGTAATCGCGAACCACTGGAGTGTCTTCGATGTTTGGTCCATCATCAACTCGAGTGTCGGAGATATTTGCCAATTTAGCTGGATAGCCCTTCCGTACACACTTCTGGGCTTTCAAGAATGAAATGATGCTTACCATAGGACCACCCCGGTCCCCACGAATAGACAAAAGTTCTCCACTAGGAAGAGGAATATGAAAAATTTTCTCCAGACAAAGAATCTCAGCATGATGCTTAGACAACCAATCCATTCCGACAACAATATCAAAGCTTCCTAGGGTGATAGGAATAAGGTTGATGTCAAACAGGTGACCATCCAGGACGAGCTTACAACTGCGGTGAACATGAGTCGCCTCAACAAGCTTACCATCAGCCAGCTCTACAAAGTGTGGAGTTTCTAGAAGAGTAGGGGCTGTCCCTAGAAGTTTGCTAAGTTTCATAGACACAAAGCTAAAATCCGCCCCAGTATCATATAAAAAGAGGCAAGAATATCGTTTAAAGAGCACGTACCCGTGACAACATTATTATCGGTTCTGGCTTCCCCCGAGCCGATCACAAATGCTCTCCCCGAGGTCCGTTGTTGTTGCCTGCGTTGGTTGTGTTATTGTTGTTCCCATTATTGTTGCCACCGCCATTGTTGTTTCCCCCAGCATTGTTGTTGCCATTAGCCTTCAATTGCGGACAATCTCTTTTAAAGTGATTCGTACTACCACACTGATAACACCCCTTACCACCTCGCTGCTGTTGACCTTGCTGCACAGGTTGATTTCCCTGAACGTTAACCCGACAATCCTTTGCCACATGCCCCAACTTGCTACAGCGTTCACACTTAACTTTGTTGCACGGTCCAGAGTGGTGAAGATTGCACCTGTTGCACTTGGGATGGGTTCCTTGGTAACCACCCTGTGACTGATTACGATTGTTGTTCCCTCGATTGCTGTCGTGCCTCTTGTTCTGCTGTTGCTGTTGCTGATTACTACTACCTGAGTGTTTACCCGCCGCATTCTCCCATTTCGTTTTGTTGTCACTAGTGCCTGAAGATGAAGCACCACGAGGGGGTAGCAATCCCTCGTCCACTTTCTGGTCTGTCAGTTGATGTGCCAGGCGGATGACCTGCTGGATGTTATTCAAGTTTGCGGCAGTAACCATTCCTTTAATCTGGGGTACCAAGCCCTTGATGTAAAGTTCGATCCATTTATAAGGTGGGTTAGAATAGTTAGGACACATCGTAGCCAACTCATGTGATCTGGTGGTATACTTTTCGATCTCCGATCCCACCATTTTCAAAGTGAAGTACTCCGATTCCAGCTTCTGAATTTCATCCCGTGGGCAATACTCTTCTTTCATCAGTACTTTAAAATCGGCCCATGGTGTCGCATTAGCCACATCAATCCCTAACATCTGCACCTGGGCGTTCCACCAAGACAGGGCCGCATCCTCAAGTGTGTGGGTTGCATACTTAACCCGATCTGCCTGCGGGCAGTTACACATGGCAAAGCAGGACTCTACCTTTTCAAACCACCTCAGTAATCCGACTGCCCCTTCTGAACCTCCAAAACTATGAGGTTTACAGTCCATAAAAGACTTGTAGGTGCACACCGGTGGGTTATGAGCAGGTTGACCTAAACACGGAAAGTAGGAAACGCGAGTAAGGATAAGAGCTTAGAGTGAGGGTTTATGGGAATGATGAAATGAGATAATGTTACCGGCTTGAAAGGCTGCTAGAGCTTCAACAACTCTGGCGTTGATGAGTGCATGAAGTTCAGCCTGTGACATGTTTACGTTTCCCCTTCCAAATCCTCTTCCCGCCATCGTAACTCTACATTTACAGTATACCCATGAGAAAACGATAATATGCTAAACATATAATTGTTCACACAGTACAAGTAAACTAGAACACAACATGATAGGCAAACACGAGAAAAGAATAAAACAACCAATCAAAAAAAAGTCATAAATAGTAGTGTCTCAAACGAATATCCAAAGTGGTTCTAAAGTCACAATGATATCTAATGATAGTCAAGACATAATAATAATAATAATATATAAAATAGCAAGAAATAATCAGTCGCTGTCCATAGTGGTGCATGAGTCATCGCCATCACTCTCGTCGACCTCTAAGGGCTCGACCTCCTCCTCAGCCTCCTCCTCGGGATCCTCTTCAGGATCCTCCTCTGGCTCCTCTTCAAGTTGTTCCTCTTGTGGTATCACAGGGAGTTGTTGGTTGGCCATCAGTAGTTGTATTTGTTCCTGCTGTTCCTCGACGATAAGTCTGGTCTCGGCGAGACGAGAGGTCAGTGTATCAACACGTTCCTCCAAGGCGGAGTATCGGTAGGTCAGTGTGTGACGCAAATTCCAAATAAGTTCTAAACGACGACCAGCCTCGATAACATCACTCATCTTGTCCTGCACATAGCTCACGTAACCTGCAAATGTCTTCTCCCATGAGTCCCTGATAGTGGGAACATTATCAGGCACCCCGTATTTCTCCACAGTGTAGTTCAGCAAAGCAGGGTACCATCCCCACTCCTTTACAAGTTTGTCATCCATGGTAGGGGAATTAGGTTCAGAATTGGGATTAGAAGAAGATGACATGATTCCCTGCAACACAAAAGTTTAGTATACCATTTCAAGAGAAACAGTTAAATGTGTACTTCTACGGTGAGTGTAACTAATGCAGTGCTTATGCTATGACAGTTATAGACTAGACTCGACACAAAGTCCTAGTTCACTATAACCATTGGCTCTGATACCAATCTGTCACACCCTCAAATTTCCACTGCGGGGTTTTACCGCGAGGCGCGTGACACACCAGGATCCCATAACCATAAGTTATACGAACGACTCTAAATGCCCAAACCATTTAGTTCGTTTCAAGTAAAATTCGCTTTTATTTTTAAAAGATTGTCAAACATACGTTTTAAATGAGTGCGGAAGCGAAAACAGTTTAGTAAAATAAGTTATGATGCGCAAACACAACGCGCCCAAACCAAAATGAAAGTAAATACGTCAAAGTTTAATAAGTTATAAATCCCAAGAGACATCATGCATGAACCTAGACGTGCTCCTTTCTAGCGACCTGCGAAAACATACTAAGTGTGTCAACATAAAGCTGGTGAGTTCACAGTACGAGTAAACAGTTGTAATTTCATCAATTGTATTAAAAACATCAGTTTTAAGCTTGTCAGGGGTAGCTAACCCGCTCAATGTAACTAAACAGTGATTATTGGGAAACATACAGATGTTATAGTGCCTCAACACTGGTGTCTACCAGTAAGAAAAAGTGGTCAGAAGTTCATGCCAGTGACCCAAGCACCTCAGGCATGAGGTTGCTTCACAACCTAATAGCGCTACTAACTACTACCCCGTTCGCCTCCAGCGATTAACCCAATTAAATAGTAAGGACTTTCAAGATAGAGTGTTTAGTTCACAAGGGACAATTAAGGTACAAAACTGATAAAAGTGTGATCCTCGTAAGGATCGAAAACCCGACCCACACAAGGAGTCATAGCATCCCGAAACTTGGAATGGAAAAGTAGTCCCAACGGAACTAGAAAAGTTTTACTTAACCTTGTCTTAACCCGAGACACATGCTTTCGCGAAATGTAGTGAAACTCACCTTAGGTTGCGTGCTAAAAATAAACTGCAAAGATAGTAAAAGTGGAAGACTACTCGCCTACCAATAACCTATAAAATACAAGGTTGCAAGTGTTTGAGTGTATTGACACAATGACTTAAGTGACGTCTCATGTAATTGTACTTGACACAATGAAACCATGCAGAACCCGTCAATCATTGGTGACTAGTAAATGATGCAACATGTTAAGACTTTTAACATAACTAGTTCTCATTACACATCACATATGGTTAACCTAGCATGTCATCTATACCATATAAATAACATTTACACATGTTATCATATAGAATTTCACAACTTGTAACACATTAACACACTCAAATCATCGCATAATCAACATCTCTCAAACCTGCGTTTTCTGGATAGATTTTGGGTTACGGAAACCAATTTTTATAAAATACCAATTCAACTCATCAAGTCCCCAAAATTTTACAGAGATGTCCCATAAGTTTATACGTGACTCCACTATTTTTATTTCTCGTCAAAAACACATCAATATTTTTATAAAAATTACTTATTCCAGCCACCTCAGAAAAGAGTGCTGTTGACAGCAGCTTACATAAAAATTCATTAAAAATCATAGACTCATCCAAACGAGATGAATCCAATTGGAAAAGCTTGTATACTCAGAGACTCAACCGCTGTAAAAATTTCATGACCAACGGATTGGTAAAAATCAAGTTATAGCCCTTTAAAGTTGGTCCATTTTTCACATCCGAAAATCTGATTATACCTTTAAACTTATAAAATCATGAATACATATCAAAACAAGTCCAAAACACATGATTTTGGAGTTTTTTAAAAGCTAACATCATAAGTTATGTTTTAGCACCAGAAAACAACCAAATTAAACATGTTAATAATCATATAACAGCCATACAAGTCGTTACAATTAATCTGCCAGAAATCAGAATTTTATCAACATGACTCTTACAAACCCTAACCATTCTCAATACCCCATAATCATGCATTAACCTCATATTAACACAATAACATTCATATTAACACATTTAATCTCAGGTTTTTACATACCATATACCCTAGATATGATTTCTATCAACAATATTCATCAAGAATCTCAACAAACATCCAAGATATCTAACATATGTTGATTTGCGTTTTTAACATTGATAATTCTTAGGGTTTTACAACTTTTCAAGCATTATATTTACTAGTATAACACATAAAACATATACCTTGAAATGCTAGAATCCTTAAAACCTCAAGATAGCACCCGAATCAACTTGAACTAGTGAGAAATTGATGAAGATTGAGATTGAAAGGTAGGAGTGGGTGGGTTCTTAGTTCACGGCGCAAGAGGGTGTTCTAGGGTTTGTGTTTATTTTTTTTTATAAATGATACACCTAGGGTTGGGTTATGGGCCAAGGTTTCGGGCTCTAGTGATTTTTATCTGATAAGTGAGCCCATTAGCCCTATCTAACTCTCGAGATTAATCCCGACAATAATAGTCATACTAACTCATATAAAACTACTGTTTTATCAATTAATATTATGTTTATCATAAGTGCACATATCTCATAATGTTTACGTACAAGTTAACTAACACGCAGTAGTTCACATAAGCATGCAATTCACATACACGTGTTACTCCATATTCATCAACACTCAATCGTTCATATAATCATGCATGCCTAACAAATCACCAACGTTCGGGATACCGGATTCGTGTGTGTGTCAAGACAATTATTTTCCTAGTTATAACGTACGTTAATGTCACCTAACATATGTTATTGTTACATAACATTCTGAAAGACCTGTTCAACTAACCCTAGCTAAGTGTCTAACCACGTATGATCATGGAAAATTAACTAGAGTTCAGTAAAAGAGTTAACCTGAAAATGCGGGGTGTCACAATGATTAAGACTAAGGTATCAAAAGTGGCTTTATCAATCCTCTTCGTCCTTACAATCTCCCCTGGATTGATGAAGCCAAAACCTTATCTAATCTTTATTATCTTTCTTTCTGTCTTCCAGTATTCTCCATATTTCTACAACCATGGAGACCTTGAGCTGGTGAGCTTGTTGTTCTGTGAGAGATCCTTGTTCAGGTTCAAGATGTTGAATTGTAAGAAGGTCTTTAGATGATAGATTCTTCAGTTCTTCTATGGTTTTGAAGACCTTGCTTGAACGATCTCTTCTTGTAATCATCACTGAGTTTGTAGCAGTGAATGACCATTTCACAATATTTACGTTAGACTGGTCAAAGTCTAGAGTATAAGGGACAATGACCTTTTCTTGGTTTGTGCCTGATGTTTGAGAGTCTTCTATTTCAGTGACCATCAGGTGGGATTTCCTTCTTTGTTCAATGTTAGCAACACCAGGTAAATCACTAGGGGTTGGAATGTGATGTTTAGTGATTACCTTGGTTTGCTGTTTGTCTGTTATGGTTTGTTGTAATTGATAAGCAAAGGTAGAAGGATCCTTGAATCTTGTGAGCAGAGGCTTTTCTTCAATAACAAAATCATCTTGTACAATTGTGTTACCTTCAAGCAAGACCATTTTGAAGTCTGTTTTCACATGTTCCTCTGGCTTCTTCTTGGCAGCAGGCCTTGGGGGTTTCTTGGAATAATCACCAGAAGTTTGAACTACTGAAGGTTGTGAAACCTCAGAAGTTTTAAACTTCTCTGGATTAGACTTTTGTAAGGCCTTGAACTTCTTGTAAGTGTCCAGAAGGGTATCTTCTTTCCACTTAGACAGTTGAGTCTTTGAACCATAATCATTATCTGCTAATTCTTGTATAATTTGGGCTCTCTTCAACTTTCTGTCTTTCTCTGTGGCAAGCTTGTCAGATACAAGTTGTGCCCTGTGTGTATGTTCTTCAGATAAGAGTCCCCTTAGTGAGTGTTTCTTTGTCTTACTGTGTTTGCAGATATAATTCATCATTTGTTGTCTCTTATCTTCTTCAGCAGCAAGGAGTTGTTGCTTAGCAACTCTATCTTGTTCTTCTAACTCACTCAGCTTCTTTTCATAAGCTTGTAATTTATCATCAAAGCTTAAGTCTTCCCTTGCTTCTAAGCTGTTCCAGATCTCATCTACTATAGCCTTCTTCTTTGCTACCTTTAAACTCTTCTCCATTTGTTCTTTGGAAAATGATATGGGAGTAGGGTTCAAAACAATTTTTGGAGTGGAAATAGGCTTTGGAATATTAGCTGGAATAGGTTCTGTTTCTTTAGAAGGTTGTTCTGGTTTAGTGCAAGAAGTATCAACTACTGAAGTATTGATCTGAGCATCAACTAAGGATTGTCTTTAGTACTTCTAGGAAGGTTTTCAACAGTTTATTCAATAATGCCTTGGGAAGCCTTTTGAGCTTTTCTCTAAGGATCCTTTATTCTTTTTCATACCAATCATGTCTTTCTTTCAAAGCAATTTCTTTCCTTGTCTTGGCAGTTTCTTTCTGGGCCTCCTTGAAATGTTGTGCCTCTCTAGCCTTTTTGGCAGCTTCAAGAGAAACAACTTTAGGTTCCTTTGACATCTCCCCCTTTTTTGCTTCATCCACTTTTGGAAACCAAGGAGCAGGAGGTGCCACACCAGACAAATGAGCTAGTTATCTTCTGTTGTCTTCTATTTTTCTAGACAAATCCCCAAGCTTATGAGCTTTTGTGAGTGTGGAGGGTGTGTTTTGGGGTGATCCTCAGTTTGAACTGGGGATGCCACTTTAGGGAAATTAAGTCTTAAGTGGTCTTTAACCTGATCTTTTGTGGTTGACTCTTTGAGTACAGAGACTTTGGATTCAGGACCTTCACAGTCAGCAGTCAATTCATGTTGTGGAGATTTTGAAACAACATCCAAGTTAATGGAATCAACTTAATCCCTGACAACATCATCAATGATGTAGTCATCAGTTTTATCATGAGCTAGGCCAAACCTAGTTTTCTCATGAACCTCTTTTTCTTGGTACTGAGGTTTTCCTACTTCAGGCACAAAGCCTTCATCAGTAGTTGCCACATTTGAGGTAAAGGTTCAGCAATTTCAAAAGAAGGGTCAGTAGTTATAGTCTTTTGAGGTTTCTTCCTTGAAAACAAAATAGTAATGGGTGCTTTTTTGGGTGTGTGAGATGGATGAGACTGAGAGGATGTTTCAGTCACATCTTTTAGAACTGCAGATTGCACATCAGCAGATTCAGGCATCTCAACTTCCTGAATTGCTTTTCTTTTTGGGTTGGTGGGTTTGGATTTTTGTTGCTTGGGTTTCTTGGCCTTTTTGGAAGTGGGTTTGGAAGATGTAGGTTCCATGAGGACTGTTTCTTGTTCCCCTTGGTCATCTTCTGGCAAAAGTGCCGGTTTGTTATGCCTAGAAAATACTTGTGAGGTCAATGGATTTAATTTTGTTGCCTCACCCACAAGTATTCCCTCACCAAGTTCTTTGATTATGCATTGCATAATGAACATTGGGTACAACAAAAATTTCTTTTAAGTATTTTGGTGATGCAACACCAACTCATTAAAGAAAACAGATGATGCCCTGAAAGTAGTTTCATTCACAATGGAATGGAAAATGGGTTGAAAAGTTGAGGGCATCTGATCATATGATCCAGTTTTGGGACTTAAACACATGATGATGTAATGAAACAAAAGTTTATATTTTGGATTAAAGTATTTCTGTAAGTCCAGAATCCTCTCCGGGGTATCAAACACACCCAATCAAGTGCGGAACCAAGATTGAATGTAAGAACAACAAGGAAGAAAATAGAACCGAATGATTGTATTGTAAAAAGTGCACACGACCACTAAGAGTCATCTGGTACACTGTGTTCGAGTACAAGAGAACAAGAAAGCAAAACTAGCAAAAAAAATAAGCAAGCCAAAATGTTTTAGGAACCGCCTATTTATAGAAGCATAGGGCGGTTCAAGTACATAGGCCCAATGGCCGAAACCCACTAACCCACTAGACCAAACTACCCAAAATGTCTAATGGGCCAAGACAGATGCAAACCGCTAAACCATGGCCCTAAAATATCCCCCTAGGTTTGTGTCGTCTTGATACAATTACATTACTTGATAACTACTAAAAAAAAATTTAAAAACTTAATCATCCTGATGTGGATTTTCGGTCAATCAGTGTCACTTGTCTTCTAACTCCATACAGGTTCGTTTGATTTATTCATCCTAAGCTTGAGACTCCATGATCCAGATGTTTCGACGTCTTTTTGAGATTTGGCACTCCATGATCCAGATGGTTCAACGTCTTTTTGACCCCAACTTGATCCTGAGTCCTCAGTGCGACCTTTGACCCTAACCTGATCCTGAGTCCTCGGGGACGACCTTTTGATTTAAGTTTAACCCCGAGTCCTCTGTGACGACCTTTTGACCCGTGGATCACCTTTTATTATTTATATATAGTAGACGAGTCTCACTGCATCAGCAAAAATGTGAGCCTCATCTAACATTTGGTACCAGTGAAGCACCCTAGAGACACATGGTTTGCGAAGACATTTTCCCTGATGTATCTCTTCCTCGCATCCGCTCACCATGTATTTCCAGCTGCATCTCGTTTTCGGCGAAATATGGAAAGTGATCTTCCTTTGCAGCGTCGGGTGGTTAATCATCATCACCATCATCATCCACATCTGCAATCAAAACATAAATCCCATAAGAACATCATTTTCAAATGTCACACAACCCCAGATCCATAACACATCTTCCCAACAATTATTACCAAATCAGATTTGTACGAAGAGCAAATCTAAGGGTTGTTAAAAAAATGACAAATGAAAAAGATTATTTTGAGTAACACATAACTCTCGGATGATCTAACGGTTATCAAGTAACAAAAATTTTTATTACAATTTTGGGTTTTCAAGAGACCAACTGGTTCTCGAGTGACCAGTGGGTTCTCGGGTGACCAGAGGGTTCTCAAGTACCCGGTGGGTTCTCGAATGACCAGCTGAATCTCGAGTGGCTTATGGGTTCCCGAATGGTTTGGAGAATCTCAAGAAGACAAAAGGTTCTCGGATGTCTAAAAATTTTATAATATTTAAAACAAAATAAAGATCCCCAGGCGCGTGACCCTCATGCGCCGCCCCATCTTCAACACGTCATTCCTCCGATCATCTTCTACGATGATATCAACACCCTAAACACAATCATTTTCAAAAAAAAAAAAAAATAAACAACACTTTGACAAAGATTTAAACCAAACAATAACCATAACAATCATCGGTTCATCACAGATACACATCACTTACACTCGGTTCTTGTAAGAACAAACTAAACTTTACGGCTCACCGGTAAGTGTTAGTCAAGATCCTCACCTACCAGATCCTCACCGAGCAAGAAGAAAACATACCTTTAACCACTAGGAGGAGCATGATGTTCAGTTGATCCTAGCACCGAACACTGATCTTAACTTTGAAACTGAAGTGTGTGTTTGTGTGTGTGAAAGAGTGAAGGGTTCGGTTTCCAAAGAAGAAACCGAGTAACTTTAAGTGAACAACCCTAAACCTTCCTTTTATATCCAAACAAATACAAAGTGTAAGATTTTGTGGAGCCCACCAAGTGTGCGGTGGGTCTGGCTCCAATCTCAATATTGTCAAAAACTTTTTGAAGTGGATTTTGAATAAAAGTGGGTCCAGGTTAAGTTATGAGCCGGTCAAAAAAAATTTATAAACAAAAGCATATAAAACAAACTAATCTAATAAACACACAAAAATAAAAAATATTCACACTTACACAAGTCTTATTAAAAAATTGCTTACGGGATCAAATCACTATGTTTCATGCCAGACTACACTTATCAACACTGATTTACTTAGGTTGGTCTTAGCAATTACTGGTATACTTGTCCACTTAAACTTATTGCCTTAGGCCTTCTAGTATGACAGTCCGTGATATCATTTTATCATGTTTTGTTTATTAAAATGAGCACTCAGATAAGTCACAGTCAAATCCTAGAATCATAAACAGTACACTCTATCATGCTAGTAGTTTCCCTATCGCATATTTTGCACAGTATCTAATCTAGCATTCTGAAACCATGACTGGGAGTGGGTTGAGAAAAGAAAAGAATAGATCAGTAAGAGATATGGTGTGATATACAAATTAAATGATTTCTCAAATGATATAGGCTATGGGTTTTGGACTCTTGAGGGTCTCTTTTATGACGTCCTGACTGTGTCCAGGTCAGCATATTTCTGGATGCAGCAGAGGGACAACCAGGACATCTTTGGACACAAAGGTCTCTTTTTGGTGAAAATTTTGATCTACAGCACGACAACAAAGAGAGTAGGTTAGCATATTTCTGGATGCAGCAGAAGCCTCTTTATTGCCTATCATCTCCAGGTCTTTGCTTACGCAAAACAAAGGAGACACACGAGTGTTTCAGACAAGGTTTCAGACCTAGACCACAGTGTTATGCTTAGAGACATCACACAAGCCTTCAAATAGAGATTGTACTTGATTCCAAATGATGTTCCTTACTGAGATCATACCTTATCTTTAAGTGCTTCACAAGATCAGTCATCTTTCCCGCCGTCAGGACCAAGCCTGCCAGTATATCATACTAGAGCCAAACCATTTCGATACTCGTTTTACATGAGCCAGCCTTAATCCAGTTGTGAAAAATCATTTCATTTCCCACATGGCAACACTGAAAAACTCTATTTTGTATTTTTTTTATTTTTTATTGTTTTTGTATTTTTCAGAGGATACATCCCCCTAAATTTGTGCTTAAAATTTTTAAAGAACAAATTTACAAAAGAAAAAAATACGAAGTAAAATATATTTGTTTGACCAGACTCAGTCCTCAAACTGGACCATCCTTAACAGTTCTAAAAGAGCGACAAAACGAGCTCGATTAACTGGTTTTGTAAAAAGATCGGTGACATTGTCGTCGGTATGAATTTGTTCAGGAACAATTAAACCCTGGTTAAACGAGTCTCGGATGAAATGTTCTTTTATGGCAATGTGTTTTGTCTTTGAAAAATAAACTGGATTTTTCACAATTTGGATAACTGCATCATTGCCACAATAAATGGGAGTATGAGAGAAATCAAAACCGTAATCCACCAGTTGGTGCTACATCCAAATGACCTGTGAGCAGCACGCTGAAGCTGCAACATATTCAGCCTCTACAATTGAGACGGAGACTGTTTGCTGCTTTTTACATTGCCACGAGATAAGCCTGTCACCCAAAAATTGACACCCCGTTGAGGTGGATTTCCTGTCAATGTCAAAACCTCCATAATTGCTGTCAGAAAAAACAAATAAATCAAATGGAGAGTCCCTAGGATACCGAAGACCGAATTTGGGTTTCCCCTTAAGGTATCTAAGAACTCTCTCGTCAGCTTTAAGATGAGAGATTTTAGGAGTAGCCTGATATCGTGCACACTGGCACACAGCAAACATGATGTGTGGTCTGCTAGCGGTCAGGTACATAAGTGAGTCAATCATGGACCTGTACAAGGTCGGATCTACAAGTTCTCCTTCCAGATTTTGAGTTAGACCTGGTCTTTCGGACATTGGAGTGTGATTAATCTTCGCTTCAGAAAACCCAAACTTAGCAAGTATATCATCCACGTACTTGCCCTGATGAATTAAAATACCCTCAGCACTTTGACGGACTTGCAAACCCAAAAAGAACGTCATTTCACCCAATGCACTCATTTCAAACTGCCTCTTCATCACCTCTTCAAAGTCTTTACTCAGTGCATCACTAGTGGATCCAAAAATAATGTCGTCCACATAGATCTGCACAAGGATCTGGTCTTCATCTACTCTCTTCACAAACAAAGTCTGATCGATAATGCCACGAGTGTATCCATTGGCAAGTAAGTGGTCGGTCAATGTAGCATACCATGCACGAGGTGCTTGGTGTAGACCATACAAAGCTTTATCAAGCTTGTAGACATGCCCTGGATATTTGGGATCTGTGAATCCTGGTGGCTGAGAGACGTAGATCTCTTCTTTAACTTTTCCATAGAGAAAAGCTGTCTTTACATCCATCTAGATAAACTGTAAAGTTCTTGAATGATGCATATGCTAGAAAGATCCTGATAGCTTCTAGATGAGCAACAGGAGCATACACTTCATCATAATCCAACCCCTCAATCTGCCTGAAACCTTGAACTATCAATCTTGCTTTGTTTTGAACAATTACTCCACTGTCGTCTCTTTTGTTTCTATAACCCATCGAGTACCAAGAGGACGTTTTCCCTGAGGCAGCTTCACCAATCTCCAGACTTGAAACTTGTCAAACTGGTTAAGTTCATCTTGCATAGCATCAACCCAGCTTGGTTCCTGTAACGCCGCAGCAGTAGTCTTTAGCTCAATCTGTGAAATGAAGCACGAGTACAAGCATTTGTTGATGTTGCCAATCTGACTTCTTGTCAGAACACCAGCATCCACAGGACCTATCACAGCTTCAATTGGATGATCCCGTTGAACACTATTGGGAATAGTAGTGTCTGTAATGATTGAACTATCAGTTTCTTCAACTTCTTCATTGTCACCTTCCTCCACAATGCACTCAGGAGGAATAGGATCATGAAATTTAGAAGTGAGATCATCAACAGACAGGTCTTCATCATCTACATGTGGTGAAGGCTCTTCAGCTCCAGTGGGAGAGTTTTCATAATGTGCTGCAGTGCCGGGCTCACTTGTTAGAAATTGAAAAGCAGGAGGAGTTTGCTGTACCAGTGGGTCTGCAGAATTCTTTGGTGGAGACCCAGGTGCAACATCCCCCTCATCCTCTGCACTATCCAACAAGGAGGATGAGGTGCCAATAGTGGACATGAAGTGACCTGCAGAACCTGCATTAGCACTAGAAGGCACTTCATTAAAGATCTTGAAAGACTGAAAAAGAGACTCATAATCAAGAAACCAGTCGGGACCAACTCGAGCATCCGTATCATTTTCTTCGAGCCAACGCACGTCAAACTACTCTACGATCTGTCTTGTCTGTTTGTTATATACCCTATATGCAGTTTTGCCATCATAGCCAACAAAATAGCAGTCGTCAGCCTTTGATCAAAGTTAGGTGTTGCTTCCAGGTGCAACAAAGTGCAAGGACACCCAAAGGTTCGAAAGTGCTTAACAGAGGGTTTTGTATTAAATAAGACTTCGTAAGGCGTTTTCATTTGTGCTTTGTTGACTAGAACACGGTTTTGCACATAGCATGCCGTATTCATAGCCTCAGCCCAGAAGAAAGTTGGAAGCTTTGAATCACATAACATTGTACATGCAACTTCAATTAATGTGCAATTTCGTCTTTCAGATACTCCATTTTGTTGAGGTGTTCTTGCAGAGCTGAACTGACGAGCGATCCCCTTTTGAGCATAGTAGTAGTTTAATTCTGCATTCTTGAATTCAGTCCCGTTGTCACAACAGATCCTCTTCACCTTGATGTTGGTTTGATTCTCCATTAGAACAATAAATTGTTTAATTGTTTCTGCAGTCTCACTTTTGTTAGCTAGAAAGAAAACCCAAGTAAAACGTGAGTAATCATCAGTAATTACTAAACAATAAGCTTTGCGAGAAATGCTCAGAACATTCACTGGGCCAAACAGGTCCATGTGAAGTAGCTGAAGCAGAGAATCAATGGTATTCACCAACTTAGGATGATGAGGCTTTCTATGATGTTTACCTTTTGCACAAGCAACACATTTTTCAATAGTTATAAAATCTTTGACAGGTAAATCTCTTACCAACCCCAATTTAGCAAGACGGTTTAAATTCTTAGCATTTGCATGTCCGAGATGACGATGCCATAGTATGGGATTATCTTGAGAAACTTTTGAAAACAGAAATGTAACATTTTCAGACGGAGGTTTGTTCATGTCAATGACGTAAGCATTTCTTCTATGTTCATACTTTAATAAAACCCATTCATCTGGAATCACTACTCCAGGTTTTAGAATCATGCATCCTTATAAGTGAAAATGGTTGAATAGCCATTATCGCATATCTGTGATACGCTTAAAAGGCCGTGTTTCAACTCTGGAGCATAGTTTACTTTGGTAAAGCAGAGTCCACCATTTCTTACTGTCCCTCGTGATGGGATCTGACCTCTTTCACCTCCCACAAATGAGACATATCCACCATCAAAACGTTCCAAGTCAGTTAGTTTGGATAAGTCTACAGTCATGTGTCGAGAATAGCCACTATCAATGTAGCAGAGGCGAATGATAGTCCTCCATAGCCGTTCCTGCACATGATGCGGAATCAGTTAATGTTTGGTACCCAAGCCATAACCTTTTTGGGTTTCCCATTTTTTCCATATACTGGACTTCCATCCAGTGCATATTGGCAGTAGAAACCGATTCACAATTATCATTACATACAATTTTATTTTGATTCATAGAACATGATGATCCTACAGATGGGGGAGGACTTGGAATAGAACTCTTAGGTTTCCAATATGATTTTCTTTTTGAAACTTTTTTCTTCTTGCTATTAGTAGATACCTTATAAGTTTCTACTTGTTTAGGAGGCATCTTACATGTAATGTTTAGCCTCTTATTTCTATTCCAGTCTTCGTCAGAATGCTTCACCTTGGATCTATCACTCCTCACAGCTTTAGGCTTATTTGCCTTCATTAGCTAAGAGTGATTCATGTTCCCTTTTGGAGCCTTCTGATCCTCCCTGTTCTCAGAGATAGTCAAATGAGTTTTGCAATTTCTAGCTATGTGACCGGGGATTCCACATGTATAACATATTTGGCGCTTCACATGTGGATCCCTCTGAAGTTTTGCCGCCTTTTCAGATCTATAAGATCTGTATGGAGCCCGATGGCCTTGTGATGTCGTCCTTGACGAATTCTGCTTTTCGTATTTTGGCAAAACGTATTTGGTTGGAATATATTTAGCAGCCCTACCTGTGCTTGTTTGTTTGACCAACAAATTTTTAGTTTCATCACTTGCATTAGATAAAATAACAGAATCAGACGAAGTAGTCAAATCACAATGTCTAATGCTCAAAACAAACGAGCCCACACAAAAATTATTTTCTTTAGCAGAAATTGAAAAATTGTCTTTCTGAATCTTATTATTCAGTTCATTTGATTCGATTCAGAATCACTGACTTCATCCCCATCGTCTACCCAATCCTTAATAATTACATTGTCTGCACAAGAGTCAATGGAATCAGTATCTAAAGCATCAGAGAAAATCACACAATCATTTTTAACATTCTCATCAATCACAGGAGAATCAGAAGAATTACAACTCTCCACTTCAAAATCAGATGAATCAGAATTAGAAATTTGAACTGAGTCAGATGATTCGGATGTGTTCTCAGATGATTCAACTATTTCTTAAGTTTGATATTCTGATTCATTTGTGTCTGCTGAATCTATCTCTGAAACAGATGAGGCTTCATTCACTTCTGAACTACTTGAACATGACTTAGAAACAGCTGAATTTCTTTCAATTTGTGCCATTTTCTTTAAAAGCAGTTCTCTAAAGTCTTTCAAATAATCAAACTCATGTGGCACACTTGAGGTTGTAGAAGCAGTTTATTCACACTCATTTTCATCATCTTGTACCGATTCATTCTTAGATTCAATTTTAGATTCATTTGGTACATTATCTTTCGTTACATCAAAAACTCGATCAACCTTTTTGTTTTTCTCAAAACTTAAAATTTCAGTTTGGTTATCAGCACATTGAGGTTTGACAAAAACGTTTTTCTGAAAGTGGCTGTGGTTGAGGTTTTTCTGATTTGGGTTTAGAAATTTTGATAGGATCAGACTCAGGTCTGGTGATCTAAATCTGATCCCTTGATGGTTTAATCTTTAGCTCTTTCACTAGAGGACTGTATCCTTTAATGGGTAGAGCCAACAACTCTTCATCTGACATTGGAATTGAGGTATAATTTTCATTGAACGGAGGAGGAATTTCCACGAATCCCAGTCCCTTATTCCTCAATTCCTTTTTAGGTCGAAACTTTAACTGCGTATTGATTATTTTCTCGACTTTCTCACTTGAACAATCGAATTTTCTAAAATGAAAGTCTGCATTTTCAAATTTTGATTTTAAATCAATCAATTCAGCAGTTAAAGTGTCGGAAAAACGTTTGAAGTGTAGGTAGCGACATTTATGTTCTCTCACTTCTTGTTGCAAGTTCTTGATATCTTTTTGTTGTGCTTCGACCATTTCTTTGTAAGACATAAATTTTTGTTTCATGTCCCACGTGGCCATGTTTTCATATTCAAGCTGCTTGTACGCAGAGAGAGTTTCTTCCCTAAACCCTTTGACCTTTAATTTACATTTTTTAGTGCAACAAAAAACAGATAACAAATTAGAATATACCTCGGTTTTGGAAGGCACATAATTGTCATCCATCTGAGCCATGAGAGCCTTGTACATTGCATCTTCGGTTATCTTCAATTCTTGAACCTCTGTTGACCAATCCCAACCAGCTCCTTCTTGGACCACTATAGCATTGCTTGGAGTTGAAGCAGATGACTTAGTATGAGTAACTGAAGCATGAGTTTCTAGAGTAGAGGCAGAAGCAGTAATGGTGGGAGTAGTGGTAGTGGTCTCTTTCTTCGGCTTGGTACATTCTCTAGCAAAATAACCAGGTTCATCACAATTGTAACATCTCATCTTCTTCTTTTCCCACCCCATATTCTTCGTAGGATTCTCCTACACATTCTTCCCTGTCTTCTTGATAAACTTTGAAGCTCGATGCACTACCATAGCTATCTGCCAGGTCAGGTCCATTTCTTATAGATCGTCCTGATTCACATCATCCAGTCCACTTAGGTTAATCTGATTAACTTGCTCCATTTCTAAAAATCAAACTTAAAATTATTAGACAATTAATTAGATTTATTCAGTTTTAGGTCCAATAGTTATGTCCACAGTCCAATATTTTGTCAGTCCAAAAATCCAAGAAGTCCAAACAGTCCAGGAGTAGGTTAGTAATCTGAGAACAGTTCAGTAGCTCGAGTACTGGGTAGAATTCGAGAACAGTTATGCAACTCGAGAACTAAGCAGAATCTGAGAACAGAACTGAGGCTCGAGAACAGTTGCTTGATTCGAGAACACTTCTCAGATTTGAGAACCCAGGCTTTATTCGAGAACAATGTTCAGATTCAAGAACTGATTCTGATTCGAGAACAGAGTGAAGATTCGAGAATAAGCTGTGATCCGAGAACTGTGTGCAAGCTTGAGAACAGGCTCCTACTCGAAAACAGTGATGAGTTCGAGAACTGGCTGAGACCCGGAAAAAATGAGTCTGCTCGAGATCAGTAGATAGCTTGCGAACTCCTTCCAAATGCAAATTCTTAAAAACCTGCCAAGATTAGAGAACAAATTTTTTGAAAAATATGGAAACTGTTTGAAACTTTTCAAAATTGATTGATCGAAAATTTTGGTTTCCTTTTTGACCAACAGCCCGAAAACTTTGCAAACACAATTAGAGATTTCACAAAGATCAAATCAATAATTTTAATCGATTTTTGATACAAAACAATTTTTTGTAAACCTTCAAAAATCTAAGAACAGAAAGCAATACTTCATATCAAACACCCTGCAAAAAGCTTGTTAACTTGTGAAACTGTTATAAATAAAATGAATCTGAAAACATGAAACACAAAAAGAACAACCTTTTCACAGTGACAATCTTTCCTTGCTTGATCTTCGTGTTGATACCGAACCGAGCCTTCATAAGACTACTTAGGCTCTGATACCAATTGTAAGTCCAGAATCTTCTCCAGGGTATCAAACACACACAATCGAGTGCGGAACTAATATTGATGGTAAGAACAACAAGGAAGAAAATATAACCGAATGATTGTATTGCAAAAAGTGCAAACGACCACTAAGAGTCGTCTGGTACACTGTGTTCGAGTACAAGAGAACAAGAAAGCAAAACTAGCCAAAAAAATTAAGCAAGCCAAAATGTTTTAGGAACCCCCTATTTATAGAAGCATAGGGCGGTTCGAGTACATAGGCCCAATGGCCGAAACCCACTAACCCACTAGACCAAACTACCCAAAATGTCTAATGGGCCAAGACAGATGCAAATCTCCAAACCCTGGCCCTACAATTTCTTTTAAATTGTAGCATGTGAGAGAGTAACTTGGTAACCACACTCGGTCCTGGTGATAAGCCAACACTTGATTTTGCGACTTAGCTTCATTGTCTATGTGATAGCTTTGGCGCGGGTCAAGAATTGGTGAACCCGTGTTGAAAGAAAACGGTCTTTATTTTCTTTCGTTATTGTATTGCCGCACAATCAATAATAGACCAATCACTTTTTGAAAAATTAATTAATTCAAGTAGGAGATGCACTGTTCTGGTTGGTCACGACTCACCTATGATATCAAGTGGTAGCTTGTTCGGTCATGCTCCGGCCACCGGCAAGTTGTCCATAAAAGTTTTAAGTAACTAGATGTCTTTATCACAATACTGGGAGGTGAATTTTTTTGGGGTTGGATGCATACAGTCTTGACTAGTCCGTCTTTCATTGCTGAGAGGTGAGCTTACCGGTTTGGGAGACCCTCATTTTAACAATAGGAACACAACTAGTTATGCAAAAACAGTCACCTCTAGAGAATGCGCTATGCAACTCTAAGTTAAGCATAAGTTCGCAACTCGAAGGCACCACTCAACTAAGTAATTACAATTAATCTTTCCCAAAGTTAGTCGGATCCCAAAGCAATACTTCTTTTTGGTTATTGATTTCTACTTTGGTCATTCTCGCTCTCTCTCTCCTTTCTATCTTTTCTTTTATTAAAGCAACTTAAAGCTGAGTAGGGGAAATCGTGTCTTAGGGTTCGATACTTGGTACTTGCTTGAAGTCTATACTACACTCGATAGGTACACTTGCCTACCGTGTGGGTTTAGAACGATTAGCAGATATTGTTTTATTTTATAAATTTAAAACTTGACTAAGTGTCTTAACTTAAAAGTCCCAACTTAATTACCTTTTTCATCGAGTCCTAACTTTTCCTTCTGGAAGTTGTCAATTTTAAGAAAAAGACGTTTAAGTGACTTAATCCACACGACATCATCTATTAAGACCCATTATGACATGTATGATCTACTATTGGCCATTGTGATCGTATAAGGCCCAACGTAGTCCATTAAGATATGTATAATCTACTATTGTCTATTGTGATCCATTAACGCCCAATATGTTCCATTAAGATATTTATGATCTATTATTGCGCATTGTGATCCATTAAGGCCAAACATGATCCATTAAGACTTGTATGATATACTATTACGCATTGTGATCCTCTAAGGCCCAATAGGGTATATTAAGACATTTACGATCTACTATTGTCAATTGTGATCCGTTAAGGCCCAATATAGCCCGTTAAAACATGTATGATCTACTTGCCCATTGTGCCCTATCATGGTCTAATGTGGTCCATTAAGACATATATGATATCGTATTTCCCATTGTGATCTATTAAGCCCAATATTGTCCATTATATACTACAAAAAAATGAGCATTTGAGATTGAAAAATCAATCTCTTGTAGATCCAAATCAGTACCTAATGGTTATCAGGGACTGATTCGCCAGTGGCAGATGCCTAGTCCTAAATACTGGTTTTAGTAACTAAAAATCTAGCCCTATTGTATGGCACCAATAAGAACTAACATTTAGTCTTAAATACATATAAATTCAGTCTTAAATATGTACCTACCATCTCACATCATTTCAGTCTTCAATACACTTTTTCCACAACTAAAAACCAGTCTCCGATACTAAGATATTTCAGTCCTTAATGCATATTTTAAATGACTGGAAATCAGTTCTTTAATATGTTTATTTTAGGGACTGAAATATCATAGCACATACATTTCATTTGGATATTGTCAGTAAATTGCCTTCCAACTCTATTGCTTTATCTAAAGGAAAGAGAAGGCAAAAGCATGTGAAATATGTGGTCTGTTTAACCACATAACTGAACTTTGTAGATACAGAAAGGCAAATCAGTTTAATAAGAAAAATCAACAACTGATTGTGGGAAAACAAATAAAACAAGATTTTAAAAACACCTTCTTTCCCAACAAACAACAATCAAGTAAAAACCTTTCTCAGAAAAAGATTTTATCTCAACAAAAGTCTTTTTCGCAAATTTCATCTTCAGAAGTTACACCTAACTCATCAGTAGTTTCACAAACTACTGAAGTTAAAGATTTGATAAATTTGGTTAAACTTCTGATGACCAAAGTTGATGGTGGTCACCAAAAAGAACCCACCATTGCTCTTAATGACAAATCCATTGCCAAAAAGACATGGATTTCAAAAATTGGTCCTCAACAAGCTGCACATGTTCTCAAGAGCAAACCCAAAGCCAAACTGGCTTGGGTTGCCAAATCTAACTAATTTGCTATTTTGTGCAGAGGGTCTCCAGAGGTTTGAATAGCATATGGTATGTTGATAGTGGAGGCTCAATGCACATGACTGGATGCAGATACCTGATAAACAATTTTATTAGTCAAAGAGAAGGATCTGTGTCCTTTGGGAACAATGCCAAGGGATATGTGCTAGGATATGGCAATGTATCCTCATGCAAAATGCAGTTTGACAAGGTCAATCTGGTTAAAAACCTTGAGTACAATTTGCTGAGTGTCTCTCAATTGTGTGATAAAGGATATTCTTCCTTTTTCACAAAGACAGCATGCAAGATCATATCACCAGAAAGCCAGAAGTTGATAGAGAAGATCATTGAAGATCATACTTTGCTGATTGCCAAAAGATGTGGCAATGTCTATGTAGTGGACATTGAAAAAGACAAAGTATTGAACAACACTGCCCGTTTCTTCTCAAAGGCATCAACTTCAGAAAATGATCTCTGGCACAGGAGACTTGGCCATGTGAACTTTAAAACCATCAATAAAGTCACTAAAATGGGCTTGGTCAGGGGTCTACCTTTGAAGGAATATCAGTGTAAAGAACACTGTGTTTCCTGTTTTAAAGGTAAACAGCATAAGTCCTCCTATAAGTCTATTGAAGAATAAAAAACAACTGCATGTCTTCAACTACTCCATGTGGACTTATTTAGACCAGTCAAAATTATGAGCCTTGGTAAGAAGAAGTACTGCTTGGTCATCATTGATGACTACTCAAGATTCACATGGGTCTTCTTCTTATATTCCAAGGATGAGGCAGCTGAAATAATCAAGTTCTTCATTCTACAAGTAGAGAAGCAATATTCTCTCTCTGTCAAAGTCATCAGGAGTGACAATGGGACAGAGTTCAGGAACAAAACTCTGGATGAATTCTGTTTGTCTAAAGGGATTGTTAGACAATTCAGCATTCCCAGAACTCCTGAACAAAATGGTGTGGTAGAAAGGAAGAACAGAACTTTAATAGAAGCAGCTAGAACAATGTTAGCTGATTCAGACATACCTTTGTACTTTTGGGCTGAAGCAGTCAACACAGCTTGTTATGTTCAGAATAGAGTCCTTATCAACAAGAGACATACCAAGACTGCCTATGAAATTCTTCATGGCATAAAGCCCCTTATCTCCTTCTTCAGGGCTTTTGGATGTCAATGTTTTATCCTCAACATCAAAGACTCTATCTCAAAATTAGCTGCAAAAGTTGATACAAGTTACTTTCTTGGTTACTCTCCATTGAGAAAAGGTTACAAAGTATTTAATTCAAGAACCAAGATAGTTGAAGAAACACTGAATGTCAAGTTCAATGAATCAAAACACACTCTTATTCCAGCAAATCCTGCTGAATTATTTGACCTTGACAATTTTAATTTCGGACCTGAAAAGACTGTTGAATCATCCAAACCTCCTCAAAATGGTTTTCAAGGATTTGAAGATGATAGTCCTACACCATGGACTCCAAACACAGTCAGAAGATCAACTTTTAAATCTTCAGAAGTTTCAAAAGCTTCTACTTCAGTAACTACTGATGAACAACTTGAAAGTACTGATTTAGCTGAACCTAAAACTCCTGAACCTCAAACAATAGCTGAACCAGATATTATCAATCTCAGTGGTTTATTTGAAGAAACAGTAGAGCCATCCTGTAGTACAGGTCTACAACAATTGATTGAACACAAGGATCATCCATTGGATCAAATCATGGGTGATATTGCTTCAGGGGTGCTTACAAGAAACTAGCTCTCCAACTTTTGCTTTTTCTCAGCATTCATTTCTCAGTTGGAACCAAAGAAATATCAAGAAGCCATCAAAGATAACAATTGGGTGCAAGCCATGCAAGAAGAACTGCTTCAATTCAAGAAGCAACAGTTTGGGAAATCTGTCCCTTACCTCCAAACAAGCAACCAATTGGTACAAGATGGGTCTTCAAAAACAAATCAGATGAAGCTGGTATGATCATCAAGAACAAGGCAAGATTGGTGGTACAAGGTTATTCTCAAGAGGAAGGGATTGAATATGATGAAACCTTTGCACCAGTTGCAAGACTTGAAGCTATCAGGTTATTTTTAGCTTATGCTATTTCCAACAACATAAAAGTTTATCAAATGGATGTCAAGAGTGCATTTTTATATGGAAAAATAAAAGAGGAAGTGTATGTCTGTCAACCCCCAGGGTTTGAGGATCCTTCTCATCTTGACTGGGTATACAGACTTGATAAAGCTCTTTATGGGCTAAAACAGGCTCCAAGAGCCTGGTATGAAACACTTTCGAACTTTTTACTTAAGAATCACTTCACAAGAGGCTCCATTGATAAAACTCTTTTCATAAAACATGTTGGAAATCATGTCTTACTTGTTCAGATTTATGTTGATGATATCATTTTTGGTTCAACAAATTCAAAACTGTGTGAAGATTTTAAGAAACTCATGCAATCAAATTTTGAAATGAGTACAATGGGAGAATTGCAGTACTTTTTAGGACTCAAATCAAGCAACAATCAAATGGAACATTTATACATCAATCAAAATATGTTAAAGAATTATTAAACAAATTTTCTTTACAAGACTGTAAATCATGTTCCACTCCCATGACACCAACCACACAAGTTGAACCAGATGATCAAGGAAAACAGATTGATCAAACCATGTATAGATGTATGATAGGTTCTCTTTTATATTTAACTTCTTCTAGACCAGATATTATGTTCTCAACTTGTGTCTGTGCTAGATACCAATCTGCACCAAGAGAATCACACCTAATTGCAGTCAAAAGAATCTTCAGATATCTGAAAGGAACTCCTACTTTAGGAATTTGGTATCCTGCTTCAAGCAATACCAAGTTAACAGCCTTTTCAGATAGTGACTATGCAGAGTGCAAAATGTCTAGAAAATCAACATCTGGTGGTTGTCAATTCTTGGGAAACTGTCTGGTGTCCTAGCAATCAAAGAAACAAACATCTGTGGCAACTTCAACAGCTGAAGCTGAATACATTGCTGTTGCAAGCTGTACATCACAGATACAATGGCTCCAATATCAATTGCTTGATTATGGAATCAAAGAGACCAAGACTCCACTTTTAGTAGATAGTAAATCTGCCATTAGCATCATTCAAAATCCTGTTCAGTTCTCAAAAACTAAACATATTGAAATCAGGTATCATTTCATAAGAGATTGCTATGAAAAAGGCAAGATTGAGGTGAAACATATTACAACTGCAAATCAAATAGCTGATGTTTTCACCAAACCCCTTAACTCAACAACATTTCAAAGGTTAGTATCCATGCTTGGGATGTTAAACTTGGAAGAAAGTCTGTAAGTGTTTTCACTTTTTAGTTCTGCACATATTTTATTTCACTTACATACTTATCTGTCACAAAACCTCTGATGAACAATTCAAAGAGAGAGAAACTACTGATAATTTGAAAAACATCAAAATGGGAAATTTTTAGAAAAGAAGTAACTACTGATGATAATCAGAAGTTATTCAAGTGTTTTGAAAGTCATTCTCCTGCTGTTCCAAACTACTGAAGAGATGACCAAAACCACTGATGAAGTTCTTCATCAGTAGTTTCATTGAAAAGGGTAAAACTGACATTTCACTCATCAGAAGTTTGACCTAGTCGGTTAAAAACTTCTGATAAATACCTTTTTCAAACACTTATCCATTCAAAAAGCAAAATTCCCTCTTTCTCTCTCAAAGCAAAACCAAAACCACCTCTCTAACCTAAATTTACTGTTCAATCAAGAATCCATGGCTCTCATTCTAAAACAGGGACACAATCAAAGAGGCTACTTCGAGAAAGATGATTCCTGGTCCCAATACGATGAAATCATAGATCTTGTCGTCAAATCCCAATATTATCAAGCTTTCACCATTGATCCTCCGATACATGTAGAAACTCTCAATGAGTTCTGGGCAAATGCAGAGGCGGTGACAGTTAATAATAAAGTGATTTCCCTCAACTCAACCATCCAAGGGAAACATATGGCAATCACACAAGAGTCACTGGGAATAAGGCTTGGCCTTAATGATTCTGATGCTCCTGAGCATATTCCCACTGCTGATATTCATCTAACCATGACTGAATGTGGTTACCAAGGTACTTTAGCACAGGCAACAGTTTATAAGAAATTTTTTGATCCACAATATAAACTGTTATTTCATTATATTATCATGTGTTTAAGTCCTAAAATTGGATCATATGATCAGATGCCTTCAACTTTTCAACCTATTTTTCATTCAATCATAAATGAAACATCTTATAAGGCATCTTCACTATTTTTCAATGAGTTGGTCTTACACCATCAAAATGATAAGAAAAAGTTTTTACTGTACCCAAGATTTGTTGTGCAGTGCATAATCAAAGAACTTGGTGAGGGAGTACCTATGGGTGAGTCAAAAACTTTAAATCCACTGACTTCACAAGTATTCTCAAGGCATAACTAACCGGCACTTTTGCCAGAAGATGACCAAAGGGAAGAACAACCAATCCCTGAGGAACCCACATCTTCAAAATCCAAAACAAAGAAAACCAAAAAGCCTAAACAGCAAAAACAAAAACCCACCAACCCAAAGAAAAAGGTAGTTCAGGAAGTGGAGATCCCTGAAACTACTGATGTGCAATCTGCACTTGAAAAGGATGTGGCTGAAACATCCTCTCAGCACAAACCATCTCCACCACCCAAAAGAAAACCAGTTACAGTCATTTTCCAAAGAAAAAGACTTAAAAAGACTGTAACTACTGACCAATCCTTCCAAACTACTGAACCTGAACCCCTACCAACTACTGAACAACAACCCATAACAACTACTGAACCTGAACCCTCCCACACAACCATAGAAATAGCCCAACTTCTCTCAGGACTAAAAGGGACCCATCCAACACATGTCACTCCCCAAGCAACACATCAAACAGGGGAGATGCCTTCAGAAGTTGACATGGATGTTGACCTTATTAGCCCTGACCAGGGAGATGAGGATGGACCAGAGTATCTAAGCCCAAACTTAGAAACTCTAGGTACTTTTGAGGCTGCTACTACTCATTTATCACCTAGTGGTGAACCTGAGGACAGTAGTAACATTGCTAAGACCTCAAATTTGGCAACTACTAATGAAGGCTTATTGCCTGAAGTAGGAAATCCTCAGTTCCAAGACAAAGAGGTTCATGAGAAGACTAGTTTGGAGCTAGCTCATGATATAACTGATACTTCCCTCATTGAGGACACTATCAGGGATTCAGATGATTCCATTAGCTTGGACGATGAGTCGCAAATTCCACAAAATGAATTGACGGCTGATATTGAAGATCCTGAATCTGAGGTCTCAAAGCTCAAAGAGCTGGTCACCAAAGATCAGGTTAAAGACCACTTGAACTCTATTTCCCCTAAAGTGGCATCTTTAGAAAAATTTGAAGATCACCCAAAAACACCCCCTTCACAAAAACAGCCTACCCAATTCTCTGGGATTACTAGCATAGATCTGAACCAACTATGCAGCCCAGATGGTCCCCTGTACCAGATAATGAAAGACATCCTAACTGATCAACTCAAATCCTTCACAACTGCTTGGGAGTTGAAGGCCAACAATCAATTTGGGTTGATAAATTCAAGACTTGCAGAGCTGAACAAAAAGATGGATGAGACCCAAAAACAGCTTGCAACATTATCTGCTGCAACTTCTCATTCCTTGAGGCTTCCAGAAGTGGATGAAGCCAAAAAGGGGGAGAAGAGTAAGGAACCAATAGTTGAAGTATCTCCTGAAAGTCCTAAACCAGCTGAAAAGAGCACCAAAAGACCAAGAAAGGAGATCCTTCAAGAGTTTAGTTCATCTAAGGCAACAGAAGGAACTACTGAAGACATTATTCAAACTGCTGAAGACAATCCTTCAGTAGTTGTGTCACACCATCAAATTTCCACCTGCGGAGTTCTACCGCGAGGCGTGTGACACACCAGGATCCAAGTCAACGGTCACAATAAACGACGTCTAAATGTAAAAACATACGTAAATAAAAACCATGCATAAGATTAAAACCAACATCTGAAAGTGCGGAAGCATTTAAAGTTTACAAGTCATGAGTAAATAAAGACATAAGTTCAAAAGTTTAACATAGAGAGACGTGCATGAATGGCCCTAGACGCGAGCCGACTCCAGTGCGACTCCGTGCGCCTAGCTGACAGCTGCTACCTTATCGACCTGAGAAAACATGCTAAAAGAGTCAACATATAATGCTAGTGAGTTCACAGGTTTTAGTGAAAAGCAACTTAGTTAGTTTCAAAGAATATTCCAAAGTAGACCAAAACATACGTATACCGACCAAAAGAATACTACTCAAAGAATGCCAACCAAAATGAATACCTGTCACTACTACGATTGGAAAACCATTACTGGACTCGAATACAAGAATACAAGAATACACCTGCCCGAATACAAGAATACAAGAATACTCTAAGAGACAACATGCACCCGTCTGACCTCCAGTCGACGAGTGGGGCCGGTCACACCCAAATAGATCTATCCATATTTCCCCCGTTGTGCAACCACCGCACATTCATGGTTTTCCCCGGGACTTTAACAAATCGTATAGCAACCCAAAAGAATACCCCAATGCATAAAGAATTCAAGAATACCAATACGCAATACCATATAGTAACTAACGACTACCTTGTAAGCTTTACCAATCCAAGTACTTAGCAAATCATAGGTTTTATGAATACGAAAACGTAAGTTGACACACCTTTTATGAATACGAGAACGTAAGTTGACACACCTTTTATGGATACGAAAACGTAAGTTGACACACCTTTTATGAATACGAAAACATAATTTGACACACGTTTTATGAATACCAGTACCCAGCATGTTTTCTCCCCCGAAAGCAAAACCAGTAAAAGTGGGGCCGTGAACTCACCTTAGATTGCGTTCTTCTTAATAAACCACAGACAATGCAAATGACAGCCCTAGTATCGGCAACCTATCATCGAATGCATATGAGTACCCGAACCATTGACCCGCAGGTCAAATAGTCCCCAAGTGTCCAGACCATGACCAAGTACGTTTTGAAAACACGTTTGACTGTTACTTTGACCACACATACAAGACCCGACGTCCCATTGGTGACCCGACATTCCATGTGTTCATCTCATACACCAACATATACAAGTCATGCAACTTAGTATTTAACACGTGTTAAAGTTCAACGAGTCTAACACATAGATCCAATAACACACAAATAAGTCCACACACGTGTTACTATGTTACTAGGCATGTCACGGGGTTCCTAGCATGTTCCTAGGTGTCAAATCGGGTCTCGGAATGTCAAAATACACTTACAACAGCAGTACACGCGATTAGGAATTTAGCATGCAATTAGGAAAAGTCAACTGGTGATTGGGGATGGTCAACAGGCGATTGGGATGCTAATCGCCTACCTTATCAGGCGATTATGGGTCTAATCGCCCCTTATGGGTCCTAATCGCCTACCATATCAGGTGATTAGGATTCCTAATCGCCTGCTGCAGCTGCTTGACACATTTTCGCGCGTTTAACCCTCCAAATCAGATGCGAAACATGTGTAAACACCTAATATCAATCCTAACACATTAACAAACATATTTCAAGCAAAACCCCTAAGTTATCATCATTCTAACAGTCCCGAATGCGAGCGTTTTCCCAAAATAGTAAACTTAACATGTAAGCATCACATCAACATGCACAAACTTGCCCTAAATAGCAAATATCCAAATTTCATCACGTAACAACGTTGTCCGATAGTATCCTACTGCTCTAGCATCATCCTAAAGCAAACCCTAACATCATACAATCAACAACACACCTCATAACATCCTTAATTATTGAAAACCATTCAAATGGGTCAAAACATCAAACATCAACAACACACAACCAAAACCATCCAAACTCCTAGAACATCATCATACTAACTCATAACAGCCATAAACACCTTAATAACACAAGAACAATCATGTTTCAATCATAAAAATCCTACCTTTAATCACATATAACACATATAACATGCATAAAGGTTTGGGTATGTTTAAAAACGGTTTTTAATGGATTTTCAAAGACAAAAACATTTAGAAGTCAGGTCTGGACTTTTAGGGAACAAAACATAATCATTTAAAGGTTTGGGGATGAAGAACACACCTTGGATTTAGGAGAAAATGATGGGTAAAGCTTGGAAATGGTTGTTTTGATGTAAAAACGAGTTCCAGAGGGTGTTTGTGAGTTGGGATAGGTTATGGGACGGCTAGGGTTGCACAAATGGTGTTTTAGAGGTCAAGGGTGGTATTTATAGGCGTTTCTAGTCGTTTAAAACATGTCAGGCGATTGTGCAGCAGGTACATGCGATTAGGGCTCCTAATCGCCTGACACTACATGCGATTAGGGCCTAATCGCCCCTAAGGCATGTGATTAGGCCTAATCGCCTGATACTACATGCGATTAGGGCCTAATCGCCCCCTAAGGCATGTGATTAGGCCTAATCGCCTGATACTACATGCGATTAGGGCTAATCACCCCCTATCAGCATGCAATTAGGGCTAATCACCCCCTATCAGCATGCAATTAGGGCTAATCACCCCCTAATATCATGCAATTACGCGTAATCACCTATAATGTCATGCAATCGTGTGTAATCACCGTTTTAACGTATGTAAACACGTATACACATACCGACAAGTCACATAATGATTAAAAACACATAATACATGAAAACAAACACGTTCACGCTCGTTCACCAATTCCCGGGACTCGAGACTTGCGTGTGTTAAAACCCCAATGATGCACGACTCGACTCGACTGACCCTGTCATGTGTAATCTATGCACGACTCGCTAAGGTAGACTTACTGAGTTTTCAAAAAGTTAATTACCGGAGTTTGCCGGGTGTCACAAGTTGTGACTACCATCCACCCTTCAGAAGTTTTAACTTCCAAAACCAATCAAGGACAGTCTTCAAGGGCAACTGAAAAAGAACCAACTTCCATTCCTAAGCCAACAACAACAACTACAACTGTTTTAAACCCTACTCACATCTCAATGTCAAAAGAATTATTGGAGAAGATTTTAAAAGAGGCTCAAAAGAAGGCTAAGGAAGACAAAGTGTGGAATAGCCTAGAAGCTAGAGATGATCTGAGCTTTGAAGAAAAGTTAATCAAGTATCAAGAAAAACTTGATGAACTAGAAGCTGAAGAGAGAGCACTTGAGGCTGCTGCTGAAGAAGACAAGAGAGCACAGCTGATTATGATGATTACAAAGAATTCCAAGGCAAAACAAGTCTCTCTGAATTGACTCTCAACAGAAGAACTCACAAGAAGAGCTCAACTTATAGCTGATAGGTTGGCAACAGAAAAAGAGAGAAAAGCTAATAGAGCTGAGATAGTGGAAGAACTTGTAGCAAATGGTTATGGTTCAAAGGCCTCAGTTTCAAAGTGGAAAGAAGAAACTTTATATGAAACTTACAAAAAGTTCAAGGCCAGCAAAGCTGCAAATCCAGATAGATTTGAAACTCCTGAAGCTCAACAAACTTCAATCATAAAGAGATCATCTGGTGCATTAAGAAGACCAGCTACAAAAAGAAAGGCAGAGGAGACTGTGAAGACTGATTTCAAGATGGTACTCTTGGAAGGAAATCAGTTCGTTCATGGTAACTTTGATGTTGAAGAAAAGCCCCTGCTTACACAATTCAGAGATCCTGCTACTTATGCTTACCAACTACAACAGTCTATCAAAGACAAAATCCATACCAAAGTTGTTACAGAACATCACCTACCCAACATTGCTATCCAAGGTGGTGTTGACCTTCAAGCTACCAAGGATTCTCACCTGAGACTCACAGAAATAGAAGACATTCCCCAATCATCCTCAGGTCAACCTCAGGAAACTGGCTTGGTTTCCTATGCCTCAGACTTTGACAGGTCTAAGGTGAATATTATCAAATGGTCATTCACTGATTCAAACTCAGTGTTAGTGACCAGAAGAGATCGTTCAAGTAAGGTCTACAAGAACTCAAAGGAGTTAAGCATACTGTCAACAAAGGACCTTCTGACCATTCAACATCTTACACCTGAACAAGGATCTCTAACAGAGCAACAAAAAGATACTCTTACTACCAAGATGACGGCAGAAGTCTGGAGGATACTAGAAGAGAGAAAGAATCAAGAACAATAAAGATTGGATAAGTTTTGGCTTCATCAATCCAGGGGGAGATTGTTGGGACAAAGAGGATTGAAGAAACCACTTTTGGTAACCTTAGTCCAAATCATATTCTGCCTAAGTATAGAAGAAACTGCTAAAGAAGAAAACACAAGTGCTGAAGAACAGAAAAGCAAAGTACTGAAGAAGAACTGATCAGTAGTTCTGAGGTCTAACCAGACACTTCACTTCAGAACTACTGAAGACAAAACTACTCATCAGTAGTTTGTCTTTTCATCAGTAGTTTGTTGATCTTATCTTCATAACCGACTCAGACTTCAGTAGTTTAGTATTATATTGTTTTGTTAAAGTCTTGGATCAAGTTTCAATGTACAGCCTGTTGTAAACATTATCCTAAGTATAATATCTTAGGATAATATCTTCGATTACTTAGTACAACAGTCTTATATCTTTGTCTATAAATAGATGAGCTTGTTCATCTATTTTCAATATGTGATTTACTTTGATTATAATTGAAAAACCTTCAAGGCTTTTAAACTTATTATCCATTTCACATCTGAGAATCATAACTTGTATTTATTGCTTTATACTTTCAATTGCTTATTGATTCTCATTAACTGCTCAGTCAATGGGGAGTAATAACTCCTGTTAAAAGTGATAATTTAACCTTTGAACATTTACTATTCCGCTGTGCAATAACTTTGATATAAACTGCAAACACATAAGTGTTCTAAACTGTTTTAAAGAGGCCACTGATCCAACAGTATAAATGTTAAAAAAAATATCTAGTCCATACATACATATATATACACGGCACACATGCATTTGTGTGTGTAGTATTTGAATCTTGCACTCAAAACACATGCACAAGTCTCATCCTTCCATTCCTAGACCATACACCAAAATGGCAATAGTCTTTTAACACTCTTGCATGAAAGGGAAGTGTTGACTTACCACAAAAACCATCCATCACATCTTCATGCACCACCATTCTTGCCATAATCACCTTTCCAATGACCTTGCACCAATTTGGAAAGATGCCTTCCTATTCACTTTGGCAAAGCATCAAACCATGCCATCCATACTAACATAAATAGGGCCAAGGGATTAGAGGATCAAGTGCACAAAACAACCAACACTCCCTCACATCTCTCTCTCCCTCCCTCTCGGCCAACACCACCGCTGAACCACCACCATCTCTCGGACACTATACACCCAACCAAAACCACCAATTTCCAAGGGATATTAGGGGTAACAATGAGCTTAACTAGGAGTTTCAAGGCCCCTAAATCTCTCACATTTGGCTCACTAAGAGGTATAAACACTAACTCTAAACTATGTTTTATTATTATGTTTTTGTTTACATAAAAAGGTTGTTCATTAATATGTTAAGACTTGTAACTATAACAAAGTAAAACAAGCGGATTAAGACTTAAAATACATCTAGTTAGCCGAAAATGTATGCATACACACACACACAATGAACTGAAAATTTTGTGTAAATGGATTGGATTATTAACTTAATAACATGTAGAGTGGTACTTAGAAACATGTAAAATCTTGTGGATTTGTGTCAAGACTTGCAAGAACATGTGTTTTTACAAATAAAAAGTTTATTTTCACAAGAAATGACGTGTTTCAAGAAACTCTAGACATATGAAAATGGCATATTTTTTTAGTCGAAAGTGACATATTATCACCAGATCTATGAACTTAGTGAACTAAAGTACATGTATCAAGTAGACCTACACTTGTTGAGATAAAAGTGTTAAGGTCTACAACATATGAGTTCACACACACTCACCAAAGTGCATAAAATACATGATTATGGTATAAAAATCACAAGTGCGTGTATGTATCCTTACATACACACTAAAACATGAACATATACACACACCTACACGTGTTGGACATTGGACATTTGGACCCAAGAGTATATGTATAATTACTTATATAGAAAGTAAAGTAACCTAGATATACACAAAAGGTACAAGACACATGGTAATATTATGCGACAACTACATTATTGGTCACCATAATATTAACACAAGACTAGATCTAACCATAATACACATTAACAACAATGGTATATGTGGATCTAACAACACAAGTCATGGAGACCTTATTACGGGTAAATTACACATGGAAACCCTAATTTCTCACACTCAAAAGATAAACATTGTATCTTTGGGAAGCAAGGTGTTTAATTACATGAATTCTTACATAATGGACACACATAACTTAAAGGGGTTTAAGTTACAAAGAACAAGCATATCCAGTGAACAACTTGTAAACGATACA
This sequence comes from Ambrosia artemisiifolia, assembly GCA_032199755.1. Classification (NCBI taxonomy): domain Eukaryota; kingdom Viridiplantae; phylum Streptophyta; class Magnoliopsida; order Asterales; family Asteraceae; genus Ambrosia; species Ambrosia artemisiifolia. The sequence continues at coordinate 41,212,331 of CM063521.1, read as the reverse complement.
AGTAACATAGACCTAAAATGTCCCTTCTTACCTAGGACACATAGGTCGGATACTCTAGCTCCAGGCTCCGTATTTCATTTACAGACACACACACAAGGTGTGTTTTTCACGACCCATTTTCACTCTTTTACATTTTCCGGGGGAAAAACATGCGTACAGTTTTCAGTTACATTTATGACTATTATGTGAACATGAGACAATAAGGTTCAGGATCCACTAAGCCCTCATGTCATACATCACACCGTAACCATTAGCTATGGACTTAGCCATGAAACACCGGAATAGATCTATTGGGTTGACACCCCCACTCTTGGTCACTTGCTCTGACCGGATGACAGATATCAAGGGAGTGCTTGTATTTCACATTTATTCATTGTATTTAGTGTACAATGGGCGAAGCACAACATGTCAAGGTTTGGTTATGGGCTAATGTCAGATCACATATTGATTATTGCCTGATGTGCTAAAAGTAGTTTAATAAAAACACATAAATTAAACCTAAACTAGACACCTAGTAATACTCTAGACTCTCTAAAACTAAACTATTGATAGGTAAGTGAACCTATCGACTATAGTATAGCTAAAGCAAGTCCGGATATCGAACCCATGAGACTCTAATAGAAAACGTAAACTAGATTCGAAAACTTATCTAAAAATTGAAAGTAAATGATTTGTTATTTTAAAAGGGGGTTTTACTAAAAAAATTAAATTGCAATAAAATAAAGATTAACTAAAATAAACTAACTGAACTAAAGACACGAACTGAGCTGAACTGAATTCAAATGATGTGAAAGGTACTACCTATGTTAGAATCCTACTCATGACTGGCGAACTTTTATGGTTAAGGAGCTAGCTATGGAACCGGGATCTTCAGATACTAAACTTACTGGATAAACTAGAGGACCCTCGACCCTTCTCAAGGAGAAACATAAAGGTTACCTATAAGCTGTTAAACTACCGATTGAGAGGTTACTCTTAAAGGCTTACCTACTCTGATGAAAAATTACCCGCTAGACAGTCTACCTTACAACACGAAAGCCTCGCTATACTAGGAGTGCAAGGGGTAACTATAGAAAACCTGACCTGACTCAATACGCAAGTAATGGTAAGGAAACTAGGAAGATCTTCTTACAAAGCATCTAGATCTAGCAATTTAACACTATAGACATATCGACAATCCCGCATCTTACAGCTATTGGAATTGGAAGAACACCTAGAACTACCCGATTAACAAGAACCACTCCTATGGGAAACATTAGCAATTTACCATAAACTAGTTGTTAACACACTGTCCACAACCTAACACGCATTCATACATGATAGACATTCACAAAAACACATGTGGAGTAAATAATTGTTAATTGAACAAAACTAGATACGCATATACACCAGATCAGAAATAATCAAAGTCTTTACTAAATCATCAATCCATAGTCAAAGTTTCAAAAACCATAAAAACAATCATTTAATCATGATTATTCATAAATAAAAAGTCTAGCCAAAAAACATGTTCAAAACATGAATAAAAACAATTCTAAATTTATGAAACATGGTTTGAAACTCAAAAGAACAAGGAAAGAAGAAACCGAATGATTAAAACCCAAAGCTCTCAAGTCCACTGCTCCAAATATTGCTGCTATTGTCGATTTTGCTGCTCTCTTCGATAATATCTTTTTTATGTTTCTGTCGCTCCACCGAAAAAAATTTTAATAAAAGCTCCTCAAATAATGGAGCCCTCAAAATCTCATTTTTGGTTTTGGGACGTGACATAAAGTCACGGTTCTTTTTTTTAATTATTATTATTATTATTATTAGAACTCCGTGCTCTCGACTCGGGTGTTCATGACTTGATCAAAGTTGTTCATTTACGCTCCAACGTCTATAAACACGTACAAAATATAAAATAAAATAGATAAGTACTAAAAATGACCCAAAGCTAATAAAAATCTGTAAAAACCTATAATAAATAAAATAGACCAGTACCAGCCTAAAATTAATAAAAGTACTATCTAAACGAGTAGAAAACTGTACAAACTATGCACTAGAAATAGATTTGTTTTACAATACATAATTGCCCTAGCTAGGCAGTAATTTAGTCGGTTTTGGATTACAAGTCCATTCATTTAAAACCCGTGAACTCACCAACTTTATGTTGACCTATATTTTTACATGCATATTTTTCAGGTAATTAACATGAGGCATGGAACTTGGGGGTCGCTTGCGAGCATCATGGGATACCACATTTTGAACCGTTGTATTGTTTTTGGTCGTTGACAATTTCATACAATGGTTTTATTTAAGAGAATTTAACTTAATATTTTGTAAAACTATGTTGTCTAAGGGAAGTCCCTAATTTTAAATTATTCGATGTTGTGCGTGACCTTTGTGCTTGGAAATCATTCAAAGTCGCATCCCGTTTTTCCGCCTAGGTGGGGTGTGACAAAGCCCTTGCCATCCACATTGGTCACGTGCCATGCCAGCAGAATTCTCTGCATTACAGGAAAATGAAACATGGAAACTTGTTCCATGTCCTACGGATCGCCCCATTATTCGATGTATGTGGTTGTTTCGACATAAGTTTCATTCTGATGGGTCTTTAGAGCAATACAAAGTACGGTTAGCCAGTTGTTAAATTGACTACTATACCTACTGTTTTGTCTTTAGCAGTTTCCAGGTCATGCCTATTCATCAGTTAGATGTTAAGAATGCTTTTTTACACATGGATTTGAAAGAAACTATGTTCATGCATCAACCAACTGGGTTTCTTGATCAACGACACCCTAACTTTGTTTGTCGATTGAAGAAGTCCTTATACGGGCTTAAACAGACCCCTAGGGCCTGGTATACGCGGTTTGCTAATTATATCACATCTCATGGGTTTAAAAGTAGCGAGTGTGACCATTCTCTGTTCATCTTTAAGCGCGATTCTTGTAATATTGCCAACTTGCTTCTATATGTTGATGATATTGTTTTGACAACTTCTAATGACAAGTTTCTTCATGAGATTATTCATACACTCTCACGAGAGTTTGCCATGACCGATCTTGGTCGGTTACATCATTTTTTGGGTATTCAAGTTGATCATCTGCAAAATGGTATTTTTCTTTCTCACCAGCAGTACGTTAAATATATTATTGCCCGAGCTTCCATGACAAAGTGCAAACCGTGTACAACTTTGGTTGACATATCGTCCAAATTGAGTGCTACATATGGCCCTCAGTTTTCTGATCCTACTTTGTACCGTAGTCTAGCGGGCACTTTTCAGTACTTGACGTTCACACATCCTGATATCACTTATGCGATATAACAGGTGTGCTTATTTATGCATGATCCGCGAGATTCTCATTTTGCATTTATGAAGCGGATTATACGGTAAATTCAAGGGACTATTGAGTATGGACTTCGCATGATCATGTCCAACACTGCTTCATTAGTTGCCTATTATGATGCTGACTGGGGTGGCTGTCGAGATTCGAGGCGATTTACTAGTGGCTACTTTGTTTTTTTGGGTGATAACCACTTATCTTAGTCCTTTAAACGCCAACCATCCGTATCTCGCTCTAGTGCAAAGGCTGAATATAGGGGTGTAGCAAATGCGGTTGCTGAAGCCACATGGATTCGGAATTTGTTGCTTGAACTTAATAATCCACTACGTCAGGCATCAATCGTGTATTGTCACAATGTCTCCACAGTATATTTATAAGATAACCCCGTACAGCATCAGCGAACGAAACATATTGTGATTAACATCCATTTTGTTCGTGAAAAGGTGTGCATGTTGAAAATATTCGTGTGCTACATGTCCCCTCGGCTTTACAATACGCAAATATTTTCACGAAAGCATTGTCCAAACAACTATTCAGTCGTTTTGATCCAATTTGAGCGTTTGTCCTACACCCGTTCAAACTGCGGGAGAGTATTAGCCGATTATATTATTATGTAAATATAATGTATTAGAGATAAATATTTCTTGTATAGATATGGAGATTTACTCTCCATGTTTATAGCTAGGGTTATCTTTTGTATTGATCCCTATATATAGGGTCCTTTGTTTTCATAATAGATCATCAGAGAATTCTCATTATCATAAACTTTCAGTTTTGTGTTAAGTTGGCTGAATAAGTCTGGTTTAATTGGCTGAATAAGCAATCAAAAACTTGGGTTCTTATTATTTTTTATACATAACTGAATAAGTTGGCTGTGAAATCATAAACTTAGGTACTTATTATTATAGGGTTTTGTGTTAAGTTGGCTGAATAAGTCTAGTTTAATTGTTAAACCATGAGACTTGATTCTAGATAGTTCAAGAACTTAGTTGCAGCTGTAGATTAAGTCTATAAGTCTTGTGACAATTGATTAAGTTGGCTGAATAGTTTAATTGCAGCCTTAGTTGCATCCAACTTATAGGTTACAAGAACTTACTTGCAGCCTTAGGAATGTAATTTTTTTTAATGTTCAATGTCCATGCCAACCAGGAATTACAAAATGTGGTTATTATGTGATGAAATTCATGAAAGAGATCGTTCAGGATGGACTTGGAGTATTAGATAATGTAAGTTGATCGAGGCAAATTCTAGCCACCCTTATTTTCTTGGAGTATTAGATAATGTAAGTTGATCGAACCTTAACATTTTCATCTTATTAATTTAATAGAGGTTTCAGGTTCGGGGAGGAATAGAGGTTTACACCAATGCAGATATTGATGACATTCGTGAAGAATGGCATTGACACAATATTTTTTGTAACCATTTAATACTTGTGGTAGAATTTGACAAATGCTATATTTGTGACGACAAAAAAAAACTATAATTTTTTAGCAAATTTGCGACACAATATATCTACAAATATTTAGGAAATTGCGTAAGAAATGGGTCACAAATTTCCTACACCATGTTTTCGTAGGAAATGCATTGAAATTGCGTAACAAATGTGTAGGAAGTGGTTTCCAACGAGTTTTTTTTCTAACATCAAGGTTTTGTTGCAAATTTGTGGTGCATTTGCATCAAAACCTTGATGTTAGAAAAAACCTCGTTGGAAACCACTTCCTACACGTTTGTTACGCAATTTTCAATGCATTTCCTACGAAAATATGGTGTATGAAATTTGTGACCCATTTCCTACACAATTTCCGAAGTATTATAGATATATTGTGTCGCAAATTTGCTAAAAAATGTCATCACAAATGGGTAACAACTTTGTTAAAATTTGTGACGCATTTTTTTCGTAAGCAAATTTTGTTGCATAATGCCAATTTTTAGTAGTGGCACCCTTGTGGTGGAATGGCATGGGAAATGATAGGTAGACACTAGCTACTCTTCTTGAGGTGCAAGGTTCGATCCTTGATCCCATGGAGTTTTACTAAGTTTTCACTGTCCTACCTTTGAGTGCATACGGGGTTAGATTTTCCCCTGAACTGATGGCTTGGTGGGTTCTGGCTACCCAACGCTACTTGTGGGCGAGCACTTAAGACGTGTCTTCACTCAGAGGCGTATGTGGTGCTTTTGTTACCAATTGGTGAGCTAGGTAGCACCGAAACAGGTACGGCAAGTTGGTACGGGAATGATACGGGAACGCGGAACAACAAAACTAAAAAATTCAAGATACGGGAACGACAAAGATACGACAATAAAAAAAATGTATAAAAACATATCAAAGAAATTCCAACACCCAAAATTATTAATTAGTTTATATAATATTTGTGATAATATTAATCCTACACCAAAAATTCAGATAAATTATATATATGATATTTGATTTAATGCATAAAGTATCTTATGTACAACTTAAAGAAACATATTTACAAGCTAAAGAAGCATAAAATGTGTATAAGTAATTTACATAAGCCTAGAAAGATGTGAATCATAAGAGACTAGGGGTAAATTTATAAGGAACTATAACATTAAGGATAAATTGTAAATTATTCATATGAAAACAAATAAAAATATATATTATATTAAAACCTAAACCTAAACCTAAACGTATAGCAGCCGCCATCTCCATTTTCCTCCATGGCTCTTCTCCAACTACATCTGTACAAACCCTAATTTGTGCTTAGGGTACACAAAACCACAAAGCTATCACCATCCCACATCTTTCCATTATCATTCTTGTTGGGCCATATAATTAGAGGTTTGCGTTTGTCTTGGGCTTAGTCTAGTTTAGTGATGGGATTCGGCCTATTGGGCCCATTGTAAGTGACCGCCCTATTAGACTATAAATAGGGGGTTTCTAAGTCTTTTTGGGGTTGCTAGTCCATTGGTTTGTTCTTGTTTGTAATCAGTTTTGGTGTACCAGACGGTTCTTGAAACCGTGTGCACTTGATCAATAGAATCATTCGGTTTAAAGTTTCTTCTTTGTTCTTTACATACAATCACTGTTTCCGCCTTTGGTTGTGTGTTGTTTGATACCCGGTAGAGAAGATCTTGGACTTACAATTCTGATTCATCTTTACATCATCATCATCCAGAAACGGCATGGAAACTTCGTTCGAAACGTTTCAACAATTTCGGGGACGGTTTGGAAACCTTTCGGGGCGTTTCCTTGGCGAATCCGTTCCCTAGCCGTTTCGAAACGGGAACGCCAAAAGCTTCTGGACGTTTTGGTGCTTCGGAGTTGGTGAGTACTTCGGGTAGTCAGAACATCGTTTGTTTGCCGTCCAAAAAAAGTCAAACAAGAAACAAAACACGACTAACGTAAAATTTATAATTCAAATACTTTGTTCGTTTCAAGTTAAAAATATAGAGAACGCTTTTATCGATCGTCTTAAATTAATTTCACGGGTGGGGGTGTGCGGTTGGTTTCATGTTTTGAATGAGGTTTGGCTGTAAGTTGGTGTGGTGACAAAGTACATAATCTGGTAATTGACAGATTTCACGTTCTTGACAGTTTGCTTTAACCTTTTACATCCTAGAAAACTTTAAAACCTAGGCAATATAGCCTGAAATTATTATTCATATTTATTCAAAAGTATCAGTAAACTTTTGAAAAAATAAATTAACTTTTGCTCATCTTTATGGTTAATTCTTATGGATTTTCTAATTTATTTTTCTTAATGACGTCGTATTCAAGCTTGCTATGCCCCTTCATAAGTCATCTATATCTATGAGTCAAGTTATTCTACACAATAATGTGACAAAGATACAAAAAAATATAATAGATCAGGAAATATGACACAATGGGTCACAAAATATAATATAGTGTCAAAAAATATAACACAATGCTGAAGAAAAAAGATGCAATGAATTGAAAAAATGACATAATGATGAAAATAAGAAAAAGACACAATGGTACATAAAAGACACAATGGTATATAAAAGACACAATGATATAACACATATTCTAAAAACTATAAACTAAAACACAAAAAAAAAAACGAAGACCTAAAAAATAACGTCGTAGGGTTCGATAAGATAGTTCCAATGCCGCTTGAAAAAGTTCAATCGGAGTCCGTTTGATACCCTTCGTACGACTTCCTATTTTTCTTTCATTGTGTATTTTTCATAAGTCATCTATATCTATATCTAATTATATATATATATATATATATATATATATATATATATATATATATATATATATATAGGGTTATGATCAAATACGCAGTGCAAGAAAAATAGGAAGTTGTAGGAAGGGTATCAAACGGACCCCTATTGAATTCATTCAAGCGGAATTGGAACCGTCTCATCGAACCCTATGATCTTAGTTTTTAGGTTTTCGCTTTTTTGGATTTTTAGCTTGTAGTTTTTAGAATTCACGTTGTATCAGTGTGTCTTTTATGTAGCATTGTGTCTTTTTCTTATTTTCATCATTGTGTCATTTTTGTGATTAATTGTGTCTTCTTTATTCAGTAATGTGTTATGTTTTTAACCATTGTGTTATACTTTGTGGCTCATTGTGTCATATTTCATGATCTATTGTGTTTTTTGTATCATTCTCACCTTTCTCATTTTTGTTACACTATTTAGAATAACTTGACCCTATATATATTATAATAAACCAAAGCTTAAAATCCCACGTGACATTCAAAAAGGCCAACCTCCGCCTTGATTGTATCAAGTGGCATGCCATGTCATTATGTGATTTAAAAAAAGAAAATAAAAAAAAACTATTTCTAATATTATAATAGATTAAAAACTCTAACCCTTCATTGCCTCCATCCATCTTCTCCTCCTCCTCTCCAACCTAGAAACCAACCATCAACCCTAAATTTCAATCTCTCCTCACCCCCCCCCCGGCCCCCACTTCTCTCTCTCCTACAACCGCTGCCAACAATTTATGTTTTCTTTTTCATTGATATAGTGGATAAACTAACCTTGCAACCCATAATTATTGTAAATAACAAAGTTTATTCAAAAACCAAACCTAGATCACAGTTGACGAGTGAAGATGAGTGGTCAGCAGCTTCGACTCCATTGCAATGATAAGAAAGTTGTCCTTTTCATTGAGAGAGTGTTTGTTTGGACTTAAAGTGATCTAGGGTTTTGCTCTGATGTCGCCAGAGAAGCTTAGGGATTTAAGTCAACCTATTGATGTTCCTCTGCTTGATGCTATCGTTGCCGCCTTTTATGGCACCAGATCTAAAAATGAGGTTTGCTTCTCGTTTTCTTTTTATTTATTTTGCTTTGTTTTCTACAATTCAAAGTGATTGTTTTAATAATAATAATAAGTATTATTTGAGTAACACGACGTACATGGTGAGGATTTGTAAGGTATGGTGATGAAGCGTACAGAGGGTTAGGGTATTTAGGGAATTTTACGTGGCCGAGGCGAATAGGGGCGGTGGTGTAGTTACAGTTGAAATGTGGATGTTAGATTGGGTTGTGGAATTATTTGATGAGTTATGTGATGAAAGAAGGGGATATTGTCGAGTTGTTTGTGTGTCGGTTTAGGGTGAGTGTGGATAGTATTAACAAGGTCAATGGATTTATTACGTTCCTTTAAACTCTGGTAGGTCATATAAGATTAGTTTAGTTATTGATTAATTGCAGAGTTGTTTCTACTGTTACCTTTTATGCATTTTTTAACCTTTATTATAGGTGTTAATATTAGGGTTACACATTGTTTTAGGTTAGGTATTGAATATTGATATTAGAGTTATGCCTTTTTTAGCCTTTAAGATAGTTGTTAATATTATAGTTATACATTGTTTTAGGTTAGGTATCAATATTAGTATATTAGAGTTGTACATTTTTTTAACCTTTATGATATGTGTTAATATTAGAGTTACATTGAAGTTATACATTGTTTTAGGTTAGGTGTTACCATTGGAATTGTACATTGTTTTAGGTTAGGTGTTAATATTAGAGTTATACATTATTTTAGGTTATATGTTAACGTTAGAATTATACTATTTAAGGTTGAGAGTTAACAAGGGAGTTATACACTATTTTAGGTTACGTGTTAACATTGGAGATATACATTGCTAATTGTTTTAGGTTAGGTGCTACCCGAAGCTTTCCTGCATGTAAATGTGAAGCGCATCAGTCTATTTCATATGTAAAATTGATGTGTTGTATTAGATTTCTCAACCCAGAATACCCCGGGTATAATCTAATACCAATATATTTTCATACATCAGGCGAGTTGCAGTCATCTATACTGGATTTTTAAATTTTATCATATGTTTAAAAGAAAATTTTGTTCTTTTTTTTGAACGGCTAATTTCTTCCCTATTTTATACACCCTTTAATTACATTTTTTTTGCCTCTTATAGTCTTATGAGGCTTGAACTCCAACTTCTCATTTGAAACACCAACATCTTTACCATCATACTCAAGGGTGGGGCGTATTTAAAGGTGTATTAATTGTACAAACCATAAATTTGTTTTTTATAAAAAAAATAATAAATGTATCCATAGTTGTATGGACAAATGTCTATGCATTAATTCATATGTATTACGATTTACGAGTATGTTTGTATGCAGATTTAATGATTATGAATGTGTATACAGTATGTCATGTGTTTGAAATAAATGTTCACATATATATATTTATTTTTTTGTGTAAGAATAATAAAGGTATTTAGGAATCATACACCCCTTAAATTATATTAAAAATCACTACTCCATAATAAATTAACTTTTCTATAAGTAATGAGAACATTCACAGCCCATCTATCAAATTACCTCTATTAAATTATATTAAAAATCACTACTTCACCCTAAGTTATCTCTCTCATAATTAAAATAATAATATTTTTTCATATTTTTATCATTATATTTTTTCACTCTTCACTAGAGGTGTACAAATCGGGTTTTTTTTAAAACCGAAACCGGTTTTTTTAGAAACCGGTTTTTTTTTTAGGTTTTAAGACCGGTTTTTTTAAAAACCGAACCGGTTTTAAAACCGGTTTTTAGTGATTAAAACCCAAACCGGTGAAACCGGTTAGGGTCAGTTTTTAAACCGATTTATCTTAAAAAACCGGTTTTTTTATTTAAAAAATCGGTTTTTTTTTTAAAAAAAATCGGTTTTAAAACCGGTTCATCCTTGGTGCTGAAAAACTGAAAAAAAAAAACCGGTTTTTTTTAAATAGGTTTTTTTTTTAACCGGTTGTTAAAAAACCGGTTTTTTTTAAACCGGTTTCGGTTAGGTTTTAGGTTTTTTTTTAAAAACCGGTTTTTTTGTACACCTCTACTCTTCACTCACACTTACTTACAAAAATATTAAAATATATATAGGGATAAATAGTAGTTTTTCAAATATAAAGGTGAAGAGTGTTTTCACCAAATATTTTCTCTCTACTCCACTCACAACCAATTACACCCACCCCATATAATTTAAAAGAACCCCTCACATAATTTGATAGACGCACTGTAAATCCTCTGATACATGGGTCTAAAATAAATAATTCAACCTCCTTAAATAACTATTCATATTATTTTAGTTTATCTTCAAACATAAGTGCGTATCATATTATATTTTCTCACCAAATTGCATTCATTATATTCTCAGGGTATGTTTGGTAAAACTAACCAGTGGCTGATGGCTTCTGGCTAGAAGCTGGTAACTGGCAACTGTAGTTTTTAAATATATTTTGATGTTTGACAGATATAAAATGACTAAAATTGGCATAACTAAAAGTTTGTATGCATGATTTTTTTATGGTAGAATGTGTATTTGTGCCATTTTACTCATAAATAACTTGTAGTTAGTAAGAGTTTTATTTAAACACTATTACTAATAGTGTTTTAATATAGAGCTTTTTCTCTTAACCTAAAAGCTTTAAGCTCTTTCAACTAAACAACACTTTTTATTGAGTATGAGTTTTTTATTAAAAGTTTGAAGCTAAAAACTCTTTACCAAACATGCTCTAAGGGCATTTTACTTAATAGTTAATACCACATTATTGAGATCTTACTTTTATTCCATAGACTAAAAGGGAACTTTTTTTTCTAGAGTAAATCAACAATCTATATTATTATCTTAAAATACAACTACTAGTGGTTTTAAAAGTTGCGCGTTGCGCAACTCACAAGCAAGGCCAAAACAGATCCATCAAATCTCGCTCTCTAGTAGCTCTTTTTAAACACTTTCAACTGATTGTGGGCAGGGAACTCCTACATAGCTCCATTTCCGAACCAGTGAACAGGCGCGCGTTTTGCGACCTTTGATTTTGTTTCAAACCATGGGTACTATTTCCACCAACCTTATCATACAAAACCCACTATTAAACATAGCCATTTTGTTAACGACTTGACGCATTGAAGGCTGATTATGTTTCTAACCATGGGTACTATTTCCACCAACCTTATCATACAAAACCCACCATTAAACATATCCAAGTGTTCACGCATTGAAGGCTGCAAACAACACGATTGCCGCGCCCAAACAATGAATATAAGAATCAATCATTTTAGCATCAACATTCACCTAAATCTTTAGTTGCAACTAAATGGGGCCATGGGGTACATAGACTCATTGTGTCTACCATGATGTCCAGATGTAGCATGATTAGGCAACAAACCATCATACCCCCATTAGTCTAACAAAAGCATTAGTTCTGCTAGTATTATGTTGATCATTACCAGCAATTTGTTTCCCTACAAAAACCACATCAGATCCAGCAGTTAGCTTTTGACCTGTAACGGCCTGAACCTCTCGTTCTTCTTACCAACAACCTAAATCCATCATCATTCACCATACCTGAAGACTTATCAACGACAACCTCCATGTAACACCCCAAAATTTCTAAACCGTATTTTATGATAATATAAGCACACGGGGCTTTTAACTATCAAATAGTTGACAAAATTTGAGAAGGACTAATCTTGCCAAGACACCAAACTAGCGTTTGGTTAATAATAAAACAAAAACATGGAGAACTCCAAAAATCCCCAAATTCGTTCATCAACTCTCACACACACACCAAACCCTCAAGAACATGCCTGAATCAAGGTGGAATCAAAGGGCTTTTGAATGCATTAGCCCTAAAATGAATCATCCAAGAATAAAACACACAAAGGTAACCTTTTATTTGGTTAATTTTGATGGTATGTTCAAGCTTGGCTATGATTAAAATCATGGGTTGTTATACAAACATCAATTAAAGGCTTGTGAAGGTTACTCAAGTATGATCAAACCATAATACATGTGAAATTGTGTGTGTTAAACAAAATCCTTGTGAGAAGGTTATGTCCTAGTAGTTCATGTTATAAAATGAACTGGGTTTTTGGTGGATTAGTATGAACCACCTTTAAACCATGAAATACTAGTTATAATCTATGATTAAGGTGATGTTAGAAATGCTAGTATTGTTAATCTTGGTCAAGGCTGGATCCATGAGGTCCTTAAGTCCTAGAAATAAAGCTAATAAAATCACGCTTATCAAGTGTTTGATAAAATGCCCCAATGAAACTCGATTTCACTTGGGCATAGATACCTTGATGAAAACTTGTATATTGGTAAATCACAACTAAAAATGCGTGTAGACAAGTAAAGACTAGGTTCTAACAACCTAAGTGATCATTCATCTCATAGGAGCGAATACAAGAAACCTTGGATAGCCAAGAAGTCTTGGAATGAGGCAAAGAGGAAGCACGCATAAGGTAAGTCACTCGATGGCTTAAATCTCAAAATATTCCTAGCATGTTCATATGCTTAGTTATAACTTTTTATATATATATTTGGGGTCTAGACATTAAAGTGTCACAAAAGAAGTTTAAGTGAAATTCATATTCATAGAGAACGACCTTAGATAAAGGTTGTCAATATCCCAAATTAGACTAACGAGTCAATTGGATAAAACACTAGTTAGACAAGGACCTAAACCAAGGGTCAACATTATGCCGATAACAAATTGTGTTAATTGCTTGAGTATATTTGTAGACTCTGTGTTAGCAATCTAAAGCTAGACTAGAAGCAAAAAGGGGCGTGAGCTAAGGTAAGTCACAATAATGACTTGGACTTAATATTACTGTGTTAAACGTTTTTTTTATAGTTAATGAAATGTTATGGTCCTCCTAAACTTGTGTAAGTTGGAAACATTTGTAAATCTTGAGGACGTGTGGGCCGGGCAAGTAAAACCAAGTAAAAATGGCTCATGGAGTTATAGACACGAACGTATAGCCACAACGGTAACACGTGTAAGGTGAATTCGTATTTACGCTTAAAAATATTAGGTGTACAAACATTCGAGGATACAAGTCTTGGTGGGGATCATAGGAGGTCAAAATATGAGTGTTTAGACTTGAAAAATTGTCAAAAAGTCAGGTATTGGTGTCACCTTGCGCTGATCTGACAAAGGTGGCGCCGACTGATGGTGGGTGGCGCCATGATCTGACAAAGGTGTCGCCAAGTTTCACTTTTTTGCCTTTTCTTCATCCTAAATTCCCATTATTCAATTCCGATTGATTTTATTAATGTCTAATGGGTTAATTGTGGTATTTTTACCCCGAGGAGAATTGGGATGCATAACAGATGATGATCAAGATTAGAGCAACGCTGAATTGATCTAAGGGTTCATAGGTTCTAAGGGACAAAAATAAACAGAAATAGGTCATAGTTCAGGAACAGACCCTATAAAGGTGAACCATTAAAGGAATTGCCTTAGAACCAAAGCGTTTTGAGGAGCTAAATACAATCCGGAAGGTGTTAGTACATTTGTGACCGTCGCTATGCAACTCATGTGAGCTTATTCTCGTACCTCGTCTTTTTTGGAAAGTTTGTTAATACAATTGAATGCAATTAATTGTGGTTTGACCACAACTTGGGCGCCAAGAAAAGTGTAGAATTCGAAATGGATGGGATCTTATTGTGTATGCTTTGGATGGAATATTATTTAAAAAGTTTCCAATTTCGTGGAGACTTTTTGGCAAGGATTGAAAGGCAAATAAATGTGCACATTGGTAATTAATTTGGACGTAAAACAAGACCAGGTGCATCGCTTTTATTTTCTTTTTTTGGATCGGTCATTTATTTTTTGAATTGGGCCACATATATATATTTGCTTATTTATTTGGGCCGTCTATGGCTTAGAATAAATTTGTGCCGAGATGGTTTGTTGGAAAAGAAGTTTTTGTTGGCAAGTGGGCCAAGAGTTTTGGGTTGTGAACGGGGGAAACAAAAAATATACACGTCAATGCGGTAATATTTTGCAGAGAACAGGGGGAGATAATTATTTCTTTGGCAAAATTATTAGAGCATTGTTCTCTGAAAAATTAGATGTGCGAGATTTTGTTGAAGTATTTTTGCAATGAAGCTAGATGTTCGTTACTGATTAGTTGAAGATTGAGCCTTTTCATATGTCGGTTACTTGGGTCCTTTATTAATCAGGCGTAAATTCTTCAAAGGAGGAAAGATGCAGATTATGGTGGATATAAAAGTAATTTGGATAGACTTACATTGAGGGGGAGATTGGATGCGAAAGGTTTTGAGTATTCAGTGGATTTGTGAAGATATCAGACAGAGTCAGACACAGCTGATTGGGAGACGAAGATCAAGTCTTATTAGAGAAGAACTGAAATCATCAGTCAAGGGGGAGCTTGTTAGTGCATGTTTTGTGACTGATGATTATCAGTGTTTGTCAGAGTTGATATCAACGGTAAAGGGGGAGTTTGTTAGTACATTTGTGACCGTCGCTATGCAACTCATGTGAGCTTAGTTTTAATGTATTAGAGTGAGGGCATTATTGTGGTAGCCCAGGCAAGTGTGCCTGAGGCCCAGCCCAAACCTAGTTATGTTTTAGCCTATATATTCATGTGTTGGGTTTAGGGTTTCCAAGGAGAGAGTTGCAACAGTCTCTAGGAGAAGACTACTGTGTGTGGTCTATTCCAGGTTGGCCTGAGGTTGAGTTCACCTCAGGCCGGCATCCCATTCAATAACGTATGTATGTGTGTATGTATGAAGAATCTGTGCCGACTTGTTTTATCAATCAATAAAGTAAGATTCTTGGTTTTACACATATGTTATTTATTGTTTTTATCTATTCGGTTTGATGTCTTATGGAGATAATCAGGAGCGATTGGTGATGTAGTATCGGTCCAACACGTGTTTACAGAAGGGGATATGAAGACGGGGTGTTATATACGCAATAATACCTAGATAAATAAAAGAGTCGAAAGACTCAAGTTAAATCTCAAATAAGATGCTTGCGGGAGCTAGAAATGTAAATTCGAAAGGCTAGATAAGAAAGGGTTACGAACCTTATGCTAATTCTATCGGCAGGATAAAAATCTAAAAAGCCCAGGGCATCGGGGCAAGAAGATAATAGGTGAGCAATCGTCTGGAATTAGTTTCGACTGAGAGTTGAAACTCTCATACCAAAATTCGGGTAAAGTGATGCCAATGCGCGTTAACGTACACGGAAATAGGTTAAATGCTATCAAAACTATTATATGGAGGATTCCATGGGATATTCAAACTTGAATGAGTATACGAAACACTAGCCCAGGTGCGGTCCTCTGAACTAGAATAAATAAATATGTTAAACAGAAGTGTGACTTGTATAAAGTCCAACAATTTATAAACTCTAAATTTTGTCGGCGGTGTGTAAAAACACATCAGAAGTCGTAGTAATTGGATTAAATGACTGACTAAAACATGTGACTTATGAAACTTAAGTCTACTATAACCGAAAAACCTGATGAATTAACTATTCTCAGAATTAGCAATCGAATAGTAAGAAAACGAATGATAAACCGTTAATATTCTAGTGATAGCTAAGCAATCATTAGAAAGATCAAACAGGTCAAGTGAATTCGTCACCACTTGCACCCAGAGGAATGCATAAATATACCTAAGCCTAGTGACAGGTGAAAACACCATTAAAAATGACACGGGTTGTCTAGGACAAGGAAGACATGAGGTGCGGAAAGGACTCGATATTTTCCGGCAAAACCATGGCATTATAAGAGGCCTTTGAGCCAAAATCAAATGGAATTTAAAACCACGTTGAGTATGGGTGAAGGTCTTCAGGAAGCCGTATGATAACCAAACCCAATATGTGCCTCAGTGCATAAAAATGATTCTAAGCAGAGTAAATAATTAAATGCACACCCTAAGCCTTCGGGGACTTAAGGGTTCTAAACACGCAAAAGAGTCAAATCGATGGCTCTTGGACAAACCAGGAGACATGCGGGTGCCTAAACTAGAATAATTTCCCGTAAAGGTAAATGAATATGTATACATAAATGTAGAGGTGTAATCAAATTCCATTAAAATAACCCTCGTTGAGGAGGAATAAAACTCAAGATTACCCATGAGGCGCGACCCATGGGAATTCGTATATATATCCGGTTTCGAGGACAAAACCCTCTATAAGGGGGGTGGAGTTGTAACACCCCAAAATTTCTAAACCGTATTTTACGATAATATAAGCACATGGGGCTTTTAACCTATCAAATAGTTGACAAAAGTTGGGAAGGACTAATCTTGCCAAGACACTAAACTAGTGTTTGGTTAATAATAAAACAAAAACATGGAGATGAACTCCAAAAATCCCTAAATTCGTTCATCAACTCACACATACACACCAAACCCTCAAGAACATGCCTGAATCAAGGTGGAATCAAAGGGCTTTTGAATGCATTAGCCCTAAAATGAATCATCCAAGCATAAAACACACAAAGGTAACCTTTTATTTGGTTAGTTTTGATGGTAAGTTCATGCTTGGCTATGACGAAAATCATGGGTTGTTATACAAATGTGAATTAAAGGCTTGTAAAGGTTACTCTAGTATGATCAAACCATAATACATGTGAAATTGCGTGTGTTAAACAAAATCCTTGTGAGAAGGTTATATCCTAGTAGTTCATGTTATAAAATGAATTGGGTTTTTGGTGGATTGGTAGGAACCACCTTTAAACCATGAAATACTAGTTATAATCTATGATTAAGGTGATGTTAGAAATGCTAGTATTGTTAATCTTGGTCAAGGATGGATCCATGAGGTCCTTAAGTCCTAGAAATAAAGTTAAGAAAATCACGCTTACCAAGTGTTTGATAAAATGCCCCAATGAAACTCAATTTCACTTGGGCATAGATACCTTGATGAAAACTTGTATATTGGTAAATCACAACTAAAAATGTGTGTAGACAAGTAAAGACTAGGTTCTAACAACCTATGTGATCATTCACCTCATAGGTGTGAATAAAAGAAACCTTGGATAGCCAAGAAGTCTTGGAATGAGGCAAAGAGGAAGCACGCATAAGGTAAGTCACTCGATGGCTTAAATCTCAAAATATTCCTAGCATGTTCATATGCTTAGTTATAACTTTGTATGTATATTTGGGGTCTAGACATTGAAGTGTCACAAAAGAAGTTTAAGCGAAATTCATATTCATAGAGAAGGACCTTAGATGAAGGTTGTCAATATCCCAAATTAGACTAATGGATCAATTGGATAAAACACTAGTTAGACAAGGACCTAAACCAAGGGTCAACATTATGCCGATAACAAATTGTGTTAATTGCTTGAGTATATTCATAGACTCTGTGTTAGCAATCTCAAGCTAGACTAGAAGCAAAAATGGGCGTGAGCTAAGGTAAGTCACAATAATGACTTGGACTTAATATTACTGTGTTAAACGTTTTTTTATAGTTAATGAAATGCTATGGTCCTCATAGACTTGTGTAAGTTGAAAACATTTGTAAATCTTGAGGACGTGTGGGCCGGGCAAGTAAAACCAACTAAAGCTGGCTCATGGAGTTATAGACACGAAGGTATAGCCACAACGGTAACACGTGCAAGATGAATTCATATTTACGCTTAAAAATTTTGGGTGTACAAACATTCGAGGATACAAGTCTTGGTGGGGATCATAGGAGGTCAAAATATGAGTGTTGAGACTTGAAAAATTGTCAAAAAGTCAGGTATTGGTGCCACCTTGCGCTGATTTGACAAAGGTGGCGCCGACTGATGGTGGGTGGCGCCATGATCTGACAAAGGTGTCGCCAAGTTTCACTTTTTTGCCTTTTCTTCATCCTAAATTCCCATAATTCAATTCCGATTGATTTTATTAATGTCTAATGGGTTAATTGTGGTATTTTTACCCCGAGGAGAATTGGGATGCATAACAGATGATGATCAAGATTAGAGCAAGAACCAAACGCACAAGACTCGTCCGCTTCCGCAACTTTTAATCGAATACATTTTTAAAAGCTTGGTTTTTGGAAGTCGCTTTGCTATCATGTTCGGCACCAACTAGACTATTCGTATGTTTTAAACATTAATGTCTTATTCATAAACTTCCAAACTAAGTTAATACCACGTTAATATTCGTATAAATACCCATTTAACGGGTAGGGTCTTACACTCCGTATAACCAGTCTATCAATAGCCACTAAATTATATGGTACGGGCCCATTCCTAGATGAATAAGGATTCGAATACCCCGAATCTTTGTTTACTGAATCAATTAACAATAAAAATGTTTTAATAGGGCACAAATTTGAAAAGTAAACTTGAAAAAAGTAATGAAAAATGGCACACCGATAGTGAAATTAGGTTACAAATTCTTTGAAAATTTGGGGGACCTTAACGATTTACAGGAAGACAAACAAACCAAAAGACAAAAAAAGGAAGGTTTTTTCTATCACGAATCGAAGGACTAAGCTATCTAAAGTTCAGAGTTTTCAAAAAGCATGGCTACAAGGCGGGTTGCAGGTTAAAACCTACCATCCACATTTCTTGCCACGCCATCGTTATCAACGATCGGAAAATGTCTTTAACTCATCATAACCAACACCACTCAGTGCCGTCTAGACACCCTAAAGGGGTGAAGACAAAAGTCAAACGATAGGATGCAGGTGACCGGGTATTAGAACCAGAAAACCTCAACAAAGGCCGGCACCCACAGCGGCCACCATGCACCTATCGACCAGAGTTGATGACGGTCCGGGAGGATATTAACCCCCTTTCTCTCTGTCTATCATCAGCCCCTTTCTTTGAGTTTGGGTTGAAACAAAGAGAGAGAGAGAGAGAGAGAGAGAGAGAGAGAGAGAGAGAGAGAGAGAAATAGAGGTGTAGATCTAGAGAGAAAGAAAGGTGAGAGTAAAGTGTAGGGTGAGAGAAAGAGACTTCACTGTTAAAACAAATGAAGAGGGTGACGTGCAACACATGCCACACAAACAAAAAGTGGTCCAATAATATGTTGAACACCTATAGGTGCCAATAAATGCAAACACTGTTCAATTTACTCAATGTTTAATATATTTATAATTTGGATAAGAAAAAGGTAATTTTATCACGAATTTAAAACAATTAAGAGGGTTTAACATCTTAAAATGAATGTAACTTTACCTTTTTGTCCTTTTACCTAATCTATATATTAGAGTTTGTAAAACTAGAACTTTCAAACATGTTTTGTCCTACATTAATTGCATTAAGAAACATTGTAAAAGAAAAATCCTATAAATAAAGAAGAGTAACTCAACAAAGTTGCTTAGCGCCTTTGTTTTGCTACTCTGATGAGCCTTTTTCCTGTATAGTTTTTTTTTTAATTCATAGACTAGTTCAAAACTGATCCGAACCAAAAATTTTGGTAGTTGTTTTGATTATGGCTCAAAACCGAATCAAACTGCTTTGTAACGCCATTAAATTTTACCAACCTAAGTGTTGTATTCCCGCTGCGTCGGTGTTTGCACCGTCATATGTATTTAAAAAGTTTACTCCATTTAATTCGTTCTTAAATGATCAAAGCATTTCAACTAAAAAAGTAAATGTTGGTTTCTTATAATTTTACCATAAATCATTGTATAGTTTTTGAGCTTATTTTTCAAATCTATCTTTGTTAAACATCCTTTTATAACTTTTTCATCATTCTTTCTTCTAAAAAGACTTAAAAGGAAAGGGAAGTGGAGTGAATCACAATGAATAGCGAGTTTTTAAACATAATGTATGGGACCATCGAAGGACTGGTAAAGGTACCACATGCGTAGCGGAGGACTAGTAATACCATGCCCCACGGGCTTGGTCCGGCACAAGCATGGAACCGGCCACGTCCACCACGAGCCCACCTCCTCCCTTTTTTCTGGGAAGGCAACTTTCTTATCTTAGAGCACGACAGAGATCATCGCGCCCGTCCAGACAATAGTCTGGTGCAATGACGGGTCCACGCTACGTGTTTTACATGACCAGGCCCGTTATTGGAGCCTCCGAATCCAGTAGTTTGCTTGCAGGCCTACTATTTCAGACTTGGTATAAAGTGATCTGTTTCCGTGTCTGTAGACCGAAGCCCAAACTCTATTCAACTAAGAAATGACTAAAGACGATTTTACTGGCGGCACGTTGGTTTATTTGGTGAGCTGGTAACAAAAGAATCCTATACAACATATAGCTCACCAAAATAATGAAGGATATCAAGTTTAACACGTTTATTTGGATTAAAAAAAACATTGGACAATGAAACTGGCAATTAAGTTGTCCTCTTGGTGTAATGTTTGTTCCAATTGGTTCTATGCTTTGACATGTAACTCGTGTTTTATGGTAGGTTTGATACGGAGATAAAAATAAACAATCCACTATTCCGCCTGGTTTTTGTCTCCCTTAGTGTCTTTCCACTTCCGTCGTTCAGGCATCTTAACGGTAAACAAGCATGTCGTGACGGCAGGGCCGTCCTTGAGAATTCAGGTGCCCAGGCCAAGCCACGAAAAATGTGCCTCTTACCCGTAAGTCTTGACGAAATAAATAACGTAAGCTATTTTGTTTAAACGACGATTAAAGTATTAAAATGAGTTAATGGCATATCGTAATAAGCGAATAGGTAACTGATGATGAGTTAAACTCTTTTTAACATTCTTTTTAGCCCAAAGCTTTTGAATTGGGTTGAGGGAAAATTTTGTTTGCTTATGTGTATCATAAGTTTCTTCTATTCTTTTGCATTTTTTTTAATTTAGTTAAATCAAATTGGTAGTGGGCTTTTAAACTTGTTATGGCTTACTAGTATTAGGTTATTTTATAAATGTAAAGAGATGTGTTTAATAGGCTCAAGTTAAAATGTTTAAAGATGTGCTTAAAAAAACATATATAGGATTTTTTTTTCTATAAACAATGTGCCCTCGATATTTCCGGACCCTGGCCGGTTGGCCTCCCCGGCCCACCCAAGGGCCGGCCATGCGCGACGATATATTTGAAAGTCTATGGAAAGTTACGTCGTATACAAAAGCTAAGTTATTCAAACAAAACTAACACCTAAATGTGTATAAGGATAAACACGACGGTCGTGCATTACAACGAATTAGTTTAAATCTAAATAAAAAATACATCACATCGTTGTATTTTGTGATGAGCGTGATGCGCTTTTAAAAAACTAAAAGGATTAAAAAAGAGTTTAAAACAATGTTACAAAAATTCACAAAAATAAAAACACATCAGAATGGTGCATTTAGAGATGAACGTTAGGCGGTTTAGAAAGCCGAGCGGTTTAAAAAACATTTAAAGCAACCGGTCAATTTAGAAACAACATTACAAAATTCACGTTGAAACACAGATAGAATCATAGAAATGACTCGCGTGGAGCGTTGATATAAAAAAACGAAAACCATAACAGATCACTAACGAGATATGGTCCTCGACCCCTGTGGAGCTAGACGAAAATATCTAAACGAAAAAAGAACCAACTGCCTTGACAAGTCACCTGTCATGTGATGACATACAAGCGCAGAGGAGACAAAGAGTACATGATGAAAGTGACATGCACTCATTTACTCTGCAGATCGTTGTACCAGGTGATCTCCACTAACAATCATCGCAGGGAGACACCATGCAGGGTGACAGTGACGTTTGCCCCGTCATACGATGGGGATTCATGTCCTCCTAAACCTCCACCAATGGTTGACATGAATGAGACAATAAGCACATACATAAAGCGACGTGAAACCAATCAGAGCCTGCAGAAGTACTCCCATCACTATGGATGATAACTCTCAAAGAAGAAGAGACCAAATGTATATTCCAAACAGCAATGTCTCATCCAATCCCTCTCTACTCTTGTGGCTATAAATACCACACTCCACCAAAGTGAAAACATTCCACATTATCAGCTCACTCTGACTTAAAATTATTCTCTAAAGAATAATATTTATTCTCATGGCATATAGTGGTTACGAGAAGAAAACCCCCCTCCATCTCGTACTGAGTCTAACGGTGTTAGGAAAGCACGAAAAGCTATGTTCCTCCATTCGTTACGCAGAAGGAATTCAGTTGGTGTCGTTTGATTCAAATGTACCAGAACCCGGTATAGCAATCGAAAGATATCAACACACGTTCAGTTGGACTCGACCAAAATAATAAAAAAAAGGAACTGTTGTAATGGACGAACATAACTTAATTGTTTAATTAGTTAGAAATAAAACAAGTATTATAATTATTTGAAGAAATAAACTATAAAATCTTATTTTCTTAACATTATATATTTTTTCAAATATTATCCAAAATACTAAATAACCTTCTAATTTGATGTTTTCTTAACTGCAAATCAATGTATACCACAGGACCAAATTGTAAATCACAAGTTGTTTATACATTAAGTCTAGTAACAAATGCAATAAGAATGTTTTTAAGTATTTTAAAATTGAATCAAAATTACATTATTATACCAAAGAGATGTATCATATACTAGTATATAGATAAGATTACCAATATAATAAAACTAAGCGTGAACTTTAGAGGTTTGACTAAACACAAGCTTAACTGTGTCGTGGTTTATGTTTAATATAGGATCGTTGGATCTCAAATAACAAGATATTAGAAACTATGCACGATCCGATTCAAAGGCGGAATTAATGAATCGGTTGTTGTTAGGCGTGAAAACTTAGAATAAGATGAAAACAATCAAGCACAAAGTTCATATGACACACAGGCAGCAATTCAACGTATATTCAGAAATGTGCAAAAGTTGAATGCTTGAGAGCCTAAGGCACCTATTTATAGGTTGCCTTATTACGCCTGAACGAAATTACAAACTGATAAATACAACGTTTAAGTATCTGAATTGCTACGCTAATCACTACGGATCATACCAAAACAATAATCTAAGCTAGTAACTATGCTAGGGACATATTCAAAGGGTGCACTTACAGACTCCCCATTGCACCTAGCTAGATAAACATAAAAATTGTCTTCAAAATCTTCCCAACAGCAACACTTGTCAACAGTCAATAACTTCAGACCACCAACAAATAAAACTTCATCCAATCACATCCCGAATGAACTTTCTTTGAAAAGCAATACCGAACAATCTTCTGAAATTCCCAAGCTTGTGTTCTGTCTTGATCTTGATAGTGGATAGTACTATGTTAGAGAGCTTCAATGTCTTTTTCAGCACAGTTTACCAACCACATCGAATCATATACCCTCATTTTCTGGAAGATCTATGGTTCATTCTTCAATATGATCACCAGTTCAGTTGTTATATATTCATAGTACCAGAACATTAGCTTATCAACAAAGTTTTGTTCCATAGGAGCAATTGGGACTTTCTTCATCACGTTCGATGACTTTATCTTACGTTTCCAGATAAAAACTTCCCATTTTTGGATCTTTCTATTTTGTCTGGTAAGAACTGGGATACTGCGGTTTACACCATGTCCACCCAAACGTACTCTCTCTCCAGATAATTATGTGAAATGTGTCTAGTGTTGAATTTGTATGCACTGCTTATTTTCTCACTAGATCACAAATGTACTAGTACGGTAGAGATTTCATCTTGTAGATAGAGAATCGAAATACAAAATCCCCCTCTCGAACTTGACAGCAACTGCTCTTGCATGAGGCACACTCATCCAACTAATAATGTTACATGCCATCTTGTTCCATCTTTTATTCACGTGTTTAGCTTGAGTAGGAGGTTCTGGATGAGATTCACATTGTTGTGAAGTTGAATAAGATGATAAAAGGTTCATAATTAGAGCAACTTAACACAAGGTCAAATGGGGTAGAAAAAGATCTATCCTAAAATGTGCATAACATTCTTTTAGTTTGGAGTTATATGACCCAGGCTAAGTATCATGTGAAAACACTCTTAAGTTGAGAAAACCCGTGAAAACTCGGTGTAACAACATTTTTTTTGTCATTTTTAGAATAGTCTGTATATTTAATTTTATTAGTTTTAGCCTAAAAAAAATAAAAAAAAGCGCTGAATAGATCATTTAAGAAATTACGTATAAAACATGTTACATATGTAACAATGATGACGTATGATAAAAAACGAGTTTGTATAACATATGTGTAACCAAATAATCTACTCGGTGCTTTTTTGATTTATTTTGACCAAAACTAATAAAATTGAATATAAAAACTATTCTGAAAAAAAAATCTTTACATAGGGTTTCAACGAGTTTTCTCGATTTAAGAGGCCCATATGACCCATTCATAAAGGAAATAAACATACCAGTGGGCCGAATCATATGACAATAAACCATAATTGGTCTGGTACAACTTTTAGACACAAATTTGGTCAGCTTGAGCACTCAATTTCATAAATTTTCCTAAGTCTAGTTTTTTTTCATAATTCCGATTAATTGTAAAACATGTAATCACGAGTTCATGACTATATTAATTTACATCAAAATTACGGCAGGGGTCAGTAGGGTTTCTGAAAAAATAGGAGGCGAAAAACGGCGAACTGGGTTTCTCTTTTGCATGGCGGCACGGGATCGTTACAAGGTCAATCAGTGGTATGATGCATTGGTTAGGAAGGGTAGAAGAGACGATAACAATCATTCTAAGCAGCCCCCTGATCATGGAACGAAGTATTTTGTATCCAACTTGCCAAACGGCTATTCGTCTACAGATCTGATCGATGTTTTCAAAGGTTTTGGAGATATAATCGGTACGTACATTGCTCAGAAATATGATCAGTTGGGTAAGAGGTTTGGGTTTGTCACATTTCGTAAGGTGAGAGATCCGTTGGAATTGTAAAAGAGATTGAAAGATGTATGGATAGGGAGTTACAAACTTTGTATTGTTTTGGCGAGATTTGTTGATGAGGAGAGGATTGTAAAGCAGGATGATAAACAATGGCAACCGGTGTCTAAGGAAGATCCGAAGGTGCAAGATAGACATGGTCAAGAAGGTAGGGATAAAGGTAGGGCTGAGAATGAGGCTTCTAATGCTGTTCAAGGGGTTGGGAATAGGTCCTTCAAAGACACGTTGTTGAACAAGGAGGTTACCCAAGATTTGACAGAAGTGATTGTTGACGAGAAGGTGGTGGCGTTTAACAATCTTTATGAGAAGGGTGTGGTGGCCAGAGTTAAGGAGTTTGCAAAGTTAACAGACTTGAAGAATGTATTGAAGGAATTGACGGATAGTGACATTGACATTAGTTATATTGGAGGGTTTTATGTGATGTTGGTGTTTTGTGGTGAGATCGAGAAATCGTTGTTTTTAGCTGATAAGGAGTTATGGATGAGGTACTTTGATCAAGTTAAAGACTGGAAAGGGCAAATTATCAAATTCGAACGTATAGCATGGCTTAAACTTTATGGTATTCCTCTTCATTTATCTTGTAAAGAAGTGTTGGACAGTATTGCTGCTTCGGTTGGCCTAGTTATTCAATCGACAGAGTATCTTGAAGGTGGAAAGGATTTGTCGTATGGGTGTGTGGGAGTGTTGGTTAATTCGGTTGAGAGAGTTAATAAAAAGGTTGTGTTGAAGTGGACAGAGTTGAAGTTTGAGGTGTTGGTAGACGAGGATGTGGGGGAGTGGAGTCCTGATTGTTTAATATAATTAGAAGAGGATGTTAATCGTTTGCCGATGGACGATGAGGTGATGCTGGATGAGTTGCAAGTAGAAGAGGTGAATGGGGTGGAACAAGTCGTTGACAGTTCTCAGGGGCTCGTTGATAATGTGGTTCAGGAACACGGCATTGATGGTTTAGGAGTGGAAGATGGAGTTTTTGAGTTGGGGAAGGAAGACTTGAAGCAAAAGAAGAAAGGTAGGAAGATTTCTAGAAGACGTAGATCGTGTGGTAGTAGAAACGGCTCTCCTTCGGGGCAAGAAAGACCAAAAAAGAGAAGTAGAGAAGGGGAGGACACTTTTGATTTGGATCATCTTATCAATGTGGTAAACAGTCCTTCAGCGGTCTATAAAGCTGGGATACAAGATAATGTGGAGGTTTTCGTTACTCCTGATCTTAACCATGAGGTGGTTAATAGTGAGCATAAGGAGAGTAATATGCAGGCTGTTGAATCGGGTTTGAATGACGAAGTTGCTGAAACTTTAGAGTTAGCTAAGGTGTTGGTGGCGGAGAACATGGAGAAGTTTAAAGAGTCTCTTGTCAAGTCGGTTAGCGATGAAGGTTTTCAACAGGTGATCCAATGAATGTTTTATCTGTTAACATTAGAGGGTCGGGGAGTGACAATAAAAGTGATTGGTTGCGGAGATTGAGAATTTGTAACAAGGTGGGGGTTGTGATGATACAAGTGTCTCAATTTGCTTCACTAGATGGTATTGACCTTGGTCATTTTTGGGGTCAAGGGGAGTTCTTGAGTTCGCATATGGATGCTACCGGGAGATCGGGGGGCCTAATTTCTTTGTGGGGTTCTAAGGTGTTTAGTATGTCGTCGGTTGTTAAACATAGGAGGTTCTTGTTAGTGCATGGGGTGATTAAAGGGTGTGCGAGAGAAGTTAATTTGTTAAATGTCTATGCTCCTCAAAAAGATACGGAAAAGAGAGCATTGTGGGTTGAATTGGAACAAGTGATTCAATAGGATGATGGTTTCTGGATTGTTGGGGGTGACTTTAATTGTGTTAGGGAGAGAAGTGAACGGCGGAACTCTTCCTTTAATGCGGGTATGGCTAGGGACTTCAATGAATTCTTGGATAGGTGTGTTTTACAGGAGTATGGGTTACGCGGCCGAAAGTTTACTTTTGTCTCCGGGAACAAATGTAGTAGAATTGACAGGATTTTTGTGTCGTGGAACTTTCTTAATGAATAGCCGAATGCTGAGTATCGGGCGCTTTGGAGGGAAAGTTCGGACCATAGTCCGTTAATTCTGAAGGTGACGTATAAGAACTTTGGTACTAAGCCGTTTAAATTTTTTAACTCTTATCTGTCCAGGGAAGGATTTGAAGATGTGGCCAATAAAGCGTTAGCAGATTATACAGATCAAGGGCCGGCGGATGTTAATTTTCTAAACAAACTTAGAGCCGTGAAGCAGGCGAGTGTTATTTTGAAGAAGAACTTGGATACTAAAGAAGTCGAAGAAGAAGAGAATTTGCGTCAAGAGCTCTTCGAGTTAGATGGTGTGGTTGAGGATAGAGAGTTATCAGAGGCGGAATTGTGGGTGTATGAGGAGCCAAAGGTCAAGATTCGGGAATTACATGACTATAAATTGAAAGACATACGTCAAAAGGCGAAGGCTTGTTGGGCCAAAGATGGAGATGAGAACTCGAGTTTCTTTCATGGGTTGGTTAATAAGCGTCGGGTGTCTAACAACATTTCGGGTTTGATGATTAACGGTTCTTGGGAGACTAAGCCAACGCTGATTAAAAAAGAGGTGTTTGGGTTCTTTAAAAAGAAGTTTCTCGAGGAGGGGAAGGTTCGGCCGGGGTTGGTCTGCCACGGTTTGAAGGATTGACAGAGAGTAACGCTTCGTTCTCTATTCGCTCATTCGCTGTGGAGGAAATTAAGTTGGCAGTCTTTGATTGTGGAGGAGACAAAAGCCCGGGTCCTGACGGTTTCACGTTTCGATTTATTAAAAAGTTTTGGCATGCATTCGCTGATGACTTTGTCAAGATTTTTGAAGAATTCCATGATACGGGTAGGATTAACCAGAGAGTTGGCTCGTCATTCATTACGCTAATCCCGAAGGTTAGTGATCCTATTGAGCTAGGAGAATATCGGCCTATTAACCTTATATGGGTGGTGAGTAAGGTTATCTCCAAAGCTTTGGCGAATAGGCTTAGGTTGGTTATGGGTGAGATTACGCATTAGACACAATCAGCTTTTTTATCGGGTAGGTACATTCTTAATGGCCCGTTAATTATTAATGAGGTTTTAGCTTGGGCAAAGAAAGCGGGGAAGAAGCTATTTTTCTTTAAGATTGACTTTGAGAATGCGTATGACAACGTGCATTGGGAGTTTTTGTTATCGGTTATGCGTCAGTTTAAATTTCCAGAGGTTTGGTGTAATTGGATTAAAGGGGTGTTGGTTTCGACTCGTTCCTCGGTGTTGGTTAACGGTTCTCCCACTTTTGAGTTTAATTGTGGTAAGGGTCTTCGGCAAGGTGACCAGATTTCGAAATTTCTCTTTGTTATTGTTATGGAGGCGTTTTCTAGCTTAATCAGGAGAGCGTGTCATGTTGGTGCATTTAATGGGGTTCGGCTTCTGAATGATGGGCCGGTGGTGTCTCATTTATTTTACGCAGATGATGCTATGGTGATGGGAGAATGGTCGCAGTTTAATGTTAAAAGTCTTAGAAGAATTTTAAGGATTTTCCATATGTGTTCGGAGCTTAGGTTTAACATTAATAAGTCGATGATTTATGGGGTTGGTTTGAGCCGTGAGGAGGTCCTTAGCGAGGCTAATAACTTGGGTTGTAAGTCTGGTGAGTTACCTTTCAATTACTTAGGGATTTTAGTGGGGGCTAACATGAACCGAATCAGGAATTGGGATTCTGTGGTGAAGGTTTTTGATAGTCGACTGTCCAAATGGAAGGCGAATATCCTCTCTATGGGTGGTCGAGTGGTTCTTATAAAGTCGGTTCTTCAAAGTATTCCTATGTATTATTTTTCTTTGTATAAAGCTCCGGTGGGGGTGATTAATGCTCTTGAGGCTAGAATGAAGCGGTTTTTATGGGGTGGTAGTGATGAGGTGCATAAGGTTCACTGGGTTGCATGGGATGTTGTGACCAAATCTATGAATGAAGGAGGTTTGGGTATTAATTCGATTGAAAAGCGTAACCTAGCGCTCCTTCTTAAATGGCTGTGGAGATACCTGGTGGAAAGTAATGCTCTATGGCATAGGGTGACCGATGTCGTGCATGGTTCTACTAGACGATGGGAGATTTATCCGGCTAATGGTTAGATTTGTAGTGCTTGGACAAAGTTGGTGCGGACAGCTATAGAACTAAGGTTCAAGACGTTAGCTTCATTAATATGATTCGTGGAGTTTTTGGGGATGGCTCTAATATTCGGTTTTGGATTGATCCGTGGTTCACTGAGAGCCATTGAAGGTTTTGTTTCCAAACCTTTTCCGGCTTGAAAGTAATAAGTGATGTTTAGTTTTCGAGAGACTTGGGGTTCAAGATGGTTTTAGAAGTGTTAGCTGGAATTGGAGTAATTATCCAGCCACGGAGGTAGAAATATTGTAGCTGGTGGATTGTTATAGGAGGATTTCGGTCCTGCAGCTATCTAACAGTAGGGACGAGTGGAGTTGGAATGTGGGTGTTAATCAGGATTACTCGGTTAAGGAGGCTAGAGAGTGGTTGAAGGGGCCGGTGGGTTCGAGTACGGAGAGACGGTATAAATGGTGTAAGTAGCTTCCGAACAAAGTTAATCTATTTATGTGACGAGCGAATATTGACAGGATACCTACTATGATGGCTCTTAGACGACGGAATATGGCGTTTGGAGATGGTTTTTGTGTGTTTTGTGAAGATGTGGAAGAAACTACAGATAACGTCTTTACCGGTTGTAGCTTCGCTAGTGGGGTGTGGAGTGGTATAGTGTCTTGGTGTAAAGTTCCCCCGGTTTTTTGGTTCTCTATCTCCGATTTGCAGGCTTGGTTCGACCAAGACATAGTGGCTGAAAAGAA
This sequence comes from Ambrosia artemisiifolia, assembly GCA_032199755.1. NCBI lineage: Eukaryota > Viridiplantae > Streptophyta > Magnoliopsida > Asterales > Asteraceae > Ambrosia > Ambrosia artemisiifolia. The sequence continues at coordinate 41,182,139 of CM063521.1, read as the reverse complement.
GAAGAAGATTGTGTATGGGGTGTTCGTGTTGGCATGTTGGTGTATTTGGAAGGCTCGTAATGATAAAATCTTTCGGAATTTAGATGTGAAAGTCACGCAAATTGTGTCGGATATTAAAGCGTTGGGTTTTCTGTGGTTTAGAAGTAGGTATAAGGCTGGTAGCGTGACTTGGGAATCATGGTGTAATTTTAATTTTGATATGATGTAGTTGGTTTTCGCGGTGTGCTCCGTCTTGGAGCTTCCGCTGTGTTAATGAAGTATAAATTAAAAAAAATTAATTTACATCTTAATTTAGCTCCTTAAATTTACACCTTGATTTAGCTCCTTAAATTTAGCAATTAGCAAACTTACTATTTCAAGATATGGCAATACAAATAAATTTATTAATTATCATATAAACACACCCATGATCTTTTGGTGTAGTTGCATTGTGTTCATCCTTACAAATTTGAAGGTATGGGTTTAAATCCTTGTAAGTGCAAGGTAAAAATGAAATTAAGCGGTGTAAAAGAATAATTTGCCATTAAAAAAAATTATCATATAAACACAAAATTGTTTGATATGTTAGTTTTTTATTCAATAATATACCATTTCTTTTCTATCAAGAGTAGTTTTTATATGGCATTCCGCTGTGTATCAACTTTTATTGAACCGATTTCGCTCAAGACTAGCTCAACTCTACATTTGTTGGAAGGAAAAAAAAAAGCAATTTGTAAACCTGTAATATTAGTTATACTAGTGTGTTTATCCACGCGTTGCAGCGAGATCCACAAATGGATTGCAATACAACATTATGATACTTAGGTTTTTTGCCGCAAGTTACGTAAAAATAATAGAAATGTGCACACTATGTTTTAACAAGTATTTGTAGAAAGAAAAGCAAAGAAATGTGCAATGGCACTTACAACTGATTGCAGTTCACCACAAAAACCATGTGCTCATTATTGAACAAATCTTAATAAACCAAAGGTATGTTACTGTAACAGACGAATATGAACATAAACATCACTCTTGTGTAACCGTGCCATTGAAGACACCTTGCTAAATGATAAAGTTTATTTACATGACAAAAGCATGTAGTAATAATATGATATTGTATTAACTACCAATGAAGGTCATTGTCCATTTAGAAATTAAAAGTTGTGATTTGTAAGTTTGTAATAGACTTGCCCAACTTGACCCAACAGCTAAACAATTGCCCAATGTAGCCAGTGAGTCAAACCATCTCGTCCACTTTGCCGCTGGGTAGACAAGTCAAACTATCTTGACACACATTTTATGACACGCGTTCATTTATGACACCCAAAAGCGCGTGTCATAAACTATCTTGACACACATTTTATACACGCGTTCATGTAAGTTTGGGTTACATGATTTTAAGTTGTCTAGGTTAGGGTGATGTCTTTCGGGTTCATCAATTTTTAACCTTCTAACCCAAGGCTCGTCAATCCAAAACGACCAGGTCACTGGGGTGAAATGGGTTAAATGCCTTGAAAGGCTTTTCCTTTTAATAAATACTCTTTCTTAAAACGCTTTTATTCAAAGATTTAGACATTTGTAATAATGTACTTTGTGTCAACTAATCAACACATTTTTGTAGTGTTTGGGGTCATTGCAACCCAACCCATCTCAGTTAGTTCCAACGTGCACTAAATAACACTTGTTTCAAGTAGAACCTGTTTTGACCCGTTAAGCTACCTGTCCAACTGTAGTCCCAAATTACTAGATCTTTCAAGTGCACAAGATTGTTATCACTTAGAAACACCTATTTATTAGGTGTTTTAAGTGATTAATCTTTACAAACAAAGAAACTAGATGAAAACTAATAGAAACCGACACACAAGATACTCAAATAACATGATTCCATTAATGATAGATCGTCAAAACACCATGGATACATACATATAAGTTCGCAGCTTTTAACTTGTGTTCTAAGATGACCAAAAACCCTAAACCCTAGCTGCACACTTAGCATTCTATTTATAAGCTGAGCACATGGGCTTTGATGGGCCTGCGCACTTAAGCCTAAGTGCGCAGAGCCTGATGCTAAGTACTCAAATCAGCTAGGGTTACCAAAAGTATCAACTAATTACATAACAAGCCCTCTAACTTCTAAACAACATAATAAACTATCAAAACACTTGATTCTGGTAACTGTGGTCTCAAAATAACCCAACAATACTCCCCCTAGACCACAGCTACCAGTTCTTCAACTTCAGTGGATCTCAACATCGCTTGACTCCCCCTGTTCTCTTACTCGGCTTGCTGGGAGTGCTTGAACTACACTAACATCAACAGCTTCTTCATCAACAGGCGGATCTTGAATGAACAGAACAGCAAGATCTTCTTCTATGGGTTGTGGTTCTTGAGCAGTTTCTGTTGCGGGTTCTTCATGAGTAGGAGGTGCTGAATGAGAGACTGGAACTGGATCAGAGGATGCTGGGGGAGCTTGAGTAGACTCTGTTTCTGGATCAGCTGTTGCTGCAGATGCTGGTGTCTGCACCTCTAAGACGACCTCAGCTTCAGTTGTCTTTGCAGCAGCGGCTTGGGCAGCTTTTTCTTTTTCATCTCTTGCTTTGTCGGCCGCGTTGATCCTGTCTACCAAATCTAGCAATTCCTGCTTTCGCTTCAATGCCCGTTCCACCGCTCTCCTGAACAGAATTGCTTCTTCAAACAGCACATTTCCAGCACCCACGTTAATCTGGTTTCCAAACAGAATAGTCAAATCTGAAGGGTTGAGAGCAAACACATCCACTGGGTCTAGAATTCTCAACGGCTCTGAATCGTCTTTCAACTTGATGACAGCTTCACCAGTCAAGCTGTCATAAAACCACTTCTTAAACTCTGTCAACATCACAGGAAGCTCGGGACGAATGGGAACTCTTGTGACAACCTGGGGTGGGTCAATCACATAGGTGATCATTCCGTGTCCGGTTGCTGGATCGATTCTCTTTTTGGAGATTCTTCTTCTTGGCTTCTGTGGTTTCCAGTTCTGGAAGTCAGACGCACACTCCCTTTCTATAAAAACAGAGACCATGTCAGCTTGGGCGTCCTGGGAGTGGTTGATGAATGGCGTTCTGCACATTTCCCTGATATCCCAGCGAGGAAGAGTTTTCAGATTTGGTCTACCTTTGAAATATTGTATTACTCCCCCTCTTCTCTTCACAACAAACAATCTTTTGAACTCATCATATCCCCATGAGATGATTCTTTCTTGGTGAGCTTCTCTTGTGTGATGGATGTTTTGGTGCAGAGCTGGAATGGTAATAGGTCTTCTGGGAAACCAAGTAGATCTCTCAGGGTCCAACTTGTATCCGTCTGACATCTCATACACAGTATCTTCTCCCGCACCCATCTCTACAAACTTTTCGGGCATTTCATCCTCACTTATCTCATCCACGTCGCTCTCCTCAGCTATTCTTTCTTTTTCCTTTTCTTCTTCCAAAAACTTCCCAAAGTCAAACATTTCATCAAATGACGTACCGGAAGCACCTGTCTCTTGTTTCTTCAGATCCTGAATCATATCGAACATCTTTATCTGCACCTGAGTCTGGAACTTTATAAGGTATCGTTGATCTTTAACAATCTTCTCCAGGTTCTTATTCTTATGCTTCAGCTTCTTTATCTTTTTCTTCAGTTCCTGGTTGTTGTGGATCTGATTCTTCAGGGTGCATATTTCTTTTGCTGCAGTCTTTCCCACTTCTTTTGATAGCTTCTCATAAAGTTCTTGATGCACAGGTTTCGGACGTTGTGCAGCAGGAATAGACGAGGATGGTGCAGTTGGTTTCTTCACAGGAGGTTTAGGAACAGGGGCCTGGCAGTGGAAGGCCCTGGTTGATCCTCACCCCCGAACATAGACTCCCAAATCTCTTCAGCCTCAAGATCTTCTTCGGTCATAACTCGTGGCCTCTCAGATTCTGGCAACTGTTCTCTTCTTTTCTTTCTTTCTGCCCTTGCTAATTCCGCACTTTGTCTTGCAGCTTCAGCCATATCAAGTTCTTCTTGTGTCATTGATTCTCTCCCTTCCTGTAACAAACCAGTCGGCCTATTTCTTTTGGTTGGCCTTGGTGGAACTGGTTCAGATGCTACTCTTTTGCCCTTTGCCCTTTCTCTAGCAGTCTCTTCGGCAGTTGGCTGGGCTGTGGTGGGAGCAGGCTCAGATGATTCAGGGACATCAGTGGATTCCTGACGAGCTTCAGTACCTGCCTGCCTCCTTTTCTTGATTTTGTTGTAAAGTTCCATCACCACAGGGTAACGTTATGCTGCATACACGTGTTGTAGCATGGGTTCCCAGTCAGGCGTATTGCATTCTGTGAAAAATCTCCCACCTTTGGCGAACCCGTACACCTCACTGTTGTTTGTTGGCAAGTTCTCGTGCTGTGTATTAATCATCATTTCCACGAATCTTGGATACATGGCCCACTTCTTGCCAGACAGAGAGTTCTTTATCATGTAATCTAGAATCATTCCAGACACATTCACCGGCTCATTCTTACAGATCTTTATCATTGCACTTGACCATTCTGGGCTGAGAGCATTGTAACCCCCTTTTCTGTGGGACATGGACATGACGAAGACGTGGCAGATTACTCTCCAGTCACGTGACAGTTCGCTCTTCTTTACATCACTGCGCGTGTCGAAATCTCCTTTGTATCCGATTCTCTTGAACTCTCTGAGCAGGTCAGCTTTAGCTAGTTGTTTGAAGCTTCCAGGTTGATCTCCTAGTCTCAGTGCCCTTCGGACTGTATCTTCAGTAATGATCACCGGTTTGTTTCGAACTGTAGCATTGAGTCTCTTGTTACCATCTACTGTCTCAACTTTTGCTGATCTCCAAAAGTCTTCGATGTGATCAACATACACTTTAAGCTCGTGTTCCACCGCGTACCGGATCCTGCTATGCCTGATCCATGAAACGACATCTCTGAACTTGTGGTCGTCAGTCTCAAGATTTATTGCCTGATTGTGCATTCCTCGGATATCCCATACAAGTGCCATCTGTTTCGAGTCATACGCACGAAAAGCAAGTTAGATTTCTGTTTTCAGACAACATTACCGACTACTGAAATCTTAGACTTAGACGGACAACGACTTCGGACAAGTTTGATTCTGATTAGACTTTTGTTTTGTTTTGTTTGATCAGGTTGATTCATAGGCATATATGATTTAAGTTAGCAAGTTCTTAGTTGTTGTCCAAGGTTAGTTGTATGCAAGTTCTTAAATATTGTCCAAGGTTAAGTTTACAGGTTACAAGTCCAAGTACGCAGTCCAATCAACGGTCATAGATTTTCAAGTCCGGTCACAAGTGACTTAGTGATTTATGTACACGTCCAAGTTCGCAGTTCATCAAGCTCATCAGATTGAGCACTTAGCCAAGTGCTCAAACCTGAGCACTTATCCAAGTTCACAAACCTGAGCACTTGGCCTAGTGCTCAAACCTGAGCACTTAGCCAAGATCTCAAACCTGAGCACTTAGCCAAGTGCTCAGATCTGAGCACTAGTCTAAGTACGCAAATCAGTCATCAGTTGGGCATGGTAACCCCAGTGCTTTAGCAGACCGGTTTGCGCACTTATCAAGTGCTCAAACACTTAAACTCACGTTTAAGATTTTAGGTTCGCAAAATCAGGTTTGCAATTTGTCAGGTTTTGAATCCTTTGAATCATCTGACTTAGGTACTCAAAACATGAAACAAGTTCACAAACTATGAAATAAGTTCGCATTCAACAAAAAAATCCCAAAAGTTTCAAACTGATGTTTCAGATCCGTTTAGATCTTGTTGTTTAAACACCTGTTAATCACGAACAACAATCGATTAGCAAATATTCTACCTTAACAAGAACACAGACGAACGGGAATCAAAAATAGAAGAGGAAGTAGATGATGTATAAACAGGTGATTTCGGGTTTGATTGTGGTGATTAATGGTGGTATTGTTGAAGAATTAGTTGTAGATGACGAAGATGATGATGTTTAAAGAATTTAGGGTTTCTTTGATTTTGACGGCTGATGAAGATTAGGGTTTCAGGAGATGATGGCTGTAAAAAGGTTAAGGAAGGTGAAAACTTATGGTATTTATAGGGGGTTTGGGGTTTGCGCACTTATGTTAAGTACGCAATCCCTTAAATATACTTTAAGTGCGCAAATTAAAAAAATAGTTAAAAACATAAATCAGGGACCAGAGATCAACCGTTTCTCACCTTCTGCATCAAGATCATAACTAACCATACCTGCCAGACCACATTTCAACTTTCCGTTGGATAGCTGCAGCCCAAGAAAAACTGTCGGTATGTTTGTCCACTTAAATCCATGCCTCTCGTCTTTCAACGAACGTTTGGTGATGAGATTTATCATGTTTTGGTAATATTGACGAAAAGTTAGTGGACCCCACTTGTGCTAGGTGTAAGCCTACCAATCCTCAAGGTTTATTGAGATATAATGATGAGAGCTTCAGGTATATGTTTCCATAAGCAGAGAAGATGATCATTATGTCAATCAGATGATGAGAGCTTCAGGTCTATGTTCCCATAAGCAGAGAAGATGATCATCTGATTGCTTTTTGAGCTATCTATATGTTTGCACGTCACTAACATTGCGTGTCTTTTGTTGCTCATTTGATTTAATAGCCCCGCTTTGGTAGCTTGCACTCTTAGGTGTCTTTTGATTGCTTATGCACAAAATTTTCTGTGTCTTTTGATCTCTCAACCTGTGTATGACCGGACTCAGCTTGTGCAGACCTAAAGCACAGTGGGAATCCAGCTTTTCGTGTAGATCTTTTCAGTTTGTCACCTTTAGCAGTTTACTCGATTCCAGGCTGAATCTACTGACATGTCGTTGCTTGAAGCCACAACGTCCTCTGGGTCCTATTCACATGCTGACAAATATGATTAGTCCCTATCATTTCTTGATTTTTGAAAAAAGTTTTTAAATTTTGCAGTTAGGGATCTACCGGTTTATTTCTCCCCCAAAAATCTTTATTTTATTTAAACATAAGATTTTTCTATAATTTATACACAAGTTTTTTTTTTTTTTTAATAAAAATTTTACTCATTCAAAATTGATCATTTCTAACCATGTCACCAACTGACGAAAACGGGTTTTGTCGAAAGCTTTTGTAAAGATATCTGCCTTTTGATCAGCAGTATCTATAGGCAACACCTGTATATACCCTTTGTCGTGCGCATCGCGAATTGAATGAATCCGAATTTCAATATGTTTGGTTTTAGAATGATCAATTGGATTCTTCACGATGTCACGACAAGCATCATTGTCAATGTAGATAGGGGTTCTCATGATATTCAAACCGTAATCCAACAGCTGATTTTGAATCCACAACACTTGACAGCAACAACTGGATGCAACTGTGTACTCGGCCTGAGCGGTGGAGATAGACACTGTTGTCTGCTTCTTGCTTTGCCAAGACACGAGCCTGTTTCCCAGAAATTGACAGCCACCAGAGACAGACTTTCGGTCAATCCTGCAACCTGCATGATCACTATCAGAGTACGCAATTAGGTCAAAATTGTCACTCTTAGGATACCATAAACCGAGTTTTGGTGTTCCTTTGAGGTAGCGGAAGATTCTTTTTACTGCAGTTTCATGAGATTGCTTTGGATTTGACTGAAAGCGAGCACAGCATCCAACTGCCCACATGATGTCCGGTCTGCTGGCTGTGAGATACATCAAGGATCCAATCATAGAACGGTAAGTGTGAGGGTTCACAGAAGGGCCTTGAAGATCTGGTACAAGCGTTGTTTGAGCTGCAAAAGGAGTATTGGATGGCTTGCAGTCCGACAGGTTGTACTTTGCCAGAATGTCTCTTGTATACTTTGCATGATGAATGAGAATGCCGTCTTCTTTCTGTTGGACTTCGAGACCTAAGAAAAATGACAGTTCTCCCATCATGCTCATTTCAAATTGAGACTTCATAATGCTTTCAAATTCCCTGCACAAATTTTCGTCAGTTGAACCAAAGATAATATCATCAACATATATTTGAACAAGGATAGTATGTTTGTTGACTTCTTTGGTGAACAGGGTCATGTCGATCTTCCCTCTTGTGTATCCATTCTGTAACAGATATGAGGACAAGGTCTCATACCAAGCTCTAGGAGCTTGATGGAGACCGTAGAGAGCCTTGTCCAACTTGTAGTATCTGTTTGGATGATGAGGGTCTTCGAATCCCGGCGGTTGACACACATAGACCTCTTCCTTGATCTTCCCGTATAAGAAAGCACTCTTCACATCCATCTGAAAAACTTTAAAATTTCGATATGAAGCATATGCCAAGAAAATGCGAATGGCTTCAAGTCGAGCGACCGGTGCGAAGACTTCCTCATAATCAATCCCCTCCTGCTGACGAAACCCTTGAACAACCAGACGAGCTTTGTTCTTGATTACCACGCCACGTTCATCCATTTTGTTGCGAAAAACCCATCTCGTCCCAATAGGATATTTTCCTTCAGGCAGATCCACGAGCTCCCACACTTTGAGTTTTCTGAACTGAAATAGTTCTTCCTGCATGGCCTCTACCCAGCTTGCATCTCTAACTGCATCTTCAATGCTGAAAGGTACTGTTTGAGATAAGAATGCTGAGAGAGCGGTGTTGAGCTTGTCTGTCTGATTTCTTGTAAGAACACCCTCACTGATTGGTCCAATGACATTTTCAATTGGATGATTCTTAGAAGATTTGAATCCCATATTCTCTTCTTCTTGCACTTGTGGAGGAAGGTTCGAAAGATGATCTCCAGGTGCAGAAGAGCTGGATGGTTCATTTACAGACTGCTGATTTGATTGTGTTCCTTCAGCATTTGACGTGCTTTTAGGAATGTTAGAGGTTTCAGCAACTGTATCACCATTACTGAGTTGAGGAGGAACAATTGGATCAGCAACAAGAGGAGAAAAGCGGGTGGTGAATGGTGCAACTTCGTCGTCAGAAGAGTAGAGAATATTCCCAAAGGGAGATGAACTTGAAGCTTGATTTTCAGGAGCTTGATCTGCAGGAACTTGATGTTCAGGTATGACAAAGTGATTGAACACAACATCCACGTCAAAGAACCAGTCAGGACCGGTTCCAACATTAGTAGAGTTGGATTCTTGCCAGTCAACATAAAAAGATTCCAGAACCATCTTGGTACGTTTGTTGTATACTCGATAAGCCTTTTGACTAGAAGAGTATCCAACGAAGAAACATTCGTCTCCAACAGCATCAAACTTCATGATATTCTCAAAGTTGTTCAGAAGAGTGCAGGAGCATCCAAACGGCCTGAAATAATCAATGAGAGGTTTTCTTTTGAAAAGCAATTCATAAGCTGTTTTCCCACGAGGCTTGACAATCAAGACCCTGTTAAGAACATAACAGGCGGTATTCACAGCTTCTGCCCAGAAGATGATCGGTAACTTAGAGTCGATGAGCATGGTTCTGGCAGCTTCAATGAGTGTACGATTCTTCCTTTCAGCCACTCCATTTTGCTGAGGAGTCCTTGTAGCACTGTATTGAAGATGAATTCCTTTTCCGCTGCAGAACGTCACAAAGCTTTCGTTCTTGAATTCTGTTCCATGATCACTTCTGATTGACTTTACTTTCAGTTTGATTATGTTCTCGATCAGGGGAACGAATAGCATCAAAGTCTCAGCAGCCTCACTCTTGAACTCCAAGAAGTACACCCACGTGAAGCGAGAGAAATCATCTGTAATCACCAAACAGTAAGACTTTTTACCCAGGCTTTTTACACTGATTGGACCAAAGAGATCCATATGTAATAATTGAAGTGGAGAGTCAATTGAGTTCACTGTTTTGGACTTGTGCGATTTCTTGTGTTGTTTACCTTTTGCACATGCTAAACATTTTTTAGAAAAAGGAAATTCCTTGGAAGGAAGACCTCTGACTAGATTTAGTTTAGAAAGTTTGTTTATATTTTTAAAATTCACATGACCTAATCGCCTATGCCATAACAGTGACTCTGACTCAGATGCCTTTGATAGTAAACAGGTCATTGGTTGTTCAGACTTGGCATCTCTCATGTTTATCACATATGTGTTATTCTGTCTGGGGGCTTTCAACATGATCATGTCGGTGGGTGGTTTAAATCCTGGCTTCAGGAAGATGCATTCCATGTCGTTGAACAACACTGAGATTCCTTTGTCACAGACTTGTGATACACTCAACAGATTGTAACACAGCTCTGGAACATAGTTGACGTCCTCAAGTGTTAATGCGTCAGAGACTACATCTCCTATGCCAACGATCTTTCCACCCTTTTCATTTCCAGCGAACGCTACAAACTCTCCATCGATGAACCGATAGTTCTTGAGGAGTTCTTTCAGTCCAGTCATGTGTCTTGAAGCGCCGCTGTCGACATGCCATAGATATCTCATAAGAGCTATCAGCCACTTCTGTAATTTATTCTGCAAAAACAAAACAAAAGAGAAGCAAAGATAAACTAAAGAAAATCTATGTACAATGACGACTCTGCCCTTTAATTAAGTGACTTTGGGAATCCAAGTCTGTTTAATCTTTGATCTGTCATGATTTTCTCCCAAAATTGACTCTTGTTTCTTCCAGATTTGTGTATTTTTAACAAAACTTTTTACGGTTTCTTGAAGATTTTTTATTTGATTTGTAAAGGAGTTTTGTGTTTTGACATCTTTCTGTGGTTTAGGTTTTATATGACAGTTTTTGACCACGTGACCCTCTTTTCCACATCTGAAGCATTTTGAATTCTTAGGCTTGATCTTAGGAGAAGATCTGGATGATGATGGTTGTGATGTTCTTTTCTCGAGCTTGTCTGATCTGGAGCTTTCGCTTGAACTTGATTCTTCCTTGTTGCTGCTTGATTCTTCATTGGTGTCGAGGTTATGTAGGCTGGTGTTGCTCTCTGTATCACCTAGTGATTCTTCAGAACTTGAGGTACCTGTTTCACTTTGTGATTCTTCAGAACCTGACACATCTGTGGATGAGGGGATAAATTCTGGGATTTCCTCAGTGAGAAATTTCCCAAACCTGTTACGCTTAAGTTCTGGCACAAACACAGATGGTTTGAGCGTATGATTTGCGTCAGAGAATGCAGCATTAAGATCAACACACACAGGCATAACATTTTCAACACAAACATTAGAACGTTTGATAGGAGGCTTCCTATCATCGGGAGCCACAGCCCCTTTTAAATCAAGTTTAGAAATACAGTCATCCGTCCTAGTTAAACTATTACAATCATCCACCCTAGACAAACTATTACAGTCATCCGATTTAGTTAAAGTTTTACAGTCATCCAAAATAGAATTGTTTTTTGACTTTTCATTGTTCCAGATAAACCAATTCACTGTTGAGCAATTGGCACCTGGATGTCCTAACCCCACTGTCTGCCCACCACAACTTTCATCATCTTCCACATGAGCCTGTTGGGTCACATCTGCATCGCTTTTACTTATGTTAGCATTTGACTCAGACTCATGACATTTGTTTTCAAAAAGATCATTTTTAGGATGAGGTGATGGAATGGGTATGTATTCACTTCGGCTCAAAGGTAAGAATAGTGATCTTTCGATTCCATTCTTATCCTTATACCCTATTCCATCCTTTACGAATGATTGTCTTGCACAATCGACGATATCAGTATGAGCCTGTTTGCTCACATTCCATTTGTCAACAACGATTTGAAGACGAGTTGTTTCATTTCTAGATTTCTCTAATTTTGAAGTTAAATCATTTATTAGAAAATCTTTCTTAAGAACAAATTCTTTTAAAGTTTGCATTTCAACTAGAGTTGCATTTAACTTTCGCTGATATGCCCACTCGTTTTCTTTCATTTCAGAATTGATTTTACGAATATCATCCATTTCTCTTAAAACTCGTCTGTTGTGTGACAAACAGTAAGCAACAGCTGTAACACACCTAGGTGAGCACAGCTTAGATTTTATTTCGAGAGGAATATTTACCATGTCTCTCTCCTCAGCTTTCTTGGAAGAACTCTTCACCTCGTCAGCAACTTTCTCTGATGAAGTCTTTTCACCTATCAAGGCCTCCTCCCTAGTCTGATCGTTTACTTTTTCATCAACCAGCACACTCTTCAGTCCAGCATTCTTCTGCATCTCACCCTTCAGTATCTCAGCAGATGACCCTTCAAGAGAGTTCACACCATTTGAGGATTTGGTGCAAATTGTGGCCATCAGGGCTTTGTTGACTTCAACTTCTGCAGCAGTTGCCTCTTCTCCCCAATCGAAATCTTCAACAACCAATGCCTTCTGAGGTTCCTTCTCATTTCCTTCATTTCCGTCAGTTATGGCCACCAACCTCTTAGCAGGCTTGATTTCGGCTTGGTTCAAAGTGGGGCATTCATATTTGAAATGCCCGAGGACCTTGCAGTTATAACATCTAATCTTCGACTTGTCAAACCCAGCCTTTCCCATTCCCACTCTTCTACCGGTTCTGTCTTGAAAACGTTTAACTCGTAGAGTGATCATTGCCATCTGCCACTTGAGGTCCATTTCTTCCATATCATCTGGGTCCACTTGATACATATCCTCTGGGGACATCATCTCATTCTTAATCTCTCCAGTCTTTAGTGCCTCAAAACTGCTCATAAAGGTGTTGAAGAGTTCCACATGTTCGGTAGCTAGCTTGGCAACCTGTGGAGTTAGTGTCTTCGCTGCCTTTTCAGAGTACATTGGTGCTTTGCCTGAACTTGAACTACCACCCCCCATTGAGTCCACATATGGATGTAGTGAACTTGAACCCATTTCACCAATCGGAGTCATCAGTGCCAGATTCTTCATTGCACTGCCAGCAGTCACTTTTGGAACAGTCTGATTCATCTCTCTTTTTGTGATATCCATCTCATATGACTTCAATGTGTTTATAAGATCAGCCAGAGTGGATTGAGCATCCAAGTAGTCCTTCTTAATCAACATGCACTGAACACTCCATTCTTTTGGAAGAGAGTCAAGTAGTTTCTTGATGGAATTACGGTTGTTGACAGGAATCCCGGCTTTCTTCATTTTTGTTAGCAGATTCATGAACCTGTCAATGTGTGATGTCAGGCTTTCACCACGAACACTTCCAAACATATCATACTCCTTCTGAACCATGTCTTGCTTGTTCTGCCTCATCTCAGCATTTCCTTCGTAGTATTCACTCAAGGCGAACCACAGATCATGCGCCGATCCGTATTCATCAAACATATTGTACACATCATTTGACAAATCCATGGTGAGAGCACCATAGGCTTTGTGATCTCGTTGCATCAACTGTTTGTCGAGATCTGTGTAGGTAGTAGGATCAGTGTTAAACACTTCTCCTGCATCAGTGGTCCTCACAGGAATGTGAGGTCCAAGTTGCACAGAGTTCCATTGAGTGTGATCATTAACAAAAAAGAAAGCTTTCATTCTGTTCTTCCAGGTACCATAATCTTCAGCACCCATCAACTTGGGAATTCGAGTGATTGTTCCAGTTTCCAGTTCTGCTTGGGTTATGGGATTAACTTGGAATGAGTTGTTATTACCAGCCATTGATTTAGAGTTAATTTGATTGATTTTAAAGGTCTGATTAATTGGTTTTAGTGTTTAAAGTCCAGAAAATGTCCAAAGTCCTTGATTTTAATGATCAGTCCACAAGTACGCAGTTAAGTGCGCAAATCAGTGTTAAGTGCGCAGATAACCAAGTCAGCAGCCACCTGAAACAATGAAGCAAACAGTAATGTCAAGATTTTGATCTCCTGATAAGTGCGCAATCTTGAAGTACACACAACGCTAAGTGCGCAAATCTGTCAAGGCTGAGCAAGATAAGTGCTCAGTCTTTGACTGATCAGTTTGCGAACTTATTTAAGTTCGCAAACACTTAAACTCTCGTTTAAGATTTTAAGTGCGCAGAAACCCTAGCCAAGTACTCAAAAATTGCACCCTTTCAGCAAGTACGCAAACCAACTAGTGATTTCTGATAAGTGCGCAGAAACCCTAGTTGTGTTTTTTGGAGATAAACTGATTATTAGCCTAAGTGCTCAAAATTTTAAAATAAGTACTCAAAACTGAGATAAGTACTCAAAATTTAACAAGTACTCAAAATTTGAAACAAGTGCTCAAAATTTGAAATAAGTACTCAAAATTTGAAACAAGTGCTCAAAGTTGGAAATAAGTGCTCAAAATTTGAAACAAGTGCTCAAACTTTGAAATAAGTGCTCAAACTTTGAAATAAGTGCTCAAAAGTTGAAATAAGTACTCAAAATCAGTACTCAAAATTTTGAAATAAGTGCGCAAATTAAGAACAAGTGCGCAAAATAAGTGCGCAAAACTTGCTGAAAATGCATTAAACACAGCAGAATCTTATCCAAGCCTTTTTCAATTGATCTGAAATGGTCGGATGATGTTTCTACCAAAGATAAACAACTTTTAACACTTCAGAAACACAATTATAAGGTAAATGTGAAGCAAAAGAAGATGAAACACCTTCTTTTTTTTTTTGATAAAAACACACGCAAAAACTAAAAAATAGACAAAGAAACTAACAAAATGAGGGTTTTGGTATCTTAATCAGATACAATCTAGAGCACAAAGGCTCTAATACCAAATTGTAGTCCCAAATTACTAGATCTTTCAAGTGCACAAGATTGTTATCACTTAGAAACACCTATTTATTAGGTGTTTTAAGTGATTAATCTTTACAAACAAAGAAACTAGATGAAAACTAATAGAAACCGACACACAAGATACTCAAATAACATGATTCCATTAATGATAGATCGTCAAAACACCATGGATACATACATATAAGTTCGCAGCTTTTAACTTGTGTTCTAAGATGACCAAAAACCCTAAACCCTAGCTGCACACTTAGCATTCTATTTATAGGCTGAGCACATGGGCTTTGATGGGCCTGCGCACTTAAGCCTAAGTGCGCAGAGCCTGATGCTAAGTACTCAAATCAGCTAGGGTTACCAAAAGTATCAACTAATTACATAACAAGCCCTCTAACTTCTAAACAACATAATAAACTATCAAAACACTTGATTCTGGTAAATGTGGTCTCAAAATAACCCAACACCAACCTCCTCGTTTTTCCCTTTCTCCTTCCTTTAGTTGTGATGTTTTAAATTTTATTCGACAT
This sequence comes from Ambrosia artemisiifolia, assembly GCA_032199755.1. Taxonomy (NCBI): domain Eukaryota; kingdom Viridiplantae; phylum Streptophyta; class Magnoliopsida; order Asterales; family Asteraceae; genus Ambrosia; species Ambrosia artemisiifolia. Next base: position 41,167,048 of record CM063521.1, on the reverse strand, counting down.
CTAACACCATGTACACATCTTCCATCAGAAGATTCTGTGCAGGGGACACCAGCATTGGCCAGTGCGTTTAATATTGAACGAGGAGCAGAAGGAATAACGAATAGAATGAAAAGTAAAACTAATAATGAACAAGAATACATGAATTGCACCAGCACATCTAACACATGTACACACCTTCCATCAGAAGATTCTTTGTAGGGGACACCAGCATTGGGCAGTGCGTTTAATCTTGAACGAGGAGCAGAAGGAATAACGAATAGAATGAAAAGAAGTAAAACTAATAATGAACAAGAAAACATGAACTGCACCAGCACAACTAACAAAGGCACAAGCCTGGAGGTTGCAATAGACAAGGAAACCTTGAAAGAAGCAAATATTATAGAAAATGGACCGTTGAGTGACGAAGATATCTCAGGAGGATGATGACATAAACAGGGTTATTCTCTGCTTCTTGATAGCTCTCTTGATGTTTGAAATTGTTTATTGTACACTAGCACTGGCTGCTAATGATATTATAGGCTTCTTTTTTTTAATTTACCACACAATGTAGTATCGGATGCCTGATGCTGATGACAAAGAATGTGGCATAAATCAAGAGAAAAGTGGATGTAGCTATTGAACACCACAGGTAAATTCCAGGGTTCATTGGAGTTTAGATACCATATAGCCTTTTTTAAGTATCGTTAATGGGATGGACATCGACAGGTGACCCGTATGCCAATGTTGGTGAAGCAGGACTCAGTTTTGACAGGGTGGAGGCAGCAAAGGCGTTTGCCGAAAAACATGGCTGGGAATATGAGGTATGATCCGACTACTAGCATTCTTTTTTTTGTCCAAAGATGTTTGTTGATAATCGATAATTACATTGTAACTTGTCGCTCCTGTTGTCGGGGTATACCATTGTTTAAAAGTACGGTATCGAGGCGTAAGACTAGTCGGAATTACGAAAGAAATATAAAAATTATCCAGACAATTCATTAAAAAAAGGCCAAGGAGGATGTCGCCATCGCCGCAGTACAAGTGGCAACAACAACTACTTTTGATTTATGTTTGTTGGATTCCGACCCGTTTGGCGCTGATTAGGAGGAGTATAAATATTCCGGATAGTGTCTGCCCCTTATGTGAAGTCTATGACGAGTCTACAATGCATCTTATGCTTGAGTGTGGGTTTGCGGACAGTGTTTGGGCTGTTGTACTTGGCTGGTGCAGAATTCAGAAGGCTGCTTCGATGAGTATGACTGAGTTATTACATGTGCAAGACGATGTGCAGGTCTCTAAATGGGGTAAGAGGATAGTCATGATAAAGGGAAGATGTGCGTTTTCCTGTTAAGGTTTTCATATTTCTTTTCATCTCCTTTTGTATCTACTCAAATTACAGTAGATGGTAAGTTGTTGTGTAATTTTTTGTTTTTGTAATTATATGTTTTATTCGTTAATTTTTTTTATCAATTCTTTGCAGGTATATTGCATGTATATTTCAATAGCTGTTCTATGCCATCTGCCCATTCTCCAGCCAATGGGAGTGGGTATGAAGATTAACCTTTCTTTGATAGGTAATATTTTGTGAGTTGTTTTTGCAAAGTGAATTGAGTTCTGTTTTGAATTGCATCTTTGGCTACTAGGTGTAGTTTTATGCAAATTTAGTTTTTTTTCGGTTATGTATTTATGTCCCTGATGGTGTGACTCCTAAAGCTGTCGAGGTGGTCGCTAGTGTTAAATGTATTTATGCAAATTTAGTTTTTTTTTTCGGTTATGTATTTATATCATGCATACTTTGTACTGATAATGGTTATTTGATCTAGAAATTGATTAGAAGGAAGCTCGAGTGAATGCTATGTGTTCGTCAATCTTCGAATCATTTCCTGAACCAAATAGGCGCTTATTACAAAGGTATTTTCTCGCTCATTACACATGAAAAAAGTATTTTCTCGCTATTTACCATTATGAACCTTAACCTTCATCTTTTTAATATAATTATTGTCTCAGGTTGGGGGAGGAGTAGATGTTTACACGGATGCGGATATTGGTCGTGAAGAATGGTCATGTTATGCCGCAACCTTCATTTTCAAGTGATCCGTATGTTTAGGTATAGACTAACGTAATGTATAGACACAATATTTTTGTAACCGTTAATACTTGTGGTAGGATTCAATAAATGCTTATATTGTAATGGATTTTTTTGGTGGTATATATAATATATGCAGTTTTATTATCAAATTTATTGATTTGTTAATTATAAATTTAAATATAAATCCAGGGATATTAGTCATTTTGCATAATTTTTTCTTAGATAAAAAAAAATCATGACACTCAAAATGAGTGTCACAAAGGTGTGTCAAGAATGTATGTCATTAACGAGTGTCGTTAAAGAGTGTCATGAAAGCGTGTCATAAATGCGTGTCATGAACGCGAGTCATTAAAAGATGACACGCGTTTGCATGTCATAAAAATTTAATGACATGTTCTTCCTTGACACTTTGTTGTGTGTCATAAACACCTTTTTATGACGCGCAATGCGCGTCAAGATAGGGGTATTTTTCTAGTAGTGGCATAAATATGAAAAGAGTTTATAATATAAGTATTGTTATGGCAAAGTTTTAAAATTCATACAAGTTTAGCTGAGATAAGATTATTCATTGTGGTAATATAAATTAGACAAAATTACATAAATCAACCTTTATGTATTACTGAAACTACAACCTATACCTTTCAGTTTAAAAAGCACACAAACCAACCTTTATGTATATTTTTTCATGCAGGTTACAACCTTTAACACAAACTCAGTTAGTTTGTGTTGTTAAGTCAAGGGCAAATAAGTCATTTTAGTTACCCAACCTTAAAATTAAATAAAATAACAAAATAATAAAATATAATTAAACCTACCCCACCCATACCCCTTGTTCATCTTCTTAAACCCACCCATACCCCCCTCTGTTCATATTCTTAATCTCCGGTCATGGTGGGTTTTATGGTGATAGTGGTGCGACGGTGAATTAATAGAGGAACATCAATGGTGGTGGTTTTGGGTAATGATTTAAGTGATGGCGTTACCGGAAAAATAAGGTTTGATGATAGAAAGGAAAGACGTTACCGGACTGTCGTAAGCGAATTATTTCAAACACACCAGAGGTTAATTCGATGCTCTGTTTCTTGCTGATAAATGAACGATTGAGTTAAGCCTAAACCTCTACTACCAATACCAAGCTATACACTTCAGCCTCCACCACCGTCACCGACGCCCTTTATTAGTAACATTGGTGGGTTGGATTCGTATTATTCGGGTTGTTCGACCCCCCTCCCACCATTATTAAACACCGTCGTTTTTTGCCTCAGATCTGAAATCTCAAATCTGACATCTGATTTGGGATGAACAAGTGTTCAATGTCAAAGATCGATGTTGCAGGTAAGTCATTTAGGAAGTCTTAATCGACAGGAAGATAGTATTCGGAGCAGTGGTGTAAATTCGTTTGTCTGCGTTAGTGTTGATTTTCATGTTGTTTTTATTCAAATTGAGTTTTTTTATTAATAAAGTGTATGAATGATTATTAGAAGACTTAGGTTTGCAAAGGTTATGGGGATTGTGAGGTTGATGCTGGTGGTGTTCCATGGTGGTGTTGAAAAGCAGAGGTCTTAGGGAAGAAGATGAAAAGTGAGGGTAAAAGTACTAATTTGCCCTTGACTTAACAACACAAACTAACTGAGTTTGTGTTAAAGGTTGTAACCTGCATCAAAAAATATACATAAAGGTTGGTTTGTGTGCTTTTTAAACTGAAAGGTATAGGTTGTAGTTTAAGTAATACATAAAGGTTGATTTAGTTTGGGTCATCGCCATTATATGAAATTTGTTAAAAAATATTGTTATCCCGTGTGTTTATTTAGTTTGGGTGAGTTCCATTTTCATATAAAAGTTAATTATCTTATAGGGGCATTTAAGGAATAAAAGTGATAAAATTTAGAAAATTGTAAAGAAACTATTGGTATATCATTTTAACTTTGGACAATTTGAACTTATTTGCCCATACCTCCTCCTTTATAATGTAGTATAGATAAAATAAAGTTATTGTTTTTGTTTGTTTTGTTGTAGCATTTTAGTTAATATTCGTGAGCTATAATTAACATCCCTAAAAGACTATACTTTTATTACTCGCAATAATACCTTTTTTTTAGAGAGCAGTGTTTCAGCGGTAAATCTTGTGTTGTAAAGCGACCACTGTTCAGGATAAATCCCATAATACCACACGGGTTTCTCCTTTCCCTAAAAGACTTTACTTTTACTACTCGAAATAATAGTTGAACCATAGATATATACCTTGAATATAACCCCTCCAAATTTGATAATTGTTAAAAATACCCCCTTATCAACCGTAGTCGCATTTAACAAAGAGAGGTGACAATTACCCCGTCCTTTTGTCCCATGTGTTTTTGTGGCTCGCAAGCGAGCTGCCGCGGCCCGCGAGCCACCAACTAAGCCACGTGGATCGCGTACACCGCAACTGACACGTGCTAACGATATGAAGACCGTTGAAACATTTAAAAAAATAATTTTTTATTATTTTCATTTATTACATTTTACGAATATATATTTATTTCACCTTCTTCATCTTCATTTTTCTCCTTCTTCTTCGAACCTTCACCTAATTTTTACCAAACTTCTTTAAAAATCAATCGAAATCATGGTGCAATGGACCGAAGAGGAGGAACTTGTGTTAATAATTGCGTACAATCAAGTGCACGGCGACGGAGAGTCGACGAGCCGTGGCTCGCGAAGCCGCGGACCATAGTGGAATAAAGTGCTAGTCGAGTTTGGTAACCTCGTCGGTGGAACCCAACATACTTGTGATTCAATCTCCCACAAGTACGGGGATCTCAAAACTAAGTGTAAAAACTTCAAAAAAGGGTATAAAAAAGTCCTTAGGGAGTTCCCCGGCGAAACAGAAGACGTGCTCCTAGCTTTTACTCGCCTCGAGTACCTTTCAGAGGTTGGGCATGACTTTCATCACGTTTTGGCGTGCTAAAAGTTACGATCGAGCTCAACCTTACGTTAGTTTTTTTTTTAATTGCAAAGGTTTTTATTTTAGTGTAATTTTTTTTGTGTAATTTTTTTTATTTTAAAGTGTAACATTCTTTTTAATGTAATGTATTTTTTTTATTTAATATAATGTTTTATAGATCCTTTTTCTACACACATAACTAACTGAAAACAAAAGCTAAACTAGTGTGTTAACAAAACTAGTATCTTTTACGCGCGCGTTGCAGCGCGTTAAACAACAAAGAACATTAACGTGCTCGAAACATAAGAAGACAAAACCTTTGAGTAATTTATAGAAATAAAAGATACATAGTGAAATGCACCAGAAAGTCCGATTGTATTGCAACATGTAATTTCTTCTACATCGATTGTATTTATATACAAAATCAGCAACACGTGTCTACTAAGATATGCATGGCTCATTTTCATTGAATATAAATGTGTATAAGGTGTGGCATTAGTTCAATACTTTTCAAGTCTCACCATGAGAGGTGTATAGTGCATTCCAAATAAGCTCACCAACCAGTTCATTTCATTTGTCACTGCACTTAATGAACAACTAAAGATGAAAAGAGAAGTTAAAACTTTATTTTATTGAAGAATGTCTTCAATCTCTCTAATTGTTTTTCTCCAAATGAAGATGAAAAGAATCATATATGATCATTCTTTCAGGTGAATAAGGGCAAACAACAAAGTTTTACTCTTCTCCATACACATAAATAAACATACTTGAGCAGACTTAAAAAGTTTAACCAAGAAAAACTTCAAGTTAATGAACTTGTGTTTAATACTTAAATAAAGAAATCCTTGATCATACAAATGGATTTAGGTGAATTTAAAATACACTTTTGGTGATGTTTATCTAGTTTGACCGATTTACATTTTTTGCTAATACAAATAATTTTATCAGCTTCACCTGTTAGAGGTAAAACATAACAACACACCCACAAGTAAACGGGTCAAAATAAGATCAGCTAAATGTTTCACACTTTATATTGAAACTAAATACGAAACTTATTTTATGTTATTGAATTTTCTTAAAGTACTGTACTAAATCCAAAAATAAATAGGTTATTGTAATCTTTATGTTGGATAGAAGACAAGGCTATTTAAAGAAGAAACTGGAGGGAAAGATAAAAAAAAAGGCCAATAATACTTGTAACTAACCTCTTCCGGGTCCCAAGAAGCACAAACAAATAAACTGTCCTTACATTAGCAGTTGTGAAGTAACTCCATAAATATGCCTAAAAACCACAAGTTTAGCATTTCAGGTAGATAAAAGCAAGCGTCAAAAAAATATATAATTAACAAACAAGTTCAAATTTAGAGTGTGGATTAAAAAAGTAATGGTAAAACGCTTACCGGCTAAAGAATGTATGATGCTAGGATCTGAAACATACCTTCCTTGAGAATATACTCACTGTTTTTTATTTCCATTAACCAAGGCTTCGACATTACAAATTTACAATGATCAATAGTCACCACATATATTCCGTTGAATTGTTAATAACATTGTGATGCGTAGGTGAGAACACAAGAAGGCATATAATAATGGAGTTGGAAAGGTACATGAAACATCACAACCTTTATGAAGATCAATTGCATTCAGTCAGTTACGTGTGGGCATGATTGAATTCACTTGAATGATTAACTTAAATGCACAATATTGATGTCAAAATTGTTAAAAGCACATGGTACAAGCATCTTAATGCATCACATGGTACAAGCATCTTAATGCATTGATAAGGGCATAAAAGGAAGAAAAGTGGTCAAGTTTAGAGAATTACACTTGTGACTTTTAAGTTGTCACCTTAACTTTGGCATTTTGGACCTTTAGCTTTTTACCCATTGCTCACTCTTTAGAATGTAATATAGATACAAATGCCGGAATACGTTAAAATATGTACTCTAAAAGAGTAATGTGATTTTGAAAAAAAGAAAAGTTTAAAAATAGCCAACCCAAATGAAGACAATTATGTATACAATACACAGTCCATGATCTGACCGTACATTATGATCTTATTCTATAACAACGACTTTACTTGCTATGCTAGTTGTGTAACCCACATGCGCATGGGTACCATATTTTAATAGGTTATGTATTGTAAGCTGTAGCACATTTAATATGAATCAGACAATACCATCGATGACTTTGTGGAATGACAATGTTCATCACTACACAAAGGTCCCTTCAAGATGTTGATATCTTATTTAATTACACATCATATACTCTCTTTTATCGTCAATCGTCCTCAATATAGTACATCAAAATTTGTAAATGTCAAAATATGCCTACAAAGTTATCAGGTCATGTATCGACCAGTGATTAATATTTTCATTTACATAAAAATTACTCGATATTATTGTCACTTTGTTGATGATAATTATGTTGAACTCTTGAGATTTAAGAAATAGTTATAACATAACAATAGTGTCAACCGTAAATAAACTTTCTAAAAACAAAGTTTATCACATGCAACTCAATGGTGATGTTATTTGGATGTGTCTTTTTATCAATGTTTTAAAAACCGGTTTATACCGGCCGGTTGAACTGGTTATACCGTCCGATACAACCTGGTTCAACCGGTTATACCGTCCAATACAATTATTAGTAATTAGTAATGAAATTAGTAACGAAATATCATTTTACGTTATCAGTAACAACATTAACTAAAAAGCGATTATAACAGTAAAAAACCTCATTTGTCATGAAATCCTTCATCATTGACTGCATTAGCTAAATATTATTTCAGTGATACTAAGAATAAGAATATTACGTCTTTCATTTAAATATCTTTGACAGATTAACGTTATCATATTATGTTTACAAAGAATTGTCCTTTAATCAATTGTCATGAAACGCTAACCATCATCATGATTGCAATAATTGTGCTAATTTTAGGCGCCGTTGACCAAATCACGTAAATTACCAGTCCTTCCATTTTTATAATTCAACTATTTAAATAAATCCGACTTATTCGATCAGAATTGATCGAGACACAATATTCCGATTGTGGTAGCATTGAAACAGGTCAAATGAATAAAAGGTTGCCCTATAAAAAACCTTCCATTTGGACATATTATTCAACCCATCCACGTTGCTATCTTTACTCCTAACGAGTTTCTCATGTAGGTTTAGTATTTGATTTTTCACCGTGGTTTTAGCTTGGTTTTTAGGTCATTGGTTATGAGACAAACCGTCAAAACAGTTCAGGGTCTTCTGGATATATTTACCTTAAATTCTTGATGATAATACAGTTACAATGCCAAATGTCTTTTTTTCCTCATCAGAGTTTTTTTTTTTTTTTGACAAATTTTACTGTTTTGTTATTCTAATGGTTCAAGGATCATATAAGTGGACATAAATTCTTTTCAATGCCACAAGTTCCAAATCGTCTTGCCATATCGAAAACGTGTTATAGAAGCTAAAATAATTTCAGAGAGTAACATTGGAATGCGAACTTTTATCCAAAGAATTAGGTTGTCCCCATCTGATAAGAAGATTCCTTTCAGATTTAACAGAAGACAATTCCCTCATACTTTATGTTTCGCAATGACAATAAATAAGAATCAAGGACAAACCCTATTTAGGGTAGGTCTGTATTAGAAAGATCCTGTTTTTACACATGTCGCTGCCAAGTGACGAGAGTAGAGATGGCCTGAAGATACGAATATTGGATAAAGATGACAACGTTAATAATAAATAGCAAATGTTTTCTATAAAAAAACATTTTGAAGTTTGTGAATAAGTATGCGATCATATTTTGCATAAATCGTTTAATTTTTTTATAATTTTTTGGTTGTATGATTTGTTAAACTACATTTATTTACTTTGAATTTAATCTTCATTTGCATGTCGTTACAATAAATATATGTTTATTCATTTCATTATTTGTTTTTAAATAACGTAAAATCAAACATTTGTTGATTCATATATATGTTATTGGGTAACATTAAACTTTTTTATGATAATTTACAATCAACCAAAATTCATACGAATTGTATTACGTAACTTTCAATAAATAAAATATGCATACTACAATCTTTATAGAATTTTTTTCATTTGACATGGACATGTACCGCGTGTACACGTGGGGCTCCAACCTAGTAGTGATGATATAAATAATATGTGTGGTGAGAAAGAGCATGAACCGGTTTCTTAGACACAAAGTTATTTGTTATATATGTTACTTATCTTATGTATTTTTAGCATGTTTTAATTATTGGTAACTACAACTTCTTATCAAAGATTGTAGAAAACGAAAATGATTATACTTTTGTTGATGAGGATGGCGATGATTATGAATTTTATCTTTTAAGCAATCATGATTTTGATGCATTCAACATTCCAATGGTATAAATCTACTATAACCATTCATATAAAAAAACTTTGTTAAAGAATTTTGTACTTTTGGATTATTTTTTTATTATGGATTCACTTTTGAATTATTTTTTATTATGAAATCACGTACTATTGGATTACTTTTTGAATTGAAGTTGTATTTTATAGAATTATAGGGTTTAGCTAGTCAATCTGGTTGAACCGTCCGATACAACCTGGTTCAACCGGTTGAACCATTTCTGAGTCCAATCCGGTATGATTAAAAAACCGGTTTTTAAAACATTGCTTTTTATATAAAGTCTTTCTATGTTAAAAATGATATTAAATGAACAATGTTCTACTCGCTTCCACGCCCAACCGAAATTCATGGCGTGACTTGTGTATGGTTTGAAGTTTGAACATTGAAGTGTAGTTCCGTATTATGCTTCTTAAGGGTTTCTAGATTGATATTGTTTCAGGAAAGTGAAATTTCATTTTCTTGTCGCATTGGATGAATGTTTGACAATCTATACGCATCCATGCATGTTGGAAAAATATTAGCGAAAATGATTTTCACTAACATCGAACATAAATGATTGCATTTATAAACAAGTATATAAACAAGCAAAGATGATTAAGCTATGCGCGTACTAAGATATATGGCCATTAGTTGGTTGCTTATGGCGCTTCCTTGGGTGGCGTAGGTTAATGACGTGGCATGGAGCTTCTCGATGTGAAAAGGAGCTCCTTAAGTGCATGGCGCGTGTAAATTGTTATATGGAAAACACTAGTGGGGATCTTAAAACCAAACTCCAACTCGCAGACAAATGTGTGTGTGGTATAGGCACAGTGTGGCGTTTTGATGGCACACTTTGCACTTTTCAACACAGTTTGAGAGCCGCCATTGTAGTTTTTTCCACACACGTGTAGCCATATACATAGCAAGTGGTTATCCCGCTTATAGGGTTCCCTTGGGCAGCGTAGGCTAATGATGTGGCAAGGTGAATAGTACATGTGGCTGACGTGAATTAGAGTGTATACAAATAATTATGTATTTTTTCTGGTTCTACACAAGTTCAAGTTTTAAATTCATAAAATACGATATTATACGTCACTCTTTACTTCACGTGAGCCCAGGTGTGCTCATCTTTTATGTAATATAGTGATTGTAAGATACTCCCTCCGTCCCATTAGAAGTGTCTTAGTTTTAAAAACACAAAGTTTTAGGCACATTAAATGATTGACTTTTTTGTTTGCTATATGACAATAATACCCTTGTCATAGGTGGGTCCATCATATTCTTTGTTTATTTTAGTTGTGCTTTTAAGGGTAAATTTGGAAATTGGCTATTAATTTTTGAAAGTGGACACATGAAATGGGACAAATAAAAAAGGGAATATGGACACTTCTAATGGGACGGAGGGAGTACCATGTTCGTCCAAGGGTACGCGATCTTTTAGTACTGAGATGTTGGTGATGTCTAATCAAGCTAATAAAAGGATGATTTTTTGAAAAGTTGATAAATTAATAAAACATAAAACAAAAATATAATAAGTTTTGTAACCAAATCTAATAAAAGTGATGTTCGGGCTTTTTAATAACATTTGATGCTTCGTTAATTAAACCTTACCATGGATAACAAGAGCTTACACTTTATTGGTAAGAAGCTGTATATGTTAATGTGTGCACTAGTGAACTCCTTTTTGGGGGTTGTTCCACCCAACCATATTGGAGTAGAATCAACAGGGAATTGAAACCCACCGCAAGATCGGATTAAGTTCTAATTCGTTAATAGAATTAGCAGAAAAACTATTCGACTGTCACTCAACTTGTTAATAGAATCAGCAGGGAAACCACTCAACACCGAGTTTTAGAATTAAAATGTTAGCTTTAATCATTAATAAACCAAGTCCTTTGGTATATTGATCGTATCTCCATGCCAAGGCAAGAATTACGAAACCCAACCTCTTACCCTTTATTAAAGCAATTAAGATGTTGGTTCTATATAGACATAGAAACCATGAAAATTTTGAATTAACAAAACACAAGGTTGATGATAAGATTTTAAGGATTTGGAACACTCATTTTCAATATGGTATTTACTACTTAATGGCATTCAACACACACACACACACACACACACACCCTTTGTTAATTCATAGCTTAGTTTAGTTAATTCCCCATCTAGGGGTTGAATACCTAAAACACCCGCAAGAACCTTAGACGCCCATAGCTTTAAAGATAGATTTTAACAAACTTGGAAAGATTATATAAATCGTCACAAGATTGATAAAAGTTAATGTAGTTCTTAAAATTTTAAAGGTTACAAAGCTAAAATAAGTGGGTAAGGTTGAAGTGTTATGTGATTTTTATAGTAGATAATTACATAATACTAGATGACTATATTATTACGTGATTATATGATTTTGAATACCCACTACGTGATTACGTGATTTTCATTATACTATCATAAGAATACCGACTAACTGATTGCGCAAATATGTACTATGTAAAGTTACAAAATACGTAACGTTATACAAAAAGATGTAATCACGTAGCCTGCATAATGAACTTTTACTTCAATTAAGAAAACTATATCAATACCTACACAAATTAAAGTAAATGAAATAGCCGTTAGCATGGTATATATTTTAAAAATAATATTTACGTATGAAAATTTTATAGAATTTTGAAAATAATGGAGAAAATGGTTTTACAAACTAATAATATTGGATCTTGCTATAATAGTTTTGGTTTCGAATTTATACTACACTTCGTACGAATTGGATGTATTAGTACAATAATTTGTTCTCACCTACATATACAATACATACATAATATAATACATTATATACTTTCCGGAGCTACTCTTTTCAAAGACTTCAAACATAGTGCAATCGATTACAAAATCATTTAATAGCAATTGGGGTGGTGCATGGTTCTCCCCTATATCTTTTGTGTTCAGCCAAAAGAGGTCCTACGTGCACATTTAATTAAGGCTTGCCTTCTCCATGAATGGACCTCACACCTCTATTCTCTTTCACTTGTCAACTTCATGTTTGCAAACATATTCTATCCAACGTGTCAAAAGCTTTCGTCATGTTCTCTATTTCTTAAATATCAAATATGCTAAAAAAATAAAATCATAATATTTCTTTAAAACCTTTTATTTTCAACAATTTAATCCAATTAAGTACCTAAATTAAAAAAAAGTTATAGAATGTTTAAATTTATTTATAACTTCCTTTGATGATAAACTCTTTCGGTAACTTAATTAACTTTGTATAATAATAAGGTAAAATAATCAAATTTGTTAATAGAGAATTATGTTTCAAATATATATATTTTTTTTAACGGCCAACGGTACCACCCATAACGAAGCCCCGCACCCTTCAGGTCCGGTCCCCGGGCCCCCCCTAAGGTCCAACCCCTCATTTCAGAATAACCCTACTCTGAGTGGGATTCGAACCTGTGACCTCCTAGGGCAGGAACCCCACAAAGTGGATGTTTCAAATAAATGAATAGTGATCTTGAGGAAAATAAGCTTTCTTTTAAAGTTTCTGGAATTTGTACACAAGTGGAATGGAATATTTTCTCCGTATTCTATCCAATAGAACTCAATAGTTGAGGTAAGCGTACATTATGAAGCAAACAGTGGAGCTGACTATAGAAGAGAGCCGGTTTATAGAAGTCGTAAGGTAGGTGATCATTTAGGGCTCCCACTACTCTGGGACTTAAAGATTTTATAATTTTTGTTATATATTTTATATAATAAGTTGGGTTGTGAAAAGATGGGTGTTGGGTTGTGAAACGGCAAGAAATGGTAGTGATGGTTGGAGGTGATCAACTGGGTCGAACTAAAATTAGTTTATGTATCAAGGCGTTGGATGTGCAATGGCTCTAATTAGTGATGTTGGCGAGTCGTTGCATATGTAATCGCCAAGCATATAACATGAGAATAGAAGGATCTTTTTTTCAAAGAAATCTTTGTCTAACCAATGGATGATTGCTTGTACCTAAATTTGTTTAGTTGGGCCTTTAAATGTTTACAAATAAACTAATTTGGGCCCATGTATTTTAACATGAGTGTATAATAAACTTGTTGCTTGTTGATTTTAGAGTTAATAGGCTTGGTTTATATAGTTCCATAATAAACTTAATACTTGTTGACTACCGTAGAATTTGATTTTTAAGTTTTAGTTGAAACTTATTGTTGGTTAGTTTCACAATGAGTTTTATTTTTGATTTTTGACTTTTTTTACATCGAGGTTACACACTCTAATTCTATTCCGCAACTAATTTACACTAGTATGTCATAAACGGGGCTCAAACCCTTTACCTCAAGGGAGCATTACCACTAACTTTAATGGCTTTGCCATTGAACCTGTCCCTAGTTTGATTTTTAATTAAATTGGGGTTTCTTATGTTATATTGTATAGCCTTCAATCCATGTCAGGTGAATCTATATAAAGAACCAATATCTATTTAACCTGACATGAATGCTAAAAATAGTCAGTGTCTCTAAAAGAGTTCTAGTTTAGATTAAAAACATCGAGTTGATTGTTATGTAAGAAAAATAATTTTCTATGGTGAACTATAATTGAGCATACATAGTAAAAACAATTATGCACATCACATAAATCATCAATAAACACATCAATTTGTGAAGCAAACTCCACCATCAACTCTCTCTCTCAAAAGGCAAATTATACTTATACCGACACAAGACTCCATCAATCATCACTACCTGCTACACCATCGTGTCTAAAGGATGCATCAACACTAGAAATGCAATGTTTTAAAAACAGGTTTTTTAATTATACTGGATTTGTCTGAAAATGGTTCAGTCAGTTGAACCGCGTTGTATCGAGCGGTTCAATCGGGTTGAGTAGTTAGCAATATAATTTCATAAATTACAACATTAACACAAAAAATAATCTAAAAGTACATAATTACATACTAACATACTATAAAAAAGTTAATCAATAATTAAAAAGTAAACCACAAGATAATCTAAACTTTTTAATTTTTTAAAAGTTATTCCTTAATAAAAAAAATAATCTAAAAATAACCAAAAAACTAACATATGCCGGTGTCGGTATAGCGGTTCAACCGGTACACCAGATTTTACCAACGGTATAAAATCGATACCGTTTCTCATATTTACCGGAGTTTTTTCGTACCAGATTTCCATCTGAAAACGGTAATACCTGTATAACCGGCCGGTATTTACCGGTTTTTAAAACATTATAGAAATGTAACCTTCGCATGTTTCCTATACTATTTAATATTTACAATACTAGTCCTTCTACTTTCAACGTTTTTGAATTTGATAAAAGCTTGAGTTTCTTTTGATCATTAAATATTTACTTATGGGTTTACTTTTTAATCGAATACGTATATTGAAACGTAATTTGAACTTATTATAATTTGACTTTTATTATGAAACCAAGTCTGAGGGTTAGTTATGCCAAAAAATCATATTTTTTAATCATATACTTTAACCACAATGAAACAATTACTATTTAAAGTTTATGACTAATCATATTACCTCAAAAACAAGTTTCATGAGTTTATAATAAACCAATTACTATTATTAATCACCAAATTGATTATTATGTTAAACACCATTAAAGCATAAAACACCATTATATTTTCAATTACCTTTTTTCCCTTCATCATCCCACCATGAATTTCACACACAAACACTCTCATTTCTCTCATATTTGCATCATCTTTGAATTCATATCATCATTATCTTCAAGAATTTTGGAGATTTTTCCTTTAGGTTTTCATATATTCTTATTTTACTTAATCAAACAAGCAAAACCGTAAGTATTTTCAATTTACTTTCACTGTTTTCCTTTCATATATTGTTCTTCAATAACATTTTATTTATTTTATGATTCATGCACTTTAGGGATTCAATTGCTAGTTAGGGCTTTAGGGTGTTCATGAACAATTTGAGATTATGTGATGGAAGTATTTTGTCTTGATATGTTAATTAATTTTTATTAGTACTAGTGTGAACGCCCGCGCGTTGCAGCGGGTGTCCCATTGACATCAAATTTAATTATGATGCCTATTAAAAACCCACAGTGGGTTGTGACAACGACATATAACATGGCACATTTTTTTTTGTTAGTTTATCAAGCATCTGGTCATATACGATGTATAACGGATGCACAACTCGACCATGACATCAACTATGCATTTTATGTTCTTAGTTGATTTCAACATGCCATACATTAGACTTCTAGATTCAAACTCGAGTGTGTATTAACCGTGCTACTTATGTGTCTTTCTTTTTTTATCTCTCATGGTCGGCTGTTCATTCCTCCGTGTATAATACTTTCAACCAGATTTGTATGCATTAATTTAGGAGTTGGTTGGCTTCGTGTCATATATTAATTTGTCAAAGAATAATATATTTTTTACAAATCTCTACCTAGTGGATGATATTGAACAAATCAAAATTTGTTGCAAAACAGGAACGTATGGATCTGCATTTCATTTTGTGAGATGTTGGTACTGAGCAATTCGCCTAAGAGATCTTGGAAAGTATAAAAAAATATAAATGATATATTATTTTGAAAATACAGTATATGAACTTAGTACATCAACTCCATTTTATGATATCCGTACTTGGTTTTGTTTGTCCATTAGTTCATTCTTCGTATCCTTCTATAGCTACATCAGCTTTAAGACAAATATTCAAGGCACTCAAGAATGTGCAGTAGTTAGAATACAACACCCAGTGCACCCTCATTTAATATAAAAGCCACGGTTGTTGTCTCCATTGCTGGCCTTACCATTTGGATAGAATTCTTTTGAGATTCATCAAACTAAAGCAAGGGATTTAAAGTAGTTATGATAATGCATTTATCAAATTTCTAGTTAAAAAGTAGAGCCATTTATTGTAATACGAAAGAATCCAGGAGTGCAACTGTGTAAAACTCAGATTATAAAATCAAACCATGTTTTGTATCATAATAATTAGTGCAATTGTAAATAAATACACATAAAACAAACATAACAGCACATCAAAAATGGTAAAATGGTAAGATACATAATAAACGCTATACGTTGCATCCTTTCGTAAATATAAAAGTATAGAACAAGGTAAACGATTTTTGAAAACGTGTTACTCACCGACTCTGAAGGATAATCGGTGGGTGCATATCCTACTCTAAAATATACGACTGCAATGGCTTCGCCGTCCCTGAAACCTTCCAGCATTCATTTAGATTTTGTTATAAAATGTTTTAAGATTAACAAAATGAAGATGCATACACTACAAGAGTTCCATCTGAAAGAATCTCTCCTTGTGCATCAATTTCTGCGAGTGTTTTCCGAATGCTTGTAGCATGATGCGTGTTGATAAGCTAAGGACTACATGTTGACAATAGGGATGACAACGGGTTGGGTCTGCGATTGGTTTCATGAGTTTCCTATTTTTTGTTGTGATTATATGGTTTATTGATATATTCGGTTTCGATGTGTTTATACGGGGCCACTGAAAGAACAAAAGAATTAGACATTAATCACATGATAGCCTTGTCGCATTGCATTAGTCTAGTTGTAGAAAAAGATAATAACTAATACCAACAATGGCTTGCCTGCCTATGCACCATGAGGGATTGAATACCATTATTCAGACTAATTACCGATAAGCCAAACTTTGACTTTGAAACAAAGTTGCCTACAGTTCAAGGGTTAAACACACAATGTCTATATCAAGATTCAACCCGTATGACCCGTTACCCTTTTAACTAAAAGCCTATAACAAACCCAACCTATTTGACTCGTTTGAGATAAAACACAACTAAAATGATCGCACTCATAAGTAAATTTCAAACAAAATATGGCATGAAAAATCGCTGGCAGTACAATACAAAAATACTGCAAATAAAAACAGTATCAATAATGTTGGTAAAGCTAATTAATGACAAATTCTAGGCTATTGCAAACCTCATAATTCTGAGGAAAAGAAAGAGTTAGACGTAGCGTCAGTTATTCGATTCACTTAATCTTAACCCCAAATTATATCTTTTTTCCTCTACTAAACAAATATCAAAACTCAATCTCCTCGCATGTGTGTGTCCTTCTTAGACGAATCATTTAACCAACTTTTTATGTTAAGGCACACCTGCATCTAAATCCAAATCATCCGGCCTCTGGTTCAATGACAGAGATTCTAATGGCTTCACGTCCATCAACTCTAAAACCATTCTTGAAGAATTGAAAGCTGAAACTGATGATTATCTTAAGCCATCCCATCTAAATCTCTGTATATTTTATCATGATGACCTACACCTCCTCTAACTTGTTGTCTTATTTCCACTATTGGAATTTCCTCTACACTCGAACTCCCAAAAGCATCATTAATAGTCTACACATCTTCTACATCAGTAACATCTACAACATCATCCTCCAATTAAATCCGCATACCTAAGAATATGTACATTTGCTTTGCAGCTAAAAATCAAGCAAAATCACCCATAAAAAACCTTAAATCAACCTTTATAAATCGTTAAATTTAGCTAAAATCTGAATTTAGGTACTTTACTCCACCTATGCTCGAGGTTAAATGGCAGGTTAGAAGCTAAAATTTTTGCAATTAACACATACGTACATTTAATGATTCATGTAAGTTTACTCAAAAATCAAACAATCAATCAATTGAAAGTAGAATTTGAGGATGTAACCAATAATGCGTGCAGGTTAATCGGTCGCCGTCTGTTACGAATTCGTGACAACCATCACCATGCATTGCTATTCATAGTAGTAGTAGACATCTCTGTAGAAGAAAGCATGTTTATTCAGTAATTCCTTTTAAATTCAGTATAATATAAACAAAAAAACAACATTAAATTACCAGCACATAACAATAATATTTTTGGTTGCACTGTTGTTCTAAAGATCTTTAGAATCATTTGATCTTCAAAAAGTTGTTCCAAGAAAATGCCTCAAAACTCGAAACAGGTGTGATGAGAGAAAGCGAAGTAGACAGAGAGGTCGAAGGTAACTGATAAAAATAACTGCACTCCAATGTTTTCCACCTCAATTGAAAGGTTTCATACACAATTAAAGATGGAATTAAAGCCGATTGATGATTTCTCAAAACTGAAGAATGTGAAAGGAGGGGAGGGACAAAAGGGGAAATCTTTTTCCATATTGCAAAGAAGATGGTGGGTTAAATGTCTATATTACCCTCTTAAGTGTCTTAATTGTCACAACTATCCTCATAATACCCTTAAATTTCTTGTTTAAATATGTTGTACATTGTGCTTCTTAAGTTGTATGGTAGTGAAAATGACCATGTTGGTCATCACTCCTCCTTTATAATGTATTATAGATTTTTCTATAAAATAAAGTACATTAGGTGTATTTAGGTAAATATACCATGAGAGAAGAAAAAAGTAATATAATATCGTATTATTTTTTATTCAATTATTAAACTATCATAATTTTTTATTTTTAAAAATTCATATTTTTTTATAAAAAATAAGTTGTAAGAAAAATTCTACTTGATTACATTGGTGTAAATTCATCATCTACATAATTATAAAAACATCTACATCAAGGTAAAAATAGATTTACAAATTTTACATATCTCTGTCATCTCTCCTCTCGTGTTTTACACTTTTGTAAATCTACCATACACAACTTCTACAAAATTTACGTTGGTGTAAACACCACAAAAACGTCGTCAAAAAAATAAAAACAAAATTGAATGATTATATAAAAAAACTAGCGTAAATCTAAAAAAAAATATATGTACACACAGGTATAATCCACTGTTAGATGCATAGACACAAACAGAAAATCATTGATTACATCTATGTAATGCGTGTTTACATTTGTGAAAAAGTGTATAAATCTACATATGCATTAGTGTAACCCAGAAATGTTAAAACAAAAACAACGTGAAATAATAAACGTTCATTTTGCATTTGTGTAAACCCTGAAAAATTACATAAGTGGCTTTAGTTTACGTTAGTGTAACCATAGAACCCACTATTCACATACGAACAATTATATTTATGTAAACCCAGAAGAAAACTGAAAATGAACTTGTTCCTTAATTATTGATCATCATCTTCGTATTCACTTTCCTCAATTATATCAAACTCCAGCACTTTAGAACCCCTTCAGGATTGTTAGCTTTCCTGCAAAAGATTCATGTATACCTTTTTTTTTGAAACTTGGTTATTATTATTTTTTTGAAGATCCAAATATCGCTTATTAATGAGATAGGAATTCCTAAGATTTATCCATACTTTCTTTAGTGGGTTTTCAAGATTTGTATAAAAGTGACGCAAATATATGAAAAATAAAATATAAAATTTAACTTCTAACCTTGTTGAAAACCCACAAATCTTTATCTCCTTCCTTACCACCACCAATGCCGCCGCCCCTTCACCCCTAGTACCATAACCATCGCACGAACACCGTAAATACCTCCACCCTAACTCCACCTTCCATCGCCTTTACCTACATCACCACCCGACATCAATAACCAACGATCATTACGGTTCCTCTTGGCCACCATATGTACAGTTCAACCACCAAGTACTACTGTTCATCCATCAAACCATATCGCTAACCACCTCCAGTCATCATCAAAAACAACCAAAAATAACCATCAGGGTATAGATCTAACAAAAAATCGAGAGAGAAGGAGAGAGAAAGATGATGATCTGAACGTATGTGTTTTTAAAGAGGATGATTTATATGTATTGTTAGAGAGAGAAAATTGAAAGAGAGAGATAGGGAGAGTAGTCTGATTAAGAGCATTCACATCCCCTCCACCATTTTATACCCTATAATATAACAAAAAATCATACTTTTCAAAATTTATCTCTCATTTTAAAAAACCTTCCACATCCCATCCACCATATTAACCTGTATCTTACTCACAAACACTTATTTTATTATATTTCTCGTTAAAATACACTCACAATAATTTGATGGGGATGAATAGTGGATGGGATGTAGGGTGTTTTTAGTAAGGTTTTTAAATTTAAGAGATGTCGGGAGGTTTGATGGAGGGAATATGAATGCTCTAAAAGAGAGATACATGTGATTTTATAGATAGACTTCATTGGGAAAAGAAAATGTTAATTTGTTAGATAGAAATACCTTTTAATATTATAACCATCAACTTAGAGGAATTCTCAAATGATCACAATCTAATAAAATCAATCCATATATATATATATATATATATATATATATATATATATATATATATATATATATATATATATATATATATATAGCGGAGGGTTATCTTGAGAACGTTAAATATCGCGAGAACCGTGAGAACAAATGAGAAAACCAACCAAAATCAATTTTTTTTTCAATACAATGCTCATTATAATTAAAATTCAACATTAAAAAATGAAATTTCTTTCCAAATAATTCATCTTTTCTTGCAAAAACACTCTAAAATTAACTTTTTACATATGTGTAAATGAAATGGTTTACACATATATAAACAGTGAATTTACACATGTGTAAAAACAATTTATTTTCGTATACGTTTAAATTTTTACGCGTAAATTGTGTCTTTGAGATTGTATTTTAATAACAAAGATAAGTGTAAAAAGAAATTTTGAATTTGAATTGTTTTAGAAGGGTGAGAAATAATTGTGGCCTTTAGATCATGTTGATGGATGGTTGAGATTAAATGGATGGAAAAATTGTAAATTGTGTTATAATCTAATTAATAAATTGGGGCTTGTGAGGGTATAGTTGTCAAAACGCAAAAAATTCATTAAAACAAATCCTAAATTTAAGGTCTCTCTCCTTATTATTTACTGCCATCTCTCTCTCTCTATTATCAATCGATTATATCTTTTTCTTCTTCTCTTTCCTCCTCTCTTTCTCTCCCTCTCTGTTTCCTATGCTGAAAGTGAAAGACATCATAAAAGATGGGGTTCAAAGAGACATAACGATCGTCATCATGGCGTGTTTTATCTTTAAATATGACCCACACTACAACAACTACAACAACTGTTTTCATTAATTACGAAGCACTTACCCTCTAGATTTGGATGATTCTAGTATTCTACACCTCCCACCCATTTATGTTTAAATCAAAGAGTGTAATAATTTTCAAAGAAGATTGAGATCCAAAACTTCAAGACCGGGTTGATTTGGCCTCAAATTATAAAAGAAGTAAGATTTTTATCGTCTTTTCTCTTCAATCTACAACATTTTTTGAAAACGTTAGTAAAGCATGAGTCCTTTTCATGTCCTCTTTTCTAGGTTTGATAAAGAGATATATTTTCTCTTAACTGGTCAGAATTATTGCAGACCTGGTTCAGATTTAGCAAAAAAAAAAAGGAATAAAAGATAAACCCATCACTAAAAATTGAATCTGACATGAAACAAAGGTTACAATTCAAACGATGGTGTTTAACATACTGCCGGTGTGTTTTATCTTCAACGAGATAGTGGGTTTCTATTTAAATGTTTGTATGGATTTTGTGTTTTAGCTTCATTGTGTTTACAACACACAAACATGTAAAAAAAACATTGACGTTTTGTAAAAACACATTGACGTGTAATTTGTTGCTGCTGATAATGACACAGCTATGTAAAAACATAATTTGTTGCTGCTGAAAATTTGTTGTTGTTGATAATGACACTGTAGTGTAAAACACATATAGAATAGTGTAAAACACAAATTTGTTGTTGCACGTTATGTAAAACACAGTATTGGTTTTTTTTGGGTCGGTTATAATGGCAAAATGACAAACCAGCGTAAAACACACCATTGTGGTCTAGGTTTCTTGTTTAAACTCGCAACATACAATCATAAAATACAAGAAAACCTTGTGAATTATAGATAGAAGATTTGTATAATTCAGTTAGTTATTTGAAATAAAATCCCTATAATCACTCACTAATTAAAATTAATAAATTAATTGATTTGTGTATAATTACCTAAATAACCTTTGTATTAATGTAGACTAGTGCCACATGTCGCCTTGAGAGTCCTTCTTACCCTTATCACAATTTCAACACTTTGTACCGGAACCCTTATCTCTCACTCTCTCTCTATCTCTCTCTCTCTCTCTCTCTCTCTATATATATATATATATATATATATATATATATATATATATATATATGGTAGGGTTCCTGTGGGAAAATTGGTTTGTGTGAGAAGTGTGAAAATGATTAAAAATTGATACGTATGCATTATTTTTTGGACGTATTCATGATGTTTTGGATTGTTGTGTAAGAAAACACCAAACATAACAATTAATAAAAGAAAACAATGTATTTTAGGCTTAAATCTTAGAACACTATGTCAAGAACATATAAGGACAGTGTTTTAAGTAATTGTTAGGGTGTTTTATCTGTAATTTAAATTTAATGACTATAATACATTGGATTGTGTTTTAAATTTTTGTATATTGTTGTGTTAAGTGTTTTTCAACCCAAAACAACCCAAAACATCATTCCAAAATAAAAAAAAATATGATGGCTACATGTCAATTCTTAATCCTTCTCACACTTCTCACACAAACCAATTTTCCTACAGGATCCTCTACCTATATATATATATATATATATATATATATAGGTTATGTATAAAATGAAAACCCACTTGAGTTGAGAAAATCTTCGAAAAACCATGTAAAAAAACGTTTTTTTTCTTTGAAAAAAAATAACAAATGTAAAATACATGTTTATAAGCGTTTTAGGCCAAAAAATAAAAAAAGCGCCGATGAGATTTCTTTTAAGAAAATAAACAAAGTTGCTAAAAACATAGGCAAATAGCTGAAAACATATGTTTTTTTAGCAACTTTGTTTATTTTTTTAAAAAAAATCCCATCGGCGCTGTTGTAATTTTTTTTGCCCAAAATGCTTAAAAACATGTATTTTACATTGGTTATTTTTTTCAAAAAAAAATAATGGTTTTTTACATGGTTTTTCAAAGGTTTTCTCAACTCAAGAGGGTTTTCATTTTATCCCTCCCCTATATATATATATATATATATATATATATATATATATATATATATATATATATAGGGGAAAGTTAATTTGAGAACACCTATATTTCGTGCGAACCGCGAGAACGCCATCTAAAACCATTCAAATCAAAAAAAATTTTACACTTATCTTTATTACTAAAATACAATCCAAAAAACACAATTTACGCGTAAAAATTTAAACGTATACGGAAATAAATTGTTTTTACACATGTGTAAATTTACTGTTTGTACATGTGTAAACTGTTTCATTTACACATTTGTAAAAAGTTAATTTGAAAGTGTTTTTGCAAGAAAAGATGAATTATTTGGAAAGAAAATTCGTTTTTTAATGTTGTATTTTGATTATAATTAGATTTGTATTGAAAAAAAATGATTTTGATTGGTTTTCTCATTTGTTCTCACGGTTATCGCGATATTTAGCGTTCTGAAGTTAACCCTCCTATATACATATATATATATATATATATATATATATCTTTTAATAGTAATATCTAACTATTAATTCTTGATGATAAATATTATGAGATTGTTTGTGATATTTCTCTTAATAATTACACACAACACCGATTCACTACAAGAAAATAACAATATACGATGACAATAGTCGTCTCTATAGGTCCACCTTTAGGGATGAGATGTCGTCCTGATAGAACATTTCAACTTTATTGAATAACTTAAACCATAGGGACGACATGTCATCCCTATAGGATGAACATAATATTTTTTCCTTATTTGATATATCAATAACAAAAAAAAAAACTTTTTCCACCTGTTTGCACGATATGTCGTCCTTAAAGGTTTAAAAAAATATAACTTTATATTTTTTACTTTCCTTCACCAATAAATAGAACATAATTTTTTTTACCTGAAATAAAATGATAATCTACGCGGACAATATGTCGTCCATAAAGATTTTTACTGGTAAAAATAAAAAATCATTTAGGCGCCAAAATTTCTCTATCACTTAAAAAATAAAAAAAAATCTTTTCAACCTTTTGGCATAGCATGTTGTCCCCAAAGGTTTTAAAAAATTATATCTATCTTTTCCACTCTTCTTCATTATAAATAAAATATAATTTATTTAAAAAAAAACAAAATTATAATCTATAGATATAACATGTTGTCCCTAATGAATTCGACTTGTTAAAAAAACAATTTTTAGGTTCGAAAATCTCCTACCATTCCACCAAAACGTTTTCACTAAATATTTTAAAACATCATTTATTGTTGTGTTATAACTAATATTTTTTATTAATATTAATTTAAATTTAGGATATATTATAAAAATTAACTTGTTATTTTTATTATTATTGATTGACAAATGATAAAATACAAAAAAGAAAAAAATCGCTTGTATGTGTATATATGTGTATGTATATGTATGTGTGTACGTGGATGCGGTACCTATTCCTCTACATGGTTAATTGTGTGCGCATCAACATATATGCGGACATTCATGTATATGTATATGTTAACTGTTAATGAAAGTGTGTGTATGTGGGTATATGTATGTGCGTACATGTGTGTACAAAAGCGTATATGTTTGTACGTGTGTACATGTGCATGTATATGTGTACGGGAAACGTGTGGTTATGTGTGTGTGCGGATGTATTTTTGTGTTAATGTATATGTATATGTGTTTGTGTATGTATGTATTAGTGTGTTGTACATGTGTAATATGTGGTACGTATTTATTTCTAAAGTTAATTGTGTATGTATGTATTAGTGTTTTGTACATGTGTATGTATGTATAACAACCAACTCTTAGGTGTTGCTTAGGGGCGAGCAAATGTAGGCCCAGACCGATAATTTCACAAACGCGAACCAACATTGTCCAAAGAACTCTAAGATTGGTTCCTATTATTTCTGTAGTTCGAATTCAGGTCGGTTCTCGGTCGTGGTCATAAGGAACCCGATTTGGTTAGGCCCAAACAACACCAACCTTAAAACATAATTACGTACGGGTCCAGCTCGGGTTACATGTTAACCTAAATTAATACAAATAAAGGTTGAAGATGATGACCACTGTGACACCCGGCAAATTCGGGTTAATACTTTTACAAACTTATAAGTCTACCTTAGCAAAAACATTTATTTAACGTACTTGACTAGGTCGGTTGAGTCGGTTCGATGATTCGGAGAATCATCGGGAGTTGTTTTACACTTACGTATTGTCCAGGGTTCAATGATTTGGAGGATCATTGGGGGTAATATACACACACATGAGTCTTGAGTCCCGTTGTTGGTGAAATTACATAGTTGGGTTAAGTATCAAGTATGGAATGTCTGATAGATAATGTACAATGTATGGATACGCGTTTATATGGTAATTAGATATAATTAACATATGTTAGAATTGCATGTTCATGTGTTAGAATGTGTTAACATGTGTTAAGATGGGTTAAAATGGCAAAATCATGAAAATCTATATATCAGGAATCTAGTTCGACCTAGGGGAGGGTGGAATCAAACTCATCTTATTTGATTCGACATTCATCAAGGTCGAATGGGTGTCGTTCGAACCTGCAAGGGTGCGAACCAGATCAGACTATAAATACAACACTTTGCAACATTTTCATCATTTCACAGCCCTAACTCGCCCCCAAGTGCTCTCTCTCAACCCCAAACCTATAGAAAGGAGTTTTTGCTCTCGTTTTTAAGATCCTAAGCCTTGAACACGTTCTATAACATAAACAAGTGAAGATTCAAGGTGTGTTCTTCATCTAAAACCTTTTTAATCAAGTTTCATTCGTTTTTTCAAACCCTAAATGTCCAGATCTGATTCAAATGAGTTTTCATAGATAAAACTTTTCTAACATCTTTCTAAACCAAATCTATTGATGAATAATGAGTTTTCCTTCAAAAACCCCAATGTTAATGGTGTTAAATGACTTGTTATTGTGTTATATGATATGAAATGATGAATAGATGATATATTAATGATTTAGGACTGTTTTGGATAGTGATTTATGGATATTATGATATTTGATGAATTTTCTCATATTTGGGGATTTTATGTTAGATCTAGGGTTTGTTCTTGCTAGTGTTGATGATTATATGATTGGGGGTTCATTATACATGCCTAATCCATGTATATTAATCTGTACATAGCAATAAATCAGATAGTTTCCATTTTAGGTAAAGTTTCCATGCATTGATATGACATTTTCATAATTTACTATTTTGGGTAAAGTATGAATTGATACATGAACTTGACCTGTTTGCGAGTATGAATGGTAGGATTACATGTGGTTAGGATAAACATAGTAAACTGCTGTGATTTGTGACTTTTCCTGATGTTTTCGGACTGTTTGATGAGATTTTGTCCGTTTTGTGAGTTTCTGAAGCAGTTGGGTCGAACCAAGTGAAAAAGGGTCGAACCAAAATCAAAAGGGGTGAACCAACTTTGCTTTTCCCATTCGATCCTATTAATCAACCCAAACCAAATTTACAAACATTCACTTGACCTTTCGACTGCAGAAATGGAAATTTGATGCAAACTAAGTGTTTTATGTGTAATTCTTGTGTGTAAACTATATGTACTTGATCAACTAGTGTAATGGGTCACCAACGGGATATCGGGTCTGTCTGGTGTGTCGGGTCAATGTTCAAACACATTTTCAAACATACATAGTCATGATCTGGACAATCGAGGACTAGTTAACCTACGGGTTATTAGTCAAAACACTTATACAAACTTTATGATAGGTCGCCGGTAGTTGGGACTACTAGTTCGTGTTGGTTATTCTATTTTTAGAAGACGCAACCTAAGGTGAGTGTCACAACCCCACATTTTACTGTTTTCATATTCGGGGGAGAAACATATGGTACGAACTTACGAACTTTTAGACCAACATATTACATTATATCACATGGGTACTAAGTGACATTACATCATTAAAGTCCTCCTAACTTTGAGTGAACTATTAATATGTGAATACATAGCGGGGAAAGTGTAATAGATCTATTGGGCCCGGCAAGCCCCACTCGGGTCGATTGGAGGTCGGACTGGTGCATATTTGTCCTATCTAACTTACGACACCAGGTGATGTCTGGTGGCGGGTATTGAGGCATTCTAACGTTCAGCAGTGGTTCACGACACGTTAGTATCATGTACGATGTCTAGCTAGCATGAGGTATAGATGTAAGGATTGTTGGGTCTGGTTTTACAAACGTTACTTACTTTTGCAAACTTAAAACTCTGTGACTCACCGACACTTTATGTGTTGACTAACATTGCATGTTTTCCCAGGTCGCTAAGTTAGCAACGAGACTAGGCGCACTGGAGTCTCATTGTGTCATGCATGGTTTAACTTTACGTTATGTTTTCAAACTACTTACTTTTGGGTTATGGTTTGTAAACTTGATTTGCTTCCGCTGTGGTCTTTTGGGAATATGTAAACTTTTAAACCACATGGTTGTTTTTATTACGTTATTTTCATATCATATAGTTGTTTGTTGTGACCATTGATTTGGATCCTGGTATGTCACGCGCCTCGAGGTAAAACCCCGCAAGTGGAATTTGAGAGTGTAACAACCACCATTCGTATAATCAATTAATACAAACGCAACAGATCAAATCCACCTCCTTACAAAACAACAGATCAAATCCACCTACTTACGACACCTATACACACGACCTAAGGAACCTATGCACATGGCCTTCTAAAGACAAATCCTGTTGAGACGACATGTCGTTTAGACAAGCTGGTTAGACTTATAGGAGGTCTAAAAAATGGCCCCTAAAAACATATTTTGTTGTAGTGCAATGTGTTAGACGTTTTTATAGCCTGAATGTTTAATATTATCATATGTTGACTTGGAATCAAGTTAAACACATATAACATAAGGTATGGTAATGATTAGCAAACCAAATTAATTGGATTTCAAAATTCAAACTTAGATAAATTAAGGAATTCATATATAAGAGAGACTATGGTGCTACCACGTGAAATTATTTATCTATTATATAATTGAAAGCAATAAATTCTACATGACATTCAAAGAGGACATCCTCCTCTTTGAGTGTGCCTGAATTGATTTTAGGAAAAAAAAAATAAAAATAAAATTTGTTTTTTCTCTCTCATGTTTACTCCCATAATTTTTAAACGTTAATATCTTTTATATACGTGATATTTTAAAGAAAAAAATTACACCAAATTAACGAGCGTTTTATTATTTTTCCAACGAGTATCATAGTGCTATATAAAAACGGAGAAAAAAAACGACAATTTTTTTGGGGTTTTGTTCAAAAACGACAATTTTTTTGTGGGGTTTTGTTTATACAGGAAAAAAAACACAAAGTGTTCAGGTAATTCATTAATCATGTATAGGCAAGTCACTAATTATGTTCAAATCAGTAAATCATCATCATCATCATCATACTCAGTTAATCCCACCAATAGCAAAAGCTAAGGTAGGGTCTGAGGAGGGTAAGATGTAGACAGCCTTACCTCTACCCCATGGGAATAGAGAGGCTGCTTCCATTGAGACCCCCGGCTCAATGGTGGTTTTGTATCAAGCCTTAGACAAAAGGCACATAACACTTAGCAATCGGGACAAACCCGATTGGTGCATGTACCCCCATGTCCTTTGGCTATCAACGTCACCACCTGATGCATAATGATTAATTGTCAGTAATTATGAATTCTATTTTCAACATGTGTTAGCATTAGAGTTGTACATTGTTTTAGGTTAGGTATTAATGTTAGAGTTATACATTGTTTATTATTTTTGTTCAGGTGCTACCCGAAGCTTTCATGCATGTAACTGTAAAGCGCATCATTATATTTCATATGTAAAATTGATATATCAAATTAGATTTCTCAACCCGGGAACGTTCCCAGGGTATAATTTAGTTTTTTTATATATGAAATGTATTATGAAGGACGTCCGTCCGAATTTGGTCTTACATATGTTTATGGTCCGTTGGTGAAAGACTATTTTTCATTGGTGAAAGACTGCTTTTTCTTGTTTTGGATCTTCCTCTATGATTAGTCAAAATTACTAATAACGGGCAATCATATAATCATATCTTTTACTCTTTTATGTTTTTGGTGTGATCTATCGCTGATGCTTCGGAAATTACCATGGAACACCATCGTTGACGAAGTCAGGTTGGTAACTCTGAGTTTTCTTGTGGTGTCTTTAATGGATACGGCGTGTTAATATTGAAGATTTTTCACCACAAACCAATAATGTACATGGCTTTCTACTGTTGGAAACTATTGTAGTTTTTATCCTATTAATTTATTTTGAGGAGGGATGGTAATGGGTCGGGTTTGGGACGGGTTTAGATAATCCCAACCCCATACCCGATTAGGTATAGTTGTCCCAAATCTAGCCAAAAACCTGTCGGGTTTGTGTCGTGTAATTACCCATCGGGTATCGGGTATACCCGCGGGTTTCGGGTAAACCATTAATTTTTAAAACTTACCCATTGAGTATATCCGACCAAAAACTCGACTGGCATCTATTAGGTAACTATTAACCAATTATATTTACCATTATTAAATATATATGTAAATGATTACATTGTATAAATATAAAATACTTAAATCATATAAAAACAATTAAAGACATAGAAAACAAATAGTATACACTAACTTTTTGTTAATTTTTGCATAAGATGACAATATAGATGGAAAATTAGATATATTATGCATACATATTTAAAAAGATATATTAGAAATTATATTGGGTATCTAATCGGGTAAACGGGTATACTTTATCGGGTAATTGGGTCGTGTAAACGGGTATATCATCAAATCCCAAACCCGTCCTAAACCCGCGAAAAAAAAATAAAAACTAATCCCATACCCGGACCCATACCCGATTACCCGACCCCAAACCCATCCCAAATGTGTCGGGTTTCGGGTTTTCGGGTTTGATTGCCATCCCTAGAGGTGGGGCATATTGAGGGGTTTTGTTTTGATGAAATTATAATTTATACTTGTCATCTTGAATTGTAAATGTACTTTTAACCTTCAACTGACCTCTTTTAGATACATCATTGTCAATTAATATGGTACATAAAATCATATACATACATAAACTCACATATCGGGCCCTGGCCTTTTGTTTTATTTGTTAGCAAGTTTTCCAAATAAGTACGATGGCTACATTTCAGCGGAAATAATGCCAACGAAAGAATGAAAAACATTTTGTGAATGACGTTATTCTCTGGTTAATTTATATGAACATTCATGAAATTTGAAAGCTACTAGTCCTGGAAATAATATAAACCAGATACTGATGGGCAACTAGAATTGATCCAAATATTACGTGGTTGATATTTATGGTAACAATCAGAATAAAGATAAAGGCGAAGAAAAACTTTTTTAACTTTTTTTTAAAGGTTTAGTTTAGTGGAAATCCTTGTACAACCCTAACCTAGCGGTCCTAAGTTCGAATCCCTACCCACACACCGGTGTCCTCCTTGCCTAAGCTCAAACCGTCACGAGGAATTTTTCTGTGGGGTGCATGGATCGAACCTGTGACCTACCCCCAGGATGGGAACCCCTAAGAGAAAACTCACTCTACATCAAACCAGCTGGGCTGGAGATCAATGGCGAAAAACTTTTTAGCTGGGGTCGTTGTAGTGGCTAAACAGAGTTCAAGTTATATATTTGTTAATAAGTCTCAGATTTTATATTAAAGACCTTGCGGTGTGGGGCTTGCGTGGCAAGATAACAAGCCATATACAGAACATCGCGCCACCCTGCCGTTGTTCATGAGAGTGGCGATGGGGTGTGGAGAGGAAGGGTAATGAATTTTAAGTAGTTCAACTTCTGTTTTAAAATAAAATCTGTATTATTTTCTTTATAAAGTAACTTCAATCCAAACCGTTATTTTAACGCATTCTCAACATTAGAACCATAATTAATCTTCAAACATTAATATATTTACCGGGGATCATTTGAGAAAATTTTAATGTGAAAAGAGAAAGAAGAAAATGACATCATGATAAAATAATTTTTCCACCATTGATGTAGTGCTGGGTCTGTGGATTCAACTCCTTTCATTGCTTTCTCAATCTGTACTATATTATAAAACATTTGAGAATGATACAACAAAATTTAAGTAGTTACAATATCTTTTGCTTATGGTATACCAAGTTAATGAAATTAGTAAGTGGTAATTTGGTATTTCTACATAAGTATTAAATTGATAAATGAATTGTTGGATAAATTGATAAATACATTAAATTTCTTTGAATTATTTAATAATAAAATTTTTTAATTATCATATTTTTTGCTATGGACCGCCACCGGAAAGTCATATCGGAGCAGATCCAACGTCGCATTACCAAATTCTTCGTCACAAATCTTCCTGAGAGATATAGTGGGACTGATCTTGCTACTCAAGTTTGTCAGTTTGGTCAGATTTTCGATCTATACATAGAAAGGAAAAGGGACAAAGGAGGGAATAGATTCGTATTCATATCGATCCTAGATGTCAAAGATAAAGAAGAGTTGCTCAAGAATTTCTGTAACATTCGCATGGGTGATAACAAACTGTGGTTCGGTGTGGCACGGTTTGTTCTTGAAGACTGGGAAATCAATAACAAAAAGAAGATAAAGGTAAATGTCCTAATGTAAATAGTTACAACCATCCGGTTAATGAAGATCACAGGGAGGGTATAAAGTCGACTTTTGAGAAAGGCGAACGTTCGTTTAAGGAGATGCTTGTGGGAAAAACCATTACCATTGATAGTAATGTCAATGCGTGCAATGGTTTGCATGGGAGAGCCTTAGTAGCTAGGATGATTGATATGGATGCGCTAAAGAACATCAAGGTAATATTGAACGACATTTGTCCATTGAGGGGTAGGGTGCAATATTTGGGAGATCTTGATGTTTTGATATCGTATGAGGATGCAGAGACAGCTTTAGCAGTGCGGGACGCGGCCAAATAAGTGGTGGGAAGGTTTTCGACAATTAGCATTTGGGATGGTCAAGTTTTCGGATTTGAAAGGTTAGCGTGGCTAAAAATACAAGGCATTCCCTTAGACTTATTGTCCAATGAAGTTATCGACGAAGTGGGGGGTCTTTTTGGCAAGGTGGTACATAAAGCAAACCGGTCAGATTCTGATATGGATTTATCGTTTGAATACGTGGGGGTATTGGTTAGAGACGGAACAAGAGTGTCGGAAGAGGTAGTATTGAATTGGAAGGATCATAAATTTCATGTTTGGGTTATGGAGGAGTTAAGTGACTGGGTACCGGATTTTCTTGATCTTAAGGTTGCTTCGGATGTTAGTAATGAAGACGAATCGGAAGATGAGTCGGAGAAGTCGTTACCGATGGATGATGCGTCGGAGAAATATGATTGAAATTCTGATGATGATTTCGATGATGTCATCATGACAAGGCAGGAAGCAAATTTGGAAATATTGATAGCATTAATGACATTAATATTGAAAATCAATTTTCTCATTTGAATGAATCGGTTTCCCAAGATGAAAGAAGGGATGGAGTTTTTGTTCCTGCTATTAATATTCCTTTTGAGAAATTTATGGATGACAATAATGATGGTCTACAGGGTGAGCCTAAGGTCAACAAAAGGAAAAATTTTAAAAGGGGATGTTTAATGGGCCGACCCAGTACTGCCTATACTAGTAGTCAAGAGAGCTTTAAAGAGGTTAAAAGGACCAAACATGATCTATTTGGGCTTAACAGCTTGTTGGGCATAAGGGATAATGATGGATCCTCTAAGTCAGTGGAAAGGGATAATAATGAACAAAGTTTTGAAGGTTCTACTGAGGAGCTTCAGCCATTTGACTTAAATTGCAATCCTAACTCATTAGTACAAGATTTTCAACATAATTCCGAAGAAGAAGAAGTGAAGGGGCCGGTTTCGAGTCTTAATACCACAAATGAGATACAAGCGACTAAAAGATTGGGAGAAAAGCTGGGGGTCAATCTCGATGGGTGTGATAATTTGATTCGGGATTCGATCGATCAAGAAGGCTTACAATCATGTAAGAAATGAATCGTTTATCAATTTATATTCGTGGGGTTGGGATACATGGGAAGGCTACATGGATAAAGCGATTAAAAAAAGAGTTTGGCATTTTATTTATTGATATGCAAGAGACAATGTCGAATGATGTACAAGTGGGTGTATTGTCGAATTACTGGGGTGGCCGGGTTGGGGTTTGATTATGAGGTTGTTAAGGCGAATGGTCATTCAGGAGGTATAGTTTGTATGTGGGAGCCGAAACTTTCTAAAGACAAAGTGGTGAAAGATGAAAATTTTTTACACATCTCAGGATTGTTGACTGATGGTTCAAATAGACTCAATTTCATTAATGTGTATGCTCCTCAGAATAATGTGAAAAAAAGAATTTGTGGTCTCGTATTTGTCAGGTTATGCAACAGGGGCAAGGTTGGTGGACTATGTTTAGGGATTTAAACGCAGTTAGATATCCGGAGGAGAGAAAAAATTCTAACTTTGACAGGGTGTGTGCAAGTGATTTTAACAATTTTATTGATGAAGCCAGCCTTCTCGAGTACAATTTAAAAGGAATGAAATATACGTTTTTAACGAACAGAGGGGGGGAATGCAAGATGATTAGAATAGATAGGATGCTTGTTTGTCCGAATGTGTTTAATAAATGGCCCAATGCTAGTGTTAGGGTGTTACATAGAGATTTCTCGGATCACTCTCCATTGATTTTATCATTGATAGATATAAATTTCGGTCCGAAACCTTATCGCTGGTTCGACTCGTGCTTAGATAGAGTTGGGTGTGAGGATGTTGTCAAAGCGGTTTTGGGTGAAACATATTATAATGGGCCTTCGAATATTGCTTTGCTTAGGAAATTGCAAAAGCTTCGCAATAGTCTAAAAAAAGGTATAAACAATGCAAAAGAATAGAAGATGAAACAGAGGAAAGACTTCTAAAGGAAAAAGAAGAATTCGAATGTTTGATGGAACATAAAGAGTTATAGGAACCGGAATTATGGGTTTGGTCCGAATGCAAGAAAAGTTTGGAGGAGATAGAATTTCGTAGAGCTTGTGATATCAGACAAAAATCGCGTGTTAAATGGGCGGCTCTTGGTGATGAAAAGACAGCCTTTTTTCATAGTGTGGTTAACGGTAGAAAGGCTAGGAACGCTATTCCAGGTCTTGAAATTAATGGGAAATGGGTCTCAAAGCCGAATTTAGTCAAGAAAGAGGTTTTGCGGTTTTATAGAAATCATTTTAAGGAAGATTGTTTTCATCGGCCAACTTTAGAGTGTGTGGGTATTAAGAAACTTAAAGAAGAGGATTGTGGTTTCTTGGATGATTCATTTTCTAAACAGGAAATTAAAGACGCCATTTTCGAATGTGGTTCTAATAAGGCTCCGGGTCCAGATGGATTTAACTTCCGTTTTGTGAAACCTTTATGGGAATTTTTGGAGGAGGATTTCTATTGGATCTTGGTTGAATTTCATGTTACAGGTCGCATAAATCATGGATGCGGCTCCTCGTTTATCACATTGATCCCGAAGGTTAAAACTCCTTTGGGGCTTAGAGATTACATACCTATAACTCTAATTGGGACGATTAGTAAGGTTATTTCCAAAATTCTTGCTAATCGTCTCAAGAAGGTTTTAGGTAGTGTGATTTCTAAGTCCCAGTCGGCTTTCTTGACTGATCAATTTATTTTTGATGACCCTCTTGTGGTTAATGAATTGACGGAATGGCTTAAACGAAGTAAAAGAAAGGCATTTTTGTTAAAAATATATTTCGAGAAAGCGTATGATAATGTCAATTGGAATTTTTTAATCTCTGTTATGTTTTAGATGGGCTTTCCTCAGATTTGGTGTGATTGAATTAGAAGGATTCTTGTATCAGCTCGTGAATGGCTCCCCTACTTTTGAATTTAATTGCGAGAAGGGCCTTTGCCAAGGCAATCCTCTTTCACCATTCCTTTTTTTATTGTTATGGAGGCTCTATCATGGATTCTAGATAAGGCCAAAGATATTGAAGAATTTAAGGGGATAAACTTCAAAGATAATAGGGAGGATATTTCTCATCTTTTTTACACGGACGATGCGCTCATTTTGGGTGATTGGTCCCGGGAAAATCTTGAGAACACGACAAGGATTTTGCGGGTGTTTTACTTGTCTTCGGGCTTGCGTATTAATATTCATAAATCTAATTTATTTGGGTTCGGGACTAAAGATGCAGAAGTAGACAATATGATCGGATTTTGGGGTGTAAAAAAGGCGTCTTTCCTTTTGTGTATTTAGGAATTAAGGTGGGAGCAAATATGTCTCGGATTAATAATTTGGATTCAGTGATTGAAGTGGTAAAGGCTAGACTTGCTTCGTGGAAAGAAAAGACGTTGTCGGTACTCAAAAATCTACCTATTTATTATTTTTTGCTTTACAAGGCTCTTATGGAGGTAATTGATTGTATTGAAGCTATTATGTGGCGTTTTTTGTGGGCGGGATCTTTGGAGGAGAAAAACATTCCTTGGGTAGCATGGGAGGCTATTACAAAATCTAAGAACGAGGGGGGTTTAAGAGTGAACCGTTTGCAAGATAGTAACGAAGCTCTTCATATAGATTCTCAAGAGCTTCCCAAAGTTCCCTGGCAGTTTTAGTGTCACGAACTCCAATAGAGACTTCGGGTGGGGGTCCCTGATGAAGTAAAGCAGTTGCTCTTTCATCAACTCGACCATCTCAAGGTCTTCATCGGAGTACATAGTCTTTGGCTTAGTGGCAGTGGCCCCTGTTGTTTCATTCTCCACATAGGTAATAACAAATGGATAGTTCAAAATAGACCGCAGAACCTTTGGGTCCTTAATCTTCATAACTTGTATGAATCTGAATTTCCACTCAGAATAGGACATTCCGAGCTGCAGAACTAGTATCTTTTGGTGAGTTCCTATGACCGATTCCATTGCTTTGTCCACTAGGGCAACAATAAGCAATTGGTTAGCATAAAGTCAATCCATATTAGCTTGGTTAACGATTTGATCCATTTGTAAAAACAAAACTTAAAACTATTAAACCAATTTTAATTTAAAGTAAGGTTAACAGTCTAATAAGGTTTCAATGTTCAGTCTTATAGGTTCACGAGTGAATCTAATAATTCAAAAGTCCTATAAGTTAATGAGCCCAATTGATCAATATGATAACAGATCTTGCTTCAAAAACTACTTAGGTTTGGAAACAAATTATAAGTTGGACACTGATTAGGTTGGACACAAAGTTGGGTCGGACACAGAGTTGGGTCAGTCATAGGGTTGGGTCAGACACAGGGTTAAGTCGGGCACAGGGTTATGAGGTCGGATATAGTTTATGGTTGGTCACAACGTTTAGTAGCCGGGCATAGCTATTAACATTTGAAATAACTTGTTTGGTTGGACACAAGGTTGCACTCAGAAACTAAGGTCGGACATAGGCTTGCAATTTGGAAACTAATACACTCTTGTCTTCGGAAACAGTATTGATTTCTCATTAGCAATGCTTTGTTACGGAAACCTGCAACAAGTTAGGAACACAATATCCACAAAAAATGGAAACCAATCTTTTTCAATAATTTTTTAAAATCTTTAAAAAATGATTAAATGTTTGACCAATCTTTTTAAGCAATCAATTCCGAAAATTTTGCAAACACCAAGACCTCTTCCT
The DNA here is from genome assembly GCA_032199755.1 of Ambrosia artemisiifolia. Lineage (NCBI taxonomy): Eukaryota > Viridiplantae > Streptophyta > Magnoliopsida > Asterales > Asteraceae > Ambrosia > Ambrosia artemisiifolia. The sequence continues at coordinate 41,130,050 of CM063521.1, read as the reverse complement.
AAAACAGATCAAACATGGTTTTTTTGTTAAAAATATGTTGTTTGTGGTTTATTATTAAAAACGGATCAAAAACACAACAACCAAGAATTTATTAAATCTGTTGAACCCAAAACACTTTTAAACGAGCAATCCTGCATAAAATTGATTAGTACCGAAATAAACACACAAACAAAACAAAGGACAAATCAGAAGAACAACCATTTTCTTCAGTCCTTGCAGCACACCTACTTTGATCCTCGTGTTTTGATACCCAACCGAGCCTTCGAAAGACTTCTTAGGCTCTGATACCAATTGTAAATCCAATATCCTCTCCATGTGTTATCAAACAACACCAATCGAATGCAAAATATAAGATTGATTGTGAGAACAAAGAAGAACTAGTTGAATAGAATGATTTGGATTACTAAGTGCATACGGTTTCTAAGAACCATTTGGTACACAAGGTATTCGATTACAAGAGAGAAAAAACCAAAACAACTAGCAATATTCTAATGAAACCTAGAACCCCTTTATATAGAGCTTAGGGGTGGTTCCCAAAAACTACTAATCAAACCACTAAACCAAGCATAAATTGAAATGGACCAAAACAGAAGCAAACCTCTAAATACATATCCTAACATATGTTTTAACCCGTTTGACTAAGTTTGGTAGAATTAGGATTGATTATGCAACTTTTTGATAATCCTTGTTAGTATGAATGTCTAGGCTGATGATTGAGATTTGCAAAGTTCATAATTTGCCATAATTGAAATATTGTGTTTTATGCGAGTAAACGATCAATATTTGGACTAAAAACCTTATGAAAGGATATAAGCACATTAGCCATAGGTTATGTGTCGTAAAATCGGATATGTGCTACATGAAAACTCATTTAAACATTTTTTGTAAACATTCTGTGTTTTATGCGAAGATGCCCCTGCAGCAGGCGAACATGAGTGTGAAGATGCCTCATCTTCGTTTATGCCCATCTTCCCCGTACTCTATCTTCGTTAATGCTATACTCGCTTAGATCAGAATTGATATGTGTTAAGTACGTGGACTTTCATGAGCTATTAATTGTAAATCCAAACATGATTAATGAGTAAACTTAAGTCAGGAATGGGACACCACCAGGATGTCAGGTCGAGTGTAGTCAAACACAATCAAACTCTTTTAGTAAAACACATCAAGTCATTGTTCGGAGAATAATGATTCGATAGACAAAAACAAGTACGGTCAAACAACTTATAGGCATTCAATGATAGGTTTCCAGTAGTCGGGACTTGATCCTTAGAACGCATGGCTTAACATTTAATCAACGCAAACTAACCTGAGTTTCACGGCCCCTTTTTATGTTTTCCTGTGGGGGAGGAACATTCTGGACACACACAGACTTGGTAGATCACATAACACTAATTATATCACTTGTGTACTTTGCGAGTCATTTTAAAGTTAAAGACCTACTATTGAAGCATGAGTATGTGTAACATAGCAGGGAAGTGCACATAGATCTATTGGGTTTGAAAATCCCCATCTGTGTCGACTGGAGGTCGAACTAGTGCATATTGTCCTAAACACGGCTGTCACTGTAGGATGACCGGTGGCAGAGGCAAAATATATATATAACAACAATCAACAGTGGTTGTAATTGCTAAAGTAACTTGAATATTGTCTAGCTAATAATGGATATATTAGTAGCATATGTGGATCTAGAAACAAATGGACTTTATAAACAACAAGCATGGGAACTCACCGACATTATATGTTGACACATTTTAACATGTTTTCTTAGGTCGCTAAGGTAGCAGCTGGCGTAGGTGCACTGGAGTCACACTGCATATCATCTATCTTTCTAGTCATTTATCAAACATTATCTTTAAACTGTTTTGCATCCAACTGCAATTGTGTTTGCAAAGTTACGTTGGAATATTTTTAAATGCTTCCACTATTATTTGAAACTTAATTTGTTATCTTTTATTACATTGTTTTTCGATCATAGAGAGGTCATTCATGTGACAGTTGACTGGATCCTGATGTGTTATACGCCTCTCGGTAAAATCCTGCATGTGATAATTTGAGGGTGTGACACGTACTATTGTTTACTGATAGTCTATTTTAGTTAACTAGTATACTCATTTGTTTTGGATGGTGTAATCCAATGATCCCTTACGATGACAATTCAAAATATATAATTTTACACGTTCAACATGATCAAGCTACATCCACAACTATAAACTAGAGCAATTTAAGCATTTTTTATATTGATATCGAGAGTACTAGTTAGACCTAGATGGGATGTTCATTTATAATAGTCGAATGATTAAGTCATGCACCCTAAGCTTGAATAATCGATTGATGGATCATGTGTAAAATTCAATACATATCGAACCTATAATTCTAATATCATTAGTGGTAAGCCGGCAACATATCATTGCTAGAAAGCAGGCGTTTTCCGACACAAAAAGTGGTCGGAAACCCCAACCATTATCCACAAACAAAAAAAAAGAAAAGAAATAAAATTTGCGACAAAAACAGTACAATGACGAAGATTATATAGAGGTCTTGATTCTTCGGTGGATAAATTTATTTACTTGCAGAGCTTCATCACAACAATGAATAGTTTTCTGTCCTTTTTTAATGTAGTCGGTCTCTCTACCATGAGTAAAGAACATGCATACCTTTCATCCAATGTTATACCTTGCTAAGTATTATCCCATACCAGATGTACATGATCATCTCACAAGCCTTTGTGGTTGCTACTCCCTACTCACCTTTGATCGCATGTTTGTAAGATTCTAAATTCGTGTATGATGGACTTGTTTATAAAGTGACAATCACAATTCACATAATATGTTATGATCCTCTCATTACTATCACACACTTATTTATGAAGTGACAATTGTCATGAAACCTCAACCTCGATGATTAGATCTTATTTATGAAAAACGTACGTATTTGGTAGCTAGAATTTCTTATCATCATTGGTTAATTATTACAGCCACCAAAGACATATTGAGTATCATATTGGTCAATTAGTAAATCTCAATTTAGTTATATGCAGGGTTTGTAGTGGTTAGTGCAACAATTCGGAACTAGACTCCAATAAATATAAGTTTGGAGAATCTATACTCCAAGAGAAACATTCTACACTTAATTCACCATGATTTTAAAGGACATCAATGAATCATTACTAGTGAAATATGGCATTGTTCTTTCAACTCACTAGCTAGTTTTGAACACTTTACCGACACATTCACTAATCTTACTCCTAATCTACATCTTTTTGTCCACCACATGAACAGGGAAACGTATCCATCGTAGCTTGGTACTGGTATGTTACAATCCGTTTGATATATTTCAATCACTTATAATTTGTTTTTTGATCTTGGTTGTGTTTGTTCAAAATGTTTGTACTAAAATAAAATCATTAGTAGATACACTAGCTAATAAAATAAAATTATGTGAGAGGACCTATGAGATAGTTAGATCTTTAACTCCTCAACATCTTCCTTTTCCAAATGTAGGTGTTAATCACCAATCTTAGAAAACCATGTCTACTTGAATATTACAACAAAATTAGCGATATCATAATCACATATATTTATATAGTTCGGTGATGGTAAGTCCAGCCATATGAAAAAGGTTGAAGTACTACATCATGGCAAATGTGTAATAAATTCCACATTCAAAGATGGTAGATATAGATGATAGAAATGTTTCTCTATTTCACCAATATGGAAAGCTATGGCTCCACGATGAGTTTTAATTCTTTAGAACTCTTCCATGTCCTTTATTGTCCATCAACCTTTTTATCTAATTAAGCAAATGTCTTATCACATCTGTAAAGGCAATTTCCATTCCAAGGAAAGACAGCATAGGTGAGATAAAGAAGATTGTAATAGACATGAAAGAATGAAACAAGCATTAAATTATCATGGAGAGAAGACATTTCATGCTGACTTTTTAATATCATCAAGAAAGAAACCAAGTGTTATGTCTCTGGTACTTTCCATGTGGCATAGCTTGCTTAAATATAATTTAAAAATAATAACTATGTTCATAATCAATGAGAATTTAGAGTTTAATTGATATACTCGTATATTCGGGGTTACGCAACTTGTAGTTTGTTTACCTGCCGTCCATTTATAAAACTTATTGGTTTTAATCAAATTCAAAAATATAAAAAAAAATCTTCTTAATAAATCTACTTCTTAACCTGTCAATTCCAATTAATAGGAAATCTTAATTTGAGAACAAACATATTTCGTACGAACCGCGAGACCGTCATCTAAAACAATTCAAATTCAAATTATTTTTGCCAAACACGAAGTTGCCTGTCTGGAGAACCAACACGTCTTTGTGCCCTTTGCCTTTGACACGTTTGGAGGTCTAGGGCCCGAAGCAATTCGGTTCTTGGAAAGAGTACAAAAGGTGGTGCAGAGTAACTCCCCAGCGACCAAGGACTCACGTTTTATTTTTAATAGAGTTGGTTTTGCTATTCAAAAGGGGGTAGCGGCGCAACTTGTAGCCCGTTTACCCGTCACTCACTTGTAAATTTTGTTGGTTTTTAATGATAAAAATATTTAAAAAAAAAAAAAAACTTATCTTTATTATTAAAATACAACCTCAAAAAGATAATTTACGCCTAAAAATTTAAAGGTATACAAAAATAAATTGTTTTTACACATGTGTAAATTTACCATTTAAACATGAGTATACGATTTTTATTTAGACGTGTAAAAAGTTAATTGTATAGTGTTTTTACGAGAAAAAAACGAATTATTTGAAAAAAAAAATACATTTTTAATGTTGTATTTTAATTATAATGATGTTTGTATTAAAAAAACAACTTTGATTGATTTTTTGTTTGTTCCCACGGTTCTCACAATATTTAGCGTTTCAAGATAACTCTCCCCTATATGTGTGTGTGTGTGTGTATATATATATATATATATATATAGGATTTGATTCAAATGAGAACCTTTGGCCAAATGAGACCTGAGAGAACCATTCTAGACAAACCATTTCTCTATGGCAAAAAAAATATTATTTTTTGCTTAATCACAGGTTTTTAACAAGAATAAATTTTTTTTTCATTTATACATATGTGTGTATATGTGTCTAAAACTACAAAAACTAGTGTTCTACATATATGTACATACATGTTTTTGTAATGTACACACATTACAAATATTTAGAAATGATTTCACATACATGTATAGAAAAAAACATTGTGGGTAATAGCATGTTATTTTAATTTACATACGTGTCTATATGTGTTAGAGTTTAAAAAATAAGTATCATACATATGTGTTTGATACTATACACATATGTATAACTGAAAATATAATATACACATATGTATAAATGCAATATTCACATATGTATAAATGAAACAAAATAAAAAATTATTTTTGCAAATAAAGCTACGATTTAGCAACAAAAAAAATTGCCTTAGAGAAATGTGTGGTCCAGATTGGTTCTCTAAATTAACACACACACACACACACACACATATATATGATTAGGTTCTATTAGAAACCACCATTTCATGCAAGAACTAAAGAACCCCATGTAGCCAATAATAACATGACATGTGTTATTGTTTTGTTGTTATTATACAAGGGTAATTAAGGTAATTCACCCCTAAGCCTTTTTTATTAATTAAATTTTTTTTATTATAATAATAGAGTACATAAAACCCTACCAGATCTTCTCTCTCTCATTCAACACACACACACACACACACTCTCTCTCTTCTCTCTCTCTTATCTCTATCTTCTCTCTCTCAATTCTCAGATCACTAATAATAATAATAATAATAATAATAATAATAATAACAACAACAAAGGCGACGGTGGTGATGATGAAGACGTAGGAAGGCGGTGGCGATGGTGGTAGGTTTTTTTACAAAGGCGACGGTGGTGATGATGAAGATGGGGGGTGGTTTCTGGTGGTTTGTTCGACGAAGACGGGGTGTTTTTTTAGGATCTGTTTTCAGATCTTAACGGGGGGGGGGGGGGGGGGGGAGGACGACGGTGGTTGAAGGGGGTTGCAGCGTTAGACCAGGGGGGTTGAAGGGGGAGGACGACAAGGTTCATGGTGAAGACGGTGGGTGCAGGAGAACAGAGGGGGAGGACGACGACGGAGGAAGACAACGGAGGAAAAAGACGGAGGACGACGGCGGAGGAAGACGACGGTGGTTCATGGTGGGGCGACGGAGGACGACGACGAAGGAAGACGACCAGTGGGTTTTTCCGGTAAGTTTTTTTTAATTATTATTGTTATTATTATTATTATTATTTGTTATTTATTATTATTATTGTTATTATTATTATTATTATTATTTTTCTGTTATTGTTATTATAATTATTATTATTATTATTATTATTATTTCTGTTATTTTTTTCTGTTATTATTATTATTATTTTCTGTTATTATTATTATTATTATTTTTATTAATATATTCTGTTATTATTATTATTATTACTATTATTATTATTATTAATGATGTCTTTTTATTTTTCATTTGTTTTATTTTGTTTTCATTTGTTTTTGTGTTTATGTTTGTTTTAGATGGGGTTAGTGTAGTTATTTAATAAGTTTTAGATCTGGTTTGTTTAATCTTTATAAAATTATGGGAGTGTAAACCTAGGACACTGATTTAAACTAGAAAATGGTGTGAATTAAACTGGTTTTGACAGTGTTATGTTTTGATGTAAACACTGATGTAAACACTGATGTAAACATTGTAAACTGATTAGGACTAAAAGTGTTTGAATTTTTTCAACAGTGGTGTTTCAATGTTTTTTGCGGGTGTTTACACCAATGTAAGCACCATGATTAATTCACGTTTTGGGTTTTTTTCAATACAAACTTTGTAAAACAAATTGAGTGTGCGAATTTACATCAGTGTGAACAACCCACTGTATAGGATTAGGTTATTTTTGTATGTGTTATGGGTGTGTTTACACCAATGTAAACTTTGTAAAACAAATTGGGTTGTTTTTCCAGATTGGTGTAAGAGTAGCGCCTCAGATCTTTTTGCCAACAGAGATTGTGTTTGTTTAGGGGGTCTTAGTCTGGTGTTTTTTATTTTCTTTTACACTGGTGTTTAATATGTCTTTTTACACTGGTGTTTTTTATGTTCCTTACATTGATTATTATATCACAATTATTATATCACAATTTGTTAGTCTGGTGTTTTTTATGTTCCTTACATTGATTTTTTTATTTTCTTTACACTGGTGTTTTCTATTTTCTTTACATTGGTATTTTTTATGTCTTTTACACTGGTGTTTTTTAATTTTTTCAGGAGGGAGGATAACTGGTGCGCAATGTTTGTCTTTGGTGTTGACAAATGCGCAACGGGGGTGGCGTCGCGGCGTGCTGGCAAGGGTGGTTGAAAAAGGATGTATTCTTTTCAGATTGGTGTAAGAGAAGCACCTCGGATCTTGCCAACAGAGAATATGGGATGTAATGGAGGACCAAAGCGCTTCGGACTTTTGCCTACTAGGTATTATTGCATTTTGTAATTTTAGTTGGTAGTGTAGAGTTTTCGTTTTCGACGAACAGAGACGTAATTTAGATTTCCATATGTAATTTTGTTTTACATGTTGTATTTGTATTTATTAGATTTTGTAATTGTATTTTCCATAAAAAATCTGTGAATTTATTTGAAAAAAAAATCTGTGCATTTAATTAAAAAAAATCTGTACATTTAATTGAAAAAAAAAGTTGTGCAAAAAAAAAAATCTGTGCATTTAATTGAAAAAAAAAAGTTGTGCAAAAAAAAAAAATCTATGCATTTAATTGAAAAAAAAAATTTAGTATTTTTTGGTTTTGGAGGAGAGAGAAAGGTGAGTTTTAATATTATTATAAAAATACAAGATGATTAAAGTAGGAGAGAGAGTGTAGTCAAGATTACAATAATACCCCCATATGATTATTTATTATTTTTTTTGACAACCCACTTGCACAAGTGGCACTAAAGGACAAAAAAAAAATGGTGGCACAATAACATCCATTGATCAACTATGATCAATGGTCTAGAATGGTTCCTATAGTTCTTGCATGAAAGGGTGGTTCCTATTTTAACCTTTCCCTATATATATATATATATATATATATACATATACATATATAGGAATGGAATAATATGAGAACCCACTTGAGTTGTGAGAACTAGAGAACCCATGTGAACCATTCATCTTGTTGATCCAATGGTTGATAATCAATCTTGATACTTTTTTGTTTTGTAGTGAATTTGTAATGCTTTTTGATTATTTTATAATAAAAGAAGATTTACAAGGGCATTTTCGGTATCAATGGAAATTAATTGGCATCTCGTTTTTCCCTCCTCTGACAATTGTCATCATATATAAAGCGTTGTTTTATTTTTTTAAAATTCAAAAACTCAGTCTCACTCTCTCTCTCGTTTGCACAAAACACACACAGAAGCAGTTATTTCTCTAAAAAGAGGCTCACCGTCGTTACGATCATTTACAGGATCGATTGCATCGTTCTCGTGTGTCTCAGATTAAAGGTATTTCTTATAATTATGTATTTTATTTTGTTATTTTTCTTCTATTTTTATTTTATTTTATGTGTTTTATTTTTAATATGTTCAGTTCAAATGTTTTGGCTTTTCTTTTGTTTTTATGCTTTTCGGAATGTTTTTTGATCAAGGTGTTTTAAATTAGGAATTTTTTTACTATGTGCCGTGTCTTTTGGGGTGCCTTTGCGTATATGACGATGAACAGTTAGGGTTCAATTTTTTATGTTACGTTCGTTAGGGTTCTGTTGAATTGGGGATTAGTATCATCTTTATTTTCATTTGTGGCTGTTTTTACATTGGGTTAAAAAAAGGCAAAAATTTGTTTTATTTTTATTTTTTGGGTAGTTAAGATGGTTGTACTGTCTTTCTGTTTTTTTACAACGGGGTAAAACACACACTAAGGTGGTCTGCTGTTCTTGTTTTTGATCCTCTGTTTGACTTTTTTTTGTTGTTTATGAGATTTTTGCTTAGGAGTGTGTGTGGTAAGCAACAAGGGAGGGACACAAAATGGTTGCTGGAACACGAAGTTCTAAACGAGGCCTGTCGCAAGTTTCAGCCCCTGCTGAGGTTATTTGCCTTAGTTCTAGTCGACGAGGTTTGATTAACCTTTTTTGTAAACAACCCTGTTTTTTTTGGACTTTTTTCATTCGTGTATGCCCCCACCCCCCCCCTCTAGATTTTTTAAAATTGGTGATTGTGCAGGGGACAACACAACTGGTTTGGACCGTAGGAAAAAGAGGAACATTGGTCCAATAATAGAGGTCGGGTCGTCCAGTAATCCTACCGGGGTTAGCAAGAAAAAGAAACGCTCAACGGACCTTGAATCTGCTGATGATTACGTATCTGACACACTGTCGCGGAAGAGAGTTCCCAAGCAGTCATCGGGAAGCTTGAAAACCCGTTTATCCCCCCCCGGCAGTTTTTCTTGGGGATTTCAAGGCTTAGTGGCCGGTAACAAGAGGTGTTTAAGCAGATGGGCTTCAGAGATATGTTGCGGTTCAGTTTGGACGGGATCCCGGTAAAACTTGCACACTATGCAGTTGATGTTTTCCAGCCTGAGAGAATGAGGATGCGGTGTCGAAAACAGGAAGTGCGTATAGACGCAAGCGTTGTGCATAAGGTTTTTGGCATGCCGTGTGCTGGCATTAAATTCTCAACCCTTGAAGAACGAGAGCAGTGGCATCCTGCGCTAAAGGTCTTGCGCAATCGCTACCCAAAAAACACCTACGTTTCCACCCCATTGATCGTGAATAATATACACGCTGATGACTACGAAAACATGTTCTTGTTTAAGATTAATTTCATTATGTTGTTTGTTAGAACGATGATCGCCTCTCACGGGAATGGCCTTTGCAAAGAGGAAATTGCTAAGCGTTTTACGAGTGAAACAAGGTTTGAGAACATTGATTGGTGTGACTACATGGTAACTTCTCTGAAAACATGCAAGCAGAGATGAAGGCGCAGCGATCCAGGGTGTGCCTTTGCTGGGCCGTTGACTTTCTTGACGGTATGAACACTTCAGCCGTACACATAAATTTTGTTTCCCTTCTTTACTAATTTATTTCTTTTTTCATTCTTTTTTCGGACAGCTATTGTATGTCGATTGTTTTCCAGTTGATGGTATGAACACTCCACCAGGTGTACGGGCGATGCATTATTGGACCCAAGAGTTACTGACTAGACACCAGGAGCACGAGATACATCATGGTGGGTTTGGTTTGGGCAAGGTAAAAGCGGTGACAATGGCTGATGCTAAACGCGACATAGTTTCTGATGGTGACATTGATGTACCGTATGCCAAAAAATTATAATTCATTGTCCTATACTTCCACTTTTGTATTTGTCCTATAATTCCGCATTTGTCTATTTAGGTGGAATTGCGAGCCGCACGTGCTAGCTTTTCAGAGTTCATGGCATTGAAAATCCATGTTGGGACAATGTTCGTTTGCTGCATCAACTAGCGGGAAGGGGAAAATAGTTGAGACACCAACAAAAATGATAAAGGATGTTGTTGAAGACTTAGATATAAAGGACAAACATGTGGCACCGGTTGATGAAGCGTTTTGAAGGTATACAAAAGAAAAACGACCCCCTTTATATTGCCAGTTTATGTAGACATGTAAAACAATTTTTTCATTTTTTTTATGTCTGTTGTGTTTTTTGGTGTTTAGTGGCGGAGGACACGGACAGCGAGGAGTACGTTGCAGCCAGATCGGATTCATTCGAGCCACTTGGCGATGGGGACCGGTTATTTAGCAAGTGCGAGCCGGCTGGCACTGACACTACTCCAGATCCTGCGAATGTGGAAGCGGTCCACCCGATTGTTGACAGCAAATGGGGCCCCGGCTTCGAACCTGTTACTGCACCGGTGGCTACCACTGTGGGGAGCCTAGCTGTCGAAACTACAAAGACAACCATTGTTGATGTTGGAGTGAGTGGCAACGGTTCGAGAAGTTTAGCGGAGCAAATGGATGCGCACAGGAAGAGGTTCGGGCTTGCACCCGTACACACTAATGGGGATCGTAAGTGGCTAAATCTCTTTTAGCATATAATATACATTAAAAAAAAGATGCGTCTGCTAGTTTTCTTCTTTACCATGGTTCGCGTAACTACAGAAGGCACGTCAGGTAAGTCGCCTGTGGGCTTGAGCAAGCCAACTTTTAGCTTAGGACTGACGCAATTAACCCCCCCCCCCCCCCCGGCCCAGCCTCTTGTACAAATCTTGGAAAATAAAAGTTTCAGCCCGCCAACATTTAGCCTTGGGCTCACACAAGACAGCTCAGCCGGTTTAGCTGTGAAGGAACCCAGTGTAGTTGCTGATATAGGTCGACCAACCTTTAGCCTTGGGCTCACACAAGACAGCTCAGCCGGTTTAGCAGTGAAGGAACCCAATGTTGTTGCTGATATAGGTCAACCAACCTTTAGCTTGGGGCTAACCCAGGAACCAGCAGACTTGGCGATTGCGGGGTCGGATGACTTGAAAGCAAGGAGTGCGGATGTTTAGAGGCAGCGGACAGGGTTGACATGGTAAGGGTTTTCTTTTGGTATTGTTTTCGTTTACACTGGTGTAAACTTCTTTTTGCTGTTAACAGTGCAGGGGACGGTCGTACGCCGTGGCCCATCAAGGAGTATGGTAGCGAGGTTACCCTGCGTGGTGAACAATGCTGATGAAATACCCACGAAGTCTACGAGGAGGGACCTACTGGTCTGGGATTTCTATTTAGAATAACTGAGAAGACAGAGCTGATGGAACATGCGATCCTCAAAGCTAAAACACAGTAACATAACTAAATTTTTTATTATATTGGTGTTTTTGATTTTTTTTTTATGTATGTTTGTTTTGTTTTCACCTTTACTGTATTCTTTACTTTTGTAGGATAAAAACTCTCGGGGCTGTTGTAGATGACGCGGATATTGACCCTACTGAGTATTACCTGTAAGATGGTTTTTTTATTATACCTTTGCGTGTAACTATACACACACAAAAAAAAATGTGTTAATTTATGTAAATACGGCAGGTAGGTGCTGTTTGAAGACCGTTACGGCTTTCGCACTGAAGCCCCACTACTGCAGTCTTTGGCGATAGGCAGGAGGTTGTACGGTTCAGTTGTTGACGCCTGGGTGAATGTCCTTAACCAGGACCCGGTGTACCGGTTAGCTAGGGGAGTGCGTCGCTTGTTTGTAGCTACTAGTACCATATTGAGTAAAACGGCGTTTTTCTGATGTTTTTTTATTTTTTATTTATGTATTCATTCGCTCGTGCAGTATACGCCCGGTACCTCTGCCTTGGGCCACCACCAAGAACACTAGCGATTGTGGCGTGTTCGTGATGAGGCACATGGAAAATTACTGCGGAGCTTCCGTGCCTTTCAGGTGTGGGTTTATCCTGAATGGTAAGCGAAAGCAAACACAGCTCGACATTTTGAGGAAGCAATATGCCGCAAGTATCCTCTTGTCATCCATAAACATCTACAACGATCGGGTCTGGCGTGGTAGCATCTGATGGGTTATAACTGTTATTGTGTATGCAAAACATTCGTATTTTGGTTTTTATTGGGGGGGGGGGGGGGTTGGCTTTGAAAAACATTCGTTTTTTTGTGTTTTTTGTCTGTTTTAATGGTTGCTTATGTAATGCTTAACACTGGTAGGAAACATTGGTGTCCATAAAAATATGCCCTGTCGTTTGGTTTTTGTAAGTTTTACCCCGGTGTAAAAAAAACACGAACACATGAGGTGGGGGAAAAATTACCAAAAATGTGTGTATGTGGCCCCCATTTTTTACCACCCACATGGGCCTCTTTTTTTTTCCAGCTTAAGTATCATTATTTCCATTGAAGGACAATGAAAAAACATTCATTATCATTTTGCGTGGCCCCACAAAATATTCCCCCACAAAACCCTCTACTTTTACTCCAATGTAATGGTTAACACTGGTAGGAAACACTGGTACTCATAATAATATGCCTTGTCGTTTGGTTTTACTAAGTTTTACCCCGGTGTAAAAAATATGAAAATGTATGTGTGTGCCCCCCATTTCCGAGGTGTAAAATATATTAAAAAATACAAAAAATGTGTGTGTGTGGCCCTCATTTTTTACCACCCACATGGGTCATTTTTTTTAGCTTAAGTATGTTTATTCCCATTGAAGGACAATGAAAAAACATTCATTGGCGTTTTGCGTGGCCCTACAAAATATTCCCCCACACACCCTTTACTTTTAAACCAATGTAAAAATGCATTAGTTAACCACACAACCCATGTTTTTTGGTGAATGCTTGTGTACGTGTGTTACCGACAAAAGTATGTACACACTTTATACCCCGAAGTTAAAAAAACAGTAAAAAAAATCAAATCCTCTAAGTTTTACACCAATATAAATGCGCTAGTTAATTAAACGGCATCGTGTTATGTGCGATAAAAAAACAGATCCTCCAGTCAATATCCTTCAGTCAATATCCTTCACGTGGGTCCTTTTTTTAGATGTGTTTTTTTTCAACTCGTATAATAATTGCTCCATTTAAACAAATACACTACATCCTTGTATTTATATGCTAGGGCCACAAAAATGGGAACTCACACTGGTTTCCATTCAATAACAAAAAAAAGTAAAAGGTATTTTTTCACGGTTTCTTTTAAAAAAATGAGTTTTATATAGACTTGGTGTGGATGGTGGTATTTCGGGGTGGGGGTAATTTAATATAAAAAAATTAGGAATTTGTATAAAAGTGGGCTAAAGAAACACCGGTGTAAAAAACCACTTTTGTGTTTTTGTTTTTTTTATAATTTTTTTCCCTTTTACGTTTTTTACCGTTGTTTTAACAATGATTAGTTGTACTTTTTTTGCCTTTTCCTTTTTTTTGTTTTTTTTTCACAGGAATGGTGGCAGCGAAGAAAGACCTCACAAATTCCCGCGTAATGAACGCAAAGGAAAGTTGGTACAAGTTTGGCATTTCTCCCAGATGGGAATACAACCTGGCAACACCGTTCCCCCCAGTAACGAGACCACCTACTACTGCGGTTGCGAGCGTGCAAAAAGCTTATGACAAAAGCCCCCAACCTAGCCACGGGCCACCGTTGGGGTACACTGGCTCGTACAGCACCTGACCAAACTACGGGTCACCGCCGGTGCATGTTGGCGCGTAGAGCCACAGACCAAGCTTTGTGCCACCGCCGGTGTACACAGGCAGTTACGCCACCGCACAGACCTACGCCCCATGCCCGAACTATGGGCCCCTACCGGTGTATAAAGGGAGCGAGGCGAAACTGCTAGACCTGGGCTTTGGTAAGCCGCTGTACACCGATGCCCCATACAGTTCTTCTCCCGTGGGTGGGAGATCAGTCAAACCAAGTCGCACGCCACCGCCACCACGTAAAACATGCTCGAAGGTGACTGCGTCAAAAGCGATAGCAGACGAGTGTGCCTCGCAACAGTTGCCCGAAGAAGACTACTGGGGATCAGACGAGCACAAGAACGACAATGATGATGACTGGGTGGGCTTTGACTGGCCATCTGAGGACGAGACGGACTCCGATGCAGTTATGTCAACAAAAGGGCGCGAGTGAAAGTATCTATTTGGCCTTGGGGTTTGAGAGATTAGGCCAATGTATCTAAATAACAAAAATGTATCTGTGGTTGATGTTACTGTCTTATAGTGTGTTATGTTTAATATCTTAAGTCCTATGTTGCTTTTGTCCAATTTACACTGGTGTAAACAACCCCAGCCCCCATCATGTTCTTTAACAAATATATCCATACAAGATAACACAGAAAAGCACAGAAAAAAAAAGAGATGAAAAAATATGAAAATATATCCCACATACCATATAAAAACATCTAAGAGACAAGCATAAAACCCAAACCCCCACTGCAAAACAAAAAGCACCAAACCCCCCGCGCGTCCATTTTAAAAACAGTCATCTGCTCCCCCCACACCCTGCGCATTCACATGGCCTACAAAAATGCCCATTCCATACATGCTGACACGATATGCGGAACAGACATTTACACCATGACACACAAAAAACACCAAAAAATAAAAACCGCCCCTATCAGAGTCAGTATAAGTTTTTCTACACACCATAATTATATATTTATCCTACATATCATCAAATCGTCGATGGGTCGGTGCTGGGGGCCTGCTGCATAAGCTAAGGTTCTGCGTCTTTCTTCTTTGTCGGACAGTTCCTAGAGTCATGATCAGTGACGTATTCCCAGCATGTTTTGCATTAGCACAGATGCTTTTTCTTCTTAGATATTGCCTTTTCACTAGGGCCCACCATCCGGCGATTGGTTCCGCAGGCCTTGTTCCTGATACCTTGTGGGTTGCTGCACGAAATGTCATCATCTTCTGGTACACGTAACAGATTTGCAATCACAGAATCATCCGCGACCACAGTTTCGGCCACCTCAACCCTTTTCACCATCACTTCATACTTCAAACCCTTGAATTGCTCTGAAAACACAGATAAACGCTCAGATGACACAATTAGACGATCCACACATTGGTTAAACATGTCAAGCAATTCATTTCGGATAACAGCCGTATCGCTTTTGTCCACCCCATAGCGAGCATCAATGCTGAAAACAGATTTTGGCAGCACGTTGCGCCTCCACGGATCCATAAAATACTTCTCGGGGATAGCCTCAACTTTTGTGTACCTGAAAACACCAAATATATGTCGGCACAGGTATCCAATCCAAGTCCACGAATTACATGAGCATGTGGTATCCCCCGTAGCAGCGTTAACCTTAACCTGTATATTCAACAGCAAAGAAACAAACACACCAAAAAAAGGGTAAAAACATACATAAGTTTTTTACAAAAAAAAAAACAGTGATAAAGTCATTTGAAAATAACAAAAAAAATATACCGTGTATTCATTGACCACGTATGTTCGCTTGTCAAGGTGTGTTACAGTGTACACCTTGACATCGTCAACTTCTTCTTGGTTTGTAATGAAACACAGCAACAGCCCTTTCTGGACTGCCTTTCGCACTTCATAGAATATGGCTTGAGAATACACCAGCGCACACTGTTTCTCAATCGTCATACCAGTTTTCAATTCAGGGAACCGGCACTCAGTTTGGTACTCCGCAACCCGCTGTTTGTATCTTTGGGAGTCCATTGTGGTGTCAAAGCATAACAAAAATTGCACAAGTGTGTTGGCCCAGCTAGAATTCAACATAAATGACGCATTTGAGCTTTCACATCGGGATGTGGTCTTCATTAGACACGACATGGGGATATCGCGAAAGTATGCAGGCACCCAAAGCTCCTTGATGTTGAACATGTCTCTTAGCCACTCGTTGTCCGTTAGTCCATACTTATCATGAAACTTCACCCACCGCCTTTCAAATGTCTCCGGTTTAATATAAACATTCCATACCAACTTATGTATGGCCGCCCTTACTTCTGCATTGTCAACACCAACCCCTACAACCTGTAAAAAAACAACTTTGTAGTTAATAAATGGTCAGCTGGGTTGAAAGGTATGAACATGGGTATAACCGAAAAATGTGATAAAAAAGCGTCAGTACCTTTGCAGGCAGCTTCTTCATAATGTGCCACATACATAGGCGATGCTTTGAGTCTGTGAACATAGCGGCCCCCGCTTGTTTCATCACCGGATCTTGGTCTATTAATATCAACGTAGGCTGCTTGCCATGCGCACCCAGAAACGTATTAAGCAACCAACAATACGACTCTATAGTCTCATTAAACAAGAGGCCAGCCCCAAACGTGACACATTGTTTGTTGTTGTCCAAACCAGTGAAAGGGACAAAAACTAGATTGTACCTGTTAAAGACATCTAGTTAGCTCTTGTGTGTTAAACACTTTTATATAAAAAAAGGGCCAATAAGTTTGCCTGTTAGTTTGGTATGTCGCGTCAAAAGCCAGCACTTCGCCGAAATGCTGATAGTTAATCTTCGATATCTCATCCGCCCAAATAACATATCTAAGCTCCCCGTTCACCAGGCTGTACTTAAAAGAAAATTTTGGCAGGTGTTTAACCCTATCATTCAGCTTGTCGATCAACATTGACGAATCCCTGTTCCCAATGAACATACGGATACTTTTGGCCAAACTCTTGTAATCAACGGGGGTACCCTTCACGTTGTGGTGTCCGCCTTTCAGGCTCACCTACATTCTATTCGCGAATGTTGGCCCCACCTTGTTTAGGCTTACACGGTGAATAAAATCCTTTGTTACAAAATCCAGCTTCCGGCCTATTTTCGTTAAATCTCTGTTGTACGATGGAACAAGCATGTGATTGTGTGTCGCCTCCAGGTGATAAATCTCCCACAGTGATGTAACATTGCACAGTTCGCTCTAATACTTGCTTTACAATCCGTACGCTGGAACGTTGATTGCCTAACCTTCAGCGAGCTTTTGTCCAATGAGTTAAACTTCCGTTTGCTTTGCGGTTTCCCGGCGTTCGAGCATAGTATGTACCTGTGGGTGATGACCCCATTCACCCTTTTTATAGTACCACACCTCGTAGAAAACCCACAATTCGAAGCGTACGAGTCGTACATTGCAGCCACATCCAGCCACTCTCTATACTTGGCCTTCATGTTTGGTTTTAGGGAGTCGTCTACTATTGACCTCTAGTAACGACTACCATTAGGGGTAAACCAAAAATCATAACCAGACCCTACATCAGCAAAACAAAATATGTATCACCATTCTTTCCTAGTCATATATAAGAACATACTTCCAAAAAACCAGACAAAAAAAATCTCTCAAAACTAATAGACAGAAATAAAAAAAACCAAAAAAACGTCTGCTCACAAAAAAACCATTGAACCATTTTACAAAAACCACAGCCACCACCCCACCGCCAATTTAACCATTTTACACCGGGGTAAAAACGGAAAAAAATGAAGAAACTTTGGTGAAACATTAATAAATTTAAATATTTTCTGTCATTACACCCATTATACCTCGGTAAATGATTACATTAGTGTAATAAAGCAATGTAAAAAAATTGATATTACAGTCCTCTTCACCGCCAACGAGGTGGCCAATCGGGGATATGTTGTTTGCACCAGTAGATGATCCACCTTCGTCAGAAGCAAAATGACCACCTTCAACGGACGAATGCATCACACCTATTGTTTCTTCAGATTCATCAACCACCCGTTTCCCCTTATCAACGACATTGTTCCTCATCGACGACCCATCCTTTGCTCTTGACTGTGCTTGTGGGTTTTCCGTGATGAAGATAGCAACATCCTGCAGATCTTTGTCGGAGAAAAAATCCAGAACACTAGCACACTCAGTCGGCTTCTCCTTCCTTGCTAGACTGTTAGGGTTTTTATCGATCATTTTTTAGGTGGGAAGTTTTGAGAGTGTTAGAAAGCTTTTTGCATGTATCTTTTTGAGTGTTATTGACCCTTAATAATGTTGATTACCCAAAATACCCACTAATAAAAAACATAACAACCTCCCAGTTGTCACTTGGTTATTGGCCCATTCAAGTTCACTAGTTCTCACAACTAGGTTGAGTTCTTATATTATCCTAGCCCTATATATATATATATATATATATATATATATATATATATATATATATAGGGTGGGGTTACGGTACAAAAACCATATTTCGTGAGAAGTGTGAGAAGGATTAATAATTGATATGTAGGCATCATTTTTTTGACTTATTGATAATGTTTTGGATTGTTTAGGCTAAAATAACACCAAACACAACGATTAAAAACACAAAACAATTTATTTTAACACCATGTCAAGAACATGTGTTCTAAAGTGTTATGTTGTAACAGTGTGTTTTAGCTATGTTGTAAATTTTATAGCTATAATACATTGCATTGTGTTTTAAATTGTTGTGTTAGGTGTTTTTCTAGCAAAATCAACCCAAAACATCATATATAAATCCAAAACATGATGCATACACACTACTAGAAAAAAGCCCTTTCTTGACACGCATTGCGTGTCAGGAAAGGAGTCTGATGACAGGGAAAAGAATGTCAAGGATGGCGGTGTCATAGTTTAGTCTTTCATCGACGTCGATATCTTCCAAAGGCATATATGATTCTTGATTTACCAAACATTTATGGAGATAGGAAACCTGAAAAGTATTATGAATGCTTTTCAATTCGTCAGGTAGCTCTATCCGATAGGCTACTTGACCCACGTGCTCGAGTATCTTATTCGGTCCTATAAATCTTGGACCCAATTTGCCCCTCTTTCTAAACTGAATCACCCCTTTCAATGGGGATACCTTAAGCATCACAAAGTCCCCCGACTAGAACTCTATTGGTCTTTGCCTTTTGTCCCCATAGGACTTTTTTCTATCTTGCACGGCTTTGAGATTCGCGCGTACGATGTCGATCTTTTTATTGTTGGCTTTAACAAAATCCTTGTGATCGAGTTCTTGAGGACCCTACATCACCCCAACATACGGGTGTTTGGCATTTCCTCCCGTAAAGTAACTTACACGGAGGCATACCAATACTAGCATGATAGCTATTGTTATATTCGAATTCCACTTATGGTAGATGAGTATCCCAACTTCCCCCAAAGTCGATTATACACGCGCATAGCATGTCTTCAAGCGTTTGTATGGTTCGTTTGCTTTAACCTTAGGTTTGAGGATGAAAGGCGGTACTAAGTAGTACCTTAGTGCCCATTTGATTTTGAAATTCTTGCCAAAACGGGAGGTGAACCGAGGATCTTTGTCCAACACAATAGATACCGACACCCCATGTCGTGCAATTATTTCATTGATGAAATGAGCACTCTTTGTCAACCGATCAACCATGACCCATATAGCATCAAATCCCTGCTCCCTTTTGGGCAACTTAGTCAATAGGTCATGGTGATGTGCTCCCACTTTCACAAAGGTATTTCCAATGGATGGGGTTTCCCGTATGGCTTTTGGTGCTCCTCCTTAACTGGCAAACAAGTCACACACCTTTCAACATACTTTACGACATCTCATTTAATCCTGTGCCACCAATATTTCTTCTTCAAATCTTGATACGTTTGCCTTACCCGGATGATAGTGGATTTCAAAATCGTTGTCTTTTAGCCTTTCTAACCAACGCCTTTGTCTCGTGTTTAAATCCTATTGTTAAAAGAAGTACTTAAGGCTTTTGTGGTCCACTAAGAGTGTGATTCTTACCCCGTATAGGTAATGCCTCAAAATCTTGAGTGCAAACACGACAACGGCTAGTTCAAGATCATGAATTGGATATTTAGTTTCGTGGGCTTTCAATTATCTAGAGGCATATGCTATAACCTTTCCTCATTGCTTGAGTACACACCCTAATCCGACGCATGTTGCGTTTGAATATACCACATGTCTTCTGTGCCTTCGGGCAAAGTGAGCACAGGAGCATGTGTGAGTTTCTTCTTTAGGAGATTAAAGGCCTTATCTTGTTCTTCACCCCATGTAAACTTTTCCTCCTTCTGAGTCAATTTAGTCAATGGGGTGGCGATTTTAGAAAAGTCTTGGATGAATCTTCGATAGTAACCCACAAGCCCTAAAAAGATTCGGATTTCAGATGGGTTCCTGGGTCGATTCCAATTTGATACCTCCTCGATCTTGGAAGGATCCACTAACACCCCCTCGGCACTGATCATGTGACCAAGGAATTGAACTTCTCGAAGCCAAAAGGCGCATTTTGAGAATTTAGCATAGAGCTTGTCTCTCCGGCGTGTCTCTGGCACCTCGAATAAGTGGCGAGCATGATCCTTCCTTCTAACTTGCAATGATCATGACCTGCCTGTGCGCGTGTTACTAGTCAAAACCAAAGGTCTCACATCTTACCGCGGTTAAGCGAATCTTTCATTATTTAAAGGGATGCCCGACCAAAGTTCTTTGCTACCCTTGTGACGATAAGTTTGATTTCACGGCCTATAGTTATGCTGATTATGCTGGCTGCAAGACCGATTCGAAATCCACAATAGCCGGATGTCAATTCTTTGGGTGTAGACTTGTGTTCTTGCAATGCAAGAAACAGACATCGGTTGCTATTTTGACTTGTGAAGATGATTATGTTGCCGCTTCTTCATGTTGCTCACAAGTTATCTAGATTCAACAGTAGATGCGGGACTACGGTTTGAAATTTCTAACTACTCATATCTATGTCGATAATGAAGCCGCAATCGTTATTACTAAAGACTCGGTTAACCACTCTAAGGTCAAACACATCCATGTCCGCTATCATTTCATACGCAATTGTTATGAAAAGAAGCTGATCGATGTTGTTAAGATTGTTGGATCAGTGGTCTCTATTGCAGTTTATATTCAAGTACACATAACTGTTTATAAGTTTTATCAAAGCAGTTTGCATAGCGGAATAATAAGTGTTCTAAGTTAAAAAGTCACTTTTAACAGGAGTTAAGACTCCCCCTCAATCAATGATCTAGGAAGTTAAAGATGAGAATCAATAGTAGTAAATAAAGCAGTTAAAGCAAGATGATTCTCAGATGTATATGAAATGGATAAACAATAAAGTAAATTGAAGGAAAGAGTTCAAGTAATTATCAATATATATTCGTGTATTAAAATAGTGGGTGTAACCCCCTTATTTATAGCCGAAAGATTACATACATACTAAGTAATCAAAAGCTTATAATAATGTTTAGATAATGCTACAACAGGCTGTAGCATCGAAACTTGAACAAAGACTTTAAGTTAATTAATATACTACTAAACTGCTGAGATTATAAGGCGGTTAGAATCTTCTAATGAAAGTGCTGATGAGTCTTTCAGCAGTTCTTCAGATATTCTGCCTGGTTTATCATCAGAACTTCTGATGCGTTTTACTCTTCAGATCTTTACATGTTTTCTTCTTTATTCAGCAGTTTGAACAAACTGATAAGAGGATATAAGACAAAGGTTTATGCTGGCTTGTCAATCCTCTTTGACCTTATAATCTCCCCATGGATTGAAGAAGCCAAAGCCTTTATCTATCTTTATTTAAGATCCTCTCTTCCTTGAGTCAAGAACTCTTTCAATTTCTTCAAGTTCTTGATGTTTGAGTTCTCTAACTTCTGATTCTTGAAGTAGTCCTTGGTCTGGTCTTATTCCCTGAATGGTTAGTAGATCTTTGTTAGATAGCTTTTCCAAATCAGTTAAGCTGTGAAGGACTTTCCATGAACAGTCTTGTCTTTCAAGAACCAGGGAAGTTGACTTTTGGGTGAAGTACCATATTTTGATTGGAGACATGGGGCTGAAGAATCTGTCTCTGTATGGTACTATCTGCAGGTTTGAATGTTGATTTGATGTTGGAGGTGTTTCATTTTCAGTATTGATCAGATTGGATTTCCTTAACTTTTCAACTAGTACAGTACCAGGTTTATCACCTTTTATAATGATCTTGTGATGTTCTGTGATTACCTAGGTCTGTTATTTGTCTTTGATGGTCTGTTTCAGTTGATAAGCAAAGGCTGCAGGATCCCTGTATTGAGTTATCAGAGGTTTCTCATCAACAGAAAAGTTATTTTCAACAATGACATTCTTTTCAAGTAAGAGCATTTTGAAATCTGTCTTTGTGCTTTCCCCTGATTTTTTATTGGTAGAAGGCTGTGTGGATTTGTATTTTTCTGGATGTGCAATTCTGTCAGCCTTGAGCTTTTTGTAAGTGTCATAAATAACATCTTCTTTCCACTTACATATCTGTTGTTTTGAACCAAACTTGTTATCTACCAATTCTTGAATAATCTAGGCTCTCTTTTGCTTTCTTTCTTTTTCTGTGGCAAGCCTTTCAGTTACAAGTGTTGCCTGTCTTGTGAGTTCTTCAGTTGAGAGTCCCTTGAGAGTGTATTTCCTTGTCTTAGAATGTTTGCTGATAAAGTTCATCAGTTGTTGCCTTTTGTCTTCTTCTGATGCAAGGAGAAGTTGCTCAGCCATTCTTTCTTGTTCTTCTAACTCTGTTAACTTCTTTTCATATTCTATCAGTTTTTCATTATAGCTTAAGTCTTCCCTTTCATCTATGCTTTGCCATGCTTCATTTTCTTTTGCCTCTCTTTCTGATTTTCTTTTCTCTTCTTCTGTTGGTTCCTTTACTTCTTCTTGATCTTCTATTATTATGGAAAAGGAGTTTAAGGGAACAGGCTTTGGAAATTCAGCAGGGTCTATTTCTGTTGCATTAGATGATTGATCTGGTTCAGTGCAGGAAATGTCAACTACTGGAGTGTTGATCTGAGCAGTTTCAACTACTGAAGGATTGTCTTCAGTACTTTTGGTATTGACTTCAGCAGCAGCTTCAATAAGGCCTTGGGCAAACTTTTCAGCTATCTCTCTAAGGTTTCTCTCTTGGTTTTCATACCAATCAGCTCTTTCTTTCAGAGCTATTTCTTGTCTGGTCGTTCTAGTTGATTTTTGAGAATCCTTGAGATGTTGTGCTTCTCTAGCAGCTCTTTTTGTAGCTTCAAGAGACACAACTTCTGGTTCCTTTGACATCTCCCCCTTTTTGCCTTCATCCACTTCAGGAAACCATGGAGGTGGAGGTGTTACACCAGATAGATGGGCTAATTGTCTTCTGCTGTCTTCCATCTTTCTTGATAATTCACCAAGCTTATGATCAATTGCATTGTTTATCATCTCCAGGTGAGTGTTGTTCTTTAACTCTATAGCAGTCATAAATGTTTGGAGATGACCAGAAATCAGCTGGTGTACCATCTGGTATAAAGGACCATATGGGCTGCATAGTTGGTTCAGTTCTATGCTAGTTGACCCAGAGAATTGGGTAGGCTTTTGTGATTGTGGAGGGTGAGTTTTGGGGTGATCCACAGTGTTAACTGGGGATGCCACTTTTGGGGAATTAGGGTTTTAGTTTACTTCAACCTGTTCTTCAGTGAATGTCTCTTTGAGAACAGATACATTAGAAGCAGGACCTTCACAGTCAGCTGTCAAGTCAGTTTGTTTTGTTTTTGATCCATCATCCAAATTAATGGAATCATCTGAATCACTAACATAGTCCTCAACGAGAACAGTATCAGTTGTCTCATGAGCTAGGCCCAACCTAGTTGTCTCATGAACCTCTTTTTCTTGGAATTGAGGATTTCCTACCTCAGGCACATGGCCTTCATTAGTAGTTGCCACATTTGAGGTCTTAGCTATGGTACTACTGTCCTCCAATCCATCACTGGATGGTAAAAGAGTAGTAGCAGCCTCAAATATACCAAAGGTTTCTAAGTTTGGGCTTAGACACCTTGGTCCCTGTAGATGCACGTATTGCGACTAGTGATTGGATTAGCTTTTAACATGTGTTAGTAAAGAATTCTGAAGGGTCGAATGTGGTTCTGAGTGGGCGAAGGTGATAGAGACTGGGCGAATGTAGATTATGTATGGTCGAATGTGAAGACAGAAGACCTGAAGACCAGGTTCGTACCTTGTAAGTGGGCGAATGTGGACAATGTCCACATTCGCACCATGAAAAGGGGCGAACCTGCAGACACTATAAATAGATTTTGGTTATTTTCAAGTTAGAGAGAGTTTTAAAAAGTGTGTGTTGAGAGGTCAGGTTCAGGTCTAGATTGTGATTGTGTATGTGAAGCTTAGATTAACGTGCCAAGTGATTGTAAACAAGTTTTATTGAAGTTAATCTATGAAAAGGTGATTAAAATGATGTTTTACGTGTTTTGATTTGAGTATTATCATTTTGTTCATATCTAGGGTTTCCGCACCTGGATTTGTGACTTGTATGATCATTACATCCTGTTTTAACTAAATTCTTTCAACTACAAAGTGGTATCAGAGCCATACGGATCATACAACAACAAAATTGATAATATCAGAGCTGATTTGGACTTAATTTTGATCAATATTCATCTGTTTTTTATTGAAAATGGTTTTTGAGTGTTTTTGAATGATTTCGAGTTGAATTTGTGGATAAAATCAAGTTTTCCAAGAATTAAAGTTGTTCCAAATCAATTCCGAATCAAAACCTGATAAAGATCATCAAAATCCATAAACTTTTGAAAATCAGAGATCAAAATAACCGTTTTTCAAAGTGTAACCGTTTTTCATAGTGAAAATGGGCGAATCTAGACCACAGTGGGCGAACCTGACCTTGCTTGGGCGAATCTGAGTGATTTTTGGACGAAAGTGTCGTTATTTTGGACGAACCTAGAGTATTGTGTTAAAATTTTCCACATTCGGGTGATTCTTTCCACCTTCGATCGATCGCGCGGGCGAACGTGGAAATTTGTGGGCGAACATAGAAATTTCCAGGCGAATGTGGAAAGGGGTTTAGGTTATTTTACATTCTGGTGATTGTTCTACATTCGGGTAACCAAATTTGGGCGAACGTAGCTTATTTTGGACGAAAGTAGAGCATTTGGGGCGAAAGTAGATTTGTGTTTGGAAAATTTTCTAAGTTTTGTGTTTTTCGAAGTTCGTGAACATCATGTGGAATTTTCCGACTACAGCGAGACCAGCAACGACACAACAACAGCAGCAAGTGACGATGGACCCATGGACAGTGGCAGCCCAGAAAACGAGCACTCAGTCTTCGCAACCGATCAATTACATAGCGATGACTAGCTCGATGCCTCAGAGTGTTGCACCTCAAGCACCACAACGTGACTATTGGGGAGTAGCAGCTGCGGTGGTAAATACTCAAACTACCAATGCTATTTCTACACTAATAAATGACTTATCTTCAGGTAGCGGGAATCGTCCACCCAAGCTGATGGAGATGCAAGAATATAACCAGTGGCAAAAAAAGTTTAAGATCCATCTGGAAGGCATGGGAGTGGAAGGTGCAGAGGCATGGAGGATGATAGCTAAAGGTTATACTGCACCAGTTCTGGAGAACACCGGTGAACCAGTTCCTTTGGAGAGCATGTCAGACGAGGAGAAAAAGAAATTTGCTGTGGAGAAGAAAGCATACTCCTAGTTGACTCAGGCGATCACAAACGACTTACTACATCAGTTTGGAACGTGTACTACGTCGAAGCAACTATGGGATGTGCTAAAGAATCGTCATGATGGGAATGAAAAGACGAGAAGGTTGAGGATGGAGGAGTTGAGAAAAGAGTTTGAGAACTTTACTTATGTTGAAAATGAAACATTAAAAGAGTTGACTCCTAGATATTGTCATTTACTAACTGAATTGTCTAGCTATGGTATACAGATTCCAATGACAGATCTGGTGGACAAGTTTGCAGATGCTTTACCACCATACTGGGATCAGCATGTTGAAGTTCTCAAAGAGAAGGATGCTTACAGATTTTGGACGATCAACGAGTTTGTACAGAAGCTGGAGAACAAAGAGCTCGAGGAGAAGAGGAAAGCCAAAAGATCTCAAATTCCTCAGAATCCAAATTTATATTTTGGTGGTACTTCAGCAACAGTTGGAAACTCGAGTTCAGGTGGAACAGTGGCACCTCACGTTGCTTGTATTTCTAATGTCATGGAACCACCAAAACCAACCATCAACTACATCGCACAAACCTCATCCTACTCACAACCATCATACACACCACCACCACAACAATACACTAATTCCTACATTTCACCGTTCTCTCCAATGCAACATGGAGCATTCTACACTGCAAGCCAATCACAACAACTACCTCAACAACCACAATACATGGCTCAAGTGAATCAACCCAATCAACAACCAGTGGTTTTGGAGACTTCCAATTTGGGAAATGTGACTGTTGAAGTTGCTCAGCAACATATTGCATTAGTCTCTGCAATGGTTTCATCATATAACGGTTTGGTTGCAAGTCAAATTGGAAACAATAACTTGACCAATGAAGACTATGCACAGATAGACAAAGAGGAGATGGAACTGATTGATATTCAGTGGGCTTTTGCTAGTATAATGAGAAGGGCAACGGAGTTTATTGAAAAGACTGGTAGAACTGATTTGGGAACTTCTCCAAATACAACCTACGGGTTTAACAAGGAGAAGGTGTCATGTTTTAACTGTGGAGGTAAGGGTCACTTCAAACGGGAATGCACTCAGCCACCTAAACAAGGTAACAGAAACCCTTTTAACTCAAACTACCAGAACCGTCAACAACAACAAAACCAAAACCAAGTTTCTTTCCAAAGTAACAACAACTATCAAAACCAAACCAATTACCAAAACCGACAGAACACCTCAAACAAAAACCAAAACAGACAACCAAACACAACCAACCAGAATCAAAACCAATCACCAAACAACACTAACAGAACAGTTATACCGATTACTACACCAAATGAGCAACCACAGAATACGAATCAGAATCAAGCTCTGGTGATTCAGCAGGATGAAAGGTTTGACTGGTCTGGGATGCAAATTGGTGTTGAGGAGATTACGACTGGTGGGAATGTGGCCTGTATTGCCCGACAGGTTGAAACTGAGGAGTCGGTGATAGTTGATAAGAATGAAGAAACTGAAAGTGAAGTTGATGAATCTGTGGAAGATATGAAAGTGGAGACTGAACCTGTTGAAGTTCAAGCTGAGGAAGCAAGTTCTGGAGTAGTAATTGACACAGTTTCTGATGTTCCTGAGGAGTGTGAGTCTGTTTATTCAGATTCAGACAGTGAATCAGACACAGAGGCGAGTGTTACATCTTTGGATGATGATATTGATCAGTTGCTAGCAGAAGCAGATTTTCTAAAGACGAGGAAGTCGTGCATTGCTGATGATGCTTTCACCAGAATCGATTATTCAAAGTTTTTCGCTGGAAAGGAAGCTCATTTTGCTTTGATGGCCATGACAGATCCTCCTAAACAGGTAAGTTCTGAATCTAGCACTGATGTTACTAGTGATAAATACTGTGGAACTTGTGATAGATTGACAGAGAAAAAAAGAACTTCGCGTTCAACGTGATAGTGCTATAATCAACTGTCAATCTACTCGCAAAGAATTGATTGCTTTCAACAAAGTACTTGATGGATATAAAAAGGACATTTCCGACCTTAAAAATACTCTTTCATTAAAACAATTAGCAATTAATAACTATATTAATGAAATTGAGAACACTAAGTTGGAAATGGCCGCCATAAAAGTCAATAAGAAATTGGAGAGTTATAAGCACATTGCTTATGTTGTAGACCACATCATTGATGATCAAACCACTAACTATAAGTCTGTGCCATCTCCGGTGCTTTTTGAAAACCATAATTGTCATCAAGTGACACCGGAGAGCTCGGTAAAATCAGACTCATCATCGGAAAATGAATCTAATACCTCGAGCATTAGTGATCCTCATTCCGATGTGAGGCCGATTTTAGGTTTGAATGATGAAGGTGTTACAGTTGAAAATGTTGATTCAGACTCAGAGAGTGATGACTCTGGTAGTTACCAAAGTGCTAATGCATGTTAAATTCCAAAATAAAATCACATCATTACTACTGAACCAGTGTCATCATCTCAACATGTGCATCCGATGGCTAACGCACATCGTGAGAAAAAGTCTGAAAAGAAAGAAATTAAGAAAGAAGTTAAGATTGAACCGAGTGACAAACCAGTCAAGGTGTTTTATCGGATGGAAGGATCCGATAAGATCATCTCTGACGAGGAATATCCAATTAAGTTTGCAAACTATGCTAAAATTGATAAAATTTGGCAAGAAAGCACTATTTGGTTTCCAAAACATGAGAGAACAAATGAGATTCCACCGGCACTTTTAAAGAAATTGTATTTGGATGTTCCTCAAGAACCAAAGGTTCATGTCACAGAGTTTATTAAGCCCAAAAACAAAGCAAACGGTTTTCATGAGCCTGCTTACTCAAAAGGGCCACTCCCTGAGAGTTTGAGGAACAAACAGTATAATGATCAATATCCTGTTCGATCATTTGCTCAACCGAATGCTCCAAATGTTTTTGAGGAATACCGTGCATGCTTTAAATGCGGGGAGAAAGGGCATTTACTTGCTCACTGCCCGTATGTAAGGCATAAGAGGCACGAAGTTGAAGTTAGGCATTCCATGAGGAAACCGGTTGATCATTACGTTCCACCACATAGACGTGTTGTTCCTCAACAACAACAATTTTATAATCAAAACAATTTTTATCAAACGAGGAAAAAACGTCCATTTCAGTATGATCGTAGAAACCGGATTGCAATGGAAAATTCATGGAGAAAACCAATGGTGAACACAACAAATGATAGGCAAAGGGTTCCACCAAAACCTATTGTCAAGTCAAATGTTGGACCTAAATCTGTTAAGTCAGAGAAGGTAACCAAGAAAGTTTCTTTTGCAAACAATGTTCAGAAACCGACTGAGAACCCAAAATCTCAGATTCGTATCTTGAAAAGATCTGAACAATCTTGGACACCAAATGGTTCTCCAGGTGCCTCAACTTCAAAATCAAATGAGAAAAAGGAAAATGTTTTGAATGATCCCAAAAAGATCAATCCAAAACAAACTGCTGAAGTGAATGTTTCTTTGAACGATGATATTCAAAGACCCAAGACCACTCAGGCTTGGGTCCCCCGAAAGAACTAATTGAATTACTTGATGTGTGCAGGGAGCTTCAGCTGGCCCTATTAGCAGTCTTTGGATTGTTGATAGTGGAGCTTCAGGCCACATGACCGGGGATTTAGCATTACTGTTCGATGTGAAGAATATTAATGGTGGATATGTTGCATTTGCCGGGAATAAAGGCGGATATATCACTATGGAAGGGAGTGTGAGTAATGGGATTGTGAGCTTTTAGAGGATTTCTTATGTGAAGCAGATAGACTATAATCTGTTGAGCGTCAGTCAAATCTGTGATAAACAATTCACTGTTCATTTTGATGACAAATCCTGCTACATTCTCAAACCGGGATTCAAAATTCCAAAAGAGTGGGTAATGTTGAAGGCACCTCGCGTCAACAACCTTTATATTCTTGATATGTCTAAGGCAATGACTACCCAGGGGCAAATAACATGTTTTCTATCTAAGGCGACCGAGAAGGAATCGATAATGTGGCACCGAAGAATGGGGCACATTCATTTGAGGAAAATGAATCATCTTGTGAAGAATGGACTTGTCGATGGAGTGAATGTGAAGCATTTCCATTTGAATGACAAGTGTGTAAGCTGTAAGAAGGGGAAGCAACACAGACAGTCCCACAAAGTGAAGAAAGCCAACTCTGTTGAGATGCCACTAGAGCGATTGCACATGGACCTGTTTGGACCTGTCAAGCGCAAAAGTCATCTTGGGGAGCTTTATTGTTTAGTTGTCACTGACGACTACTCAAGATTTTCATGGGTGATGTGTTTGCAGCATAAAAGTGACACCTTTAACAACTTGAAAGTTCTGTTCACTCGATTGGAAAATCTCTACAATCTCAAGATCAAGAGAATTCGGAGTGATAATGGGACGGAGTTCAAAAATGCCAAGATGGATGAACTTTGTGAAAACAAAGGAATTCATCATGAATATTCGGCTCCGTACACCCCACAACAGAACGGTGTTGCTGAACGCAAGAACAGGACTCTAATTGAGGCGGCAAGAACAATGCTCGCAGACTCGAATCTTCCAGTAATGTTCTGGAACGAGGCGATTTATGCAGCAAATTATACACTCAATCGGGTTTTAACGGTGAAGAAGTTTGGTAAAACTTCTTATGAACTGTTACACCGACGAAAGCCGAACTTAGAGTATCTAGAACCTTTTGGGGTACCATGCACGATGTTGAATCCAAGCGAGAAGTTTAGTCCGAAAGCTGAAGAGGGTTACTTCGTTGGATATGCAACCGCTCAAAAGGGTATACAACAAGCGAACTCATCAGGTGGAGGATTGGGCTAACGTAGAAGTTCAACGGTATACTCAGAATGTGCAAGGGATAGGTCCTGATTGGATGTTTGATTACAAAGATTTCTTTGAATCATTCAATCTAGATAGCTTGGTTGAAGAAGCTGTTATCAGATTACTTTACGAGTGTGAAAACGCGGCGACTTCACCGTTGGTGCGTCCGATCACCGTAAACCCCCCACCAGCTTCTAATGATACCAATGTTCCTGTACCAGAAGAAGAAGTATTTCAAGAGGCTTCTACAACTTTAGATTCTTCAGAGTCAGAAGATGAACAATTTGAAGAAGTTATTCTTGAACATGCTACAGAACCAGAGGCACCGCCAGTGAACCCAACTCCAACTCCAGATGTTGCTTCATCGTCTAACACGGGTCATGATCTGGATGCTGTAGAGAACTTGACTATTCAGACGGGAGTTACTGTGCCTGAAC
Source organism: Ambrosia artemisiifolia (assembly GCA_032199755.1). Lineage (NCBI taxonomy): Eukaryota > Viridiplantae > Streptophyta > Magnoliopsida > Asterales > Asteraceae > Ambrosia > Ambrosia artemisiifolia. Next base: position 41,098,859 of record CM063521.1, on the reverse strand, counting down.
ATCCGGAATCTCGGATTCATCGTATTCACCCGCTGGAGCAAGTTATTGGTGATCCTGGAAGCAGTGTGATGACAAGAGGGCAGCTGCGAAGTGTCAATTCGCCAGAGAGTTTTGGTGCTTTAGCTTTATATGCCAAAATACAAAAATCTGGTAGTCAAAATGATTGGTCGTTTGCATGTTATGTGTCGCAGGTAGAGCCAAGGACATACAAGGACGCTTTGCTGGAAGACGCCTGGGTTGAAGCAATGCAGGAGGAGTTATTACAATTTCAGAAATTGGGGGTTTGGACGCTCACTGATTTACCTCCTGGTAGAAAGAAGATCGGCACTAAATGGGTGTTTAAATGCAAGAAGGATGATCGTGGAGTTATAGTTCGCAACAAAGCCAGATTGGTCGTACAGGGTTTCCATCAAATCGAAGGGATTGATTATAACGAAATATATGCGTCTGTAGCACGCATTGAGGCAATTCGAATGTTTCTTGCGTTTGCTTCCTATAAGAAGTTCAAGGTATATCAAATGGACGTCAAGAGCGCATTTCTGTACGGGAAGGTTAAAGAAGAGGTTTATGTCGGGCAGCCACCAGGCTTTGAGGACCCTATCCACCGGGATAAGGTTTATGTTCTGAACAAAGCTTTGTATGGTCTGCACCAGGCTCCGAGACAGTGGTACGAGGAGTTGAGTACATACCTCATGGCAAAGGGATTTAAGCGCGGACTCGTCGACTGCACCCTATTCACGAAGAAATCAGGGGATGATTTGCTTCTGGTGCAGATATACGTTGATGATATAATATTTGGCTCAACTAACGAACTTTTATGCAGGGAGTTTGAAACTGTCATGCAGGAAAAGTTTGAGATGAGTGCGATGGGGGAGATGCAGTTTTTCCTAGGCTTGCAGGTGGACCAAAGACCCACGGGGATTTTCATTCACCAGACGAAATACGTATCCGAAGTCTTGAGCCGGTTCCAGATGGAGGATTCCAAGCCGATGGATACCCCGATTCAACCCAATCACGGGATTGGAGTGGACGCTAAGGGGGAGCTGACGGACCCATTTACATACAGAGCAATCATCGGATCTCTGATGTATCTTACCGCATCTCGGCCAGATATTATGTTCGCAACGTGTCTCTGTGCTCGCTATCAATCGAAGCCGAAACAAAGTCATCTGACGGCGGTCAAGCGTATTCTTAGATATCTGAAGGGTTGTCCCTCAAGAGGACTTTGGTACCCTAATGATGATGATTTTGATTTTATCGCATTTAGTGATGCAGATTGGGGCGGCTGTGACAAGGATAGCAAATCCACTACAGCTGGATGCCAGTTTTTAGGGAGCAGGTTAATCACCTGGCAATGTAAGAAGCAGACTTCAGTCGCGCTGTCTACCTGTGAAGCCGAGTACATTGCAGCCTCGAGTTGCTGTTCGCAAGTGCTCTGGATCCAATAGCAGATGGTGGATTATGGATTGCAGTTTCTTAAAACCCCTATACACTGTGATAATGAAGCCGCGATCGCATTAACTAAAGATACTGGCAATCATTCTAAAGCGAAACATATCCGAATTAAATACCATTTTATCCGTGATTGTTACGCTAAGGAATTGATAGATATGGTCAAAATCCATACTGACTATCAACGTGCAGATTTGTTTACTAAAGCTTTTGACAGATCCCGCTTTGAATATCTTTTAAAATTAACAACATAAAGGAAAAACAGGACTAATCAGCACCTCGGTTTATCACTTTTTAGTTTTAAATTTTCTTTTAAGTTTTATTGTTTTTCAGAAAAATTAAAAACCCAAAAATATGTTTTACATTTTAGGGGGAGTCATTTTTATCAGAAAATCCAAAAACATTGAAAAATCAAAAAGACCTAAAAATTAGAAAAACCAAAAATGATTTCCAGGATAAAAAGAGGAAATGATAGTACATCAGTGGGGATCTGACACAGGCTAAAGATATGTATAGAAATATGAGGCGTGTGTTGATTACGTGTGATGTGCTGATAGGCTTCGTAGACTAAAAATTGCGTGCATTAGTGATACAAACATAACGAACTACGCGTTCGTGGCTGAACACCTCATGGGCATATGGTCTTAGTACCGTAATTTCGTTTGATAGGATTGCCAAAATCTGAGGTTTCGGGTCGTTATGTTATGGTTATCCGGGATATTCTGATTAAACTTTTGTCGTATTGATTTACGGACCTAGTTTCATCAGAATATTTGCCAAAAGAGCTTAAATGCCAAAACCAAAAGTTACCGAATTGAGGAACTTCATGTTTTTACTGATCAAAGATCATAATTACATCGTATTAACTTATTGATGCAAATCAGTAGTTAATATCAGCCTCAACCTGGTATATATGCACATGTTACTCTGCTGCATTCGTTTGCTGACCTGTACACCTCTGTGCTATATAACTTGTAACTTTAATGGATAACTCTGGCATAATCACGCGTTACGACGAAGCTTTGTGCAATTACTTGATACGGGAGTATGTCGTGTGTGTGGGCACCACAATGTGTTAGTCTAATTCACCTAATTCGTATCATTTTAAAGCATTGCGTAATAGTCTGCATGTGAGCTTATGTGGACTACAATATCAGCAATTGTCGTGTCACATATTGTTTCTAATGATAATATTAAACAAAAAGATCAACGCTGTGGTCAGATTTCTCAAACAACTGATATGATCCTCTTGCCGGACATCACAAAATGTTTACTGCTTTGTTTACTTTGATGCATTTTACTTTTATTGTCAAAAAGATACAAAATCCAAAAAGATTTTAGGTGTGTTTTGATATAAATTTCAGAAAAACCAAAAGTTTTTGCATTTCTGCTTTATTTTAGATAACCGACGGTGTTTGATGGTCAATTTCTGAGATTTGATGAAACCATCTGGGCTTTGTATCATTCTAAAAGTAAAATAATGAGTTTCTGAGACTTAACGGATTGAAAAATGTTGAACGGGATTCGAATTCGTGATTTGGCAAAATTTTCAGATTTTTCCATTTCACATTCGCCCCTTAAATGGGTCGAATGTGGAAAAATCTTACCTTCGTACGTTTTGCTTTAGGGCGAAAGTGGAATTACACAACACATTTTCACTTTCAGGTGTACCTTTTCTACCTTCGGCCATTCGTTTGGACGAATGTAGAAAATACTCACATTCGCCCATAGACAACGGGCGAAGGTACCACCCTATATATGTCAGATAACAGGTTCGACCCCTCATTCTGCAAATTTTCAATAAATTTTCAACTTAACGAGACCTTGTTGCTTTGATTTTCTTTGACTTTGATTATTGTTCCCTGTTGTTTCCTGATCCTTTTGAACCAATTTTTACAGGTAATGGTTACAGAAACAGATCAGAATTGGACGTTTAGGGTTACGAACCCTAGGGTTCTTAATCTGGCCTTATCGGACTGATTTTACTGGGTGTTTGTGTTAGGGATTCAATCATTATATGTTTTAGGGGGAGATATTACAAAGAATTAGGTTTTTAACATGTTTAGATGGTTAATTGATTGTTTGAACATTCTAAACCCTAATTCTTATTAAAAACAGATAATAATTGAATCATTGTTTCAATTGATGTTTGACGAGTGTTTGTCGGCCATCATAGGATCCAAACGAATCAAAATCAGAGGTTAAAAACAAATTTGACAAAATTTTTAAATTTTGGGGTAATTCAGTTGTACATTCGACCCAAATAATATGGGCGAATGTAGAAATAATTGGACGAGAGTGAGATATTTTGGGCGAATGTGACTTTTAATCAGATAATTAACACATTCGAACCAAAATGATTACATTCGTACCTTTAATTCCACCTTCGGCCAAACAAAAATGGGCGAATGTGGAATCTGTGAAAACTTAAAATTTTTAATTTTTGTCGTTTTTGTATTTTGACGAATTTTCTGACTTTTGATATGCAGATGGCTGAGCAATCTGAAAATATTGAAGCACCAGTGGAGAATATCGTACCAGATCCTGTACCAGAAGCAGAAAACATACCACAAGGATGGCCGTTGGAACCAACACATAACTACTGTGCATATGTTGGAGATGTAGAGAAGAATACTGAATTTTCTGGTATTGTGGAGTTTTTAAGGCGAAGCCGTATTATTCATGCCTTAGCCACACCAACCATAATTTACAAAGACATAGTGGAGGACTTTTACAGGAATGCTAGATATGATTTCTGGGAAGATCAGACTATTATCAGAAGCAAGATTCAGGGTATGGAGATGTTTTTGACTGAAGCAGATATCAGAGAAGCTTTACAGATCAAGTTTGAGACAAGTACTGATCCCAGAGAGCTTTCCTGGACTGAGCAGAGAGCTTGTTTTCTCAGGATGAAGTATAAGGGTCCTATCACTGATGGTTCGATGCATAAAGGAAAGTTAAGTGTGCAGTTCAAGTATTTTGCACACGTGATCATCCATGTATTCGGGTGTGTGAGCGGTGGATATGATGTTATGAGAAAGAGCCTTAGTTCATTGATGGTTGCGTTAACACTTAACAAACCATTCAATGTATCTGGTATGATTTTGGACCACATGCTTGAGATGCTGAAAGGTTTGAAGAAGAAGCAATTCATGCTATATCCGAGGTTTCTGATGATGATCTTTGATCATAAGTATCCTGATTTGCGGAAGGATCCGACTATGATTCTAGGTCAAGATCACATGAATATTCAAACACTTGTTAGAATGAAAGGTTATAAAGGTGTGCCGGACAATGAAAAGCAACCTCATAGGAGATTGTTTGATGATTTGGCTAATCAGGGTTACACTGATCCTGGTAAGAACAAAGCAAGGCATGATAACAGTGACTCGGATAACGATGATCCATTAGTGTATGCTGATGCAAACACTAAGAGGAAGAGACAAGTGGTTAATGCCGGAGCCAAAGGGAATGGTAAGGCAAAGGTGGATCAAGGTAGTTCGAAGCAACAGGTTACTCGAAAGAAGACGACTGCGAAGAAAGGCACGAGTCTAGTTGATGAAGATTCTGTGGATTCGGAGGAAACGGAAGTTGATGAGCAGTGGGATTCGGATGAGGAAAGGGTAAAGACCACCAAGCGTAAGGCCACTATGGTTGGTGAGTCTGAATCTTTGAACCAAACTGTTGAAGAAGTTTCACAAAAGAAGATTGCTAATGTTGATGAAGGTTTGAGTGTGAATCTTGATGAACTTGAAGAAGGTGAGACTGTGGTTGTTGTTAATCTGAAGAAACCAAAACATAAGTCAATGGCAAAGAAGTCGAGTACTAAACAGTTGAGGGAAAAAGAGATTGCTCAGTTGCTTAAAGGCAAGAAGATACCTGACGCAGGTACATCATCTAAGCTATCTTCACCAGTAGCAAAGAAACAGAAGAAAAGCAAAGAAGCTGAAGCGTTACCAGTTGATGATTTTAATACTGCTTTGGATAATGTGTTGGAAATGTTTAAGAATCCTCAAAAGGAGAAGGCGAAAGAAGTAGAAAAATCCAAGTCTTCAAAAGTTACTGTTTCGGATGACGTGATGAAACAGGTTAACAAAAGAATGGATGAAATGATGAAAATGATTGTAGCACAACAAGCTAAAATTAGCAAGTTCAAGAAAAATGAGGAGAAAATGCTACAGATTGTTGTTGCATCCAAAACTAACCAAGATGAGATCAAAGAGAAAGTTAAGCAACTTGAAGAAGAAAATAAGGATCTTGAGGTTAAGTGCAACAGGAATCGTAGAATGATTAAGATTGTTAAGGCTGATAACAAAGAGCTTAAGACTGAAAATAAACGTCTAAGTGATTTGTTGGACAAGCTATATGGAGAAGCCCCAAAGTTGAAGGAGGGTGAGGAAGATAAAGAGAAAGAGGAAGAACAAGTTGATTATGAGCCTTCTGATGAGGAGAAAGAGGATAATGAGGAGGATGATGAATCAGAAGAGAGTTCTGATGAAGAAAATAAGAAAAGTGACAAAGATGATGATGATGCGGAGGGATCAGGTAGTAAAGATGATGATAATGATGATGAGAGTGATGATGATGATGGGGGAGACGATACAAGTAAGTTTACATTTGAAAACAGAACGCCAAAGAAAGATGCTGGAGAGTCTAGTTCGAAGAAAAAGAAAGGAGGTGAGAATGTAGACTCAGATGAAAGCATTTTCTGGAATGAAAAGGTTAGATCTTTGAATGATGATGCAAAGGAAGTTTATAGAGATATGCTTGAAAGAAGAGAATGGACCATTGAGTTCACTGGTAAGTTTGCCGAAATCTTCCAAACGGAAGACATGAGGTATGAACTTGAGTACAATGATCCAGACTTGGAGGAAGGTGAAGTACCTGCTGCTGTTGCTAAAGAGATTTTGGAGGGTGTTGCACAGCAAGTAGGGAAGTCATTGGAGGAGATAATGTTGGATCAAATGATTCCAGATCTTCCTGAGAAGGAGATTGGAAATCATTCTGATGATAAGCAGACACCTGAGATGGAAGAGGTAGAGATTGAGGATATTACTCACGAGGAATATCCACAATATTTCAAACAGAATGATGAGAATGTGGTTTTCCCAAACTTTACTGAGATACCAAACAGACTGGCTAGAAAGAAAGCAGAGAAGAGAAGTGAGGAGTTTGTAGAAAAGGTGTTTGGTACTGATCAGCAGAAACCTTCAAATCAGAATGATGATTTGAAAACTTTACTACAGAAGTTGAAGGAAACTGATGACAAACGACCAAAGCCTGAAGCTCAAGGTAGTTTTTACAGATATCACAACGAGAAGTTCAAAGGCAGAGCTCTTGGTTGGAAGTATCTGGGAAGATTGAAATGTTTAGCGGTCAAATGGGAATCAGGAATCTTGTACTTCTACAGATTTCATGATTTATTAACTCTACCGTACTGGGCGGTCAGAGACATTTGCCGATTCCCTATGACTGGAGCTTCAGTTAATAATACAGCTATTGGTTGGTTTGCAGATCGTTTGGTTTGGGAAAGCAGAACTAAATGGAACATGTATAAGCCACAGTACCCTAGAAGGAAAGTTCATCGAGATGTTGATCCGAGAACATGAAGGAAAAGGGTTACATTGATATATAAAGCGCCTGAAGTGATGAAGAAGATTCCATTGATGCCTTTACCTCAATACTTCAGTGCAGACTTCATATTTTGGTATTATGATTGGAGGAAGGCAGAGGCGGTGATCGTGCTGAGAGATGGAAAGGACAAGTACAAGCATGTTTATGTATTTGATCCTATGTGGTTGATTAATTGCACGTTTGAAGACATCATCATGCTATTCTACAATCCGATTCATTGTGATCCCAATGATGCAGATTAGGCAAAGAAGTATCAACAAGTTGTTGGAGTTTGTTTTGCTTATGATATCAACTCTGGAAGCAACTTGGATACTAAACTGGGTAAGATGGTGAAGATGGCTGAAGTGCCTAAACCTGTGAAACGTAAGCTTGAGCCTGAAATGACTAAAGATCAGAAAAAGCAACTAAGAATCCAGATTCTGAACAAGATCATGGATGAAGAACGACGACAATCCAATCAATAGTCGAGGGGGAGTTTGTAGATGCACGTATTGCGACTAGTGATTGGATTAGCTTTTAACATGTGTTAGTAAAGAATTCTGAAGGGTCGAATGTGGTTCTGAGTGGGCGAAGGTGATAGAGACTGGGCGAATGTAGATTATGTATGGTCGAATGTGAAGACAGAAGACCTGAAGACCAGGTTCGTACCTTGTAAGTGGGCGAATGTGGACAATGTCCACATTCGCACCATGAAAAGGGGCGAACCTGCAGACACTATAAATAGATTTTGGTTATTTTCAAGTTAGAGAGAGTTTTAAAAAGTGTGTGTTGAGAGGTCAGGTTCAGGTCTAGATTGTGATTGTGTGTGTGAAGCTTAGATTAACGTGTCAAGTGATTGTAAACAAGTTTTATTGAAGTTAATCTATGAAAAGGTGATTAAAATGATGTTTTACGTGTTTTGATTTGAGTATTATCATTTTGTTCATATCTAGGGTTTCCGCACCTGGATTTGTGACTTGTATGATCATTACATCCTGTTTTAGCTAAATTCTTTCAACTACAGTCCCTCCTCATCTCTTGGGTTAGGGCTGACCACAATCTCATCAATGTCCATTTCTGTGGTTTCATCCCCTGTTTTATGTGGTGATTGGGGATTGACATTTGCTGATGAGTTGTTTTGTTTCAGCCCAGAGAGAATATTAGCAACCTCAACTACTGGAAAGGTTTCTTTTTTAGAAGTTAAAGGATCAGCGGCTGAGTTTTTTTCAGTAGGTTCAGTTTGTTTGAAAGAAGGGTCAGAAGTTTTTGACTTTTTAAATCTCTTTCTTGAAAACAGAATGGATACGGGTGCTCTATCAGGTATTGGAGATGAATGAGACTAAGAGGAAGTTTCAGTCACATCCTTTGCAAGTGCAGATTGCACATTAGCATTTTCAGGTATCTCAACTTCCTGAATTGCTTTTCTTTTTGGGTTGGTGAGTTTGGATTTTTGTTGTTTGGGTTGTTTTGGCCTTTTGGATTTGGGTTTAGAGGATGTTTGTTCCTTAGGGACTGTGACATGTTCCCCTAGGTCATCCTCTAGCAGAAGTGCCGGTTTGTTATGCCTAGAGTATGCTTGTGAGGTTAAAGGCTTTAAAATAGTAGTTTCACCCACAAGCACCTCCTGTCCAAGTTCCTTAATAATATGTTGCATGATGAACCTTGGATACAACAAAAATTTCTTTTTATCATTTTGGTGATGCAACACCAACTCATTGAAAAAGAAAGCAGATGCCTTAAACTTTGATTCAATTATTATGGACAACCCCTTTAACCCCTACTTTAATTTCAACATACTGTGCTGGAAAGCAACATAAATGATGCACACATGAGGCAAGTTGCAAAATTATGCAACATAAATGTGCTGGAAACTGATCAAAATCCTAAAAATAAATAACAGAAAATTAGTGAATAATTAAAGACAATATATAAATATATACATGAACAAACAAATAAATTACCTCAAGCCTTGCTCTAACTCCATAGGCATGTGTTGAATCATCAGTTGTATCCTCAACCCCTTTGCTAGCATTTGAAGCATGTGTTGAATCATCCTTTGTATCTCCACCCACATTTAACATGGCATATTCATGAAAAGTAGTACTCAAAAACTTCTCAACATTTGTATATTCATCACTTCCATCTCCATATACTTTCTTGTAAATCCATTCGATAAAATGCAACTTGTATCTAGGATCCAACACCACAGCTATGGCTAATGTGAGGCTAAAATCAGACCAATATTTCTGAATCTTTGCCATCATCAAGTCTGCCATTTTTTTATGTACTCATCTCTTGAACTCATACTCTCATACAAAATCAAGTAAGCCAATAAAAACGTGTGGATAGTACAAGTTTGTAGTTGGGTATATGGTACCTGAAAAAACATTTGTCACATCATAAAATACTCCAAGAAGAGCACATATTTTTCCAATCTTGTCCTACTCTAATGCATTTGGACAATGCTTATAGTTTGAATCACTCAATTCCATATGGGAAAAGGCACGACGGTAATAAAGGGCACCATCAACCATTACAAAGGTGGAATTCCACCTAGTAACAACATCTTGCCTTAACCCCTTTTTCTTTTTAATAGAAAGCAACTTAACACAATCCAAAAACTTGTCTTTCCTTTGTTGTGAACCTTTCACATACTTGATACTTTCTCTAACTTTCTAAACACACTAATCAATTTCCTTTAACCCATCTTGAACAATTAAGTTCAAAATATGTGCACAATATCTCAAGTGAAAAAAAAATACCCTTAGAAACAAGTGGTGCTTTTGCATTAACTTATTCTCTTAAAATCCCAATGAAAGTATCATTAGAAGAAGCATTATCTAATGTCACAGAAAATATTTTTTTTCTATGCCCCATTCTGCTAAAATAGAAAACACCTTTTCACATAAAGCAATGTCAGTATGAGGTGGTGGCATAAAAGAAAATGATAGAACTCTCTTTTGCAAAACCCAATCTTTATCCAAAAAATGAGTAGTTATTGTTAAATACCCATCTGTGGCAATAGAAGTCCATAAATCAGAGGTTAAGCATAATCTTCCAAGTGATTCCAAAAGCATGTTTGTTTACCTTTTCCTTTTCTCTCTTATACATTTTCAATATATCAGATTTTACTGTATTCCTAGAGATAATATTCACATCAGGTTGCATGTACTTAAACAAATGTCTAGACCCCTTATAGTTTACAAAAGACAATGGAATTTCATGCATCACCATAGCAGCTACAAGCATTTCACGAAACGTATTTTGATTAAAAGAAGATGACTTCAACTTCATGTCACTATTTAAAAGCATCTGACTAACATCTTTAAAATAATGACCAAAGCAGGATGTTATGTGTCGATTAAAATTCCCCGTACCATGGTTACTATCATATATCATAACATGCTTACACTTGTTGCACTGGCATGGAATCTTTCCACCTACTGCTTTCTTCTGGAGTTTGGTAAAGTAATGCCACACAACAGATCTATCCTTTCGTTTTCTCTTTGCCACCAGTTTATTATCATCACAATCGTTTTGATCATTTACCTCCACATGGTGAACCTCCTCATCTTCCATATCCAAATTCATATAGCTTCCTTGTTCTAGGTCCACTTTAGTAGAATCGGAATCCATCTACAATAAATAAACAAATACATAGAGTTACACAAAAAAAGATACCAAAAGCGATAAAAGTTGAATCAACATACATAATTCATACCGTTGTTTTGACCTTCTTGTCCTTCTTCCCCACCTTATTTTGTGAATCACTCATCAAGCTCAAATTGATACTAACTGTATGAATTCAGAAAAAAAAACCTTAAAGACGAAAATCTTATTAAAAAAATACTAACAGACGAAACAAACGAATATAATCTGTAATCATATGACCAACCAGAAGTGGACAAAACGCACGAATATAATCAGACGAAAGTCACGAAACAGACGAAAAAAATACTAACAGAAGAAAACCTTATTAAAAAAATACTAATCATATGAACAAAATCAAAGCACCAAAAATCAGAAGCAAAACCATCAAAATCACCATTCACCAGATGGTTTCGGACCAGGTTAAAGCTTGAAAAGATTAATTCGTTTAATCATAATCAAGGGAACAAAACATTGATTAATTCGTTTAATCATATGAACAAAATAACCATTTGGAAACTAACCTGTGAATCTTGAAATCTTGAATAGTTGAATCAATATTTCATTGTCTTGACAGAGAGAGAGAGAGGGCGACTAGGAGGATGGAGGCTGAAAAATTATAAGTAGGGTTAGGGTTAGATTGTTTCTAAATGTGACAGAGAGAGAGGGCGACTAGGAGAATTGACTATTGAGATTGTGTATTTGTGTAAACTCCTTTGGTCCTTTGGAATACGATACCCAAACCCCCACCCAAGGCCCAGCCCATATTTCTTTTAATCTAGTATTGCTAGCAAGCTGACGATAAAACTACCAGAAACAAAAACTCAATCTAAAACCAAAACCACTATAGTAACCATCTAAGAAATCACAACTTCATCCTCAACCACAAACCCAACTTCTCAACCAACCATTGCTAGAACTGCAATCTTCACTGAGTCAGTCTCAGTTGCAGCTTTTATGCTTTCTTCATCCACTCAGCTTTTAGTTGATGCAGAATTGCAAAGAGTGGCTGCTGAGATCAGAGTCCCACAATTCCAGATTCCTCAAAAACCTAAAAAAATACCCTTCATGTTATCTATCTCACCTATACCAACGACATCCACCGATCCATCTCTCCAAACCCAAATCGATAACCTAGTGAGCATGCTTCACATGCAAATGGCTCAAAATATGGAGAACCAGAGAAGGTTAGCTGAATCGGAACAAAGAGATCGCTAGTTCCTGACCATTATCAATAAAACAAGGTCAGAGAACAGAAGATTATTAGCAACATTAGAAGCGGTGATGCTCAAGTTAACCAATAATGAGCAAGAGATTCGGCAGTTAACAGAATCTCATTATGATACTAGGAATCGTCTTGCCATTATAGAGTCTGAGAATCAGAGGTTGAAAAGAAGAGTCGAAATATACTCGAAAAAACATAAGAGACTCACTAGCGGTGACAGGGATGATGGTGAAGATGATGATGATGATGTTGATGATGATGATGATGATTAATCAAGGGATAACCATGAATCTAGATAGAGGAAATTTAGGGATGATGATTTTGATAAAGATGAAGGCAGTGATGGTAGTACTAGAGCTGGAAAGACAAAAACAGTTGAAGCATAGTTTTGAGAGAAATGAGACAAGAAATCTCATGAAGGGAGTGGTGGATCTAGTATGGGTGAGTCTTCAACTCAACCAAGTCCTACTGAAGAAGATCTGAGAATATTCAGGGAAGTCATCGCGTTAAAAGATGTACCAATTGAATGGACGCAGACGTTTTATGATATATTCTTCACTGATGATGATGGTAACCCAGTAACTAAGCCATACATGGATCTGACAGAAGGTGAAATACCTCCAAAAATCTCTTGTGAAGACGTTGCTAAGGTTTTCGGGCTTCCATATGAATAAGTCATTCCAATTGAGAGCTCATAAAAGTTCAATGAAGAAGAGTCGTTGGACGATATTGAAATAGAAGACATCATTAAAGAAAAGTATCTTGTATATGTTCAAGAGGATGAAGAGATTCGTGTTGAGATCCCGATTCCAACTTTATACGACTTTGATCAAGTTGATAAGTGGTTGAAGTCGTAGCCGTTAGGTGAACTAGAAACCAATCAAGAAAGAAAGAAAAGGGTTTAGGCAGCCTGCGAGGCATGGTATTCTAGAAGAACGGCTGAGCTAGTCAAAGCAAAGAAGGTGAACCAGAAATGGAATCTCATATCTGGTAATGTTATTAGATGGATGTATGTGGCTCATGCTGATGCAATCGGGATCAAGTTTGAAAGCGACATTCTTTACTTTGACAGTGTTTATAAGATCAAGTCATTGCCATACTAGTACATTCGTGATCTTGCCGGATTAAAGCCAATTAAGATAAACAACACGTTAAAGATGTTCAAAAACTTAATCAAGAAAGAGAGCAACACAAGGTGGGTGTATGTGACTTCACTGTACACGAAGTGCTACCAGTCAACAAAGATCAATCATGTAACTGGGAAGCCTATCTGGAAGCACAAAATTACACCACCGAAGATCATGATCAAGATCCTACTTGTTTCGATCGAGCAAGATTTCTCGGACAAGTTTATTTTCTGGTACTGTGATTATCTAACAATTGAAACGGTCATTTTTTGAAGAATGATCCGAAGACATGCTGCAAGATCAGATTGTTTGATCCAATGTGGTTGGTGAATCTGTTTGAAGCTAATATGAAGACACTACATCAGAATCAGATACACTTTCAAGACCAGGATGCAGTTCAAGTTGTTCGCTTTCAAAAGAAAATTAAGTATTGTGTTGCGAAGAATGTTTATTTGGGATGTGGTTGGTCAAAGATCTATGTTCTCGAAGCTTGATGCGGTTGTTGATGAAGAAATGATGATGGTTGCAGGGTAGCAAGTTTTGAAGATATCTAGCTAGGCCCAAGAAGATATCTATATGATCTCTTGTACATGTTTCTAGATGTTTTCGTGTAGAAAACGGGGTCCTAGGGGTAAAATAATAATTATGTAAACCTTAATTGGTGTATGGAGCCTATACGCCTCGCAAGGTCAGGCATATGAGTCCTCACGCATGGAAGGGTCCAGATATGAGGGACTTCCCTATAAATAGGACCCATTGGTTTGTCAATTGTAACTTTTGCTAAACCATTAATGAAGTGCTACCCAATTTTGAGTGTGTTTGTGCGTGTGTGAATAAACACGAATCCTAAGTCACCGGATTAGGGTTGTCATTGATAGTGATTCTACGGCGTATTTGTAAATTGTGTGTTTAGAAAATGTGAGGGTCTAAGGATAAGGCCAAGGATGTTAAGAAACTACTAATTAGAAGAGCCGAGCCTCTAAGCGTTAGTGAATACAACAAGGGATGAAAAAGTACTATGTGCTTGTAGTCTTTTCAGCAAAAGCTCAAGTGAATATCGGATGCCAATAAAAGAAAAAGGGACTCCTCTTTTTATAGTACATCGACGTCCGACTTCCTCAACCCATCCTCTACCCTTGGTGAGGCCCGGACCAAGTAAATGTGTCTATTGGTTTCCGGCCCAAATCCTAAAGCAGAATTGGTCCAAAGGGTTTTGGTAAAAAAAAACAGAAAAATGGGGGATGTTATCGTCCTAAATATAATGTATGTGGCATCCGTTGAGTGGATGTTGATGGGCGACGGACACGTGGCGTCCACCTGTTGGCTACTCCAGGGCTGTGGGTAATCATCCCCTTATCTAGAACCTGAGACAAGTGGGGGTTGATAAAGTCTTCTGTCAGAGATATCTTGGTTGGGGAGCTGCCACGTCATCGTCCTTTCTAGTTGTCAGTCAGGGCGCAACCTTTGATTGAATGAGGACTTTGTCGGGCAGCCTGCTGCGTCAGGAACAGTTGTCCAGGGCAGGCCTGCCCTGGGGTGTGTCTCTCGATGCGGTCCTGAAAGGTATCTTTTAGTTGAGTTGACGAAGGTTTGCTTATCTTGATGAAGAAGCTTCGTCGTGCATCCGGTGAGATGTGGACGCATGACGTTCTGCTGATGTAGAATGGGCGGAAGGCTGTTCGCCTATTATGGTGTGGACGCATGGTAGTTCGCCGACGTAAAATGGGGGGGTAGAACCTGCGTCCATTGAGTTATGGACGCATAGTAGTCCGCTAACGTTAGACGGGCGGGAGAGCCAGTGTCACGTTTAACGGGCGCGGCTTCCTGTTGGGAAGGAGTAAGTTGGTTCTTTGATACAGTATTGCTGGTTTTTGGTACCATATCCCTTCAAGTCCCCCAGTCCAGTGCTTTCGTGTTGCCTTGCGTAAAGGGAACGAGGGAGTGCTGGACTCTGTTGATTTATGGTAAAATTTACATGTGTAATTTGAGTTACATCCAGTCGTCACTGGGTGTTCATGTATCAAGGTGTACATGTATTAAAGGACATCGTCAACTGGTGCGCGCACAGTGATTAATATGTGATGCGTATGACGGGATATGCGCTCGCGTGGTACCTAAGAAGGTGCCCGACAAGTCTGCGCAGTGTAATGATAAAAGATGGAAAAAGGAATTTTTCCATAGGTCCTTTAGCTACAGGAAACCATTTTTCCATAGGTTCCTTTAGCTGCAGGGAGAAGGGGTAATACAGGTGTTGCAAATATTCTAAAGAGATCACAGAAAGAAATGGTAATTATTTAGGATCATGAGTGCCTTCAACCAATCACCTTTCTAATGTTGCACTCACTATTTTGTAATAACTCCAGATTGGTGTTAAGGTGTCTCACATTTTAGCATATAGATTGTAAATAAAATAAAGGAAAGATTTTCCCTTTACAGTGTCGACGTGACACCCTGAGGAGGCGTCGTGTGTAGTTTGTGTGTATAGAAGAGGTTACCCAATGGAAAACACCAGTTTTTTTCTTTGTAGCGCAGGCATGACACCTGTGGAGGCGTCAGGTGTGATGCGCATGTAGAAGATGTAACTAATGAAAAGCACCAAATTTTTCTTTGTAGCGCAGGCGTGACACCTGATAAGGCGTCAGGCGTTGAAGGGCATGTAGAAGATGTAACTAATGAAAAACACCAAATTTTTCTTTGTAGCGCAGGAGTGACACTTGAGAAGGCGTCAGGAGTTGAAGCGCATGTAGTATAAATAATGAAAAAAAAGGTGGTTTTTGTCCATGTCTGCTGAAGTGGAGTTATTGCGCATTAAAATTGTCTTTTTGAATTCTGTGCAATTTGATTGGCGGGAATGTTTGGATACGAGGGGACGTGTCTGATAATTCGTATATTCGTACCGGGAAACGTGTCTGACAGCCGGTGAAGGTGGGTTGTTAGTGGGTAGACACGTGTCACAAGATGGTGGTGTGTGACAGCTGGTGGGTACTGTAACCGTTAGGCGAGTGAGCCACACACGGCGCGTGAGCCGTCTGTCACGTGGGCCGTCTGACGTGTCAGTCGCTGATTAGACCTCCGTCGGAAAAATTCCTCTGTCATCATTACCTGCCTTCCCATCGCAATAAATGCGATGGGTATAAATAGGAACTCCACCGAAGAGAGTTCTTTACTTGTTTCTCCACTTCTTTTCTTCTCTGACGAAAAATCTCTCCATATTCCGATTAAGAAACCCAAAAAGTCTTTATTATTTTTTCTTAGTTTCGTCTTTCTTTCTTCTGGTTATCATGTCTGGTGATGATAAGAAGCCCGAGTTGGCGATGGTTGACGCTTAGATAGCCTGATCGAAGGAGAAGTTTAGAGCTTTGGTGCAGAAGTATGATATTCTTCGGGAATGGGAGCCTGAGTTCCCTGTGAAGGGAAAGACCCCTATGGACTGCCCGGAGGAGAATATCTGTTTGTATGAGGCTTTCTTCTTGTAGGGTCTGTTTAGAATTCCTGTGGCGAAGTTTCTTGTGACTGTGTTGCAGAAGTACGGCTTGCACATCTCTCAGATGAGCCCGTTTGGGGTGATGAGGGTGATTCATTTTGAGGCCACTTGCATGATGTTGAGAATGGAGCCCCAGTTTGAGTATTTCAATATTTTTTTATAAACTGGAGGTGAAGGTGAGTAGGTGGATTTCGTTTGTTGAGAGGTCGAAGACCATTACTGTGGTGGTGAAGAAGAGCTCTCCAAAGAGCCTTCGAGACTAGAAGAGGTGTTTCTTCTACCTCAAGAAGGAGGCTATTCCAATAAAGATGCAGTGGCTGAACCTTCGTTCTAGCCAGAAGGCACCGTCCTTTGAAGTGGTCAAGGATTTCCAAGCGGAGGAGTGGTTCAAGATCATGATTTCCCATCCTAACCATTTGGATAATCTTGATCACTATGATGAGCGCATGTTGAAGTTTTTGGGGGTTAATCGCCTGGGATTAGGGAGGGCAAGGACGTACTCCCTTATGGTGATGGAGGTATGGACTTGGTGGCAGGTAAGCGTCTGGCGTTATGCCTTTTTGTTCATCCGTTGTTGTTTGTTGTGCTTTTGATGATGAATACTTGGTTTTTGTTTTTGTAGGTGAGTGTCTGTTTGACTTTTTTGCGCAGAGGGTTTCGCGCACTTGTTTCAAGGATATTCCTGCTTGTGAAGTATCTGGGCTGGAAATGATGCGGGGAAACTTTATTTTTCCAGCGCGTGTTGAAGGTGCGCTCGAAAACCCTTTAGTCGTTGTTTTTTCTTAAGGACCCAGAACCCTTGTCGGCGTGTACTCCGACAGGGGTTGAATATGTATTTTTGTCTGATTATGAGTCAAGTGGGACATCATCTAATTTAATTCATCGTCCGCGTTAGCCTGAAGGTGGTGGTTCTAGTGGAAATCTGGCTGTGACACTAGGCGCGGGTGCGAGCAGTAGTGGGTCTGGGACGGTTAGTACTTCTTATTTTTTGTATTCAAGTGTTGTATCCGTCCATTCTCTAAGTAAGTTACTTGTTGTGCAGGTGAGCCCTGGAAGCGCCGGCGTCTGGTGATGACGTAAGAAAATGCGCCTGAGGAGCCTTCAACGAAGAAGGTGGCTACTGGTGAGGGGGTTGTCGCCCCGACGTTGGAGGGGTCGGTGACGAGGGCGGGCAAGATGTTGTGAAACCCCAGGCTGAGACAAGCAATGTCCAGCTGGATTTTGAACCTCCTCCAAGGCGGGAGCCTTTGGAGAAAAAGACTTTGAGGAAGTTGAGCAATAAGTGTTGCACTTTCCTTGTTTTGGTATTTTTGACCTTTGCCTTTTTTGTTTTAACGTTACGTTGTATTGTTTTGTTGTAGCCACTACTCCTCTTGCGTATAAACAGTTGCAGGTGGAGAGAGAAAAGAAGAAAAAGGCTGAGAAGGATGAACGACCAAGTCTAAGGCCCATCTTTTGGAAGAGAATGCCACGTAGGAAGCTGAGGCTGCGCGGTTGAGGCAAGAGCAGGTGCAGGCCGCTGAGGCTGCGTGGAAGAAGAAGGAAGAGGATGGTCGTCTGGCGGCCCTTGCTTTGTAAGAGAAGAAGGCAGAGGACGCCTATCTTCAAGGACAGCTGCTGAAACAGCAAGCCGCAATGGTGGCGGTTAAGAAGGAGCAGAAGAAAGCCTTGCAAGATGAAGGGCAGGCTGCTTCACAAGTGGAGCATGTCCCATCGATGTTGATACTCTGTTGACTGAAGGGGGTTCTGGTGGTGGTGAAGGGTTGAAGAAGATTGAAGGTGGTGGGGCATCTTCTACTGGTCAAAGCTTTAAATTGGATGCTCTGGTATACGTCCCTAAATAGCGTATAACCAAGAGTTGTCGCTTCGTCGGCCCCTTCGTGGCTGAGGGATTTGTGGATTGTGCGCTCCCGACAAATGAGCGTCACCACCATCCTAGCTAGGACCGGGGCACTTTGCTTTCGGAACTATGCTCGAACATGACGCATGCGTTAGGTAATGTATATGGCATCCGTCGAGCGGAGGATGACCCTGCAGATGAGCAGGCTACGGTTGCCCAAGAGGCGGAGCGGTTGGCCCTCAGCGTCTAGTATGAAGAGTTAATTAGCTTCATATCTAGGGGCGCTAATTTTAATAAGAGCATTTGGGAAGAGTTTTTGTAGTTTGCTGAACAACTGAATAGAGATATTTCAAAATACATGATAGATTACAAGTAACAAGTGCGCAATTGTGCCACGTTCCATGATCTTGGTATAGATGTGCCATCCAGTTGTTCCGGCTCATATGCGCCTTTCCCTAACACTTGCGGAATTTTGTAAGGACCTTCCTAGTTGGGAGCTAATTTCCCTGGACGCTCAGAATGTGAAGCGTTGTTGTCTCTTAAGACGTAATCGCCGATATCAAAAGCGCATGATTTAACCTTGGAGTAGTAGTAGCGTTGGAGTTGTTTTTGTAGTTAGCTTCTCGTATTGCTACCCCTTCACGTCTTTCTTCGAGTAGATCAAAATATCAGACGCAGTTCTTTGTCTTTGTCTGTTTGCAACGATGCGCTAGGAACTCTTTGTGATGGAAAACCGATTTTGGCTGGGAAGACGGCTTCAGATCCATATGTTAAACTGAAGGGAGTTTCCCCAGTACTTGTCTTTGTGAGCGTGCAGTGAGCCCATAAGACATGCGGGTGTTCTTCCATCCAACCGGTTCTTTTGGTGCCCAGACAGGCCTTGATCCCTTCGACGATTGATCTATTGATGCGCTCCACGTGTCCATATCCTTGGGGGTGTGCGACAGTGGTAAAGATCTTATTGACGCCCATTTGAGTTAACCATGCCTTTATCTTGTTGTCCGCGAAATGTGTTTCGTCGTCGGTGACAATTTCCTTGGGTAACCCGAAGCGGCAGATGCTGAATTCCTAAATGAATTTCTTGACATGCTTTGCATTAATTGTGTCTAATGGTTTGGCTTCTACCAATTTCTGAAATAGTCGACGGTGACTATTAAGTATTGTATTCTTCCAGGGGCCATTGGGGGACAAGGTCGATGGCCCATTTTTGGAATGGCCATGCGACGGTAACTAGAACAACGTCGTTCTTTGGACGCAAGGTATTGGGCGCATGTTGTTGGCAATTGAAGCAGGTGCGTAGGATTTTAGCTACGTCCCGATGCAAACCTGGCCAATAATATCCTGCGTTCATGATCTTTGCAACGATCATTCTTGGGCCTGCGTGTATGCCGCATATCCCCTTGTGGATTTCTTTTATGAGGAAGGAAGCATTTGCGGAGTTGACGCACCTTAAGAGGGGGCCAAGGTAAGAGCATCGGTACAGTACGCCATTCATGAGTTGATAATATTGTGACTTGTATTGGATTTTTCTGGCTTCTGCCTTTTGGGTTGGTAAGATGCCGGTTGCCAAGTATGATTGGATTGGATTCGTCCATGATCCTACGCCGGTTTACGTCAAGTTGACTTGTCTGATAGGCACTGATGGCTGGGTAAGAGTTCAATGCGTACCTCTTTGGCCATGTGTAGCCAAGATGTAGAAGACATTTTAATGAGAGCGTCAGCCTCTTTGTTTCCGCTTCGATTGATGTGAACAACTGTGCAAGTTGTGAAGCGTTCGCTAAGAAGCTTGGCTTGGTCAACGTATTGGGCCATTACTGGATCCTTGGCGTCGTAGATACCGTAGATGTGACCTACTATCAACATTGAATCAACGTAGACGTTGAGATGTTTGGCGACCATCTTGTCTGCCAGGCGCAAGCCAGCAAGAAATGCTTCGTATTCGGCTTCCTTATTTATGCTTGGGAATTCGAGGCGTACAACGTATGTGAATTCGATGTTGTCAGGGCTGACTAGGCGGAGGCTTGTGCCGGCGCCCTGTTCATTGGATGCTGCATTAGTATAAAGCGACCATGTTAGCTTGGAGTCTAGAGTAGGCTTTGGGTCTTGTTCATTTTGGCATTCTTCGATTTTATGTGATTGCTGGCCTTGGTTTTTAAATGATGGTGTGGGCGCCTAGCTCAATGGCCCACTTGGCTAGACGACCAGAAAATTCTGGCTTAGAAAGGACGGTGTTGATCTGATAGTCTATGAGGACGTGGATTGGATGTCCTTGGAAATATCTGCCCAGTTTCCGAGATGCGTGGACGAGCGCGAGTACAAGTTTTTCCATAGTTGAATATCTTGTTTCTTCATCGACAAGTGTGCAGCTGATATAATAAATTGGTGTTTGCACTTTGTTGCGATCGACCAGAAGTAGTGCACCTATCGCGGTGTCAGACGTGGATATGTATAATGTTAGAGGCTCTTCTGGTAGAGGCGCTGTGAGAGTCGGTAAGTAGGTCAAACATTGTATCATTTCACAAAAAGCCACTTCCGCCTCTGGGTCCGGCGAAACTGTGTCTTTTTTGGTATATTCCTTAGCGTATGAACAAAACGAAAGATTTGGACGCGTAATTCGACAGAAAGCGGTTGAGGGCGACTAGGCGGCCCATGAGTGTCTGGACATCTTTAATTGAGTTGGGGGAAGGCATCCGTTGGATGGCTTGTACCTTTTTAGGATTGGGTTTGAAACCCCCCCTAGTGACAATGACGCCCAGAAATTTCCCCTCTTCTGTTCCGAAGGAGCAGTTGCTCGGATTAAGTTTCATGTTTATTTTGCGTAGTTGGTCGTAGGTATGCTGTATATCGAGTAGCGTAGTGTCCTCTTCGCGGCTTTTGATGACTAGATCGTCGACATATACCTCAAGATTGACGCCGATCTGGTTAATGAAAGCCTAGTCCATTAGGCGCTGGTAAGTTGCGCCTGCATTATTTAGACCAAAGGTTATTTTGGTGTAGCAATAAATCCCTTTGTCTGTTCGAAAGGCGGTTCTGTCTTCGTCTTCGTACGCCATTTGGATTTGATGATAACCTCTGTATGCGTCGAGGAAACATTTGCATTTAAATGGCGCTAAGGAGTCTACCTTCAAGTCGATCTCTAGCAATGGGTAGTGGTCTTTTGGGCATTGTTGAGGTCCTTGTAAATGACATACATGCGCCAAGATCCGTTCTTTTTGAGGACCATGACTGGATTTGCTACCCATGTTTGGTGATTGCATCGTCGGATGATGCCTGCTTCAAGTAGGTCGTCGACCTGTTCGTTCATAGCTTTGACTCTGTCTTGGCCCAATGGGCGCTTTTTCGGGGCGACTGGTCGTGCGTCCTTATAGGTGTTCAAGCGGTGTTCTGCTATGTGCCTTGGGACGCCGATCATATCGGAAGATTGCCAAGCGAAGATGTCTTTGTTCTATATTAGCCATTTTTTTAGATTGACGCGTACCCGGTGAGATATTGTTGATCCCAGAGTGATGGTTTGTTCTGGAATGATGGGTTGATTGCCCATTTTTCATTTTCTATGACGGCTTGCCTGGAAGGTGGAGTTGTAGCCGATGGTTCGGTGGTCATTAGGCATTCTCGATTGCCTCTGATGTATGCGACCCCAGTGGTTGTTGGGAAACCTATAGTTTGGTTGGGGGTGGATGCGGTGCTGTTGATTTTTGCCAACCCTTGCCTTCCGAGCAGGATGTCATATGAAGAATTGCTGGGATGACATGTAACGTACATGTTTCCAAATGGGTGTAAGTCCCGTCGATGAGTGTGACGGTAAAGTCAAACTTACCTATGGGGTGAATAACCTCGTTGAAAATACCTGCGATGGGTGTGTCTGGCTGGAGACCCGCTTTATCTTCATCGTCAAGTTGGTCAAAGCACTATTGGTACATAATATCAAAGTTGCTACCTCCATCGCACATCATTTTGTATGTTCAATAGTGGTCGAAGCGCCGGGATGTTCTGACGTCATGGCGACACTATCAGGTTTTACCTTGCGCTTGATGCTGCACGCCATATGGCATTGCTCGTCGAAGGCGCCTCGGACATGACGTGTTTTGATGTCCTTGACAAGGTTGGTAAGTTTTCCTAATCAGAGTGCTGCCTCTATTTCCATTTTGAGGCTGTAGCAGTTGTCTGTGTCGTGCCCCACGTCTTTTTGAAAGTCACAAAATCTGGTGGCATCGACGTTTTTTCATTTGGTTCCCATAGGTTTTGGGAGTTTGAACGTGACCTCTCCGGTTGTAAGGACTTGTTATAGTACCTGGGAGGGAGTTTTGGTGAGTGGTGTCCAGTCTTGGTTTCTCTCGGCCATTATTGCACTGATCGCGAATTTGTTTGTTTCCGATGACGTTTCTAGCGTCGCCATAGGTGGAATGTCTGTCTTCGTCGTTGGAGCCTGAAATGCGGCTCCAGACGGACGATCGGTTGTTATTTCCCCTAAAGGGTGAGCTGTAAGTTGTCATCGTTGACGTTTGCTAGGAAGGAGGTTCGAGTTGCCTCGTCTCCTGTTCCTAATTGAAGTGCTTCTTTGTTGAACCGGACGATGAAGTCCTCTAACGGTTCATTGTCTCTACGCTTGCAAAGGTGGGATTGCATTTTGTCACGCTTGTGGCGACGTTGTTGGCTGAAGTGAAGATAAAAATTTTCGATCAGTTGTTCATAGCTGTCGATGCTGCTTGTTGGTAGGTTGTCGAACCATACCCGTGCCGCTCCTGTTAGTGTTTGGGTGAACATGTGGCACCAGACGGGTAAGGTCCAACTAATGACGGAAATGCTTGGTTGAATATGCCGAGGTGATCATCTGGGTCTGTTAGGCCATCGTATAATTTAACGTTGGCCGGGAGGCGTTGTCTGGGTGGTATTGGGGCTTGTGAGATGCATCGGGTGCATTTAGACTTGTCGGCGAAGGCCGTTGGCCTATATGGGAGTGACAGGTTGGTGGTTACATCGTTGTTATACTTGTTTAGGCGCTCTTGGCGGTAGTATGGACTATGGCGATAGTCCCTGGATGCATCGTCCTCCGAGGAGCTTTCTTCAAAGTCGTCGTCGTCGAACCGATTGTGCTCTGCACGATTCTGGTCTATGGAGAGTTTCCCCTGACCTTGACCGTGACGGGCAGCATTCGGTGCTCTGGTAGTAGTTTTGGAGGTTGATGCCATGATGGCTTTGCCAGTTATCCGGCGACGCTCGAGCTGAGCATCTAATAGTTGTTTCTGACGTTCGTACCAATCATTGTTAATGAATCGATTTCCTCCCGGGTGGGAGGTGGTACGTTTGTGGTTTTAAAGCGTATGGTTCGAGAAAATCGATACACCGCAAAATGAGGAAAGGCATCCACATTGCCATGTAAGGAAAAACTATCTTCACACTTGCCAAGTTACCTGTCACTTGGGCTTTTGTAAAGAAGTACTCTTTATACAGAGTATTTTCCTTGTCGTTCACAATACAGGACCGAAATGGTTTTAGCTTTCCCATTGTTGATCCCTAAATGGTATCTTCCAGCTTGAACAAGAGAGTTTCACTGGAAAAATGGAATGATCGAATCTCTTTCTTGCTTTCACATTAATCCCACCGTCTTTCTCCGATCAAAATCCATAGTGCGTCAAAGTCCACACGAATAAATACTTTTGATTTGAAAATCGGACCAGAGCTAGTTCTTGGTTAGACTTCCAATTTCATTTTGACATACCATTGGTGTTTATATATAGGGCGTACCGCAGCCAGCCCACCACACCTTTGATACTTCAAAAATGTACTAGAAATCCTTCTCAAAATTTCATACCCCAATAACGTATTTATAAATTCATGATTACGCAATCGCGAATTTACTTTATATTAAGGCGGTAGATACAACTTGTTAATGGTTTGAAAATCGAATTGAAATTTATTCTTGGTTAGATCTCCAATCTCATTTCTGATGTACCATTAGTGTTTATATATAGGGTGTACTGCAGCTAACCCACCACACCTTTGATACCTCAAAAACGTAATTAGAAATCTTACCATAAACCCTTATGAAATTTTATATCACCGTAACATATCTGTAAATTCACAATTACACAATCGCCAACTCACTTTACATTAGGTAATTGACACGATTTCGATACTTGGTTCGAAAAGAAACCTAACATTTTGGTTCGCAATTAAGATAGCTTAGTATAGAATCGAGACGGTTATCTAATTAACCAAGCTTTTCCCGGCGTTCACATGTGCTTTAGGAGTTTATGCTATCGGAATCAAACTTAAATTTTTAGAGAATATCATGGTTAGAAAACCAAAAGCACTAAAGGTAAGGCGAACTCTCACTTCGCCAGTCACATACCAATATAGTTCATACCATTTTTGTGTTCGATGGTATAAATTTTAACTTCCGTGACTATGATTTTTAATAAAATATTCCCGAAATGCCTTTACGCCTGCGGATTCATGATTATGTTCGCGACCATAATCACTTCCTCGCCTCACTTAAGCATCCAAGTCTATTCTATTAAAGATCACAATACTTAATCTTATGTTCTCATTGATTCTTTCGCAAGTTCGTTCATGTATTCAAATATAGTTTTTATCACTTAACGTTTTATCCTCATGTGTTCAGTACCCAAAGTCAACTCGTTCGGCATCTTCTGATTGCAACTCCGATCTATCCATCAGGTTTCGGTTCTCCAAACCGAAATGAATTCTGTGGTTTCAAAGTCATGATCCTTAGGTTCGTGGTTAAAGCTTAATAGGGTCATACACGCCGCACTGTTTTCTCTGATACCAACTGTCACAACCCGGGCACAGGGGGCCTGGACGAAATTACAGTTTGGTACAACATTCACGCAAATGCAAGCAACAGCGGAAGCGGTATAGAAATAACTAACTTTATTAATATAATTTATACAATTTAATACAATTTCATTAACTAAAACTAGTCCTTGATCGTACTTGTGCGGTAATATCTATGGTTACTCGATCGTCTTCTGTTTCGTCCACTGGTTGTGACTCCGAGTTGCAATCATACGTTCTTCATATCTCCAATGCGGGTACCTGAACATATGCTTAAAATGGTTTTGGGTCAACAATAATGTTGGTGAGTTCGTGTGTTTAGTTACATAGGCGCCCAAAATAGTTTATCAAAACAGTTTCAATTATTCAAACAAGTTTAACAGTTTTCAACACGTTTTCCTGGTTATGGTGTTATAGTCCTACAAGCTGGCCACTCAACCCTTGGCACCTAGCGCCATGCCTAACTATGCCTAGATGTAATAAAATAAACTATGCCCGTTACTGTCATTGCTCTCAACCTATGTCCTGCCCTGCCCCATAGGTTCCCCAATGGCAAAATATATGCCGCAACGACCCGTCGGTCTCAGTGGGTGTTTCCGGGTCTAGGCCGGACCACTGTGCGTGGGGGATTCCCCAAGTAGTACTAACCATATATTAAGTCGGCTCTATCCTAGAGTTAATGAGTGCCTGGTTCGGTATGCATAACAAGCAAGCAGGTAATCACTCTCTGTAAAACTAACACCCATAACAATGTACAAAACAGTTTAGAAGCATGCGTCACCCCAAAACATTTATAAAAGTAAAAACAGGGAAGTTCACGAAACTCACCTAGTTGCATAGCTCAAAAATATAAAATTGGTGCTCGGTATCGAATACCGACATCCTCCTGGTTGGGCCCTATGTCGACACACATTATTATTAGAGTTCTGTTTTAGTCGTAAGGGTTACGCGTGGGGACGAGCTTGAGCGTCTGGTTTCTATTAGAGTTTCACATTCTTTTGTATGCGTTTTATATATTTATGTAACCTCTTTTAATACATGTTCGCCTAACCAAGTCCATGTCCAATCTTCCATATGTCTAAGTGGCGTGGTTAGTCCTAAGTGTTCAAAGCTTCATATAATCTTAAGGTTTAGACGTCCACCCCTACATCCGAGTTTGTATCGTAACTTATCATACATCGCTTGTTATTCAATTTATGTCCAAGTCCCATTGTCCGTAATTAATGTTCTAAGTGTTCATCCAAATCCCATCATCTAACTTAACTTATATATTTACATGTTTTCAAATTATATATGCATTGATTAATTATGTTCGCGTCCTAGTCTTATTTGTCCGATTGATCAATCCAAAGCTTAAGTTACATGATTCTCATAAAACTAATCCGTAAAGTTAACTAATGTTCCTTCAACTAGTCCGAAGGTCCAAGTTGTCAAATACCGAGTTTATAACTAATGTCTATTCCTATCGATCTAATGTTCCATTCATCCCAATGTTCAAGTCCATGTCTCGTTTACAAGATCAAGTATACACCAAGGTCCAAGTATCCAATCCAAATGCTTAGGCTACAATATCCTCATATGACTTGTCCGCAAGTTATCCAATGCCCATACAACTAATCCGAGGGTTCAATTTATCAAGGTTATGTTAACACTATATATTCGCCATTAAGTTCGGTTCGTCATATTGCTCGTCAAGTCCCTCACGCTATGTAATAATATATATATATATATATGGATAATTAGACGTGTAAATGGTTTGGGTCTCGGTTATACCTTTCGTTTGGACTCGATGTATATTGACTTTCGTTGACTGGTTTGACCTGTCAACCTTTTTGACTTCCCAGTTGACTCGGTCAACCTCTGTTGACCGAGGGTTGACTTTTTGTTGACCAGCTTCTTCTCTGCTCATTGAGTACAACCACAACCTTCAGACCAAAACACCCAAACCATCACCACCTTGCCACCACCACCATCTGTGACCCCGTGCAACCTCCGTCTGAATCTGAATCTGTAGCGAACCCCAGACCACCCTTAAGCCATCACAGAAACCCACCTCCACCACTACTAGTGACCATCACCACCACCCCAACCTCCCACAGAAAACCTGTGTAGTCCTCATTCTTGTCAACAAGGCTCTAATCAAAACCCTCAACAATAACATCATCGAGCACCATAAAGAGAGTAAATTAGGGTTTGAGGGTTTTTACCTTGTAGTCAGATCTGGACCGATTGGAACTCGTGATACCCTCACTGTTGCCGTCGTCTTCCTCCCTTCTTCCCCACCGAGTTCTCTCTCTCTCTCTCTTCAGCTTCTCTCTGCGTCTCTCTCTCCCTCTATCAATCTATCTTCTCTCTCTTCCTAATAATAAGAATACGGTGGTGGTTGTGTGGTTCGGCCACCGGAAACCACCGTCAGCGGTGGTGGAGCCCTCTGGCTCCTCCTTCTCTCTCGAGCTCTCTCTAAGTCTATCTCTCTTTTCTTGGTTTATGATCAGTAAGTTAATAAGTTAGGATGTGTGTATTATGTTTTTATACTCCCTCCGTCCCAATTTAAATGTCCCATGTCTAAAAACACACATTTTAAGAAATTTTTTGTTTGTATGTGATAAAATGACAATAATATCCTCAAAAGTGGTGATTGTGTTTTGTCTTCTATGGGCAAAACTGGAAAGTACATTGCTATTTTTGGAAAGAGACATTTAATTTGGGACACACAAAAAAAGAAAGAAGGACATTTAAATTGGGACGGAGGGAGTAAAAGAAAGGGTGAGGTGTTGTGGGTAGGTGTTGTAAGGTTGGAGTGCCATGGGGCACATGGTACTCATGCCATGTGTCCTATGGTGACTAATCACCATAATCGGGAACGGGTTCGGATTCGTTTCATGTATCAGCTCGGTCTCGTAACACGTATTATCACAATATTATTTATATTAATTAGTTCGGTTTTTAGTTTCACACATAACCGGCTCGGTTATTATTTAATTTGGTAAACATTTCTTACAAAATGATAATAAACGCGAAAAAAAATTTGGGGTCCGTGCAGGGTTGTTACAGAAAGAAGGGATGTTACCGTCCTGATAATAATATACGTGGCGTCCGTTGAATGGACGGCGGACACGTGGTGTCCGCCTGTTGGCTACTCCACGGCGGTGGGTAATCATCCCCTTATCTAGAACCTAAGACAAGTGGGGGTTGATAAAGTCTTCTGTCAGAGATATCTTGAGTGGGGAGCCGCCATGTCATCGTCCTTTCTGGTAGTCAGTATGGGCGCAACCTTTAATTGGATGAGGACTCTTTCGGGCAACCTGCTGCGTCAGGAACAATTGTCCAGGGTAGGCCTACCGTGGGGTGTGTGTCTCGATGCTGCCCTGAAATGTATCTTTTAGTTGAGTTGACAAAGGTTTGCTTATCTTGATGAAGAAGCTTCATCGTGTGTCCGGTTAGATGTGGACGCATGATGTTCTGCTGACGTGGAATGGGCGGAAGGTTTTGCGCCTATTGTGTTGTGGACGCCTGGTACTCCGCCGACGTAAAACGGGCGGGAGAACCTGTGTCCATTGAGTTATGGACGCATGGTAGTCTGCTAACGTAAGACGGGCGGGAGAGACAGCGTCACGTTTAATGGGCACGGCTTCCTGTTGGGAAGGAGTAAGTTGGTTCTTTGATATGATATTACTAGTTTTTGGTACCATATCCCTTTAGTGTGTTTTTCATTTTCGTACTCTTCTACAATCATATTTCATCACGAACAACCATCGATCTATTATTTCCGCCCTTAAATCGATCATACTCTCACGATATTATCAAATCTTGTGTCGATCCTATATATATATATATATATATATATATATACACACACACAAAAAAAAAATTATGTTTAAACTTTTTTGGGGTGTTTTGTTCTATAAAACATGGTAAAACTAGTCTGATTCACTTAAAACACACATGCACTGAATAAAAACAAACTAGAATGTTTTATAATAACACTTAATAATTTTGGTATGTAGGTTAAGTGTAGTGTGTTTATATGAATCAGATTGTTGTCACGATAGGTGTTTTATATGAAACATATGTATTAACATTGAGTTTTATCAAATTACCCTAATACCCCAATTCACTAAATTCAATGATGCCACATGTAAACACCAGAATCCTTCTTACCCTTTTCATGAATCTCACCCTTTCTACATGAACCTTTATTCCTATATTGATAAGGAGTTTGCTAAAAAATCCATTTTTCATGAGAAGTGTAACAATTCTATGTACGCATTGTGGAGAAATGTTTTATATTCTTTAACTTTGTGTTCTATAGAAAAACAACAAAAGTAACAATTTAAACACAATCAAATGTATTATATGCATTAAATGTAAAACATCATGTGAGGAAATATAAGTAGTGTGTGTTACAATTTAATGCTTAGTATACATTTGATTGTGTTTTAAATTAGTACATTTGTTGTTTTTCTATATAACACAATACCAAAATAATAGAAAACATTTCTCTTAAAATTTAAAACACAATGCCCACATAGACTTCATACACTTCTTCGGAAAATAGACTTTTACACGAACCCTACCATATATATATATATATATATATATATATATATATAGTGTAAGTATATGGTGAAAACCCTCTTTAGAGTGAAAACCGTGGAAACTCTGACTTCCCAAGTTTTTTTAATGAAAATATTAGGGCATGTAATATACATGATTCTAAGAATTTTAAGCCAAAAAAATCAAAAAAGCGCCGAGCGTTTTTTTTTAGTAAAAAAATAACGTTTTCGGGTAACACATGTTACACGAAAATAACATGTGTAATTTCCGTGTAACATGTGTTACCCGAAAACGTTTTTTTTAGGCTCAAAATTCTTAGAATCATGTACATGCCCTAAAATTTTCAGGCCCTAAAAAGCTCGGGAAGTCAGAGTTTCCACGGTTTTCACTCTAAGAGTGGGTCCCCTATATATATATATATATATATATATATATATATATATATATATATATATATATATATATATATATATATATATATATATATAGGGTAGGGATCATACGAGAACCAACTTTAGGGAGAGAACCAAGGAACCAATGTGAACGGGTGGCATTATTGTAAATATTATAAAGACATAAAAAAAATATAAAAAAAATAGTGTTTCCCCCTTTTTATCATCATGTCCATTATCTTCTTCCCCATTAATGGCAGTCAAAGTTTTCAGCCGATTTCTTGTCGTTTTCTTTGATTCTTTCTCTCCATCTACGTTTTTTATTGTTAATTCATTCACACATATAATACCTTTTACTTTTCAATCAGAGAGAATGGATCTTCCATGAGAAACCGATGAATACATTCGTGAATCGATCGATTATTCACTCGGTCTTCCGGTTACTACAACTACTCTTCAGTTAAAGCTTCGATCTTCTGAAGAAACGTAGCGCCAACATCGAGATTGATACTTGTATTTGAAGTCCGAATTGAATGAGAAAGACGAACTGATCGATCGTAGGGTTTGTGTTTCATATATTTATACCTCTTTTACTTTCACTTGCTTGTTATGAACTGATTGATTAGGGTTCAATGGTATAGGATTTGTTTTGAATTGCATTTAAACTGTTTGTTACTGTGGTTGAAAAGGTTATTATTATTCATGGTCAAATTAAGAAGATTGTAGAAGTAGGACCATGTTAGGGTATCGTTACTTAGGTAATAGCATCACATTTTTTTAAATCTGTAGGCTTGTAGCATGTAGTAGAAGTGGGAAATGATGGTGTTAATATTTAAAGTAGCTACACAGTAATCTTCGGTTAAGCATGTTGATGTTCAGTTTGTAAGGGATTTTAAATAATAATGAGCTTTGGAGAAGTGGATTGACTATTGAGAATGTATAGTTACTTACATGTCCCTTATATTTGATCAACAGTTTATG
Organism: Ambrosia artemisiifolia; assembly: GCA_032199755.1. Classification (NCBI taxonomy): domain Eukaryota; kingdom Viridiplantae; phylum Streptophyta; class Magnoliopsida; order Asterales; family Asteraceae; genus Ambrosia; species Ambrosia artemisiifolia. The sequence continues at coordinate 41,067,742 of CM063521.1, read as the reverse complement.
TTACAAAAGTACAAAATATAGAAGTTGAACCAATATAATGGAAATTACCTCTTTTTGATCATTGAAATTACCATATCCGAACCAATGTTATGAAAAGTAATACTAATCGCCTCTGTGGTCTGCAATTAACGAGTTCGAGTGTTTATTTTTCGTTTTTTAATTCTTGTTTTTATCTCAGTTATGGAGCTATGTTCGAGAAGTTTCAGACACAAGATCATTCTTTAAATGGAAAGGATTAAGGGATGTATTGTTTCGGCACAAGTTGCAGTCCCGGGCCACACAGGTAACATCCTTAACATGCTAAGGACTAAGTTTTTGTTATCTGTTTTAAATTTTGGATAAACACTAAATTTTGAAAGGGGGTATTTGATGACAATATTATCATTTGGAATTTTGATTATTAGTAATCGAGTTTATTACTTGAGGTGAATATATATCTTCTTACAAGTTGCAAATATGTGTATTCATTGCATTATGTACCATTAAGGTCGTTTATATTTTGCACATGTGCATTAAGGTTTAATTCTTGTTATCATTAAGGTATTTCGCTCTATATGTTATGTGGTAATGAAAAAAGTAATGTTAATGCACATGTGCATTAAGATTGAAAATCTGGTTTTCTTATTTGTTGTTTATTATTTGTAGAAAAAGATGGGATAGACAAAGATGTGGTAAGCATAAAAGAATGTAACTTTTGTGTTATGATTGAGGGATAAAGGGTCAAAAAAAGATGTCGGATGCGATTGAGGATGATGACATAATCGTTGATCAGGAAGTTAAAAAGGTCGTTATTATTTATTTAAGCAATTTAAGTATATATGCACATGTGCATATATGTATATGCACATGTGCATATATGTATATTTTTCATGTTAACTGATAAATGTTAATTGTTAGTTGTTTAAACAAATGAACATTGTGATAAATTTGAGAAGTATACGTTGTTCAGGTTGACATATGAAAAAACAAGGGAGATGTTAGATGATGGATAAATTTAGTGTGAAGAGTGTTGAAAGAAGATAAGTACACGGAGAAGAAGATGATAAGGGACAACTAAGCAATAGAACGGGACACTGTTGGTGGACGTGAGATTGTCAGATAATTACAATTTGTAGGTAGGTGGTTAGTTGTAACATAGTTAGTTTGTAATATGGATATTTTTTTTGTTATCGTTTGTTTTATTGAGTTAATATGTTTGGTAGAAAGTAGAAACTACATGTAGTTGTATGATAAAAACAAAATGGTGTAAAAACTTTGTTATTTGAAGGATGATGTATGCACATATGTATATTTTGGGTGGCCTTATATGGTGGTTGATAGGTTGATTATGTTTGTAATTATTATTTTAGCGTATGTAAATTGGTATGATAATGAAATTGACATATGCACATGTGCATGATTATAATTAAACCCCACCACCAAAAAACCTGAACCCACCACACCACCCTCATCCCACCATACCTAAAAAATAAGCCCGAAAGTTAAACCGCTAAAAAAATCTAACTATATTAGTGAAATGCACATGTGCATGCAGTACACGTTTCTATTTTATATTTCTTATATAGAGGTGTTTTAAGTTTATTCATGTTTGTTGTCATACACGTGTTTCATTTTCAATTTATGTTATAATATGCATGACTAAACACTTGACGAGTTCGATTGTATTTTATATCTTACTTTGCGTCCATTTAATGATCATTGAATAAAATTTGTGACCCCTTATATATCTGTATCGCGTCCATTTAATAATCATTTAAGTATGATAATTGACAATTCATTCAAAAATGTGATTTAATAGTGAAATGCACATGTGCATACGGTGTATTTCTGTATATATAACAGCGAAATGCACATGTGCATTAGGATGACGTCATATGACGTCACAAGCCATTTTTTTTATTTTTTTATTAATTTTTTTTATTTTTTTTTCGAAATAATAATGCAAAATAATCATTTTGGTGTTTTTACTTTTTTTATTTTTTTATTTATTTAGGTTATATAATTGTTTTTTTATTTTTTTTTATTTTTTGATGGAGGGGTTTTTGTAGACACCTTCATATTTACAAAAATGCCACATGTTCACACTGGTTCTTTGGTTCTCTCCCTAAATGGTGGTTCTCAAATGATCCGAATCCTATATATATATATATATATATATATATATATATATATATATAGGATTGGGATCAAATAGGAACCATAGGTATAGTTGTGAACCTTAGGAACCAAATCTAGCCCTCCATTTTAATTATGATCTAAAGGGTAAATGTGTGATTTTATATTAAAATAAATATTTTTTTCTCTTTAATCAGATATTCATGGGATATCAAGATTGTAACTTGTTTCCTAAATTTGCTCTTTACATGAAATTCTAATTAACTTAATATTCTATATTAATTTTTGTTAATTAACGTACTGAATTTGATAATCAATTCAATCTTCATCACATCTGCTCTTTCAATAATTTATACAAATATATTAATCATTTTTTTCGTGATTATCTTGAAAGTTTTTCTTGAAATTAAACGCAAGTTTGAATCAAATAGACATGGATACTCTTTTATTAAATGAAGAAGTTGCATCATATTCTATTTAAAAGGAATGATCTAGATGACGGTTATCAATCATTGAATAATACACATATGTATATTTCTAATATACACATATGTATATATGTGTTGTACATCTATGTATCTAGGTATGTTTTTGTCCAACCATAGATTTGCATAAGAATGTTTATCTACTGAGACAAAGAACACCATATACACAGATGTATATTCCCAATATACATATGTGTATATAAGAAATGTATTTGTAATTTTTTTGTCACGTACATAAATGTCTTCATGATTCAATATAAAAACATCATAGACCAAATATCCATTATATACACACGTGAATAATTTAATTAGACTAAAAAATCAACTTGATGATTTATAACTGCACATCGATTATTATGGCCTTTTAAATGAAAGTGGCTATCTTAGTGGAACAACAAATTTACCATCTTACCCATAATTTAATATAAAGAATTAATTTAAATTCTATTTAATTACCATCTTGCCATCAAAGATCAATGGTCAAGAATGGTTCTTATGGTTCTTACATAAGTAGTGGTTCTTATTTGAACCACACCCTATATATATATATATATATATATATATATGTAGAGGATCCTGTAAGAAAATTATTTGGTGTAGAAAGTGAAGGAAGTGTTTTCAACCATCGGATCAAATTTGATCAAATCTTGAAATAAAGGGCATTCTAGACTTTTTGTCCATTTTTTTTAATTATCTCAAATCCACTAATTTAGCAACTTAATCTGGTTAGTTATGAAGATTTATCATCCTAAAATAACTGATTATTCCTTATTTTCATAAGATTCATAACATCTTCATAAAAATTAATTCGATCAATATCCCAAAAAGTTGTTCGATTCTTCAAGCATATCAGCGATCCATTACGTACAATCATCAAAAATTATTGAAATCCACGAATCAGTAGTGTTTTTAAACAGATGCGAATCAGTAGTGTTTTTTAACACATAAGAATAAGTAGTGTTTTATATAAAATAGCAAAAATTTTACTAAAGGATAACAGAAGTGTTTTTTAACAGATGCGAATCAGTTATGTTTTTAAACAGATGCGAAGCAGTAGTGTTTTTAAACAGACGTGAATTGGTAGTCTTCTTAAATAGATGCGGGTCAGTAGTGTTTTTAAATAGATGCGAATCAGTAGTGTTTTATAACACTGCTAGTATAAGGTTTAAAACACGCGCATAAGTTGGATTGAAGATGAATATAGAAGATGAATACAAACTAGCGCAGAAGATATTGTGGGTGTAGTTGCTTTTTCTTTTTGGAAGATGAATTGATTTTGAATGTATGAGAGAGAGAGAGAGAGAGAGCATTGGATATTATTATCTATAATAATATTTTGATGAGAGAGAGATCCATAAATATAGAATCATTAAAATAGTTTCTAAAAAAACTTTGATAGAAAATGACTTTGATACCCTCAATTAAAACACATATTGACGATCTTACCCTTAATTAGTATAATATATTAATTAGATTTTAAACACATCCCATCTTTTAATCTCCACCATCCATCTTTAAATCTAATGGTTGAAAAAAGATCCTACACTTCCTACACAAAACCATTTTCCTACAGGAACCTTACCCAATATATATATATATATATATATATATATATATATATATATATATATATAGGGAAAGGATATTTTGGAAACCCACTTGAGTTGAGAAACCTTTGAAAACCCATTAAAAAACCATTATTTTTTTTGAAAAAAATAACCAATGTAAAATACATGTTTTTAAGCATTTTGGGCAAAAAAAAAAAATAACAAAAGCGCCGATGGGATTTTTTTAAAAAAAATAAACAAAGTTGCTAAAAAAACATATGTTTTCAGCTATTTAGCTATGTTTTAAGCAACTTTGTTTATTTTTTTAAAAAAAATCCCATCGGCGCTTTTTTTATTTTTTTGGCCCAAAACGCTTACAAACATGTATTTTACATTTGTTATTTTTTTTAAAGAAAAAAATTGTTTATTTTACATGGGTTTTCGAAGGTTTTCTCAACTCAAGCGCGTTTTCAATTTATAATTGACCTATATATATATATATATATATATATATATATAGTAGGGTTAGTGTAAAAGTCTATTTTTTAGAAGAAGTGTATGAAGTCTATGTGGGCATTGTGTTTTAAATTTTAAGAAAAATGTTTTATATATATATATATATATGTATGTATATCATTTGACAACTCATTTAAGTTGTGAGGACCATGAGAATTCACTTTATAACCACACACTTATTTTACTCAATAATGAATGTGTGATTGTAAATTAAACCATAATAAAATATTGAATAAAATATTAATTTAGTTACATGGGGGTAAGATTTATTTACACAGATGTAAAAGCGCCGTAAATAATTTTTTTTCATTTTTTTTACGTCCGGCTTTAGGCATTTTTACACCAGTGTGCAAAACCAAAAAAATTAAATTCACATTTACGTCGAGTTCTTACGAGTTCTCATAACTCAAAATGGTTATCATATGATCCTAATCCCCCCTCTCAATCTCTCTCACTCACTCTCTCTCTCTCTCTCTCTCTCTCTCTCTCACTCTCTCCCTATATATATAAGGAAAGTATAAATTGAAAACCTCTTTAAGTTAAGAAAACATAGAAAACCCATGTAAAAATCATCTAAATTTTTTTTAATACACAAGGTAACATACATGTATTAAAGCGTTTTTGGCCAAAAAGAAATAAATAAAAAAGCGCCGATAGGATATTTAAAAAAAATAAACAAAGTTTGTGCTGTTACATATGTAACAGCTCCGTTACAATTGTTACATATGTAACAACGCAAATTTTGTTTTTCTTAAATATCCATTCGACGCTTTTTTTTGGCCCAAAGTGCTTAAAAACATGTATGTTACCTTGTGTATTTTTTTCAAAAACAAAACAAAATTTAGATGGTTTTTACATGATTTTCTTAGTTTTCTTAATTTAATGGGGTTTTCAATATATATATATATATATATATATATATATATATATATATATATATATATATATATATATATGATCTAGATAAAACGAGACTCACTCGAGCTTTGAGAACTTTGACCTCCCATGCCATTTTTTTAACAAAACATATATGTATGATAAGAAAGAAACATGTAAAAATAGGATAAAAATAATTTTGTAGTGACGTTATGTTGGTGTAAGAAAAGTGACATAAAACCCTTTGTGGATTCACTACTCGTAAACAACCAAGTTGACGATGTGTATGAAGCGCGAGATACCTCCATGGCAATATACATAGAAAAATAATGGAGTTGTTGGCTAAGTTGAAACTGTAAGTACACTTCGTGTATGTCCCTAGCTAGGTGATAAGTTAAGTCTATAAATCAATAGTTAGGTCTGAGGGAGATGTTGTTAGTACATTTTTTGTATCTCTATAGTTAGTGGTAGGTCACTATAGGGAGTTGGCTACGTTAAACGATTGTTTTATGCCATAAAGAGTTTTGGTCATTGATTTGGTTAATTAGATGTGATTTATAAATATTTATGCTCTGTTTAATAGATCAATAACTATTTGAAAACATTTCCTTAAGTCTTGTGGTGTGTGTAAATTGTTTTATTGTTGCAAAATTCTAACGCGTGGATTCCACACTCGTGTTTAGAGAAAACCCCTGAATCTAGGATTCGGTTGTTGAATCCAACGTTCTTACACAACACATACAACACGCAAGATTTTAAGAGTTATAATTTTTTTATTTAATATATATAAAATTATATTTATTCAACATGTGTAATACACGATGTTTCAACTTAGTAAGTTATTAAAAAACGTAAAAGGTATTTTTATATCATAAATTAAAATCCATTCCTTTTTAATTACATTAGACATTTTTGTATCATATCGTTTATTAAAATTTGAATTATTTAATTTTTAAAAGATAAATTCACATATTTTTATAACAATCAGGGCCGGTTTTGAGGGAGTGCAAGATGGACGACGGTTCAAGGCCCATGACTTTAAAAAAAACTATATATATATATATTAGATTTAGGTTATATTTTTATTTTGAAAACATACATAAAATCTCTATCTTGGTCAGGTGGTAAACAATTTGAACGTAAAACGTCGGAGTATCGGAGTATTTACGGAGCGCAAATTCGAGCCTCTCTTCTTCTCCTCCTCCTCCTCCTCCTCGTCCCCCTCCTCCTCCCTCCCACTTTATTTTTCTTTTAGTTTTTGCTCTTTTTTTTTCAATTTTATATACGTTTTTTGACATATTACGACAATATAATTTTGGTTTCGTTCCATATTTGCTATAATGAGTGCATTAAAACATGTGTAGTTTTCACCCGACGAGTAGACGGATCTTACTAGTTTATATATATATATATATATAGGGGAGAGTTATCTTGAGAACGCTAAATATCGCGATAACCTTGAGAACAGATGAGAAAATCAATCAAAATCAATTTTTTCAACACAAACCTAATCATAAATAAAATATAACATTAAAAACGAATTTTATTTCCAAATAGTTAATCCTTTCTTGTAAAAACACTCTAGAATTAACTTTTTACACATGAGTAAATGAAACAGTTTACACATGTATAAACAGCAAATTTACACATGTGTAAAAACAATTTATTTCCGTATACGTTTGAATTTTTACGCGTAAATTGTGTTTTTGAGATTGTATTTTAGTAATAAAGACAAGTGTAAATTTTTTTTTGAATTTGAATGGTTTTAGATAGCTTTCTCACGGTTCGCACGAAATATAGGTGTTCTCAAATTAACTTTCCCCTATATATATATATATATATATATATATATATATATATATAGGTTTAGGATCCTGTACAAAGTACATTTTTCGTGAGAAGTGTGAGAAGGACTAAGAATTGACATGTAGACATCATGTTTTGGATTTAGGAATGATGTTTTAGGTTGTTTTAACTTGGAAAACACCAAACACAACAATCTAAAACACAATACAATGTATTATAGTCATTAAATTTAAAAAAACAGGTAAAACACACTACTTAACGCTTAAAACACACTGCTAATGTTCTTAGCATGGTGTTTTAAGTTTTAAGCCTAAAATACATTGTTTTCGGTTTTTAATTGTTATGTTTGGTGTTTTTATAGGCAAAACAATCCAAAACATCACGACTAAGTTCAAAAAATGATGCCTAAATATCAATTTTTAATACTTCTCACACTTCTCACAAAAAAAAACACTTTGTACACGATCTTGACCCTATATATATATTCCAAAAAACATATTTCTAGGGCCCGGCGTTTTTTACTCGCCCTAGACACTTGGATTTTAGGATTCTCAGGGACGGACTTAATAAAATTACATTTTACATCATTTGCGATCAACACTTGCACTCATACCATTCACTTTTTATATATCGTTTTCAATTGCTTCTTTTTTCTAATACTATTTGGACATAATAGTATTTTTTTTCTAATATTTTTACAGGAGTCGTCAAGTTTATGTTACCTCGTGGGATGAATATCCTGAGCAAATGTTTGTCTTTGTTTCAAAGTTCAAACAATCCAAATGACAATAATATCGTTTTCATAATTCAACTTGGGGAAATAAATTTTTTCAAGGTAAAAAATAATTTATGTTCTATTTTTATTACAGTTTGTTTCCAATTTTCTTTCATTCCGAAAAGAAAAAGTTGATCGAATGTAACGATAAGTAATGCAATGAAAAAGTCGAATATGCAGTCCCCAGGTTTCTAGCCCATAACTTTCTTTTTCTTTTTTTATTTTTATACTTATTAGCTCGTTAGTTATTTATAGCTATAACCAATGTTCAAAAAGTCGCTAGGCACTCGTTAGTTGAAGTTGGGAGTTCTCGAGGAATTCTCGGCATAGTCGGAGAGTACCTGGGGAGTAATCGATCTAGGACTAGAGTACTCGGACCTCGACAACCTAGCTTGTAGCGATTAATCGGGGAGTACTCGGCCTCCGAGACGTTGTTTTACAACATTGGCTATAACTAATTAACAAAATAATCTGTGATTTTATGCTATATTTTTTAACCTTTATAAAATTATATTGTTGAAGGTTCAAAAATCCTCTACGGGTTTAAAATATATTGGTGGTGTAGAACAAATGTCATAAATGAATATAAATAAAATAATCGACGTCGATAGTTAGCCCATTTATTATAAATTTGTAGTTTACATGTTGATAGTTAACTCATTTGGTATATATTTGTAGTTATTTGTTGGTAGTTGACTCATTTGGTATAAATATGTTTAGTAAATAGGATATTTGACCCATTTGGTATATATTTGTAGTTTAAATAATGATAGTTGACCCATTTGGTATATATTTGTAGTTATTTGTTGGTAGTTGACCCATTTGGTATAAATATGTTTAGTAAATAAGATATTTGACCCATTTGATATATATTTGTAGCTATCCGCTAATAGTTGACCCATTTGGTATAAATATGTTTAGTAAATAGGATATTTGACCCATTTAATATATATTTGTAATTATCCGCTAATAGTTGACCTATTTGGTATAAATATGTTTACTAAATAGGATATTTGACTAATTTGGTATATATTTGTAGTTTAAATGTTGATAGTTGACCAATTTGGTATATATTTGTAGTTATTTATATTTGTAGTTATTTGTTAATAGTTGACCCATTTGGTATGTGTTTGTAGTTTGACCCATTTGGTGTATGTATGTTTGCTAAATGTTAATATTTGACCCGTTTAGTAAATAAGATATTAATTTGACCCATTTGGTATAAATATATTTGTAGGAGCTAATTATTGCCATCATAGCGACTCATCAATTCCAAACACAATTGCTCCAAATGGCTAATCAATTGGTCCAATCTCAAGGCGGAAGTGACAATAGTGGCGATCACGAAGACGAAGACGAAGACGTTTAGGAAGTTTTGGTATGTTTGTTTAGTTTTGATGGTGTATGCTTAAATCTAATTAGGTTGGTATGTTAGTTTAGTTTGTTTGATATATTTAGACGAATTTTGGTTACACATGGTATGTTTATATATATATATATGTAAATGTTGATATGTTGGTTAATTAGTTTTGTTATTATTTTGTTTGGTTATACGTGTGCGGAATAAACAAACAACAAAAAAAAGACCTTTGGCGTCGCCGCTAAAGGTATTGCCCAGATTGTACAGGAATCTGCCACGTGGCAAAAAAAAAATAAAGGCAAAAGATGATGCCACGTGGATAAATACTTTTAGCGGAGACACCTATAAGGGCAACAGAGCATTAGACACAGGCAAAACTAGGCAAGATCATTAGCAGCGATCGTCGCCGTCAATGATCTTGTCGCCGTTATTGATGTAGTATTAGCGGCGACAGGCGTCACCGCTAAAATTCTACTGTCTTGTAGTGGACACCTTTATCTTAGCTGACAAAATTGGGAAGATATAAATAGAGTAAATGGAAAATATATGTAATATTGTATGAACACAAAATATATTGTAAAACCAAAGCAAAGCAAATCAAAATGTGACATAGAATAAAGTCATGTCACCGGAGACAATTTATTATCACGTCACTGACCGTTAACGTGTCACCAGAGACAATGTATGAATAAAATCCCCAAATGTTGACTTCTTATGTTTTTGTATTAAAAACATTTACTTGAAAACAACTACTCAACTATCATATCTCGATCATTGGCATCCAATCCTTACAATGAGACATAGAATGAGTTAAAACAAGAAACATAGGTGAACCCCCCCTTCGTCCCTACGTAATTGTGCCACTTACAAAACATTACAACATAATCGGCTCAAATATCTTCTTAGGCACCTAAAGTGAGAGTTTCCATAATTAATGGTTACTAGTTCGGCTTTCATATTCAAATTTGTTTTTTCTAGTTTTTTTTTTTTTCATTATCTGCTCTATTATGAATTTCATATGACCCGGAAATATATACCAAATTTTTACTAAATCCTTATACTTTTTTCACCATATAAAATAAAATCTTAAAGCATATTTATATATTCTTAAAATCAATTAATTAAATTCCTATCATGATCAGGTTAAAACTACCATCTCTGAATCGAGACATGATATTTTGAACGACTACAGTTTTTATGAAATTATTGTATGTAATTATTTTCTATTGTTTCATGTAACGGTGTAAAGATGATGGCCAACAACATGGATACAGTACCAGAAATGATATGAGATCTTAAAATGCACTTTAGCAATTTAACCTTGAGACACTCATAATTGTAGTGGTTAGCATTTAAAGTTTGAAATTATTCTAATAAATTAATAATATAAAACATAAATAATGTTATCCTATTTTTTATCATGGTATTTTTGGATATGTGGTTAAACACATTCCAAATTTCAACTTTCATGGTATTAAAAGGAAAAAGAATAATATATGTAGGATTTTGAATTGAAATCTGTAAATATATGTTCATGATAGACCAAGTTCTTGGACTTATTTGTTCTTGAAACATGTAACGAAAAAAGAGTGAGTTCCCAATACATGAATTAGTTTATTAGTTTCTTGATAGTAGCTTTTAAATAAAAACAATTATAGAAAAAATTGAAAACAAAATATAATTTTAGAAAAATATTATATTTACCAAAGATTTAGCCTAGGGTTTTGAAAAACCTAGCAAAAAATGTGGGAGTTCATGGAATCATTTGCATAACTAGGCTACTTATTGGATTTCAAATTATAAATGGGTGGTTGAATGGGAAATTTGTGTTTATGGTAATGGTTCTAAACCATTTAGCGGCATCAATCATCAAGATATAGGTTTCTGACTTGTGTAAGATGAAGCCGCTAATCCGTTTGGGGTAGTCACTGAAGCCGCTGAATGGGTTGGAGGAGTCCATGATGCCGCTGAATGGTTTAGAGGAGTCTAACCTGATGCCGCTGATTCGAATGGAGGAGTCAAGTGATGCCGCTGATCTGTTTGGAGGTGTCATGTGATGTCGCTGATCTGTTTAGAAGTATCAGCTTGATGCCGCCAATTGATTCAGAATTTTCAACCAGAATTCTGATTTTGATTCCCACTTTTTCAGCCTTAAAGTACACCCACCTCAATTTACACCACTAACACTCAATGCATGGCTTTGGTTTTGTAAAAAAAATTGTAAGAAATGCAGGTTGATTGGATTGGTAAATAGTGTTTGTGTAAGACACTTTCAGGCTATTTGCTACTTGCTCTCTCAACTCAATGTCTTATAAAATGGAGGTGGAGGTGAAATTTTTTAACCATCCACCAAACCATCACCTTCCCAAGCACAAATATTACAAATCCATTAGAAATCCTACCACCATGAATCCAAATATAAACTTAAACCCTGGTCCCGTGGTGAACGATGTGTTGTATCTACGTGATCGACATCGTGCTTTTTACATTTTCGTAAATGAGGAAAACTTTAATGATAACCTTAATGTTAAGCGTAGTGATAGACCCATATGGCGCATACTTCGTAACAACCCTCCTGTAGGTCTGACTGGCCTACGGCTGAGTGGAGAATTCAAGGGGACCCGTCGATGATTACCACACATCGAGGCAGAGTACGTCAGAGAAGAATACAAAATGAGATGGATGTCAATTATGACGATCGCCCGAGGCGTCATACATGCAGTCGATGTGGAGAGACCGGCCATAACAAGAAAAGTTGCGGAAACGCAAGGCGTCAACGACATCAGTGAATCACCCCACAACAGCTTCATGTCAGTCGTACCATCAATGTTGTCTTTTTTATGTTGTTTAGTTTCAAGTATCTTTATCATCAATCACCCTTTGCTATCATGGATGCGTTGGGTGACTAATCAATTTCTGTTCGAGTTTTATTTAGTAATGACAGCGTTATTATTATCTTACTGTTAATGTTAATACTACTACTATTATTAATAAATAATTTAGGATTATTACATTACTTAATAATACTAAATTTATTTAAACGAATAATCTTTAATGTTTAATAGTGAATAAATGTAATAATCATAAATTTATTTAAAACGAATAATACAAATTTATTTACAACAATTTTTTCATTTGATGCCTTAGAGTGGTTTGGCGACATCATTTGATGGCTTAGAGTGGTTTGGCGACTTCATTATTTGATCCCTCCCTCTCATTTACTTATGGTCGAACAAGAGAATGCATGAAAATAAAAATGCTGGATGCCTCCATTCGAATCAGCGGCATCAGGTTAGACTCCTCTAAACCATTCAGCGGCATCAAGGGTGACTCCTCCAACCCATTCAGCGGCTTCAGTGACTACCCCAAACGGATTAGCGGCTTCATCTTACACAAGTCAGAAGCCTATATCTTGATGAATGATGCCGCTAAATGGTTTAGAACCATTACCATAAACACAAATTTCCCATTCAACCACCCATTTATAATTTGAAATCCAATAAATAGCCTAGTTATGCAAATGATTCGAGTTCATGTGGAAAACATAATAAAACCCAGAAAAGATGCCTGCAGACAAAGTTGTTGGTAGATAAGAAGGGGAATATTTGGGAGTCTGAAAAGGAATTAGAAGGTTTTGTTACGTGAATTTATTTGGGATTTAATTTTACGTTTCATATCCACTCAGTTGCTATAAAATTAATTAATATCGTTGGTCAATCCTCCATCACCCCACCCCAACCCAGCCGATTAATAAAATATATTAAAAACGTAGGCCATAGTGTTTTAAGACCTCTTTTATTAGGAAAGGAACCTTCATTCTTTTTTTAAAAAACTTGGGTCGTGTGTAATGAAAAAGTTTTTTTTTATTGCGAACGAAAAAATTTATTAAAAGGCTAGCAAGAAACTAGGAAGAATGATTTTTATCCAAAGAAATGTAATAGATTTTATATCTTCCAGCATTTTTTTCAACCTAGTCGACTTGTTGGAGAAATCCTTTTCTTTTCATGCTTTCTAGATGATCCTACGTGCTACGATGATAATGCCATGTATAACTTTCATCTTAGTTCGAGACAAAGGGAGACTTTTATGTATTTTGAGTAGATCCTTCACAAAGAAAGTGTATATTTTGAGTAGATCCTTCTTGATTTGGCTCTTTAGTTCATGTTTTCTTTAAAAAAACCGGTGTTTGTCCTATGCTTGCAACGGTCAATGCTGTATTATATTCGTTTAAAGACTTTGAGGGCGATGGACCTCTTCCCCATGAAGCCTTACGGAACTAATTGGTTTGGTTTACATTTTGATCCTGATCGGCTGATCAAACAAAAAAGCATGCATTTTCCTAAATACCTAAGAATGGTGGAATCAAACTAAGTAATTTGTGCAATTTGTAAGAACAATAAAAACAAAGTACTTCCTAAGTATCCTAAATTGCAAAATCTTTACAAGTGAAACTAGCACATCAACATTACAGCAAAGAATAGAACTCACCAATTAATAATGTTGGATTTGTGCAATTTGTTCGATTCCCATACCAGGGAATTCAACTTCTCCCCCTTGACAAAATAACCTATTAAAGACACTTACGTTTAATGACATAAATGGACCCTCAAGTGTTCATAAGTCAGGTTTTGATTATATAACTTGTAGAATCTAATATTCGTTTGACTTTTGATTTCAGTTCCGTATTATTATTAATATTATGATTAGTCGTGTTCAATAAAATTTGGGGCATTACAACGGGTCGATTTGGGTTGAATATCTCGAATCGAATCTTGGATAAGGGAAACTACAATGACTTTATACCGAAGAGAAATTTCACTTTAGAAACATTGAAATTTTGAGTCATTAGGTAGTTGGGTCGAGTTAGAATTGAAATATAGCAACACACATGAATTGGGAACGATAAGGGTGTCTAAGGCTTGGTAATGCTGCAAATCAACAGCTACAAGCCCTAGCCTACGGCCAGTGGCCGTAAGCTATGGCTAGAATCATAATTCAGAGCACAGGCAACAGACCGTAAGCTACGGTCGATGGACCATAGCTTATGGCGAGTCCTAGACGACCAAAAGCATTGGACCGTAAGCTACGGTCCAGCTTACGATGGCTTTCAACAAAAACATTTGTGTTCTTTTTGTATTCATTTTCACAAGGTTTCTCGCTAAGGTTTCGTGTGTGGTGATCTCATGTTAGGTTTAATATGATCTAGTTGTAAACATGAACAAGTCTCATCTGTCTTGACAAGTCGTATACAACGATGAGGCAAGAATTTTGTTTACTTTAACTGAACTACCATTAGGAAAAAAACCTCTACTCATTTTTTTTATTCTCTTTTATGTCCTTTAAAACTATGTTTTGGGGTAAGGGTCTTACATAGACATAAATGAGTAACTCTCTGTGTGGATGAGGATCGAATAAGCTTATAGAGCAGTCTCTATCCCTCATGACTGGAGGTGACTGGATGCCTCAGTCTCTTCAGGCTGGCTCATTCCCTCGAACTACTAAATTACCAAATGCCCTCTTGCTTACAATATTAAACATAAATAACCAAACAACACTATGCACTAACAACCCCCCTAGACATAGCTAGTGTCTTCGGCCTTTAAATCTTTAACTTCACCAAAACTTGATCTGAATCATCAGCATGAACAGAATCAGTAACCAAGAACACAATCTTTTTGTCGAGCTCTACTCAGCTTCGACCATTCACAAAGAACATGAATTTCAATGATAAAACACAATCAAATAACTCTTTGAAACTTTATAGCTAATTTTCCTGCAAAGCTTGTTTCCATGCTTCAAAACAATAACTGCTTATGTCATCAGGAAATCATAGAACCCGACTAGGAAGTCTTCTGAGAAATCTTGTTCAATCTGAACAATTGGATTCTTCTTGAGACTATCTGGGACTTTGAACCTCCGTTTGTAAATTGGTCTACCAGTATTAGGATTGATCTCCTTAGACGGGTAGCTCCTTGGATATTGTGGCATGAAATGCCCCCAACCATAAATGTTGTCTCTTCTAATTATCTCCACAAAATGATTGTGAAGCTCATCTCACCAATCGGTGCTTCAGTATGGGTAGATCACGTGTGTACCAGTAGGGTAGACTCTCATTTCATAGATAAGATTGAAATACAGAACCTATTCTTCAAACTTCACAACCACTACATTGATCTTTGGCACATATGCCTAGCCGATAACATTCCCTGACATCTTCTTCATGTTCTTCTTAAAGAAACCCGCTTAGGAAGCTACTTTTTTCTTAACTCCTAAGCGGTCTTTAAGAGCAGGAATGCGGCTTGCAAACATTACTTTCCCAGTCTCAGTCTTAGCTCTAACCTTTTTGCTTAACTCTTAAGTGGTCTTTAAGAATTAATGACATCTAAAGTGTGTTTAACAATATCTTCATCAAGATTAGGAGTATGAGTATTTTCATTTACCACATACTCAGGATATTCCTCATTGGTGATGTATTCAATCTCTAACCCATCATAATGGACATCCTGATCAAGAGACTTCTTTGAATTGCTTTGAGCATTAACTACTTCTAGTGTGATCTCAAATATTTGAACAATTTATTCTCTATACAGAGGCGGTGGGATTCACCTTCTTTCGAATCATGTTGAGGAAGTGCCCTGGGATTACTGTAATTATCATAAAAGAAATAATCCATGAAAGATTGTGTGACATCCAAAGAAACAACTCCTTTAGCAATGGACTCCTTCATTCTCTCCTGATCAACAGCAGAAGGGTCCCCCTGAGTGGACGCACCACCTTTAGGATCACTACCGTTATCTTTTTCTTGCTTGGATCATCTTTCCCGAGTCTGATAACTACAAACTGAAGCAGCTACCGAGGAGCTTCCAACTCCACTGCCACCCTGATTACCATTATCACCCCCTTCATCATCATTATCCTCTTCGTCCTCTTCCTCTTCATCCTTTTCTAATTTATCAACCTTATCTTTTTTGCCTTTAATTCAGGGATGATCACCCATAAGTTTTTCAACATTCTCTTTCAATCTTTTGTTTTCAGCTTCATAAACAATCATCCTCGTTTCATACTAAGCATTAGTCAACCTCAGCTGATTCGCCTCATCTTTGAGTTGATATGTTCTATTTTTAGATTCTTTCAAGAATAATAGGAAGGTCTTTTCTTTATCCTCCATAGCTTCAATCTTCCTTCAGTTTGCCAAGTTCTCAACAGCCTGAACTTGAGCCAAACTGAGGATGTTATTTATCTGGGCCCAAAGAGATGCAAACTGTGATTCAGATGAAGTATATGAACCTACAGACGATCCAGCTGATGTTCGAGCTGTCTGTTGACTTTGCTGAGGAATGCAAAATCTTGCAACAAGGTTTTGCAGAGCTTGATGAATAAGTAGTGATGACTGGAATGGTTGGAATGCTGACGTCGTAAGTGACGTAAATGTTGAAGTTACATGTAGTGTTGTCATAAAGGTGGTGGTTGGAATTGTTGTTGTTGTCGTTGCTACAATTGTTGTCTGCGGAGGAGAAGTTCCAATAAGAATTCTCTAACACCCCAACTGATGGCAGAAACATCAGGGTGCCACGTAGGATGATTGTTCAATATCACACGCCACTATCAAAGATGATATATTATTTAAAAATTGCATTCAAATGTCAACAAGAGTGAAATGGAAATACATTGTCTCAAATAACGAAAAGCATGAAGCTGATTAATGATTTAACCAGGTCCAATATCATCGCTCATGCAGCACCTGTAACATGTACAAAATAATTTTTTGCCAACACAAATATGTTGGTGAGTTACACATAGTTTGATATATGTAGTAAGCGTTGGAAATGTACAATTCATGTGTCTATGTGTGTCATTGCAAAATGTAAACGCGTAAGCATACAAAGGGAAAATTTTCAAACCTAAATGTAAGACCATTTGAAAGACACAACATAGTTAAGTCTAAATTGCAGTAAAAATGACCAAGGGCTTCCTCTCGAAAGGGTAAATCAATCAAGATGGATAGTCAATCCAATAGCGCTATCCAATGTTAAAGTCGACATGATCAGTGTTAATGATTTTGCAAAGGCCAATGTAAAACTACCTATATGTTAAACATGAAACAATGAAAACAAACAAAGCACATGTATGAATTGTATTTGAAAATATGAATTTGCATGTTTATGTGTCTTTGAATATGGTGTACATCTAACATCCCAAAAGTGAAAAATGAAAACGGGATAAGTAAAATTCACAGTTTGCGAAGTATGAGCAATCCACCTAAGCAGTGTGAATAAGAGGAATTTCGAGAAATTCGACTTAAATGAATAATGTAATAATTTTCAGTGGAGGAACCAGGTCTAGAGCCATAGCCCCACACAACCCAATCTCAGGGCCAAGCCTGTATAGAAGGATCCATTCAGGTACAATACGACAGTAGTGAAAATTTTAGATGTATGTAATTGCATGAGACTTTAAGCAGAAGCAGGGTACCTTGGCTTGTTATTTATAATTTCGGCACCCTCAAAATCTTAAATAAATTAAATGTTTGATATTAATTTAGGTGACAACCTACGTTTAGCAGGAAAAAAATCCATTTCAATCTAAGTGTACATGTTACCGACCAAAATGTTGTAATTTTGTTTAAAAATTATAACATCAAACTCACAAATATATAATATTCTATATTTTTATTCCAGGTGGGACGTACTGAATCCCGTATCATTCGGATAAGATGCACTGACAAGTAAAAAAAAAATACTGTTAAATTTTGATCTTTTAAATATGTTTTCAAGTGGCTACTAAAAAAATGTGCTTTTTCTTGATTGATAATGATGCATCTATTTTAATTTAATTTTATATTATTTAATGAAGGTTTGCTTATTTCGATTATTACGTAATGATTCTCTTGTTATAGAAGTTTCTAGGGCAGACATTTCAAATCTAAAATTCCTTAAGAGCAGATGTGATAATATATGTATTTTTAATTTAGTTTGGTTGGTACCCCGTATCAAATCTATGTTATACTACTAAATTTGTGAGCACTTCAAATCTAATTAAAAAGAAAACATTAAGATAATAGAATAATGGCTATCATCGATAACAATTAACTAACAGAATTACAGAAACCTTCAGTCAGTGATTACCATTGATTACCGATAAATTATTGACAGGTTAAAAAATAAAAAAGAATTTGAAAATTAAATAACCGGTTAGTTAATCCAGTAACCTACTACGACCGGTCATCGACATACTCACTAACCTACAAAAATGAGATTGTCATCAATGAATTACCACGACCACCGATGCATGATAATCAGTGGCGAAACTTGACCTGAAACTTCGGGAGGTCGGAAGTCACCCGAGGGTCGGAAGTCATTAGTTTCGAGGGTCGAAACATTATATACCAAAAAATTTCTATACGAATACTATACAATCGGAACTTCTGAGCGAAAATTCGGTGGGGTCGGCCGCTCTTTAACAAACTATCTCTCGATAATTTGTCGGTCGTTTATCAAGTGGAAAGTTCTTTAATAAACTAACTCTCGTTAATTTGTTAGTTATAATGTGGTTTGTAATGGTGGTAATCGTATGAATAAAAGTTCCGTTTGAATGTTAAAAAAAAAATTAAAGATAAGATTAATTTCCCATGTTTTAGACATTTGTCAGTGGGGTCCTAGTTACAACCGGCATTCCGTAGCGAAGTCTATCAGAATATGATAACCTCCTTGTTTTGACTTATAAGATAACCTGTTTGCTAATTTGGTGCAACTAGCATGTGAAAAATAGTGGTCTAGGAAAAGAGATCTAACAAAGGTGGTCTAGTCACACCAATTCACCGTTCGTGCTTAGTCAGACTAGACTCAGAGGATGTGCATGTCATTGGAATTATTTTTTCTTGTAGCATTAACGATGATACATTGTTACCAAGCTTTTCAAGTGAAACCGAGCTTGAAAATACACATGGTAATGCGTAGGTATCTCGATACATGATCTAAGAAACAAACATAGTAGTGTCTGGGCCACATCTTCTAGGCTCCAGTGTGGTGAATAAATAATTTTGTACACATTGAAATAGTTGGGCTAGGTAGTCAAGATAGGTAGTAAACATATGGCTAGAAAAAATCTACTGTAGTCACCACAAGCACTAGTAACTTTTTTCTGGAATATTAATTGTATACAAATGAGTTGTTGTAACCTAACATAACTTTGTATAACCTAATCAAACTCACTAACACATTACTAAAGGCCCATTATGGTAACAAAAATTTGCTTGCTATAACCTTACATGTGCTAGTGTAACTGTTTCAGGGGCGAATTTAAGGGCTCGGGTTGGGTTCCCGAGAACCCAGTGGGTTCTTAAATTATAGTGTTAATATATATAGAAAACTGAGAAGGTAGGGTATTATTTGAGAAACCCATTACTAAAATTCAAGAGTGCTTTAGGGGTTGAAACTCCTCCCTAATAAACACAAGATCCCAAGTTTGATTCCAGTAGCCTATAGCCTGCGTGTTTGTTTTTTTTTTTCTTTTTTTTGGGTCAAACCTAGGGTTATACCCAAACCTATTCCTCTTCTCCTTCTATTCTCTAAGTCCGCCCCCTTCACCTTTCTTTAAACACTGGAAGTGTGAAACCCAAACATTAATGAAACACACTAACTAAATAAATCACCCTTCTGGTACTAGACCTTCTCCTCCAACAGCAACTCGCCCTTGCTCCGTCCCTGGCGCCTCCTCCGCCCCTGATCCGGCCAGGTTAGTTTATTCCGTTTTTTTGTTGGATAATAATGTTTGTATCGACTTCAAGGCTTTGATTCACTTTTGAAAGATGTCACAACCTTTTGTAAAAAATAAGATATCGAGATGATTAACATGGAAGACGAATCGTCACCATTATATGGTCAACAATTTCAACACGGTTCTAGATATGCAAATTCAAGAGTTTGGAAATCGTTTTAATTAGGTAACCATTGGATTACTAACGTATATGAGTTCTTTGAGCCCATGTTATAATTTTAGTGCCTTCAATAAATTAAACTTGCAAAAGTTGGTCGAGATGTATCTGTCTGATTTTACTTTTGATGAAAAGGCAAGCTTATGTATGAACTTAGCCACTACATTACTAATATGAAAGAAGATAGTTGGTTTGACAACGTGGATGGGGTAAGTAATCTTGCCAAAAGAATGGTGGAAACAAGAAAACATATTGATTATCAGTTACTCTATCATTTAATAAAGTTGTCACTAATTTTACCAGTTGCAACGCATAATGTTGAAATATATTTTTCTTCAATGCAGTATGGGAAGACGGAATTACGTAAGGCTATGGGGTGTGGAGACTATGAAAAAGGTCATGTTTCAATGCCACCTAGGACAACACCCATGTTCTCATTTTTGAGACATGGCAAGGGTGTGGAAACATGAAAAAGCCATGTCTCTTGCATTTATTACTTAATTTATTTTTTAATATTAATTTTAATTAGTTATAAAAGTACCAAATAAACAAAATAATGTTAAAATAAATACTAAATTTAAAAAAAAATTACAAACCACACTAAAATTTAAAAAAAAATTACAAACCGAAAAAAAATCAAGAGAAGATTTTCTAAAATTTTAACAAACTAAATCCACTTATGACGAATTTTGTCTTGCATTTTCTTCAACACTACGTGTTGTTCTTCGGGATAAGTCGAAAGGTCGGTCGACATAATTTTCCACTCTTCCATCGCTTTCGCTTCCTCTATCACCCTAAGCTTTTCCTTCGTGATTTTTATTTTTTCATCATTTGCTTGGTTGAAAGCTTCCATTTGTGAGGATAAAGTGTCAAACCTTGAACCGCTCCCGCTCCCGCTCCCGCTAACCGATGTCATTTTCTTTCCCGCCGCCGCTTCCTTTCGAGCTTTATTTCAACCTACATTAGTAGTCATAATATTTATATATTACAAACAAATCGTAAACAATTATGTAAAAAAAATTTATGTAAATTTATAAACTTATGGGGCGTTGCTCCCCCTCAATAGGTGGTATGTAGAACTCAGCCTCCTCGTTGATATAAATATCAATTGGAACGGACGGACCTCCTTTTTGAACTTTTTTTACTCGTTTGGCCTGTTGAGTTTCGTTTGCGACCGTCGCCCATTTTTGTTCATTTTTTCAAAACCGACCAAGCTCTAATCATCGAGAAAGCTTTGTTATACTCATTTTTATACTTGCGCAAAGCCTCCTCGAAAATATTTTGTTCATTCTAACCACTAGGCGGGTTCGACTTAATTTGGTTATAAAAACCATTAAATCGACCGCATTCCGTGTTGATATTTCTCCACTTCGAGCTACAAGCATCTTGTAGTCGATACGGCTCGGCTTGCATAAACATATGAAATTTTTCAACAATATTGAGCCATAACGCCTCTTGCGATTGGTTGGTACCTACGATTAAAAATAATAATAATTAAAATAATTAAACAATATATATATATATATATATATATATATTGCGAAAGGTATGGACGAGAGGAAAAAATAATTACCAACTACGGTGCGTTTTGACGAAGCAACCCACACCTTAGCTAACGAATCCTCTTCAATATCGGACCATGGCTTGGCTACTCCATCTTTCGGATTACCACGTCCCGTACCTTTTTCCTCAAGCTTTACCTTTGCGTTTGCCTTTCGCTTTTTCTTTGGGTGACGAAGGTTGAGTTTCGGGAATTATATCTTCATCGTCCTCCTCCACATCTATGGGTTGAGACAGACCGATAGGTGTTGTTACGGGAGGTGGTTGTGGAGAAAATTGTTGGCTAGTTTGAAAAGGTGTTTGTTGAGTTAGAAACGTGTTTTGCATTTGCAAAAACTGTTGCATTTGCAAATATTGTAATGGGTTGAACTGCGAGAAATTGTTCGCTTGTTGTTGGTAATGTTAGATGGCAACTAAATTGGGTGGTACTTGTTGCGAGATTGGTGGATCCATTACCGGGGTGTAACACATCGTTGGATTCGGGTTTGGATTCGGGCTTTGTGGGTTGTTTTGGTTGAATGGGTTGAATGAATCCATGATAATTTTTTATAAAATTGGAGTGTATAAAAAATATTAGAGAGAAAAGGGATGAAGAAAGTGTATTTGGTATAAGAAATTGAGGTGAGTGGTTTGGTTTTATATTGAAAAAAAAATCTTTTTTTTTAAATCGACCGTTTAAACGGTCTATAGTATTAACCGTATAAAAAATAAATGCTCAAACCTTATTAGTTCGTCCGGAGCGTCTCGTGGGGGACGAGGGAGACGAAGACGAGGGTGGGGGCGGTGTTGGGACGGGGACGGGGACGGGGGAAAAAGGTGGGACGGGGTGGTGGAGCGTCTCCACACCGCCCAGCCTAATAGGATGGGTGATGGATACATACACGACACTTGCATTTGTTACATTGAAAGGAAGTTACTAAAATAAGTTTTGGTCGAAAATGTAATGCAACGTTTTCAAAAGATGAAAACTCGTAGGGAACAACTATATGTATATTTCTAAGCAGTTAATGCGGTAAAATATCGGATATCGGTGAAGGACCGATATTTGAGATATAGGTTATTGCGGTGAGATATCGGTGGGATATCGGTAATTTTTATATCATGCAAAATCCACACATGTAGTAATTTAACACTAACAATTCAATATACTCTCTTACCATTAACAAATTAACCTTTTAAAACTTGCAAAACACTAACAATTGTAGCAAGTGAGAACTTGTTAAGACTTAAAACACTTATATTTAACACTAATTATTAATAATTAAGACTTAAAACAGTACTAACAACTATAAGAAGTAAGAAAAATGGAAGAACTAAGAAGAAAAACACCAATATCGGGAATATCGGTGATATATCGGTCAAATATCGGTAAAATATCGGTCAAATATCGGCCAATATCGCCGATAATATCGGTACAAAATATCAGTACCAATATATCGGTTGATGACCGATAACTGAGATATCGGTGATATATCACCGATATATCGGCCGAGTTAACTACTTAGGTATATTTTTTTATCCTTAAAGAGAATCGTATTTATATTTTGTGCTTTAAATTTCCAATGCCAATGTTTTTTCATTATTACATCGTATTATTTTATGTGATGAACCTTATCCGACCCGAACCCTTGAACTGAACCGAAATTTTTATGTTTGGTCATATGAAATTGAAATACCTAAAAAAAATCCAGTAAAAAAAATTTCTGAATCTGCCACCAACCAAAACAAACTAACACCATACAAGAAATCAAGCAAAGACCATTGGTCTTATTATCATCTTACTTTGGAGTTGAAATAAATGACATAGATTAACATATTGTGATTTTGTGCAACAAAAACCAACTAACCAAGGCTATGATGAATATTGAAGGAATATATAACATGTAGTTTTGATTAGAAGAGGTATGTTTGTGTAATGGATCTGATATTGGAATAAAACTTTTATCATGTTTTAACAAATTTAAATAAAATAGTAATAGAAGAAACTAAAATGGCTTTTAACCCTTTTTTAAATGATATGAATAATATTGATGAAAATAAGGTCAATCTACGTGGATACTTTTCTATATCATTGTATGATTATGGTACATAAAAGTGATTTGGTATCCATGGTTACCTATTTTAGCCTATAACATCTTATTACTCATTAATTAAAGTGCCCATGCCGTCCAACAAAAAAAATAAGAAATAAAAAATTAAGTGCACAACTTAGATGAAGATATTACATTATAAAAATTATGTTATCAAACAACAAAAGATTCTAAACTAGAATAAACCTTTCCTAAAAATATTTATTGTGTTCGTGTAAGATTATGCTTTTGTTCTTGTTGCTGCTTCAAGGATATTGACTATTAAGTGTGTGTGAGAGAAGAGAAACTTGTTTTCTCTAGTGTCATTTTCCAAGATATACTCTCAAGGAGAACCAGTACCGGACACTCCCCCCCCCCCCCACCCCCCACCCCCAACCCACCCTAACCCAAACTCCCTCTTTCTGGAATTCCTTGTTTCACTTTATTTGCTTCCAGTTTGATTGCCCTCTTTCTCTCTCTCTCTCTCTTATCTTCTACCTTTTATATATTTAAAGAGATCCTTTTTAGCTTTCTACCCTTCAATTTTTTTACTTTTTCTTTTGTGTTTGGGGTGTTGTCGGTGTTGGTGATTGTGTTGGTTCTTCTTGCTTCTCTTTTGTTGATTTTCATGGTATCAGTTGGATTGTATATCAAGATAAGAGTGAAAAAGCAACCACACTTAGTGTGAGTGTGGAGAAAGTGAGATAAAAGAAGGGTTTTTGTGTGTGGAAATCTATAACCTTGTCTAATACAAATCAAGAAAATGCCCTTAGAAGGGACTTTCATAGAACCACAACCATCTTCCAATTCTTCAACCACACTTCCTGATCTCTCTCTAAACATTAGCCTCCCAAACACTTCTTCTTTATCCTCTTCAATTAACAATGATTTACCTTCGAAATCGGATAATAATACCCCACAACAATCATATAATTACCTCTCCCTTACACATCCTACATCAAATCTTGCCACAAGTTTAGCTCAAAGAAATCAAGAAAACAGTAGTTATGACTATTTGAGGCCCATAAAGGGGATTCCTGTGTATCGAAACCATCCGTTTCCGTTTTCGCCTAATATGGACAATTATTCTTTACACAAAGATCCAAAGATGTGTTTCTATCCATCATCTTCAACTTCTAATTCTCCCTATTTTGGTGCCAGTGGAGGTCACATGCCCTTTTTGAACCCTGGGCTCAATGGTCCCTCTTCGTCGGGTTATCGCACACCACCCTTCGGTGGTGGTGCAACTAGAATCACCGGGTTATATCCTTCGTATCCGCAACACCCCCAGTTCCACCACCAGTATGGTGGAACTGGAGGTGGAGTACCAACATCTCATGAAATCTCACATAGTTTGATGAGATCAAGATTTCTACACAAACTTCCTGCTAAGAGGAGTATGAGAGCCCCTCGGATGCGATGGACAAGCACCCTTCATTCGCGCTTTGTTCACGCAGTAGAGCTTCTTGGAGGACATGAAAGTAATCCAAGAAACCCCTCTTAATTCTCTTCCACAAAATTTTTAGCACTACTAGAAAGTCGGATATTTCTAAAATAAATAGTTTTCAAAATACGACGAAACTAGTTTCATAGGAAACTATCTTATCAAAACTAAAAAGAAACTAGTTTCGTTAGAAAACTATATTTCTAAAATAAAAAGTTTTCAAAATACGACGAAACTAGTTTCATAGGAAACTATCTTATCAAAACTAAAAAGAAACTAGTTTCGTTAGAAAACTATCATACATACGAAAAATTATTTTTCGTAGGAAATTTCCGCCTTTCTAGTTGTGCTTGCTAACCTAATGAAGTTTATGTAAAATTAAGGAAAGATGTTTTATATTTTTTAGGAGCAACACCTAAATCAGTTTTGGAGTTGATGGATGTTAAAGATCTTACACTGGCTCATGTCAAAAGCCATTTACAGGTATACCTCCTGAACTATAATCAAATAAAAATTATTACCCTCTGGTTGGACTCTAGCTCTCTTTCTCTCTCCGATTAACCCTCCGGCACAGTCGCCGATGTCTGCGGTAAATTTCTGAATCAGAAGAACAGTATAAAGTCAGAGAAAGAAGAGAGAGAGAGAGAGAGAGAGAGAGAGAGAGAGAGAGAGAGAGAGAGAGAGAGAGAGAGAGAGAGAATTCTGATGATGATCAGAATGATAAGAGACAAAAGTAAGTCATGATTATTCAATAATATGAAAACAGCTAGCTCATGTTATTCAAACATCAGCCTCGTGATTAATGACAGAACAACTACAAACCAATCTCTCATCATGTATGACTCTCAAGCAGTCAACAAAAAACATTCAAGGCTACTGTTTTTTTTTTCTTTTTTCAGTTGGTTTTTCTTTAGTTTCTTCACTATTTTTGCTATTTTTTCACTGATTTTTTGTTTTGTTTATCTATTTTGTAGATGTATAGAACTGTTAAAACAACTGACAAACCTGCTGCTTCCTCAGGTAATTCTTATATTATAATTTATATTTAAATTATTGCTATTTTGTTAATTCAATTTTTTTTAATAAATTTTGTTTGAAGGACAATCAGATGGATCTGGAGAAGATGATGTTTCAACCATGGGAATTAGACGAAATACTGTGGATCAAAGAGGGTTGTCGGATCAGCAAGAATCCGACAACCCTAATTTTGAGGCCACAAACACGCTCTGGAGCAATTCATCAAGGTACGATATATTGGGTTTTAGTAGTCATGATATTATTAAAATTTAACTTGCATAACCTTTATCTTTTTGCATGATATCTTCTTCTTGAAAATGGGAAAACCCATGTACCATTCCACCATTTTAGCTGAGTAAAAGTGTTCATATGCCAGCTTTAATATGCTTTTCATTTTCTTTCCTTTTTCTTCCCATTGTTTTTAACACATTTAGAAGAATTAAAAACATTTTATCTGGGATTGAGACTTGGCTATTGTGTTAACCTTTGATGAAGGAAATTAAAGAATAATAGAAAAGAATATAAAGCAGTGTAAACAGTGAACTTTAAAATAAGTTTACCAGAAATTAAAGCTATCATCTTTTCCTTTTTTTCTCTTTAAAATTATTCTACTATAACAATACAAGATACATACACACATATAGAGAGATTATACAGTGTGTTTTATTACAAAACACTAAATTATTGTCATATCAAAAAGAAAAACCTACACCGTTTACTTTTTTTTAATCTGTGATTCATATTTTTAAATTTTTAACACTTTACATAGATATGTGTAGATTATGTGTAAATGATATATGTATGTTTTATTTTAAACTTAGTATATTACACACTAATAATTCATAATGTCCTTTTCCAATTAAAAAATATGATTGTTAGTCTGTTCATGAGGAGATTTGCATGTGTCACCAAAACAGCCACTATATATTGACTTAAAGATCTTTCCTGTTCTATTCTTATGCATGTCGGCAGTCAAGAGTGTGCACCATATGGACCTTTGTTTATATGTATGCTTTGAAAATTATTATTCAACCACAATCTGCTCGATCTAAAGACTAAGAAAAGACCAAATAATAATAATAATAAGTATAATACGTTAGGAGTATATATATATTTTCTAGGTTTGAGTTTGTACTATATATCTTATTGATTGACCTGTCACAAAAGTACTGTTTATGCAACAAATCAACAACCACCTTTTATATTTTACCCTTTTTACTTTTCTTGTACATTATTCGGTTCTTCTATCGTACTATTTGCTATAAGCTAAATTGTAGCTTTCTTGATTACGATAGGGAAGTCTTTTAAGTTTTGCTAAACTTTTGGAGGATAAGTAGGAATTTCAAGTGAGTTGTTTTAGATTTAACATACCTTTCAAGCATTGCTTTTCGGGTTTTTTCTAAATGGTTCAAATCTCCATCGTGCGTGATTGTCATAAGATTAAAGATGCGAAATAACCAACATACAAACGTAGGAAAATATCAAATATAGACTAGGGTTTGGGAAGGGTAAACTAAGAGAAGATTCCGTAGAGACGTTGCTATTAGGAGACTTCTAACTTAAATGATTAAAGATGGGAATTAAATATGACGTTGAAATATGAGAATCTAATTAATTACGGAGGTGAAGTTAAAGTATTGTGTTTATGTTCTTTAATTCCATTTGCAACGAATGTTGTATATAGTGAAGGACTGGTTTCGGACAATCCAACAATCGCAGGCTGATACGTCTAGTGTACGGAATCCACGAGACGATGTTTAGATAACAAACACGCCAACAAACACAATAACGAGATGTCAAAAACACACACAAGATGGTTTCAAAGTCGTATTCATATTAAAACAGGGCGCGAGTGCAAAATAGAAAGCTACAAACCCGAAACCCTAGACAATAACTCAGAGAATGTGTGATGTGACAGCTAAGGACATTAGGGCAAGCATTAGGTCTATTTATAGCCCCTGCTAGTCGTCCCAGGCCCTGGGGGCGACTAGCTTACTGCCATACGACTAGGTGGGGCGACTAGCTAGCTAGTCAGCTTAAGGCCCACACGACTAGCTAAGTTAGCGTGCCCAAAAGACCTAGTCGTGTGTAGGATGTCCAAAATGCCCTTTAACATAATTAACACACATAAACACATACAAAACAACATATAAACACATATACTAGGCTAGGCACATCTACATTACATGTACTAACATATAGAAGTTGGAAGGTTGCAACAAAACAAAATATAACAAGTGTTTTATGATGTTAGAGCATCCCAACTGTGCGTTTTAGGACAATTTTAGCTCATGTTGAAAGAGAGGTCGGGGCTAATATGCAGGAAAGAATCCAAAACTGGATTATGTCCCGAGAGGGGGGGGGGTGAGACATTTTGTGGCTGTGACAGAGGCAATCAAGGCAGGTATCCACGTGGAGGCGTGTTTTAGACTGTCCACTATGGATGTTCTCAGTAAAGGTTTTGTCACTAGCTGTCTACTGTGGATGTTCTAAGTAAAGGTTTTGTCACTAGCTGCGAAGGAGATTTAGGTGTATAGGCTTTTGTATTTGAATTACCAAATCTAGTAATTTATACAAGTTCAACTTCTAGCATTACACATATGTGCTAATGACAAAAATAGATCAATTTTAATAGAATCTTTATAGTTTTATCATCTGCCAAAAATAGAATAATATTGTTAACGAAGTAGAAGGCATCTTTTACTAGAAAATGTTTACGGCTTGTGGTGCCGTGGCTGGGGTATGGCATTTGGTGTCCAAATGGTGCGGTATTCCGAGTATATATGCGTGTTCATTTAAAGACCTTTTAGAGCTCCATAAAAACACTCCTGGAAGCCAATTGAAGAAGACGATTTTACAAGGTATCATTATTATTACGTGTTGGGGAATTTGGAAGTGGAGAAATGAGATGATATTTCAAAATAAACGAGCTAAGGTTGTGGAGATTGTGTCCGATGTCAAGGTGTATGGCTTTTTGTGGTATAGGCATAGATATAGAAAGGATACTGTCGATTGGGATAAATGGTGTAAGTTCGAGTTGATGTAAGTTGTTTTGGGCGCTATCTCCGCCTTGGAGGTAGTCGGCCTTGTTGTTTTAATGAAAGTTAACCTTCAAAAGAAAACTAGAAAATGCACTCCAAATAAATTTGGGTGTTGATTTAAATATAGGAAGTTATCTTCTTTCTTCTAAACACCAAGTCAATTAGATATCATCAAGATTTATGAGTTATATATTTGTTGTAACGCTGAACTTGTACACATGGAATAAATTAGTTGTTTCCAGACGTCAATTGTCTTAGAAGGAAATTTCAACCCTCAAGTCCTCAACCACTTAGTTAACATGCACCTATACCTACACTTAGAATACCGATAGGCCAAAGGCCTGTATATAGTTTACATAGTTTCAACAACTTCATCCTAACTTAAGCATTATTAATTATAGTAATATATCCTGGTGAAATACCAAATGCTTTCCGAAATCTTTATAGAAAGTGTGTTGATTCTAACATCCAAAATCACCATGGTTCTTTGTAAATTGTTTGATGATGACATTTCCAAATTCATTTCAGCTACATATTTCTTTGGATGATCCATTTCGCTTTTTTATAATTCTAATAACACATTTCTGTGATAAGAAAATGAGTGTCTATACGTATTGTTTTATAGTATGATGTTTGCTTTAATTATTTCATGATGATATCTGCCTCATTTACTTAGCCTACATATCGCTATATTTAGTGTTCATAACTCAAACATCTCCAATTTTAAATGGTTCATCATAATTTGTCCCTATTTCATAATGACCGTACATGCCATAAATCATTATCTTAACTATGGATGTAAACTTAATTTGGCCCTTTGGTTGTTCTTGGTGCTACATTTATGTGTGACTTATATTGATCACCAACTATTTCAGCAACAGGGAGGGTTGGCAGGAGACAAACAATGACATAAATGACCTCACACACTCATCAACCTTGTTACCACAACAAAATGCCACTCATCTACTCGAGGTATTAATCATTAAAAACTATTACTACTTATCTGTTGTTTGTAACAACCCCTAGTTAATAAAATAAATCAAAAAAACATCCTTAGTATAATCTCACTCATAACAGTGCTATTAATAAGGCCCCTGGAGGGTTGATGGGGCAAGCCTTTCCTTTATCCCGGAGAGAATAAAAGCCGCTCCAAGTTGAGACCCCTTACTCTTAACCACCCAAAATTAATGATATCCATATATAAGTATTGTTTGAGAAATTAAAATACGTATGTAAGAAATCATCACAAATATATTCAGCCTTCTTGGAGGCCTAAAATGAAAACTAAAATCATGCTCATGTTTAAAAAAAAACTAATTTTGCTTATTATAGTAAAAGTATTACATACATCTTTTGTATATGACCTCAAAAAGCCACATAATCACACATATTAATATAGTTTTAATCAGTTTTAGTGAAAAGAAAACTCTTTCAACTATACTTTTAAATGGAGTTAAATCCAAAAAATTGGGGGCTCGTTAAATATGGGACCCCAGCTTCAGCTTATTACTTTGTACAGTCTAGCAGCCCTTGGCATATTCTATGAACCAGAAAATTCGAAAAGCTGGAGAAAGAAAACTTCACAATTCTAGATAATCATTGTCATTTTTTGTATGTGCATTAAACTTTACTCTTTCATAAGAGTGTCAACTTGTTTTTGTGGAGTTCTGGTAGGTGCTGTCACTATTCACTAGATTTGTTAGCTTGTGTATCAAGGCCGGGAAAATTTAATAATCGGTTCGAATTCGTCGTCATGCTAGCATAGTTGTATACTTAGTAAATTGACTTAACGAAATCGAATTAAAAATGGTTACTTCATTGGCATTTCATTTGCTATATATATAGTATGTAGTTGTCCATTCAGTTAAATAACTCACCTCTAGTAACCTAAATGTTTTCAGGAATGTGACCCTACATTATCAAAGAGCTGCTTAGGATTCAGTCTGGATCATAAAAACCCAAGCTTAGAGTTCACCTTGGGCAGACCAGATTGGCTTCAAAAAGAACACAACTGATCTTTCCCATTTTTCGCTCTACTTTCTTTTTGTGTTCCTTCTTCAGTTGGTCCATGTAACGGACGAACCAAAGAAGTAATTTCGAAAGGAAGAACAAGATGAAGAAAATGTTGAAGAAGGTTTAGGAAAGTATATTTTTCTACTTAAGGATGTTCCCTAGTTTTCTGTCATATAGGAGCCCGCTTCTTCATTTTCTTCTCTATTGGTTTTGTAGTATTCATTTATTTTTCCTTCATTTTCTATTTGGTATTTCATGCCTCTTGTGTCATATGAAGGAGACCACAAAACCGAGTAGAAGATTTTAGAAGGTTAACTATATCGTATGTTGTGATTCGATATTTACCAAAGTAAAGGTTAGACAATTTTATGAGAATAGGACTTCTTACCATCAAATTACATGCTTTGTTGGTTTGCTTTTACCACCAATTTATAACTTCATGGGGTGCATATAAAAGTTTATAGCAATATGAATATGAATACGAACATAGACTACACAGATTGTTCTAGAGAAAAAATAAACTAAATAAACTAGCATCAAACAAATAAAAGAAGAAAGAAAGGGCGATCTTAAAAGAATATTTTGTAGCAACTATTTACATTATTGCAACTATTGATCAATTCTTTTTCAACATAATAGAAACAAGAAAATAATATAAAAAATGTGTATCTGATATATAATCCATCAAATCCAGTAGCCGCACCGGAAAGAAAGGTAGACGTCATCTTGTGATCTTGGTCGAGTTCACCGTTAGGGTCTACAGTTCTGATGAATTTTGGTGTTTTTTATTAACGTGAAACTAAGAGCTAGAGTAGGGATGATTTTATGATGATGAGGTTATCATTAGCCTTTAACCTGTCTAGTTATCTCTTATTTGTACCTAATGGGAAACCCTTTATTTATCTGGTAAGTGGAATTTTAATATTAGTATAGTCAAATATCATTAATTGACGACTGCCTATCTTAGCCAGTTGTTTTCTTGGATTGTGGATAGTCATGTTGCTTGTGCCTAATCTAATGGCATAGTATTGTAGTGCGACTTCGCCTTGGAATAATTAGAGATGAAAGTAGTACTTTTATTTTGTTTCTGAACCTTAAAGTTATCCTCATAAAAAAGGCTTAGTGGTAATAACGTGAATAACATATGGTTTCCAGTTTCAGGCATTCCTCTTCTTGTACAATGTTGCTATCAACACATTCATTTTCTTTTGATACTTTTGATTGCAATAGTTGATTCTAATCATACTGGTGGAAAATTAATTTTATAATGCATCAAAATCATTGTTGATTTCTATGTATAAGCCCCTAGTTTTATCAGCCATGTTATTCAATACTATGATGTGTTCACGGATGCCATTAAACCTCTTATTTTGAGTTAGATTTATTGCATGTTTCTTAGGAATTTTTTGATCCCGCAATAGAAAAACTAAATAAGTATTAAGAATTTAGAATCTAGAATAGCTGTCGTGCCTTGATAGCAGTCATTAATTAGAAGTTCTTAAGTACCATAAAAGATATTATGTTTGACTTATCCCATTTGTTTATGTAAATAACTGATTTGAATTGATCTATATATTTCTTGAGTACTATAAGAAATAAACTTCCTTAGGCCTGAGGAGTCAATATATCCCTTCAGTGTTTATTCCTGTTTATATATTTTAAACCACCAGGATTCTTATGCCTAGAGAACCTATATATCTTTTCAACATGCACCTGAGTCTAAAATATATTTATTCGTCACATGAAAATGTTATTAAAAATAATATGTCGGCAAAAACTGATGAATAGCGTTTATGTAACACATATCATTTTAAATATGCAGCATTTTAAATTGTTTAAGCATAGTTGGAATTAGTAATCTAAACACTCAGAATAACTATTGTATACACCGGCATAGGAATTCAAGTAATCCGCAACTTTAAGATACACTACTATCAGTGTCTTAAGCATTTTACGCCCCGGGCTACTGTTTTATTTAAGCCAGACCCACAAAATCTAATCATCGTGCATGTATTATTTGATCAAAACATACGTATACAGTATAGCCTCAGTGTTATCTATTGATTACCATCTACGTTTTAAATAATCAATATTTTGCATGCGGGTTTTGAATATAACCAAAACATTTTATATAATTTTTGAAAGCAATAAACGTTACCTTGGCATTCTGATCTCACCACTAGATCTTTGAATACCAGACTGGTTGAAAGCATGTATAACAACGTCGAGTTGGATCTTCACTTAATATCAGGGACGAAGCATTGTGAGGGCCAGGGGTGGCCCTCGACCCCTGTTCTTTGGCGCAATAGTGGATTTTTGCGTTTTTCCTAGGTAAATTTAGTCCGTGTTGAGTCCAGTCCTCGTTGATTTGCCACTACCGATCCAAAAAAAATAAGTCTGGCCCCCCGATTGGCGAACCGAGCTTCGCCCCTCCCTGCATAATATTATTTATGAACACTTTATATGTGTTTGAATGTTTGATGTGAAATGAAATTGTTCGAACTGATGCTTTATATAGTGCAAATTATACGTGATGGCCAAGTAAACGTAGGTACAGGATTGAAATTTGTCTTCAAATTATTATGCTTCTACTCATACTGCTACACGTCATATATACAACTCATGCACATAAGATATATAAGAGTCACATGATGATAATGATAATGATAATAATAATAATAATAATAATAATAATAATAATAATATTAATTTAGTTCAACTGATGTTTTCTTCTTGTAACTCTTAATATGGTATGTGTTATAAATTTCGAGTATATTGTTTGAATCTGCAAATATTTCTCAATGTTTCTACCCAAGTTTTGTTAAAAACGGAGAAGGGTCAAATATACTATATTATTTTATTAAACTATCACTTATAATAGTAAACGCCCGACTAGACACCTTATATGTGACAACCGAAAATTGGCTTTCTTTTCGTCTCCTTCTTACTTGGCCTCGGGCAATTTTCGGGACGGAAATTCTTTAAACTGGGGGATGATGTGACACCCGGCAAACTCAGGGTAACATTTTTCAAGTATATAAGTCTACCTTAGCGAGAACATTTATTTAACATACTTAATTAGGCCAGTTAAGTTGAGTTACATTACGTATTAGCCAGGGTTCAATGATACGGAGGATCATTGGGGTTATCTTATGCACACACGAGTCCATAAGTCCGGTTGTTGGTGAACCTACATAATTGGATTAAATGATAAACTTGAATCGCTTCATATATGATGTGTAATGTGTAAATACGTGTTTATATGATTATACATGTTAAACATATGTTAGGAATGCATGTTCATATGTTAGAATGAGTTAACCTGTGTTAAAACGCATTTAAATGACAAAACCATAGAAATTGAGAAACCTGGAAACTGGTTCGACCTCATGGGGGTTCGAACCAATTTCTTGAAACTCATTCGAACTCTTTTCAAATACATTCGACCCTTGCAGGGTGCGAAGGAACATGGAGTATAAATACCATACTTTGCAAGTTTTCATCATTTCACAAACCCTAAACGCCTCTAAGTGCTCTCTCTCAACCCCAAACCTGTAGAAAAGAGTTTTTGATCTTGTTTTTCAAATCCTAACAAAAACATATCCTCTATATCACAAACAAGAGAAGATTCAAGGTGTGTTCTTAATCTAAAACCATTTTCATCAATTTTTAATTCATTTCACCAAACCCTAAGTGTCCAAATCTGATTCAAACATGTTTTTATGGATAAAAACCTTTCTAACACCTTTCTAAACAAAACCTTTTCATTAACAATGAGTTTTCATGCAAAATACATGTGTTAATGATGTTAAATGATATGTTATGAACTTGTATGAGATTGTTTGGTGATTGATTGATGTATAGATGTTATTACAATGATCTAGGGCTGCTATAGATGATGAATTATGCTTAACATAGGTTACAAGTTGGTGATTGTTGAGGTTTTACCTATTTTGGGGGTTTTGTATTAGATCTAGGGTTTGATTCATGTTATTATTGATGATGAAATGATTAGGGGTTTTCTTGCACATGATAATCTGAGCATATTGAGCTAATTGTTAGATGATTTTGATAAGTTTCCATATCGGGTAAATATTGCATGCATTGATGTAACATTTCCATAATTTACCATTTTGGGTAAGTTATAAAATGAACTGATTTCAAGATAAAATTGGTAAGGTTTTGTGGGGATAGATTAATGATAATGACTGATGTGATTTGTGGTGTTTCGTGACGTTTTCTGACTATTTAGATACGTTTTGATGCGTTTTAGGAAGATTGTGCAGCTAAGGTCGAACCAAAAACTTCATTCGACCCATCGTGGGGTCGAATGAATATGCTGAGAGGTCGAACCAACTTTGTACAGGTCGAATGAACTTCAGTTAGGTCGAACGAACATGATTTTGGTCGAATTAACACGTGTTAGGGTCGAATTAGCATGTGTTAGGCCGAATGGACTTGTGTTTAGGTTAAATGTACATCATGAAGGTCGAATAGACTTACATATAGGTCGAATGGACTCATATATGGGTCGAACCAGTCTGGTAACTTGCTGATTCGACCTTACGACTTCTTACGTGCGATTTTTTATGCAAACTACGTGTTTTATGCATGATTCTTGTGTGTCAACCATATATACTTGATCAATTAGTGTAACGGGTCACCAACGGGATGTCGGGTCTGTCTGATGTGTCGGGTTAACAGTTAAACGCAATTTCAAACATATGTGGTCATGATCTGGGCAATCAGGGAGTAGTTAACCTATGGGTTATTAGTCGGAACACTTATACAAACATTATGATAGGTCGCCCGTAGTTGGGACTGTCGTTTCGAATGGATATACTATTGGTTTGAAGACGCAACCGAAGGTGAGTTTCACAACCCCTCTTTCAGTGTTTATGTTTTTGAGGGAGAAACATGCTACGTACTTGTATTTATACTGATCATGTTATGCTAATGTTATGTTGTGTCCTTACTATACGATAGTTCAGTTCAACCTTGGACAGTAGTTCAGTTAGTCGGGGTTTGGTGGTTCGGTTGGCTGGGCTCGGCCGTTCAGTTCACCGTGGATCGGTAGTTCAGTTACGTCGTGGGTTGGCAGTTTAGTTACACACGGGTGTTACACACCTGGTATCGTATTAGCGGGTTCATGCCTGGTTGGCATCCTTTTAGCATAGCAGTAACATGATGGAACATTCAAACTTTTGGAAACGTTTTACTTAAAACTTGTGAACTCACCAGCATTATATGTTGATGTCTTTTGGGCATGGTTTCTCAGGTCGCTAAGGTAGCAGCATCGGATTTAGGCGCACGGAGTCTCACACGGCGTCTAGGGTTCTAGTCTCATGTCTTTAGATAATTTCATACTTCAATTACTTTTAGATGAGTTGTAAACAAGATTTTAAAGCTTCCCCTGTTGGTTTAATGTTTAACTTGTGGTTTTGGTTTACATTTTTTTTACATATAGTTATCATTTATTGTGACCGTTGACTTGGATCCTGGTATGTCACGTGCCTCGCGGTAAAACCCCGCATGTGAAATTTGAAGGTGTGACATTATAATTCTAATTGCTATTTTTCCTCATTACTGCCTTATATAAAATATAAGCATCATATATATATATATGTATGCATATATATTTTTATAATAATTAACTATACATAGTTAGTAGGTTGAACGTTTTAACCTATATATAACATCTTGACACTATACAAGTAGCTTAACTAGTTAGAGTCATTTTCATATTTTCGTTTATAGGGTCGTGATTATATAAAATTTTGAGGTATTATAGTTTACTATTGGAGCAGACAACATTATCCATTCTTGATGAAATGGTGAACCTAGGTTTCAAAACAAAGCAAGCTTTATCATTAAAGAACACACTAGAAAACTTCTTGTTACATATCTATAAGACACTAAGCAAATTGTGGTCTATCTTCTTAACATAACATATCTTGTCAAAGCTCAAAATTACATTTGACATACTTCCTTCATTCATTATATAACCTCCCTTATTTCCGGCAAAATAAACATATCTTGCATTTATGTTTCCAATGTCGAATAGGCGCGATAATCACCTGTCATGTGCCCAGATGCTCCACTATCAACAATCCCGAGATTAAGTTCCTCCTGAAACACCTTGCACGTCATT
The DNA here is from genome assembly GCA_032199755.1 of Ambrosia artemisiifolia. Classification (NCBI taxonomy): domain Eukaryota; kingdom Viridiplantae; phylum Streptophyta; class Magnoliopsida; order Asterales; family Asteraceae; genus Ambrosia; species Ambrosia artemisiifolia. The sequence continues at coordinate 41,030,034 of CM063521.1, read as the reverse complement.
ACAAAGGTTAGTTGGAGAGGGAGACCCAAGCCTTGACGACCTTAGGTCGTCAATTATCATTAATAAATTGAATTTCAATTAATTTACCGAAAGGAGTTGGAGTAGAAACACTAGATGGTGAATGTGACAACCGTCACCTCCATCTTTTAACAAGTTGTTTATTATAGTACCTCGTGAATTAAATATTTCTATTTTAGTCCCTGTAAGTTTATCATTCGAACTTAATAAAAAAAATTGAATTCAATGTTTACCATTTGCAATTATCATAAAATCGTGCTTACGTTTTAAATCACATACGTATACGATATTTGACTTTAAAAATATAAGATTTTTATGGATTTTATCCACGTTTTAAGTCATACGCAATATTTGACTTACGTAAAATTTTACGCAAAGTTATTATAAGTTATAAAACTATTAATGATTAGTGAATTTATAACTTTAGTTCAATTATAATTTTAAAAGTTAATTTAAGATTTAAAGGATTAAGGTTGAGGGACCTATGTTGCCAAATGTCAAAAAAATTTTTAAAATAATAATAATAATAAAACAACTCATTTTCCCTCCCACCTCGATCTTCTTCCTTGTCCGGCCAAAGGGTCGCCGCCGGCAACCTATTCCGGCGAAACCGAAATCCGATTTTAATGCATCATTTAAGACCCTAGTCACTCCAATACGTTTCTTCACCCTTACACTTCGAATTCCATTAATAATATTAGCCTTTAACACGTCTTTAATCGGGTTTTAATCATGGAAAAGTCTTGTAACCGTCAAGCTTTAAAATCGATTTAAGAATCACATTTTAATCGTCCATTATATCAATTGATGATTGCAAATCGTTTCTGCACTTGTATACATCTTAAACCCACTAAACAAACGTAGCAATTCGAGTCTAGAAAGCTTCTAATCGACCCTCACAAGTCTCGGCCCTTGTTCTTCAATTTTTGATCCTAAATCGCGTGTGTAACTTCCATTTTATTATGCCACTTTGATCCTCATCACATTCCGAACAAAACCCCTCTATTACAGAACGGGTATCTTGATTCGGATTGGGTTTATTGAGTTTTGTTAGGGTTAGGGTTCTTGGAAGTGAGTCGGGGAAGATGATGTATTGGGAACTATGTTTATATTATTTTTTTCTAACTAAAATCAACAAACTAATACTATGGCATAGTGGTGTGTGTGGGTTGTAAAACGAGGGGAGTTGGGTTCGAAACCCATCACCTGCGCCCCTTTCCCTTTTCTTTTCCTTTTTTTTTTGTTTCCAGATTTTGTGTTATTGTTATTATATAATAATATATAAACACATAAATCTTGTAATAATCATGGAAAATTTGTTTTTTATTCCAAAAATTATAAAAATATAGAAGTAGCATCTTGACACCATAAATAAAATTATCACATTAAAATTTTCTGGAAAATAAATTATTTTTATTAATTTAAATGTTTTTAGCCATAATTAATTGATTAAAAATCCATTTTTAATGATTTTAAGCCCAAACTTTCTGGAAAACTATTTTTAACTATCATGAACTTAAATAAAATTTTTGGTTCAGAAAACATTCATTTTTATTAATTTCCCTATTTTTAATCATTTAAACATGATTTAAATTCATTAAATCTATTTTAAATACAAATAAATTGAGAAAAATTATGGAAAAATTATTTTCACTGTTATACATCAGAAAATAATTATTTTTCATAAAAATATCCTTTTTGGATCATATCTTGTATTTTTAGTTATTTACATTTAATTAGACGTAATTAATTATTTAGTTAAATGTAAATTATTAAAATCTGTTTTATGGATATTTTTCTATAAAATAGAAAACATTCCTATATGTGGAAACATAGTATTATAATTTCTTCGTCACATATTAAATCTTAAATCATGATATACTTTATTGAAAATTATTATTAAATCCAAGATATAATAAAACTTCATCTTCCCTACATAAGTCTAGCAAACCCTAATGCCTTAGATTCTAGACGCTTTAGACTTTTAAGTCACTTTCCTCATTAGTATGCTTATACGTATAGGTTGAGTTCTTTGGAATTCCCAAGTTAACCTTGTGCCAAGTTTTGTTGGATTTAACGCGCTTAGCAAAACTATGAGTATATCTTTACCCTTTTTCATGTTTTACTATTTTGGGGTGATTCATGTACCATTAGTATTATTAGACTATGTATTCTTTCAAACGTAATGTGCCTTATGAGATGCTTATGTGATTTGTGTGAATTGATACTTAATCAAAATCATTAACCATTGTGGCCGAACATAAAAATAAGTAGTACTACGATTTACATCCCTTGTGTGATTATGGTTACATTGAGCCTTGGTCATTGTTATGTGATTCTTATGTTGGGTGATACTTGATTCTTGATTCTTTGAGGGTTGATTTTGATACACTTATTCTACTAATTACATAATAGCAAATATCATGGCACAAATATTACAAGCGATTCTTGAAACTAAAATGGATATGCTCACCAATACATAACATGTGTTGTAACACCCCGGTTATAGGGCCCAGAATTTTTCGCAACTTTGTCATGATGATCAATAGATAAATGTATTTATTAATACGAAACCAAAACTTAAATATATTTGTATATTATATACATATTTGTACCAATACAAAACCAAATCCGATAGTTAGAACCAAAGATTGAACAAGATTAAATATAAATATTATATACATTAAATAACTAAACCAGTACGTGTTACGAAACCGAACCCGACCAGTGACTAGTAGCTTAGTCACCCACGGGGGCACATGTCACCTCTCACGAGGGACACATGTCCCCCTTCCTCACATAACACATAACATACATACATCTATTTATGCCCCACCCCTTTGTCTTATCTAACACACTTGCACACCACACAATCAGTGGAAACCAAGACAAAGAGAGGGCCAAGAAAGTGATCGGCAAGGAAAGGAAGAGGCACCGTCTATGGCCTTCGGCCGACTCATCTTCCCTGTGACACCACATCCACCACCCACGTTAACCATAATCGGATTTAGAGAGAGAGAGAGAGAGAGAGAGAGAGAGAGAGTTGGAGAAAGGGAATGGCGGTGGTGCACGGCGGCGCCGCCGCTTCTGTCACCACGATACTGGTAACGATTAAAGGGTTCCATGGATTTCCGATTGGGTGAGATCTTGTCCGCCAAGAAGCAGAGGCAGCGCGGGTTGCTCGGACAATAGAAGAAGATGGATTACGATCAGGACTCCAATCTTGCTAGAATGAACGTTAGCGGCGATTAAGGTATACTGTGAACTTGTTTTGTATGGTAATATTTAGGTAGCAGTTGATGTTGGTTAACAGTAGGTAATGGTTAACATATGCAATGGTAGTGTTATGTAGGGATTAAATGTTGGAAGATAATGAAAGACCAAGACCTCGTTGACTCGGTCAACAATAGTCAACGACCGACCATTCGGTCAACTGGTTAGTCAACCCTGTTGCAAGGTATAACTAGACTCCATAACTCGTAGTTATAACTAAAATTATATGAACATTATGTTGGTACTATAACTTACGCGTGAGGGACTTGACGAGTCAAATAACAAACTTAAGCAAAGAAGTATATATATATACTGGATAGTATTAAAAGTAAGTGTGAATATTAGGACTATTGGTGTAGGTGCAAGGATACTTGAATACGAGTAATAGTTCGCTATATTGAGACTTTGAACCATAATGCCTAAGCTTTGGACAAGGTTATAACAATTAGACGTTGGAGTGCAACCCGACACTTGGACATGGATTTGAGACATAAGATACGAACATAATTATAACTAATACATATTAAATATATATGAATAGGTAATGTAATAGGCATCACATCGACCCTTGAATATGAACTTGAGATTAAAAGGCAAACTAGATAATTGAGACCTGAGAGGTCAACTTGGAACTTGAAATTTCGAATACAAAGATTGTGTACTCGACCATTTGGATGACAGATCATTAACGACTAAGATTAAACATAGAAGACTTGTTAAGTCGAGAGGACATTAGTACACTTTGAACAACATTAATAGTATAATATAGAAACCATACGCTCGACTCGTCCCCACGTGTAACTGATACAACCAAAACACAAACACTAATAATATTTGCCACCATAGGACTCGATGAGGAGGATACGCGATACTGGACACCCGGTTACATAATTATATTTGATCATTGCTATCCAGGTGAGTTCCGTGTACCACTCCCCTTTTTATGTTTTACTGTTTTGGGGTGAATGCATGCTTCCTTTTTATGAACTGCTTGATGTGACAAGATAACAGCTGCCGGATACCATACTGACACTCATTAACCAGGGGTTGGGCCACTTAATATGTGGGTAGTACTACTTGGGGAAACCCCCACACACAATGGATCCGGAAGCCCGGAAAACCCTCCACTGAGGTCTGCGGACCGTTGTGACATGTATTTTGCCAGGAGAATCTATAATGGCAGTAGATAGATTCTGTGTTAGGTTTGAGGGGTCGCTTGTACATCACGTGTGTTAAACTGTTTAAACTGTGTAAACTTGTTTATGAACTGATAAAACTGTTTTGGATCCACTTATTACTTACACGGACTCACCAGCGTAATTGCTGATCCAAACTCTTTTAAGCATGTGTTCAGGTACTGCATTTGGATGATCGTAAAGACGAGGTATATGCTTCCTTATGTGGAATAGAGATTATCGTGATGGAAAATTCGAGTTATTAGTATCGCGGATTAGAGCTTCTAGAATTATGGTCGTGTAGAGATCGGATTGATTAGTGGATAACAACCCGCCAGCTGCTTCGACGACCGCCGCGTCTCGTCCCGGCATTAGACTTTAGTTATATTTTATATTGTATTTGTATTATTTTGCGAATAAAGATTGTATAAATATTAAATATTAGTCATCGTTGCTTCCGTTGTGCAAGTCTGTTACCAATCTGTCATATCATCCAGGCCCCACCTGATCGGGTTGTTACATGTGTTGACAAAATTATTTTGTACATGTTTCAGGTGCAGTTTGATCAAGTTTATGCTTTCCACGCTTAGGTTTTGGACCTAGTGCTCAAATAAAAATCTGAACTATATTTATCATGTTTTTGTGACTTTTGAGACGTTTTTGTAATTTGTTTTTGAATAAATGAATCATGTTCGTTATCTATATTTACATTTTAGTCCATGTACTTTTGAACAATCATCACTACGTGACACCTCGATGATTCTGCCATCGGTTGGGGTGTTACAATGAACCCTCATAAACGGTAACTGACTTTGGTTTCCAAACATATTTATTCTTGTTTTTCAATGATTTAAATTTAATAGTATTAGGTTTGGCCTAAGGCTTTGCCTTCGGGCGTACCTTTGGGCATGCCTTAGGGCTTGCAGCCCTCTCAGTTTTTGGCTTGTTTTCAACAATAAAAATTTTCTGTTTTCTTTCAAGATTCTTTGGTCTCACATTATCATTAAACTTTCTATTTATATAACCAAATCTATTGTTGTATTATCAGCTTTTCCTTTCAAATCTCTCACATACGGACATTCGGATCTCAAATGTCCAACATCATTGCATTCATAGTTTGATCTCAATTGCACATTCTTTTTTAGATTTATATTGTGAATGTCTAGAACTATATTTAGAATAGCTAGCACTTGAACTACCAAATCTAGAGGTACGTAATGATGAGTCATGTTTAGATGATCTAGGTCAAACCCTCTTAATTTTTGGCTTACTTTCAACAACAACCATTTTCTATTCTCTTTCGAAATTTATTGGTCTCACAATATCATTGAACTTTCTGTTTGGATAGCCAAATTTGTTGGTGTATCTCGAAGGTTCATCAACTTTTCCAATTTTCTCAAAAATGGACACTCGGATTTCAAATGTCTAACTTCATTGCATTCATAGCATGATCTCCATTGCTCATTCTTTGGAGATTCATACTATGAATGTGTAGAATTATTTTGATAATATCTAGCACTTAAACTACCAAGTCTAGAGGTACTTAATGATAAGCTACATTCAGATGATCTAGGTGGAAATTTTCTGTGATCCTTTTTGTTGAAAACAGTCACAGTAATACATTGTTAAACGTTAATGAGTCGCTCAGTAGTATGCACTATATGGTATAGTGTGTGTATATATAACACGCATTTAAGGTATTTATGCATGTATAGCAGTACATTGTTAAATGTTCATGAGTCGCTCAATAGTATGCACTATATGGTAATACTAGGAACATGGTTTGCATACTTAGTAGAAATATATGCTATAAATATTAACTATTGCTAGTTATCGGACGAATAAGTTGTTCAAAGTGCATAATCAAGATTTTGTTTATCTGAGTTTAATATATTACCTGTTGAGCATCTTCACCAATGAAAACTAACATATTATTCTAAGCATGTCTCTCTAATAATCGTTAGGAAGCTAGGATTGGAGCTAAAGGATAGATTCTTAGAAGTATCTAGGGATGCAAACAAACACAACTTTCGGCGAACAGTTCGTGAACCATCTGGCAGAAAGTCCGATGTGTTCATTCGTTTAATAAAAGAATGAACACGAACATAGGTCGTGTTCGTTCATTTATATTCATGAACATTTGGTAATGTTTTCCTTTTTTGTTTGATAGTTCATTAGGTTCTTTAACTTTTACGTTTAATTTAAGTACTTCAAAATTCCTAGTAATATATAATTTAATAAATATTGGTGTATTACATATTAGTATTCCTTTATTTATTTTGATTAACTATTAATTTGGTCAGATTAAATGAAGACTTGGAGTCTTTCTTTGGTGGATTAAATGAATACTTCAAGTTTATATGATAATTTTGTGTTATGTTGGGTGATAGGTTTTACAAAGAAAAACCTAAAAAACTTTCAATAAACATCAAAAAATGAAGAGAGACAAAAGCACAATGCTTTATTTAATTGATTTCATTCATAATAATTCTAAAATACCATAGCCATTATATAGGCTTATGCAAAAAACATAATTAACAATAACTTCTACTACCACTAACCCACTAATACATTATAAAACAATGTGAGTTGAAATAAAGGAAACAAAGAAACTGGTGCATGGGAACATGGGTAAGAGGCCAAGGGTGGTGTGGTACGTATCATTCCCGCGCGCCTCAAAATGTTCTTGTCCTCAAGAATGGAACGTGTTTGCCATGGTGGTTGCCATTCGACCCTTCCCATTGCATTTGGTGCGGTGTTGATGGGTTGCCACGAAGTGAAATGCCACGGTTGGCACCATTGACGTCTTCCAACTACAAATTTGCTCTGTGCCTCGAGTGATAGTCTTTCTAAACCGGGGATTGTGGAGCAAAGCCCATTGAAACCGTAGCATGGATATGTATAATGAATTTGTGCAATTCTCCCATCGGAAATAAATGCATGGAGTAGGTCCCTCTGTTGTGTCATGTGTTTCAAAGAAGGTGGACTAGGGATGTCTATATTATTTAGAGGTGGCAAAATGGGTGGGTTGGGTTGGTTTGGGTGTTGGGTTAGGATGGGTTTGGGTTAGGATGGGTAAATTAAAAAAATAGGTTAGGATGGGTTGGGTCTGGATGGGTTTGGGCCTGGATAGTTTGGATTAAGATAAGCTCACATCAAAATAGATTAAAATAACAATAAAAAATTAAAATTTAAAAAATAAAAAAAATTAAAATAAAAAACAAAAGTCAATTTAAAAATAAAATCTTAAGGGATGCGAAATATTTCATTTCGAAGCGGGCCGGTTAACAACCCGGACTGTTTCGACTCGACTGACCCGTTATCGATCTGGACCGTGGCCGTAAACGACCCAGACTATTTCGACCCGACCGGACCCGTTAGCGACCCAAACCGTTTCGACCTGACCGTATCCGTTAACGACTAGGACCGTTTCGACCCGGTCAGGCACGTTAGTGACCGGAATCGCTTCGACCAGGCCGGGCCCGTTTGCGATCCAGACCGTTTCGGCCCGATCTGGGTCGTCGATGACCGTGTCCGTTAGCGACCCGGACCATTTCGAACCGGCCGAGCCCGGTAGCGACCCGAACCGTTTCGACCCAGCCGGGCCCGGTAGCGACACGGCCTATTTCGACCAGACCGGGCCCGGAAACGACCCAAACCATTTCAACCTGACCCGTCCCGTAGCGACCCGGACTGTTTCGTTCCAGCCGGTCCTGGTAGCGACCCGGACCGTTTTGTCCCGATCGGGCCCGGTAACGACCCAGACCGTTTCAACCTGACTCGTCCTGTAGTGACCCGGACCATTTCGACCGGACCGGGCCCGGTAGCGACCCGGACCGTTTAAACCCGACCGGGCCCGGTAACGACCCAGACCGTTTCAACCTGACCCGTCCCGTAGCGACCCAGACTGTTTCGACCCAGTCGGGCCCGGTTGCAACCCGGACCGTTTCTACCCGACCGGGCCCGGTAACGACCCGGACCGTTTTGACCCGATCGGGCCCGGTAACGACCCAGACCGTTTCAACCTGACTCGTCCCGTAGTGACCCGGACCATTTCGACCGGACCGGGCCCGGTAGCGACCCGGACCGTTTAGACCCGACCGGGCCCGGTAACGACCCAGACCGTTTCAACCTGACCCGTCCCGTAGCGACCCGGACTGTTTCGACCCAACCGGACCCGGTAGCGACCCGGACTGTTTCTACCCGACCGGGCCCGGTAACGACCCGGACCGTTTTGACCCGATCGGGCCCGGTAACGACCCAGACTGTTTCAACCTGACTCGTCCCGTAGTGACCCGGACCATTTCGACCGGGCCGGGGCCCGGTAGCGGCCCGGACCATTTAGACCCGACCGGGCCCGGTAACGACCCAAACCATTTCAACCTGACCCGTCCCGTAGCGACCCAGACTGTTTCGACCCAGCCGGCCACGGTAGCGACCCACACCGTTCTACCCAACCGGGCCCGGTAACGACCTAGACTGTTTCAACCTGTCTCGTCCCGTAGTGAACCGGACTGTTTCGACCGGACCGGGCCCTGTGGCGACCAGGACCGTTTCTACCCGAACGGGCCCGGTAACGACCCAGACCGTTTCAACTTGACCCGTCCCGTAGCGACCCGGACCGTTTCTATCCGACCGGGCCCGGTAACGACCCAGACCGTTTCAACCTGACCCGTCCTGTAGTGACCCGGACGGTTTCGACCCGACCGGACTCGGTAACAACCCGGACCGTTTCGACCCGACCGTGCCCGCCAACGACCTGACCATTTCGACCCGAACTGGCCGGTCAACAACTCAGACTGTTTCAACTCGTTCAAGCCCGCTAACGACTCGAACCATTTGGATGAGATCGGTCTCGTTAACGACCCGTGTGGTTTCGACTTGGTCGTCCGTTAACGACCTGAACGGTTTCGAACCGACCGGGGTTATTAACAAATGCAAAAGATATAATTTTTTGTTTTTAATGACATTTATTTCTATGAGGCATTAACGTTTTTGGTGTTTGGTGAGTTTTTATTCAGATTTGTATATGGTTATCTAAAAATACCCATCCTGACCCATTTGTTTTTTTTAATTTACCCATCCTGACCTACTTACTTATATCCTACAATTAAAATTACCCATCCTAACCCCCTTGAAAATTATACTAAACCCATTTCAACCCACAAAGTCAAATTTTAAACCCAAAATAACCCAAACTCAACCAAATGGGTTGAAATTGCCAGGTCTAATATTATTCTTTAACAGCAAGTTTGAAGAGCCATTAGAAAATGGGTTTGGCAATGTATGAGAAGGAATCGTTTCCATCTTCTTTCTTGCCCAAAATGAATGGGGTGGAGATGATTATACCGGAACTGAGCAACGAAAGTAAATATTTTTTTTTATGTTGAGTTGGCTTAAAATCTGAGACCGGTGTTGGTCTGGTGACTATTGATGATACCAGGGTTGGTGTGGTTGTGGTCGAAGGTACTTGTATGGAGGTTGGGTTTGGAACAACAAGCCTGTTGGTCATAGCTTGGCAAGGTGTGGAACAAGTTTGCTGCTCATAGGTTAGCTTTTTGTTCGTGACTGAAGAAGCGGAATTATGAGCGGGTGGTGGTCGAGCGGGAATTGAAGTTGGTGGTGCGGTGTTTAGGATTGGTTGTGGTGGTGGTGTGGAAACGCATGGTGATGGAGCGGTGGTGGTTCATTGTGATAGTTTGCGAAACTAGAGGTGAGAATGGTAGCTTGTCGATCGAATATGGTGTGAAGGATGCGGGTTTGTTCGATTAAGGTTTGGAGGTAGGTTTCTTGTTGGGCAATAAGTTGCCGAAGAAGATCGTTGATTATAGGGTCATCGAGTTCTTCCAAAGCCATGAAGGCTAAGGCTCAATCAAAGCACCAATGATAGGTTTTACATAGAAAAACCTACAAAACTTTCAAAAAACATCAAGGGAAGAAGAGAGACAAAAGTACAATGCTTTATTTAATTGATTTCATTCATAATAATTCTAAAATACCATAGCCATTATATAGGCTTATTCAAAAAAATAACTAACAATAACTTCTACTACCACTAACCCACTAATACATGATAAAACAATGTGAGTGGAAATAAAGGAAACAAATAAACTAGTGCATGGGAACATGGGTAAGAGGCCAAGGGTGGTGTGGTACATATCATTGGGACATTATTTTATGGTAATAACGTTACCAAGATTATGTTAGGTATGTTTGGATAACTTGGTTAGTATCTTTTTGGCGGATCTATGTAATGTTTATGATGAAATATACTGATTTTATTCGAAATTTAATATATACCTGTTTCTGTTCATTTTTATTCATGAACGTTCGTTTGTATTTATTTACACTTACTTTTGTCCAATACCTAAAATTAACAAACAAACACAAACAGAAAAAATCGTTCGATAAATGTTCATGAACAGCTCGTGAACATATTATTTTCTTAACAAACACAAACAATGTTTTATTCGTATTCCTTCAATTCGTTTGCCGCCCTAAAATTATGCACTATAGACTTACTAATTATAGAAAATTGAAATCCATGTAGTAAAGCATCGAAAGGCAACTATGTTATTTTTCTTAGACTTTCAGGCATTGTCACCTATGTAACATGTGATGTTTAGGTTTTAATTATAAACCCCTTATCATTAAAGAAAACTGGTATTGGTAGGTCTCATACACAGACCCCTTGGACCCACCTGGCGGAATGTGAAAACAACTCTTCCTAATTTAGTTCATATTATATAAAAGTAAACATACCAAAAACTAAACTAAACAATTATCCTTCCATCCAATAATTCTCTCAGCTAATCACTTCCTATATATGTTTACTTCAACACCAATATTCACTTTGACCTTCCAACTTTAATTCCACAAAAGAATCAAAACAAACTTTCACATGTAAGATCAAGATTAAATTTTAACATAAACAACTTATATTTATCCGGAGTTTCGAAAAAGATCGTCGATCTATAATGTTTACAAGTATTTGGACTTAATAAAGGTTTGTGAGCTTTTAACTCTTACTTTTGATCCTCTCTTGCTCATTGATCTTAAGGCTAAGGATGTATTGTATAGTTTCTAAAGATTGTATAATGTATTAACTATTTTTAGTTTAAAGGATGTGAGAAAAAATATTGGAAGGCCGCCCTTTAAATAACCAATATGAAAGAGAAGGGAAAGTTTAGTAGAGCTTTCATCTTAAATGTCATGGTTAGGTTGTGCATTGATCGAAAAGGTTTTGAACACCTCCATCTCTAGGATTTTATTTTTGCAATAACCTAGCAATTGGATTTAGGTAGCGTTTGGTATGATGGAATGGAAGGGGGAATGGAATGGATCATTACGAGGTAATGAAAAATAGTGTGTTTGGTTGGTTAAAGGAATGGAATCACTCCTTCCACAAGGCATTCCATTCCCTCAAAAACATTACATTCACCCCCATGTTTTTTTTCCATTCCATCCTCATTCACCCTTCACTAACAACACCATAACCCACCAACCACCACCACCCACCACCGCCGTCACCACCCACCACCGTCGCCCACCACCGCTGCTGCTACCCGCCCACCACTGTCGTCACCACCCACCACCGCCGTTGCTGCCACCCACTACCTTAACCCACCCACCACCGCCATCCAACAGCACACACCGCCGCCCACCACCCTCGCCCACCACCGACCACCATCGTCGCCCACCCTCGCCGTCACCACCCATCATTGTCGTCGCCGCCATCAACCACCACCACCCATTACCTTCACCCACCATCACCGCCACCCATTGCCATCTTCGCCACCACCAACCGCCGCCGTCGCCACCCACCACCACTACTACTCACCATCGTTGCCCACCCACCACCATGGCCATCCACCTCCACCTTCCACCATCACCACCACTGCCGCTGCCACCCACACCACCACCGCTACCGCCACATATCACCACCCACTAGCACCGCCACTGACCATCACTCACCACCGATTTTATTCATTCATATTTTCCTACCTATCCAACAACATAAAGTAATGTTTTATTTCATTCCTACATGGCAACCAAACAATACATGGAATGGTAATGATCCATTCCAATACCTTGTCTATTCCATTACCTCGTCCATTTCATTCCCTCATCCATTTCATTACGCCATACCAAACAGACCCTTAATCTTTTTTGTAACTCTTATGTTTAACTTGTTTTTCTTTTAGAAAGTTTTTTAAGAAGGACCCTTCTAAAAAAATTAAATTAAATTTTATAACACGTTTGTTAGCCTTTTGTTATTAGTGTTTCACCAATTACCCTTTTAGATGAAACAATAAAACTTCACTCTTCAAGGTGAGTTGTTATCTGATGTGCTGTTTTTATTAGGTAAAATATATTTTAGTGGTGTTAAAAATAATATTTATTACTAAAGAAAAAGTTTGGTTTTTACGAAAACGTGATCTAATTTTAAATTTATAAGAAACGATAGTTTTAAATTTATGATAAAAGTTAGGTACTGTCTGTTGGTACTAGGAGTTCTTTCTTGCAGAGCTTGTCGCCGGTAGTTAGGCTGCACACCCGTGCAAGCCACGTGGCATAACTCATGTCAGTCTTGGTCGGTTTCCAGAACCTTTGGTGACGTTTTACGGTGGTGCACGCCCGTGCATGCCAATGCATGTAGACTTTTTCCTTCCCATTAACTCTGAATTGTTGGCTTGTTGACTAGGGACCCGTGCACGGTCGTGCAACATCTACTGCTCCTCTTTAAGTCTTCAATTCTTAATATTTTGTGTTGTTTTCCACTTCTTTTTGCTTATTTGCTCCAAAAACATGGATTTATCAAATATGGTGATTTCTAATGATAATAGCAAATATGCTTATTAGCTCCAAAAACATGGATTTATCAAAACATGGCTTAGACCAGCGACGAAACCACAGGAGGGTCAGAAGGGTCCGTTGACCCCTCCTGCCGGTTAAAGTGTTGATTGAGAGGAGTATTTAGCGATGGCAATTTTTTTTTATTCTTTAACCCTTCAAAATATCATCGTAGTTTAACGAAAATAGAAGAGTGGGGATAACGACTGACTATCTTGTTCTCTGGCAAAAAGCAACGATGGCAAAGTGGCTCTGCTAGCTGGCGATATTAGGTTTAGCCGTTTAGGACTTTAGGTGATTGAAGGAGATGAGATCTTAAGTTTATTGCCATCGCGTATTTCAAGTGTTTCAAAAGCTTGATCGATTAAAACCAAGTGCATGATCTTCCTTGTGTTTAAAATGGGTTGACAAAATGAAAAATCTTATCAAGTTTTGGGTTGTTTACATTCATAATTTCACATTTCCTTGATGGATCATTTTAAACTATTCAGGTATTTGATTCTCTAAGCCCATTGGCAATGGCTAGCCCATTTCAAATTGTTAACAGTCCGGTTCAGTTCTCAAATTTTCAACTATTAGGCATAGATCCGGCTTGGGACCTATTAACCCTAGTCCCTACGTACATGTACATGACTAAGGGTTTTCTGTTCAAGTTTGTGGCATGTTTTGTTTGAAAATAACTAGTTGTGCTATTAGTATGCTGCGTCAACTTTGACAAATTTGAGACCTAACAGTTAATTATGGTCTCAGAAACGAAAAATTATTAGTTTATTTTAAAAGTTTTAAAATGGTGCGCAAGAAGATTTGCTATATGAAACATATACAGTGTATATTCAAGAGACTAGATTATATCTAGAAAGTTTTTCAGGATAGATAAATGTAATATGATATCATAAAATATGTGCTATGATTTAACATAGAAATTAATGTATTATAATGTGAAAAAACAACAATTTTAATCATATGAATAAGAATGAAAATGTATATTAAAAAAAAGATGTATACTTGGATGAGGAGCATAGCTAGAAACAACCATTACATGGCATGATTGAAGCGGTTGGCTTGAAGGTGTGACTTCTTTTTTACGGAAAAAAGTGGTTTTAACCTATTCTGCTCTTGATGAAAATAAAATTCTTAGTTTGAACATGATTAGTGACTTGTCTATACATGATTAATTAATTACCTGAACACATTGTGTTTTTTCCTGTATGAACAAAAATCGACAAAAAAATCGTTTCTTTTTTCGTTTTTTGTATAGCACTATGGTACTTGTTTGGGAAGATAATAAAACGTTTGTTAATTTAGTGTATTTTTTTAAAATATTGTATATAAAAGTTATTAACGTTTTAAAATTGTGGTGGAAACATGAGAAAGAAAAAGACTTTTAGATGGAAGTAAGCAAGATGCCACATGGCACACTTAGGGGGGATGATGGCCTCTTTAACTGCCATGTAGGATTTCATGCTTTGGAATATATATACTAGATTATACCCCGGGAGCGTCTCGGCGTTAAGAAATCTAATATGACGCATCAATTTTATATATGAAATAGATTGATGTATACCTCTAATATTAATATCTAACCTAAAACAATGTACAACTCCAATGCTAACACCTAACCTAAAACAATGTAGAAATCCAATGTAACTCTAATATTAACATATATCCTAAACTAAACAAATGTACAACTCTAAGACTATCCGTTGTGGCCCACAAGCAGCGTGCCGCGAGCCACAATGTGATCCACCTGGATAGCTTGGCCCATAACGATGGTCAGCGAACGGTGCCGCGAGCTAGCCCAAGCGACGAAGCTCGCGTGAGCTAGCGAGTGAAATTCTAAAGGTCTTGGCCGTTGGCAGCTAGCTAATGGTCAAAAATTAAATAAGGAAATTAAATTTTTGCTTGACTTGATAAAATTTTACATGTATATATATAGTGCTTTAGGTTAATTTTTTGACTGAATTACAAGTTTTGTCCTTTAGCTTTATACCAGATTTCAAAGAATGTCCTTTAACTTCAAAATTGATTGGTTTTGTCCTTTATATTTCAAAATGTTGCATGGTTTGTCCTCTAACGCTAACCCAATTAGATTTTAACGTTAATGTGAGGGTGAATTTGTCATTTTACTCTTTTAGGGACTATTTGTATGACTAGCTTAAAGTTTTAGACCAATATGAAAATATATATGATTTTATATATCTAAAAAAAAGAAATAAACACAAGACCCTCTCAATTGTCCATCCCACCCACCACCATCATCATCCACAAACACCATGGCAGGCACCTATTCTGTTGGCCGGACGTCAACTCTGGCACCGTCGGCCGTTATGGTTCACCTTTGACCACAACCACAACCACCACCTACTCATCTCTCCCTCTTTCTCTCCTAACCCCCAACCTCACCCATCATCACGACACCATCCACCACCACAATCACCACCAAATTAAAGGCCTCCTGTCTTTGACCCTAACACTTGCTCCTTCAAATTTCTGATCCGGCCTGCTGCGATAACCCTTCGGCAGCCTCCTCCAGCAAACAATCCGGCCAAATAAAAACCATTGCATCATCAACTCCTATCTTTCCGGCAACCCTGATTCAAATCTTGGAGTCCTTCTAATTTCTGATGTTTATGGTATTCAAAAGCTGCAATCTTTTTATCATTCCCAATTTAATTAACATATCAAATGGATGTGGGTGTTATTATTTTTCTCTAAATATATATGGTATTCAAAAGCTGCAATCTTTTTACAAACCCAACACCTACCCTTCACACCGTATCCGTCATCTGTAACCACTACAACCTCCGTCGCCAGCGGGTAACCTTTCTGTTTTTTCCAGCGAGTTTTTCCAGTGAAATTGCTTCTTCTCCGGCAATACTTTCAGGCAATTAGTTCTGATCGTTCATCTCTTGAATTCTTCTTTCCCCTTTTTTAATCTGTTCTTCGAGATATATCTTTGTTCTTCCATATCTATCTTCTTTCAGTGAAATGTCTTCGATTCCTCAACCTAGGGATAAAGAAAGGTTGGTGAGTTGTGAGTTGTGCAGACAAGAGAGAGAAAGGGAGAGTTGGAAGGGTTTTTTTTTTAAATAAAGAGATGTAATTTCATTTTGGTGTAAAACCTTAAGTTAATTACACAAATAGTCCGTAGAAAAGTAAAAAGACGAATATACCCTTGTATTGGCGTTAAAATTTAACTGGGTTAGGAATAAAGGACATTACGTGCAAGATTTTGAAACATAAAGGACAAAACCAATCAATTTTGAAGTTAAAGGACATTCTTTGAAATCTTGTATAAAGCTAAAGGACAAAACTTGTAATTCAATCTAATTTTTTTTTTATCTTTCACTTGAACAAATGGCAAACCCTAATCCAAATCCAATCCCCGCCTCAATGAACCGTGTACCACTAACGTGGAGTTTAGAGGAAGAACTTTGTTTGGTGGATTGTTATATTTGCCAACAAGATATAGGAGGAGAATACGACCGAAACAAAAGCTTTTGGAAAGGGGTTGTCACCCGATTCAAGCGACGAAGGGGTGACAACCTTCATTCAACTGATATGATTTATGGAAAATATTGTTCCATCAAGGCGAAGTGCACCATATTTGAGGAGTTCTTCATGGCTGCGATAAGCGCGAACCCGGGTTTAAAAGATGAAGACTGGGTTGAAATGGCTCGTAATCAATACCGAGTCACACACAATGATAACTACCCACGTGAAGACTTATGAGAGGACATTTTCTTATGTGTCGTCTTCTTTTTATGTTTTTAATAATGTTTTGATGTTTTTTATTTTATGTTTTTTTATGCAATGGAATGTTATTTTTATTTTTAAAGTTTAATGGTTTTTTTTATAAAAAAAATTGTGGTAAATAATATATTTGGTAAAAAAAACCGCTAACCCTTAGCCACAACACCCTACTGCGAGCGATCACCGGGCGCTAACCATTGCCACGTAGGCGTTGACGTGGTCAAATATTATTCGATAAATCTCTCACTAAGCTCTACCCACAACAGATAGTCTAACATACTAATATAGATACTTAACTTAAAACAATGTATAACTCTATTAACCTATTCGGCTCTCGTTGAAAATAGAATTCATATTTACTGGTTTGAACATAATTATTGACTTGCTTATACATGATTAATGAATTATCTGAACACGTGTTTTTTTCATGTATGAACAATACCCCACAAAAAATAGTCATTTTTTTCTCCGTTTTTATATAGCATTACGGTACTCGTTGAAAAGATAATAAAACGCTCGTTAATTTGGTGTAATTTTTTTCTTTAAAAAATCTCGTATATAAAAAATATTAACCTTTAAAAATTATAGGAGGAAACATGAGAGAAAAAAATCCAATTTTGTTTTTAAACTTTTTTTTTCTAAAATTACTTAATGCCACATGGCATCCTACATGACACTTTTAAATGGGAGAATGACTATACGATTGTAATGTAAGATTTGAGGCTTTCAATTATATAATATATATATATATATATATATATATATTTATATAGGTTTAGGTTTTTTTACAAATCCATTTTTTTGTGAGAAGTGTAAGAACCAATATAGGAGTGACATGTGGCACAAGGTGTTTGGGCATTTTAGTAATTTTTACATACTATTAAATGATTATTAAAATTATGATTTTGGTAAGAGATGTGAGAAAAAGCATAAAAATAGTTAAAGAGAGAGAAAGAATGACATGAGAAAGAGAGAGAGAATGGTTCTGCCCACCATCATCATCGTCATTACTAACGTCATACTGTTTTAACAATCAACGTGTAGTGTTTCATGTTTAAGGTAGATTTTTAGTTATTCTTTATACAAGGTATGGTGTTTTATTATAGTCTTTGTCAGTTGCTTCATCCAGAAGGTGTTTAACGTTCATACCTGTGTGTTTTATCACCATATTCTCAACTTTGTGTTTTAACAGTCTTATGTGTTTTATCATCATCTTCTCCATAATCCAGTTTGTTTTATCTTCATCACACCCAATCAGTAATACATTCAAAAAACACACTAGAATGTACTTTTAAAACACAACTACACATACATTTAAAATATGTTTTAAATTCAAAAAACACTAAACCATACAAAAATTCTTTGAACATAAAACACAACAATAAACAATTATGGACCAACAGTAAAAAAGATAAAAAAATGTTAAACTCCCCTAACCATCCTAAATTGTTGTATTTATAGGAAATCATCTCGTTGGTTTTTTATTAATCTTTGTAATTGTAATCATATGTAATACATTTGTTATTTAAAAAACACAAAAACATGGAACACTCATGAACAATAAAGTGCTGGTGGGCTATCCCAAACCAACCCATTTGAACAACACATAAAAGGTTCTAGTTTTGATCCATTACTAATCATGAGAATGTATAATAGGGAACCATAGACAACCTGTTTTTGGTCAGGCAATACTCTTGCAAAGAAGATATCTGAGAGAGGTGAGAGAATTGATTTAATGTTTCCCTTTATTAACAAATTGCAATTTAAATGTGAATTAAATGTGGGGTGATGATTTTACCTTAATACCCCCAACCATCTAATTGATTATTAATAATGTAACCTTAATTACTAAAATGCCACTTTTTTACAGGATCTTGACCCTATATATATATATATATATATATATATATATACACACACACACACATATGAGTATAAGGGGGAGGGGTACTCTATTGAAAAGTATTTTTTTTTTGAAAAATTCAGAGCTAGCCACTTTATTCCACCAAACAAAACATACATCATCCATTGTACAACTAAAGCCCATCCTTCGGCCTAGCAAGACACTACCCGAGGCCCAAAGAAAGCACCTCAGTTAAACAAGACAGAAACAAAACAGAACAGCACAAGCCGAAACAGATAAAAAACTAGACCCCAAAATTACAAGGGCTGTCTTAGGAGAAATCTAAATCTTCGAACATCCACCATTTCGTCGACTCGATTGTCTTCAGTTTCGATCTCTTTTTCATCCACCAAAAGGGGTTTTCTTTGATCTCTTCAATTATTCTAGTCACCGGTAAATCCTTGTATGTTGTTGAACACCTTTGCGTTTCGCGCCAACCAAATCTACCAAAGAGTCATAAGAATGATTGCGTACACCGAATCTTTCCATTTCTTCATGCCCTGCAGGTTGTTGTTCCACTCCAGAAGCTGTTGAAGGCTGCATATTTGTGCTTGTGGCTGAATTTTGACCCATTTACAAACATGCCACCATATAAGCTTGGCCCAAAAACATCCTACCAACGCATGGTCGATCGTTTCGTCTTCGTCTTCACACCTTTTGCATATTCCAGTTCCGAAATTGAGCTCTCTAGCCGATAACTTATCTGCTGTCGGAATGCCCCTTTGGATGGCTCGCCACACGAAACAATTCACCTTTGGCACTGCAACTTTACTCCATTTGAAACTGTTTGGATTACTCGACCCAGATTGAATAGCCCCTAAATCAGCCATTACTTGCTTTACCAAAAACTCCAGCCGCTTGCCTTCTGATATCCAAAGCAGTGGTCGTTATCCGGTTGAATCTGTTGCACCGTTAGCAGCGAAAGTAGTCAATTCCACTGATCAATCTCCCCAGTAGTCGTAGGCAAACGAGCCCACTCCCAACCCCAATTTGTATTACCCCCAACCCGTGAATAATTATCCAGCACCTTCGCTTTTTTGTACCTGCAAAATGAAAATAGATCCGGAAAACGTTCCTTCAATGTCCCACCCGAAATCCAATTATCCCCCCAAAACGAATTCGTGCCGCCATTCTTAATAGAACATACAAAGCATTGTTGTAGATCCACCGCTTTCCTTAAGAAAACAGCCCCGAGCTCTGCGATAGTGTTCCACGTTCCCCCCCCCCCCCCCCCCCGAAGCTTTTTTGTTTTGTACTTTGACCCAAAGATGATCCGGAGACACTTTGTATCTCCACCACCATTTAACCAATAGTCCTAGATTCATATCCTCAAGATTACCCACCCCTAGCCCACCCGTTTTCTTTGATTTTATAATTTTGTCCCAAGCAACCCAACGAATTTTCTTGATGTTGGTCGCCCCACCCCAAAGAAGCAGTCTTCGAATCCCGTCAATAGTCTTCAACACAGCCACAGGAGCCCAAAACAGTGAGAAATAATACGTCGGTATCGCACTCAACACCGACTTCACGAGCACAAGTCTTCCGGCAAATGATAGTGACCTCGCTTTCCAAATTGAAAGCTTTGAATTGACACGATCAATCACCTCTTTCCAACTCCCAATACGTTTCATAGACCCTCCAATCGGTAGCCCGAGGTACAGAAAAGGAAATGTTCCCCGTTTACACCCCAAGCAACTCGATAGCCTTTCTATCTCCGCATCACTGACCCCAACACCATATAGTTGACTCTTATGAATGTTCACTTTAAGACCGGAAGCTAGCTGGAAACATCTTAGGATTCTATTCAAATTATGCACGTTCACATCCGACCAAGAGCCCATAAACAATGCATCGTCGGCATACAATAGATGTGTGAGTTCCGGCCCATTTCGTGGGAGCTTTACACCGGTGAATAGCCTACCCGAGACTGTTTTAGAAACCATCACATGGAGCGCTTCCATAACCATCGTAAATAAAAATGGCGACAAAGGTTCGCCTTGTCTCAATCCCCTATTCAAAGTGAATTCACAAGTCGGTTCCCCGTTAACCAAAACTGACGCCTTGCCGGTGAAAAGAATCCCAATAACCCATTGCTTCCACTTGGATGGGAATCCCATGTTGTGCATTACGTTTATAAGAAACTTCCACAAGACACAATCGTAGGCTTTTTCAAAATCAACCTTAAACAACATCATTTGCTTCTTTGACTTTTTTGTCCAGTTTACAACTTCACTGATCACAAGTGGCCTATCAAAAATGTGTCTTCCTTTGATAAAAGCCGATTGCTCCATGGATATAATACTCCCCAACACCCCTTTTAATCTACCTGCGAGTACTTTGGAGATTACTGTAACAACCCGAGGTTGTTTCGGGTCTAGTAAACGGGTCGGGTCGTACCCGACCACTCGATTATCTAATAAATATTTAAGTTCGAATCTTGCGACTAACCGTTTCAGTCGATTTTATAGATAATAATTATTGGACTTTTATTATCTCGATTAAACGCTCCTTATCTTATATTTAAACGTTGCCAAACGTTTCTTATTTTAGTGTTATACCCTTTACCAAACACCCGAGTTCCAGTTATTATCCCCGTTGCCAAACACCCCTTGTTATATTATCCTTTATAAACTCTCTGCTCTCTCTCTCCTTGTCTGCGTATCAACGAACACACACACACTTGTGTGTGTTTCAGAGAGCAGCCTCCCACCGGACAGCCATGGCGGCTTTCGCCGCCTCCGCTGCTGCCTCCGGTCGCTGCCGCCTCCATCTCCGGCCGCCGCCGCCCTGTTTCTTCTCCAGTAAGCACCGTAGTCCCTCCCCCTTTATTTCCAGCAGATAACCAACCACCTTGTTCCTCTGTTTCTGGTCCGGTTAACCCATCTTCTCCGATAAACATCACCGAATAACAACCCTTTTCACCTTGGTCCTGATCTGTTCTTGATAAACCGAACCATCGAACCCATACTTCTGTTCCTCCATGAAACCCGATAACCTGTTATATTCAATCGTTTGTGACTGTCATCAGTAACCACCCCTCGTGTCTCATCTGGTTTTGTTAAACGAAGTCAGACAGTCACCGGTCATGGTGACTGTCATCGGAAACCATGGTCATCGGGTCTGTTCATAACCCGGTCACTTTCTGATCTGAACTGAACACTCTGATTAACCAAACACAACCCAGTTATGACCCGTTGTCCTTCTGTTTAGTAGTCAGCCACAACCCACGAATCACCAGACCTTTATGTTCCGT
Source organism: Ambrosia artemisiifolia (assembly GCA_032199755.1). Classification (NCBI taxonomy): domain Eukaryota; kingdom Viridiplantae; phylum Streptophyta; class Magnoliopsida; order Asterales; family Asteraceae; genus Ambrosia; species Ambrosia artemisiifolia. The sequence goes on along the minus strand of CM063521.1, from coordinate 41,007,806 downwards.
TTCGTATACTCGATAACCCACCAGTTGAACCGCCCTGTTCGTCTTTCTGTTACCATGACCGGACAGTCACCAAGCTATGGTGACTGTCAACCAGCTGTTGAAACCTCCTTTTATTCCTGATAAAGCCCGGTTAACCCTTGGTTGTGCCGAGGTGATTCCGGTAGAACTCCGGCGAGTGTCCGGTTGTTTATCGGTAAGATTCAAAGCTATTTGATTATTGGTTTATACAATATTATAATCATTTATTAATATAAAGATTATGATTGCAAGGTACCAATACCCGATTCGGTGAGATTGAACCCGATACCGAGTCGACTCGGTGACTCGGTCAACACCCAGAATAGAACCCGGTCCAATAGCTAGACGAGGATTATTAGAATTATACGAATATATATATAATACGGATAACGTACGGACTTGATATAATAATAAGAGAATAATAATCGTATATAAAATATATATATGTTTGTATATATAAATTCGATATATAAAACGATATACTAGACTCGGGTTAATAATAATATGTTCAGCCGATCCAGCATCCGGGTAAGTCCTTATCCACAACTCAGTAGCTACGAGTGCCAAGCTGTAATGGCCAGCTATGAGGCTAAGCTGTAATAGCCAGCTAGATTTAGGATGTCCGTGTCGTGTCAATAATAAACCCCGAGTTTAGGACTATCTAATATATACCGAATTCTATATATATAAATTGTATATATATGATATATATCCTAAGTATTACAATCTAACAAGTCCCACGCGTAAAACGTATCGATATATATATGACATATAATTGTAATAAAAGAGACTATAGAAGATTATACGCAAACCTGTGAGTATCGTGAACTCCCCACTTTACTGTTTTATTAAACGTTTTAGGGGAAATACATGTCACTTAGAAAACCTAGAAATGCTTTACATAATAGAAATGTTATAAAGAATAATAGAATGAATATGGGGATAATAGAAACAACGAGGCCAGTACTGGACGGTATATCGCCATTTCCTTTCTTGTCCGACTAGAGGACAAGAACCAGTCTTACCCGAGTAGAGGGTAGGCATAATTATATTTACCACAAACAGAGTGGTATAATCGATAGGAATGGCAACTAATAGAATATAATAGAAGGACCTATAATCGGTATACTTTAATCGAATTGGTATAATAGAATATATCTTCCCCAATAGAATTGTAAAGCATGTTTATATAAAAGAATTATTTAAAGAAATATAAATACAGAACTGGCCATTCTATTTATAAAATACACGACCTCACCAACTTTATGTTGACAGAAACTATTTTTGGCATGTGTTCAGGTAACCAATCAGATAGCGATGACGTGGATCCTGGAAAGGTCAAGACTATCACAATCCGAATCCGCTGTGCAACTCTGATACCCGACCCGACGACCCGTCACCGACTGACTGGGTCGTTACAGTTGGTATCAGAGCAGCGCGTATTGATAGTCTCGAAATTTTTTTAATGATAGTCTTGAAGTATTTACCAATCCAGGATCTACCAGAAATGTCTTTTAAAAGAAATTTTGATTAGAAATATGTATAAGGTAAAAGAATATTAGAAAGAATAATAGATAGAAAAATTTTTGGGTACCTAAATGCCAAACCATTATAAAGTTGGTGAGAACCATAATAGTATATTAGAAATTAAAACGAATCCGCTACAGGATATTACTAGAATGATTATGTGGGGTAAATTGACAATTATGTACACAATTGTGAATTTACACGCACATCTAATTTCTGGGAAATCTTACAGGATAATAAGGCCATATGAAATAAGAAATAATACAGAACAGAAACCAGATATATTAAAAGAAATTCGAAAATAAATCAAGATATAAATAAGAAATGACGAAAGTTATAAAAAGTATATATATATTTATATAGAAAAATAAATAGATTATAAAACATAAATCATTCTTCGTGATTCAGGAAACTTCAGATAAGTTTGTTGAATTATTCCAGTCCCAGTAATCATTCAGATCGTTAACCTCACGGTTATTCCGATATATATAAATAAGAATACAAATAGTATGCTCCGACTTGAACATTCCTATGATCAAGTTTCCAGAAATATTACTTTATCCGATAAATCTTGCAATTTTTATAAATTCCGATATACTAGAAATATATAAAATTTCCTTCGATTATTTAATCAAAATTCGGACAGATTCCTCGATAACTTAAGATGTTTTAAATCTTTCCAGTATAATTCTAAAAATTATTCTTAGTCGTATCTACTTTTATACTAAACCGGTATTTCAGTTTTAAGTATAAATATATAAATACCCCTCCGTTCAAAATTTTAAATAAACGATTTATTTATTTTATAAGATTAAGAAAACCCGTTAATAGTATAACTTATTTTTATCAAGTATTGATATTTTTTGAAAAGCCCCAGAATTTATCTTAGGTTCTATCCGAAACTATTCATTTAATATTAAAAATTTGACCACAATATTTTGAGAAATCTATTTATTTTATCAATCCGTAATAGGAAACGTGTTATTAAAATTTTAAGAATTCCGACACTATACCGCGACTCTTTTAAATAGTTATTATTTTCAAAAATAAATATCATTACGAAACGTAAACCAGTATTGTTATTATAAATCTTTTTAAAAAGTTTTATTTCAAAAATATGGAAATCTTATAAAACTACGGTTATATTATTTTACCGAAATATATTTAACTTCACCTTTCGTATCATTTTCGTAAAAATCTTCATCGAATTCGTATCCTTATATATATGCCAAGAGCCTTTTTCAGCATGATTTTATATCTATAACCGATTATATAAACTCCCTTGACATTTTATTCTAAATACGAACTAGGAATATCATATACTCCGTTTCATAATCTAAATCACTCGTTGTGTATATCCAAGAATTTTAGTTATATTATGCCTTCGATATTTTTCCTTCGAGAATTAAATAATATTTCGAACGGAAATATTATTATTTCGATTATACGCGACAAAAATAATTTGGAACCTATCGAAACCGAACTCGTATTCACTCGATTATGCGACAATATAAGTATCGTCTTAATCCTACGACTCGAGCAAGTCAGGGATATTAAAAAGATTGGATAGTTATATTGGACATCTTTTGGCGCAATCAAATTCTTGAACGATTGACAGTCTATTTCGTTAGACTCAGATCAACATACTCTATTCCGGAATAATATAATTTCAAATATAAGAGAAAATAAAGAAAAGAATATCAGAATAATATGTAAAGGACACATACCTATTGTGATTAAAATAAATAAGTACTGGAATGTTAGGTGAGGTGGAATAGTAATTATGATCGCGACATAATTATGAATGCCACAGGCACAGGAACATTCGAGTAGGAGTTTATCAAGATCACAGTTTGTTTGTGTCATGAACATATTAAAAGAAATAATAATAAGAAGAAATATATAGTCGAACCATCAGCGTATTATATGTGGAGAATACGACCACAGAACTGGCAATCTAGTTGAAATTTCTTCGTGAAATACGACTAAGAATATGTTCGCAGAATAAACACCATCGATTGGTTAAATTCTACGAATCATAGAAATCAGTATATTGATTTCTGATTGCCAACTAAAGATAATTGTATATCCTCTGTGTAATCCCTGGGGCAAACAGATATCCGGACCCTTACATAAGGTATATCCGGACATTTGCCACCAAGTCACAGGATTCTTTATAAGGATATATGATGCTATGAACAAATCTTTGTAATCACTTCGTATAAAGACTCGTGCGAGTTATAATACAATCAAATTGGTAAAACGGTCAAGTATTACCAAGTTGAACCTTATGAATAAGAAGTGATGAAAGAATTGTTAAATCCATAAAATATAAAAGATATAAATTTATATGGATTCAGAAACCGGAAATGGTAGAATCCAATGAAATATCAAAAGAAAATAATCTATAACGAATATATTGAAATACGATTGATACTAAGCGAAATCGCGTAGAGACTCGCAAGGTATAATCGAAGCAAAAATGAAAAATGAATAGAACTATGCTCATTTTTCCAGTAAAACTCTCTAGCCAAAGAAGAATGGATTTCCTATCCCGAATAATGGCTTGTGAGAGTTATTATAAGAGATCACTGTTCTGGCAAGAACTATCTATACGATTATCCTGACGAGATAAGCTTCGCTTATAATGAATTGGATTAAGAAGATATGATAGATTGCCTATATATAAGTTTATCAGAAAGTGTTTTCAGACGCTGAAAGTATAAACTTTAATCGAATACATAAACATAAAAGAATTATTCCAAGCAATCATATATTATAGAAATACTGAATTTATAGTGTGTGCTATAAGTATTATCAGTATTTGCTTGGATATTAATAGAATACAAATAAAAGAATATAAATCGAAAAAGTAAAAAGAATTATAATTCAGAAAGACATCCGATATGTCTGAATAATAGAAAGGCATCCGATATGCCAAGAAATATAATTATTAGATAAGAATATTAGTCGTAAGGAAACGACTAGAATTTTATAAAAGAATAATTTATAAGAAGAAATTACCGAGAGTGTATCGAATTCCGAAATAATGATATCAAGAAGGAATATTTGCAGGAATACTTAACGCAATAAGTACTCATGCATTAAGCCTGAATGATAATCAGGATTTTGAGAAAGAATAATTGATGCATTATTCTTAGAATTCTAAAGTCAAGGAATCATAACGACGACTGTTATCAGTAGATTCCGAGCTATAAAGAGAAAATTACATATATTGACTGTAGAATTGTGAAAGACCTCATTCACGATAATACAATAAGAAAAGTCAAATAATATGTAATTAGATACAATGCAGTCAATCATCAATGAAATAGTCAGTAAGACTACTATCGATGATTTAAGAGAAATCTCAATGACCGACTTCAGCAGGTCAAGATAATGAAAAAGGAAAAGTGATAAGAATTCAACGTCAGTTGAATCGTTATCAAAGAAAGAATTATTAGAATATAATTCAAAGATCTTTCCTAAGAAGACTCATCAATGATGATGCCTTTCATCTCTCCAGAGATAAAAAGGAACTGTTGAAACCGTGTAATTCAACAAGTTTAATTAGTCTTTTCCGGCACCTTGTAATTCCGGATAAGATACGTCTAATGATCTGAGAAATCATTTCTACTCTTTAAGAAACGGAATTACAATGATGGCAAATTCTAAAGTTCGAATAAAAGAGGTAGTAGTTCGGATTCCATTCAAGTCATGATAATGAAGGGACTTCCGTATCTATCTCTCTAGAACCATATAGAATCCATCATTGTAGTTAAATCCGAATATCCAACGATGAGTATATCGTATCGAGTTGAGACTCTAGTGATGTTTGCTGGAGGTTGTAAATCTTTCAGAAAACAAACAATTGGAATCTCAAGTATATTTGTATCGTCTTTATATAAGAATGATATTCAGTCTATCTCTCACTCTAACGAGGAACAAGACTAGAAAAATATTCACAGTATAAAGAAAAATATCAATCTATACGAAAAACCTTTAATAGTCATACCTGAAATTACAGATAGTCCATATATCTGTATTAACATGACTATAGCAAGAAAGGTTAAAGCGTAGATTTAAATTGATATAAGATCAAGTTCCTTGTAAATCACAAAAACCGATCGTATCTCACTGATAAATGTTCGGTTTAGATTGTGACATCCTTATAGATTAAGGGTGTAAAGGACAAGATTACTCCAATTTCGGGGACGAAATTTCCTAAGGGGGGGAGAATGTAACAACCCGAGGTTGTTTCGGGTCTAGTAAACGGGTCGGGTCGTACCCGACCACTCGATTATCTAATAAATATTTAAGTTCGAATCTTGCGACTAACCGTTTCAGTCGATTTTATAGATAATAATTATTGGACTTTTATTATCTCGATTAAACGCTCCTTATCTTATATTTAAACGTTGCCAAACGTTTCTTATTTTAGTGTTATACCCTTTACCAAACACCCGAGTTCCAGTTATTATCCCCGTTGCCAAACACCCCTTGTTATATTATCCTTTATAAACTCTCTGCTCTCTCTCTCCTTGTCTGCGTATCAACGAACACACACACACTTGTGTGTGTTTCAGAGAGCAGCCTCCCACCGGACAGCCATGGCGGCTTTCGCCGCCTCCGCTGCTGCCTCCGGTCGCTGCCGCCTCCATCTCCGGCCGCCGCCGCCCTGTTTCTTCTCCAGTAAGCACCGTAGTCCCTCCCCCTTTATTTCCAGCAGATAACCAACCACCTTGTTCCTCTGTTTCTGGTCCGGTTAACCCATCTTCTCCGATAAACATCACCGAATAACAACCCTTTTCACCTTGGTCCTGATCTGTTCTTGATAAACCGAACCATCGAACCCATACTTCTGTTCCTCCATGAAACCCGATAACCTGTTATATTCAATCGTTTGTGACTGTCATCAGTAACCACCCCTCGTGTCTCATCTGGTTTTGTTAAACGAAGTCAGACAGTCACCGGTCATGGTGACTGTCATCGGAAACCATGGTCATCGGGTCTGTTCATAACCCGGTCACTTTCTGATCTGAACTGAACACTCTGATTAACCAAACACAACCCAGTTATGACCCGTTGTCCTTCTGTTTAGTAGTCAGCCACAACCCACGAATCACCAGACCTTTATGTTCCGTTTCGTATACTCGATAACCCACCAGTTGAACCGCCCTGTTCGTCTTTCTGTTACCATGACCGGACAGTCACCAAGCTATGGTGACTGTCAACCAGCTGTTGAAACCTCCTTTTATTCCTGATAAAGCCCGGTTAACCCTTGGTTGTGCCGAGGTGATTCCGGTAGAACTCCGGCGAGTGTCCGGTTGTTTATCGGTAAGATTCAAAGCTATTTGATTATTGGTTTATACAATATTATAATCATTTATTAATATAAAGATTATGATTGCAAGGTACCAATACCCGATTCGGTGAGATTGAACCCGATACCGAGTCGACTCGGTGACTCGGTCAACACCCAGAATAGAACCCGGTCCAATAGCTAGACGAGGATTATTAGAATTATACGAATATATATATAATACGGATAACGTACGGACTTGATATAATAATAAGAGAATAATAATCGTATATAAAATATATATATGTTTGTATATATAAATTCGATATATAAAACGATATACTAGACTCGGGTTAATAATAATATGTTCAGCCGATCCAGCATCCGGGTAAGTCCTTATCCACAACTCAGTAGCTACGAGTGCCAAGCTGTAATGGCCAGCTATGAGGCTAAGCTGTAATAGCCAGCTAGATTTAGGATGTCCGTGTCGTGTCAATAATAAACCCCGAGTTTAGGACTATCTAATATATACCGAATTCTATATATATAAATTGTATATATATGATATATATCCTAAGTATTACAATCTAACAAGTCCCACGCGTAAAACGTATCGATATATATATGACATATAATTGTAATAAAAGAGACTATAGAAGATTATACGCAAACCTGTGAGTATCGTGAACTCCCCACTTTACTGTTTTATTAAACGTTTTAGGGGAAATACATGTCACTTAGAAAACCTAGAAATGCTTTACATAATAGAAATGTTATAAAGAATAATAGAATGAATATGGGGATAATAGAAACAACGAGGCCAGTACTGGACGGTATATCGCCATTTCCTTTCTTGTCCGACTAGAGGACAAGAACCAGTCTTACCCGAGTAGAGGGTAGGCATAATTATATTTACCACAAACAGAGTGGTATAATCGATAGGAATGGCAACTAATAGAATATAATAGAAGGACCTATAATCGGTATACTTTAATCGAATTGGTATAATAGAATATATCTTCCCCAATAGAATTGTAAAGCATGTTTATATAAAAGAATTATTTAAAGAAATATAAATACAGAACTGGCCATTCTATTTATAAAATACACGACCTCACCAACTTTATGTTGACAGAAACTATTTTTGGCATGTGTTCAGGTAACCAATCAGATAGCGATGACGTGGATCCTGGAAAGGTCAAGACTATCACAATCCGAATCCGCTGTGCAACTCTGATACCCGACCCGACGACCCGTCACCGACTGACTGGGTCGTTACAATTACCTTCCCAATTACTCCTATAAGTGAAATAGGCCGAAAGTCCGAGAACGTCATTGGGTCTTTCACTTTCGGAATCATGGCAACAAATGAGGAGTTGCACATGTTACTAATAGAGCCGTGCGTGTAAAATTCGTTCAGCACATTCATGAAATATGGTTCGAGCTTCACCCAAAAAATTCTTAATGAAGGCGAAAGTAAACCCATCCGGACCCGGTGTTTGTCGCTTCCACACTCCCAAACCGCAACCTTGACTTAATCTTTAGAGAATGTTTCGATGAGCTTTGTCGCTTCCTCGGAAGACAGTCTGTTGAAACCGGTCCCGTCCACCCGTGGTCTGACCGGAATCAGCTCAGCGAACTTTTCTTTAAACAGTTGGACCGCTCTATCTTTTATCACCATTTGATCCGTCACCCATTCACCATCCATCATTGAAATTTTTTTACTTCACTGATTTCAACAAATCATGCACTGTCACATCACTTCAATTCACTGAAACACAATTTTAAAAGCAGTAGTCCACTGATTCTCTTATTTATTTTCACTTAAATACATATCTAAACTTTTTTTTTTTTTAATTTCACATGGTTTAATAATATTACAATTGTCCCACCAAAACGGTCAGTAAAATTGAATTGAATTCATGCAACCATTCAAAAACATGACTTTAGCATTGAAACCGTCCACCTAAACGGTCAATGAAATTTAATTTTAACATTGAAACCGTTCCAAAAATTTGAATATAAACACACCAAACCGTGGGTTTAAAATTCACACATGCAACCCATGGTTTAAACAAACAAACAGCCACACTCTACACAGAGATGACTTGCTAGAACGGGGAAGAAGAGATCGTGTTGGTGGTGTGCTACAACGACGCCCGAAACGACCCGACTTTACCACAACGCCAACACTTGAGGGGCTCGAGCTCGCACCCGGAGGGGTTCTGGGACCGCGTATTGGCCGACTTCAACCAGCAAGTCGGCCTCAACGACCGAACCATCGAGAGCCTCCGGCAGAAGTGGACCGATCTCAACAATAAGTATGATTGGTGGACACCGCTCTATGAGCGCACATTGAGGAAGGATCCGGACATCGATCCGGAGTTGGCTATCGAGTTCACGCATGTCTATGTGGCTCGATACAGAATCATTTTCGACCATGTCGAGACATGACAATTTTTGCGCCAACCTTAAGTTTATGTTTATTTGTTTTAATGTATTTTAATTTTATGTTTAACATTAATGAATTTATGTTTTTATTTTCTTCTTTATCTTTTTATTTAATTAGGTTTTAATTTATGCTTTAATTAAATTTAAGCGATTTAATAAAACGATCAAAAGAAACGATTTAAATAATTAAACACTCAAAACAAATAATAATAAAATGTTAAAAATAATTAAATGGTCAAAAGTAATAATATAAAATGTTACCAAATAATTAAACGGTTAAAAGAAATAATATAAAATGTTACAAAATAATTAAACGGTTAACATCACCACTTTCACCGCTCGTTAACTAGAACCAGAATTTGGTTCACGGGACCACTACCAGTAAGGATAGTAACAGTGTTACCGTGTTGATAGAGGGGTATCCGTGACAAAATCGATGATGCCCCGTCCCCTAATAAATAGACAATGGCTTAGTGGTCACTATTATCGGAGCAGTTGGTGGTTGAAGTGGATATTTTTGATGATAATCTGGGTCCATTTTGACTTATATATTCATAATTGTTATATTATATGTGTATGATAATTAGGGCTGTTTAAATTGCCCACAGCTTGTGAATCGTTCGCCACTCGTTCGAAAAATGCTCGCTCGGTCTTCTGCTCGGATGTAAATGAGCCGATCGGCTTGGTTCGGTTTGTAAACGATCCAAGCACGAGCAAAGGTCCGATCGGCTCGAATAAATTATTATTTATTTATCATGTATATAATTATACATACACACCCAAATCACAGTAATATTTATTGCTTTATATATAACATTTGGCACAAGATAAACAAGTAAAATAACTAGCCCGCTTAATCCAATAAAAATTTAACACTAAATTTAATAGTAAACCCAAAGTCGTGAAGTAACAGTCTTGACTTCATTATGTTATTAGCCGTCTGTTGTCATCGCTTAATATCACCGTACGTCACAATGCGACACTTGTTCTATGCAGCATGCTCGTCGCCTCACTACCTCAACATAAACCTCATCTTCGGACACTCGAACCTCAATATTCGGGTCAATAACGGACAATTTGACCTTGGATGTCACCCGGACAACTAAAACATTAAAGGAAACATCCTAATTGTATGGTTGTCCGGGTTATTCCCCGCTCGTTGTTCGCTCGGCGCTCGCTTGAAAAAATTCACGCTCGAAGAATGCTCATTCGATTTTTGGCTCGGTTTTAAATGAGCCGTTCAGCTCGGTTCGATTTGTAAACGAGCCTAGCACGAGTAAGTGTCCGCTCGGTTTGACTCGGCACGTAAACAGCCCTAATGCTAACATGAAATATATTACTTCTATTATGTTAACTATGATTTATATTATTAAATAAAAAGTTAGGTTTCGAGTCTAGCCAAACTCACTAATGAATAAAAATTAGGTTTCTTTAAATTCACGTCGTGTTAGCTTTCGGTGTAACTACTACAACACTCATATTAACCTCACTAGCATCCGGATCACATTTGTTTCTTTCAAAACATTACATTATTCTGTCACAGATAACCGCAATCTTAGACCGGATGTTTCAACTTTATAATTAAACCCGCAATCACAGATTACAGGCATATAGGACCAGAAGTTGACTCATCTACCACGTTTGATAAACCCGCAATCTTATGTAACGATTACACCATTTTCATAACTTTGAACCTGATACATACCAATTGCACAATAACATATTCTTACTAAAAAAGCAAAACAATCCATAAATCCATCAATTAAGACTACACGATCAATCCAAATAGAACATATAAACAAAAAGCAAGCAATTTGTACACAAAACATTTCCCACAATTCATTCTTAATTCATCCTGCTGGCTCTTGTGGGCCGCAATTTTTAATGCAGAAAACAGAAAACAAAAACAAGCAACAGATGCATGCATTAACTTAGATTCCAATGACGACTTTTGTGATGTCTACTTCACAACAGTGACCGGACAGGTTGCGTTCTCCACCACGTGGCTGCTTACACTCCCAAGCAACACCCTGTAAAATTAATGTAAAATTTTAAATTTTAAATCCAGAAAACCATCAAGATCTTATTTATTTACATTAATATGTTGGCCTAGTGACCACCCAATTTACTTTGGGACGTGTGATTTAACATCTTTTCATGTTTGCTCATGTTTGCCGTCAGATCGATTGGCGACAGACCCCTAAGATCATGTGTAGTGGTGGGGGGTTATGGGGGGGTTGTAGGATTAAAATATTAAAAAGTAATAAAAGTTGGGTTATGTGGGGGTTGTGGAAAAAGAGTGTGTAGTGGGAAAGGGGTTATGAGGGGGGTTATAAATGATTGGTAATGATTGGTTAATTATTGTTTTTTATTATTAATTATTATTATTATTTATAAAAAACCAACCCAAAGTCCCAACCGGTCGGACCGGATTTATGAACCGGGTACGCAATAATTAATTTAATATACTTTTTAGTAATTATTATTTTAAATGTAAGAAAACATATCTATTTATGTATGTGGGCTCTTTTATATTCATTTAACAAACATATTTCTTTGTTTAAATTTTATGTACTACCGTTCAAGAAAAAATGTATTAAGTGGGCTTTTTTTTAGATACACTCTCAAAGCCCAACCTTAAGACTAGGTTTTTACTTTTTAGGTAAATACCCTTGTTAACTTCATGTTTTCTTCTCTGCTATTAGAAACAGCCGCTACTCCATTTCTATCCAACATTCAATCTGCATCCATTTTATATCTTTCTGTCTGCTAAAATTCTTCTTCTTCTTCCTCTCCTCTTCTTCTTCACTTCTTCTTCCTCTTCTCTCACACATCTTCCTCTTCTCTAACATATTTCAGATCAATAATAATAATAATAAAAATAATAAGAGTTCAGGGACAACGCCGGTATGGAGAAAACGCCACCAGCCGAAAACGCCCTATAGTGCCCCGCGGGGCGGTGTGCAGGGGCGCTATAGGCTCTAAAACGCCGGACAACGGCTCCACTACACAAGGCCTAATGCTGATGTACATTATTTTTGCTAACATTAGTATATACACGATAATTTAAAGGGAAAATTAGCCAAATACACAAGTTGAAGCAAAACGTTAACAAAACAAATATCAAATTTAGAGGATAAATAAGTGGCTAAGTACGTAGTAAAGGGTGGCTAAATTTTAGCCAGCACAAAAACTTTAAAAATACAATAGGGTCCAAAAAACGATCGAAATATACACGAGTAAAGTGCATGCAAAAAATTAGTCGGCCATTAAAACTTAGCCTACCTATTTTAGTATTTTAGCCGTGGTTGCAAACGTGCTGCTATATTTTAGCCTTTAATATAACATATCCTAATGCAAAGCGCAAACTAAATTTTAGCTATCTAAGCCGGCGCTTTGTATTTTAGTACGAACTAAAAATTACTTTGACTCAAAACTAATGTTTATAGCCAATACGTGGATTATGATCACGTTTTAGTGGCTTCACTCAAAACTAATGGACTATATGGACTATCACTACAAGAAATTCGGGCTTTAGGGGCGACCCCTTTAGGGGCGACCCGCTTTTTTGTCGCCCCTAAAGGTAGATCCAGCCCCCAGCCGTCGGATCAACGAAAAGATCAACGACTCCCGTTTCATCGTACTTTTTGGCTTTAGGGGCGACACCTTTAGGGGCGACGTCGCCCCTAAAACTCAAAAAAAATATAAACAGCCCGCCATTACCTTCCCTTTCCCTCTCTTCCTTTTCACAAATCTGCTCCTACTCTCTCACTCTCCTCTCTCACAGGCCTCTCTCTCAAGCTCTCTCCCTCTACTCTCTTACTCTCCTCTCTCACATTTCCCTCTTTTCCTTCTTTCCCCCCAACCGCCGGACCATCCCTCCACCACCGGACCAGCCTCCCCCTACGGAACACCCCTCCACCGCCGGAACACCCCTCCACCGCCGGACCACTCTCTCCCTCTGCTCTCCTCCCTGTCCCGAAGTAAGTGGGATTTTTGTTTTTTTTTTTTTGTTTTTCTTTTTTATTGAAGTATATATGTTTAATTTTGTTTTAATAATAATAATATGAGTTGTAGGAAGCTCCGATCTACCAAGCCAGTTGAAGATTCGCCCCTAATATCGGTTAGTAGTCGCTCCTAATTATTATTTTTTATTATTTATGGCTTAAATTTTATAGATAGGTTTATATGTGTTTTTTTATTATTTTCTGTTTTTTTTTATTTTTTTCTGTTTTTTTATTTTTTTTCCTTTTTTTTTTATTTTTCTGTTTTTTTTTTATTTTTCCTTTTTTTTCGTTTTCTGTTTTTTTTTTTATTTTTTCTGTTTTTATATATTTTTTTATTTTTTATGTTTTTTTTTTATTTTTATGTATGTATGTATGTATGCGTGTATGTATGTATGTATGAGTATATGTATGTATGAGTATGTGTGTATGTGTGTGTATGAGTCTATGTATGTGTATATGTATGTGTATGTATATGAGTGTATGTATGTATGTATGTATGAGTATATGTATGTATGAGTGTGTGTATGAGTATATGTATGTATGAATATATGTATGTGTGTATAAGTGTATGTATGTATGTATGTATGAGTATATGTATGTATGAATATATGTATGTGTGTATAAGTGTATGTATGTATGTATGTATGTGTGTATGAGTGTATGTGTGTGTATGAGTGTATGTATGTGTATATGCAGGGCCGGCTCAACCGTTTTAGAGGCCCAAAGCGAGCTAAAGATTTGAGGCCCTACGTACACCCTTGGCAAAATGAACATTATAAATAAATTTTTTTAGACTTTTTAACCTGATAAAAACTATAACATTCTAGTTTAACTAATTATTTGATGAAAACAAAGATGATAGTTTCACCAACAATGAACTAGAGCTAAAAAAAATGTGCAACTGTTTGAGTTGGCTGCAGTATCTAAACTACTACTCTTTTTATGATATGCACAAGTACATGAACCATTTGAAAGTTGCAATTCAAATATGCGTATCTAAACTACTGGGAAAATACTCAAATAGTTTTATTATGGGTTCTAAGTTATATTTTTTTTTAATCATGGGCTGTAAACTAATGTAGAACAAACACATATCCTAAGGTTTGTACAAGGCTTGTACCATTTAAATTTCTAGGCTTTGTACTTAAAAGAAAATAAACACAAAAAAGAGTTCATCAATGCCTCGAACCCCTGACCCCATTGTGTTCAGAAAGCTTGTTTACCATTAAACCAAGATACATTTATGATTTTCCCAACCCTGACTTTAATATATAAACCATAATTCCTTTTTTTTTTTTTAATTTGGGGGCCTTCTCAATTGTGGGCCCAAAGCCCTAGCTTTGGTTTAATTACACATGGGCCGGCCCTGTGTATATGTATGTGTATGTATATGAGTGTATGTATGTATGTATGTATGTTTATTTATATTTATATGTTAATAAATATTGAGACTAGTAAGACATGCCCGAAAATGAATCTCCATTTTAAACATAGTGAGCTTAGAAATACCCGCCTGAAATTGATTTAGTAATTAATTTCGGGTAGTCCCCGTTTTGGGACTGCTTTTTGGATACTTTATCTCATTTAGGATGTGAATGTGTACTACATGATTGTTTGTTTTTGAAAGATTCGGTTGGCGTTTCCTCTTTGCTCCTCGGGTATATATTTATATTATATACTTGGGGGCTAAGGGGAAATGCTGCCGAATTTTTCTTAAACAAACAATCATGTAATACACATTCATATATGAGATAAGGTATTCAAAAAGTGGGTTTAGCAGCCTACCCTTTAGGTGTCAATAATATGTTTCATTTAAATTATCGTGCCTTAAACCCAAATTATGTTTCAGTCACATCATCATGTCGATCGATAAAAGCTGGATTAAACTAAAGAACCGTTTGGACGTTGAGTACAAAAAAGGAATTGACAAATTCATTGAGTATGCCAAACCATTGGTCAACTCATTTGGAACGATTAGATGTCCGTGTAGAAAGTGTAATAATTCTAGCTTCATAGACTTTAGAAGGATGACATATCATATTCGTATAAATGGTTTCGATGAGGATTACACGCTGTGGAAGCAGTAATAGTGACGATCACGCCGATGAAGACGAAGACGAAGACGAAGGCGAAGGCGAAGGCGAAGACGAAGACGAAGACGTTTAGGCGTTTTTGGTATGTTTATTTAGTTTTGTTGGTATACTTGACTATAAATATTTGTATGTTTGCTTAGGCGAATGTTGGTATGTTTAGATGAATGTTGGTATGTTTAGATGAATGTTGGTATGTTTATATATATATGTAATGTTGGTATGTTTGGTAAATTTGTTTTGTCATTATTTCGTATCATTAAGCGTGTGTGGACAAAAAAAAAAAAAAAAAAAAAAAAAAAAAAAAAAAAACCTTTAGGGGCGACGGGTCGCCCCTAAAGATCCAGCCCAGGATGCACAGAAATTGGCCACGTGGCATGCCACGTGGCATGACACGTGGCAAAAAAAAAAAATTTTAATGGAAAAGAAATGCCACGTGGGATAATAGTATTAGGGGCGACGGCTTTAGGGGCGATGGTGGGTTTTAGGGACAAACCAGATGTGACAGAAGCTTTAGGGGCAACAGTCGCCCCTAAAGCTGGTGTCGCCCCTAAAGGTCTGTTATTAGGGGCGACAGGCGTCGCCCCTAAAGCTCCAGTTTCTTGTAGTGCATGGATGATTGATTATACATGAGCATAAAGATCAACGGTTCATATAATATTGATGAAAATTAATATTAAGAGGTTGGTGTATCTCATGATTGTATAGGTGACTTGTTTCAACATTACTATAAAGATAGTAGGGTTGCTTAAAAATTACTAAAAATCGACCAAATTTTGAATTTTTTGTTAATTTGTTATAATTTCCAAACATTTAAAATGAAGTCAAAGTTTACAAACGTTTTTATTAAAAAAATGTCAATTTAAACTGTTCAAATAAATTGTTTTGCGGATCCACCAAACCTAGCCCAACCTAACCGATCGGTTTGGTTTGGTTTAATTTGATAAATTTACATTGTGGTTATCATTCACCCATAGTTAATCAAAACCAATCAAACCAAACCGTGAACACTCATATGAAAACAGAACAACTCGCCACATACATACCTTTTTAGGGTACCCAAGCCTCTGCTGCCAACAACAATGCTATCAAGCTTGAGATGGTTTACAGCTTCACACAACTTCTCTCTCGGATCTCCCCAGTAAACCTTGGCCACAACATTAGCCTACATCTCACCATTTTACAAATCAATAAACTTCATTACCTTTTTTATTACAAACGAAATAATCACAAAACCAACTAGTAAAACCAGAACCAATATGAAACACCTCCAAAATCATCAAAAAATTGGGGTTTGGATCAGGGGTGTACATATAAATCGTAAAAACCGATAAATCGTCAAAACCGGAAAAAGATGTCCGGCTAGAAATATGCATTGTCTGGTTCACGGTTCGGTTTTAATTTAGGGTTTGATTTTCAACGTGTATGGTTTGTAACAAGGGACTAGCTAGCCATTTAACACGACTTTTAACATTTATCAACTTTTCTCATTTTATTATAAAGTTATATGTATATATATAATATTCATGACCAATAATCATCATTTGAAAAAGAAAAATTAATTAATATAAAATTATGCTTCTGAAAGAAAAAAAAAACTGTTAAAACCAAACCGTCAAACCATTAAAACTTACCACTTTGGTTAATGTTTTCCCAACACCAAAATTTGCAATTTGGCCCAGATTTTTCACCAAACCTAACCGAACCAAATCATGAACACCGTAATATTTATGAACAATCCTTTCCCTTTTCAAAAAATTTAAACAAAATATCCTTTTCAAAAAACAAAAAATTATCTTTTCCAAAACCCTAAACAATCAAATGGTACAATCATTAAAACCAACTACCCAGATTTTAACCCAACTGTTACTGCAGCGAGGAAACTCGTGTTGAGGCAGTGTGGTTTCCGGGGAAACGCCGTAACCAAGCCTGATACACCAGCACGGACCCGATTAAGACAACGTAGTCTAGGGCAGACCTTGGCTAGGGTTGCCGATTAGGCAGTGTAACATTGGGTCACTCATATGAAAGTCACCGTTCAAAAATAAAAAATTAAAACCAACTAGATCAGTCTATATTTTTCCACAACCCTAGTTAGAAGGCCCAAAACTTTCACCAAAGCAAAACCAACCCTAAACATCCCTAGTTTCCAATAATCATCCAATTAAAATTCAAAATTCTCAATCAATAACCAAACCCTACAAACAATCTAGTCCAATATTTAAGATCATGCATATACCTTCTTATCCACTGAAACACAATCTAGCATATCAAAAATCTCTGAATCCGGTGTAATCCCATACTTCTTACACACACCAATCTCCTTTAACTCCACCAACGGTATCAAAGCTGATCATCAAATAACCATAACCATAACTCATGATTAACAAAACAAAACAAAACAAAACAAAACATAAACAAAAACAAAATCCTATTAGAATTATTATAACATGCATAAGTAAACTTTACTTACGTGATCCAGTATCCTCAAAGAGTTGTTTGTTGACCGGATCAGACTTTGGTGACAACACAAGGAGGACGACAACGGTGTCACCAGGGCCTATGAGGTTATCAACTGCCCATTTCAATGCAGTTTTGCTTGTTGTTGAGTAATCCATTGCAATACCGATCGTACGAGCCTTAGCCATTTGTGGTTTTTGAATATTTGCAGTTGTTTTTATTTGAAAACCGTATGTGATTAGTTGTGGTATTTATAAGTGGTAAAGGGTTAATTTGGTGTTTAATTAAAAGAATGGGGTGTGTGTTTATTATTATACTAGCTGATTACCCCGGGAGGTCCCGGGGTTGATAAATCTAATTTTACGTGATAACCTATTACAAATGGCTCAAGTTAACTAACCACAAAATCTTCCAATCATTGCATGTTTATAGTATTCTAATCAGTAATAATTCATATTCCCCACAAAATCTAATTTTACGTGATAACATGAACACTTTGTGTGTTTTTTTCCTGTATGAACGAAACCCCACAAAAAATAGTCGATTTTTTCTCCGTTTTTTATATAGCACTATGGTACTCGTTGGAAAGATAATAAAACGCTCGTTAATTTGGTGTAATTTTTTTCTTTAAAAAATCCCGTATATAAAAGATATAAACGTTTAAAAGTTATGGGAGGAAATATGAGAGAGAAAATTTTAAATTTATTTTTAAATTCTTTTTTCCTAAAATAACTCAATTTAATTAAAAAAGGAAACAATTTAAAAACACCAAAAACTCTCCATTATGATACCACGTGGCATAAGGTTGAGGCCTCCATTGCACGCCACGTCAGCAAAGGTCTTTTCTTTTATCCCGGGGTTGAAAATTTTAATATGACTTAATAAAAAATAATAAAAGAAGAAAACTCAAATCACGAAAAGAGTAAATAACTTAAACATAATCAATCTTAGTTAAAAAATTTCACTATGTGATAACGTATTGCAAATGACTCAAGTTAACTAACCACAAAATCTCTCAATCACTGCATGTCCCTAACCTAAAACCATCAGTAATCATCTAAATAATCACTTATGTAAGCTGCAACAATTCAAAAACTCATCAATCTCTAATGACTCTTATAATTCTTAACCTAATCAACTAAACAATCACTTAGGTTGGAAGTTGTAACCATTAAAAACGTATAACATCTATGTACCAAGTCTCACAATATTAATACATGTATCAATTCTCTTAACAAATTAAACTAAACTGATACAGTGGAACTTACATAACCACCAATACCTCTATCAAATCTGTTAAGAGTAAACTTAAGTGACATAAATTAAGCTTAACTGAATGTGAGTAAACTCAACTTAAAGTAACTAATGAAACATGTAACTCAACTCAGCTTTAAGTACCTAATGAAACATAAATCTATTATACTATACAACTCAACTGACATTGAAACAGACCTATGAGTAATAGATGTAAATAATCTTCCAATACATGTATCAATTCTCTTAACAAATTAAACTAAACTGATATAAATTAAACTTAACTCAACCTAACAAAACTCACCTCTCTAAAAAATAAAAAAGAACAATAATCTATTATCTATTATCTATTAATATATATATATATATATATATATATATATATATATATATACAGAAAACGAACCTGATCTGAGCTGTCTCCCTACCACGTAATCCCCAACCGATCGACCTCTGTACAAAGACTGAGTCATAATAATAATAATAATAATAATAATAATAATAATAATAATAATAATAATAATAATAATCACTATACTCGTTACAGTGGCGACCAGATTTTCACATGAACCACTCTTGAAAAAAAAAGTGGTACCATCCATGGAGGCGTTTATGGAGGTCTTTGGATCTTAACATCTGCTACTAATAATAATAAATAATAACAATAACAATATAGTCTTACATCAGCTATGTAAAGGTATATCTACAAGAACAATATAGAAACTTATTATACATAAAGGAAATAGAATAAAAGTCTAGAAAGCATACACAGTCTTGAATGCTCCTCTCCCCAGCAATTCATTATACTGAATACAGGACACAGAAAACACTAAGAAACCGGTAAATAAACGAAACAATAAAATATAACAAATCACAACAAAATATCCAATTTTGAGTGAATGCCAAAACCTAAAAGTTGAAGAGCATTTACCTTTGGAACATGGAAGTAAACCACCCTTTCTTCTTCGAATCTGCCTTCTTATCTGTCTCCGATTCTTCTTCATCTTCAGTTTCACTGTCACTGCTGACAACCTCATCTTTGTCCATCATACTCTCCCCTTTAACAACATGTGCAACCGCCATGTCAGCATCACCATTCTCACTCACCGGATCCGTGAAATCCAATTTGGTTTCAGTGGGCTTATCATCCCACACTCTATTCTTTTTTGTAGGCTTTTTCTTTGGTTCCTCTTTGGAAACCTTGTTAACAACAACATTAGCTTTCTTCCCACCTCTAGACCGAAGCTTATGTAGCTTATTTACATCAAAAGCCTCGGTACCGGTGTTGTTATTACCGTTTTCTTTTAAGTTAACCCTACCCTTGTTAACTACCTCCCCATTTGAATGCCCATTTTCTACAACACCTGTTTTTACATTATCATCATCTGCACCATCTTTATCCGATTCACCACCACCACTCTTTTTTCTAATACCACCTTCAAACCCCGACTTTTGCATTTGTTGTTCTTGCTTCTTTCCTACATTGCTAACCGGTTTTGCCATCACCTGCTTCGACTTCTTCAACTCCTCAGCCCGAGCTTCCGCCTCTTTTCTCAGCTGCCTAAACGTTTCATCAAACTCATCATACACCATCCGTTTCGGATCATAAACAACCAAAAACTCCCGTTTCACCATAGCAAGCAAATCATCCACATACAAAAGATGAAGAATCTTTTGATACACCGCAACAAAAACCAAACCAAGCTCATTATGGAACGTCCATTTCAGCGTATACGACGCACCAGGCACGTCATAATTATACGACGCAGCACCGGATCGTTCCTCCAAAAGACAAGACCGGATCAAAGTATCGATCGGTGATCCCCTCAACGCATTCCCAAGCTCCTTACATGTCCAGAGGATTAACCCCCCTCTAGTAAAAATCAACAGCTGCTCTAACATATCTTTACCCTACTTATATAACCCCTGTACACCACAACAAAACAAACATCCCAAATAAATTAATCGAAAACCAACCGAATTACAAATCAGTTATGATCCAATCAAATTCCACATCCAAACACCAAATTCACTCATAATTAAATTTAAAAAAAAAACAGTTTGATCTACGACACCATTGAAACCTTAAAAGATTATACCCATGAATTTAAAACCCTAAAAATTTGATCTTTTTTAAGTAAATTCAAAAGATTATTATACCCATGAATAAAAAAAACCCTAAAAATTTAATCTTTAAAGTAAATTTACAATCAAACAGATGAATAAAGCTTCGAAAGACTGATTTTGCTAATACCCAATACAGTAAATATAAGATCGGAAATTAATTAGTTTTAATTGTGTTGCGCTGTGATTATCTAAGAAGTAGGAGCAAATTCTAAATAAGAGTCCAAATAAATCAACTTACATTATGATGAAGTATAGAACCCTGATTTCTCATTGAACAATCTGTTATCTCCTCCTCCACCGTCGTCGCCGCCTCTACTGCTTCGTTTCCGGAGATATTATTTTCTCTGGCTCCGGAAGGTGGATGATGATCGGTGGTTTCTACGACCTCAATCTCCGACGACATCTTGATTATTATTATTTCAGATGGGTTGATAGATTCTGATTGCCCTGTTTGTTTAGGTGTGTTTGAAGAGGATGAAAGCCTTCGAATCCTGCCTAAATGTAGCCATGCTTTTCATGTTGCTTGTATCGATAGGTGAACTCCAAGAGAGAAAACCATGGAGCACACATCATCTGGAGGCGGCGTTAATGAAACAGAAAAAGAGAGGTGATGTTTATGGGATACGATTAAAGAGAGAATGAGAGGGAGAGGTGGGGAGTAAAGGAAGGATTAGGGTTGAAGGGAAGAAGGATTGTGATTGAGGAATACGGGAATAGGGTTGGGAATAGGGTTTGAGTTGGTTTTTATTAATTAAAATTGTATAAAACCAAAATAATTGAAAAACACCAAAACCTTTCAATTACAATGCCACGTGGCAATTTTAAGAGGGCCTTGAATCAACCAATGGACGCCACGTCAGCAAAATAGCTTTGTTTTATATATATATATAGATTTGATGGGATTTTTAGGGGAAGTTCTGGAAGAAAGTGGAAGGAATATTTTTCAATGGTTTAATAATTAAACTGGTCATCGTGTTATTGTTTTGTGATGTAACATGGGACTGGTTTTAAAAATGGTATAACGTTGTAATTAATTTAAGGTTCTAGAGGTTTTTATTAAAAATAACATTGTAAATTATTATTGAAGTCACAACTATGCAGAAGTCGGGTACACCGTACGCGGCTTCCAATGGGCAAAGGAGCCATTACCGGCTTTTACCCAGACGGAGACAGATCAGCCCCTAGCCCACCACCATCAGTTTCAGGGAAAACTCAACCATCCATTCGTTAGAAGGCACGGCAATGAAATAATCAGTAAATCCCGACGCTCTCAAGGATAACATTGTAAATAATTTTGAGGTTTCAGAGGTTCTTAAAAGGGAAAGATTCCTCTGTTAGGTTTTGGGACATGGGATAAAGCTCTTATGGGCATTATTGTGCTACGTAAGCATCATTTAAGTTTTAGGGGCAACAATGACACCGTTCGTTAACATTTTCAGGGTGGTGTTTAGCACCCCTTTAAAGAAAAACAAAATGAAAATAAAATGGGAAAAAATGTTATTGTTTGAGATGGGTTTGGGCCCTCCTTTCAGGCTTTAATGCCCGTGAATGGGTTGAGGAGGGGATCAATAGCGCCTTTTTTAGCGAAGGGGTGTGTTTAACGCCAGAAACAGGTGATGTGACATGGGGAGCCAGTTCGTACCCCATAGCCTAGTAACCAAGCTTGCTGCCTTGATTGTTACCTGACACGACTTGTTTGGCTGTTTTAAAAATTAGATAGCAATGGATCAAGTTTGGGACGGGTTTAGGTAGTAAAAAAAATAAGAAAGAATACTTTGTAATGTTCTTGGTTGTTGTATGGCAAGGCCTATCAAACTAGATTAAAAAACTAGATAACATCTTAATTAATTCAAAATTTTGGATCTTTTTAAATAATTCAAGATTTTGGATCTTCTTAAAGAAGTTACCAAAGTATATTGTAACTAGGTTATATTCTGTGATTTTTTCGGGATAGCTAAATCTACTATGAAGTGAAAAAATGTGTTACGATATAGCGTAGAAATTAATTTACGATAATATGATAAAGCAACTATTTTAATCATGTGTAGGGGGTGGCAATGAGTCAAGTTTGGGACGGGTTTAGGTAATCCCAACCCCAAACCCGATTAGGTGTGCTTGTTGCAAACCTGTTCCAAAATCCGTCGGGTTCGTATCAGGTAATTACCCATTGGGTATCAGGTATACCCGCGGGTTTCGGGTAACCTGTTATTTTTAAAACTAACCCATGAATTTATCCGACCAAAAATCCGTCGGGTACCTAATGGGTAACTACTAACTATTTACATTTAACATTATTAAATATATATGTAAATGTTTACAATGTATAAATATAAAATATTTAAATCATATAAACACTCAAAAAGATATATAACAAATAGTATACACTAATTGTTTGGTAATTGAAGGGGTAGGGAGCCCAATCCAGGCGGAGGCAGCTCCCCTATCCCTCTAATCCACAATCCAGGCGTCAGTGGCCCTGAATTCTGCGGAGCTAACTCGGCGGAGGACTGGCCACAAGCCAGCGCGCAAAGACGGCAAGCAACATCAGCACACAACAACAGACGCGCGCGTGCGCCCACGCGCGGAATATCCTTAAACCACTTTCGGTACGACGTACGAAAGATAACAAAAGGAAGATCCGTCAAGATCCTGGGCAGAGCACACGCCAACAGAATGGCGACACGTGGCATGGGCGGTACAACAGACACTAACAGGAACGGCGACGTGACTGTTTCTATGCTTCCTCCGTAACGTCGTCAACAGTAACCGGCAGACATCCCCCTGCTGCTGTCAGACGTCGTATCAGATGGCAGCAGGTGGGTCAACTACTGTAGCCAGACGAACGCCGCCGTCCACCAATCATGAGTCGCCATGTGTCCGCCTCAGGTGATGACGGAACAGTAGCCTGACGTCATCTACAGTGCTCAGCTTTTCCCGCGCATTTTTCTGGAAGACTTTCTCTTGGGCTGCTGGATGGGCCCAAGCCAGATTCACTGCTCGTGGGCTTCTCGTCTAGGCCCACGAGTCCTCCTATAAGTAGAAGAGTTCATCTCCTTTGCAAGGGATCCGAAATTACTCATTTGTAATAGAGAGCTAGGTTTACTTGTAACACTTTGTACACTACAAAGTAATAATAACCGGCTCTTCACAGTGGACGTAGGTCATTACTCGACCGAACCACTTACATCTTGTGTCTTTACTTTCACACACTCTTACTCACTCATACATATTTCTTTCCCGGGTTTAACCTAACGGTTTGGGTAAAGGATAGTACTTGTAGTTACATAAGTATAAACCCCCTCGGTGATTAGCGATAATCACCGGGATACATATTGTTTCTTCAGTAATTTTAAGCACAATATGACAATCTAGATGGACAATTAGATATATTATGCATACATATTTAAAATGATATGTAGGAAACTATATCGGGTATCTAATCGGGTAAAAAGGTATACTTTATCGGGTAAACGAGTATATCATCAAATCCGAAAACCGTCCCAAAAAATAAAAACTAATACCATACTCAGACCCATACGCAATTACCCAACCCCAAGCCTGTTCCAAATGGTTGAGTTTCGGGTTTACCCATCGGGTTCGGGTTTGATTGTCATCCTTATGTGAATGAGAATGAAAATGTATATTAAAGAGAGAATGTATGTTAGATGAGGTGCAAAGGCAGAAACAACCATTGCAGTGCGTGATTGAGGTAGTAGTCTTGAATGTGACATGTAGTTTTTTTTTCATCAATAAAATATTAAATAGTTTTTAATAAGTAGAATAAAACGAATTAGTTAAAAGAATAAGAGATAAAAGTGAAATTATGATTTAGTAATATTATTTTATATGAGAGAGACATAAGATAATCCTATAAAAATTTTATTTATTATATAATAAAGTAATAATAAAGATAAAGATAAAAAAATATAAATTAGTAAATATTGGGTTAATTGAGTTATTTATAACCGAAATGTTTGCGAGAATTTAAAGGAAGAGATGACCTTACCAAGTATTATGTATCTTCATCTCAATCGTTTATATATATATATATATATATATATATAGAGAGAGAGAGAGAGAGAAAGAGGTAGAGGATCCAGTAGAAAAATTGGTTTGTGTGAGAAGTGTAAGAAGGATTAAAAATTGACATGTAGCCATCATGTTTTTTATTTTGGAATGAAGTTTTGGGTTATTTTGGCTTGGAAAACACTTAACACAACAAGTTTTAAGCCTAAAATACATTGTTTTTGGTTATTAATTGTTATGTTTGTTGTTTTTCTAAGCAAAACAATCCAAAACATCATGAATATATCCAAAAAAATATGCATACATATCAATTTTTAATCCTACTAACACTTCTCACACAAACTAATTTTTCTACAGGAACCCTACCCTATATATATATATATATATATATATATATATATGAATTGGTTTAAATGAGAACCTTAGGCGAAATTGAGAACTGGGAGAACCATTCTAGACTACAAATTTCTCTAAGCCAAAAAAAAATAAAAAATATTTTTTTTTGCTTTAATCGCTGCTTTATATGCAGGAAAAAAATTTATTATTTTTTTTCAATATACACATGTGTATAATTGCATTACTAGTAGGGTGCCCGCGCGATGCAGCAGGGAACACAAACACTTCTAAGGGTGTGTATAGTTCGGTTCAATTCGATTATTAGCCTCAATCGAAACTAAAACCAAAGTCATCAGTTAATCGATCTTATTAATCGATTATTTGGTTTGATTTATATGGTTAGATTATCGGTTTTTAGTCCAGTTTAGTTAATTTTGGTTAACAACAAAAATCAAACTTTGGCTAAAATTTTTTTGCCTATATTTATATCTTTTATACATCCATTTCATGTACTTCTAAGCAAAAATTATAACCAAAGTTTGGTTTTGGTTATTAACAAAAATGAACTAAAACGAACTAAAAACAACAAACTAACCAAATTGACTAAACCAATTAATTGGTTGGTTAATAAGATCGATAAACCGATAATGTTGATTTTTGTTTCGGTTGAGGCTAATAACCAAACTGAACCGAATACAACTATGCACCATTAGAAGTGTCCGTGTCCCTACCACATCGTGTTGGCATGCTATTATGAATAGTTTCGTTTCAGCTTAACTAATTTCGGTTAACTAAGGGTACAAAAAGAAAACGATAACCATTTTAAGTTAAATCAGATGTTGGTTAATTTAGTTTTCAATTGATTTTGGTTCAGTTTTGTCTCTTTTTTTGTTTGGCTTCAGTGAACGGTTTTCATAGATATTGTTAATCACATAGCACATAAAATTTTTAAATTAAAAAAAATAACAATACTATAGTCAAATTAAAGATAGTAAAATGTTCATTATTATGATGTAATTTTTTATAAAAGTATCAACGTATGAAAAAAAAATATGATTATTTAAAAATCATGAGGGATAGTTTGCTTAAAACAAGAAAAAGAAGTTTAACTATAATTTAAATAAGCAAAAAGTTGAAAAGTTTAAGGGATTAAATAGTAACTAAGATGATGTATTAAAGTGTAAAAGCGTTTGAATGACTATTTTACCCTCATTTTAGGGTTGTTAATGAAAATAAAGTTCTTAACTTTTGGATATTTTAAACTACCCTTGCCTCATGCATTATAATATAGTATAGATACATATATGTATAATGCAATATACACATATGTATAACTGAAATATACACATATGTATAAATGAAAACAAAAATCTAAAAAAAATAAAAAAAATTCTTCCATAAAAATGTGCGATTAAAAAAAATTTTGCCTTTATATAAAATGTGTGATCCAGAATAGTTCTCTCAGTTCTCAAATAGGGTTAATTCTCTTAGATCCATATATATATATATACATATATATATATAGGGTAGGGATCCTAAGAGAACCAACCCCTATTTGAGAACTGAGAGAACCATTCTGGGCCACACATTTCATATAAAGGCAAAAAAAAATATTTTTTTTTTTTTTTTTGCTTTAATCTCACATTTTTATGCAAGGAAAAAAAATTTATTTTTTTTGAATATTTTTTTCATTTATACATATGTGTATATAGCATTTTCAGCTATACATATGTGTATAATGCAATTATACACATGTGTATACTGAAAAAAAAAAAATTAAAAAAAAATTCTTACATATAAAGCAGCGATTTTTGCAAAAAAAAAATAATAAAAATAAAATAAAATAAAAAATTTTTTGCCTTAGAGAAATGTGTGGCCCAGAATGGTTCTCTTAGTTCTCAATTTGAGGAAAGGTTCTCATTTAAACCAAATCCTATATATATATCTTCTGATAACTACACTGGTAGTGTTGATTGTTACCTTGACCCAACCTCGTTTACAAATAGGTGTGTACATCTATACATATAATAAACCAAAGCCATTTTAATGACATGGCACTCAAAGAGGCATTCTCCTCCTTAAGTGTGCCATGTGTCATCCCATGTGGCATTGAGATATTTTAGGAAAAAAAAATATTTAAAAACAAATTAGATTCTTCTCTCTTGTGTTTCCTCCCATAATTTTTAAACGTTAATATCTTTTACATACAAGATTTTTTAAAGAAAAAAATTACATCAAGTTAACGAGCGTTTTATTATCTTTCCAACGAGTACCATAGTGCTATATAAAAAAACGGAGAAAAAAAAACGACTATTTTTTGTTGGGTTTTGTTCAAACAGGAAAAAAAACACAAAGTGTTCAGATAAATCATTAATCATGTGTAGGCAAGTCACTAATTATGTTCAAATAAGTAAATATGAATTCTATTTTCAACATGCGTTAGCAATGGAGTTATACATTGTTTTAGGTTAGATATTAATATTAGAGTTAATACATTGTTTAAGGTTAGGCGTAAAATTGGAGATATATTTTTAATTGTTTTAGGTTAGCTGCTACCCGAAGCTTTCATGCATGTAACTGTAAAGCGCATCATTCTATTTCATATGTAAAATTAATATGTCATATTAGATTTTTCAACCCCGGGACGTTCCCGGGGTATAATCTAGTAAATATATATGCATCATTATAATGTTTAATTAATTTTAATCAAAAAATGTGAAGTAATACAAGTTTCTTTTTTGTTCATTAAAATGTTAACAAAATATATGAGCAAACGTAGATAAAATATGAAGGATAAATTAGTATGCGAATTAATAAATGAGATTTAGAAGTATAAAAAATAAAAATAATAGTTTTTATCTAAGTTTGATTTTTTTTTAAGGATTAGTTCAGTGGAAATCCTTGTACACCCCTAAGCTAGCGGTCCGAAGTTCGAATCTCTACCTACACACCGGTGTCCTCGTTGCCTAAGCTCAAACCATCACGGAAAATTTTTTATGGTGTGCACGGATTGAACCTGTAACCTACCCCATGATGGAAACCGATAAGAAAAAACTCATCTTAAACTCTAATTCTTAAACTCTAGAAGGCACCGAATGCATTTAACATTCCTTGATCGTGACACTTTGCCTTTTTCCTAGTAATGATACATATTTTTGGTCTCTTTTCTTTCCCTTTTATGAAAAGCATAAGATTCCAAATTTTACAAAAACATATCTCGTGAATAATTGAACAGAATTATAATTAACCCGATTTTTTATTTTATTTTTTTCAAGAATTCTTCTAAAATAAAAAAGTAAATGACTTGTTTACAGATCGATCTATTTAAGAATCTCAAATAAAATTTTGGAAAAATTACAGAATTCGTCATTTAGGTTTACCTTCTTTTTCAGTGGTTGCCCTTTCGCGTTTCAGTTGCTGAGAGTCATCCTTAACGATCTAAAATGTTACACCCACTGTCCTAAGGCACTAACTTGGTTAAGTTTTAATGTTAAATCAGATCATGTGCCTGGCACGTGAGGGCAACTTAGTCATTTCATCTCCCCAAATCACACCCCCCCCCCCCCTTTCATCTATAAAACCCTTCATATTGTCAGACACAATCACAATCAACCTTCAACTTTTTCGATCATCATCTTCTTCACAATCACAACAATGATGTGGGAGGATGGCTGGGATGATGGCTGGACTATACGACGACCAGGACATAATGTTGATCTCGATGATGTATACTGTAAGTTTTAACCTAGTTTTTCTGATTTTGTTGTTATACTATTTCATGTTGTTTAAAGTTCAAATTTTTAAAATTTTACAGTTGGAATGCCCCATTTCTTCAGTATAAAGCTTCATCATGGTGGTAGATTAACTCAAAGTCCAGGTCGTGAGTATGTAGGTGGTATGATTAACTATATTGACTTGTGTGATATTGATATGTTCTCTGTGCATAAAGTTTCCTTGATGTTGGGTCTGTTATGATACTCTATTGTTGATCATATTTATTACTTTTTCCAAAATCCTGAAAAAAAAATTAGATGATGGTATTGAAGACCTAAGTTCTGATCAGGATGTGTTGAGGCTTGCTCAACATGTGGGAGTGCATAAGTTAATCAATGTTTTTACTCAACATGGTTTAGATAACATAAAGCAAATTTTGCTGACACCAACTAAAACCAAACACAGTGTTACCATTGAAGAAATTGATGAACCTGGACCCTATGCAATAGTCCCTGCTAAGCTAAAGGTAGTCAGAAACTTAAACTTTAGTGGATTAGGCAAAGGTGTGGAGTCTAGTGGGGCTGGTCAAAACTGTGATGGTGGGGATTCTAGTGTGGTTGGGAAGAGTAGTGTAACTCCATTAGAGGTTAATGATGACATGTTGTTGAATGATAACGGACCATTGGCAAATCAAGATGATGACATGTTTTTGAATGATAAGGGACCATTGCCAAATCAAGATGATGACATGTTTTTGAATGATAATGGACCATTGCTAAATCAAGATGAAGAGGTTATATGTAGTGCAACACAGTCCAATGAGGAGGTTTTAGGTAGTGCAACACAGTCCAATGATGACAATTCGGAAACTGATTTTATGATAAATGATGAGGAAAGTGATAGTGATTTTATAGTTGATGACAATTGTATGGCTGACCATGAAGTGGATATGAGTGACTATAGGATGCATGTTGACCTTGATGTTGAAGAAGAAGATTTAGGTAGTCAACAACATGATGTACAGTCTGATGATGATGAAATGATGCAGAATGATGCTTTCTTAAGTGGATCAGAGTCTGATGATTATGAAACTAGTGTTAGGAAAAGACACCTAAAAAGTCAGAATATGGATGAGAGCAGAGTAGTTTTTTATGTGTCCCAAGTGTTTGGAAGTAAGGAAGAAACAAAAAAACTGATTAAAACTCATTCAGTTGAGACAAGAAGGAAAATTGTTATTGTGAAGGATGATAAGCAAAGGGTTAGGGCAGTGTGCCATGGTAGTTTACCAGAATTTGAAGTTGATGATTATGGTGTTCATGTTACAAGTCAACCAAAACCTAAGGGGGCATCTGGGAAAAAGTTAAGAAGTGCAACAGCTGCTGTGAAAAAAATCAAAAGATAAGGGGCCCATTATGGACAAGGGTAAAGTTAGGGGACCTCCTGTTAACAAGGGTAAAGCTAGGGGAGAAACCAATGTAAATGTTGGTGGCAGGGGTTACAAGACAAGCCCTACTGAACACCAATGTCCATGGGTAATTTTGATTTCTAAAGTTGCAAATGAAGAAAGCTGGATGGTGAGGAAATTAATTGAAGACCATAAATGTGTATAGACAAGGAACATTACTGCTTGTACATCTACTTTCCTCTCTCAACAACTGATGGATCAGATCGAAGAAAACGCAGATATTCCTGCGAAAGCTGTTCAGGAACAGTTTCAAAGGAAGTATGAACTTGGAATATCAAGGATGAAAGCATACAGGGCTAAGACAAAAGCTAAGACAATGATGGAAGGTGATTACACATCACAGTATGCTATACTTAGGGATTATGTGTTGGAATTGCAGGATAAAAATCCAGATACAACTGTTAAGATAGAGGTTGAGTTACCTAATCATCCATATAACCCCACAAGAAAGTTCAAAAGAATATATGTCTGTTACGTATGTTACATGTCTGTAAACGTACCCTAATTTTTTCAGATAGTAAAAAGCTCGGGAAGTCAGAGTTTCCAGGGTTTTCTCAATTTGATTAGGTTTTCTCTATATACTTAGCCTATATATATATATATATAGATAGATAGATATATTGACTTTCTCGTTTAAAGGGTTAAACAATGATGGGTTTTATTATTGATAATAAAACATATAATTAAGTTGTTGTTTATTAAGTTAAACAAAGAACTAAAAGTTAATTATTTAAAAGTCAAAGGTGTGTTTTAATTATGGGGAATTAAAAGGGAACAACTTGTTCTCCATGTTGTTAGTCTAGGGACTAAAGGTGAAAATATCATTCTAGTAAAGGAATAGAACTTCACCATTAACCATGATGTGCGTTAAATATAGATATTTTTTATAAAAGATTTTTCTCACAATTTGATTTTAAATATAAGAAGTGATTTCTACCTTTGAACTAAGTCACACACAATAGCCAAGTGTACCTATCACATAATAGTATAGCTAGGGTAAGAACCAAGTATCGATCCGTGGACACAATAGCTCGTAATAATAAACCTTTATCATTATCTAGCCGATCAAAGAGGTTGATTTGTGAATATTATAATTAAACTAAATTAACTAACAATTAAATAAAGGAAGCAAATGAGCAAAGATGAAGATAACTAATCAAGAAAGGGCATCACCTAGACTTCGAATTCACCTAGCCAAACACTAACAACACATACGTTTTAAAGGTGAGATCATTTAATACACATAAACATGGAATAGATTAGATTCCTGTCAATGCTATCTAATCATACGACTTTTTGGAAAGCTAGAACGATAGACACACAATAGCCACCTAAAGTTGTTCAATGAAGAACAAATGATAAAATTATGCCTATGTAATAAATTTGGACTAGACTCCCGTCAAGGCTACCTAATCCCACAACTCTTTGGAAAGTTAATACGATAAATTCATGCGAACCACCTCGAATTGCGTAATGTAACAATAGCTATGCAAATTCCTCAACTTATGAACATCATAACACAAGCTGTAAGGACAAAGAGGATTGACGAAACCACTTTTGATACCTTAGTCTAATTCATATTCTGCAATATTATTCTAAGTATAGAAACTGCTGAAGAAGAAGACTGAAAGTACTGAAGAAGGAGATATCAAGTACTGAAGAGTAAAGATCAGAAGTTCTGAAGACAAACCAGACAAAGTCTCTGAGGAACTACTGAAGACAAACTACTCATCAGTAGTTTGTCACTCATCAGCTGTTTTGATAGAAGCTTCCCACCGCCCTTATACTTCAGTAGTTTAGTATTATATTCTTTTGTTAAAGTCTTTGTAGAAGTTCCAATACTATAGCCTGTTGTGGTATTGTTTAGTATTATCTTTTACTCAACTTGTATGTATTTATTAGTCTATAAATATATGGGTTCATCCCACTATTTTAGACATCGATTTTGTACTGAAATCCTTAAAAGGCTTTTAATAGAAAAACCATTTCATATATCTGAGAATCTTTCACAACACTTATTCTTGTTATATTCATTCAATTGCTTAAATTCTCATTAACTGCTTTAGTTCATTAAATCCAAGGAGAGTAATAACTCCTGTTAAAAAGTGAAACTTTAACTTGAACACTTTACTTATTCCGTTGTGCAATCTGCTTTGATATACTTACAACACACAAGTGTTCATAAATAAGAACTATTAAAAGAAACTGATCCAACACAAGCATATGAATTATATATTTATTTTCACAAAACTACAATTCACATACACAGTGACACGAGTGGTTCATAACAAATATAACGGTCTTCTCAAACACATAGATTAGGATGCAAGTTCGTTCAACAATCCAGGATATACAAAGCCCCATTCACCGTTCCTAGTCGAACGCCATAAATATACATACAAACATTTTTATAAATATATTCATGAATAAATATCCTAATTCATACGGTTTTCCAAAATAATATGAACAAGACATCCACGAGATTCAATATTTCATCATGTTAAAGAACACACATAATCATTGAAGAAATTTCATAGCATTGATGTAAACATAGAGCACAAACATCACCAAAATCACATATTAGTTGTCAATGTTGGCTAGGGTTTATCTAATCTAAGTGAGTCAAACACGATATCTAATCTACCGACGTGTTCCGTTAGATCGTGTCGAAGTTGAAAGTGGGTTTCTTCATTCCTCAACTCCAAAAGAATATTATCATTAACGATTGCTGGTGTCGGAGGATCCATAACGTAATCCGGAGATATTGCGCACCCCTCTTTCTTCAGTATCATATTGTGTAATATGATACACGCGTACACAACACACCTTATTTTCTGTTGATCAACCAAATGAATCGGGCGATCAATTATGTGCCATTTAGATTTCAATACACCAAACACTCGTTCAACGTCTTTTCACGCTGATTCTTGTAGCTTCTTAAATAATATTTCTTTGTCGATTGTCGGAAACGAATAAGCTTTCACAAAAACTGACCAAGTAGGGTAGACACCATCAACAAGATAGAACCCACGTCTATATTGTCTCCCGTTCACCGTAAACGGGCACGTCGGGGCGGTTCCTTGTCTCTCTGTGTCGAATAGCGGTGACTGATGTAAAACGTTGACGTCGTTGTTTAACCCGGGGGACCAAAGTACGCATGCCAAATCCATAAATCGTTCGACACAATGATTTCAAGCATGATCGTCAATTTTTTATGGTCACCTCTCATAAATTGGCCTCGCAAAGCCGTCGGACAACTTCTCCATTCGATATGGGTACAGTCGATGCTCCCGACCATCCCGGGAAAATGCCATCTAGCTTCATGTGCGGCGTACAAACGTGTTATGTCGTGTCTAGTCGGTCTTCGTAGATACTCTTTACTGTATAAAGAAATAATAGCATTGCAAAAATAGTAAAGAGACTCGCTTGAAGTTCTACTCGACATATTTAAATATTCATCAAATTCGTCAGGAATGTTACCGGTAGCAAGTTGATGAATCGCAGATGTGCATTTTTGTATCGCCGTAAAACTCCTCTTTCCCCTAGCATCGTAGCCTTCTTGAGACCATTCGTGTTAGCTTCGATGTCTCCGACAATCTTTAAAAATAATTCCTTTGATAAACGAAATTGAGCTTTAAACATCGCGTCATTGTACTTTGGGTTTTCTACAAAGTAATCATTCATCAACACTTCATTTGCCCCTCACCGATCACGTTCAATCATTTTTTTCTTTGGGCGTCGCGTATCTTGATGCCCCGCGGCTTCGCAAAGCATTGCAAAAAAAATTCCATTGTTTCACCTGACGAGTCGGAAGAACTAGATGAGTCGAGTGGATACGAAGGGCCTTGCATTTTTTTGGGTTGTTTGATTGTTGGAGATATTGTTTGATTGTTTGTGGTATTAATTTTGGTTGAAAAATGAGGTTATATAGAGGTTTGATTTATTAAAAAAAAAAACTTTTTTTTAAATGGCTAGCGTTAACGGTCATCAGACCGTTAGCCAATGTTCCAGTAGTGGTTGTGATGGCTGTGATGAGCATCACAGGTTAATTGAGTCGCGGGCGTGATACGATAGGCGGGGCGGTGTTTGCAGACATCACAGCCGTCACGGGGTAGCCATCACGGACCACCCCGTCCACCTTTAGAGGCAATTCAAATAAGGAGATTGAGCTAATGTTTGTGTTACTTCGTAACATTTGTATCAACTACTTATGCAAGTAGTAATAAATCTTAATTTATGCACCGTCACAATGACAATTGTTGGGGGTATGAGATTAATAGAACTTCGGGAGATGTTCCTTATGTGTCAACCACATCACATGGTATAATATTTGTTACCAAATTGGTTGAAGACGATTACTCTTTGCCATATGACGAGATCACACTCAAAATGGGTAGATAACTTACGCATTGATCATAACTCCTGCTCGACACACAAAACCATCGATTCCAACCAACATGCCTCCCTGTGTTTGTCACAGTTGAATAGATTGCTTTGTTCGTGTCCACATGATAGATTATGTTGTTGGTGTCCACTCGTTCATATCATCATAAGTTAAGAAAGCATATACGTTAATTCGAACATAGATAAACTGATGGTCAATGTTAACCTTTGTAGTGGTAGATCATGTTGTGGTTATTTGCAATGGAAAATAAACAACTAAATTCAAAAATTGCTTAGAATTCTTCACTAATGATCCACATCTGAATACAAAGTTCTCACATGCCATACAATACATTCATCTATTAATACGAAACATATAACAAAAAATCCAACTACAAACAGAACTCGGTTACAAATGGATTAATTACCAAAAAAATAACAAAAAAAGAGCATGTCTTCCCTTTATACACTTGTTCTTTCTCTTCCCTTATGCACCCAATGCCATGTTAAAACTATAGCAAACAAAGAGGCCAATGCCTCCAAAAAGGGTAGGCTACAAGTAAAGTCTTACTCTTTGTTCTTCTCTCTCTTCGCCATCCGAATGAGACTCACTCTGCTCTATACATCGCTTATATGGTACAAATCCCTTTATACACGCGTCTTTTTTGTCGTTGTCGCTTCTCTGTTGCTTTGTAAACGCTGATCTTTCGCTTGCTACCAGCAAAAACGGCTTCTTTTCCTTCTGCTCCTCGTCTTTCACTATACTTTCAGTGTCGCGTTTGTTTGAACTCGTTAATGAACCGTCAATTTGCATTTCTGAACCACTTCGCTTTATGGGTTTGACTGGAGTACAAGGTTGGACGACTGGAGGGTAAGGTAGACCCCACCAAGGTGCTATGGAAGTGGAAGATCCTGAGCACTCATCAAGAAACTGCATGTAGTACATAGGCGCTCCGCACGGTAAAGGGCTAACTGGCATCAAGTTCTGTGGAACCAAAGTTATAACATTGCCCTCACATGGGTTAACCATGTCACTTGGGCGGGGTTCGGGTACCACAACTGTCTTCCCAAAAAGCTTCAAACATTGAGCGGATCCAACATCAAGCGATCTTTCTTTGTCTTCACCACAAGATTCAAGTTTCTGAAACAATTACCCAAAAACAACCATATTTAGCTTCTATTGTGCATCATTTTATAAATAATTTAGCTATAGAATACAAAATAATTGTACCGTTGGAGGTGAAGATTCGTTTTCTTCAGGCGAGAGATCAGGTTTCACACCATTAGCAGATGAAACAGGGGAGGAACCCGTGTTTGGTGAACCCGAATCACCAAGCCCAAAAATACTCAAACCACCTGTGGGTAAAACCGAAGTTGGGGACTGGTTTTCTTGATCCGATCCTGACGAATTTGGTGAACTTGACCTCTCCTGTTTACCTCCCATTTTAAGTGGAGCTGAATGCTTGCGAGGGTAAGGGTGCATCGGCTTCCTTTTTGGCCTAGGAGGTGGGATCTCAATAGGTTTCACCTCACTCGCATCACCACTAGTCGACTCACGAACGACCTAAATATATAGAAATATAAAAAGATAAGCGAAACATCACCTAAAAACACAAAAAAATCCAGTTTGGTGCTATGGAATTATCAGGCACGAATAGAACCACCGTAGACCTTAGAGAAAAACTTTTGGGCATGACTTCTTATTTGAACCGCAGTTTTCGTGCCCACGTGTTCTGCAAATAAGGTAGCGTTTGATTTCAAATTTCCATGTTTGAGTTCCTACTAAAACTAACAAATGAATAAAGATGAACTATAAATAGTACCTTCAATACGTCGCCAAGCTCGGCCATGTAGCTTTAAAGCTTCAAGAAATCTCTTGTGCTCTTCTTCAGTCCACCTTTCCCTTTGTTTAGTTATCGTGTACGGTTTCCTAACCTATTTGACAGTAAAAGCAACATAAAAACAGAAAACCGGAAAAAAGGCATAAAGCGATCCTGGTTCAGTCAGGAGAAGCAAACAAACCTTGGGGGCGTAATCCTCAGTTGACGTAAACTGGTTGTTCTTAACGGTATTCGACACCGAACCTTCACTAAGATCCTACATTCAGCAAGAAACAATACATCAACATCAAAACTAGATTAGTTTCAAGTTTTCAATATTCAAATCAAGTTCTTTCCTTTCTTACAACCACCATAAATCCACCTACCAAAATTACATTTCTACCCCTAACATACATTCCTCTACACTTCCAAATCAAATATATCATCATAAAAAATGAAGGGAAGCACGTTTTTAAAAACTTAAACCCTATTCTTATCCAAGAGGGTGTTTGGGATTGCTTTTTGTTGCACTAGGGGTGGAGCTATTTTTAGATTATTGCGTTTTGGTAACTTATTAAGCGCTAATAATCTATTTTTATAATAATCTAAAAATCTATTTCAAAACTCAACCCGAACACCCTCTAAGGCAATAACTAATTTAACATCCATATCTTAAAAACCATCAAACTAGCATAAACTATTAAACTACCAAGTATTACTTTAACCAATCATCTACCCCCAATAAAAAACTATGAACATACAAAACATGTTATACTTTAATAACAAAATTTACATTTTTATTTTTCAACTTTTTATATTACCTTTGCCTCAGTCAAACTCATTCAACTACTCTATTTTTCTTTTTTCTTTTTTTTTTATTGTGGCATAGTAAATTAATTACTCTCTTACAACTATTTAATTACTAAATCAATAGCAAAAACTAAACAAATAATAATAATTTAATTACTAAAACTAACAAAACTAAATCAATAGCAAAAACTAAACAAATAATAATAATAAATAAACAAACTATATAAAAATCCAAACAATTTAAGTATTAAACTATTTAAAACAAACCTCAGCCATAGAAAAATTTCCAACAATTTCACCAATCACCCAGCTTCTTTTACAAACAAAATTATAGACCCAACACCTTCTCTGGATCTAAACAAATCATCAAACAAATCTAATAGAGAGAGAAGATTCAAGAGAGAGAGAGAGAAGAAGATTTACGGTGAAAGAATAGGAAAGTCTAGAGAGAGAATATTCTAGAGAGAGAGAGGAACAGAACAGAACAGGGTTGTGGTTGTGTACTGTTCTTTGTGTTGAAACTAGAAATCTAAGAGCATTCACAGTAGAGCCTCTATATTTGTGTGAGGGGGGCCTCCATATTATATAGAGTGTGTATAAGTGGTTGTGAGTAGAGGAGAGAGAAAATATATAGATGAGACACTGTTCATCAGTAAATTTGGAGGGGACACTGTTCACCCTCCATAATTTTTTAATATTTTTAGAAGTGGTTGTGAGTAGAGGAGAGAGAAAATGTAATGATAAAAGTATAGAATAAGTATTATTAAATAGAAAAGGAGAGAGAATGGTAGTGATTTTTAGTGTAATTATAGAGATGGAGAAGGAGGATCTAGTGTGAATGCTCTAAGATATGTACGTGATGAAGTGCCACGTCGGATAACAATTTAATATTTGTTTTACTTTTTTTTATTTTTTCAGTTTTCTTTTTTTCGGAATGGTCTAGAACTGAAGAAGGACTTTTGTGGCTCACAATGAAGGAGAGAGGTGGACACGTGGCGGTTGTTGGTCACTTGTAAAAACGACGGCGTTTTGTGGGAGGTGGATAGCTTGATTAATTAATGGACAGGATTTTATGCAGGGTGTACAATAGCGTACTAGTGATCTGGATTGCCACAACTTACATTTGGGAGGTGTTTTTAGACTCTGACCGGGTTTTTAGACCCAGACCGGCTGGTCCACGGGAAATCGTTGGTTGGACCGGTCTGGGTTAAGGGTTGAACCAGGTATGCGTTGACTCGGTAATTGGACCGGGAAATCAGCTGGTCAGACCGGGCAAAAATGGGGTCGGACCGGGAATTTTATAATTTTTTGGATTTTTTTTGATTTTTTGCCAGTTCTTTGGACCAGTCGGACATTGCTTTTGGGAGTTCGGTTAGCTAGGAATAGGGTTGTATAAATCGTTCGTCGTTCGTTTAGAATTTGTTCGAAAAATACTCACTCGATTTTCCGCTTGGTTGTAAACGATTCGATCGGCTCGGTTCGGTATGTAAACGGGCCAAGAACGAGCAAAGGTCCGCTCGATTCGGCCCGATATAATTTTTATTAAACTTAAAACTAAGTGTATATATATATATATACATTCATTACAGTTATATTTATAGTTTTATACATACCGCTCTATTGAGTTTGTCTCAATATATACAATTAAACTTAAAACTAAGTTTAATTGTAAAACCCTAAGTCGTGAAAAGACATGCTTAACTTCTTATTCCTATTAGTTGCCTGTCATCAATCGTCTCCCACTATTAACCTACGCCAAAATGCGACAATTGTTCTCTGTATTATGCTCACCACCTCACGGACCTCAACCTGAGTCTCATTCTAGGACAACCGGTCCTGAGACTTAGTGTCATCCTCGGACGGTAGAACCTCGGTTATCACTAAGCAGATAGAACATTAAAGGAAACATCCTAAATTTATGGTTGTCCGTAAAACTTGCCGCTCGTCGCTCGCTCAAAAAAACGGGTGCGCGCTCAAAAAATGATCGCTTGGTTTCTGGATCGGATGTAAACGAGTCAATCGGCTTGGTTTGGTTTGTAAATGAGCCAAGCACGAACAAAGGTCCGCTCGACTCGTGAACAGCCCTAACTAGGAAGGATGATAAATGGAGCTGGCTAGCTGACCTGGAAGAAATGTTCTCGGTTGCTTCTAATAAGAAGTGGCTTCTATCAGCAGATACGAGACAGAATAAAATGGTGTTAAATTGGTGCAAATGGCTTCCCATTAAATGTAATATTTTTATGTGTTAGGCGATCTTTGATAGGATCCCAACTAGAGTGACTCTTCGTAGCAGGAACATCGTGGTTGAAATAATTTGTGTGTTTTTTGTAGCGATGGCGAAAAAAAAGTCTATTGATCATATTTTTTCGGCTTGTTCTCTCACGAACGGGGTGTGGCAAGGGATAGCGGCGTGGTGTGGTATCCTCTTATCTTAACGATCTTGGTTAAGGATGTTGTAGTGTTACATGAGCACATAGTTTGGTCTACTCTCAAGAAGCACATTTTCCATGGCATTGTATTCTTGACGCACTGACGGATACAGAAGGCAAAGAACGAGTATGCGTTTTAGAGCAAAAAGAGGAAGGTGGTCGAGATTGTTTCACACGTTAAAGCTTTCGTTTCCTTTGGTATATGAGTATATTTAAGTCGGGTTTTTTAGATTGGAAGGGTTAGTGTAATTTCGCTTTAGAGATAGGTCATCTTGTTGTTTGTTTTTAATGAAATTAGCCTTCAAAAAAAATAAAAATTATGCTTTTATATATTTGAGTTGGGAGATTAAAAAAAAAGGAGATAAGGTGTGGGTCCCACCAAGAGTTGTTGGTATACGTGTCAAAATTCTCGTGGTTTGTACGAGTTTTTACAAAGATCTAAATGTATTGCTTTTTGGATTGTGTTGTCGATTTTTTTTTCTAGCTATTTTGTTCTTGATGCATAGATATGTTTGGCAAAACTAGCTGGAGGCTGGTAGCTGCAAGCTGGTAGCTGGTAGCTGCAAGCTGTTAGCTAGAAGCTGGTAGCTGGAAGCTTTTTAAATATATTTTGGTGTTTGGCAGAGTAGCTGGAGCTTTTAATAAAATATGCAAAATGACCAAAATGGAAATAATTAAAAGCTTGTAAAGAATGTTTTTATTTTATTTTTAAAATCGAATGGGTATTTGTGTCATTTACTAATTAAAAGTTTGTAGCTAGTAGAGCTTTTTCTTAAAAGCTACTACTAGTAGCTTTTCACTATAGAGCTTTTTCTCCAACCTAAAAGCTTCTAGCTCCTTCAACCAAACAAGGCTTTTTATTGAGTAGGAGCTTTTTCTTAAAAGCTTGAAGCTTGAAGCTCCTAAAAGCTCTTAAAAGCTCTTAAAAGCTCCTTGCCAAACATACCCAAAGTCACAGATTGATTTTTGTCTTAAAAACAAACCATGATTATATAAAAAGATTTTATTTTATTATGAAACTTAATAAATAAATTAAAATTTTCGTTCACAAGTCATAGATTGATTGGTTGTCTTAAAAACAAAACATGATTATATAAAATGATTTTATTTTATTACTAGCTGATTACCCTGAGAAGGTCCCGGGGTTGAAAATCTAATGTGACTTAATAAAAAATGATAAAGGAAGAAAACATACAAAACGTATTGAAAAAATGAATAATTCATTATGTTTTGCAAAAGCTCCAATACAATTATATTATATCCCGGGAGCGTCTCGGGTTGAGAAATAGAAGTAGAACAAAGATAGAGTACCTTCAGCCGCTTTAAGCCAATGAGCCATTAGAAGGGATCAAGTATCAAAACAACAGAGCTCCACCACTCTCTTCCTCTTTGCCGCTAACAATATTAAGGGGCTGTTTGGTAGCCTCTTAATGAGGCTCTTAACCATTCAGCGCTGAATAATTCAGCATTCAGCGCGTTTGTTTCAGCTTCTGAATGGAATGGTTAAGTCTGAATCATTAAGATTTGGGATGTTGCTGAACCATTAAGCACTGAACTATTAAGCACTGAACTAGGCTAAACCTTAATGAGGCTCCCCTACCAACGTGGGACAAGAAAACTAACCATTAAGAGGTCCAACTTAATGATTCAGCGCTTAACCATTCAGACCTCTTAACCATTCAGACCTCTTAATGATTCAGCATTTAATCAACCAAACAGCCCCTAACTGGCATGAGACATCGGTTATTCCAAATCGCCTAGAACTCAAGGCCTGCTTGATTGATCTCTTCACTCAACAACCATAGATCATAACTAAAGCTAACTTATTCAAACTCATAATAAATTAATCATATAATAGATGAAAATATAAAAACTTAACAGTTTCTTACTTAGCCCCTTTGATGCCAAGAATTTGATTAAAATCGATCCACCAGCAGCCGACGCCTTCGATTTAACCTCTAAGCAATCAAAATCCAATCAAACCCGAATAATAAAAAAAGATCAATCCTAAAACATACACACTTCATTCAATTAATTCAACCTCAACACACACTCTGAACTTAAAAGTCAACCTAATGTCAGACAAATTAATAACTAAATAAATTCAAACAAAAAAATATCAATAACCAGCCACAACTCAGAAAATAAGTGTGTGACATGATTCACATGAAATAGACAAATACATACTATTATCAATGACAAAAACCTTGAGGAAAAATCGATGACCATCATGTAACCGATAAAAAGTGCCACCAAGAAAACAGCTCCATACGAATTCGGTGCAGAAACATTTTCCAAATTAAACGCTAGTTCCAGATTCGGATCCTCCACAATAATAATAATAATAAAAAAGAACAAAAAGATGGAATACCTCAAGCTTGAAGAGATTCGAATAGGTGTACGGATTTTTGGAGTTTATATTATTATGTTGTGTTTTGAAGATGTGAGGACAGATAATAGAGAAACCATAGGTTTTATGTGGATAATAATAATATCATTGACGGTAAAGAAAATGTAATGCGCAGGTGATGGCATGAGTGGTGAGAGGGAAGGGATGGGTTTTAGGGTTTGTGGGAGGAGAAAATATTATATATGATTTAAAGAAAAATATTTAATTTATTAAAGTATGGAAGACAACAATAAAGAAGAAGAAGAAGAAGAAGAATAGAGAAGATAGGAATATGGTTTCAATTTTTTATTAGATTTTATATAATAAAAACAAAAAATAAAAAAAAACTTTCACCTCATTATGCCACGTGGCATAATTGAGGCCACCATTGAATGTCACGTCAGCAAACATTATTTATTTTATATATATTGATAGATTATATAGAGTATTAAATAATAAATGGTTTGCGCATTTGTGGGTTGTACATGGTGCTTTATAAGTGTTTTCTGCATTACTTAGTTGTAGATTGGGCCTAGATGGTTATACTATGAAAGACATTATTTCTTTTCCTCTCTCTCTCTCCCTCTCCCCCATCTCTCTCTCTCTATTCTCCCTCCCTCCCTCCCTCTCCCCCTCCCCTCCCTCCCTCCCCCTCTCCCCCTTCTCTCTGTCTCTCTCTCTCTATCTCTCTCCCTCTCACTCCCTCTCACTCCCTCTCCCCCCTCTCTCGCTCTCTCTCTCTTACTCCCCCTCCCCCCTCTCCCCATATCTCTCTCTCTCTTTCTCCCTCTCCCTATCTCTCTTTGCACATTTCAATCTAGTCTAACAACCGTTTTTA
This sequence comes from Ambrosia artemisiifolia, assembly GCA_032199755.1. Taxonomy (NCBI): domain Eukaryota; kingdom Viridiplantae; phylum Streptophyta; class Magnoliopsida; order Asterales; family Asteraceae; genus Ambrosia; species Ambrosia artemisiifolia. The sequence goes on along the minus strand of CM063521.1, from coordinate 40,964,360 downwards.
CACTTTCTAAAAATCAAACTATGTCTTCTATCTACAATACTCTTTTCTCTCTCGAAAATATGAGAATCTAGAGATAGATTTTCGTTTGCAAAGGCTGACGTCGTCGGGATGATGGTCGTTCTTGGAACTTGAAAGTCCGAAACTACCTCCGGCCAGACATGAACGTCGGAAACAACTCAGAAGCTTATGTTAGTTTTTCTTTATTTATCTTACAACCTCAACCTTCACTGACCTAGGGACTGTGTGTCACACCCCGCCAAGGCGGAAACACGGGATGTAACTCAAAAGGTTTTCAAGCACAAGATTCAACCAAACAACTAAATAGAACATAAGTTTTGATTTCAGCTCGTCAAAAATTATAATACAAGAAATTCATTATTTTTTAAATCTAAGGGTTTTACATCCAACTTCATAATACTTGCTAGTTCAAATAAAAATCCCCGCAAAAATGGTGTCGTATAACGCATGCTTGAATCCCAAGTTCCACTCATGAAAATCTATTATCTGATAAACATGCATAAAAGATTTTGTCAACATGAAGTTGGTGAGTTCACAGGTTTTATCAACTCGTTGTGTGTTGTTCTTGAAAATTCGTTGGTGATTCTTATGATCTGTTGAGAATTGTTATAAATTATTCGCGTTGAAAAGTTCATGAAAACACAATCATAATTAGTGAACCCGTGTTTGACCAATCACTGCCTAACTAGGGCAACATTTATGTACCAACCATTAGCCCATAACCAAACCTCCGATGTGTAGTGCCTCGCGCATTGTACAATAAAGACAACATAAATATGGTAGAATACTAGCACTCTTTTGCATGTGGCAGGTTAGTGCGACTAACCAAGAGTGGGGGTGTCAACCTAATAGATCTATTTATGGTGAAATGTGTCGTACGAGGACTATGTGAGCTCTGAACCAATTGTCTCATGTTTACAATTGTAGTCATGCTAGAATTCATTCTAAACGAAAGTAACTTGTATAGTTGCATGTTTTTCCACCAAAAATATGAATACAGTAAAAAAGGGTTGTGAAACTCACCTGGTGTCCGAGTAAGTGATCTAGCAGAGCAGAAGCTGGAATAACTATAATCCCGATAAAGAGTGCCCTAAAATGTTAAGGATATCTTAAGTTTTGTGTACTTTGTTATTTACCATACAAGTTGTTCACCTGACTTGTAGACACTTGTGTCATGTAGATATGGGCCGTTGTTTGTGCACGTGACAATTACTACGCATTTCATTTGTACTTTGTAAGGTGTACGGTTTTTCATGAATACCGGGACTTTTATTGTAAAAATGTATCTATTGTTAACAAAACAGGCCCCACATGTCATCATAGAATATTTTCCAATTCAACATGTGTGGTAAATTCTTGAGATAACAAGTGTTTTATCACATGCTCTAATATTATTGTGTAAAGGTGTGATGAACACATGTTGGTACTATGTTAACATATGTTCTAGTGAGGTCCGAAACTTCATCATGGAACTTTAATCCAATTCCGATTCTTGTACCACAAAGTCGACTCCCATTGACTTGTTTATGGCTGTAAAAGATTGTTACGAATGTATGAGTGTAAACGCCATACATTGTCGTGTATATCAATGTATAAAATGTGATTTTGTTAATACATGTATACGTATATTTTTAGTTATAAAAAAAGTTGGATCTTTTTGTTGTTAATCACTCGACATCACACACAAAAGACCCTACGGTCATGTGTATCAATACATGGGTCGATTGTGGTGTAATATGTGTAATGGATGTGTATAGGTGCGAGTATATATGTATCAAATCATTACCAAACTAACACGTTGTAAGTTTAATTTCCACATGTAGGACTGATTTATGTGAGACAAGGGGTCGTGGGTCGGGTGTACTAAGTGTGAGCCGAACTAGTAGAGGTTATATGGAAATGATAGATAGTTAACATACCGAATGGATACAAGATGGAGTCCGAATGATTATGGCCTTCCACTCGATCTTGAACACAATGCGACATGCTACGGCTCTAGGATCCGATCCTTGGTGTTCTATGGGGTATGGCCGAGGGTTATTAGAATGGAAAAAGGTAGGTGTTTGGTTGGGGTAGTGATCGGCCGAAGGTAGAAAAGGAAAGGGAAAAGGAGTTCGGCTGAGAATTGGAGCTTGGGTGTATGTAATGCATGTTCAACACTTCTCCTTGCATCTCTTTATATAGGGCCGATTGATATGAGGACAAAAACATAAGTGGTAAGTCAACTTGGCCTAGGATTATGAAGTGATTAAAGTGTGACAACAGTCAATAAACCAGGTTTATATCCGTACGTTTTGCATCTATTATTGTCATTACATGTGCATCATTACACATTTTTCATGCATTAACCCCCCCCCCCTAGTCTAGTGAAGCAAGAATTAATCCAAAAACTCAACATGGGACACTTTTTTAGTCGTGCAACACCCGGACAATCACCAAACAGATACCAAATGAGGCTGCTTACCCTCTAACACATGGTAACTTCTCTTTAACATATGTATACAAGACTTAAGGTAACAATAACATATGATCACGAAGGACACTAATACATGTTAATGTCGTCATCGAGCACCCTTGCCATTAAAACGACATCAAGCCACCTCTCTATACAAATGGGTGGACCATAACTAAATCCAAGCTAGTAATTCGTTCAGCACACACACTACACCTCCATATGATATAATCTAAACTATGTCCTCATACAATGGATTAGTGTTAGCCGAAACCTACCCATACTCGTGTGTATATCCACACAAACCAAGACATTAAGCACCTAGAACCCTAACTTAACAAAGACTAGACACTATGACACTACCCTATCTATAAAACTATGCGTATGTATGTATAGATATGACACTTGCACTTACATCAAGCTAGGATACAACTACACATCTTACACCCTATAACCATGCTTATCTTAACCTTCTTGTGCTATCCCTAGCCGATCTAAACATTGAGAAGTGTTGACTTTTGTCTTGATACACACTTGCAACAAAATAAACTAGTAGACAAAATCACTCACAAACCTTCCACCTATTGTTAATCATCGGCCAAGACTAACACCTATCATCCATCACCATCACTTGAGTTACACCAATTAAGGTTTAAGACACTCATATACTCCTTGATACCCCTTGATCACTTGCCACAAATACTCTAATCCTATCAATTCTAATCGGCCGAAAGAAGACAAGCCAAGACTATCTCAAGTCACTATCACACAAGGTGTTAAAACTTGCACATAAATGTAAGAGACATTAGAATTTGCAACACCCAAGATAACTACTTTTTCCCTTCTTGTTTCTTGACAACTAGCAGCCACAAGGGATGACAAAGACATGGGATAGAAGCTTCCAAACATCACCATCACCAAGATATTTTGTCACCATCTTCTTGTCTTGTACCCGATCGGTTGAAGGCATGAGGAAACTCATGATTAGTTGGCATGTTTCACCAATTTGGTAATAAAACAAGCCTTCCATACACACCCTACTAGTCAAACCATTACCACTTGAAGCTTCTTACAACCTTTCGGCTAAGAACATGGAGAATGCATGACACATACTTACATGGAAGTGAAAGTAGGACAAGAATGATGCTCCATTCCCAAGATAGAAGACATACCCTCTTTGTGACTACCCACAATCGGCCGAGCCAAGGAAAGGGACAAGGGAGTTCATTGTGTTGTCAACATTAACATTCATTTGTAATCCTATGCTTTGATCGATCCCAAGCTAGGAGATTCATTACCATCTTTGTTCTTGTCCACTTCCTACCCAACCCACTATAAAAGGAGGTGAAGATCATTCACTATTGCCACACAAACACATTTCTTTCACTCTCAAAACATTCGGGTATTACTCTCTTTGGGCCGAAGCTTTACAAGGTCTTGGAGGAGCCTAAGAGGCTATCCACCCATCAACCACTTCTTGGTAAGATCTCCATACCCCTAAACTATAATCTAGTCCATTCTACCCAACATTGTTCGGCTTTGGTTCGATTTAAACACATGAACACACACATTGTCATAGATTATGTTTAATTTTACTCACTAGTGAACACATTATCTTAACACCACATCAATCGGCCCTTGTGATAACTTTGGGAAGCTGATGCCATGCTTTTATATCACTAAATCACATAGATCACCATGTATAGAATCAGTTTTCATAATACAAGCACACTTGATTCAAGTTTAAGATTAAGGACTAGTATGATGTTGATCGAACCCCTTTTCTCACAAAACTCACAAATAATGCTTCATGATACCTCACGAGGCCTTATTAAGCCCAAAACATACAAGTTTAATCCATATTACAATCGGCTTAAGAACCTATGTGAAGTTTTATAATCGGCTACCACCAACTAACATGTGTTATCAAAGCTAGAACATGTGTTAACATCAACTTGGGTAAAATAATGTCCTAAACACATGTTAAGATATCTATTTTTATCACAAGTACAAAACCAAGGTTCACATAACTTAATAACCGGGTCCACAAGTGTCGGGTAGACAAATTGCATGATAAACAACTAGAATTTGTGATTTACCATGCTTTTAATAAATCATAGGGCAATTACTGTCCGGACGATAGTAGCTACGTAATTCGCCTTCACTAGACCACGTACATCTCTATCAGGTGAGTTTCACGGCCCCGTTTTACTATTTTTACATTTTCGGGGGATAAACATGCAATTATTCTAGTTCAACTTACAATTTGGGTGATAATTCTATCATGACTGCCATGTGGAACGTGAGACAATTTGGTTTATGAGCTCACTTGTCCTCGTATTACATTTACTGTAACCATTAGCTATCAAAAGCCATGGAACACCTTAATAGATCTATTGGGTTGACACCCCCACTCTGGGTTAGTCGCTCTAACCGGTCACATACAAAAGAGTGTTAGTATTCTACTATACATATACACTGTCTTTGGTGTACAATGCATGAGGCACAACAGTCAAGAGGTTTGTTTACGGGACTCATGGTTTGCACAGTGATCATTTGCTTAGCTAGCTTATGATTGGTCATACACAAATTATACAAGAGTTTTATGTAGGACATTTAAACCTGTGAACTCTCCGACATTATTGTTGACAAATCTTTGCGCATGTTTTTCAGGTAACTAGATGACGAGTCATGGAGATTTGGGAGAGGGTTTGAGCAAACACTTGGTGGCACCTCGAAAGCATGGGTTTTGTCAGTCTCATGATGTTTGAGTCTATTTTTCTTGAATTCAGTCACTATCTCGTCTTAAAAACAATGTTATTTGAAGAACTCAATGACAATTTCCATCTTTTGATGGTACTATTTTAATAATATGTGTGTTGCTTGAACCTTGTTCTTGAAAACCTTTCGATGGTTGCATTCCCGTGTTTCCACCTTGGTGAGGTATGACAGATTGGTATCAGAGCATAAGGTTATAGCAAACTAAGATTCTTTTGAGTCAACTATAACTTAAAAACATTTTTCAAAAATGTTTTCACCAAGTACCACGCCATCTCGCCTTGCACCTCTCAAATCTCAAGCTGCTCCACGATGACATACAGGTACCATAGTTCATTCATTTACATATATATGCATGTTATGATAGGGCCATGGCTATTACCATAGACCTTACTGTGCATTCGGATTCTGAGCCGGATTACCTAGTGAACGACTCTCCGGAGGAGGATTTGCCACTCACACAGCCAGCCCCCATTCCGTATGAGGCTCCTGATTTCCCTTATCAGGAGTGCGGTTGGATCTCTGACTCGGAGATGGACGTAGACCCTCCCCCTGTTATCGGACGTACTTCGGACGATGACGTTGAGGACAACACTCTACCGACTTTAGCCGTCCCAGACCCTCACCCTCTTGTGACTTCTCTTGCTTCTCACCCTTCGACCAGTCATACCCCTCCTTTCCGCCTTGACACTTCGGGACGTACAGTCACGAAGTGCACACCTCAAAAGAGAGTACGCCCAACCCATGTTATTTCTATCCCTGCACCCCACTGACCCTACCCATGTTAGTGAGCCTACCCAGCCTGTAGACCCCATCCCAGGACCTCTAGCGATAGAGTTGCCCGGCCAGAGACCTGAGTGGCCGAAGAGATTGAAGAGACGTTCCCAGGCTCGCAAGCGGCCTTTTCTACCTAGTCTCACGGGTGATCTCGCTCATAGAGATGAGGAGGATGATCATGAGGCCATGACGTTGGGAGGATCTTCTGGGAGACCATTTTTCACTGAGCGGGGCGTCATCTTGTCACACGACGCACAACTAGTGGCTTTGGGAGACTATCCGCGGTCATGGAGAGGGCGGACATGGGGGGGCGTTTAGAGTCACTAGAGAGCGGGATGGCAGCAACCGACCAGCGTATGAAGGAGGTGATCGTTCCACTTACTGCTGCTTTTCCACCACCATCTTTTTATATTACTTGTGGTTGTGTTTCTTTATGTTATGACATTTATGATGATGTGTTTGTGCTAAACCAAAAACTAATTGTGGTTTGGCCGCCCATCTTTATGTACTAAAACTTGGTTATTTTGGATCTCGTATGGAATGCATTGTCATGTTATGTCATTTATATTGGTTGTTTTGTGATTTAAATATTATGCATGCTTATGTTAATTGCTATATGAATTGCATGTATATATCTTTTATGTTTGTTGTGTGTTTTAGTTATGCAAATCCGACAATCTGCGCGAACAACCGATGGCGAACCATTGCCAGCCACTCCCGCTGAGCTGGCTAGGGTGATTGCTGAGGCAATCGCTCAACATGATGCTGCTCGAGCTGATTCCAGTGGAGGCTCTGGAGGTACAGGTTGCCGACGGGGAAGCGAAACAGACAATGAAGTTGCAAACACCATCCACGGATGTTCATACAAAACTTTCATGGCTTGCAATCCATGGAACTTTCGCGGTACTGAGGGTGCCTTCGGAATTGTCCGTTGGGTCGAAAAGACCAAGTCGGTTTTGGACATCAGCGGTTGCTCTGAGGACCAGAAAGTGAAGTACTCTACTTGCACTTTCCAGGATGAAGCCCTCACGTGGTGGAATCTTCAAGTTCAAACCATGGGTCGAGATGCGACCTACAATCTCACCTGGGCTGATCTCAAAACTCTACTCATGGTGAAATACTGTCCTAGGAGTGAACTGAAAAAGCTGGAGGCAGAATTTTGGAATCTTGCGATGGTAGATGCTAAAGTGACTGCCTATACTACCCGCTTTCACGAGCTCTCTCGACTAGTTCCTCACATGGTCACACCGGAATACAAGAGAGTTGAGCGGTACATCTGGGGTTTGTCCCCCAAGATTCGGAGCATGGTCACTGCGTCTGCACCTACCACTATCCAAGCTGCTATTACTCTAGCTCACAGTCTGACCGACGATGCTGTTCGTATGGGTTCTTTGAGTCCGAAAATTGTAGATGTGGGAGAGAGTTCTGGAGGTAAGCGTAAGCGATCTGGCTCCAAGAAGGGTAGGAACTCGCCCAGTAAGAAACGGGAAACTGTGAAGGTTTTTGCTGCGACTGCTGCTGCTGAGGAGCCCAAACGTAAATACAACGGGCCCCACCCTTACTGTAGCAAATGCCACTACCACCATGTTGGCACGTGTGAAAGCATCCTATTCAAGAACTGCAATCGCTGAGGCCACCAAACCGCTAACTGCAAGGCTAAGGCTACCAACACTCCAACAGCCACGAATGAGTGTTTCGAGTGCGGAGCCACCGGCCACTTCCGCAAGGACTGCCCTAAGCTCAAGAATCAAGCTCGCGGTCGAACGTTCGTGCTGGGAGCCGACGAAGCGTGAGATGATCCTAACGTAGTTACCGTATGTTTCTCCTTAACAATCGTTTTGCATCAGTCCTGTTTGATTCAGGTGCCGATTTTTGCTTTGTGTCGACCGACTTTAAAAATTTTCTTGGGTTAGACTCAACTAAGTTGGACACTCCTTTTAGCATAGATTTCGCCAATGGGAAGTTGGTTTCTTTTGATGAAGTTGTTAGGGACTGTGTTCTGGAACTCGGTGGTCGTTCCTTTCGCATTGATTTGCTGCCTATTCAGTTGGGTCGTTTCGATGTTGTCATCAGCATGGATTGGTTGTCCAAGCACCATGCTGAGATTGTCTATCACGAGAAACTGGTTCGCATCCCGTTGCCGGATGGTGACATCCTAGAGATTCGAGGAGACCGAGGTGGAGCTACTCTTCGAGTCATATCTTGCATTAAGGCGCATAAGTGTTTGAAGAAGGGTTGTGTCTCTTTCCTAGCACACGTTGTTGATTAGAAGACCAAGGATCAGAAACTTGCGGACATACCAGTTGTACGAGACTATCCTGAAGTCTTTCTAGAGGACTTGCCTGGACATCCCCCTCCCCGGCAAGTCGAGTTTCGTATTGACCTAGTCCCAGGGGCTGCCCCTATAGCCCGCACTCCGTATCGTCTGGCGTCATCCGAAATGCAAGAGTTATCTAGTCAATTGCAAGAATTGTTAGATAAAGGATTCATTCACCCTAGTTTCTCTCCTTGGGGAGCACCTGTCCTGTTCGTGAAGAAGAAAGACGGGAGTTTCCGCATGTGCATTAATTACCGAGAGTTGAACAAGCTGACTATCAAGAACAAGTATCCGTTGCCTAGAATCGATGTTTTGTTCGACCAGTTGCAGGGTTCCATCTACTACTCGAAGATCGACTTGCGTTCGGGTTATCATCTATTACGAATTCAGGAAGACGACATCCCGAAGACTGTGTTCCGAACTCATTATGGGCATTACGAATTCCTAGTCATGCCATTTGGGTTGACGAATGCTCCTGCTGTTTTCTTGGACCTCATGAATCGAGTCTGCAAGCCCTACTTAGACAAGTTTGTAACTGTCTTCATCGATGACATCTTGATCTACTCACGAACCCAACAAGAGCACGAACATCATCTTTGATTGATTTTAGAGTTGCTCAAAAACGAGAAATTGTTTGCCAAATTCTCAAAATGCGAATTCTGGATTCGAGAAGTTCATTTCCTCGGTCACGTGGTGAACGAGAAGGGTATACAAGTTGACCCCACAAAAATTGAAGCCATCAAGGATTGGGCTGCGCCCAAGACACCAACTGAAGTGCGACCATTTATGGGATTAGTCGGTTACTACCAATGGTTCATTGAAAATTTCTCCAAGATTGCCCAGCCATTGACTGTCTTAACACAGAAAGACAAGAAATTCGAGTGGGGAATCAAGCAGGAGAACGCGTTCCAGGTATTGAAGGACCGTCTATGCAGTGCTCCGATTCTTTCTCTTCCTGAGGGTACCGATGATTTTGTGGTTTACTGCGATGCTTCTCATCAAGGTCTTGGATGTGTACTCATGCAGAGGAATAAGGTCATTGCCTATGCATCCCGACAGCGCAAGATTCATGAGAAGAATTACACCACTCATGACCTCGAGTTAGGTGCAGTGATATTTGCCCTTAAGATATGGAGGCACTACCTTTATGGCACTAAGTGCACCGTTTTCACTGAGCATAAGAGCTTACAACACATCTTCAATCAGAAGGATCTGAATATGCGACAGCGTAGATGGGTTGAGTTGCTGAACGATTACGACTGTAAGATTAAATACCATCCGGGAAAAGCCAATGTTGTGGCTGATGCCTTGAGCCGGAAGGAACGAGTTAAGACCATGCGTGTGCGTGCGCTAGGTTTGACCATCTATACGAATCTCCCCAACTATATCCACGACGCTCAGCAGGAAGCTCTGAAAAGTGAGAACCTGAAGGATGAGTCGTTATTCAAGATGGTTAATCTGTTGGAACCAAGGTCTGATGGCACAGTGTATTTTGCCAATCGGATCTGGGTAGCACGTTTTGGTGGGTTACGTGACGTCATTCTTGTGGAAGCCCACAAGTCCAAGTACTCGGTCCATCCCGGAGCTGACAAGATGTACAAAGACGTAAAGGAACTTTACTGGTGGCCCAAACTTAAAGGTGAAATTGCCTCTTATGTCAGCCGGTGCCTTACCTGCTCCAAGGTCAAGGCCGAGTATCAGAAACCGTCCAGTCTGCTGCAGCAACCAGAGATTTCCGTTTGGAAATGGGAACAGATCTCCATGGACTTCATCACCAAGCTACCTAAGACGTCCAGTGGTCACGACACGATTTGGGTAATTGTTCATAGGTTGACTAAATCCACGCATTTCATGCCGATTATGGAAACCGACAAGTTAGAGAAACTCGCCAAGTTGTACATCAAGGAGATTGTAACAAGGCACGGTGTGCCTGTGTCAATCATTTCCGACCGAGACAGTCGATTTACTTCCCGATTCTGGCAAACATTGATGGACGCATTAGGCTCTCGCTTAGACATGAGCACAGCCTATCATCCTCAAACCGACGGCCAGAGTGAACGCACAATTCAAAGATTAGAGGACATGCTTCGGGCTTGTGTAATCGATTTTGGTGGGAACTGGGATACTCATTTACCATTGGTTGAGTTTTCTTACAACAATAGTTATCACACCAGCATCAAGGCTGCACCTTTTGAAGCCCTGTATGGACGTAAGTGTAGATCCTCTTTGTGTTGGGCAGAAGTTGGAGACAAGTACTTGACTGGCCCCAAGCTCATTCAAGAGACAACCGATAAGATCTTTCAGATCCGTGATCGCTTGAAAGCCGCTCGGGATCGTCAAAAGAGCTACGCTGATCGCCGTCGCAAACCACTTGAATTTCAAGTTTGTGATAAGGTACTCTTAAAAGTCTCACCCTGGAAGGGTGTACCACGGTTCGGCAAGCGTGGAAAACTTAATCCCCAACACATTGGTCCGTTCGAAATAATTTCTAGGGTTGGTCCCGTGGCATACAAGCTCAAGTTACCAAAAGAGCTAAGTGGTGTTCATGACACTTTCCACGTATCTAACCTGAAGAAGTGTTTGTCTGACGAGTATTTGATCATTCCTCCCAAAGAAATTCACATCGATGATCAGCTGCATTTTGTCGAGGAGCCAATCGAGGCGACTGATTGGAAAATCCAAAAGTTGAGAAGGAGCCACACTAAACTTGTGAAAGTCAGATGGAATGCAAAGCGTGGTCCCGAATTTATATGGGAACGCGAAGACCAGATGAAACGCAAGTACCCAGCTCTTTTTCCTAAGACTACAGAAACTAGTAGGAAAACTCAATTTCGCGGACGAAATTCCAAAACAAGGGGAGAATGTGACAACAATCAGTAAACCAGGTTTGTATCCATACGTTTTGCATCTATTATTGTCATTACATGTGCAACATTACACATTTTTCATGCATTATTATAACAACCCGACACAGACCCCAAAATTTTTCACGAATTAATATTATTTTCCGTATAATAAAAATAACCAAAACAAATAGTGAGTTAGTCGGTTGCGTGCGAAACTAAAAACCGAACCATTAGAAATAAAATATTATTATGTAACGCGTTGCGAGACCGAGTTAAAACACGTTAACTCACCCGAACCGTGCCTTGTGATTACTCATCATCAAGACATATGGCACCATTTGAAGGTGCCATGTGCCCCATGTATTTGTTAAACACCTACACATTTTCCTTTATAAAAACAAATCCATACACATAACACACATTACCTACACACCCTACTTTACTGAATATGTTAGAGAGAGAGAGTGAGCTAGAGAGAGAAAGGGAGACCGGAGGTCTCCTCCTCCGCCTCCGGCTGACCTCCGGCTGTGCTCCATCAACCGAGTCCCACAAACCCCTCACCTCTCCAACCTTGATTCATCACCCGATTCTTGTTATCATAGAGAAGGATAGAGAAGATCGGTAGAGAGAGGAAGTGATCCCGAGGAGAGAGAACAGAGGAGGAGAGATAAACAGCAACTAGAAGAGGAAAGAGAGAGGGGGAGAGAGGAAGAAGACGACGGGGACAGTGGTGGTGGTTCGGGTGAGCATCCAATCGGGTCAGATCTGAGCCATAGGTAAAACCCCTAATCCCATCTCTATTCCTTTTAATAACAATTTCAGATTATTGTTGAGGTTGAGCTGTGGTGGGGTTACGGGGGTTAGGGGTTCAGGGCAGGTCCGGTTGGTGGTTCTGTAGTGGTCACGGAGGAGGTGGTGGTGGTTGTTGAAGGTTCCATCAGTCTGGGTTTGGGAGTTGATTCCAGGTGTTGGTTACGTGGTCAGGTGGTGGTGGACCTGCACATTCACGGTGGAAGGTTGTGGTAGCGTGTGGTGGAACTATGGAGGAGATGGTGGTTATTTGGTGGTTTCGTTAGTCCTAGGTGGCCGATGGTGGTGATGCGGGTCCGATGGTGGGAAGCCAGGGGCTCGGGTTAAGTATACAGGACAAGTTAGGTCAAGGGTTCGGGTCAAACTATGGTCAACAGAAGTCAACCCAGTCAACTGACTGGTCAACCAAAGTCAACTGGGCAGTCAACCCGGACCAAAACCGGACGTGAGGTATAAACGAACTTACTAAACCGATAATTATATTAATTAACCTTTACTAATATATATACACGACGTGTGGGACTTGATGAGCAAATACGGACCGAGGCCAAAACTATAAGCTTGGATCGAATGTTAATTGACATGGAACAATGAATATCCTATGGAAATCGACATGTAAACCATAGCTTGGATACTTTGACAATTGGACATAAACTTGGAGACTTTAGAACATGACACTTGGGACAATAAGGACACAAAACGTGACTTAGATTGACCAACACATATCGACTTATACATTAGAACGGATATTAGATGTAACCTTTGGATAGTAGGACTAAGACGCGGCGTTTGGAAACCAACCTATAAATATATAACCAACATCTAATAATACTTATAAACAACTAGTGTATGTTGGATGATATTAATGACACTAGGTAACATGAGAACTCGCGACATTAGGAACATATAGAATCTTCTAATACAAACTACCACGACATATTGAACATGGATTTGGTATTTAAGACTTGAACATATAAATGGGACTTAAGAATTAGAACTAGATATTTGATAACTAAGTTTGGAGGTGATGATAACCATTACCTAGTAAAGACGACGGGATAGACTTTAGAACCATATGCTCGAGCTCGTCCCACACGGGAAACCATTACCAATGAACTTAAGACTAATAATGTGTGTCGACTTAGGATTCGACCAGGAGTATAGCCGTACGAGATGTCCAACGCTTTGGTTACTATAAACCATTTGTATGCATTGCTTCCAGGTGAGTCCCGTGTACCTTCCCCACTTTTCGTGTTTTACTGTTTTTGGGGTGAATGCATGCTTCCTTTTTATAAACTATATGATGTGACAAGATAGTAGCTGCCGATTACCATACCGACACTCATTAACCCTGGGGATTGGGCCACTTAATATGTGGGTAGCGCTACTTGGGGAAACCCCCACACACAGTGGAACCGAAAGCCCAGAAAACCCTCCACTGAGGATTTGTGACACGTATTTTGCCAGAGAATCTATAATGGCAGTAGATAGATTCCATGTTAGGTTTGAGGTGTCGCTTGTACATCACCATGTGTTAAACCGTGTAAACTTTATGAATATGATTTCGAAAGGATAAACTTATTGAAAACCACATTAAACTAACGCACGGACTCACCAACATTATTGTTGACCTAAAACCATTTTAAGCATGTGTTCAGGTACCTGTCTGAGTTAGAAGGATGGAGCAGCTACGACTCGGAGTATCCCCGGTGGACGAAATAGAAGACGAGCGGGAACTTTAAACATTACCTAGAGTATTTGTACTAGGAGACGTATATTGTATAGAAATGTAAACTATTATTATTTATAAAAGAATAGTTATTTACATTGCTTCCGCTGTTTGCTTGCATTGCGTGATGTTTTGGTAACCATCTGTATTCCGACCGGGCCCACCTTGGTCGGGTTGTGACAATTATACCCCCCCCCCAGTCTAGTGAAGCAAGAATTAATCCAAAAACTCAACATGGGACACTTGTTTAGTCGTGCAATGCCCGGACAATCACAAAACAGACACCAAATGAGGCTGCATACCCTCTAACACATGGTAACTTCTCTTTAACATATGTATACAAGACTCAAGGTAACAATAACATATGATCACGAAGGACACTAATACATGTTAATGTCGTCATCGAGCACCCTTGCCATTAAAACGACATCAAGCAACCTCTCTATACAAATGGGTGGACCATAACTAAATCCATGCTAGTAATTCGTTCAACACACACACTACACCTCCATATGATATAATCTAAACTATGTCCTCATACAATGGATTAGTGTTAGCCGAAACCTACCCATACTCGTGTGTATATCCACACAAACCAAGACATTAAGCACCTAGAACCCTAACTTAACAAAGACTAGACACTATGACACTACCCTATCTATAAAACTATGCGGATGTATGTATAGATATGACACTTGCACTTACATCAAGCTAGGATACAACTACACATCTTACACCCAATAAACATGCTTATCTTAACCTTCTTGTGCTATCCCTAGCCGATCCAAACATTGAGAAGTGTTGACTTTTGTCTTGATACACACTTACAACAAAATAAACTAGTAGACAAAATCACTCACAATCCTTCCACCTATTGTTAATCATCGGCCAAGACTAACACCTATCATCCATCACCATCACTTGAGTTACACCAATTAAGGTCTAAGACACTCTTACACTCCTTGATACCCCTTGATCACTTGCCACAAATACTTTAATCCTATCCATTCTAATCGGCCAAAAGAAGACAAGCCAAGACCATCTCAAGTCACTATCACACAAGGTGTTAAAACTTGCACATAAATGGAAGGGACATTAGAATTTGCAACACCCAAGATAACTACTTTTTCCCTTCTTGTTTCTTGACAACTAGCAGCCACAAGGGATGACAAAGACATGAGATAGAAGCTTCCAAACATCACCATCACCTAGATATTTTGTCACCATCTTCTTGTCTTGTACCCGATCGATTGAAGGCATGAGGAAACTCATGATTAGTTGGCAAGTTTCACCAATTCGGTAATAAAACAAGCCTTCCATACACACCCTACTAGTCAAACCATTACCACTTGAAGCTTCTTACAACCTCTCGGCTAAGAACAAGGAGAATGCATGACACATACTTACATGGAAGTGAAAGTAGGACAAGAATGATGCTCCATTCCCAAGATAGAAGACATACCCTCTTTGTGACTACCCACAATCGGCCGAGCCAAGGAAAGGACAAGGGAGTTCATTGTGTTGTCAACATTAACATTCATTTGTAATCCTATGCTTTGATCGATCCCAAGCTAGGAGATTCATTACCATCTTTGTTCTTGTCCACTTCCTACCCAACCCACTATAAAAGGAGGTAAAGATCATTCACCATTGCCACACAAACACATTTCTTTCACTCTCAAATCATTCGGGCATTACTCTATTTGGGCCGAAGCTTTACAAGGTCTTGGAGGAGCCTAGGAGGCTATCCAACCATCAACCACTTCTTGGTCAGATCTCCATACCCCTAAATTATAATCTAGTCCATTCTACCCAACATTGTTCGGCTTTTGTTCGATTTAAACACATGAACACACACATTGTCATATATTATGTTTACTTTTACTCACTAGCGAACACATTATCTTAACACCACATCAATCGGCCCTTGTGATAACTTTGGGAAGCTGATGCCATGCTTTTATATCAATAAATCACATAGATCACCATGTATAGAATCGGTTTTCATAATACAAGCACACTTGATTCAAGTTTATGATTAAGGACTAATATGATGTTGATCGAACCCTTTTTCTCACAAAACTCACAAATGATGCTTCATGACACCTCACGAGGCCTTATTAAGCACAAAACATACAAGTTTAATCCATATTACAATCGGCTTAAGAACCTATGTGAAGTTTTATAATCGGCTACCACCAACTAACATGTGTTATCAAAGCTAGAACATGTGTTAACATCAACTTGGGTAAAATAATGTCCTAAACACATGTTAAGATATCTATTTTTATCACAAGTACAAAACCAAGGTTCACATAACTTAATAACCGGGTCCACAAGTGTCGGGTAGACAAATTGTATGATAAACAACTAGAACTTGTGATTTACCATGCTTTTAATAAATCATAGGGCAATTACTGTCCGGACGATAGTAGCTACGTAATTCGGCTTCACTAGACCACGTACATCTCTATCAGGTGAGTTTCACGGCCCCGTTTTACTATTTTTACATTTTCGGAGGATAAACATGCAATTATTCTAGTTCAATTTACAATTTGGGTGATAATTCTATCATGACTGCCATGTGGAACGTGAGACAATTTGGTTCATGAGCTCACTAGTCCTCGTATTACATTTACTGTAACCATTAGCTATCAAAAGCCATGGAAATAGATCTATTGGGTTGACACCCCCACTCTTGGTTAGTCGCTCTCTCTCTCTCTCACACAGACACACAATACTAATAATAAACCATGATTTTAATATTCCGAAATCCATGATCTTGGTTAAATTGACAATGAATTAACACTTCCTTAATTGATTCAGACGCACCTACATTACAAAGGTGTCTTTGGCAGTTTAGTCATCAAATCCATTATAGTATTCTACCATTTCCATATACCCGAAGTTCTGAAGGTTAGATTTTTCGATACAAATTTTTGTACTTGTAAAATGTCAAGTAAATGCTCATTGATGAACCACTAAAGTCAACACATAGGGCATGTTTGGCAAAACTAGCTGGTAGCTGGTGGTTGGAAGCTAGTGCCTGGTAGCTGGTGGCTGGTAGCTAGAAGTTGGTAGCTGGTAGCTGTAGCTTTTTAAAGATATTTTGGTGTTTTACAGAGTAGCTGGAGCTTTTAATAAAATGTATAAAATGACCAAAATAGGCATAATTAAAATCTTGTAAGGAAGGTTTTTATTTGATGATAGAATGGATATTTGTGTCATTTACTCATTAAATGCTTGCAGCTAGTAAGAGCTTTTTCTTAAACGCTAGTACTAGTAGCTTTTCAATATAGAGTTTTTTCTCCTAACCCAAAAGCTTCAAGCTCCTTCAATCAAACAAGGCTTTCTATTGTAAGAAATGGACTTGTCGATGGAGTAAATGTGAAACATTTCCATCTGAATGACAAGTGTGTGAGTTGTAAAAAGGGGAAGCAACACAAACAGTCCCACAAAGTGAAAAAGGTTAACTCTGTTGAGATGCCACTTGAGCGATTGCACATGGATCTTTTCGGACCGGTCAAGCGCAAAAGTCATCTTGGAGAGCTTTATTGTTTAGTCGTCACTGACGATTATTCAAGATTTTCATGGGTGATGTGTTTGCAGAATAAAAGTGACACCTTTATCAACCTAAAAGTTATGTTCACTCGGTTGGAAAATCTCTACAATGTGAAGATTAAGAGAATTCGGAGTGACAATGGGACGGAGTTCAAAAATGCCAAGATGGTTGAACTTTGTGAAAGCAAAGGGATACATCATGAATATTCGGCTCCGTACACCCCACAACAGAACGGTGTTGCTGAACGAAAGAATAGGACTCTAATTGAAGCGGCTAGAACAATGCTTGCTGCTTCGAATCTTCCAGTAATGTTCTGGAACGAGGCGATCTATGCAGCAAATTACACGTTAAATCGGGTTCTGACAGTGAAGAAGTTTGGTAAAACATCTTATGAGCTGTTACACCGAAGGAAGCCGAACTTAGAGTATCTAGAACCTTTTGGGGCGCCATGCACTATGTTGAATCCAAGCGAGAAGTTTAGTCCTAAAGCCGAGGAGGGTTACTTTGTTGGATATGCAACCCCGCTCAAACGGGTATACAACAAGCGAACTCGTCGAGTGGAAGACTGGGCTAACGTGGAAGTTCAACGATATACTCAAAATATTCAAGGCACGGGTCCAGATTGGATGTTTGATTACAAAGATTTCTTTGAATCATTCAATCTAGATAGCTTGGTTGAAGAAGCTGTTATTCGATTACTTTACGAGTGTGAAAATGCAACAACTTCACCGTTGGTGCGTCCGATCACCGTGAACCCCCTACCAGCTTCTAATGATACCAATGCTCCTATACAAGAAGAAGAAGTGTTTCAAGAGGCTTCAACTTCATTAGACACTTCAGAATCTGAAGATGAACAATTTGAAGAAGCTATTCTTGAACAAGCTGAAGAACCAGAGGCACCGCCAGTGAACCCAACTCCAACTTCAGATGTGGCTTCATCATCAAATACGGGTCATGATCTGGATGCTGTAGAGAACTTGACAGTTCAGACGGGAGTGCAAGTACCTGATTATCCGGAATCTCGGATTCATCGTATTCACCCGCTGGAGCAAGTTATAGGTGATCCTGGAAGCAGTGTTATGACCAGAGGGCAGCTTAAAAGTGTTAATTCGCCAGAGAGTTTTGGTGCTTTAGCTTTATATGCCAAAATTCAACAATCTGGTAGTCAAAATGATTGGTCGTTTGCGTGTTATGTGTCGCAGGTAGAGCCAAGGACATACAAGGACGCTTTGAAGGATGATGCCTGGGTGGAAGCTATGCAGGAGGAGTTATTACAATTCCAGAAATTGGGAGTTTGGACGCTCACGGATTTGCCGCCGGATAGGAAGAAGATAGGCACTAAATGGGTGTTTAAGTGCAAGAAGGATGATCGTGGGGTTATTGTTCGTAACAAAGCCAGATTGGTCGTGCAGGGTTTCCATCAAATCGAAGGGATTGATTATAACGAAATCTATGCACCGGTAGCACGAATCGAAGCTATTCGGATGTTCCTTGCGTTTGCTTCATACAAGAAATTCAAAGTTTATCAAATGGACGTTAAAAGCACATTTCTGTACGGGAAAGTCAAGGAAGAGGTTTTTGTCGGGCAGCCACCAGGCTTTGAGGACCCAATCCACCGGGATAAGGTCTACGTGCTGAACAAAGCTTTATATGGCTTGCACCAGGCTCCGAGACAGTGGTACGAGGAGCTAAGTACATACCTCATCTCCAAAGGATTTAAGCGCGGCCTCGTCGATTGCACCCTCTTTACGAAGAAGACGGGAGATGACTTGCTTCTAGTGCAGATATACGTTGATGATATAATTTTTGGTTCAACTAACGAGCTTTTATGCAGGGAGTTCGAAACTGTCATGCAGGAAAAGTTCGAAATGAGCGCAATGGGGGAGATGCAGTTTTTCCTAGGCTTACAGGTGGACCAAAGACCCGACGGGATCTTCATTCACCAGACGAAATATGTCTCCGACATCTTGAGCCGGTTCCAGATGGAGGACTCTAAGCCGATGGATACCCCGATTCAACCCAATCACGGGATTGGAGTGGACGCTAAGGGGGAGCTGACGGATCCTTTTACATACAGAGCAATCATCGGATCTCTGATGTATTTGACGGCGTCTCGACCAGATATTATGTACGCAACGTGTCTCTGTGCCCGTTATCAATCGAAGCCGAAACAAAGTCATCTGACGGCGGTCAAGCGTATCCTTCGATATCTGAAGGGTTGTCCCTCAAAAGGACTTTGGTACCCTAATGATGATAATTTTGATTTTATCGCTTTTAGTGATGCAGATTGGGGCGGCTGCGACAAAGATAGCAAGTCTACTACAGCCGGTTGCCAGTTTTTAGGGAGCAGGTTAATCACCTGGCAATGCAAGAAACAGACTTCTGTGGCTCTATCTACCTGTGAAGCCGAGTACATTGCAGCCTCGAGTTGCTGTTCGCAAGTACTCTGGATTCAACAACAGATGGTGGATTACGGTTTGCAGTTTCTTAAAACCCCTATTCACTGCGACAACGAAGCCGCTATTGCTTTAACTAAAAATTCGGAAAATCATTCTAAAGCTAAACATATCCGGATCAAATATCATTTTATCCGTGATTGTTACGCTAAGGAATTGATCGATATGATCAAAATTCATACTGACTACCAACGTGCAGATTTGTTTACAAAAGCTTTTGATCGATCCCGCTTTGAATATCTTTTAAAAGTAAACAATATAAAGGAAAAACAGGACTAAGCGGCACCTCGGTTTATCGCTTTTTAGTTTTTAGTTTTTATATTTTGCTAATTGGGAATTTCTCTTTGCTAATTGGGAATTTCTCTTTTCTATCGTAATCCTCAAAGAAGTTGATGCTTTCGAGTGGATTGTTTCTTTTAAAATTTTTGTTTTTATTGTTTTTCAGAAAAATTAAAATCCAAAAATATATTCTTTATTTTAGGGGGAGCCATTTTATCAGAAAAACCAAAAACATTATAAAATTCAAAAAGACCTAAAAATTAGATAATCAAAAATGATTTCCTGGTAAAACAGAGGAAATGATAGTACATCAGTGGGGATCTGACACAGGCTAAAGAATTGTATAGTTTATGAGGCGTGTGTTGACTACGTGTGATATGTTGATAGGCTTCGTAGACTAAATATTGCGTGCATTAGTGATACAAACATAACGAACTACGCGTTCGTGGCTGAACACCTCATGGGCATATGGTCTTAGTACCGTAATTTCGTTTGATAGGATTGCCAAAATCTGAGGTT
This sequence comes from Ambrosia artemisiifolia, assembly GCA_032199755.1. Classification (NCBI taxonomy): domain Eukaryota; kingdom Viridiplantae; phylum Streptophyta; class Magnoliopsida; order Asterales; family Asteraceae; genus Ambrosia; species Ambrosia artemisiifolia. The sequence continues at coordinate 40,943,817 of CM063521.1, read as the reverse complement.
TCGGGTCGTTATGTTATGGTTATCCGGGATATTCTGATAAACTTTTGTCGTATTGATTTACGGACCTAGTTTTATCAGAATATTTGCTAAAAGAGCTTAATTGCCAAAACCGGAAGTTACCGAATTGAGGAACTTTATGTTTTAATTGATCATAGATCATTATTACATCGTATTGATCATCTGATGCAAATCAGTGATTAATATCAGCCTCAACCTAGTGTATACGCACATGTTACTCTGCTGCATTCAATTGCTGACCTGTACACCTCTGTGCTATACACTTTGTAACTTTTACGGATAACTCTGGCATAATCACGCGTTACGATGAAGCTTTGTGCAATTACTTGATACGGGAGTATGTCGTGTGTGTGGGCACCACATCGTGTTAGTATAATACACCTAACTCGTATCATTGTAAAGCATTGCGTAATTGTCTGCATGTGAGCTTACGTGGACCACAATATCAGCAATTGCCGTGTCACATACTGTTTCTAATGATAATATTAAACAAATAGATCAATGCTGTGATCAGATTTCTCAGAAAACTGATATGATCCTCTGACCGGATTTCACAAAAAGTTTACTGCTTTCATTTACTTTGCTGCATTTTATTTTGTTGCAATTTACTTTTATTGTCAAAAAGATACAAAATCCAAAAAGATTTTAGGTGTGTTTTGATAAAATTTCAGAAAAATCCAAAATTTTTGCATTTCTGCTTTATTTTTGATAACCGGGGATGCTTGATAGTCAATTTCTGTGATTTGACAACACCATCTGGGCTTTGTATCATTCTAAAAGTGAAAATTTGTGTTTTGGAAGCTTAACGGATTGAAAAATGTTGAACGGGATTCGAATTTGTGATTTGGCAAAATTTTCAGAATTTTCCATTTCACATTCGCCCCTTAATTGGGTCGAATGTGGAAAATTCTCACCTTCGGGCTGTTTGTAAATGGGCGAATGTGGCTTTTTACTCAAAAAAATTCACATTCGGGTAGACATGTTCTACCTTCGTGCCATTCAATTGGGGCGAAGGTGGAATTCCTTACATTCGTCCACCTAAACAGGGCGAAGGTGGACACTTATAAATAGCCACTTGCAGATTCGACCAGTCATTCAAATTTTTTCAAAAATTCTCGTAAGTACCAGACCTTGTTGCCTTTGTTTTTCTTGATTGACCGATTTATTCCCTGACTTTTTCTGATCTTTTCCATACCATTATTACAGGTAATGGAGCTGAAACGTGACCGGAATCGTTGTTTTTTCTAAACCGGACTAGGGTTTTAGGGTTTATGAATTTTCAGTGTTTGTTAATGCTTAATTTTGATGGAAATTCATTCCATATCAGTTTTAGGGGGAGAAGTATACAAGAATTAGATTATTAACATTGATTTCAGGTCTGATTGATTGTTTGAGACAAAATAACCCTAATTCTTAATGAAAACTGATATAGACTGAATTTCAGGGACAATTGACTATGAACGAGTCTTAGTCGGCCATGTTAGAACGATTTCTGATCAAAATCAAGTGTTTAAAACATGTTTTGCAAAATTTTTGAATTTTAGGGAAGAACACGTTTCACATTCGGGCGAACGAGTGGACGAATGTGAAAATGTGTGGACGAATGTACATAAAAACGGACGAATGTGATGTTTTCCTCAAAACCATTACACATTCGACCAACAAATTCTACATTCGGTCAAAAGAAAACTACATTCGACCATAACTTTTGGGCGAATGTGGATTTTAAAATCCTAAAATTTTTTAAGTTTTTGTCAATTTTATGTTTTGACGTTTGTTTTTGATTTTATGTTTCAGATGGCTGAAGAACAAGAAAATGTTGAGATTCCTGTTGAGAATGTTGTTCCTGATATTATCCCAGAACCTGTTCAGGAAGGTGAATCATCAAGCGGCAGCAAATGGCCTTTCGAGAAGAATCATAAGTGTTGTGCGTATCTGGGAGAAGTTGAAAAGAATGAGGAGTTTGCTGACATTATCAAATTCATGAAGAGAAGCAGAATAGTTTATGCTTTGGCTACACCAACTATTATCTACAAGGATATAGTTGAAGACTTTTACAACAACACTAAGTATGATTACTTTGATAATCAGACGATCATAAAGAGCAAGATTCAAGGAATGGAGATGTTCATTACAGAGGCTGACATCAGAGAAGCTCTCCAGATCAAGTTTGAAGTTAGTGAAGATCCAAGAGAACTCTCATGGACTGAGCAGAAAGCCTGTTTCCTTAGGATGAAATACAAAGGACCTATCACTGATGGTTCGATGTACAAAGGGAAACTGAGCGTGCAGTTTAAGTATTTTGCTCATGTCATCATACATGTGTTTGGATGTGTAAGTGGAGGTTATGACGTAATGAGGAAGAGTTTGAGCTCATTAATGGTTGCGTTGACTCTCAACAAACCATTTAATGTTGCTGGGATGATATTGGATCATATGCTGGAGATGCTGAAAGGGTTGAAGGTTAAGAAGTTCATGCTTTATCCTAGATTCTTGATGATGATTTTTTATCACAAGTACCCTGATTTGAAGAAAGATCCAACTCAGATACTTGCTCAGGATCACATGAACATTCGTACTTTGGTGAGAATGAAGGGTTATAAGGGTGTGCCTGATAATGAGAGACCACCTTACAGAAGGTTGTTTGGAGCCTTGGCTAGAGAGGATTATATGGATCCTGGAAAGAATACAGCAAGGCATCCTGATAGTGATTCTGACAACGATGATCCTTTGGTATACGCTGATGCAAATACAAAAAGGAAAAGACAAGTAGTCAATCCTGGAGCCAAAGGGAAGGGCAAAGGAAAGACTGATCAGGGAAGCTCGAAGCAACAAGCTGTGAGAAAGAAATCTACTGCTAAGAAAGGTACAAGTTTGGTGGATGAAGAGTCTGTAGATTCGGAAGAGACGAAGGTTGAAGAACAATGGGATTCGGATGCTGAGAATGTCCGGGCCACCAAACGTAAGGCCACTATGGTTGGTGAGTTTGAATCATTAAACAGATCGATTGAAGAAGCTAAGAAGAGCAAGAAGTCTGTTAGTGCTGAAGATGAAATGTTTACTGTGAATATGGACGAGTTGAACGAAGGAGAAACTGTAGTAGTTAACTTGCCCAAGCCTAAACACAAAACCATGGCTAAGAAAACCAGTACCAAGCAACTTAGAGAAAAAGAGTTAAATCAACTCTTGAGAGGGAAGAGATTACCTGAAGCTGGAACGTCATCAAAACAATCTTCACCAGCCACAAAGAAGCAAAAGACTAAAGAGGCAACAACATTACCAGTGGATGAGTTCAATGTTGCACTGGATAATGTACTTAACTTGTTTACAAAGCCTCAGAAGGAGAAAGAAGCTGAAGTTGAGCCTTCAAGATCAAAGTCCAAGTCAAAGAAAGTCACTGTGGATGACGAAGTTATGAAGCAAGTGAATAAGAAGATGGACGATATGATGAAGATGATAGTGGCTCAGCAAGCTGAAATTGCCAAGTTCAAGCTGAATGAGGAAAAGATGCTTCAGATTGTTGTAGCTTCTAAGTCTAATCAGGATGAAATTGATGAAAAGGTGAAGAAGCTAGAAGCAAAGAACAAAAAGCTTGAAGGAAAGTGTTTGAGAAACAAAAACAGGTTTAAGGCTATTAAAGAAGATAACAAAGAATTGAAGGCTGAGAATAAGCGTCTTAGTGAGCTGATAGATAACCTGTATAATGTTGCACCCAAGCTAGTTTGGGAGAGTAGAACTAGATGGAACAGATTCAAACCTCAATATCCCCGGAGGAAAGTTCACAGGGATATTGATCCCAGAACCAAGCTGAAGCGGGTTACCTTGATATATAAGGCACCTGAAGTGATGAGAAAGATACCTTTGATGCCCATGCCTCAACATTTCAGTGCTGACTTCATTTTCTGGTATTACGATTGGAGAAAGGCAGAAGCGGTGATTGTGTTGAGAGATGGAAAGGATAAATACAAGCATGTGCATGTATTTGATCCTATGTGGTTGATTGACGTGTTTGTCGTGGTACACGTAAAATTTCCCAATTACAACTAAAGATAGTGGCAAGAAGGTATCGAACACAGGGAGTTTGTGGATTGTGTGTAGACTAATAACTTTGTAAATTAACTAATATTTAACTAGTAACAAAATTAAAGATCAAAGATTGTTGATTGTTTTGGATTTAGACTTAGTAAAAATAAACTAAATTACTGAATTAAAATGGGTTTGTTCTCAAGATTATGAAACAATGATCATTCAAGGATCCGGTTTCTCTAAACACGTGTGTGAAATTCGACTAGAAAGAGTTACATAGACATAACTCATGTATAACCAATTGTTGTGATAAAAGGGAACAAAGTACTCGGATTATATTAACGCGAGGTTGTTTCCCGATGACCAATTAATCAATAACCAACCCCAATCCTTCCCGTGATATCTCGATTGTTAACAACACCAAGAACGTACGATAAAGGCTAAGAATTAGTAAATTAATCAACACACTACAAGCAATTGTTCATACACCATAATAATCAAGCAAAGTACCAAATTATTATTCTAGAAATGTAAGAAAAACACACACAAGAGTTTTAGAAAAACCTTCACCATGAATGATCACCAATTGTTTAGCCTAACATAGCTTGGTGGATCATTATCATCTTCAAGCAATTGTTCATAAGGATTACAAACATCAAAACAATGATTAGATAATGTTTCCAATGATTAGTTGCAGCCCAAAATTCGCCCAAGAGTGATGAGAAACGTTTAGAATGGAAGAGATAATCAAAAGGCACCATCAAGTGGTCTTTAAATGAGGGAGTTACAAACATTGCAGCGACCACCGTACCCCTACTGTATGGCCGTAGGGGTACGGTCTGGACTAAAAACCATACGGCCGTTTGGGCCTGGCCTACGGCTTGGATTTGTGTCCCTGGGCCACCGTAGGGGAACGGCCAGGGCGTAGGGGTACTGTGAACCTGGTGAAAATCTTGAACTTTTTCTTCTTTCTTTCCACCTCGACTCGATCCGTTCCAACCCGTTCCAAAGCTCGTATTTCTTCTTTTTAAGCTCCTTTAAGTACCTACAACCAAAGCAACCGTAGTTATCCAATTCCAACCACTAACATGATAAAATGTGGGAAAAATAAGCGTTTTAACCATCTAGAAGGGTGTTCCTTGAACCACCCGTCACATCCCCACACTTACCCATTGCTTGTCCCAAGCAATCCACCAAAACTCTATTTCTAAAAAAAAAATATCATTTTAAAGTCAAGCATCACACATAGTCCTTGTATTAACCTATCCTCAACACCCAAATCGACACACCCCTCACAATATCTCTCCTCTCGGCTACAAGAAAGCTCTAGCATAGATGAGCTAGACACACAAAAAGGCAAACGAATGAGTGTGCAACCATAAGCTTGTACTTGAATCAACCCTCCTCTTACATACTAAACATAAGTGCAAATCAAAAGGGCTTGTCGGGTTGTAATGTGGCTAAGTGTAGAGGTAGGGAATGGGGTATATTTTTAGTAGCGCATAACTTAACCCGGTCTTTTATTCCACAACGACACACACATAACTAACACACGCAAACACAAGTACGAACAAACTTATAATAGATATCACTTTTTTTTTTTTTTCTTTCATTTTCTTCTTTTGATTTAATTTTTTTTTTTTTTTTTTTTTTTTTTACATCAAGAACACTAATACATACACATACGAACACATTCAACTAAAACTTCAACTTGTAATACTAAAATAACACACTAACACTCTGTTTAAACACACAAGACCGGGTCAAGTTGGGTATTTATTTTGGGAACTAGCTCAAGGGTTAACAATCGATAGGCTTTTAGGCTCAAAGATAGGCATCTACATGTCCAAACCCCCGCCCCTCTCGCTACCAAGCTCATATATATAATGCATGAGGTCCAACCCCCCAATACCCACACTCTCACTCAAACTAACAAGGCTACCTAGCTTCCTAGTGCCCTTATCATCTCTACACTTATGTTCACTCAAAAATTCAAGTCGCATTCAAGCACAAGTTCTAGTGCACCCCCCACCCGCTGCCACTCTCTCAAAGAAAGAAAGGTATTATTTATCTACAAGTGTGGCTTAAACTCTCACCAAGAATAAAAGGGGTGTTAAGGGTTGCCGGTGTGTCTATTGAGGTTGATTCAAGGTGTTCCAATTTCCAAAATATTTACGCTTGACTAAAAAAATGTAAAAACCTCAAAAAATTTTAAAAATTTTCCCCCATCCCCACACTTGGGATACATTGTCCCCAATGTACGGTTTTAGGAGAAAACGATCGCTTCCACTTTGACAACATGATATCAAAGCTTCACGACTCAACCACAAACTTCTTTTTGGTATTTTTTTTCATTTTTTTCATTTTTTTTTTTAAGACTAAGAAAGAAACAAAATGATGCACCACCTTCTATCACAACCCAAGCCCATAATCATCAATTCATCAACCAACCTACCACCCACTCCCGAAACATAAAGAAATCAAACAAAGCAAAATATACACTATTTACAAAGGAAAAAAAAACACGACCTGGTCAATAATAGCACGGCTGAGGCGACCCGAACACCGAAGTGAACAAATCATTCCATTCGCCAAAACCGAATGCTCCGCCACCGCTTCCGCCTTTTGTATGAACCAAACTTATCCAAAGCACACTTCAAACGTCTTGGCAAGTCTTTGAGCTTCAACTTTGGTGGTGATTCCAATGATGGTTTAGTGCCTGAATCAATTTCCACCGGTAAACTCTCAAATTGATGAGTCCATGGTGGCCTACCTTCCTTCAACGCCATGGCATCTTGCTTCACCTCTTCAACCCTTATTGCACAAGCATGTACCTGTTCAGAAAAATCACAAACACAAACATCTATACCATTCTCTTCATACTCATGTGGGTTGCATCCATCAACCAAATCTGCCATAAAACACTCATAAACACCAATAGCATTAGAATTGTTAGTAAAAACATTCAAACGCATTTTCCGATTTCCAAAAGTAATATCAACCGTACCAAATCTACAATCAATCACCGCATGAGCGGTACTCAAAAATGGTCGGCCCAAGATGACATTTTGTTGTTGTTTTGGGTCCGCGGTTGAGTAATCCAAGACTAAAAAGTCAACCGGGTAGTAAAACTCATCAATTTTAACAATCACATTCTTAACCATCCCCCGAGGTGACTTATGAGACAAATCGGCTAAAACAACCGTTGTCTCCACCCGAGCCAATGGACCAAAATCATATTGATCATATAAGCTCCCCGGTAAAATGCTCACCCCGGCTCCAAGATCTAGCAATGCCTTTGCCATTTTAAAATTACCAACTTGAATGTTTATTAAAGGCATGCCCGGATCTTGGAGCTTAGGAGGAAGCTCCCCATTTAAAACTGCACTCACTTGACCGGTAACATTTACCCGCTTAGGCACTTTTTTCTTTTCTTGCCTCTTTTGTGTACACAACTCTTTTAAAAATTTTGCATAAGCCGGCACTTGCTTTATTGCATCAAGTAAAGGAAGGTTAATTTTTACTTGTTTAAACATGTCCCACATTTCTTCTTTTTGGGGACCTCTTGATGCAATAAAGTTTTTCTTACCCGGGTCAAGTAGAGCCGATGGAAATGGAACTTGTTTCGGCTCATTTTCATTTTTCTCACTCTCACTCACTTTCGGTTTTTTAACATTTAATTCTTTTTGTAAAACCGGTAAGACTTCATCATTTTCACTCTCATGACCCGTAATATCCTCAACTTCACCCTCAACACCACCCGGTGACAAATTAGCTTTAAACTCTTTACCACTTCTCAACACACTAACACTATTAACATTAACATTGTTACCTTGCGATGAGCCATGAGACGGATTTACCTTAGTGTCACTAGGAAGTTGACCCTTGCTTTTCTTCAATTCTGCCACATCGGTTGCTAATTGACCCATTTGAATTGTTAGTGCTTGAATGCTCTTGTCACGAATCTCATCTTTTTGAATCCGGGCTTCATCAAGTTGGTTCCTCTTTTGCATGTCTTGTTGCATTGCTCTAAGCATCTCCATAACTTCATTCCCACTTAATGACCCTTGCCCCGAACCACTTTGACCCGTTGATTGGAATTTCCCGAGATACCCATTGTTATTTCCACCCCGATAATTTCCTTGATCATATTGTTGACGAGGTGCATAGTTTCCTTGGGCTTCTTGGAAATTCGGGTTGGCTTGATTAGATGTATTTCCATACCGGAAGTTAGGATGATTTCGCAACCCGGGGTGGTAAGTGTTGGAATTCATATCATAATTTCTACCACCCCCTTGAATGGCATTCACCTCCTCCGTTTGCCCCTCATTCATTACCACACCACAAACATCGGCTGTGTGACCTATCTCTTGACAATTTCCACAAACATTGTATAATTGATTTGTGGTTTGAACATTACCAGTCTCCACTCCATGCACTTGAGGTCTTTGAATCACATGCCTCGCCCGTCTTGATGATTGAGCTTTTCTTTTGGAAGTCACCGCCATTTGCTCTAAAAATGCCCAATCATCTTGCTCATAATTTGTACGAAAAGTACCATTTGTGATTGACATTAAGTCACGAGCATCCTCCGAACTCAACCCTTCATGAAAAGCATTTAATAACTCCCATAGTTGGATACCATGGTGAGGACAATTTCTCAACATCATATTGAACCTGTCAAATGCTTCATGAAACATCTCCCCTGATTGTTGTTGAAAGCTTCTCAACCCTCTTCTCGCATCATTAGTCTTTTGAGAGCTATAAAATTCATCTAGGAAAATTTGTTGCATGTCGGCCCATGTAAAGATAGATGCGGATGGTAGCGTATGGAACCATCTCTTTGCCTTGTCTTCCAATGAAAATTGGAACAGAACTAACTTGACATCATCTGCAGAAAAACCTTGTCCTCCAATTGTATTGCAAATGGAATCATATGTCTCCAAGTGAAAATAAGGCTCTTCCGTTGCTAGCCCCTTAAATTTTGGTAAACTTTGGAGAGCGGTTGTTCTAACTTCAAAAGTTCTACCAAGTGCATTTTGGGGAATCACTACTGGTGATGGGTTGTTGGTGATGATAGGCCGAAAATGTGCTTCAATTCCTCGTACAACATCACGGTGAAGTCTTCTAGGTGCTCCCAATGGCGCTCTTGGTTGACCCATTGGCGCTTGTGGTGGCCCTTGTGGTGCAAATTGTTGTTGATATGGGTATTGATGCATAGGTTGTTGAACAGGCCTTTGAGCTTGACCTTGCATGTTTTGAGAGCGCATTTGATTAAGCGGTGCAGGACGTTGAAATTGCGGCCCTTGAGGTCTTACATGTTGCATCCCAACCGGTAGTCTAACCGGGTCTTGAAATTGTTGCAAAGGTTGACTCATTTCTGCTTGAACTCCCACATGATTTCCATCTCCCCCATAATAGTAACCCTCGTCATTGTATCCACTATACTCTTCTTCGTATACTTCATCATATCTACCTCCTTGAACTCCCGAGTATTGAAAACCCGAGTGGTTGGGTGGTTGGTAAGTAGAGGTATGAACAACGGTTGACCCATGTGGCATTTGATGAGTTGAAGATGATTGACCCGTTGTTGGGAAGAAATGAGTGAATGGTGGAATTGTAGCGGATGGGCTAAGGGTGAAGGTTGATTGAATTTGGGTAGTGTTTGGTTGGGTGGTATGAGTTGGTGGAATTTCATGAGGTAAAGTTGCATTTGGTAGTGGTTGTGTGGAAGTTGGCATGACCGAGGTGATTGGTTGACCCGTTGTGGGTGGTATTTGGCCTTCTTGCATGATGTTTCTTGGTATGATAGGTGAGGTGGGTGAACCAAGAACTCGGTTTTCACGGACTAGTACTCGGTTTCGCCTCAAAGTTCTTTCAATTTCCGGATCAAACAATAGCGGTGATGACTCGTGAGAGCTTCTAGTATGCATACACTTGAAGTACCTGCACACTAAACACAACCAGTGTAAACCCGAAAATAACAAACAAAACTATTAACTAACACACGTTGCGCACTACTCCCCGGCAACGGCGCCAAAATTTGACGTGTTTGTCGTGGTACACGTAAAATTTCCCAATTACAACTAAAGATAGTGGCAAGAAGGTATCGAACACAGGGAGTTTGTGGATTGTGTGTAGACTAATAACTTTGTAAATTAACTAATATTTAACTAGTAACAAAATTAAAGATCAAAGATTGTTGCTTGTTTTGGATTTAGACTTAGTAAAAATAAACTAAATTACTGAATTAAAATGGGTTTGTTCTCAAGATTATGAAACAATGATCATTCAAGGATCCGGTTTCTCTAAACACGTGTGTGAAATTCGACTAGAAAGAGTTACATAGACATAACTCATGTATAACCAATTGTTGTGATAAAAGGGAACAAAGTACTCGGATTATATTAACGCGAGGTTGTTTCCCGATGACCAATTAATCAATAACCAACCCCAATCCTTCCCGTGATATCTCGATTGTTAACAACACCAAGAACGTACGATAAAGGCTAAGAATTAGTAAATTAATCAACACACTACAAGCAATTGTTCATACACCATAATAATCAAGCAAAGTACCAAATTATTATTCTAGAAATGTAAGAAAAACACACACAAGAGTTTTAGAAAAACCTTCACCATGAATGATCACCAATTGTTTAGCCTAACATAGCTTGGTGGATCATTATCATCTTCAAGCAATTGTTCATAAGGATTACAAACATCAAAACAATGATTAGATAATGTTTCCAATGATTAGTTGCAGCCCAAAATTCGCCCAAGAGTGATGAGAAACGTTTAGAATGGAAGAGATAATCAAAAGGCACCATCAAGTGGTCTTTAAATGAGGGAGTTACAAACATTGCAGTGACCACCGTACCCCTACTGTATGGCCGTAGGGGTACGGTCTGGACTAAAAACCATACGGCCGTTTGGGCCTGGCCTACGGCTTGGATTTGTGTCCCTGGGCCACCGTAGGGGAACGGCCAGGGCGTAGGGGTACTGTGAACCTGGTGAAAATCTTGAACTTTTTCTTCTTTCTTTCCACCTCGACTCGATCCGTTCCAACCCGTTCCAAAGCTCGTATTTCTTCTTTTTAAGCTCCTTTAAGTACCTACAACCAAAGCAACCGTAGTTATCCAATTCCAACCACTAACATGATAAAATGTGGGAAAAATAAGCGTTTTAACCATCTAGAAGGGTGTTCCTTGAACCACCCGTCATTGATTAATTGCACTTTCGAAGACATCATCATGCTCTTTTACAATCCGATTCATCATGAGCCGAACGACGCTGATCAAGCAAAGAAATACACTCAAGTTGTTGGTGTTTGCTTTGCATATGATATAAATGCGGGTAGTAATTTGGAGGGAAAACTTGGCAAGATGGTGAAGATGGCGAACGTGTCAAAACCAGTGAAGAGAAGGTTAGAGCCTGAGATGACGAAAGAACAGAAGAAACAGCTCAGAATCATGTTGCTGAACAAAGCTATGGACGAGGACAGAAAACGATCCAATCAATAGTCGAGGGGGAGTTTGTAGATGCGTTTTGCGACTAGTGATTGGATAGTTAACATGTGTTAGAAAGGCTAAAGTGGGCGAATGTACATTGATATGGGCGAAGGAAGAAAAGTTTGGGCGAAGGTAGAAAGGTAATGGACGAATCTGGAACTGAGACTACACATGAAGACACATTCGACCATGGAAATGGGCGAATGTGGAAAACACTCACATTCGACCATTCAAAGTGGGCGAATGTGCAGTGCCTATATATAGATTTTGTGATTTTGTAAGATGAAGTGAGTCATTAGGTGTGTGTGTGTTTTGAGGTGTTGTTCCAGAGCAGTTTGAGATAGTGTGTGTGTGATCTAGATTAACTGTTTTGACATTGTAATCAACTTTATGAATGTGTTAATCTATGAAAAGCATTGAAAATGACTTTGATTGTGTTTTGATTTGAGTTTACATCAGTTTGTTCAAGGCTAGGGTTTCCGCACCTGGTTTTGTAACTTGTATGATCATATAATCCTGTTTTAGTGTCAAATAACATCCTCTACAATATTGTCCGCTTTACCCCCGATGGGTTGCCCATCCAGAGCTCACGGATTTGTTTTTAAGTGCCGTAGTGGAGACTTCCCTGGAGGTCACCCATCTTGGTACTGCTCCCACCTGAGCATGCTTAACTATGGAGTTCTCCTCTCATCCACTAACATTAAGCCCCAAAACGCGTTGGTGATTTAAGAAACATTGGATTACATATGAACCAAGGATCTCTCCTGGCTACGACCGATGTGGGAGTTTCCTGGGGTGTCATGACATTAGCAGCCAGACGTCTCTGGTGATGTCTTGCTTGATGTCTCCGGTGGGTTTCCTAGTGACGTCTCCCTCTGTGTTTTTTTTCCTGTAACGTCTGGCCATGTGGTTCATTAAATTATTATCAGCTCATCTTCCATTTGAAACATGATATGAAACAACACAAAAGAAGATCCACGCAATTCGATTTATTCTTCTTACTTTAACAAATTCAACATGAATTTCCATTCATTGTGCGTAATATTAAACTAGATTTTACCCCGTGCGCATTGCGGCGCGGTACGCAGCCTTTGCGGGTTTGAAAGGTACATTACTTAAGCATTCTCATTTGCATTTATGTATCTAAGAGCTTTAATTTATGTTGCTAGTCAAAACATATTCCAATCAATTGAAAGAAAGGTGGCTAAACAAACGACAATAACCAAATATTTAGAATTCTTCTTTGTTCAGCACTTCATTTGTTTCTTTGGCTGTGTTTTCCTCGTATTTCTTGTTACCAACATCTTCATGTGTTAGTGTTGCTGCAGAAGATACTACCAGATGGATTACTGAGATTTACTACAAGAATTCATAATCAATTCCATGCACACAACATCTTGTTTCTAGTGTCGCGGAACTTGGTTCGATGTTACTTCAAGGTTCCTCATTGTAACTGTATAAAACATGGCAGGAAGTAAGAAAAAGTTAAATGTATTCTGTAAAGAACAAATGAGGAACTTGAGACACTGGAACAACAACCATACAACCATGAAATAAAGGAAGATAAATAGTCAAATGTACCTCATTAGTGTCGCATTGCTTTTCAACTTCAAAGTAAATAAAAACTTTAGTCAGTCTTCTTCATATTTAACAAAATCAGCACCTAGTTTATGACATTTTTCCATTAGTATATCCGTTTTAAAACTAATGTAAGATAAATACCATTTAAGAACAGAAACACTAAAGAAGATTATAAATAAAACTAACCTTTTATTCTTGAACTTTAAGCACTTAAGGCACGTCAAAAGATGCATTTTGACTCATTGATATGCGATGGTTGAAGTTGGAATTGAATCTGATTAGAAAGCAACAATTTTTAGGCTTTTTTTTAGGTTTCTTCATGGTTGAGGCTGATATTAAATTTAGGTACAAAGTTTTAAATTCCTTTGAGTGTGTAGTTGATTATATATTCCTAGTAAGCTCAGCACACAATTTGAGAAAAATAAATACTTTACTTTTGGGAAGCAAGGGATGGTCCAAAATCTTATGGCAAACATTTCATGTGTCGCAAAAAGGTGTGCAACACCGGATTTTGTTGAAAAGAATGACTTCAAGCATAAATCAAAAGTCAAATTACCTGAGATCATTTATGTTGATGATGATGATCAAGATAAAACATATTGCTGATGTTGATGGTCTAGAGTTCATCTCTTCAAGTGAAAGAAGGCGGGCTCCAAAGAAAACCAAAAGAGAGCATGATGGTGGGTTAGTGAAAATGTCCCCAATTTTCACCAATTCATCATCATGCTCCCTTTTGGTTTTCTTTAGAGCACGCGCTCTTCCACTTGAATAGATGAACTGTAGACCATCGACAATAGTAATGCATTCTCTATTTATCATCATTATTAGCATCAATGAGCTCGGCAACATTTTGAGGCTCAGAGTTTTCAGAAAAGTTGGCTGCAAGGTGTGTTGCGGATCTAAACCCGCCATCCGCCATCCTTGCCACACCATCTTTTCCTATTTTCAATCTCAGACTTAGTAAAATAACATGCTTCTGGAATTGAAATGGTCATAAACATTGACAACCTACTCTTCACTAATCACAACTAATTCAGTTACAAAATCCTATATTATCACAATCACATATCACATATCACATATCACATATTATAATAAAGCAAATGTCTCTTCGCTGGTGATCCAAATAGCCAGTTCCTCAAGGGTACCGACCCAGGTCCTCACGAAAGAGCCTCCTAAACCATGACAGATCCTAAAGCTAAACAGGAACTCAGTCCTGACAATCGACTCCTTATAGACAAACTCTAAAAAAACCAGTAAAAAATGGAAAGATCTCACCGGGAAAGACCCAAGTTAGGGTTCTCCTACTCACACCTATATAACCTTCACTTAGGGTTACACAGATGTGAGGCAATTAAAGCTAAAAATTATACTCCAATCTAAACAGCAAACAGCAACTTCACAGATCAATACAAATCTGTCTAGATTCAAATGATTCCAACCAATCGATCTTGAATCACCACAGTTAGCGGAAACCTCAAACCACATAGCCTTGAAAGTGTTCATTTTTTGTTTTGAATGATACGTAGTATAATGTAAAAATCCAGCTTCATGAGGCTGAGAAGCTATAAAAGGCTCTGACCAACTTGGCTGCAAAAGATGTTGCTGCTGAACAGCTGCCAACCTTTCAATTTGCCTCGCCAAGATGATATCATGACCCGATTTTTAAACCAAATCCATACACTCATCATAGCCTCATGTTATAGAACCAATTTAACTTTTTTGACAGCATGTTAACAATCAAACGATCATTAGATGAAGGTCTAATGAGTGCAAACTCATCATCACTGCCACAGACCTCTGGTTTTGAATGATACATACTATAATGTAAAAATTCAGCTTCATGAGGCTCAAAAGCTATAAAAGGATCAGACCAACTTGGCTGCAAAAGATGTTGCTGTTGAACAGCTGCCAATCTTTCAATTTGCCTCGCCAAGATGATATCATGACCCGATTTTTAAACCAAATCCATACACTCATCATAGCCTCAAGTTATAGAACCAATTTCGCTTTTTGACATCATGTTAACAACGAAACGATCATTAGATGAAGCTCAGATGAGTGCAAACTCATCATCATTGCCACAGACCTCCAAAGTTTTAGAGGTAACACATATTTATCACAACCTCAGGAGGATTCGTAAAGCAACAACCAACTTGGGATTTAGCCTCTGAAAGCGTTTCATCGAACACCTTACATGCACAGTTTAATATCCCACGTATAAACCATAGGCAACAATTAATATGAGTTTAAAATATATTTTCCTTTTGTATTTGATAATACTATACACTAATGATAATTAAATCATTAACTATTTATTATTAAAAATAGAAAATGAACAGTTAAGAATTACCGGTTACCACCAAACAACATTCCGAAGATGGTGGCGGATTACCGATTAACTCCGTCGATGAACAGACACGGTGAGCAGTCATAATGGTGGCTAGCGACAACTGTTGTCCAAAACCATAGATCTAAACACCACCGACATCAACCAGACGGCACCACCACCATACACGACCATCAAAGTAGAAACAATGCGTAGTGGACTACAGATGTTACCAATGCATGCTGCCAAATGGAGATGGATGATGATGGATTGTGGCAATCGACAACTAAATCACAGATCTAAACACCACCGGACGCCGCCACCACCACCACAACCACCAAACACACCAGCGAAAACGAACAGCCAGACGAAACCTTATAACCACCACCATCCAAGTACAAAGAATGGATACTGTTTCAATCGGAGACGGTATGTTTAACAGAAAACAATAACACATAGTTTACAGTGGAATGCAAAACGCAGCAGGCGAAAGAACCGAGAAGATGACACGTACACTGCTAAGTGTCAAACACCCCCAATTCATGTATGTTATGTATACATATGGGTGAAAATGACACATATACCCTACAAAACCTGATAAATTACGATAGTGCCATGAACAAAAAAGAAAAAAAAAACCCAACCCAAACAGACTCGAACCCGGGTGGCTCGGGTAACAAACCACACAACAAACCACTGCAACACCAGCCAAATTCGTGAATGAACATGGAAACAATAGGTATATATGTTATTATTGCAGCTTACACTATTCACCACCAAATCACTATTCACCTTCCGTTTCCAATAATACATAGTTAATACCTTTCTGAAGTAATATGATACACGATCGAAGCTACAACTGGCTCGTCATCAAAACAACACTGTGACTGGAAAAATATTGGTTGCTTGTGACGTTACTAGTTGTCACACCCTCAAATTCGACATGCGGGGTTTTACCGCGAGGCGCGTGACACACCAGGATCCAAGTCAACGGTCATAATAAATGACAACTATATGTAAAAAGTTACGTAGAACAAACCATGCAATAATCAAAAACCATGATTCAAAATACAGTGGAAGCAAAATCAAGTTTACAAAACCAAACAAAGATAAAACATAAGTTTAAAGTTTTGACATCCAACATGATCCTAGACGCAAGTGCGACTCCGTGCGCCTAATCCGATTGGTGTTACCTTAGCGACCTGAGAAAACATGCTAAAAACGTCAGCACATAATTCCTGTGAGTTCACAGGTTTTAAGTAAAATGTTTCATGAGTTTTGAAAGCACCTTCATGTTACTACTATGATATAAAGACGTTAGCTAGGCGTGTGAACCTTACTATGACGATACGTCGGATGAACCGCCCAACGAACTGCCGCAACCACGGCTAACGGACTGCCATGTTAATGGCTAACGAACTGTCGTATACCCAGCTAAATGAACTTTCACATTGTTGGCCACATGAACTAGGACTCAACGAATCTCATAGTAACAAAAGATAACCCTAGTATAACATGATAAGTAAAATACAAACACGTAGCATGTTTCTCCCCCGAAAACAAAAACACTAAAAGAGGGGCTATGAAACTCACCTTAGGTTGCGTTACTCGAAACAATTAAATCAACAAGCTATGATAGCCCCAAATAGCGGCGACCTATCATAAGATGTGTGTGAGTACCCGGACTAATAACCCGTAGGTTAACTAGTCCCCAAATGTCCAGACCATAACCGTTATACGTTTAAAAACATGTTTGACTGTAAATCTGACCACACAAGACAAGACAAGACCCGACATCCCATTGGTGACCCGACATCCCACGTATTGTTCAAGAATGAGAAATCATGCAACTATCTGCAACTATGCACTTAACATGTATAAAAGTTCACTAAATCTAGCATACGATGCATACATAGCATAAACGAGTCCAAGCACGTATAATCAGGTTAATAGACATGTCACGGGGTTCCTAATAAGTTCCTAGGTGTCAACCATGTTTCGGGATGTAAAAATACACTTACAACCAATGTTGTTAAACCCGGACCGGACCGGCCGGTTGGACCGGGTACCGTGGCTTCATCCGGTCCGGTTTGGGGGTGTAGGACCGCCATTGCACCTGACCGCCCGGTTGGACCGTGAACCGGGGGGTCCGACCGGAAAATCGGCATATAAGAAGTCGAACCCGACTCCAAAACTTGCAAGCTCAGACTTTCGCGATTTGCAGTTCTCTGATCTTCCAGCCAAGAGTTCGATTTGCAAGTATTTCTGAAAATCTACAACATATTTTTCAGATCTGAAGTTGATCTTTTTAGATCTAAAGTTATTAGAAATTAAAAAGTATTGAAAGAGATGATCGATGGGTTTAGACTTTGATGATGTTTAGCATGAACTAATGAAGATGAAGAGGTTGGGTGTTTTGATTTGTTTAAAGAAAAAAGCAAATGTTAGTAGGGGTGCAGATATTGGAAACACAAAAGAGAAGAAAAGACAAATTAACTTTAAAGTGTATATAGTACATTTGTACATTTTTGGTTTTAATATAAATATTATATATATATATATATATATAATAGTCCGGTTCTTTAATCCGGTCCGACCGGTTCGACCGGTCCGACCAGTGAACCAGTAAGAACACCGGTTCAACGTCCGGTCCGGTTCTGAAAACATTGCTTACAACAGCAAAACACACGATTAGGAATCAATCATGCAATTAGGAAAGTCAACGGGCAATTAGGAAAGTCAATCAGGCAATTAGGAGTTGTAATCGCCTGTTGTACACGTGAGTAAAGGCGTAATCGCCTCTAATTGTATGCGAGTAGGGCTACTCGCCCTTGTTACAGGCGAGTAGGTTCTCCTAGGGGTGAGCAAAATTAACCATAACCGACATAACCGAACCATAACCGAACCGATTTGTTAATATCTTTAACCGAAGACGTTTTGGGTGCCTTGAACTTGGTGACCCGTCTCTCCAAAGAGACGGGGGGGGGGGGATTTTCGTAAAACGGACGGTTAAAAGGCTATTTTCGTGATTTTCCCAAAAGAAAATAGTGAAATTCAAAGAAAACGCCATTATCGGTACCGGTAAGGAACCGATAAATTCGGTATGATATTAGGTACTCACTTATCTTCAATTTCGATATCGATACCAGTAAATACCAATCTCATCCATAAAATGTAGTGTCTTTATAACCCTACATAAAATAATACACATGACACACCTTGTTCTATTTTCTAATAAAAAATAAGCAACCACTAGATATAAATTCAATTATTTTACCAAAAACTACGAAATTCATTAATATGTGTTGTATTTTTGGTTGAATTCGTTGATTCCAATATAGTGGCAAAGATGATCATATGCTTTATCTCAGTAGTTATGTTTTCTTTTCTGTTTTAGCTATTTTGAAAAATATCATAATCTTATCAGCGACACCTAATTTATACTTGTCTTTCACATATAACTATCTACAAGCTATTTGTAGCAATAATTAGCTATCAAATATTGAAAGAAAAAAATGAGAAAGATGAAATGGAAAATGCTAAAATCGACAATCTTGAACTTCAAAGAAAATTAGCAGAACTGAAAATGCAAAAACAATAAATTTAAATTAGAACACTATACTTTTTTTTAAACGCCAACAAAGTCGTCACGAGCTTCTGTGGATATCTCTTTATGACGAATTGAGGATACCCACGGGGGGCCCGGTCCTCCAGGTCCACCAATCCAAGGAAAACCCGACCACCCACCCGCCCGAAGGCACGACAGTGAATAATCAGTAAAACCCGGTATCCTTCAAGACTCGAACTTGTGACCATTAGACCCCAAGTCACCTATCATTAGGCCTCAATACCACTCCACCAGAAGGTGGGTGGTAATAAAACAGAACACTAGACTAAAATGGGCAGTGGTGAAGCTTGGAAAAAAAATTCGTGGAGGCCGAAAGTCAGGTACTTAAAACGGTGGGGGCCAGACTTAATACAATAGTATTAACATAATTTAAAGGCTAATTTCGTACAATAGTATTAACATTTTAAACAGACCATTAATGATAAACAAAGCTCTTGCTTGGCTAAGTTAAGCATTCAAAGAGAAAAGCAATGTGTTTCAAAGTAGGGCTGTTCAAAACACTCGGTGCTCGCCGATCGCTCGTCGCTCGTTTGGAATTTGCTCGGAAATTGCTCGCTCGATTTTCCGCTCGGTTGTATATGAGCCGTTCGGCTCGGTTCGGTTTGTAAATGAGCCAAGCACGAGCAAAGGTACGCTCGGCTCGGTTCGGCTCGAATAAATTTTTATTTATCTATTAATAGATATACACACAATTTACAGATAAATTTATCGATTTATATATAAGATTCTATTGGATTTGTGTCAGTATATGCAAAAAAAATATAACCAACCCACTTAACACAATAAAAAAATTAACACTAGATTTAATAGTAAAACAATAAGTCATGAGGTAACAGTCTTGACTTCTTTATGTTAACAGTCGTCCATCGCTAATTGTCGCTTGATATCACACCTACGTCACAATGCAACAACTGTTGTCTAACGTATGCTCATCACCTCACCAGCCTTAATCTAAGCCTCATCTTTGGACACTGGGTTCTCAATATTAGTGTTATCATCGGCAGTGGCGAAGCTTGGATTTGAAATCGGTGGGGGCCGGACTCAAATTTTTTTGATCGGTAGTGGAAAATCGGCGGAGGCCGGACTCAACCCGGATGCAATTTACCTACGAAAATCGCAAATTTCCACTACTGCGCCAAAAAACAGGGGGGGCCAGGGCCACCCATGGCCCCAAGTAACCTTCGCCCCTGATCATCGGACATTTTGACCTTAGTTGTCACCCGACAACGAAAACATCTAAGGAAACATCCCAATTTTTTATAATCGTCCATATTATTCTCCGCTCGATTCTCGCTCGGCGCTCGCTCGGAAAATTTTCGCTCGAAGAACGCTCGTTCGGTTTTTGGCTCGATTATAAACGAGCCGCTCCGCTCGGTTCGGTTTGTAAACGAGCCAAGCACGGACAAAGCTCCGTTCGGATCGGCTCGGCTCGTGAACAGCCCTATTTCAAAGTAGACTTTCGATACTCTAAATTGGAGTTTTCCAGATTCTATCCTAAACCAATTATCATACGTTATCGCATTTTTCAATGCAAATAACAAGAGATTTAATGGACTGGTCAAACTTGATATATGTAGCTTGAGCTCCAGGTCGTTTATTAAATGAGCTTCAATTTGGGATTTGATTTATGTTCAACCTCATTAAGCTTTGATCGATTCAAGTTTCGCCAATCTCAAGTTATCTGTGTCCCCTTCCCCATATTTCCAGATAGAAATATTAGAGGAACATTTAGAATGTGGGCGTGTCCTTGCTTAGTTGTACACCTCCGCCATCTTATAAGAGCGAGTCCTTACGATGTGTTCCCGAGTTAATTGAAGAAGAGAAAAGAAAGGAAAGGGAAGGGAAGGAAAGAAAAAAGTGAGGTGTATTCCTGAGTTTTTTTAAAGGAGGGAAAGTGTGAAATGTGTGTTGAGTTTATTTTTAGAAGGAAAGGAAAGGAAAAGAGAGAAAAACTAAACCAAATCTAATCCTTCCAAATTGAGAGGAAATGAAAGGAAATGGAAAGAAAAGAAAGGAAGAAAAAAATAGAGGAAAAGAAAAGAAAAGAAAAGAAAGGGAAGGATGTTCCTTCCTTTTTTTTCTTTTCCTCCATTTAGTGAACTCGGAAACATAGCGTTAGGTTTACACCTCCCCATCTTATTAGGACGAGTCCTTGCTAAGTTTTACACCTCCCAATCATATTAGGGTGAATACTTGCTTAGTTATACACCTCCCCGTCTTATAAGGGCGAGTCCTTGCTTAGTTGTACACCTCCCCATCTTATAAGGGCGAGTCCTTGCTAATTAGTTGTACACCTCCCATATTATTAGTGCAAGTCCTTGGTTAGTTCTACACCTCCCCCATCTTATAAGGGCGAGTCCTTGTTAATCGTTAACGAATTGCGAACTCGAGGCTAGGCCTAGTTTTTTTTAGTTCAACCGACTTTATGCATGGGACTTGTGATGTGTCGAGAATTACACATATTTTACATGTGTATTTATCCTCCTTTTTGCACAATTATTATGCTTTTATCGTTAGAAAACAGAGCCAAATCATTCCTATGAGATAAATGCTGGTTTCGGGAAGCAACAAGTGAAAAGGAGCGAAAACTAGCATGTAAGGAAGGAAATTAAAGACTTTACAGACTATAGCGGAGGGTGCACGGCCATGCTCATGCCCAGGTTAACCGGTAAACATTTCCAAGCCAACCAGAAGAAGTCAACGTGCACAGGCGTTCTCATCACTTGGCACGGCCGTGCTCCCTCCAAACGTGCACCACAAGGCTCAACAAGCCAAGACTGACAAGCAGTTACGACATCTGGGACAAGCATGGGCGTGACGAACCTTTGGCACGACCGTGCTTAAGACAAAACCTGCCAGAAAGGACTTCCGGTACCAGCAGACCGTGCCGGACTTCAGAGCATGGGAGTGCCAACCCTCAGCACGACCATACTTGACGTGCCAGCTTGCCTATAAATAGAGGCCTCCACTTCTCATTTTGACATCCTATTCCACTAGATTCTCTCCCACATTTCTATTGTTTTAGGGTCATGCAAGTGACCTTTGGAGTTTGGGATCACTCAATAAAAACTTTGCCCAAATGAGTCTTTAGAGAAACACCATATATCACCAAAAACTCTCCCAATCCACCATCAACCCTCACCATGATTAGTGAGCTTGTTGTAATGTCATTGTTTGGCTAGGATTCATAGAGTATTGCTAGGGCGAAGACTACTTTGGTATGGATTTATATATCTTATCTTTAGTTTGATTGATGTTTTGTGTTCTTGGGAATTCCTATTATTCTACCATTGTTTGATGAATTAATTAATTAATTAATCAACTTAGTATTTGGTCTTGTGTGTGTTTTGGTAGGAAGTGGAAGGACTTATGAGTGTACCCGAAGCGTGTAAAAACCCGCGCACTTGTAAACTAACCTATCTCCACGTGAAGTGATTAGCCCATTTGTGTTTGGAAACATTCACACTTATGGTTGATCCTCAACTATCAAAACTTCACTTAGTGTAGGTACGGTCTATATACTTGGTCCTTGTGATAAGCCAAGACTTGGTTGAGCTACTTGGCTTCATGGTCTATGTGTTAGCTTTGGATAAATCAAGGATTGGTGAACCCGTGTTAGAAGTAAACGGTTTATATTTACTTTTATTATTATATTGCCGCACAATTAATAATAGGCCAATCACTTTTTGAAAGATTATAATTTCAAGTAAAGGTTAGGCGTTAGTAGGTTACTGCGCCCCCTTTACCCATGTCAAGTGGATGTCTTGTTAGCCGCTCCGGCCGTTGACTAGTTATTCACAAAAGATTAAAATAGTAGGATGTCAATATTGCAACAATGGGATGTGCGCTTTTCGGTGTTGGATGCATATAATCTTGGGTAATACGTCTCTTACGGTTGAGAGGTGAGCTCACCGAGGTCGGGAGACCCTGACAATGCAAAATGAGAACACAAATCGTTGCAAGGTTATAGTGGCTATGCATAACTTTGTAAAACATCATTCTGCTAATATTTTCTAATAATCCATACCAAGGCAAGTCAGATCCCAAAGCAACACTTTCTTTTGGATATTGGTTTTTCTCGGCTACTTTTTTTTATCTTCTATTACTTTATACTTTTTCTTTAAAAGAAACTTAAAACTGAGTAATGAAAGTCGTGTCTTTGGATTCGATACTCGGTACTTGCTCTTTCTATATTACGCTCGATAGGTGCGCTTGCCTATTATGTGGGTTTTAGATCATTTAGCAACTATCGTTTTATTTATAAATTTAAAACTTCGATAGCGTTTTCGTAAAATATTGTTTTTCTTTAGTTTTAAAACACCATTTTTTACACCATTGAATCATCTTTTAAAATTTATTAAAACACACGCATCAACTTGCTTGACCGAATTCTCTTCTTTATCCGACTATATAAATGGCACTTACAGCCAAGGAAAAGATTATTGCCTGATCATCTTACCAAGCGAGCAGGTTCACAAACATTTTACTTTCAGTTCCCAACCACATGTGTTAAAAACATAAATATAAATAACAGAAAAAAACCCCACTAATTAACGTATGAATCGATAAACCATCTCAGATGTCAACTCAACAATCTTCTATTTTAAAACATCAAACGAGATTAGTCTACATTTGCAAGGCGGAGAATGAGAGGTAGAAAGAGCATGAGAAGATGTTGATGGTGACAAGGGCTAAAAACTAAAAACGACCATGGGTTAAAGTAGGGGTGTTTAGAATTCGATTCGAATTCGAAAATTTGAAATCTGACTTAATTCCATTCTATTATCAAGAATTCGATTCGACGAACAAGAATTCGAATTCGATTCAATTCGAGTTCAGTAAAATCGAATACGAACTAAATAAGAATTTATGATTTTAAATTCGATTCGATTAAAATTCGAATAAAAATAATACTTTATACACACACACACACACATCTATAACTTTAGAACATAGGCTAATCTATGAATTCGACCTAAGTCACAAATTAGCCCATTACCAAGCCCAAGCCTAACTAAAGCCCATAACTTAGGTCTTAACCTTAATTGGATTTATTCAAATTTGCTTCGAATTCTAGTTTCTAATACAAATTCGAATCAAATTGGTCAGCTTTTAATCAAATTCGGATCGAATACGAATTCAGTAAAAAAAATTATTCAAAAATTTCGATTCAAATAATTCGAAAATTCGTTAATTAATTTGATGAATACCCCTAAGTTAAAGAACCTTTATGATCATGAATTCATGATTTTTGTTTTTTTAATCATTTAATGGTTATAAATAAATAATATTTAGATTATTTGTTTGAAATATAACCATAAATATACTAAAAATATAGCAATAAGTTAGGGGGACGGGGAGCAACCAGTGAATGGCAATGGTACCCTACTACTAGTATTGGTTCATCGTCGCTGTGGTCACGAGTAGTGAGATTCTGGTAGTCCCTTAGAGAGTTTCCGTGGTCTATCTCACGGGTGCAGATGGGAGAGAGGAACCAAGTGCTCCACGAATGCTTTACAGGTGATGCTGCTAGTGGGAAGGGTTTAAGAGCGTTAGTCCAGTTTGCGGGCTGCGATTGGTTCGTTACATGTGCTCCATGAATGCTTCACGATAAGCATCCTGTCCACCCTAACCTTTTAAATACATAATCTTAATTGTAATTGTAATTGTAAATAACATTAAAATTTGATTTTATTGATACATAAGAAAAGTGAGCCTAAATATCCTAGCCACAAAAAGACTAGATACGTGCATTCATCCGAATCAAGTCATGAGTTGTGGCTGAAAAAGGAAAGGTGGGGTTGTGGGCGTAGGTGCTTGAAGATAACAATCAGTATTAAAAAAATATTAAATCTTGATATTTTAAGTTGTGGACCATATCAAATTTTTGACTTTCAACTTGCACTTTTATCCACGTCATATTTCCCACTTGCCGTCCACTCTTCATCAGAGCTGCCACGTGTAAATTTTAGTGATTGAAAAACTAAAACAGGCTGTTAAAAATATTAATTTTTTATTAGAAATATTAAATTTTTATTAGAATAATTATTGAGTTTGTACATGTATATTACAAAAAATTGATGACAGTGAGGCTGACCTAAATGCAAAATAGGAAATTAAAAAAATATATGTATTTTATTGAATTTTATCAAATATTAAAATTGTAATAATATTGTTAATAGCAATATCATTTGTATACGTGCAATTATATATCTCCACAAAAACATTAATTCTAGAATATGACAAGAACGAAAATTGTAATGAAGACTGATGGACGATGAAGCAAAGTATCGATTTTTCATGGTTATTGAAAAAGGAAGTACTAATCGGGTTGGAATAAACCGGTGACCACTTAGACAAATGACCTCTTGATCAAACCTCATCTAATCTCCATTTTTTTATGCTTAACTTGATATCAGTGAGAGTGACAGAGTATTTATAAATGCGTTACCGCCTGTTTATTTATAATGGAGAACTAGGGTTAATGTCACTATCACATGATATGGTTCTGACTCACAAATATAACCGTTTTCATAGTGATATCTCAAATTCTATTTGTGGGAACTAAAATTTATTTTTCATGTGTTTACCTTGTATGACACACGTAGGCATAACATAATTAAGCAGAGTTAGGTTTGGATTATTCTTGTGGGATGGAAAGCCTATTGGGTATCATGGGTTCTCACATGATCTCAAGGACATGTGTGTATCTAGTCTTATTTTTTTTTATACGTAGACTATGTGTTGTGGCTCGTGAGCGAGATGCTGGGAGCAACAATTTGATCCACGTGGCTAGCTTGAACCACAACACTTTTGGGCGAATGATCGCGTGAGCGAGTGGACGTTACTCTGCTCGCGTGTGGTAGTGAGTTAAATTCGACCGTTGGTAGCCAACTCGCCATTGGCCAACAACTAGTTTTGAGTGTTTATAAAAAAAAGCATTTTTTATTCATTTTAAACAAACAAAAACAATCTTCAATCTTCAAACACTAAACAATCAAAAACAACCTTCAATCTTCAAAAAAAATGGAACCATCACAATGGGAAGGATGTTACCAACCGGCTATGGAGTTCCTAGATGAAGACGGGTTTGGTAGGAATAACGAACTCGAAGATAATCTTAGCCAAATGCCACTACAGTCTCTGGATTTTGTAATTTCGGATACGCAACCACCAGCCCCAAATAAGCGAGGGCAAATAAGAAGAGGTGGTCCGACAGCTAGATGTGGTGGCCGAGGACAGACAGCGGCCGGCAGAAGTGGTGGTAGGGGTGGTGAACCGCCCGAACAAGATGTACGACCAAAGTGGCAAGTGACGCCTTGGACAAAAGAGGAGAAAATAGCCCTTTGTCGGGCGTGGGTAAAAGTTTTGGAAGATCAAAAAGCCGGTATAATTTTTTTTTAAGTAAATATATGTTGCAAGTATATTGAATTTGTTTTAATCTTTGTGTCATTTTTTTGTAGCCGACTACCAACGGGCGAAGGTTTTTTAGAGACGAATTCGAGAAATCTTCTATAAACAAGTGGGGAGTCAAATACGTTCCCCGGATATGATTTCCGGCCGGTGGGCTAAGATTAGAAAATATGTGGGCTTGTTTACAAACATTCATAACAGGAACGCTAATCGAGTGCGAGTGAGTGGTTCTAGTGATCTTAATGTCTACAAGTTCACTTGTGACGAGTGGAAAGATGAGGTGTTACGCAAGTATAAAACCAACAAAACGTGGGATGAAGACTACTTGTGAAAAATCCTTCGTAATTGCTCCAAATGGGTGGAGCTAATTTCGATTGAAGAGATGAGCGAAGGCGGGCCAAAACCTCTTCATCGGGTGGGTATATCTCCTCCACAAGCGCGAATGCTCACGTGGGGATTGACCTAAACTCTGATGAGGGTGTCCCCCCGTCTCCCCTAGGTCGACCAGCTGGAAAGGACAAGGTGAAAGTTAAACAAACTGCTAACGAAGCCGATAACAAATTCTCGGGGGAAATTAGCAAAATAAGGACTACAATGGAGATGACGGCGAAAGCTACAGTCGATAAAGTAAGATTGAGGACCATGGACTTTTTAACGAGAGACTTTAGCAACCTCCCAATGCCTCTTCGGGCGATACTTCAACAAAAACAGGACCGTCTCGTGAAGGAATCGAAGAAGAGCTAAACGACGAGTAGTATTTTACTAGTTTTTTTTATTAATTATGTCTTTGCAATTTTTTTATTAATGAATATTTTATGTTTATTATTTAATTTGTGTTACAAATTTAAATATTATATAAATTTAAAATAACAAAGTTTAAAAATTAATAACATAAAAAAATGGATAAAGCTGATGCTCACCTATTCCCCTTTTATAATGAAGATGTTAGCTTTAGGCAGCACAAAGTGGGTGAAGGAAGTAAATCAGCTCAATACGGATAAACAAAAGTTTATGGATAATATAACCAGAATGGTTCTTAAACTGCTCGTCATGTAGTCATTGGTTGGACCGGTTTTAGAAACAGGAAAAGGTCATATAGTGTGTATGGGTACGATATTAGTTGCTTTTTATATCGTGGATATATTATGTTAATGGTATATGAAACACAAAACATATAAAATACTATGTTTGAAAAAAAAAACAAATATTAAACACAGAACATATAAAATACATTTAGTGGCTTGCAATAGATGTAAACAACCGAACCAAATCCAAATCGAAAACGAACCCTAAACGATCCAAGATAGCGGTTCGGGTGAAACATGACTCAAAGCAAAATGATCCATTAGTTTGAAACTGGTTTGAGAGCGTATCTGTTAGAAACTTGTTAAAACAGAATCGAATTGGATTAAAATTGGTTTTAAACCGAACTGATTCTTTATAAGCCATTACTATTTCGAATATATAGGTATGGAACCGGTTAAGACAACATAGTCTGACCATTGTAGAGTGGCTAGGGGATCCCCTTCTGGGAGGTTGTGATGATCTCTGCCACAATATAGAAAATCACCTTCCAAAAAAAAACTAATTCGAATAGGTTTTGGCCGATCCGTTTTTTGACCATCTTTGACTCGATCCAAACATGGTTTTAAAACTCAATCCAGTTTAGCCAAAAACTACTTTTGTACACTCCAGTTTTGAAGACTCTGTTAATTGGGCTCCAAGTCTTTAGGTTTTTATATGCTAATAGGCCGACCTTACAAACTTTTGAATATCAGCCCATGTTGTAGTAATATAATTACATTGGTTAGCCCATACTGTTTTTATGGTAGTACCATAAAAAGAATTAATATACTTGTTATTTCCAATATAAGGGTGTGTGTAGTGGTGGGGGTTATGTGGGGGTTATGGTATTAAAATATTAAAAAGTAATAGAAGGGGGGTTATGTGGGGGTTATGGAAAAAAAGGGTGTAGTGGGAAGGGGGGTTATGAGGGGGTTATAAATGATTGGGTAATCATTGGTTAATTATTGTTTTTTATTTAAATAAGAATATTAAATAGTTTAAATTATTTTTCATTAAATATATAAAAGTTACAAATACTAAAAAAATTACAAATACTAAAAAACAACAAATACTTAAAAAAAAGTTACAAATAGTTAAAAAACTACAAATACTTAAAAAAACTAGTCGTCGTCGTCGTCTCCTTCTTCGTTTTCTCCTTCTTCTTCTTCTTCTTCTTCTGCTTCTCCTTCTCCTTCTCCTTCTCCTTCTTCTTCTTGATTGTGATGAATCGGGCGAATCGCCCATGCTTCCTCCACCAAATCTGCCTTCAACGCGTTATGTATATCCTTGGAACGCAACATGGCACTGTTTTGGAATCTCTCCTCCTGTGTCGCTTGCGTCCCTGGAACATCTTCTTCTGCTACATAGTTTGGGCATATTGTCTTTCCTTCGTCTTCAAGTATCATATTATGCATTATGATACAAGCATACATCACCATTCTAATCCTTTCTTTTTCCCACATACGACAAGGATTTCTACCAAAATGTCATCGTGATTGAAGACAGGCAAAACACCTCTCAACGTCCTTTCTTGCAGACTCATGAACTCTTTTAAAATATTGCCTTTTTTCATCTTGTGTCTGACTAAACGTTTTGACGAGCATTGAATACTCCGGATATATACCATCCGCCAAGTAGTATCCATGCTCGTAGTAATTATTATTTGCATAAAACCCACATTTCGGTATTGTTCCGCCAATGTAAGACTCTAGCAATGGCGAAAACTGAAAAGTATTTATTTCGTTCATACACCCGGCTAGACCAAAGAAGGCCGACCAAACCCACATGTCTTGTGAGTCAACTGCTTGTAAAACCAACGTTGGTCCCTTTTGGTCACCGCGTGTATGTTGACCTCGCCATGCGGTTGGACAAGCATACCATCGCCATTGACGACAATCTATACTACCAATAATACCGGGTAATCCATGTTTTTCTAAATGCGCTTCATATAGTTGTTGAAGGTCGCTCCATGTCGGGTTTCTCAAGTATCTTTTTCCATATAATTGGCATATACCTAAAAAAATCAAATGTATATATAAAAAATATGTACCTACTATATGTATATATAAAAAAATCAAATGTATATTTGTAAATACCGTAGCAGAAATACTCCAAAGTATCGCGTGTGGTTTTCTCCGCCATCTTTAAATACTCATCATTGATATCGTATGTGTTCCCGTAGGCGAGTACACGTATTGCGGAAGTCACCTTTTGAATTGCGGTGAATCCTAAACACCCTCTAGCGTCGGCTTTTTGCTTAAAGTAGTCATAGGTAGGGGTGTTCAAAACCGGATATCCGAAAATTCGGATATCCGAATTTCGGATATCCGAAATTTTCGGATAGCTGATTTCACTATCCGAATCCGTATCCGAAATTTCGGATATCCGAATTTCGGATATCCAAAATTTCGGATATCCGAATTTCGGATATCCAAAATTTCGGATATCCGATCGGATAGTGATTCGGATATCCGAATATCCGATTTTATTATAATATATTTTATTTTATATGTTTTACATATAAATTTTCGGATATTTCAGATAGTTTCGGATATTTTTTTGGATATTTTTCGGATAATTTCGGATATTTCGGATATTTTCGGATATTTTTCGGATATTTTTCGGATATTTTCGGATATTTGAATATTTCGGATATCCGATAAAATTTTATTATAAGTTTTCGGATATTTTCGGATATCTGAAATATCCGAAAATTTTCAAAATCACTATCCGAATCCGAATCCGAAAATTCGGATATCCGAATTTCGGATATCCGAAATTTCGGATATCCGGTTTTTCGGGTAGTTTCGGATATCGGATATTTCGGATCGGATTTTCGGATTCGGATATTTTTGAACACCCCTAGTCATAGGCGGACTCTAAATCTTCCGTGATGCGCAAAAATAAGTTTTTACGCATCCTAAATCTTCGCCTAAACATACCAGGGCCGTAAACTGGATTCTCATTGAAATAGTCATTCATCAAACGCTCATTGGCGGCTACACGGTCTCGCTCTATATATTGCCTAGACAATATCGGCCGTGGGGCGGAATTATTTATAAGATGCATCGCGCTAGTCGCTAGCGTAGCCGCACTCGTAACGGCTTCTTCCTCTTCCGCGCCGTCATCGTGAAAAAACTGCTTATATAGATCGACAAACGAGTCTTCGGAGGGAGGAGACGACATTTTGAGGGTTATAGTTTTGTATGTGTGTATTGTATGTGTGTGAATGAGTGTGTGTGAATGTGTCTCGACATATATATATATATATATATATATATATATATATATATATATAGAAATTGAATTTTTTTTTTAAATACAAATCAGACCGTTCGACGGTCATATACCCAACCAAACATACAAAACGCTCGTTATGAGCAAAGCTGCCCACCACCAAAACGCCCCCATAGCGCCTGGGGGGGCGGTGTTCCCGGCGCTATGGGTGGATAAAACGCCCCCATAACTATCCACTACACACACCCGAAAATTGCTTGACCCTTTTATATAAAATAATCATTTAAGTTGTTAAAGGTATTGCCGTATTGGGATGTAGCTGTTTATTTTAAAAATAAACATTAAGCAGAAAATGTAAACACGTGACAATCTATTATCTATGTTTCTATGTTACCTTATTAAGGAGGAGACATGGGTAGGAAAGTAATTTTACACCCATTTTAAGATGGGATATCAAGAGACTCATGCTTTAATATAGGTATGTCATGTAAAAGTTTCCCATAATACCCCTTATTGCATTATGCAGTTGTACTATAACTATAAGTATATAACCTAAAAATCTATGTTAGGCATATCCTTTGCAGAACATCTTCTCACACCATCATCAACATCATCAATTCATCAACTTCTGTTGAAACGGTTACATGAATTCATCAATACAGATTTACGTTTCAAAAACCCTAAATTCAATGGTGCCTATTCATAAATTGCGGTTACTCTGCCTTGATCCAGTTGTTGGGTTTACCTCTGATCTCGTTCCGCATCAACCATCAACCGGTCGTTTGTTTTGCTTTACACCCAAGGTATTGATTTCAATTTTTATTTCACAAGCATCTTGTCTCTTTGGTTGGATATTGTATGACCGGAACCCAAAGATTGCTTGTTTATGAGTTTGTTCCGAATAACACATTGGAGTACCATTTACATGGTAAGTTTCTCATTTTCAGAACAATGAATTAGCGGTATGGGATGTTTCTGTATATTCTGATATTATCTTCCCTCCAAAATTTTAGGAAAGAATCGCCCTGTTATGGAATTCCCAACAAGATTGCGAATTGCGCTAGGAGTTCGAAAGAACTAGCTTATCTCCAAGAGAGGACCGTAACTTCATTTTATTTATTTGCAGACCACTTTTTTGGTATTTAACACTAAGTTTTTTGGTTTTAGGTGATATTGGATGTTAATGTAAGAACTTCATCTCGATCCGCAACCAACAACCGGCGGACAACCGGCGGTTTGTTTTGGTTGACACCCAAGGTACACTCTGTTCAGTATTATGAAACAGATTATATTTTTTTTATATTAAGGCCTCATAAAACCCAAGAGACGGGGAGGCCATCGCCAAGGTACAATTCCTCTTTGAATTTAATTACAATTTTAATTTGTTAATTGTCATATTCACTTACATAAATATTTTAGAAATTTTGTTCTTTGTAGGCATCTAGATAAAGCATAGAGAAACAGTTGAGAGTATGAAAATCATAGGTTGATTTAGCTACATCTAAAAGTAGCTTAGTTTCTTATATATTTTTTTCAGTTTTTTTATTATTTACCGTTATTAATGGACTTCATGTTAATGCTTCATCAACAATATTGGTATATGGGGTAAAATTTATTCATTGAGCTTAACTTGGTTTCTGTACAGGCTATCATATCTAACTTTATTTTCTTCCAGGGCTATAGTAGAGCCTATTTCTCAGTAACCTTTGCTCATACTTGCATCAGTGACGGAAATGCTATGGTTTCATGGGCAGCCCTTCCTATATTATTGAGGTTTTTTCCCCTTAATTCCATATATTATTGTTGATATATGGATATAATTATTGCTTTTGTTGGAGACTTATTCTTTCAAGATCTTGAGTTTGTACAACTTCATCCAACTGGTATATATGGTGTTGAGTACCTCAATACTGAAGGTTAGCGTACCATTTGCCACCAATGTTAATAAAAGAAATGTTGAAGCATATTATAAACAAGTTTATCTTATGCCTTGTGTAGTGGTGAAGGTGGTATTTTATGGTACAGTGAAGGTGAAAGATTTATGGAATGCTATGCCTTACAACAAAGGATCCTGCATCAAGAGATGTTTCAACTTTCAAGATATATAACCAAGGATGTCCATTAAGATCGTGGTGTAGGTATTTTTAAGAACTAACTTCATCTTAGCTGCCAAAAGTAGTTATTCATTTGCTCATGTTAGTCTTAATATAGATTATAGAACAAATGGGAGCTATCTTAGTTGTTTCCTTTTCTGGTTGATGCTATTTGTTATGTTTTAACCAGTATCCATAAAAAGGCTCATGAACTCTCTTCAAGTCCGATGCTTGTAGCACTTTGCGATGCATATTATCAACTCTAGATAACTTAAATATTTGTTCATTTTTATGAGCTTGCTGAATTTTATTTGCTAATCTTTTGAGTCTGCCTCATATGAATTTTGAAACTGATTATGTGATGCCAGATACTTACTGAGCTGTAATAAAACGGATTGTAGGAAATAGTGTTTAGATATGCATATGTTGTTTCAAGTTTTCATAATAAGATAATTAAACATTTGCGCATTAGGCTAATTATTATTATTATCCACATTCTTTTACTACGAAGCCGTAGAGATGCTCACTAACATAAATCATTCTGATGGAGATTGCCCTATGTGTTCATCCCCTTTGCTTGAAGAGGGTGCCCTCGGTGTTTATCTACTTCGCTTGAAGAGGGTGCATTGAATAATGGTAATGTCATGTTTGCATTTCTTCCAATATTGGTAATTACCATTGTGTCTTGTGAAACAAGTAATAACAATGCTCTTGAGCTTAGATGTTGATAATGAAGTTTACTTTTTTTATTATTATTCCAATTTTTAGTTAACATGAATGCAGTGAATGTATAGTAGGGTGTTGGAATTGGCTCCAGATGCATAATGATGGTGCTGTTGAATTAGATAATAGAGGGACTGTATTACAAGCCTTACTTTTCTGGTGGAGCAATTGCTATGCCAAAACTGCTTAATGATAGTGCTGTTGAATATGAAGATGGAACAACTACAACAGAGGCACAAGTAACCCTCTCCCAACCCATCCATTTTAGTTCTTTTTTTTTTCAGGGCAACACACATGGTTTCCTGATGCATTTATCAAATATCACTGGCACATATGGGAAAAGATGTTGTGAGCTTTTTGTCATGGGCCGCTGAGCCTGAGATGAAAGAAAGAAAGTTGGTAAGTTCTCTATCTGAATG
Source organism: Ambrosia artemisiifolia (assembly GCA_032199755.1). NCBI lineage: Eukaryota > Viridiplantae > Streptophyta > Magnoliopsida > Asterales > Asteraceae > Ambrosia > Ambrosia artemisiifolia. The sequence continues at coordinate 40,909,774 of CM063521.1, read as the reverse complement.
CTTCAAATCCAAAATACGAAGCGTTAGGTTGAGCCGCAAACACTTTTTTATTATTTTTTCCAGCTCTACTAAGTGTCATGTGGTAGATCGGGACTTTTTGTTGTTTTAAAATTGTACTTTACAAGATTGCTTTTATAATTGTTGGTTATCAAGTTTGTGATGGCTTTTTAACTGTTTTATTGCATGTTTACTGTAGGTTCATCCAAGTAATATGTACCAAAATCTTGGTGATTAGGTTTGGTCCCTTTGGAAGCATACAACATAGTGCAGTTGCCAAGGACTACATATTATTAAAACACTTGTTTATGTAAATATTAAATTGATAGCATCAGGTATTGAAAGGAAAGCAAATTCTTTTTCTTATTTTATAAAAACCATGTTAAGGATATTGTTGTGTCGTTTGTAGTGGAGGAGTTGATCCTTAGACTTGAACATTAACGAAGGCACATACCGGTTACCAAATTTACGACCCCGCTGCAACGCGCGGGCTACCTACTAGTCAAGATAAATTAACTAACATGAAGATATAGAAACCGTATTGCATGAGTTAATGGTGCTAATTGGGTTTGAGATGTCACTCCATATCACCTCACACGTTGCATAGGTTAAGTGTGGTTCTTTCTTCAAGATAAATTGTAGAAAATAATGGTTTGAACTAGATCTAAACTAAACAAAAATAATCTAACACAAACGGAACAAGAAATAGCGATAAAATGGTGATCAAAATCTGTTATTAACCGAAACCAAAAAATACCCAACCAATCCCTAGATCTTAGCAAATCACTAAGATAAAAAATAAATAAACCAATATTAAGTCTATCTGTTGATTATTAAGATCAGTAGATCAAATTATTAAGAAATAATACAGAAACAACTTACAATACTGAAGACAATACAGGGAAAACCAACCTAATAAGAAAGAATAACAAAAATGACTGATCAGCGAGAAGATGAGGGAGACTGGGGCTTAAATACTTAGCTCTCGAAGCTTCTGATAAGATGTCAATCCAACGTCCCAGATTTCTTTAATCCAACGAACCACAAAGCTTTCGAACAACCTGCCAACTGAACCATGGGCCACAAATATACAAACCAAACTATTATACCAAACAGACCCAAAATATTATCAACTGACACTTAGCCCAATAAGGAGAAACAAGATCAACTCAACCTAATAAGTAATTGAATTATTTACAACATATTATTTTAACATCCTCCTTAATTCAATTACTAAACATATCTATCAAACCCAATCTTTTACATAACTCTTCATGTTGAGCAACATATAAACCTTTACTAAATATGTTTGCTACTTGATTTTGAGACTCAACCTTTATAGTTTCAACAAAGCCACTATTAATTTTTTCTCTTATGAAATGCAAATCAACTTCAAAATGTTTTGTCCGATCATGAAAGACCGGATTAGCTGCTATTGAGATAGCACCCTTACTATCACAAAAGAGTCTTAATGGTAACTTACATGCAATCCCCAACTCTTTTAGTAAATTTGATAACCAAATAAGCTTACAAGTAGTGGCACACATAGCACGATACTCTGCCTCCGCTGTTGACCAAGACACGGTATTTTGCTTTTTGCTTTTCCAGGATATTAGACACTCACCCAAGAAAACATAGTATCCTGGTACTGATTTTCTGGTGACAAGACATTTAGCCCAGTCAGCATCAGAAAAGGCTGATAATTCAAACTCTTTACTTCTCCTAAACAAAACCCCCTTACCTGGAGAACTTTTAAGATATCTTAAGAGTCTTAAAGCCATTTGCTGCACAACCACTGTTGGTTTGTGCATAAATTGGCTTAGAAACTGACAGTATAACTTATGTCTGGTCTAGTTAATGATAGATAGATCAATTTACCTGTCAAGTTTTGAAACTCAGTTACATTTTCAATAACATTTTCATAGTTGCTATTCTTAACATATACAATATAATTCTGTTCAATAGGTACATTAACAGGCTTACAGCCAAGATAACCAAACTCACTTAAGAGTTCCAGGCAATATTTTCTTTGGTTTAAGCATATACCAATATCAGAATATAGTACTTCTGTACCCAAGAAATATTTCAATTTCCCTAAATCTTTACTTTTAAAACTTTCACTCAAAAAACTTTTAACACTATTAATTTCAACATCATTGTTACCAGTAATAACTATATCATCTACATAAACAAGTAGAATAATAAACACACCATTATTGGACTTAACAAATAAAGAATAATCACAAGTACTTTGAACAAAACCAATTTTTAACAAAATTTCAACTAACTTTTCATTCCATTTTCTTGGTGCCTATTTTGGGCCATATAGTGACTTTTTCAACTTACATACTTTTGTTTCTTGTTTAGAATAATATCCTTCTGGCAATATCATGTAGACATCTTCAGAAATGGACCCATACAAGAAGGCATTATTTATGTCAAGTTGATAAAGAGACCAGTTATTTTGAACAGCCAAACTTAAAACACATCTGACTATCACCATTTTAACTACTGGAGAGAAGGTTTCTCCAAAATCTAAACCTTCCCTTTCGTTATACCCCTTGGCTACCAATCTAGCCTTATACCTTTCAACTTCCTCATTACTTTTATGCTTGACTCTATGTACCCATTTACAACCTATAGGTTTCCTACTAGGAGGTAAATTAGTAATGACCCATGTATTGTTTCTATGAAGAGCTTCCATCTCACTATCTATAGCCTCAATCCACTTGGGATCTTTAGAGGCTTCATTATAGTTAGATGGTTCAACTATTTGATTTAAGCTAGACAAAAAACTAGAGTTTTCACAAGACAAGTTAGAGTAATGTACAATTTTCTCTATACCATATTTTACTTTGCCCTTAACAATATAGTCACTAAAATTCTTAGGCATTATAGACTCCCTACTAGACCTCCTAGTAGATGCTACCTTATTTCCCTTAGGAGTAATAGCCTCATCATTTAATCTCTCATCAACTGACGTGTTAGTCCCCCTGCCAACTGTACTACCAGGTTGTTGTTCACAGTTGTGAACTACATCACTGGCAGCCCTGGGAGAGTCATCTAACAACTCCCCAGGTGAGATATCATGAGAACTATTTGTTCCCCTTTCATCATCGGGAAGACCAGTGTCAAGGTTATTGTTGTCACTTAATGAAATTTTGGTTTCAAAGTGGTGTGTAACAACCCATGCACTTGTGAGCTAACCTGATCCCGCGAGTAGTGATTAGCCCATTTGTGGGTAGAAATACACACACTTTGTGGCTTAATCCTCTACTATCAAAATCTCACTTAGGGTCAGTACGGCCTTTATACTCGGTCCTAGTGATAAGTCAAAGTTTGTTCTTGTGACTTGGCTTCATTGTCTATGTGATAGCCTTGGCGCAGTTTAAGCTTTGATGAACCCGTGTTGATAGAAGATGGTCTTTATTTTCTGTCATTATTATACTGTTGCACAGTTAATAATAGAACACTCACTTTTTGATAAATTAATTAAACCAAGTAAAAGGTGCACGTGTGCCGGTTGGTCACGACCCTTTTATGATACTCAGTGGTAATTTATTCGGTCATGCTCCGGCCACCGGTAAATTATTCATAAAAGTTTAAATGGTTAGATGTCTATATCGCAACATTGGGAGGCGGGTAATTTGGGGTTGAGTCGACGCAGTCTCGAGTCACTTTATTTTCAGTGCTGAGAGGTGAGCTTACCAGTTCGGGAGACCCTCAAAATAACCTTAAGAACACAGTTGTTTGTACATCTTTTACGACAACAGTCACCTATAGAAAATGTTGTTGCAATTCTAAGTTTAGCATAAGTGCGTAGCTCGAACACACCACTTAAAATAAAGATAACTATTTTCATACCAGGTCCCATCTGATCCCGAAGCAACACCATTGTTTTGTCATTGATTTCTCTTAAAAGTTTACATCTTTTTCTTTTTACTTTACTTTTTCTCCACGTATTTTTAAATAGTCTTTCTAAAAGTAATTTTAGGAAGCTGAGTAGGAAAAATCGTGTCCACGGATTCGATACTCGGTACTTAAACATTTTTATACTATACACGATAGGTCCGCTTGCCTGTTTTGCTGAGTCTAGAACGTTGAGAAACTATCGTTTTAAAATATAAATTTAAAACTTTTGAAGCGGCTAACTGTTTTCCCAACTAACTCACATTTTCATTACCACTCTTAGCATATCTCTCGGGATTTGATCTTTTTGAAAAGAAGTTAAGTTTTTATTGAAAACTAGCACGCATCACAAAGTTATCAAAGAAATATAAGTGATCTAATTTTTTGAAAACATTTTCTAAAAATTATGATTTAAAAGGATATATGTTTTCATAAAATTTAACATCTCTAGAAAACTCAACTTATGTAGACTCAAGACACCACAACTTATATCTTTTTTTTAGAAAAGAGTAACCTATTAAGACACACTTATCAGCCCTGCTACACAATTTATCAGGTTGATCCAAAACAGTTTTAAAACAAAGGCAACCGAAATTTCTTAAGTGATCTAATGTGGAGGGGGGGACCCATATATCAACTCATAAGGACTCTTACCAGCTAGTACAGATGATGGTATCCTGTTAATAATATAAGCAGTAGTAATTAACACACAATCAGACCAAAATCTAAGTGGAACACAACTCTGAAACAGTAATGCCCTAGCTATGTTTAAGAGATGCATGTGTTTTCTCTCCATAACACCATTTTGTTGTGGAGTGTAAACACAAGAAGTTTGATGTAGAATTCCTTTATTATTACAAAAATTATTAAACTGCTTGTTTACAAACTCAGTTCCATTATCACTTCTAAATATCTTTACACACTTTGAAAACTGAGTTTTGAACATTTCATAAAAACTCACTAGATTTTCATAAACTTCTCCTTTTCCTTTTAAAAGATAGACCCAAACAGACCTTGAAAAGTCATCTACTACTGTAAGAAAATACTTATAACCTTTCTTGCTAGTGACCTTATAGGGTCCCCGTACATCTAGATGTACAAGTTCACCTAATTCCTTAGTTTTATGGTCACTAAGAGGGAAATGAACTCTCACTTGTTTTGCCTTGTGATAGATTTCACTAGGATGCGAGTCAGAGTTCCTTATATTTAGAGTATCTCTTAACACAGATAGGACTTGACTAGATAGATGACCTAGCATACTGTGCGAAAGACTGTGTTCACTAACACTACTTAAACACAAATTGTTAAAACTCACATCACATCCTACAAAGTATAGAGTATCATGTTGCCTACCAGTCACCAGGACATTCCTTGACTTGGAATCCTGAACATAGCATGCATTCTCATCAAACAAACACATTCAACTTATTGTCTTTAGCAAGTTTATGAACACACACAAGATTCACACAATAATCAGGAATCAGCAAGACATCAGTTAAAATCACACCATCAGCAAGTTTAATACCTGCAATTTAGTTACTTTTGCATTAGTACCATTTGGATGTTTTACTTCCATTTTATACCTAGATACACCAACACAATTTATCATATTTTTATCACTACCTACTAGGGGTGTAAATGATGCGCAACGGCTCGAGAGCTACTCGGGATCGGATCGTTAAAAAGCTCGAACAAGCCGAGCCTGAGCTCGAGCTTGAAATATGACTCGTTTAGTTATCAAGCCCGAGCTCGAGCTTTTCATACAAAGACCATTTAGGCTCACGAGCCTAAACGAACCCAAACAAATTTTATATTATTATTATTTTATATATAGTATACCTACTATTTAACATTGACGATTCGAGTTCAAGTCGAGCTCCGGCTCCTTTAAGCTATCAAAGTGAGGTCGAGCCAAGCTTTTAGCTCATTTTTAACTTTTTCTATAATTATTACGAGCCGAGTTGAGCCGAGCTCGAGCCCTTGGGTTTTACTTTCGAGCGGAGTTTGAGCTCAAAGTATTAGGCTCGAATCGAGCCGAGCTCGAGCTCGGGCTTCATAAAAGCATGACGAGCCGAGCTCGAGCCCTGTCAGGCTCGGGCCTGGCTTGGCTCGTTTACACCCCTACTACCTACCATGTGTTGATTTGCCCAGAGTCAATTATCCACCCATAAAACAATGCAAATTTAACCAAATTTGAACAACCCGAAAAATTATCAAACAAAACAAACAACTTAGATAACACAGACAGACCAGAAAAACCATTCATAATAACTTTCTCACCTCCTACATTTGAACTCTAGGGATCTGTTCCTGGTTTCTCACTAATCAAACTCATCAACTTTGTAATCTGCTCAGAAGTGAATGGGGAAGTAGTAAAGATAGAAGCACACACATTATTATTAGCACATTTGGTTTTCCACCAAACCTGTTACTATTATTATTACTCCTAAAATTTTGAGTAACAGGTTTCTTTTTAAAATCAGGTAGATAACCAACAATTTCAAAGCACCTATCCACAGTATGCCCTATTCTATTACAATGTGTGCATTTAAGATTTGGATTAGGCCCCATGTTTATCACCCTTCTGTTATTACCCTGATTGTTTGTTTTACCAAGAAATGACACATTTGTACTTTTGCCATTATTATTAGACTTTCTGTGTGATTCTTCTCTAGACACAATTGAGAAAGCATGTTTTACAGAAGGTAATGGGTCTTGCAACAAAAGATTCGTTCTAACAGGTTGATAAATTTCATCAAGTCCCATTAAAAATTGCATTAGTTTTTTTAAACTACTAAAACTATTAAACTCTTTTGAGACATCACAAGTACATAGTGGTAACTGAACAATTGAGTCAAATTTTTCCACATTGTATTCAACTTATGATAGTATTCTGAAATAGTACTACATTTTGACTCATAGAACAAATGTTTTGATGCAAATTAAACACAACTGAGCCATCTACCTTATCATAAGTTTCTCTCAAATCTAACCAGACATCCCTAGCATATTTTGAAAACACTTGTCCTATGTATAATTCTTCGCTTACAGAATTTAACAACCATGACAAAACCACAGAATTGCACATATCCCATTGTTTTCCCAAAACCTCATCATTAGCAGGTCTAACATTAGTACCATCAATAATACCATATTTCTTTTTAGTTTCAAGAGCTATTTTCATTGCATTTGACCATACTTTATAATTGTCAGTCCCTTTTAACTTTAATCTAATGATGGTTAAAGTACTAGTGTCACTAGGATGGATATACAAAGGATCTCCTACATCCAGTTTACTTATTAAAGTTCCTACCATATTAACAACAGGACCACCCCCAGGAGTACCACCTCCTCCCTGGGGTTGAGGATCAACTTCAACATCACCCATTTAGAACAATCATAACAGAATACAACAATCAACAAATATAACAAAACACAATAACCAACAAATATAGTTAGCATTAGCTAACTCAGATGACGGAATACAAAAGATAACAATCCTATAAAGACGAAACTGTGTCAGTGTTCAGATAGTGGGTTCATAACTCAAGGGTGCCCACCAGATCTTAACACATGAGTCTTTTTATTAACTATTATTATTATTATTATTATTATTATTATATAATAGAAGACCAATGAACAAATAAAGAACAACAATAGAACTAGACCAGAACCACAATACAGACAACACAAATACCTCAGAGACTCAATCAATACCGATCCACCCTAACCTGGTCAATGACTTCTAGACAAGACAAACCAAAAAAAAAATACCAAAGACAAGATAAGGAACAATCTCACCGAGGTGGTGACCCAAGTTAGGGTTCTCCAAACCTACAATTGTACCTTCACTTAGGGTACGGAGTTTCAAGTGCAATTGAAGCTAATAATATCACCTCCAATATCCCGCAAGAGCTCACAGAAGTTGATCAGCAAATTATCTTCTCTCAAGATCCAACAAGAACACAGACGACTAATGAAACTTACACAACAAAAAAACAATAAACTAGATCTAAGGAAAAGACACGATCTATTGATAATCACAGATCTAAGACAAACACCTATTATTTAGATCAGATCTAAAAAATCAAGAACAAGGGAAGACAGACGACTCAGATCTGTTAAGAGATTTAACAGATCCTCACATACATGAACCAGATCAGATTCAACAACACCACAGTAAAAAAAACAAAGAAAATCATAATATCATGAGCCACATCTTTGATACCATGTAGAAAATAATGGTTTGAACTAGATCTAAACTAAACAACAATAATCAACATAAATGGAACAAGAAATAGCGACAAAATGGTGACCAAAATCTATTATTAGCCCAAACCAAAAAATACCCAACCAAACCAGATCTCAGCAAATCACCGAGATAAAAAATAAACCAATATGAAGTCTATCTACTGAGTATTAAGATCAGCAGATCAAATGATTAAGAAATAATACAGAAACAACTTACAATACTGAAGACAATACAGGGAAAACCCTAGACGAAATACAAGGACTTAGAATGAAAGAAAGAATAACAAAAATGATTGATCAGAGAGAAGAAGAGAGAGACTGGGGCTTAAATACTCAGCTCTCGAAGCTTCTGACAAGATGCCAATCCAGCGTCCCAGATTTCTTTAATCCAACGAACCACAAAGCTTTCGAACAACCTGCCAACTGAACCATGGGCCACAAATATACAAACCAAACCATTCTACCAAACAGACCCAACATATTATCAAATGAGACTTAGCCCAATAAGGAGAAACAAGATCAACTGAGCCCAATAAGTAATTGAATTATTTACAACATATTATTTTATCATAAATTATTGTAGATGAAGAATCATTGAAGGATCAAAGGTCTTGCATATCGATGTATAGGTACAATGTGTTGTTTAGCATTGTAAAAATCGTTAGATACTGGTCAGGCAATGGGACCTGACTAGCAATTAATCGGTTTGGAATTTTTATATATAACTTTTCAAACTTACATATACGTACATACATTGATAGGAATAGAATACTTCAAAGTTCATATAGTATAGTTTAAAGTTTAAACATAATCAATCAAACTTAAACATAACATATTAAGTACTTATAAATTCAAATATTAATATGTTAGTTCAAATACTTTGGAGAACATGAGGGCTGATGTCGGATTTTATGGTCCGATTAGGAACTATTTTTACCGCCTATCAATTTATGTTCCGACTATGTGACATTGGAACGGTAGAGTACCGATTATAGAGGATGAATTTGACAACTAAAACAGGATTATATGATCATACAAGTTGCTAAACCAGGTGCGGAAACCCTAGCTTAGAACAAACTGATATAAACTCAATCAAAACACAATCAAAGTCATTTTAAAAGCTTTTCATAGATTAACTTTTCTAAATAAGTGATTACAGTCAATCTAGCACACTTCTAAACACTCTCAACACACTCTGGAACACACCTCTAAAACACACACCCTGAATGACTCGTTATAGATTACAAAAACCCAAATTCTATATATAATGTCTGCACATTCGCCCAGTCTCACTGGTCGAATGTAAGCAGTTTCCACATTCGCCCAGTTTGACTGGTCGAATGTGTCTCTCTTCAGACTATGTTCCAGCTTCGTCCATCTTCAAGTTACCTTCGCCCATTTACAAATCACCTTCGCCCATCTTTCTTTCCTTCGCCCCTTAACACATGTTAGTATCTAATCATTAGTCGCAAAACGGCATCTACAAACTCCCCCTCGACTATTGATTAGATCGTTTTCTATCTTCGTCCATGGCTTTATTCAGCAGCTTGATCCTGAGTATACTCTTCTGTTCTTTCGTCATCTCAGGCTCTAATTTTCTCTTTACCGGCTTCGACACATTTGCCATCTTCACCTTTTTACCAAGCTTTCCCTCCAAATTACTTCCAGCATTAATGTCATAAGCAAAGCAAACACCCACAACTTGTGTGTATTTCCTTGCTTGATCTGCATCGTTTGGCTCATGATGAATCGGATTATAAAATAACATGATGATGTCTTCGAAGGTGCAATTGATCAGCCACATAGGATCAAATACATGAACATGCTTGTATTTGTCCTTTCCATCTCTCAACACTATCACAGCTTCAGCCTTCCTCCAATCATAATACCAGAAGATGAAATCAGCACTGAAGTGTTGAGGCATAGGCATTAAAGGTATCTTCCTCATAACTTCAGGTGCCTTATAAATCAAGGTAACCCTTTTCAACTTGGTTCTGGGATCAGTATCCCTGTGAACTTTCCTCCGGGGATATTGTGGTTTAAATCTGTTCCACTTCGTTCTACTCTCCCAAACCAGTTTGTCTGCACACCAACCGACATGTGAGTTATTCACTGAAGCACCAGACATTTGAAATCTGCAAAGATCTCTAACCGCCCAGTACGGTAGAGTAAGCAAATCAATGAATCTGTAAAAATACAAGATTCCAGATTCCCACTTAGCAGCTAAACACTTCAGCCTGCCTAAGTATGTCCACCCGAGAGCTCTGCCTCTGAACTTCGCATTATGAAACCTATAAAAGTTTCCTTGAGCTTCAGGCTTTGGTCGGTTTTCATCCATCAGTCTTAATTTCTTCAAATACTCTTTCAACTCATCAGTTTTATTTGAAGATTCTGGCAAATCAGCTCCAAGCACTTTCTCTACAAACTCAGCACTTCTCTTCCTTGCCTTTCTTTTAGCAGACGTATTATGTCTTTCAGTAAAATTAGGAAACACCACATCTTCATCAGTTTGTCTGAAGTACTGTGGATATTCCTCATGTGTAATATCCTCTATCTCAACCTCTTCAAATTCAGGGGTCTCTTTGTCATCTGAGTGACTTCCAACATCCTTTTCAGGAATATGTGGAATCGACTCATCAACAATGAATTCTTCAAATGTTTTCCCTACCCTCTGTGCAAGTCCATCCAATATCTCTTTTGCCACAGAAGCAGGTACTTCCCCCTCTTCAAGATCAGGATCGTTATATTCCAATTCATATCGCATGTCATCTGTTTGGAATATTTCAGCAAAACGACCTGTGAACTCAATGGTCCACTCTCTTTTCTCTAACATATCCTTGTATACTTGTTTTGCATCATCAGATAAGGACCTCACCTTCTCATTCCAGAACACAGTCTCATCATCAACATTCTCACTCTTTTTCTTCGAACTTGACTCACCTGTGTCTTTCTTCTTCTTTGAAGGTGGTCTTTTCTCAAATGTAAACTTAGCAGTATCATCTCCTCCATCCTTGTCATCACTGCTACTATCATCATCCTTTTGACTTCCTGAACCTTCAGCATCATCATCATCATCATTATTATCATCTTCATCATCACTTTTATCCGATTCTTCATTCTCATCATCCTCATCATCCTCATCTTCCTCTTTATCAGATTCAGATGGTTCAAAGTCAACCTGTTCAACCTCTTTCTCTGTATCCTCCTCACCCTCCTTCAACTTGGGTGCAATGTTGTACAGATCATCAATCAGATCACTAAGACGCTTGTTTTCAGCCCTCAACTCTTTATTGTCTTCTTTAATTGCCTTGTATCTGTTCTTGTTTCTCAGACACTTCCCTTCAAGCTTTTTATTCTTTGCTTCAAGCTTCTTTACCTTCTCGTCTATCTCATCTTGATTAGACTTTGAAGCTACAACAATCTGAAGCATTTTCTGTTCATTCTGCTTGAATCTGGCAATCTCTGCTTGCTGAGCCACTAACATCTTCATCATGTCATCCATCTTCTTATTCACTTGCTTCATCACATCATCATCCACAGTGACTTTCTTTGATTTAGACTTTGACTTAGATGGCTCAACATCAACTTCTTTTCCTTTCTGAGGCTTAGTAAACATATCAAGAACATTATCCAGTGCAATATTGAATTGCTCTACTGGTAATGTTGTTGCCTCCTTAGTCTTTTGCTTCTTAGCTGCTGGTGAAGATTGTTTAGATGATGTACCAGCATCAGGTAATCTCTTTCCTTTCAACAATAAGTTCAATTCTTTCTCTCTCAACTGCTTTGTACTAGTCTTCTTGGCCATGGTCTTGTGTTTGGGCTTGGGCAAATTAACAACAACTGTTTCACCCTCATTCAACTCATCCAAATTAATAGTCAACCCTTCATCTTCAGTACCAACAGACTGCTTGCCCTTCTTGGCTTCCTCAATCGATCTGTTAAGTGATTCAGACTCTCCAACCAAAGTGGCCTTTTGTTTGGTAGTCTGGACATTTTCAGCATCCGAATCCCACTGTTCCTCAGTCTCTGTTTCCTCTGAATCAACAGACTCTTCATCTACCAAACTCGTACCCTTCTTAGCAGTTGTTTTCTTCCTAACCACTTGTTGTTTTGAACTCCCCTGATCTGTCTTTCCCTTACCCTTCCCTTTGGCTCCGGGATTGACAACTTGTCTCTTCCTTTTCGTGCTTGCATCAGCATAAACTAATGGATCATCATTATCACTATCACTATCAGGATGCCTCGCTGTATTCTTTCCAGGATCATTGTAATCCTCTCTAGCTAAGGCTCCAAACAACCTCCTGTAAGGTGGTCTCTCATTTTCAGGCACACCTTTATAACCTTTCATTCTTGCTAAGGTTCTGATGTTCATATGATCCATAACCAGTATCTGTGTTGGATCCTTCTTCAAGTGTGGATATTTGTGATCGAAGATCATCATCAAAAATCTAGGATAAAGCATGAAGTATTTCTTCTTCAATCCCTTCAACATCTCCAACATGTGGTCTAAGATCATCCCAGCAACGTTAAATGGTTTATTGAGAGTCAATGCAACCATTAACGAGCTTAAACTCTTCCTCATCACATCATATCCTCCACTAACACATCCAAATACCATAATGATGACGTGAGCAAAATACTTGAACTGCACTCCTAGTTTCCCTTTATACATAGAACCATCAGTAATCGGTCCTTTGTATTTCATTCTCAGAAAACAGGCTTTCTGCTCAGTCCATGATAATTCTCTAGGATCCTCACTTGTTTCAAATTGGATCTGGAGAGCTTCTCTGATATCTGATTCAGTAATAAACATCTCCATTCCCTGAATCTTGCTTCTGATGATAGTTTGATTATCAAAGTAATCATACTTGGCGTTGTTATAAAAGTCCTCAACTATATCCTTGTAGATGATAGTTGGTGTGGCCAAAGCATAAACCACTCTGCATCTCTTCAAAAACTTTATGATCTCTGTGAACTCCACATTCTTCTCCACATCTCCAAGATATGCACAACAATTATGGGTCTTCTCAAACGGCCATTTGCTACCGCTTGATGATCCTTCTTCTTGCACAGTCTCTGGAATAGGATCAGTCACTGCAGTCTCCACTGGAATCTCAACATTTGCTTGTTCTTCAGCCATCTGAAATTTAGAATCAAAATAAAACGTCAAAACACCAAATCGTCAAAAATTCAAAATTTTAGGTTTTCAAAGTTCCACATTCGCCCATATTACACTGGTCGAATGTAGAGTTTTGTGGCCGAAGGTGCAATTTTTCTGGTCGAATGTACAAAGATTTTGAATAAAAGATACATTCGCCCGTTTAGTGTTACCTTCGTCCGTCCAGTTCCACCTTCAACCAAATCGATGAGCCGAATGTAGAACTGGTTAAACCCCAAAATTTGAAAATTTTCACACTTTGTTTTTAGGCCTTGATTTTGATCAGAATTTATCCTACCATGGCCGATTAAGCTTCGTGTACCATCAATTACCCTAAACATTCATTCTATATCAGTTTTAAAACGAAATTAGGGTTTATATTGTTTTATTGATCAATCAGTGATTAAAACTTGTTTATAACCTAATTCCTAATACATTCTCCCCCTAAAACTGATGTGGGATGAATGTCTATCAAAACGAAGCATCAAAAATCAGTCAATCATCATAAACACTAAAACCCTAAGTCCGGTGATAACACAAACGATTCCGGCTTCATTCCGTAACCATTACCTGTAAAACTTATACGAAAATGATCAGCAAACACTAAGGATCAAAATGCACAAGCACAGGAATCAAAATCAACAAGGTCTGGTATTGAAGAAAATTTTGAAAAATTTGAAGTGTTTGGTCGAACCTGGTTTGGCATATTTATAAGAACCCACCTTCGCCCATCCAACTGGACGAATGTACAAACATTCCACCTTCGCCCCAAATCAATGGCACGAAGGTAAAACCTTTTCACCCGAAAGTAGATTATGGGATAAAAACCACTTTCGCCCAGTTGAAACAACCCGAAGGTAGAAAGAATTCCACATTCGTCCCAAATTAAGGGCGAATGTAAAATGGAAATCTTGAAAAATTTTGCCAAAATACAAATTCGAATCCCGTTCAACATTTTTCAAACCGTTAAGCTTCCAAAACACAAATTTTCACAATTAGAATGATACAAAGCCCAGATGGTGGTGTCAAATCTCAGAAATTGACTATCAAGCATCCCCGGTTATCAAAAAAAATAAAGCAGAAATGCAAAAAAATTTGGATTTTTCTGAAATTTTATCAAAACACACCTAAAATCTTTTTGGATTTTGTATCTTTTTGACATTTAAAAGTAAATTGCAACAAAACAAAATAAAATGCATCAAAGTAAAATGAAAGCAGTAAACATTTTGTGAAATCCGGTCAGAGGATCATATCAGTTTTCTGAGAAATCTGATCACAGCGTTGATCTTTTTGTTTAATATTATCATTAGACACAGTATGTGATACGGCAATTGCTGATATTGTGGTCCACGTAAGCTCACATGCAGACAATTACGCAATGCTTTAAAATGATACGAGTTAGGTGTATTAGACTAACACGATGTGGTGCCCACACACACGACATACTCCCGTATCAAGTAATTGCACAAAGCTTCGTCGTAACGCGTGATTATGCCAGAGTTATCCGTAAAAGTTACAAAGTATATAGCACAGAGGTGTACAGGTCAGCAAATGAATGCAGCAGAGTAACATGTGCGTATACACTAGGTTGAGGCTGATATTAATCACTGATTTGCATCAGATGATCAATACGATGTAATAATGATCTATGATCAATTAAAACATAAAGTTCCTCAATTCGGTAACTTCCGGTTTTGGCAATTAAGCTCTTTTAGCAAATATTCTGATAAAACTAGGTCCGTAAATCAATACGACAAAAGTTTATCAGAATATCCCGGATAACCATAACATAACGACCCGAAACCTCAGATTTTGGCAATCCTATCAAACGAAATTACGGTACTAAGACCATATGCCCATGAGGTGTTCAGCCACGAACGCGTAGTTCGTTATGTTTGTATCACTAATGCACGCAATATTTAGTCTACGAAGCCTATCAGCATATCACACGTAATCAACACACGCCTCATAAACTATACAATTCTTTAGCCTGTGTCAGATTCCCACTGATGTACTATCATTTCCTCTGTTTTACCAGGAAATCATTTTGGATATTCTAATTTTTAGGTCTTTTTGAATTTTATATTGTTTTTGGTTTTTTTTTTTTTCTGAAAAATGGCTCCCCCTAAAGTAAAGAACATATTTTTGGGATTTTTGATTTTTCTGAAAAACAAACACAAAAATTCGAAAGAAACAATCCACTCGAAAGCATCAACTTCTTTGAGGATTAAACAATCCCCTCGAAAGCATCAACTTCTTTGAGGATTATGATAGTAAAGAGAAATTCCCAATTAGCAAAGAGAAATTCCCAATTAGCAAAATATAAAAACTAAAAACTAAAAAGCGATAAACCGAGGTGCCGATTAGTCCTGTTTTTCCTTTATATTGTTTACTTTTAAAAGATATTCAAAGCGTGAACGATCAAAGGCTTTAGTAAACAGATCTGCACGTTGGTAGTCAGTGTGTATTTTGATCATATCAATCAATTCCTTAGCGTAACAATCTCGGATAAAATGATATTTGATCCGGATGTGTTTCGCTTTAGAATGATTATCCGAATTTTTAGTTAAAGCAATTGCGGCTTCGTTGTCACAGTAAATAGGAGTTTTTAGAAACTGCAAACCGTAATCCACCATTTGTTGTTGAATCCAAAGTACTTGAGAACAGCAACTCGAGGCTGCAATGTACTCGGCTTCACAGGTAGATTGAGCTACGGAAGTCTGTTTCTTGCATTGCCAGGTGATTAACCTGCTCCCGAAAAACTGGCAACCAGCTGTAGTAGATTTGCTATCTTTGTCACAGCCGCCCCAATCTGCATCACTAAAAGATATGAAATCAAAATTATCATCATTAGGGTACCAAAGTCCTTTTGAAGGACAACCCTTCAGATATCTAAGGATACGCTTGACCGCCGTCAGATGACTTTGTTTCGGCTTCGATTGATAACGGGCACAGAGACACGTTGCGTACATAATATCTGGTCGAGACGCCGTCAAATACATCAGAGATCCGATGATTGCTCTGTATGTAAAAGGATCCGTCAGCTCCCCCTTAGCGTCCACTCCAATCCCGTGATTGGGTTGAATCGGGGTATCCATCGGCTTTGAGTCCTCCATCTGGAACCGGCTCAAGATGTCGGAGACATATTTCGTCTGGTGAATGAAGATCCCGTCGGGTCTTTGGTCCACCTGCAAGCCTAGGAAAAACTGCATCTCCCCCATTGCGCTCATTTCGAACTTTTCCTGCATGACAGTTTCAAACTCCCTGCATAAAAGCTCGTTAGTTGAACCAAAAATTATATCATCAACGTATATCTGTACTAGAAGCAAGTCATCTCCCGTCTTTTTCGTAAAGAGGGTGCAATCGACGAGGCCGCGCTTAAATCCTTTGGTGATGAGGTATGTACTCAGCTCCTCGTACCACTGCCTCGGAGCCTGGTGCAAGCCATAAAGAGCTTTGTTCAACACGTAGACCTTATCCCGGTGGATTGGGTCCTCAAAGCCTGGTGGCTGCCCGACATACACCTCTTCCTTGACTTTACCGTACAGAAATGCGCTTTTCACGTCCATCTGGTAAACTTTGAATTTCTTATAAGAAGCAAACGCAAGGAACATCCGAATAGCTTCGATTCTTGCTACCGGTGCATAGATCTCATTATAATCAATCCCTTCGATTTGATGGAATCCCTGCACGACCAATCTGGCTTTGTTACGAACTATTACCCCACGATCATCCTTCTTACACTTAAACACCCACTTGGTGCCAATCTTCTTCCTATCCGGCGGCAAATCCGTGAGCGTCCAAACTCCCAATTTCTGGAATTGTAATAACTCATCCTGCATAGCTTCCACCCAGGCATCATCCTTCAAAGCGTCCTTGTATGTCCTTGGCTCTACCTGCGACACATAACACGCAAACGACCAATCATTTTGACTACCAGATTGTTGAATTTTGGCATATAAAGCTAAAGCACCAAAACTCTCTGGCGAATTAACGCTTTTAAGCTGCCCTCTGGTCATAACACTACTTCCAGGATCACCGATTACTTGCTCCAGCGGGTGAATACGATGAATCCGAGATTCCGGATAATCAGGTACTTGCACTCCCGTCTGAACAGTCAAGTTCTCTACAGCATCCAGATCATGACCCGTATTTGATGATGAAGCCACATCAGAAGTTGGAGTTGGGTTCACTGGTGGTGCCTCCTGTTCTTCAGCTTGATCAAGAATAGCTTCTTCAAATTGTTCATCTTCAGATTCTGAAGTGTCTAATGAAGTTGAAGCCTCTTGAAATATCTCTTCTTCTTGTATAGGAGCATTGGTATCATTAGAAGCTGGTAGGGGGTTCACGGTGATAGGACGCACCAACGGCGAAGTTGTTGCATTTTCACACTCGTAAAGTAGTCTAATAACAGCTTCTTCAACCAAGCTATCTAGATTGAATGATTCAAAGAAATCTTTGTAATCAAACATCCAATCAGGACCCGTGCCTTGAATATTTTGAGTATATCGTTGAACTTCCACGTTAGCCCAGTCTTCCACACGACGAGTTCGCTTGTTGTATACCCGTTTAAGTGGGGTTGCATATCCAACAAAGTAACCCTCCTCGGCTTTAGGACTAAACTTTTCGCTTGGATTCAACATGGTGCAAGGCGCCCCAAAAGGTTCTAGATACTCTAAGTTCGGCTTTCTTCGGTGTAACAGCTCATAAGATGTTTTACCAAACTTCTTCACTGTTAGAACCCGATTTAGTGTGTAATTTGCTGCATAAATCGCCTCATTCCAAAACATTACTGGAAGATTTGAATCAGCAAGCATTGTTCTAGCCGCTTCAATTAGAGTCCTATTCTTTCGTTCAGCAACACCGTTCTGTTGAGGGGTGTACGGAGCCGAATATTCATGATGTATCCCTTTGTTTTCACAAAGTTCATCCATCTTGGCATTTTTGAACTCCGTCCCATTGTCACTCCGAATTCTCTTTATCTTCACATTGTAGAGATTCTCCAATCGAGTGAACAGAACTTTTAGATTCATAAAAGTGTCGCTTTTATTCTGCAAACACATCACCCATGAAAATCTTGAGTAATCGTCAGTGACGACTAAACAATAAAGCTCTCCAAGATGACTATGACGCTTGACCGGTCCAAAAAGATCCATGTGCAATCGCTCTAGTGGCATCTCAACAGAGTTAACCTTTTTCACTTTGTGGGACTGTTTGTGCTGCTTCCCCTTTTTACAACTCACACACTTGTCATTCAAATGGAAATGTTTCACATTTACTCCCTCGACAAGTCCATTCCTCACAAGTTGATTCATTTTCTTCAGATGAATGTGCCCCATTCTTCGGTGCCACATTATCGATTCTTTCTCAGTCGCCTTGGACAAAAAGCATGTTATTTGCCCCTGTGATGTCATCGCCTTGGACATATCAAGAATGTAAAGATTGTTGACGCGAGGTGCCTTCAACATTATCCACTCTTTAGGAATTGTAAAGCCCGGTTTCAGAATATAGCAGGATTTGTCATCAAAATGTACAGTAAATTTCTTGTCACAAATTTGACTGACACTCAACAGATTGTAATCTATCTGCTTCACATACGAAATCCGCTCGAAACTCACTATCCCATTGCTCACACTTCCTTCCATTGTGATATATCCACCTTTGTTTCCTGCAAACGCTACATAACCGCCATTGATGTTCTTCACGTCGAACAGCAACGCAAGATCCCCTGTCATGTGGCCTGAAGCTCCACTATCAACAATCCAAAGACTGCTAATAGGGCCAGCTGAAGCTCCCTGCACACAAAATGTAAAACAGTTAGTTCTTTCGGGGGACCCAAGCCTGAGTCTTGGGTCTTTCAACATCAGGTTTCACAGTAACATTCTTACAAACATTTTCAACAACTTTTTGATCAATCTTTTTCTGATTGGTCAAAACATTTTCCTTTCTCTCATTAACTTTCGAAGTTGAGGCTCCTGGAGTACCATTGGGTGTCCAAGATTGTTCAGTCCTTTTCAGGATACGAATCTGAAACTTTGGTTTCTCAGTCGGTTTCTGAACATTGTTAGCAAAAGTAACCTTCTTGGTAACCTTATCTGATTTAACAGACTTAGGTCCAACATTTGATTTAACAATCGGTTTTGGTGGAACCTTTTGCCTCTCAACTGTTGTGTTCACCACAGGCTTCCTCCACGAGTTTTCCATCGCAATCCGATTCCTTCTATCATAGTGCATTGGACGAGTGTTCCTCATTTGAAAATTGTTTTGATTATAAAACTGTTGTGGTTGTTGAGGAACAACTCTCCTATGAGGTGGCACATAATGATCAATCGGTTTCATCATGGAATTCCTCACTTCTACCTCGTGCCTCTTGTGCCTTACATATGGGCACTGAGCAAGTAAATGCCCACGTTCTCCACACTTAAAGCACGCACGGTACTCTTCAAAAACATTCGGAGCATTTGGTTGAGCAAATGATCTAACAGGATATTGATCATTGTACTGTTGCTTCCTTAAACTCTCAGGGAGTGGCCCTTTCGAGTAAGTCGGCTCATTAAAACCATTAGCTCTGTTTTTGGGTTTAACAAACTCTGTGACATGGACCTTTGGTTCTTGAGGAACATCCAAATACAACTTCTTTAACAAAGCTGGTGGAATTTCATTTGTTCTCTCATGTTTTGGAAACCAAATAGTACTTTCTTGCCAAATCTTTTCTATTTTAGCATAATTGGCATTTTTTATTGGAAAGTCCTCGTCAGAGATGATCTTATCGGATCCTTCCATCCGATAAAACACCTTGACAGGTTTGTCACATTGTTCGTTTTTATCATTCAAATCAGGATCTTTCTTAAGCACATTAAGATCTTTCTTCACAACATTCTTCTCAGACTTATTCACATGATGAACACTTCTCATTGGAACAATTTGAGATGATGAAACTGGTTCATTTGTAATGATGTGATTTTCTTTTGGAATCTCACATGCATTAACAGTTTGGTTACAACCAGTATCATCACTCTCTGAGTCTGAGTCAACACTTTCAGCAGTAACACCCTCATCATTGATTCCCAAAATCGGTCTAACATCGGAATTTGGATCCCCAACACTTGAAGTGTTAGATTCATTTTCCGATGCTGAATCAGATTTTACCGAACTCTCCGGTGTCACTTGGTGACAATTATGGTTTTCAAAGAGAACCGGAGATGGTACAGCCCGATAATTGGTTGTTTTGTCATCAATGATGTGGTCTACCACATAAGCAACATTCTTGTAACTTTCTAACTTTTTGTTTACTTTCTCAGCAAAGCATTTGATGGCGGCCATTTCCAACTTGGTGTTTTCAATTTCATTGATATAGTTGTTAATTGCCAATTGTTTTAAAGACAAAGTGTTTTTCAAGTCAGAAATGTCCTTTTTGTAGCCATCTAATACTTTGTTAAAAGCATTCAACTCTTTGCGAGTAGATTGACTGTTCATGATAGCACTATCACGTTGAACACGGAGTTGTTTAACCTCCTCAGTCAATCTATCACATGTACCACAATATTTTTCACTAGTATTATCAGTACTACATGCAGAACTTACAGGTTTTGGCGGGTCAGTCATGGCCATCAATGCAAAATGAGCTTCCTTTCCTGCAAAGAATCTGGAATAATCAATCTTTGTGAAAGCATCATCTGCAATGCACGACTTCCTAGTCATCAGAAAATCTGCTTCTGCAAGTAACTGATCAATATCTTCATCAAGAGAATTAACACTAGCTTCCGTATCCGAGTCACTGTCTGAATCAGAATAAACCGATTCACACTCCTCAGGAATGTCAGAAACAGTATCAATCACAACTCCAGAATTCGTCTCTTCATGTTCAACCTCAACATTAACCTCAGAATTAACCTTAACAGGTTCAAAATCCCCATCCATCTCAACCTCAGAATCATCACTATCAACCTCAGTTTCAACCTTCTCCTCCATCGTCACTGAATCCTCAAGATCAACCTGATAGGCAACACACGCTACATTTCCCCCAGTAGTTATCTCCTCAACGCCTATCTGAATACTCGACCAATCAAACCTCTCATCTTGTTGTGTAACCAATGCTTGATTGGTATTCTGTGGTTCAGTTGGTGTAGTGATTGGTATGACTGTTCGGTTAGTATTGTTTGGTGTTTGGTTTTGTGTCTGGTTTGGTGTGGTTGGTTGTCTATTTTGGTTGTTATTAAAGTTGTTTTGACGATTTTGGTAGTTATTGTTGTTGTTTTGGGAAGAAACTTGGTTTTGGTTTTGTTGTTGACGGTTCTGATAGATAGCATTAAATGGATTCCTGTTGCCTTGTTTCGGTGGCTGTGTGCATTCACGTTTAAAGTGACCTTTACCTCCACAATTAAAACAAGTCACTTTCTCCTTATTGAACCCGTAGGTTGTGTTAGGAGAAGTTCCCAAGTCTGTTCTACCTGTCTTCTCAATAAACTCCGTTGCTCTTCGCATTATGCTCGCAAAGGCCCATTGGATATCAATGAGTTCCATCTCCTCCTTGTCAATTTGTGCGTAGTCTTCATTGGTCAAGTTGTTATTACCAATTTGACTAGCAACTAACCCATTGTAGGAAGAAACCATTGCAGAGACTAATGCAATGTGTTGTTGAGCAACTTCAACTGTCACATTTCCAAGATTGGATGTCTCCAAAACCACAGTTGGTTGGTTAGGTTGGTTCAATGGTTGTGGTTGAGATTGACCTGCAGTGTAAAAAGCTGCTTGTTGCTTTGGGGAGAATGGTGGAATGTATGAATATTGATATGGAATTTGTGGTTGTGGTTGTGATAAAGATGAAGTTTGTTGATGGTAGTTAATGATTGGTGATTCTACAGCATTGGATATACAAGCAACATGTGGTGTAACTAGCCCTCCAGAACTTGTACTGGCTGGAACTAAAGATCCTCCAAAGTATAAGTTTGGATTCTGAGGAATCTGTGCTCTCCTAGCCTTCCTCTTCTCTTCCAATTCCTTGTTTTCCAGCTTCTCAATGAACTCCTGAAGAGACCAGTATTGAAAAGCATCCTTCTCCTTCAGAACATCCACATGCTGATCCCAGTTTGGTGGTAATGCTTCAGCAAACTTGTCCACCTGTTTTGCCATAGGAATCTGTACACCATAGCTAGACAATTCAGATATCAAATGATTATATCTAGGAGTTAGTTCTTTCAAAGTTTCATTTCCAACATAAGAAAAATTCTCAAACTCCTTAACAAGTTCTTCCATCCTCAAATTTCGAGTCTTCTCATTTCCATCATGCTTCCTTTTAAGCATATCCCACAATGCTTTAGAAGTTGTGCACGTCCCAAACTGATGTAAAAGATCATTTGTGATTGCCTGCGTCAGTTGGGAAAACGCCTTCTTTTCCACAGCAAACTTCTTTTTCTCATCTTCCGCCATGCTCTCCAATGGCACTGGTTCACCTGTGTTCTCCAGAACTGGTGGTGTGTATCCTTTAGCTATCATGTTCCATGCTTCAGCACCTTCCACTCCCATGCCTTCCAAGTGTATCTTGAACTTTTTCTGCCACTGATTGTATTCTTGAATCTCCATAAGCTTCGGTGGCCGAGTCCCGCTACCTGAAGACAAATCATTAATCAGTGTGGAAATAGCATTTGTAGTTTGAGTGTTTACCACCGCTGCTGCTACTCCCCAGTAGTCAGACTGTGGTGCTGGAGGTGCACTCTGAGTCATGTAATTAACCGGCTGCGAAGACTGTGTGCTCGTCTTCTGTGCTGCCACTGTCCATGGGTCCATCACCTGCTGTTGTGGTTGTGTAGTTGCTGGTGTAGGAGTAGTCTGATAACGCCACATTATCACGAACTTCGAGAAATTCAACACTTAGAAAAATTTTCAAAAAACTTTCCTAGGTTCGCCCAAAAGTTTCAGGTTCGTCCCTTTTCTGAGTAGATTCGCCCAAAACACTCTGTCCCGAATGTGAAATTTCACCTGAATGTAAAAACTCACAAACACTTTCTACCTTCGTCCAAATCAACCTAGGTTCGTCCGAGTGTGTTTTACCTTCGTCCGCCCGATCTCCCGAGGGTACAAAAAGTTGCCCGAATGTGAAAAATTCAAGTGAAAAGTTCTACGTTCGCCCTAAAAACTCTAGATTCGCCCGAAAAACTACTCACCTTCGACCTAATACTCACACGTTCGCCCACTCAGTCCAGGTTCGCCCATTTCTTACTTTTTGAAAAACGGTTACACTTTGAAAAACGGTTATTTTGATCAATGATTTTCAAAAGTTTGTGGATTTGATTGATCTTGATCAGGTTATGCTTCGGAGATGATTTGAAACAACTTTAATACTTGGAATTTTGAATTTTAACCACAAAATCACCTTTAATTCTCTCAAAAACACTCAAAAACCATTTTTATATGAAAACAGATGTGAATTGATGAAAATTATGTCCAAATCAGCTCTGAGTTTATCAATTTGTTGTTGTATGATCCTCTATGCTTTGATACCACTTTGTAGAGGATGAATTTGACAACTAAAACAGGATTATATGATCATACAAGTTGCTAAACCAGGTGCGGAAACCCTAGCTTAGAACAAACTGATATAAACTCAATCAAAACACAATCAAAGTCATTTTAAAAGCTTTTCATAGATTAACTTTTCTAAATAAGTGATTACAGTCAATCTAGCACACTTCTAAACACTCTCAACACACTCTGGAACACACCTCTAAAACACACACCCTGAATGACTCGTTATAGATTACAAAAACCCAAATTCTATATATAATGTCTGCACATTCGCCCAGTCTCACTGGTCGAATGTAAGCAGTTTCCACATTCGCCCAGTTTGACTGGTCGAATGTGTCTCTCTTCAGACTATGTTCCAGCTTCGTCCATCTTCAAGTTACCTTCGCCCATTTACAAATCACCTTCGCCCATCTTTCTTTCCTTCGCCCCTTAACACATGTTAGTATCTAATCATTAGTCGCAAAACGGCATCTACACCGATAACCAATTAATCACCAATTAAATCGATGATAAATCCCAAATTTTTCATCCGTGACGTTCTTGGATATAACAAAAGAACAAAACCTTGAAGGTATAAATCTTCTAATAAATAATGTGGGATTCAATCATAATGTTGGCTTAGAAAATTTTGTTCATCTTATTTAAATAGTGATCACAATCAACTATAGGGAAGCACTGCATCAATGAACTACGAGGTTAATACAGTATACACCTAATGTTGGGTCAAAGAGAATTTATAAGCATTTCAGCCTTAGTCTAATATCCTCTCTACAAATTTTGTTAAGTATAGAAAGTGCTAAAGAAGTAAAGACAAAGTGCTGATGAAGAATGAAGCTGAGACAAAGTGCTGAAGAGTAAAGTTCTGAAGATGAACCAGACAAACATCTGAAGAACAACCCTGAAGGATTACTCATCAGGAGTTGTTTACTCATCAACAATTCCAGTAGAAGCTTCCCACGCCTTGAACTTCAGTAGTTTCATATTATATTTGTTTTTATTAGATATTTTGTACAAGTACCAATGCTACAGCTTGTTGTAGTATTATACTATTAATTTTATGCTTCTTATGTACGTTTGGTTGTATATAAATAGATGGGTTAACACCTTCTATTTATCACAGACTTTAACACAGAATTCCATTATCTAATATATGAGAACCACTTTAGTATTCACAATTATTATATCATCTACTATTTTGATTCTCATATACACTTGTGTTACTTTAGTTAATCATTTGGGGGTGGGGGGCATTTACTGATCATAAAAGTGAACTGTTAACTTAGAACAATTATTATTATTCCGCTGCATTTAATTTGATACATTAATTGTTCAAGAAGAAACTGTGTGACTTAGGTCCCTACAATTGGTATCAGAGTACTGGTTTATCTGATAACATATCAATGTAACAAATTTAGAATCGGACATAGGCTCTTATTGATATTCAATCAAAGGATAATAGTTCACTTTATTCAATCCATCACTTTGAGAAATTGTTAATCAATCAATCTTCTTAAAAATGGATCCTCATAATATTGGATCTACAAATAAGCCTCCCATGCTAGTCAGAAATGAATATAATATCTGGCAAAGAAGGATGGCACATACTTTGTCACAGCAAAACACTGGTTGTTGAAAGTCTGTCATGTATGGACCCCACCCCATAAACGAGTGACTACAGATCTGGAAACTAAAGTTGAAAAAATAAAAGAACCAAAAGACTACACAGATGAAGAATTCCTAAAACTTGAGCTTGATGCTAAAGCTTTTTCAATGTTGGCAATGGCACTCCCAAATAAAATTTATGCTGGACTCTTACATTGTGAGAGTGCAAACAAACTTTGGGATTGTCTTAAAGAACAGTTTAGAGGAACTGATGAGGTGATTGCCAACACCAGGGAAATTTTAGCTCAACAATATGAAACTTTTACTCATGTAAATGGAGAAACTTTAACACAACAATTTGAAATATTTTCTTCACTGATTTCTGAGTTAAAGTTAAATGGACAAATCTATACAAACTCATCTATGTTGTATAGATTTTTAAGGTCTTTAACTGAAAAGTGGGAAACTTACTCCATAGTTCTCAGGACAAGTTAAGATTTTGACTCCCTAACACTCACAAAATTAAATGGGAGATTATTAACTTTTGAAAGAGAAATTAACCAAAAGAAAAAGTTACAAAATTCTAGCAAAACTGTTGATGACTATATTCCTGGTAGTACAACTCTATTGGGACAAGACTCACCATCTTATTCTAATGATTTTGGCTCTTTTGACCATATTGACATCACAGTTGGGATCTCATCCGAAAGATCATATTCAGCTTATGACAATGTTGAAAATCAAACTACTGATAACATGTGTTTCATTCTTGATGACTAAAAAAATTCAGTAGAGATGATTTTGAAGAAATGGATATTCTGCATCAACTAGCCATTTTAAGCATTAAAACTAACAAATTTTATAAAAGGTTGATGTATAACATAATTAACATATAAAACATGCATAATCAGGCCCATAAAAGGATAGAATTAGACTTAAAATCTTAATTTTGGGTACTTAATTCGTTCCTATTTGTGTTTATCTGGAAACGGGAGCTCCAAGCCGGAAACAGGAGATTTTCAAGCAAAATCTGGAGATTCCTGAGGATACGGGACTTGCAGCATGTTCCCTGTATGTTTAAAGGGCCTTCCGAGACTTGAATAATGATAAAACAAGCCCGAGACAGACCCAACACGCCCACGCACACTTGCGCGAAGGCCCTGCATGCTAGAAGACAAAGCAGCAAACTTGGGGAACAAGAAATCTAACACAAGATGCCATGCACGCCCGTGCTCACCTCTGTGGCACGCCCGTGCTCAGACAAAAAGGACAGACAAGATAAAACTGCAGCCAACAGAACGTACGAAGTGCAGGAGCACGACTGTGCACACCAGTGGCACGCCCGTGCTTGCTCTAAAAACTCTATAAATAGCAAGCTACCCCATTCCATTTGAGACATCCCATATCACTTATTTCTCTTGGTCTTAGGTCGACTTCCCGGAGTCTTGCAGAGCTCTTGGGGTCTTGTGGGAGGCCTTAGGGCCCTCCTAATACACCCAACAAGGTTATGCCTCATCCTACCTTGATCATCAAGACCAAGCATGGGATCATAGAGTAGTTCATATGCAATAAACATCGAGGGTCGTGAGGTTGATAGATACATAGCATTAGGAGATGGAGAGCTTGTCTATGAGCAGCCATGTTCTTGTGTTGATCATTCAATATGGTTGTATCTTTCTATTACTCATTAACCCACTTCGATTTGTAGACTTTTAATATTATTAGTAGTAGTTTATTTTTGGTTATTTGTTGTGTTATCTTCTTCTAATCCTTGTTTGTTTATCTTGTGACAGGTTCAAATGATGATTAACTTAATAAACTTAAAATCAAATCTCACCTAATTAACTAACTAGAGGTTTAATCAGCTTCTGGTAGTCCCGAGCTAGAACAAAGGTGAGTAAACCGGTAGTGAGACAGATCCTTCGGGCTTCTGATATCCAAACCGGATTCTAAACAATGGCTTCTGAAGTGGACCAGATCTGAGTGACACATTTCTGGTACTTACTAGATGTTTGAATGATCTTCTTGGTAAAGGGGGGATTCCCTACGGGTGCACCAGTGATCTTCGGATTGCACACCTTTAGGATTATGTTCCACCTTTATCAAGGATTTCATTCAGCTTGGGAGGTTATGGGTTGGGTTAATTAAGTTATCAATCATCAAATCAACTTTATATTTAATTGATCACTAAATATTAAAGTGTCACTTTAAAGATAAATAAAACAAGAATTCCATTTCTAGATCTCGTTAGTACAAACCCGTTAACCATTGGGGATACATGTCTTCTGAGCCGACCGTAAGAGAGATCCTTCGGTCTTCATGATCATTAACCTACTTAGGGGATACGATGTTGGCAAGGCTGGCTATAAGGGAGATTCTTCGGTAAGGAAAGCGAAAGCTAAGGGAGGTGTACGGTGTTCCAGGTCAGAAGTGAAGTCTCCAATACAAGAAGAAGATGAGTTTGAGGATCAGAGACTTGAACACGGTTAGGGAAGCCTGCTAAATGCAAGGCTCGGGCGGAGTACCTTCATGCGGACGCGCATTGGGAGGTTTTGCATTCTACTCAGTAGTGGCCTCGTTTCTCTACCAAGGAGTCAACACTTCAAGATCACTCTTGTCCTCCTCCCAAATAATTAATCTTAACTACTTATACGGAGGGTCCCAAGATGTGCATATTCGATAAATCTACTATTTTATCTTTTTCTTTTATCAAACACAAAACCTTTTTAAAACTATTTTTAAGAACCCGGCCGTTTTATTTTTCTTTTAAAACCCGATCAGTTAATTGATGGAAGGTTGAGTAGGGGAAAAGGTGTTCTCTGGAATACGATACTCGGTATTTACCCTAGAAAGCTATGCTATACACGACAGGTTCTCTGCCTATGTGTTGGTTTTAGTTTCTAAAGTAATTATTGTTTACTTTATAAATTTAAAACTTGTTAAATAAGGTTTAGTAAAAATCAGTCATTTTCCCCAAACCAATGTTTTGGAGTTGACACATCATGTTTTTGGCACCGGGAAAATCGACATCTTTCTAATTTACTAAAACCATACGCATCAAGTTTTTGGCGCCGTTTCCGGGGAAAACAATTATTTCCAAAGAAAAACCCAAGTCACTTGACTGATTGGTTTATTTTTATTTTTCATTTTATTTTTGGTCTTCTTTATTTTTCTCTTTCATTTTATTTGTGCTTTATTTTCGATGATTGCGGTTGTTTTGGTTTTTTTCTTTGCAGGTTTACTTACGGATTGGCCACCTTGGAGTATTCCCGTGAAGGAAACCGAGACCACCAATTTCATCAAATTTCTTTTTGGAGGGTTTTTGTTTCTTCTTTATTTTCGTTAGAGATCGGTTTGTCATCCCTTGAGGATCGCCGGGTAAGTACAGAAAAAGTGGAAAATAAGTCGGGGGAAAGTTTCTCAAAAATTTAAAAGTTAAACTGTTTTCGGACTTAAATTGGGTTTTGAAAGTTATTTTGGAGAAATCCAATCAAAAATTTTAAAACCGGACCTTTAAAAACGATTTAAAATTTTAAAAACGCAAAAAACGGGAACGTACTTTACTGTGAAGCACGCCCGTGCCATTCCCGCAGACGAGTCTGGTGGGCTATTTAAAGGGTCTTTTGACTTTTCAACTCAAACCCTTGTTCCCCCACTCGTCCAACCCATCGCTACCCCCCTTAAATTCGCCATTTTCCACCATTTTTTCATTTCAGGCTCTAATCTTCAATACAATGTATGTATAATCAATCTCTAACAACTTTTAAGTGTTTTTATGTCCAGATCTGCCCAGATTCTTGAGTTTTTGAGTAGTTTAGTTTCTTGAGAAAAACGTTAGTTTTCTAGCTTCTCGAGCCCGAATGTTTGCCTGAAACCGTAGGAAAACGATTAGGGTGGTACTAGGAACGAAATTTAGTAAAAAAATTTGAGAAATTTTGCGAAACATTTCGCGAGAATTCTGACAGGTTCGAAAACCATCACATCAGTCGTATGATCGGCCGTGCACACTAGTGTGCAGGGGCGTGCTCGTCTAGAAGACACTGTTTGAATTTCCCTCGTAACCAGTCTGACCCACCAGGACATGCACGACCGTGCTCGTATGTAAACCGTGCTCATATGTAAACGTGCCAGACCTTTTTAAGTTTCAAAATTTAACTTATTTTTGAAGTTTAAAATCAGTTTTAGGGTGTTTTAGATAAAAACCAGTTTAAACAGTTGAACCAGTTAGAAGCTAGACTGCAGACTGAGCCGCACGGCCGTGCTCATCACCTGAACACGGGTGTGCATCCACTGGACCTGAACTGTTAATTTTCAGCCAAAAATTTTAAACTTTGTGAAGCTGAACCGATTATGTTTTGTTTTGTTTTGCAGATGCCGAGAATGAAGCGACCAGCTATCCGATCACCTTCACTATCATCAAGGTCACAACATTCATCCCGGAAGTCCGGCGAGTCTGCACCCCTAGATACACCCCAGTCACATACATTTGAGCCCGATGGACCCATGGCTGACGACGTTCATCCATGGTTATATTTCAACAGACAGGGGCTTGAGCAAAACGCCTACATGTGTTTGCGGTTGATAGAGGGGAGACAGATTGGTACTTATTAGTCGGTTGACTACGAGGCCTTGATGACGGTAGGACTGGAGCCCCGGTTCTACAATATGTTATCTCACCAGTGGCACCGTTTCTTCAAAATCAGGGAGACTACAATTGGGTGGAAGCCATGCAAGATGAGTTGCTTGAATTCAAGAACCAACAGGTTTGGGAAATTTTTCCCTTGCCTCTTAAGAAGCTACCAGTTGGCACAAGATGGGTATTCAGAAACAAACAAGATGAAGCTGGTCTGATCATTAAGAACAAGGCAAGACTGGTGGTTCAAGGTTTTTCTCAAGAATAGGGAACTGATTATGATGAAACCTTTACACCAGTAGTAAGGCTTGAAGCCATCAGGTTATTTTTGGTTTATGCAATTTCCAACAAAATAAAAGTTTTTCAAATGGATGTTAAAAGTGCATTTTTGTATGGAAAGATAAAAGAGGAATTGTATGTTTTTCAACCACCTGGGTTTGAGGATCCTTCTCATCCTGATTGGGTGTACAAACTGGACAAAGCTCTATATTAGCTAAAATAAGCTCCAAGAGCTTGGTATGACACACTTTCCACATTTTTACTGAAAAATCACTTCACGAGAGGTTCCATTGATAAAAATATTTTTATAAAGAATGTTGGAAATCACATCCTTCTTGTTCAAATTTATGTTGATGATATCATTTTTGGTTCAACAAACACAAAACTGTGTGATGATTTTAAGAAACTCATGCAATCAAAATATGAGATGAGTACCATGGGAGAACTGCATCACTTTCTAGGACTACATATTAAACAACAATCAAATCGAACTTTTATACGTCAATCAAAATATGTTAAAAAAATATTGAACAAATTTTTTTACAAGACTGTAAATCATGTTCCACTCCCATGAGTACAACCACACAAGTTGAATTTGGTGATCAAGGAAAACAGGTTGACCAAACCATGTATAGATGTATGATTGGTTCCCTACTTTATCTAACTGATTCTAGACCAGATATTATGTTTTAAACATGTGTTTGTGCTAGATATCAGTCAGCTCCAAGGGAATCACACCTCATTGCAGTCAAAAGACTTTTTAGATATCTGAAAGGAACTCCTACATTAGGGATTTGGTATCCTGTTACCAGCAATACCAGACTAATAGCTTTTCAGATAGTGACTATGCAGGGTGTAAAATGTCAAGAAAATCAACATCTGGTGGATGTCAATTCATAGGAAACTGTCTGGTGTCCTGGCAATCAAAGAAGCAAACTTCTGTGGCAACATCAACTACTGAGGCAGAATATATTGTAGTTGCAAGCTGTACATCACATATTCAATGGCTTCAAAATCAACTTCTTGATTATGGAATCAAAGAGACCAAGACTCCACTGCTGATAGACAGTACCTCAGCCATTAGTATCATTCAAAATTCTGTCCAATTTTCAAAGACAAAACATATTGAAATCAGGTATCATTTTTCATCAGGGATTGCTATGAAAAGGAAAAATTGAGGTAAAATGTGTCTCAACAGCTAATTAAATAGCTTGATGTGTTCATGAAACCTCTTGACTCATCAACATTCCAGAGGTTAGTATCCATGCTCAGGATGCTAAATTATGAGTAATTTTGTAAGTGTTTTCATTTTTCTGTACGTATTTTACTTTCACTTACTTATTTACATCAGTTTTAAAACCTCTGATGACCAAAAGAGAGAAACTACTAATGTACAAAAATATCAGAAAGGGAATACGTTCTAAAAAGAGTAACTACTCATAATAAAAAATCATCAGAAGTTACACTGGGTGTTTTAAAATTGCTTTCTCATCAGTTGTTAAGAACTACTGAAGAGAAAATGGGATGCTACTGATGAACAAAGCGTTTTCATCAGAAGTTTGGTTAATAAGGGCAAATCAGTCCTTTCCCATCAGAAGTTTGACCTAAGGCGATTATAAACTTCTGAAAAACCCCTCTTTTCATACTTATGTTTTCAAAACAAAAATTTACTCTCTCTCAAACCCTCTGAAACCTAAAGAACTATTCAATCAAACACAAATGGCTCTCGAACTAAAACAGGAACACAATCAACTCGGCTACTTCACAAAGGACGAAGCATGGTCCCAGTAGGATGAAGTCATTGATTTGGTCGTCAAATCAAATTACTACACAACGTTCACTGTAGACCCACCAATCCACATACAAACTCTGAATGAGTTTTGGGCAAACGTTGTTGCTGTCACTGTTGATGACAAGGTCATTTCCCAGAAGACGACGATCAAAGGGAAGACCATGGCAGTTACACCGGAGACTTTGGGCATACAATTAGATCCGGGGGATGCACAAGCCCAGAACACGTTCCAACCGGTACTGTTCAATTAACCATGACCGAATGTGGTTACCAAGGTACTCTGTCACATGCTACAATCTATAAAAGGTTTTTTGATGCACCATACAAATTTCTTTTTCATTGTATTATCATGTGTTTGAGTCCCAAAACTGACTCTTATGATCAGATGCCCTCTGCTTTACAACAAATTTTCCATTCCATTATGAATGAAACACCTTTCAAGGCATCATCATATTTTTTCAATGAACTAGTTTTGCATCATCAAAATGATAAAAAGAAATTTTCGCTGTATCCAAGGTTCCTAATGCACTGTATTATTAAGGAATTTGGTGAAGAGGTACTTGAGGATAATACTTCAAATCTTAGACCTTTAACCTCTCAAGTATTCTCTAGGCACAACAAACCGGCCAGTAGGCCAAAAGATAACCTAGGGGACCAAGAAACAGTCCCTCAGGAACCCACATCTTTCAAACCCACTCATCCAAAGACCAAAAATCCTAAGGGAAAACTTTCCAAAACCACAAAACCCAAAAAGACACCTCAGGAGGTTGAGATGCCTGAGGATGTTAACGTGCAATCTGCACTTTATAAAAATGTAACTGAAACTTCCTCTCAGTTACATTCACCATCTCCACTAACACCAAAAAGAGCCAGAACCATATCCATTCAGTTTTCAAGGAATAAATCCAAAAAGGATAAACTTCTGACCCAATTCCTGAAACTACTGAAACCCAAACCACTGAACCCAAATCTACTGATGTCCCCAAAACTACTGAACCTTAACACTCACCAACACACACGGTATAAATAGCCCAATTTCTCTCTGGGTTGAGAAACATGTCAGCATCAAGTGGCATTCCCCAATCACCACATCAAACAGGAGAAGAAACTTCTGATATGGCCATTGATGAGAATGTTATCAATCCTATCCCAAGAGATGAGGAAGGACCAAGGTCTCTTAGCCCAATCGTTGAGATCTTAGGTACAAATGAGGCTGCTTCTACTCATTTACCACCCTTTGGTGGATCAGAGGCCAGTGGTGACATATATAAGACCTCATTTGTGGCAACTGCTGATGAAGGCCTTAAGCCTGAGGCAGTAAATCCCCAGAACCAAGAACAAGGGGTTCATGAGACTACTAGGATGGGACTAGCTCGTGATACAACTGATGATTTCATCAGGGATTCAGATGATTCCATTAACTTGGATGATGATTCAACATTCCACAAAGATTCGACGGCTGACTGTGAAGGTCCTGAATCTAATGTCTCCAAACTGAAGGAGTTGGTCATAAAAGATCAGGTTAAAGACCACTTACACCCAAATTCCCTAAAAGTGGCATCCCAATCTTAACTGACAGGGATCTCCCAAAAACACCCCCCCCCCCCCCCCACAATCATAAAAGCCTACCCAATCTTCCTCTGGTGCTAGCATAGACTTGAACCAACTATGCAGCCTAGATAATCCTTTGTACCATGTGATTCACCATCTTATTTCCTCACACCTCCAAACCTTCACAAATGCAATGGAACTTAAAAACAAAACTCAGTTGGAGATGATTAATAATGCCATTGACTCAAAGATGGGAGAATTGTCCAAAAAACTTGAAGATAATAGATGACAATTGGAACATTTATCTGGTGTTGCACCTCCTGCTCCTTGGTTTCCAGAAGTGGATAAAGCCAAAAAGGGAGAGATGAGAGCCAAAGGCAAAGGACCTGAAAAGATTTCTCTTGAAGCTTCAAAGAAAGCAAGAGAAGCTCAACAACTCAAGGATGCCCAAAAAGAATCTTTCAAAACTAAACAAGAAATTGTCATGACTGACAAGAAAAACAAGAAAGGCTCCTTAGAGAAAAAGCTCTGAAAGCTTCCCAAGGCATAGAAACAACTGCTGAAGAACAACCTAAAAGTACTGAAGACAATCCTTCAGTAGTTGGTACTTAGACCAACCCTTCAGTAGTTGGAACTCAAGCAACAACTCACTCTTCTACCCAAACAACATCTGAACCAATTCCAACTCAGATTCATGTGCCTACAACTAAACCTGTTCTAAACACTTCACTAATTGCATTATCATCAGAAGAAATGGAGAAGAGTTTATTGGTAGCCCAAAGAAAAGCCAAGGAAGATGAGATCTGGAACAGCATAGAAGAAAGGGAAGACTTAAGCTTTAATGACAAACTCAAAACTTATGAAACCAAACTCAGAGAGTTAGACGAAGAAGAAAGTATTGCTGAGGAACAAATCCTAGTTGCTGAAGAAGACAAAAGACAACAATTAATGAACTGGATTGTGAAGAACAGCAAGACAAAGAAATACTCTCTTAGAGATCTTTCATCTTCAGAACTTGAATACAGGATGAGGCTGATTCAAGAAAGACAAAGTGCTGAAAAAGATAAAAAGATGAAAAGAGCTTAGATTAAAGAAGAACTGGCAGCCAATGATTATAGTTCAAAGGCTCAACTGTCAAGATGGAAAGAAGCTGATTTAAATGATACTTATAAAAGATTCAAGTCTTTCCAGAAGACTAACCTAGAAAATTTCAAAACATCAGAAGTTTCCCAAACTTACTTCTGATCCTGCAAGGAAGCCACCATCAAAGCCTGCTGCCAAGAAGCAAAAGAAATCAGAGGAACAAGTCAAGACGGACTTCAAGATGATACTTTTAGAAGGCAACACAATTGTTGACCAAGACTTGTCATATGAAGAGAAACCTCTGATACTCCAAGATAAGGATCCAGCCACCTTTGCATATCAACTGAAACAAACCATCAAAAGATCAAAAACAAACCAAGCTGATCACTGAACATCACATTCCCATTCCTAGTGATACTCCTGGTGTTGTACAAGTTGAACACAGAAAAAGATCCAACCTAATTATCTCTGAAGTAGAAGATCAACCACAATCAGGCCTATCTAAAAACCAAGAAAAGGGTATCATACCCTACAAGATGGATTTTGATAAGTTCAAATCCAAGATTGTGAAATGGTCTTTCACCCACAAGTCAAATGCTATCTGCCTGGAAAGAGAAGATATGTCATACAAAGTGCTGAAACACAAGAGTGAACTGAACAACCTTTCATCAGAAGATTTACTTACAGTTCAATATCTAGAACCAGAGCAGGGACCATTTCTCACTCAACAACAAGTCAGGGAACTCAAGATGTCCATGGTTAAAGAAATATGGAGGATCCTTGACAGTAGAAAAATAGGAGGTTTTAAATAAATATTAGATAAGGTTTTGGCTTCATCAATCCAGAGGAGATTGTTAAGTCAAAGAGAATTGATAAGCATTTCAACCTTAGTCTAATATTCTCTCAGCAATTTTTTTTAAGCATAGAAAGTGCTGAAGAAGTAAAGACAAAGTGCTGATGAAAAATGAAGCTGAGACAAAGGCTAGAAACATATTACGCTTCAATGGTAGAAAATGTTCGGCTATTGATGTGGTGGCGAGTGTTAAGTCTATGTCGTATTTATGGTTTAAAAATAGAACCTTGTACAATATTATTGAGTGAAACGAGTGGTCGAACTACCCGTTGTATTTGCTTTAGTTTTTGTGATGGCCTCATCTTGAGGTCGCGTTTTAATGAAAGTTATAGTTAGAAAAAAAAAATTAAAACCTTGCTAAAACTTGATAACTATTGTATTTTAGGAAAAGAATTAAATCAATAATAAAATCAGCGACAAAATTAATGTCATAACTCATCATATCAATATAAGAGATAAGATCAATATTATATGCAATTATTTGAACATCGAATTTCGGAAAATTAGCTTCATTATTGAGACGACAATAATAATTGTTTTGACACGTAATATTTTTTTTTTAACGGCAAACAACTATATATATATATATAGCCTCAGCAAGAGACTGGAAAATACAAACACCAATCAAAGGTCCAAAACAAACAGATTACACCACATCCGAAATGGAAAAAACAGTCCACTTGTCCCAATCGATGCGAGGAGTATTCGATCTATTCGCAATCCACAGGAACGACTCCTCCTTGATAGCTTCCACAATTCTAGCAACCGGAACGAAAGCGCCTTCGAAAGTCATTTTGTTCCTTGCCGTCCAAATGTTCCAAATCGTGGCCAACATGATCGTATAGACGATTTTCTTCCAAGTTTTAGAGCCTGGGCTGTCAAGAATGTAAGTATGCAAGTCCTTAAAAAACGTACAGTTGGTAGGCCACGGAATGCGCATCCAAACCAACACATTCCACCAAACGGAGCGAGCGAACAAGCATTCGGCAAATAGATGGTCTAAAGTCTCATTCCGAATACCACATCTGCTGCACAACACATCAATTGAGTGGACCCCCCTGCGCTGAAGATCGGTCTTAGTCGCAAGTCTCCCCAGCTTGACCCTCCAAAAGAGAAGATTGCATTTCATTGGCGCCCACGCATTCCACCAGAAGCTTTGATCAATATCAAGGCCCATGTTTGCAGCCATAAGATCGGCTCTCACAGCTTTTGTACTGAAGTCACCTCCCAAATCATTACTCCAAATCCAACGATCGGTCTCGTGCCCAATATCAACAGCGTGTAGGCGATTAACCAGCTGCATATAATCTGCCAGCTCATTAATTGTTCTAGGCTCCCTTTTCCACTCCCAAACCCAATCAACTCCACCATTTATACTTCGATAATTCTGCACAATGAAGGCGCGTTTATTTTTGGCGAGTTTGAACAAAACAGGAAAGTCCTCAGCAAGACTATTTTGTCCAGCCCACACATCTGTCCAGAACGAAGTTTTATCCCCGACGCCAACCCGAACAGTAAGCTTATCAGCCACGTTAATACCGAACTGGGCGAGCACCTCCCCCATGGACCCGATGTCTTTCCAGGCTCCCACAATAGTATTCTTGATTGGTAATAAGCCACGGTTATGATTCGAGCCATGAACAGCCCGAATAAACCTGACCCAAAGCTGATTCGGATTTTGCTTATACCGCCACCACCATTTAGAAACCATGGCTAGGTTGAAATCTTCAACGCCCCCAATTCCTAGCCCACCAACCTTCTTAGGAAGGACCATCTTAGACCACTTGACCCACCGGATTTTTTGTCCGCTTCCCGTTTTGCCCCATACAAAGTCGCGTCTTAACCCTTCAATCTTTTTTATAACACCTTTGGGCGCCGGATAAAACGACATGTAGTACGATGGGAGACTACCAAGAACCGCCTTGGCAAGGGTAACTCTTCCCGCAAAGGATAAGAGTCGCGCCTTCCAAGATGAAAGTTTGGCCTTGATCTTCGATATGACCGTAATATACTAGTAAATAAATGAAGTATGTACTTAATGTTTAATACGGGTAATAGAATGGATGAGGTAATGAAATAGACAAATAAATGAAATGAATCACTACTACTTCATGGTCTTATTTAGTTACATATGAGAATAAAATGAATCATTACTTTGTATTGTTTGATGGGCAGAAAAAAACGAAAAAACAAAAATATTCAGTAATGAGTGATGGTGGCGGCGGTCATTGGGTGGCAGCGGCCGGTGGTAGTGGCAGCGATAGGAATTTGTGGCAACAGTGATCAACAGTGGTGGCAAGTGGCAGCGGGTGGCAGTGGTCGATGGTGGTGATCGGTACGTGGCTGTGGTGGTGGTCTGCGGTAGCTGTTGGGTAACGACGGTGTCGGTAGTGGTTGGTGACGGTGGTCGATGGGTGGTGGTAGTTAGCGGTGGCCTATGGTCATGGATGGCGATGAAAATGGGTGGTGGTGGTGGTGTGGTCGGTAGTTATGGTGGTCGGTAGTTATGGTGGTCAGTAAGTGATGGCGGTCGGGGTGTCGGTAATAGTTAGTGGCAAGTGGTCGTGGTGGTGGTCGGTAACGGTGATCGGTGGCGGTGGGTGGCGACGAAGGTCGCTGGTGGTGTTAGTGGCCGGTGGCGATGGTGATCAGTGGTGTCAGTGGTGGCGGTAGAGTTAGATGGTGGTGATAGAGGGAATGGAGTGGAAAAAAATACATGGGGTGGATATTTGGAATGAATTTCGAGATTTTCAAGGGAATGGAAATTGAGGAATAGATGATTACATTTCCTTGACCAATCAAACACATTTTTTTTATTCCATCGCAATACTCCATTTCATTTCATGTCGCCTCTCATTCCTGCAAACCAAACGCTACCCTAATGTTAACAATAAATATACCCGGGGCCTTTATATTGTGAATTGTTTACAACTAGTGAGTTATTACATGCGCTCCGCAATGGGTTTAGAACGTAGATCATCATCATACTTAGTAAATCCAATCAATAGCAAAGCAAATGTAGGGTCTGGGGAGGGTAAGGTGTAATCAACCTTACCTCTACCCCGTAAGAAAAGAGATGTTGCATCCAGTGAGACACCCGGCTCGATAGTAGTTTTGTATCAAGCTTTGGACATAAGGCTCATAACACTCAGTACTCGGGACAGAGGCCGATTGGTGCATGTACCATTTGCTATTTGGTTATCAACGTCACCACCTAATGCATTATTAATCGTTCATCGCTTTTAACGTTATTTTCATGAAACTACTAAGATAATGTTAAAATAGTGCAATTTCACTGTTGTCCCCCTAATGGCCCATATATATATATATATATATATACACACACACATTATATGTGCACTCCACAAGTGTGGCGTCACGTTATTAAAGTTTATGTGTTGTAATGTTAATAGGTTATAAGAAAAAAGGGGGGAAATCAACCTGCTAAATAGTACTCCATCCGTCCCATTTTAAATGTCAATTTTTCTACTTTTTCTTGTCCTAAAATAAATGTCAATTTCTAAGCAATTTTCAATTTTGCCCATAATAGACAAAAGACAATCAAAGATTTGAAATAATAAGTTGAGGATATTATTGTCATTTTACAACATACAATAAAAAATTTCTTAATATGTTTGTTTGTAGGCCCATGACATCTAAAATGAGACGGAGGGAGTATAAGTGTAAATAATAATTAAACTAAAGTAGAAGGGAAAAATTAAACCAACTAAAAGTAAGTCAGTTTAAACGTAGGTAGAAAACACCCGCAAATATGTATTAAGAGATGAGCGTCATGCGCTTAAAAAACCGAAGGGTTTAAAAACATTTAAAACAACCGGTCAAGATAAAAAAAATGTTACGAAAATTAACGTCAAAACATAGTTAAAAATAACTCGCATGAAGCATTGATATAAAAACGAAAATTAATAGCTTGGTTATAACCTCGTGTATTACACTGATCAATAAATGTAATTTATAGGTAATAAAAAATTATGTTTAAAAAGATATATATATATATATATATATTTCATAGTTTAATGAACCTTATATACTAATATAAAAATTAAAGTATGATATATTAAGATATATAATCGTTAAATACGTATTTAAAAAACATTATTAACATTATTTTTTTCAATTGGGCATTAACTTTAAATGTTTTATAATGCTGATTTTTTTAATTATTTAACGTGTATTTTTATCATATTTACTATCCAACCATATTAAAAATTTGAATTCTTTTAAAAATCGTCATAAAAATAATTAACAGCATTATTCGTTATTTTTTTAATATTTTAACCAACTTAATTTTGAGCTTGGTAAAGCTTTTAGGTAACAATAAATGTTTCTTTCAAAAATTAATAATTAATTTCCTATTAAATTTATTCAGTTAATGATATAATAAATTTTTTTTTTTTTTTTTTGAACATAAAAACGGATTTATTCATCACCAAACATTATTACAACCATACGTTTCCACCCAGGCACATTAAGCGAGTAGCTACCTGGGCCAAACCAAAAAGACATACATTATATAACTAAAAAACAGCCCAAATCATAACCTTCCTAACTATTTTTATACTTCAACACCTATAATCGCATACTACTCCTTCAGCCGTTATCGAATAACGAAAAATCCCACCATGACGCTTTTTCAAGACCTTCAATTCTGCCACGCTTGGTCATCCACCAAAATGAGTCCATTTTAATTTCTTCTAAGAGAATCGGTGTTGCCGTGCTTGCGTCTCTAAAGACCTTTTCGTTCCTTTTGATCCAAATCTTCCAAATAGTTAAGCAAACAACAGCGAACATCACATTAGCCCTCTTATCTGCAGCCTTCGCACCTCCAAACATATCCACAATCTTTTCAATCGGTTCCTCCCTTTTTAACTCGCTGCATTTTAACCATTCACCCACGTTCCACCAAATCGCTCTAGCCCAAACACAGCTCGAGAATATATGGTTAAGTGTTTCCAGTTCTGAACCGCAGCGGCTGCAAAGACCGTCTCCGATCTGAACCCCACGAAATGATAAGGCCTCTGCAGTTGGGATACCGTTTTTAGTAATCCTCCAAATAAACGCCATGACTTTCGGTGGTACTAACCTATTCCAGCAAAATTTTGAGGCCTGTTGAGAGCCCCAAGCCTGCTGTACCAGGTCCAGCCTAACCTGTTTCACCGAGAAATCTTTTGCAGCCCCACCAGACTCCCACGACCATCGATCCGCGTTAAAGTTCACAGCTTGCTTATTGAGCAATAACCAAAGTCTATTCATTTCACCCCATTCTGCCACAGAACTCGGCAACCTTGTCCATGGAATATCCCACCAAAGAATACCATTTATGTACCTATAACAATCACAAACCTTCGGCTCTTTGACCCTGCACAGTTGCGCTAAACCTGGGAATTCGTCTTTCAATCGGTTGTTAGAGCACCACTTGTCTTCCCATAGTCTAACCGTATCCCCCTTACCCACTGAGCATACAAACTTTGCTTCAAGATCCCACCCACGCTTTGTAGTTTCCTTCTGAATCGCTGCAATATTGAACCACACCCCTGCATATGTCTTCTTCCATGGTATAAAACCCGCATTATTTCTCCTCCCATGGACCGATTTTATGACCAAACACCACAGCTGGTCACCAGACGTCTTTATTCGCCACCACCATTTAATTAAAAGTGCAATATTCAGGTCTTCAATGCTTCCAACACCCAACCCCCCAAACCTTTTTGGCTTAATTATGTTTTCCCAGGCCACCCATCTTATCTTGTTGCGCGTCGATGCTCCGCCCCACAGAAATCTTCTCCGCAGCCCTTCCAGTGTCTTAATGACTCCCACCGGTGCTTTGAATAGCGACAGGAAATAATTGGGGATTGCCCCTAACACCGCCTTAATGAGAACAGCTCTACCTGCAAAAGAGAGAAACTTTGCCTTCCAAGAAGACAATTTAGAATTAAATTTTTCCACAACTGGTTTCCAGCTTGCCAGTCTTTTCATATTGCTCCCGACTGGCAGGCCCAAATATACAAAAGGGAGCACACCTTTTTTGCACCTAAGGTGGTTCGCCATTTCTTCCACCTCATTGTCACTAACATTGACCCCATATATATTACTCTTGAGTAAGTTAATGTTCAAACCGGAGGCAATAGAGAAACACCGCAGAATTCTATTCAAACTCCTCACGTTTGCTTCCGACCATTCCCCCATAAATAGTGCATCGTCCGCATAGAACAAATGTGAAACCTCCGGCCCCTCATTTGGTAATTTAACACCACAGAAAGTTCCAGCCGTGACCGCCCTGACCATCATAACGTTCAAAGCCTCCATAACCATCGTGAAGAGGAAGGGAGACAAC
Organism: Ambrosia artemisiifolia; assembly: GCA_032199755.1. NCBI lineage: Eukaryota > Viridiplantae > Streptophyta > Magnoliopsida > Asterales > Asteraceae > Ambrosia > Ambrosia artemisiifolia. The sequence goes on along the minus strand of CM063521.1, from coordinate 40,867,787 downwards.
GGGTCTCCTTGCCTAAGTCCCCGCTTAAGTTGGAATTCAGCCGTTGGCGAGCCGTTAATGAGAACCGCCGCTCTGCCAGTTACAAGTAACCCCATAATCCATGTTTTCCATTTAGTTGGGAACCCCATGTGATGCATGATTGTGATTAGGAATTTCCACGACACACAGTCATAGGCCTTCTCAAAATCTGCTTTGAATAACAAAAGCTTCTTCTTCTTGCGCTTCGCCCATGTGACCACCTCATTTGCAATAAGCGGCCCATCAAATATATTTCTACCTTTTATGAACGCCGTTTGTACCGGAGCTATTACACTACCCATAACCTTTTTCAACCGCCCGACCAAGACCTTTGAAATAATTTTGCCTATCACCCCTATTAAAGAAATAGGTCTAAAGTCCGATAAAACCAACGGGTCCTTCACTTTGGGGATTAGTGCTACGAATGATGAGTTGCAAGATGGGTGTAAAGACCCGTGGACGAAGAATTCTTCCATAATCGCTACCATATATTCCTCCAGATTATCCCAATACTGTCTAACAAAAGCAAACGAAAACCCATCCGGACCTGGCGATTTTTCGCTCCCACAATCTTTAATAGCCTCCCTAATTTCTTCCTTTGTGAACGGGACTACAAGTGCATTGGCCTCCTGATCTGAAATCTTGCTGAATCCCTCCCCTGAAATTCGTGGTCTAGACGGCATCGGTTCGTCGAACTTCTGTTTAAAAATCTCCACCGCCTTCTTCTTAATTATGTCCGGACTCTCCACCCAATTGCCATCAATATACAAGCCCACCAATCTGTTCCTGGAAGTTCTGTTGTTGATCGCCCCATGGAATAGTGCTGAGTTCTCATCCCCCTTCAGTACCCAATCAAGTTTCGCTTTCTGTCTAAGATCCTTTAATCTGTTCCAGTCCCATTCTTTAATTATCAGCTTGGCAGCCTTCCACGCCTCCCTTTCCGTCTCCACCAGCGCCCTGTTCTCAGCCACATTCTCCAGATTTTTTAGTTGATTCCTAGCATTCGTAATAGCCCCCTCCTCAGCGTCCAAAGCCTCTAATCTCCATTTCTTTATATTCTCCCTGACCACACTAAGCTTCTGAATTAACACAACCCTCTTTAGCTAAAAAAATAATTATTCATAATTAAGTAGGAGATGGGGTGAAAAAAAATGGTTTTAATAGATGACACATGTTCCTCATGGTTTTCTTTTATTATATAGCATATGGATATAAATGTAATAAAAGTTATAGTACTATAAACATCTAACCAATTGTGTATTCGATTATAAAATTGTCTGTAGTAGTAAATGTGGTACTCATTATCCGCCATATTAAGTTTTCTCACGGATATCAGATATATTGTTTTGTGATCTTATATGTTAATTTATGTTATCCGAAACTCAATCTTAAACTTACTTTAAAAGTTGGTTTGGTATATTAAATTTATTTGGTTAATGATATAATAAGTAATAACTCTTTTTAGTTAAAAAAATATGTACTCGTAATTAAGTTGGAGAGGATGTGGAAAAACCGAAAATTAGATGACTCTAATGTATGACACGCTTATCTCTTGGTTTTATTTAATTATATAATATTGATATAATAAAAGTTATAGTACTATAAACATCTAACCAACTTTGTATTCGATTGTAAAAGTGTTTGTGGTAGTCAATGGAGTACTCATTATTCATCATCTGTCAGATTGAGTTTTATAACGGATATCGGGTTGTTTTATGATATTAGAGCATTCACAACTTGTGAACCAAATTATGTGAGGGGTTCTCTCAAATTATATGGGGTGGGTGTGAGTGGTTGTGAGTGAAGGAGAGATAAAGTATTTAGAGAAAGCACCGTTCACCCCTATATATGAAAAGCTACTGTTCACCCCTATATATATTTTAATATTTTTGTAAGTGGTTGTGAGTGATGAGAGAGGAAATATAATGATAAAAGTATGAAAAAATATAATTATTTTAATTAGGAGAGAGAAGATTTAGGGGTGGAATAGTAATTTTTAGTGTAATTTGATGGAGAAGATTTAGTGGAGGGGATGCGAATCCTCTTATATGTTAATTTATATTATATTATCCGAAACTCAATGTTAAACTTACTTCAAAAGTTAGATGTTGGAATATTAAATACTAAACTAAGCTTCTCACAATTATATATTTTCAAAACATTCAAATTAGTATATATTACATTTTGAATAGGTTCTTGTGACCAGTGGGTGATAGCTAACGTGCGCCTGTTCAAAAATCAAAGTATGTTTTTTGTTTTTTCTTTCTGATTTGGATAACAATGTAAAAGTTTTTGAGTCAGTCAACTAAATGTGGGTTGCTGACAAAATTTGAACCAAATTCTCATGGGACGAATTAATATTCCTTTTGAGATGGTCCAAGTTAAAAGTTAAAACTGTCTAAGTGAACTAATGAATTTAGGCTTAGCAAGAAAAATGAAGGGAGTAAATCATATTTAGTGGTGGGCTTAGGGCATATTTAGTAGCCTTTTAATGAGGTTCTGAACCATTTAGCTTCGAATGGTTCAGCATTTAAACTATTTGTTTCAACTTAAAAAAAGGCTCTGAATGGAATGGTTAAGAGCTGAACCATTCAGACTTAGTGCATAGCTGAACCATTCAGCACATAATCATTCAGAGCCTCTTAACCATTGACACATCTTAATGATTTAGCACTTAATAAACCAAACAGCCACTTATTGTGTTTTACCTAACGCCGCGATATACGTTCGTGTTTTTGTTTTACTCTACTTTTTTTATCTGCTCATCGTTTTCTTACTGCTTAGCATAACAACCCCCGTCCCCGCAACGCGGGGGGGGGGGGGGGGGTCAAACACTAGTTTATAACAAATTCAAAATATTAGTTATTCTATTTTTTTTTTCAATGCAGAAATATCGGATATGTAATCGGTTCAAAAAAATAGACGTGTGACATAGAAATGGTCGAAAATCCCAACATGATCGGAAAATTTAAAAGTTAATAACAATAGACGATAATGGGGGTATTTGGATATGTGATTATAGGGGTGTTCATCGGTTCAATTTCCATGTATTCGGTTTGGTTTATATAAAACCGAAAACCTAACTGAATTCAGGAAGTTAAAAAACTGAATTTGTTTTTTCACATTGACTAAATGAATTTTATTATTGTTATTATTATTATTATTATTATTATTATAATTAATATTTTGCCAGTTATTTGTTATTCGATTAAGTTGCTAAAGTCTAGATTGGGCACGATAAAACCAAACTAACATTTATTTGATATTCGGTTTGTGGATTTCTGAAATTGAAAGCTAAATTATACTCAAAATCTTATATTAATAAAGGGCAAATTATATAAGGATATCATATAGACGAGCAACAAACTGCGCCGATATCCCCTTCTGAATAAAAAACCCTAAACTAAATTTGTAATTTTGTTTAGTTTTAAAACAGTTTGGATTAGATTTCCATTTTTTTGGTTCGAAACCGAATAATGGACACCCTTATGTATCACACCTAAAACTCACAAAAGAATTTTATAATATCCATCAATTTTTAAATATCAGTTCCACTAGTGTCTCAAATGTTTCTAACCTTAACTTTTTCCGATCATGTTGGGATTTCTGTTAATCTCTAAGTCTTCTATTTGCATGTGTTAAAGATCATCAATTTCATTTAGGGGTTCTTTGTAGCCTCTTAATGATCATTCAAAGGCTACCTCTTAATGATCCATAACCTCTGAATAGTTAAAAGGTAACCATAAGTGTGAATGGTTAATAGTGAACCATAAGTCTGAATGGTTAAGAGGCAACCATTAAGATGTTGCCTCTTAACCATTCATAATTAACATTACATCATAACCATTAAGAGACTATGAATCATTAAGATGTAGCCTTTTAATGACCATTCAGAAACTACCAAACAACCCGTTAGTGAATTAGGGTCAAATGCCAAGACTCACGTTGTGGTTGTTAACATGTCCTGTTCTTAGTTTCTTTCGTGGGCCCATGTCTCTTTTTAGCCTAGAAAGTGCAAGTTGGCTGAGAGCCTGAGACAGCCCAATGGCCCAGTTGGACAAATACGTCACCTATATAATATATTTACTTGGATTTTTTTTTTTTATAATTAAATTGCAATCTTATGCCATCTCCAATATAATATGGTTGATCTCTTGTTGTTGTGGTGAATTGTTTGAATGAGGAAGTTATGTTACCACTTTGGGCTAATGTAAATAAACTTAGGTTGTTTTCTATAAATTTTATTAGCCTTTAATCCTGTTCTATAATACAAAGGTGGGCTTTTGCATATTGCTATTTAACTCACGACTAATGTTCTAAAAGTTTTTAAGTTTGAGCTCGGCTCATACATAACTTTTTATGATTTAATTATTTTTTATTTGTATGTATATTTACTTTTACACATTTATTAAATATAATTATTATAACCAAAAGTTTAAGTTGAGTTTAACTAAGGCTTTAAGCATGCCGATCTTACATAGATCATGAAAAAATTGACAGTAACCTAGTTCTTAATGTATATATCACATTTCTATATATATTAAACGATCCGGTGTTTTGAACAGTAAGCAATGGCATTTTCGTTATTTCGTTGTTTTCCCCAGGGTAGTATTGTCATTTGGTCCTTTGGGTTTTATAGAGAAGATTTGTCTCTGCTTTCTCCCGTTCACCCAACCCTTATCAGTCATCCCCTTCCCACCTCTTCTTACCATTCTATAAAATAATGTGGTCATTTGGGTGCATGTTTTGATTTGGACCAAGCTAGGGCTTTTGGATTTTTATATATATACCGTAACCCTCTTATAAAAAATGTTATGGCCCATCAACTCAAAAAACTTGTGGAACAAAAAGATATTCAAGTACAAAGGGGATACCATTAGGGTTGGTGGCCCAATGGTAGAAGCAAAAGCTTTTAGGAACACTTAAGGGGGAGGTCATGGGTTCAAGTCTCATAAGGATTAGAAATTTGCCGTTCAAAAGAAAAGTACATAAGGGGACAAGGGGTGCTCCTAGTGTTTTAAGTTTCTTTCACTGATTTTAACCAATTCTGCTTTGTCACATCACTTCACTGATTTACTTCACTGAAACACTTTTTTGTAGGCAGCATTCCACTGATTCTTTTTATTCATTTTCATTTTAATACCCAAACTTTTTTTTATACATTTTTACACGGTTTAACAATTAATATTACTATTTCAACCGTCTCACCAAACGGTTGACCAAATTTAATTGATTATCTTGGAAACCGTCGAGTTAATTGAATTTTGCTCACCAAACGGTCAGTAAATTAATTATACTATTCCAACCGTGCCACCGTCATTGTATATAAAGTGATCAAACGGTGGGGTTAAAAGTCACAACTTATCACGGTTTAAAAAACCAAACACACCAAAAATGAACCTGTGGGCCGACGAGGAAGAGATGACCCTTGTGGTTAGCCACAAGGATGCGTCGAACGACCCGGAGATTCAACAACTCCCTCGGGAAGAAGGGTCCAACTACCCCCCCCCCCCCCCCGAGGGGTTTTGGGATCGGGTTTATAGCGACTTCATCGAGCAAGTTGGCGGCAACACCATCAAGACCGTCCAAGACCTCTAGCTCAAGTGGGCCGACCTCAACATCAAGCCTTTAGGGGTGTTATTGAATGAAGCTCTGTCTACGTTGCGTAGACGTGACACAATAAAGCCTTTAGGGGCTCGCTTTTGAATAGATAAGTGTTGAATCAGTAAGGGTCTGAACCATTAAGTGCTGAACCAGTAAAATGTCTGAACCATTCAGACTCATTATAATGCTTACTCATTCAGAGGCAAATGTCAGACTGATTCAGACATCTGCTCACGAAACAAACAACCTGAATGAGCTATGTCTGACCGATTTAGACATATATCCCATTAAGAGCTCATTAAAAGTGGTTGTAGCATACCTTATTACAAAAAAAAAAAAATCGTTAATGACAATTTAAAAGTGGTAGTAGCATACCTTATTACATCTACCATTCTGCTTTAAAATTACCTTTTTACTGTGAAATATTGAAATGAGAAGGTATTTAGGAAATATACACTTTATATACTTCCTATTTAGAAATCATACAACCTGGTCTACATCACACACTAATAGAAGGCTGTCACGTACCTTAGAATGTGATATCACACCTCAAAATGTGATATCACAGGGTGTACGAAACCTAAAACCCAAGGGAACCTTTTCATAAAGAAAAATACTAATAAAAATAAAAAAAGTGAAAATAAAGAGAACGTGGACGTCTCCAACTCTCCGGAGTGGCACGTCGTCGTATACACTTTTTCCCAATTGACCATCTCGGGTGGGTCCCACATACACTTGGTCCATTGTATCATCCATGGCATGTTGCCACGTGTAAAATATATGAGTGATCTCAGGATTCTCATGCTGATAAGTGATAAGGTTATCTTCCTTCCATTGGTACCCATCCCATGTTTTCTAAGTGGCAAAGTTTTTATCAATTTTTTAACTAAAAATATAAAGCAAAGCCAAAATTATTTTTTTTAACGGCCAACAAAATATAACATTATTTAAATACAACAAACCGTTATCTCCACCACAATCCAAACCAAAACATACACCAAAAAATTACACACCTAAACATAACAAATCAAAATTACATCATCGCTCCCACGTAAGATGTTGAGCCTTGGTTTGGTTTCGAATACACAAATAGTTGTATATCATGTGTATGCATATAAAAAAAACTATTTCGTAAAATTTTTAACAGAAAGTAAAGCCAAAACCATACAAACAAGAGCGCTTTACTGAAATAATGTTATTTCAGCTCATTAAGAGCTGAAATAAACAGCCCCTAAATCTTTTATTTGTATGTTATCATAATAGTCACACATTTGCCTATAAATGGGTAGGTATTATATCGAGTCTGAATGGTTCAGACCTCCTACTAGTATCAGAAAGAATTTTAAATCATCAAATACATATAAGTGGACCAAGTATTTTTTTCTTTTTGTTTTTTTTTTATAGCGATGGCCTTTAAAAAAACACATTTATTTTGTATACAATGTAAACCATGGAAAAAGATGTCTATACGATGTAAACCATGGGAAATAAATGGGGGTTGGTTTGACGAATACGACAAACAGAGTGCACATGCAAAATTGCCAAACGGTGGTCTAATAGTTTAAGGGAGTTTTATTTCATTACATGAATGTGATATAAGATGCATGTTTTAATTATAAACTAAGCATGGGGCGCTAGACGGTATTAACGTAGCAATTACGGTTTTGGATTTTCAGTTTATCGAGGGTAGTATGGGATCCGTAGTCGGGGAGAAAATTACCCGTTTAATTGAATACACTACAAAAGAATTTCTACCTCTTATTATAGTGTGTGCTTCCGGATGGGCACGCATGCAAGAAGGAAGTTTGAGCTTGATGCAAATGGCTAAAATATCTTCTGCTTTACATGATTATCAATCAAATAAAAAGTTATTCTATGTACCAATCCCCTTACATCTCCTACTACTGGTGGGGTAACAACTAGTTTTGGTATGTTGGGGGATATCATTATTGCTGAACCCAATGCCTACATTGCCTTTGCGGGTAAAAGAGGCACCCAAGACTCCTAGCCTGATCCTGATCAATTATTATCAGCCATGTCAAGTTAAACTCAAAGTAGTCTAGAACCTCTCACCAACAACTTCAACAACATCCTCCTCTTCTTCTTGTTCATGTTCAACATCATCATCCTTATCATCATCAAAATTCATTTCGTCAAAGTTTGTATCAAATTGCCTTTCGAGCACACAAGCGTTATCATCATCAAGGTTTTCAAAAATTGTAGGGTCACGGCGAACCGGTTCAGCGGGTTGCTTATGTTGGGGGCTCCTATACGCGGCAAACACATCAAAGTTGGTCATGGCTTCTTGAGAAAAATCAAGACGAATGGGTTGAATCATAGGTTGTAAAATAATAGGTTGTTAAAACATATTATGTCCATATTGGCCATAATAAAAATTTGATGAAGATTGGGGTGGTGGCATCTAATAATTCGGTGATGCTTGTGGTGGTGTCGGCGTTTAAATGTTCGGACTAAAAAGGTGGGAACCGTTCCCTTGTGGGTTCGAATTCCCCCCCCCCCCCCGTCCCCTTGTGTTCGAGCCTCCTCCTTTCTTGCTCAAACCCGTCCCTCGAGACTTCTTGTTCGAACAAGCAACAAAGTTTTTTTTGTTGATCCATTGTTTTTGTTTTGATTTTGAGATATGGTAGATAATTTTTTGAGCCTGGAATAGTAGAAAAGTAGAATTGGTAAATATAAAATTTAAGACAAGTAGTGCATTAGAAAAAAAATATATGACCTTTGACAACGGTCAAATAATTAATATCAACGGCTCTTTTGTCTCGGTTACACCTTGTCGAGCCTTATTGTTTTGGACCGTAGCTGAGGGGGTGATTCGGCTACGGTAGCCGAAACCCCTAGCCGATCAGTGTCCCGTCCCCTCTAATATATTTTTTAAATATTCATATTTCTTACACTTTGCATGATTTGAATCCTCAATCTCATGGATTGTAGAAAAATACCTTATCACTACACTATATAACATATTTTGATAGAGAAATTATAAGTGTGAGGCACTCTACATTCGTTAATTCATTTGGAAATGTGTGGTTTTCTAGCCACTTATGCATAATTTATTAAGTGTTTTGCCGTTGAAGTTTAGTATGAAGCAATGCTTTAGCTCATCTGATCCAAGCTAATCGTGAGTTAGTCCCATAGTCACATAGTTCGCGGTACGCTCCGGTACGGAACGTGGAACCGGATCGCAATTCGCTAGGTCTCTAAAATTCGGTACGAGAGGGGGTAGGCTCATTTCGGATCGCTCTGGTACGATGTACACATGGTTTTAAAATTTAGTTATATATAAGTTTTATACTTTTATTTATAACTTAATAATATTAATAATAAACATATATCTACAACCTAAAAAAATCGTATATGCATCTTGAAGCACTAAACATGTAAATGTCTAGGGTGATTTTGATAAATACTATCAGTTTGAGGATGAAAACTGTAAATTATTTAAACAAAAGGTGAAAAAGAGACAAGAAACAACATCCTTCTCCTTTCAACATCAGATCCTCTCATCTCTTTCTTTGTCTTTCTATCTAACCTAATGGAGGAGCAGCCGCCAACCCTAATTTCTGCCTAAAATCAGCAGGTAAGCTTCGACTAACCTCAATTTCTTCTCTATTTCTCTTCATTCGTCGTAGGTAAGCACTGATTTCTTCTCCATTTAAACCCATAACCTTTTTTTTAATCAGACCCCATATTAAGCCTCATTCATGATCGGAACGTCACTTTCATGTTCCGAAATGCGACCCCGAGCGAACTGGGATCGTGTTCGTACCGCGATTTGGAACGAGCGTACCAAAACGAAAATCGTGGCATGACCAGCGAATTATGTGACTATGGTTAGTCCACTCCTTGATTTGTTCAAGATAGGATCAACTTTATTAAGTGTTCTTCCCAAAGACAATTTGTTAATCCGATTTATTTAACTGTTAAACAGGTTGACGAATAGCGATCATGTTGTGAACAAGTTAACCGGGTTGGGTGGTCATAAAAAGAGGTTAGTGAGTCAACCTGTATAATTAAACAAATTAAACATGTAAACCCGAGTATGTCCCGACTAACTAAACATGTCACGTGGTACAGTTATCAAATAGTTAAGATATGAAAACCCAAAACCTAATAACTTTCATGTCATGCTCACGTTGTGTTTAAGTCATGCCGTAAGCCGGCACACACTGTTAGTTATTAATTATATAAAACTAGGTGTATTAATACGCGCGTTGCGCGTTTTTCACATGACGTGTTAATGTGAATTTTGGCAATCGACAAAGGCATAGAGACTAACCTTGGACAATGAGAAAATACAAAAGTGGCAGCGGTAGTCGGTGGCCGGCTGCGTACGTTAGAGTAAAACAGCTATTCATTTCGTGGTCGTTAAATATATAGATAATAAACGAACAAAAACCGAACCCGTGCGAAATCTGGTAAAAAACGCATTATGTCGGGGGCAAAAATGGGGAAAAAACTTAATAAAAAAGTTGGTGACCAAAATGGGTAAAAAAAACTTTAAACAAAAAGTAAAAAAACATTGTGTGGCCAAAATGAGGGGAAAAAAACTTAACAAAAAATTTAGTGGTCAAAATGAGAAAAAAAATGTTAACAAAACGTGCGAAATTGGGTAAAAAACGCATTATGTCGGGGCCAAAACGGAAAAAAAACTTAATAAGAATGTTGGTGGCCAAAACGGGGTAAAAAAAACTTAAACAAAAAGTAAAAAAAACATTGTGTGGCCAAAATGAGGGAAAAAAAACTTAACAAAAAATTTAGTGTTAAAAATGAGAAAAAAAAAGTTAACAAAAAGAGAAAAGGGCCAAAATGGGAAAAAAAAAAACTTAATAAAAAAGTTGGTGGTCAAAACGGGAAAAAAAAACTTAAACAAATAGTAAAAAAACTTTGTGTGGCCAAAATGAGGGAAAAAATACTTAACAAAAAATTGATGGTCAAAATGAGAAAAAAAAAAGTTGACAAAAAAAACAAAAAAAAAGTGGCAAAAATCAAATAAGTGAAAGTTACCTATTTAAATGCTAAGGTTTATTATTATTATTATGTAATTAGGTTAAAGACTTATAGATACCGAGTATTCAAACTAGTTTTTTTTCGTAACTCAAATTTAAACTTCCATTACATAAAAGACAATTTACATTAGGATAGCAGGTAGACAGGCAACAAGCTGCGCCGCCACCTCTTTCTGAATAGCGAAACTTAACCTATTAAAAACAAATCCTTGCCCCTGGGGGCCAAAATTTTGCTGTAAAAACCCGTTGGACTTTGGTCAGGAAATGGACAGCTTCTGGTACCAGAGAGCCAAAAGTATCGATTGTCAAGGGGACAAAAACATGTTTATTATTTTCACAGGATCTAGCATGCTTCTCGACATTCTTTGATTCTGCTTTCCGCATCGCTTGCCCGACCACAAACCACTATCTCGTAACCTAACTAGGGGAGATACACCGGTGAGGTCCACGCAAGCGTGTTTCCCACCCGCCCAGCCAAACACGAGCATGTCTGCTGGGCGTAAAGTAGACCTTCCCTCTGTCGGATCCGTAAAAAGTTAACTGGTGCCTCCTTTCTTGCCGATACCCTGGCCCACCTAAGTATATCCCACAAGGCATCTCGAACCAGATCGTGGCTATGCTTGAACCTCGACAACTATTTGCAGTGGACCGCATATTCCCCATATTTATCCAAGCAGGCCTTGCGACAAACCGGGTAAGGTTCGTCATCTGGAAGCGTGGGAATCATCACGTGATTAACCGCCTTGTACTCAACCACTGACGTACGTTTCCCCAAACATTTGATAGGAATAACAGTCAGGAAGTCATAGGCATCAATTCCTTGCAAACATTCTACCATCGGTTTCTGGCGGGGAACAAACCAAATTCTTCTCCCATGCTCTGTGCCATTTTACTAAAAGGTCATTTGCAAAAGTTTTCTGAGGCTTGGGTGTCTTTAGTAGAGAAACCGCCAAGGTAAAAATCGGGAAGGGAGTCATCCAGGTAGTCCAGGCCCTGTGCATAATCCGGGTCAAGGTCAACAACCCCAATATTTTGCAAGATGTGGTCCTACAACTTCCATGACTGGGCCTTGGAAGCCACGAAGGCATAAACTACAACATCCCAGGCTGAAAGAAGGCCTGGTCCTCCATGACGTGCCAGCAGGGACGCTATACGCCACTATAAGTCACTAAAGAACACCCCCCCCCCCCCGCACACAACAATATCTTCAATTGCTTCCCGAAGCCCTTTATCAAACCGCGATATCGCCTTGTACATCATGGGAGGCTGGCATGTCCGTAAACCGAACAGTAGCTTGGCAACTCTCATGCAGGTCAACTGCACACGAGGCTCTCCTTATGACCAATCACCAACTCACTGATAAAGCTGTCATTTCAACTAACGACTCCTCCGAGGAGTTTCACTCCTTTATCCAGCCTTCCTATCTCACTTGGGAAAATCCCGTCTCTAACCTTCACCTCGTTGCATGACGGTAAAAAAATCTCTGTTTTCTTTGTATTAATTTTAAGCCCCAGGGACAACCCCTTAGAACTGATAATATACTAGAGCTTTAGCAACCTTTGTTATGTCACCAATAACCGTCCCTTCATCCAGGTACTAGGCATTAAAGAGGAGTTTGCAGTTTTCCTGCACTTGAAGAACTAGAGGGTGCAAGAGGAAAGCAAATAGGAAGGGCCCTAGGCAATCCCCCTGCTGAACCCCATAACCCCTGTGCAGTCATTACCAACATATAACCTAGTTGGCTGGGCTTAAAGGAATTGAACCCGTGGAGAAATGGACGGACAACGGAATTGAACCCTTGTTTGGTTAACAATATTTTAGGATAAATTATAAATATGATTACTTGGTTACTTATTGAGGCATAGAAAAGATTCAAAAAAATATAAGCGAAAAAGAAGAATTTTAGGCTCACTGAATTAAATAAAAATATATACACATAGGGCTGTAAACAAACCTAATGTTCAGCGAACAGTTCATGAATTGTTCGGCGGGAAGTTCTTTTGTGTTCGTTTCGCTTGATAAGCGAACGAAAACAAATAAGAAATTATGTTCATTTAGTTAAACAAATGAACATGAACAAAGGTAGCGTTCGTTCATTTATGTTTGTGAACGTTTGATAATGAGTTTTTTAATGTTTGTTTGTGCCCGATAATTCATTAGAGTTTTTAACTTTTAACTTTTAATTTAAATACTTCAGATTTCCCAATAGTAGATTATTTAATATAGATTAGTTATCATATATTAATATTGCTTCAGCTATGTTGATTAACTATTTATTTGGGTGAACTAAACGAGGATTTTGAATATGATAATTTTGTGTTTTTATTAGACATTATGTTATGTATGTTTGGCAATTGAATTTGTGTATTTTGGGCGAACTATGTTTGTGTTGAAAATGTTGATTTTATTCGAAATTTAATATGTGTTAGTCTATGCTCGATTTTGTTCATGAATGCTTGTTTGTCTTCGTTTACGTTCATTTGTGCTTGTTTCCATTCACTTTTGTCCGACACATAAATTTAACAAATAAACACAAATGGATACGAACACGTATATTTCCTTGACAAATGAACATGAACACAAAATCTCGTTCGGTAATTGTTCATAAACAGTTTGTGAACATATTATCTCCTTAACAAACAAACATGAACAAAGATCTCGTTCGGTAAGTGTTCATAAACACGTTATTTCCTTACTAAACGAATACGAACAAAGCCTTATTCGTATTCATTTGATTCGTTTATAGCCCTAGTAGACAGGCTATACGGATTCAAAAGGCTAAAAATATATCGTAAAATTCAAACCAAATGTGTGGTCTATTGTATCCCTACATTTTGTGGACAATAAACTGGCCACCATTACTCAATCATCCCAACTAGAATGCTACTCATCCTGCACCATATTATTATTATTATTATTCACACACTTTCTTCATTCATCCACATATAATAATCCTCATCCCATCCTTTCTTCTACTCTGCTTCAATTCCTCAACAACCCAAAAACCCTTCATTTTCTCCAAATTCTCAATCTTTTTACTGAATGTGAACTGGGTCTTCTTTTAAAACTTCAAAAAATCAAAACTTTTTATTAGGTGTGTTTCAGATTGCATCTTTTACACCCATTTTGACCCATTTGCAACCAATGTCTGCAGCCATGATTTGGGTAGTTTCCCCTACTTCTGAAGTGTGCAACCAATTGGGTTTCTTGGAAACAACTAGAGGAACATATTCTTCAACATTTTTATCCCAAAAAAGATTGAAAAATGTTGTTAAAAAACATAGGTGTTGTGCAGTGTTTAGTGAAGTGGGGTTGAGGAGACAAGGTGTGGTTAGGAGAGTGGTGGCTAACCCATCAGGGAATTTGGCTGTTTCATCTGAACAGTTGGTTTATGATGTTGTGTTGAAGCAAGCTGCTTTGGTTAAAGAACAGATGAGGTCTAGAGAAGAAGATGAAGATGTTAAACCAGAGATTGTGCTTCCTGGAAGCCTTGGTTTGTTGAATGAAGCTTATGATAGATGTGGTGAAGTTTGTGCTGAGTATGCCAAGACTTTTTATTTAGGTTTGTTCGAATAGTTTGTTTTTTTATAATTACTTGGCACATTAGATTTATTTAATTTAAACTATAAGTTATCGGTCGATAATAATCTGTACTGACAGTTTAATCTAGGCGGTACTTTAGAAAAAAAATATAGTTTTTTTATTCGGGAATGTTTAGAGATTGTCTAGTTGGCCGATAATAATCCATAACTGGTAATTTAATCGACGGTACTCCTAAATTAGGTTTGTCAAATTTTTTTTGAAAGTATTGTAATTTTTCATTATAGAATATGTAGTGATTTGTCCCGTTGGTTGATAATAATTTGTACTGACAATTTAATCGGTGGTACTTCTAGGTTAGGTTTACGAGTCTTTAAAAATATTATAAATTTTTAATCAAAGAATGTTTAGAGATTGTGCATTTTTTATGGATTGTTTGTAATTGTGATTTGTTTTGTTATTTACAGGAACATTGTTGATGACACCCGAGAGGAGAAAGGCTATATGGGCGATTTACGGTGAGTTTTTATTTATCGTTAGAGTGAGCTGAATAACCGATTAATTGAATTATAAGCGTATAAACGAAAGGAAATGAAAAAAAATTAACACAAAACAATCGATGGTTCGGTTTTAATATGTTTTGATAACTGGATATATCGATTCGGTTTGAGTTACATACATGATACATTAGTTAATTAGAAACTAAACCTAAGTATTGTACCTTTTTAAAAGATTAAAATGTGTGTCAAATTGGTTACTTTTGATAGGCTATTTGCTTGAAATTTGTAATTAGTTATTAGTTAATCCTTATTAGGGATCTGAGTCTGCAGCCATTCACAATAATTATTTTATTATAAAGAAAATCAGATGTACTTTGACATTTGACTTTTGTTTGATAGCTATCTTGGTACTTAAGTGGTTCTTCATATATTATTTTGCATACAAAAAGTAAATAACTCATTTAATTATATATCTATTTTTACTCATGTGTCACACTTTTATGTATTAACTTAAACTATTGCGTATAGATTCATGTATCTTATGGCTATATGTTGAAATTGTTCTAACATGACCATATAGGTGTATAACACATCAAAAAGTAGCTAACTTGGTGATTTTACCACAAAAGAACTTTATTTTGAGATATGTGAATATAGTAAACTCCTTTGGTTTTGACTTTTGATTTCTCGTGTTTGCTTCAACCGATCAAACAGTATGGTGTAGGAGAACTGATGAACTCGTTGATGGACCTAATGCATCACATATAACTCCCAAAGCTCTAGATCGATGGGAGTCGAGGCTAGAAGATCTTTTCAACGGACGCCCTTTTGATATGCTCGACGCTGCTTTATCAGATACTGTCTCTAAGTTTCCTGTTGACATTCAGGTTGACTTTTTATAAAAAACTGTTATAACTTCTTAGTTCTCAATTGATGCAAACGGGTCAAATAGCATAACGGGGTCTTTAGTATGCCAGTTTCCTAATACAGTAATTTTCTTGTTTTTTTATTGTTTGCAGCCTTTTAAGGATATGATTGATGGGATGAGGATGGACCTCAGAAAGTCAAGATATAACAATTTCGACGAGCTGTATTTGTATTGCTATTATGTAGCGGGCACAGTTGGATTGATGAGTGTTCCAATAATGGGAATTGCTCCTGAATCTACTGCACCAACAGAGAGTGTTTACAATGCTGCTTTGGCTTTAGGGATTGCTAATCAACTCACAAACATCCTTAGAGATGTTGGAGAAGAGTAAGTTTGTCCTACACCCTTTGACTTTGACTTTTTGGTCCAAATAAATTTTTTTTTTTTGGATAATTTAATTTCGACAGACAGTTCTTGAATTCTTATCTTTTGTTGTCCAGTGCAAGAAGAGGAAGGGTTTACCTGCCACAAGACGAACTAGCACAAGCCGGATTATCGGATGAAGATATATTTGCAATGAAAGTAACAGATAAATGGAGGTACTTTATGAAAAAACAAATAAAACGAGCAAGAACGTTCTTTGATCAAGCTGAAGAAGGCGTTACACAGCTAAGTTCTGCTAGTAGATGGCCGGTAAGCTTCTTAGATGTTCAGTTGTAAAAAGCAGCACATTATAGCCCCCCAACTTCGGTGGGGCGGGTGAGTTGGGTAATGGGTTAAAATGAATATATCTTGAAACGGTCAAACGGGTCAATTGTCCCAACATTTTTTAAAGCTTTTATAAATAGTTCAGATTGTTACAGAAACTGTATTTATTAGGGGTGTAAGTAAATGAGTCAACCCGCTTGGGATTCGCTCTCTAAAAGCTTGAATTAATGAGCTCGAGCCTCGAGCTCGAGTCTATAGTGGGCCTCGTTTAATTAAACAAGCTCAAGCCTAAGACTCGCATGTTGAGCATGAATAGGCTTGCAAGACTAAACGAGTCTATTATTAATATAATTCTTATTCAATATATTATTAAGTATATTTATATAGTAGTTATTATTATATATAATTATGATTTAAAACTATATTGAGGTTGAAAAACTATGCACGAGCCTAGCTCGTGCTCGGCTTCTTTACAAGATTTTATTGTATTATGATAATAATCATAATCTTGTTTTCCAATTATAATAATTTAGGAGATACTATTCATTTGGATACAATGAAGGCGACCTGTCGATTTTACCATTTTCATTTTACTTTACTTTTTTTTTTAACCCAGATCAACCCATTCATACGTAAATGTGATCTAACTGACCTCATTGATAACAGGTTTGGGCCTCACTACTATTGTATCGACAAATACTGGACGAGATTGAAGCTAATGATTATAATAACTTCACGAAGAGGGCGTATGTAAGCAAGCCGAAGAAGATAGTTGCTTTGCCCGTTGCTTATGCGAAATCTCTTGTGCCAGCTTCATCAAGAAAGTTAGTTTTAAACTAACATCATGTCATGAGAGGGTAAATTTGTAATTTACTCACAACATATAGTTGTAGAAAATGAGTATATCTGTAAATCACAAATTCTTGTTGCAGATTCAAATCAGATATAGAATAGAAAGGGTTGTTTGCACAAATAATTCTTAAGAATCAATCAGAATTTTTGGCTCAAAATTGAGCAACAATTTTATAATTTAGTTAAATTTTATGGTAAAGAACATTTGCAAGAATGAAGTTTGTTGAAACCTATACACAGGTTCTAGCAAGCACTAAATTATCGGTTTTTAGTTATAAGATATATATTTTCATTAAGATTAAGATTTTTATGAATAAAATATCTTATATATAATATTAATAAAAAATTTAGATTCAATGTTTGAAGCCAATATCAAATAATGTACTCATACATTTAAGTTAGAACAATTGACATGTGCATTGCCATCATGCCATGCCCCATTGCCTAATCATCAATAAAGTGCATACAATAATTTTTGACCTTTAATAAAGTGAAGGTTGTTTATGTTTACATTTCCAGTTTGCAATATACCCTTTCTCTTTAAAGTTGAGAAAGCCTATGTTTTTTTTTTTTTGGGGGTAAAGGGCAGAGCCCGGCAAAGATTTTAGTAACACAAATACAAAATTTACATCATCAAGGGGGCATACCCCCGGGTAGAGGTGTACAAAACGGGTTTTTTTTAAAACCGAAACCGGTTTTTTTAGAAACCGGTTTTTTTTAAGGTGTTGAAACCGGTTTTTTTGAAAACCGAACCGGTTTTTAAACCGGTTTTTAGTGATTAAAACCCAAACCGGTGAAACCGGTTAGGGTCAGTTTTTAAACCGGTTTATCTTAAAAAATCGGTTTTTTTATTTAAAAAATCGGTTTTTTTTAAAAAAAAAATCGGTTTTAAAACCGGTTCTTCCTTGGTGCTGAAAAACTGAAAAAAAAAACCGGTTTTTTTTAAATAGGTTTTTTTTTTAACCGGTTGTTAAAAAACCGGTTTTTTTTAAACCGGTTTCGGTTAGGGTTTAGGTTTTTTTTTAAAAACCGGTTTTTTTGTACACCTCTACCCCCGGGACGTCTCCAAGCAAACATAAGGAGACAAAAAATAAGACACCATACAACCCATTTTAGGCCTACTAAAAAACCTACTACTACTATGGGTATACCTATCCACATCAATAGTGTGAGTTAGCCCATACAAAATACAAGGGTGCACACATCTATGGTGCAGCCCACAAAAGCAGTTTTGCCAGCAGGCCGAATACAAGAAGTTTGTCTTCAGCTTCCATGTGCACTTTCTTTTCGTTATTTCTTTGGCCCAAAAGAGGGTCTTCACAGTAGAGTGAACATACCCAAACTTCTTCAGTGAATGTTGGGCCCGGCTGATTATAATTGGGCTCGTAATCTTCAGTGACAAACTTGCTCTAATTGTACAAGAGTATAACCCATCGGCTCTCACTTTGATGCTTCCAGCTCTTAGTGTTCCACCAACACTCAACTCTAAAAATCATAGGGATGGGAAGATAATAGTGGCAACCTAGAGTCCAAATGAAGAGGGAAGCGAAGCAAAGCACCTGATGACACCAAGAACAACTAGTAAGGTAAGCTACCCTCCACCCCCTTATATCTCCATCCCAAACCATGTCCCCCATACTTATATGTCACACGGGTCCAAAAGACAGCAAGGCAGGCCGCAACCCACTCCACCCGAAGCCCAGAAACACAACATAGCGATAACAAGACCCAAAACCAATCCCACCCTCAAAGAACCTTATCCCATAATAAGGGTAAAGCTCTACCCATATAGTCTCATTCATCATAACAATCAGGGGGGGTTTGTTTTGGTTATCCATTGTACACTTCTCAGTTCCCAAAAATTATAATCCACAAGGTGGTTCGCATACACCCATTTAACCAATAAAGAATTCTTTCTACTAACAATGTTCCAAGTGTGTTTTGCAATAAGGGCCTTGTTCCAGGTTCGCAGCCTTTTCAGCCCTAAACCCCCATGATTCATAGGCACACAAACATCCTTCCATTTGACTTTAGCTTTCCCATTCTTCATTTTGCCATGGCACCAAAGAAATCCGCGCATGAGCTTCTCAATGTCTTTAGAGACAGCCACAGGGAGGATGAAAACAGACGACCAGTACACATAAAGGGAGTTAAGAACAGCCGAGATCAGTTGTAGTACCAGCAAACGACAACGACCTGTTCTTCCAATCAGAAATCCTACATTTCACTTTCTCAATCAAGGGTATGCAGCTGAGTCTAGTAGATATGAAAGTTTAGAACATTCTACCTACCGTAAAAGTCATTGCATAATATTTATTTTATACCTTTATCATTTCATTTCAATCTCCTTCACTCATAACCACTTTAAAAATTATTAAAAAATAAATGCAGGAGAACAATGTCTTTCCAAACATACAGATCTCTACCCACCTCACAACCACTCTCTAAAATATGAAAAACTCGCTCATATATACACTTAGGATTAAAATAGTTTCCAATCATAATGGACTAAGTTGGTCTAACTCCTTTTAGAAAAGAAAGCAACAAATTAGGTCACATGTTTTTTTTTTTACAACACTAAGTAAGGTGGCGAGGGTGGTGTTGGCAGCGAACAAGGCATGTAGGCCCCACGAGTGTCCGGGTGGGCGACAGCCCCATGGCCCGATCTCCCATAGGGATGGTAGAAAAACCCGAGCCCGACAGATATACCTAAAACCCGAAGCATTTAGGACGGATCGTTAGACTCATTTAGAAAGCAAATATATATATATATATATACACACACACACACACACACACATATATATATATAGGGTGGGGTTATCATACAAAAGATGTGTTTTGTAAGAAGTGTGAGAAATAAAAATAGCCATTAGATTAATTTGATGGATGAGTGAGATTAAAGGGGTGACATTTTTGTAAATTATGTTGTAATGATATTATATAATTTTATGATGAAGGGCATTTATGTAATAACCCACTATCTAAATTAAAACACTCATTTAATAAACCATTAAACCCTCTCTCTCTCTCTCTCCTCATTCAATTTATCCCTCTCTCTCTTTCTTCTCTCCCTCTCTCTTTTTATACGATTAACATAAAACACAGAACAAACTATTACGGTCCTCACGGTGGAATCAGACGGATAGTCATTTGCATGCTCTAACTATTTAAGTGATGATGGGCGGCCTCGATTTTTTTTTAAATCGTCAGCCTCGATTGGGGCTGTTTTGGGTTAATCTTCGTTTGAAGATAACATAATAAGAAAATAGAAGAATCGGTTATCGTCACGGCTTCTTTTTTATTGGAGGATGCAGTGATTGTCGGCCACGGAAGACGTGAAACCGCTTTAGTTTTTTGTCTGTACATGCGATTGAATGAAAAGAAAAATAATTTCTTTCTTTGAAAGCGCGACATGAAACAAATGGTTAGAATATTCCAATGTTTGTTTGATATTATTTCCTCTGCTGTACAAAAAATATTTTGGTCAATGTTATGTTTTTTTGAATTCTTTAGTGCAATATAGAGCAGCAACGGAGCATTATTTGTTGGTGTGTTGTTCTTATTTGGAGTTACAAGCACTAGGTTAATTTGGTTAATATTAGTTTTTTTATAGGTTTACTGTAAAACACAATAAAGACATCGGGTTAACTCTTTTTGTTTTTGGGTTTATGTTACTCCAATGGTGTAAAATTAATCTTAGGGTGAGGAGACATTTGGATAACTTTTTTTGGGTTTTATGAATATAAAACACATTCTGGATGAGTCAATTTATTGAACATAAAACACGTTCTGGTTGTTAGCGTGTTTTGTGTTCTAATGAGTTAGTTCATTGAACATAAAACACAATCTGGTTGTTAGCGTGTTTTATGTTCTAATGAGTTAGTTATTGAAAATAAAACACAATCTTATTTGTTACCGTGTTTTTGAACTAATGAGTTAGTTTGTTGAACATATAACACATTCTGATTGTTAAATGTATTTTTTGTGATGGATTAGTTGGTTGAACATAAAACACACAAGGTTATGGTTTTCAGTGTGTTATATCTTCAAAAAAAATAGTGGGTTTCAAAAAATTCATATACATATGGATAATTACTTTCTTAGAAACGATTAGTTAATGATTTGAATTATATTCCTATAATCTCTCATATTAATTAAATATTTAAATTTCCATATATCTTGAATAAATATATAATTACTCTAATGCCCCTAAGACTAAACTATATCCATGCCACGTGTCACTCTCACTAGCCTTCTTACCTTTCTCACAAAAAAAGGTTTTTGTACCAGAACCTCAATCTATATATATATATATATATACCCCGAGTATGGGATTGAAAAAAAATATTTCGCGGGAATGGGCATGGTTGTAAAAATCGCGCCTAGCCTCCGATATAAGTCGTTGATAGATCGCTAATCGGAGGTTCACCAAGTAATTTTCAGCTAATCGGCTAAACTGCTAATTGGTGGCAGTCTAGTGATTCCCGTCAAATTCCAGCTAAAACCTGCTAATTTGGTCATATTCCGGTGAAAACTTGTTAATTATGACAAATTAATCTTATCTGTTTCAAAATATGGCTCGTATAAGGTTTGTATCTAAAAGGTTTGCATATACGATAAAGTGGCCTAGTGGTAAAAGGGCCGGTTCTTTCTTTGGGGGAGCCAGGTTTGATTCCCACGGGAGGCATGTGATGGATACCCCCATTCTTGTGGTGGGGTAGGTGGTTGAGAAGTGATGGAGAGACCCTTGACCCTTGTGGTCATGGGTTCGACTCCTGATCCCTTCAGGTTTTACCGGTTCACTACCGTCGTGCCTTCGGGCGGGTTTGCGGGCCGGGTTTTCCCTGGAACAGGAGACGTGTGGGCCGAAGGGCTCTGGCCGTACGGACTAGAGGCCGTCTGGGGCCCCTTTCGGCCATTGGGGGCCGCGTACAGAGTACCCGGTAATACTTTAGTTGATCGTTCAAAAAAAAATATGGTATGTAAAAAGAATCCTAAAACTTGACAACTCAAACCATGGCATGACAAATGTCTTGGTTAGGGTGGCGGTTTCACTAGAACACCGTCGCAACTGCCACTAGATGCCTCATATAATTCAACCACGAGTTCATGAAACCGGTACAAGATCAATGTGAATGCTTGATTTCTAAAATTTTTACACAACCAACACAAATCTTTTCTATATTTTCTTTCAAACAAAAAATACTATACATTTTTTGCCTGATGGACTTCTTACTATTCAATCGATTCTAGCGTTGAGTTTCTCACCAAAGTGGCCACCGCAAGTGAAGAACTTGAAGACCACGGGAATATCAAATAAAAGATATGGCATCAAGTGTTTTTAACCTCTGTTGCAAAACAAGGCCGAGTTGACCGATTACTCCCTGAGTACTCGCTCCAGGGTAGGTCGCCGAGTATAGCCGAGTTGGCCGATTACTCCGAGTACTCCCCGCATAGGCCGACTTGACCCCCGAGTATTCCCCCGATTAGTCCGAGTACTCGCTCCAGGTTAGGTCACCGAGTACAAGGCCAAACCGAGTTTTACAACACTGTTTTTAACGATTTGGAATTGTACACTAACGCTGTGTTCCAAAGATTTATTTAACAAGGGAAGGGAAAGGAATTAGAGGGAAGTGAGGAAAAAATGTGTTCTAGAGTTTCTTGATAGAGAGAAAGGAAGAGAACGAGGAGAAAGAAACTTAGGTTTTTACCCTAAAATCAATCCTTCCAAATTGGACGGAACCAGGGAGAAAGGAAAGGAAGAAGGAAGATTCCTTTCTCTTCTCTTTCTAAGTGGATCTCTGGAACATAGCGAAAAACTAGAAACAATGTAGTAGAAATTATAGTAGTTGATGAACTTTGTTTTACATTTGTCAATCAGGAGTAGGGATGAGCATCCGGTCCCGAATACCGATCCCGAACCGAAAAAATACCGATCCCGTACCGAACCGATACCGAACCGAGGGTGTTCGGTATCGGTATCGGTACCCACATTTAGAGGTTTTCGGTTTCGGTATTATCGGTATCGGTACGGGATCGGTATCGGTTCGGTATTTTAAGGTAAAATACCGATACCACACCGGTACCGTACCGATACCGAACCGATACCGATACCGTACCGGTATAATCGGTATCGGTATCGGTATTAGTTTTTTGGAATTTTCGGTATCGGTATTGTCGGGATCGGTATCGGTTCGGTACCGATACCGTCCCGAGCTCATCCCTAATCAGGAGGGATTTAAAAATTATTGTATAAACCGTTTGTTGGAATTTTATGATTCGTTTAAGGTTGAGTATAACTTGTAAAAGAGATGTTAAATCGTTTTTCATAAAAAGTAAAAGAAGAGTGTCTAACTACCAGCATATAAACATATTTGCAAAGCAGAGCCGTCCTCGAGAATTGTCGACACGTTTTGGGCCTAGTGATAGTATAAATTATTTAACATGGGCCCCTTTGAAATTTAAATTTCAACTTCAATTTTCTAACATTAGTAACTCAAGTTTCAACTTTGTCAATTAAAATAAAAAAGATGACAAAATTAAATCATATATTAAAAGTAAATAAAATAAAAGCGACAAAAAAATGCTAGAAAATTAGAAACCAAAGAAAAGTTGGTTTCTTTCTTAAGTGCATGTTATATAAATATTAAAGGGAAGAAGTGGGACTTGAACCCAAATTTACCATCTTGAAATTAAGTCACTCCATAACTCATCTACCTTGATTTTCTTATCCTTTTTCACACCAAAACAATGTAAATACAATTTATACATTAAATATATTATAAAAACTAAAAAAATTCAGGCCTCCCGTAAGCTTGGGCGGTCGCCCATCCTGCATTCCTGTCCATGCCCAAAACCAGGCATGCTACAAAGGGTAAACCTAGAACTACATATATATGTGACAATTTATTCATGACAAGTGGAATTTACATAAAGGAATATGCAACTTTAGCCATAAAGAATACGAGAAAGATACGACCTTCTTGAATGCTTAAAAGAATGCAATATTGTTCATGTTATGTTATGAGGGCAATATTTTCATTGAAAACTAGTTTACCAAACTTGCTTTGTAACACGAAATATGTGTACATTTGTTATGTCACACATATTATAAACTTGGTTGTGAGGGATAGATGAAAAAAATGGATTGATCATATATGAAACATGGTCGTATATATATACGACCCTAGCTAGATTAGACAGGTTTAAATCTTGTGTTCTAGAGCGAACGACTAAGCCAAAGATGTTATGTTTTGATTGTGCTGCTAGACGGAAGTCTACGTTTGTAATGCTTGCAACGGCCCAAAATTTTGAAAGACATTTCACCCAAAAGTTTTAAAGACTAAAAAATAAGTAGAGTCAGGAACTTCATTTCCAAATTATTATTATTATTTTTATTATTATTATTATTATTATTATTATTATTATTATTATAATAATTATTATTTTGACAGCAAATGTTACTTCTAATATACTTTACACCGATAATCCTAAATCATTCCTTTTTGCCCAAGGCTCATGACTTCCCTAGCATGAGTCCCAAATTAAGTTTATAACTAGAAATTTTACACCAAATATGTTGTGGTGGCATTGAAACCTACAACTTGAGTTTATACCGTCAAAAAGTTAACAAATTATATTCGAGTCAACTCATTTTCGGACAAAATTTACGTCAAAACGTTATAGACAAGTTAAAACATACATAAGAATAAACATGAAAAATGTATTACATTTTACTCGACTTGTTTCTAAACAAAAATGATGTAAAAACGTAGAACAATTGAAAATGTAGTACAATATTTGACCAGATTTGTTTTCGGAAAAACTTTACATCGATACATAAACCAACGTGAATTTATACCAACACGTACATAAAATAGGTATGTAATAAAATGGTGTTTTTTAAGGACCAACTGAAAACGTACATAAATATAAGCATGAAAACATATTATATTTGACCCGACTAATTTCCGGAAAAACAATATTACTTCGAAACGTAAACTAACTTGAATTTAAACCGATACGTGCATAAAAAAATAAGCATGTAAGAAAATAGTGTTTTTAAGTTAAAAACAGAAAGTACTGTGGGTAAACTTGAAATTTTAGAAACTCAATGGGTAAATGATATCTTACAAAGTTTTTAGAAACTTAAGGGGGGTGTAAGTGTCTTTATTTAAAGTTGAGGGGCCAAAGTCGGTAGGAGAATTCCCCACCGACTTTGGTTCTTAGTATTATTTTAGGACTCATGCGTTGCGGGGGACTGTCAAATCAAACAAAAAATAAACGTAAAAACGTTGAACGGCGCACGCGTGTTGCGGGTTGTTAACTCACTATATTTAGATCTAAACATAAAACATTATTGTAGAAAGAATAATTAAGTTAAAATAATAACAAAACCCACGTATAAAAATTAATGTCTAAATGACCATAGAAAGAAGAATTTTTTAACACGTCCAAATAAGTAAGTTGCATGACTGAGTAGAAACGTTTAAATATAAAATTAGATTTAATTAAAGTTTAGGGTTGTATGATAAACTTATTAAAGTGAGGGTAGAACATAATATTATATATAATAATTTGGGTCTTTTATTAAATAAAAGTAAAACCTCTTTTATTTTTTGGGTCATTTCTTTAGAATTCCACTAATAGGACAATCTAAACAAAATCCTCTTGACTCAAAACTTTTACTCTAGAACACAAGATTGATAAAAGCATTTATAGTCTGGTAGGAGAGTATCTAATACTTCTATCTGCTTTTGTATACAATAAATCTTTCAATCCATTCCTTACAACCATGTTTACAATATGTAACATCGTATGTCCAAATATTTCCCGTTAGAAAGCAAGTTTGGTAATCAATTTTTCAAACCAGAAATTGCCATATCATTTGATGATGCATTATCGGTAGTTATTGTCATAACATTCTTAATAGATTCATATTGTCATGAATAAACGTGTTGTCAAACACATGTACCTTACGGCGTTTACGCTTTGTATCGATACTCATGTGTCGCCGTGTCGGTACTTACACGCAACATTTCTTTAACACCGAAGATAAATGAATTTAACTTCCTCTTTTACTCAAAAACTAAACCTCTGTCCCTAGATATAGTAAACCTAAAATGAGTCTAACGATTAGAACAAACTATTCTATATGATTCTTAAACAGTTAAACCTCTCCTGCTCGACATATGACAACGGAAGTTCATCACCTATTAGCATCTTTACTATAACGATTTTTTATGAGCAAAAAACCACTTTTATGAGCAAAAAAACCACTTTATGACAACGAAAGTTCATCACCTATTAGCATCTCTACTATAACGATTTTTTTGTGAGCAAACAACCACTTTTGTCCATGTGTTAGCTTAAAATGGTCACTTTCATCCAATACTTGGGGTTTCTCGCATCTTGAGTCCTTGTGCTTTCTAATTCTTGTCATTTCATTCCAATCATTTAATTACATCCATACTCTTCGTTTAAAAGAGGTGTATATGAGTCATTTTACATATATTAAAAGAAGGTGACAATTTCACCAAACCATATTGATTAAAATAACGGTTTACTCTAACTACTAT
Organism: Ambrosia artemisiifolia; assembly: GCA_032199755.1. Lineage (NCBI taxonomy): Eukaryota > Viridiplantae > Streptophyta > Magnoliopsida > Asterales > Asteraceae > Ambrosia > Ambrosia artemisiifolia. The sequence goes on along the minus strand of CM063521.1, from coordinate 40,841,089 downwards.
ATATTACATAACTATTACATTAATAATAGGCTCGTTTAAGTTCACATTCCTACCCGAGCTCGATAATTAAAGCCTAGACTCAAGCTCTTTTATAAAACAAGCTTAGCTTATTTTTAGGCTTGGCCTGAGCTTGGTTGATCTTGGCTAATTCATGGTGTTTGCAAGCCTATATCGAGTAACTCACTAGTGTTCCCCATTTTCATATAATCATCAATGTAACATTTAAGGGTGCTTGGCTTACAATGTCAAGCACCCTAAAACCCTTCTACTTTTTAACTTGAACACCTCACCCTGTCACCTTTCATTAATTAAAGTTATACCCTCTAAATTTTTTAAAAACTTTGTAAAATTTAATTTAATCTCATCAAGTTTTTAAAGTTTCACGTTTACTGTTAACTAAAGAACAAACACTAGTTTTTTCACAATTTCTTTTTTGAAATAGGTTAGGACAAATATAATACGTTACGTGATTAGTTTTATGTAGTTAGGCCAAAATATAATATATTTAGAAATCAGTCGGGTCAAATATAATACGTTTTCATTCAACCATATAAATTCAAGTTACTTTATATTTTGATGACTCAACGAGTGGTGGGTAAAAGACACCATTTTCTTACATGCCTATTTATAAATTCAAGTTGGTTTACGTTTTGACGTAATTTTTTCCCCAAAATGAGTCAAGACAACTATAATATATGTTTGTGCTTATTTTAAGTACGTTTTCAGTTGGTCTACATTTAAATATAAATTTTGTTTGAAAACAAATAAGGTCAAATATAAATTCAAGCTGGTTTAAGTTTTGATGTAATTTTTTTTCCCGAAAATGAGTCAGGACAACTATAATATGTGTTTGTGCGTATTTTTATGTACGTTTTCAGTTGGTCTACATCTTAACCCGTTTTGATTGCACTTTGACCGGATCTTGGTCATAGTTTCAATCTTTCCATTCGAACGGGTATATTATAATTGATCATGCCAAATCCTTCAGAACTATTCAATAAACACCCCTCCTCTCTCAATTTCCACACACAAACACACACACTCAAACATGTAAATCAAATCAGTTTAACTTTCTAGTTTGACCGGACGTTGTGGAAGCTTGGCAATCCGTAAGTTCAATATAAACCACCCATGTAGTCATTTTCTAATCCTCAATCAAAGCCCCATAAAAACTTAGTGTAATTGTTTATGATTCGGGCTTAATCGAGAGATTAGGTTCTAGGGTTTCTATTTGGGAACAGGGCTTGAACATGATAAAACATAAAACCATTTTGTTCCATCCTCGCCACCAACTCAATTTTTTAAAAACTATTTTTCCTTTTATTTTATTCATACATTTTATATTATAAATTGCTATTAATCGTTTTTTAAATATTAAAATATATGATAAAATTTATATAAAAATCCTTTAAAACTTAAAAAAAATATTTTAATTTTTATTTACGAAAATAGTTAATTATTATTTTAAAAATTATTATTTTCTATTTAACACATATATAGTTCATTTTAAATGCATTTTCAACCTTTTTTTTAACACAAAAAATTTTCAAAATTTATTTTTAACTTTTAGATCATTATCATAAATTTTAATTTCAAGTAAATAAATAAATAAATGTTTTTAATATATTTATTCCATCTAAAATAACTAAAAGAATAAATTATTTATTTTAAATAAATAAAAAATAAGTATCAAATTATTTTTCTTATGTTACAAATTATTTTCATTAGATCTTTTAAAGAATAATCTTTTCAAGAATAATGGATATTTTCTTTTGTAATTTTTTTTAAACTTATTTTTTAGCTAATGTAATCATCAAAATTAGTAAGTGAATCATCAAAATTAGTCAGTGAATTCTCACTATGTTCTACAAATTATTACACTTATAAATTAATAGTAACTATATTTTAAATTCCTTTTTTCCAAAACAAGAAAATTATTTAAACTTTTAAAAAATATAAATATTCCCAAATTAAGATCTAGAAAACCCTAGAATACCTTTAGATTAGGAAAACTTAGACTTTTAGGTCCAAGAAATTATTGTGTATGCATATTAGTTAAACTAGGATAATTCCGTGGAATCCTTGCAATCTTAGACTACAATCTTTACATATCAACTTTGCACTAAGGTGAGTTTATGTATCGGCTTTTGGGGTGAAACATGTGTATGCTATTGCAACTCATATGTGTGCCCTTATGTGAATCTTTGTTGCTACATGTCTTAAACAAAAACTAGGTAGACTCAACTAAAACTTGTGATGTGTTGCAAAACACATCTAAATTCCTATGCATTTTGTAGTCATTTTCTGGTCTTTTTATTAGATTTAGGCTTGTACTTGTCTATTTAATTTATTTTAGCGGTTTATTAGATTTTTATTAGTTTTGTGTCATTTTTAGTATTTATGTATTTATTTTATATTTTGTAGGTGTTCATGGACCTTGGAGCGTAGACGAGAAACTTTGGTCAAGCTAAGAACAACCGAGTCAGGAACATGGAGTTGTAATAATAATATAATAATAATAATAATTTAAAAAAAAAAGGAAAGTTGCTTGGGCCGTAGCCCAAGCCAAACTAACAATCCAACTAACAATAACAATAATATAAGTCGGTCTACATGGATGGATATTGGATTTGGACGGACGAAGGGCACAGGGGATTCGAAAAAAGAAGCCACAGTTCGACGAATACCATATTCACGAAGAAAAAAAAAGAAGCTGCCAACGTGATCGATCCTAAGGAGCTTTGGAGGAGAAAAGGTCCCGGGCACGTTAAAGATCAATATTCAAGAAGCCTCGGGTTTGGTTTAGTTTTCGTTTATATTTTTTATTAGACATGATTAAAACTATTTTTATTTATTTTGTGATGATGTTTTTAAATATTATGAACTAAACTTTTATTGGTGACTTGGGATGATGAACTAGATTATGGTTTTTTAATTAAAGACTTATGTTTTCCGTTTTGGATGTGTTGGGTTACATGATTTAAATTTTATGTATGATTTTGAATATTTGTGTACTAGCGCTTTTTTATTTGATTACTTGTTTGTTGGTTTTGATGTTTTAGGCATATAGGAATATCCCCTAGATTTAGAAATCATTCTAGTTTGATTAACTTTTGTTGTCGAGCTAGTTCTTGCAGTTAGGAATAGCGCAAGTTTAACAGGTTTTTAAAATCAATTAGCTAAGGTGTGCAATCCCTTTCCGAAGGTTAGGAATATAATTCCGGATTGCTAGGTTGACTAACTAGGCATTGTTTGGTAGTTTGGTTATCGCTGGGGCGAGACCGGTTACTTATTCGTGTTTAGAGTTTTCCTAGGATTTCATTCGTATTAGTTAAGTCTGCTTCGCAGTTTGGGAGTTTTCGATCCAAGAGTAGTTGATTAAAGGATTACTGTGGGATTTGGTTTCGCTAGGGCGATCCACTTTCATTTTAGCATCTCAATACTTGTCCCGCCTTGAGTCTAGTCAACTATCATTGACAGGAGGTTTATTAGGTGAGAACATGGTCTCCAATCGGATTACATAAGTCAGCTTTTATAACCAAAGTCTAGGGATTCTACCCAAGTTACCAGTCTTCTCCTCACTAGAGTTCCAGACCAGTTCGCCAGCTTTCGTTTATTTCCAGTTTCTTAGTTTTATTAGTAATTTAGTTTTAATTAATTTATTTTAGTCATTAGTTTAACCCCCGTATAAGCATCTATTTATTTAGGCTAGTATTCGGTAGAGGTTGTGATCTAGAGTTGCATTCGCGTCTTTGGGTTCGATACTCGGACTTATCTGTTTACTACTTTTCGACCGGTACACTTGCCGTGCGTGTGTAGTTTTTAGGTGAGTCGTTTTAATTAAAGCTTGTGTTATTTATATATATACATTTACACACATCAAGTTTTTGGCACCGTTGCCGGGGATCGAACCCGGGTCACCCGCGTGACAGGCGGGATCATTAGCTTGGTACAAGCCTACTTTAACAATGATAGATCTATTGTATTGACAATCTCCACCAGGATCGTTGACCATGGTTATGGCGAACGAGGGTGATTGGAACCTAAACGAAAACTTGGTGAACCATATGTTTATGGGATGGACCCACAATATGTCAACACAGGTTTTATTATGTGCCAGTTGCCTTGTGTTTGTTTTCACATGTAGCCTACGACCAACATTTGACACATGAATTGTACAATTAAACTTTTGGATGAAACTTGCCTTGATAACTAAAACCTATGTATTCTCACCAACTTTTAATTGACCCCCTCCATTTTTCAACCTTAACATGTTTCAGGAAATAATGGAAATTGAAGACTTACACTTTTGCGACAAGTTTGATTGGAAGTTTTAGTTTTTATTTAAGTTTGAATAAAGTTGATGTATTTTTCATCGTTTAGAAGATTGTTTGTATTTTCTTTTGAATTATGTAATTTGAATATGATTAATAACACATTAGAATTTATTCTATGCTATGAGCTATTGAACTGTTTTGATAACTCGTCAATAAGGCAAACTCTTCTGGCTTAGGCCTAAACTGTTTTGATAACTCGTCAAAGTCTTAGGTTTTAATAATGATTAAGAACACATGCAATCTGGAAGGGTGAATGCCTGTATTCGGAGTTTTCAGGCTAGGATTGGCATTTCTTATAAATCCCAATCAACCGAGGGACCTGTATGCCTACCTGGGAATTCCTGGGATGAGTATTCACTTATAACCTAAAGCACGTCTTCCTAAACAATTATTAGGGTCTAATAGCTTTGATAAGTTAACATTTTTATTTATTGGTTTTAATAATGATTACACTCCTTTTGTTTTTATCTCATTGCTATTAGTTTCTAATTATGTTAATTTTATACACCATGTCATGTTTTCCTTTATTTTCTTTGTGTTTCTTTCTAGAAAATACCTCCTCGTCACAACACTCGTCTTAATGACAACGACGACCAGAATGTTGAGAACCAGACAACAACCTGGATCAGAATAACAATCAACATATATAACAACAACCAAATTAAAACAATGACAATCCAAGTAGTGCCCAACTCAATGCATAGCTTGTTGCTATCATCACTCAACAAATTGCGGTTGTACTTCCCACCTTGGTAGCTAAGCTTAACTAAGCATCAGGACAAAATAGAAATGGTAATAACAACGACTTTAGCAATGGGAATGGAACTGTTCTTAATCCTCCTTGTACCCTGAAACACTTAAACTCTTGTAACCCAACCAAGTTCACTGGATCTGAAGGAGCCACTAGCTTTTACAGTGTTTTGAAAGTATAGAAAACACTTCCATCCACTATGAATGACCTGATAACCTCAAGGTGTGCTACGCCATGAGTTTTCTACAACAACAATTTGCTCTAAGTGGAATCAAGTCAAGGAAAAAAGCCTACCCGTGGCATTGAAGCTGTTCTGACTCTGTCCTGGAATCAAGCCAATAAGCTGCTCTAACTTTGCTCTGACTCTGATCCGAAGTCAAAACACAATAAATTAGGCTTTTTTTTACAAATTCAAGGGTCAAAATGTAACTTTCACAAGTTAAGGGTTAATATTGACAAGTTTAACAGTTCAGGGTGCAATTTGAGAATATTTAAAATTTCAGGAGGAGAACGAGACATTCGCCTAGAGTCTATAGGTGAATAAGTCATATCTTCAAATGGTGGTAAAAAGGCACAAGTCTTGGAAGTTTAATAAGTGATCGAAGATCTATTGGCTTCAAGAAGTTCAAACTTTGAGAATCTTGTTTAGTCTATATTTTCGTCGTTTCGTTTCTAACGCAAGTTGTAGTTCGTGCAATTTTTAATGATTTTTTCTGCAGGATCAAACACAACGAGTGTGCTTATCATGATTCAATGCAAAGCCTGAAGCTGAACAAGACCCGAACCAGAATAGCAAGATCATCCTGAACATTAAGAAACCGATATTCCATCTTCAGAGTAACCAGACTATAATAAAGCTCCAGCAACCAAAGCTGAAGATGTTAATTGAGAAATGAAAGTGAAGTTATTGAAACATAAGATAATTTTGAAATTAGATCTTCGTCTTCTTCACATAATTTCGAAGCTCATCGAAGACAAAGACGAGATCTTCTTAAGCCACGAAAGAAGCGCCAATTAGAAAGCGTTTAAGTCTTCAGGGAGAGCTTGTAAATGCATTGCGGTGTTGTTAGAACCAAAATGTCACACCCTCAAATTTCCACATGCGGAGTTTTACCGCGAGGTGAGTGACATACCAGGATCCAAGTCAACGGTCACAATAAACGACAACTATATGTAAAAAGATACGTAACTAAACCATGCATAATTCAAAAAGCATGATACAAAAAGAAGCGGAAGCATTTTAAGTTTACAAAATCCAAACAAAAGTAAATACATGAGTTTTAAGTTTTAACATCTCAAAAGTATGATCCTAGACGCGAGTGCGACTCCGTGCGCCTAGCCCGACTGCTGCTACCTTAGCGACCTGAAAAACATGCTAAAAAGTCAACATATAATGCTGGTGAGTTCACAGGTTTTATAATAAGCGTTTGGTTAATCCTTTGAAAACCGTTACCGTTACTACTATGCTGTGTGAACGCTAGCTAGGTGTTATGATAATTACTACTATGGTTGAAACCATTGCTGACTGTGTTTGTTACTGTGTGGTACTCCTCGGACTACCGTCATCCCCGGTAGGCCCTGTGTGATCGAGACAATATGCACCCGCCTGGCCTCCAGTTGTCGAGTGGGGTTTGTCAGCCTAATAGCGCTATCCACATTTCCCCGCTACATACCCGTATTAGTGGTTTCTATGGGATTTAGATGAACCGTATAGTAATATAATGATAGCCATAGTATAACTTGAAATCATGTGTTTAAAATGTGTAAGCATGTTTCTCCCCCGAAAACAAAACTGATAAAAGTGGGGCCGTGAACTCACCTTAGGTTGCGTCTTCTGTGTTAAGAAAAATCCGACACGTGTGTGATAGCCCCAACTAGTGGCAACCTATCAATGAGTTTACATAAGTGTGATGACTACTAACCCGAAGGCTAATTAGTCCCCAATTGTCCAGACCGTAACTGTGTATGTTGAAAACATGTTTGAACGTTAAACCGACCATACCAGACAAGACCCGCCATCCCATTGGTGACCCGACATCCCACGTGTTAGCCAAATACAAGATATCATGTAATCATATGCAATTATACACTTAACATGCGCAAAAGTTCACCAAGTCTAGCATACAGCTCAAATAACGCATATACGAGTCCGAACACGTGTTATCAGGATATTAGACATGCCACGAGGTTCCTAACATGTTCCTAGATGTTAAACCATGTTTTAGGGTGTCAAAATACACTTACAACAGCAAAACACACAATTAGGAATCAAACATGCAATTAGGAAAGTCAACTAGCAATTAGGAAAGATAAACATGTGATTAGGAGTATACTCGCATGTATTATACACGAGTAGAGGGGCTACTCGCCTATATTACACACGAGTAGGCTACTCGCCTCTTCTATCAGGCGAGTAGACCTCCTACTCGCCCCCTGCAGTCACGTGTCACTTTTTTCGCGTGTTTAACCCTCAAAATCAGATCCAAAACATGTGGAAACACCCAATATCAAACCCAAATAATTAAGAAACTCATTCCAAGTAAAACCCCCCAATTTATCATCATTCTAACAGCCCCGAATGCAAGCGTTTCCCAAAAATAGCATATTTATCATGTAAACATCACATCAACATGACAACATGCAAAACTTACGCTAAATAGCAAATATCCAGATTTCATCACATGACAACGTTATACAACAACATCGTACTGTTCCTACACGTTCCTAGAACAAACCTTAACCTCATACAATCAACAAAACACATCATATCATCCTTAACCCTTCAAAATCATTCAAACGGGTCACAACGCCTATTATCCACAATACACAACTATGAACTTCCAAACTCATCAATAATCATGCTAACAACCTATTTATCTCAGAAACATATCAAATACACAAGAATCCACATGTTTAAATCATAAAAATCCTATCTTTGCATGATAACATCACATAAAACAAGCATGAAGGTTTAGGTTTATGTAGAAACTGTTTTTAATAAGTTTTTAAAGACACAAACACTTAGAAATCAGGTCTGGTCCTTTAGGGAGCAAAACAATAACATTACAAAGGTTTGGGATGAAGAACACACCATGGATTTGCAAGATAATGAGGTGTAAAGCTTGGAAAGGTGGATTCTTAGGCTAAAACTTGTTCCAGAGGGTGTTTATGGGTTGAGAGAGGTTATGGGATGACGAGGGTTGCACAAATGATGTTTTACAAGTCAATGGTGGTATTTATAGGTGTTTCTAGTCGTCAGGAACGTTACAGGCGAGTAGGTGCTGCAACACGCGAGTAGGAACCCCTATTCGCCTGAAATACACACGAGTAGGCCCAGAAACAGGCGAGTAGGGCATGTACTCGCATGTATACAGTCGATTAGGCCATGTACTCGCCTGTACCCCTTTGTACTCGCCCTCAGCAAGTGTTTTTGGGTTTTTTGCGCGTTAAACACTATTTTAACACATATAAGCACGCATTCACATACCGACAAGTCATATAATGATTATAAACACATAATTCATGATAACTAACACGTTCACATTCGTTCACCAATTCCCGGGACTCGAGACTTGTGTGTGTGCGTTAAACCCGACGATTCTACAAATCACCAACAACAGGACTTGTAACTCGTGCGTGTGTGCTAACCCCAATGATCCTCCAAATCATTGATCCCTGGACAATTACGTAACGCGACTCGACTCAACTGACTCCGTCAAGTGTGTTTAAAAAATATTTTTCGCTAAGGTAGACTTATGTGTTTTATAAAATGTTAACCTGACTGTGCCGGGTGTCACACAGAATGTGAAAACATGAAGTGTTGAAGAAAACTAAGGCTAGGAACCAAGACTGAACAAAGTGAAGAACATCCAGAAAAGGTTCCAAATAAAGAAATCAAGATCAAGAACAAGATCTCTTTAAAGACAAAGACATTGAAAGACAAACACAACTCCTTTTTGATGAAATCTGGGAAAGAAGATGGAAATCTGGGACAAAGGAACCGGATTTCTGGGACAAAACTCTGATATTGACTTCTTGACGAAATCCCAGATTTAGACTTCAGATTTCTGGAAGAAATATAGAATCTTGACAAGTGGGACAGTTACATGCATGAACCTTGATCCCAATCATTCATGCAAAGACTTTCTTTCCCTTTTCAATCTGCAAAAACAAACAAGTTGATAAATAGACAATTGTTTAATCACCAACTTGAGGTCAATTCTTCTCTATAAATAGAAGACATTATATGAAGGAGAAGATAGACAAGGGTGAATGTGATAGTGTGTGATATACAAAGCAAACATCTGCTCTTACTGGAAAAATATCTTTTACACATACTGCACGCCACATTCACTACAGCCATAAGAATTCTTTTGATTCATTCTTTTGTAAAGTTCAAAGGTGATATTTTTCATAAGGTTGTCAGTATATATAAAACTCAAAACTTCTTAGAACCTTGTGTGATCTATTGTTTCTGAAAGTTTGATTTCTCATTCCGCACATTGATTATATATATATCTTGTTGAAATCTCATTGCCATTTGATTCAAAGTGAGGCTGATACTTCTGGGACCAACACTTGGTATCAGAGCAACTTGAATAAGTTATTTTTATAAAGATCCTGATCTGTTAATAGAACTATTTAAGTTCAAATCTTAAACGTTTTTAACCAAGTATCTTAATACCACTTTTGACAAATGGCAAGCTTTCGAACATGGAATTCTGCTTCCAGATGAGTTCAATGTCTAAGCCTCCCACTCTTGTGAGAGAGGAATACCCCTAGTGGAAGGTCAGGATGATCAACTTATTAAATGGACATGATCATCGTCTGTATTAATCCATTGTGTGTGGACTGTACATCCCCATGATGGAAATACAAGAAGTTTCAGCAACTGATAGAACACCGGAAATTACTGCCACTAAAGTTCCTAAGGATGAAAAATTCTGGGGACAAGATGACAAGGAAGCTATGGCAATTGATGAAAGAGCCAAATTATTATTGATTATCGCCCTTCCAATTGACATATTTTCTCATGTAGATGCTTGTTCATCTATAAATGAAATATGAGATCAGTTGGAAAATCTATGTGAGGGAGGAGAAAAGATGAAAGAAAACAAAAGAACAAACTGTGTTTCAAGTTATGAATATTTCAAATCACTTCCAAATGAAACATTGTCTAAAACTTATAACAGATTTTCCAAAATCTTAAATGAGTTAAAGAAATATGGGGTAACAAAGTCAAATGATGAAAAGAATGTTAAATTCTTAGGAGCTTTTCCTAGAGAGTGGAAGACACTAACCATGACCCTAGCCTCAACCATAGAGCTAGGTGATCTAAATCCCAATGATCTCTATAGCATCATTAAGACTCAATCCAGAAAACTCAAAATATGAAAACAAAATGCTTTTCAAAGTTCCAAATAATACTGAACAAATGTTAAATGAACTATGTGAAAAGTTTCTGGGAGGTCAACAGGAAAGTAAACTAGAGACTTTGAATAAGTTAAACTTAAATAAAGGAAATACTCTTAGTTTCAATGAGATTGGTTAAACATCTGTTGTTAATGTTGAAACATCTGTTGATCAAAATCATGAATCAATAACTCCTGATAATGGACAATCTCAGGGGGAACATCAGAATGAAGTCATAGATATTCATAATATCAACCCTTTTCATAATATGAGGTGGACGAAAGATCATTTTCCTAAAAACATAATAGGTGATCCACAAAAAAAGGGTGCAAACAAGGGCTGCAAGTGCTAATGAATATCTGTGTGTAGGTTTCTTAAGTTTAATAGAACCAAAGTCAATTTTTGAAGCTTTACAAGATCCAAATTGGATACATGCTATGCAAGAAGAACTTGATCAGTTTGAGAAAAGCAAAGTGTGGACATTGGTTCCAAAACCAAATGACAAATAAGTCATTGGAACCAATTGGGTCTACAGAAACAAATCAGATGAATAAGGTGTTATTACAAGGAATAAAGCCAGATTGGTGGTCAAAGGATATAGTCGAAAAGAAGTAATTGAATTTGATGAAACCTTTGCTCCTGTGGCCAGATTAGAGCCTGTAAGAATCTTTCTTGCTTATGCTGCTCACAAAGATTTCAAAGTTTATCAAATGGGTGTGAAGTCAACATTTCTGAATGGCATGATTGAACAAGAAGTGTATGTTCAACAACCACAAGGGTTTATAGATCTCAGCTTTCCAAAACATGTCTACAAACTGGACAAAGCCTTGTATAGCTTAAAACAAGCTCCTAGAGCTTGGTATGTGTGACACCAGTCAACGATCCAGGTCAACATCCGTACGCATTTTACTTATTACTGTCATTACATGTGCATAATTAGACATTCTGCAGACACTATACCCCCCAGTCTGGTAAAGCACGAGTTATTGAGAAAACTCAATAGATCACCTGTTTATGCATACAACACTCAGACCATACAAAACAATTGGCGTTGAACATTCAAGCCAATCATAGGCTCAACAGAGAGCAACTGGATACCGACTAATACAGTTGTACAAAATAACAATACATGTGACAATACCTAAGTGGAAAGTTATACAATCCACACAAACCCGAATGACCACGAATTGTTCATGAGGCTACCATCCAAACAATGCATGAAATGCTCCCAAAGAACAAACATATGTTATCACAAAGGAAGTAAACTCAATAACACATGATAATTTCTCCCTAACACACATAAGTGAAACACACAAACTATCATGTGTTAACACCTAAAAAACATGTGTTCATAAAACTATAACTTATGGAACTTGATACATGTTAATATCGTCATCGAAACAGACAACACACTATAAACTAACTAAGGGTCCATTCAATCGACATTACACCTATGTATATGTATATACGTATATACATGTTTCTACACGGAAATATACACATATATATAAACATTCCCTAGTTATCTTATCTCTCTTTTATACAAAATAGAACCTATCCACAAACCTTTGACTCAAGTGTGTCCAAAGCTTTCACCATAGAAGTTGAGTCAACTCTTTTTCCCAGCTATAACTAACAACTAAACTACCACATTTGGATGATACCAAATCGGCCAAAAGAATGGAGACAAGAACCATCCTTTTCACCTAATCATAACTTCCATAACATGTCCCTTTCACTAGGAATTGCACTCCCTTGATACCCTTCCCAAATCCCACGGTCGAAGGCCAAAGATGTGATGGTGATGATGATGCTAATCGAACAACAAGGACAAAACAAATCCACACTTGATAATGACCTAACATAAGAACACCCTATGACAACTTGCAAAGTCCTTTTCTTCCTTGGTGAAACTCGAGCGAAGACAAAGCCTCTCAAGGGTCACTATCAATTGACAACCAAGTATTATACCAATAAAGATCTAACCATTTTCTTATCCCTTGTCAACTCTTGATACTTTACCAAACATATCTTGATCTTCTTACACCTAGAAGCCGATGATGGACAAGAAAGATTACCTCATGGGTGACACACATTCTCTTACACAAAAATAGATATAAGACAAAGATGCTCATTACCAAAGTTCATGCATGACAAACCTCCTCTTTTGGATAATAAGCAATCAGCCAAAACACTTCAAGAGAGGGACAAGATGAGAAGCTTACACATAATCACCAAATCATGAAAGAACTCCCTAAACATAACACCAATCAAGGAGGATGAGATTACCTTAATTGTTTTGTCACCTTCCGCTTTTCGGCCCTATATAAACCATCATCAAGATCATTGAACTCCACTGAAAACACTCAACCCTTTGATCCCTTACACTCTCAGCCAATCACCCTACCACAAGCATCATAACCACTTCACTCCAAGTGCAAAACTCAAGGATTGGAAGCTCCATTCGAAGGCTTGAAGGTTCAAGACTAACCGGCTCTACATTGTCTCGAATATAAGATATCTAACCATGATATTCTCTTGAAACCATTAAACCCCTCGGCCTTATTGAACACCCGACCCCCTTAGATGATTGACACCATCAGTCGACATTAGATCACCTTGAAACAATGTTTTGATAATCAAATATATGTTGTGATAATTTGTTTACCAAAGATAGATTTATGTTAACACACACACACACACACACACACACTCACACACGACATATATATTCTGATGAAATGAACATGGCTGATCACACTTAAGGCCGAAGCTAGCATTTCATGTCAAGACATACACAATGAATTGACTTTTCTAGAACAAAACGTGTGTTTAATCAAACCCGAAGCTACAAGACCTATGGTATATAAAACGACACATACGAACTCAAACTAAGGCACTAGCACACACCTATTGACACTCGGATGCACCTAATCACCAATAGTGAGTCACTTGATGTATTGAGATATCGAATCTGAGTCCTTTAAACATACAAAGGAATTGGCCATTGCTATAAACATATGTTAAGGGATGCCAAACACATGTTAAAATCAGATCCATGTCTCTACACCACAAAACATATGTTAAAACTTCAAGCTTTCATAAAAATGCCACACATATTAGATTAGGGAATAATATAGTACCTATGATGATGTGTGGGGCTCGTATGTTTCACTATGGATACATTTTTACAATAAAACGCCTGAAATCTCCGGAAACGTATGTTTTACAAGTACCCATAAACCAACTAAAGGTTGTCACACACACACAAGAACATGGCCCACATACTAACACAAATGATAACAAAGTCGGGTGAACAACCTGTATGATAAACGACAAGAACATGCAACTTAATATACTCTTAACAATCATAGGGCAATCACTGCCAGGACGGTAATTACCTCACATCCCAGCTTTACTAGGCCACACGTACTATCATCAGGTGAGTTACATGGCCCCGTTTTACTATTTTCCATTCTAGGGGATAAAAATGCTACATTTATAGTACATTTCATTTCATTTTGTGTGTTATTCTATCATGACTATCATGTGGAACATGACACATTCGGTTCATGAGCTCATCTATCCTCGTACTTACATTTACACTATAACCATTAGCTATCAAAAGTCATGGAACAATTTAATAAATCTATTGGGTTGACACCCCCACTCTTGGTTAGTCGCTCTAACCGGTTACATATGAAAGAGTGTTAGTATTCTACCATGTACAATGAATGAGGCACAACAGTCAAGAGGTTGGGTTATAGGACTCATGGTCTGCACAGTAATCATTCGCTTAGCTAGCCTATGATTGGTCATACACGGATTACACGAGAACTTTACGTAGTACAATAAAACCTATGAACTCACCGACATTATGTTGACAAATCTTTTATGCATGTTTTCCAGGTAACTAATCATGTAGAGCGGGGACTTGAGGGCTTGGTTTAATCTTGCACAGGGTGGTACCGTCATGGATTTGGTTTTGTCAGTCTTACGTCATTTCAGTATTTAAGTTATGTGTTTTCAGACAATTTCTTAATTCCAGACAATGTTATGTTAATTCAATAATTTATGACATCATCCATCCTTTGATGGTATTTATTTAAATTAAATCTTGTGTGTTGCTCGAACCTTGTGCTTGAAAACCTTTCGAATCACAACCCCGTGTTTCCACCTTGGCGGGGTGTGACAATATGAAACTCTTTCCAAATTTCTGTTGGAATCAGGTTTCATAAAAGGAACAATTGACACAACACTTTTCACAAAAACACATAAAGGTCACATAATTTTGGTACAAATCTATGTAGATAATATCATTTTTGGGTCAACTAATCCAGATTTTTGCAAGAAATTTGAAAAACTGATGACCAACCATTTTGAAATGAGTATGATGGGTGAATTAACCTTTTTCTTAGGTTTACAAGTCAAACAATCTCAAGAAGAAATATTTCTTTGTCAATCTAAATATGTGAAAACTATTTTAAAGAAATATATTCTAGAAAAATGCAGTTCATCCAGAACACCAATGGCAACTGGTTTCACACAAGGATCTGATCCAGATGGAATTTCAGTGGATATTCGGAAATATAGAGGGACGATTGGATCTATTCTATATCTCTCTACAAGCAGACCAGATATTATGTTTGCAACATGCTTTCTTGCAAGACATCAGTACAAACTTACAATAATGCAAATCATGCAGGTTGTAAAATGGAAAGAAAGAGTACCCTTGGAAGCTGTCAAGCTGTCAGATGTTGGGAGAAAACTGGTGTGTTGGGCTTCAAAGAAGCAGAATTGTGTATCAATATCTACAACAGAAGTATAGTATGTAGCAGCATCAAGCTGTTGTTCACAAGTGATTTAGATGTCAATTCAACTTAAGGAGTATGGATTAAACATAGTAAAAACACCAATTTTGTGTGATTCCAAAAGTGCAATAGCCATTACATCAAATCCAGTTCAACACTCAAAAACCAAGCACATAGATGTTAGGTATCATTTTATTAAAGACCATGTTGAGAAAAGTGATGTGGAAATGTATTTTGTTCCAACAGCTGAATAACTTGCTGATATTTTCACCAAACCTTTGGATGAAAAACAACACAGCTATATCATAAGCAAGTTGGGTATGCTAAACATGGACTTAAGTCAAGAACCTGGTATGAAAATATAAGAATCTGGACTTAATGAGTTAATTTTAGACGACACACAACTTGAAACATATGGAGATCAAATCTCATGTGATCATCTGAAAACTTATACAGTTGTCTTAAATGACAAGCCAGAATCTGGAATTAAAATCTTAAACAGTGAGAATTTGGGGGAACTGTTGAAAAAATCCTTGAAATCTGGAATGCAAACACTTATTTCATCCTAGATTTCCAGGAGAGAGAAAAAGTGACTCACCCTCCATGCATGCATGCACGTATATATTAATAGGTCTAGTTAGTTATAGATAGTTTTAGTTTGTGTTACATTTTTTAATTCGTATTTATATAAAACTAATATAGTTATAATATATTTTAATTTTTAGAGATAATCATTAGTTTCATATTTTATTTTACACGGTCACACAAGAGTCTAAGTCTAGAAAATAAGAAGCTTTGCCATTTGAGGGATAAGTAAATGATGAGTAGTAAGTAATTAATGCAGGGTCTCTCACAAATATTTCAATATACACAAGAAATCCTGACATAATTACTTGAATGCAATGATCAACTCAAGTAATGGGTTTAAAAATGGATTTACCAAATCTAACCATCAATGGACAGATGCTATTGTCCATAAATATACCCACACTTATGATCACTTTCACTACACATTCTCTGAGCTAATTCTTCCTCTCCAGACCAAAACCCAAATTTTCTTTACTAAAAATGGCATTGGAAATGCCTGCCACTCACAATCTAAGGGTGAGAACCAGCTTGAACAATGAGTTCGAGCAGGTTAAGCCAATGCCAGCATTTCTTCTTAACAGTCCCATAAGGTTTGCCATTAGTGTACACATTGAAGTGTACATGGAGATCCTTCAGCACTTCTGGCAGATAGTCACGGTGGTTACTGATAACCTCCGAAAGACTAGGCTCGAGGCCACCATATTGGGATTCAAGATAGTGGTGAATGAGCAGATCATATGGACTGCTCTTCACCTCAATGACAACTGCACCACTTTGAGAGTGCCTAGAAAGAAAGTTGCCAACACCTTCAAGCTGATGGGATACACTGGTGTTTGTAAAGCTCAGTAGGTGGAGAAGAGTGCCCTGGACCTGCCTTGGCAGTATTTGATGACTCAGGTGGGTGTTTGCTTCAGCAGGAAGACATCCAACTTCAGCTTGATCTCTCTAAGAGTTCAGGAAGTCATTCACTCGTTAGTATGGGGGGGGGGTATAGTGTGTGCAAAATGTCTAATTATGCACATGAAATGACAATATTAAATAGAATGCGTACGGATGTTGACCTGGATCATTGACTGGTGTCACATTCTCCCCTTGTTTTTGGAATTTCGTCCGCGAAATCGAGTTGACTTACGGTTCTCAATCGTCTTTGGGAAGAGAGCAGTATACTTTCTTCTCATCCGGTCTTCACATTCCCATGTAAATTCAGGTCCGCGTTTTGCATTCCATCTGACTTTGACAAGTTTTGCGCGACTCCTTCTCAATTTCTGGACTTTCCAATCTTTCACTTCGATTGGCTGCTCAATAAAGTGGAGTTGATCATCGATGTGAATTTCCTCGGGAGGAATGATCAAATATTCATCGGAAAAAACACTTTTTCAGATTGGATACGTGGAATGTATCATGAACACCACTGAGCTCTTTGGGTAACTTAAGCTTGTATGCCACGGGACCAATCCGAGAAAGTATTTCCAAAGGACCTATGTATCGGGGGTTAAGTTTCCCACGTTTGCCAAACCGTGGTACACCCTTTGAAGGTGAGACTTTTAAGAGTACCTCATCGCCAACATGAAATTCGAGCGGTTTGCGACGATGATCAGCATAACTCTTTTGACGATCTCGAGCAGCTTTCAAACATTCACAGATCTGAAAGATCTTGTCAGTCGTTTCTTGAATTAGCTCGGGGCCAGTCAAGTATTTGTCTCCAACCTCCGCCCAACATAAAAGAGATCTACACTTACGTCCATATAAGGCTTCAAACGGGGCAGCCTTGATACTGGTGTGGTAACTGTTATTGTAAGAGAACTCAACCAGAGGTAAATGAGAATCCCAGTTCCCACTAAAATCGATTACACATGCTCGGAGCATGTCTTCCAAGGTTTGGATAGTCCGTTCACTTTGACCATCGGTTTGGGGGTGATAGGCCATGCTCATGTCTAAGCGAGAGCCTAGTGCATCCATAAGCGTTTGCCAGAATCGGGAAGTAAATCTACTGTCTCGGTCGGAAATGATTGAATTGGCACACCATGCCTAATTACAATCTCTTTGATATACAACTTGGCGAGTTTCTCTAGCTTGTCGGTTTCCTTGATCGGCAAGAAATATGCAGAATCCGTCAACCTGTCAACAATTACCCAAATCGTATCGTGACCGATGGACATCTTTGGTAGCTTGGTGATGAAATCCATGGAGATTTGATCCAATTTCCAAATGGGAATCTCGGGTTGCTGAAGTAGACCGGACGGCTTCTGATACTCGGCTTTAACCTTCGCACAGGTAAGGCATCGACTGACGTATGTGGCAATTTCACCCTTAAGATTGGGCCACGAGTAAAGTTTCTTTACGTCTTTGTACATTTTTCGGATCCGGGATGAACCGAGTACTTAGACTTGTGGACCTCCTCAAGAATTAAATCGCGTAAATAACCAAAACGTGGCACCCAGATCCGATTGGCGAAATAAACCGTGCTGTCAGACCTTGGTTCCAACAGATTAACCATCTTGAACAATGACTCATTCTTCAGATTCTCACCTTTCAGATCTTCCTGCTGAGCTTCACGGATACGGGTAGTGAGGTTTGTATGGATGGACAAACCTAGCGCACGCACACTCATGGTCTTGACTCGTTCCTTCCGGATCAATGCGTTAGCCACAACGTTGGCCTTTCCAGGAAGGTATTTAATTTCACAATCGTAATCGTTTAGCAGTTCAACCCATCTACGTTGCCGCATGTTTAGATCCTTCTGATTGAAGATGTGTTGTAAGCTATTGTGATCGGTGAAAATATGCACTTAGTACTATAAAGCTAGTGCCTCCAAATCTTGAGGGCAAAGATCACTATACCTAACTCTAGGTCATGAGTGGTGTAGTTCTTCTCATGGACTTTGAGTTGTCGAGATGCATAAGCGATGACCTTATTCCTCTGCATGAGTACACATCCAAGACCTTGATGAGAAGCATCGCAATAAACTACGAGATCATCGGTACCCTCAGGAAGAGAAAGAATCAGAGCACTGCACAAACAGTTCTTCAAATCCTGAAATGCTTCTTCCTGCTTGAAGCCCCAATCAAACATTTTGTCTTTCTGCATCAAGACCGCAAGTGGCTGGGAAATCTTACAGAAATTTTTGATGAACCATTGGTAGTAACTAGCTAGACCCAAAAATTGCCGCACTTCAGTTGGTGTTTTGGGCGCAACCCAATCCTTGATGGCTTCAATTTTTGTGGTGTCAACTTGGATACCCTTCTTGTTTACAACGTGACCAAGAAAATGGACTTCTCGAATCCTAGAATTCGCACTTAGAGAATTTGGCAAACAACTTCTCGTTTTTGAGCAACTCCAAAATTAATTGAAGATGGTGCTCGTGCTCATCCTGACTGCGCGAGTAGATCAAATGTCATCAATAAAGACAATCACAAATTTGTCGAAGTAGGGCTTGCAGACTCGATTCATAAGATCCATAAAACAGCAGGAGCATTCGTCAAACCAAATAGCATGACTAAGAATTCATAATGCCCATAACGAGTTCGGAACGCGGTCTTCGGGGTGTCGTATTCTTGGATACATAACTGGTGATATCCCGAACACGGGTCGATCTTTGAATAACAACTGGAACCTTGCAACTAGTCAAACAGATCGTCGATCCTTGGCAGCGGGTACTTATACTTGATAGTCAGCTTGTTCAACTCCAGGTAATCGATGCATATGCAAAAACTTCCATCCTTTTTTTCATGAACAAGACAGGTGCTCCCCACGAAGAAAAACTCAGGCGAATGAATCCCTTGTCTAACAATTCCTTTAGCTGGTTAGACAATTCCTGCATCTCAAATGGTGCCAAACGATACGGAGTGCGTGCTACTGGAGCAGCTCCTCGGACTAGGTCAATACGAAACTCGACTTGTCATGGCAGTGGCAGCCCTGGCAAGTCTTCCGGAAAGACTTCGGGATAGTCTCACACTACAGTTATGTCCTCGGGTTTCCGATCTTTAGCTTTCTGTTCAACGACGTGTGCTAGGAACGCGATACAACCCTTCCTTAAACATTTATGCGTCTGAATAAAAAAGAACTGATGCAAAATGGTTGTTAAGGAGAAACATACCGGTAACCACATTAGGATCTTCGCGTGCTTCATTGGCTCCTAGCACGAATGCTCAATCGCGAGCTTGATCCTTAGCCTTTGGGCAATCCTTGCGGAAATGACCGGTTGCACCACATTCAAAACACTCATTTTTGGCAGGTGGAGTGTTGGTGGCCTTGGCTTTGCAGTTAGCGGTTTGGTGACTTCGACGGTTGCAGTTCTTACACATGATACTTTCACACGTGCCAACATGATGATAGTGGCATTTACTGCAGTAGGGATGGGGCCTGTTATACTTGCGTTTGGGCTCCTCAGCAGTGGTGGCAGCAAAAACCTTCACAGTGTCCTGGCACTTGTGGGGTGAGTTCTTTCCCTTCTTGGAGCCAGATTGTTTGCGCTATCTCCAGAACTTTCTCCCACAACTACAACCTTCTGGTTCAACGAACCCATACGAACAACATCATCGGTCAGACTGTGAGCTACTGTAACAGCATTCTGGATGGTGGTAGGTGCAGACGCGGTGTAATGCTTCGAATCTTTGAGATAGACCCCAAATATACCGCTCAACTCTCTTGTATTCCGAAGTGACCATGTGAGGAACTAGTCAAGAGAGCTCATGGAAGCGGGTAGTGTAAGCAGTCACCTTAGCATCCACCATGGAAAGGTTCAAGATTTCTGCTTCAAGCTTTTGCAGTTCGCTCCTTGGACGGTATTTCTCCATGAGTAGAGCCTTGAGATCGGCCCAGGTGAGATTGTAAGCCGCGTCTCGACCCATGGTTTGTACTTGAAGATTCCACCATGTGATCGCTTCGTCTTGGAAAGTGCAAGTAGAGTACTTCACTTTCTGGTCCTCAGAACAACTGCTGATGTCAGGAACTGACTCAGTCTTTTTGATCCAACGGCACCCTCGTACCACGAAAGTTCCATGGTTTGTAAGCCATGAAAGTCTTGTATGAACATCCCCAAACGGGGTTTTCAACTTCCGTGTATACAATAGTGAATATCATTAACACAAAGTTTTGCGTAGGACTAGTAAGTAGAGAATTTAGACTCAAAATTTCTACCGTTATCCGTTTCGCTTCCCCGTAGACGACCAGTACCTCCAGAGCCTCTGCTAGAATGGGCTCGAGCAGCGTCATGTCAAGCAACTACCTCAACAATTACCCTAGCCAGCACAGCGAGAGTGGCTGGTGATGGTTCGCCATCATTGGTTCGTGCAGATTGGCGGGTTTGCATGATTTCCTTCTAATATGACACGTATCAAAAGTGTAAGACACATATTTCACAAATATTGTCGCTCATACAAATGTAACAACCAAATATAACCACGCATAGCAAGTCATTCACAACCACAAGACAAAAGAATAAACAACACAGAACAACAATAAATAGCATACCAATATAGTCCATACATAATCTAAAATGCATAAATATCAAGTATAAAAGATGGGCGGTCGAACCGCAATAGTATAAGCTACTAGAACCAAACATAATACACTTAACATAACAACATAAACATCACAACATATGCGTCACAACATAAAGTACAACCACAAATATCCTAAGAAGATGGGGGTGGAAAAGTAGTAGCAAAAGCAACAATCGCCTCTCTGATACGCTGGTCGGTCTCTGCCATCCTCCTCTCTAGCGCATCCAAGCGTCTCTCCGCCTCCACTATCCCCATAACTGCTGACAATCTACCCTGCTCGGCCTCAGATGCTCGATCCTCCAGCTCGCGAATGCGGACACCCAAAGCTACTAACTGCGCGTCGTGAGACAAGAGAATGCCGCGCTTTGTGTAGAGTGGTCTCCCGGATGATCCTCCTAGTGTCATCGCCTTATGATTGTCCTTCTCGTCCCGATGAGCCAAGTCTCCAGTGATACCGGGGAGGAAAGGTCGTTTACGGTCCTGAGAGTGCCTCCTCAACCTCTGTGGTAGCTCGGGTATCGGCACGGGTGCCTCCATAGCACGTGGATCCGGTATGGGGTCGATGGGCTGGTCAGGATCGCCGGTAGAGACAAGGTCGACGGGCAATGAAGAAATCGGGGCACGGGCGGGAATGGCGAGGACAATCGCCTGACGCACTCTCTTTCGGGGCGTATACTTCTGGAGTGTACGTCCCGATAAATCAATGCGGAAAGAAAGGGCAAGGCTTGATGAAAGGTGAGACATAGGAGGGGTCACTGAAGGGTGGACGTCCGGGTCAGCAAGGGAAGGAGGGACGTCATCCTCAGTGTCGTCATCAGAGACACGCCTCACTACAGGTGCAGGGTCCACATCGATGTCGGAATCGGAGATCCATCCTCCTCCTCCATGATGGGGGAAATCGTGGGCCTCGTAGGGTATGGGAGCAGGTTGGGTAAGTTGAAGGTCCTCCTTGGGGGTGTCGTCCACTAAGTAGTCGGGCTCGGAGTCGGACAAGATGGTAAGGTCAACTAAGATAACCATGATCCTGTCATACGCATGCATATATATTGTAAATCAACATGTATATAAATAAATAAACTACTACACCCGTGTCTCATCGTAGGGCAGCTTGAGACTTGAGAGGTGTAAGGCGAGACAACGTGGTACGTTTGTGAAAACGTTTAGAAAATACTTTGGGTTTTAGTTGACTCAAAAGAATCTTAGTTAACTATAACCTTATGCTCTGATACGAATTTGTCACATCCCGCCAAGGCGGAAACACGGGAATGCGACCTCGAAAGGTTTTCAAGCACAAGGTTCAAGCAACACACAAATTTATTTAAATAGTTACCATCTAAGGATGGATGATGTCGTAAATTATTTAATAAGCATAACATTGTTTGAGAAAATAGTAAATTGTCTAGAACTCATGACTCAAATACTGAAATAATGTCAAACTGACAAGACTCGATCCAAAATGGTACCACTTGGTGCATGCTCAAACCCCTCTCCCAAGTCCCCGCGTCTCATGGTCAATTACCTGAAAAACATACATATAAGATTTGTCAACAATAATCTCGGTGAGTTCATAGGTTTGAATATACTAAGTAAAGTGCTTGTGTAATTCGTGTATGACCAATCATAAGCTAGCTAAGCAAATGATCACTGTGCAAACCATGAGTCCCATAACCAAACCTCTTGACTGTTGTGCCTCGCGCATTGTACACTAAAGACAATGTATGTATAGTAGAATACTAACACTCTTTTGTATGTAACCGGTTAGAGCGACTAACCAAGAGTGGGGGTGTCAACCCAATAGATCTATTAAAGTGTTCCATGGCTTTCGATAGCTAATGGTTACAGTAAAACGTAGTATGAAGACCGTCAAGCTCATGAACCAAATGTCTCATGTTCCACATGGTAGTCATGATAGAATAACACACAAAATGATATGTGTGGTCTAGTGAAGCTGGAATGTGAGATAGCTACCGCTTAGACAATAGTTTCCCTATGATTATTAAGAGCACGGTAAATTGTATATTCTTGTTCTTTATCATACAAAATGTTCACCCAACATTCGTGAGCCTTGGTTTTAGTGTAGGTAGGCCATGTTTTTGTACACGTGATGGTCATTAATTGTTTCATATGTGCTTTGTACAATGTTTAGGGAAATCTAGCATTTCATTGTAAACTACATTGATTGAGGATAAACTAGGCCCCACACGTTGTCATGGGTGTATAATAATCCCAACCTTGACATGTGTGGTTGTTTTGTAGCAAACGAATGTTTTAACATAGGTTCGTGTCTTTTAATGTCAAAAGATAATTCTAACACATGTTTGTGATCATGTTATCATATGTTATGAAGGCATAGCCGAATTCTTCCATTACTCTTGCCTTAAACCCGATTGTTTCACGCATCCAAAACATCTTAATTGTGGTATTAGTGCATAGTTATAAAACCGCAAGCGTGTGTGCTATGGTGTTTTTAAACAAATCGTGCATAATCATCCTCAAAGTATCGAGTATATCTATATGTATTTGATTCATAAATCGGGTTCTATTCATGATAATAAAGCAATGCTTTCGAAAATAATTACCTAGAACGTGTTATGTGACCGATTACATGGTGTTCAAGGGTCGATGGTTGGGTTAACATATAGGCCGATGGGTTTAAGATGGATTAGAAGTGAAGTAGTAGTTAACTTACCTAGTCAGATGGAATGTTGATAGCCGATTGTTATAGCCTTAGAACCTTCCCTTGTGCCTTTGAATGCCTTGAGGTTGGCTAGTGTTTTTGGATGGTTTTTTGGGTGAAGCTCTTGGCCGAAGGTGGGCAAAGGAAAGAGCAAAGTTTGTTTGGTTTTGTGTTGTGATTTCAACTCATGAGAAGCCTCCTTGTATAGTGCATCACTTGGCAAGTCCCACACTTCCTTTCTTGTGTTCATTGATTAGTACATCATTCCTTATTAGTGAATTGGATTGATCAAGTGAGTTGTTGTTGCCTTGATGATCTCGGTCGATCCCTTAGTCATCAAAATCCTCCATTTTTGGCATGGTATAAAGTGTAAGATAGGTGTAAGAAGTTTGGAATGTTTGTGGAAGTATGCAAGTGTCATGTATGACAATGATGACAACACAAATCAAGTGGGATTACCATGTCACACCCCGCCTAGGCGGAAACACGAGGTGTAACCACGAAAGGTTTTCAAGCACAAGATATAAACAAACATTCATTTTTATTTATTTATAAAAATACCACACGTGTTTAACGACAACAAGTTTCACAAGATACAGTTTAAAACCCTTAGAGGGGTCAAAAGTTTTAATGACACGTTGTGTGGTGGTCGTGAATGTGAGCCCAATCGTTTCCCAGGTTCCATCCATGATTTTAGTTACCTGAAAAACATGCATGAAAACTTTGTCAACCAAATGTTGGTGAGTTCACGGGTTTTCGTAAAATGAAAAGTTTAATGAATTCCTTGAATGACCCATCATTGCCTAGCTAGGAGCAATGATGATAAACCATCATGAGTTCATAACCAAGCCTCGACGAGTGGTGCTCGCACATTGCATATAAATGCAATGAATCGTCATAAAAGAAATGCAAGCACTCTCATATATCATATACCAGTTAGAGCGACTAACCGAGAGTGGGGGTGTTAACCCAATAGATCTATTCATGCATTTCTGGCTATATCCATAGTTAATGGTTATGATAAACTAATATACGAGGGCTTTAGCGAGTACTCTTATACACATCGTCTCATGTACACCGGTCGGCTAAGAATTCATTCTAAAAACGAGTAATGATGCATGCTTTTCCCCAAAACATAAAACAGTAAAAAGGGGCCGTGAGAACTCACCTCAAGTCTGCGTGTAGTCTAGCAAAAGTGTATGTCCGACAACTAGATATCTCGTCCTATATACATACATGGTACCTTAGATTTATACAAATATGTAATCCTTGGTACTCGTGGTTCACCCGATCCTTAGCGGTATGTTAGTTTAGCTTTTCTTGGTGACAACTATATATTACTTGAAAATAATAGTTTGTATAAGAAAATAGATCTTATTTTCCAACATATGAAATTTTCCATAAAGTATATTTTCCTTTTGAAAAGAGTTCTTTAGTTCATAAACACATTGATCTTTACTATACTCAAATATCATATACACATGTATTCATACCTACTCATGCGTGTATATATACTTATATCTATACATATGTGTATTTCCACACATAACCATATATAGGGATGTCTAAGGAATCTACACTTGTACATACATACCCATATACATATGCATCTTGGTAGTCCATACACACCTCTATCTATGCTTATCTGTTTGCTTTACACATACACATACATCATATATATACACGTATGCATATGTATGTATGTATACAAATGGACTTTGTTTTCACTACCTTAGGAAAGTAACATGATACTTAACTTCTAATACATCTATACATACACATATACACACGTGCACATACATATGTATGTCACGCATACATACATGTGTATGCATATCCACGCACACACATACATTTATACGCATACACACATACATTACCATCTATGGTGTTGTTTTATTGTAAATAATTACTAGGAACTAAGGTGAACCATGTGATAATCAATAAAGTAAAGAAGTAACTAGGTTAAGGTTTATACCTCCTAGTGGATCCAAGATAGAAGGCAAAATGCTAGCAATTCCTTGGTTGCTCCTAAAGTTTGTGTTGTGTGTCTGTGTTTCGAGTAGAGTGAGAGAGCAAGAGAGGTTGTGGTGTGGTGAAATGAGCACCCAAAGCCTCCTTATATAGAGGTGGAAATGAGAAGGTGCAAGGAAGGTGATCAACAATTTAGGCAAGTCAACTTCTATGGATTTGGGTGATTAGAGAATCCTTCCTTATTAGGCTAGTAATCTCCATATGTTCCATACCATAGTGACAAATCTAGTGTCTAAATCATGTCATGTAAAGTGACTAGTCTTGTGTTGGTGTTGGTGTTGGTGTTGGTGTTGGATGGATTCTAAGCATGATTGACCACACATGAATGTCAACTTATGGGACTAATAAGCACATGTGATTATAAAGGTTGACTATGCTTAAAAAAAAGAATTAGAGGGACATGGGGGGGGGGGGGGGGCGACGGTTTGGAGGGTGTAAGGAAAGGAAGTTGTCTCCAAATGTGGTATCTCAAATCTTGCTAGGAAATCATGAGTCTTAATTACATCTTATGGTTGACTACACTCCATGGTGATGTTTAACTTAACAAGATTAAAGCTAATGTGACAACACATGGGGATTCTTAGAGGTCTAAACAAACATGTGATGGATTAGAAAAAAAATAATAATGTGTCATCGGGGGGGGGGGGGGGGGGGGGTTCTCAGCCGAAAAAAAAGGAAAGGGGAAGGAAAAAGTGGATTTTAACAAATGGGATAAACCAACATTCTTGATCTTAGGTGTTTAAGGAATATTACCTTATATAGTTAAGCCACCAAATCTTGTATTTAATAGTCTTAGAAAGAATAATAAGACATGACACTACATTGATGATGTTCCAAGTGTTTAATAGAAAATAAGACATTTAATTTAGTGGTGGTGATCATCTTTGGCTAGTAGTTTTCATAGATACTAGTGTTGATTACGTGTTTCACCAAAAATAGTTAAGTTTATAAAAGAACTAGTTAGTTCATGGAACAAAAGAATATGTAGTGCTAGTTATAAATGCATTTGCATGTTCATATATATATATAGGCTAAGTATAGAGAAGAAACCCAAAATTTTGAAGAAACTCCCAAAAACCCATCTTGTGGTCCAAGAAGCTCCACATAGTCCATGAAATTATATGATATTTTATTAAACAAAGGTTATATTTGTAATTTAACCCACCCACTCACATTAATCATAGTATAAAAGCTTTCTTTCTCTCTCCATTTTTCAAATTTTGAGATTCCCTCTTCTCTTAACCCTCTCTCTGTAAATACACCACCACCACCACCGAACAACCCTATCAACCACCGCACCACCGAACCATCCCAGCTACCCTCATCACTATCTATCTATAATTACTCCACCACCGAGCACAGTCATTCCATTGATCGAACGAGGACCGTCGTTGGTTTCATGAGAACAGTGGCATCATCATCGAAGCCCACCACATAAGATTCATCATCGTCGCCACCTCCCCTATCACCGTAACCGGTTATGCCTTTTTTATTTTTTAATTCTCAGGTTATTTTTTTAGGTTTATTATTAGGGTATCTGTTTTCGAGTTTTTTATTTTTGAAACAATTTGTGAATGTTTGTTAAAAAACGATTATAGATTGAACTGAAAAGCATGGTTTTTTCATAATGATTTTTTCGAGGCAAACAACTTTTTTTATTTGCTCCAGCCCTGTTTTTGTATTTTTAAATATGAGCAGTGGCAGATTATTAGGGATATGTGGGGCAACAGAAGTGGGAAGTGGTCGGTAAATGGGCTGGTGGGATTTGGAAGCACGAAATTAAATAAAACAGAAAAGGATTTTTGGAAGCACAATGTATATCAAATTTTTTCTTTAACTAATAAAACCAACATTTGATTGTTTTAAAAATTAGATTGTTTTAAAAAAAAGTTGTTTAGTAACAACATTTGATTATGCTCAAAATTAGATGTTTTATTATTAGAAAAAGTAGTTCGTTTTGGTAATCCTAAAAAAAGTTAGGCCATTTAAAAAGATGGGATGGGTTAAAAATATTAGACAGTTATTTGGGTCCAAGGGTATTTTGTTTTATTATTAGAAAGTTAGGCCATTTAAAAAGATGGGATGGATTAAAAATATTAGACAGTTATTTGGGTCTAAGGGTATTTTGTTGAGATACTGGGCTTTTATCGTTTTGAAGTAATAGGGTTTTTTGAATTTGTTTTGTTGACCTCTAATTTTAAACTTCCTCTGTTCTATGTTGCGTTTTGTTTCGTATGTAACAGTAGAAAACATTTTTAATATGATTTTGAAAGGGTTTAGAAAACAATTAATGGTTAGAGTTTGAATTTGAGCTAATTAGTGTTTGGTAATAAGAAGTTGTTTGTGATGGTTTTGAAAATGTATGTTTGGATCTGTTTCGTACGTAACACCACAACTAATCATCTTTACACGTAGGTAGCATACGTTAACACGTAGGTTTACATATTAATTAACCTTTTTATATGTTATTATTACTAATATTTTTTTAATCAAAATTGGTGAATTTTTAATGTCCCTTAACATATGCAACAATATGTCTGATTTGTTTTTTTACCAGTATGTGCATGGTTGTATGAGTATTATAATGTGTGGAATGTATGTAACAACAGAACTAAGTTGGTATAAATTTTGTCTGTGTTCCCAGAAAAAACCCTGTTATACATGTAACACTCCTGTTTTTTGCACCTTTCGTTATAGATTTTTTTTTGTTTTTGCATGTATGAGTTTTTTTCTGTTACCTATATGTTTTTAACAGAGAATAGTTTTTTTTCCCTGTTTCATATTTCCAATGTCAACACTTACTCTGCTATAACATATGTTACAGGTCCTGTTTTTAGTCAAACCATGGATTCCAACCCCACCACTCCGCCTTCAGAGGTTTTTGAGGAGCGTCACCATCTCATCCCAATTGTACACGAGCCACCTCAAAATGAACCGGACATTGCAATTGTACCTGAACCACCCCCACCGGTTGGATTGGACATCCCTCCTGTTGGAGCCGAACATGAACCCGCTGCCCCCGTTGCCCCGGACATCCCGCCATTAGAACCGGTTATATCCGTAGTGCAGGCGGACGGTGGGTTTGAAAGTGACGAAGATTTCGATTGGAATGCGGCCTATGATTACGTCTTCCCCGAAGAATATCCGCCACCAGAAGACTATATGACACCGGAGGATGACGTGCATGATGTAAATCACACACCTGAATGGGCGGTTGGTTACGAATCAGACCTAGGGGCTGAATATGAAGAACCATATGAACCTAAACTTAACAAACCCGTGTTGCCGTTCACGTATCCAGAAGGTCGGCGTATTAGGGCTGAATGGGAGGGTATAGGTTATACTGAGGAACATTGGGCTTTTTATGCAAAGTATGGTTATCGGATGCCGTCAGATACTGTTGGTTGCAGCGCGGGATGTCGGGGTTATTGCATGCAGCAAGGGTGGGGGGGGGTATGAATCTTTAATTCTATGTTTTGTTGTTGATACAGTTTTAGTGTAATATATTTTCTTGAGTAGTATGTTTTAGGCAGATGAACAATATTATGTTGTTGATACACTTTGTAATGACCATTTTGTTTGTTTTTAGCACTTTTGTAAGTAACAAAAGGCATATAACCATATCATTTCTCGTTACATATGCAACAATTCTGGTGCTGCTACAATAAAACGGAAAAAAATATGGTCTAATATAAAAAAAAATCAGCATTTTTAAAATAATATAAACTGGCAACTCAGTTTTAACCTACGTAACACAATACATTTTACATATGTAACAGGGGCATCTGGCAGATTTAGGACAATAATAAAAAAAGTATGAGAGAGATGATGCGACATGTGTCAGGTCAATTTGTCATACATGCTTTTTCAGAATTTGTCATTTGACCATTTTGCCCTTTTTTTGTCATTTAGCCTATTATATTAAATCAAAAAGCATGAATTAAATGTGGACCATTGATCACTTTAGATCAATGGTGTAGATTAAGTTTACCGGGTTTCTTCGTTTTGAGTGAGTTTTATGTGTGTGTGTGTGTGACGTAACATATATATATATATATGTGTGTGTGTGAGTGTCGTGTACACATGTACACACATGTATTGGTATGCTAGTTGAATAAACACTAGACTTTATACATAAAACTCATGATGTTTCCCATTTGTGTTGTAAAATAAATGGACATCTATACATGATTTTGGGAAATCTCTTGTAAACATATAGATTTGTGTCACCAAGACTCGTTGATACAGGTGAAATTATACTTGTTCGGACATTGCTAGACTATCTCGGGGGACTTGTGCATATAAAATGTCATAAATAATGAATGTAAAATTAAACGTTGACTAGAAAGTGTACGGATTTTGAGCTGGCTAAGTGGCGGGTGTCACATACCAACTGAAACAGAGTATGATGTGTTACCTAGTGTTGAAAGAGTGGGTGAAGCTCTAAGGGAAATAGGATACAAGGCCAACTTCAACAAGTTAGGAGATTTCAAGATAGGGAATTTATCTCCTTTCTGGAGTTTATTGTTTATGATCATAAAACAAATGCTTAACTTCAAAAACAGGAGGAATGGACCAAGGAAGCCAATATTATTTGAATATTCTACATGGATTGGTCACTGGAGCCAAACTAGATTATGCTTATTTGATCTGGAGCCAGATCAAAAGGAGGAACCAAGACTCAAAAACACCTAAGAGCAAAGGAAAAGAAACAGAAAAACATCTACATTATCCTAGATTCTTAGGACTTCTGATTGCAATGAAGATCGAAGAAGCAAAGATGCAATTTGAAGAAGATGAGCTTATGTTCAACTCCACCACCATGCCAGTCTGGAAAGCAAATATTTAAAATGGAATGAGGAAGATGAACTACCAAATCTGACCAGAGGTATGATCTCTTTTATACCCAAAGATTCCACAATCTTAGAGAATTACTTGAAACTTATGAATAAATAAGATAACAACAGCCTTAATTGTTGAAGCTCTAAGTCTCAAGAGAATTCCCAAAATACCCCTTCAGCAAACAACTCCAGAACCACTAGCATGGAGAGGACTTCTGAGGAATCCTCATCCAGTTCAGCAACTATCCCTCTCCTTAACCCACAAAACACACCACCAATTGTTTCATTTGAGATACCAGCAATAAAAGGCACCATGAAAGTGGTACCATAATCCTGGTTTATGGAAGAAGGCATTTGTTGCCTACTTCAAAAACTCATGGAGAACAACCCTCTGGGACTGTCCAAGGATGTGAGGAAAATCCAGCTTTGCATATGTTGCAAACCTTTGGTAATGAAAGGACTGTCACACCAACCACTGATGCTGTGATCCCTTCATTCAAAACAGGAGCATATGTGTTTGCTTCTGGTCAGTTAGATGGGACATCTGTTGTTCCATGTTCACCACAAGTCCTGTGTTGGGTCTGCTGACTTGGAAAAGAACAGATGATTGAAAGCCAAAATATTCTATCTTGCTGATTATGAATAAAATGGTACTTTATACAAGGATCCTCCCAAACGACTGATAACTCTAACTGCTGACAACTAAAGTGCTGCTGATCTAAAGTGCTGCTGATTGAAGAAAATAACTGATGATTAAAGTGTTGGCAAGGAACAAGACAAAGTGCTGACAAAGACCAAAGGTCTATCGGAGCCAACAACACTTAGGCTCCAACAGATGTTGAAGATCAACATAGTTTACCTATCAGCTGTTTGTTTATCAGTGGTTTAATCAATGTAACAGTAGTTTAGCCTAGCAGATGTTTTATGTTGTTAAGGTAGTTAGCGGTCACTGTCTAGGTGACGTCAGTCTTAGGTCATCAGTGCTTTGGTCTGTCTATAAATAGAACAGTGCTTGTACTGTTCTATTCATCACTTCACACATTCTCTGCACAGACAAAGTAATTGAGTGATCAGGCTGAGGGAGAGAATTGTAATAACTTGTACTATTAATTCACAATCTGTGATGACTAATGAAAAGTACTTGTTTGAAAGCAATTGTTCCATTTGTTAAGATTATATAGTTTATATTTCCGCTGCACTTTCCATCTTTAGTATTCATTCATCTATTTCATACTTAAACAATCTTAATAAATCAAACTCAGATCTTAACATCCTGACAACAGCAAAATTTGAAATTCATATATTTGCTGATTCTATTCAGGCTTCATTTAAAAGCTTGCAGGATACTTTATGGAGAAAAGAAGAAGAAAAGGCGAAAGAACTGAAAGAAAAGTTGGAATCCATACTAAAGAATCAGGAGTCACAAAACTCTGAGATTCAAAAATTGTCAGAGTTTGTGAACCAGAACACCAGCAGACTATCAGAGCTTGAGAAGAAAACCACTGCTCAATTCAATGAAATTCTCAAGCTAGAACAAGAGAAAACAAAAGAACAGAAAACAAACAACCACAACAACAAGCAGATTTAAGACAACATCAACAATTTGTCAGAGGAACTAAAGAGAACAAAACAAGAAAATGAACTGATCAAGAATCAGATTAATCAGCAGCCAGCAAACTGGGAAACAGCAGCTGAAGAAATAAAGAAAAATTTGGAACAGGTCAAACAAAAGGGGGATGCAACCATAGATGAAGCCAAGCAGACCTTAGATATGGTGCAAGGGGCAGTATAAAAATTCACTGAATCATTCAAAAAGCCCTCTCCCACTGCTGTACAACAAGACAAATCTTAAGCAGCAGAGTTTACAACACCTGATGACCAAACAGCTGATAGGGATGCTAAGACTACTCAAGAACCACAAACAAAAGTCTCACCACAACCTAATGAATTCAACATACTGGCACTTTATCAAATTGAAGAGGACACCACAAAGAAGAGAACCTTCACAAAAATGATGATGGAAGCCTCAAAGGTTGATTTAGCAGAGGAAGCCAAAAAGAAGATGAAGGCTGAAGCCTCTGATGCCATGATGGAAGCTTCAACAATCAAACTAGATCCTAGTGATTATGTATTTCCTTAATCACATTGTAGAGAAATCTACAGAGAAGAAAATGAAGATATAGGAATATTGAGCCCACATTCCAAATTCAATCTCACCAGAAGGACAGAGGATGATCCAACTACATTACATGTGGAACAACTAGAAAAGCCTATAAAGAGAACTTTGCATGTCAGAAATCAAAAAGTAAGAGATAGGATAATAGACAGGTATAATGAATATGAGTTTGAAAGAGACGTCATGGTATGCATAAAGATCACAGATGGAGATTTGGGAGACTTGCATCCTAAAGATTTAATAATGTTAAGAAACAAATTCATGGATGATAAGTCTACCAATATCCAATTCAGAAGGGCACTGGATGCAATTGTCACTGCAGCCAGAAAACAATTTATGAGAAATGCTAGAAATGACTTTGATCTTGCCCTCAACTATCCCAACATGCTGCAAAAGATCAATCTAACCGCACACAATCAAGACATCCCAGAAGAAGTTAACAAGCCCAGATCTGGTATGATAGTGCTCACACCAGAAAAAGGAATCATTTACAGGGATGATAGCCAGAAAAAGAAAATGTTCAGAGTGTCTGAAATCAGCAAATATTCAAATCAGACTCTGAGATATTTGAAGACTTGCATGACATTAGTGCAAGACAAACTAGAATTGATGGGAAATTTAGATAGAAAGAAAAGAATGGATGAGCTGATTGACAACTGGATAGAATCCAGAGACTTACTTAAGTCTATGCTGTTCACATGTACAAGACAAGTCACTCACAAGAAGATGCTCCATCCTCTTGACAAGAAGCCATTTTGAAGATGTTGAAAATGTTTTGTTTTAATTATTAGTTATTAACCTTTTAGTTCTGTTCTACTCTGAATGTAATTGTCACCTTAGTTTCTTTTTAGTACTTTGAATGTCTGTTTTATCTTTCAATATGTAATTGTCTAAGTATGCATTAGTTCACTTACAGCACTTAAGGGGGGAATTGTTAGAACCAAAATGTGAAAACATAAAATAAGGCCAGGAACCAAGACTGAACAAGGTAAAGAACATCCAGAAAAGGTTCCAAATGAAGAAATCAAGGTCAAGAACAAAATCCCTTTAAAGATAAAGACATTGAAAGACAAACACAACTCATTTCTAATGAAATCTGGGAAAAAAGATGGAAATTTGGGACAAAGGAACCAGATTTCTGGGACAAAACTCTTATATTGACTTCATGACCAAATCCCATATTTAGACTTCATATTTCTGAAAGAAATATGGAATCTTGACAATAGTGAAAGTTAAATGCATGACCATTGATCCCAATCATTCATGTAAAGATTTTCTTTCCCTTTTCAACCTGCAATAACAAACAAGTTGATAAATAAACAATTGTTTATTCACCAACTTGAGGTCAATCATTCTCTATAAATAGAAGACATTTTACGAAGGAGAAGATAGCCAAGGGTGAATGTGAAAGTGTGTGATATACAAAGCAAACATCTGCTCTTACTAGAAATATCTTTTACACATACTCCACACCACATTCACAACAGCCATAAGAATTCTTTTGAGTCATTATTTTGTAAAGTTCAAAGGTGATCATTGTCATAAGGTTGTCACTATATATAAAACTCAAAACTTCTTAAAACTTGTGTGATCTATTGTTTATGAAAGTTTGATTTCTCATTCCGCACATTGATTATATATATCTTGTTGAAATCTTATTGCCATTTGATTCAAAGTGTGACTGATACTTCTGGGACCAACAGGTGTATACTCCCAAGTTGAAGAATGCTAGATTTGCAGACTTGAAGACTGGAGATCATTAACTAGACCTTAGGAGGGGTCTATGAACGTATATTCCATACACCCCCATCTAAGGGATTGGTTAATTTAGTAGATCACTAGCTAGGTACAAGGGGGATTCTCTAAGTACACTTCGTGTATGTCTTCCGCTAGTCATCAGTCTATATTAGTCGTTCGCTAGGTTATTGTGTTGATATAGTGTGTTAGGCATCATTTGACAGTTGATTTGTACATTTTGTAGTTTGATAGCCTTCAGGCTCATGAGCCTTACCTATAAATAGGTGTCGTAGGTTTGTCATTTGTAACTTCTCCTTCTTAATGGAAAATAATTCGAAGTGTTGCCAAACTTTCGTTTGATTGTTTTACTTACTTTGTTTATCATTTCTTACGATCTATACGACTAACAACGGCTCGGTTCATTGATTCCGCCTTTGCATCAGGTTTTAACGCGCGTAATCAAATTCTTGTGTGAGAAAGCGGTCATACAAAAGTGCTCTCCCTAATCATATGGCGGGGGTTCGAATTTTGGTGGTGCCAAAAAAGCGGTTTGCTGCTAGTAAAATAAATAAATTCTTAATAATAATTTTACCATTAATTGCCCTTAATTGCTATTTGTTAGTCATAAGCATTTATGGAAACTGTGATACGTTGCTTGATTTAGAGCATTCACATCTCATCCATCATTTTTACCTTATAATCTAACTAAAAATCGTACTTTTCAAAATTATCTTTCATTTTAAAAAGCCTCCCACATCCCATCCACCATCTTTATCTTTATCTTACTCACAAACACTTATTTTATTGTATTTTTCGTTAA
The DNA here is from genome assembly GCA_032199755.1 of Ambrosia artemisiifolia. Lineage (NCBI taxonomy): Eukaryota > Viridiplantae > Streptophyta > Magnoliopsida > Asterales > Asteraceae > Ambrosia > Ambrosia artemisiifolia. The sequence goes on along the minus strand of CM063521.1, from coordinate 40,805,401 downwards.
AATGCACTTACAATAATTTGATGTAGGGTGCATAGTAGCTTTTCATATGAAAAGTTAGGATAAAATTTTGCATAATATAGAGATGGGGTATAAAATGGTGAATGAGTTATGTGTTTTTAGTAAGTTTTTTTAAATTTTAAAGATGAGAGATGGTTTGGTGGGTGGGTTGTGAAAGCTCTTAGAGCATTCATATCTCTTCCATCAAACCCTCTTCTATCTATAAAATTTAAAAAACCTAAAAATCAACTATATCTCATCCATCATTTCTTTACGTCACCCCTATATTTTGAAAAATGACTATACTAGCTTTTCATATTTAAAAAGCTACTATTCATTTTCCACTAAATTATTGTGAGTGTATAAAAACCTACATAATAAAATGCGTTTGTGAGTAAGATAAATGTAAAAATAGTGGATGGGATGTGAGATGTTTTCAAATAAGAGATAAAATTTAAAAATATGATTTTTATTTAAGTTATGGAGTAAATATTAATGGAAAGGATGTGAAATCTCTTGGTTCTTGTTTTGTATTTCAAAATGAAACCACCATCTATTATTTGGTGGAGTGGTATGGAGAAATAAAGATAAGAGCTTTAGGCCATTTGGTCTCAAGTTTGAATCCGATCCAAAGGGGTTTTACTACAGTGGGCCTTAGGACGACAAGTTTTTCCCCAAATTAGTGGCTTGGTGGCCTTGGGTTGCCCAGTAAACAATCATTTGTCCAGTACTAACACACTGACAGTTCAAGTGATATTTAGTTGGCCGTTAAAAAAAATATAAGTTATTTATTGTGATATAATGTATTATAATAATGTTAGTTTGTAAACTAATAAATTCATGATGTGACATTTTTTTTTGTTTATGGATAGTATAAGGTAAAAGGTTTCGTTAATGACGGGTTTAGTTTTGTCCTATCTTACATATGGCTAAGCATGCATTGAGAGACGTATGTCTCAAACTATTTCCCACTAGTAATGTTTATGTTAATACATTATTTATATAAATACATTATTTATATAAAAAAATATATGAATAGTTGTATCGTTATGATGTTGACAATGACACACAATGACATGAATGTTAATGTGATAGACAAAATTTTGTACGAACCTGTCAATGCCCGTATCTTATTGTTTAATATCACCTCAAACCTTTTACTGATAGAAACGTCTTCATGTAAAACAATGACTTGAGGTGATATTTTTTTTTTGGATACGGCAAATTTCATTAAATGAGGCTAAAGCCGGTAGACCAAACGTAATGGAGCGTTAATATTCACGCTCCTCCTCCACTTTCCTTTTATTTCATTGGTCAAGCAAAAACAGCATCATTCCATGCCAATTTGTGTGAAAAAAAGCACACCCAACCCCTATTTTGCCCAAAAACGCCTCTGAGGGTAGTGTGGGGGCGTTTTAGGGGCTTTTTTTGCCCAATCTACGCCAAATTCACTCTCCACTACACCCGGTCTTAGAAAAACAAACAAACCAAGGATTAAAACAAAAAAAAAAACTACACTAATCTTGCCAAGTTATATTCTTAAACGAAGACCTACTACTCATCCAAAGGTACCCTAGCAACTTTATATCCTCAATAGTTTTAGAAATAGACATCACCTTTTGGTTGTAAAAATAATATCTCTTAAATTACATTATACGTATTACGGGTTTTTTTCTAAGACAACTTTATGAAATTGCACAGCAAAACACAAGGAAGGCATGGAAATTTACCATTGTGACTAGAACACCAAAGATAGACATGGAAATATTCGAAACAAGTAATGTGTCTTTATAACCATCACGATGACCAAAACTTTCTTTATTACGAAATTTCCAAATACTCTACGAAGCCTTATGTATGATAGCTTTAATGAGGTTCTTTTATTTAGTCAAACAAATTTTAAGTTGATATACATGAAATAATATTTCTCAAAAAATTATAACACATGCCAACCCCCTTAATTTATCCTAAGTTCGAATCTTTCCTAATGATGCTCTCCATATTCGTTGTTTGCACATATTATAAACCAAACATAAGATCTCCACATAAGGAAAGCCTAAGACAAAACCCCACTACGCCACTAGAGTGGTGATGGCAGACAAGAAATAATAATATTTTTTTTTTTTTTAAAATCAAAATGTGTTTCATGAAACAAAGCCAAATATTATTAGCAAAAATATTATTAGCAAAAATAAAAGGACTTTTATGCTGAAACTTAAAATATGTACATTAAATATTCTGATACTCGATAATTTTTAAATAAATTTTAAGTTGATAGACACCATGTACCTTGCAGTAATAATGTAATATCAGGCAATAGGAAAGCATTTGCCATCCACAGTAGTGGTCAAAGTCTTTATATATTGGTGGTTATGGTCTTTCTACACTTGAATATGTGGACTTGCATTTGAGTAGATAGGAAATCAGGGAAAATATTATATAGTAGACTTTTATTTTTATATTTACAATAAAAGTCTACTAAACCATATTAAAAATCAATCCATTTGCCTTTTAAATAATTGCATATTTTTTGTCAATTATTGTTTTATGGTATACCAAGTCAGGATTGGTTAAAATACTAAATTGTTTTATATAACATTTATAAGACTTACACTCTAGATAAGAATTTTATATACGTGAAGGTTTAATTAAATCACATTCACCAATCTAGTAATATTACTTGAAAGAAAGTGTTTTTTTTTTCCACAACAAATAGAACCCCAGTGTGTGGGTGTGTATATATATAAAAAAAACATAATCTCAAAAGTTTTATGAGTTGAGAAAACTTGTAAACACTCTATCAAACGATTAATCTTTTTTTTACATATTTGCGTATACAGTCCAAAAAGTATTTTTTTTTTCTCATATGCGTCCTTAGAGTTTGTGTTTTTTGGTTATTTTTTCCAACCCTCTAACTTTATCAAACAATATCAGCTAAATCATGGGTATTTTGATCAATTTATGTATTTATTTATTTTATAGCTAAAACAAAAAAGAGCAATTATATAAAATACTAACTTGTTTTATATATAACATTTATAAGACTTACACTCCAGATGATGGGTATTAAATAAATTGAATTTACTAGATAAGAATTTTATATACGTGAAGGTTTGATTAAATCACATTCACCAATCTAGTAATATTACTTGAAAAAAAGTGTTTTCTTCCACAACAAATAGAACCCCAGTGTGTAGGTGTGTATATATAAAAAAACATAATCTCAAAAGTTTTCTGAGTTGAGAAAACTTGTAAACAATCTATCAAACAATCATCATTTTTTTTACATATTCATGTAATATCACTTAGAGTAGTAATTTTATTCTCTTTAGTTTGATCATATTTGCGTCCAAAAAGTTTTTTTTTCTCATATGTGTCCTTAGCGTTTGTGTTTATTGGTTATTGTTGTCCAACCCTCTAACTTTGTCCAACAATATCAGCTAAATCATGGGTATTTTGATTAATTTATGTATTTATTTATTTTATAGCTAAAACCAAAAAGAGCAATTATATATATATATATATAGGTACCGGTTCAAATACAAAGTCTTAAAAACGTGCGAAGTGTGCGAAGTATATGATAATTACGTAATGTTTTCATGAACATACAAAAACACTACGTAATTATCATGTGCTAGTAGTGATTCTGTCTATTGTACGTTATTTTGCATGTTACGTTTTTTAGGGATATGGAAAATTGTTATGTAAAGTTTTGAATGATTATGTTTATGGTACGTGATTTTGGCAATGGAACTATAATGTTTATGTATATAATGGAACTATAATGATTATGTATATGGAACGTGATTTTGGTAATGAAGTAGTAGTGATTCTGTCTACGGTACGTAATTTTGTATGTTACGTGACTTCGCACACTTCGCACGTTTTTTTGTCACTTTTCACGATAACCGCCCCTATATATATATATATATATATATATATAGAGAGAGAGAGAGAGATGATCATTTGAGAAGAATTTTAGGGTGAGAATAGAAAGAAGTTATATACATTTTATCATACACATATCAAAATATTTTCACATATTGGAATTATCATATGTATATCTTACACGTATCGAAATTATCTTATGTGTACATCATGAGGATGTACTAACAGTTTACTTTATTTTTATTCGAATGCAGGTATTAATTGGACGAATATAGTGGGTGACTAAGTCTTGCATAATCTTCGGAGAGTTGATTGATGAACGTTTGAAGGTCATGTAAACGTGGGAAGATAGTGCAACGGATAGTGGACTTAGTTGGTGATATCCCGGATATTTTGGGATGGTAGTTGTTATCTCTTTACTATAAATAGGGATGTGTGACGATCATAGGACACAACACACTTTCTTTTCTTTCACTCTCTTACTACTTTTTCAGCTGCCACACACTTACACACTTATTATTGTAATCATAGTTGATCGTTCACCACATTTCCAAAGTTGTATTACTTGTAGGACATGGGTCACAATTTTATTAAAATAATATTAATAAAATAATAAAGATACTCTCTTTATACAATTTTAGGAAATCGTAGTACACACACCGTATACAAATTCAAATGAAAATAATATTAAATACAACATATAATGAGTCAAACCAAAGTTTTCATCAAGAGCTTCAACCGCGTCTTCTTATGTGATTTCTGCTTCGTCTTTAACAAGGACTTGAACCGCGTCCTTTTATTTATATGATCCTTCTTGGCTGCAAGAATGAACAAACAAATGTTGACGGTTGTGGCTGAGGCACGTGTTCAACACGCTTCCCTTAAAACAGATTTCACGCCTCTACTAAAGACAACGCGTCTGTCTCCCAGGGTACAACAGCCGAAGCAGTCTGTACTGCCGGAGAAGGCCACGCACCCAAGGTTGCACTGGGTAGAATTTTAGTGTATGACATTTGGAACAAATAAAAGGAAAAAGTAATGGAATCGAGTAGAGAGTACTCATCTCTATAGTACCCAACATATGGGTCTTTTCTTCTCAAAAGAACTCTACCTCTTGTATTTTTTCTATTTTTTTTTTCTATGTGAGGCACACAACCTACTTATTTACAAGAGCCATGATAGTCTAGAGTTTCACTTAATTAGGGATTTAATAAGAGACATAAAACTCTAATAAAAGCAAATTAAGTGACATGAAAAACTCTACTCAAGAGTTTCTTACCATGAAGAGCCTCATTAATAATATTACTAAACTCATTAATAATATTATTAAATTAAATTCCATTCACATATTTTAAAAATTCCAACAATCCCCCACATGAATGGAGATTGATCAAAACACACAAAATTTTCAATGCAATCTCGACAGTTAAGTATTGCAGGATAGGTGGGCATTAGCTTTGAACCTTCCTTTGTGAAGCATACTTAGTCTCCTAGCGGTTTGTAGACGCGATGTCCTTGAACAAACCCCCATTTATGTAGACGACAATACACTTCACACAATACTCTCCTTAGCCGGGCCATCCCCTCACTTTCGTGTCCAATAATGGTCCTGGAACACTATCCTGGTTCTGCGAGAGCTCTAGGAATTGTGCCCCCAATTCCATTTGAAGCGACCCCACTTCTCTCTAACATAGGTGATTTTTCTCAAATCATTAAAAGCATTATGGTTACTATGATTTACCCACATCATTTACCATATATTATGCTTATCCTCACAATTTGTCACTGAATGTCATAGGAATGGACAAGGACGTATTTAAACACCCTTTTATAGTTTAGGGGAATATATGTATAACCATATATACTAGCTTACACATATTAGCCATACCCCCACAGTGACCACCCTTAGGCAAGTGAATTAGTTGTCCTATTGAACTTAGACCTTGGGATCTCCAATTAACTAAGGTAGGTTTCCTTCACATGCCTTTTTCTATGGGCTTTAGTCTCATTCCACAACTTGATCTCTCATCAACCATCAGGTTGTTGGATCCATAAGATTATCTTTGACTTCGTCAAGTCACTACTGATAATTTTGCAATTGAGATCAGTTGTACTAACGTGATATTGACTCGCAAGTCGTTCATGCCTTATTGTCAACTCGTAAGACTATAACTCATGATCTAAACTTTGATCTAAATATGAACACGTATCATTATGCATATGGCCGGTATGCTCAATCACCAGGCATTAATATCAAACCGGTTGGCACCTGAGTCTAATCAATCAGATTAACTCCTTATCAAGTTGGCATCTGAGTCTAATCAATTATTGCCAACTTCATATGATCAAATGCAAGTTATCCCCCACATTTAAGCATTATTGGATTGAAACAATCCAACACAAGATAAAGGTAAAGAAAGGTTTTCACATCGATTGAGAGACTACTCAAACACCATTTTATACAAACCTACGGTTGTTTGTTTAATGGATCTCTCCCCCACATTACTTGCACTTTGATCAAGTTTAAGTAAAACTACCCACGATGACTACTAGACACCTTGATTAGATAACAAATATCTACATCTTTGTACCAGTCTAGTCATTCGAGTATACTATTCACCTCATATTCCACTTGTGCACAAGAGGTTTTAAAGCTAAACAAGACAACATATGCCTTATCATGAGATGCCAACACTTTTGCGTGTATGAGTTCTTCCCACTACACTTAAAAAAAAAACCCGGATAGAATCATTATCAATGATCTAGTTAATGATTTTTTTTTCCGAGTTATTCCATTAGACTGAAGGAAGTTATATATTTTTAGTCTTTGTTAGACACCAAAGTTATTCTTATGCCATCTTATAATTTGAATGTTTAAAGTTAATTTAATCTCCATAGAGCTAAATTAACATGTACTAGTCTAGCATGCTTTAGACTACAATACTCTAGCATGTGAACAGAAGATGCATCATTCTGATTCTTCACAGCCTTAAGAGATATACGCATTATCTCTTACCAACATTCATTCTTATTTTATACATGACCATGAGATTTTTTTCTTCATATAGTCTCATATGTATGTTACATAAACATGCAATTTCCATTATTCAGTCTAAGAATATAACATTTTTTCCTTTGATCTCAAAGGCTTCACCATTAACTTATAAGTACTTGACTATAAGTCTTATCTCGAGTAACTTTGGTGAACACATTCATCACCCACAAAAGGTATGAATAGTATAAGTGTACAATTACTTTTATGTTGATGCGAAATAGATTCACACTCAACAAAACGACTTCAAAATTGCGTCATTAAGTGACACGCCTTGTCGTTTTCTTTTAAATCTATGTATATTAGGACACTCTCCCAATTTTAAAGTCAAAACCACTACATACTTCCAACAACTTGAAAGTGGTAGACATATCAACATGTCCTCCAATTCCAATCGTAAATCTTTTGGAACAAATCTTGCCTGATTCATTAAAGATTGGTATTAACATAAATTTCTTCCATATGTTAAAATTCACCCTTGTGAATTTTCACGACAATCTTTAATGAAATATATCGATATGTATCACACTTGTGTATTTTATCTCAATCTTACCACTTTCTTTCATGATTCTCTCATGATGTGGTTAGACATTTGATGTCTCGTCTCCAACTTTTAGTCAATGCAACAACTCTTAAGTTGTTTATGTCCAATTCTTTCCATATACTATCCGTTTATAACAATGTTCTTTAAACATTGTATATTTGACGTTATAATTTTTTTTTTCAAAAAAAATACATTTCATACGTCACAAACCTTTGATTTATTTCTTTGTAAAAAATTGCATTTGTTATCCGAAGATATTGAACACAAAGCAATAATATACATTTGAAACTAAATCAAAAAATGCAAAACACTTTAAAAGTTTAAACGGATACATAGACATGTCTACACATCAAATCTCATAGTGTTATCATCTTCAACACTTTTATCATCCGATCAAAATCATCACAACAATATCGTCTTGCAACATGTATTGAGAACCCTATGCACTTATAAGTACAAGTTCCTCATTTGATCGTGAAATTCTAAAGTTGGACAGTCACAAATCTGTTCAAAACAACACCAATTCGTTAAAAAGACTACAATTAAGTAGTAAAGCTTGAACAATTGATCTTGTTCACAACAACACCAAGTTGTTTTCCACCATATAGTGTCAACAAAAACACTACTTTGGTTCAACATATGCTACATCTAGCAAAAGTAACGAACCGTTTATATTATCAAAACTATGTAAAACTTTGTTTTAAAAATCATTCTAAAACATTTCTTTAATTTTGAAACATCAATACGGATTTATGAAACCGTAAATCGAAACCAAAATAGCAAACCTTTTATATGGTTTCAGTTTAATACACATTTACTATAACGGTTTCAAACACACATGAAAAAAAAATCATGTTATAACGCGCGCGTTATAAAATTGGACGTTTACATAAAACCTTTTCCAATGATATAGTTCATAAAAGAATCCATTTCTAATGAACATATTAGAAAAATAAAATGTTTACATAAAACATTCTCTTTTTCATTGTGGTTTACAAAATAAAACCTTTCTAACAAACATGTTAGAACTTAGATGATCATAACGCACACGTTAGAGTCATTTTTTTTCATGAAATATTTCCAAATATTTCGTTTTATAAAATAAATCGTATCTAAACTCGTATCAGTGATAAAAACTTTCTAACACACATGTTAGAAAACTAAAACGAGTTCTAGCTCGCACATTTAGAAGTAGTAAAACTTCAATACGAAATAAATGATTACAAAAATCATTATAAGCCTTTTTAGTTTATCAAAATAAATTATTTCCAACACCCATTATAAAAAACGAGACGTTTAGACAAACTTTTCAAATCAATATATTTTTTCTAATATAATCATTTCTAACACACATGTTAGAAAATAAAACGTTTACAAGAAACGTATTGTTTATAAAATAAACCAAGTTCTACGCGAACGTTTTGGAATTCAACGTTTACAAAAAACGTATAGTTTACGTTTACAAAAACGTATAGTTTACACCAATAAACCCGGTCTAACACACATGTTAGAAAATAACAATTAAAAATCGTTATAAAACCAAATGGTTGAATCAAAATACAATTCATTTTGTATCACGGTGTAGGATTTAACATTATACCACAATATCTATAAATCCAAACCCAACAAGTTGTACTACATACATATTTCCCAAAACAAATATTTTCAAGATTATACAAAAATCTCTAAAACAATTTTTTTTAACCATTTCGTGAACCCAAAATCCTTATGAATAAGGTTTTAAGATTGTAGCAACAATCTCACGAAATCTGTTTTAAGATTGTAGGACATGGGTCACAATTTTATTAAAATAATATTAATAAAATAATAAAGATACTCTCTTTATACAATTTTGGGAAATCGTAGTACACACACCGTATACAAATTCAAATGAAAATAATATTAAATACAACATATAATGAGTCAAACCAAAGTTTTCATCAAGAGCTTCAACCGCGTCTTCTTATGTGATTTCTGCTTCGTCTTTAACAAGGACTTGAACCGCGTCCTTTTATTTATATGATCCTTCTTGGCTGCAAGAATGAACAAACAAATGTTGACGGTTGTGGCTGAGGCACGTGTTCAACACGCTTCCCTTAAAACAGATTTCACGCCTCTACTAAAGACAACGCGTCTGTCTCCCAGGGTACAACAGCCGAAGCAGTCTGTACTGCCGGAGAAGGCCACGCACCCGAGGTTGCACTGGGTAGAATTTTAGTGTATGACATTTGGAACAAATAAAAGGAAAAAGTAATGGAATCGAGTAGAGAGTACTCATCTCTATAGTACCCAACATATGGGTCTTTTCTTCTCAAAAGAACTCTACCTCTTGTATTTTTTCTATTTTTTTTTTCTATGTGAGGCACACAACCTACTTATTTACAAGAGCCATGATAGTCTAGAGTTTCACTTAATTAGGGATTTAATAAGAGACATAAAACTCTAATAAAAGCAAATTAAGTGACATGAAAAACTCTACTCAAGAGTTTCTTACCATGAAGAGCCTCATTAATAATATTACTAAACTCATTAATAATATTATTAAATTAAATTCCATTCACATATTTTAAAAATTCCAACATTACTTACATTCTTACTTAATAATAATAACAAAGGCAGGGGCATTAGTCCCCTCCCGAATGGAAACTATCAAAATAACCTTATGTACAGATCAAAATAACCTTATGTACAGATCAACAAGATCGGATTTACATATATTAATGAATCCCCAATCATCTTATCATCAACATCATCATGAACAAATCCTACACCTAGCATAGAATCCCAAAATGGGTGAAAATCCATTGAACATCAAATAGTCAACAATACACCCGTCAATCATGTTCCAACTTAGTCCTAAATCATCTATATAACACATACACAAATCATCCAACATCATTAACATTTGGGTTTTTATAAGAAGACTCATTATCCAAGCATGGATTTAGTTTAGAAAGATGTTAGAAAGGTTTTTGTTAGGATCTGAGTTCTGGTTGTTTTGATTGTTTGATTAATTATGAATAAATGGAATGAGATATAAATGGAAAGTGCAGCGGAATAAACTATAAATCAAAACATGGAGAATAATTGTTTTTAATCGAAAGCTTTCATTAATTGAAAGATTACAATTGTACAAGTAAACTCCCCCTCAGCCTGATCACTCAGAGAATGTTTGTCTGAAAGAGAATGACGAGTGATGAATAGAACAGTGCAAGTACTGTTCTATTTATAGACAGACTCAAACCTCTGATGATCAGTGCTGACGACACCTAAGACAGCGACCTCTAACTGACTAACAACTTCTAACATCTGCTAACTATAACTGCTGTTACATTGAAAACACTGATAATACAAAAACTCTGTAAAGTAAAACTCTGATGTCTTCTATCATCTGTTGAACCAAAGTGTTGTTGGTTCAACAGACCTTTGTTCTTCAGTTCTTTGATCAGCAGTTGTTTCTTCATCAGACCTTTATTCTTCAGACGTTTGTTCATCAGACCTTTCATAAACAGCAGTTGTCTTTATCAGTTGTTTGAAGCAGCAGCAGTTAGGAATCAACAGTCTTTTGGGGAAAGCTTCTTTATAACAACTGTTTTATTTATGGGATCAAAAGTTAGAATATTTTGGCTTTTCAATCATCTGTTCTTCTCCAGGTCAGCAAACCCAACAATCTCCCCCTAGAACAGATGATGCCAAAACTCAGCTTTATTCTTGATCTTTATTTCTCATCAGACTTTCTCTTATTTGGCCTTTGAGTTGCAATTCAAAGCTTAGAAAGAAAAGGTCTTCAGCATCTCTTTCCAGTGTCAAATTCAGAAGAGTTTGGAGGTCTTCAGCACATAGGCCAGGTGCATCATCCATGCTTAGCTTCTGAATACTACCATCTAATCTGAGCAATGTCAATTCATGGGTGTCTTTGTTTGACTTCCATTTTAGAATTTTAGAATCAGAGGAGTGACTGGGATGCATCTTTATTCTTGATGAGTTGGGTGATGGAGGCCTGCCAATGAGTTCTCTGAATTTCTCTGTGATAGGGTCAGAGAAATATCTGATCTGGTTGATGAGACCCTCTTTTACAAATGTGTCAGTGAACTGTTTTTGTTCCTCTTCTGTCATCTCCTTCTGCTTCTTGAACTGTCTTCTTGCAGCAATGGAGAGATCAGAGGTTTCCAGTAAACTGTCAAGTGTAAAGGCCTGTAGAGGTCTCTTTGGTGCATCATCATAGATAGGTTTTCTTGGTAGGCTAGGGTCAGTCTTTCTATCTTCTTCCAATTTCTTGTAAGTTTCAATCAGTCTGACTCCTGACCATCTAGCAACAGATCTCATCTCTCCATACTTGGCAGCTACTAGCTCTTGTCTCATTCTTTTGAATTTGAGAGCTCTAGCTTGATCTCTCCCTTTACTGAAATCAGGGGCAGAGGCCTTTGTAGGAGGATTCTTGGCCATGCTCTCAATTCTTATTAGTTCTTCTCTAAGAGCATGTGTGGTCCAGCCTGTGAATTGGTTTTTGTTTGCTTTTTAAGGCTTGGTGGCCAAGATCTGTTCTAGAAGAGAATCCCTAACCTCCTTCTCCATATCTTTGCTGAGAGGCATGGCAGACATGGAATTGCTCACGGTCTTAGCAAAATCCTCAATCCTTCGCAGTTTGCTAAGTTCTGCTGAATGGATGCCCTGAGCAGTCCTGTCATCCTTCCCTTTACACTTCTCTTTGATGATGGCATCTGCCTGTTCACTCTTGTATTTTAGATATGTATCAAGGTTGAGAGGAACAGGGAAATTTTTAAGAGAAGGGAAGGATCTATCTGATGGCTGATCAGTATTATAGAAGGATTGAAGTTCCCCCTTGAGTAAATCAAGCTCGAGAGGATACTTCTCAGCCAATGGTGTGATGGTTGGTGGTGGTCTGTGGGATCTGAATTGTGATGTGTGAGGTGAGTATGATGAAAGTGGAATGGCTGGGACAGGTGTGGATTGTGTGATTGGGGTGTTAGGTGGTGTGGTGTGAATGTTTTCATCTTGTATAACAAAGGTGGATTTCCTTTTTCTGCTATACATGATTTTTGGTGAAGGTGAGGATGAAGCAGTGGTTTGGTTAACCTCTGTTGGTCCTTTTGTAGAACCAGCAGATGTTTGGGTTTTTGGTTGTGTTGTGGTAGGTTTGGTAGTTGATGGTGTGGTGATTGGTTTGGTTGGAACAGGTGTTTTGGTGGCAGTGGTTTTGGTTTCAGTGGTTTTGGTAGCAGTGGTTGTGGTAACAGGGGTTTCAGCAGCAGTGGTTTCAGAAGATAGCTTGGATGGTGGTTTCCTTGTATGTTTTGCTGGCATTTTCTTTCTTTTTGAGGAACTCACATCTTCCACTTCTTGTTGTTGTTCCTTTTTGAGCTGAACCAACATCTCTGCTTTAACTTCCAATGTGTCAGCCCTTTTCAGTTTGTCTTCAGCAGCTTTATCAGCCTTTTCATTGGCAGAGGTATCAACTTCCTTTGCCTTGCTGGTTTTGGCTGGTTCAGCAACAGGGGTTTGAACACTTGGTTGTTGTTGTTGTGGTGCTGATTTTGTAGACTCTGGTTTGTCAGCAGCTGGCTTACCCTTTTGAGAGGGTGGTGCACCAAATGGATTTAGCTTTGGCAGCCTATCTCTGCCACTCTCCCCCTTTTTGGCATCATCAGCAGTGAATTCATCATCATCTTCATCTCTGAGAATTGTGGTAGGGGCAGAGCCAGTAGTCTTCAGCAGATGGTCTTTGATCACCTTGATGTCAGCCTTTGTATCATTAAATCTGGCATCCACCATGTTTCTGATCAATGTCATATAAGTCTCTTGTGTCTGATCTGCTAATTTTCTGTGAGCTATGATGATGGGGGAAACAGATTTCCATAGCTCATTAGCAATATCAGAGGTGGATGGTTGACTCTTTGTAAAGTTGCCCAATGTTTCCAATATTGACTTGACATCAGTTTTGATGTCAGCAACAGAGGTTTCAAGGGATTGAACTCTAGCCGTCAATTCTTGTAGTTTTGATTCATCACCTAAGTTAATAGGATCATCTGAATCCCTACCAGTGGTAGTTTTAACTGGTTCAGTCCTAGGAGGGGAGTCCATGGAATGAGAACCAGCTGCCCCTTTGTCTTGGTACTGGGGACTTCCAACTGATTTTGGGGACACAATGGTGGCCTCATCAGTTGTTGCCTTCAAGGAAGTCTTATCTATGTAACCACTGTCCTGTTGTGAGACAATGGTCTCTACAGCAGTAGTGGCTGCTTCTCTTGAAACCTCACCAAGAGTTACATTGAACTCTGGGAGTGTAGCCTCCTCTTCTGTTTGTGGGATAGCAGATTGACTTTTCTCAGACCCAGTCACTTGTGGAGGTATACTCTCTGTGACAGGTGAAGGAGAGGAACTGGGGTTATCCTGAGTTTTGTCAATTGCCTCAAACAGATGTTGCATGGTTTGTGGAACATGTGGTGGTGATGTGGGTGGAGTGAGAAGCTGATTAGCCCTGGGAGATGGACTTGTAAACATATGGTCAAGTGACTCATATGCCTCAGTATGAGGTTCCCTTTGGCTTACAACAAGATCCTTTTGTGAGGATTCTTGAGGAGTTTGTTTGGGTTGAGATATCTCCAACTGTTGTGAGGAAGTAACAACAGTGGTTTCATGTTGCTTTGGTGATGCAACAGGGTTAGCTTCTGGTATCTCATCTTCCAGAAGTCCCTTTTTGGGTGTAGAGGTGGTTTTGGAGGATGGACGTTTTCTTTTGGTGGCTGGTGTGGGTTTCACAGCACTGGATGAAGTGCCATGATCACCAGGAGCAGTGGGCTCAACAACAGAGGTTTCAACAACAGTTGTTGGTTTTGTCCTCTTTGTTTGTGTTTTAGAAACTTTTGTCACTTTTGACACTTTTTCTTGGGTTGAAGAACCCAGCATTCTTGTGAAAGTTTCATCAGTTAAACTTTTCATTTTAAAGGACTCTCCCTTTTGAAAATCATTTTCTGGTAAAATCTTTTGTAGAATTACACTCAAGATTCTAGGGTAGAGTAGAAAAGCATTGTTTGAGCCAGATTTTATGGCTTTCACATTTGAAACCAAGTCCAAAAACAATCCCTGGGAAAGATTGAAGTCAGAGTCTGACAACATAGCATATCCCAAGTATTGAATCCTTAATGGGATTTCATTGAAGGATGTGGTCTTGGCCGAGGCATAAAGAAGAAGGGTATGGAAGAAAAATTTCATGACTGGAGGAAAAAACTTTTTGTATAAGGTTGATCCAGTCATTTGTGCATCATACCCTCTTTCCTGAAACTCTGTGTGAAGCTCTGTTTTAGGAAAGGATTCCATACCTGACAAGTCATTTAGTGTGAAGGTTGTAGATATGAGTTCAGGGGTTATGGCGATACTGGTGGCTCCAATTTTTGAAATTATGGAAGTGGGTTTTTTATCTTGAAACAAGACTTCAGCACTTGCCCAAAATTCTTGGAGTGTTTCTAAATGGATGGGAGCATCAGCAGTTAAGATGTTTTTGTATTTGGAATTGGTGATTATGTCAATGGTGGAATGGAATGGAACGTTATCTTCGGTTTTAACCAAATATGGAAGGAAATTGTGGGTGGCTTTTGTTTGAAGATCCATTGTAATGGATTTCGAGTATGAAAGTTCTGAACTTTGAGTAAGGGTTTTGAGGAAGACGAAGGCGGTTTTAGTATTTTGAATACAATGAGACAGTAAAACTGCTGTTGGGGGAAAAACAGGGTTTTATAGCCTCTGGTGAAACTGCTGATGTGGCAAAACTCTGCTTTTGAGAGCAGACGTGGCAAACATCTGATGGTTTAAACATCTGGTGGCATACAGCTGTTTTGTTAAACATCTGTTGCCAACCTCTGTTGTTAAACCAAAAGACTGATGGAATAACAGTTGTTTTATTTGATCAGATGTTTGAAACAGATTTTTCAACCAACAGTGGTTGTTTTATCTGATCAGATGTTTGAAACAGATTTTTCAACTAACCGTGGTTTGAATGAAATAGTGGTTGTTTTATCTGATCAGTGGTTTAAAACAGATTTTTCAACCAAAATGTCATTTTAAGCAAAATTTGATTTTCTGAAAACATTTTAATGTTTTTATTGAAAACATTTTTGTTGTTTAATCCATGTTTAACATATCAATTCGAGAGATCAGATTTGTGAAGGTAGATGTATCTAAAGCTTTTGTCAACACATCTGCCAACTGATCCTCTGTTGGAACATGGTGCAGAGTAATCAAACCTTTTTCATAGCTATCTCTGACAAAATGATGTCTGATATCTATGTGCTTGGTGGTGGAATGAGAGACTGGATTCTTGATGATATTTTCAGCAGCTTGACTATCCAACATGAGTGGAGTCCTTAGTGCAGTTATCCCAAAATCCAGTAGTTGATTTTGAAGCCACATGAGTTGGGCTGTACAGCTTGCAGCAGCAATGTACTCAGCCTCAGCTGTGGAAGTTGAAACAGCTGCTTGCTTTTTGCTTTGCCAGGAGACTAAGGCATTCCCTAGAAACTGGCACCCTCCAGATGTGGACTTCCTTGTGGTGTGACAGCCAGCAAAATCACTATCTGAATAACGTGAAAGCTCAATGTTTCCATTAGCAGGATACCAGATACCAAGTGTGGGAGCACCTTTTAGGTATCTGAATATCCTTTTCACAGCAATAAGGTTTGACTTTCTAGGTGAAGCCTGGGATCTTGCACACACACAGGTTGCAAACATAATATCTGCCCTGGATGTTGTTAAGTACAATAAAGACCCAATCATGCATCTATAGTGTGTTTGATCAACCAGTTCATCCTTGTCATCATCAGTGAGTGGCTTGACAGTGCTCATGGGTGTACTACATGGCTTACAATCATTCATCTCAAATTTTGTTAACAAGTTTTTCACATATTTGTTTTGATGAATGAATGTGCCATTTTGCAGTTGCTTCACTTGGAGACCAAGGAAGCACTGAAGTTCACCCATAGCACTCATTTCAAACTCTGCTGTCATGAGTTCCCTAAACTCTTCACACATTTTGTTACATGTGGATCCAAAAATGATGTCATCCACATATATTTGAACAATCATTAAATCTTTTCCTTTCCATTTTAAAAACAAGGTTTTATCAATTTTACCTCTTGTGAAACCAATGGATAAGAGAAAAGTGGGGAGAGTTTCATACCAGGCTCTTGGTGCTTGTTTCAGTCCATACAATGCTTTGTTAAGCTTGTAGACATGATCAGGATGGAATGTGTCTTCAAAACCAGGTGGTTGACATACATAGACCTCCTCCTGAATTTTGCCATATAGGAAGGCACACTTGATGTCCATCTGATACACCTTGATGTTGTGGTTGACAGCAAAGGCTAGGAACAGTCTGATAGCTTCTAACCTTGCTACAGGAGCAAAGGTTTCATCATAGTCTATTCTTTCTTCTTGTCTGAAGCCTTGAACCACTAACCTGGCCTTGTTCTTGACAACTATACCCCTTTCATCAGTTTTGTTTTTGAAGACCCACTTTGTGCCAATTGGACAAACATCCTTAGGCAGTGGTACAAGTTCCCATACTTGTTGTCTTTTGAACTGAAGGAGTTCTTCTTGCATGGCTTCCACCCAACTGTTGTCTTTCAGTGCCTCTTGGTACTTGACAGGTTGTGTAAGAGATAGAAAGCCTGCAAAAAGACAGATATTTGAAGATTGGCTCATTGTAAGCACACCTTCTCTGATGTTGCCAATGATTTGATCTGGTGGATGAGCTCTTAGGTAGATTAGATCTCCCTGATATGGTATGATGGCATTTTGTGGTGAAGGACAGAGGTTTGGAGACTCTGTTGACATAACATCTGTTTGCACTTTTGTAGTGTCAACAGATGTTTGAAATGGAGGTGGAGGAATGGGTCCAAGTGGTGTAAAGTTGGACTGACTTTTGTCAACAGTTGTTTGACTATGGTCAACAGATGATTGACTTTTGTCAACAGATGATTGAGCAGTGGATTGGATGGGTGAATCAGTGGTTTGGGGATAGGACTGGCCAATAGTGGCTGACTCAGCTGTGATAGAGTTTTGACAGTTGTTTTGGACTACTGCTTCCTCTGATACAGGATAGACTTTGTAGTGATCTGGAATCACAACATCTATTCTGTAGTCTTGTTGTGGAGATTGTGGAGTACCTGCAGGGTTAGTTTTTACAGTAATATCTTAAATTTTGAATTTATCCAAATCAAACAACTCAGCAGGGTTTGCTGGTATTTTTAAAGATGAAAGTTCATTGAACTTCACATTCAGAGTTTCTTCTATTGTCTTGGTCCTTGTGTTAAACACTTTATAGGCCTTGGCAGTAGAAGAATACCCCAGAAAATATCCACAATCTACTTTGGCTGCAAATTTTGAAATGGAATCTTTAAGATTTAAAATGAAGCATGGGCAGCCAAAGACTTTGAAAAATGATATCAGTGGTTTGATTTTTAACAGAATTTCATAAGCAGTCTTTTGATGTCTAGGGTTGATTAAAACTCTGTTTTGAACATAGCAAGCAGTGTTTACAGCTTCTGCCCAAAAGGACAGAGGCAAACCAGAATCTGCTAGCATTGTTCTTGCAGCCTCAATGAGAGTCCTATTCTTTCTTTCAACCACCCCATTCTGCTCTGGTGTTCTTGGGATACTGTACTGCCTTACAATCCCTTTTGACACACAGAAATCATCCAACTCCTTATTCTTAAACTCTGTTCCATTGTCACTTCTAAAGACTTTTACTGGCAAGTCATATTGTTTTTCAACTTTGGTGACAAAGTCCTTCAAAATACCTGCAGTCTCATCCTTAGAGTGTAAAAAGTAAGTCCATGTAAACCTAGAAAAATCAACTATGACAAGACAAAATCTCTTTCTTCTTAGACTCATGATTTTAACTGGGCCAAACAAGTCCATGTGCAACAATTATAAACACTGGCTAGTTTTGGACTCATCAATTGATTTGTAAGAGCTTTTATGTTGTTTTCCTTTTAGACAGGAAACACAATGCTCATCACATTTAAATTCTTTTGATGGTAAACCTCTGACAAGGTTTTGTTTGGAGAGTGAGTTGATAGTTTGAAGGTTGGTATGACCAAGTCTCCTATGTCACAATTCTGTCTCTTTGGTAGAGGCAGAAGAGAACAGACAGACATTTGCCATAGGGTTATCCTTCAACATATCAACTACATACACATTGCCACTTCTATGAGCAACAAGTTGTGCTTTGCTCTCAGCAATGATGGTGTTAATCTTTTCAACAGCTTCTGGGCCAACAATCTTACATGTTTGCTTAGTGAAGAATGACCCATATCCTTTGTCACTCATTTGAGACACAGTAAGTAGATTAAATTTTAGATTGTCTATCAGATTAACATTTTCAAACTTAAGCCTCCCTGCTTTGACAGTACCAGAACCCAACACTTTACCTTTAGAATCATTACCAAAGGATATATCACCCCCTCCATGTGCAAGAAAGTCCAGAAGAAGGGCTCTACATCCAGTCATGTGCCTGGAGCCTCCACTATCTACATACCATAAACTATCTAAGCAAGCAGAAGCTCCCTGCACATCAGTAAAGATTTTAGTTTTGGTGAGTGTCCAAAGCCAAATTGGCTTTGGATGGGTTCTTAGATGTCTCAGCCTTAAGTTGAGGAGAATGATCAGTGGTTTGAACTAGCTTTTGGACTAAGTTCAACAGCTGTAATTGACCATTTGCTAGTGCTTGAATGTCAACACTTGGTCCAATAGATGTTTGATCATTTCCTGTCAGATGCTGAAAACCATGAGGATGTCTGTTCACTTTTGGTTTTGAAGGCCTTTTGGGCTCTTCATAAACATGTGGCAGACGATGACAAGTGGGTTGTCCATATCCTCTTGGTAATCTGGTAGCTGGTGGAACATCTGTTACCTGAACATCTCTGGGAGCAGAGTTTTAGTTCAGACCTTTGGTAACAGCTATTTGGACTGGTTCAAAAGTCTGTTTGGGTTTTCCTTTTGGAGTACTCACCACTTGACTTTCAAGAGTTTTAGCCTTGTACTCTTTTATTTTTTCATCAAAATTTTTGAGATACAGGCACTCTTTTGTTTTGTGATTCTTTTTCTTACAGATTGAACATTCATTTGTTTTAGAATCATTTAAACTTGTTGTTTTGTTGATGTCATATGCTTTTAGAAGAAAACAGTTTTTGGTGACATGGTTCTTCTTTTCACAAAAATCACAAAACAAGTTGTTTTTGGCTTTCCCTTTTTCTTTCTTCTTTTCAACAGATGTTTGATCATCTGTTGGAAGATCTCTCAAAGGGATAACTTTGGCCTGTGGTGCCCTTTTACCATCAGGGGTTTTAAAGGTCAATGGTTTGAAATTTTCAAGGACTTCACACTCATCTGACCATGTTGGTTTGAATTGATATTTCTCAATTTCATCAAATGAGGGTGTACCATCCAACTTTTCAAGAATGATTTTCTTGCCATTGGGTTCAGTAACCTTGATTTCTTGACCTTTTGAATTGGTAGGGATGACTTCAACCAACTGTGGTTCCTTTTTGTCAGTGGTTTGTGAACTTTGGGCAGTGGTTTCTTGATAACCAAACCCAAATTTCACATGACTTTTAGATTGTTGGTTGACAATCATCTCAAAACCTTTAGATGATTCCACCCATTTCTGACATTCAACTTGGGTGGACTCAAGCTCCCTTTTACAACTATGATATTTTGTTATCATAGTCTGAAGCTGGTCTTTGGTTATGCTTGCTTCATGTTTTAAACTGCTGATTTCAGATTCCTTTTCAGTTATTTTTGATTTTAACTCTTTAGTGAGTTTTTCAAACTGAATTTCATCTTCCAAAATTTTCTTTCTAAAGTTTTCATGCACCTCTTTTTTCTTAGCAAATGCCACAATACATTTGTCTGAGCATAAGTCATTTAAGATTTGAGGAGATACCTTAGCAGCAGCCATCAAGGCACAGTTACACTGGCAATCACAATCATCACTACCCCAGGGGTCTGAGAGATTCACAACCTCCACTTCAGATTCTTCAGCTGAAACAACTTCACCAACAACACCATCAGTCACATTTTCAGACAAAGACACCATACCCTCAGAATCAGTCTCTTCAACAATTGTCTCTAGTGCCATAAAACAAAAATTGTTTTCAGAGTTGGCAACTAAAGCAATGTTATCATCTGTTATCTCATCTGGTAGACTGCTCCAATCAACAAAGCCTTGAGTAAAGAAACTCTGTTGACTTGGTTGACTGGTCTCTGCAGGAGCAGAGGGTGGAGCAGCAGTCATTGGCACTTGTGCCTGAGTAACAGGTGTTTGGACATAGTGATACTGAGGAACAGTGGTTTGGACATAGTGCACAGGAACAGTGGTTTGGGTTTGTGCAAAGTGAGCAGTGTTTTGCACATTAGGTACAGGGATGGTTTGATAAGTGTTGGTCTGTGGTCTTTGGTTTGGATAGGTAATCATAGGAACTCCATTTTGACTCCTGCATTCCCTAGCAAAGTGACCCATTCTATGACACTTGTAACACTTTATCTTTGATTTATCCAACCCCACCTTTGACCCACCATGTAGACCTGGGTACCTCCTGCCAGTTTTCTTATAGAAGTTATTTGTTCTAATACTGAGCAGGGCAACCTGATGCAAGATGTCCATTTCTTCTAAGTCCAAAGGGTCAATATATTGAAGGTCATTGTACACAAAAGATGAATTATCAGAAGCCTGGATATCACCACTAGCTGTAAAAGCATAGTTGTTTGGTGATGAGTAAGGATCATTGTTAAAACCAGTGGTTATGTCAATGTAATGATCATAACTCTGATCCTTACTACTTCCAGAACCCTCCTCCTGACCCAACAGTGCAGTATTCCCAAATACATAGTCATCTGACACTTTGCCAGAGTCCTGGAGCTTCTTTTTCTGGTTAAGCTCCCTTTCATAAGTCAGGAGCTTACCATGAAGCTGGGTCAGGGTCAGGTCTTTGAATCCGATAGAGTTTCTCATGACTATAGCTATAGTGTCCCATTTGTCCTGAAGTGATCTAAGAAACCTATGATTCAGTGTTGAATTAGGAAAAGTTAGACCAACCAGTTTTAGTTCACTAATAGGACAATTAAACCTTTCAAACTGTTGTGTTAACGACTCCCCTTTAATGTGACTAAACGTTTCATATTGTTGGTTAAGTATTTCACGGTTGTTTTCAATCACATCTTCAGTTCCCCCGAACTGCTCTTTAAGAGCATCCCACAGTTCTTTAGCACTATTGCAGTGCAAGAGTCCGGCATAGATATCATTCGGCAGTGCCATGGCTACTATGCTGAAAGCCTTGGCATCTAGCTCGATTTTTTGAAAATCTTGCTCTGAGTAGTTCTCAACACTCTTTGGTACTTGGATCTTTGGATCCTCGGCACTCGGTACCATTGGAACATGTGGTCCAAATACTACCGATTTCCAGCACCCTGTGTTCTGTTGTGCTAACACATGAGCCACCCGACGCTGCCAGATGTTGTATTCTGACCTGACAAGCATCGGAGGCTTGTTACTTGTGCCAGTGTTGTGTGGATCTTGATTTAGTGAAGTCATTCTCTTGATTTTTCAAAAACAAAGTCTGTTTACTAACTGTTGAAACGAAAATAAACTATTACTCTGTTTTAGATCCGACAAACAAACGATATCAATAATTATGAGCTGATCTGTTTGTATTAAATTGATTGATTAGATCGAATTTAATTGACCGAGCTCTGATACCAATTGTTAGGATCTGAGTTCTGGTTGTTTTGATTGTTTGATTAATTATGAATAAATGGAATGAGATATAAATGGAAAGTGCAGCGGAATAAACTATAAATCAAAACATGGAGAATAATTGTTTTTAATCGAAAGCTTTCATTAATTGAAAGATTACAATTGTACAAGTAAACTTCCCCTCAACCTGATCACTCAGAGAATGTTTGTCTGAAAGAGAATGACGAGTGATGAATAGAACAGTGCAAGTACTGTTCTATTTATAGACAGACTCAAACCTCTGATGATCAGTGCTGACGTCACCTAAGACAGCGACCTCTAACTGACTAACAACTTCTAACATCTACTAACTATAACTACTGTTACATTGAAAACACTGATAATACAAAAACTCTGTAAAGTAAAACTCTGATGTCTTCTATCATCTGTTGAACCAAAGTGGTGTTGGTTCAACAGACCTTTGTTCTTCAGTTCTTTGATCAGTAGTTGTTTCTTCATCAGACCTTTATTCTTCAGGCGTTTGTTCATCAGACCTTTCATCAACAGCAGTTGTCTTTATCAGTTGTTTGAAGCAGCAGCAGTTAGGAATCAACAGTCTTTTGGGGAAAGCTTCTTTATAACAACTGTTTTATTTATGGGATCAAAAGTTAGAATATTTTGGCTTTTCAATCATCTGTTCTTCTCCAGGTCAGCAAACCCAACAATCTCCCCCTAGAACAGATGATGCCAAAACTCAGCTTTATTCTTGATCTTTATTTCTCATCAGACTTTCTCTTATTTGGCCTTTGAGTTGCAATTCAAAGCTTAGAAAGAAAAGGTCTTCAGCATCTCTTTCCAGTGTCAAATTCAGAAGAGTTTGGAGGTCTTCAGCACATAGGCCAGGTGCATCATCCATGCTTAGCTTCTGAATACTACCATCTAATCTGAGCAATGTCAATTCATGGGTGTCTTTGTTTGACTTCAATTTTAGAATTTTAGAATCAGAGGAGTGGCTGGGATGCATCTTTATTCTTGATGAGTTGGGTGATGGAGGCCTGCCAATGAGTTCTCTGAATTTCTCTGTGATAGGGTCAGAGAAATATCTGATCTGGTTGATGAGACCCTCTTTTACAAATGTGTCAGTGAACTGTTTTTGTTCCTCTTCTGTCATCTCCTTCTGCTTCTTGAACTGTCTTCTTGCAGCAATGGAGAGATTTATACCCAGTTTCCAATCAGCAGACCCAACAGTTTTTATTTATGAAAACTCATTAGTTCTTCTCCAGGTCAGCAGACCCAACAGTTTTTATCTATGAAAACTCATTAGAATCAGATCTGGACACTTAGGGTTTAATAAAAATGTAAGAAGTTGTATCAAAAGGGTTTAGATGATGAACACACCTTGAATCTTCACTTGCTTTGATTATAGAATGTGTTTTAGCTTTAGAATCTGAAAAACAAGGGCAAAAACTCCTTTCTACAGGTTTGGGGTTGAGAGAGAGCATTTGGAGGCGAGTTAAGGTTGTGAAATGATGAAAATGTGGCAAAGTATTATATTTATACCCAGTTTCCATTTGCAGCCTCACAAGGTCGAACCAAATTTGTAAATTTTGGTTCGTGCCTTCTGATCTTTCATTCGGCCCTCCCCTATGTCGAAAGAAAAGTCAGACCCCTTGTTTGATCTTTCGATTCATAATCTTGCCATTTTAACATATGTTAACACATCTAATCACATAAACCTGCATTTTAACATATGTTAACACACCTAATCACATAAACATGCATCACAAGTTGTACATCATGCATAAGGCATCTAATACTTGATACTCAATCCAACTATGTAATTTCACCAACAACGGGACTCAAGATTGTGTGTGTATGTGTTTCTTAATAATTCTCCGAACCATAGAACCCTAGACAATACATAAGTGTAAATAAACTCCCGATGATTCCCCGAATCGAACCGACTCAACTGACCCAGTCAAGTGCGTTAAGTAAATGTTTTACTAAGGTAGACTTATATGTTTGTAAAAAGTATTAACCTGAGTTTGTCGGGTGTCACTAAATATAACTAATTTTATATCTAACAAACATCTTTAGAACACTACCTCACATTTCTAATTTGGAATACAAAAGTAAATGTATAAGCTGTTAATTTTTGACCAAAACACCAGTGTAGTCATCAACAACAGTCAAGAAGCATTTAAAACCTTATTTACTTGTTACTCCATATGGATCCAACACATCTAAATGAATTATATCACCTAATTCTTTAGTTTTATGTTCACTTAGAGGAAAAGGGAATCTAACTTGTTTAGCTTTATGACAGACTTCACAAGGTGATGACTCATGTTTTCCAAGGTTAAGACTACTCTTTAATAATGCCAGAACTTGATTAGGATGGTGACCAAGCTTACTATGCCACAAATTTGTGTCATTTGTACTATTAAAACAAGCAAAACTTTTACTCACATTGCACCCAATAAAGTGTAGACCATCACTTTGTCTACCAGTCACCAGGATTCTCTTGGACTTGGAATCCTGGACATAACAACTATTCTCATCAAACAACACAGACAACTTATTATCCTTAGCTAACATATGAACAAACATCAAGTTAACACTGCAATCAGGGACAAGAAAAACATCATTTAAGACAACATTATTGACAAGTTTAATATCACCAATCTTAGTTACCTTAACACTAGTGCCATTAGGATGTTTAACTTTACTATCATATTCAGAAACATCTATACAGTTAAACATTCTACTATCATCACTAGTTATATGTTGGTTTGCATCAGTGATCCACCCATTAACAATAACATGTTTAACAAATTCAGAACAACCATAAAAATTTTGAAATTCTTTTTCCAGATTAGAAATTTTTGATAAACTTGAGAAGGCAGAAACATTAACACTCTTAACTCCTACATTAGAACTCTGTGGATCACTTCCAGACTTCTTATTAATCAAACTCATCAGCTTTGAAATTTGTTCAGCTGAAAAAGGCAAACCAAAAGCAAAAATAGACACATTGATTTTATTACTAGACACATTATTAAAGACATTGTTCCTTGAAGACTGATTTAGAACTTTCTTTTTGAACCCAGGTGGATAACCAACAAGTTCATAACATCTATCAACAGTGTGACCTAACATATTACAGTGAATACACTTTAAATTTGGGTTAGGTCCTCTGTTAAACTTCTTCCTATTATCAAAAGACTGATTGGTTTTAGTTAGAAATGACACATTTGAGCATTTGGTGTTACTACTTGACATTCTATGTGATTCTTCCCTAGAAATAATAGAGAAAGCAGTTTTAATAGAGGGCAGAGGGTCTTGCATCAAAAGATTAGACCTAACAAGTTGATAAACATCATCAAGACCAATTAAAAATTGCATTAGTTTTATCAAAATGTTAAAATCATTAAATTTTCCTGAACCTGCACAAGAACATGAAGGCAATTGAACTACTGAGTCCAACTGCTTCCACATTGTGTTGAGTTTGTGATAATATTCAGAAACTGTACTTCCACTTTGAGTTAGAGAAATAATCTTTTAATGCAAATTGAAAACTACAGACCCATCCACCTTATTATAGGTTTCTTTAAGATCTAACCAAACATATCTAGCAAGTTTAAAAAAAAACCTTGACCGAGGAACAATTCTTCACACACAAAGTTAAGTAAGCAAGAAAGCACAAAAAAGTTACATCTATGAAACCAAATTTGTTTTTTGGCTTCAAGGTCAAGCTTTATTGAACTTGCCCAAAAAAAATAGTTCTCTGTTCCTTTCAGCTTAATACTAATGACAAACAAACTACTATTGCCACTAGGGTGTATGTAAGGAGGATCACCAATGTCTAACTTATTGAATAGGGTATTGGTGACCTTAGATGGTACAACACCCCACCAGGGTTAGTGACAACAACATCACCCATAGAAAACAAAGATCAAACACAACAAATCACAAGCAATCAACAAACAAGACAAACAAACAAGGCAATCAAAACAACCCTAGACAGCGAAACTGTGTCAGTGTTCAGATCATGGGTTCATCACTAATAGGTGCCCACACAACTCTTAACATAGGAGCCCCTTATTGACTAGATATATATGAATATTAATAGAATAATAGACAATCGGAACAATGAACTGACAAGAACAAGAACAACAAAACAAGATACCAATAGACAAGAATAGATCAACAAGACTCAATCAACCACCGGTTCACCCTAACCCGGTCACAGACGCCTAGACACAAGACAAGATACAAGGGATAGAGAAGACTTACAGGGTACTCCAAGCAGCAAGCAACAATATAAACATAAAATAAGGAATACAAGCAAATAACAGACAAGCTCCAATGAGAACAGATTTGTTATTGACAAGAAGAGATGAAGATCTATCAAGAAGATCAGAACCTCAAGGACACAATCCCAAGACAAAACCCTAGATCGGATAAAGAAATTTTAATAGATCTAAAAAGTTAACCAAATACAAGATCTAAACAAATACACACAACGGAAGATTAAATCAGACTCAGGATTCAGAGCTTTCGCTTTGATACCATGTCAAAAACTAGAGATCTAATATTCTAAACACAACTTACAAACACAAACAATAATACACAAAATATAGAGACAAACGGTGACAAAATATTATTATTAATCAACCCAGAAAAAGTACCCAAACCAAACCCTAGAACCTCAACAATATAGTTGAGATCCAAAGAATACAAAGTCTAGATCAACAACTAATTAGTTAAATCAGTTGTTGATTACGAATACAAAGAATAATACAAGACATACAACCAGAATACTATATCGAATAATATAGAAACCCTAGATAGTTGAGAGAGAATACAGAGATGAAAGAGAGAAAAATGACGACAATCACAAAGCTTCTGGAGTCTTCACCCTTTAACATCATCATGTTTCAATCAGATCCCTACACTTTACAAAAGAACGCAAAAGGCCCTCCAAATATATGATAATGACATAAACAAAGGCGGTCTAAGCCCAACAGCCAATAGCAAGCCCAAATACAATACAAGCCCAGATGATTTTAACAAATGAACCATAAATCAAAGCTTCATTATTTTTAACATTTATGTATTATTAGCTTTTATAGCTATTGATTCTATAAATGTGACACCACATTTGTGTACGTGGATTCATCTATGATTATCCTGACCATCATATAAATAATATTTTTCGTTTTGCCACAAGTAGCCTACATGTTTTTGTTTGGTTGTTTAAGTGGAAAATTATCAAGGTACGCTCACATACCATGGATTGTTCTTACTCAAGCAAACTTAACTCTGGAGTCCACTTATTTGTAGTTGATGCGCCCAAAACACTTTAGCGATATATATTTGAAACGAAACGTTTATCATGGTTTAGTATTTCTTAACAAAATGATATGAAATTTTTTTAATGCGTCACAAACATCCTTAGTGACTCATTGTCTTTGATGAGGTGAGGTACTTCTCACAAGATTGTCAATTAATTTTTTTAAAATACCATATACGGAGAACTTAATTAATTTTGCCCATCCCAACCATAAATAAAATCCATGTACTTAGGCTGTGGAGTGTGGGGCTCGTCTCCGGCCCGTTTTGGGGCGTCTGGGATGGTCCATACCACCCCCTACTCTGTCTTCCATCTTAAACGTCTTCCTCTAGACGTTGGGGACGGGCCATATCTTCACAACAACCATCCTCATCACAATCAACCTTCCTCTTGTGGTGCTCCTCGGTTATGTGGTAGCTAAGGTATCGGGTAGTACTCCCTAATTGGAAGCGCATCCCCACACCCACCAACCTTATAAATTGTAAAATTATCATTGTGCTTATCTTAATTAGCAATTGATTCATCTTAACCAAAAGCCACATTTCTTCTTACACCTTTGTTTCAACTTTTGTTGCTTTGTTCGATTAGTTTCCGATAAATCAAATAGGTTTGGAAACGTTTATTGTGGTTTTAGGCGTATAATAAAATCCATGTAATTGTAAGTTATAAACTTCTCATCATGCTTATCTTAGTAATTGATTTGACTAGACCAAAAGCCACAAATCTACTTACACATTTTTTTTGTGATTTGTTGTTTTTAACTTATGTTGCTTGGTTCGAATAGTTTCCGATAAATTAAACAGGTTTGGAAACGTTTATCGCGGTTTTAGGTGGATAATACCAATGTTGATTGTGAGGGAAAGCCGAACATTGGTTTTGTTGTACAAGTCCTCGACTATTTGGTGTACCCATTTGTTGTTGTTGTTGTTGTTTAAGTTTAATTAAATAAGTAGAATTTTGGGCATTTTATTTTTGATAAGACATCGGTCATTGCCAAGAGTAGGGTTCAAGCAAAAGACTTCGATCAAGATATGTTTTAAGTTGTCACTACTGAAATCACTTGGAAAATATACGCAATATTGGAAGTGAGACTTTCCTTCTATCACTTTGAATTTGGAAAGTATATGGTTTTGAAGGTGACTTCACACTGAAAATATGTACATGATATTTTCCAAGAATGTGAGTACGAAGATTCATATATATTTCCTTTCTTCTTTTGAAAGAATGTTTTCTCTCACGAAATAGATGAGTAATTTCCTTTTTATTACAAGTCAAAAGCTACTCTAAATATATAATAAACATTTAAAATATATCTGTAAATAAATATTTAAAATATATCTGTCAATAAATATTTATTTATTTATTTATTTATTTATTTATATAAGTTAGGGTTGGTGTGATATTTATTATTTTTCTTTGTGTATAAGATACTGTTGACATGGAAATTCATAACGAATCAAGTCAAAGACTAGAAAGAAAAGTGAAGAATTGTTCTAAGAAACAACTTGTTGGTTGTTAAATGTTTGTTCGAAGAAACAACTGTGTGAATGCAATTAAACGAACATGACATCTTGGAAGAATTGTTTACTTACATATTTGTAAGAAATATTTTAATTTCTTTTTTTTTTGTTATCTATTTATTATTTTAATTATTGAAATATTGTAAAGAACTAGTTGGATTTCCACTCTATCTTTTGTCGGAAATTTAGTTTGTCTTAGTTTCATTACCGTGCAGTCACGTGCTATAACAATTAAAAGAAAAAACTCAAATGTACAAAATGATAGTAACATATGTTTCATATGGCTATGGTATTTTTTGACCTAATGAATCAGAAGTCGAAAATAAAACTAAAAAAATGTCCAGAAACAACCATGTTAGTAAATTTTAAAAGCGTGTAAATAAAACAAAGTCTAAAAAAAGTAGGTGCCAAGGAAATAAAAAAGAAACTCTAAAAAGAAACAAAAGAAAATCAATTAAGATAACAAACTCTCAAAAGTAAAATAAAATACCAAGGAAATTAAAAATACAAAAATGAAAAAAAAAAGTCGTTAAAAAGGGAGAGAAAAAAAGTAGAATATAAAAATCTAAGAAACTTAAAATTAAATGAAAATAAACCAGAAAATTCAAATAGTGTCAATGCACGTCACCACCAAGTGGCACCAACCACCATTATTACTGAAGATGCAGGCTATTAATGCGAAGATATTACCAAATGGGAATAATAGACGTAAAACATTAAGCCACACATGTCATGTCGTGTAAACTTCTAAAATTTAGAAGAAACAGAAAAAAAATACAAAAAAGTTAAAAAAATATTTTTTAACACCATGAGCATGAGATACAACATATCTGTAGATAACGTACAAAAAAGGTTGTAAAATAATAATCACACAACAATTTTATTAGAATCATATACCCTGGTCCACATCACAAACTAATAGAAAGTTACCACATACCTCATAATATAATGTTACACTCTCAGAATGTAATGTCATGAGGTGTATGAAACCTATAACCCTTTTTCTAAACTACTAACCAAACTACAGGTGGTACACGGGGATATTAGTTTCTCTAGTGTCTTATCTTGGGTACTCTATTTCATGGTGACACTCTTATCATTTGCACATCATTATACTTCATATTTCATATTTATTAAGATATAAAGTTAATTTACATTTTTTATATTCTAATAATCTTAACAGTAGAAGTTGATGGCTTTTACACCGTTAGACCCCGTATTTTCTAAATTTGAAAAACCTACTCTTTCAGTTTACTAAATAACAACTCTTTCATAAAGATGCACCTCCTAAATTTGCGAAATGACATTTTTATCCCGTGCTCCCTTTTGTTGGCCCCTCGCCCCATATTCTCAAAGTTTGTATTTTTACTCTATTTGCTTTTTTTTTGAACGGCCAACAAATTGGAATCACTCACGGAACACTGGAGTATTATCGTGCCACCAATGTTGCCACGCTACCATATTCCACCACCAAGTCACCAATTCAGGAGGAAACTCATAATTATAAGAAAACCCCCTTTGTGAGATTCGAACGCAGGACCTTATAGCCCCTAAGTCTTATCTCACCACCAAGATACCACTAGGCTATAATGCCTTGGGTACTCTATTTGCTTTTTAACCCAAAGTTTGACCACATTGCAATTTTAGTCCATTGGTTTTGCAAACGTCAAGGTTTAGCCCATAACGTTTAGACGAAAATTTTTCTTTGGAAACGAGTCAGTACATGTATAACATGTTCTCGTTACGTACCAAACAAAGCGTCTTTAAATATAATATATTTTTATTCAACGGTATAAATACGGGTTACTTTGCCTTTCATGTGGTTTCTATTAAAAAAAACTATAATAAACCCCCTTTTGATTGTTGTACATCTTCCGCAGGTCACATAACGCTTGCACTAATCCGTTCGATGTTTGTAAATTGATCGCACCATAACGTTCACATTTCAGTTTACTAGTTGTTACGTGTATAACATTAGTTGTTTCAATTTTAATCTATATATATATATGTATATATATTAATAGGGTTAGGATCAAATACACAAGACACTTTTTTTAGGAAGGGTGAGAAGGATTGTGATCCATTGATCATATATTTGAAGGGTTGAGATTAGTTTGTTTGAAAAAAATATATAGTAAATTAGAGGAAGGGCATAAAAGGAAAACCACATTTGTTGACTTTCTCTCTCCACATGCAATGCACATGTCAATTCCCCCCCATCATTTTAAAATGTCTATAACTTTTTCATACGATATTTTTTTCAAAAAAATTTCACCATATTAACGAGCGTTTTTTTATCTTTAATATGAGTACCACATTGCTACATTAAAATTGAAAAAAAAAATTCGTGTCAAATGGGTTTTCTTCTCCGTTGTGTCTTCTGCTCGTTCATTGTGTTATAGTATGCACGTGTGCTTTATAAATATGTTATTTATGTTTTTTAGTCTACACATGATTTAACTTTGTCCATTGTGTTTTTAGTATGCTTTTCATTGTGTTTTACGCAATGAGTTTTGTATTTAGGTGTACATTGTGTTTTATTATGTTGTTTATTGTGTTTGACTCTATTATTCATCGTGTTTTAGTCTTCTGTTCATTGTGTCTTTAGTATGTCGTCCATTGTGTTTTATTAGACTGTTCATTGTGTTTTAGACCCTATTGTTCATTGCATATTTAATTGGTACTTATTGTGTTTTTCGTTATCTCCATTGTGTCTTACGCAACTGGGTTTTCAACTTTTTTTTTTTCAAAAGTATTCATTGTGTTTTAGTCTTCTATTCGTTGTGTTCTTATTATGTCATCCATTGTGTTTTACACAACTGGATTTTTTACTTTTTTTTTTCAAAAGTATTCATTGTGTTTTAGTCTTCTGTTCATTGTGTCTTTAGTATGTCGTCCATTGTGTCTTACGCAACTGGGTTTTCAACTTTTTTTTTTTTCAAAAGTATTCATTGTGTTTTAGTCTTCTATTCATTGTGTCTTTAGTATGTCGTCCATTGTGTTTTATTAGATTGTTGATTGTGTTTTATACCCTATATTTAATTGGTGCTCATTGTGTTTTACACTCAATTGTGTCTTACGCAAGTGGGTTTTTGACTTTTTTTTTGAAAGTATAACAATATGGTACTCATATTAAAGATAAAAAGACGCTTGATTTTATGGTATAATTTTTTTTTAAAAAACGATGACGTATAAAAAAGTTACGGACATTTAAAAATGAAGGTGGAAATGACATGTGACTTGCATGTGCATATTTTTTTGACCAAATTACCCCTCCCACTTGTTTAATCCTTTGACACATGTCATTTTCTAGTGGCTTCTCACCCTTCTCATTTTTTGTAACCTTTGTAGAATAACCCAACCCTATATTAATATTCCAAAGGCTTATATACTACATGACACTCAAAAAGGTCATTCTCTCTCTTGAAAGTGCCATGTAGGATCCCATGTGACACCTATGTGGACCAATTAAAAAGCAAAAGCCATTGAGTTATTTTAGGAAAAAAAATAATTTAAAAACAAAATTAAATTTTCTCTCTCATTTTCCTCCCATAACTTTTAAACGTTAATATCTTTTATATATGAAATTTTTTTAATAAAAAAATTACACCAAATTAACGAGCGTTTTATTATCTTTTCGACGAGTACCATAGTGCTATATAAAAAACGGAGAAAAAAAAATGACTATTTTTTGTGGGGTTTTGTTTTCAAATATATTTTACTCTACTAATAAATCACTACTTAGGGTTTTTATATTTGAATAAGAAACAATAAACATAACTTTATAGGCAGAGATTCGTTTTTTTTTTTATATATTTGAATATGATAACTTATGGCAGAGATTTGTTCAAAATAAATAATAATAATAATGATAATAATAATAATAATAATATTCATTAATCATGTATTGACAATTCATTAATTATGTTGTTATATTAGATATTTTATTATGTTATATTAGATATTTCAATTACGTGACGCTCCCGGGATAAAAGCTAGTATTAAGTATATATATAACTTGACAACAAAAGTTGTAATCTTATAATTTACACGCGAAATAGTCAATCTTTAGTCAATATAACAATTGCAGTCTATGTAAGTCATGTTTATCTACCACGTGAGGAAGAGCTACACATGTCACTAGAGGTCCATATGAAGTGTGCGCAGGCTTCCATGCGCATCAGACCGAAATAAATGTGAAACTATCTGACCAAACCCTCTATTGTCTTACCAGTTTTCCGTTTTATTCTCTAGTCAAGACCATTCTTTTTCTATCTAAGGTAGTTTATTGTGTGAACATATATATTTTGATCGAAATATAAGTATTACAAATGATTTAGATATTTTAGATTTACAACACTTTTTAGTTAGAAAGTTTTATTTCAATTTACATTTAATCAAAAATATACTTTATTCATCTTTAACTAAAATAACCATTATCGACATATTAAACGTGTAGTGAAAATTTTATCAGTGTTAGCTAGTGATATTATCATTAGTGATCTGTCGGTGAATGTGTTGCGCTGATCCGTTAAAGAAGCATCCGTCGGTAATCCGTTGGCGTAATATTTAGTTGACGGATGGTAATTTTAGAGACAGATATATGAGGAATCTTTCCGTCTACGATGCAGCTTAAGAAGTGGCGGAGCTAGAACTTTTCAACTATGGGTTGTAATAAAACACTTTTACATTCGCTAGGTATATCGATAATTCAACTTGTTAGCTATCGAATTTTGTTTATTATCATTGTTATTTACAAATTTGATGCCCCTGTGTTAGGTCTGATTTTATTTGCTTTTTTTAGACAGTGATAAAAGTTTTTTTTTTTTTAAACAAAACTCTAGCAAGGTGCCATAGATATGAGGGTTTTTTTATGTATCTTTCCAAAATATATTCGTATAAAATGGAAAATCATATACCATAAACATTGATATGAGGTTTCACTCATGATAAAATGTTAAACAGAAGTTATATCAAGTAAAAAATCATAAAGTAAACCGAAGGCTTTGGTTATTCACACAATGAAGGTATTTATTTGCATAACCCTATATGAATTGTAGAAACCTTTACGGTTTATAGAGACAAAACTGTGCCCTATAGAGACCTTTATGGGGCATAGATGGGCATAAAATACAAGGTACGAGGTTCAGTTGCAAGTCAGCCTGACACCAAATGATTGTGAGCACCACTATGGTCCGTAGAGGTCTCTACGGGGCATAGAGGACCCTTGATTATTTTGAGCTTCTACGACCCTTTAACCCCCCTTTATAACCTCTCAGTTATTTGAGTTAAAAAAATCATTTCTTTCTATGCCCCGTAAAGCTCTCTATGGGGCGTAGAATTTACCCTTCTATGTCCCGTATGACTTCTTTACGACCCCTCCCCAGTCAGTATATGGGCTGCAAAGCCCTTTATGGCTTGTAGGTTTACCCTTCTATGTCCCATGAAGGCCTCTACGGACCATATATTTGTTGTTTTTTTTATTAGTTTTTAACATGTTATTTGAGTTTTTTATAAAAAAATTTCATTTCTTTTCATAAAGGTAAAATAACATAAACAATTTTTTTTTTCACTTAATAAATTAGTATACATTATAAAACAATGTTTACACTGGACTACCAGTTAAGTCAAACCACTCTCTTTCACCGCTTGTATTGCTTCGATATAGCCTATGCCCCTGTTCTAGACGATTCCTATATAGCGTCAACCATGGGTTTTCCCGTCCATTTACCCAAGTCATCCATGTTCCATTCGGATGTGGCATTGGAGCGTCTTCTGTTAGCTGAAGCATGATGAAGTGGTTGCCGGTCACATGGGTTACCGATCACCTACCTGAATATCGTATTATATAGATAGCCCATGTGACCGGCAACCACTTCAGCATGCTTCAGCTAACAGAAGACGCTCCAATGCCACATCCGAATGGAGCATGGATGACTTGGGTAAATGGACGGGAAAACCCATGGTTGACGCCATATAGGGATCGTCTAGAACATAGACATAGGCTACATCAAAGCAATACAAGCGGTGAAAGAGAGTGGCTTGACTTAACTGGTAGTCCAGTGTAAACGTTGTTTTATAATGTATATTGATTTATTAAGTAAAAAAATTGTTTATGTTATTTTACCTTTATAATAAGAAATGATTTTTTTTTATAAAAATCTCAAATAACATGTTTAAAATTAATAAAGAAAACAACAAATATATGGGTCGTAAAGGCCTTTATGGGGCATAGAATAAGTAAAACTACGGGCCATAATGGGCTTTACGGCCCATATGTTGACTAGGGAGGGGTGAGACGTAGAAGGATAAATTCTACCACCATAGAGGGCTTTACGAGGCATAAAAAGAAATGATTTTTTTAAAACTCAAATAATTGAGAGGTCATAAAGGGGGTAAATGGGACGTAGAAGCTCAAAATAATCAAGGGTCCTCTATGCCCCATAGAGGCCTCTACGGGCGATAGAGGTGCTCACTATCGTTTGGTGTCAGGTTGACTTGCAACTGAACCTCGTATCTTGTATTTTATGCCTATCTACGCCCCATAAAGATCTCTATGAGGCATAGTTTTGTCTCTATGGGCCGTATAGATCTCTATAACCCATATAGGGTTGTGTAAATAAAAATCTTCATTTTTATTGTTCATGCCCCAAACTGAATGATAAACTAGAAAATAGAAAAGTAAATAATCATAGAAAGAGAAACACTGAAATCAATAAACACTATATTAATTATTTTGTTAACTACTATGACCTTAATTCACAGTGTGAAATGTCACTATCACTACTTTAGAAAATATATAAAAACTAGATTTTGACCCGTGGGCGTTGCCCCGCGGACCCGCATTTAAGCTAGCAAAAAGACACCGAATAAATACGCTTTGAAACCGGTCGTCGTCGCCGAATAAATACACTTTGAAACCGTTCATCGTCGTCTTTCACAATTCTAGAAATCAACTATGCTTACGTCAATAATTCCATTACATTCTCAGGTTTATTCCAGTTAGTTTAATAGATCCTAGAGGGCAAAAAATTATAAGACTTATCTAGCAAACCACTTGTAAAAAGTAATTTCATATTCGCCTCAACAATTCTAAACACCCTAGTAATTTAAATTAACAATATTACTCTAAGCATATAATTTAGTGGTGGTCTAGAGATGGATACTGAAACCTCAAATCCTATAGCTGATATATAGAAATATCTTGACCCGCATTTGACCTAGCAAAAAGACACCGAATAAATACGCTTCGAAACCGGCCGTTGTCGCCTAATAAATGCGCTTTGAAACCATTCGTCGTCGCTGCCTGTGGAGTGGCAGATCTGAACGAAAGCATCGCGACTAATGAGGATTGTCTAGTGTGAATGGAATGTATACAACCCCACCGGAACCGACAACATCAACAGATTTATCAACAAAACAACACTCCACTCCTTTACATGCTTAAACATCATGGTGATCCGAACACTTAATTGCATTTACTGACCTCTACCGTTAACCGGCTTCCGTCGCCACCACCATATTCGAGCCTTTCATTACCTCCAGTTGTCTCGTTTTCCGAGTATTAAACAGACGCTCTTCAGTTTCCGTAACCTAAATACCGTGGGCAATCAACGGAGCAATTCCGTCCAAAGTTTCGTTTAATCTGTTATTAAAGACTTTGAAGCGTTAGGCCGCCGTAGGATTCGTGGCAGTAGCAAGTTTGCTTCCTGTTATTAAAGAAACAAAGAAGGAAAGGTGGGGTAATGTAACACAGTTACCGTGAAAAGGGAGAAACTTAACTCACCGAAGAAAGAGGGGATGCTTCAATGTGTTGTACGTACAACATGCACGCAGTTCAAAAAAGTTTTTGATGGGGTACTGTAGGTGTACAATAGTTTTACACTCACATTGTAAAGTTGGTAAATATAGCATTTTTAATATTAGTTTAGGTTTTTATTTATCAATCTAAAGTCTTTTCGTATGTTAGAGCGGAGGGGTTATCATTCGTGTTATCAACGGGTACCCTATTAACCACATGGTAACACTACCGTATGGGTATTGGTAGAGGTCCCGTAAGACCGTTTCTCTAATACTATCTAACAGGCATGAAGTTGATTATTTTAATAACTTTAAATGCAACGATCACCATTTATGACTATTTAATTAAAAAAAAGAGACATGTATATATGTATGTATGTATAAATACATCTTTTTTAAACTTGTTTCAATCACAACAAAAAGCACAAACTCTCAACACTTTAGTCTCAAATTACTTTCAAACACAAACAAATGGATGCAAGAAAATAAAAGAGTGTGACAAGGGGGGGGGGGGGGGGAGGATTCTCTAAAGAGGAGGGAGTTCAAGTAGAAGAGGTAGAAGATCGAGTTTGAGTTTTGGTGCGGGGGAAGGTTATAAGCCCGTGATTAATTTTCCACTAAGTCAACCACTCCAAGCACCACAACCGTTTTATCAACCAACACAACCACTCCAACCCTAATACCAACAACCCCAAAGCCAACCCCCACCCAATTATTATGCACATTATTTTATGCCACCTCAATCATCACCACAACAAATAGAGGAGTTTGATGCGTTTGCAATTAAGAGTCCAAAATGATGATAATGAGGAAGAGGATTAATTTGTGCTAGAGACACAATACAAGGCTAGATCTCCACCTATATGATGATGAGGAGGAGGAAAATTTTGTGCCAGAGATACAATACAAGGCACATGAAGATCAAGAAGGATATAATATAGGTGATGATGTGGAAGAGATGCATGTCGTAGAAAATGAAGTTGCAGAAATTGACAAGCGGGGGAAAAAGAAATTCTGTTAGCGAACAAAAGTTGTGAAGTGGTAAATGGCACAAGAGATAACTTTGGCAAATATTGGTGCTATGTATCGGAAAGTAGGGAGAAAAGTAATGAAAGAAGAAAGGGGAGTTTTTGGAAGGCGGTTAAAAACATTACACAGAATTGATGAGAGGATCCACCTAAAACCTCAATCAAATTACTTCAAAATGGATCTCCATGAACCCACAAGTGAATATGTTCAACGGACTTCATCAACAAGCTATAATATTTATAATTATAGTTAAAGTATACTTTTATTTTATTAATATATATATTTTACTAAAATATATGTTCACTTACTTGAATATAGGAGCGCCTATGAGGCAGTGGATGTAGTGATCTTATTGTGATGCTATAGGCACTGAAATATTACAGAGAAAGTCATTCTTCTAGTTTTAATCATGAAGCGGTATGGGAGATTGTAAAAGGTTACGACAAATGGAAAAAAGCAAGCTTTGATAGGTGAAGAACCGTTTGATAGTCATTCCGACAAGAGACGGAAGTCATCGGAAGGCGGAAACTCTCATGCGTCTGCGTTTTCTACACCAAACGACTCAACCCACACTAGCCACATGTCGGATCTCAATGAAGACACCCACCCAACGAGACCAAAACGCAAAAATTAGAAAGTCGCCGCCACCGAGTCTTCAAGCAAAACATCCTTGGTTGACGATTTGGGTCATACCAAGTGATGAAAGAAGATAAATTGAACCAGTTGCTCAACCTACAAGCTTAATAAGGAGAAAAAACTTAAGCGTTTTTGGAAGAACAATGCGAATTGTTGAGGCAAAGGCGGTATGAACACGACTTGAATATGTATTCAGAACCACACGACCACCTCAAAGGTAAAACCTTGGAATTGGTGTGGCACCCATCTAATTTCCAGGTCAAGATCCGTACATGCCCTTTTAACTATGTCATTTCATGTGTGCATTAGATATTTTTACATTAATTATGTCGTCCCGAGTCTAGCAAAGCCCAAACAATTTCAGGACTTTGTTACATTTTCCATTTAGGCATGCAATACCCGATTAATACTAAACAATTGGCAATGAACAATCAAGCCAATACACGCTCAACAGAGAGCAACTGAATGTTCTATTATTACGTACAAACAAAATAGGATTACGCGTGCCAATACATTGAGTTTTATCATTGATCAATTCAAATCTAGAACATATGTAATGTGAATTATTACACAATTCCAACATATGTTAAACATGATTTACACATGACACCTATAGAAACAAACCCTATTATCTTTAAACATGTGTAATCAACATCGAAACCATAAGAACATATAAATAAACATACATCAAATCGGTTTTCACATATGTATAGACTCATTGAAATTCAAAGTGCATAATATACATATACACGTATGTATAAATCAACCTAGATATATATGTTGATAACCAAGACAAAACAAATATCATATATGCATATTATACACACATACATCATACGGTATATACATATGTATGCATGGACATCTTAGTAAAAACCAATGTTTCTCTACAATACATACATGTGCACATTACACATATGTTTTTTTTGAACGGTCAACAGTACACACCCATAACGAAGCCCCGCACCCTTCAGGTCCGGTCCTCGGGCCCCTCCTAAGGTCCAGCACATTACACATATGTATATGTATATGTATATGTATATGTATATGTATATGTATATGTATAATCAAGACTCAATCAATATATGCATATGTACACATATACCCCATGTGTGTGTGTGTTGGTGTAAACCTAACCTACATGCATGCAACATACAAACAAACTACACTCTAACCCACCATTACACGCATAAAGACACTTAACCATCCCATGACTGTTCCCTAGGTGTGATTGACTTCCAAAATTGTATGATCATATCCCATATAATCGGCCAAAACCTCCCACTCTTGATACATTCATTTGTCAATTTTACAAGTCAAAGGTTTATACTAGAATGGCAATATACTTTCCTACTACCACAACCTAGGGATATTGACCATCCCAATCCATTCAAAACCTTCCTCCACAACTCTCTCTCTCTCTCTCTCTCTCTCTCTCTCTTTTCCTATAAGAAGGAGTCAAATCTCCTTTGTTCCCACACCACCATCTTCACCACTTCTAACTCCTCACCCATACACCCTTCCTTTTTCCTTCTTTGGTCTCGGCTCAATCCAAACCACCCCACACCCGGTTCCCCCACCATCGCACACCACCTCCATCATATATATTGAAGTCTTGAGGCCTTGTTGTGGAAGCAAGAAGAGGATCTCGACCCATTTTCTTGTATTTTCGGTTCATTCTCTTGGTATGTAAAAACTATCCTATGTTCCATTCGGTTGCATATTATTTCAGTTGATACAATGTTCACCCGAGCCACGACACTCTAGCACAAATTTATACACGAGCACAATGTTTTAAAATCGACTAAAACACTCAAAATATACATCAAAATACAATATAAACACAAGCATATATCTGTATATAGTGTAAACATACACGCACATACGTATGTATATACACACATACATGCCCTCCAATACACTTGTAAATGTATACGAGTGTGTATTGGGTCGAACAAGATACATAAAACTCGTTTTTGAACTCAACATAAACATATGGAAATCTTCGGTTTATGTTTAAAAGCTGCCAACATATGTTAACTGTGTTTTTAACATGAAGGCCCTAAAACATGTGTTAAATCTCTATATTACATACAATTTCCTAACATGTGTTAACATAAGGTATCAAATGGTAACATATGATAACTTGTGAACCCGATTTTGACAAGATTGGTTATTTTTACGATTATAAACGAACGAATCTAACAAGAGTTTCCAAGATCTAGAAGTTAAAACCGTACATCTTTTCAAAAGTACAACTTGGTTGGTAAATAACTAAGTACAAAATACTTAAGTTGTGCATAACATTTTTAGAGCACTTTTTGTTTGGACTATAGTCCCCTGGGATTTTGCTTTTGCTAGACCACCCGCACAGATACCTGGTGAGTTTTCACGACCTCTTTTTACTATTTACGTACTTGGGGGGGGGGGGGGGGTAAGCATGCTAAATATTACAAGTTACATTTCATTTACAGTGAATTCTATCATAACTACCATGTGAAACACGAGACAAACAGTTAATGAGTTCAACAGTCCTCGTACATACATTTCACAGTAACCATTAGCTAACAGTAGCCATGGAACACTTAAATAGATCTATTGGGTTGACACCCCCACTCTTGGTTGGTCGCTCTAACCTGTCACATACAAAAGAGTGCTAGTTTTCTACGATTCATACATTGTCTTTATTGTATAATGCGTGAGGCTTAATAGTCAAAAGGTTTGGTTATGGGACTCATGGTTGGCACAGTAATCCTTGGCTTAGCTAGCTTTGATTGGTCGTACATGAATTTCACTAACTTTACAATACATACATTAAAACTTGTGAACTCACCAACTTTATATTGACAAATCTGTTACACATGTTTTTCAGGTAATTGATTTCATGGACGCTCGGTACTTGAGAAACCTGTTTGAGCTGTACTGTGAGGTACCGTATTTTGTGGTTCTTGTCTTAAAACAATTTAACATTTGTGTGCTTTCATGTTGATTTGACATCTAGAAAATTTATTTCTTATTGTGTAAAACAATTTGAATATTTTGACTCAGATCCTAACAATTGGTATCAGAGCATGGATGATTGTGAGGATTACATTCATTTACTGTTCCATTACTTAAACTTTCATAACAAATCAAACTCAGATCCTAACAATTGGTATCAGAGCTTGGTCAATTAAATTCAATCTAACCAATCAATTTAATATAAATAGATCAGCTCAATATTATTGATATCACTTTGTTTGTTGATTGAAAGCAGAGTAAAAGTTTATTTACGTTCAAAGTTTTTTAAACACACTTTGTTTTACAAACAATCAGAGAATGGCTTCAATTAATCAAGATCCACATAACACTGGCACGAGCAACAAGCCACCGATGCTTGTCAGATCTGAATACAATATTTGGCAACGTCGGATGAGCCATGTTCTAGCTCAACAAAACACTGGGTGTTGGAAGTCGGTTGTCTTGGGACCACATGTTCCGATGGTGCCGAGTACCGAAGATCCCAAGGTCCAAGTACCTAAAAGTGTTGAAAACTACTCCGAGCAAGATTTTCAGAAAATTGAGTTAGATGCTAAGGCTTTCAGTATTGTAGCCATGGCTCTACCAAATGATATCTATGCTTGGCTGTTACACTGTAACAGTGCAAAGGAGTTGTGGGATGCTTTAAAAGAACAATTCGGTGGGACTGAGGATGTTATTGAAAACAACCGAGAAATATTGAATCAACAATATGAAACATTAAGTAATGTGAAGGGAGAGTCATTAACTCAACAATTCGATAGGT
This sequence comes from Ambrosia artemisiifolia, assembly GCA_032199755.1. Classification (NCBI taxonomy): domain Eukaryota; kingdom Viridiplantae; phylum Streptophyta; class Magnoliopsida; order Asterales; family Asteraceae; genus Ambrosia; species Ambrosia artemisiifolia. The sequence goes on along the minus strand of CM063521.1, from coordinate 40,763,046 downwards.
TTAATTGCTTAATTAGTGAACTAAAACTGGTGGGTCTAACTTACCCAAAATCAACATTGAACCATAGGTTTCTTAGATCATTACCAGATAAATGGGACACTATTGCAATTGTAATGAGAAACTCAATTGGATTTAAGGACTTATCTCTGAACCAGCTTCATGGTAAGCTCTTGACTTATGAGAGAGAGCTTAACCAGAAAAAGAAGCTTCAGGATTCTGGAAAAGTGTCTGATGATTATGTGTTTGGTAATACAGCACTTTTGGGTCATGATGAGGTGCCTGGTAGTAGTAAGGATCAGGATTATGATCATTATATTGACATAACTACTGGTTTTAACACTGATTCTTATTCACCCAACTATGCTTTTGCAGAAAGTGGTGATATCCAGGCATCTGAAAACACATTCTTTGAGTACAATGACCTTCAGTACTTTGACCCTGTGGACTTAGAAGAAATGGACATTTTGCATCAATTGGCTCTGCTCAGTATTAGAACTAATAATCTCTATAAGAAAACTGGCAGAAGATATCCAGGATTACATGGTGGGTCAAAAGTGGGGTTGGATAAATCTATGATTAAGTGTTACAAATGTCATAGAATGGGTGATTTTTCTAGGGAATGTAGGAGTCAAAATGGTACACTTATGATTACCTATCCAAACCAAAGGCCCTAGACAAACACTTATCAGTTTTCCCAAAATACCCCTGGAACAAATGTGCAAAACACTGCTCACTTTGCACAGTCCTCATCCACTGTTCCTGTGCACTATGTCCAAACCACTGTTCCCCATATTCATTATGTTCAAACCCCTGTTGCTCGGGCACAAATGCCAATAGCTACTACTCCACCCTCTGCTCATGTAGAGACCAGTCAACAAAGCCAACGGAGCTTTTTCACACAAGGGTTTGTTGATTCGAGCAGCTTACCAGATGAGTTAACAGATGAAAACATTGCTCTAGTTGCTAAATCTGAAAATGAACCAGTAAATTTCTGCTTCATGGCACTAGAAACAATTGTTGAGGAGGTTGAATATGAGGAAGTGGTGTTTAAGTCTGAAAATGTGACTAATGATGTTGTTGATACATTTGTTTCAGTTGAAGATTCTGAAGCTGAGGTTATGAATCTCTCAGACCCATGGGGTGAAGATGATTGTGAGTGCAAGTGTAATTGTGCCTTGATAGCTGCTGCTAAGGTATCACCTAAAATCTTAAATGATTTATGTTCAGACAAATGTGTAATAGCTTTTGCTAACATTAAAAAGGTGAATGAAAATTTTAGAGGATGAAATTCAGTTTGAAAAACTCACAAAAGAGTTAAAATCAAAAAACTGAAAAAGAATCTGAAATCAGCAGTTTGAAACATGAAGCAAGTATAACCAAGGACCAGCTCCAAACTATGATAAAAAAATATCAGAGTTGTAAACAGGAGCTTGAATCCACCCAAGTTGAATGTGAGAAATGGGTGGAATCATCCAAAGGTTTTGAAATGATACTCAACCAACAAACTAAAAGTCATGTGAAATTTGGCTTTGGTTTCAATGAAACCACTAATCAAGTTTCTCAAAACACTGACAAAAAGGAACCACAGTTGGTTGAGGTCATTCCAACAAATTCAAAAGGTCAGGAAATTAAAGTCACTGAACCTAATGGTAAGAAAATTGTTCTTGAAAAATATTCACTTGAAGGTTCCTCATCATTTGCTGAATTGAAAAATATCAGTTTAAACCAACTTGGTCAGATGAGTGTGATGTTCTTGAAAATTTCCAACCAATGAATTTTAAAACCCCTGCTGGTAAAAAGGCACCACATGCTAAAATCATTCCCTTGAAAGATCTTCCAACAGATGTTCAAACATCTATTGAAAAGAAGAAGGAAAGAGGGAAATCCAAAGATAACTTGTTTTGTGATTTTTGTGACAAGAAGAACCATGTTACTAAAAACTGTTTTCTTCTAAAAGCATATGATATCAACAAAGGAACAAATGTGTGTGATTCTAAACCAATTTGCTCAATATGTGGTAAAAAGAATCATAAAACCAAAGAGTGTCTTTATCTCAAAAATTTTGATGTCAAAATACAAGAGTATAAAGCTAAAAATCAAGTGAGTCAAGTGGTTAGTACTTCAAAAGGAAAACCCAAACAGACCTCTACACCAGTCCAAACATCTGTTGTCAAAAATCTGAATGAAAACTCTGCTCCCAGAGATGTTCAAGTAACAGATGCTCCACCCTCTAACAAGTTTCCAAGAGGACATGGACAACCACCTTGTCATCGCCTGCCACATGTCTATGAAGAGCCCAAAAGGCATTCAAAACCAAGAGTGAACAGGCATCCTCATGGTTACCAACATCTGAAAGGAAATGGTCAAACATCTGTTGCACCAAGTGTTGACATACAAACACTGGCAAATGGTCAACAACAGTTGTTGAACTTGGTTCAAAAACTAGTTCAAACCACTGATCATTGTCCTAAGCTTGAGGTTGAAAAGTTAGAGAACCCATCCAAAGCCAATTTGGCTTTGGACACTCACCAAAACTAATTATTTACTGATGTGTAGGGAGCTTCTGCTTGATTAGATAGTTTATGGTATGTAGATAGTGGAGGCTCCAGGCACATGACTGGATGTAGAGCCCTTCTTCTGGACTTTCTTGCTCATGGAGGGGGTGATATATCCTTTGGTAATGATTCAAAAGGTAAAGTGTTGGGTTCAGGGACTGTTCAGGCTGGGAGACTCAAGTTTGAAATAAGGAGTTGGATGATTTTTGTGTGTCAAAAGGGATTGTAAGGCAATATAGCATATGTTATTTTAAGATCCAGAATGATCTTATGAACCATACACTAAAATGGATAAATCTTCCAAAGTATCATAAACCCATTTCAAGATACTTGCCTAAAATAAAGCATGGTGACCCTTTCTTTAAGAACCCAAACCGTCGCCCCCCTAACCCTCTCTAATTCTTTTTTTTAATCTAAGTCAACTCCTAATTTCACATGTGTTGATTAGAAGTCCAAGAGGATCTCTTGTAATGTCACTTATGCTAGGAATCAACCTAACATAATCATAAGGTTAGTGTCCATCTAAGACAAGACTTGGACATGAGATATGTGAGTAAGATTTGAGACAAAAGAGATTGTTAACCAAACAAGGTAAGATTCCTAATCACCCGATCCATAAGAGTTGACCTTCCCAAATTGTTCATCACCATCCTACTTCCTTCCCATCTCCACCACTATATAAGGAAGCCTTGTGTAGGAGGTTCATCACACCACAAGCTCACACAAACCTCTCTTCCCCTCTCCCCATTTGCGACACACACACACCCATCCCCCAAGTCCTAGGAGCAACTAAGGATAGCTAGTGGCTTACATTCCTTCTTGGATCCACTAGGAGGTATGAACCTTAACACTTTTGCTTCTTTACTTTGATTAGTAATCACATGGTTCACCTTAGTTCATGGCTTATCTTTCTTAACATAACATCATAATGTGTAGTGTATGTGTACATGTGTGCGTGTGTATGTATATGTGTGTGTGCGATAGCATACATACATATGTGTGTGTATGCGAGACATATATATATATATATATATACATGATTACATGTGTATGTGTTTAGATATGTAAGAAACCTAAGTCATAGTGTTACTTTACTCTAGTAATGAAAAACAAGATCCATGTGTGTACATACATATGTATGCGTGTGTGTATATATATAGTATGTGTATATGTGTATAACAAACTCATAAGTATAGGTAGTAATGTGTATGGACTACCAAGATGCATATGTATATGGGTATGTATGTACAAGTGTAGGTCCTATGGACATAACTACCTATGGTTATGTGTTGGAGTACACATATGTAGATATAAGTATAAATGTGCACATGTGTATATATGAATACATGTATATGTGATACTTGTGTGTACATGTAACAAAGACCAAATGTAGTTGTGAACTAAATAACTCATTTTCAAGTAAGAACATACGTTTTATGAATAATAACATGTGTTAGGAAATAAGATCTATTTTTTCTAACAAAACTATTATTTTCAAGCAACATAAATGTCACCAAGGAAAACTAAACAAACATACCGCTAGAGATTGGGTGAACCACGAGTACCATGAATTACTTTCATGTAAATCTAAGGTACCGGATATATGCGATGTGCGAGGCACCACTCGTCGAGGTTTCGTTATGGACTCATGATGGTTTATCATCATTGCTCTTAGCTAGGCAATGATGGGTCATTCAAGGAATTTCATTAAACTTTACCTTTTGTTACAAAACCCGTGAACTCACCAACATTTTGTTGATAAAGTTTTTATGCATGTTTTTCAGGTAACTAAGCTATGGGTGGAACTTGGGATATGATGGGGCATTCATTCACGACTATCACCTATCGTGTCATCAAAACTTTTGACCCTGTGAAGGGTTTTAAAATGTATCTTGTGAAGTTTATTGTCGTCGAACACGTTTGGTACTTTTATAAATAAATAAATATGAATGTTTGCTTAAATCTTGTGCTTGAAAACCTTTCGTGGTTACATCCCGTGTTTCCACCTAGGCAGGGTCTGACAGAAATAAACCTAAAGGAAAAAGTTACAAAATTCTGGCAAAACTGTTGATGACTATGTTCCTGGTAGTACAGCTCTTTTGGGACAAGACTCACCATCTTGTTCCACTGACTTTGGCTCTTTTGACCATATTGACATCACAGCTGGGATCTCATCAGAAAGATCATATCCAGCTTTTGAAAATGTTGATAATCAAATTACTGATAAAATGTGCTTTATTCTTGATGATTTAAAAAAATTCAGTAGTGTTGATTTAGAAGAAATAGATATTCTGCACCAACTGGCCATACTAAGTATAAAAACAAACAAATTTTATAAAAGGTCAGGTAGAAAATTTCCAGGTCTATACAATCAAACAAAAGTTGGTTTTGACAAATCTAAACTTAGATGTCACAAGTGTCAGAAGTTGGGATACTTTGCTAGAGAATGTAGAACCTCTAGCTTTAACCAACAACAATCTGGAAGTCAACCAAGTTCAAGTTATAACAGAAATCAAGGATCACAGGGAAGTGCACACTTTGTACAGGCACAAGCTCCACAAATCAAATATGTGCCACAAGTACAATATGTTCAGATGTTTGTTCAACAACAACAGGTTCAACAACAGATGCCTTCTATTGCTGCTCAACCTCCACAACCTCAACAACCCAACCAACAAAGTTTGTTTACATCAGGGTATGTTGGCTGGAGCAGCCTTCCATATTATACATCTTAATGCAGTCAAGATGCTGACAACAAGATCTTTGACATCAAATAGGGAGAACTTAAAAATGGCAGAAAGAATTTTGCCTTGATGGCTTTTGAGGGATCTTCCTCCAACTCTGCATTATCACAGGTATCTAAAGAATCTCTTTTAAAGCTTTGTTCACAGAAAGAAAATTTAGCCAAATGAAATGTGATTTAGAAAGAAAACTTGATTCAAAATCTAACGAAATTTCTAAATTAACAAATAATGCTACTGAAACCCACGCACAAATAAAAATGATAGAAAACCTAGGAAATGTCAGAAAAGAGCTTTCTGATACCAAGGTTGATTGTGAAAATTGAGTTGAGTCTTGTAAAGGTTATCAGATGCTTTTTGCATCAAATGTTAAATTTGGCATTGGCTATAACCATACTGAATCACCAACTAATTTTTCTCCTAAAACTACTGATGATGATGGGAGTAAAATGATTCAAAAAGAATCTTCTGAATTTAAAGAAAGCAAATATTTTCATCAGAGCTTTCTCATTATTTCAAATGAGAGCTCTTTAGAAGTTCAAAATTCTGATATTCAGCCTTCCGTAGTTGCATCTACATCAGGAGTTGAGTCCCAGAAAACTACTGAAGACGCCATTCAAAATACTGAAAATATCAGAGAAATGTCTTCCAAAACTCCTGAAAATATTAAAAAGAAAGGAAAGGCAAAAGAATGTGAAGTATGTGGTCTGTTTAACCACATAACAGAATTTTGTAGATATAGAAAAGGTCAAAAATATAACAAAAAAATTTTACAAATGGTTGTGGGAAAACAGATAAAACAAGATTTTGAAAATACCTTTGTTCCCAGCAAACAACAACCAAACAAAACCTTTTCACAGAAAAAGACTAAAACTCAACATCAGTCTTTGTTCTCAAAATTCTTCAGAAGTTAGACCTAGAACTTCAGCAGTTTCAAGATTTGATGAGGTTTACAATTTGATGAAAATGGTGAAACTTCTGATAACCAAAGTTGATGGTTAACCTCAAAAGGTTACCACCATTGCTCTAAAAGCAAATCCATGCCAAAAATGACATGGACTCCTAAAAATGGTCATAAACAAACTGATATTCTTCCTGTTCTCAAGAATAAACCCAAAGCCAAAGTGGCTTGGTTCCTAAAACTAACTAATCTACTCTTTGTGTAGAGGGTCTCCAGAGGTCTCAGTGGCATTTGGTATGTTGATAGTGGAGGCTCAATGCACATGACAGGATGCATATACCTGATACACAATTTCATCAGTCAAAGAAAAGGATCTGAGTCTTTAGGGAACAATGCCAAGGGATATGTGCTTGGTTATGGTGATGTATCCTCTAGGAAAGTACAGTTTGACAAGGTCAATCTGGTTGAAAATATGGAATACAACTTGCTGAGTGTATCTCAAATATGTGATAAAGGATATTCTTCCTTTTTCACCAAAACTTCTTGTAAGATCATTTCACCAGAAGGCCAAAAGTTGATAAAGAAGATCATTGATGATCATACTTTGCTAGAAGCCAAAAGATGTGGTAATGTCTACGCTGTAGACATTGAAAAAGACAAAGTATTGAACAATGCTGTCTGTTTCTTCTCAATGGCATCAACTTCTGAAACAAACCTTTGTCATAGGAGACTTGGCCATGTGAACTTTAATACCATAAATAAAGTCACAAAAATGGGCTTGGTCAGAGGTCTACCCTTGAAGGAATATCAGTGTAAAGAACAATGTGTTTCCTGTCTTAAGGGAAAGCAACATAAGTCCTCCTATAAGTCCATTGAAGAATCCAAAACCTCTACATGTCTTTAACTACTCAATATGGACTTATTTGGACCAGTCAAGATAATGAGCCTTGGTAAGAAGAAGTGCTGCTTGGTCGTCATTAATGACTACTCCAGATTCACATTGGTCTTCCTCTTATTCTACAAGGATGAGGCAACTAAAATTATTAAATTCTTCATTCTACAAATAGAGAAGCAATATTCCCTCTCTTTCAAAGTCATTAGGAGTGACAATGGGACAGAGTTCAGGAAGAAAACTCTGGATGAATTTTGTTTGTCTAAAGGGATTGTAAGACAATTCAGCATTCCAGAACTCCTGAACAAAATGGTGTTATAGAAAGGAAGAATAGGACACTTATTGAAGCAGCAAGAACCATGTTAGCTGATTCTGGCCTACCACTGTATTTCTGGGCAGAAGCAATCAACATAGCATGTTATGTTCAGAACAGAGTCCTTATCAACAAAAGACATTCCAAGACTACTTATGAAGTCCTTCATGGCATTAAGCATCTTATCTCCTTTTTCAAGGCGTTTGGATGTCAATGTTTTTTTCTAAACATTAAGGATTCCATCTCAAAGTTTGCTGCTAAAGTTGATTCAGGTTACTTTCTTGGTTACTCTTCAACAAGGAAAGCTTTTAAAGTATTCAACTCCAGAACTAAGATAGTAGAAGAAACACTGAATGTCAAGTTCAACGAGTCAACTCATGTAACTATTCCAGCACATCCTGCTGAACCCTTTGACCTTGATAGTATTAACTTTGGACTTGACACGACTGTTACCATTTCATCCAAACCCACTTATTATGGTGGTCAAGGGTTTGATGATGGTCCTCCTTCGTGGACGCCAAACACAGTCGGAAAATCAACTCCAAAAACCACAACTACTGATTCAATAGTTCAAATTGCTGAAGACATTCCTCAAACTTCTGAAGAAACTCCACGAATTCCTGATTCAGAAGTTATTGACATCAGCAGTTTATTTGAAGTGACAAGAGCCCATAGTTCAAGATCAACTGATTGAACATAAAGATCATCCTTTGGAACAAATACTGGGTGATATTGAATCAGGGGTAGTAACAAGAAACCAGCTTTCCAACTTCTTCTTTTACATTGCATTCATTTCTCAGTTGGAACCAAAGAAGTACCAAGAAGCCCTCAAAGACAACAATTGGGTGGAAGCTATGGAGGATGAGTTGCTGCAATTCAAGAAGCAACAGGTTTGGGAAATTTGTCCCTTGCCTCCTAACAAGCTACCAATTGGCACAAGATGAGTATTCATAAACATGCAAGATAAAGCTGGTGTGATCATAAAGAAAAAGGCAACACTAGTGGTACAAGGTTTTTCTCAAGAAGAAGGGATTGATTATGATGAAACCTTTGCACCAGTAGCAAGGCTTGAAGCCATCAGGTTATTTTTGGCTTATGTTATTTCCAACAAAATAAAAGTTTTTCAAATGGATGTTAAAAGTGCATTTTTGTATGGAAAAATAAAAGAGGAAGTGTATGTTTGTCAACCACCTGGGTTTGAGGATCCTTCTCATCCTGATTGGGTGTACAAACTGGACAAGGCTCTATATGGTCTAAAACAAGCTCCAAGAGCTTGGTATGATACACTTTCCACATTTTTACTGAAAAATCATTTCACGAGAGGTTCCATTGATAAAACTCTTTTCAAAAAACATGATGAAAATCACATCCTACTTGTTCAAATTTATGTAGATGATGTCATCTTTGGTTCAACAAACACAAAACTGTGTGATGACTTTAAGAAACTCATGCAATCAAAATTTGAGATGAGTACCATGGGAGAAATACAGTACTTTTCAAGACTGCAAATTAAACAACAAACAAATGGAACTTTTATACATCAATCAAAATATGTTAAAGAGTTATTGAACAAATTTTCTTTAAAAGACTGTAAATAATGTTCCACTCCCATGAGCCCAACCACACAGGTTGAACCTGATGATCAAGGAAGACATGTTGACCAAACCATGTATAGATGTATGGTTGGTTCCCTACTGTACCTAACTGCTTCTAGATCAGATATTATATTTTCAACATATGTTTGTGCTAGATATCAATCTGCTCCAAGGGAATCACACCTTATTATAGTTAAAAGAAATTTTAGATATCTGAAAGGAACTCCTACATTAGGTATCTGATATCCTGCTTCCAGTAGTACTAGACTAACAACTTTTTCAGATAGTGACTAAGTAGGGTGTAAAATGTCAAGAAAATCAACATCTAGTGGATGTCAATTTATAGGAAACTGTCTGGTGTCCTGGCAATCAAAGAAGCAAACTTATGTGGCAACATCAACTGCTGAGACAGAATTGATGTTGCTGAGACAGAATATATTGCAGCTGCAAGCTGTACATCAACTTCTTAATTATGGAATCAAAGAGACCAAGACTCCACTACTGATAGACAGTACCTTAGCCACTAGCATCATTCAAAATCATGTTTAGTTTTCAAAGACTAAACATATTGAAATCAGGTATCACTTCATCAGAGATTGCTTTGAAAAAGGCAAAATTGAGGTAAAATATGTGTCAACAGCTAATCAAATAGCTGATGTGTTCATAAAACCACTTGACTCATCAACCTTTAAGAGGTTTGTATCCATGCTTGGGATGCTTAACTTTGAGTGAAATCTGTAAGGGTTTTCATTTTTCTGTACATATTTTACTTTCACTTACTTATTTTTCATCTGTCTTATTACCAAAAGAGAGAAACTACTGATGTAACAAAACATCAGATTGGGAATATTTTCAGAAAAGATGTAACTACTGATAATAAAAAATCATCAGAAGTTACATTGGGTGTTTTAATCTGATTTCTCTTTAGTTGTTGATAACTACTGAAGAGAAAATGGGAAACTACTGATGAACAATTCTGTTTCATCAGAAGTTTGGTCAATAAGGGTAAATCAGCCCTTTCCCATCAGAAGTTTGACCTAAGGGTAAACTTATGAAACCCCCTCTTTTCATACTTATCGTTTCAAAAACAAACATTCCCTCTCTTTGAAACCCTCTGAAACCTAAAAATATAGTTCAATCGAAATTCCATGGCTCTCGTACTAAAACAGGGACACAATCAAAGAGGCTACTTCACGAAGGATAAAGCATGGTTCCAATATGATGAAATCATAGATTTGGTAATAAAATCTCAATACTTCACAGCGTTCACTATAGACCCACCAATCCACACTGAAACTCTCAATGAGTTCTGGGCAAACGCTGTTGCTGTCAAAGTAGATGACAAGGTCATATCCCTGAAGACGATGATCAAAGGTAAGACCATGGCAATCATACCTGAAACTCTAGGCATAAGGTTAGGTCTAAATGATGCTCAAGCCCCAGAACATATTTCCACTGGAACTGTCCAGTTGACCATGACAGAGTATGGTTACCAAGGTACTCTTTCACATGCTACTGTTTACAAAAGATTTTTTAATGCACCATACAAAGACACAAGAAAAACTCCTTAGAGAACAAGCAGAAAAAACTTCCCAAGACAAAGACACAACTGCTGATGAGAAACTCAAAAGTGCTGAAGACAATCCTTCAATAGTTTCTACTGTAAAACATCCTTCAGCAGTTGCAACTCAAACCAAACAACTAACATCTTCTAAAACCACAACTCCAACTGTCCAAACTCAAACTGCCTCATCTAAACCTCCAGTAGTTTAAACCCTGAACTAATTGCCTTTAGTTCAGAGGAACTTGAAAAGAACTTAAAGGAAGTGAAGAAAAAGGCAAAAGAAGATGAGTTATGGGAAAAGATAGATGAAAGGGAAGACTTGGGCTATGATGACAAACTGAAATTATGGGAAAAAGAGCTAAATGAGCTAGAGAGAGCAGAAGAAGAATAAATACAAATTGCTAAAATGACAAGAGGCAACAACTGATGAATTCTATTGCTAAGCACAGCAAAGTTAAGAAACACTCTCTCAATGGTCTCTCAACTGCTGAACTTGGACATAGAGCAAGAGTTATCTCAGAAAGACAAACAACTGAGAAAGAAAGGAAGTTAAAGAGAACCCAAATCATTGAAGAATTGACAGCTAATGACTATGGCACAAAGGATTAATTATCAAAGTGGAAGGAACCTGACTTAAATGATACATACAAGAGATTCAAGGCCTTGCATATTAAGCTTTTACTGTTGTTTTATCTATTATCATGAGCGGTTAGCTCCTATCTTTACATTAGTGTTCATGTTAGTGGTAATTAAAATTGGGTTGCATAATGTGGATTTTTTTTAAAAAAAAACTAAGTTTCTTTAAATGTTATACATGTATCAATATTTGTTTGCAACTATCTAATCCTACTACATCAAATTATGTCACAAGCAATGCGTCTTGCATTAGCGCTAAACATGTTAGTAATCTTAGTTGTGAGGGTCAAGTATGAGATGTAGTAATTCTTATAGTTTTAGTTAAACTGGATTGTGTAGTCTTTATTATACCAAACTTTGAACTTATGTAATACTTTCGGTAAAATTCTACTCACTATGAAGTCGATTGGATTATTTGATGAGTAAAACAGAACTTTGAAATTTCGTCTTTTTTTGGAGGGTTTACATGATAATATAAAAAGACTTAGAGATGTGCATATAAAAAATCCACTTGTGTAGTGTTGGTTGACATATATATAAACTTTTTCTTATACCTTTAACTTTTGTATTTTTGTCCTTTTTGGCATTAAATCTATCTTCTTTAAAAAATTACTTTTCTTAACATATACTCCGTAATAAAGATTGTTTACTATTAAAAAATAATTTATAGGAATACAAAAAAATAGTTTAAACATCCATTATTTAGACTACTCTTTAATATAATAATAATGGTGGTAATAACAAAACATAACAAAGAAGTCTCGCAAAATTGGATGGCCTCGCGAAATTGGATGATGGATCAAAGTAAATCCAGGTAAATTATTAGGAGGGGTTGGATGTGTTCAAATCAAAATAGACTGTTTTAAGTTATGATTAACTAGTTTATCTTCCAGGAACTTCTCAGGATAGACATATGTGTAGCAACCAGAAAACTTTTATTTCTCTCTTAGTAACCTTGAGCAATTTTCGAGACGAAAATTCTTTCAACATAGGGATGATGTGACACTCACCAAATTCAGGTTAACTTTTCTAACAACACTTAAGTTTACCTTACCAAAACATTTGTAAAACAAACATAACTAGGTTGGTTAAGTAGGTCAACACACACTACGATCATCGTTTTGGTGATTTGAGGAATAATCAGGAAGCACACATGAGTCTTGTAGAAAATGTAATAAAACTGACTTGTATGATTTATACGCTTTATGATTATTTATTAACTTGAAAATACGTGCTCACGTGAATTGACATGATAATAAGTGTTTTGTATAATAATGCGTGCTTACATTGCATTCTTTTAAAATTTTTGAATAAATCTTTCAAGAAAGAATTTCAAAGTATTTTTGACTCACCTAACCATTAATTCAATCTTAACAACTCCATAATGAACAGAAACAAAAGGTTACAGAACTTTTACATAAAGATGACACTTTAACATGCTATACAAATGGAAGTTTATAGCTTTATTGAACCGAACAATTTATATAAGTTAAAAACATGGTATCAAAAAAAGACTACACAATCCAATTTAACAAAAAGTATAAAAATAACTACATTCACACTTACCTTCATATCTCCATGTTGTGCGACTCGACTTGTCAGTAGTATGGACCAACCAAGTACTAAGGTACATAGCTTTTTTTTCTTGGCTAGTCGAACGGTGCACCAACTAAGAGAACATCACCCCCACCCAAGTTCGATCCCCATCCCCCCTAAGGTCCATCCCTTCTTTTCAGGTAACCCCCTACACAGAGTGGGATTCGAACCTGTGACCTCCTCGAGCAGGAACCTCACAAGGTGGGTAAACATTCCCACCTCTGTTGCAACCGCTGGGCTACAATATCATTGGCACTAAGGTACATAGGTACATGTAGAAGGTTGCCGCTCATGGTAATGGATAAAAATCAAACTAGAAATAAGGTTAAAACTATGCAAATGTAGGCATTTTTAATGCATAAGGTTTATTTTTCCTGAACCAGAACCAGTTTCTCTACGGCGGATAGGTTCCCAAGTATAATGTAACTTAGTATTTTAATTCCTTCCAGTTTGGTTTTCACTTATAAATCTATTCAACTTTCCTTCCCATACCAATGTTGGATAAGGAAAACTCTCATTCACATATAAACTCCAACATGTTTTATGTCCTAAATTAAAAAAAAGTTGTCTACTTTATTTTCTTTAAACAACTGTTTTACTTCTCTCTAGTTTCTACCACAAAAACACATATTACATTGCCCCATATGTTTAATGATGGATGTAATAAAATGTGATAAATTGAGGTGACACAAAGTATTTGGGTCATGCTCTTCCATAATTCCTCATGTATCTCTAATACCTTAACAATCTTATCATGCTCTTCCAATATTCAGCACTACGATTACTAGTATATCTACTTAGCCTGCTCACATCATATGCTAATTCTGGCTTGATACATGACATTAGATACATGAAACTGCTAATGATCCTTAAAGACTCTAATTGAGAAACACCATCTCATCTATTCTTTGACAAATGTTGAGAGGTATCAATCGAAGTTTGACCCGTACTTGTCTCCTCTGAATTGAACTTCTCAAGGATTTTATTCACATAATGAGATTGACTTAACACAAGACCAGTTTAGGTTCTAATAATCTTCACTCCAAGAATTATGTCAGCCAGACCCATGTCTTTCATGTCAAATCTCGCTTTCAACATGTCTTTAGTAGATATGATCATCATGTCCTCACTCCCAATGATAAGCATATAATCCACGTAAAGGCATAATATTACATAACTTTTAGAAGTGTCCTTCACATAGACACACTTGTCACATTCATTTATTTTGAAACCACTGTTAAGCATAACTTGGTCAAATTTTTGATGCCATTGTTTTGGAGCTTGATTTAAGCCACACACTGACTTGACAAATTTACATACTTTGCCTTCTTGGCCAGGAGCAGAGAAACCCCCAAGTTGCTCCATGTAAATCTCTTCATCTAATTCCCCATTTAGAAATGTAGTTTTACATCCATTTGATGTATTTCCAAATTTCTCAAAGTTGCAATTGCATGCACCAATCTAATAGAGGTTATTCTAGTCAGAGACGAGTATGTGTCAAAGTAGTCAAGACCTTCCTTTTGTCTATTCCCTTTGATTACGAGCCTTGCCTTACACTTGTCAACAAAGCCATCAGCTTTCATCTTTCTCTTGAATATCCATCGATATCCAAGTGGCTTGCACCCTAGTGGAAGATCAACTAACTCCCAAGCATGATTCTGCAAAATAGAATCAATATCACTTTTGATTGCTTCTTTCCATTGAGTCCATCTGAAGAGGTGGTTGCTTCTCGATAGGTTTGAGGTTCACTCTCAACCATGTAGGTAAGAAAATCAGGCCCAAAAGATTTTTCAATCCTTTGCCTTTTACTTCTTCTTGGCTTAAACTCTTCAACAGCTCTGATTGTTCATGGGTCTCATTTTGAGACCCTATCAACCGTTGTTAATGAACTCGCATGAGTTTGTTTTAATATTGGGAACTCCTCTTCAAAATAAGTTGCATTTCCTGGCCTTGTTTCTATTATGGAGTTCTTGTGAACATCAAGATTCTTGTACTCATGCACAAGAAAATGATGTGAAATCCTATTGGATTCATCCCCAAATAGTGAAACATATTCACCTCCTCTATCACTTCTCACACGTTTTATTTTCTTGTTGAGTTGATTTTCAACTTCAGCTTTATAAAAGATAAACTTGTCAATTGCTTCATCTTTGCTCTCAAGTAAATACACAAAAGAATACCGTGTACTGTCGTTAAAAAAGTAATAAAATACTTATTGCCACCTCTAGTGGTAATCGATTCAAGTCACACACATCAGTGTGAATCAAGTCAAGGGGCTCAGTTATTCGATTAACTGATTTAAATGATGATCTTGTTTGTTTAGCTTTAACACATGTTTTACATTTTTATTTAGAGTCAATGGCAAAAGTTGGTATCTAATATGATTTAAAAAACAATGCATCGAATTAAAACTAACATGACCAAGATGACCATGCCAAACATTAGGAGATTCAACCAAGTAAGCAGAAGTAGTAGCATGCTTATTCATGTTCTTAGTAACAACCATTACATTGAGTTTGAACATACCATTTTGGGCATAGCCCTTACCAACAAACATCCCACGCTAACTTAAAACAAACTTGACACTCTCAAAGAGTAGACGAAAACCAAACTTATTAAGCAAGCAACCCGACACAAGACTTTTACGCAAGTCGGGAACATAAAGCACATTGCTTAAAGTGAGCTCTTTTCCAGAAGTCCACTTTAAGATCACATCACCTTCACCCTTGATATCTGCTATAACAGCATTCCCCATGTATAACTTCTCATCTCCCACCACCTCTTTAAACGAACTAAAGAGGGTCTTGTCTGGGCAAACATGGTGAGTAGCCCCAGTGTCCACCCACCACCCTTTTAGATTGTTAGACACAAAATTAACCTCCTCCATCATGGTAGTGAGTTCTGAAATCATGGTAACTAAAGGCACATCATCATTAACAACCATAAATGCCTTCTCACGTTTAGGCGCTTTGCATTGATCAGCTTTGTGACCAGCTTCATTAAAGTTGTAACATTTCTCTTTGAAGGAACCAACCTAATTCTTTTTCCCACCACCTTTTCTAGGCCCGAGGTCCTGAGCCTTATTTTTCATTTTTTCCTAAATTTGTGGCCTTGGTTACCCTTGTGCCCCCTTGA
The DNA here is from genome assembly GCA_032199755.1 of Ambrosia artemisiifolia. Lineage (NCBI taxonomy): Eukaryota > Viridiplantae > Streptophyta > Magnoliopsida > Asterales > Asteraceae > Ambrosia > Ambrosia artemisiifolia. The sequence goes on along the minus strand of CM063521.1, from coordinate 40,747,118 downwards.
AGACTGGCCATGCTCAACAATGTTAGCTTTTGCAGAACCTTCAATTTGAGTTCCTTTTTGAGACACTCTATTATCTTCCTCAATATGTAAGCGAACCACAAGGTTTTCAATGGTCATTTCCTTTCGCTTATTCTTAAGGTAATTCTTGAAATATGTTCAACTTAGAGGAAGTTTCTCAACCATTGCAGCCACTTGGAATGTTTCACTAAGATTCATTCCTTCAGACAGAATATCACTAAAGATCACTTGCATGCAGTTCTTGGACTTGGCTAATAACAGTTTTGGAGGCCACAATTTTATAATCCAAAAATCGAGCCATAACAAATTTCTTTGTACTCGCATCCTCAGTTTTGTACTTGCGTTCCAAAGATTCTCAAATTTCTTTGGCAGTGGGTATTTTGCAATACACGTTATACAACGGATCTGCAAGGCCATTCAACACATAGTTTTTGCATAGATACTGAGAATGCTTCCATGCATCTAGCGCGCTCACAGATTGAACGTCGAAGTTCCCTTAAGCAAGTTAGGGGGGGACTCAGTGAAGAATCTCGTGAGATTCAAAGTAGCCAAATAAAACAACATCTTTTGCTACCATCTCTTGAAATTCAAACCAGAAAACTATTTTGGTTTCTCAGCATGATTGGCAACTGCCTAAGCGGCTTGGGTACCAACCAGTGGTCCCATACTGGTGGATGAAGGTGCAACTATAGTGTTTGAAGGAGTCAAGGACATTGATGCCAAATCTGAAACAAAAGAAACAATAATCAATGTTCGGTTTACAAAAAAACCAAGTCAAACCCACAGAGAGTTAAAAAAACAACTTTGATTTGTAATCCGAAAATTTTTAAAACAAACCATGAACGGAGTTTTAAAAATCTATTTTAAACTTGTAGGACCACTGTTCACAAAAATAAAAGAAATAACAATTTTATTAAATATATTCGTATTACAATACAATAAAGAAAGTAAACAGAATACAAAGACTGGAATTAAAATTACAAACTGAAAAGAAAAGATACGAGACAATGAAAAGAAAACTCGATGAGACTGAGGCACGTGTAGAACACGCTTCCCTTAAAACAGATTTCGGGCCACCCAGGTGAAACCGTCTGTTTCCCAGGGTACAACAGTCTAAGTAGATTGCACTACCGGAGAAAACCTAGCACTTGAATGACTACCTGAAACAAGAGCGTGTACGACAGAAAAATTAGGAAAATCGTCTGAAAGAAGGTGGTGGTTTGAGAACATGGATTGCTAAGAATTTATGTGTCTTTCACCAGAGTACAAAACTCTGTATTTATAAACACAAAACTGAAAGAAATTGCGCCATAAAAATGCCACATTACACCCATCGCCCTCATCTCGGTCCCGTGCCCGGGCGCGTTTGGTGCTTCGCATCCTCCTGGTCGCCACTGGATGTGTCCTGTTAGGAATACATTCCCCTACATAATTCAACATATAAACTAACACATGATTTATTTCTCCACCAATGTGGGACAAGCAAAAATTCCCGCAACACTAAAGTTTCACCACACACACTTAAAGCTTAGATCTCTCATTCATCTAGCTTTATAATTAAATATCATTATATTACACATTAATATGATATTTAATTCATAAATTTCTGAACATTTTTATGATTTGGTTTCCATGTTTTGTTTATTTGTATTGCCTATATATTATGACTTTTTTTCTCTAATCAATATACAAAGGTTTTTGCCAAAATAGTGGAAATTTTCAAGGTTTTTTATGCATTTGGTGGTTGTTAGAGAAACGTTTTTGAAAATGGTAGAACCGCAATCTGAGATTGAGGTTCTTGCCTCCGTGGCTGCTGAGTCACCATCATCTCCTCCTTGGCTGCTGAATTTAAGGGTGTTCAGAATTTGATCCGGATTCGAAAAATTTGAAATTCGACTTAGTTCAATTCGATTACCAAGAATTCGATTCGATTATTAAGAATTTAAATTCGAGTCCAGTAAATCGAATGCGAATTTGTGATTTTAAATTCGATTCGATTCGAAATTCGAATAAAAACTGTACATGTATATTTTTTTAAATATATATACACATATTATATACACAAATATACATATTGAAAAACAGAACTTTTAAATTTTGGTTAAAACCTAAGAATTCATAGCCTCTACAACTTTTAGCATAACCATATTTTACATATTTACCTTATACATCATAAAATTCTAACAAGCTATACCCTCTACTATTTTTACTACTCCCGTTTTTGACATATTGTTAGTTTATCAATTTTGTAGATTTGTATTTTATATGTTAAAAATAATGAGTTTATATTAGTTTTAAAACTAAAAGTAAAAAAATTTATTATTTATGGTAAATTTTAACTAAATCGAATTTATTCGAATTCGATTCGAATTCGAGTTTTTTATTCGAATCAAATAAATTGAATTTTAAGCGAATGCAAATCGAATACGAATTCAGGTAAAAATGTTAAAAATTCGAGAAATTCGATTTGAATAATTCAAAAATTCGTTATTCGATTCGTTGAACACCCCTAGCTGAATCACGTTCCAAATCATCAAGAATGACGAGTTGCTGCTGACTAAGAAAGAGGCGGAGAAGACCCGCAATCTTAGATTGCGAGTGTTCATAAAAAAGGACTAGGTTTTGAATGCTCCGTGTATTAAGAAGAAGAAGAAGAAATAATAATAATAATTTATTAACACCCGCAATCTCAGATTGCGGGTCTTCCTTCTCTACTTCTTAGTCAGTAGCCAAGCGTGTATCATTGTTGAGTTGTCGTTATGAGTCAGCAGCTCCAGGTGAATCATCGTGCCACATCCGCTAAACCCGCAATATTAGATTGCGGGTATACCAAAATCAAAAACAATCTTCTGACATTAACTATTTTCACAAAAAATCTTGGAAAATCTACCATTTTGGCAAAAAAAAAAATTTCCAGTATACATCTGAACTCCGAATATTATTGAAAATCACACAAAAACTAAAAATTTTGTAGGAAATAGGGTTCACAATTTTATTAAAATAATAATAAAATAAATATAATAAAGATACTCTCGTTATTAGTAGGAAATATAAATGTACATAACCGTATACAAAACTAAATAATTAAAATAAGATACAAACAAACTGTACCGACTCTTGATTCAAGCAACTTCAACCGCATCATCTTCTACTAATCGTCTCTGCAAGAATAAAGAAATAGTCTAAGGTTTTGGTTGAGGATCGTGTTTGACACGGGGCCCTTAAAACAGATTTCACGCCTCCTCTCAGACAGTCTGTCTCTCAGGGTACAACAACCGGAACAGTAGTGTACTGCCGGAGATGGCTCTCAGCCAGAGATAACACCGGATTATCTTGGGTTCATGACTTGTAGAAAAAAGAAAGTTGTAGAGATTTAAGTAATGAGATACTCTCATCTCATTTGTGTATTTCGTTATTGGAACAATAAAAATTATTGTCAGAGTTATTCAAGAGTTTTTCCAAACTCATTATATATATATCACATGAATCCAACGTTCACATAATTATATTTTCACAATAACCGAAACTTAATTGCATTTTTATTATTGTAATAAACAAATCAATAAACTTGTAATTAATAAAATGCTTAATGGATTTTAAGTAGTCACATAATTCGTTATAATGACTGAGTCGAAACAGTCATTTTGACCAGGTCTATGTAACCGTACCAGCTCACTAGTTCGCGCGTCACGTTAATTGCTATCTGCGCTCGCGCGCCCTACCAACGCAGATCAAGACGCTACCTGATCTTGCGCGCACATGTCCCACGCGAATCGCCATGTCATCCACGGATGATCACCCGCGCACGGACGCCACTCATAGTTGACGGTTTACGTCAACCTTCCGCCAGGTACCTGACCATGCGCACAAGGTCAAAAATACAAAGGCGGCTCTCAAGCGGCTCGCGGCGATTCGAGTGTGCGAAGTGCAAAGTGCGCAATCAAAGCACCACATTGCGCCTATCGCCCACGCCACGCGCGCGCGTGTGCAAGTGCAAGTGCAAGTTAAGGGTGTTTCGCGCCCTTTAGGGTCCCCACTAGTGTTTGGCTCAAGCTAAACAATATCCAAGGAGTGCTCCTTATAAACTTAATCCATTTTCTCATCTTTGGTTGTTCCAACATACAACTTTCAAGCTTCGATATCTCATTCATCTTAACTCTATTTTGGGCGTGGTTTGATTCGTTGTGATGCTCTCACAATATAGTACACAAACTCGGGAATAATTATTTATATAACACATATATAAATATACTAGTAGGAAACCCGCGCGATGCGGCGGTGGCGACGACAAGTTACAATGCAGATCTCGTTTTCTGTTATCTTATTAATCCATCTCGTGATAGATTGTGTAGTTCACCTGTTAGTTTTTTATTTGTACCAAAGTCATGTACTGAGATGTCTACTAAATCCGCAAAACATTAAGGGGATGTTTTCTATATACACACAAAAGCACAAGGCCTATGAATATGAACCATTGAGAGTTGAGATAGAGTAGTGTCAATGTAACTCCATTGTTACAAACCGGTCATCTTAAACCTATGTTATTGCAATGGTTATGTTATTGAGGTTCAGACAAAAGCATAGGATATTAAACATTTGAACAAAATAAATCTATTTTTATTTGAATATATTCGAGATCGTTATTTGATCAAACATAATAAAACAATCAATGTGATACGAACATGATGTAATAAAACAAAACAAAATAGCAAGATCGTAGTTTTTCTTATAAATTAGATACTCAACTTGATACAAGTAAAACATAAGGTATCATACTAAAATAAGCGAGACCCGACCCCAACTTAAATTTAGCAAGTTTAAATACAATTAAAAAAAACTAAATAAACCCTAGACCCTAAATCCGGTTTACATGAATTCAAGATGTTTTGGCACTTGGGAGAGGGCAAAACGTAAATAAATATGCAATCAAATAAACTTTAGATATCTATTTTCATGTCCCCTACATGACAATCGGTCAATCACCAAAAAAACAAAAATCAAATTAATTAAAAACTCATTATTGTATAACCTACCATGAATACCAACTTTCAAAATGTACATTCATAATGCATACGTATTCTTAATGGGCCACAACAATCATGCTAGCCAGGAAAAAAGGAACCAAATAACCATAACTGATATAGAGCGGTAAGTGTAAGACTCATGCATAATGTGTAAGCAACTGAGAAATTCATTACCTGAGACTCCAAATGTGATTGAAAATGAATTCTAAAAAGCCAAAACACTAATTCATTTCTCATCTACCAAATCTTTGAAACCATGAAGTTGCATAGATACATCTTACTTTGCCTATGGGTATATTACTATATCTTTTATAGTAACATCATTACCAGTTGATAGGCTACTACTTTGCAGTCCTAGTCCCATACCACTGCATCTGGCTCATTTAAATTATTGGATTAGATGCTTTAATTGTAGTCAGTAACGATCCAGGAAAATTTTCTACTGGGTTCACTTTTTAAATGCTCCAATTTCATGACCAGACATGAAAAATTTCGGATTCATTTGACGGTTTGAGTTAGGTTAGGTTCATCACATAATAAAATACAATACAATAATGAAAAAAGATCGTCATGGTCATTAGGATTTAGGATGATTACAAACTTTATTTACACTTTATCTACACTTAGGGATGATGATTAAATGACCTATAATCTTTCATTTTTATCTTCAATTCTTGCAAAATGAAATATTCGCGCTGACTGATTCTCAGTCAATTCTTGCAGGTTGTATCATCCTTTAGTCCGTTGAGTTGTACTGCTACCTAATAACAGGAATAAGATAAGGCAAGATAGATGTTTAGAGTGATCAAACACTACATAAACAATCATATACCGGTTTTTACAGAAACATTATTCTCATATATTACTTTTTGTCCTAATACTTCTTATTACCATCATATATATCATTTTCCACGGTTCTTATCTTTATTTTTCCTCATATTAAACAGGTTGAACCCCCATCCTCGCATCAGATACTTACCCACAAGTTAAATACATTAAATGTGAATCCAAATAAAATAACTAAAACTCATAATCAATAAACAAATTATCAGATGTGAGCTTGTAGAATTACTTAATGTAGAAATCAGATCTGTAAAGTCTTATAACTTCCCTGGCTCGGGTATCTCCACCACTCCATCTTCATCTTTATCTACAACAAAACAGCCAAAACTTGACCGTAGAATCTGTGAAAATTTTCTGCAAGAAATAAAGAAAAAACTAAACTTACCTGGATCCTTTTCACACCGATTGCAACCACACCGAAGCTTAGAAATAACTAGAAAAAAATCAATGAAATTGAGTAAAAAATACAAGAGTTATGTTGTGACCCAATTGACCCATTTCAATTTAGTAAAAAACACAAGGGGGTGACATTTTAAGTATGGTCATCTGTTGAGATGGAATATTAAAAACATACAGAATTATAAAAGACAGCAGTGATGTTGTAGCAAGCTCATTAAAGCAATCACTAAAATGGAAAATCAATTGCTTTTAACCAGATTGACCCACTTCAATTAAATAAACTTTAGATATCTATTTTCATGCCCCCTACGTGACAATCGATCAATCACCCAAAAACAAAAATCAAATTAATTAAAAACTCATTATTGTATAACCTACCATGAATACCAACTTTCAAAATGTACATTCATAATGCATATGTATTCAAAATGTACCGTTTCAGCAATAACCAATAACTAAAAGGTAAAAACTCGTTTCCAGATTGAGTGACATGTCCAAATGGGTTGGTTGTGCTTAAACTTGTAGATGGTGAAAAAAAATCATTGGTGAATGTATAATCATGTTTTTTATGCAGAAATTATTTATGACATTTATAAATGTACGTGTCCTAAATAGACCAAATAGATTTTGATATAAAGGACAAAAGAAAGAAAGGACAAGAAAACATCCAAACATAACATTAATCTGGTTAATCTGGTGATCAATGTCGAACACATGAACCGTTCTCCTAGGGACATCTTCTCGAGTCGTTTTGTACTGATGGTTATGCTATTCTTCATTTCCTATGATTATAGTTACCCTTTCCCTAACCATTTGAGGTACAAAATCAAAACAAGTAGCAACAAGAACACATAAATTTGCAAATGATAACAAAATGAATTAACTTGAATGAAAGTGAATGATCAAAATGAGCATTAGATCATACCCTTCTGGCACAAACACCATTGCAAAAAACTCACTGTAATCTATACGACCATGGTTGTCAAGTTTTGTAGTAATTCAACAGTGTAGCTAGAAATTCATGATAATAACACTATTATCAGTGACATAAAAAACTATATTTTGTCAATTATAAAGTTAACCTCTAAGTTTAGGCATAATAGATACCTACAAATTACTTTAGTTCAAGAATATAATATACATCAAGAGTAGTACTAAATCTCTGTAATTCAATAACGGAATATAAGACTATTATCCATATTGATGATCATTCTTACAACAAATAAAAATAAAAAACAATTTTAACAAACGGTGAAAAGACATAAAAAACTCGTAGACAGCTATAAACTAAAAATCATACATCATATGTATCAATTTCGCAAAACAACACAATTAGGATGTTATTTACCTCCGATAGCGGTTCTAGAGATGTGAGGACATTGGTTCATGAACAAGCAATCGCATAAGCATTAGAAAAATAGAAACTCGCAAGCATTAAACATCTGTGCTCCTACCTGTGTTGTCTTCATTGTCTCCCAGCCATGACCACTACTGTTACACATGCCTGAAAGTATTACATAGAATGCCATCACATCTAATGAAAACCTACACAAAAAAACAATTGTACCAATCGAAAGAATATATTATCATCATCAAAACTAAAGCAATCTAACAGTCTCACAGCTAATCAAAGAAACAGTTGAAAAAAATACAATAAAAAAAAGATAAAAAAGAAACAAGAGAGCACGAAGAGAATGATGATAGTATGAATCGGTTCATAAAAACCGTCATGGATGATGAATAAAAGCTGAAGTAGCGTGTGCCTGTATCGTTCAACAGGAGTGAAGGAGGAACCTAGATTTCTTAAGAGTAGAGAGAGAATGAAAATGAGTTTATGTGAAAGAGAGAAGGAAAAGGTTTGTAGGTTTTCAAAATGAATGGTCAAGATGGATGGTTTGGATTATGATCCTTCTAGTGCTCTCCTATTGGCTGTGATTTTTTAGGCGGATTGTGTTTCTGAAAGCTTTAGGAGTTGTATCATATGTTGTAAGACCTGTACTCTTAGATTGCAGCTTAGCTTGTGGTTAAGACTTTCATCCGTTTTGTTTTTTTTCTTGGCATTAAGGGCTTGTACATGCTTTTGAGACTTGTACATCTCTTAAAAATGGCAATTGACCATTCTACCCTTCCTATATGCATATTAATATAGTATAGATTTATTTAAGTCCAAAATTAGTGAAAAATCAATTTCACTACTATTTTTCCAACAAATTTGGCTCTATGGATGCTTTATACTAAATTAATGTCCCAAAAGTTTTAGACCAGGTGTAATAGATAGGTTACAGGGGCGTGAAATGGCATTTTAGCGCCCCCTTTCACCCACGCATATCCCCAACCCCCCCCCCCCCCCCCTCTGTTAAAGGGGCGCCAAACATTCCCAGGCGAAATATTTCGCGTACAATCCCCTCTTGCTCAGCCAATGATATCCTTCCACTTCATTTTTTTTTTATTTTTTTAATTCAGATTTAATATACATTATATACACACACTTACACCACACCACTACAACCCTTATACATTTCAAGCCCCTTTCACCCATTAAAGTGGTCACACACACCAATTGTGATAGGTTAGTACGGGTGTGGGTTCGTTATTCACTCCAATCTAAATGGAAGAATTACGTCACTATGCTTAACAAGATCCAAAAGGTTTCATACTTTCAAAGTCAAATGGCTGTGTTCAAACATCCATTTGGCATACAATAACATTTGTTCGCAGCCTATGTAATTATATCAGGTTTTTCTGGATATCTTCTTTATTCTTTACACAGGGCCCATACCCCCCCCCCCCCCCCCCCCCCCCCCATACCTCTCTATATATATAACACAATCACACCTTCTTCTCCATTCCATCATAAATACAAACTCCTCTTTCTATAACTACCTTACCTGATACTTTTCTGTTACTTAAATAATAATCATATTAATGGATAGACTTACAAAATCTCCTGCTAACTATGTTCCTCTCACACCTCTCACCTTCATCAAGAGAGCATCCATGGTTTATTCGAATCGCACCTCGGTCATATACGCCGGGGTTACCTTCACTTGGCGCCAAACTTATGAGCGGTGTTGTCGCCTCGCCTACTCTCTCCTGTCCTTGAATGTCGTCAAGAACGACGTCGTAAGTATCTCGCTTTTAGACTTTTTTTCATTAGCAGGTGATCTGCTAATTTTGTGAAACTAGCAAAAAGAAAGTACATAAAATGAGTATGCTACCAAGAAAAAAAAAGAAAGTACATAAAATGGCGGAGTCTTTATATTTCATCAGACTCATTGATTATGAGTCTGCTATCAAGACCAGCGGAGTCCTTATATTTAATCAGACTCCGCTGGTCCAAATATCTGCCTCATATTATTATTTATTTATTTGTCAAATTTTGCATAGACTTCTATTATAACAAGCAGAATGCTTGGTTTCACAAAATTTCCTATTCTACACCTACAAACACTTACAAAATTAGCTAACTATCCTATAAAGGAAAAAAAAAATCTTATGTTTGTTTTTAATCTACCAGGTATCTGTGTTGGCACCAAACATTCCAGCATTGTACGAGATGCATTTCGCGGTGCCGATGGCTGGGGCGGTGCTAAATGCGATTAATACGAGGCTCGACGCTAAGAACATCGCGACAATTCTTCGACATTCTGAAGCGAAGGTCTTCTTCGTCGATTATCAGTATGTTCCGATAGCATCCGAGGCGTTACGGTTGCTGGTGGCTGGATCAAAAGATGGCTTGTCAGCACAGTACGCTATGCCTTTGGTTATTGTGATTGATGACGTTGATACACCCACCGGGGTACGTCTTGGAAACTTGGAGTACGAGCAACTTGTACTCCATGGTAATCCGCAGTACCCCGGTGAGGAGCTTGAAGACGAGTGGGACGCGATTGCGTTGAATTACACCTCGGGGACCACCTCGGCCCCCAAGGGTGTTGTTTATAGTCATCGTGGTGCGTTTCTGAGCACGATGAGCTTGATTCAAGGGTGGGAATTGGGGACCGAGGCAGTGTACTTATGGTCGTTGCCTATGTTCCACTGCAACGGGTGGACGTTCACATGGGGTGTTGCGGCACGAGGTGGGACCAACGTGTGTATCCGCAACACCACTGCTAAAGAGATGTACAATAGCATCTCTCAGCACAAGGTGACGCACATGTGTTGCGCACCTATTGTGTTTAACATTATATTAGAAGCCAAACCACATGAGCGATGTGAAATAACCAATAAGGTTAATATATTGACAGGTGGAGCACCTCCACCTGCGGCCCTCCTCGAAAAGATGGAGGGCCTTGGATTCCATGTAATGCATGCCTATGGCCTCACAGAGGCCACGGGACCTGCACTTGTGTGCGAGTGGCAAACCAAATGGAATCAATTGTCCAAAGATCACCAGGCGAGATTGAAAGCTCGCCAGGGTGTTGGTATACTCACGCTTGCAGACGTAGATGTCAAGAACAAGAAAACTATGGAAAGTGTCCCCCACGACGGTACAACGATGGGGGAGATCGTGCTTCGAGGAAGTAGCATCATGAAAGGTTACTTAAAAGACGAGAAGGAGACCGCAAAGGCGTTCCATAAGGGTTGGTTTTTCACCGGCGACGTTGGGGTCATCCATCCCGACGGGTACCTCGAGATCAAAGACAGATCGAAAGATGTCATCATCTCAGGTGGAGAAAACATTAGCAGCGTGGAACTAGAGTCCATTTTGTTCAAACACCCGAACATACTCGAAGCAGCAGTGGTTGCAATGCCTCACCCAAGATGGGGCGAATCTCCTTGCGCTTTCGTCGTTTTAAAAAACGCAGGAACCACAACTGAAACCGAAATCTTGGCGTATTGTCGACAAAAGATGTCGAAATTTATGGTACCTAAAAAGGTGGAGTTTGTGAGTGAGTTACCGAAAAATGGAACAAATAAAGTGCTAAAAGCTGAGCTCAGGGAGGTAGCAAAAACACTTAAAATATCTGAGAACATACCTACAAACAACAAGAGATCTGAACCTCGGTACCAACAAGATGAATTGCATGAACAAGACAAAATCCTTGCAATGTCCCGGCTTTGAGTTAATTATTTTTATGTAATTTGTAATACAAGATATAGAGTGTTCCCATTTGTACTAATTAACAATTTCAATACATAATGTTTTTGTGGCTTGTAAATCCTAAATCCTTAAGGATTTACGCAACCATAACTTTGGAGTCGGGGTTATTATAAGATTTTCTTCTTTGCTAGTTAGTAGTTACGACCTCGGATCCAACTCATGCTTAAAAAAATTCTCAAATTGAGGAGGGGGTCAATAGACCCTCTTAAGGTAATAAGGTAATAGGAACTTGTTATAGACTGATTCTGAGATGATCGATGTCTGAATAGACCGTTGAGTGGGTTAGGCTCTAAAAGATAAATAAAGAGCAAGACTTTAGTTTTGCATCTATTTTCTTATATTCTAAATTTATGGATCAACACATCTAAAATACAAAGAAAGGAAACTAAACATGACTAGAACATGGAACACTAATCAACCCAATAAGCTAAAAACAAGGAAACATTAATAAAACAAGAAGTGTCGATTATGCTTGATGAGAAAGTTTACTGTAAAAAGTATGTTAACGTAAAAAAGATAAGAAGGATTTTGGGCTTTTGATCAAAATAAATCAGTTGATGAGATTAAAATGAGAAAAGTATACGATGGGTTTCTAAAAGAAAAGAGGAAGAGCAAAATAGGTATATTCTATAATTGTTGAGTTCCACCCCCATTTTTTAAACGTACATAACTTTTTCATACATTATTTTTTAAAAAAAATACACCATAAAAACAAGCATTTTGTCGTCTTTCTTGATAATCATAATCTGTAATTGTTGACACCATGTAATAGTTTCCTAATTAAAACATATTTGCACCGTCGTACTTTTGCCCAAACACGGTGCAATAAATGTGTGTTTATTATTCTTTCATGTGTATAAACTGTATCAAAGAAAAAAAAAAGTCATTTAAATTTGGTATGAAAAAACACTCTTGGGGATTGAAATTACAAAAACAACCAAGTCTATCTCCTACCGTTGGAAGTTCCTGCTATTGTAGAATTACCACTAACAGGTGATGAAGTGATGCTGCCGATAACTGAAGAAAATCAATAAAGATTTGTCGAAGATCATTTTAAATATTTTAATCTGGATTCAAAAAGGGATAGCGGCGCAGCTAGTTGTCCGTTTACCTTTATCTAGATGTAACTTGGTTTGGTTTTTATCGTGGAATTAAAATTTTCTTATTTGTTAAAAAAAACAAAAAATCTGGATTTGGAATTTATATATTTGATATGTAATCTATATAGGTTAGTAGCCGTAATCAAAACCAACTATCCATTATTTGTCGGTTGACAACTAGTATAAGGGCTTGTAGTCCTGAATTCTGAAATTAGTTTATCTACTTTAAATTCAAAATATCTCTTTGTATTGGGTGTAGTGTTGGGTTGGGTTTTTGAATTGTTAATGCCTTTGGGCCTATTCTAGTTTGGTGGAAGCCTGCCTACTTGGGTTTCTTGATGCCTAATTTGTTTTAACTTGATTGTTATGTATATAAAGTTAGTCCTTGGAGTCGTCGGATAGTTGAACTTGTAACTAGTTAAAGTGGGTGGTTCTGTGATCAGGAAGCACAAATGATTTGTGATTTGTTAGAAAAACTTACAGTAAAATGGTGATGTTGCTGAAATAAACAAACAGGAAGAAAAACAAAACAAATTAACAAATAGAACTGGGCTTGTGTTGAACACAATTTCTTTAAATAGATTCGTCGTCTGTTCCCAGGGTACACCGTTAGCTAACAGTGGCGTTGGTGCACTGTCGGACTATCTCACTTGCCTAAAAAATGATTAGAGGTTTGGCTGTTGCTGCTATTTGCGAGTTGTATTTTGGTTGTGAGATGTGTTTTGCTGCAACAATACAGCAGGCCTTTATAGACTTTCAAAACCAAGAATGAAACTGATGGTTCTTCAAATTCGTGATTAATCTGAATTAATCACTTTGATTATGCCATTAAATGCGCCAAATGACCAGGATTCGAAACACCCCTTATGGAAGCTGAAGATCAGGAGACGAAACAGTCTTCTAGAAGGTTTTCTTTAAGTTGCATAATAAAAATAAATTAAAATGGGCAGCAAAACCCAGCGTCACGCGGACCCGGGTTTTTCAAGCTGCTTTCGTGTCCGCAGGTCGTGCGAGCGTCGCATTGGTTCAATAATTTTTCTCGAATCAGAACCCATTTTTGCACCCCCCCCCCCCCCCCCACCGCGCACGCGGGTAGATGCTCAAGTATAATGTAACTAAAAGAATATAATCTCTTGCAATTGGTTTCACCTTATAAACTCATCTCCTTTTCATTCCCCAACCAATGTGGGACAATACCAAACTCACATTCACACATATATAATTTCCAACAACCCCCCAAATGAATGGGAGTTATTATCAGAAACAACCTCATTCCGATCAAATTTCAACAGTTGAGTTTTGCATACGATAGGTAGGTGTGGCCCTTTGAACCTTTGCTTATGAAACGCACTTAGCCCACTAGCTCTGAGTAGACAGCGATGTCTTTGAACTCGTCTGCCGTTTGTGTAGACGACAATACGCTTCACACAAAACTCTCCCTGACAACGTCAAATCCTCATAGTTGTGTCCGTTGTGGTCATCGACACGTGCCTGGTTCTGCGAGAGCTCTTAGGTATTGTGCCCCAACAATACCCTTCGAAGCGACCCCACTTCTCTCTCACATAGGTGATTCACTAGGACTGGTTACCTCAATCGAATCATTAAAAGCCATAAGCTTAACCTCAACTTTGTCACTTTTAGGAATGGACTAGGAAGCTAACCACATTATTGTGGTAAACTCCATTTTTCAAAGTGCGGGGTTTTCCAACTCTCCCCCACAGTGACCTCACTTATTCATACAATTAGGTTATCCTATTGAACTCAGATCTTGGGATCTCCAGTCAGCTGAGTTAGGTTTCCTTCGCATGAATTATGTTTTTCAAGGGCTTTAGTCTCATTCCCATAGATGACTTCTGAACTAACTCTCTACTTTAGCCTTTTGTTAGCGAATCCGCAACGTTATCCTTTGACTTCACATAGTCAACAGTGATCACTCCTGTAGAGATTAGTTGTCATACCGTATTATGCCTACGTGTTATATGCATGTTCTTACCGTTATACATTGTGCTATGAGCTCTGCCAATAGCCGATTGGCTATCACAATGTATGCATATGGCCGATTCCGGCTTCGGCCACCTTGGTATATCCTCAACAAATTGACGTAGAATTTTACTTCTTCACCTGCTTTTATCCAAAGCGATGAATTCTGATTCCATCGTGGATCTAGCAATAACAGCTTGCTTAGATGATTTCCACGATATCGCTGCACCTCCAAGTGTGAACACATACCCACTCGTTGCTCTAGAATCATTCATGTCATAAATCCAATTTGCATCGCAGTAACCTTCAATAACTGCTGGATATCTACCACAATGCAACCCGTAATCTCGTGTGTATCTCAAGTACCGAAGCACCAGTGTCACGCAACCCCAATGAATTGAAGTTGGGTTGCTCGTGTATCTACTTAGCTTGCTTACAGCATATGCTAAGCCTGGTATGGTACAACTCATCAGATACATCAAGCTGCCAATAATTTTTTAGTAGTCTAATTGGTTAATAGGCTCACCTCGATTTTTAGATAGATGTTAACTCGTGTCAATCGGAGTTCTAGCCACATTAGAGTTATTTGCATTGAACTTCTCAAGAATTTTGTCCACATAGTGAGACTGACTTATCACAAGTCCATTCTGGGTTCGTGTGATTTGTACTCCCCAAATCACGTCTGCTAGTCCCATATCTTTCATGTCAAACCTTGCTCTCGGGACGTCCTTTGTAGATTTAATCATTTTCTCATTACTACCAGCAATGAGCATGTCATCCACATACAGACATAAGATAACATATCCACCTGGTGTGTCTTTCACATACACACACTTGTCACATTCGTTGATCTTAAACCCAGAATCAAGCATGACATGATCAAACTTTTGATGCCATTGTTTTGGAGCTTGTTTCAGACCATACAAGGATTTTACAAGCTAGCATATTTTCTTTTCTTGTCCCTTGGCTATGAAGCCCTCGGGTTATTCCATGTAAATCTCTTTCTCTAGATTTCCATTTAAGAAAGTCGTTTTCACATCCATTTGGTGAACTTCCAAATTTCTAATGGCTGCAATGGCAAGTACCATCCTGATGGATGTTATTCGCGTTACAGGAGGATATGTGTCAAAATAATCCAAGCCTTCTCGCTGTTTATATCTTTTGATCACCAACCTTGCCCTGTATTTATCAATGGTGCCATCTGGCTTCATCTTTTTCTTGAAAATCCATCGATATCCTAATGGTTTGCATCCGACAGGAAGATCCATTAGCTCCCCGGTGTGATTTTCTAAAATAGAATCCTTAGATTCCAGTATAATACCGTTAGACACTCCAGGATAGGGATGAGCTCGGGACGGTATCAGTACCAACCGATACCGATCCCGAAAATACCATACCGAAATCTCACAAAACCCAATACCGATATCGATACCGAAAACATGTGGTACGGTACCGGTATGGTATCGGTATTTTACCTTACAATACCGATACCATACCGATCCCGTACCGATACCGATAATACCGAAACCGAAAACTTCTAAATGTGGGTACCGATACCGAACACCCTTGGTTCGGTACGGTATGGGATCGGGATCGGGACGAGACAGGATCGGTATTCGGCTCTATGTGTTCATCCCTACTCCATGATTCTTCGAGTCATGCACAAGAAAACGAGGTGGACCACCCAAACGAGTGTATTCAATGAGCACACAATCTACAGTTTTGGGTCCTATCAGAAGACGCTTTGGTGATGTTACAACCACCTTAGCTAGGCACCCGACACTCGCAAGTGTTTTATATGATGGTTTGATTCCTGTCCATAATTCATATGGTGTTACATCCTTCTTCTTACGTGGAATTAAATTTAGAATGAAATTTATTGATAACAGCGCTTCCCCCACATGTCTTCGCTCACCCCAGAGCTTATCAACATAGCATTCATCATTTCTTTCAAGGTTCGGTTTTTCCGTTCCGCCATGCCATTTGATTGTGGTGAGTAAGAAGGTGTGAGTAAGGAGGGAAAGAGAGGGAGAGGGAAAGAGAGAGGGAGAGAGGGGGAGAGGGAGAGAAAGAGAGGGGTATGGAGAGAGAAAGAGATGAGTCTATCTGATTTGACATTAGAAGTATATTGATTTTTCCCCAATAACCGAATATATATATATATATATATATAGGTGTAGGTTCCTGTACAAATTACATTTTTCGTACAAAGTGTGAGAAGTGTATATAGTCATTGTGTTTTAAAGTTTGGCTATAATGTTTTTGATTCCTTTTGCATTGATTTATATAGAAAAGCACCAAACGTTACAATTTAAAACACAATCAAATGTATTTTAGACATTAAATTTAAAACACACTGATTACTTTCTTCATAGAGTGTTTTAGATTGCATGTCGAGAATACATTAATTAGTGTTTTAAATTGTTAATTTTTGTGTTTTTCTATATAATACTATGCCAAAGGAACATAAAACATCATGCCTAAAATTTAAAACACAATGCCTATATGGACTTCTCACACTTTGTACGAAAAATGCACTTTGTATAGGAACCCCACCCTATATATATATATATATATATATATATATATATATATATATATATATATATATATATATATATATAGGGTAATTATAAAATGAAAACTCCATTGACATATGCAAACTCAAAAAACCCAATTCTATGGCTCACATCTTGCCACTTCCTACATTTAGTATTAACTTGTAAGGGTAGTTTTGGTAGTTTAAATATTTTCATCTTTCTATGCTTGTCTATGTCACTGCTTCTTGACTCCTTTTATGACAACTTTTATCATTTTTTAAGAACACCATATCTCTCATATATCTTCACCACATACCATTTATCCACAACTTAAAAGGATCCCAAGTTAATCTCCACCATGGAGGAGAGCAGAGAAATCAGCAGCCACAATTATCAAACCAAAAAGAAAAGAAAGCGAACTTGCAACCCAAGGGTCCAAGCTTGAACCACCGTCGAGGCTACCGTAAAGGAAGCACCGAACCTAATCTAGTAAAAAATCAGTTTTGTATCTATGTTGACATTAGGCTGAGGAGCTCGCCGTCCATGGCGGCCACCACCCACCACCATTCTAATCATTTGTACGATGATGGAAATGGTTCAGGTCGCGAAGAGTAGTGTTTGTACAATGATTTGATGATAGTGTATGCAAGAATATCATGTATCTCAAAGATAATTGCTCTCCTTGTCTGTAAATAGTTTTTTTCAAACAAAGTAGAGTTAGGTTGATTTTTAAATCAATATAACAAAGCTATATATATTAAGAACGTAACATTGAATCGGCCTTAGCATTGGAGTTCAGTAGAAAAACATCAACAACAAACAAAATGAATAGAAAACCCATGGTTGGATAAGCTTTTTTTACAAATAGAGAGGAGAGAACACTAGTTATTTTTTTTTCTATTAAAGCTTAGTTAAAAACATTTGTTTTCAACTAAAAATATATATATTTTTGTTGTTTGGGTTATTAAAGCTTGTTTTTTTCAGTTAAAAACATTTGTTTTCAACTAAAAATATATGTTTTTATTGTTTGGGTTATTAAAGCTTGTTTTTTTCAGTTAAAAACATTTGTTTTTGTTTAAAAACATATGCTTTTATTGTTTGGGTTATTATTATTGTTATATGTTTTTCGGGTTTGGGTTAAAATTTCATATGTTTTTTTCCTTCTTTAGGCTTTAATTTACCATATGTTTACAGGTTTTATGATGGGTTAAGGTTTACGTCTATTAAAAAAAACATTTGTTATAATAATGTTGAATAAAATAAGAGATAGAAGACAGTAGAAAGCCAGAAAGGAGATGGGAGAGAGGAAAAAAAATTATAGTACACTAAAAGTTTGAAGGTTGTCAGGTACCAACTTCCAAAAAGAGTATGTAATTTTTACATGGACAATATTCCCTTTTACATGTAAATATTTATCTTTAATTTTGATTAAAATCCACAAATGATTTTGACCATAGATTGCATATGTTGGATGGCTATGATTGGGGTTTCATGAGTTTTCTTAAGTAGGAAGAGTTTTCAAATTATCCTTTCCCTATATATATATATAGCGAGAGAGAGAGAGAGAGAGATGAATCTATCTTATTTGACATTAGAAGTATATCGATTTTTCCCCAATAATGGAATACAGAGAGAGAGTGAGTGAGAAATGAGTCTCTCTGATTCGATATTAGATGTATATTGATTTTTCCCCAATAATCGAATATATATCGAGAGAGGGATAAAGAGAGAGAGAGAGATGAGTCTCTCTAATTCGATATTAGTAGTATATTGATTTTCCCCAATAACCGAATACAAAGAGAGAGAGAGAGAGATCCTGATTAGACATTAGAAGTATATTGCTTTTTCCCCAATAACTGAATACAAAGAGAGATGAGTCTCTGTGATTCGACATTAGAAGTATATTGATTTTTCCCCAATAACCGAATACAGAGAGAGATAGAGAGAGATGAGTCTCTCTGATTCGACATTAGAAGTATATTGATTTTTCCTTAATAACCGAATACAGAGAGAGAGAGAGAGACAGAAACAGAGAGGTCACTGGTTGTGCCACCGATGAGAGGGGTTGCTAGGTGGTGGTGGTCCAGGTGGCGAGCTGTGATTAGCGTGATGAAGTGGTACCTGAATTCTTCACGGGTGATGTCTCTCCCACCCTTACATGTCAATACGAACTAAATTTAGAGGGTGTATGGGATTGAGTTACAAAACAACTTATTGGCTTCTTCCAAAACCCAATAAGTCAATAAGCTGTTTGTGTCAACCAAAATCAGTTTTGGTTTTGATTTTTCAATAAGGGTGGAAAAGTTGTTTTCAATAAATTAAAAATCCTGGCTTTTGACTTTTGTCTTTTGATAACCAAACACTTTTTAAAAATAACTTATTGACTTTTCCCACCATAAAAACTAATCCAAACTCTTTTTTAGAAACTCCTTTTCAAAAAGTCATAAGTCAATAAACACTTCTGACCAAAAGCGCTTTTGGAGTTAAATAAGCAATCCCAAACACCCTCTTAATATCAAAGAAATTTAGAAAATACCACAAATCATCACATTTTAAGGTCCATTATTCTACATGTTCGTTGGTTTCGTCTTTGACAAGAAATATATTATGTACCCAAGCCCGCAAAGCCCATGCGACGTCCACATGAGAAGGCACATGCAACATTCTGGGTTTTCTATTATTATCTATTATATGGTTGGCGTGAGGTGAAAAACTTAATTTGGAAGATCCTAGTTGTTCAAAATTAATCTAACTTTTAATCTGGGCCGTATAAACTTAGATGGATCCTTTAGGAAGATTGCAAGTTTGCAGCGGTTATTCTTTGATTCGTATGTTTTTGAGATGTTGATCGGGTCTCATACACCCCCACCAACTCCAGTTTCCGTTTTTCACGCTTCTTCTTTCCTATAACTAACACAATCACTGTGTCTCAATTTCTTCTTGATTCTCACTTCTGTTTTGCATCCTAAATCTCTCCACCATTTCCAAGCCCTAAAACTTCTAATCGGCTCTGATTATTAGGAAGCCATTACTTTTGAGTCTCAATTAAATCACTTGCTTTGATTAACGGTTTCCACAACTGAATCGACCATTAAAGTCGTCCAATCCGCAATCTCCTAATCACCATTGGTCTGTCGTCCATCGTTGTAAGTAGTTATAACTTCAATTTCGGTTTTGATTTTGCTACTTGGTGTTAAATTTTTGCATTTAATTAACAATTCTAAGATTTTATAGTTCGTGTCTATGGTATGTTACAGGCGGTAGTATCAGGTTCGGTTCATGATTCAGAAACTCAACCAACCTCCCCCATAATCACCTCGGATTAGGTAAAGAGTTTGTTTTTTTCTTTCCCTTGCTTTACGAATTCTTCCTTTAACAATTGTGTGTATTGATTACGAGGCTTACAGGGTTATAGTAAACGATTTGTGATTATAATATTATGTCCAATAAGCAATCAGAGCGGTGGTACCGGTTCCGGGTACGAATACATGTACGCACACTATAACAGGAGGAATATGATTACCACAACAGGAAGACGATTGTTTTTAGGGTTCAAATCACCCTCGGATACATAAACAGTTGTGCATTCGTTCTCCATATAGCTTTTGATGGGTATGATTTGACTCCGTAACTACAATTTCATTGTTCATTGATTTCAATTTGTGTAAGATGTAAGAGACAAATAATGATTTTAAGGTTTTGTTTTGTTATTCAAAATTAGTTTTCAGCTTTATGATCATTTATGTGAATGGTTAATTTTGATGGTGTTTATTGAATTGGTATTGTATGAGTGAGTCATTTCCATATAACATAAAGGTATTTGGATACTACAAAGTTCAATCTTGCATAGTTGTATGTTAGATGTTTGACAAAAGGTACAATTTCATATATGTTATTGTAAACTTGTAAAATATCATATATACCCAAAGTACAAGTTTTTCATGCATATTGTACAATGGTCCTAAAGCATATTTTGGGTATATATGAAATTTTGATGTTTTGCAGGGGTATATATGAAATTGCCCCTTGACAAAATGCCCAAAAGAGATTTAGTATCATGGATTGTGATAATTACTTAGATTATTATTTTGGCAGTTTACACTTTATAGTAGTTCACTTTTTTAGCTCATGACAAATTTATTTTTCAAGGCATAAAAGGGGGACCAACTAAAAAACTATAGAGAACTTGGCCCTTGCGCATGTTGATATGTGAGTTTTCTTGCATTTGGTTATAATATTTTCAGGCTGCCTTATCGCATTCCATTTATTTCTTTTGGTTTGTAATATGCATTTATGTAATGCTTTCACAGACCGTATGTGTTACTATTTGCCTCTCATCTGAGATGATATACATTATTTTCTATAGCAATGTTATACGCACAATTGCCTTGCTTGTAACGCAGATGGGGTGTCATAACAGTTGTTGGGGTGATCATACTTTTAGGCAAACAGAGAAGGCGTGTTCAGTAGTATGTTTAAAGACGATTCAAGCCTAATTGGTTACTTCTGAAACTCTTTTCGGCTTATACTATGTTGCTTTCTTTTATATAAAAGTTATGATTTAGTAAAATTTAAATATTTTTTCCCGACTTTAGCTCTGTTCTTAGACAAAACTACTTGAATGCTTAAAGATTTGAATTGTGATATTGAATCTGTGCTCATCCCTATATCTGCTCAAGGTGAATAAGGTATGCTGACTATATTAAACTAGCTTTGTTTATATCCTATATAACAATTTTTAGGTTTTTTTATATTTAATAGTTCAGAATACAGTCAAAATTTCTTAAATTTATCATTGTAATTTAACTATCCTTCTAATCAATTTCTTGTAATTTGTTCCAGATAGCTCTTTTGTTAGACTTTTTATTTGAGAATTTACAAGGGGCAGCAAGATGTAGTATCACTAATACTATTTCTCATAAGCAGCCTCCTTCTTTTCCATCAAGGTAAACTCCTTTATCTTTCCTTCATTTTTTTTGCATCGTGTGTATAAAGAAGCAAATCATAAGCCTAGGATGGTTTTAGCACTAACAGAGTTTTAAGCCTTTATGTTGGTAGCTTTAGCGTAAATTCATATTTTGGTTAAGAGTTTTGAAACAAATTTTTCCATGTGTGCATAACCATGAAAAATCTTTTAAAAGAGCTTTATAATTCACTTTGTTATTTGTGATAATGAAAGGATGGCAAATGGTCATATTGTTTACAAATTCTCTATCCGGCCTTTTCTTATTTTATGCAAGGAACATGCATCGCCAATTATATATTTGGATAAAATCAAGAGCATTGAGCCTACTTGAATGGAGTCTAGATGCGGGAATGGTGATAATGAAGTATAAACAACATTGATGTAGCTTCTTACTCAACTACAAGGATTTGAAGCATCAAAGAAGATCAAGGTACTTTGTGCACATTATAAAGTGACATATTTAGACATATTTTTAAGATATTATATTTGTGCGTCACATCTCATTAGGTTATAATATCATTGTCACAAGAATGTTCCCTTTATTTCTTATTAATCGACTTATTGGACCCTTTTGCAATAAGAGATCACTTCAATCTGTTTATGCGTAAACAGGTCAGCTAAGTAAAGGCTAAAACAAACTTCTCCACTAAGTATCTAGCTATACCTAATAAGATATTAGAACTTGGTAACTTGTTAACCGAAGAATGCAAAACTTCTTTAACTATATGTTTGTCACACATGCAACATTTTTTGTGAAACAGTTAATGACTACATCACCAAAGGGATTCTATGAAGACCTAATTCAGGCATAGTTAGCATGCATTTTCACTGGTATATGGTAAATCTGCATTGAAATGGTTCGTAATGATTTTCATTATTATGCACGTCTAAAATCATTGTTCCTGTTAATAACACCAGGTATCAGGTTGATGGGTTAGAGGTGTAGGGGTTGGTGGCTAGGCGGGTTGATTTATGGAACCCGAACACGATCCGTTCACCCATTTTATTAAAAGTAATTTGGAGTTTGATAACCATACACAGGTCTTATGATAGTGCACATGAGCTTGCTTCAATTTATTACTAGTAATATTTAAGCATTTCATTTGCCGTGTAAGGTTATCAAACTCCAAATCAGTTTTAATAAAATGGGTTCAATTTATTACCAGAAATATTAATTTGCTTCCAATCTGTATATCATTAGCAAATCCAGTGGGAGCTGATATATATATATATATATATATATATATATATATATATACAGTGCTAGGTTATTTTCAGGAGAGTGTTTTAGTGCGAGAAAAAACCTAAATCTTACTTTTTATTAGCAATGTTTCGTATATTTTTGAAGTTAAAACTTTTTTTTATATCATTGTTTATGTTATATATACAAAAACTCATTAAATTAATGCAATCAAATGTTTTTTTAAGGTGTAAACATTTTTCCTACACATGTGTTATATTATGTGTAGGTAATGTTCTTACACAAAATTTGTACATGTGTAGGTTATATAAATTGATGAAATTGCTTCATATATTTGTTTTATTTTCAAAATAGGTGAATAAACAACACATTTCAATAAATTTCTTATTTTCATATTTTTTTTAACAGTGATAAAAATAAATTATTAATCTTCTTCTCGCACTTCTCACATTAAAACATCTTCTGAAATGAATCATCCCCTATATATATATAATATATATATCATACTCGATTAGCAAATCATATTTAAATTTTCTGACACTTGCAATTCGCCTTTTGTATTACAGTTTAATGATATGAGATTTATAGCAAATGAAGAAAGTCATGGATATCTGTTTGTTCAATACTATCTACACAACACTATAAAAGAGGAGGCATGGGTAAATATGTCCAAATTGTGTCCAAAGTTAAGATGGTATACCAAGGGTTTCTTTACAATTTTCTAAATTTTACCTCTTTTCTTCCCTAAATGTCCATGGGGTAACTTTATTTCATTAAATTATCAGTAATTCACAATCAAGTTATCCTTTATTATTTTTGTATCTACATTGAATGATTATATCTTCCTATGGGGTAACTTTATTTGATTAAATTATCAAAAATTCACAATCAAGTTATCCTTCATCATTTTTGTATCTACCTTTGTGATACACCCTTGTTTAAACTCCCAACCCACTTGAAAAATGCTTAGTTAATAATTATTGTATGTACATATCTTAGGATCAATTATATGTAAATTAATGAGAAGCACAAGGAATTTGTAGGTTACTATACAAAAGTCCGGTTGAGTTCACATCTTCTTTAACTACAATAAACTTGCTTTTACTCCTGACCCTATGATTTAAATATGTTAGTATGAATTGTTTGTTCTAGCACTTGAAACATGACTCCAAATGATGGCAAACAAAGCAAACAAAATGTTTGCGATGTTGATGCTTTTGATTGTGTCATCATCTATAAGGTCCCTTAATTTTTTGGTAGTTAAACAGAAAGCAACATAATTTTTTCTATCCTTATGATTGTGTAGGGCTAAAACAGTGAAACCTACCTACATGCTTTGAGTTTTGAGTTTTTAATGTTATATATTTTTTAATTTGATTTACTGACACTGTTATATTTAGAGGTTCCATTTACAAGTAGTATTTTACGGTTTTACCCAAATGGGTTCAAAAGAGAATAACTTGCTCAAATTCCTCATAACATATACATATTTTTACACAAATGTATGTTTTAAATACTCAAAAAAGAAATATTATTCATTGAAATAATATGTGTTTGTTTACAATCATATAATCTAACTTCTTTAGCGATGCATTTGAGGTACACTTTGGTGATCTTCTTTTTGCATTAGCAATATATTGCGAGTGAAGAAGGACATGCTATCTCCTCGAAAGACGAAAAGAGGCTCAGTTAAAATATATGCAAAATACATGTGTCTGATGCATATCATGTTCCTACTGCGTATTGTCGACTCCGTCGCAACGCACGGGTTAGCCACTAGTTTGATATAAGGAGACTTAGGTGTATTTACATACATTTAATTTTCCTCATCATAATCACTTGACCTAAATATGTCAAATGCTTTAGAGATATTTTAGACTTTCATGTTTGTTTATATATGTTTTTAAAATTAGGGAAAATGGATTTAATTACTCCCAACTATCGCCTGTTGGCGGATAATACTTCCAACTATCACTTTGGCCATTAGCACTCCCAACTTTCAACTTGTTGGATTTTATCACCCCCAAACTAACTGAGGTCTAACCTAGTTAGTGTTCGTGGTTAAAATGTAAAAAACTAAACTTTGGGCCATTTTTGAAACATTTTATTATTATTATTAAAAAATAACTTATTACTTATTATTATTATTAAAAACTATTATTATAATTTTTATCTTTTAAAATTTTTATAAATCCCAACCCCCCCCCCCTTCCTATTGACAGACCCCCCCCCCCCTCTTTGTCTCTCTAAACCACCACCTCCACCATCACCCATTGGTGGTGGAGTTCAGAGAGAGAGAGAGAGTTCAGAGAGAGAGAGAGAGTTCAGAGAGAGAGGGAGAGTTCAGAGAGAGAGAGAGAGAGAGTTCAGAGAGAAACGACCTCAGCCACCACCACCGACCTGCAACGACCACCGCCTGCAACGACCACCGCCCTGCACCACCACCTCCCTGCACCACCATCGCCTGCAACGACCTCAGCCACCACCACCACCGACCTACAACGACCACCAACCGACCTGCAACCACCACCATCGACCTCAATAACCCCCCAATCGACCACCTATCACCACCAATCGACCACCGACGAAGCCATACCTCTTAATCACATAACTGCAACCCATATACAACTACTAATTCCAAACCCTAATTCCAAACCCTCACCATCGACCTCAGCCACCACCTTCAAACCCTAATTCCAAACCCTCACCATCGACCTCAGCCACCACCTTCAAACCCTAATTCCAAACCCTCACCATCGACCTTCAAACCCTGTACCTGAACTAAAGGTCTTCCATCATAGACCAGTAATGGTGTTTATAAACCCTTAACTGTTTTAATCTAAGGGATCTTCGTGTTGGTTAGGTCGTTGGGGGTGACTGGTGGGCGGTGGTTGTAGGGGATGACGGTGGAGGCGGTGGTTGTTGGGGGTGACCGGTGGGCGGTGGTTGTATGGGATGACGGTGGAGGCGGTGGTTGTTGGGGATGACGATGGAGGCGGTGGTTGTTGGGGATGACGATGGAGGCGGTGGTTGTTAGGGATGGCAGTGGATGCGGTGGTTGGTGGGGATGGAGGTGGAGGTTCTTCACAAGAAGAAGAAGAAGAAGAATGGGGGGGATGTATAATAATAATAATAAAAAGTTTCAAAAAAGCCCCTTATGTTTAGGTTTTCACATTTTTGCCACATAAATTGTCCCTTAAGTTTAGTTTTTTACTTTTTGACCACGAACACTAACTGAGTTAGACCTCAGTTAGTTTGGGGGTGATAAAATCCAACAAGTTGAAAGTTGGGAGTGCTAATGGCCAAAGTGATAGTTGGGAGTATTATCCGCCAACAGGCGATAGTTGGGAGTAATTAAATCCATTTTCCCTTAAAATTATGATGTTAATGTTCCCGTTAATCGGACGGCTAAACTACTAGTTTGTTTATTGTTTTAGATATTGTGAATGGAAAAAATAATACAGATCGTGGGCCATGCCTGAGCTTCACGTTGTTTTTGTTTTTCCAATTCCTTAGAGCATTCACAGTAGGGCCTGCATAATTCTTTGAGTGAATACCCTATAATTTTTTATGGGGTTCGAAATGGTTGTGAGTGAAAAAAAAAATGGGGAATCTACTGTTTATCGGTATATTTGAGGTTATTTGGGAATCTTTTATGGGAAAACAGGAAACTGTATTTATTTTTAATATTTGTTGAAAGTGATTGTGAGTAGAGGAGAGAGAAACTGTAATGATTTTTAATGTAATATGTGGTTGTGATTGATTGTGAGTGAATGGGGAATGGGGAAGCTAGTGTGAATGCTCTTAGACTATCCGTTGTGGCCCGTAAGCGACTAGCTGCGAGCCACAAAACATTCCACGTGGATCACTCGAACCATAATACCCTTCAGCGATAGACGGCGCGAGCAAGTAGCCGTTAGTGCACTCGCGTCTGTTAGAGAGCAAAAAAGAGCCGTTGGCAACCACTAGCCGTTAGCCAACGGCTAGTTGGCCTATTTAAATACAAAATATACCATTTTTTATTCACCAAAAGATCAAATACAATATACATTTTTCAAGCTGCACTTCAAAAATCAAGCAAACAAAAAATGGACTCACAATGGCAAGGATGCTACCAACCCGCAATGGAATTTCTTGAGAAAGAAGAGTATGATGTTAGTCCAACGAACGAAATCGAAGTTAACCTAAGCCAAATGCCACCACTTTCACTTTCACCGAATTTAGTCCCGGATACACAACCACCACCAACTCAAAGGCGAGGACGTAGAGGTGGTGCTAGAGGTGGTGGCCGAGGACGGACGGCCGACCGAAGTGGTGCAAGGGGTGGTGGTAGGGGTGGTGAATCGCTCGACCAAGATATTCAACCAAGGCGTCAAGTGACCCCTTGGACCAAAGAGGAGAAAATAGCCCTTTGTCGGGCTTGGGTTGAAGTATTGGAGGACCGAAAAGCGGGTATATATTTTTTTTAACTATATACTTTTTTTCAATATACATAATTGATTTTTAACATTAATATTTTTTTTCTTATGTAGCCGATTATCAAAAGGCTAAGATGTTTTGGCGACGAATCCGAGACGTCTTCATGAGCAAGTAGGGAGCACTATGCTTTCGGCCGATATGATTTCCGGCCGGTGGCGGAGATTAGGAAATATGTGGGTTTGTTTACGAACCTTCATAACAGGAACGCTGCTCGAGTGCGAACGAGCGGGTCAAGCGATCTTGACGTGTATCAATTTACTTGTGACGAATGGAAAGAAGAGGTCTTGCGCAAGTACAGGACCAACAAGACGTGGGATGAAGACTATTTGTGAAGAATCCTACGTAATTGCTCCAAATGGGTGGGGCTAATTTCTGTTGAAGACATGAGCGAAGGCGGCTCATCATCAAAACGAGCCAAGACGTCTTCATCGGGTGGGTACATCTTCTCTACGAGCTCGGATGCTCACGTGGGGGTTGACCTAAACAATGATGAGAGTCTTCCCCTGTCTCCTCTTGGTCGACCCGCTGGAGTGGAAGGGACAAGACAAAGGCTAAACAACCTGTTAACGAAGTCGATGCGGAGTTCTCGGGGGAAATTACCAAAATAAGGACGACAATGGAGATGACGGCGAAAGCTAAAGTCCATAAAGTTCGAATGAGGGACATGGACTTTTTAGCGAAAGACTTTAGCCACATACCAATGCCTCGTCGAAAGATACTTGAACTAGAACAAGCGCGTCTCGTGAAGGAATACGAGATGGAACAAGAACACCTCAACGACGAGGAAGAGTAGTTTATTTTTTTAAGTAGTTTATTTTTTATGTCTTTTTAATTTTTTTTATTAATGGAAAATTTATGTTTATTATTTAATTTGTGTTACAAATTTAAATATTATAAATTTAAAATAACAAAGCTAAAAAAATAAATAAATAAAAACTGGAGGAAGCTGCTGCTTACCTTTAGCCACAAAACCATCAGGCTAGTGAGCAACAACTTTATCACCCTGTCAACTGGGCACTTACGTGATTCAATATGAGAAGATAGAGTCATTGCTTACCTCTAGCCACAACGGATAGTCTTAGAAAGTATTGTTTAGTGGCCTTTCGATTGTACCTCTTTATAAGGGGATTTATTTTGTTTAGAAATATTTATATATTACTGATTAGCAAGTGGTATGTGCATGGTGTGGTTGTACTTTATGCTTTGCAAGTTCATCATGCATGATAGGGTTGTATGCATATGCTTAGTGAGTTGTACCCATATTTGGGTTTGAAAAACCTCAAGTCTTCCCCTCTCTAACACCATAGTTTATATATATATATTATATATATACTTAAATTAAATATAAACGTCGGTGACTTATGCGTCATCATCTTAGTGTATTTTCTAGCGCCACGTGTGCTGAGATTTCCTTTCGTTCTCTTTAATTTCTTCTGTTACAAAAGATGAAAGACAGAGAGAGCAGCAGAGATAGAAACAAGAGGGAAAGATAAAGATCGGAGAAAGAGAAAGCCAGTCATCTTCCGAGAAGGCTCCGGCGTGTGACTCGCTTCATACCACTATTGTGCATCAGGATATGGGTGACGGTGGTTTTGGGTTCAAACCAACCACAACAACATCTGGAACTAGGTTTTCCGACAAAGCTCCGACCAACGACAGTTAGGGTTTCTCCGCTGCCTTTGCTGACGGCACTTATCAGCTGCAGGTTGCCAAACGACAAGCCATAGTGTATCATATCAGGGCCGGCTCAACCCTTTAGGGGGCCTAAAGCGAATTATCAATTTGGGGCCCTTTTTCCGAAAGCATAAAACATTTTTTTAGCTCTTGTATAGTCCGTGTTGCGATACGTTGTGTCTAACGAGCCATATCAAATCATAATTAAATGGAGGCTAATTGTAATTGTCACTTTCTTATGATCTGTTCCTCTACTTCCTGGAATTACACAGCACAATTCAGTGTTTCAAAATAAAAAATAGTGGCCCTATAGATTTGGGGGCCCAAAGCCCTAGCCTCATTTCACTTGGGCTTCAGCCGGCCCTGTATCATATGTACTCACCTAAAGTCAAAAGCATCATGGATATTAATTGATGTTTTTTTTGTATTCTTAGGGTTTTAAAATTATTTGGTGGGTTGTATTATTATAGACTGGATATTGTGGTTTATTATTTATATATGTTGTTACAATAAGGTGCTTATGACAGCATGAATATGTTATAAATAAGTTCAGAGATGGTTTGAACATATATTTTGGAGTGTACATCTTTTTTTAGTGTTATCATGAAGGGATGAGCTTGGTATTGCTTTACCAGTATCGAGGGTACTGATCCTAAATATTATCGAAAATGGGTACTTGTACTAAAAGTGCTCGGTACGGTACGATTTTCGAAGGTAAAAGAGAAATTTTTTTTCCTAAAATATTTCAATGCCACGTGGGATGACACATGGCACACTCAAGGAGGAGAATGTCTTTTTGAGTGCCATGTCATAAAATGGCTTTGGTTTATTATATATATAGATATAGATAATTGATGGATTTATGTGATGGCTAGGGATGTTCATCAGGTTAGGGGGTGTTCTTATAACATGACCCGTTATTGTTACTGTTGGTATTACGAATTGTTTGTTCACTGGCTATGGTTTCTTGAGTCTCATGTGGGTGAGAATTTGGATCAGCCTGTTGCTTTGTTTCTTTAGACTTATTGGTTTCAGCTTGGTTGCTTTGCCAACCTAAGGGCATGTTCAATATTTGATATATTACGTGTTTATATGCGAATGAAATGAAAGTAATCGATATGGCGTGTAGTGTATTTGAACATTCTTTTAAGTGTTATAAATGTTGTTGAAGATGGGGTTTATATGCTGTATATTGCTACTGAAAGTATATTTTTAGGCGTCGTAAATGATGTTTAATGTTGCTGGAAATTCAAGCAATAAAATTTGAAGGGTTCGAGGTTATTTTGGTGTCATATGGTGTTATTGGAGCTGGTTGACAAGGACTTAGATACAGGAAAATAACCAATATAAGGTACTTAGTAGCTTTAATGTGTCTTATGAGTTATAATTTATATTTAGTCACTATGATTAGCTCCATGAAAACACTATAGTTTGTACTACAATGCCGACACATGGTTGACTTACTTTCTGACCCAATATGTGAAATCGTCATGTGAATATTTATATTTGATTTAAACGAACTTGACAATTAGTTTGGCTTGCCGCCGCACGCCGGCAAAATTCTAGTTATGCAGAAAGTCCAACAACTCTCTCTATAGTTCTTTTGGCCAACGAATTGTTAAAACCACATCAAAATAATCAAGGGTCAAGAAATTATTTTCACTGGCATTTGACATCATTTTTGTAATTTGGTTCCATTCCTAGACGCGTAAATTTCACGGAAAAAAAATGATTGGTGAACCGGCAGATCCGTTTGCAACCCCTTTGGAAATGTTACTAGAATGGGCTTTTTTTCCCGTATTTCAAATACATTGTACACTACCCAAGAAGTTATTGAATGTTACGTTAATGGTATCAGTAGCCACAGGATTATTAACAGTGCCCTATTTAGAAAATGTTAATAAATTCCCAAATCTTCTTCGTCCAATAGCGACAACCGTATTTTTTATTGGTACCGCAATGGCCCTTTGGCTACAAAAATATTTCCGTGTTTTAGACTCGGTATCAACTTATATGTACTTCTATCAAAGTTCAATTTTCATGATTTTGTTTTAAAACTAGTCAAATAAAAATTAAACTAAATTCTTTGGTGAAACAAAACACAAATCAGTTCCCTTAAACAAGTCCATTTGTATACACAATGGTTGTATGCTCAAATACATGAATATATATGCTTCTGATTTCAGAAACCAGAAGCATTTGTAGCACCGTTTCATGAGATTGATGACGAGCAGACGGCAAGCCTGCAACTGCTATTGCTTGGTGAAGCAGACGAAGCATTTCGTGTGGAAGGTGAAACAACTTTTGATATTCCCATGTAACATTTGCATGATTTAAGCTTCTTGTTTTTAGGGTTTTCTGGTTTTGCAAGATCTTCTAAACACATCACTTTTGATAAAGAGGTGAAAGATTGTGACTTCCCTTGAAAGAACTTCGACAACCCTATTCTCCTATACATTCATAAAACATAAAACATAAACATAAGAAGAAATCAAGATATGCGTATGGTGGTAGACCCATAACTTTTCAAATGATGTGGATGGTTTTTGTGCTTCTTTGTCTCTTATAATTAACGTCCAAATTTTTTACTCGGATCAGGTCGGGTCACATAAACAATGGTCACTTGTCATTGCCAATGGTACAAACTAAACGTAATAGTTACGGATGTAAAAAAGTCAGGCCGCATGTGACCGACTAGAGATCGCCATGTTAAAATTTTGAATCCGAGTTGAGTTTAATAAACTGGGCATGTTTAATAAACAAGTCAGAGCTTCAATTATTGAGCTTGAATAGATCGACTCGCAAATTTAAACGAGGTTATTTTCTGTATTTTTTTTATTTGATGTTTTATAAATATATATATATCAATAAATATAAAAGCATATAAACTAATTAACAAAATAACTAACAAATAATAAACAACCAACCAAAGCCTGGCTCAAGCTTGAAAACAACTCATGAGTTGAGCTTGAGCTTTAGCTTTAGAAATAAAGCTCGTAACGAGCCGAGCTTAAGCTCTCATGAGTTAAACGGGGTAGGTTCAAGTGCTCATAGTTAAACGAGCTGAGCTCAAGCTTCCTAAGTTAAATGAGCTGAACAAACTTGGACTCGACTTAGCATGTTTACACCCCTAGCTACGTTGAGGTTATTGCAGGTAACTATGACCAAGAGGTAATACAATATTAAAATAACCACAAAAAGAGTAAATGAAGCTCATAATCGGAGTCCATACATATTTTTTACATATAAATATAAAAAAACTACAGTGTCGGTTGACCCCACACTACTTATACTATACCCGTGATGTGGTGATGGACTACATCAGTCAAACATAAACGAAGATGCATCTTTTAACAGATTCATATGACTTACTTGGACGGAAGTTGTCGAACCAGACCACACATGTCTCCTAACGCATGACCATGATTTGAGGATGACGAGTCGCATTCTTCGAAGACGTCTTTAGTTTCATTATCTAATGACACCACACTAGAAACATCAGATGAAAACGAATCATCATCATCATGATCTTTAACCAATAACTCAATCTTGTTTTCTTGATCTATTGAAAAGGAACCCATCTTCAAAGTAGTCAAGTGTAGAGCTTTTGAAAATGGAAAACAAAAATAAGGTTTTGGGTACGAATATAGTGTAATGCTTTTCTTTGCTTTGCTTTGCTTACGGGTAAAGTGTGACAATAGAATTAAAGCTATAAAAGGATAAGCGTACAATTGGTATATGTGTGATTATATAGCTTGTATAGAAAAGATTCGGGATTATCCAATTCTAGATTTTGGTGGGGGCCCATTTGATTTGGCATGAATGACACCACCTCAAACATTCAAAGAAGGGGGTTTGCTTCATAGGCATTGGATGGTATAGTTTAGTTACACTTGCACACCAAAACTTATTACTTAGTGCAAATAAGGTCCTTCTGTTATTAAAGAGAATCGTGTAAAATCTTTTTTTTTTATTGGATTGGTAATTTGGCATGAAACATGGCGTTTAGGTTAGTAAATTTTTATATGTATTAATTTGAAATGAAGGTTCACTGTTCATCAACAGTGCAGATTTACCTACTAATATTGATGGGTATATTTGTAAAATCATAGGCCTCTTGATGATAGTGTCTTTCACTTTGCCACATTAACCCAGCTTGATAATACGTGTCTTTCTTTGCTTTCCCTGAGACACTATCCCTCACCGTCCATTCTCTCTCTATTTGAAACACTATCCATTCTTTCTCCCCTGGAGATGGCTGTAGGGTTTCGTGTGGGTTGTTGGCAGATGGTGGTGGCGACCCACGTGTTCACGGCCGACGGTTGGTGGTGGTTTTGTTTGGTTGCTGTGATGGCGGTGGTTTCGCCGTGTCGTTCGTTGGTGGTGTTAAGATCTGTGAATTTACTTGGTTTTTTTGGAATCATCCCTTAGCGACGACTGTCAGTGCCATGATTAAACAGCCACCTGGATTACCAGCACCGCCGCTAGCCGTCATCACTACCATAGTACCATCCACCGCCTTTGTTCACCACCATCGTCACTCACTACCAACAACCCTAACTTTTGCAGCCGTTCGTTATATTTGAGGCTCTGATTGACACTTACGGTTTTCCTATGAATCGATAATGGCTGAGGTGTTCGTTTACATGAGGTTTTGGATCCAAGGTTCGATTTTAGTTTTGGGGTTTCTAAAACTATTGCTTATAAGTTACTGATTTGATTTTTTTTCTATATGTTTGATAATTTCGGATTTGGATCTGACTTATGTTGGAGTTTCTTATGGGTTGAGTACTTTTGTTGTTGCCAATCGTTCAGTCATGGCTGGGTGTTGCTTTATTTGCCCACTTTAGCTTTTTGTGCTCTAAATGCTATGATGATTGTGGTAGAGGGGCGTTGCTTGGCATGGCATAAACAAGGATGACAAGTGTGATGTTTTTCACTTGCAACCTGAATTGCCGCCACAACAATCTAATAGTTCAATCCTATTGAGGTTGCAATTTTTATGATTTTCTTGCTTTAGCTTCCGGATGGGAAAAAGGTTTGCTTTCTTAAGATTGGAACCAACATCTTTTTTTGTTTGGTGTAGTGAAATTGTGAGGTTTATATTTGATTTGCATGTTGTGATTGGTGCATGACAGATTGCTGATTCGTTATTGGGCTTATAAGTTATGCAATTAGTTGTGATTTTGTTGTAAATTCAAGCATGTGGATTGGCTCTTTGATGGTGCCGGTTGTGCTCTCTGGTAAGATACGCCGCCGCCGCACGGTGGTGATGCTGGCGTTTGTGCCGCCGTCGCTTCATGTTGACGGTGGCCTTGAGGTTTTTGTCATTTATATGGCTGTCTTCATTCCGATGACAATGAATTCATCAGAGGGGTGTTTGAATGTTGATAACCTTAAACCCTAATTTCTTTTGGGTGGTTGTTTTCTCAAATACGGTGTGTTTTGGTTCACCTGAGGCTTCTTAGAATTTTAACTTGGTTTGGCCGGTAGATGATTATTTGTGGCTTTAACACTATAATTGTTTGTACGTTAACCGGCGGTGATGAATTTGGTAAAGAAATTAGCTTTGACGTTGCATAGCAAGGATGGCGAGTTAAGTTTTTGCTGCTCACAACCTGTTATGTAGCCATGACAAGCTACTTACCTATTCTGAGTCGATTGTTACAAGCCGTTTATGGTGCAATCTGTTATGTTTGCATTTATTATCATTTTCCATGTTCATCTTTTCACGTCTTAAAGAATTGGTTGATTTGTAGAATTGTCTTAGCTAACCTAACCGTGTTCGTCAATTTCTTTTCAACCATGACTGCAGGTTTGTGTTTTCTTTTCTGACTGCTCTCTTTTTTCTTATATTTTAGGTCTCCTCTTCATTATGCTTAGCATTTGATCGAATCCGAAATTGAGTCAAACAAGTCGAATCAGCAAGCATTAAGACCAAAAAAAGCACACATTAGGTATTTTATGTAATATTAAATTTTATGTATAGAGTTCGGATAATCAAAAACTAACAAGCAGTAGCACTTTCTATTTTATGTAATATTAAACCGAAATTACAAAAGTTTTTTTCCGCACACACGCCCATAACTTGCATTGCGAATAAAACGGCTACTTGCCTAAACACCTAAGCGCCTAGGCGAATAACCGCCTAGGTGAATATGCGGGTAGGCGAACCAAATGCCTAGTCGGCTAAACGCCTATTCACCTAGGCGCATAGGCGCCTAGGATGCCGAGACGCATAGGCTGTTTTGGCAGCAATAACATTCCACTGTTTTGACACCAATTTGTTAGTATCTTTGGCCTGTTTACCGAATCATTGTTCTATTACTAAATAATTTCTACATTTGATAAGCATAAGTATAAACTTATTCCTAAGTTATATTTAGAAGAATTATGTTGGTTCTCCTTATAATACCAATCTGCCTTGCAGATAAACTCCAGTTAAGCTCAACTGATGTAGGAACTTTTTTTTTTTACCTCAGCTTTGCATTTTAAAATAGGGAAGGACCATCACTTGAAAAACTTACAACGTCTACGCAAATGTATGTGCAGGTACCTTTTTTATTTTACTTTTTAATATGGTCTTTACTGTGGTGCTGCATGTGAAGGAGGACCTAAGCATGAAGGTCAACTCATGTAGGAAACTTGATTTACCTCACTTTTGCATTTTGAAGTGGGGAAGAAACATCACTTGAAAAACTTAACGCACATTGGTGAGCCTCCTTCCAATTGAAATTAACACGATAGCCATACACAATAGATAATTAATATTTTGTTATTCTTTTTAACATTTTGATGTCAAAACTTTCTAACATTGAAATCAAGTTACAGTCTTTTCAAATATGTGTGAAATCCAGTAATCACTTATAATAAGATAGCTGCCCATATCCAATTGGTCTGATTGGAGCTGTCATTGAGGTTATTGTAGTATATCATCCTATGTTTTGCTTGAATATACTTAGATTTGTTGTTAGTATGATTGGTTTCTCTTTATTTTACAACACTTATTTCAGTTGGCAACAACTTCAACTTTGTTCGCGTGGCGTAAATGTGATTATTGGGTTTAGCATCTCACTGGTTTCGTGAGAAGGTCCGACAACGCCATCTTATTACTTTGATTCCATGTTTAGCGAATTTGTATATGCCAAGTGTGATATTGATTGTATGTGTACATTGTCTTGGATGGAGATCCGTTTTATCGATGTAATACATCTTATCCTTTTTTTGTGGTTTGTGATCGACGTAAGGCGTTTTTCTTTCGGTTGTAATATCGGGTGTTGTTCGTAAAGCCCGCTGTTGTTGCAAATGCAGAGAACGTCGCCGCAACGCGAGACGGGAGCAACACTAGTTAACTTTTAACTTACTTTTAAAAAGTGAAGTATTTTAACAGTAATGGGTGGTATTTGTAATCTTATGGTGTTCATGGGGTAGTTTTATTGGCATTTTTGTTGTTAGTCTTGTAAGTGTGTGTAGTGGTGGGGGATTATGGGGAGTTATGGGTATTAAAATATTAAAAAGTAATAGAATGGGGATTATGGAAAAAGAGGGTTTAGTGGGAAGAGGGGTTATGGGGGGTTTTAAATGATTGGGTAATCATTGGTTAATTATTTTTTTCTTATTTAAATAATAATATTAAATAGTTTAAATAATATTTCATTAAATAAAAAAAATTACAAATACTAAATAAAAATTACAAAATACTAAATAAAAATACAATTTAATTACTCAAAAAAAAATTTTTACCATATTTTTAACTCAAAATATACAATAAAAAATTTACCATTTTTTTTAAAACCCTCAAAAAGTGTAAAAGAAAATACAAGCAAATAAAAAAAAAACATGAGTTGTCCCCACCATATCCACTACCCCATCCTTCCTTCTCCTCCATCCCCATCTTCTTCCTCTAATCCTCAATCCATTTTTTTCTCTGCTCATCCATCCCATCTTCTTCCTCTAATCCTCAATCCAAACTAGTTGCATTCGAAAAGCAACCCTTATCTAACCGAACCCCAACCAACGGTCAAAAAAGCAAACCCTGAATCCAATGCACAATGCCCGTTATCACCAAAACGCCTTCAACCTAAAACGCCCCATAGCGCCCCGTGGGGCGGTGTGCAGGGGCGCTATAGGGTGTTATAACGCCGGATAACGGGCCACAACACTCAACCTAAGAGTAATTATGTATCATACTATCATGGTATGCTGGTTATAAAGAAAGAACACATACAGAGAAGAGATAGTGAGTAGTCGGTGAACACACCTCAACCTCCATCATCAACCGCTCGGCACCACCATATCCACCGCCATCATCTCAATTATTTATTTATATTTATTTAGAATTAATAGCTAGCTAAGTGATTAGAGCAGTTAGTTGGTTTTTTTTCCATCCCTTTTGTCACTGTTTTATGATTTTTGTTTGGTTTACATTATATATCGATGGTCTTGGTTTACTGGTTAGTTCATCTATCTTCATTCTTTGCAACCGGCGTTCGAGTATGTTTGCCATTTCTTTCACCCAATTTTTTTGGCCTTCACACGTGTTCGTTTTTAAAAGTAGAATATACACGTGTATTTTACCTGTGCATAACACGTGTGTTTACCTACTGAAACCCCATTTTTTTTCAAGGGATAATCACTAAAATAGACAGTTGATCAACCAAAAAAGCCAAACTAAACACCTGATACGTCTAAACATTAGGGACCAGCCACTCATCCGCGTCTACCAATCAGGTGATTACACGTTTAAAGTCCTCAGGCGCTTTAATTTTTAAGGTCCCTGCATCTAAACTTTATATGTGGGGTTGTTATCAAGACACAAAAACGCGTCTAAAGAAAAGGTTAATACCTTTGCGTCTAAATAACATCCTCGCGTCTAAAGTTTAGACGCAGGGACCTTAAAAATTAAAACGTCTAAGGACTTTACATGTGTAATCGTCTGATTGGTAGACACGAATGAGTGGCTGGTCCCTAATTGTTAGTACATGTAATGTAGATGTCCGTAGCGTAGTATAGATGTCTGTTTATCGTTTTGTAAGCGTTTGGATGTGTTTTATATGAATAAAGGGCATTTTGGTATATTCACTCATGACTAGGTCTCTAAGGCCGACTAGCTTTGCTAGTCGTGTGGGACTCAAGACGACTAGCAAGCTAGTCGCCCCACCTAGTCGTGTGGGTGAAAGCTAGTCGCCCCTAGGGCTTGGGCCGACTAGCAGCAGGTATAAATACTTGCAATCATTTCCCTAATCATTTCGGTTGTCATTTCACACTCGTGCTCTATTTCTAATACGATTACAACCTTTAAACCATTTTGTGTGTGTTTTTGATAACTCGTTATTGTGTTTGTTGGTGTTTTTGTTATTCGAACATCATCTAGTGGATTTCGCACACTAGGTGAACCAGCTCGTTATAGTCGGGTTTTCCGAAAACGATCCTACAAGTGGTATCAGATCCCTGGCTCTTATCACCAATGTTCAATAACATTCTGGAGATTCAAAACAGTGTGGTTTTATGTTCTAAATCAGTGTTTTCATCCAAAACCTGTTTTGAAAGTTTCAAACTGTGAGTTTTTATAAAAACCAACATTTTTCAAAATCTAAGGTACTTTTAATGGCTAAAACGTGTGTTTTTTTATAAGGTTTTGTTCCAAAAGTGTTTTAACAACTTTCCTAATCATTTGGGGATTAAACACATTGATTTTGACAGATTTTGAAGCAAAAATGATGAGT
This sequence comes from Ambrosia artemisiifolia, assembly GCA_032199755.1. Lineage (NCBI taxonomy): Eukaryota > Viridiplantae > Streptophyta > Magnoliopsida > Asterales > Asteraceae > Ambrosia > Ambrosia artemisiifolia. The sequence goes on along the minus strand of CM063521.1, from coordinate 40,708,065 downwards.
TTCATGCAATACAAGCCAACAGACCTGCAGGTAGCGACTAGCCTTCTCAGAGGCGACTAGGTTTCCTAATCGTTCCTTATTTCATACGACTAGCCTTCTAATCGTGTCACTGTTCACACGACTAGGAAGCTAGTCGCCTGTGGAACCCAATCGTCCCAAAACCCCTTAGTCGTGTCACTGTTCACACAACTAGGCTGTCAATCGTGTGTTTTCATCCTAATCGTGTCTTAGTAGTCGTGTTAAGTATTCCAGTCGCCTATAATCAATTTGGACTTAAAATTTTACTAAGTATCGGGCTCCAAAGTTACAATTCATGTCTGACTACCACTCCTGGAAAGGGCGTTTCAAGACACATGTTGAAGGTATAGATGGATCAGTTTAGGCAACGATCGAGAATGGGTATACAAGACCAATGGTGGAATATTCAACAATTCCAGTCGCATTGGTTGATATGACAGATGATCAGAAAAGAAAGTATAATGATGAGAAGAAGGCAATGGAAGCTCTTACGCAAGCGTTACCCAAAGACATCATTCATCAGTTTGCACAAAGTATGACATCTCAGATGCTTTGGCTAGCGTTAGCTGAGAGAAACGAGGGGAATGAGAAGACAAGAAAGATAAAGATGGATCAACTCAGGAAAGAGTTTGAGAACTTCACTACAATTGGGTATGAGGCGCTATGGGATTTGACTGCACGTTATTATCATTTGATGTCGAAGATGTATCAGTACGGGGTTGTCTACAGTTCCTCTGAACTTGTTGAATGATTTGCAGATGCACTCCCTCCCCCACTGACATCAGTAGCTCGACATCCAGAAGTCAACAAACCATTATTAGACCATCTCCATCAATGAATTTGTGATCGAGCTTGAGAACAAGGAAATTGATGAAATCAGAAGGGCGAACAAGGCGTTCATACCTCAAAACCCTACTATCTACTATGGGACAGCTCCATCAGATCTCAGCGTTGCAGGATCCAAACCTCAGACTGCTTTTGTGCTGAATCAAGATCTTGTATTCGCATTCGACAACGATGGTCCCATCCCAAAATCCACTCCTCCAGTGTACCCATTAGGACAAACAACTCAATGTCCTCTTTCTTATGGGCGAAATCAGTTTGGAGTTAATCCCTTTGCACACCTTGTAGCACCAGCACAAGCGACACCAAACTTTGGCGGACCTTGTTCGTCAGGGTATGGGGGTGCTTCATCTTTGGGATATGGTGGTGCGTCTTATTCAGGTCAAGGTGGTAATTTTCAGACTAATCCAGTTGCTCAGCAGTTAAATACGGTGGGATTCGAGAAAGTGACGGTAGAACTGGCCCAAGAACATATGGCTCTATTGTCTACTTTGGTCAACTCCTATAGTGGGTTAGTTGCAAGGTAAATAGGAAATCCGTATCTCACGCAAGAAAACATGCCCAAATCGACAAGGATGATATGGATCTGATTGATATTCAGTGGCATTTTGCAAGTGTGGTTCGAAGAGCAAAGGAGTTCATGGATAGAACGGGGAGAAGGGATTTGCTGATCAACAACATCACAAGGTTTGGTTTTGATAAAAGAAAAGTCATGTGTTACAACTGTGTCACCAAGGGACACTTTGCTAGAGAATGTGATCCACCAAAGCAACAAGGAAATTAGAATCCATTCAACAACAACAACCGGGGGAATCAGAACCAACGACAGCAGCCCAGACACAACCTAATCCAAATACTGAACGAGCAATCGTCCCCATGCATAACCAGAACCAGAATGCTCCCGCCAACAACAATCAAGGATCGGCACTGGTAATTCAAGCAAATGAAGGATTTAACTAGAATCTACATCTCGAGGGAGAAGATACTCCGCAAGGTGGTGTAGCGTGCTATATTTAACAAGTTTCTGAAGCGGAAGTTGACGTTGAAGATAACACAAGTGAACAAGAAGTCGATGCTCCAGACAACGAATCTATTGATGGTGATTCTGAGTGTGATTCAGAATTAGATTTGGATGTGCAACAACTACTTGCAGAAGCAGATGATCTCATAAGCAGACGATCTTTCTTGGTGGATGCTGACTGTACGAAGGCTAATCTTGCTGAATATTTCAAAGACAAGAAGTCAGCTGCTCATTATGCATTGATGGTCATCACTGAGTCGTCAACCAAGGTAAGTTCATCTTCCACATCTAAACCAGCATGTGTTAAGTGTGATAAGCTAAGGTACAGATATGAAGTCTTAGTAGACAAAAATCTGAATCTTAAAGCTGATCTAGGACAATGCCAACGATCAAATGATGCCTTAAGGTCAAAAGAAAAGGGTTTTAAAAACACAATTGAGGCCTATGAAAGGGACGTTTCTGAGTTGTCTAAAATGTTATCTAACAAACAAATTACAATTAATAACTATATAAATGAGTTAGAAGACACTAAGAAACAGTTGGCCATTGTAAATTGCGACTATGAAAAGATCAAGAAAAAGCTTGAAAGATATCTGAATTGCAAGTATGTTCTTGATCACATAGTTTACAACCCAGAGAAAGAAAGCAATCCCACGAGCCATGTATATGCACAATGTCCTCCTCCGGAGAGATTTGAAAATCACACCTTTGATGTTCTACCAAAGGAGGAGACTGTGCATATAAAGGCTAACAATGCAAGTGTTGGAAATCCACATCAATCCGATGTGAAACCAATGCTAGGTGCTAGTGAGATTGCCGATAATATGAGTGTCTGTGAAACAGACGTTTCCGATGATGAGTTTGATGAGCCTCGGAAGGATGCACCGGATAAGAATGCGGATACTCCTATCCAAAATCACATTATGTGTGATCCTGAGCCGAAAGTGCAGCCTATCGATGCTAAGGAGGTCATGAAGGTGTTTTACACCATGAAAGGATCTGATAAGATATACGCTGACGAGGAACTCCCCATCAAGTGTGTAACACCTGCTATGATTTCTAAAATTTGGTAAGAATCTACCATTACCTTTAAGAAAGAAAAATGGGGCAAGGGTAAGGGCAAGAAGGAGCAGGGTAATTAGACAAAAGAAACGAACAAGAAAAATCAAAAGCAAAACACCTATGACTCGCCCAAGCAAACTCAAAAACAAAATCCCAAGAAACGTGTTACTCAATTTGTCAGGCCTACTGGAAAAATAGAAATTGATGGTGATAAAAGGCCTCAGATCCCTTTACAAGAACAATGTTTTGAGGATCGAAAGCCAAAGAATACCTTTGCCAGTACGTCTAACACAAATGGGGATAAACAGTCTAAAGCTCCCAAGTTTAAAGAATATAGATCTTGTTTTAAGTGTGGGGAACGTGGGAATTTAGTTGCTGCGTGCCCTGAACATAGATGTAAAAGGATCGAGGTTGATGATGCTCCAAGTTCTAGCAAGCCAAAACAACTCGTCTCTCCAAAATTATCTGAAAAACAAATGAGGAAGCAGGTTGCTTATGACAACATAAACAAAATTGCTATGAACCAAAATCCGATTGGTGGTAAGGTTATCCAGATGAGGGGGAGCCCAGTTCCTAAAAATTACTAAAAGAGTTTTTAAATTGCTTGAAGAAAAGTAAAAGAGAGATTTAAACCTTAAGAGAAATCAATATCAAAACAAAGGTGTTGCTTTAGGATCTGATGTTGCTTGGTATGAAATAATAGTAAACTTTTATTTAAGTGGTGTGTTTAAAGACTAGGCGTAGCCACACTAGACCCTAAACGATTTGTGTTCTTAAAGTAATTATTAGGGTCTCCTAAGCAACATACCATTATTAAAATCATAATAGTTTAGAACTCATTAAACTCAAGAATCGAGAGACCATTGATGTTTGGGAGTATCGTAGCCCAATTTCTTCTAATTACCTCAACGAAAAAGATCCCCATTGCCATGGTCAAGGATGATATATGGCCTAGTAACCTCACTACACCCGGCTGACAGACACTACTCATATCCTAGTATTAGGAGAGGAATAGCGTGCGGCACCAAAATACTATAAGTTCCATTAATTACGCATTGTCAACTCAGTTTTACTCTAAAATACCTCAAAACACCTCAATTGGTGGCTACACTACCATAAACCATGGGCCCTACCCTGTTACATTACCCCCCCCCCCCTCTCTCTCCCTCTCTCTCTCGCTCGCTCTCTACACACATTACTCTGTCTCTCTATTTTTCTCATACCCACACACACATGCGCTTCGGGTACTACAACTCGTAACCCCCTTCCCAAGACGCGATGACAGTGCTACCGCGTAGGTAAGGAGTACCCGCAACACCTACCCATCATGACACCACTCGCCCTTATTTACTAACTTAAGGATAATAAGATTATAAGATATGATTACTTTTTATAGTTTTTTTTAATGAAGTTGGCAGTTCAGGCTCACTGTCATGCCTCTTCATAGTTACATACTTCATATGCGATTTCACTGTCCATCATTTGTTTGACGGTGCCAAACCGTTACAGGGTGAAAACGACTACCCTTGTTAATGGCAACAAGATTTTTAGGTTGGAATGGAATTCAAACTTACAACCTTATGGTGTCAAACCTTTTAGGGTGGATGGGGTGGTGATCACACCCATTCCCATTGTGTCACCTCATTCCATCACGCTCCATCACATTTCATCACTGAAACCATGGGGTGGTCATCACATTTTATCACTAAACTTTTTTTTTAAAATAAACTAAAAACATTACATTAAATAAAATAGAAACATTGCTAGAAAATAAAATAAAAACATTACTAGAAAATATAAAACCTTATGTAATTTTTAGCATAACATTCATCACGCTGAAATATGTGGAAAATCATTGCCGACCTCGGAAGCATACTCAATGTGAGCATTTGCTACTTGGATATCTGGTGTTTCGTCTGGAAAATCATTCGTCATTTTCTTAAAAAAATTCGAAGGTTTTACACTTTGATTCGAGGTCCCCGTACTTGTGAGGGATTGAATCACAACTACGTTGTGTTCCCCTGACAAGTGCACTAAACTCGGCTAAAACTTTATTCCAGGATGGAGCGTTCCTCCGACCACGGCCACTGCTCGTCGATGCGCTATCATTGTGTACGTTGTCGTACGCGATCACTAGCGCAATTTCCCCCTCTTATGTCCATGTAACCATTGTTGAATTTGTGAATGTGAATGAGGATGAGAAGAATTTTGTAATTTTTTTAGTGTATAGGAGAAGAATTAGCTGTGAACGTGGGTGTAAAAAAATTCGGTAAATATGTGTGTATATATATATATATATGTAATTTTTTTTAACTGTCAAATGACCGTTGTCATGCAACGGCTAGCATGATAGTGGTTGCGGTCGCGAGGGAATTGGTCATCACAGAAGCATAACGGAAATGATGAAAGCGGTGGTTGGGACGGTAACGCTCGTCACAGAGTTTTCATTACAAATCATTCCGTCCACCCTTTATTTACACCAGCTTTTTTTTTTTTGGCCAGCAAACTTCAATTTTATTATACCAAACCCAATATGTACAAAGTTTTGTCCCTGCTTAGCAAGCTACTATACAGAGTACACCCAATACAGTTTACATATTATACTCTAAAATACAAACCTTTTCCAATTCTCCCACTGTATTTGTTCTTGTTTTCCTTTATTCTTGACCCATTCAAATGATAGTGCCATTATATCACCCAACATGCTCTCCAGACAAGCCTTTTTCCCATTGAATATTTTTTCATTTCTTCGCTTCCATATAATCCAGCATGTTGCTCGAACCACGACTTGAATTGACTTTTTCTTTACCCGCCCCAAGCCGTTTAAGTTGTGGATCTCTAGAAGGTCTCGACACGTGAATGCAAAGATGGGAGGAATGCCACACCACTCACTTACCTTGTTCCATAAATTGGCAGCAGTGAAACAAGATGTGAAAAGATGCAGCGCCGATTCCAGACCATCCCCACATAGTTCACAAACTTCGCTTCCGCTGATAATCTTTCTTCGTAGGAGCCCATCTTTAGTTGCTAGTCTACCTTGTTCCGCTCTCCATAATAGCAGGTTGACTTTCTTTGGAACCCATTTAACCCACTCAAAAGGATAGAAAGGGACTGCATATGCCGAAAACAACCCTCTACATGATTTTACCGAAAACACCCCATCAGTTTCAAGAATCCATTTCCAGTTGTCTGCTGCAAACGAGAGTTGAACATTCGCCATCAGGTTTTCCAGATCTTGCAGCTGCCTTCGTTCAGTAACTTGTACCGGTTGACGCTTCCAATGCCAATTTCCCATCCCAATCCCACCCACCCTTTGAGCCCTCTCTGCTACGGAACAAGACTTGCTTGTTTCGAGCAGAAAGAGCTCGGGAAACTGATCCATAAGTGGTGCATTCCCAACCCAAAGATCCACCCAGAACCGAATTGTATTACCATCTCCCAACCCCCCTTGATTAAACCCGTGATACTTTTGTTGACAGCATTGTAATCCTTTTCAATCTTAATAATAGATCCCCATACTCCAGAACTCGAACCTTTAATCGGTAAATAAGACCATGACCTGGAAGATGTATGAATTGCATACACCACTTTCCTCCATAATCGCGTTCCTTCCATCTTGTACCTCCACCACCACTTTGTAAGTAGACTCAAATTCATGTGTTCCAGCTTTCCCAACCCAATGCCCCCTTTATCCGTCGGCCCAACAACCCTATCCCAACAAACCCATGAAGTTTTTCTTTTATCTTCGTCTCCTCCCCAAAAAACCGTTTACGTAGCTGCTCTAATTGCTGAATTACACACTTTGGAGCTTTGAAAAGTGAGAAGTAGTATAGTGGTAGGCTATCCAATACCGATTTTAAAAGTACAACCCTTCCGCCCATTGATAAAGTTTTCGCCTTCCACTTGGATAATCTACTTTTGCACACATCGACCACTTCTTTCCAATGTCTTTGTTGGTTCATATTTGCACCAACTAGGACACCTAAATACTTGAACGGAAATACCCCCTGATTAATCTTTATATCCGTCGCCACCTGACTTAGTTGTTGCTGGTCGATTCCAATCCCAAAAATATTTGATTTTAAATGGTTTACTTTGAGGCCAGAAATCAGATTGAAGCCTCTTAAGAGGCGCATCAGATTTTTCAGCTTTTGGACACTCCAAACCCCCGAGAACACCACGTCATCTGCAAACATAAGATGAGATACGGACGGACCATTATTTGGCAGCTTAATCCCCTCAAGAAGCCCCAATCTTTCAGCCTTATTTGCCATACACGAAAGTGCTTCAAGTGCCATGATGAAGATAAATGGGGATAAGGGATCGCCTTGGCGAACCCCTCTAAAGCATTGGAACTCCCATGTTGGCGATCCGTTAATTAAAACCGAAGCTCTTGATGATCGTAGAATGCCCTCAATCCATCGACGCCATCTATCCGGGAAACCCATTTGGCGTGCCACAGAGTCAATAAAACGCCAATTGATGGTGTCATATGCCTTTTCCAAATCTGCTTTAAGGAAAAACGCTTGCCTTTTTTTCTTTTTTAGCCCAAGAAAGAACCTCATTCAAAATGAGTGGTCCATCCAAAATGTTCCGATCCGAGAGGAAACCAAATTGGTTCTCCGAAATCACCAAGTGGATAACCGACTTGATCCTATTGGCTAGTATTTTCGAAATAATTTTCGAGATACAACCCAAGAGGCTAATGGGTCGGTATTCATTCAATGTTACTGGGTCGACACATTTAGGAATGAGGACAATGAAGGAAGAAGAACATCCCCGACTAATTTCACCGCTGACAAAGAATTCCTCCATGATATGCAGCACATCCTCCTTCAACAGGTCCCAAAAGTGTTTAATAAAACCAAACGTGAAGCCGTCCGGTCCCGATGCTTTGTCGTTCCCACAGTCCCACACCGCCTCCTTGATTTCATCAAGAGAAAACGGACGTATGAGGTCATTTGCATCACTATCAGAAAGCTTCTTCATATCTGGGCAGTCAAAAGCAGGTCTATATACCATTGGTTCCCGAAATTTATCCGCAAAAAACTTTCGAGCATGAATCTTCATTTTAGTCGGGTCCGCACACCAGTCGTCTTGTACCAAGAAACTGCTTATTCGCTTACAGTTATTGTTGTGATTTATAATACCATGAAAAAGGAAGTGTTTTCATCGCCTTCTATCGCCCATTTAATCCTTGATTGTTGCAATGCTTCGGATGCTTCTTCTTTCAAGATTGACTCCCTAACATTTTTGTATTCAAACCATTGAGCCTTTTCTTCATCCGAAAGCAATCTTTCTTCCGCGAGGCCGTCCATTTGTTCAATTTTCTTGTCCACATCCAACCGCCTTTGTTTCCTCTTTTCTCTTTCAACAATCGCCCAGCTTTTGATGGCATTCTTTATTGCTTTCAGCTTACCAGCAAATATAGTATCCGGTTCGCCCTCAAAGGAGCCTTCTTCAATAGCTTTTTTCACCACCACCTCAAGACCCGGTTTTGATAACCACGAATTAAAAAATCTGAATGGAGGAGCCCCAAAATTGACCGACTGAGTTGAAAGTGTTATCGGACTATGGTCCGAATCTTTCCTAGGAAGGGCAACTACCGTCGCATCTGGCCAAGTATCCCAAAAACACCGGTTCACTAAGAAACGGTCAATTTTACTCATTTTGTCCCCTGCTCTGGATATTCTCGTAAACTTGCGTCCACCCATGGGATACTTTAACAAACCATTATAATTAATGAATAAGTTAAAAGCATCCGCACAGGATGGATTAAATTCCGAGAACAACCGTTGGCTAATGCCAGTGAACCAAATGCCCACCGACAATAACTTTTTCTAGTTGACTCACAAAGCAAATTGAATAATCGATTAATTATTACATTTTGACCTCAACATCCAAATTGTCGTCGCCTTATTCTACACCCTCCACACCCAATCCCAAACCCAATCTCTTAACCTCATTAACCTAACTCCGTTACCCTCAACACACACACAATCAACCAAACCCCTTTCATCTCCTCCATCAATGGCATCTCCTACCACCCTCCTCTTCCTAACCATCATCACCACCATCTTTGCCACGTCAGCCACCGCCAGACCTTGCAAAACAATATTCTTCATCACCTCTTTCCAAAACCCTAACAACCCCAATAACCCAACACCTCGTTTCACCTTATTAATAACCCAAACCCACACCCGTCCTATTTTCATCAACCCGACCCTTAACCCCTCCTCCTCATCAAAACCAAACGATGTCGTTTCATCAATTTCAAAACAATCAAAACCCTACACCTCCTCATCATCGTTTGGTGACCGTACGATGGATATTATGAGCGTTGTGGGTGCCTTATTATTCGGTGCTGGATGTGGTGCCCTTACTGCTGCCACCATGTACTTGATCTGGTCGCTTTGCTCCAACAACAGAGGCTTGGACTTTGCTTCTGATTATTCTGATGATGATGACGTTGAAGATGTTGAGGATGACGTCAGCAATAAGAAGAACAACGGTTATGTTGCTGTTTCTACTACTACTGATGTTGTTGTTGTTAAGGATGTGCCGCCTAGTGCTGATGAAGTTGATGCGATGAAACAATGAAGAATGTGTAGTTGTGTTGATTTTTAATATCTGTTACTGTTTGTATGTATGTTCTGAAGTGCTATAGGTCTTGATTTGCTGGTTCTTATTATGTCATATTTGTATTTGGATTTGAGATTGCTATGCTATATGAAAATCCGTATTATGTGGTTATGAATTTGGTATAAAGGAACTCTAATGTAGAAGCGCGTGTAGGCGCAAAGGTCGCCTCACTTTTGCATAGCTTAGGCCGAAAAGGTGCACCAAAAAGAGGCTTAGGGGCAGGTAAGGACTAAGGTGCACGCCTAAGTTAAGGTATTTAGTACACAATTTGTTGGGCGATAGTTTTTGTTCATCGTTGAGTACTTCCTGGTCTGTGACCGAGATTTATAGGGTCTTAGGCTAGTAATTAGTTTAATTTTGGGTAGGGGATTCTAAAAACATATGATAAATATATTATAAGTTATATAAGCACCTTGCGTCCTGTCTGAAAAGCTGTGCACTTTGCACCGGCGCCTCAGTGTGCTTCTCGCTAAATAAAACTAAGGAAGGAAGGTTGATCTCAAGGATTCTAGTCCTCATCGTTTAGGATCATCAAAATTTTACATGTTAGAGATTGATGTTCTGCTATTGATGAAGTTAGCGATATGTGGTCAGTTGCGAATTACAATTTCTATACGTAAGTTGCTCCTGTAATGTGCAGTTCTGTAATGTGTGAATATGTGAATCGTTCATCATCTTTATTGTTCCTCTCTTTTAGCCATTGATGTTTTGTTCGAAAGTCATTGTGCATAATTGCTTTGCGCTTCTTGATCTTGGTTTTCTATAGCTACACATAAAAGATTCTGCTAACTATGATAATCGTTTAGGATGCTTCTTTAAACGACCTTTGACTTTAATATGAGATCAAGACAGGATCTCATTATTTTATTAAATGATGTTAAACATGCCATCAGATGCTTGTTTCTTTTGTGCAATTGTTTGGAATTTATGATGCATCTTTGTAACAACTAGTTTCTTGATATTTTGTCATTTATTGTTTTAATTGCTAAATACTTTCTTCTGCACAGATTAGGAAAGTTTCCGCCTGTGTTAGCCGATAACAGATTTCTTAGTTGACTAGGATACACTAGTTTGCTTTTTGTGTGGTTTGGAGCATTTGAGTTGCTTTTGCTAGGGTTTAGATAGGGGTTTCAATCAGGTTATGGGTTAGCGGGTAACGGGTAGGTTTTTTTTAGCTGTATGTATGTTCTATATTACTATAGTTCTTGATTTGCTGGCTAATACATGATATTGGTATATGGGTTCGGGTTTGAGATTGCTATGCTATATGGAAATCAATATCATGTGGTATTGCAGTTTTATCTGTGGTTGTAAATTTGTTTTACAGGAGCTCCAATGTGAAAGCGCGTATAGGCGCAAGGCAACCTTAGACGCAGCCGCGCAGGTCCCATTACTTTTGTGTAGGTAAGGAACTGCCTCCAATACATGGCAACTTCTTGTGCACATTAGGTGTTTAGGTTGTGAGGTAAGTTACATGTTAAATCATATATAAAGCTTATCTTGTTGGAAGTTAATCTTGAAACGGATCATCGAGAAAGTTAAGGGGCTAAGTGAACTTATTTAGTTTTATTATTATTATTTTTATTCTAGGTTTATTTATATATTTATATGCTAGTATTGTCAGGTTAGAATTTGAGACTCAAGTATGTTTAGGTTTTGGTTAGGTTAACAGTTTAATAACAGTGTGAAGTGTTGATCAAGTTGTTTGGTCAATAATTCTTGTTCTTTGTTTATTATTTACTGGTCTGTGATAACTAAAATTTTGGGTAGGGGGTTCTAAAAACATATGAGAAATATAATATAAGTTACGTAAGCAACCTTGCGTCTCGCATATGAAAAGTGGTATGCATTTGCACTTTGCATATTGGTTCTAGGTACTGTACTATTGGTGCGCTTCTCGATTTATAAAACCAAGACATGAAGGTTTATCGCAAGAATTCTTGTGTCTTGTCATATAGGATCATGAAAATTATCTATACTAAAAATTAATCGGTTTGCTATTTGTGAGATTTAATGTATACGGCGGTGGATGTAGATATTAATATTCTGCCATTGATGAAGCTTGCAAATAGCAATACGTTACAAGTATAAATTGGAGTTTCTATACAAGTTGCTTCTGTAATATGTGAATCACTCGTCTTCTTTGTTGTTCCTATCTATTTGCCATTGATTATCTGTTCTAAAGATTTTTCGCATAATTGTTTTTTGCTGGATTTAATTTTGTTATACATAGAAGATTATGCCAACTATGATAACCCTTTAGGATGCTTCTTTATACAACCGATGACTTTAATATGATCAAAGCAGGCTCTGATTAGTGAGGGTTACATGATCATGATCTCGTTATTTGATTAAATGATGTAAAACATGCCATTAGGACGCTTGTTTCTTTGATGCAATTGTATGGAATATGGATGCAAGTATGCATATTTTACTATCTGGTACCAACTGAGCATGAGATTCATATAAAATCATGATTTGATCATTGTAACAAATAATTGCTGGTAATTTTGTTTTAGCCAATAGCAGATCTCATACTCTTCTTGTCACTAGCTGATCAGGTTATACGCCAAAATCTAGAGCATTCGAGTTGTTTTTGCTAGGGTATAGACAGGGGATTTAATCGGGTTTTGGGTTTTGGGTTTGGTGGGTAACTGGTTGAATTGTTCAACTAAAAAACGGCCCATATTTTCATCCATGTCAAAAACATCAACACTAACCCGCATACCCTTCGTGTTACCTATTTATTTCAACGTGTCAAATATGTTGATGGGTTGCAAAATGTCAGTTTGACATGTTAGCAAGTCAACTTGTTTAATACACGGGTTAGAAAAGTCAACTCAAACATGACCTGTTTATCAAATGGGTAAATAAAACAAAAACCTGATTATTTGTGTCGTGTCGAAAATCTTCATGTTTTTTACAAACATAACCAAAATTTTATTTAAATTATGTTTTTAGCGAACAATTCTATCTTTATTTATTTATTTATTTGACAAATGTATATCCGGTTAAGACTACTAATAATATTAAACAGACCTTTCTTGACATTGGGTACGTTGGTGAGGTCAAGTCCCTTTATTAATTCAACAACTTATTCATGTTCTGGTTAGACGTTTAAAATTTAATTATGCATAGACCATATGAATGTTGAAATGTGGGTGTCAATCTGTTCAGATTTCGGATTGTTCGGTTTATATTATTTTTTCTTTTTCAGTCCAAACCCAAAATTGAACGAGTTCAAAGTTGATAAAATTGAACTGAAAACCGAATTCTCATTTGGTTACAAAATAAAAAAAAAACCCAATTTTAAAAAAGATTGGTGTCAAAATTTGGTTTTCTTGGTTTTGTTATGGGCTAAATGTTTAATGGACTATACAAATAAGAAATTCCACTCTATATATGTAGTTTTAAAAAGATGAGTGTCAAAATTCCTTAGACCTTAGACTACTCGGTGTGGTTGAGGTCCGGCATCTATGCCCGGCCTCCACGTCAACCGCCACGTCAACGACGGACCTTCATCTTGTCCGAGTGCTGGGCCTTGGGTGTGGAACGACGGGCGTCCCTCGTCTCCGCCATGTCTCCGGCAACCTCCACCACCCTCTTCCCCAGCTTCTCCATCTTCTTCAGCAACCTCCACCGCCATCTTCTCAGTCGTCTGTAATGTCACCTCCTTCTCCGCTTTCATCGTCTTCTCCGGCGAGCTTACCGGAGCAAAAAAAAACTCATTTCCGGCCAACCTGCTCTTTTTCCGGCAAACTATGTACCAGAAGAAGTAGCAGCAGACTGGGATGACGATTAAGGGACCATCTTCTCCGGCGAGGTTTTTCTTTTCTTTTTTAAAACGACCGTTTGAACGGTCAAATTTCTTGAAAACCCCACAAAGGAGGCCCGGCTTCAACGGCAAGGGGAAGCCGGCATTGCCGTTGTCGCGCCCAGGGGCCAGTGTAGCAAGGCCCGGCATGAGGCTGCCGCCCCCCATACCCATCAGTCTTACCATATAGAATCATATGATTATTGTCTATATAAGACTACTACGTGTGGAGGAGGCCCATCATCCATGATGGTCCTCCACCTCAGCTGCCACGTCAGCGTGGGATAGGAGCATCATGGAGATGTTGGTCCTAGGGGTATGGAGAGGCCCATCATCATTTAATGTTTTTTTTTTTGTTTTTGTTTTTTTTAATTAAATAATATTATCATATTAATGTTACAATAAAAAAGCTAATATTCTAATATTAATATTAAAAAGTAAATATTACATTAAAACCATTATAAATAATTTTAAAAAAAACATAACTAAAATTAAAGTAACCTATTTGACATAAAAAAAAATTACAAATAATCTACTCATGCCCGTTGTTCCAAATTAGGGTTGTTCAAATCGCTCGCCGCTCGTGGATCGCTCGTCGCTCGTTTGGAAAATGCTCGCTCGATCTTTCGCTCGGTTGTATATGAGCCGATCGGCTCGGTTCGGTTTGTAAATGAGCCAAGCACGAGCAAAGGTACGCTCGGCTCGGTTCGGCTCGAATAAATTTTATTTATTTAATAATAAATATACACACAATCTACAGATAAATTTAAGGCTTTATATATAAGATTCTATTGGATTTGACTTAGTATATGCAAACAAAATATAACCAGCCCACTTAACACAATAAAAAATTAACACTAGATTTAATAGTAAAACAGTAAGTCATGAGGTGATAGTCTTGACTTCTTTATGTTAATAGTTGTCCATCGCTAATTGTCGCTTGATATCACATCTACGTCACAATGCAACAACAGTTGTCTGACGTATGATTATCACCTCACCAGCCTCAATCTAAGACTTATCCTTGGACTCTGGGATCTCAATATTAGTGTTAGCATCGGACATTTTGACCTTAGTTATCACCCGAAAATGAAAAATCGACGGAAACATCCCAATTTTATAATCGTCCATATTATTTTCCGCTCGATTCTCGCTCGGCACTCGCTTAGAAAATTTGCGCTCGAAGAATGCTCGTTCGGTTTTTGGCTCGATTGTAAACGAGCCGCTCCGCTCGGTTCGGTTTGTAAACGAGCCAAGCACGAGCAAAGCTTCGTTCGGATCGGCTCGGCTCGGCTCATGAACAGCCCTACAAATATATTCAACCAAGTCCGCTGGAAGATTGTGATGTGTGAACTCGTTATGTAACGAGAACTCGTTTAAATCTTGTTGATGTGGGTTGACAGGCACCGTATTCTCCGGCGGGGCATTCTCGTCATATGCACAGATGGTGGCGCCTTCGTTTTCGAGTATCATGTTATGCAACAAGATACAATCATACATACAGTAACGCAATTTTTTAGAGGTGAACATACGTGCCGGGTTTGCAATGATGTGCCATCTTGCTAGTAGAACACCAAATAATCGTTCAATGTCCTTTCTTGCCGCCTCTTGATACTTGGCAAATTTCTTTCTTTTTTCATCGAACGGGTGGTGAATACTTTTAACGATCGTCGATAAGATGGGTAGATTCCATCAGCAAGATAATAACCGCGCCTATACTCCACCCTCGATACTGTAAAGCTGGTATCCGGACCGGTTCCTTTTATGACATCGTCAAAAATCTCCGACTGGTTAATAACATTAATGTCGTTGTTCGAACCAGGAACGCCAAAGAAAGCATGTCAAACCTATAGATCTTGTGAACACACCGCCTTCAAGATTATTGAAGGATATTCTTGATCCACTCGTTTGAACATTCCGCGCCATGCTACCGGGCAGTTTCTCCAAGGCCAATGGTAGCAATCAATGCTTCCGAGCATTCCTGGAAAACCATGTTGTTGATGGTGAAACTGATACAATTGTTGGACTTCACTGGAGTTTGGTTTTCGCAAATATTTCTTGCTGTAAAGCTTCACCACACACTTGCTAAACTTGTATAGACATTCTCGTGCAGTTCTTTCCTACATTTTTCAATACTTGTCCCAGACATCCGTCGTAGTCCCGTACGCTAGTTGCCGAAGTGCCGCCGTGCATTTTTGTAGGGTGGTGAACCCCCCTTTTGTTTCTAGCATCGTATCGTAAGGTAAAAAATGGGTCTAAGTTAGCCATATCATCGGCTATACGTAAGAACAATCTTCTACTCATTCGGAACCGATGCCTAAATAATTCCGCCGAGTATAAGGGTTCGTCGGCAAAATAATCGGCCACCAATCTATCATGGGCACCTACACATATTTTAAAAAATATAAACACAATAAAAATCTACAAGCTTAAAAAATTTTAATATAATAAACACCCTACAATGTTAAAAAAAATAATATAATACACATAAATAATATAAAAAAAATATAAAACTTACCTTCTCGGTCTCTATTTATAGCCGCTTTCCTAGTTCGAGGTACCGAATCGACTTCGTCTCCTTCCTCCTCGGCAATGATCTGTGCCACTTGCGCCACGATGTTTATAACAAAATTTATAGCTTCGTTTGTAGATGATGAACCCGAAGAAGACGAAGACGACGAAGAAGATGATAACGACATGGTTGTTTGAGGGTTTGGATTTTTTATAAATATTTGTAGGTTTAAATATAGTGAGAGTGTTTGAGAGATTTTTATAAAATTGGTATAAAAATTGTGGTGAAAAAGGGTTTGGATTGTTTGGTTTTATATAGTTTGAAAAAACCTTTTTTTTTTTTATAAACGGTCAAGAAGCTGTTGTCCAACGTTCCATTTTCAAATCCCAAGACAAACACAGGCACAGCACAGGAGGCAAGGGAGTGCCGGGCATGCCGTTGCCGCGCCTGGGGGCGGTGTAGCCCGGGGCGGCATGGCGTTGCCGGTCCCTTGCCGGCCCCCATACCGATCGATCTAAGAGATTAGTAGTCTGCCATTGATGAAGCTAGGAATATGTTAATCGGTGACGAAGTGGAATTTCTATAAGTTGCTCCTGTATCATAGTTAGGAATATGCAGTTCTGTAATGTGTGAATACGCCAATCGCTCATCTTCTTTCTTGTTCCTCTCTTTTTGCCATTGATGCTTTGTCTAAACTCTAGAGATGTTTTTGCATAACTGCTTTCCACTTCGGTTCGTGATCTTGATTTTCTTTCATGCATAGAGGATTCTGCTAACTATGATAATCGTCTAGGATGCTTCTTTTACAGCCGATGAACTTAATATGATCAAAGAAGGATCTGATTAGTCAGGACTACATGATCATGATCCCATTATTTGATTAAATGATGTAAAACATGCCCCATCAAGACTCTTGTTTCTTTTGTGCAATTGCCTGGATTTTAGATGAAAATCTTACTATCTGGTCCCATTTGCTGTACACACAAAATGAGAATGAAATGCATATAAATCATGATTTGATCATTTATGATGCATCTTTTTAACCAACAATTTCTTGATATTTGTCATTTATCTTATTAATTACTGAATATTTTCTTCTGCAAAGATTAGGTAAGTTCCCACTTGTTTTAGCCAATGGCAGATTTCATACTCTTCTTGCAGTTGACTAGGATGCACTAGTTTGCTTTTGTGTGGTGTTAAGCCAATATCTAGAGCATTTGAGTTGTTTTTGCTAGGGTTTAGATAGGGGTTTCAATCAGGTTATGGGTTGGCTGGTAACGGGTTGGTTTTTTAGCCCGAACATGATCAATTTTTCATTTGTGTCGAAAATATGAACCCTAACCCACATACCCTTCGTGTTACCTAATTATCTCGACATGTTAAAAGGTTGGTAGATTTTATAAACGTAAATTCGTTTAACACGTTAAGGGTCAAGTCTTTATAATAAACGGGGTACATAGGTCAACTCGAATAAGATCCGTTTATCAAAGTGGTAGGATATGACAACCAAAAACTTGCTTGTTTTGTGTCTTGTTAGGAATTACCTGTCTTATAGGACGGACGGGGCACTCCTCAGCTAGTCGTACTCAGCAACGGTAATTTGAACTCGATCGGCAAGAAGTAACCGAGGACAAAAAGGTTAAAGTCATTAAAGATGTGACCGTTGGCAATGGTTAAACTTAGGCCAACGATCATTTTTTATGTAAATCTTATAATTTAAAAACTATATATAACTTCCAAAACTTAATATATCCTTCACTCCAAAACAAAACCAACAATCTCAAAACCGAAACCTATACTCACTAAGTAAAGCTATGGATCAACCAAAAAATTGGTTGCTTGTTCGAACGAAAAATCCTAAGGGGCGAGTTCGAGCGAACGAGGCGGTGGTCAAGAATACGGGCCCATGGGGGAGGTTCGAACCCAAATGTGGGCGTTTTTGGTCCAGACGTTCATACACCACAACTGCAATCATCGTCACAAATTTTTTTCTTACCACCACAATCTTCACAAAATATATATTATGGGTTAAGATCAAATACACAGTTAAAGAAAAATAGGAAGTCGTAGGAAGGGTATCAAACGGACTCCGATTGAACTCATTCAAGTGGCATTGGAACCGTCTTATCGAACCCTACGATGTTAGTTTTTAGGTCTTCGTTTTTTGATGTTTTAACTTGTAGTTTTTAGAATATGCTTTATATCATTTTGTCTTTTATGTACCATTGCGTCTTTTTTTTTATTTTCTCGTTGTGTCATTTTTTCAATTCATTGTGTCTTTTTTCTTCAGCATTGTGTTATAGTGTTTGGCATTGTGTTATATTTTGTGGCTCATTGTGTCATATTTCATGATCTATTGTGTTTTTTGTATCCTTTTCACCCTTCTCATTCTTGTTACACTGTATAGAATAACTTGACCCTATATATTATGGCCAATACGGACATAATATTTATTTTGAACCTATGCTTCCACAACCTACGATTCCACCCGTTCGACTTGACTTTTCTCAATAAATGATGGCTAACTTCAACATGTTTGCCGCGTATAAGAGCCCACCACATCAAAAGTCCTCCCTTGAACCGGTTCGTCGTGACCCGCCAATTTTTGAAGACTTTGGTGATGATGACGACGACCGTGTACTAGAAACAGAATTCAATAAAAATTTTGATGAAATGAACGTGCAAGATAATGACTTTGAAGAAGAAGAAGAAGAAAAAGAAGACGGGGATGCAGTTGAACTTGGGGAAAGGAAGAAAAAAAAGTGGTAAATTTACAAATCAGGCCAAAAGACAAGATTGGACCGTTGAAGAAGAAATAATTTTAGCTCAAGCTTACGTTCATGTCTTGACCGATAGGGAAAAGGGAAATCAACAAAGAAAAGATAGTTTCTGGAAAATCGTTCTCAAACAATTCAATGACCTTAAGGGTGGCAGCGAGCGAACGGTTGATCAAGTAAGCACAAAATGGAAGAATATGTTACAAAGTTGAACGGTAATTACATACAAGTGGTAAAATGTTTTTTTTGTTTATAATTATTTTTAATTACATTCGTTATATATTTATTTGCTATTTTCTTGCTAATATTTTTTTTTATTCTAGAAACATATTAAAAAATCGGGTGCAAACGACTTGAATAGACATTAACTTAAATTAAATTAAAATGTAGGTGAAATTTAGGTTACATATCAACATAATTTAGACACAATTAAAGATGTAACATAAGCCTGAGCTCTAAGAATGTTTTCTCACATTTGCTCTAAGTTATTTATCATAACCTACATATACAAAAAATAAAAATAAAAACATTATCATAATAAGACAATAAAATTTACAAAAAGATGATTGCATCAAGTGAGAAAGAGTTATACCAAATTAGATAAATTATACAAACTCTAACATAATAAAGTTTTTTTTCTTTTTTGTATATTGTGGATCTTGGATATAGGGATAAGCTCGGGACGGTATCGGTACCAATCGATACCGATCCTGAAAACTCCCAAAACCCAATACCGATATCAAAAACATACGGTAGAGTATCGGTTCGGTACCGGTATGGTATAGGTATTTTACCTTAATATACTGATACAATACTAATTCAGTACCGATATCAAAAATACCAAAACCAAAAACCTTTAAATGTGAGTACCGATACCGATATCGAACACCCTCGATACGAGATCGGTATCGGTTCGGTATTCGGTTCAATATGTCCATCCCTACTTAGATGTGGAGAAAATGGTGGGGTTGTAGTAGGCCAAGATTTGTGTAGCATTTTTTTTAGAGATTGTATGCTTGTATAGATAATACTAAAATCATTACTTACTTGCTAATATGTTCGGGGTTCTGTTTAACAAAACCTTTTTTATTATTAAAAATAACAAAATTTAAAACTTTATCTTTTACAGATGAAAACTATGTGTATACTTAAAATTCACATGTTACTTTATTTTATCAAATATTTCTTAATGTACTTGATAATTTAAATGTTAAATTTGTTTAGTTACTAGACATGCATAACGCTTATGGCGTATATCCACCATAATGATGCTACAACAAATAGTATACGAATTTCAAATAAGTACCGCAATGCAAAGGGTCGCTCCCGCTGCATCGCTCGGGTTTCCTACTAGTCTATTTAATAGATAGGTTAATTTAGTTGTTTTAATTAATTGTTTAATTAGTGCTTGAGTTGGGTTAGGACTAGTATAATCTTAGTATAAATAGATGAGTAAGTCTATTATATTTGGTGTGCTTTGGTTGATAATAAAAAGAGTCGCAGATTTGTCTCCCCAAATATCGCGTGTTTATGTTTTATCTGATTGGCGGTTTTAACTTTTGAGAGTCAAGTTTCGAGCAAGGAGCGCCCCCGCGAGGGACTGCAACAATGGTGAACAGGTGTGGCTTGAAGTTTAGATCCACTGTTGCTCGAAGAACAAGAAGATGGTGTTTTTTTCTTTTTTGCACGGTGCATCATCGATGCGCTTGGCATAAGGGTTATATTATTATGAGATGCTATTAGTCAAAAGATCAATTAGTCGAAGTTGGTGGCTTAAATCTTTTGAGCGAAGTTGTTGTTCACTGTTCAGATATATTTGTAGTCGGTGACTACTAACTTCAATGAAACATGATTAACTAATTAATCCACTGTGCATGTACGGACTTACTTATTCATGTAGGAAAATATGTGTTTATGTGGCGCCTTTTGTTGAAACGGATTCCCACCAAGTTAGCATTGTTGAGAAGGAATATTAATGTCGATAATACTTCTTGCGTATTATGTGGCGATGGTGATGACGAGATCGATCACATTTTCACATGTTGTGCGTTTTCAATGAGTGTTTGGAATGGTGTCTTAAAATGGCTGGACTGCCAAATTTTTTCGCATTTAGCGTGAGCGACGTTCTGGACATTCACAAGATGAACGGTCTTTTTGCTTCGCGCAAGGATATTGTTAAAGGTATGGCTATGATCTGTTGTTAGCGGATATAGAGAGCTAGGAATGATTGCATTTTCCAGCAGAAGCGTTGCAATGTTGTGGAGATTGTAGCAGATACAAAATTCTTCGATTTCCTTTGGTTTTCGAATAAGCATAAAGATTTTGTAAGAGATTGGAAAGGTTAGTCTAATGTGATGTTATTGTAATGTGTTTAGCGGCCTTATTCTCTCTGCCTTGCAGAGTCGGGAATTCTTACGTGTGGTAATGAAATTCAACTTTAAAAAAATGTAGGAAAATATGTGGTGCATGGTGAATAATTTTTTGCAAGCAAATTTGGGTTTCAAATATAAGTGTGGGAATTAATTTTCCAACAACTGAAACAGTAAAAGGGTGATTTGTTCATGGTCAATTATGGTAAAGCCGAAAGAGTTTCCGGAAAGAAGCGGGTGGTTTAACCCAAAAAAACCAAAAGGCGTGTTGCGGGAGAAATGAAAGAGCGAGGAACTACGTAATATGTTTCGAAACCGAAAAAACAGAATATCGGGGTGTTACTGTCTTTGTTGGTGGTTGATATTAGTAGAGCGATAAACAACCGATTCACATTGGTTCTGTGGCAAACCATAACGGTGAGGGTTGTCAACAGTTATTTACAGTGAACGGTGGTTCAGGTCAGCTGATGTCACGGGGAGTACCGTCGGGAAGGCGGTGGTGACATGTGATCAGTTCAAATAAGTTTCGTGGTAATGAACTTTATAGCATTAACAACTTTCAAGAAAAGAAGAAAACGGTAGAAGCAGGAAGCTTGTTTTTTGGTCGGTGGTCAAGAACGGTGTAGTTCTGGTGACACGGGAAGAGGGAGATATGAAGATTGATCAAAGGGGTTGAAGTTTTTGATAACAGTGCGAATGTGAAGTGTGACACCCGACAATTTTCCAGAACAATATTCATACACTTAACTAGATTCACAACATTTCATTCGTGCATTTGACATTATAATAGTAACAATGTCATCCCGAGTCTAGCAAAGGCCGAACTATCTCAGAAATTCAGTACATTACCCGTTTACGCATACAACACCCGCATTATCCGAAACTATTGGCATTGAACCATCAAGCCAATTAAACGCTCAACAGAGAGCAATCGAATACTCAATTACTACGTTTGGAGAAACAAGATTACACGTGAGAATACCTAATTGGGAAATTGTTCAATTCCACACAAAATCCGAACAATTCCTAAGGCGTTTTATGGATAACTGACACACAAAAATTGTAGAACAACCTCATATATCCAATCAAGATGCATAATGTGTAAACATGAGTTAAAAATATCACACACCACATGTTTATGAATGACTAACATATGGTATTAATAACATGATACTCCCTCCGTCCCAATTTAAATGTCCTAGTTAAAAAAACACACATTTTAAGAAATATTTTGTTTGTTTGTGGTAAAATGACAATAATATCCTCAAAAGTGGTGATTGTGTTTTCTCTTTTATGGGCAAAATTGGAAATTACATTCCTATTTTTGGAAAGGGACATTTAATTTGGGACAAACAAAAAAGGAAAGTAGGACATTTAAATTGGGACGGAGGGAGTAACATTATCTTTGTGACAACACGTGTTATTATAATACTCGACTGTACATATGTATACGATGGTGTACCAAGAAGAAAACAACACTTGAACATGCATGTGGTATAAGACAAAGCACAATTATCAAGTATTTCACCCTTAAAGGCCCTTCCCCATTTCATGAACCCTTTCTAGACAAGAATGGCTTCCAAAATTGTATGGGACATGTGCTAGAAATTGGCCCAAAAATCCCTTACCATGTATTCATGTGTCCCTTTCCAACTATGTCAAGGAATTGCACCAAAAAGGAAATGTACTAGCTTTCTAATGCTTCCAAGATGTGATGGTTTCCCAAGAATAACTAAGCTACAAACCTCCCTTTTCCTTCCCTTCTTTCAGCTGAAAACAACCATACACACACACATGCATCTACACGATTGGAAGAAAGATAATGACAAAAATAAACAATGTCATGCATGTAAGATGAGACAAAACCCACCCTAAACCTCACTTATACCAATTTAGGCCTTCACTTTTCACATAAAGATTCCCTAAGAATTATCTCATTCTCTTTGTGCATGGATCCCTTCTAATCGGCTGAACCATGGAAGAAAGCATGATCAAAGGAGTTTCGTCAACCTTTTACACCAAAGTAACAACCCCCTTTTGAGTATCAAAGATCTAGAGTGAAGAACTAACCATAATAAACTCTCTTGTCCCTCTCTCGGCCGCTATATATATGAAGGACCCATGGGATTTTCCAACACCACACTCAAACAACTTCACACACAAATCAATCACCTCTTTTCCTTTTCTTTGTATTCGGCTGAGCCCAAACCAGTCCCCATCGGGCTGTTTTCATCACAAGTCATTCACACACAATAAGCACAAGGAACTAGGAAGTTACATTGTGTGAGGAGGGTCTAGGAGATCAAGCTCTACTGTCATTTCGGTTCATCACTTGTGGTTTGTTAAATTCCTTCATGTTTCTTTCAAATTTGTATCTATACCCACGGTTTATACATATAGATCGATTAGTATCAAGATCACCCGATTAATGACCCATGTTACGTGTATAATAGGCCCACAAGCAAACAAACACTATGATATGAAAGATAAAACCTACAAACATATAGTTTAAATGCATTATATATGTACATATACGTTATTTTATATGTATAACATATACATCCGCACACATATGTACAAACTCGTGTATATATTGGCACACATATACACGAGCATGTATGTGTGTGTATGGTGTCAAGTGGATAGCAATGGTTCAACTTTTAGAACTAGAACATAATATATGTGCATACATCATACTTTCACTGTTTGTACAATACACGCATGAAAATAAATGTAAATACGCACCAACATACTTGTGATCACACTTGATTATGTACACGAGTATGTGTGGAGTCGGTTTTGTACACAAGATTTGGATTTTGATCAATATCACAGGATAAAGTTTCGGATTTTGAAGAAACATATGATAAAATGACTCCAACATGTGTTAATCATGCAGTTAATATAATCACAATAGAACATATGTTAAAAGTTAAAACTATTGTAATTGCATCATCTCTCCACATATGTTAAAATGGAGTAATGTTTAATAACCCATGACAACATGTGAAGCCGGTTTTGTCAATATACATTGTGTTTCTATAACAATAACCACTCGGATTTTACAAATCGTACACTTTTCAAAAGTACAAACAGGATACGTAGTAATTGTCACGTGCATGAATAATGACCCATGTATACATGGTACAAGGGTCCATAAGTCGGGTGAACAACTTGTATGGTAAACAACAAGTACACACAACTTAAGATGTCCTTAACATTATAGGTACTTTTTGTCTGGACTGTAGTTATTCCAGCTTTTACTTTGCTAGATCACTTACTCAAAAATTAGGTGAGTTTCACGGACCCTTTTTACTGTTTTCATATTTTTGGGGGAAAATTGTAACAACCGGCAAAAATAAGGTAATTCCGTACTAATTAATTAACGTAATTAACATAATTAAATATAATTATGTGTTGATTATTTAATTGAGGCCTTAGAATAATAGCAATTCCCAAATAATGCATAGGAATGCATATGTTTAATGACAAACATGACGGAATCATGTGCAAATAAATCTATCCGGTATGGACACTGGCGATTACCCGGTAAAAATTAAATAAGCGAAACGAATCCCGGACAGCCGGAATATAAAATAAAACGTAATTTCACAAAATGTAATGAGTTTTGGAATTCCAAAGCCATACGTGAAAGCTTATTATACAAATCTCCCGGTAACGAATAAAGCGCGCGTACCGCACCCGATACGCGCCTAACTAATAATTTCACCCGACAAGAGCCCAAATGATTTATCAACGCTTAACCCGGACCATATTTAAGGGTTATTAATAGTATTTTTAATGTCCGGAGAACACGAGATAAAAGCTCGAAAAATACCCGGACAGGACCCGAACGAGAAGAGATTAAAACATAACTAATAATGGGAAATATTTAGCAAAGTGGACCCCACCCAAACACCCCAAGGGGCCGGCCTAGGGCCCTCCCAAGTGGGTAATATCTTGGGTAATCTCACTTAACCACTAGAATTAGTTTTAATCATAAGGTTGCATGAAATATTATTGGGCAATGGAAATCACCAAAATCTTCTCCATTCTCTCTCTCAAAACTCACGGCCAAGACACCCTCTTTGTGATCTTTTATTTTTTTTCTTTATAATTAATAACCCATAAGATCTTAATTAAGATACACATGATCTTTTAGGATTTGGGAGTTAATATAAAGATACTTACACTTGAGAATACTTGAAACAAATCACAAAAACTTCTTCTTTTTCTTCCTTGTGGCCGTAGCCTACCCCCACCCCCACAATCTTTTCTTTCAATTTTTACACTAACAAATTATCTCTAAATCATCATCCATCCAAAACCCCTTTGTGTGTTCAAGAGCTTGGAGCTTAACCCCATTGGAAAAACACACTAAACCCCATCCAATCTAAGGTTGTCATCTTCCCTAGCCTTGAGCTAGTTGTAAGTATTCACCTTGTTTTGACATTAATGTTCATATATTGTGTTCTTTTGAGCAAGTTGTACATTGATGGGTTAATATGGTTTTGAAATATAAAAGTTATTATATGTTATACAAGAACAAAATGGATGAATAATAATATGGATGAACCTTAGAATTGATGTTGGTGATGTAACACTTCAAGAAATGCGAAAATATTGACATGCATGTAAAGAGGATGATGATCTAAACATTATTTTTGAAAAAGAGTTAAAAGTGATAAAATATGGTCTTGATCATCATAAGATGACTAACTAATATCAAAGAGATAGTAAAATGGGTTAGATGATCTTGCATGTAAAAGATTCATAATTAAAGTCTACTCACTTAGATGAGTGAAAATGGAAAATGTTGGATAAAAACATAATACACACATGTTAGTAGCATTATTAATGGATTAGAAGGCTAATGGAAGTGGAAAGATGTAAAAAGAACCAAACATGTGAAATATGATTCTTCAAAGTCTACTAAAATGGAAGAAAAATACTAACTTTGGAAGTTAGGATGAAAAATACAACAAGTATAAGTTTAAGGACTAATATGGAAACTTTGAAAGTTGATGGACTAAAATAAGCATTTTAGAAACTTGGGTCCAAAAATGTGTTTATGGAAGTTTAGTGTCAAAAACATAAAGAATAGTCTTTCCAAGTATAGTTTTGCGAAACTTGAGCAAAATACTTAATAAGTTGTGGAAAATGTATTTTTATAAAAATAGAAGTTTTTATAAAAATAAGTGGTGAAGTTAACATAAGGTTTTTGACAAGAATTTCATAAAATGTTGGACAAGAGTAACACCTTGAGGAAAACTTGTACAAAAATGGATACTTTTATATAAATGGGAATATAAAAGTATCGGAAACATTTTTGGAATGCAAGTAACTAGTTGTACTAAAAATATAAAAGTATATTTTTCCTCAAGTAATATACGTTTGGAATTGGGAATATGGACAATATACCATAGGACGGATATTAGAAGAAAATGTGGAAAAAGTTAACTATTGGACTTAGTAACATAACTAACAATGACGTATAAACGGACAAACTAGAGAAAAATACCATAACGGCAAAACGTGAAAATATATATATATTTTAGGAAGTAAAATATATATAACATGGGTGAAACTTATGTAACACTTTCCTAAGTGTTAGAACGAATATTCGTGGGAGAAAGCGTAACATAATGAATTAAAAACGTTAGACAACGTATGGACTTAACAAAGAAAACGCACACGTTGATATATAGATACATACTTGCCTCGACGAAATTCTAGTATATCTATTTAAATGGGAAAATAGATACGCGAGAAGGAAAACCGAGACAAGTAGGTGAAGTATATCTACGAACGTGAAAATACCAACAAGATCCTAGTACATTTATTTAAATGGGAAAAATAAATGTACGGCATGGTGAGTTGAGCCGGGCGTTAAAATATAATATCGAACGACAAGAACTTAGCATATTTATTTAAATGGGAAAATGAATATGTGGCAAAGTGAGTCGGGTCGGGAGATAAGAATACACTATATTGAACGATACGATCCTAAGTATAATTATTTAAATGGGAAAATAATTATACGTTAGGTAGAGTTGTGTCGAGAATAATAGTATACATGTTACAAATAATATTAACAAGATTAATATATAAAGAAAAGGGTAATCCATCGCCAATGGACCTAGGATGCGCGTCTAATTAAACGGGAATTGGGATAACACGTGGTCGGGGAGTTGGGTGTACAACTTGCCAAGGCACATGCACTATAGGTGTAGTGACTTATACGCCTAGAAACATTTGTAGGTGCGAGGCCACCAAATTTGCTATTTACTTCTTTGAGCCGAGCACAGTTTCAGGTGAGTTTCACGGCCCCTCTTTACTGTTTTTACTTGGGGGAAAGATATGTTTGTGTCACATGTTGAAATGTTTTTCAAAGGTTAAAATGTGATTAGTGGCATGGTGAGTACTTGAGTTTTGTTGTATGTTCGCCACTCGGGGTTGAGTCCTCGCTACTGTAACCATTAATTCAGGGAAGTGAAACCGAAGGAATATTTGGATAGTACTATTGGTGCCTGACAAGGCCCACCCCTAATCGATAGCGTCGATTATGCATCGGCGTATGCCTGGGGTGCACGTATTCTGAACTAAGTTGTTATTTGCCGAGAAACAACTGGTGATCGCGGGGCATATTTATTAGTCTTGGTTTGGTTATGGGACTCAGGGGATTGCTCATCATCCTAGTTTGTAGGAGCTAGCTACTCCTTACAAAGGCCACAAGTTGTGCGGGTTTCGCGCATGTTGTAAATATGAAATATCGATCGACAAGATCCTAGTATAATTATTTAATGGGAAAATAATTATACGGTAAAGCGAGTCGAGTCGATGGTTGTGAAAATGTTGTTGCTATGAAACTAAAACCTGTGAACTCACCAATATTTTATATATTGACGTCTTTTTAAACATATCTTTCAGGTAACTAAGCGCTGAATAGATATGGGGCTAGTGCGGTGGAATTCGGGATGTCGGATACTGGTCGGGGTTTCATCAATTGTTACCAAAGGGTTGGAACAAACGGAAATACCTCACATTGAAACTTAATGTTCGTCGTTTTACGTAATATTGGAAATGTGATTCTCTGTTTCGACATCTTAATTAATTGATTCTTTCCTAATTAAATATGGTTTGTGTTAATCTTGACTTTGATATACTTTCGAGCGTTGCGCCACGTGTTTCCGCCATTGGCGTGGTGTGACAGAAGTGGTATCAGAGCCAAGGTTATAGCGAACTAGCATTTTTGAAAAATATAGACTATAACCAGTTTCGGCTCGAAGACAAAGTTTTCAAAACTAAAACACAACAAAATATTTTAGAAAAGAAAGAAATTTGTACATGGGATGTACAAGGGGAAATTCCGACCGACTAGCCATGTGTGTCAATATATGAAGTATTAGAAAATACGGATAAGAAGGTTATGTTGCATAGGAATCCGATTCTCTAAGATTAGTTAATACATACACGTAGTACGGATATTTGCCAGTAAGGATGTTGTGTCACGCTTCACACTAGTCCGCACTCTTTCATCGATCACCGGTACCAGCAAGTGGGAAGGATGCTGTAGTCTACGAGGAGCTCACTCGCTTACCGGTAGACGGGATGATCGGAAGGACTAATCTCTATCGCGATAATGGATGCCGCCGTGTTGTTTATGATTTGAAGGTGAAACTAGACCAAGTCTTTTGTTGTATGAAATCTCTGTTTTGGATCAGGAATCTCGGAACTAGCGAGCAACAAGATTACCTGGCAACGCAAATTATCATTACGGGTGCACACGTAATAATAGTTTGGGGTGCACAGTAACCTTGGTGGGCGCTAGGGCTGGGATTGGTGATCACTCCTTGTCTTGGTTGTTCTTGTTCTTTAGATTCAGTCTTAGTTTTGATTGGCTAATGGGTTAAATGGGAGGTCTCGTCGACGTCCCTTGACTTCGGTCCTAGCTAGCCTAATGAGCTTTCTTTGACATTACCTTTAAGGTGCGAACACGGAAGAGCTCGAACGTCTATTCATACAAATAATCTGACGCAAACCCTCGCTCCAGATAGGAACGGGAGATGAAAGCTTCCTTGTGTAGGAGTTGAATGCCTCCGCCACAAAGTTTTCCAAAGAAGCGGACGTACAAGAATACACGGCCTACCGAAGCGAGAAATGTCGAGTACGATGCATGGAAGGTTATACACGAAACCTAGTAAAGACCTAGGGTGCGTCCCTGCAAGACCAGTGCGTTTTGAGAACGGGACCCTGTGTGGATCAGATATGAGACTCGTGGCCCGTGTGCTGCTATGTTGTTATTGTGAATAAGTCATTCTTGATCTAACGCATGCCCAAGTTGTCTTCAAGGGTCGAGTATTTTACTCCTTTTGGAGGACAGAATCGAAGTTGCTGAATTAGGAAACTTGATCATTGTTATCTTGAAGGCTCGATAGCCCTCATCGGAATCGACAGTGTTAGTTGTCCCCATACAGTCGTGGACTGGTTGAGAAATCAGCATGCCATATTGCACATCCGCGAGTCATAGGGCTTTGCTAAATTTCGATGGTGTCGAAAATTTCGGCCACAAATCACGACCGCGGCATCGTTTGCCAGTGTTATGATGACGGCGTGTAGTGGAACAGCAAGCCACAATTGACGTTGGTTATGGATTCACTCGGAAGTGCATACGAATAACTCATGGGAAACCACTGCTTGATGCATTGAGTGTTCAAGTATGGTTCAACACCCTTTGCAATAGCTTTGGATCGTGTTTCATAATTAGGCCGCAAGACGCTTCTTGCTGACATTGAAATCCCCCTCGAAAATTAAAATGACGGACTACCGGAAGTGGTCACGTTATTCTGAT
The DNA here is from genome assembly GCA_032199755.1 of Ambrosia artemisiifolia. NCBI lineage: Eukaryota > Viridiplantae > Streptophyta > Magnoliopsida > Asterales > Asteraceae > Ambrosia > Ambrosia artemisiifolia. The sequence goes on along the minus strand of CM063521.1, from coordinate 40,678,156 downwards.
AAATTAAACTTACCTATGGGACGACAATTCCATTGCTCTTGTTGCAATAACGTCCGTCACCCTCGTCACGACGACGAGGCTGGTCATCTATTTGTTGCGGCAATTGACGCGAAGTATTTTCCATCAATGCCCATAGATATGGAGACGTTGCGTCCCCTCGTCACGGAAGTTTATAAACTAAGGTTGCGAGATCCATTCGTTATGGACAATGTGACCTGTCTAATCTTTTGTCGTATTTCGATACTCTCACTGCGTGGCCTATCAAGAAGAAAGTTCACTGACCTCGCTTAGGTGGCGGAGAGGCATTTCAGAGGATGACTAACGGTGCTAGGACCAAAATAATATTCAAGAGGACTCTAATGAGAAGGATGACTCGGCTGGTTTGCCAGAGTCGGTATCAATTTCATTTTATCGTGGTGTATCGATAAAACATGTTCCTTCTACCTCTACTTGCTACTCTTGTGGTGACCGCTATCTTTGATACTGAAAAGGATGTAGGTTGGTTTCTAGGTCCTATGGATACTAGTTACCACACATAAAATAATTACGACAAGTCTAAGGCTCCGGCCGAGCCTGATGTCGCTGCGGTTGTTATTGACCTATGGCACAAGTAGATCCCGATGTTTTTGCTAAGTGTGTGGCTTTTGCTGAGTCTGTTGTTGCCAGTGATTCTGTAGCACTTATCGGGCTTGACACCGTTGTTTCCATGTCTGTTGTTGAGTTTATTGTTTTCGTTGTCTCTATAGTCCATGTTGGGCTTGATGTTGTTTCTATAGCTCTTCTCGGGATGATGTTGTTGATGTATTTGAGGCTCCTACAGAGGTGAAGGTCGTTAACAAGGACGTCTCGATGACCGTTGCCAAGCTGCTATGACCATGTCTGTATCTCCGTGGAGTTCGTTGTTGTTAATTCCATGTTCTTTGAGGCTTTCATTGACTCCCTCATTATCCTTCCTTTGGCTCCTGCCAAGACTAATATTGACGATAGTTCTCAGGCTTGGGTTGAGTCTGTCAATGCTGCAGTTGCCATTATTCGAATGACTTATATTGAGCCTACGATCGTTCTCCCTAAGAACAAAATTAGTCTGACAAGTCTGCTAAATTATGCGGAACCCATCGTTTCCATTCCTGTTACGATTACGGATACCTTGGTTGACTCAATCGTTCCTACCATTGAGCCTATGGAGGATAGGTTTAAGGTCGAAGGCATGGATACAAATCCCGCCCCCCACAAGTGATCTGAGACGCACGGGGATGCGTGCTCACCATAACGGAGCTCTCTGTTGATGTGGACTGTGGATTTTCCATATTGAGCGTCATATTGTCATGTGCATTCATGCTGTTGTGTTATCCCTAGCAATTGTGCATGCTTGTAGTGCATTATTTTTGCCGATTGCGTATCCATGTTGTTGCGTTGCATTATCGAGGATGCATTCCTGTTGTTTACCGCTCCTGCAGTAGTGTAGCCTTGCTGTCGTGTTTCTCTGTGTCATGCGGTTCCTGTTGCGGTGTTGCCTTGTCGTTTGTTTCGCTCTTGGTTCCCTCGGGATGGAGACATCACCTAAACCCCTCGTTGTTGTCATTGTTCTATTTGTTTGATTGTGTAGTGCTGACATTGATTATGTAGGATTCCAGGTGTCCAACGGAATTTCAAAAAGTCATACTAAGACACTCTAGTTTTAGTGATTGCGCGTGTATTCCCCTAAAGTCCGAATCTCGTGGTCGTCTAAGTAATTGACCGAATCAGGTGTCGACCCCTGTAAATGCTCACGCATTTCGTGAGTGTTACATCGTCAGGACCTAAGGCATCAGTGAAGCCGTGCCCAGCCTTAACCTTTTACGAACAATTTGGTCGACTAACGGTCGGCTATGCAAACCAATGTCGAGAAGAAATCCCGGGATCCACACTTGAAGAGGCGGGGCTCGTGATAAGGGATTTCGAAGGCGTCTTGAACCACGAAGGTGCCGAGTGATTGTGAGCAATATTATAACCCATACCTCTGGGACTAGCAAGAGTTGAAAGACCCAATTCATTATTGCTCATCCCAGTGGATTCGTTTGATGTCATACATGACGACGTGTCATACTGATGATTATGGAAATACCATTGTGGACCCACCCATGGGCGTGCATTGGTGGAGTCCTTGGTACATGATTCGAAGGTCTTATGAAACCCTGAATCTAGAAGGGCGTGTAGCATTGCCTACTCTATAAAGGTGATACCCTATTGTGTTGAGATGTTTGTACATCTCGGCCCTTCGATTATTTTTTTTACTATCCCCCTTATGGTAGGTTTATCTTGCCTTGGTGTCGTTGAGTATATTCTTGGAATGGTGGAACTCTTTCGAGCTTGGGTTGATAGTGGTGTTCCCAGTTATACTTTAACTAGCATTACTCGCGCTAGACACTGTTGGAGACACCATAGTGATATGAGCTGCCAGGTCAGGGCGTATGGCACCTGACTAATCAGGACGAGCTTGAAGGCTTACATATTCCGCCCATATGCGTGACTACTGAGTCATTGAATGGGATGCCTTATGGGAAGGCTTAGAACTATTACTTGTGGCGCGATATCAGTCGCTCGCTTGTGTAAGTAACAACTTGAGCGCATGAAGCCGTCAAGCCAAATGTGAAATCTATGCTAAATGCATGCGGCTATGACTCGATTTCGCCACTTACCTAAAAAGATTCCAGAAAGATGGAACCATCGGCAAGTGAGGATTCCGGTTTCAGGACTCCCTTCACTCAAATCTCTACACGAGATCTGATAGTCAATTCGAGGGCGTCTGGCCTATACTATTCAGAAATGACCTAGAACCCTTATACTCTGTCCATTGCGACAACAATTTAAGATGTTTCATATATCCCTTTCCAGTATTGACCTATGTTCTGGAAGCATCTGGTCATTGGTGTTTGAGTCGACTGGTAATTCTCAAGGATTGTGGAATCGTACGGCCCGGGTGTCGTATATACACTGCTTACTGTCAGGGAACTGAAGGGTGAAAGCGACGCAAAAACTTTTGACCCCCATCAGTCCCTACTAGACGCCCTAGTACCATTAGCCACAATTGCTCAGGTGGAAAGTAGCGATTCAGTACCTAGAGGATTCCACGGAAATAAAGTCCCATCTTGAATATAGTTGTTCGGTCGACAAGAACCTAGTATATTTATCTTAATAGGGAGGTAAATATATGGTAAAGTGAGTCGAGCCGAAGAATATATAAGATGGAATACCCGACGAGGTTTCCAATGGGACTTTTATGACCATTAGGTGGTACAGTAAGATCACCTGTTTGACATCACCATGACACCCGAGGTGTCCCGTGGTCGGATGTGACCCAAGTGATGATTGGTTGTTGTTTGGAACCCTCTCATTCCTTACTCCCCTATAGCTTCGAGATGAGGCATATGGATAGCTACCCATATTCTTGGAGAGTCGTGGCTAGACATTGGATTGCCGACTTACACTACATCAGATTGTAGTAGTCACTCTACCTCAAGTTCGACAAATTATGTACACTAGCCTGGGATACTCGATTTGAGACGAGTACGGCTTGTCACTCTCGGACTAATTGAATATACTAGACGGAACCGTTCCACGCTGACACGATTGGTGTCCGTGGCACATCGAATCCACGAGTTTCGTCACCAAAAATTTCCTATGTGATAGGAATTATAATCCCAGTGTGCGGGGTGTACTACTCAAAGCCCTTGGGGGGCATACGTGTACATCTCCAATACGACGAATGACAGGCGGAGATAGATACATAACCTGGGTTGAGTTGTTCGAGAGATGGCCATTAAATCTTGCAGTTTAGAGACTGCTTGGGTGACATGCGAACCTATTAAGAAGTCATACGGACAAGGCGTAGGCCTTAAGGACTTCGAACTAGTAATAGGCTTACACTGAGAGTCATACTTTGGGAGAGTATTGGTAAGCATAAAAAAATTATAGTAGGCACGGAGATATCGATCAAATTTGGTCTCATGAGGATTAAGCTCAAACTATCGCAAGAGCTCAGTGGGACTCATGATGAATTCTGCAAGTCAAGACCAAGGAAGTGTTATCAATTTCGCGCTCGACGGAGGTCCGGTTGACGATAAGCTCTACTGTTCCGGGAAACCAATAGAGGTATCAAAGTGGGGTACCCAAGAGCTTAGTCGTAATTGGACTATGATACTGTGCTCATTAGAGCACTAAGCGGAAACCTAGCATGAACTTGGGTTCATTTAGGAAAGAGGAGATCTCGTGAAGCGCAAACAACCCGCCCTGTTCAAGGATACTATTGTCATGGACAACTTGAACTGAATTCCGGGACGGAATTCTCTTAACGGGGGGAGAATGTAACAACCGGCAAAAATAAGGTAATTCCGTACTAATTAATTAACGTAATTAACATAATTAAATATAATTATGTGTTGATTATTTAATTGAGGCCTTAGAATAATAGCAATTCCCAAATAATGCATAGGAATGCATATGTTTAATGACAAACATGACGGAATCATGTGCAAATAAATCTATCCGGTATGGACACTGGCGATTACCCGGTAAAAATTAAATAAGCGAAACGAATCCCGGACAGCCGGAATATAAAATAAAACGTAATTTCACAAAATGTAATGAGTTTTGGAATTCCAAAGCCATACGTGAAAGCTTATTATACAAATCTCCCGGTAACGAATAAAGCGCGCGTACCGCACCCGAATACGCGCCTAACTAATAATTTCACCCGACAAGAGCCCAAATGATTTATCAACGCTTAACGCGGACCATATTTAAGGGTTATTAATAGTATTTTTAATGTCCGGAGAACACGAGATAAAAGCTCGAAAAATACCCGGACGGGACCCGAACGAGAAGAGATTAAAACATAACTAATAATGGGAAATATTTAGCAAAGTGGACCCCACCCAAACACCCCAAGGGGCCGGCCTAGGGCCCTCCCAAGTGGGTAATATCTTGGGTAATCTCACTTAACCACTAGAATTAGTTTTAATCATAAGGTTGCATGAAATATTATTGGGCAATGGAAATCACCAAAATCTTCTCCATTCTCTCTCTCAAAACTCACGGCCAAGACACCCTCTTTGTGATCTTTTATTTTTTTTCTTTATAATTAATAACCCATAAGATCTTAATTAAGATACACATGATCTTTTAGGATTTGGGAGTTAATATAAAGATACTTACACTTGAGAATACTTGAAACAAATCACAAAAACTTCTTCTTTTTCTTCCTTGTGGCCGTAGCCTACCCCTACCCCCACAATCTTTTCTTTCAATTTTTACACTAACAAATTATCTCTAAATCATCATCCATCCAAAACCCCTTTGTGTGTTCAAGAGCTTGGAGCTTAACCCCATTGGAAAAACACACTAAACCCCATCCAATCTAAGGTTGTCATCTTCCCTAGCCTTGAGCTAGTTGTAAGTATTCACCTTGTTTTGACATTAATGTTCATATATTGTGTTCTTTTGAGCAAGTTGTACATTGATGGGTTAATATGGTTTTGAAATATAAAAGTTATTATATGTTATACAAGAACAAAATGGATGAATAATAATATGGATGAACCTTAGAATTGATGTTGGTGATGTAACACTTCAAGAAATGCGAAAATATTGACATGAATGTAAAGAGGATGATGATCTAAACATTATTTTTGAAAAAGAGTTAAAAGTGATAAAATATGGTCTTGATCATCATAAGATGACTAACTAATATCAAAGAGATAGTAAAATGGGTTAGATGATCTTGCATGTAAAAGATTCATAATTAAAGTCTACTCACTTAGATGAGTGAAAATGGAAAATGTTGGATAAAAACATAATACACACATGTTAGTAGCATTATTAATGGATTAGAAGGCTAATGGAAGTGGAAAGATGTAAAAAGAACCAAACATGTGAAATATGATTCTTCAAAGTCTACTAAAATGGAAGAAAAATACTAACTTTGGAAGTTAGGATGAAAAATACAACACGTATAAGTTTAAGGACTAATATGGAAACTTTGAAAGTTGATGGACTAAAATAAGCATTTTAGAAACTTGGGTCCAAAAATGTGTTTATGGAAGTTTAGTGTCAAAAACATAAAGAATAGTCTTTCCAAGTATAGTTTTGCGAAACTTGAGCAAAATACTTAATAAGTTGTGGAAAATGTATTTTTATAAAAATAGAAGTTTTTATAAAAATAAGTGGTGAAGTTAACATAAGGTTTTTGACAAGAATTTCATAAAATGTTGGACAAGAGTAACACCTTGAGGAAAACTTGTACAAAAATGGATACTTTTATATAAATGGGAATATAAAAGTATCGGAAACATTTTTGGAATGCAAGTAACTAGTTGTACTAAAAATATAAAAGTATATTTTTCCTCAAGTAATATACGTTTGGAATTGGGAATATGGACAATATACCATAGGACGGATATTAGAAGAAAATGTGGAAAAAGTTAACTATTGGACTTAGTAACATAACTAACAATGACGTATAAACGGACAAACTAGAGAAAAATACCATAACGGCAAAACGTGAAAATATATATATATTTTAGGAAGTAAAATATATATAACATGGGTGAAACTTATGTAACACTTTCCTAAGTGTTAGAACGAATATTCGTGGGAGAAAGCGTAACATAATGAATTAAAAACGTTAGACAACGTATGGACTTAACAAAGAAAACGCACACGTTAATATATAGATACATACTTGCCTCGACGAAATTCTAGTATATCTATTTAAATGGGAAAATAGATACGCGAGAAGGAAAACCGAGACAAGTAGGTGAAGTATATCTACGAACGTGAAAATACCAACAAGATCCTAGTACATTTATTTAAATGGGAAAAATAAATGTACGGCATGGTGAGTTGAGCCGGGCGTTAAAATATAATATCGAACGACAAGAACTTAGCATATTTATTTAAATGGGAAAATGAATATGTGGCAAAGTGAGTCGGGTCGGGAGATAAGAATACACTATATTGAACGATACGATCCTAAGTATAATTATTTAAATGGGAAAATAATTATACGTTAGGTAGAGTTGTGTCGAGAATAATAGTATACATGTTACAAATAATATTAACAAGATTAATATATAAAGAAAAGGGTAATCCATCGCCAATGGACCTAGGATGCGCGTCTAATTAAACGGGAATTGGGATAACACGTGGTCGGGGAGTTGGGTGTACAACTTGCCAAGGCACATGCACTATAGGTGTAGTGACTTATACGCCTAGAAACATTTGTAGGTGCGAGGCCACCAAATTTGCTATTTACTTCTTTGAGCCGAGCACAGTTTCAGGTGAGTTTCACGGCCCCTCTTTACTGTTTTTACTTGGGGGAAAGATATGTTTGTGTCACATGTTGAAATGTTTTTCAAAGGTTAAAATGTGATTAGTGGCATGGTGAGTACTTGAGTTTTGTTGTATGTTCGCCACTCGGGGTTGAGTCCTCGCTACTGTAACCATTAATTCAGGGAAGTGAAACCGAAGGAATATTTGGATAGTACTATTGGTGCCTGACAAGGCCCACCCCTAATCGATAGCGTCGATTATGCATCGGCGTATGCCTGGGGTGCACGTATTCTGAACTAAGTTGTTATTTGCCGAGAAACAACTGGTGATCGCGGGGCATATTTATTAGTCTTGGTTTGGTTATGGGACTCAGGGGATTGCTCATCATCCTAGTTTGTAGGAGCTAGCTACTCCTTACAAAGGCCACAAGTTGTGCGGGTTTCGCGCATGTTGTAAATATGAAATATCGATCGACAAGATCCTAGTATAATTATTTAATGGGAAAATAATTATACGGTAAAGCGAGTCGAGTCGATGGTTGTGAAAATGTTGTTGCTATGAAACTAAAACCTGTGAACTCACCAATATTTTATATATTGACGTCTTTTTAAACATATCTTTCAGGTAACTAAGCGCTGAATAGATATGGGGCTAGTGCGGTGGAATTCGGGATGTCGGATACTGGTTGGGGTTTCATCAATTGTTACCAAAGGGTTGGAACAAACGGAAATACCTCACATTGAAACTTAATGTTCGTCGTTTTACGTAATATTGGAAATGTGATTCTCTGTTTCGACATCTTAATTAATTGATTCTTTCCTAATTAAATATGGTTTGTGTTAATCTTGACTTTGATATACTTTCGAGCGTTGCGCCACGTGTTTCCGCCATTGGCGTGGTGTGACAAAAATCATGCAACTATACAAGTTACTTTCATTTAGAGTGAATTCCTGCATGACTACAATTGGAAACATGAGACAATTGGTTCATGAGATCTCAATAGTCCTTGTACATACATTACACTGTAACCTTTATCTAAACAGTTAGCCATGGAACACTTAAATAGATCTATTGGGTTGACACCCCCTGTAATAGTACCGCTTTCTGAGAAGATTAACATGGACCATTTTATGACACCCTAGGCAAATCCCACATCGGCCATGGCCAGGAGAGATCCTTGGTTCATAAGTAATCCAAAGCCTCTTAAATCACCAACGCGTTTTGGGGCTTAATGTTAATGGATGAGAGGAGAACTCCACAGTTAAGCGTGCTCAGGTGGAAGCACTACCAGGATAGGTGACCTCTTGGGAAGTCTCCACTGGGCACCCAAAAACAAATCTGTGAGTTCTGAATGGGCAACCCATCGGGGGCAAAGCAGACAATATTGGTGGTAAGAGAGGCCGGATGTTACAAATGGTATGAGAGCCACTCCTGTGTCGTTCGGGATGGTGGGGCAAACCTCATCGAGGACGATGAGTCCCTAAGGGGGGGGGGGGTTATTGTAATAGTACCGCTTTCTAAGAAAATTAACATGAACCATTGTATGACACCCTAGGCAAATCCCACATCGGTCGTGGCCAGGAGAGATCCTTGGTTCATAAGTAATCCAAAGCCTCTTAAATCACCAACGCGTTTTGGGGCTTAATATTAGTGGATGAGAGGAGAACTCCACAGTTAAGTGTGCTCAGGTGGAAGCACTACCAGGATGGGTGACCTCCTGGGAAGTCTCCACTGGGCACCCAAAAACAAATCCGTGAGTTCTGGATGGGCAACCCATTGGGGCAAAGCGGACAATATTGGTGGTGAGAGGGGCCGGATGTTACACCCCCACTCTTGGTTAGTCGCGCTAACTTGCCACATGCAAAAAGAGTGCTAGTGTCTACCAAATTTACGTTGTCTTTATTGTACAATGCACGAGGCACTACATGTCAGAGGTTTAGTTATGGGCTCATGGTTGGTACATAAATCTTGCCCTAGCAAGGCAATGATTGGTCAAACACGGATTCACTAATTAGGTGAGTTTTCGCGAACTTTTCAATGCGGATAATTTACAACAATTCTTAGCATTTAATGAGAATCACCAAAGAATTTTCAAGAACAACTCACAACGAGTTGATAAACCTGTGAACTTACCAACTTTAAGTTGACGAAATCTTTTATGCATGTTTTTCAAGTAATAGATTTTCATGAACAGAACTTGGGATTCAAGCATGCGTTACACGACACCATTTTTGCGGAGATTTTTATTTGAACTAGCAAGTAATACAAAGTTTGAATTTAAAATCCTTAGATGTCAAAAACAATTAATTTCTCGAATTGTAACTTTTGACGAATTGAAATCAAAGCTCATGCTTTATTAGCTGTTTGATTGAATCTTGTGCTTGAAAACCTTTCAAGTTACATCCCGTATTTCTGCCTTGGCAGAGTGTGACATGAAGCGGACCCAAAACAGAGTTAAGGGGGTGAGCGAAGGATATTCTGATTTGAAGATTATCTTCAAAGTTTACATTGGTTCAAGATAAAGAAGATTGGTTTATAAGTTTGAATTATCTATTTAATGGATAGGTTAATCTAGTTGTTTTAATTAATTGTTTGATTAGTTTTTGAGATAGGTTAGGACTAGTATAAGGTCAGTATAAATAGATGGATATGTCTATTGTATTTGGTGTGCTTTGGTTAATAAAAAGAGTCGCAGATTCGTCTCCCTAAATATCTTGTGTTTATGTTTGATCTGATTGCCTGGGTCAACACGACCATCTAGATCCCGTGGTGTAGAAAATCGTGATAGCTCACAAAAGAGAAATTGCGGAATATTATCATTGGTCGATGGATCATTTGAAGGATAATTAGTTTTTTTTTATAAATTGTCGTTATTTTTTTTAAATTTTTTGTTTTTTGTTTCAGTTATGTAATTTAAGATATATTATTTTAATTATATTTGATTCTTTTACTTATTTAAAAAAGTTAAAGTTTTAGACAAAGTACTTTAAAGTGTCGTTAGTGATTCGGTGGTTTTAAGGTACTTTGGGGTGTTTTTAACGTGGCACTGTATGAGCGGTTGGGGCTAGGGTAAGTACCTTAGAGTGTCATTCCTTTACAAACATTCACAAAATCTTTTGTGAATTAGAATATATTAATATACCTTTCACTTTAAATAGTTAAGTTTCAACTTTTTTATTTTTGCCACATTTTTTTTCTTTTTTTGTTAACTTTTTTTTTTCTCATTTTAACCACTAACTTTTTTTTCTCATTTTAACCACCAAATTTTTTGTTAAGTTTTTTTTTTTCCTCATTTTGGCGACACAATGTTTTTTTACTTTTTGTTTAACATTTTTTTTCCCGTTTTGGCCACCAACTTTTTTATTAAGCTTTTTTTTCATTTTGGCCCCACATTTTTTTTTTTTGCTTTTTTTGTTCTCATTTTAACCACCAAATTTTTTGTTAAGTTTTTTTTTTCCTCATTTTGGCCACACAATGTTTTTTTTACCTTTTGTTTAAGTTTTTTTCCCCGTTTTGGCCACCAACTTTTTTATTAAGTTTTTTTTTCATTTTGGCCCCCGACATAATGCGTTTTTTTACCCGATTTCGCACGGGTTCGGTTTTTGTCTATTTAACGGCCACCGACCACATCTACCGTGCGCTATCTCCACCATGTTCCGCAGACCGCGGGAGATTCCTGGTATTCTCGGCGTAGCTGCTGCCACTTTTGTATTTTCTCATGGTCTAAGGTTAGTCTCTATACCTTTGTCGGATATTAGAATCCGTATTAACGTGTCATGTGAAAAACGCGCAACGTGCGTATTAATACACCTAGTTTATATTTAATTAATGAAGTATTTTGCTTCCTCTTTTACCAAAAATCTGGGTAAGACTTCTTTTCCTACGATGAAATCAAGCAAATCTCTTTTAAAATGGGTAAAGTGCTTTTCAAGAAAGACAAGTGGATGAGGTCAAGTCCCTTTATTAATTAAACCACTCATTCATATTCTGGTTAGATATTTAAGTTTTAGTTATACATAAGTTTTAGTTAGACCATACCTAATGCACCGCATTTGCGGATGCATTTGGATGACCTGGCATATGAAGAGGTCCTTACGTGTGAAGCATTTAACAAATATGTAGGGCCCTTTTAGTTAATGATTTTAATAGTACCACAAGAAAATCCCATCGGATACTTTTTTTTTAACGGCCAACAAATCAAACCCGAGCACTCTCAGGGCACCCTTTCGACAAATTCTAGTACTCCGAGAGTACCCGAGTTGTCAAACACCAATTTCAGGGAAAACCTGGTAACCCACCCGCCCATAGGCACGACGATGAAATTATCGGTAAAACCCGTCTGGCTCAAGAATCGAGCCCACGATCCCTCGGGTCTTCTATCATTGCCCACCAATGTCTCCACCACTACATTGTAATGATATTGACAAATCCCATCGGATACTATTTGATCTTCCTTTTATATATCTACAATAGCTATTTACATTTACTATTGTTACCATTTTATTTTAAATAATCTATAAAGGTTAATTCCAAAACCCCCTATAAATACAATTATAAAAATTCAATTTCTTTCACAAATCATACAATTTCAATTTTTATAACACCTTAAACCCTCACAGAAAATGAGCTTAGGTGATAATGATAAAACTTCTAGTTCGTTTATTGAAATAGCTCAAATGCAATTTCAATAATTAATGACTGATGATATAGAGAAAATTGCCATGCAATTACTAGAACTTCATATGGAAGATGAATTAAGTTCTTCGCAACCAAAGGCGAAACAGAAATATTGACTGGGGTCGTGAAGATGGAGATAATCGATTGTGGAACGACTACTTTGCTCTTGAACTGGTGTTCCCTGAGAGTTATTTTAGACAACGGTTCTAGATGAGTAAACGACTTTTTAATCCCATTGTCAAATGTATATCTCGCCACTTTGAATACTTCACATAAAGACGTGATGCATTGGGTAAAAAAGGTCTTTCACCTACAAAAAATGCACATGTGCCATACGTCAGTTAGCATATGGCACAACATCTGACCAATTCAATGAATAAATACGCATTGGTGAAACTACAGCTACCGAGTGCTTTCATAACTTTTGCAGGTGTGTTATAGAAGGTTTTCCAGAAAAAAATATCTAAGAAGGCCAAACCAAAGTGACATCCAATGGCTACTAGAGAAACATTCATCTTTGCACGGGTTTCTACGGAATGTTAGGAAGCATTGATTATATGCACTAGGCTTGGAAAAAGTGTCCAATTGCATGGAAAGCTCTATATACGTGTGGTGACCATGGAAATTTGTGACACCCGGCAAACTCAGGGTAACATTTTTCAAACATATAAGTCTACTTTAGCGAAAACATTTGTCTAACGTACTTGTCTAGGTCAGTTATTGAGTCAGTTTACATTACGTATTGTCCAGGGTTCAATAATTCAAAGGATCATTGGGGTATTATACGCACACACGAGTCTTAAGTCCCGTTATTGGTGAACTTACATAATATATTAAATGATAAACATGAATTGCTTCATTTATTATGTGCAATGTATAAATACATGTTTATATGATGTTTATGTGATTAGACATACTTAACATATGTTAGGATTGCATGTTCATGTGTTAGGGTATGTTAAAACGCGTTAAAACGACAAAACCATAGAAAACTGAGAACCAGGAAATTGGTTCGACCCTTAGGGGGTTCGAACCAATCCATGGGTCACTCATTCGACCCTTAAGTTCTCTCATTCGACCCATGAAGGGTGCGAACCAACACTGACTATAATTACCATACTTTGCAACTTTTTCATCATTTCACAAACCCTAACCGGCCCAAAGTGCTCTCTCTCAACCCCCAAACCTGTAGAAAGGAGTTTTTGATCTCGTATTTCAGATCCTATCCTACAAACATGTTCTATAAAATAAACAAGAGAAGATTCAAGGTGTGTTCTTGATCTAAAACCTTTTTAATCAATTTTCATTCGTTTTCATCAAACCCTAAGTGTCCAGATTTGATTCAAACATGTTTTCATGGATAAAAACCTTTCTAATACCTTTCTAAACAAAACCTTTCCATCAATAATGAGTTTTCATACAAAAATCCATGTGTTACTCGTGTTAAATGGCATGATATGTGTTATATGATGATTGAATGATTTATAGATGATAGGATGATGATCTATAACTGTTATAGATGATGGTTTATGATTATTATAGGTTACAATTGATGATTGATGATGCTTTGCCCATTTTGGGGATTTTGTGTTACATCTAGGGTTTGTTCATGATAATATTGTTGATAAAATGATTAGGGGTTTTCATATACATGATAATCTGAGCATATTAATCTGATTTTAAGATGATTTTGATAAGTTTCCATTTTGTGTAAAGATTACATGCATTGACGTGCATTTTAATAATTTGCAATTTTTGGAAAGTTGTGAAAGGGACTGATTTCGGGATAAAATTGGTAGTGTTTTGTGGGGATAGATTAAACATAGTTGACTGCTGTGATTGGTGATGTTTTGTGATATTTTCGGACTGTTTAGATGCGATTTGGTGTGATTCGGACGAAATCTCAGACCCAGGGTCGAACCAGAAACTGGTTTGACCTGTCGAATCAAACTCCAATAGGTCGAACCAACTCTGAAACTTGCCGATCCAACCCTACGACTTCATAAATGTGATTTTTTATGCAAACTAAGTGTTTTATTCATGATTCTTGTGTGTTAACTATATGTACTTGATCAATTAGTGTAACGAGTCACCAACAGGATGTCGGGTCTGTCTGGTGTGTCGGGTTAACGTTTAAACACATTTTCAAACATACGTGGTCATGATCTGGACAATCGGGGACTAGTTAGCCTACGGGTTATTAGTTAAAACACTTATACATACATTATGATAGGTCGCCTGTAGTTGGGACTATCAATTCGTGTTGGATAACTTGTTGATTTGAAGACGCAACCTAAGGTGAGTTTCACGGCCCCTCTTTCAGTGTTTTCGGGGGAGAAACATGATACCTACTAGTACTCATATAGATCATGTTATATTAGTGTTTCTTGTGTTTGCTATACGATATGTGTAAGCCCAGTTCAGTTAGTCGTGGTTCGGCTGTTCAGTTCACCGTGGATCGATAGTCCGGTGGCCGTGGATTGGCAGTTCAGTTCACCGTGGTTCGGTAGTTCAGTTAGCCGTGTATCGGCAGTTCGGTTAGTTCATACGGGTGGTACATACATGGTATCGTATTAGTGGGATTCATACGCCTAGCTAGCGTCCTTATAACATAGTAGTAACATGATGGATCTTTCAAAACTCATGAAATGTTTTACTTAAAAACCTGTGAACTCGCCGGCATTATGTGCTGACGTTTTTAGCATGTTTTCTAAGGTCGCTAAGGTAGCAGCTGTTGATAGGCGCACGGCGTCTAGGATTCATTTGCATGGTTTCAAACGTTGTCAACTTATAACATTTACATTTTCGGTTGTAAAGATGTTTTCTACTTCCGTTGTCGTTGTTTACATTTTGAAAACTTAATGAATGGTTTACGTATCTTTTACATATAGTTATCGTTTATTGTGACCGTTGACTTGGATCCTGGTGTGTCACGCGCCTCGCGGTAAAACCCTGCACGTGGAATTTGAGGGTGTGACAAAATCCAACCATTATGCTAGACGTGGTTGCATCACATGACGTATGGATTTGGCATGCGTATTTTGGAGTAGCGGGCTCAAATAATAATATTAACGTTCTCAATCAATCACCATATTTAACCAAGTCTTAGATGGCAATGCACCATAATGTAACTTTACACTGAATGGTACACAATATACGAAAGGGTACTATCTTGCAGATGGTATATATCCAGAATGGGCTACACTAGTGAAAAGATTCTCATATCCAAAAACCGACAAACTAAAGTTTTTTTTTAAAAGACAAAAGTCTACAAGAAAGTATGTCGAGAAAGCCTTTGATTTCCTTCAAGCTCGGTGGGGAATAATACGAGGTCCAGCAAGAGCTTGGAACTTCAAAATTATATGTGATATACTTTATGCATGCATAATATGATTGTGGAGGATGAAGGTTATGCCATATCGGATTGGTCGTGTGATGACCACGAGGAAGAACCACCAAGTTATAAACATGGAGCCCCATTAGCGTTTCAACAACTATGATCCAACAAAGACTAATTATTTTTACGCAGTCAAGAAGCTCATCAAGAACTTTGAAGCGATTTAGTGGAACATCTATGTTTCAATATAGACTAATTATATTTTTTTTCTTTTATTGTTGTGTATTTAATTTGTGATGTTTAGTTTTTTAGTATTATAATTTTAATGTTTAAAACTATTTATTGTGTTTATTTATTTTAATAATTATATTTAATATAACTATAGTTAATTATTTTAGTTATATTTGTGTAACAACGTAAATAAAAGAAATGTCTTAACTATAAAAAAATTTGAGTATTTAAATAAATATAATAAATGGTGATAATGTGAAAATGTAAGTATTAGTAAATATGTTTGTAACACTAGTGGGGTGCTCGCGCGATGCGGCGGGAAAACATAACACTTAAGTTGGTCATTTTAGGGGTATGCATAGGACGGTTCAGTTTCATGTCGGTTTTGAGACATAAACATAAACTAAACAAAATCTTTGGTTAAGAAATTTCAACCGATCAATTTTGATTATTTCGGTTTGGTTAAATGGTTATGAGCATTGGGTGAGTTAGGTTTCAATTTGTACTTATTGTTTAATTTATTTACAAAAGTATTTTTTATTTGATAAATTCATATATCATTTATTTTTTGTTTCACGTGAAGAGTTGGTGACTTTTGTATAGGATACACATAGAGTGGTTTGGGATGTTTCGAATATACAGAAGGTGCAATACCATCTTCTTTTTGGATCACATATTAGTTTTCATGATGTATACATCGGTGCATTTTGTTGCTTATACACATTACCACCTTGTAATCTACTGAATACAAGTTTTATACACACATATTGTTGGTTCCCACTTTTAAATTGTCCTCTTATAATATTTCATCCAAACTGAAGCCATTTTCTAACAGGAAAAATGGTATTATCATGAGTTCCTTGTATTTAGGCACATTGAGCTTGTATATTGTGTATTAGCTCTTGCTATAAATAAAATGGCGCAACTGTGATGCCTCCTTTACTCTTCAAATATGTGAGTCCATCTTTGCTTGTGTGGACTATTCTTTTGAGAAAGCTTTCTGTCATAATTAAATGCAGTTGGATGAACCAAGGAAAGAATACGAGCATGTAAGCAATAAAATAAGGATACAATAAAGAAGACCTACGCTTGTATTCCTATACAATTTAAATTTGGTCTCTTGTTTCTAGCAAGTGGCCCTGGCTTCTCTATTATAATGCAGCAAAGATTAAGCTTCTTGATTGCAAACAGATTTTGGTTCTCAAAAGGTTAGGTGAAGAAACTTGGAAAAACTTGCTTACAAACTAGAATGTGTGAGTGAAGTCAAAAGTATTTGTACTAAAAAAACATTAGTTTTCTAAAACCATAAAGTTCGTGATTACATTAGTATATTAACAAATTAGTAAAAGGGGGGGGGGGGGAATATGCCTTAACCTAACCAGACCCGTTTTGATTTGTATTTACAGTTCCTTGTTTGACCTGAACCCATCTCTATTTATTATTCCACCGGTAAATTAATTTAAGCAATAAAAACTAACCTGCACAAAACGGCAGGACATCAAAAAGCAATATGTATTGGATTACTCCAGCACTCCATACATCAACTTCTAGGCCATAATTTATTTTTAAGACCTCATGAACCATGTAGTATACATACAATCTTACCGAAGCTTACATTTGCAAAATTGTAAATAAAACATAATTCAATTAATGCAAAATATCTTATGAGTAAAAAAATGTTCTCATGAATGTCATTAGTTACAATCTGCAATCAAATTACATAGATCTTCATATTATTGAAATATGAATTGTTATAAGTAAAACTCCAATCATGAAAGGCTAACTCGAGATCAAATGAATCAAAATAGTAGTTAAAATGAGTTCCGATGATAAGATCCCTCAAGAAACCAATTAACTATTCCGATATAATCATGAACAAATTCTATGAAATCTGATGGGCAGATGATTCCGCACCCTAAAATGAGAATTACAATAAAATAGTAAAATATATAATCAATGTTATATATAATAGCTAGTAGACATATTAACTCCATTATCAGTAAAACAAGAAAATGCTCTAATACCTAAAGTTTGATTGAGTTACAGATTTACTGAGTTGCACATGTCTTCATCAATGATGGTTATGGGCTCCTCAAAAAGGTTTAGCAACTCATATTGCTCTAAAAACAATCAAAAGCTACAAAGTGAGATCATCATTTATAGTAACATGCATTAAACTGATAAATGATTACCTGTAAATACATCACCCCATCGTTTCTTGTAGGTGGTAATTGAACAAGATGGGAATATGGAGAGGCCTTGCAATGCATTTACCATTTATTAGATATTATTATATCATTTAATTAATGAATTGTATTTTATTATTTCATTAATCAATTTAATGTTGATGTAAAAAGACAACTTTACCTTTTTACTAATTTCATTAAGATATTGTACTATATGCATAAAATATAGTATTTACTTAAATTTGGAGGTATCATTCCTAAATGTTTTATAATATAGTATATATTTTAATTGACCCACTGAAGGAGGTAAGAGATGTGCGTTGATCATGGATACAAATTGACGAAGGTAAAAAGGCGTTGGGTGAGTGCCTATGTTTTTTACATAATATTAACTTAATTGATATTATACTATATTATAATATTAATAAATACATACCGTTTTTTTCTTCGGTGCCTTTGTCTCTGTTTTACTTACCCATAATAATATTCAATATAGTAATTAAAAGGAATTGACTTTGCACAACATAAATGTTATCAATGTTATGTGTCGGTTTCGTTCATGTGGAATGTGAATAAGTGAATTTGAAAGCTGCGTTAATGAAGATGATTGTCTATTGCTTTAATTTACACTTTTCTATTTACCCCTTAGATTATTAGAAAACTTGCAAAACAAACCTTTTATATTTATGATCACTTTAACATTCAAGTTGAAAGACAATTTTGCCCCTAAACTAACCTCATTTACTATTGTACCATAAGCATAAACACTTGTATTTACTTAAATTTTACGGTCATCTCTCGTAGATGCTTTATATATAGTATAAATTGGAGTGAAAGTAAGAATTTTTGATGTATTATGAAAATCTTATGTGACACATAACTAGACTCATTTGTAAATGTATTTAGCTCCTTGCATTGGTGATGGTCTTAGAATTTTGGATTGCTGTTTGATTTAATTTTCAGTCCAAACCCACAATTAAACCAGAGTTCAATGTTGGTAAAACGGAATAGAAAATCGAATTTTAATTTGGTTTTGTTCTATTATAAACCGAAAAACCAAAACTTTAACAAGATGGGTGTTTATAGGTTTGGATTCTGGGTTTCTTGGTTTTGTATGGGATTATATATTTAATAGGTTGTACATATGGGTGTTCATTGGTTCAAACTTGAAAAAAACCGAATTTTAACAAGTTTGGTGTTAAAATTATGTTTCCTCGGTTTTGTAATGGGCTAGATGTTCAATGGACTGCAATATATCTCATCTATACTATATAATAAAGCATGAGGCAAGGATTCCTGCAAAAGTTATGTAAGTATAAATTTAATTGCAGTAAGTACAAACATTTGATGCATTTGTATAGGGGTAAATCGGTCTTTTTAACATTAAACAATACATAAGGTAATGGGATACAAAAGGATTGCAAATTCAATTCACTAGGTCTGATGCAATCAGTGCTTTATACGTTTCTCCAGCATTCAACAATAGTAAATGTCCCAAATTGAATTCTACGTTTCATTTAACATCTCCCTTCTATTGACAACCTTTACTATAATCAATTTCTTTGAATACAAGAATGTGAAGAGCCCATTCCCCATTCATAACACACGATCCCAACGAACACCTTATGAACCTCCAATAACTGATCCCAGTTAGGTTTTATTAGCCAAAAAGCCATGACAGGGGAGAGCATCAATGAACAAGTACGGAACGACGAGCTTCGAGAGGTAAATAATATATTACATTTATAATTTGATGTTATGCTTAATTCTGTGTGAATTTTTTTTCAATTAGTGGTTCCCCCTAATATCGTCCTCAGATTCAAGCAACTAAGCATGTTCATGTTTAGATGTCTACCTTCGTCACTTCTCATTCTAGAAATCGGTAACCGATAATCCGTATTCTGCTTTCATTATACTATTATTTGTCTATTTTGTATGATTATATATGTGATTTGTTTAGTTTAGAAGGTATTTGTTGATGTTTTGGGTTTGTTCAAGTTGATTTCGAATTATGAGTGAATTACTGCACTAGAACGCAATGATATTTGGATCCTTGCAAAAATACAGGTTCAATCTTGCGGTTCATGTTAAATAAATTCATGATATATTTTTAAGCATTTGTTCTTGGATTCAAATTCGCTTTTATTTACCCTAAGATTTAATATAAACATTTTATTATTGTTTAACAACTATAAAGTTACATATTGAAGATTGGCTTGCTATTATAATGTAAACTGTTGATGAGATCATGACTATTAATTTAGATAACTACTGGATGATGATGGCTTGTATTACTCCCTGGTGAAATGTAGTTAGCTACTATACAATTGCTTCTTCCCATTTAGTTTCTCTTTATCTGTATTACATGCTTTTGCTCACAACTGATTTGAATTTTCAGATTATCCTATTGTTTATGATCTTTTTTCTAATCTGTCTAATTCGGGTGTACTGCAATCTGCCTCATTATGAGGGGTATAATCTAAGATCTCTAAGGTATATATTTTTAGTGATCATCCCGGTACCATTCCTCCCCAAGAGGCCAAGGCGGTGATCACAAGGTAGGAATATGGTCGAACCCAATTCGTTCCATGTAGCCTACCGAACTCGAACCGTTCATACATATATGAATATTCACTATTTCCCTTGGCCTAATGTGTCATACCAGATTGGAAAAGATGTTGCCACACAATGTGTTCAATGGTGGATTGGATGGCTCCCGTCAAGTAACAACATCAATTTTCTTACTGGTTGCATTTAGCAACAAACAAAACATCTACAAATAAATGAATAGTTTGATACTGTTGGTTTTTCCTCTTGTTCTTTGGTAGGTGATCCTTTTTACTACTTTGAAAGATAATGAGAAGTTCCTACCATGAGAGGGTTGTAAACTAGCACAAAACGAGTATCGGGCACTACATTATCGTCACCGTTGCATCACATAAGTTTCCAACATTATGTGCTCCAATATATGTCACCCCGCCGCAACGCGCGGGCACCCCACTAGTTGTATGTAATTTGAGTTTTTCGGTTTTCAACTTAATTGATGTTTCTACAACCAATTATTTGATTCAGTTTCAGTTTTAAACTGAACTGAAAACAGAATAAGTAATTTGTTTGGTTTTAAATAGTTTTGATTTGGATTAAAGTTTAATAAATTTGAAATATCACCACCACTTTTTTTTTTTTGAAAGGCAAAGAACTTTATTCACACCCAATATTTACAATACAGACAATAAGCAAGATGCTCATTCAGTGTTGTATGCATCATAAACCCAGCCCCTAATACAATGAACCCATTTGCTAGACAAGACCCAGCCCTTATTACAAACAACCATTACAGTTCTGCATAGAATTTGTTTTAAATGTCGAATGAGCACCATTTCTCCCAATCTTTTGTGATTTCTTTAGCCCTGCTTGTTATCCATAAGTGTGATTGCGCCTTAATTTCGCTGAGTAGTTCATCCAGATTAGCTCTTTTCCCGCGAAAGATTTTGTCGTTTCTACCTTTCCAAATAACCCAACACGTCGTTAGAATGATTGCGTATAATGCCTTTTTCTTTGATCTTTTCAATCCGTTTATGTTGCAACATTCCAGGAGTTCGCGAAAGTCGAACGCGAAAATTGGCGGGATGTTGCACCATTCAGCCACTTTATGCCAGATGTTAGCAGCCACGAAACAGTGTAAGAGGAGGTGATCTGCGTTTTCGATGTACTCTTCGCATAAACTGCACACAGGAGACGTATGGATGATGTTCCGTTTGAGAAGACCTTCCAAAGTTGATAATCTATCTTGTTCCGCTCGCCATGCCAGTATGTTAACCTTCTTTGGTACCCAGGATGACCACCTGTATGGATAAAATGGGACTGCATGTGCAGCCAGAAGCGAACGGCAGGAAGCCGTTGAAAATATTCCGGATGGATCAGCAGCCCATTTCCAGCCATCGCTGTCCAAGGACAGTGTACACAAGCTGATTTGATTATTGCAGGCTTCCAATTCCTCACGCTCCAACACCTGCAGTGGTTCACGTTTCCAAGCCCAACCCCCACCCGAAAAGCTTCCCGAGACAGGTAAGCGAGCTGCGACAGAGCAGCTCTTGTTAGATTCTAAAGCAAATAGGTTAGGATAGGTGTACCTGAGCGGCGTTTCCCCAAGCCAGCAATCAATCCAGAACCGTGTATGCAACCCATTACCAATGACCCCTTTGAACAGGCTCACAATATTGATATTTACCTTGTCAAAATCCTGTCCAACTTTGAAAATAGAGTTCCAAATCCCAGGTATAGTAGACTTTATGGGCAGAAAAGTCCAAGCTCTCTCGTTGTGATGAATAGATTCGATGACTTGCTTCCATAAGCATGAGCCCTCACATTTAAAGCGCCACCACCATTTGACAAGTAGGCTCATGTTCATATGTTGGAGCGAACCAAGACCAATTCCTCCTTTGTTCTTTGGGCCGATTACTCTTTCCCATGATATCCAAGACGTTTTGTTTTTCTCATCCGAACCACCCCAAAAGAATCTCCTTCGTAGTTTTTCAAGTTGTTCAATGACACATTTTGGTGCCCGGAAAAGAGAAAAGTGATAAATTGGAAGACTATCAAGGACTGACTTTAGAAGCACCACTCGTCCCCCGATTGAGAGATTTTTCGCTTTCCATTTAGAAAGCCTCGAATTGCAAATGTCAATAACATGTTTCCAGTTTTTCGCTTGATTCATATTCGCTCCAATTGGTACCCCAAGGTACTTACACGGTAAGTGTCCTTGATGTACATTGATGCCCCCGGCGATTGCCGCTACTAATCCATCCGAGACCCCAATTCCGAAGAGATCCGATTTATGGAGGTTCAATTTTAATCCGGATATTAGATAGAAGCATCTAAATAGGCGGATCACATTTTGAATCTTGGCCGTATCCCATTCACCCAATATGACCACGTCGTCCGCATACATAAGATGGGAGACGGATGGCCCCGCATGTGGGAGTGTTACCCCTTTGATGAGATTTAAAGATTCTGCCTTTTTTAAAAAACAAGAAAGAGCCTCCATGGCGATGATGAACAAGTAGGGGGAAAGAGGGTCCCCTTGTCTTACCCCGCGAAAGCATTGAAACTCCCAGGTGGGAGATCCATTAAGAAGAATCGATGCCCTAGCAGAAGTTAAGATCCCTTTAATCCATTGTATCCATTTCACTGGAAATCCCATTTGTGATAGGACTTCCAATATAAAACTCCAACTGATACTATCAAATGCCTTTTCCAAGTCGAGTTTTAGCATGAAAGTGGGTTTCTTGTGTTTCTTTGCCCATGCCAAGATTTCATTAACAATTAACGGCCCATCTAGGATGTTACGGTGCGAAAGGAAGCCGGACTGATTTTCGGATATTAAACTTTTCAAAACCGGTCGTAGACGATTTGCTAGGATTTTAGAAATAATTTTGGGGATGCTACCTAGCAAACTGATGGGACGGAATTCATTAAGAGAGACCGGGTCAACGCATTTTGGGATTAAGACAATGAAAGACGAGGCGCAACTCTGGCTGATGAATCCCGACTCGTGAAAGTCTTGCATGACCTTGAGAATGTCTCCTTTTAGCGTGTCCCAAAAATGTTTAAAAAACCCAAAATTGAACCCATCCGGTCCGGGTGCTTTATCGCTCTCGCAATCCCAAATAGCCGCTTTGATTTCATCCAAGGAGAAGGGTTCAGTTAGCCTTGTGGAAGCAGCTGAGTCAAGTTGATTGATGCTAGGGCATGTAAAGTTGGGCCGCACGAATAATTTTTCGCTGAATTTGGTCGCAAAAAATTTCCTGGCTTCCCACTTTAGTTTTGTCGGATCAGTGCACCACTCACCGTTTACATGAAATCCATTAATTCTCTTGCTGCAGTTGTTGAAATTTATCATGGCGTGGAAGAAGCTGGAATTCTCATCGCCGTCTAACGCCCACTTTGTTCTTGATTTTTGTTTCAAATCTTTTGCTTCCTCGCATTTTAAATGTTCCCATTCTTTCTTTGCTTCACCCCACGCAATTTTCTCAGTATCCGAGAGCATTCTTAGTTCCGCATTTTCATCGAAAAAGTTCATCTTTTTGGCACATTCAAGTTGTTGATGCTTCTTTCTGTCTCTTTCCTTAACTAGCCATATTTTGATAGCTTCTTTTATCCTCTTAAGTTTTTTGGCCAAGACCTCGTCGCTTCTACCAGTAAAGGATATCCCCCCTATAGCGTTATTAACCAGATCATCAAAGCCCGGGGTGCACAGCCAAGAGTTATAAAAATGAAAAGACGTTGGGCCGAATGAGATTGCATCAGTTGAAAGCGTAATTGGGCTGTGGTCCGAGTCACTTCTTGGATGTGCGGTGAGCGATGCATTCGGCCATTTGTCCCAGAAGTATTGGGTAACCAGAATTCTGTCGATTTTACTAAATTTGTCACCACTGTCCGATACTCGCGTGAACTTTCGACCTCCCATTGGGTATTCCAAGAGGCCATTATCATCAATAAAATTATTGAATGCTTCGGCACAGGCCGAATTAAAAGTGGAGTTCAATCTCTCCTCCGGCTGTCTTACAGCGTTAAAGTCCCCTAATAAAACCCAAAATCCGGGACTAGCTTCCAATTTCTCAGATATTAGTTGCCATAAATCTTTTTTCGCATTAAGCCCTTGAGGGGCATAAATGTTGGCAATATGAAAAGGCAAATCGAGTTGAGGAACCATACCAGACAATATCATAACATGACGATGTTTAAAGGAACTGGTACAATTGAAAAAGCCGGGGTCCCAGATACAGAGCATTCCGCCTGATGTACCTTCAGAATTTACCCAATCTGATTGCATTGGTCTTCTACCCCAAATTTTCGAAACCGGTATTTTAGAACCGTCGCTGCGCATTGTCTCCTGGATTGCAACAAAATTAGCCTTATGGTTTCTGATCGTATCACCAATTGAGAGCATTTTGGGCTCCTCTCCAACCCCACGTACATTGTAGGAGAGAAAAATCATTGGACAACATTGGAGTCACCTTCTTCCCTGATATTGTATATGAGTTGTTCAACAAAACCAGAAGCATGGATACCAACGGCTTCACCAACAGCAGCAGAATCATTCGCTTCATTAAGGGCCAGAGGAGTGGACGATTGTGGTGGGATGGTGGATGGGGGAGTAACAGCGGAGGAGCCAGCGGCGAAACTAAAGACATGGTCAGGGAGGGACGAAGGAAGAGGGGTAGAAGGAAAGGCCACCAGAGGAAGGTCACAGGGTAAAGGAGCAATAGGAAAGAGCTTGGGGTGGGGGGAGCGTTTAGGAATTTTAGTTCTGTGTTTAATTGATGGCTGCAAAGGAGGTGCAGAAAGAAAAGGGCCTAAGGCAGGAACAGAAGGAAGGGCAGGTGAAAAGGAGTTGGGCTCGGGTGAAAAGTCCAGGTTGCCAACTGGGCCAGGGGAAGTGGGTGAATCAGATCTAGGCCTCTTACGAAGTGGGAGCCCATTTGTTCTTGGGGGTGAAAATCCAGCTGAGAAAATGGACGTGTCCAGCTGGGTCCCACCACTAATAGAGACAAAATCATTGTTGCCATTAATATCACCTTGGGTATTTTCCATGCATGCATCTTTTTCGACTGAATTTCCCAATGGATCGGCTGCTTCATCTTCCAATGTGTGACTCTTGGTATGCTCCTCAAATGTCTCTTGGTTTTCTCCTATGGTTACCGGAATGTGAACATCAGCCCTCACCGGCGACTTATCATTTACCATGACGTCATCATTAGAAAAGGTCAATGTATTTTGCTAATATTTAGATAGAAGTTTGTCTCATCGAACACCATGATCTTAAATTTTAGCTTTTCGTTTTTTTTTTTGGATTTTTAGTTTGTAGTTTAGAATTTATGTTAGATCATTGTGTGTTTTATGTGACATTGTGTCTTTTTTCTTATTTTCTTCATTGTGTCATTTTTACGATTCATTGTGTCTTTTTTCCTCAACGTTTTAATATTTATTGGCATTGTGTTATATATTTGTGACACATTGTGTTATATTTCGTGATCTGTGTTTTTGTATATTTCTCACCCTTCTCATCTATTTTACATTGCATAGGATAACTTAACGCTTAGTTTTTAATCATACAAATTGTAAAACCTCGAGTTGATGAATAGGTTACTTGTATGATTAGGTTTATATTATTGCGCTCTAGCTTTTCTATTGCTACTCATATTGAGAATTTGATTTAGATATGTTTTAGTAAATAATCACTAAAGAAACCATTGTTATTCGATATTTTTACAGATGACTGAAATCAGTTAGGTATAACTAGATAATGGTGTTAGTTAACTAATATTACGATTAGTCGCATTAGCCAAGTGGTCTGAGACCATTTTCTCAATAAATATGTTGCAATAAATAAAAAAAACATTTTTGCTTTATGCATTTATATAAAAACTAGGATTCTATTACACGTGCTTCGCCGTGGGAGCTCCTGTTGCGTTGAGGGTTTGGTGAACGTTAAAGATCGCGCGTCACTGTGGGAACTCCTGTTGCGTGGGGAGTTTCATGGACATAAAAGATAATATTAAGTGACTGTTATTCTCGCGTGGGCTTCAAAAAAATACTCGCGACTAAAAGCTAAAAGTTTGGTAGTCAAAGTTTGAAATCCTAAAAACTAAAAGTTTGGCCAAAGCGCAATGCAAGTTTAAAAAAGTTGGGTGGTCTAAGTTTGAAATCCTAAAAGCTAAAAGTTTGGTGGTCAAATTGGAAGAAAATAAAGTTAAGTTAAAAGTTAGTGGCCAAAATTTTAAATCCGGAAAAATTGCAGTTTTCGTCCCTGTGGTTTGCCTAAACTAACAGGTTCAGCGAAGGCTTAACACCCTGAGTACCTGTGGTTTCTTTTTCTAACACTTTACGTCCATGAGACTAACGGCCGTTAGTTGTTCCGTTAGTTTGTGGTGAAATGACTAATATACCCTTAATTTTTTGGGTGAAATGACTCTTATACCCTCTCTTCCTTCTTCTCCAACCAACCCACCCACCCACCACCACCATCACCACCACCTGAAACACCCACCCACCACCACCACCACCACCTGCAACCACCATCACCACCACCTGCAAGTCTGCAACACCACCATCTCCACCACCACCTGCAACACCACCACCACCATATCCACTGCCACCCTCCCTCTCCTCACCATCTCCAATATCATCAACTAATCAACTAAAACTTCAATTTTCTCTAAAAAAAATAAAACAAATCAGAACTTCAGGCTAGAACTGCCAAGAATCAAAACTTTTAAACCTCCCCTGAGGTTTCCTTCGTTTGGTCGACACCTTCTTTTTCAAATCACCGGAATTCATTCCGGCAACTCGCAAACACCTTTAAATCGTGTATTTGACACCCCACCCCACCCCATTCATATAAACACACACACATCATTTGCAAAAATCAGAACAACACACACACTCAGGTCTTAGAGAGGGAAAAGGGTCCGGCGGTGGCACATGGCGGAGCTCCGACCATCGTTTCCGGCGACACCAACTATAACAATCATCCCCAACTCTTAAACACCCACACTCATCTAATCTAAAGGGAGAAGAACCGGAGAGAGAGAGAGAGAGAAAGAGTAACAGAAGCAGAGAGAGCAGAGAGATAGAGAGAGAGAAAAGCAAAACTAGAACAAAGATGAGGGATTGTTGGCCTTGGCCTCTGGCCGGCCCCTGCTACTCCGATGACAGGGGAAGACGACAGCGGCTGATCTTGTGGTGATTGGAAGCGGTGCGGCGGCGGAGGCTGGGGTCTAGGGTTCCGATTTAGGGGATTATGGTGACTGTACCGGATAAATAGTTGGTACAGGTTAAGACGCAAGAGGATATCATCAGTTAGGGTTTCGTGGTCGTTGAAGCTAGTGGTTAACGAAGACGATGGCGGCGGTGGTTTAGGGTTTCGATGAGATGTGATGATGATGAGCGAGTAGTATCGAGCAGTTATGGTCGAGTTCCAATAGAGGTTCTGTGTAGGAGTCCACAAACATGGTGATGGTGGTTGCAGGTGGTGGTGGTGGTGGTGGGTGTTTCAGGTGGTGGTGATGGTGGGTGGGTTGGTTGGAGAAGAAGGAAGAGAGGGTATAAGAGTCATTTCACCCAAAAAAAATTAAGGGTATATTAGTCATTTCACCACAAACTAACGGAACAACTAACGGCCGTTAGTCTCAGCGACGTAAAGTGTTAGAAAAAGAAACCACAGGTACTCAGGGTGTTAAGCATTGGCTGAACCTGTTAGTTTAAGCAAACCACAGGGACGAAAACTGCAATTTTCTCTTTAAATCCTAAAAGCTAAAAGTTTGTTGGTCTGAGTTTGGTGATCAAATTAGAATAAAATAAAGTTAACCTAAAAGTTTGACAAAAAATAAAATTAACCTAAAAGTTTGTAGCCAATATATATTAAAATAAAGACACTATTGAAGTGTCTTTCTATTAATATATAGATAATTGAGACGCTAAAAATCATGGAGCAAAAATGTGTTTTTGACTTGTAAGAAGAAGGTGATGACTTGTAAGAAGAAGGTGAATGACCATGTTGATTTAGGAGCTTTTTGATTGATTAAGTGTTGAGTTATTAAGATGTCTGAATGGTTAAGTGCTGAATTAGTAAGTTGAATCTCTTAATTGTTTTGTTTAGCGAGTAAATTTCATATTCCATACAATTAGAAGAACATTACATAAGGATAGTTGGTAGGAGAGCTTCATTAAGGTTCAGTCTAGTTTAGTGTTTAATGGTTCAGCAACATCTCAAGTCTTAATGATTCAGCCTTAACCATTCAATTCAGAAGCTGAAACAAACACGCTAAATACTAAATTATTCAGCACTGAATAGCTAAGAGGCTCATTAAAAGGCTTACCAAACAGCCTCTTAAAACGTATCTATTACAAAAGGAAACTAGTGTTTGTTTTTTCCCATTAGATCAAAAGTAACATTTTTACTTCTCAAATCAAAATAACTTTTTTAAAAAAGAGAAGATGTCTTTTATAATTTCTTTTCACTTTTTTTTTTACTTTTATAGCAAATATGGTTTATTCGTAACTACTTTGTTTTTTTTTTCTATTTCAACATTTTCATACCGTTATTTGTGTTTTTATGTAGTTGAGATAAACTTAAATTCTCTAATTCGGTTGGTGTTTAGATGCTCCAATTTCTAAACATAAAATTTTCGGGTTGACAGGTCATTACATAACAAAATAATGATCCTACATATAATAAAGGTTTCCATTTAATGACACGTCATTCTCACATCTAATCAGTAACTAGTGTCGTGGCTTCCCCGCACTTCAATGCAGGGCATGCTTATTACTTTAAGGGTGTGCTAACCATTAGATGGCGTTTATTACATTCAAGTAGGTACAAACTTCTACTAATAGCGTGGTGTTTGTTTAGTAGATACCAAAATATTAGATTATGAGGTGTGGTTGAGGGTAGTCTTAGAAGGATTACCTGCCACGTCTGTAAATTGTAAGCCCTCCTCTTATAATGATAACATGAGGACTACTCAATGATATGAGGGTAATCTTCCTTAAGTAGCCCTCTACTCCTATTGGTTCAACATTTTATTTTTATTTCCTAATAAAATTTATCAATAAAATTAAAAAAACAAAAAAAAAATTAATAAAAAACTGACACACCACCACCATCAATATTTTTTATTTATTCCCACACTCTTTCTCCACTCTTCTCTTTCTCTCCAGCTTTTCTTTCCCCATATTTTTAAACAAAAAAGCCCTGCTATACATACATGTATCTATCTCCATCTAAAGATGAAACAACAAGAAGCTGATGCAGCAACCACTCTATCACTCATATATTACACATGTAAATAGTAAAAGTTTTTTTTCCTTTTTTTTTCTAACAATTGTCACATGAACGTTGGAGTGGCCCCACCTCACAAAACCAACCAATAATAGTCATCGGCTTGAACGTCTATTTCTGGACGGTTTGGACGGAGGAGGGATGACGAGGGCGGTGTTGGCCGCCCTTGGACGGGCCATAGCCGTCTCCCACACCAGATAGTCTTAGATGCAAGTTTTTACAAACTTCTACTGACTACACCTAGATGAGTATTCATGGGTAAATGTGTGGCTAAGCCAGCTGCAATTCTTGAGTACTCATTGTTACTTAAAACTAAGGGGCGAAGGGGCGCTCAACTGAAAATATTTTTACTTCACTGATTTTAACCAATAATGCATTGCCACATCATTTTATTGATTTACTTTACTGAAACACTTTTTGGAGGCAGCACTCTACTGATTCTTTTATTTATTTTCATTTAAATATAAATCTAAATCTAAACTTTTTTTTAAATTCATACAGTTTTATTATTTTACCACCAAACGGTCAGATTTTTATTTAGTTTCGCATAACCGTCCCACCAACACAGTCAAAAAAAATTATGTGCATTAAAACCAGTCTCATCTAACGGTCAGAAAATTGAATTACACATGCAAGGCGGTTGAGAAATTTTTGTATATAAACCACCATACCACGGTGGTGAAAACACACTTCACTTCACACATAACCCACACCCTTCAAAATGACGCGTTGCACCAAAAATGAAGAAATGGCTCTAGTTGTGTACGTTATAGATGCACAAAACGATCCCGCTTTGCAACGCCAACGCCGCCAAGGCTCGGGGGGACACACGGTTTTGGGACCATGTGTTGGCCGACTTCAACCAAAAAGTCGGCATAAACGACCGCACAATCGAGAGCCTCCAGCGGAAATGGACCGATGTCAACAACAAATGTGATCGGTGGACCAACTGCTACGAACGCACCATGAGCCGGCACCCGGGCATTGTGCCAAAGTTGGCTGTGGAGTTCACCCAGGTGACCTATGCGGCTCGTTACCGCGGCACGTTTGACCATGTCCAGGCATGACAACTCATGCGTCAACTTCAAGCCTTTTTTATGTTTTAATGTATTTTATGTATGTTTAATATTAATGAAATTATGTTTGATGTTAATTTGTTTATGTTTTTTATTTAATATGTTTTAATATAATATATTTTTATGCTTTAATTAAATTTAATCGGGACCATAAATATACCATAAAAACACACGATTTAAATAAAAAAACAATAACAAAAATGGGGTTTGACTAATAAAACAAACGATTTAAATAAAAAATAGAA
The DNA here is from genome assembly GCA_032199755.1 of Ambrosia artemisiifolia. Lineage (NCBI taxonomy): Eukaryota > Viridiplantae > Streptophyta > Magnoliopsida > Asterales > Asteraceae > Ambrosia > Ambrosia artemisiifolia. Next base: position 40,647,251 of record CM063521.1, on the reverse strand, counting down.
TTATATTAACTCAAAAATAAAAACATGCACGGTTACCATCTCGTTAACTAGAACCAGAAATTGGTTCACGGGACCACTACCAGCATGGGTTACGGCGGTGTTACCATGTTGATAGTAGGGTATCCGTGACCAATTCTGGTGACGCCCCATCCCCCTAACAAATTACGAACACCATTTGCAGATTATAATTTTGAAAGCAATTAAGAATTTACATCCATTAAAAATTAAGATTTTACATACACGAACACTCTTAAACACTCTAGCCTAATTGATCTTTCTGCTAATCTTGTGGTTCAATAATAACGAAACATGTTAAGGTTTTATCCAAAAAAACGTTTTGCAGGTACCGAATTAAAGAAACCTAGACAATAACAAAGATGAACACAAATATTGAAGATTAAAAAAAAAATAATAAATAAAAACATATGCAAGACAACAACAACCTATGAAGGTAATAGAACATGTGAACACTAAGATTATTTGTTTTGGCTAGAGGTGAGCCACAACTTTATCCTCTAATATTATGTCACGTAAACGCCCAAGTGTCACTGGCTCGCGACTCAAACCTGCTTACTTGATCTCGTTGTGACTCAAGGAGCGCGATGACTTTATCCATTTACAAAATTAAAAATATTTATATTACATAAAATATAAAATATTTTAAGTTTTGAAAAAATTAATTAAAAACAAAAAGAATTCATTAAAAACCATTGTCTTTATTACAATACACTCCACCATCATCAATCATCATCACTTATCTTGTCTTCTTCTACGCCGGATGGTCGCCAGAGGGTCAACGGCCTTGACCTCATCTTCTTCCTTTATTCTCTCTTCACCACAAAACCCATTTTTTTCCAACAGCCACAGCAGCCAACGGTTGAAAATAGCCAACGATCAATTTTTCTTCGCTAGCCCACGCGATGAGGGTCATGTCCGCTCGCTCACGCCGTCATTCATGTGTAGGTGTTGTGGTTCCCGCGAGCCACGTGGCTCGCAAGCTTGTTCGCACAGATCCGCTCACGCACCACAACGGACAGTCTAACCCATAGATGACTTTAGTTGCTAGCAATCTCTTGGGAAACCTTCAATTTTGTTTCTGCATAATAGCTGGAATATCAATATAACCCAAATTTTGTTTTTAGAACAATTGGTGGATCTTATTATTATACAATCCAACATTCAAATTTACAAAAATTAAACTAAGAACTAAGAACAAATGTGAGTGTGGAAAAGTAAATGGGAAATGGTGGGGATAGAGGGTGCAAGTAAGTTAAAACATTAAAACCTTAAATAAAAAACGAAATGGAAACAACATGGTTCGAATCAGGGTGCTAATGGTTGAACGGGGAAGGTTTAACCATGGTGCCAGTCAATAGATTTGTTAATGGGTCATTTTGATTTTACGTATGGGTTCATGGCCTATTTTTTCTATATATTTCTACTAAAAATTTAAAACCGAGTGAGTTCGTCTGAACCCGCTCCTTAATAGCTAAATCCGCCCCTGCTATCTACCCACCCAGTTGAATCGGTGTTTCTTCACTATCCCAAGAGTAACTTTTTATAGCTTTTAAATTATATGAATAATTTTATTTTGCAACCTATAAATTTATGTCATAAAAGTTATAAAATTAACAAGTATATAAAATCTACTCTCCAAATATTCTATTTACATCAAGTATGATGTGTTGTAAATGGCAGAGTCAAAGTTGGAATTGATATGTTAATGTTTAGTGGGGCCTTTTATGTCATTTCACAAGTGTGTGACACAAAGGTTTGAAAATAAATTCCTAGCAGAACTATATTTATTATATTATATTCATATAGGTGACATTTTTTCACTCAATCTTACATTGAATGAAATTGTCCTTTTGGCTTGTGCCCATAACTTCTTTATTTAATTCAATGCCCTGCACTTACGCATGTGCATTACTTTTCTCTCTTTAAAGCTGGCAAAAATGTAAAATAGTACTGTAGGTCGATACTCAAATGTTAGTTTAATATATGTAACATATTTATTAGATATCATGTGGATATTTATATGTTTAACTAATGTTAACCCTCGCATTGCGGGGTAGGGGGTGAAACCATGTTAACCAAACGATGACTAAAACCAGGAAAAAGCATAAAACATAAATACAAATTTTTAGAACTAAGTGACTCTCATAATGTAAAACGTAAACAAAGTCAACTTTATACCGACAACTTTATTGAAGTTTAGATATTGTATGATAGTTTTATTAAAATTTAAGGTAGAAAAGTAAGTTCGGTAAAGAAAAATAGAACTATTAAACAACAAAACGTAGACCATTTAAAAACGTACGTACGTAAATATTAATGATAAATGTGAAGGATATAAGCTTTAGGGGCTGTTTGGCAAGTGCTGAACCAGTAAGTGCTGAACCAGAAAGAGGTCTGAATGGATAAGAGGCTCTGAACCAGTAAGTGTTGAACCAGTAAGTGTTGTTTAGTTAAACCTCTGAATAACTTTACAAAATTACTATTTTACCCCTCACATTCTTTTGATAAAAATCTTTAATTTTTATTTTAAAAAAACACATATACACGACCACACCAACATCAATTATTATTATCTCTTTATTATTCTTTATTATTATTATTGTTTATAAACTATTTTTATTTTTGAACGGTATACAACCAAACTTCCATCTTCACAGTCAACCCATCTTCACATAAACTATTATTATTGTTTATTATTATTATTGTTTATACAATCCCAATCAACCATCTTCACACAGAAATATACCCAACCCTCTCTTCTCTTCTTCACATATCCATACCCAACCACCATCTTCATCATCATCACCCCTCATCATTCACCTCTTTCTTCCCCTCTCTCTCTTTATCTCTTCATTTCCATTATTTTCAAATAATAATAATAATAATAATAATAATAATAATAATAATAATAATAATAATAATAATAATAATAAGAAGAAGAAGAAGAAGAAGAAGAAGAAGAAGAAGATCAGAACCAGAGCTCCGGTCTGTGCTCCGGTGTCTTCGTCGCCGGCAACATGTGCTCCGGTGGAAGAAAGGGAAGAGGGGCGGCGGGAGGTGGAGGGGATGCGGGAGGGAGATCAGAGGTGAAAGGGAAAGGAGCTGTAAATGAGGGTGAGGGTGAAGATGTCTTTTTTTTTATTCAGCATTGATAAGTTGCTGTAGTGGGCAGACTTAACTGAATCATTAAGAGGCTGAGATTTTTGCAACCAAACAGCTCCAACCTCTGTCCGAATAAGAGGTTCCCTCTTAATGAACCATTAAGAGGTGAACCAAACAGCCCCTTAAATTGCCAACCTCATGGCTTTCCACCGAACTAAAAAAACTAACTAAAGAAAAAAAAGCTACTATCCCTAAATGTGTTGTAAATTAATATCTTCACATTAGTTACTTAAAAATTTACACTTTTTATAAACAAAAAGTTAGGGTGAAAACATAAAATCATGTTCACCTCCACCACACTCTCCATCTTCAATTTTCCTCCTCAAATTTTGAAGGAAGCTTAGTTACTTGAAACCTCAAATATGAGGGATCATCATTCACCTCTAAAGTTATTATTTTATTATTTTTATAGTTTTCAATTTAAAATATATATGAGTATATATTTGTGTGTGTATATATATATATATATATATATATATATATATAAAATTAGGTTACATTGAAAACAAGGTTGAGTTGGAAGAACTTAAAAACCCATTTAAACCAATAGGATTGTACCATGTGGGATGGTTTTGTTTGTATTACGGGAGGGTACTTATGGTAATTTAACACTAAGTATTATTTTAATCCATCTTAACCATGATTATAATAATATAATCAAAGGACAAATCTTGTCAGTACATTTGTGTATCCCAATATTATTATTATCCCAAATGAAAATAATCCCCCTTTAATCAGAATTTCTCATTCTCTCACCTCTCCTCTCTCTCTCCCTCTCTCTCTCTCTCTCACTCTATCACTTCACACACAAATTCAAATTCCAACAGCAATCGATCGATTAGATCTAGGTACGGTTAACAACAGTCGATTGATCAGATCCAAACGTAAGGCATCCATCGAAAACCTAAAAGACGAAGTGTATGGTTAACAACAGCCGATCGATCAGATCCAGGTACTTGTAGATGATTCGTTATTTTCGTTTGCAAGTACTCGTAAGAGACGGTGGTGCTGGGGTTCAGAGGGGTTTTGGTTCTAGGGTTTAGAGGGGTTTTGGTTCTGGGTTCAGAGGTGGTGGAAGGGAGACGGTGGTGGCGGAAGAAGACGGTAGTGGTGGATCTGGTTATGGGTTTTAGGTTGGTGATGGTGGGGTGGGGTGTAGGAGATGGAGTTATGGATGAAGGAGGCGGCGTCTATATTGTGGCGACGGTGGTGAAGGAGGTGGTGGTGGTGAAGGAGATGGTGGCGATGGTGAGGAAAGGCGGTGATTTGTTTAGAGAGGGCCATGATTATTGTGGGTTACAGAATACAAATTGTTTGTTTTGTGGGGATGAAGAAATGATAATAATATGTGTACAGTGGAATTAGGGTTAAGTGTGTATTATTATTATTATTATTATATTGTTAATTTATAAAAGAAGGATATTGGGGATACTAATAATAGAGTAGAGTTTTGATGACGATGATGAGCATTGACGATTGAGGAACACTATAGTAAGTGAACGGAAAACAATAACCAAATTTAAGTTAAGTAAGATGAGGTATTAAAGTTTAAAAGTGTTTGAATGACTATTTTACCCTCATTTTAGGGTTGTTAATGAAAATAAAGTCACTACCTTTTGAGTATCTTAAACTACCATTGTCTCATGCATTGTAATATATTATAATATAGTACAGATACATAATATAGATTAAAGTGCGTTTAGTTAGAGGTGATGTATTATCATTAACACTTGTGTTTCACTTTACCAATTCAATTAGTCTATCCGACACATGTAGTGATCATAAAAAATATTCAAGTTGAAGCTATTAATTTTGTATATATATGTTTCCTTTTTTTCCAAAAGCTTTATAAATAATTAACGTATTCAAAATATAACTAATAATTATATTTAAGACATTAATTATTGATGGGGATGGTTCAATAGAAAACTCATTTTATTGAGAGCACTCGAGAACTTTATATTACATATGTGTAATATATCATATATTGCATATGTATACTGTATAGTATATATTGCACATGTGTAATATATCATATGTTACACATGTGCAATATATCATACACATATGCAATGTATCATATGTTGCACACATGTAATATATATTGCACATGTGTAACATATGATATATTGCGTATGTGTAACACACGATATATTGTGTATATTACATATGTGTAATATATATTACACATGTGTAACATATGTACATTACACATATGCAATAGTTATATTTTACACATGTGTAATATACAACATATGATATATTACGTATGTGTAATATAGAGTTCTCGAGTTCTCTCTGTAAAAATGAGTTTTCTATTAAACCTTCCATAATTATTCATTATGTTTGTAGACGTTTGTTTGTTTATGATTATCAATTTAGGCTATGTTTATTTTCTTTCATTAGTGTTATTATTTAAGATTTTTATTATGAACATTACCGTAGTTTATAAAAGTAAAGTATCACCCATTATAAATTAGTATAGTTTTATTAGTTTTTAGGCTGACACTTTATATATATATTTACTTTAAATTGGCATTAACTCTATTTTGTCCATTCATCTGTGTTCAGTTACATTCATTTGTCTTCGTTCGTGAACCATTCGTTTATACTAATAGTGAACAAACATAAATGAGCATGAACACGGTATTTTCTCAACAAACAGACCTGAACAAGAAAACCCCGTTCATCTAATTTTTTGTGTTTGATCGTTGTTCGGTAATCTTAAATGAACAAACATCAACATGACTCGTTCGTGTTCGTTTGGTTCATGTACAAGCCTAATAATTATCCTACCTATCTATAACTAATTAACAACTTAATATTATAGCATTTGGGTACGTTTAAGAAAACTTCCAACTCATCGTATCTATTTTGATACTAACATGAAAGGTCATTTCTTTTAAATAAATGAGTTGAAGTTTGTCACGTAGAAATTGATATGTTACCTAAATAAATTATAAACGGAAAAGCATGTCTATAATTTAATAAAATGGGGTCATATGGACGAAGAGAGCCTACAAGCCATAACTATAAAGTAAATGAAATGGGCCATGAGAATTGGGTGTCACTAAATATGCTTATTAATGTAGGTAGATTCTCTTCCTTTCCAAAAGGATTCGGATCCGGGTACGGTTTGGATCCATATCCAGAAAAAAGATATAATCAATGGACAAGGCGAATATAGTGATTGAAAACACACCAAACTCGATGAGAAAACCCGTAGTATTCAAGATGGGTATTCTCATACGAGACCATGTATCAGATTAGTTTAACAAAATTTACAAATTTAAGACAGGTTTAGGGTTACGTGCTAGCTGTCTGAATGTCTGATTATCAGAACCTGTTCATCCGAATATGTTAATATGTTATATGATTTTAGAGAATATATAAAAAGATCATGCGTGAATTTATGAGAAACTTGGCATTATTAAGTTAGAGAATTGTAGTTGAGCATTTAATATTTTAAATCGTCTTTTGAGGTGAGCGGTTTTGTGTAATTTTGGCATTCTAAGGGGTAGATTTTAAACACATAGGATTATAAAGGGGTAAACCCGATACTCGTTGAACCTGAAGGGTTTTGATTACCGAGTACCCAATTGGTAAGAGATTGGGTATATAGTTAAGATTATCAAAACTCATCTGATACCCGACCCATCCTCTATGAATAAGGATAAAAAAACATCATAAACGATTATCACTGTCTGCCCTAGATTGTTTTTCATGGGGTTGAAAATTTATGGGGTCGGTTGTCTATTGTTATATATTCAATTTTTTTTGTTCTATTTCAAGTCGGGCCAAGTCACATAATAAAAGAAATTTTAAAAAATTAGCTTACGTATTGAGTACAATATGATGTTTAAACAAAAGAAAATCTATATAAATAAATCAAATCTATCTATTATAATAAACCAAAGCCTAAAAATCCCATAGCACTTAAATAGCACAAACTCCCCATTGAGTGTGCAATGTGGCATGCCATGTCATTAGTGATTTAAAATAAAAAAAAATATTTCTCTCTCATGTGCATGGCACATGAACTTTCTCCATGTTTTTCAAACGCAAATAACTTTTTATATGACATTGTTTTGGAAAAACAATTACACCAAATTAACGAATATTTTATCATCTTTCCAACGAGTATCATAGTGCTATACAAAAAAATGACTTTTTATGTAGTGATTATTAAAATAGATACTTAAATTATGTATGAGTGAAAAAAAACACTCGGGAAACATGAAAAGATGATTGATTGTGTATCCATAATAAAGATTGAACATGTATGTCATTCTTTAACAATGCTCACTTTACACATCAGAATCGCCTATCATCATCATGACATATCATTTGATACTGAATTCTTTACATTTTTTTTCTGAAAAAAACGGCCTATTACTTTTATAGTACATATATTTTGTCACATTATATTAAATTTGTCTATCACGAGACGCTCCCAGATGATAACATAGTAAATTCATAAAATATTTATGAAACAAGGTGAAACAATTTAAGTTTACAACAAATAAGTCAATCAAGAATGAAGATTTGAGAATGAAAATGGAAGTAATGAAACTATATATAAAACCTAAACAATCTGTACTACATTATAAAGGAGGAGGCATGGACAAATATGTCTAACTTATTCAAAATTAAGATGGTATGCCAAAGGTTTCTTTACAATTTCCTAAATTTTACCACCTTTCTCCCCTAAATGCCCCTAGAAGATAATCACGCTACATGTTTTCCCATTATGTTCATTCATGCTTTAAAGTGATTCTCCTCACAAGGGTTTCTCCTTCAATCGGTTACAAACTGTATATAGCTCGGGACAATCAAAAAGTTTATAACACCCATTCATCAATATCATATCAATCATAATCCTTTAATTTCACCAACAACAACTATCAGGTATCAGGAAGCGAAGTGCTAGAAAGAAACTCTGATGTGCGTCAAGAAATGGAATCTATGAAGGTAAACTGCATAACTAAATTCTAGGTTTATATTAAAAATTAACTCCTTATATTTACAAGAATCTGTTTTGCTTTGCATAAGATTGATGAGTGTGTTGGTGACACATAATCAGATGTCGATAACCCTGTCCTCAAGGCTGAGCAAGATGCACATGTATATACCAACAGTTGATTGTAACAAAGTTTTCTTGTAAATGGCACACTGAAACAAATATATTGAGGTTTATTTTGTAATTTCAGTATCACACAAGTAAGCCTAATAAAACCTTTTTGGTTATTTCATATACATCATTTTGCGTTCAAAGAAAATGGAAGGAAGACAATATGTTTTTACACTTTCCTACAACTTGGTGGGCTAACACGGCTACGCTTGTGCACTGTTCAAAAAAATATATTTATCTTAACTGTGACACCAGTCAACAATCCAGGTCAACATCCGTACGCATTTTATTTATTATTGTCATTTCATGTGCATAATTAGATATTTTGCACACACTATACCCCCCAGTCTGGTAAAGATGAGTTATTCAGAGAACTCAACAAATCACCCGTTTATGCATACAACACCTGGAAAATACGAAACAATTGGCATGGATCAGTCAATCTAATCATACGCTCAACAGAGAGCAACTGGATACCCGATTTACACACACAAGTACAAAATAACAATATACGTGACAATACCTAAGTGGAAAATTACCCAATCCACTCGAACCTGAATGACTACGAAGTGTTTTAATAAGGTTACCATCCTCATCAATCATAAACACTTCCGAAGAGCAAACTTATGTTATCATTTAATGGCAATGTTTCTTAACACATGATAGCTCTTTACTAACATATGTATACACTTTAGCTTGATCGCAAATAATACCATATGTTAACATTTAATAACATGAGATCATAACTTATGGAATCAATACATGTTAATATCGTCATCGAGTGCCATTACAAGCTAGCCGAAACCAAGTTGAACTTTCATGGAATGGTCGAATATAACCTATAATAACGAAAGTTCTATTCAATCCGCACTATACCTACACATACACATATATATACAATCGGATCTATAACACATGGCACGAATCAAGAGTAAACAAGGAAATGCATATCCATATCCATATCCACATATGTACGCGTCTGATGTGTATATACATACAAAGTTGATACCAATAACACCAGTACTTACACCAAATAGGTATACAAACAAATTCCCTACAAATTCCCTACATATTCCTTTCTATCCTTGCCAAGAACTAATCGAAACATGGAGGATGTAAGGAACTATCACCATCATCATGTGTATACAAATCATGCCACATTGTGTTGTCTCTATCACCCTATCCAAACAAAAACCCATCGAACCCTCACCCTACACTCATGATGTAATCGATTCTCATGATGATGATGTATTTGCAACTTATACCAAAGGAGGAAAGAATCCAAACCATGATGCAAGTTCCTAGGCAAGATAACACACCTAAACTTAGCTTGATCATCCAACTCATCGGCCATGCTAGGATCTTACACCAACTCATGATTAAAATCACTTAACAATGCTCCAACCAAGAGGATTAAGCTTACCCTTTTTGCTTTTGTCACCATCCTAATCGGCCCTCTATATAAAGAGGCTTCTTGATCATCCAAATCACACAAACACAAATCCAAAGTTCCCTTGTTTCACCTTGTATGCTTCGGCTTCTCCCAACCTTCCTCTAAACTCGATCTGACACTCTCAAGGCTCGCACTAGGAAGCTCTCGAAGGCCACGAAGTTCCATTCCACCATCAAGTCTTGAGGTATGTTCTAACCATCCATGTTACCTTGTTCTTTCTCTATGATGATCGGCCCTATTGTAAACCCGACCCAATATCCCTTTGATATTGTATAATCGGTCCATAATCAAGTCAAAAACTAGTGTTTGTAATCGGAAAATGTTAATGTGATGGTTTAGCTTCATGATTATATGTTAACCTATGAACATATGCACACATTGTGTTAGAACACAACCCAAGTAAGAGATCCCTTGAACTCGAAGCTAGAACAAGTACCATGTGTCGAAATGGGTGCAAAACCTTGGCTTCTTAGATCAAAATACAATGTGTATAATGTGCCGAACCTATATTGTTTTGTATGAATGTTTATACATGAGTGCAAAGGAGCTACACTTTCACACACCTATGATCACTCTTTTCATACATTAATGGACACAAATAAGTCGATTTTATTGTATCAAATAGTCGGATTTAAACCACTGTAGCAAGCTAAAGTTTCGGCTATTATTTCAACATATGTTAAAATGACCATAACATGTGTTAATCATTCCTTTAACATAATAGTATTATGACCTATGTTAAAACATTTGCTTTTCTAAGAAAAACACCTCACATGTAGGATTGGGGAATATTCCATGACCCATGATGACATGTGGGGCCCGTTTGGTTAGCAATAAATACGTTCCTACAATAAGAACCCCTGAAATACACAAAACTATACACTTTACAAGGCACACGTGAACCACGTAATAATTGTCACATACATAAACAATGGCCCACATGTAACAGACACAAGGGTCCACAAGTCGGGTGAACAACTTGTATGGTAAACAACAAGAACGTACAACTTACTATGTCCTTGTCAATCATAGGATACCGGTAGTCAGGACAGTAGCTCTTCCATTTTTCTGCTACACCAGACCATATCTACAGTCACCAGGTGAGTTTCACGGCCCCGTTTTACTATTTTTCCATTTTGGGTGATAAACATGCTTCAATTCTAGTACATTTCAATTGTGTGATATTCTATCGTGACTACCATGTGAAACATGAGACATTTGGTTCATGAGCTCAATAGTCCTCGTACTTACATTATACTATAACTATTAGCTATCAAAGGCCATGGAACACTTTAATAGATCTATTGGGTTGACACCCCCACTCTTGGTTAGTAGCTCTAACCGATTACATACAAAAGAGTTTTAGTATTCTACTATACATACATTGTCTTGAGTGTACATTGCGCGAGGCACAACAAGTCAAGAGGTTTGGTTATGAGACTCATGGTTTGCACAGTAATCATTCGCTTAGCTAGTCTATGATTGGTCATACACGGATTTCACAAGCAATTTACATAGTACATTAAAACCTGTGAAGTCACCGACATTATTGTTGACAAATCATTTATGCATGTTTTTCAAGTAATTGATTATGGAGAATGGGGATTTGAGAGAGAAGTTTGAGCTAGCACTAAGTGGTACCGTCATGGATGTGGTTGTGTCAGTTACTTGTTATCGAGGTTTTTACAGTCATGTGTTTTCAGACAATTTCATGGTTTTTCAGAAAATGTTTCGTTATTTCAATAAGATATGACATCGTCCATCTTTTGATGGTATCTATTTTAATTAAATCACGTATGTTGCTCGAACCTGGTGATTGAAAACCTTTCGAATCAAATTCCTGTGTTTCCGTCTTGGCGGAGTGTGACATTAACCGTCGTTCAGCAACGTGCGGGTTTCCCACTAGTATTAAATAAAGTGTTGAATTTTGAATCAGATAAAAAAAGCAAATTAAATAAAGTAATGAGTTTTGAATCTAGTTAGATAAAGACAATTAAATAAAGTAATGAAATTTTTGAATCAAATGAAGTAATAAAGTAATAAAACTATACGTAAAAGTGTATATATATAACCTAATAAAACTAATGTTTTTATTAGTTGCACTAATAAATTAATAAAACTATATATAAAACCTAAACAATATTTTGTATTAATATATTTTTGTTAATGTATAAATTGAAAAAAAAAAAAAACCTAGATTCTCATGTTTGCATATTGTGGTTATTAACATGTTTCCACATTTAATGTTTATTAGCACTTAACAAGGGTCGTGATATCAGGACATCCTCAATACTTATTTTGACACCCTATCAATATGTTTCCATTGGTTAATGCGAAGCATATTGGAGGCATTAAAAGACAAAAACTACATGTTGAGTTCACTTTTGAAGACCATTAATACTCCCGCTATTGGTTAATATGAAGCGTATTGGTGTCTATATAGGCATTGGATGTGTCTCAATTGACTAAGCCTTTGACAATTGAGGCACTTTTCTCTTTGGAGCATTTTTGGATCGTTAAAAGATAAAAGTTATAGGTTGAGTTGATTTGTGAGGAATAAAAATACGTTCGGAGAATGTAGTGATGTCTATATAGGCGTAGGGGTGTCTAATAGACCAAACCTTTAACAATTGAGTCACTTTCTCTTTTCTAGGAGGCATGTAGTGTTTGATACAACCATTAACCCCAAAGCCACCCTACACTTGTACAATTGAAATGAAAATAGTAAAAAGAAAACAATAAAATACTAGATATATTTTATAATAGTTTTTTCTTCTTCTCTTAAAACAGGTACCTATCTTCTCTTAAAACAAATAATCAAGTCTCCTACTGCTCACCACCGTCATCAACCTTATTCCTTTGATTTTTAGGCTTTTATTTTTGGGTCAGTTTCAAAATTTCATAAGGTCGATTGATAATTGATCATATATATAAAAATTTCTTTTCATGGGGCCGCCACCCACCTTGGGCAACATGTGGGTCCGACCATAAGGTTTATACTACTGGCATTTAAATCGGTACAAAGAAGTCTAATGAGTGTAGATACTCGTTAATTCTGAACATTTTAGATTATAAAACATTCATTTGAGTATTGTTATTTGAAAGTATAATTTTTATTTTACCTTTAAATTATATAAATTCGATACTGATTATTTTAGACCCGTACAAAATTGTTATATATTATTCAATTTTCAAGCAATAAAAGCTAATTGTTAAAGTTGCAAATTGTAATAATCTATAATCTATAATACATTATAAAGGAGGAGTGATGTACAATATAGTAATTTTGTACATCATCCAACTATTATAACAACATGTACAAGTAAATTAAGCTTATATCACAAGGGTATAATTGGAACTTTTTGTAACATTAAGACACTTGCAAGGATATCAATGTAATTTTACTATGGTCTCCTACCTCACATCCTCAAAACATATTACATCCCTACCCTCACATTTATATCGTATTAGATTGAAAAACCCTTCCCTTTCCGTCGTTTTGTCTTCAATATGAATATCAATTGATGAAAATTGAATTTCAATTGATGAAACAAATGAAAACGGCTCTACAATATCAACTGATTTAACAATGATTTCGTTTTTGCATTTTATAGCAATTGAAACCTCTGCTTCCATAGCAGCCATTCGTGAGTTCAGTTGGTCAGGAGCACACACCTGGTTACTTTCTAAAAACTTCCATCGGTCCTCCTCAGGTGCCAATTCTGAGTCTCTTTGATTATTTTTTTCATTGTTTTGGTACCTCATGGTCACCATTTCTCAAGTACTATATGCAGATGAACTGTGAACCACATGGTTATAACATAACTCTCTTGTGACCCATATGTTAATCATGGCGTGTTTTTTTATTCCCACTTCCCCAACAAACAAATTTTTTTTTGTCGTCATCTTGATTTGGCTCAAGTTAAAAAACTTGAAACTAAGTTGCTACAATACTACATGTTATATATCTATATTTTAACAGTTATTTGTAATTTTCATACAGGAAATCAACAAAAAAAGAGATACCATCTGCAAGACAAGAACAGGCGTTTCGTATTTGGTAATTTGTTTTCTATTTTACATTTCGGCTTTTTTGTTTACCATGAATGACATATTTGTGAAGATACTTGTTTGAAGTTATGATTTGGGGGTGAATTAAACAAAGTCTTATGTTTGTATATTATATTGAAAGCATGCATACCAGTTGCTCGATGAAATGCCTGTATCAGAATTACATGTTTATTTCTGTAACACCTGCTCGATTCAATGGCTGTATTGTTTCAGTCCAAACAGGTAAAAGGATCATTAGTTGTAATCTATTCATGTAACATTATCTACAATAATACCATTTACAACTCATTGGTTCTTTATTTATATTTTTGTTTCACATCCAACGTATATGTATGAAATCTTGCTTTTAGAGTTATGTTGTAAGTTGTTGGAACGGTCGTCCTCTTCAGTCTACGTGTTTGGATCTTAAAAAAACTACCCTCTTTATGAAAGGTATGTTCACTTGCACTCGCCGTCTGAATTTTTAAAATAAAATCATGCTCAAAATCAATGCATCAGGTATGATCATAAACGTTCATGTAATCATGCTCATCATTTATGCTGTTTTTTTTTTTAAATTAACTTGTTCTTGTTTTCGCCAGTTCTTTTCGCCTCTTTCAGAAGTTAAGGAAGAAGAAAATGGAACATTTGGAGTTGGAATCTGTTAAAACAACTGATAGGTCTCTATATTTGTCTTATGTTGTCTTTCTTCACATATTTAAGATTTGTTTTAACTCGATTTTAAAAACTCTGATAGCTTAGAAGACTCGAGTTTCATCAATATGACAGCAAGTGCTAATGAGGAGGTAAATACGGGTTCACTTTTGTCCATACTTTTTTCTTTAGTATGACTGCTAATTACCAAGACATTTTCAGGCCAGCCATTATATAGATTCTGATGAAAGACGACCACTTCTTCCTACCTGATCTGAAAGTGGTATGTTTCTTGCACTTATTTCTATAACGGGTCAATTTTAAAAACTAACCTCAACGGGTCAAAATGGGTTTAGAGTCACTTAAAGTTTTACTTAAATGTTTTGATGCTTTGATCTTATAAATTAATTTACTGAAACAACATAGATGTTGGTTTAACAGTATAGTTTCTTGAATCATATATCATGTGTTAATCATCTATAAAATTCAAAAAGCATGGACAGATGGGTCAATCCAACCTTGCCTGACTGCTACCCACTTTTAGTCAACAATAATCTATATTTATAATCTGTTTTGGTCCGAGTTAAAGAATGAAGATTGTATGTAGATTACGTTAACTTAAAGTGAGAAAGAACCGAACACGAGGCGTACTCTATGCCGTTTGAAGAAGTTGGTTGTTGTTGATAATTAACCTCTCCTGGATATACTTGTTACTTATGAATTGATCAATTCACATTATACTTTATCTCCAACAAGCGATACAGATAAATCCAAAAAAATTGTTTAAAAGGAATTGGGTAAAACGGATTGAAAGTTATCCCAAGTTCATTATTTTATTCAAAGTTTATACCACTGAATTCATATAACTTGTGTAATCATGCGTGACAATAATCTTTTTGTAGAAAAGAGTAGGGCAAGAGTGTTTCGGGTCAACCCAACCTGTTTTGACCCGTTAACCAACCTGCTCATATCAGTTTGCTGGTTGAAGTATCGTAGTGGAGGAACATGGCTGTGGAAAATTACTTGAATAAAGTTTAGTGATTATTTTTTCAAGTATGCGGTTTATTAGCATTACCGTATTTGGTTACAATATCATTGTTGATATATCACTGAAGAAGTATAAATTGGGGTTACAAAGGCGAAAGAGATTTAGATAGAAAAGACGGCAAAAATGGGAGTGTGTTCCCTTATACCATCTACACTACATTTGTATATTCACATTGAATTACAACAATTTTGTACAGTGAACCACTTTTTAAAGATAGAAATTATTCAGAGTATCAAACACTTGCATGCTCTATTAACAACTATAGTTTTTCCTAACATTTGTGGAGCAAACTTGTGTATGTTTACATTTACTAATTTATATCTTATTTTTCTTTTAAGCTAAGTGTTGTCAGTTTGTTTATTATGATATAATCATGAGGTCCTTCATTTTATTATTTTTATGGTTAGTACTTCTGTTAGTAGGAATTATCCGTGCATTACGACGACATTCGGTCAAAATTGGTGTTGTTCGTTACACTTTATAAGTTTTTGATGTTTTTCAATCGATGTAAAACACCGGTTGGTATATTCTTTTAGGCATATCGGGTCGGTAATATAGATATACAACTTATATATGATTTTTTTTTGTTTTAAGCTTTTATGTTCCCACCCTGTATTGACGATTCACCCGACATTTCATGAGTAGCTAAGCATTTGTGTTATTAGGGCTTATTTGAAACACAACTTTGGGAACTTGGGTATACTACTAAATCAACATTTTTGCGTTTTGTACATCACATTGATGCATTGCAAACTATAATTGGATCCCGCGGCAACGCGCGGGTAAACCCACTAGTTGATAATAACACACGTCCAAACAACAGTTAAAAACATGCTAAAAGCTACAATGATTTACATCATACCATACTACAAAAGTTCATGGTTTTCCAAAATTTCCAAAATTCAAAGATGCAATCCAAGAATCTTTATGATTAGGAAAAAAAGTTGACACCATTATGTTTAATGTACATTAGATATGCACTATTTAAGCATGCCTATAATCAAAGGCTAGATTTGGCAACCCTTTTACACCTCATATTTGCACCAAAAGGGTATCAAAGATATCGGAATTTAGAGTAGTAACATTCGATCGAGGACGCGTGTCATCCTCTAGCCATTGTGATTTTAGGCTAAACTGTAGCGAGTAATGACATAACTTGAAGCCGATAACAAACTCACACGCCCATAACTTCATTTGTGTTCTTTTCTTTGATTGCCTCACGGTACATTAACTATATATTAGCATCTGAGTGAAGGTCATGCGTGCTCAAAAGAATAATATGAAATTAGTGACAACATAAGGTTATCACATACCACGTATGTAATGTAATAAAAGGGATATGTGAGTAATTAAAATCAAAAGAATTAGTCTTCAAATAATCAAAATGTGCATGGCACACTAAATTGATGAAATAAGTCATATTCGATGGATGTTGTTAGAACTTTTGTTAATTGCTAAAGTTCAGGATTCTTGTAGTGGGGACTTCGCATAGAAAATCCCAGGTGAGTACATAGTGTTTTGAAATGAGTATACATAATTAATGTCTTTAACAATAGCAAAACATTTTCTACAAATTGTTTAGTTTTATGCCAAATTGGCTAATTGTTACGTAACGAGATTTTAGCTAACTTAAGGAGTCTAAATATGCTGTATGTATTTTGAAAATATGTTCTTTAGTGTTATGTTTGTTAAAAGAGGTGATGATTATGTGACTTAAAAAATAATGAGTGTACATGGAGATGATTTCAAGTATGGTGTTAATATAACATTACTCTTGTTAGTTTTCCAACCTCTCTAGCTAACCAAATCCGCAATGGGTACGTACTGTTAAAACTTGGTAATTAGCCAGGGACCAACAACTCTACCACGCTATGATTGTGTAGCATGTTCTTAGGATGCGTAGCATTTATCATGTGTCTACAGTCTACAATGTTGCATTTAGTTGCAAAGAGCACATTCCCCTTGTTTATATAGTTAAGCACCGATATAGTTAAGTAAATTCTTTGTGTAAATTGTTAACCAACCTTGTCTCTTGCACACCAGCTAGTAAACTAATAATTTTGCATAAATCTATTCAACTCTTTGTATCTTTATGTGTTAGCATTACGTTAATTTTATTTAAGCAAAGAGAAAAGTTGAAAATAATTCGTATTACGGTTGAAAACGAGTTTAATTGGGTAGCTCTAAAGTAATTTGAGACTGCTTTTACTATGTTTTTTTAGTACTCCAGATGAGGGTTTATAATCTTAGATCATCTAAGTTTTATAAGCATGCATAAAATTCATGAAAAACATCTAGCTTGAGATCAAGTTTAAGGATGCATCATAATAATTTTTTCTATATACATATGGAATCATTGACATTACCCATAACTATTTACTCCTAATTTTATTCCCAAAAAAACATGAAGTTGATAATTGGAGTCATGATCATGTAGTTCCTTTTGAGTAACATAACAATAACAAATTTATTTCCTCACTTTTTGTCTAATAAAAGTAAAACACTAAAACCCATGCGGAATACTATTAATCTCTTTCCTAATGGAACAAAATTGTTCTCCAACCATCCAACATTCAACTTCATCCTCGTACTCCTTGTCCTTAATTCATATTTTATTTGTTGATTGATGTTTAATAAAGTATTTGATCCCTTAGTTAAATAACAAAATCATAAATATGATTATTAAATAAATAAAAAAACCTCATTATAGAGACGTTTTAAAAATCACTAATTTTATTATTTCTTTATAAAATGGCTGAAAAAAACTACAGTTTTATTCGGTTATAAACCGTTAACTTTATCGTTAATTTTATAGTTTTACGTTTACAAAGACTTAGTTGTCAAAGAGTTGGGATACATAAAGTATACTATTTTACTATGGTACTAGGTTAGAGTCCCGTGGGGACCCACGGTTCACCCGAAAGTAAAATGAAAAAAAAGTAGGAAATAAGAATTGTATTATGCAATTTGTTTTGGTTACTAAATGTTTGATAATGCAATATGTATGAATTTTGATGTTAAATGCAAAATGTCATCTAACAGTTTAATGTAACGAAATGATGGATATATCGAGTAAGTAAAGTTTAATTTGACAACTGCAAACTACATAGCATACTATCACACATTACATCATTTGGGTAATATCTATATTCTAATCATAATTAAGCTTAAGCATAGAACACTTATTATTTAGTTGGGGCTTAAGGAACTTCAACCAATATCACACATTACATCATTTGGATAAGGGTAATATCTATACTATAATCATAACTAAGCTTAAGCATAAAACACTTATCATTTAGTTGGGGCTTAACGAACTTCAACCAATGGTCAATTTTCATTATTTCAATCAAAATCTTCCAACTCTTGCTCATTGATAGCTGATTTTTCACCTTCGAAGTTGTTATCATTGTCATCACGATCCTCGGAGTGCAGCTCGTTTTCAATAATTTATGAAAACCTCCACTATTGTATTCCATATTTGTGTTCTACATAAAATATAGTTGTTGTAAAGATATGGATATGGTGATAAGTAAATCAAGAAACAATCCTTAACCCACTTACTTGAATGGTTAGCTTAAATTTTCATGTTATCTCTCCAATTGTTCAAACCGATTACATAGCTAAAAAACAACTAATAAGAAAATGGGTCCAATGTCACATGCTGTAATATAAATTTCCTATATTTATTAAAAAATAGACACCAAAAGGATCAACCCAGACCCATTTCAACATGTAGCCAAAAGGACCCATTGTACACACACTTTAGGCAACTTTTGACATGTTACAAAAAGCCGTCAAAAAAACGTCATTATTTAAACTGTGTAAATATAGTACTTAACAATTAAAAATCTTAATAAATAACATCAAAATCATAATCAATCATTCAAATCAATGACATTAAAATAATCCGTGTCTGAAATTGACTTACCCATTATATACAAATTATTATTAACATCTTAAAATTAGCACACTTATTGAAATCAAGATGATGATTATCGTTTAGTTACAATTGATTAAAGGAAAGTCGTAATATCAAAATGAAAGTCGGTCAACAATGTTAAAATGAAGTTCGTAATATTAGTAACATCAATAAATAAGATTAAAAATCTTAATAAATAACATCAAAATCGTAATCAATCATTCAAATAAATGACATTAAAATCATCCACGTCTCAAATTGCCTTACCCATTATATACAATTATTATTGACATCTTTAGTAATCATTATTAGTTGTACAGAAAGTAACATTTTGAAAATTTATATTATCATTTAATTTCGTTGTTAAATTTGGTATGACGATTAAATGATTTTATTATTTGTTAAGGTTTATATAGTATTGCCGTGTCTCGAACAATTCTGCAAAATTGGAAATACTGTGCCTCGATTGACGTGATCGAGTAGGAATATTTATTTATATATTTGAATTATAAAAATGGAAGGATTGGTAATTGACGTGAATTGGTCAACAACGCTTAAAATTAGCACAATCAAACTCAAAGACATAAAGTCAAAGAATTGACCTCCATCAAATTAACAAAAACGTAAAAAGTTTTTACTCAGATTTAGTCAACAATATTAAAATTAAGGTCGTAATATTAGTAATAGCAATGAAAATTATCTTGAATACATTATATATTTTAGGAAACTGTTAAATAGATTTAAATTATATTTATTATTAAAAGAATAACAAAAGTGTAGGAAAATAAATGTACACTCCCATCTTCGGATTATATTTAAATTATAAACTGTTAAATAGATTTAACATTGTTAAATAGATTTAAATAAATGTATAAAGGAAAGTCGTATATGTTTAAAAGAATATCGTTTCATGACAATTGATTAAAGGAAAGTCTTTGAATTATAAAAAAGGGAAGGATTGGTAATTGACGTGAATTGGTGAACAACGCTTAAAATTAGCACAATCAAATTCAAAAACATATAGTCAAAGATTTGACCTCCATCAATTTAACAAAAACGTAAAAAGTTTTTACTCAGATTCGGTCAACAATATTAACATTAAGGTCGTAATATTAGTAATAGCATTGAAAATTATTTTGAATACATTATATATATTTTAGGAAACTGTTAATTATATTTAAATTACATTTATTATTAAAAGAATAATAAAAGTGTAGGAAAATAAATGTACATTGTTATCTTCGGATTATATTTAAATTATAAACTCTTAAATAGATTTAACATTGTTAAATAAATTTAAATAAATGTTTGAAAGAAAGTCGTATATGTTTAAAAAAAATATTGTTTCATCACAATTGATTAAAGGAAAGTTATATTATCAAAATTAAAGTCGGTTAACAATATTAAAATGAATTTCGTAATATTAGTAATATCAATAATTAAGATTAAAAATGTTAATAAATAACAACCAAATCATAATCAATCATTCAAATCAATGACATTAAAATTATCATAAATAACATTAAAACTCTTCATAAATAACAACAAAATCATAATTTAAATTTCAAAATCAATGACATCTTGTGGTACAACCTTAATAACAAACATTTTGTGCTCGATTGAACACCATTTGAAGACACAATATTCGCCAATGGAAGTATCTTTTGATTGAAGCAAATCAGGTCATCCAATCACAGTAAACCTTTACAAAAGAATTATGTATAGAAAATTTAGAATGTGTAACTAATTATAAAATAAGAATATTGTAAACATAAATGTTGAATATGCAAATAACAAACCTAGCGACTTGTGAAACAATTTCTGCACGTAATATTAGTATTAGTATTAGTATTAGTTAGTATTAGTAATTATTAGTAATTATTAGTAATTAGTAATATATTCGTAAAAACAGTAATAGAAAATTTTAATTCGGTCAATAAGATATAAATGGGAATAAAATTAAAAATCGTAATATCAGTTTTAGTATTAGTAATATATTCGTAATTTAATTCCGTCAATTCGGTCAATAATTAATAAATGAGCTTAAAAATCGTAATATATAACATTAAATTTGATCAGTTATTATTAGTGTCATTAAAACTCATAATAAATAACATTAAAAAATGAATAAATCCTATTAATTGCTGGCAAGACCAATAATAATTCATAAAGATAGATTAAATATAATTTCATAGTAATATTAATATAAATAAATGAGATTAAAAAATCATAATAAATAACATTCAATTCGGTCAATTATTATTAATGTCAATTAGTATTAGTAATATATTCGGTCAACAATACTATTTTTACGAATAGTAAACTAAAATCATAATATTAGTATTAGTTAATATTAGTAATTATTAGTAATTAGTAATATATTCGTAAAAATAGTAATCGAAAATTTTAATTCGGTCAATAAGATATAAATGGGATTAAAATTAAAAATCGTAATATTAGTTTTAGTATTAGTAATATATTCCTAATTTAATTAGGTCAATAATAAATAAATCAGATTAAAATTAAAAATCGTAATATTAGTATTTGTATAGTAATATATTCGTAAATTAATTCGGTCAATTCGGTCAATAATAAATAAATGAGCTTAAAAATCGTAATATATAACATTAAATTCGGTCAACTATTATTAATGCCATTAAAACTCATAATAAATATCATTAAAAAATAAATAAATCCTATTAAATGCAGGCAAGACCAATAATAATTCGAATGAATAGTAATATAAATAATATTAAACATAATTTCATAAAGATAGATTAAACATAATTTCGTAGTAATATTAATATAAATAAATGAGATTAAAAAATCATAATAGATAACATTCAACTTGGTCAATTATTATTAATGTCAATAAATAACATTAATTCTAACATACTAAAAATACATTAAAAATAATTAAATCTTATTAAACATAAATCCGAAAAAAGTAAGATAAATAAATGAGATTAATAATTTTAATAAATAACATTAAATTCTTTCAATTATTATTAATGTCAATAAATAATATTAAACATTTTAATAAATAACAGTAAAAGTGAATAAATCTTATTAATTGCAATCAAGACTAATCAAAATTCGTAAACATAGTAATATAAATAAATGAGATAATAAATCTTAATAAATAAACTCAAAATCGTAATCAATAATTCAAATAAATTACATTACAAACATAAAAAATCGTAATTTTAATTTGAAAATCAATTACTTCTTGTGGTGGAACCTTTGTAACAAACAACCTGTGCTGGATTGAACACCATTTAAAGGCACAATATTCGCCAATGGAAATATCTTCTAATTGAAACAAACTAAAATCGTAATATTAGTATTAGTTAGTATTAGTAATTAGTAATGTATTCGTAAAAATAGTAATAGAAAATTTTAATTCGGTCAATAAGATATAAATGAGATTAAAATTAAAAATCGTAATATTAGTTTTAGTATTAGTAATATATTCATAATTTAATTCGGTCAATAATAAATAAATCAGATTAAAATTAAAAAACGTAATATTAGTATAAGTAATATATTCGTAAATTAATTCGGTCAATAATAAATAAATCAGATTAAAATTAAAAATCGTACTATTAGTATTAGTATTAGTAATAAACAAATGAGCTTAAAAATCGTAATATATAACATTAAATTCGGTCAATTATTATTAATGTCATTAAAATTTATACTGAATAACATTAAAAAATGAATAAATTCTATTAATTGTAGGCAAGACCAATAATAATTCGTAATATTAGTTTTAGTATTAGTAGTATATTCGTAATTTAATTCGGTCAATAATAAATAAATGAGCTTAAAAATCGTAACATATAACACTAAATTTGGTCAATTATTATTAATGTCATTAAAACTCATAGTAAATAACATTAAAAAATAAAATAAATCCTATTAATTGCAGGCAAGACCAATAATAATTCATAAAGATGGTTTAAACATAATTTCGTAGTATTATTAATATAAATAAATGTGATTAAAAAATCGTAATAAATAACATTTCAATTCGGTCAATTATTATTAATGTCAATTAGTAATAGTAATATATTCGGTCAACAATACTATTTTTACGAATAGTAATGTAACGACCCTGGCAGTCGGTGCCGGGTCGTCGGGTCGGGTTATCGGAGCTACGCAGCGGAATTCAGGATAATGACAGTCTTGACTCTTCCAGGATCCACGTCATCATATCTGTTGGGTTTCCTGAACACATGCCAAAAATAGTTTCTGTCAACATAAAGTTGGTGAGGTCGTGTATTTTATAAAGTGAATGGCCAGTTCGTTTATTTATAATCCTTTTATATAAAACATGCTTTACTATTCTAGTTCTGGAGGGGAAAATATATTCTATTATACCCATTCGATTAAATTATACCGATTATATGTCAGTCTATTATATTCTATTAGTTGCCATTCCTATCGATTGTACCACTCTGCTTGTGGTAAATATAATTATTCCTACCCTCTTCTCAGGTAAGACTGGTTCTTGTCCTCTAGTCGGACAAGAAAGGAAATGGCGATATACCGGTCAGTACTGTCCTAGTCGTTTCTATTATCCCCTTTTCTATTATATTTCTTTTATAAAATCTATTATGTAAAGGATTTCTAGGTTTTCTAATAAATGACATGTATTTCCCCTAAAACGTTTAATAAAACAGTAAAAGTGGGGAGTTCACGATACTCACAGGTTTGCGTATAATCTTCTATAGTCTCTTTTATTACAATTATATGTCATATATATCGATACGTGTTACGCGTGGGACTTGTTAGATTGTAATACTTAGTATATATATCATATATACAATTTATACATATAGAATTCGGTATATATTAGATAGTCCTAAACTCGGGGTTCATTATTGACACGACACGGACATCCTAAATCTAGCTGGCCATTACAGCTTGGCACTCATAAGCTGGCCATTACAGCTTGGCACTCGTAGCTAATGAAAGAATAGAAAATATTATGATTAACCCGAGTCTAGTATATCGTTTTATATATCGAATCGTATATATATAAACGTATATATTTTATATATGATTATTATTCTCTTATTATTATTATCAAGTCCGTACGTTCCCGTATTATATATATATTCGTATAATTCTAATAATCCTCGTCTAGCTATTGGACCGGGTTCTATTCCGGGTGTTGACCGAGTCACCGAGTCGACTCGGTATTGGTTTAACTCTCCGATTCGATTAACGGTACCTCGCAATCAATATAACCACCATATTAATAATAGATTATAGATTGTAACCAATTAATCCAATATAGTAGAACTTACCAAGATAACAACCGGATACTCCCCGGGTTATTACCGGAATATGATAGGAAGTCTTACGAACCGGGTATCGGACCCGTCTCCCGAGTTGGTACCTTATAACAATAACCATAAAGGTTTATTAGTTAATCGATATGAGATCGTGTATATATATATAAAGAAATAGATTAGGACCCGAAAGATTATAAGGACTCGATAGGTGGTTTCGGGTTAACCGTAACCGATACAAATCAAGGATAGCAAGATAGGTAGGATTTGGTGGGGATTATAATAGGCTAGTCTCTGAACAAGGCTCGGGTTCACTGGTTTATAATCGAATCAGATGAGATAAGTTTGGTAACCGGAGAACTCACCGGAAACACATCGGACACAACCAGAAGCTAACTCGATCTGTCAACAGTACTCGAACACACACATACTCACATACGTATGAATCCGAGACCACCGAAAAGGATGTGTGAGTGGTTTATCAAGATCAATTTGGAACCAGAAGAATGGTTTTAATCGATGGGTTTTAGAGACTGTGAAGGAATTAACGCCTGATGACAGTGAGTTCTCAGATGGGTTCGGTGGTCATAGAAGATTATCGGGTCATGGTGGTTACAGCCGACAGTCACCAAGACCGGTGACTGTCTTGGATTCGCTTAACAGAAATAGAAGATGAACGGTCACAGGTTGTTCTCAAAACGTGAAAGTGGTTCCGTTGGTTTATTGTTTTCAACACAGACACAAGGTAAAGGGTGTTGGGTTATCTGGTTGGTTATCGGGTTTTAATCGGAATCAGAGGAGGAAAAGGGTTACACCATCGGTTTAGTGAGAGGGAGGAGGAAGAGACTTACCGGAGCAGAAGACGAGTGGCGGCGGCAGCCGGCAACGACGACCGGAGGCAGCAGCGGAGGCGGCGAAAGCCGCCATGGCTGTCCGTTGAGGTTGCTCTCCTCTCTGAAACACACACATGTGTGTGTATGTTGTCTGGGTATCGAGAAACAAGAGAGAGAGGAAGGGTATTAAAAGGATAAACATAATAAGGGGTGTTTGGCAACAGGGATAATAACTGGGACTCGGGTGTTTGGTAACGAGTATAACAATAAAATAAGAAACGTTTGACAACGTTTTAATAGAAGATAAGGAGCGTTTAACCGAGATAATAAAAATCCAATAATTATTATCTATATAATCGATTGAAACGGTTAGCCGCGAGATTCGAACTTAAACATTTTATTAAATAATCAGGTGGTCGGGTACGATCCGACCCGTTAAAGAGACCCGTAACACCTCGGGGTGTTACATTCTCCCCCCCTTAGGAAATTTCGTCCCCGAAATTTGAGTGATCTTGTCCGTTACACCCTTAATCTATAAGGATGTCACAAATCTAAACCGAACATTTATCAGTGAGACATGATCAGTTTTTGTGGTCTACAAGGAACTTGATCTTATATCAATTCAATTCTACGTTTTAACCTTTTTTGCTATAGTCATGTTAATACAGATATATGGACTATCTGTATTTTCAGGTATGACTATTAAAGGTTTTTCCGTATAGATTGATATTTTCCTTATATTATGAATATTCTTCTAGTCTGGTTTCTTGTTAGAATGAGAAGTAGACGGAATATCATTCTTATATAAAGACAATCCAAACATACTTGAGATTCTAATTGTTTCTCTTCTGAAAGATTTACAAACCTCCAGCAAACATCACTAGAGTCTCAAATCGATACGATATACTCATCGTTTGATATTCGGATTTAACTACAATGATGGATTCTATATGGTTCTAGAGAGATAGATACGGAAGTCCCATCCATTTATTGTCATCTTGACTCGAATGGAATCTGAGCTACTACCTCTTTTATTCGAACCTTAGAATTTGCCATCATTGTAATTCCGATTCTTAAAGAGTAGAAATGATTTCTCAGATCATTAGACGTATCTTATCCGGAATCAAAAGGTGCCGGAAAAGACTAATCGAACTTGTTGAATTACACGGTTTCAACAGTTCCTTTTTATCTCTGGAGAGATGAAAGGCATCATCATTGATGAGTCTTTTAGGAAAGATCTTCGAATTATTTTCTAATAACTCTTTCTTTGATAATGATTCAACTGACATTGAATTCTTATCACTTTTCCTTTTTCATTATCTTGACCTACTGAAATCGGTTATTGAGATTTCTCTTAGATCATCGATAATAATTTTACTGACTATTTCATTGATGATTGACTGCATTGTATCTCAATACATATTATTTGACTTTTCTTATTGTATTATCGTGAATGAGGTCTTTCACAATTCTACAGTCAATATATGTAACTTTCTCTTTATAGTCTTTGAATCTACTTGTAACAGTCGTCGTTACGATTCTTTGACTTTAAAATTCTAAGAACAATGCATCATTCATTCTTTCTCAAAATCATGATTATCATTCAGGTTTAATGCATGAGTACTTATTGCGTTAAGTATTTCTGCAAATATTCCTTCTTGATATCATTTCGGAATTCGTTAACGCTCTCGATAAAATATTCTATAATTTCTTTTAATATATATATTCTTATTCTGATAATTATTTGGCACTTCGTGTGCCTTTCTATTATTCAGACATATCGGATGTCTTTTCAATTTATAGTTCTTCTTATTTTTCGATTTATATTCTTTTATTTATCTATTTATATCCAAGCAAATACTGATATTCATTTATAGCAGACACTATAAATCCAGTATTTCTATAATATATGCTTGCTTGGAATAATTCTTTTATAATTATGTATTCGATTAAAGTCTATACTTTCAGTGTCCGAAACACATTCTGATAAACTTATATATAGGCAATCTATCATATTTTCTTAATCCAACTTATTATAAGCGAAGCTTATCTCGTCGGGATAATCGTATAGATAGTTCTTGCCAGAACAGTGATTTCTTATAATAATTCTCACAGCCTTCAACTCGGAACAGGAATTCCGTTATTCCTTGGCCAGAGAGTTTCACTGGAAAAATGAGCATAATTCTATTCATTTTTCATTTTTGCTTCCATTATACCTTGCGAGTCTCTACGCGATTTCGCTTAGTATCAATCGTATTTCGATATATTCGTTATAATTTATTTTCTTTTGATAATTCACTGGATTCCACCATTTCCGGTTTCTGAATCCATATAAATTTATATCTGTTATATTTTAAGGATTTAACAATTCTTTCATCACTTCTTATTCATGAATTTCAACTTGGTAACACTTGACCGTTTTACCAATTTGATTGTATTATAACTCGCACGAGTCTTTATACGAAGTGACTACGAAAATTTGTTCATAGCATCATATATCCTTATAAAGAATCCTGTGACTTGGTGGCAAATGTCCGGATATACCTTCTGCAAGGGTCCAGATATCATCTGCCCCGGAGATTGCACAGTGGACATACAACTATCTTTGGTTGGCAATCAGAAATCAATATACTGATTTCTATGATTCGTAGAAATTAACCAATCGATGGTTTTTATTCTGCGAACATGTTCTTAGTCGTATTTTACTAAGAAATTTCAATTAGATTGACAATTCTGTGATCGTATTCTTCACACATATAATACGCTGATGGTTCGACTATATATTTCTTCTTATTATTATTTCTTATTATTTCTTTTAATATGTTTATGACACAAACAAACTGTGATCTTGATAAACTCCTACTCGAATGTTCCTGTGCCTGTGGCATTCATAATTATGTCGCGATCATAATTACTATTCCACCTCACCTAACATTCCAGTACTTATTTATTTTAATCACAATAGGTATGTGTCCTTCACATATTATTCTGATATTCTGTTCTTTATTTTTCTTTTAGATTCTAAATTATATTATTCGGGAATAGAATATGTTGATCTAAGTCTAACGAAATAGACTATCAATCGTTCGGGAATTTGTTCGTGTCAAAGGATATTCAATATAACAATCCAATCTTTTAATCTTTCTGACTTGTTCGAGTCATAAGATTAAGACGGTATTTATATTGTCGTATAATCGAGCGAGTAAGAATTCGGTTTCTTTAGATAGATTCCAACTATTTTCGTCGCATAAATTCGAGATAATAATATTTCCGTTCAAAATATTATTTAATTCCGAAAAGGATCGAGGATAACACCTATCGGAAATTTTTATATATACACAAAGATAGATTTATATTATTAAACGTAATATATAATACTCATTGTTCATATCGAGATAAAATATCAAGAAAGTTATACGACCGAATATAAATATAGAATTGTGCCGAAAATACTCTTAACTTATATACGAATATAAATTCGATTAAAGATCTTTTATGAAAATGATACTAACAATGAAGTGAAATAGGTTTGGACAAAAATAATACAGCCGTGGTTTTATAAGATTTTCATATTTCGTAAAAGAATTTATAGTAATAATATTTAATCAAAATACTCAAATTTTTAATAAACGGGTTCCTTATTATAAATAGAATTATAAATTTTCCCAAAACGTTAAAAACAAAATTTTTAATATTTAACGAATTGTACTAAATTATCTGTAACATGATAGTCTATTAAAAATAACTTTTGGGACATAAGAATATCAACACTTATTTTAATAAAATTGGAGTATTGATAAAATTTCTCGATCTTGTCAATTGAATAAATCATTTATTTGAAATTAAAGCGGAGGGGTATATATATATATATATCTATATATTTTTACTCAAAACCGAAATACTGGTTTAGTATAAAAATAATAATGACTACGAATAATTTCAATATACTGCAGAATTATACTGAAAAGATTTAAAACATCTTAAGTTATCGAGGAATCTGTCCGATTTCTGATTAAATAATCGAAGGAAATTCTTTAGAAACACAATATTTATATGTTTCTAGCATATTAGATTTTATAAAATTTCGGAAATTACGGTGTAAAAATAATATTTTTGGAAACTCGATCATAGGAATGTTCAAGTTGGAGCGTAATATTCGTATTCTGTTTATATATATCGGAATAACCGTGAGGTTAAAGATCTGAATGATTACTGAGACTGGAATAATTCAACAAACTTATCTGAAGTTTCTTGAATCACGATGAAGGATTTATGTTTTATAATCTATTTATTTTTCTATATAAATATATATACTTTTTATAACTTTCGTCATTTCTTATTTATATCTCGATTTATTTTCTAATTTCTTTTAATATATCTGGTTTCTTTTCTGTATTTCTATCTTATTTCTTTTAATATCGTGATTTCTGTTCTATATTATTTCTTATTTCATATGGCCTTAATATCCTGTAAGATTTCCCAGAAATTAGATGTGCGTGTAAATTCACAATTGTGTACATAATTGTCAATTTACCCCACATAATCATTCTAGTAATATCCTGTAGTGGATTCGTTTTAATTTCTAATATACTATTATGGTTCTCACCAACTTTATAATGGTTTGGCATTTAGGTACCCAAAATTTTATCCTCTAATATTCTTTTACCTTATACATATTTCTAATCAAAATTTCTTTTAAAAGACATTTCTGGTAGATCCTGGATTAATAAAAATTTCAACACTGTCCTTAAGCGCCGCTCTGATACCAACCTGTAACGACCCTGGCAGTCGGTGCCGGGTCGTCGGGTCGGGTTATCGGAGCTACGCAGCGGAATTCAGGATAATGACAGTCTTGACTCTTCCAGGATCCACGTCATCATATCTGTTGGGTTACTTGAACACATGCCAAAAATAGTTTCTGTCAACATAAAGTTGGTGAGGTCGTGTATTTTATAAAGTGAATGGCCAGTTCGTTTATTTATAATCCTTTTATATAAAACATGCTTTACTATTCTAGTTCTGGAGGGGAAAATATATTCTATTATACCCATTCGATTAAATTATACCGATTATATGTCAGTCTATTATATTCTATTAGTTGCCATTCCTATCGATTGTACCACTCTGCTTGTGGTAAATATAATTATTCCTACCCTCTTCTCGGGTAAGACTGGTTCTTGTCCTCTAGTCGGACAAGAAAGGAAATGGCGATATACCGGTCAGTACTGTCCTAGTCGTTTCTATTATCCCCTTTTCTATTATATTTCTTTTATAAAATCTATTATGTAAAGCATTTCTAGGTTTTCTAATAAATGACATGTATTTCCCCTAAAACGTTTAATAAAACAGTAAAAGTGGGGAGTTCACGATACTCACAGGTTTGCGTATAATCTTCTATAGTCTCTTTTATTACAATTATATGTCATATATATATCGATACGTGTTACGCGTGGGACTTGTTAGATTGTAATACTTAGTATATATATCATATATACAATTTATACATATAGAATTCGGTATATATTAGATAGTCCTAAACTCGGGGTTCATTATTGACACGACACGGACATCCTAAATCTAGCTGGCCATTACAGCTTGGCACTCATAAGCTGGCCATTACAGCTTGGCACTCGTAGCTAATGAAAGAATAGAAAATATTATGATTAACCCGAGTCTAGTATATCATTTTATATATCGAATCGTATATATATAAACGTATATATTTTATATATGATTATTATTCTCTTATTATTATTATCAAGTCCGTACGTTCCCGTATTATATATATATTCGTATAATTCTAATAATCCTCGTCTAGCTATTGGACCGGGTTCTATTCCGGGTGTTGACCGAGTCACCGAGTCGACTCGGTATTGGTTTAACTCTCCGATTCGATTAACGGTACCTCGCAATCAATATAACCACCATATTAATAATAGATTATAGATTGTAACCAATTAATCCAATATAGTAGAACTTACCAAGATAACAACCGGATACTCCCCGGGTTATTACCGGAATATGATAGGAAGTCTTACGAACCGGGTATCGGACCCGTCTCCCGAGTTGGTACCTTATAACAATAACCATAAAGGTTTATTAGTTAATCGATATGAGATCGTGTATATATATAAAGAAATAGATTAGGACCCGAAAGATTATAAGGACTCGATAGGTGGTTTCGGGTTAACCGTAACCGATACAAATCAAGGATAGCAAGATAGGTAGGATTTGGTGGGGATTATAATAGGCTAGTCTCTGAACAAGGCTCGGGTTCACTGGTTTATAATCGAATCAGATGAGATAAGTTTGGTAACCGGAGAACTCACCGGAAACACATCGGACACAACCAGAAGCTAACTCGATCTGTCAACAGTACTCGAACACACACATACTCACATACGTATGAATCCGAGACCACCGAAAAGGATGTGTGAGTGGTTTATCAAGATCAATTTGGAACCAGAAGAATGGTTTTAATCGATGGGTTTTAGAGACTGTGAAGGAATTAACGCCTGATGACAGTGAGTTCTCAGATGGGTTCGGTGGTCATAGAAGATTATCGGGTCATGGTGGTTACAGCCGACAGTCACCAAGACCGGTGACTGTCTTGGATTCGCTTAACAGAAATAGAAGATGAACGGTCACAGGTTGTTCTCAAAACGTGAAAGTGGTTCCGTTGGTTTATTGTTTTCAACACAGACACAAGGTAAAGGGTGTTGGGTTATCTGGTTGGTTATCGGGTTTTAATCGGAATCAGAGGAGGAAAAGGGTTACACCATCGGTTTAGTGAGAGGGAGGAGGAAGAGACTTACCGGAGCAGAAGACGAGTGGCGGCGGCAGCCGGCAACGACGACCGGAGGCAGCAGCGGAGGCGGCGAAAGCCGCCATGGCTGTCCGGTGAGGTTGCTCTCCTCTCTGAAACACACACATGTGTGTGTATGTTGTCTGGGTATCGAGAAACAAGAGAGAGAGGAAGGGTATTAAAAGGATAAACATAATAAGGGGTGTTTGGCAACAGGGATAATAACTGGGACTCGGGTGTTTGGTAACGAGTATAACAATAAAATAAGAAACGTTTGACAACGTTTTAATAGAAGATAAGGAGCGTTTAACCGAGATAATAAAAATCCAATAATTATTATCTATATAATCGATTGAAACGGTTAGCCGCGAGATTCGAACTTAAATATTTTATTAAATAATCAGGTGGTCGGGTACGATCCGACCCGTTAAAGAGACCCGTAACACCTCGGTCAATTTCAGATTAAATGACATTAAATTCGGTCAATTGTTATTAATGTAAATAAATAACAATAATTCAGAATTAATGATATTAAATTCGGTCTAATATTATAATAATATTAAACATAATTTCGAAAAACAGTAATATAAATAAATGTGATTAACTGTAACGTTCCTGTTGTATATGTTTTTAGACAACAGAAATTTGTTCATGGCCTTCAGCACATTCTGAATTGACACGTTAAAAAACAACATTAAAAAATAAAGAGTCATTTTTGAAAATTAAATAGGCATATGTACATGAAAATAACAAATATACCAAAACTGTTGCCGAAGGGTCATGAAATACCTTGAAGAATTGAGAACCATTATGATAACACATAATAGCGTTTGTGTCTTCGGATCAAATCCTGTTTTTCAAATGTTAAAACATAGCATTACTAAATCCGATCGAATAGTAAATCCGATTCAATTTATGTCTAAAAAAACCGTGATGACAATAATAAAATTAACATAAATCTGATTGAGCGCAATCCTTATTATCCCTTTATCACAAATCCGATTGAATATGTGTTTATCACAAATACGTTCATCACAAATCCATTTCATTAGAACATGTGATAAACACAAGAATGATTTCAAATGGTAATTAGAATATGAAATATTAAAAAGAATAAAAAAAAAGTAACAATAGGAATCGATAGTATCTTTGTTATCCCTTTATCACAAATTCGATTGAATATTTTGTTTATCACAAATCCGTTTCATTAGAACATGTGATAAACACCAGACTGATTTCAAATGGTTATTAGATTAGGAAATCTTAAAAAGAATAAAAAAAATAACAATAGGAATTGATAGTATCTTTGTATCACTTTATAATAAATCCGATTGAATATGTGTTTATCACAAATCCGTTTATCACAAATCCGTTTATCACAAATCCATTTATCACAAATCCGTTTCATTAGAACATGTGTTTAAGAAGAATGATTTCCACGTAAAAGAATAAGAAATTTCATTCGGTTTGATTTGTTCTAAATAATGTTAACAATAAAAAAAAGTCAAAATAATAATAGGAATCAACATTAGAAGAGTAGTTTGGATGTTTACCTTTAATCAGTTGTGGATAATCAACAAATGATGCAAGGTGAAGAAGAAAGATTGAAAGATTTGTTAGGAATTAGGAAGAATATGAGAGTTTTGATATGGAGAATGAAAAAAAAGGTTTTTATAGTCATAATTTGGAGCTCCATATTAATTGTTGGATACCTCAAACACTCTCTAAGGCCTTGATTCAACCCAAGTGACCTCAATTATTATATAGATAGATACAAATTGGTTTGTTTAAGAAAACTCCAATCAAGAATAAAAAAATGTTAGTTAAAATCAAAACTGAAACATGATCCGATAACTAAATTTAATGTTGGTTGCGTTTGTATTCTCATTATTTTTCAGTTAAAATACATGTTGCATTTCTCAATTCACAAAACAATATATACACTTTTTTTTATCATGCAACAACTACGCTTCTTTTAATTTCTTTGAGCTATATACTAGCGGTAACTAAAATGTATTTATGGGTTGGAATAGTCTACAAAGGCTATAAAAAATAAGAAATGTGAGAAACCACTAAAAAATGACATGTGTCCAAAAGATAAAACAAGTGGAAGGGGCAATTTTGTCAAAAAATATGCACATACAAGTCACATGTCATTTCCATCTTCATTTTTAAATGTCCGTAACTTTTTTATACGTCATCTTTTAAAAAAAAATTATACCATAAAATTGAGCGTATTTTTATCTTTAATATGAGTACCATATTGTTATACTTTTGAAAAAAAAAAGTCAAAAACCCACTTGCATAAGACACAATAGAGTGTAAAACACAATAAGCACCAATTAAATATAGGGTACAACATATAATCAACAGTCTAATAAAACATAATGGACGACATACTAAAGACACAATGAATAGAAAACTAAAACACAATGAATACTTTTGAAAAAAAAAAGTTGAAAACCCAGTTGCATAAGACACAATAGATGACATACTAAGACTAGAGGGAGCCATGTGACACTTGTGGGACCCATGTGGGGGGAAAAATTGTGGGGAGTGGAAGGGGGGAAAGGGGGTGAAAGGAATAATATTATATTGTGTTAAAGTTAAATAAAAAAAAGAAAAAAAAATCAGCCAATCAAACCCCTCCACCTCACCTCCACCTCTCCCCCCCCCCCCCCCCCCCCGGCCGGCAAATCCCCACCGCCCCTCCTTTCCCGCCCCTAGGGGCCGTTGTTCCCGCCCGGGAATCCTTTCCCCCCCCCCCCTCCTATCCCGCCCCACTCCCTCTAGTCTAAAACACAATTAATACTTTAAAAAAAGTGAAAAACCTAGTTGTGTAAAACACAATGGATGACATAATAAGGACACAATGAACAGAAGACTAAAACACAATAAATACTTTTGAAAAAAAAAGTTGAAAACCCAGTTGCGTAAGACACAATGGAGATAACGTAAAATACAATGAGTATCAATTAAATATGCAATGAACAATACGGTATAAAACACAATGAACAGTCTAATAAAACACAATGGACGACATACTAAAGACACAATAAACAGAAGACTAAAACTCAATAAATAATAGACTTAAACACAATGAACAACGTAATAAAACACAATGTACACCTAAATACGAAAGTCATTTGCGTAAAACACAATGAAAAGCATAATAAAAACACAATGGACAAAGTTAAATCATGTGTAGACTAAAAAAACATAAATAACATACTTATAAAGCACACGTGCATATTATAACACAATGAACGAGCAGAAGACACAACGGAGAAAAAAAACCCATTTAACACGATTTTCTTTTTTTTCAATTTTAATATAGCAATGTGGTACTTATATTAAAGATAAAAAATTACTCGTTAATATGGGGAGATTTTTTTGAAAAAAAAAAATCGTATGAAAAAGTTATAGATGTTTTAAAATAGTGGGGGGGGGGGGGGATTGACATGTGGATTGTATGTGGAAAGAGAAATTCAACAAATGTGGTTTTCCTTTTATGGCATTCCTCTAATTTATTATTTATTTTTTTCAAATAAACTAATCTCAAAACTTCAAATATATGATCAATGAATCACAACCTTTCTCACCCTTTTTAGAAAAATTATCTTGTGTATTTGATCCTAACCTATGTATTTATCTATTATACAATGGATTTTTTTTTTCCATTATGTGAAATGTAATTCAAATATAATAATAACTAGTTTCTATCCAAGAGTTTTTTTTTTTACAAAGACAAATCTAATATAAGATAACAAAAAAAAATCATATTACATACATTACATATAATATAATAAAGTAAGACATATAATAAATTTACTGTTCACTATAAAAGAATCCGTAAAAGTAACAAAGACATTGATATTCACCATATAATAGCCCTTATATGAAACCTAACCCTAGGGGTGTTCAGAATTCAATTCGAATTTGAAAATTTCAAAATCCGACTTAGTTCGATTCGATTACCAAGAAACTATTACAATATTAAGAATTCAAATTCGAATCCAGTAAATCATATATGAATTTATAATTTTAAATTCGATTCGAAATTCGAATTAAAACTGTACATGTATATTTTTTAAATATATATACATACACATACATATTATTATATACCCAGATATACACATTAAAAAAGAACTTCTAAATATTAATCAAACTCTAAAAACCCATAGTCTCTGTAACTTTTACCATAACCATATTTTACATATTTATATTATACATCACTAAACTCTAAAAGACTATACTCTCTACCACTTTTACTATTCCCATATTTGACATATTGTTGTTGTTTATCAGTTTTGTAGATTAGTATTCTATATGTTAAAAATAATGAGTTTGTAGTAGTTTTAAAACTAAAAGTAAAACAATGAATTATTTATGGTGAATTTAAACTAAATGAATTTATTTGAATTCGCGATTCTTATTCGAATTGAATAAATTGAATTTTAATTTTTTTTTTTAGAAAATAACAATCTCTTTCATTAAAGCGATACCAACAAGAATTACAAGTCAGGCGCGGGTAGACGGGCAACAAGCTGCGCCGCAACCCCCTTTTTGGATAGTAAAGCCTACTCTATTAAATATAAAGCTTGTGTCCTTGGCCGCAGGAGAGTTACTCCGCACCACCTTTTGCACTCGATCTAAAAACTGTATTGCTTCGGGAGCAAGGCCCCCAAATGTGTCAAAAGCGAAGGGCACAAAGACGTGTTGGTTTTCAAGACAAGCAGCTTCATGTTTGTCAACTTTCTTGGATTCAGCTTTTAAGACTGCCTGCCCTGCCACAAACCCCGAATCCCGAAGTCCCACCAAAGGAGACACCCCTGTGAGATCAACGCATGTGTGCTTGCCCTGCGCCCACCCAAACACAAGGACATCCGCTGGTCTTAGGGTGGACCGCCCCTCAAGTGGATCCGTCAAAAAATTAACCGGGGCCTCTTTCCTAGCTGAAATCCCTGCTCTTCGTAAGACGTCCCATAAGACATCCCTGACTAGGTCATGTCTGTATTTAAATCCTGGCAGCTCCTTACAGTGAAGGGCATGCTCCCTAAATTTATCTAAACAAGCCTTTTTGCAAACTGGACACGGCTCATCAACTGGGAACATGGGAATCATAAGTCTATACTTAAAGATAGCCCGGTATTCAACAGCCGACATGTGTTGCCCAAGCCCATCAATGGGAAGGACAGTCAAGAAATCTTGGGCATGCGCTCCTTTAAGGCATTCAAACACGGCTTTCTGGCGCGGGGACATGACAAACTTTTCTCCCATTGTCTGAAGGGTTTTACCGGTAAAAGCACTCGCCAAAATCTTTTGAGGTTTTTTGGGGGCGGTGTCCTTATCCATAAACCCGCCCAAATCAAAGTCCGGGAGAGAGCTGCGAATGTTGTCCAATGCAAGCTCATAATCCAGGTCCATCCCCACTAACCCGCTATTCCTTAAGATGTGGTCTTGAAGGTCCCAGGACTGCACCCGAGAGGCCACAAAAGCATAGGCCGACACGTCCTCCGCCGAACTAAGACCAAGCCCTCCCAACCGAATCGGCAAGGACGCCAACCACCATTGAAAATCCCCAAAGAACGCCCCTCCACAAACCACAATATCTTCCGCCGCTTCACGAAGGCCTTTGTCAAAAATGGTTATAGCCTCATTGGCCATGGCCGGTGGACATGTCCGAAGGCCAAACAACAGTTTGGCAACGCCCATACATGAACGAAGAAACAAAAGTTCACTTTGGGGGTCCCTCAACTTCTGCAGAGAGAGCATTAGTTCCGTTGCCTTCTTAGCCCTTTTAACGACCAAAGAGCTAATATACCCCTCATCCCGACTAACGGCCCCTCCTAGGAGCTTGACACCTCCCTCTGGTCTCCCTATCTCGCTAGGAAATAAACCAGGCTTCTCTTTCGCTCCGTTACCCGATAGCCAAAAAACTTCAGATTTCTTAATATTAAGCGTGAGACCCAGATTCGGTCCCTCGGCTCGGATGATATCAAAAGCCTTAGCCACTTCCTTGGCCTCTCCAATAATTGTACCATCATCCAGGTACTAAGCATGAAATGGGAGGGAACAACGCTCCTCCAGCAGATGAACCAATGGGTGCAGGACAAGCGCGAAAAGAAGCGGGCCTAACGGGTCCCCCTGCTGGACCCCGGTGGATGCCCCCATACAAGTATCACCCACATAGAGCCTAGCAGGTTGGGCATAAAGAAACCGAACCCAAGGGTAGATAGAAGGGCAACGAACGCTTACCTCCCGCAGGAGAATCGTCCTGTCAACCAGGTTGAAGGCATTCGAAAAGTCGACCGTGAGCATGACCATGGATCCTTTATCGTGGAACGCATTCAGAAACCTGTTCGCGCTGTGAAGGATGGCCTCAGCCCCATTGGGAATCCCAACCCCAAATTGATGATCACCCAAGTATGTTGCCATCTCCTTCCCGACTTTACGCATAGCGACTTTAGAGACTAACCTTCGCCAAATGCCCCCAACAGCGATAGGCCTAATCCCATTATCAGGCTTAAGCAACGGAGTCAGGGGGCAGATGCAATAAACTCGGCAAGGACCTTGGGGCAAAGCCCCCCCAACCATATGTTGACCACGTCGGTGATAGCCAATAGCAGATCAGAAGGCGGCGAGGACCCTGCCCACAAAGTGCATCCAAGATATGTTGAGCTCTAAGGCCATCCCTCCCGCATGAAGTCCCTTTAGGAAAGGATTTAATATTCCGTAACACACAATCCGCATCAACCTGGAGGGCACCCTCAGAGGGTAGGACATTAGGCAATGCTGGGGGATCAGTGACGGGGTGTTTATCAATCAAGGCCTTCAAGGTGGAATCCCCAAATGGAGCAACCCCGGAGGAACATAAAACCTTAACTGCGGCTGTGAAATGGCCATCAGCGACCTTCCGCAGACATTGCTTGACATTGCCCCCGTTATCAGAGGTAGGCTGGGTGTTTGGCCTCCTAACTAACCCTTCAGTAGATTGCGTTAGGAGCGGGAGGTCAAGCTCCTCAATCCCATTCCCGTCTTTCCAAATTTTAATCAAATACGAATTTAGGGGAAAATAATAAACATTCAAGAAATTTGATTAAAAAATTCGTTATTCGGTTCGTTGAACAACACTGCCTAACCCAGTGAAGACTCCAAACTCACCAGTTGATCGCGTGGTAACACTGGTGACACGAGTGATCCGTGAGTAATTCCAATAGGCCGTTAAAAAATAAGGAGGGACGGGGCGCTACCAGAATTGGTCACGGGTACCCAACTACCAGCACGGTAACACCGTCGCCACCCATGCTGGTAGTGGTCCCATGAACCAAATTCGGGTTCTAGTTACCGTGCTGCTTAACGGACTGTGGCTCAAACTTTCACACAAATTAATTAATTTTTTTTCTTTACTTCAATTGTTTACATAAAATTAAAACGCGTAGCAAAAACTAGTGTCACGTGGACCCGGGTTTTTCGAGCTGCATTCGTGTCTGCAGGTCGTCGCGTTGGTTCAAGAATTTTTCCTGAACCAGAACCCATTTTTGCATCCCCCTGCGCGTGCGGGTAAGTGCCAGAGTATAATGTAACATAAAGAATTTAATCTCTTCCATTTGGTTTAACCTTATAAACTCATCCATTTTTCATCTCCCCACCAATGTGGGACAAACCAAACTCACATTCACTTATAAATTTCCAACATGGTTCAATTAATTTGTTTATTTTCTCATCCCTAGCGTGAAATAGATGAATAGGTATATTATCATCATACGAAATGGAATTTTTTCCTTTGATCCCAATAATATTTCTTGACGGTTGTTGTTACATTATCGTTAATAATGTGTCTCTCAAAAAATCTATTGTAAGTTTAGTTGTTGCCTATTTTTTGGCCTTCGCTGTTGGGTCACGAGACCTTTGTCTCAAAGCTTCTAACTAGTTTTTTTTTATTGTATTATTATTATTATTATTATTATTATTATTATTATTATTATTATTATTATTATTATTATTATTATGTGTAAAAATAATTGATATTTGGGTAAGACGACACGGAGTGGGGCGGGAAGGGTCCACCGGCGGGAACACCACCCCGCAGGGGCGTGGAGGACCGGCGGGAGAGGTGAGGCGGGGAGGAAAGGCCGTTGAAAAAAAAAAATTTAAAAATTTGACCGTTGGAGGACTTGATTTTTTTGTTATTTTTTTAACATATATGTATATATATACATACATACATAACACAAACACAAATC
The DNA here is from genome assembly GCA_032199755.1 of Ambrosia artemisiifolia. NCBI lineage: Eukaryota > Viridiplantae > Streptophyta > Magnoliopsida > Asterales > Asteraceae > Ambrosia > Ambrosia artemisiifolia. The sequence goes on along the minus strand of CM063521.1, from coordinate 40,606,626 downwards.
ACAAACCCAAACACCAACCCAAATACAAACAAAAAAGCATGGCAGGGTGGACTAATCAGGATCAACTCTATTTGGTGACGGCGTGGATCAACACAACGGAGAACCCGCCAAACAATAGGGAGGACTTTTGGCACAATGTCTTGGACGAGTACAACCTAATTAGCCAAACAAACAACCGTAACGTCGATCAGATCTCCAGTAAGTGGTATGCCATACAAAATAACTGTAGGAGATGACACACAGTCTATGAACTGACGATGCAGGCACACCCTGGCGTTAGCGAACAGATGGCATTTCAACTCACACACGACGCTTATCGTCAACGCTACGACAAGGACTTCCACATCACCAATCTTTTGTCCTGGTCTATGATGCGTTTTTATTTTGTTTAATGTTTAAGGTTTTAGTGTTTTAATAATGTGTAATGTTTAATATTATGTTTTATGTTTAGTGTTTTATTTGTAATGTTTAAGGTTTTAGTGTTTCATGTTTTATTTGTTTTTGTGTTTAATGTTAGTTTATGTAAACATATTACATAATATTTTAAATTTAAACCATTACATTAACACATAACATATAAACACATAAAAATACAATTCTAAATTACTTATTACAAACAGAGTTCCTAATCCTAAACTACTTATTAAAACGTTACATAAACACATTACATAAACACATAATATAATCCTAAATTACTTATTAAAACCTAAACCTCCCACTATGGATTGTCCCAGTCCTCGAGTGTGTAGTACGGGGGGGGGGGGGACACGTAACGATCGCTATCGCGACCATTGGATCTCGCATCTTCGCGGATCCAGCAGTACTCATGAGGAGAGGAATAATTGTAGAAGCGTTCCTCTTCCATCGCTTCCCTAAGTGCTTCCAAGTCCTCCTTGGTTGGCTCCCCTCGGTGGCGGGGGGTGGGTGTAGTATGGTGGTAGGGGGTGGGTGTAGTATGGTGGTGGGGGGTGGGTGCACTCTCCCTACACCGGGGGGTGGGTGCCGAAAACATTAGTCGGTCCATTTCCCTAAGAGCCATGGTATAATCCACGGCCCAGACCAACTCCTCATCTGTGAAGTCATCATCTGCTTGAGTAGTAGGAGGAGGAGAGAAAGTTGGTTGTGCAGCAGGAGGAGGAGGAGGAGGAGTGAAGGTTGGTTGTGCAGCAGTAGGAGGAGGAGGATAGAACCAAGGTTGTGGATGAGAAGAGAAAGTTGGTTGTGCAGCAGGAGGAGGAGGAGATGAGGAGAATGGTAGTCTCCGGGGCCGACCCCGGCCCCTGCGAGAGTACTGCCGGAGATTAGACGGTCCAGCAGCTCCTGGTGCAAAACCGCCACCCATATTATTCATTGGTTTGAGGAGGAGGATGAGGAGGAGTTGTGACTGAGAATGAGTTTTGGTGTTGTATTTATAAGGTTAGAAATATGACCGTTTGGGGGGAAAACGTTTGAAATTCAAACTTTGAAATTTAAACGTTTGGGGGGAAATTTGAAATTCAAACGGTTTGAAACAGTAACCGTTTGAAATTCAAATGTTTGAATATAATTTTTATTATTTTTTTTTATAATAAATATTATTTTTTTAATATTAATTATTTTTTATTATTATTTTATTAATTTAATAAATTTTCGGTTTAAATTATTATTATTATGTTTATTAATAAAAAAAAAGAAAAAAGAAATTCCACATGTCACTTCCTCCCTTCCACTCTCCACAATTTTCCCCCCATAGGGCCTCACAAGTGCCACATGACGCTTTACCCCCTCTTTCCCCCCTCCACTCCGTGTAGTCTAAAGAATTAGTGGAGTGCTGCCTCCAAAAAAGTGTTTTAGTTCAGTGAAGTGATGTGGCAGTGCAGAATTGATAGAAATCATTGAAATGAAAACATATTTAGTGGAACGCCCTTTCCCCTCCCTATAATTAGGATTCATACACCCTGGTCCACATCACAGACCAACAGGAAGCTGCCACATACTCAGAATGTGATGTCATACACCCTGAAATGTGATGTCATATGGTGTATGAATCCTAGAACCCTAATGGTAAAGCTCCGTACTCTGACAACGACCACGGGGGGATGGTGGCACATGCCCTCCTGTCATAATCAACGGTCCTTCGTCTCTATGTACGGCCTCTCTCTCTCTCTTCAGGTCGGTCATATCCATCATCCCCTATATAACTCCTTTCATGCGTCGCTTTCTTCCTTCCTTTCCCTTTCCCCTCTTTTTATTATTATTATTATTATTACTTCCCCTCATTAATAACTACTATTCACCACAAAAGTTTTGCACACACACAGACAACCGATTATTATTATTAGACTATCTCCAACGCTAAGGAGGCCCTTAGACGCCCTTAACTGCTCAGTCAGCTGCCACATCATATCCTTAAAAATCCTTAAAAACCCTCAATTTTACTCCAACCCTACAGACATCCTTACATATCCTTACAAATTCCACATCATTACCTATTTTTATTTTTTACTTAAACTAGGTTTTTTACCTTTGCCGCGCGTTGCGGCGGCGTGCAACGTGCGTCAATCTGATTTCGAAAATAAGTAGCGACGTTTCAGATCTCAAATCGATTTTCATATAAAGGTTACGCATATATAATGTAATGAATGTTTCATATAAAATCCGAACCTAAATTGGTTGTATATGAATAAATGTTACAATGGTACATTTAAATTCCGACTTGTCAATGGCTTCTTGAACTTCTATGAAAATGTATTTTCCGTTTTTTATAGGCGCTCTTTTGGTTACCAGCTCTAATAACACAACCCCAAAACTGTAAACATCACTCTTAGATGTTGCTACTCTAGTCCGAAAGTTTTCGGGATTCATGTAACCCTGCAATTACAAATGTCCCATTTAGTTATTACGGGTCGATATATTTTTAATCTCAAACTGGCCCAGTAAAATAGCATATCGGGCACTTACCAGTGTCCCCTTCACATGGGTAGAAACATTTGATACATCTCCCAAAAGTTTGGACAGTCCGAAATCAACAATCTTTGCAGTCAAATGATCATCTATTAGAATATTATTTGCTTGGATGTCCCTGTGTATGATGGCAGGATATGCAAGCTCATGTAAGTATAACACACCTTTGGCAGCATCAAGAGCTATTTTAAGTCTCTTCATCCAATCTAACTTGAATGTTGCCTCACCCGCATGCATAATCTCGATACCTTAAAACTAAGCTGAATTTTGTAAGATCTTGGATGAGTTAGCAAGCATCAAATAAAAACATGTATCAGTTTTATGATTAATAGTGTCGTATGTTATTGTAAACATCGTATCATTTTTATTGGGAAAATGTTTTCGCTTTTTAACTTTTAGCTAAAATTTGTTGATGTTATTGTTCAACAATCTTGAACAAAAAAAGATTCACACAATTCTAGCATCATTAATCATTCCGCTCTTCCTCTATAAATTATGATGAATATACGAAATGATTTATTAACGATGCATGAATCTTTAAGTATTTCTCCTTATGAGCAGCCTAAAACAATCAGAACATGTGCAAGAACACAAAGACTAAAACATTAGACTTAAGCCCGGGTCAACAACTAAACACTTTAGGCCACTTAACATTTTCATATTGAACATACCTCTTTCATTATAGCTAGCAGGATTGGTGGAGAAACCATCTGGTCCATCAACTGTTTCAATAGCTGCAACACAAAAAATAATAATAATAATTCAAATCGATACTTACGACGGAAACTGATTTATTATTCGGATGTTTTTCTTTGTATTGTTTTCGGAAATCCTCCCTACAACGTTCAAAATCCAGACATATTAACAACAAAAACACAAAATTAGCTACAGATCTAACAGAAAACAAATATATAACAATTAAACCAACATACATGAAGACAAAGAAAGCACTGGCAGGCCGTTTCGGTTTGTAAGGATCCTTTGCCTCCTTCGCTTTCTTCACAGACGCTTTCTTATGCTTAGTTGCTTCTCTTTTCTTAACCGAAAGACTAAAATCACAAAATAAAGATGAATTTATCACATTCAACAAAACAAAATGAAATTGATTAAAGCAAATGTATGTAAACTAACCTGTTGTCGGGTTTTTTGGATTCAGATTTGGACACATGACATGAATATTCTGATCTAAACCAGAAATCCATCGCTTTGGAGGCAAGTATCCTTCTTTACCTTCAACAGATACGCAAAACATAAGCAATGCTTCTGTTTTAAGGTCATCAGACAACGATTTGCAGTTGTGACGAGAAGAGTCATGGATATGGGATGGCAGTAGCTGTGGATTTCCTGCAGCAACAGTTAAACAGTGGTTGTCCCAGAAGTATAACAGCAGCAGCAGCCTATTTCCCCTTAAATGTTGGAGTTGGCTTCCGGTTAAATGCAACATCTTTATGTGGCGATCAATTAACGACAAAATTCCTACAAAGGCGGCTTTGGCGAAGAGAAACATATACACGTACAACACCATTAACAGCAATCTATCCCCGATTATTTGTCTGATTCCTTGTATCATATCACATCTAGGGATCTTATGCTTCTGTCAAAACATTAAAAAACACCATTAGATGAAGAAATCGAATTCAAGGAGGCATATTATTTATGGTCACTTACAATGTATGATTGTAACTTGAAATTGCAATAATCAGTTTAAAAAATGATCCTCTCCATAATATAGATCTGTGATACCAAATAAATTGCTGGTTTCATGAATCCATTGATACATAGGAATTTCAAGGAAAGTTTGAGGAATTTATCAATTACAAATGCTAAAATGATGATGTAAGTGAGCAAAACAACTTAAAGATAAAGATATAAGGTTAACAAACCATTGAAGATTCCCCTTGACCTTATCTTTGAGCTCATTCTAAAGTCTATTAGCATCAATTTTGCTTAAAACCTGTACAATCGACAACAAAGGAATCAAAATATGACTAAAGGCCCCACATATAGATAGACACACAGGTATACAGACAGAGATAAAGAGAGAGAGGAAACCTTGCGAAACGAACCGGAGGAAGCGTTTGTAGCGGTGGAAACCGCATTTAGTTGGGGGTGATAATAGATAGGAAATGCCACACCTGAAGATCTATCTTCGCAGATCCTCACCACACGAGCATGTCTCCTTTTCCTACTACCTTCTCTTTCTCTATCCTCTCTAAATGAACTCTACCACAAAACCACCATCACAACAAAACCACTTTGTGTAATTCACCTAACTAAACCACTATTTCATAAACCTATGATACTTCAAACCTAAATCAGCCACAACTCTTGATTCATTTCTAATTCAAACCTCACATATTTTTGGTAAATTGAATTTGCGGTGAATTTCTTATCACTTTTTTGTTTGAGACTTCACCTTTAGCTAATGAAGTCAATATAAATTTAAATGATTAGCAAACTGGGAAAAAAATCCGTACAAGAAAAATAAAAGTAATTCCAACGGGAGGGAGAATAAACTGAAAAAAAATGAATAAGAAAATTCTAAGAAATTGAGTGTCTACCTGTTGACAGGGCTTCTTTCTATAGCAGATCCACAACCAAGCAAATATAATATGCAAGCCTCATGAACTGTCAATTTCATCAATGCCTTCAATAGTTAATATTCAGCTAAAATATGGTAAGAAGGGGCTAATGAAGATTACCCAAGAAAAACAAACCTACTTTCTTGAATGTAACTATGAATCCATCGATCTTTTAGATAATTTTGTGATTTCTTGATTCAAACAAACAAACGAATTCCAATTAAAAAACCCACAAATTATGATACAATAAAATTGAAATTCAAGCACAAAATCCGTAAGCCAAGGTCTTATAATCTGGAAAAATAGTTCAAAATCGAACAAACCAAGTTAAAATCGAGTAAGGAAGTGTAAGATAAACTCACCTTAGTAACAACCAATTAAAACGTTGTCTTTTCATCTATAAATTTCGATCATTCACGGTGATTGGATTTACAAACAATAATTGAAAAGAATGGGGAAAAAGGCGGTGTTGATCGGATGCAATTACACCGGAACAAAGGCTGAGGTCAAAGGATGTGTGAACGATGTCAAGAGAATACATCGGTCTTTAATCGATCGTTATGGCTTCGTAGAAGGGGACATTAAGGTCCTTATCGATGCTGATGATTCGTATACTCAGCCCATCCGCCAAGCTCTTTCGGATCTCATCGGCTCGGCTGACTCCGGGGACATCCTTTTTGTTCATTATAGCGGCCATGGCACACGACTTCCGGCCGAAACCGGTGAAGAGGATGATACCGGTTATGATGAATGCATTGTCCCTTGTGATATGAATCTCATTACTGGAACTGTTAAGATGAGGTGTTGGTCATATTGGGAATGGAGAAATAAGGGGACAGGTGTCTGTTTAGGGCCATTTAATGATGCAAAGATCGCCACGTGTAAGACACGTGTAGATGAATCAGGCAAGCCAACAAAAAAAAATAAAAAAAAAGGACAAACAGAATCGAACCCGGGTAGGTTTTATATAACACAAATGATATCACCACTCCACCACAGCAATAAGATGTTAATATCTTTCAAACAATACATACTTATTCATATACGAAAATCAGAAAAAATAAAAAAATAATAAAATCCCTGTTCATTTCAGTTGGTTTATTAATATATTCTAATCTAATACTTAAATTGTTAAATAGATTTAATATATAACTATTTAATTAGTTACATGATATAAAAAAATAAAAAATATAGGTATATATAAAAAATCCGGAAATATCATGTTTGGGATATATATTGCCAAAAAGTTAAAGATTGACATATTGAAAGAATTGAAAGGAAAAATAAATAAAAAATCCAGAACACCATTTCTTTATTGGCAACCACAAAAACCACCCTCACCACCGTATACCAACACCAACTCCATCACTCCATTCTCATCTTTATCTGCGCTTCTAAAATGGAACTAAAGATGGGAAGAACAGGCGCTAATCTCCAACGCAAACACACGCCCATCTGCACGGGCTCCTCGTCTTCGGACAACTTCAGGCGCTAATCTCCAACGCAAACACTGGCTCCAGCGTGGCACGGGCGGAGAATCTAAGGGCGCGTTAAAGATAGTCTTATTACTCTATTCATGGCCGTTGTTTACTCCTTCAGCTCGTGTTTTGACTTCGGTTAGCGTTTTAGAGTCAGGATGTAGAGGGTGACCTCAATTGACTGGTTTTTTTTTTTTTAGGGCTTTAGATTGGTTTGTAGTTGTTCGAAGCTGTTGTTAGTTTTGTTAACTAATAAGTTGAGGTTTAAATAAATGTATGATATGAAGCTTTCATCAGCTTCTGTTCAGCAGCTTCAACAAGGTATAATTCATTTTAATCACTGTTTTAGACATGAATGAGGAATTTTGTGTTTTAGGTTAGTTTAGTGATTGGTTAATATATAGTTTCAGTGTTTTAGCTTTGTTTTTTTGACTGTTTTAGAGTTAGGATGATGAGGTTGAGCTGAATTGACTGGTTTTTAGGGTTTTGGATTGATGGATTGTCTGTTCTTTTGAGTAATCGTGTAATTTGATTAGTTGGTTGGTTGATTGATTGACTGTTGTTGTTTACACATGGAAGGAGAAAAGAAGTGCTTGAATTCGGAGCTATGGCATGCTTGCGCAGGCCCGCTGGTTTCCCTACCGACAGCAGGCACACGTGTTATCTATTTCCCTCAGGGTCATAGTGAGCAGGTTCTTGTTCATGTTTTTGTTGCTGCACAAATTTTTATTGGCTAATCATGTGTATTTTGTATGCATTGAGTATCTTTTGATCTAAGTTAGAAATGTTAACCAGGTTGCGGCCACTACAAATAAAGAAATTGATTCTCACATACCCAATTATCCAAGCTTGCCTCCCCAATTGATCTGCCAGCTTCACAATGTCACAATGCATGTGGGTTGCTATCCTTAAATATACATATACCCCCTCTTTGGTTTTAAAAGGCGTCCAGAGAGATGCGCTTCAGGGGCTTGAGGCCCCGCCTAATGTACTTCTGGGTCAAAATTGGTGTCAATAAGAAATTTATATGTAAAAATAACCAAAGTGATGAAGAACTTATTTGATGTTTACTTGATAAAAGGGTTGACATGTAAAACATATGAGAGAGACCACTTGTGGTCGTAAATAAAACTTATTTGGTTATGTACATAGAGCAATGTGCCTCGGCTTTTGGGGTCCTAGCGCCTCGGAGCACGACACTTTTTAAACCAAGCCACCCCCCACATTGTTTATGACTTTATGTAACTTAAGGTCAAAGAAAGACTGATTATTTTGCAATTTTCAGGCAGATATTGAAACGGATGAAGTGTATGCCCAGATGACGTTGCAGCCATTGAACCCAGTAATCTCTTTGGAAAATTTCACTATGGATTTGTATATTTTTATATTATATGAAATATGATTATTTAAAAGTTAATTTTTATGTGATGACTTGTCAGCAAGAACAGAAGGATACATTTCTTCCTGTTGAGCTGGGTATTCCTAGTAGACAGCCAACAAACTACTTTTGCAAGACGTTAACAGCTAGTGACACAAGTACACATGGTGGGTTCTCTGTTCCTCGGCGTGCTGCTGAAAAAGTTTTCCCTCCACTGGTAATTCTACTTGTATCCTAAAGTTATGCTGAGATTTAGAGGTGGCAAAATGGACGTATCGAAACAGGTCTTTTTGTTCCGGGCAGCTAGGTTGACCCGCTAAGACTTCTGTCTGTTCTTTTACCTTTTTCCCCAAAACTACTGAAGGTGTTAGCTGTGATTAAAAAAAATCACAATAATAATTCAGTCTTTGAAATGAATAAAACTATACAAGCAGTTGTCTATACCAAAACTAGACATTGGGTGAGATTCAAGCAGTTTGACCCATTTCTCGTTGTTTAAAACTATAGCAATAGCATAACCCGTTTCAACCCATTTGTATGTAAATTGATTGAAATTGCACCTCTACTTAGACTAGTTGCCTCTATGTTGGTGGATTGAACCTTATAATTTTCATTTGCTCCTTTAGGATTTCACTCAGCAGCCACCTGCTCAAGAACTTATTGCCAGGGATCTTCATGACGTTGAATGGAAGTTCAGGCATATTTTCCGGGGTATGATAAGGGGGTGTTTGGATGTGTGTTTCAAAATAATATAGAATAATCATAATCAGGTAATCAGTTATAATGGTCTATAGAGGATAGTGTTTGGATCTCCTTTTTCTTGAAGTTGTAATAATCAAAAAGATATCTTGAGTGTTTGACTTTTTAATGATATGATGCATAAAATTACCAAAAAGCACTTTGTATAAAAAAAGAGTCTGTTTGTGAAATGAGAGTACTTGCCTATTAGATCAGGTTAAAAGATTATGAAAGTAGATAATTTTTAGTTTACTTAAATAATCAGATTATCAAATGTTTATTCAAACTTCTAATACTGATTATTACAGCTTTAGAATCAGATCATGTATATGAACAATGTTACCGAATATGTAATTTAGTATACTTCATGTGACGTTACATGTTTTCTCCTTCTCACATGCAGGGCAGCCTAAACGCCATCTTCTTACAACAGGGTGGAGCGTGTTTGTTAGTGCAAAAAGACTTGTTGCAGGAGATTCTGTTCTTTTTATCTGGTAGTTTTTTCGATTTGATATTGCACATTGACACGCACTTGACTAGTTTTAGAGGTCACAATTTCAACACATTTACTTTTAAATGGGTCAATTCAGGTTGTATTGTATCTCAAAACAGCTCAAATCAACAATTTAGCTAAAAGGGTAACATGTCAAATCGGTTTTGTGGGTCAAATAGGTTCAAAGTTGACCAATTTATATTTTTAATTGATACAACCTTCTAAATCGTTTTATTCAAAATATTGTTGTAAACATATATTTTCTTTTTTTTATAATAATTAGGAATGAGAAAAACCAGCTTCTCTTAGGAATACGGCGTGCAAATCGACCACAGACTGTGATGCCATCATCTGTTTTATCAAGTGATAGCATGCATATCGGCCTTCTTGCTGCTGCGTCGCATGCAGCTGCTACCAGTAGTTGTTTCACAATATTTTATAATCCAAGGTGGCAATTAATATATATAGAAATGTATAATTTTATATTATGTATTTATATTATCATGTATACCTTTTAGATTCTTACAAATGTAATTGCATTCAGGGCAAGTCCATCTGAGTTTGTCATACCACTTTCAAAATATGTTAAAGCTATGTATAACACACGGGTTTCAGTTGGGATGCGTTTCCGTATGTTGTTTGAAACTGAAGAATCAAGCGTGCGCAGGTAATTATAGCTTGATTTAAAGTGATTAGATAAAGTTATTGTATCAATGTTCAATAATCATATTAATATATTTAGATACATGGGAACAATTACTGGCGTTGGTGATTTAGATCCTGTTCGTTGGCCTAATTCTCATTGGAGATCTGTGAAGGTATTCATCTTGATTCACATTTTTCTTATATATGATTTAAATTTGTTTTATTTTGTATGTTTATGAAATCTTGATATATTTATAGGTCGGTTGGGACGAGTCAACTGTTGGTGAGAGGCAGCCACGTGTATCGTTATGGGAAATTGAACCTTTGACAACCTTTCCTATGTATCCATCCTTGTTTCCCCTTCGCTTGAAACGACCTTGGTATCCTGGAACATCATCTTTTCAAGGTAAATGGGCAGGTTTGACCCATAAGCAGTTCTTTGCATGGTTTGTGCAACTCTTTTAATTATTTAATAACACGGTTTTGGAGATTGTATGAATTAAAGTTACACAATTTATTTAACCTTTTTTGGGAAGATTTGACTTTTTAATACTTTTTCATTTTTTTGTTAATTTGTTACCGAGTGCAGACAGCAGGGATGATGCATGGTTGAGAGGTGATACTGCTGAGCAAGCACTCCATTCTTTGAGTTTTCAATCCAGTGGTATGTTTCCATGGATGCAGCAAAGGGTAGATCCGTCATTTCTGCAAGGTAATCTTAATCAGCAGTATCATGCGGCACTTGCAGCCGGTATGCAGAATGTTGGAAGTGGGGACGCTTTGAAACAACAAGTGTTGCAATTTCAGCAGCCCGTTCAATATCTTCAGCATCTGGGCACCCAAACAACTCACCAGTCAACTCTGCAACCATTTTCGCTTGGTCAAAGTCAACTGGTGGACAACTTTTCGAGGTCAATTCAGGAACAAATCAATAACAAAGGCGGTCAACAGCAGCAAAATTCATATCCTGAGACTTACCTGATGCAAAACCAGCATCAGTCGTTTCCAAAGACCGACTTCATGGACTTGAGCAGCCCTAAATTCACCTCCAACATCATGCCTCCATCAATGCAGAACATGTTGGGTTCAGGAGGGACTAATAACCTTGCGGGTTGTTCAAGACCCGGTCAGACGGTGATTACCGAGCCTCAGTCGAACCAGCAAGTATGGGCATCAAAGTTTGGTCAATCACAAGTCAAGGCATCTTCAACTTCACCATTAGTTGAGCAGGAATCATCAAGCTTGGATGCCCAAAATCATGGTTTATTTAGTGGTATCAATATTGACTCATCTGGGCTTCTACTTCCACCAATCGACCCTGATTTGTCCACAATACCTTCTTCACCAGCTTCTGGGTTTCAGAACTTTGGCTACATGCAAGACTCGTCTGAGTTGTTGCAGTCTAACGCTAACCCGAACCGGATATTTGTGAAGGTATACAAATCAGGGTGTGTTGGGAGGTCACTAGACATGAGCCGGTTCAACAGCTACCATGAGCTGAGAGAAGAACTAGGACAGATGTTTGGGATTGAGGGTCTGCTTGAAGACCCGCAAAGATCAGGCTGGCAGCTTGTATTCGTCGACAGGGAGAATGACGTTCTTCTCCTTGGAGACGACCCTTGGGAGTAAGTACCATCTTTTGTCTTCTTAACAAATTTAGCATAACGAGTCAAAATGGCCGGGTCGGTTTGACCTGCAAACAAGTTATATTTTTATTCATTAATCATTCAATTTCTTCATGGTTGGTGCAGGGCATTTGTGAATAGTGTCTGGTACATCAAGATACTTTCACCTCAGGATGTGCAACAGCTCGGTAAGCAAGAGGTTGAATCCTTTGGCCAGAACCTGGGGGAGAAAATCCAAAGAGACTTTTCTGGACATCCTCCATCAATGGGGTCACTTGACTTTTGACCAAGAAAGTCAACTATTATCGTGTCCATTTCATGCCTTTTGGTCTCTTTTCGTGTATGTCTCACGACCTTGTTAGTTATTTCATTAGCTATGCTGATGAATACTTGTGGGTAATAATCAAGTAATAGAATCCATGATTCAAAATCTAGAACATGCATGAAACCAATCTTTGACTATTGTTGAATTGTAATTGACCCATTATCGTGTGCTCTATGCATCGTTTGCTTCTTTATTCTCTTTTACATGTATTCTATACTAGCTTTATGTGTTTGGGCATGGTTTACACTCCTGGAAAGCTTGAAGAGTCAATTGGGAGTCTTCTTTAAATTGCAGCACAAGGAAACAACGTTAGCCTCAAAGGGCTATCTACATGTGACCAACCTTGATGTGAGACCGAGTATTGGTTTCCAGAAAGTGAGTACCGAGAGTGGATTGAATTGCTAACCCTTTTCTCGTAGTTGGGCACGAGTATTTACAAAAGGGCATCCTTGGACTCTTCTGCTAACGTTGTAGTCACAAGACTATTAACCTGTACTAGTCGATACTTCGTGCCAAACCTGTAACATTAGCCATTGGTAATTATGCAACACTTTTTGTCAGATTGTGATAACACAAATATCCGGAGTTCAAAACTCCGGAATTGTTCCATATGATCCCTAACTCTTGGTTTTGGACATCCTGATACATAGACTTACACTCCAGATGCAACTATGTGGAGAACTCGTGGTTCCGGCCACGTTAATCTGCTCGTTCAATGCTCTGGACAAGATTTACTGGTTTAGAGAGAGTTACACACAGGGCCGATTGAGTGTAAAGACGGTTTTAACAATTTATATACCATGTTTTTGTTATCAACAAACTTGTTCCTTGTATTTAATGATGATTTTATTATGTGGTTATAAATATATAAATTTTGGGTCGAACAAAAAGTTCACCACAATGGATATAAATAAGTGGATAGTGATGTCAGGAAGCGATAAAAACATAATGCATACGTGTCTTGAAGATGAAAAAAAGAAATGTAGAAACAATATAAAGACATTGGAAATATCTGAGAATCACATTTATAGCGTATACTTGATTATTCTAAAAGAAGTCTTTTTTATTAAAAGGTTAGCCCCATTCTATGGAAGAATCATCCATAACCAAGATATGTTTCATCATAAATCTCCTAAGAGTTGCAAATCATTGAATCAAGCTCTTCATTAACTTCTTTCATGGTTACGGACCCACGTACATTACAATGAAGACCGAAATTGTGAGATGGGTGTGACATTTATTCGGACATGCACAATCAAGTATTTTAGTCGTCGCATGTCCCTCTCCGGGTTGGAACACCATGAAAATGTGGAATATAGTAAGTGATTCGACATTAACTACTCCATGATTACGAGTTTGCGAGATGTGGGCAAGGGCGGACCTACATACATTGTTACAGGTTTACGGGAATCATTGGGTTTTGAAGTTACAACAAATGTTATATATAACGAATTTATTGTGGACCCATCTACCTACCTAATAAAAGAGTAACTCGGGAGCCACATGGCGTCTTACTAGGGCCTCCACCTATGCTCCACATAGGCTCCAAGTATGCATCCACGTGTCAATCTCTCAACCATCTAAAAAAATACACGCGCCCGACCCGTATCCTCATACTACCCGCCAAATAAAAACCCTAATGTTCATTCTATCACTTTTCTAATTCCAAATCCGCCTCTCCAAACCTACTCATTATCTGCATCTCTAAGCAAAGCACTGTACATATCTTCTTCGTCAAGGTAAACATTCTCTGGCTTTCTTCTTCAAAGTTTTTCTTTTTTTATGTAATAATCAAGGTAAATATCCGCTCCGAATATATACAAGTATATCGTAAATATGAAACCAATCGGAGCCAGATCCTTCACCGGCTTACTTCGTTATATTTAGTTTTAGTATGAACAACCTTTTTGTCAGAGGATTTCGGTTGTGGATTTTGTTGTTTTTCCTGTTTTGGTTTCAATATTTGGTGTTTTTGGCTGTGGATTTTGTCGGACCCAGATCCGTCGCCAGCTTACTCCTTCAACCGACGATTTGTTGTTTATAAAATCACACGTTCTTGTAGTTGCTTAGTACCGTTTATAGGTTCGTGAACATGGTGGCATGGAGTTCCCCTGTATTATTTATACGTTTGATTATATGAACTTTTATATATGATTTATAGTTGCTATATATTTTAATGATGAGATAGCATTAGTTAAAGCAAGCATATATTATCAGAAATCATCTAATAAGATGTTTGAAAATATAGAATTAAAGACATGCGTTATTTGTCTTATATACTTGATGTGAAGTATTATAAATAAAGGAAACAACTTTTTATATCTTCCATGCTCTAACACTACAACAACCTGCATACAAATTGTTTCAGTTACATTTACATCAAAATGCCTGATTATTCCTTCACAGTGTGTCAGACAAGCACTTCTTCGCACGTTTGCTGGTTGTGGAAATGAGGCTTGCCCGAGGTGGGATTCGCCTGGCTGCAACAATCAACCATACCATTCAATCTCGCAAAATTTAGCATATTTTGGGAATATCCTAAACACGTATAACACGTTGAAGTTGAATGTAAGTCACAAAACTTGGTGAATTAGTTAATTGTCTTAGTAGTTGGTATGCTAATCTTCTTTGACATATGCACAATCTTTACCTGCTTACCTTGTGACATTGTTCTTAATTAGTGCTCAAAACAATGTACAAGTTTAATGTTTGAATTTAGTATTAGTTGTATGTATCAAATAGACTTTGCATGACTCTCATTTGTCTAACCAGTTTGACCTATATGAATCAATTTTGTTAGCTATTCTTTATTTGACCCGTTCTAGAATAAACACAAATGGTCGAAAATACATCTATGCACAACGGACTATTCAGTATTATAATGTAAGCAACCATTTTATTAGTGGATCCGGTGGGGAACAAATATGCCACATACTCAATTAGAACAAGTTCAGTAGAATAGTCCTGGTCGTTTGTCCTTTTAGGGATCACTTTGCATTATCTAACACCAGGTTGCTCCATATTTTTAACTTTATATTTGAGCGATTTATTGATGTTTATTCCCATGGCTTTAATAATCAGCAAGAAACATGGTTTAATTGACTTTTTATATGCCGATGATATACGAACATAGAGGATTATGATTATGGTGACATGCAAAGAGCTCGTACTTGATCAATATAATTGTTTATGTGTTGTTGTACTGATGAGACAATTTATGTGGCTCACCAGCTTTGTGATGATGTATTTTTATTACTCGAGCATATATCACAGGTTGATGATGTAAGGTATGAGAGTTCCTAGCCAAGTATTGGAAGACTGTAGATGTTTGCCTTGTTATCATTAAGCTATGTGTAAATTTGGTGTAATTTTGTTACGCTGGCTTTTACTAAATACTTAAGTTGTGTAATGAGATTACGTTTCCGCTATAAGTTACACCAACTGGTCACCGTAAGTGCTCGGCCTGGGCGAGGTGTGACACCTAGTCATGAGATGCTGATTTATTATTCAAATCGATACTTACGACGGAAACTGATTTATTATTCGGATGTTTTTCTTTGTATTGTTTTCGGAAATCCTCCCTACAACGTTCAAAATCCAGACATATTAACAACAAAAACACAAAATTAGCTACAGATCTAACAGAAAACAAATATATAACAATTAAACCAACATACATGAAGACAAAGAAAGCACTGGCAGGCCGTTTCGGTTTGTAAGGATCCTTTGCCTCCTTCGCTTTCTTCACAGACGCTTTCTTATGCTTAGTTGCTTCTCTTTTCTTAACCGAAAGACTAAAATCACAAAATAAAGATGAATTTATCACATTCAACAAAACAAAATGAAATTGATTAAAGCAAATGTATGTAAACTAACCTGTTGTCGGGTTTTTTGGATTCAGATTTGGACACATGACATGAATATTCTGATCTAAACCAGAAATCCATCGCTTTGGAGGCAAGTATCCTTCTTTACCTTCAACAGATACGCAAAACATAAGCAATGCTTCTGTTTTAAGGTCATCAGACAACGATTTGCAGTTGTGACGAGAAGAGTCATGGATATGGGATGGCAGTAGCTGTGGATTTCCTGCAGCAACAGTTAAACAGTGGTTGTCCCAGAAGTATAACAGCAGCAGCAGCCTATTTCCCCTTAAATGTTGGAGTTGGCTTCCGGTTAAATGCAACATCTTTATGTGGCGATCAATTAACGACAAAATTCCTACAAAGGCGGCTTTGGCGAAGAGAAACATATACACGTACAACACCATTAACAGCAATCTATCCCCGATTATTTGTCTGATTCCTTGTATCATATCACATCTAGGGATCTTATGCTTCTGTCAAAACATTAAAAAACACCATTAGATGAAGAAATCGAATTCAAGGAGGCATATTATTTATGGTCACTTACAATGTATGATTGTAACTTGAAATTGCAATAATCAGTTTAAAAAATGATCCTCTCCATAATATAGATCTGTGATACCAAATAAATTGCTGGTTTCATGAATCCATTGATACATAGGAATTTCAAGGAAAGTTTGAGGAATTTATCAATTACAAATGCTAAAATGATGATGTAAGTGAGCAAAACAACTTAAAGATAAAGATATAAGGTTAACAAACCATTGAAGATTCCCCTTGACCTTATCTTTGAGCTCATTCTAAAGTCTATTAGCATCAATTTTGCTTAAAACCTGTACAATCGACAACAAAGGAATCAAAATATGACTAAAGGCCCCACATATAGATAGACACACAGGTATACAGACAGAGATAAAGAGAGAGAGGAAACCTTGCGAAACGAACCGGAGGAAGCGTTTGTAGCGGTGGAAACCGCATTTAGTTGGGGGTGATAATAGATAGGAAATGCCACACCTGAAGATCTATCTTCGCAGATCCTCACCACACGAGCATGTCTCCTTTTCCTACTACCTTCTCTTTCTCTATCCTCTCTAAATGAACTCTACCACAAAACCACCATCACAACAAAACCACTTTGTGTAATTCACCTAACTAAACCACTATTTCATAAACCTATGATACTTCAAACCTAAATCAGCCACAACTCTTGATTCATTTCTAATTCAAACCTCACATATTTTTGGTAAATTGAATTTGCGGTGAATTTCTTATCACTTTTTTGTTTGAGACTTCACCTTTAGCTAATGAAGTCAATATAAATTTAAATGATTAGCAAACTGGGAAAAAAATCCGTACAAGAAAAATAAAAGTAATTCCAACGGGAGGGAGAATAAACTGAAAAAAAATGAATAAGAAAATTCTAAGAAATTGAGTGTCTACCTGTTGACAGGGCTTCTTTCTATAGCAGATCCACAACCAAGCAAATATAATATGCAAGCCTCATGAACTGTCAATTTCATCAATGCCTTCAATAGTTAATATTCAGCTAAAATATGGTAAGAAGGGGCTAATGAAGATTACCCAAGAAAAACAAACCTACTTTCTTGAATGTAACTATGAATCCATCGATCTTTTAGATAATTTTGTGATTTCTTGATTCAAACAAACAAACGAATTCCAATTAAAAAACCCACAAATTATGATACAATAAAATTGAAATTCAAGCACAAAATCCGTAAGCCAAGGTCTTATAATCTGGAAAAATAGTTCAAAATCGAACAAACCAAGTTAAAATCGAGTAAGGAAGTGTAAGATAAACTCACCTTAGTAACAACCAATTAAAACGTTGTCTTTTCATCTATAAATTTCGATCATTCACGGTGATTGGATTTACAAACAATAATTGAAAAGAATGGGGAAAAAGGCGGTGTTGATCGGATGCAATTACACCGGAACAAAGGCTGAGGTCAAAGGATGTGTGAACGATGTCAAGAGAATACATCGGTCTTTAATCGATCGTTATGGCTTCGTAGAAGGGGACATTAAGGTCCTTATCGATGCTGATGATTCGTATACTCAGCCCATCCGCCAAGCTCTTTCGGATCTCATCGGCTCGGCTGACTCCGGGGACATCCTTTTTGTTCATTATAGCGGCCATGGCACACGACTTCCGGCCGAAACCGGTGAAGAGGATGATACCGGTTATGATGAATGCATTGTCCCTTGTGATATGAATCTCATTACTGGAACTGTTAAGATGAGGTGTTGGTCATATTGGGAATGGAGAAATAAGGGGACAGGTGTCTGTTTAGGGCCATTTAATGATGCAAAGATCGCCACGTGTAAGACACGTGTAGATGAATCAGGCAAGCCAACAAAAAAAAATAAAAAAAAAGGACAAACAGAATCGAACCCGGGTAGGTTTTATATAACACAAATGATATCACCACTCCACCACAGCAATAAGATGTTAATATCTTTCAAACAATACATACTTATTCATATACGAAAATCAGAAAAAATAAAAAAATAATAAAATCCCTGTTCATTTCAGTTGGTTTATTAATATATTCTAATCTAATACTTAAATTGTTAAATAGATTTAATATATAACTATTTAATTAGTTACATGATATAAAAAAATAAAAAATATAGGTATATATAAAAAATCCGGAAATATCATGTTTGGGATATATATTGCCAAAAAGTTAAAGATTGACATATTGAAAGAATTGAAAGGAAAAATAAATAAAAAATCCAGAACACCATTTCTTTATTGGCAACCACAAAAACCACCCTCACCACCGTATACCAACACCAACTCCATCACTCCATTCTCATCTTTATCTGCGCTTCTAAAATGGAACTAAAGATGGGAAGAACAGGCGCTAATCTCCAACGCAAACACACGCCCATCTGCACGGGCTCCTCGTCTTCGGACAACTTCAGGCGCTAATCTCCAACGCAAACACTGGCTCCAGCGTGGCACGGGCGGAGAATCTAAGGGCGCGTTAAAGATAGTCTTATTACTCTATTCATGGCCGTTGTTTACTCCTTCAGCTCGTGTTTTGACTTCGGTTAGCGTTTTAGAGTCAGGATGTAGAGGGTGACCTCAATTGACTGGTTTTTTTTTTTTTAGGGCTTTAGATTGGTTTGTAGTTGTTCGAAGCTGTTGTTAGTTTTGTTAACTAATAAGTTGAGGTTTAAATAAATGTATGATATGAAGCTTTCATCAGCTTCTGTTCAGCAGCTTCAACAAGGTATAATTCATTTTAATCACTGTTTTAGACATGAATGAGGAATTTTGTGTTTTAGGTTAGTTTAGTGATTGGTTAATATATAGTTTCAGTGTTTTAGCTTTGTTTTTTTGACTGTTTTAGAGTTAGGATGATGAGGTTGAGCTGAATTGACTGGTTTTTAGGGTTTTGGATTGATGGATTGTCTGTTCTTTTGAGTAATCGTGTAATTTGATTAGTTGGTTGGTTGATTGATTGACTGTTGTTGTTTACACATGGAAGGAGAAAAGAAGTGCTTGAATTCGGAGCTATGGCATGCTTGCGCAGGCCCGCTGGTTTCCCTACCGACAGCAGGCACACGTGTTATCTATTTCCCTCAGGGTCATAGTGAGCAGGTTCTTGTTCATGTTTTTGTTGCTGCACAAATTTTTATTGGCTAATCATGTGTATTTTGTATGCATTGAGTATCTTTTGATCTAAGTTAGAAATGTTAACCAGGTTGCGGCCACTACAAATAAAGAAATTGATTCTCACATACCCAATTATCCAAGCTTGCCTCCCCAATTGATCTGCCAGCTTCACAATGTCACAATGCATGTGGGTTGCTATCCTTAAATATACATATACCCCCTCTTTGGTTTTAAAAGGCGTCCAGAGAGATGCGCTTCAGGGGCTTGAGGCCCCGCCTAATGTACTTCTGGGTCAAAATTGGTGTCAATAAGAAATTTATATGTAAAAATAACCAAAGTGATGAAGAACTTATTTGATGTTTACTTGATAAAAGGGTTGACATGTAAAACATATGAGAGAGACCACTTGTGGTCGTAAATAAAACTTATTTGGTTATGTACATAGAGCAATGTGCCTCGGCTTTTGGGGTCCTAGCGCCTCGGAGCACGACACTTTTTAAACCAAGCCACCCCCCACATTGTTTATGACTTTATGTAACTTAAGGTCAAAGAAAGACTGATTATTTTGCAATTTTCAGGCAGATATTGAAACGGATGAAGTGTATGCCCAGATGACGTTGCAGCCATTGAACCCAGTAATCTCTTTGGAAAATTTCACTATGGATTTGTATATTTTTATATTATATGAAATATGATTATTTAAAAGTTAATTTTTATGTGATGACTTGTCAGCAAGAACAGAAGGATACATTTCTTCCTGTTGAGCTGGGTATTCCTAGTAGACAGCCAACAAACTACTTTTGCAAGACGTTAACAGCTAGTGACACAAGTACACATGGTGGGTTCTCTGTTCCTCGGCGTGCTGCTGAAAAAGTTTTCCCTCCACTGGTAATTCTACTTGTATCCTAAAGTTATGCTGAGATTTAGAGGTGGCAAAATGGACGTATCGAAACAGGTCTTTTTGTTCCGGGCAGCTAGGTTGACCCGCTAAGACTTCTGTCTGTTCTTTTACCTTTTTCCCCAAAACTACTGAAGGTGTTAGCTGTGATTAAAAAAAATCACAATAATAATTCAGTCTTTGAAATGAATAAAACTATACAAGCAGTTGTCTATACCAAAACTAGACATTGGGTGAGATTCAAGCAGTTTGACCCATTTCTCGTTGTTTAAAACTATAGCAATAGCATAACCCGTTTCAACCCATTTGTATGTAAATTGATTGAAATTGCACCTCTACTTAGACTAGTTGCCTCTATGTTGGTGGATTGAACCTTATAATTTTCATTTGCTCCTTTAGGATTTCACTCAGCAGCCACCTGCTCAAGAACTTATTGCCAGGGATCTTCATGACGTTGAATGGAAGTTCAGGCATATTTTCCGGGGTATGATAAGGGGGTGTTTGGATGTGTGTTTCAAAATAATATAGAATAATCATAATCAGGTAATCAGTTATAATGGTCTATAGAGGATAGTGTTTGGATCTCCTTTTTCTTGAAGTTGTAATAATCAAAAAGATATCTTGAGTGTTTGACTTTTTAATGATATGATGCATAAAATTACCAAAAAGCACTTTGTATAAAAAAAGAGTCTGTTTGTGAAATGAGAGTACTTGCCTATTAGATCAGGTTAAAAGATTATGAAAGTAGATAATTTTTAGTTTACTTAAATAATCAGATTATCAAATGTTTATTCAAACTTCTAATACTGATTATTACAGCTTTAGAATCAGATCATGTATATGAACAATGTTACCGAATATGTAATTTAGTATACTTCATGTGACGTTACATGTTTTCTCCTTCTCACATGCAGGGCAGCCTAAACGCCATCTTCTTACAACAGGGTGGAGCGTGTTTGTTAGTGCAAAAAGACTTGTTGCAGGAGATTCTGTTCTTTTTATCTGGTAGTTTTTTCGATTTGATATTGCACATTGACACGCACTTGACTAGTTTTAGAGGTCACAATTTCAACACATTTACTTTTAAATGGGTCAATTCAGGTTGTATTGTATCTCAAAACAGCTCAAATCAACAATTTAGCTAAAAGGGTAACATGTCAAATCGGTTTTGTGGGTCAAATAGGTTCAAAGTTGACCAATTTATATTTTTAATTGATACAACCTTCTAAATCGTTTTATTCAAAATATTGTTGTAAACATATATTTTCTTTTTTTTATAATAATTAGGAATGAGAAAAACCAGCTTCTCTTAGGAATACGGCGTGCAAATCGACCACAGACTGTGATGCCATCATCTGTTTTATCAAGTGATAGCATGCATATCGGCCTTCTTGCTGCTGCGTCGCATGCAGCTGCTACCAGTAGTTGTTTCACAATATTTTATAATCCAAGGTGGCAATTAATATATATAGAAATGTATAATTTTATATTATGTATTTATATTATCATGTATACCTTTTAGATTCTTACAAATGTAATTGCATTCAGGGCAAGTCCATCTGAGTTTGTCATACCACTTTCAAAATATGTTAAAGCTATGTATAACACACGGGTTTCAGTTGGGATGCGTTTCCGTATGTTGTTTGAAACTGAAGAATCAAGCGTGCGCAGGTAATTATAGCTTGATTTAAAGTGATTAGATAAAGTTATTGTATCAATGTTCAATAATCATATTAATATATTTAGATACATGGGAACAATTACTGGCGTTGGTGATTTAGATCCTGTTCGTTGGCCTAATTCTCATTGGAGATCTGTGAAGGTATTCATCTTGATTCACATTTTTCTTATATATGATTTAAATTTGTTTTATTTTGTATGTTTATGAAATCTTGATATATTTATAGGTCGGTTGGGACGAGTCAACTGTTGGTGAGAGGCAGCCACGTGTATCGTTATGGGAAATTGAACCTTTGACAACCTTTCCTATGTATCCATCCTTGTTTCCCCTTCGCTTGAAACGACCTTGGTATCCTGGAACATCATCTTTTCAAGGTAAATGGGCAGGTTTGACCCATAAGCAGTTCTTTGCATGGTTTGTGCAACTCTTTTAATTATTTAATAACACGGTTTTGGAGATTGTATGAATTAAAGTTACACAATTTATTTAACCTTTTTTGGGAAGATTTGACTTTTTAATACTTTTTCATTTTTTTGTTAATTTGTTACCGAGTGCAGACAGCAGGGATGATGCATGGTTGAGAGGTGATACTGCTGAGCAAGCACTCCATTCTTTGAGTTTTCAATCCAGTGGTATGTTTCCATGGATGCAGCAAAGGGTAGATCCGTCATTTCTGCAAGGTAATCTTAATCAGCAGTATCATGCGGCACTTGCAGCCGGTATGCAGAATGTTGGAAGTGGGGACGCTTTGAAACAACAAGTGTTGCAATTTCAGCAGCCCGTTCAATATCTTCAGCATCTGGGCACCCAAACAACTCACCAGTCAACTCTGCAACCATTTTCGCTTGGTCAAAGTCAACTGGTGGACAACTTTTCGAGGTCAATTCAGGAACAAATCAATAACAAAGGCGGTCAACAGCAGCAAAATTCATATCCTGAGACTTACCTGATGCAAAACCAGCATCAGTCGTTTCCAAAGACCGACTTCATGGACTTGAGCAGCCCTAAATTCACCTCCAACATCATGCCTCCATCAATGCAGAACATGTTGGGTTCAGGAGGGACTAATAACCTTGCGGGTTGTTCAAGACCCGGTCAGACGGTGATTACCGAGCCTCAGTCGAACCAGCAAGTATGGGCATCAAAGTTTGGTCAATCACAAGTCAAGGCATCTTCAACTTCACCATTAGTTGAGCAGGAATCATCAAGCTTGGATGCCCAAAATCATGGTTTATTTAGTGGTATCAATATTGACTCATCTGGGCTTCTACTTCCACCAATCGACCCTGATTTGTCCACAATACCTTCTTCACCAGCTTCTGGGTTTCAGAACTTTGGCTACATGCAAGACTCGTCTGAGTTGTTGCAGTCTAACGCTAACCCGAACCGGATATTTGTGAAGGTATACAAATCAGGGTGTGTTGGGAGGTCACTAGACATGAGCCGGTTCAACAGCTACCATGAGCTGAGAGAAGAACTAGGACAGATGTTTGGGATTGAGGGTCTGCTTGAAGACCCGCAAAGATCAGGCTGGCAGCTTGTATTCGTCGACAGGGAGAATGACGTTCTTCTCCTTGGAGACGACCCTTGGGAGTAAGTACCATCTTTTGTCTTCTTAACAAATTTAGCATAACGAGTCAAAATGGCCGGGTCGGTTTGACCTGCAAACAAGTTATATTTTTATTCATTAATCATTCAATTTCTTCATGGTTGGTGCAGGGCATTTGTGAATAGTGTCTGGTACATCAAGATACTTTCACCTCAGGATGTGCAACAGCTCGGTAAGCAAGAGGTTGAATCCTTTGGCCAGAACCTGGGGGAGAAAATCCAAAGAGACTTTTCTGGACATCCTCCATCAATGGGGTCACTTGACTTTTGACCAAGAAAGTCAACTATTATCGTGTCCATTTCATGCCTTTTGGTCTCTTTTCGTGTATGTCTCACGACCTTGTTAGTTATTTCATTAGCTATGCTGATGAATACTTGTGGGTAATAATCAAGTAATAGAATCCATGATTCAAAATCTAGAACATGCATGAAACCAATCTTTGACTATTGTTGAATTGTAATTGACCCATTATCGTGTGCTCTATGCATCGTTTGCTTCTTTATTCTCTTTTACATGTATTCTATACTAGCTTTATGTGTTTGGGCATGGTTTACACTCCTGGAAAGCTTGAAGAGTCAATTGGGAGTCTTCTTTAAATTGCAGCACAAGGAAACAACGTTAGCCTCAAAGGGCTATCTACATGTGACCAACCTTGATGTGAGACCGAGTATTGGTTTCCAGAAAGTGAGTACCGAGAGTGGATTGAATTGCTAACCCTTTTCTCGTAGTTGGGCACGAGTATTTACAAAAGGGCATCCTTGGACTCTTCTGCTAACGTTGTAGTCACAAGACTATTAACCTGTACTAGTCGATACTTCGTGCCAAACCTGTAACATTAGCCATTGGTAATTATGCAACACTTTTTGTCAGATTGTGATAACACAAATATCCGGAGTTCAAAACTCCGGAATTGTTCCATATGATCCCTAACTCTTGGTTTTGGACATCCTGATACATAGACTTACACTCCAGATGCAACTATGTGGAGAACTCGTGGTTCCGGCCACGTTAATCTGCTCGTTCAATGCTCTGGACAAGATTTACTGGTTTAGAGAGAGTTACACACAGGGCCGATTGAGTGTAAAGACGGTTTTAACAATTTATATACCATGTTTTTGTTATCAACAAACTTGTTCCTTGTATTTAATGATGATTTTATTATGTGGTTATAAATATATAAATTTTGGGTCGAACAAAAAGTTCACCACAATGGATATAAATAAGTGGATAGTGATGTCAGGAAGCGATAAAAACATAATGCATACGTGTCTTGAAGATGAAAAAAAGAAATGTAGAAACAATATAAAGACATTGGAAATATCTGAGAATCACATTTATAGCGTATACTTGATTATTCTAAAAGAAGTCTTTTTTATTAAAAGGTTAGCCCCATTCTATGGAAGAATCATCCATAACCAAGATATGTTTCATCATAAATCTCCTAAGAGTTGCAAATCATTGAATCAAGCTCTTCATTAACTTCTTTCATGGTTACGGACCCACGTACATTACAATGAAGACCGAAATTGTGAGATGGGTGTGACATTTATTCGGACATGCACAATCAAGTATTTTAGTCGTCGCATGTCCCTCTCCGGGTTGGAACACCATGAAAATGTGGAATATAGTAAGTGATTCGACATTAACTACTCCATGATTACGAGTTTGCGAGATGTGGGCAAGGGCGGACCTACATACATTGTTACAGGTTTACGGGAATCATTGGGTTTTGAAGTTACAACAAATGTTATATATAACGAATTTATTGTGGACCCATCTACCTACCTAATAAAAGAGTAACTCGGGAGCCACATGGCGTCTTACTAGGGCCTCCACCTATGCTCCACATAGGCTCCAAGTATGCATCCACGTGTCAATCTCTCAACCATCTAAAAAAATACACGCGCCCGACCCGTATCCTCATACTACCCGCCAAATAAAAACCCTAATGTTCATTCTATCACTTTTCTAATTCCAAATCCGCCTCTCCAAACCTACTCATTATCTGCATCTCTAAGCAAAGCACTGTACATATCTTCTTCGTCAAGGTAAACATTCTCTGGCTTTCTTCTTCAAAGTTTTTCTTTTTTTATGTAATAATCAAGGTAAATATCCGCTCCGAATATATACAAGTATATCGTAAATATGAAACCAATCGGAGCCAGATCCTTCACCGGCTTACTTCGTTATATTTAGTTTTAGTATGAACAACCTTTTTGTCAGAGGATTTCGGTTGTGGATTTTGTTGTTTTTCCTGTTTTGGTTTCAATATTTGGTGTTTTTGGCTGTGGATTTTGTCGGACCCAGATCCGTCGCCAGCTTACTCCTTCAACCGACGATTTGTTGTTTATAAAATCACACGTTCTTGTAGTTGCTTAGTACCGTTTATAGGTTCGTGAACATGGTGGCATGGAGTTCCCCTGTATTATTTATACGTTTGATTATATGAACTTTTATATATGATTTATAGTTGCTATATATTTTAATGATGAGATAGCATTAGTTAAAGCAAGCATATATTATCAGAAATCATCTAATAAGATGTTTGAAAATATAGAATTAAAGACATGCGTTATTTGTCTTATATACTTGATGTGAAGTATTATAAATAAAGGAAACAACTTTTTATATCTTCCATGCTCTAACACTACAACAACCTGCATACAAATTGTTTCAGTTACATTTACATCAAAATGCCTGATTATTCCTTCACAGTGTGTCAGACAAGCACTTCTTCGCACGTTTGCTGGTTGTGGAAATGAGGCTTGCCCGAGGTGGGATTCGCCTGGCTGCAACAATCAACCATACCATTCAATCTCGCAAAATTTAGCATATTTTGGGAATATCCTAAACACGTATAACACGTTGAAGTTGAATGTAAGTCACAAAACTTGGTGAATTAGTTAATTGTCTTAGTAGTTGGTATGCTAATCTTCTTTGACATATGCACAATCTTTACCTGCTTACCTTGTGACATTGTTCTTAATTAGTGCTCAAAACAATGTACAAGTTTAATGTTTGAATTTAGTATTAGTTGTATGTATCAAATAGACTTTGCATGACTCTCATTTGTCTAACCAGTTTGACCTATATGAATCAATTTTGTTAGCTATTCTTTATTTGACCCGTTCTAGAATAAACACAAATGGTCGAAAATACATCTATGCACAACGGACTATTCAGTATTATAATGTAAGCAACCATTTTATTAGTGGATCCGGTGGGGAACAAATATGCCACATACTCAATTAGAACAAGTTCAGTAGAATAGTCCTGGTCGTTTGTCCTTTTAGGGATCACTTTGCATTATCTAACACCAGGTTGCTCCATATTTTTAACTTTATATTTGAGCGATTTATTGATGTTTATTCCCATGGCTTTAATAATCAGCAAGAAACATGGTTTAATTGACTTTTTATATGCCGATGATATACGAACATAGAGGATTATGATTATGGTGACATGCAAAGAGCTCGTACTTGATCAATATAATTGTTTATGTGTTGTTGTACTGATGAGACAATTTATGTGGCTCACCAGCTTTGTGATGATGTATTTTTATTACTCGAGCATATATCACAGGTTGATGATGTAAGGTATGAGAGTTCCTAGCCAAGTATTGGAAGACTGTAGATGTTTGCCTTGTTATCATTAAGCTATGTGTAAATTTGGTGTAATTTTGTTACGCTGGCTTTTACTAAATACTTAAGTTGTGTAATGAGATTACGTTTCCGCTATAAGTTACACCAACTGGTCACCGTAAGTGCTCGGCCTGGGCGAGGTGTGACACCTAGTCATGAGATTTTGGATTGTTTTGGCTAGAAAAACAGCAAACATAACAATTAAAAACACAAAGCAATTCATTTTAAGCTTAAAACTTTAAACACTATGCCAAGAAAGTTAAGCAGTGTACTTTAAGCATTAAGCGGTATGTTTTAGCTAATTTTTAAATTCCATGGCTATAACACATTGCATTGTATTTTAAATCGTTGTGTTTGATGTTTTTCCAGCAAAAACAATAAAAAACATGATGCCTACATGTCAACTTTTAACTCTTCTCACACTTCACAAAATATGGCTTTTGTACATGAACATATTTGTAACAATTCATTTAACCAAGCTAATTTAAGTTTAACCATCTTTTATGGGAATCAAAGTGATACCTTTTGAATTAGAACGTTTTGACCTGAACTCATTTTCATTCAAATTCGTTTTAACCTTATCCCAATGTGACCTAAACTCATTTCTACACGACATTTAACCTGACCCTTCTGTTTTGTTAGGTATACATTTACCAAGTGTCTGCAAACCGATTATTTCCTAAAATTGGCTCAATGAATCCTCCTAAGTTGATCACTTAACTTCTACATACTCTTAGCGTGTTGCTAAGACTGCACGGTATCTACGCGGTAAGTCCTGATAAGCATCTCCCATTTTATGTGTTGTGGCAAGTGCTGATCGGCAAATGATGATCTACATGTTTCTATGTACATGCCAATGAAACCTTGATAATGAGATGAGAGAGAGTGAGCCCAATATCTAAACCAACCAATCACAATTTTTTAGTTAATTTTCTTTTTTTGAATTTATACATGGGTTATGGCGTGGAAAAGGTATAACGTGTTTAGGATTTTCAATGATTTTATAAGTTGTGGAAAGTAAAAGGTAAATACTGGAAAAAAAATGATATGACGTAGATGTGGAGGAAAGAGAGGTTGCGACAAGTATCACAAGTTTGTCTATAATAGTCTCCACCCTAAAGTTATATGCCAACACACTCACACAACCAAAAATATAAACACCTCTTTAATAAAAGGAAATCGGAATGACAAGACCTTTTGTTACATTCTTTTTTTTTTTTTCTTTCCAATATAAAGAACAAAAGAAAATAGCTCATAATTTCTGTACACGAGCATTACTTGGCCCTGACCCTATTAATAAACAAGTTTAGTGTTACGAAATAAAAAAACACTATAAAATACTTAAGACTTACCACAAAGGAGGCAATTTGCCTCCTACAACCAAATATAAATTACGACAAAAATTAAACAAACCATGAAGAATGAACCTCCAAATGTGATGGTTGCACCATAAGAAACTAAACCATGGACCTGTCCGTGTAACCCGAGTAATTATCTCGGCTCATCGGACTCCAGTCGGTCTCGTATTGGTTCATCGAAAGCGGGGTTGTATCAATCGAGGTCGCTAAAGAAAGATCATCAATCGGCATCGTCGCAGGCCACACGAAAGATGGCTTGAAGGGTGGGATGTGTGGTACATCCGTGGACCCCGATAGTATTTGCACAATGGTGTGCGTTTTCGGCCTCTCGTTAGCTATAGGGTGCGAGCAAGCGAGCCCTAGCAACAAGAACCGTTGGGCTTCGTCTTTGTCGTAATCATCCGCGATCCGTTTATCGACCACATCCAATATTCGACCCTCGCGATACAACGACCAGACGTAGTCAACCATGAACTGGAACCCGTTGACTTTTGTCCCGGGGCGTTGACCAGACACAACCTCGATTAGTAACGCGCCAAAAGCGTAAATATCAGAATGTTGAGTGGCTTTTCCCGTGTGGAAGCATTCGGGGGCAATGTAACCAATGGTTCCTAGCACGCCATCGGCCTCGGCGTATGAGGTTTTTTCATTGTCGATGGCGCGGGCTAGGCCGAAATCACCTATCCGAGCATTGAACTCGGAATCAAGCATTATGTTGCTGGCTTTGATGTCGCGGTGAACAACTTTTTGGTCGTATTCATAGTGAAGGTAGTGGAGAGCCGCGGCTACATCGACTAAGATCTTGCGACGAAGGGACCAGCTCAGCGGCTCACCGGTTTCGGTGAACAAGTGCATGTCGAGACTACCTTTGCGCATGTACTCGTACACGAGTAGGAGCTTTCCGTTCTTGTGACACCATCCTGCACCATTGCAATAAAACGTACGCTAAATTTAGTAATGTAACTGGATAATTATGCAACTTTAGATTATTTTGTAAATAAACTAGTAAATTCCATCCGTGTGATGCTGCCGGGGAAAATTTATATTACACAATATAAAAATTTATCTACAATAGTATTATATTTAGTTACATGTGTGGTGTCCCTGTGTAACCAAAAGACAAAACACAAAAATTAAAGTCATGAAAGATTCAATTACACATATGATCCCCCCTCCCCCAGTGTAACAAAAAAGTAAACTCGAAAATAAACTAATGATATCCCCAAAATAATGTCGACATGTGTTTAAATTGATCGAAACCCATAAAAATGAATACTTATACCTGTTTCAATAATACTGTTACCAGTAATGATAAAACCGATACGGCACCAATGTTGTTTGGCCGGTATCGTTTTGGTTTGTTAGAGTATCGGTATTCGGTATACTTTACAAAATATATATTATTTTCAAAATACAATTTTGAATGTTGGACCGTGAACCGGAGGTCGAACCGGTCCGCGTCGAGGTATTAAACTGGGGGTGCATCAGACCGGGGGTTGGACCGGTGAACCGATGGTCGGACAGAGAACCGGATCGGTTGAACCGGGTTTTAAAGGGGTTGACCGGATTTTCTTCTATATTTTAAAATTTTACAATATTAACTTTACGACACTATCCGATTCTTACATCCGGTCCGACCGGTAGGGAACTAGTAAGGAGACCGGTTCGACGTCCAGTCCGGTTTCGAAAACATTGATTTAAATTATAGGTGTCAAGGAAGCACGGGGATAATAATCGAATATTACAAGCCTGCAAGTTGGCCGCCGGTCCATCAAATTTAGGTTCAAAGTATACAAAATAAAGTGTTCTGATCACCAATAAAAACAATAGTTGTAGGCCAAGCTTGAAAATGAAATATTGTTTACATCTTTTGTTCTGGTTCGAAACTTTGATATTCTATAAAAGAGCGTTGCAAATTCTTATTCTTATTTCTATTTATAAACAAAGCCGCCTTCTTTTCAGAAAGTGTATGTTCATAACCACGATTACCGAATAAAACGAGTAATATCGTTTCGTTGAAAACAATGCAAAATTTATAAACTATGTTTTTCGTATTTTATATCCTCCCTTAAATGTTTTTCTTAAAGTATAAAACGATGCACATATGTATATACATGTGCATATAGTATATGCATTAAAAAGAAAACACGATCAATATCATATTTTTAATATATTTTTTAAAAATAATTATTAGAAACATCGAAATCTACTTGTATTCTTGTCAGTTTATATAACACCATTGAAAACTGTAAATAAGCTGATTAACACAAACACACACAATTAAATATTCCAAAATAGACCACTAAAGAAAACTCGTAACAAGTTGATGTTTTGATTTTAAAACACAAATAATTTATAATTGTTCACATTCCTTTATGCATAACGTGATAAACGCAAGCAGTTTAATCTTAAACTATTTCTATCAATTATAGATCCTAGAAAAAAGTATTTAATATTATTATAACAATAATAAATTTAAGAGCAATTACAAATAATCGGATAGATGTTAGGTACAAAGAACATAAAAAAATTCTATTCAACAATAAAAAAAATAGTTGTAGGCCAACTTTGGTAATGAAATATTCTATACTACTGTGTATGTGCATATAATATTTGAAACTTCATTTATTTTTACTGGTTAATTAAAATTTAATATCTAGTTTGACTTAATTTTAAGTGTGGTGACATAACATCTAAATATTTTATTACTTTCTAGAGTTTGCCCTTTTAGCTTTTCTGAAAACCATAAAACACACAGTGTGTTAAACCGATTAACATATATAAAAAACAAAATATTATATATATCAAAATCGAGTACCACTACAGAAAAGTAGAAACAAGTTGACAAGTAATCATGTTTTCATATTTTAAAATGAAATAATTTATAATTGTCCACATTCCATTATGCATACCGTGATAAACACAAGAAGTTTAATCATAGACTATTTCCATGAACTATAGATTTTAAAAGATTTTGATAGATAATAAATATATAAACAAATCAAATAGTAACAATAATAAATAAATAAGTTAGTAAAGTGTTACCTAATAATCGTACGAGATGTTTATGCCTTAGCCGATTAATAATAGTAAGTTCCGCCAAAAAATCATCTTCGCCCTTTAAACTTTCGCGGGAAAACCATTTCACGGCAACTTCGACATTATCTTCTGGCAACACGCCCCGGTAAACGACGCCGTATCCGCCTTGCCCGAGCTTCCTCTTTTCGTCGAAATTATTCGTCGCTTTCTTAAGTTCCTGGAACCGAAACTCTTTGGGCATCCCGGGCAATGTCCTTAACCGGCTAAGAATATTCGATTGTGATTGAATCGCCAATCGCCTTTTATATAATCGATAACCCAAATACGCGGCCAATGCCACTAGCCCCGCAACTACCGGGATCCCAACACCTAGCGCGATCGCCATTAAGGGGCTTTTCGGGCCGGGTAAGTATTGAACGGTTATGTTCCATTGTAGAACACAATTTAGCTCGGTTTGGGTCCCGGTTGAGGCTGCGAACCCGAGGTAAGAATCACGGTGAACTGTTTCTCGGAGGCTGAGATTGTATTGGATAATTGGGGTTTTAGGCATTGGTGGGGTGGGCGAGGTTTTTTGGGGTTGGTACGCGATGTAAATGCGAATGATCTTTTCGATGCCGTTGTATTGGATCCAAATGTTGTGGAACGCGGGATCGTTGGTGGCTAGGGTGATGTTTTCGGGTTTTAGTGGTTTGGACACGACCGATTGGATGGAGTGTATGTTGAGGCCGATATGGTTGTTATCGATGTCGAAGGGTTGTTTGAAGGTGTCGAGCTCGACTGCGACGATACCGTTTGTTGTTTGGTTGTCGGTAGTGGCGTTGGTGAGGCCGAGATACTGACCGTAGCTGAGATAAGATAAAGAACGTGTGAGAATAATATTACACTTGAATATAATAGTAATAGTAATAGGAATAGGAATAGGAATAGTAATACTAAAAATCTTTTATACATTTATAATACCTTTTATATATAAAAAAACATACCTAATCTAATATCCTTTTTTATCCATGATAATAGTAAAATTGTGTTTAATAATATTATTAATTTAATAATAACCTCTGGGATAATAATATTACACCCGAATGCGTTCTGCATAGATAACAAAATAACTAGTCTAACGTGTTATCTTCTGAAATAATATATTACACTTGAATACCTTTTATAGATATGATATTCTAATAATATTTAACCTGTTATCAGGGATAATAATAATAATAATAATAATAATAATAATAATAATAATAATAATAATAATAATAATAATAATAATAATAATAATAATAATACAGCAAGTGAATACTCTCAAGATATGATAATTATATGACTAGTTTAGTTACCTGTTATCCGGGATGGTGATGGTGGGTGCGATTAAGAACGCCAAGCCTTCTGCGGTCCCGTTTACTGGAGAAATATTAACAAGAAACGAGGTGTTGAACGAGGCAACATCGGAGTTACTCCCGACATCGCCATCCCAGAGCTTGAAGCTCCTTCGAAACATAACCCGACCGGATCGGTTCTGTAGGTCGTACACGGCCCGGTTATTGGCGGTGTCGGGAGTAACCTGTAGCGCATCTTTGCTAACCTCGGCATGGTTCTCAAACACTAACTCAGCGTTGGCCAACTCCTCTCGGGACTTGTTGAACGTATGGTATGTTTGTTTAAAGGTTTTGAACTTCGCGGCAACCGAAAAGATGCATAAGTAGAGCACGGCGGTTCGGACAGTGGTTGCGGTTGAGGCTCTCATCTCATGCAGTGGTTAAAACAGACAGGGCGACGGCGACAGTGGCGGTGGAGATGGAGGTGGTATGAGAGGAGAGAAATAAAAAAGATATACGGATAGGTTTTAAGATGTTAGAATAATATAGATATAGAGAGGTGGATGTTGCTAGGAAACAACCGAGGCCCATTGGGGTTTGATTTGTTGTTACCATTTAGAATATTAGAGACGGTCCCATTGTTGACTATAAAAATATGGTAAAATGGTTGCTTCAATCTCAAGAAAATAGTTTCGTTCTCTAAATTTTTTAGTAAAATGTGTACTTGATTCGTTTTTCTTAAAAAATGTTTGTTTTTTAATTGTGGACATTAGACAATATATAGGACTAGGGGTGCTTGAGTCGTTTATTTAAGAACTCAACCTTGAACTTGACTTGTTTTAACTTTTTGGAGTTCATCTCTTTATTATTTTTTTATACTCGAGTTCGGATGATACTCGACTTATTTTATTAATCTACTAGCTGATTACCCCGGGAGGGTCCCGGGGTTGCTAAATCTAATTTTACGTGATAACCTATTACAAATGGCTCAAGTTAACTAACTACAAAATCTTCTAATCATTGCATGTTCATAGTATTCTAATCAGTATTAACTCATATTCCCCACAAAATCTAATTTTACGTGATAACATGAACACTTTGTGTATTTTTTTCCTGTATGAACGAAACCCCACAAAAAATAGTAGATTTTTTCTCCGTTTTTTATATAGCACTATGGTACTCGTTGGAAAGATAATAAAACGCTCGTTAATTTGGTGTAATTTTTTTCTTTAAAAAATCCCGTACATAAAAGATATAAACGTTTAAAAGTTATGGGAGGAAATATGAGAGAGAAAATTTTAAATTTATTTTTAAATTCTTTTTTCCTAAAATAACTCAATTTAATTAAAAAAGAAAACAATTCAAAAACACCAAAAACTCTCCATTATGATGCCACGTGGCACAAGGTTGGGGCCTCCATTGCACGCCACGTCAGCAAAAGTCTTTTCTTTTATATATATATATAGATTAATTATCTTAATAATTTTAGAAATAAAAAATTACAAAAATAATGGCCGTGTTTAGGTCGCAAACCCACTCAAGGTTGATTAGGGAAGTCGGCCAGGGCTCGAGTTTGTTTAAACTTGACTCGATTTGAGTTTTTATCGTGTCAATCTAGAGTAGCTTACGATTGAATTGGATCGTTTACGCCCCTAATTGTACTTTAATAGGTAATCTAATTTCTTTTACTATAAGCAGTGTGTAATTTAATTTTCTTAATAGAAAATATACAGTTTTTTATTTCATTATTTATGGACTAAAGTATGTTGTCGAAAAAGAAAGGTTAATTGTTATCTTTTGTAGAAAAAAAAAGGTTAATTGTTATCTTTTGTAGAAAATAAATAAGATGCTTAAACCAGCTTTTAGAGAAAGATGAAGCTATTTTGTGACAGAGGGAGTACTTTCTCACTTAAATTAGAAGTTCGAATTGCGAGTTATCACTCACATTGTTTGAATTATCCTATACGTTTATTTATCAAGTCCCATGAATAGTGTTTTCTGCTGTTGATAACTGTATTTATACTGTTTTGTTTGAATATATAATCAATAAATATTTCAGTACAGATGGTGTGTTGTTGTTGTGTTCAGGTAAGTTGGCCCGGTTCGATCCTTGCAAGCTGCATTTCGTTGGGCCATTTTTTTGGTATTTACTATGTATTATTGGAAACTTGAGATGAATAGTGTGAATAGTGCCACCACTTCTCATTGGTTGAGAGGGGCGGTGGCATTTTTTTTTAAACTTTGTTAATGGTTATATATTAATGGTTTCGAATGAAAACATAAATGTGGTGGTGGTGGAGTGGTTTGTGGTGTGGTTTGTATCTCCAAGGTCCCAAGTTTGAGTCTTTGGGGAGGCATTTTATTTTCACTACCCTTTCATTGGTTGAGAGGGTTGGTGGCCTTTATTTTTTTTTTTAAATTTTGTTAAACAATATATATTTATGGTTTCAATTCAGAACATACGTGTGTTGCTGGTAGAGTGGTTTGTGGTGTGGTTTAGTTGTCAATGGTCCCAAGTTCGAATCTTGGGGGAGGCACTTTATTTTTATTTATTTTTTTGACCTTTGTTAAACAATATATATTTATGGTTTCATTTCAAAGATAAGATGTGTAGGTGGTGGAGTGGTTTGTGGTGAGGTTTTCTTGGCCAAGGTCCCAGGTTCGAACCTTGACTATAACGAAGTCTATGCACCGGTTGCACAGTTGCACGTATAGAAGCAATTCGAATGTTTCTTGCGTACGCATCTTACATAAAGTTTAAGGTGTATCAGATTGATGTTAAGAGTGCTTTCCTATATGGTGTGGTAAAGGAAGAAGTGTATGTTGGGCAACCACCGGGTTTTTAGGATCCTATCCATCGGGGTAAGGTCTACAAACTGAACAAAGCATTGTACGGTTTGCACCAAGCCCTTCGTTAGTGGTACGAAGAGCTCAGCACATACTTACTTTCCAGAGGTTTCAAAAGAGGACTAGTTGACTGTACCCTGTTCACAAAAAGAACAGAGGGTGATTTGCTCTGTAAGACCCCAAACTCAAGAGGTCCTACAGTTGGTCATTCATAAGCATAACTGTTCAAGTACTGTAAATTTATTAGAATAACGCAGCGGAAAATTATATGTAAACAAGCCAAGAGATCTATAAGCACCATCACATGAATGTATGTGTTTAAGAGGTGACTATGACATAGTTACTATTTGTTTAGCTCGCACGACCCGTTTGACCCGTTTGAGATTTTATTAGATTTCTAGACTAGATATTGATGGTTTTAATTGATTATTAGGCTATTAAGATCGTGCTCAGAATCGTGTCTCTTAATGGGGTCACTAGCTACTTGAAATTAAAGCGTTACGTTAAGGTGAGTTCTACTCGCCCCCCTTTTACATGTTTTCAATCTTTTAGGGCTGATATATGTGCCAAATATTATTACTAAATGAAACCATATTTATTTATATTTATCTATATAAATAAATATAATGATAACGAATGATATGTGTTGATCGACTTTAATGTTTTTAGTGGTTATGCCAAATGGTCAAGTCAACTTATGGAGGATGTCTATGACTAGGGATATGTAAACCTAGTCTTGGCGAATTCGTAAGAAGCCCTATTTATGAGACTAGGGATATGGAAACCTAATCTCACACTAGGGATATGGACACCTAGTGTAGGCAATTAATATTTAATGAAGTCCCTAACAGTACCGATACATCTCTGGGCATAATGGTGAATGATGGACCTTAGAGACCATGTGCATCCACTGCGTATGCATGTTGATTTGTATATTTTTTTTATCTATGCCATGAACTATTATAAGTATGATAAACGTACCCTCTATTTTATAAAAATAGAACTCACCCAGCTTTGCTGACTTTTGCATGTATATCAGGTTGATTTTCAGGTTTGGATGGTGCTTATAGATCTCTTGGCTTGTTTACAAAGTTACCCGCACCTCAAGGACTGACATTCTTGTCTTTGAATTTCACTTTTGAAACTAGATGCGTTTTGTTGGATGTTTCTTTTTGAATGGTCATGTACTCTATAATTTTCCGCTGCGTTATTCTAATAAATTTACAGTACTTGAACTGTTATGCTTATGAATGACCAACTGTAGGACCTCTTGAGTTTGGGGTCTTACATGCTCCTGGTACAAATACATGTTGATGATATTATATTTGGGTCAACTAACGAAAGTATATGTTGGGAATTCGAAAAGGTCATGCAGGAGAAGTTTGAGATGAGCTCAATGGGAGAGATGCAGTTCTTTCTGGGATTGCAGGTGGATCGGTCACCGTCGGGAATCTTCATTCACCAGACGAAGTATGTATCCGAAGTCTTGAGCCGATTCCAGATGAAGGATTCATCACCGATGTCCACTCCCATACAACTTAATCACAGGATTGGAGTTGATGCTACGGTGGAGCTCGTTGACCCCTACATTTATAAAGCCATCGTTGGATCGTTGATGTATCTGACCGTTTCCCGCCCAGATATAATGTTCGCTACATGTCTTTGCACGAGATACCAGTCGAAGCCGAATCAATCGCACATTACTGCAGTTAAACATATCCTACGTTATCTAAAGGGATGTCCATCACTCGGGTTATGGTACCCTAGTGATGATAACTTTGACCTCATTGCTTTTAGTGATGCAGATTTCGGAGGCTGTGATACTGACACTAAATCCACAACGGCTAGAACTGGATGTCAATTTCTGGGGAGCAGGCTAATAACCTGGCAATGCAAGAAGTAGACGTCAGTTGCTCTATCAACGTGTGAATATGAATATGTGGCAGCCTCGAGTTGCTGTTCGCAAGTGCTTTGGATTCAACAACAGATGCGCGACTACGGTTTGCAATTTCTTAAAACCCCCATTCATTGTGATAATGAAGCAACCATTGCACTCACAAAAGATACCGTTCATCAATCTAAGGCTAAGCATATCCGAATACGGTATCACTTTATTCGTGATTGCTACGCTAAAGGTTTGATTGATATGGTAAAAATCCACACTGAGTATCAACGTGCTGATCTTTTCACCAAAGCTTTTGATAAATCTCGCTTTGAATTTTTGTTAAAAGCTAATAGTATTAAAGAAAAGCAACATTGAAATCCTCATCGGTTTATCAAACTTTCTTTAGTTTTGCTATTTCCAAAAATTAAAAATCCAAAAATATGTTTTTAATTTTAGGGGGAGCTTATTTCAGAAAAACCAAAAACATTGAAAAATTTGAAAAACCATAAAAATCAGAATATCCCAAAATGATTTTTCCTATAGAAAAAGAGGAAATGATAGTTAATCAATGAGGATCTATCACATGCTAAAGATTTGAATTGTCTAACTTTGACGTGTTTTGACTTTGTGTGATGTGTTGGTATGTTTTAGTATACCTATTAATGCGTGCCTTAGTGATACAAACATAACGAACTACTCGCTAGTGGCTGAACACCTCATAGGCATATATATGGTCTTAGTACCGTAATTTCGTTTGATAGGGTTGCCAAAATCAGAGGTTTCAGGTCGTTATGTTATTAGTTATCCGTGGTAACCTGACTGATCTTTTGTCGTATTGATTTACGGACCTAGATTCAGCTAGGATATCTGCAAAAGAGCACAAATGCCAAACCCTAAGTTACCGAATGAGGAACTTAAAATGTATGACAATGATCAAAGATCATTTAATACATCGTATCACATCCATGATGAAAATCATGATTGATATAATCCTCAACCTGGTAAGTGTGCACATGTTACTTTGTAGCATTGATTTGCTGACCTATACACCTCTGTGCCTCAAACCCTGTAAATTATGGATAACAATGGCATAATCACATGTTACAATGAAGTTTTGTGCAAATTCCTTGATAGGGGAGTATGCCGCGTGTGTGGGAACCATAAGCTTGTCAGTTTTAATGCATCTAACGCGTATCATTTTAAAGCACTGCATAACGTTTTGTTCAGTTATGAACATGTTTTCCAAGGTACCTTGACAGGGGAGTACCTTGCGTTCGGTTCGAGCACACACATGATCCCCACTCCCATTTCGAATCCACACCTAGAATGCACATGTTTTCCAAGTTAGAAGGTACCTTATATAATCAAATAACCCAACACAATAATGTTTTAGATGTTGAGAAGGATCCTAGAGTTTAGAAGTTCAAAATAGCGTCGAACGGCCCTCAAACGCGAACCAGCAGCTGATCGTCGTAAGCTATGGCCAGCTGGTCGTAGCCTACGACTACAAAATTATTTTTGGGGCCCCTCACCGTAAGCTATGGCCAACACCTTCTGTCCTTTCTGACCACTTTTGGCCGTAGCTTATGGCCTAAGCCCGTAGGCTACGGGTGTTGGACGTTGATTTGCTGCATTTAGACCCAAATTACCCTACACCAAGCTTAACCTTAAGGGTATTCATGCACTAAGTCATGGGACCGTTCGGAAGTCACAAACAACTTCTTTTCATGTTCTAAAAACACATCTAATTAGATCAAGGTTTCATCTCAATGTCATCCCCAATCTAACTTAAGAATCCCACTCACCTAATTCGACCCGTTAAGAGTTTAGTCTAATGCATACCTTGGGTTTTTAAATCAAGATTATCCCACCATCCAGCCCAGGTCACTAACGGACTAAAAGTTACGTTCCACCTTATTTCCAAGGCCAAATGGCTTTATCAATAACTAGAATCTCATGTCCTCCAAACCAAATAAACCATTCCAAGCATGTTATTAACTATAATGGTACAATTTCTCATAATTCTCATCAATTTCACCTCAAACGCAGTGTTAAGCAATTGATTACACGATCTGAACGGAAATCATAAATTCTTAACTCCTAGAAGGACTTACCTTATGCGTGTTCTTTTCCATGCAAATCATTGGGTCCTTGAGTTGCTAATGCTTTGCCCTTTCTACTTAGTAGTTCAATTTACCACTTAGGTTGTTAGGGATATAGTCTTTTTGATATGATTCATACATGGATCAACAAACAACTTAGCAAAGTTTACCAAGCGTGTCCTTTACAAGCACAGTTTACCAAGAACCACTAAGCTTGACTACTTATTCATGAACCCACCAAGTTTACCCTAAAAATCATATGAATTCCATTAATTAAAGTTAGGTTAACATGTTGTTCCTGAATTTATTTCATTTTGAGGTTCCCTCAAGCTAGGGTAACCTTCTATAGATAATAATTTGACAAAAAACAAGAAAGCTTGGTTTTTCACCCATCATCATCTAGACCTAATAAGACCAATAGAATGGAATTAAAGGTTACCTAGTGATAGAATCAGCTCTAGATGACTTAAATTCGACTCATGCAAGGGAAAATCCTTAGCTTCTTGGATGATTTTAGGCTTGATTTAAGAGTTTGTTTGACTATGTGAGTGTGTGTGTGTTTTAAGCATATGAACACTAGAGAATGACTCTCCTGGTGTTGTGTTTGTGTTTGTATAACACTTCCAAAAATGCCCATTCTAATCCCTCTACTTAGTTTAATTGGTATTATAGCATATA
Source organism: Ambrosia artemisiifolia (assembly GCA_032199755.1). Lineage (NCBI taxonomy): Eukaryota > Viridiplantae > Streptophyta > Magnoliopsida > Asterales > Asteraceae > Ambrosia > Ambrosia artemisiifolia. The sequence continues at coordinate 40,565,853 of CM063521.1, read as the reverse complement.
AGTTATTAATCACTTTTAATTCTTGTAATGGTTTTTATTATCATCAAGTTATAATGTCAACCTTCATCAAATTTTCGATTTAGGCCCTGAAAAAGTATTATCAAAATTATTTACGTCTTATAGAATTTGGGGTGTTACAAAACCTTTCTAAATTCGGCAACAACAATTTCGACAATCATGGAATCTGATTAAAGATTTTGGTTGATATACAAACATAAGTCCAAACATTGTCACGTATTTTGTTCATCTCGATGCAAACAGAAATTATTGAGGGTGTTTTTTAGGGACATGGATGAAGATGGTGGCCAGTGATGAGAGTAAACAAGAAACAACAATGTAAGATATTGTTGTGTTTTATGATCATGTGTTTGTAGAATAGATGTTTTGGAAGCGTGTTTTAGTGACGGATGTTAAAACCCCTTTGTTTTATGTTGGTATACTAGAAAAAAGGTTTTTTTTATTAATCGTTTGCTTTAGTGTTTTTTGGATTTGAAATACATTTAGATTGTGTGTATAGTTGTTCGTGGTGCTTAACATCATAGATGACTTCTATTTTGTGGTTATTGGTGTTGAGTGTGTTCAAACATCATATGGTGTTTTCATTGTGCTTTAACATTATGAGTTACTATGTTTTAGCATAATGTCTTATTTACTGGAATTGTGTAAGGTTTGTAAGGGATTCATGAATAAAACACATTTAAAACTATAACACTATGGTTTTAAAGGCAAACTTATTAGTAAAACACTTTTGTGGGTATTGGTATTGATTTTGTCTTAACATCATAGGTTGTTTTCGTTGTGTTTTAACATCATGAGTTACTGTGTTTTAACATAATGTCTTATTTACTGTAATTATGTAAGATTTGTAAGGGATTGATGAATAAAACACATCTAAAAATAGAACGTTATTGCTTTAAAGGCAAACTTACTAATAAGCAACTTTTTTGCAGTGATGTACAAAACACATAAAGTGAAATATCCATGTCAACAATACAAAACACACTAGCTGGAAACTTTGAAGAGAACAACAAAAGAAATAGAACGTTTTTTTTCATTTACGAGTATGAAGAACTGTAATGGCAATGATATTATAGAAATGCATATATTTGATCGGTCAGGGTTGTGTGATCAAATCCTTTAAATCTCTCAATGATTATAACTGCCGATTCTTTCCTTAAATCGATTCAAATGTAATTTAAAAAATACCCATATATGTCACACCCCGCCAAGGCGGAAACACGGGGATGCAACGACCGAAAGGTTTTCAAGCACAAGGTTCAAGCAACACACATTTTTATTTAAATAGTACCACCATAAACGATGGATATTGTCATAAATTTATTTAAAACGACACCATATCGTTAATAAAAGAAAACATTGTCTAGTACTCTTGAGATCAAACATCATGAGATTGACAAAGAAGACCCATTGAAGTGGTACCACGCAGTGCTTGCTCGAATCCTTCCCTCAAATCTCTGTGGCCCTCCATTTAGTTACCTGAAAAACATGCATAACGAGTTTTGTCAACAATAATGTTGGTGAGTTCACGGGTTTGATTGTAACAAGAAAAACCAATGTGTAATTCGTGTATGACCAATCATAAGCTAGCTAAGCAAATGATCACTGTGCAAACCATGAGTCCCATAACCAAACCTCTTGACTGTTGTGCCTCGCGCATTGTACACTAAAGACAATGTATGTATGGTAGAATACTAACACTCTTTCATATGTAACCGGTTAGAGCGACTAACCAAGAGTGGGGGTGTCAACCCAATAGATCTATTAAAGTGTTCCATTGCTTTTGATAGCTAATGGTTACAGAAAATGTTGTACGAGGACTAATGAGCTCATGAACCAATATGTCTCATGTTCCACATGGTAGTTGTAGATGCACGTTTTGCGACTAATGATTTGGATTGTAACTTTAACATGTGTTAGTTTGTTTAAGAAGGGGCGAAGGTGAATATGTGCTGGGCGAATGTGAGTTCTGATGTACGAATGTATGTTTTGAAGGGCGAAGGTAGATAGAAGATGGGCGAAGGTAGGAATCTGAATGAAGAAATCCATATTCGTACTTAGGAACAGGGCGAATGTGGACAAAGTCCACATTCGTACCTTTACTATGGGCGAACGTGCAGAGGCTATATAAAGGATTTGCTCATTTTGTAAGTTAGAATAGTTATTGATAGTGTGTGTGTTGAGGTCAGGTTTCTCTCTAGATTAAAGTTGTGTTAAAGTGATTTAGATTAACTTGTAAGGTCTTTGTATGCACATTTTGAAACAAGTAATCTATGAAATGTTTATTGAAAAGGTATTTTGCGTGTTGTGATTTGTGTATTATCATTTTGTTCAGTTCTAGGGTTTCCGCACCTGGAATTGTGACTTGTATGATCATATAATCCTGTTTTAGCTAAAATTCTTCATCTACAAAGTGGTATCAGAGCCATAGAGATCATACAACAACAAAATTGATAATATCAGAGCTGATTTGGACCTAATTTTGATCAAATTTTTTCTGTTTTTCAATGAAAATGGTTTTTGATACAATTTGAAGGTTTTTGATTTGAATTCGTGGTTAAAATCAAGTTTTCCAGGAATTAAAGTTGTTCCAAATCAATTCCGAATCATAACCTGATAAAGATCATCAAAATCCATAAACTTTTGAAAATCTCAGATCAAAATAACCGTTTTTCAAAGTGTAACCGTTTTTCAAACATGAATGGGTCGAATCTAGAGAGTTTTGGGCGAACCTGGACCTTTTAGGGGCGAACCTGAGCTTTTTCTGGGCGAAAGTAGCTAATTTCAGGGCGAACCTAGGATTGTTGTGTTGATAGTTCCTCATTCGGGTCATAAATTCCACGTTCGGTTGATCGGGGGTGCGAAGGTGGAAAGATAGTGGACGAAAGTGGAAAAGTTTGGTCGAAGGTGAACAGGGTTAGTTGATTTTCTACATTCGGGTGTAATATTCTACTTTCGGGTCTTCCATTTGGACGAAAGTGAAGTCTGATAGGGCGAAAGTAGAAGTGTTTTTGGAAAATTTTCTAAGTGTGATAAATTTCTAAGTTTGTGAACATCATGTGGGGTTTTCCAACTACACCGAGACCGGGAACGACACAACAACAGCAGCAAGTGACTATGGACCCATGGACAGTGGCAGCTCAGAAATCGAGCACTCAGTCTTCGCAACCGATTAACTATTTAGCGATGACTAGTTCGATGCCTCAGAGCGTTGCATCTTCGTCACAACAACCTGCAGCAGACTATTGGGGAGTAGCAGCAGCGGTGGTAAATACTCAAACTACCAATGCTATTTCTACACTAATAAATGACTTATCTTCAGGTAGCGGGAATCGGCCACCCAAGCTAATGGAGATGCAGGAGTATAACCAGTGGCAGAAGAAATTCAAGATTCATCTTGAAGGTATGGGGTTGGATGGTACAGAGGCTTGGCAGATGATAGCTAAAGGATATGTTACACCAATTTTAGAGAACACCGGTGAACCTGTTCCTTTGGAGAGTTTGACTGACGATGAGAAGAAGAAATTTGCTGTGGAAAAGAAGGCATACTCTCAGTTAACTCAGGCGATCACAAACGATTTGCTACATCAGTTTGGGTCGTGTACTACTTCTAAGCAGTTATGGGATGTGCTAAAGAATCGTCATGATGGTAATGAAAAGACGAGAAGATTGAGGATGGAGGAGTTGAGAAAAGAATTTGAGAACTTTAGTTATGTCGGGAACGAGACATTGAAAGAGTTGACTCCTAGATATTGTCATTTACTAACTGAATTGTCTAGTTATGAAATACAGATTCCTATGACAGATCTGGTGGACAAGTTTGCCGATGCATTACCACCGTACTGGGATCAACATGTCGAGGTACTCAAAGAAAAGGATGCTTACAAGTATTGGACAATCAATGAGTTCATTCAGAAGCTGGAGAATAAAGAACTCGAGGAGACGAGGAAAGCAAAAAGATCTCAGATTCCTCAGAACCCAGAGTTATATCATGGTAGTACCTCAGCAACTGTGGGAAACTCAAATGTTGGTGGAACAGTGGCACCTCATATAGCTTGTATTTCAAGTGTCATGGAACCACCGAAACAACCAATCAACTACCTAGCACAAACTTCATCTTATTCACAACCATCATATACACCACCACCACAACAATACACAAATTCTTTCATCTCACCATTTTCTCCAATGCAGCAAGCTGCATTCTATTCTGCTAACCAACCACAACAACAACCTCAACATCAACAATACATGAATCAAGTGAACCACACCAATCAGCAACCGGTGGTATTGGAGACATCCAATATGAGTAATGTGACTGTGGAGGTTGCTCAGCAACATATTGCGCTAGTCTCAGCAATGGTTGCTTCGTATAACGGTTTAGTTGCAAGTCAAATTGGGAATAACAACTTGACCAATGAAGACTATGCACAAATCGACAAAGAGGAGATGGAGCTGATAGACATTCAGTGGGCTTTTGCTAGCATTATGAGAAGGGCAACCGAGTTTATCGAAAAGACCGGGAGGACTGATTTGGGTACTTCTCCGAACATAACTTATGGTTTTAACAAGGAGAAAGTGACATGCTTTAACTGTGGAGGTAAAGGACACTTCAAAAGAGAATGCACTCAGCCTCCTAAACAAGGTAACAGAAACCCATTCAACTCAAACTACCAAAACCGTCAACAACAGAACCAAAACCAAGTTTCTTTCCAAAACAACAACAACTATCAAAACCAAAACAATTACCAAAACCGACAGAACACCTCTAACAACAACCAAAACAGACAATCAAACACAACCAACCAGAACCAAACTCAACCATCAAATAATCCAAACAGAACAGTTATACCCATCACTACACCAAATGAGCAGCCACAGAATAACAATCAGAATCAAGCTTTGGTGATACAGAATGATGAAAGGTTTGACTGGTCTGGGATGCAAATTGGTGTTGAGGAGATAACTACTGGTGGGAATGTGGCTTGTGTTGCCCAACAGGTTGATATCGAGGAGTCGGTGATAGTTGATCAAAATGAAGAAACTGAGAGTGAGGTTGAGGAATCTGTTGATGAGATGAATGTGGAGACTGAGACTGTTGTAGTTCATATTGAGGAAGCAAATTCAGGAGTGGTGATTGACTCAGTTACTGATTTTCCTGGGGAGTGTGAGTCAGTTTATTCAGATTCAGAAAGCGAATCAGACTCAGAAGCTAGTGTTACGTCATTGGATGACAATATTGATCAGTTGCTGGCAGAAGCAGATTTTCTGAAGACGAGAAAGTCATGCATAGTGGATGACGCCTTCACCAGAATCGATTATTCAAAGTTCTTCGCTGGGAAGGAAGCTCACTTTGCTTTAATGGCCATGACAGATCCTCCAAAACAGGTAAGTTCTGAATCTAACACTGATGTTACAAGTGATAAGTACTGTGGAACTTGTGACAGATTGACAGATGAAAACAAAGAACTTCGCATTCAACGCGATAGTGCTATAATCAACTGTCAATCTGCTCGCAAAGAAGTGACTGCTTTTAACAAAGTACTTGATGGGTACAAAAAGGACATTTCCGACCTAAAGAAAACTCTTTCATTAAAAAATTAGCAATTAACAATTATATTAATGAACTTGAGAACACTAAGTTGGAAATGGCCACCATCAAGTGTTTTGCTGAAAAGGTCAACAAGAAGTTAGAAAGTTATAAGCATATTGCTTATGTCGTTGACCACATCATTGATGATCAAACCACAAGTTATAAGTCTGTGCCATCTCCGGTGCTTTTTGAAAATCATAATTGTCATCAAGTGACACCGGAGAGCTCAGTAAAATCAGACTCGTCATCGGAAAATGAATCCAATACTTCAAGTGTTGGTGATCCTCATTCCGATGTGAGACCGATTTTAGGTTTGAATGATGAGGGAGTAACTGTTGAAAATGATGATTCAGACTCTGAGAGTGACAAAAGTGATAATGTGTTTGATATTCCAAAAGAAAATCACATTATTACTAATGAACCAGTGTCACCATCTCAGCATGTTCATCCGATGGCTAACGCACATCGTGATAAGAAGTCTGAAAAGAAAGAGGTTAAAAAGGAAATGAGTGACAAACCAGTCAAGGTATTTTATCGCATGGAAGGATCCGATAAGATCATCTCTGACGAGGAATATCCAATTAAGTTTGCTAACTATTCCAAAATTGATAAAATTTGGCAAGAAAGCACAATATGGTTTCCAAAACATGAGAGAACAAATGAAATTCCACCGGAAATTCTAAAGAAATTGTATTTGGATGTTCCAAAAGAACCAAAGGTTCATGTCACCCAATTCATTAAACCGAAAAACAAAGCAAACGGTTTTCATGAGCCAGCCTACTCGAAGGGTCCACTTCCTGAGAGTTTAAGGCGTAGACAGTATGATGATCAATATCCTATCAGAACATATGCTCAGCCGAATGCTCCAAATGTGTTTGAAGAATACCGTGCATGCTTTAAGTGCGGGGAGAGAGGGCATTTACTTGCTCACTGCCCGTACGTGAGGCACAAAAGGCACGAAGTTGAAGTTAGGCAATCCATGAGGAAACCGTTTGACAATCATTACTATCCACAAAGGCGTTTTGTTCCTCAACCACAACAATTTTATAACCAAAACAACTTTTATCAAAAGAGGAATGATCGTCCATTTCAGTATGATCGTCGTAATCGGATAGCCATGGAGAAACCTTGGAGAAAACCAATGGTGAACACAACAAATGATAGACAAAGGGTTCCACAAAAACCTGCTGTCAAATCAAATGTTGGACCTAAATCTGTTAAATCAGAGAGGGTACCCAAGAAGGTTTCATTTGAGAACGATGTTAAGAAAACGACTGAGATCCCAAAATCTCAGATTCGTATTTTGAAGCGTTTGGAACAATCTTGGACACCAAATGGGACTCCGGGAGCCTCAACTTCAAAATCAAATGAAAAAGCTGAAAAAGTTTTGAATGATCCTAAAAAGATTGATCCAAAACCAAATGTTGAAGTAGATGATTCTTTGAAAAGTGATATTCAAAGACCCATGACCACTCAGGCTTGGGTTCCCCGAAAGAACTAACTGTTTTACTTGATGTGTGCAGGGAGCTTCAGCTGGCCCTATTAGCAGTCTCTGGATTGTTGATAGTGGAGCTTCAGGCCACATGACAGGGGATTTAGCTTTATTGTTTAATGTAAAGAATATAAACGGAGGGTACGTTGCATTTGCCGGGAACAAAGGAGGATATATCACGATGGAAGGAAGTGTGAGTAATGGTATTGTGAGTTTCGAGAGGATATCGTATGTGAAGCAGATCGATTATAATCTGTTGAGTGTCAGTCAAACCTGTGACAAACAATTTACTGTTTATTTTGATGACAAATCTTGCTACATTCTCAAACCGGGCTTCGAAATTCCAAAAGAGTGGGTTATGTTGAAGGCACCTCGCGTCAACAATCTCTATATTCTTGATATGTCCAATGCAATGACATCCCAGGGGCAAGTAACATGTTTCTTATCGAAAGCGACCGAGAAGGAATCGATAATGTGGCACAGAAGAATGGGGCATATTCATTTGAGGAAAATGAATCATTTAGTGAAAAATGGGCTTGTCGATGGTGTGAATGTTAAACATTTCCATTTGAATGACAAGTGCGTGAATTGTCAGAAAGGAAAGCAACACAGACAGTCCCACAAAGTGAAGAAAGTTAACTCTGTTGAGATGCCGCTTGAGCGATTGCACATGGACCTATTTGGACCTGTCAAACGCAAAAGTCATCTTGGAGAGCTTTATTGTTTAGTTGTCACTGATGACTACTCAAGATTTTCATGGGTGATGTGTTTGCAGCATAAAAGTGACACCTTTAATAATTTGAAAGTTTTGTTCACTCGATTGGAAAATATTTATAATCTCAAGATCAAGAGAATTCGGAGTGATAATGGGACGGAGTTCAAAAACGCCAAGATGGACGAACTTTGTGAAAGCAAAGGAATTCATCATGAATACTCGGCTCCATATACCCCACAACAGAACGGTGTTGCTGAACGTAAAAACAGGACTCTAATAGAAGCGGCGAGAACAATGCTAGCAGAATCGAATCTTCCAGTAATGTTCTGGAACGAGGCGATTTATGCAGCAAATTATACACTTAATCGGGTTTTAACGGTGAAGAAGTTTGGCAAAACTTCTTATGAGCTGTTACACCGAAGAAAGCCGAACTTGGAGTATCTAGAACCTTTTGGGGCTCCGTGCACGATGTTGAATCCAAGCGAAAAGTTTAGTCCGAAAGCTGAAGAGGGTTATTTTGTTGGATATGCAACCCCGCTCAAACGGGTATACAACAAAAGAACTCGTCAGGTGGAGGATTGGTCTATCGTAGAAGTTCAACGGTATACTCAGAATGTGCAAGGGATTGGTCCTGATTGGATGTTTGATTACAAAGATTTCTTTGAATCATTCAATCTAGATAACTTGGTTGAAGAGGCTGTTATTCGATTACTTTACGAGTGTGAAAACGTGGCGACTTCACCGTTGGTGCGTCCGATCACCGTAACTCCTCCAACAGCTTCTAATGATACCAATGTTCCTGTACCGGAGGAAGAAGTGTTTCAAGAGGCTTCCACAACTTTAGATACTTCAGAATCGGAAGATGATGGAGAATTTGAAGAAGTTATTCTTGAAAATGCAACAGAGGCACCGCCAGTGAACCCAAATCCAGATGTTGCTTCATCGTCTAACACGGGTCATGATCTGGATGCAGTAGAGAACTTGACTATTCAGACGGGAGTTACTATACCTGAACATCCGGAATCTCGGATTCATCGTATTCACCTGCTGGAGCAAGTTATTGGTGACCCTGGAAGTAGTGTAATGACGAGAGGACAGCTAAGAAGTGTCAATTCACCAGAAAGTTTTGGTGCTTTAGCTTTATATGCAAAAATACAAAAATCTGGTTGTCAGAATGATTGGTCGTTTGCATGTTATGTTTCGCAGGTCGAGCCGCGGACATATAAAGAAGCTCTTTTGGATGACGCCTGGGTTGAAGCGATGCAAGAGGAGTTATTACAATTTCAGAAGTTGGGAGTCTGGACGCTCACTGATTTACCTCCTGGACGGAAGAAGATTGGAACCAAGTGGGTGTTTAAGTGTAAGAAAGACGATCGAGGAGTGATTGTACGGAACAAAGCCAAATTGGTAGTACAAGGTTTTCACCAGATCGAGGGGATTGACTACAATGAAATTTATGCACCTGTGGCGCGCATAGAGGCAATTCGAATGTTTCTAGCGTTTGCCTCCTACAAGAAATTTAAGGTGTATCAAATGGACGTCAAAAGTGCATTTCTGTACGGAGTAGTCAAAGAGGAGGTTTACGTCGGTCAACCACCGGGCTTTGAAGACCCTATCCACCGGGATACGGTGTACGTCTTGAACAAAGCACTGTATGGGTTGCACCAGGCTCCACGCCAATGGTACGAGGAGCTGAGCACGTACCTCATGTCGAAGGGATTCAAACGTGGACTGGTCGACTGTACCATGTTCACGAAGAAAACAGGAGATGATTTGCTTCTAGTCCAGATATATGTTGACGATATTATTTTTGGCTCAACTAACGAACTTTTTGCAGGGAGTTTGAACGTGTTATGCCGGAAAAGTTCGAAATGAGTGCGATGGGGGGAGATGCAGTTTTTCCTCGGCTTGCAGGTGGATCAAAGACCAACGGGGATCTTCATTCACCAGACGAAATACGTATCCGAAGTCTTGAGCCGGTTCCAGATGGAGGATTCCAAGCCGATGGATACCCCGATTTAGCCCAATCACGGGATTGGAGTTGACGCTAAGGGGGAGCTGACGGACCCGTTTACATACAGAGCAATCATCGGATCTCTGATGTATCTTACCGCATCTCGGCCAGACATTATGTTCGCAACATGTCTCTACGCTCGTTACCACTCGAAACCGAAACAAAGTCATCTGACAGCGGTCAAGCGTATCCTTAGATATCTGAAGGGTTGTCCCTCGAGAGGACTTTGGTACCCTAATGATGATAATTTTGACTTTATCGCATTTAGTGATGCAGATTGGGGCGGCTGTGACAAGGACAGCAAATCCACGACAGCTGGATGCCAGTTTTTAGGGAGCAGGTTAGTCACCTGGCAATGTAAGAAGCAGACTTCGGTCGCGCTGTCTACCTGTGAAGCCGAGTACATCGCAGCCTCGAGTTGCTGTTCGCAAGTGCTCTGGATACTGCAGCAGATGGTGGATTACGGTTTGCAGTTTCTTAAAACCCCTATACACTGTGATAATGAAGCCGCGATCGCATTAACTAAAGATACGGGCAATAATTCTAAAGTTAAACATATCCGGATTAAATATCATTTTATCCGTGATTGTTACGCTAAAGAATTGATAGATATGGTCAAAATCCATACTGACTATCAACGTGCAGATTTGTTCACAAAAGCTTTTGACAGATCCCGATTTGAGTATCTTTTAAAAGTAAATAACATAAAAGAAAAACAGGACTAATCATCACCTCGGTTTATCGTTTTTTTTAGTTTTTAAAAGTTTTTCTTTAAAGTTTTTACAGTTTTTCAGAAAACTTCAAAAACTCAAAAATATGTTTTACATTTTAGGGGGAGTCTTTTATCAGAAAAACCAAAAACATTGAAAAATTCAAAAAGCCATAAAAATAGAAAAACCAAAAATGATTTCCAGGATAAAAAGAGGAAATGATAGTACATCAGTGGGGATCTGACACAGGCTAAAGATATGGATAGTAATATGAGGCGTGTGTTGATTACGTGTGATATGCTGATAGGCTTCATAGACTAAAAACTGCGTGCATTAGTGATACGAACATAACGAACTACTCGTTCGTGGCTGAACACCTCATGGGCATATGGTCTTAGTACCGTAATTTCGTTTGATAGAGTTGCCAAAATCTGAGGTTTCGGGTCGTTATGGTATTGTTATCCGGGATATTCTGATTAAACTTTTGTCGTATTGATTTACGGACCTAGTTTAATCAGAATATTTGCTAAAAGAGCTTAAATGCCAAAACCGAAAGTTACCGAATTGAGGAACTTCATGTTTTTACTGTTCAAAGATCATAATTACATCGTATCAATTTACTGATGCAAATCAGTAGTTGATATCAGCCTCAACCTAGTATATATGCACATGTTACTTTGCTGTATTCGTTTGCTGACCTGTACACCTCTGTGCTATATATCTTATAACTAAACGGATAACTCTGGCATAATCACGCGTTACGAGGAAGCTTTGTGCAATTTCTTGATACGGGAGTATGTCGTGTGTGTGGGAACCACAACGTGTTAGTATAATACACCTAAATCGTATCATTTTAAAGCACTGCATAACAGTCTGCATGAGAGCTTATGTGGACAACAATATCAGCAGTTGCCGTGTCACATACTGTTTCTAATGATAATATAAAACAAAATAGATCAACGCTGTGGTCAGATTTCTCAAACAACTGATATGATCCTCTTACCGGACATCACAAAATGTTTACTGCTTTATTTACATTGATGCATTTTAGTTTCATTGTCAAAAAGATACAAAACTCAAAAAGCTTTTAGGTGTGTTTTGATATAAATTTCTGAAAAAACCAAAAGTTTTGCATTTCTGCTTTATTTATAGATAACCGACGGTGTTTGATGGTCAATTTCTGAGATTTGATGAAACCATCTGAGCTTTGTGTCATTCTAAACTGAAATCATGTGTGTTTGAGACTTAACGTGTTGAAAAATGTTGAACGGGATTCGATTTCGTGATTTGGTAAAATTTTCAAAATTTTCCATCTCACATTCGCCCCTTAAATGGGTCGAATGTGGAAAATTTTACACATTCGTATTGTTTGTTTTGGACGAAGGTGGATTTTACACTACATTTTTTCACTTTCGGGTCATAGGTTTCCACATTCGGGCCATTAAATTGGTCGAATGTAGAAACACACCACATTCGTCCATAGTAACCGGGCGAATGTAACTATCTATATAAAGCCAAATCTACTTTCGAACCTCCATTCTGATATTTTTCAAAAATTTTCATAAGTACAAGACCTTGTTGATTTGTTTCTTTTCACCCTAGATTATTGTTGCCTGTTATTTGCTGATAATTTTCAAGTGATTTTTACAGGTAATGGCTCATTATTGAAGCCAGAATTGGGTTTTCGTTCGTCAAACCCTAACTGTTACATTCTGGACGTTTATGGACTGTTTTACACCATTTTTTTTTGTCAAGGATTCAATCCTTATTAGTTTTAGGGGGAGAATGTATAAGGAATTAGATTAATTCATTGTTAAAATCTGTTAATCGATTGATTAAGGGTTACGAACCCTAATTCCTTGTGAAAACTAATAAAAATTTAATAGAAACAACAATTGATGGTTTGTTAGTCTTAGTCGGTCATATTAGGACTTGTATGAATCAAAATTAGAGGCTTAAACACAACTGGAAAGATTTTCAAAATTTTGGGTCAAACAGTTCTACATTCGTCCTGTGTAAATTGGGCGAATGTGGAATATAAGGGACGAAGGTAAAACAAAGTGGACGAATGTGAGGTTTAATTCAAGAAATTCTATATTCGGTTCAATGTTTCACCTTCGAACCACAAAATTCTACTTTCGTACCACCAAAACGGGCGAAAGTGGAATATGATAAAAACCTAAAATTTTCTAAGTTTGTCGTTTTTGTGTTTCTGACGTATTTTTCTGATTTTTGTTTTACAGATGGCTGAACAACAAGAGAACGTTGAAATTCCAGTAGAAAATATTATTGAAGATCCAGTTCCAGAAGCTGAGAATGTACCACAAGCATGGCCATTTGAAGCACCGCATAATTGTTGTGCCTATGTTGGTGATGTTTTGAAGAATACAGAGTTTACTGGAATTGTGGAATTTTTAAGAAGAAGCCGAATCATACATGCCATAGCTACACCTGCCATCATTTATAAAGATATCGTAGAAGATTTCTGGAAAAACGCAAGATATGATTTCTGGGAAGACAAGACGGTTATTCGAAGTGTTAAATAAAGGGATGGAAATGTTCATTACTGAAGATGACATCAGAGATGCTTTAAAGATTAAGTTTGAAGTGAGTACTGATCCCAGAGTATTATCATGGACCGAACAGAGGGCTTGCTTTTTAAGGATGAAGTACAAAGGTCCGATAACTGATGGTGCACTTCATAAAGGAAAGTTGAGTGTGCAGTTTAAGTACTTTGCACACGTCATTATTCATGTCTTTGGATGTTTCAGTGGCGGTTATGATGTTATGAGGAAGAGCTTGAGTTCGTTGATGGTTGCGTTGACTCTCAACAAACCATTTAACATTGCTGGAATGATTCTAGACCACATGCTTGAGATGTTGAAAGGTTTAAAGAACAAGAAGTTTATGTTGTACCCAAGGTTCCTGATGATGATTTTTGACAACAAATATCCTAACTTGAGGAAGGATCCGACAATGGTTTTAGGTAAAGATCACATGAACATAAGAACGCTTGTGAGAATGAAAGGATACAAAGGTGTGCCTGACAATGAGAAACCACCGAATAGAAGATTGTTTGGAGCTTTAGTTAATCCGGGTTACACTGACCCAGGATTGAACAAAGCACGTCATGATAATAGTGATCCTGACAACGACGATCCTCTAGTGTATGATGATGCAAGTACGTAGAGGAAGAGGCAAGTGAAAAACGCTAGAGCCAAAGGGAAGGGCAAAGCGAAGATTGATCAGGGTGAATCGAAGAAACAGGGTGCACGTAAGAAAACAACTGCAAAGAAAGGTACAAGTTTGGTAGACGAAGATTTTGTTGATTCAGAGGAAACTGAGGAGGAAGAACAGTGGGATTCTGAAGAAGAATTAGTAAAGACTACCAAACGCAAGGCCACTGCGGTTGAGGAGTCTGAATTACTTAACAAAACTGTTGAAGAAGTATTGCAGAAAGAGTCGATTGATGTAGAAGGAGGTTTAAGTGTTGATATTGGAGACTTTGAAGGATCGACAGTGGTTGTAAACTTGAAGAAGCCCAAGCATAAATCGATGGCGAAGAAGGTGAGTACAAAGAAGCTTAGAGAAAAAGAGACTGAACAGTTGCTGAAAGGTAAGAAAGTACCTGACGCTGGTACATCATCCAAGGTATCTTCGCCTGTCACAAAGAAGCAGAAAAAGACAAAAGAACCTGAAGTAGCACCAGTACTTGATTTTGAAGCTGCTTTAGAAAATGTTCTAAATATGTTCAAGCCTGGAAAAGAAAAGGCTAAAGAGGTTGAATCTTCCAAATCGTCAAAGGTTACTGTTTCTGACGATGTAATGAAACAAGTTAACAAGAAGATGGAAGATATGATGAAGATGATCGTTGCGCAACAAGCTGAAATCAATAAGTTTAAAAAGAATGAAGAGAAGATGCTTCAGATTGTGGTTGCATCAAAGACAAACCAAGATGAGATTGAGAAGAAGGTAAAACAGCTTGAAGAAGAGAAGAAAGATCTTGAAGTGAAATGTAACAGAAACAGGAGGATGATAAAGCTCGTGAAAGTTGATAACAAAGAGCTGAAGAAAGAGAACAAACGTATGAGTGATTTACTTGACAAACTCTATGGAGAAGCTCCAAAGTTAAAAGATGGAGAGGAGGATAAAGAAAAAGAGGAGGAGCAAGTAGATTTTGAGCCCTCAGATGAAGAGAAAGAAGATGATGAAGAGGATGAATCAGAGGAAGGTTCTGATGATGAATCTGATAAAGATGATAAGGATGATGATGCTGAGGGATCAGGTAGTAAAGATGATGATGATGAGAGTGGTGATAGTGATGATGATGGTGGAGATGACTCAAGTAAGTTTACTTTTGAGAAAAGAAAGACAAAGAAAGGTGATGCAGGAGAGTCGAGCTCTAAGAAGAAAGCTGGTGAGAATGTAGATTCAGATGAGAGTATATTCTGGAATGAGAAAGTGAGATCTCTATCTGATGATGCGAAGAATGTTTATCGTGAAATGCTTGAGAAGACAGAGTGGACGATAAATTTGCTGAAATCTTTCAAACAGAGGATATGAGGTTTGAGTTAGAATACAATAATCCTGATTTGGAAGAGGGTGAAGTGTCTGCTGCTGTAGCTAAGGGGATTTTGGAGGGTATAGCACAGCGAGTGGGAAAGACACTGGAAGAGATCATGGCATATCAAATGATTCCAAGTATTCCTGAAAAGGATATTGGAAATCATTCTGATGATAAACATACACCGGAGATGGAGGAGATTGAAATAGAGGATATTACTCATGAAGAGTACCCTCAATACTTTAGAGAGAATAATGAGGATGAGGTATTCCCAGACTTTACCGAACTACGTCAAAGAGAGGCTAGAAAGAAGGCTGAAAAGCGTAGTGAGGAGTTTGTAGAGAAAGTGTTTGGTGGAGATCAGCAAAAACCGTCTGATCAGAATGATGAATTAAAGACGTTGTTAAAGAAGTTGAAAGAAACTGACGACAAAAGACCAAAGCCGGAAGCTCAAGGTGGATTCTATAGGTATCACAATCAGAAGTTCAAAGGCAGAGCTCTTGGTTGGAAGTATCTTGGAGGACTTAAGTGTATTGCAGTTAAGTGGGAATCAGAAATTCTGTACTTCTACAGATTTCATGATTTACTTACTCTACCGTACTGGGCGGTTAGAGATATTTGTAGATTTCCTATGACTGGTGCTTCTGTGAATAACACAGCGGTGGGTTGGTTTGCTGATAGGTTGGTCTGGGAAAGCAGAACGAAATGGAATATGTTTAAGCCTCAATACCCGAGGAGAAAAGTTCATAGGGATGTTGATCCTAGAACGGGTAAGAAGCGGGTTACTTTGATATACAAAGCTCCTGAAGTGATGAGGAAGATTCCTTTGATGCCGTTACAACAACACTTCAGTGAAGACTTTATCTTCTGGTATTACGATTGGAGGAATGCAGAGGCTGTGATTGTGTTGAGAGACGGGAAGATTAAGTACAAGAAGATACACGTTTTTGACCCGATGTGGCTCATTAAATGTACATTCGAAGACATCATAATGCTTTATTATAATCCGATATTCAGTGATCCCAATGATGCATCGCAAACGAAAAAGTATCAGCAAGTTGTCGGAGTGTGCTTTGCATATGATATCAACTCTGGTAGCAACTTCGATACTAAGTTGGGAAAGAAGGTGAAGATAGCTGATGTGCCGAAGCGTTCAGTGAAAAGAAAAATTGAGCCTGAGATGACGAAAGATCAGAAAAAGCAGCTTAGACTCAAGTTAATGAACAAGGCGACGGATGAAGCTAGAAGGCAATCCAATCAATAGTCGAGGGGGAGTTTGTAGTTGCACGTTTTGCGACTAATGATTTGGATTGTAACTTTAACATGTGTTAGTTTGTTTAAGAAGGGGCGAAGGTGAATATGTGCTGGGCGAATGTGAGTTCTGATGGACGAATGTATGTTTTGAAGGGCGAAGGTAGATAGAAGATGGGCGAAGGTAGGAATCGGAATGAAGAAATCCATGTTCGTACTTAGGAACAGGGCGAATGTGGACAAAGTCCACATTCGTACCTTTACTATGGGCGAACGTGCAGAGGCTATATAAAGGATTTGCTCATTTTGTAAGTTAGAATAGTTATTGATAGTGTGTGTGTTGAGGTCAGGTTTCTCTCTAGATTAAAGTTGTGTTAAAGTGATTTAGATTAACTTGTAAGGTCTTTGTATGAACATTTTGAAACAAGTAATCTATGAAATGTTGATTGATAAGGTATTTTGCGTGTTGTGATTTGTGTATTATCATTTTGTTCAGTTCTAGGGTTTCCGCACCTGGAATTGTGACTTGTATGATCATATAATCCTGTTTTAGCTAAAATTCTTCATCTACAGTAGTCACGATAGAATGTACACACACTTGAAAATGACACTCGTATTGATGCATGTATTTCCCCCGAAATGTAAAATAGTAAAATGGGGCCGTAAAAACGCACTTGTTTGAGATGTACGTAGTCTAGTGAAGCCGGAATTTGTAGCAACTACCGCTCAGACAGAGATTTCCCTATGATTATTGAGTATGTTGTGAGTTAAGTGTATATAAGTAGGGTACCCATCATTGTGAACCACGTTATTCGATGTGTGTGGCGTTTTAGGTACGGAAAACGTATTGTAGATCATGAAGTGGGCTCATATGGGCCCCATGTAGAGTCATGGGCCACATATAGTCCTTAACCAACTATCTATGATTAATTTATTGGAAAAACGAGTGTTCAATCATAAGTTGGGCCTTAGATATGTTTAACTATGAACCAACATGTGTTTTAGTTGCTTTTAACATGTGTTAACAATAGGTGACCGATTATATGTCAAGGTGTATCATCTCACATGCTTGGCTAGGGGCCAATCTATCTTAACCAATGCTCCCATGGCTCATCACAAGACACGTAAATGTGTGATCTTGTGCTAGTAGCCGATCGTACACCTTGATCATGGATCTTTACTTTAAATACGAAAGTTAATTAGTTTTTGTTATGAAAACCGATTTTTGGTTACCTTATGTGTGATTTTGATTCAAAAATGTTACTTAGTTTACTACCAATATACTCGGTTGATTGGTTACCATTAAGTAAGGTTCTGTTCACAATGCGATTACCCATTAATCGAGCATAAATGAAATGGTGTGGGCATAGTGTGTCTAAGTGAAGCTAGAATCATCATCTCAATGTTAAACGGCTAACAACATTGGTCTAGGCTTGGCCATGAGCCGATTAATCAAGGCCAAAGTACTTGGGTTTGAGTTCACAAATGGGCCAAAGGAAACTAGAGATTTATGGATGGCTAGGACTTACCTCAAGACTCTATGGTGAAAGGGATCCTCTTGACCTTCGGGAACTCCTTGTTGCTAGCTTGGATGGAGCTTAGAGATGGTTTGGGAGGAGCAGAAACATATAAGGGGTAACAAGTGATCTTTGGATTTGTGTAGTGTGATTTTGAGATGATGAATGTGCTCCTTTATATAGAGGCCGATTAGGAAGGTGACAAAACAAATGTGGTAAGCTAAGTCATCTTGGTTTAAGCATTGTTAAGTGAAGTGTATCATGATTTGGTGTATTGTCCTAGCATGTAGCCGATTAGTTGGATGATCTAGCTAGTTTTAGAAGTGTTAGCTTGTCTAGGGTCTTGTATCATAGCTTTGGCTTCATTCCTTCTTTGGTATAAGTTGAGGTTGCATCATCAAGCTATGGATCGATCATATCAAGGGTGTAGGGATCGGCCGATTAGTATTGGGTTAGGGTAGGATGATTATGACAACACATGGTGACATGCTTTGTAAGTGTGAAGTGATAGTGATAGTTCCAAACACTTCCTTTGATCCGATTGGTGCCTTGTTAAAATGGAAGGGAGTTGACCTTGATAAGGTTGGGTGGTTACTTGTTGTTGCCATTTTGGTGCAAGAGTAGGGTGACTAAGGATGAAGGGACATGTGGGTGTCTTGGGACTTGTGTTCGGCCATAAATAGGACAAGGGGAGGATCATCTATTTTGAGTCATTATCCCACATGTTAAAGGCTCATGTAAGACGGTTTTCATGCTTGTTTGGTGATAAGTAGAGACATTCCTTGAAAGAGACAAGAGGGTGTGTGTGTGTGGCTTCGGCCGATACAAGAGGACAAGCAAGGGATTTCTTAATTAAGGTAATGATCATTATGTAAGAAGGTGTTGTACTTAGTAACTTCATACCTTTTAAGTGTATTGTTTGGACATTCTATTGAAAAAGACTCATGAGACTCTTGTTTTAAGGTGGTGGCCGAAAGAATGCATAAGAATAGTTTCTTTTGTTTAGCTATGTTGATTAAAGGTAGTATGTAGGTGTGTGTGTGGTTATATTTTCGTGTATGTGTACACATTTATTTGCAAGTAGTGAGTATTGGATGAGTCCGTAGGATCTCATGAGGTATTTTAATGTCTTGATGACGACATTAACATGTATTTTGTGAATCATAGGTTATTTGGTTGTTAGTAGGCTTACATGTGTTAAGAGTGAGTTATCATGTGTTAGGGTATAACAACCTCAAGTAATGCTTGTTAGGCGACTTGTCCGGGTTTTGTATGACTAAACAAGTGCACCATGTAGAGTTTTCAGATTAACTCTTGCTTCACTAGACGGGGGGGGGGGGGGTGTATAGTGTACACAAAATGTCTAAATATGTACATAGGATGAAGTAGTAAAGGAAACGTGTACGAGTAATAACCTGGTTTGTTGACTGTTGTCACAATATAACTAATATTAAGCACTGCCATGTGTCGCATTCAAGAGCCTTCTTATCCTTCTCACAAAAAATGGACGTTGTATAGGAACCTCTACCTATAGGCGCGCGCGCACACACACACACATATATATATAGACACACAAATACACACTATACTATAATACATATAAGGAGAATAAAAAGGTAATTTTAAGAGTTTTAAAGTAAGAGTAAATTTATTTTTAAGTCCTTGTGTTTAAGAAATTTTAACTACTTGAGTAAAAAATGAAAATGTTTAACTATCTAAGGAGATTAGTTTTCAATTGGTAACCATCCGAGTCCAAATTAGTGACGTCATTAGATTCTCTCAGTTAATTTTTGTTAAATGACCAAAATACTCTTACCGTTAAAAATAAAAATTATAGATATACATATATATAGGAAAACACAGACACACACACACACCTACTCTTTTCTTCTCTCAACATATATTTTTCTCTCTCCGCTCTCCTTCATCTGCACCACCACCACCGCCACTTCACCACCTCATCACCACCGGCAACTTTTAGGTTTATATATTCTATTTTAAACAAAAAATCAAAATTAAAAAAAAACCCTAGCCACCAACACCATTACGCCACTTCTAGCTACTAATTTAACCGTTAAACCTCCCGTCACTAGAAGCCCCACCTTGACCACTAATTTCACGGTCATTACCACTGCACCTCACACCTGCAACTAATACACCACGGATTCGATGTCCACCGTCACCATCAACATGCATAGTCACCACTCTCCCACATCGTCCACATTTTAACATTGTTTTAAATGAGATAGAGGGGGATGGAGAGAGAGAGCGAGCAAACAGATTTGGAGTTGTAGTGGCAGTGTGTGGAGGTGGTGTGTGTCGAGAGTCAAACACCGTTTCCATAAAGAAGAGTTTTTGGAAACAACAAAAATCAGAAATTTCCATCTCTTCAGAACTCACTAACTGATCTTGATGTGTGTCATTGATTTTTACGTATATCAAATTGTTGAAACCCTTGGTCACCGAAACGACTGCAACAACTGCCGTCAGGGTTCATTATGAACCCTAACTTCCACGAATCTTTACTAGCTAGATACTACCTTCAAATCCACATCTTCGAAACCCTTAATCACTGTAGTTGTCTTCGTAACTCTGGAGGTGGTGGTGGGAAGGTTTAGATGAGAGAAATAGGGGGGGGGGGGAGAAAGACGAGGAAGAGAAAGATTGGATTTGAGATATGTGTACAACAACGACGACGACGACATCAGTAACAACAACACGAATGAAAGTATAAGGGGCATTTTTTTCGTTTCACAAAAAAGTTATTAGATTTGTTAGAAGACATTACTAAATTGGACTCAGATAACTACAATTTAAATTATTTAATAGTTGGACAATAGTTGACTCAGTAGTGAATACACTTATATAATTGCTATTATTTTAGGGAATATTGTATTTATCAGAGTATAAAATGGTTCGTAACTATCCAGTGGTTCTTATATGAACACTCATACGTATACAGGGATTAGATCAAATACAAATAAGTTTTAACATGCAAATTATACAAAGTGAAATGAAAATCTACGCCTTAACAAATTCGTAATAACTCTAAATAAAATAATTATGTTATAACAAAATTGTGCTTGAGTAATATTAATAAAACCGCAGTTACAAGTACAACAATTTTATACTCCAGTACAATTTTATTATAGAGTAATTATTATACACCAAAACAAAAAAAAATTACAATAACAAAATTAAGCTACATGTAAATTATAATGCAATTTCATCACTTTTCTTTATTATGTGGTAACGCAATTATAAGTTGAATGGTTTAATTATCATAGTTACAAAAATGCAACCAGATCTTTTTTGCAGGGGCGGACCTACAACTTATGGTATGTATATCATAGGACAACATAATGTTTTTGGACTGTGACATCCTTCTTGAATGTTAAAGAGAGATGGAGAAGACAATGAAATATGTTGAAGGGTATATTGTAGGTTTAATGGAAGAAATAACCCGAGTTTTAAATGAAGCCTATGATAGAAGGAGTGTGTGGTAGTTTGTCAGGTTTAAATGCTTTAGGTGGTGGGCTCCTTCATATTAAAAAGATTTTTTCCTTTTGGTTTAATTTTTTTTTTTAAATGAAAAAAAAAATCTAGTAAATTATACTATCTATATATGACTTTAAAGAGCCATAAATAGTGAGGGGTTGCTAAAGTGAGCCGTCTCTCTCTACTTGGTTCAAAAGGGCGGTGCCTTTTTTATATTTTCTCCGAGCGATTTTGTAGTTTATATACAATTCAATGCAAGATAAAACATAAAATGACTGCCGGTGAAGTGGTCAGGTGCACGCCTCATAAAGTGGTTGGTGCGGGTTCTACACCCGCGGTAGTATGTTTTTTTGTTGTCCCTTTCTACCGTTTTGATAATATAAATACAAATCAATTCAGGATAAAACTTAAAATCACTGATGGTGGCGTGGTCATATGCGCGCTCTATGAAGAGGTTGGCGTAGGTTCTACAATCAGGGTGGTCGGTTTTGTTCTTCTTTGTCCCTTTTTTCTAGAAATTTTGTTTTGTCATTAGGCTATCGGTGTCGCACTGTACTTCAATATCCAAACTTTTAAACGGTAAGGCTGGGTGGTATGGGGGAGTGCCCCCTTCCACCTGAGCCAAATAGCGTCCAATAGAACCCTTACGCATTTCTTGAGCGCCATTAGTGGACGTTATTGCCCCTTTCGTTAGCCCAATAACGGAAGCCATGGGAAGAACCGGTGGGGCACATGTGGTCTTGGACCAACCCGGAAATTTTATGTTTGTTTGTATGAATTTAGAGCATCTAAAAACAATGACCATATAAGAATAAAATCGTGAATCTGTCAATACTTTTTTGGTCTCTCTTCGTACTCTTCGCACGCTAAGTATTATTTGTATCAGATCCACCCCTACATATATAGGATTTGAAAACCACTAAATATTTTGTTACTATTTTATTAACCTATGAATACATGAATTCATCAAAGAATACACTACAGTATTTTAGTTGTTTTTAGAAATAATGTATTCACCATGATAATGTATCAATACGTGTACTAGTCATATAAGAATATTATTATTACGGCCCTTCGATGGAATTTACAAAGTCCACTTATTTGAATTTTGAACAATTGAGCAAATCAAACATATATTTTATTGAAGATTTGAAGCAAAGTCAAAGGTTATCGAGTAAAATCACCATGTCACTTTGAAAATTCTTCTACAATCACATTACACTAATATTTTTAATATTTTGTTTTGTCTTGACTAGAGACTTACTAGTGGGTTCGTTTTAATCTATATCTATACTACTACATAGTGTATCCTGAATGGCTAAAATGGTCATTTGACATTCATCTTTATGGATAAAATTGTAATTTTTTTTTGAAAGGCAAATTTTATTAGAAACCAAACACACAACATCGGGGAATCTCCAAGGCGGAGACACCCAAACCAAACCAAAACTTACATTACATCAAAATAAAATCTTTGCCAATACCTCCATCCCACCGACGACTTCTTAAATCTACTTGAGAACCAAAGAAAACCCAGCACTTTAATATCAGTAACAATGTCAATCACGTTCCGATTATCATTCTTGAATGTCTTCTCATTCCTCGCTTTCCATAGTCTCCAACACGTAATAACTATAACCCCATGAAGCGCCGCTTTCTTTACCGAACTCCAGCTTGCATCCGTATTCGTGTAGACACTAGTAATATCATTAACCGTGAAGAAATATAAATGAGGTAAATGAACCCAATTTGCTATCCCATTCCAGACACCACAAGCCACCCCACAAGCCGTAAACAAGTGATCTACATCTTCCTCTTGATCTTCACAAAGGTTACATAGGAGATCGCCAACACTAATATTCCTTCGCATTAACGCCGTTTTTGTAGGGATTCTATCTAACACATATTAATTTGGTGATGGGGCGGAGGCAGCCCAAACAAAACCGAGTCGGACCTTTTTTTTCTCTTTTTGCTTCTTCTTCGTTAAAACACCAGCCTCCATTAAAAGTTTTCAACCTTTTAAATTCTTTTGACATTTATCATAAAAAATTTATAAAAACCTTTAATACAATCCATAATCATTTTTTTTATTTGAAAACTGAATTATGCACATCACACACCAACCTCCATTAGAAGTTTTCAAGCTTTTAAATTCTTGACATTTATCATAAAGAACTTCTAGAAACCTTTAATATCTAAAAACCTTTAATATAATCCATAATCATTTTTTTTTTACTTGAAAACTGAATTACGCACATAACATACGAGGCCTTACGTCATAGAAAACAATTTATAAAGGCGCTTGCAGAAACCTTTATACTTACAAGCATGCAAACCATGTAACAAAAGTATTTTATCGATAGTGGGTCACATTTTCAAAAATATTTTACTAACGCCTGTAATTATTAATAGCACATATATTAGCCATGGTAACTATCATACAATGCAAACTTCATGATCAATCATAACAAGCATTCAAGCAAATAGGCTGAGCTCAATAAAAGTAACGCCAACGTTTTGTTTAATATCCTCTTCATGGGGATCCTGGATGTCTAAAATGGTCATTTGACATTCATCTTCATGGATAAAATTATAATTTTACTAAATTGGTAAGACACATTTAAGAGAACAATTAAATCATTATCAATATAATAAATAACTATACCCTTTAAAAGTTGGCAAAACATATAACGATATAATACATATTAATTTGGTGATGGGGCGGAGGCAGCCCAAACAAAACCGAGTCGGAACTTTTTTTTCTTTTTTTGCTTCTTCTTTGTTAAAACACCAGCCTCCATTAAAAGTTTTCAACCTTTTAAATTCTTTTGACATTTATCATAAAAAATTTATAAAAACCTTTAATACAATCCATAATCATTTTTTTTACTTGAAAATTGAATTATGCACATCACACAGCAATCTCCATTAGAAGTTTTCAAGCTTTTAAATTCTTGACATTACTATATATTAATTTGCAAACTACTTTGAATAGTAGTTTGCAAATGAATAGTAAAATATTATTATTTTATTTATATTATTATTTTATTTCAAAACTTTATTATATTATATACTATTAATATATTATATTATATACTATTAATATATTATACCGATCTCGACAATACCGATACCGAACGGTTCGATATCGGTACAGTACCGGTATGGTAAAATACCAATACCATACCGATCCCGTACCGATACCGATAATACCGAAACCATGGTTCAGTATCGGTACGGTACCGGTATGGTATTGGTATTTTACCTTAAAATACTGATACCATACCGATCCCGTGCCGATACCGATAATACCAAAATCGAAAATCCATAAATATGGGTACCGATACCGATCCCGAAACCACTCGGTTCGGTATCGGTTCGGTACGGGATCGGGACGGGACGGGATCGGTATTCAGCCTTGTATGCTCATCCCTAATTAATATATTATATACTATTATTTTATTCATATTATTTTATTAAAAAAATTTATTATATTATATACTATTAATATAAATAACATAATCTTATGTAATTTCGTTACAAATTTCATGTGTTACCTTATATGTAGATTTCTTTATTTTTTTAACGTTTACAACCAAAATGGAATCTCGATTGTATAATTCATTGATTGATTAACACCTATCTAAATCTCAATTGTACGCGTAACACGCGTGATTTTATACAACTAGTTTATCATAAAGAACTTCTAGAAACCTTTAATATCTAAAAACCTTTAATATAATCCATAATCATTTTTTTTAACTTGAAAACTGAATTACACACATAACATACGAGGTCTTACGTCATAGAAAACAATTTATAAAGGCGTTTGCAGAACCCTTTATACTTACAAGCATGCAAACCATGTAACAAAAGTATTTCATCGATAGTGGGTCACATTTTCAAAAATATTTTACTAACGCCTGTAATTATTAATAGCACATATATTAGCCATGGTAACTATCATACAATGCAAACTTCATGATCAATCATAACAAGCATTCAAGCAAATAGGCTGAGCTCAATAAAAGTAACGCCAACGGTTTGTTTAATATCTTCTTCATGGGGAACTAATTAAGATCCGTTATTTTTTTTCGGTTTCTTATAACCGTCTAAGACCTTCAACATCACAATCATTGAGATTAAATTGACAATAACAAACCATAAAACACATTTGATTAACAAAAAGAAACCGATGGGAACCTTCAAAAGCCATTAACTTCAGGATGAGTTTAAAACCTAAACACGACACCACTTCACCGAAACACAAGCCCATCTCGACTCTCTCTCTCTGTTATTCCGACCACCCTCCGGCAGCACGAAACCGACGTTGGCGAACGACACTCACCAAAGCCAACATCGTTATGACGGCCGCCAACACCGTTCCGGCTCTTGTGCGGCTCAGAACCAACGCCGACGACTTTTCGCTCCGGTTTGTTTCATCATCGCGCGACAAGGTAACCACTGCACACACTCACCCGGTTATATGATTATGAAAGTAATCCTTCTTTAACCTTTTTTCTTTCTCATAGCTCCTGCTTTCCTTGTGTTCTTCACCGGCGCTCGCCGGATTTTTGGATAAAAATGAAATTACGTAAGAGACATGAGCTCTTTATTTATGGTGCATACATGCTCTATTGTAAACTTTTTTTTTGTGTATTATGAGAAAATGGAGATGCATGCGTGTTCTACAGCTTATTAAATTAGTTTTTTATCCGTTGGTTATTACATCTAGGGGTGTTCATCGGTTCGGTTTACGGTTTACTTGGTTTATTCGGTTTTCAAAATTTTGTACCCCAAACCAAGAACCAAACCAAACCAAACCAAATTAGGAATATGTAAACCGAACCAAATTCAACCAAATTGAATTCGGTTTAAAACCAAACAAAACGATCTCAACCAAATTCAACCGAATTGAACCGAAATTTTTTTTTTCTCTAACGTATATACCTTTGTGTTCTAAAATCCGAATAGAAAGTTAGCAACTAATATAAACAAAAAAAAATCAAACCACACAATATTGTAAAAGAAAGTTTAAAAGCAAAATAAAACCAACAAATTCGGAAAATAGTCTTACTTACAAAAACACACATGATAAAAATTAGAAATGTATTGTCAACACTGCCAAACAAATTAAAAGTTTGGCTACTTGAATCCTCCGCATTCATTGTCTTATTAGAAGCTTATTATTTTTTGTAAACTACAATTTTGATCAATATAATGTGTAGTGAGACACATAAAATTGATTCTTTGCAAAGACGTCCATGTATCAGTCGTCAAACTAACTCTACGAACTTATTTTTTCAATTCTGCTTTAAGAATAACTTCCTCATCAATATATATGGCTTATTAAATATTATTATTATTATTTAATAATTAATTAGTTACCGCTTTATTCGGTTATCCAAATAAACCGAATAAACCAAATTAAAAAAAATGTAGAACCAAAAACAAACCAAATACCAAAGTTCATTGTTTGGATCGGTTTTTTCGGTTACGGTTACGGTTCGGTTTATGGTTTTTATTTGGTTTTCAGTTTTTCTGAACACCCCTAATTACATCCTTCTTATCTTATTTTCTTTTGGAAAACGCAGGTACCGTACTTTAAGGTTTGGGATCAAGCTGAGAGGGACCATATTGTCTCTTTGTCTCGGACTATTGTGTCTCTTGAGTCTAGCACACCCGCTAAGGGCACATGGGGTGGTAAAGGTTTTATCACACCCAATCAGATTTTGCCACCTTATTTTATCACATTCCATTACTAAACCCATATGGCGGTGTTCACATTCAATCACATTTCGTCACTAAACTTTTTTTAAATAAACTAAAACATTACAATTTTATTAATAAAAAAAATTTAAATATTTTAAAAATAAAAAAAAATTAATATTTAAAAAAATATTTAAATATATAAAAAAAATTTAATATTTAAAAAAATATTATTCAAATGGCTAGTTTTCAAACGGCTACTTTTCTAGCCCTATAAATACAAGACCAAATCCTCCTTCTCATTCACAATTATCACTCAAACCAATGAAAGATATGGGTGGCGGTTATCCTTACGAAGCTGCCGGACCTTCCGATCTCTGGCGATACTCTCGACGGAGACGTCGTGTACCAATGTTCTCTTCTCCTGCTCCTACTCATCCTCAACCAATGTTTTCTCCTGCTCCTCCTCCTCATCAACCAATGTTTTCTCCTGCTCCTCAACCAATGTTTTCTCCTGCTCCTCCTCCAATGTTCTATCCTTCTCCTCCTCCACCTCAACCAATGTTTTCTCCTCCTCCTCCTCCTACTCAACTAGTCTCCAGCCCCATCACCCCCATTCCTCCTTTACCAGGGTACACTCGCCCAACACCATATGCTGTGCTAACTGATGAGGAATGCATATGGGCTTTGGAGTATACTATGGCTGAGCTGGGAATGGGGCAGCTACGGTTAGTGGAGAACCAACCGAACCCCAACCTCATCTCCCCAACCCCATCCCCACCCCAAAACCTCCTCCTCGGGAGCCCACTGAGGAGGAGTACGAAGCAGCTAGGTCTGCTGAGGATGAGGAACAATACTATTTATCCACTCTTGAGTATTGTCGCATCCGCTGGGACGGCAGGTCCGACGGTCATGATAGCGATCGTTCCATGTCCTCGTCGGAGTAGACACTCGAGGACTGGGATAATTACTCTCAGTAGTGGGGGTTTAGGTTTAATTATCCAAGTTTAGGATTTGTAATGTTAATTAAATAAACGTAATTTAGGATTATGTATGTAATGTTTAATTATTTAGGTTTAATTATGTTAATGTTTTTATTTATGTAATGTTTTTATTTAAATGTAATGTTTTTATTTAATTTGACAAATTCATAAAAAAACCATAAATATATAAACTACAAACATTACATTTTTAAAAAAATAAAAACATTAAATTAAAATAAAAACACACTACTACAAATAAACTAAAAACTTAAAAAAATACCACACTATGGCTGAGTTTTTCACCCGCAGCTTGATTTTGGTCGATTATTTCTAACTTGATTTTGGTCGATTACGATTGAAATCACTCCATTGATTGATCAATTATTGCTTAATCAATTCCGTGAATAGGTCAATTCGTGATCTGTTTACTCCTAATCCATCAATTCAATAAATTACTCACTGAATTTACAATTGTCCCTTCTAAACATGACGACAACAAGAAATCAAAATCTTGAACAGAAAATTCAAGAGCATGATGCTACCTTGAGCAGATTAGAGACAGCTGCTGGTCAAAACTTGACAGAAATTGAAGGATTAAAGTATTTTGCATTAAAGAACGCTGAAAACCTGGAAAAGAATGTTGAAAATTTAGCTGCCATTAAAACTCAGATGGAAGCTCAAATGAATGTGATTTTAAAGACAATACCGAATCAATCTTGGATAATAATCGATCTAATAATAATAACCATAATGATAATAATAATAATGTGATTAATAATCACAGTCACCCACAAAATCATAATGATAATAGTAATAATATGGTTCTTAACAGCCAAACAAATGCTGGTATGAATCATAACACCTATAACAATCGATTAACCAAGATTGAATTTCCCAAGTTTGATGGGGAAAATGTTGAGGGTTGGCATTGCAAGGTGGAACACTTCTTTGCAATAGACCAAACCCCTGAATCATTGAAAGTAAGACATGTTATTGTTCATATGTATGACACAGCATTGATGTGGCGTCAGTCATTTGTGTAGTCAAGGGGAGGAAATATAGATGGAATGAGTTGGTCTGAATACAAAAATGCAGTAGTTGTAAGATTGGTTTATTATTAAATCAAGATGCAATGGGTATCTTGGCTTCTATAAGACAAACGAGCACACTTGACAAACTGAATCAAGAATTTGATATGGCATTGACTTATGTAACAATTTGTGATGAGTATGCTGTTAGGCTATACCTAAGGGCTCTAAAGCCTGAAATTAGCTACCAGGTCAGAATGTTAAGACCAAAGAACTTGCCTGAAGCCAATTTATTGGCCAGAATGCAAGATGAGGCCCTCAATGCAATCCAAAATTCACTACTAAAACAAACAGAAGCACTTATAATACTCATAATAATAATAATAAGCCATTTTCCATGGCAAAAACTAACAAATTATCTCTATTACCCAACCCTAAGCCTACCAGTGCCAAGAAATGGACCCTGACTCTTAAAGAAATAGAGGAGAAAAGGGCAAAAGGGGAATGTTTTTGGTGTAATGAAAAATATTCCTAAGGACATGTTTGTAAAAATAAGCAACTCTTCTCAATTGAGTTGTGTGAGATTGAAGATAATAATGAAGAGGTTGAGTTGTCAGAGCTGCTGGATCAAGATTTACAAGATCAAGAACCCAAGATTTCACTACATGCTATGATGGGAGTACCCTCCTATTCAACCATGCAAGTAAAAGGGACAATTGGTACAAAAACCTTGCATATATTAAATGATTTTGGTTCTACCCATAATTTTTTGAATGAAAGTCTAGCCCAGAAAATGAGGTGTCCAATTAAAGAAATACCTGATGTAAGTGTAACAGTTGCTGATAGGAACAAACTAAAATGCACTCAATTGTGTAAATATTTTCAATGGATGATGCAAGGCATCTGGTTCAAAACTGATGTCATCTTAGTCCCTTTGACTAATTATGAGATGGTTTTAGGGGTTCAGTGGTTGCAAACCCTTGATGACATAATGTGGAATTTCAAGAAGTTAACTATGAGATTCTAGGTTAATGATCAATAGGTGGAACTAAAGGGCGTAGAATCTAATAAATTCAAGTTGTGTTCTTCTGAGAAGATGGAGGATCTACTAAACCAAGGAGGAGTTGTTTCAGCACAAATGTTCAGTATAAAGTCATCAACTGATGGTTGCTATCAACATGAGGCTAAGGTGCAAAATGAGAATCAAAATGAGGCTTTGCAGCAATTATTAAAGAAATATGAAGATGTGTTTGTAGTTCCTACTGGGTTACCACCAAAAAGAAGTGACCATAGAATTGTTCTAAAGGATGAAACTGTTACTATTAATCAGAGAGCCTATAGATACCCTGCTGGTCAGAAAGATGTTTTAGAGGGCCTTACCAAAGAGCCCAGTAGTTCTAGTAAAGAAGAAGGATGGAACCTGGAGGTTCTGTGTAGATTACAGAAAGTTGAATGAAGCCACTATCAAGGACAAATTTCCCATTCCACTCATTGAAGAGTTAGTAGATGAGTTAGGTGGGGCTTCAGTATTTTCTAAACTGGATTTGAGAGCAGGTTATCACCATATTAGAATGAGTGAAAAAGACATTCACAAGACTGCCTTTAGAACTCACCAAGGTCTATTTGAATTTGTAGTTATGCCCTTTGGGCTAACTAATGAGCCAGCTACCTTCCAAGCTCTAATGAACCAGACAATATTCCAGTCTATAATGAGGAAGTCAACACTGGTTTTCTTTGATGATATTTTGGTATACAGCCCAACCATGGACAAGCATCGCCTAGACTTGGAACATGTATCAGTTCTTTTAAGAAAGAAATATTTAGTAGCTAAAAAGTCTAAATGTTCATTTGGGGTGTCTACAGTTGAATATTTGGGGCATATAATCTCTGGTGGAGGGGTGCAAACTGACCCTAATAAAATTGTGGCTATTAAGAATTGGCCTGCCCCTCAAAATCAGAAACAACTTAGAGGGTTTCTTGGTCTAACTGGGTATTATAGAAGGTTCATAAGGAATTTTGGGGTCATTGCTAGGCCTATGACAGATTTATCAAGGAAAGATTCTTTTGTTTGGAATGAATTAGCCCAAGATGCCTTTGAAAAATTAAAGGTAGCCTTAACCACTGCCCCTATTTTGGCCTTACCAGACTTTAATAAAGTCTTTGTCATAGAACCTGATGCTTCTTTCAAAGGCATGGGAGCAGTCTATAAGACAACAGAACCTTTCAGTTTATGAGACAGAGTTGCTGGCCATTCTCATGGCTGTTAAGCAGTGGCACCACTACTTAATAGTTAAGAAATTCCTCTTAAAAACATATCACAAGCCTTAAATATCTACTCACCCAGAAGATTACAACCCCTTTAAAACAGACATGGTTAGCAAAGTTAATGGGGGTATACCTATTACTAAGTAGGAATAAGTCTTCTTGGGAGTCTGATCCTTACATTCAAGACATTATTCAGAAGATAAACAATGGTGAGCAAATTAATCATGTTACTTGGGATGGCCAGTTGATAAAGAGAAATGATCCTATATTAAAGAAAGACATTCTCACATTATTTCATAGCTCTCCTATGGGTGGTCATTGGTGTGCGTGGTTTTAGTAATTAAAAAGATAGCATTTTCTCGGTGCCAAAAACTTGGTGTTTTAATCCAAAAACTTTGGTTTGGGTCAAATGACTTAATTTTACTAAACCGGTTTTACTAGGTTTTAAATTTATAAAGTAAACAGTATTTACTTTTGAAACTAAAACCAACACATAGGCAGAGAACCTGACGTGCATAGTATAGTTTCTTGGGTAAGTATTGAGTATTGTATCCCCAAGGATCACACTTTCCCCTACTCAACCTTACATCAATTTACCGATCGGGTTTTAAAAAGAAAAATAAAACGTGGGGGTTCTTTGAGAAAAATAGTTTTGGAAAAGGTTTTGGTTTTTATAAAAGAAAAGATAAAAATGGTAGAGTAGTGAATTATGCATATCTCGGGGTCCATTGATTTAATAGTTAAGTTTATTATTAAAATTAATAATTTAAGTTAGTTAGTTTTGTGAGGAAGACGAGAGGGATTTTGAAGTGTTGACTCTTTTATAGAGAAGTGGAGGATACTACTTGCGTAGAATGCTGAACCTCTCCAGCGTGCGTCCACCTGGGGTCTCCGCCAGGGCCTCGCATATAGCGGGCTCCGCAAACCGCGGTCAAGTATCTGGTCTTCGAACTCATCTTCTTCTTTAAGCGGAGGCTTCACTTCCGACCTGGAACACTGTACACCTCATCTTAGCTCTCGCATTTCGTACCAGAGGGTCTCGCCTTAGGGTCATTCCCGAGTAGGCCAAAAACGAATCCCCATTGGTTAACGAACTAGGTCGATGGGTCTCTCTAGCAGTTGGTATCAGAAGACCGTACCCCCATTGGTTAAAGGCGTTGTACTAACAAGAACTAGGTAAAGAATCAATTATTTATTTATCTGTATTGTGACACTTAACACTTAGTGATCAATTAAATATTAAGTTTGGTTGAATTAATGATAACTTAATTACCCAACCCTTAACCTACCAAACTGGATGAAACCTTGGTAAATGTGGCACATAATCCTAAAGGCGTATGATATAAAAGATCACTGGTGCGCCTGTAGGGAAACCTCCCTTTATCAAGAAAGTTATCCAATCATCTGGCGAGTACCAGAAATGTGTCACTCAGATCTGGTCCACTTCAGAAGCCATTTCTTAGAACCCGGTTCGGCTATCAGAAGCCAAAAGGATCTGTCTCACTACCGGTTTCCTTGCCTTGGATCTAGTCCGGGACTACCAGAAGCTGATTAAACCTCTAGTTATTAGTTAAGTTAATCAATTATTATTTTATATTTTTGGATGAGCTCACAAGTGCATGGGTTTTGACACACCATGGGTACACTCATGAGTTACCCTAATAAGTTAATTATTGATTTTAGGTTCAAGTTATCATCAAAGCAACCTGTTACAAAGATAAACAAATAAGGATTAAAAAAAGGACACCACAAATAACTAAAAATAAACTACTAATAATAAAAATAAAAGTCTACTAATCAAGTGGGTTCATAATAATAGAAAGACACAACCATATGACATGATCAACACAAGAACATGGCTGCTCATAGACAAGCTATCCATCTTCAAGTGATATGTAGCTCTCTTGATCCTCACGACCCTCGATATTATTACATAAATACTCTACGATCCTCTTCTTGGCCAAGCCGATCAAGGTAGGTCGAAGTCTAACCATTTAGGGATGTTAGGAGGGCCAGAAGGCCTCCCACAAGACCCCAAGATCTCTGGAAGAAGCTTGGAGTTCGGTCCAAGAGAGCACAAGAAGGGATGAACAAATAGTGAGGGTTAGCTTGCTATTTATAGACCTCCCAGGGGTAGCACGGGCGTGCACAAGGGTGTCGAGGGCGTGCTTGCAGTTACACGTACGTACTGTTGCTGCATGGCAGAGTCTGTCTGTACTGAGCTGTCTGGCACGGTCGTGCAACATAAATTGGCACGGGCGTGCATGTCTTCAAGTCTCTGATTTCTTGCCCTCCAAGTTTCCTGCGATGTCTTCTCGTGTGCAGGGCCTTCGTGCAGGTGAGCGTGGGCGTGCAAAGTCACTCCGGGACTGATTTTAGCATTGGTTAAGTCCCGGGATTGTCTTCTGAACATACATGGAACAGGCTTGGAGTCTGGTATCTTCAGGAATCTCCAGTTTTTGCATGTTTTTCCCCGGAAATCCCTTGTTTCCGTCTTGGAGCTCCAATTTCCTGAGATAATCAAATAGGAACGAATTAAGCATCAATTATAACTAATGTAAGCCTAATTGTGACCTATTTTGGGATTGTTTATGCCTGTTTTATATGTTAATTCTGTGAGTTATCATAATACCCCACACTTAGATTATTGCTTGTCCTCAAGCAATCATCCACAATACACCAAGGCAAACTACAGCTAACAAACCCGCAATCCATTTATTTTATTTTAGATTACTACAAAAATAAAATTGCATCACACGCCTACTTAACCCGTACGATTTTGCTTGGACCTATACCTGCTCACAATGTTCACTCGTCACTTGGGTTTTATCATTTGGGTGAGTTTTGGGGGTGAACACTCGTGTGCTGACCGAAGTCGACTCAAGTCATAGGCTTGTATGCAAATAAAGTCCTCATCTCTAAACTAACTAAGATAAATCAAGAGGACTTTTATTCGGGTTGTAATGTAGGGGTGTAATGATAAAACTAACTTCTCTTTTTTTTAACTATATACAAGGGGGATGAGTCACCGAATCACGATGGTGCGTCAAGGATGTGAAGATGCCGTCATGAGACCAGTGGCCACACTTCCTACATTTGTCATATATTTTGGCCTATCTCTTTGCAGCGCTTTTTGATTGTCCACAAAAGGGTGGATTTTGTTCCATCTTCTACCACAATTTTCTTTCATCTGCGGTCTTCTCAAAAATGATCTGTATTATTTCTGGTGGCAGACGTGGCTGAGCAAAGTGGAAACAGCGAATCAAGTGTTCGTCCAACGGATGCATCTTGAGAAAGCGAGGGGGGAAAGCAAGAGAGAGAATGGAGATCACAGAAAGAGAGTAGAGAGAGAGCTCAGAGTAGGAGAGAGAGAAAGAGAGAGAGAGAGAGAGAGAGAGAGAGAGCAGAATTCCAGTTCTTCAGGGTCTCACCGGTCAAAGACCAAATTTTAACTTTGAAGAACTTTGCTTGGGCTCTCTTTTTGATTTCTCTCTTTTTGGTTCACGCTCTCTGTTTATTTTTGCTCTCCCCTACATATTATTCATTTTTTAGAAGATCTCTCTCTTGGCTCCGTCTTGTGTTGTTCCCTCCTTCGTCAACGGTGTTACTTTTTCTTCAACTTGCACTTCGCGCCTTTGGTGGTGAAATCTTGAAGCTGCTGTAGTGACGCGTGATCGGGACTCATTTATTGGGTGAAGAAACAAAAGGCTAAGGCTCAAAATGGTTTTCTAGGGGAAAGGATTTATTTGGGGAGAAACCTAAATGCCTCTATCATTTTTATTTTAATTACCGGTTTTAAAACAAGAAAATGCATAAACACACAAGTTCTAACCGAGTCGGACTAAGGTCGGAAATCTCTCAAGAGATGAAACGAGCATATATAAATGATATATATGCAAGTGTGGTGCTCGTGCAAAGGCTCAAGAAACTCTCACGGACAAAAAGGGTAGGATAAGGTAGCGGTTTCAAGCACAACTGTCGGGGTATTTTTCACTTGCCATGCAACCTATTTTTCTACTTGATCTTATTTTATTTAATGTGAACCTTTCGGCATAAACGCCTAATAGCGTGCACTCGGACTAGCCTAATAGACTAAACAAACCTGCCAAATTGACCGTGAATGACGCTACGGGTATCAAACTGCTAAGAGGGTACCGGATAACCACAATCATATGACAAAATGACCCGCGAGATAAAATAAAATAAGCAGTACTAATGGTCCACCCCACACTTAAAATTTTGGTATAAATTTTAAGTTCAGAAATAGAAAAAGGCAAGAGAAACTAATACTCCCCTGATAATGACGAATCCACTCGTGTGTGAGCGAAACCTGCATCCTCCACCGAAAGACGTCAAAATGGCGGCTCCAAAAATAGCAAACTATCCTCAACCTGTCCTAAAATACAAGAAAAGAAAATAAAATAAAAGTAACAAAGATAAATAAAAACTACGTCCTAAGATAGATACTAGTGCCGGAGCACTAACGGGCTAAAACGAGTCTTAGCATGCATCAGGCATGCCACAACATCCAACAAATCCATAGTACCAATACAGTCATCCAACAAACAAACAACCATAAAAAGAACGAAAAATAAAAATAGTGTTTAATGTCAATAACCATCACCATGAAAACCTGCAGAGAAAGAAATCAAACCGAGCGAGCATGGCGGGAGCGGTGGCTGGAACGGGACGTAGAGGTGGAGCCAATGCAGGAGGCCATATGTCTGGAAACGTCCTCGCAGAAGGACCGAAACTCTGCAGTCAACGTGTCAAGTCGGTCTAAGATGGTGCGAATCAAACCTCTTGACTGCGGGTGGTCGGTCCTGGCAACTGGTGGTGGTGCTGTCTGGCGTCTGGGACTCCTCCGTCTCGAGCTCTAGCGTCTGGCTGCAGCGACCGATGACTCTGGACCTCTAGCAGCAGCTGCTGCCGTAGAGTCTGCCTCTCCTCTCTCCTCTGGGTCTCTCTCTCCATATGCTGCTGCGAAAGCTGCTCTCTCATCCCACAATTCCTTCTTGTTGTCAATCAGCTTCAGTGTTTCTTTGTCAATAACCCCATTATTCTTCATAGTCTCTAAGCCCAGGGAGCGGACCTGCTCAAAGACTGTCAGTCCAGTCATTGCCTCATGGGTAAGGATCCCTAGTGATGTGGCGAGGTTAGTGATGTATGGCCCCCAAAGATGAGACTAGATGTCTTAGTACCGAAGCTGCGGGTGAAAAACTCAGCCATAGCGTGAGAAAGATTGCAATGCCTCCCGTCGATGATTGCAATGCCTCCCGTCGATGGTGCTGGCGATAATCATGTGGATCCACCTGTGGAGTGGGTCAGGAAAGCTGGATCTTTTATGCTTCCTGGGATCCCACTCAACCTCTGAAATGGTGGAACAAAACTCCTCAGCTGTAACACCCTCGGGCCACCAGTAAAGACTGTCAGTAAATATGGGCTCAGTAATCTCCCTCTTCCTATATAATACCATGCGTACCCTAAACTCCACTAGGGTCATCCTGTACCAAACCCGTGCCATCCTGAATCCAATACACCTGTTAGAAATCCTGTCATCACCAGAAACAGGAGGGGCGTACTCAAATGAAGCCAGGAACTCAAGAGTGAGCTCCCTGTACACCGTGTCCCTGATCCTGAAAAATCGATGACACTAATGAGAAAGTAGGTGTGTGAACCTGGGCTCGAGCCCAACATGATCAAGAGCATCGTAGTCCACTGGCAGATGGGGTCCCAGCGATCTCCTCTTAATTACCCTCAGCCTGTTGCGAGCATAGCTTTCTATCCCATTCATGTTGATGTACGTCCAAGGGTGTACCACAAAAGGAATCTCCCCCTCTGGCTGAAAAGTGTAGGTCTTTGGTGAGGGTAATGGGGGGTGACTCTCCAGATTGGTGTGAATGAGGTGAATGGTGGGAGTCTGATGATACTGATGGTGACCTCAAAGCTGGCCTCTTCATTTTCGGTATAGACCTGCAAAACAACAGAATCAGTTCAGCTTTACAAACTTAAGTACTTTTGCAGAAAATAAACAACTTGGGTCCAGTGGCTGCAAGCCCATGCTTCACTGATGAACATGGCCATGCGGCTCAGTCTGCAGTCCGTGTTCTTACTGGTTTGACTGTTTAAACTGGTTTTTACCCAAAACACCCTAAAATTGATTTTAAACTGCAAAAATAACTTAAGTTTAAAACTTAAAAAGTTCTGGTGAATTTTTAAGGTCAAGCACGCCCATGCACCTATGGTGCACGGCCGTGCATACTCTAGTGGGTCAGATTGGTTACGCGGGAAATTTCTAACGGTTTCCTAGTCAAGCACGCCCTCGCACACTGCTGTGCACGTCCGTGCTTCTAATTGATGTGACGGGTTTTCAAACATGTTAGTTTTCTTGAAAATTTGTTCACAAAGTTTCTCAAAAATCTTAACCACATTACATTCCTAGTGTTCCCCTAACCATTTTCCTACAATATCATGCTCAGATTCGGGCCACAAACACTAGAAACCTAAGATTTTCATCAAGAACCTAAACTACTCATAATCTCAAGAAAACGCACAGATCTGGACATAAAACACATAAAAGATCTTAGGGGTTGATTATACATACCTTGTATTGAAGATTGGAGCTTGAAATTGAAGAAAATGGTGGAAATGGAGGTTTGGTGAAGGGTGCGACGGTTTTGGGTGAAAGGAGGAAGGAGAAGTGGGTTTTGAAAAGTTAAAAGTGACTTTAAAAGCCAAACTCCTGTCTGCACGTCTGGCACGGGCGTGCACTCCTGCTCAGATTCCCGTTTTTCGCGTTTTTCAATTTTAAAACTGTTTTTAAGGATCCGGTTTTAAAAATTTTATTCGGGTTTCCCCGAAATAATTTTTAAAACCCCATTTTAAGTTCGAAACCAGTTTAACTTTTAAATTTTTGAAAAGCTTCACCCGGTCTCATTTTCCACTTTTTCCGCACTTACCTGGCGATCTTCAAGGGATGACAAACCGACCTCTAACGAAAATAAAGAAGAAATAAAAACCCTCCAAAATAAAAGTTGATGACTTTGGTGGTCTCAGCTGTCCTCACTGGAATTCTGCAAGGTGGCCAATCCGGAAGCAAACCTGCAAAGAAAAACTAAAACAACCGCGGTCATCGAAAATAAAACAGAAATAAAATAAAGAGAAAAATAAAGAAGACCAAAAATAAAAAGAAAAATAAAGCGAAAAGAAAAATGAAAAAGAAAAATAAACCGATCAGCAAAGTGACTTAGGTCTTTCTTTGGAAACAAATGTGTTCCTCGGCAACGGCACCAAAAACTTGGTGTGCATGGTTTTAGTAATTCAAAATAAATCATTTTCCCGGTGTCAAAAACTTGGTGTTTTAATCCAAAAACTTTGGTTTGGGTCAAATGACTTAATTTTACTAAACCGGTTTTACCAGGTATTAAATTTATAAAGTAAACAGTATTTACTTTTGAAACTAAAACCAACACATAGGCAGAGAACCTGACGTGCATAGTATAGTTTCTTGGGTAAGTATTGAGTATCGTATCCCCAAGGATCTCACGTTCCCCTACTCAACCTTACATCAATTTACCGATCGGGTTTTAAAAAGAAAAATAAAACGGAGGGGTTCTTAGATAAAAATAGTTTTTGAAAAGGTTTTGGTTTTATAAAAGAAAAGATAAAAATGGTAGAGTAGTGAATTATGCATATCTCGGGGTCTATTGATTTAATAGTTAAGTTTATTATTAGAATTAATAATTAAGTTAGTTAGTTTTGTGAGGAAGACGAGAGGGATCTTGAAGTGTTGACTCTTTTATAGAGAAGCGGAGGTTACTACTTGCGTAGAATGCTGAACCTCTCCAGCGTGCGTCCACCTGGGGTCTCTGCTAGGGCCTCGCGTATAGCTGGCTCCTCAAACCGCGGTCTAGTATCTGGTCTTCGAACTCATCTTCTT
Organism: Ambrosia artemisiifolia; assembly: GCA_032199755.1. NCBI lineage: Eukaryota > Viridiplantae > Streptophyta > Magnoliopsida > Asterales > Asteraceae > Ambrosia > Ambrosia artemisiifolia. Next base: position 40,526,557 of record CM063521.1, on the reverse strand, counting down.
CTTTAAGCGGAGGCTTCACTTCCGACGTGGAACACCGTACACCTCATTTTACTTCTCGCATTTCGTACCGGAGGGTCTCGCCTTAGGGTCATTCCCGAGTAGGCCAAAAACGAATCCCCATTGGTTAACGAACTAGGTTGATGGTTCTCTCTTACAGTTGGTATCAGGAGGCCGTACCCCCATTGGTTAACGGCGTTGTACTAACGAGAACTAGGTAAAGAATCCATTATTTATTTATCTTTATTGTGACACTTAACACTTAGTGATCAATTAAATATTAAGTTTGGTTGTATTAATGATAACTTAATTACCCAACCCTTAACCTCCCGAACAGGATGAAAACCTTGGTAAAGGTGGCACATAATCCTAAAGGCGCATGATACAAAAGATCACTGGTGCGCCTGTAGGGAAACCTCCCTTTATCATGAAAATCGTCCAATCATCTGGCGAGTACCAGAAATGTGTCACTCAGATCTGGTCCACTTCAGAAGCCCGAAGGATCTGTCTCACTACTGGTTTCCTTGCCTTGGATCTAGTCCGGGACTACCAGAAGTTGATTAACCTCTAGTTATTAGTTAAGTTAATAAATTATTATTTTCTATTTTCGGATGAGCTCACAAGTGCATGGGTTTTGACACACCATGGGTACACTCATGAGTTCTCCTAATAAGTTAATTATTGATTTTAGGTTTAAGTTATCATCAAAGTAACCTGTCACAAAGATAAAAAAATAAGGATTAGAAGAAGAGGACACCACAAAGAACTAAAAATAAACTACTAATAATAAAAATAAAAGTCTACAAATCAATTAGGTTCATGATAATAGAAAGATACAACCATATGACATGATCAACACAAGAACATGGCTGCTCATAGACAAGCTATCCATCTTCAAGTGATATGTAGCTCTCTTGATCCTCATGACCCTCGATATTATTACATAACTACTCTACGATCCTCTTCTTGGCCAAGCCGATCAAGGTTGGTCGAAGTCTAACCATTGAGGGATGTTAGGAGGGCCAGAAGGCCTTCCACAAGACCCTAAGATCTCTGGAAGAAGCTTGGAGTTCGGCCCAAGAGAGCACAAGAAGGGATGAACAAATGGTGAGGGTTAGCTTGTTATTTATAGACCTCCCAGGGGTAGCACGGGCGTGCACAAGGGTGTCGAGGGCGTGCTTGCAGTTACACGTACGTACTGTTGCTGCATGGCAGAGTCTGTCTGTACTGTGATGTCTGGCACGGCCGTGCAACATGAATTGGCACGGCCGTGCATGTCTTCAAGTCTTTGATTTCTTGCCCTCCAAGTTTCCTGCGTTGTCTTCTCAGGTGCAGGGCCTTCGTGTAGGTGAGCGTGGGCGTGCAAAGTCACCCCGGGACTGATTTTAGCATTGGTTAAGTCCCGGGATTGTCTTCTGAACATATCGGGAACATGCTTGGAGTCTGGTATCTTCAGGAATCTCTAGTTTTTACATGTTTTTCGCCGGAAATCCCTTGTTTCCGTCTTGGAGCTCCAGTTTATTGAGATAATCAAATAGGAACGAATTAAGCATCATTTATAACTAATGTAAGCCTAATTGTGACCTATTTTGGGACTGTTTATGCCTGTTTTATATGTTAATTCTGTGAGATATCAGTCATTCAGGTTTTATACCTACACTTCAAAGAATCAAGAACTGTTGCTACTAGAAAGGGTGCTACAAAGATGTGTTTAACTTTGTGAAGGAATGTCATACCTGTCAACAGTCTAAATATGAACCTATAGTCAATCCAGGCTTATTACAGCCATTACCTATTCCTACTCATGTCTTTACAGATGTGTCTATGGATTTCATCACAGGGTTGCCTAAGAACCAAGGAAAAGATGCTATACTGGTTGTGGTGGACAGACTAACTAAGTTTGCACACTTCATGCCACTTTCTCATCCTTATACAGCCCATCAAGTTGCTTAGGTATTCCTAGACTCTATCTTCAAATTACATGGCAATCCTGTTACTATAGTTTTAGACAGAGATCCTATTTTTTTGAGCCAATTTTGGAAAGATTTTATGAGGTTGCAAGGGGATCAATCTGTCATATTCAACTGCCTACCATCCTCAGAGTGATGGCCAGATAGAGGTTTTAAACAGATGTTTAGAATCCTACTTAAGGTCCATGTGTCTGCAAACCCCTAATCAGTGGTTGAAATGGTTGAGTCTTGCTGAATGGTGGTATAATACTACCTATCATTCTTCAATAAAGACTACACCTTTTGAGGCTCTCTATGGTTTCCCACCACCATTGCATATTCCCTATATACCTAATGATACACAAGTAGCTGATGTGGAAGATTTACACAGGGATAGGGAAGCTATGATAACCAGGTTAAATGAATCACTTGAACAGTCAAGGAACAGGATGAAACAGTATGCTGATCGTTGTGACTGGATTTACTTAAAACTAAGGCCTTTTGTGCAGACATCAATGAGGGTTTAGAAACACAACAAGTTAGGGCCAAAATATTTTGGACCATTTATAATCTTAGCTAAAGTGGGCAAGGTTGCATACAAGCTGGATTTACCTGAGAATGCACAAATTCATGATGTTTTTCATGTCTCCTTGCTGAAGAAGAAGGCTCATGGTCAGCATAATCCCACCTTGCCACGTCCAATTGGTCACAGGTTTGTGTTGCAACCAAGATCTGTGATTGATAAACGTGTAGTAAAGAGGGGTAATCGTTGGGCTCAACAATTATTAATTCACTGGAAGGACTTACCTCTGACTGAAGCTACATGGGAGTTCGCCGATGATTTCGCCCCGAGGTTTCCTGATTTCCAGTCTTGAGGACAAGACTGTTTTTGGGGAGGGAAGCTATGTTAGTTGTAAAATGTAATAAGTGTCAGAAATGTAATAAAAATAAGTAGAGAGGGCAAAAGTGTCAAATAGTAAACTTGTTTAGAAGTTAGTTAAAGGTAGTTAAATAGAGGGAAAGACTTGTATAAGTAGGAGAATGGGATATTGTAACAATCAGCTATGAATGAATAAGAAAATTCTCTCTCTGTTTCTCTTTTTCTTAAATTTGTAGCTAACATAATTCATAAGGATAAAGAATGGGATGTGAAAGCTCCTACAAAGATATCAAAAATATATTTGTACATTCATTATAACAAATTATCACAGAACTAATTTCAAACGGCTAATTAGTTTAATTAAATTGAAAACTCTAGTGAATATGATAGGATGGAACTGCCTACATGATATCGTACAACAATGATTTTAGATTGTTTTGTAAACAAAAACAACATAGCATTCGAAACATGTTGGTTTTATGAACCGAAACTACACAGTGAATCAAAAGAAATAACTTGGATTAAATTGAGAGTCGTATAAATATCGTAACGAACTATATGATCGGTATTGTCAAACGTTCGAACGGATTAAACTCAATTTTTGAACCAGAACAGGATTGTTGATTTTAAGAGAATTGTTAATACCGAATGATAACCGTCAAGAATAGGCTAGTTCTTTTGTTTTACTTTTGTTTAGAAAAATTGTGTAATCCCAAAATAGTCAGATCACTTAATCCCAAAATAATTGTGTAATCGGCCCAAGACAATGTCTCAATTACTACAACTATTTAATATATAATTAGGCCCAATTAATTCACAACAATTAGATTAACATTATAAAAAACGTAGTTGGCCTAAATCCGATTACACACACCAACTCGTTAGAACAACCAAGTCCGCCATTCCTGCATCACCTAACTTGATTAATTAATGAATAACGAGAATGCCTATTCAAAGAGTTAATCCAATATCACTATGAAAGTTGATAATCACTAAAATTACCAACATTCCTCCCCCCATTTTAGTGATATCCATGATTAACTCAAACATTCTCAAAATTCAAACTCATGCATAAATGAAAATGTCCTGAGGATTGAATTTTCATCTTAGTAAATTACACGATCCAAATATTCGAATATCGGGGTGTCTCTATTGATTGAACCCTTGCTATCCATTCGAATACTTGAAGGTAAAATACACACAAGTTTACAATCAATATGTTCTTACATGACACTATATTTTACTAGCCTATGTCCAATCCTTCAAAGGGTATATCAAAGCCAATTCCAAGCTTCTTGAAGCAGCTAAACTTCATACTCATATAGGTAGTTCTTTTATTCTACACCTGCAAATGTATTTATGAAAGAACTATTAAGAAGTTATACTTCAACCTTCTTTATCTTGCAGTTTGAACACATACCATGGGATGATTCCGATGATGTGTTCCAATATCTTTATGACAAGCTTTCCACATTGAATTCTGCATCTAACATTGTATTTGATGGGAATTGGGTATCTTGACATAAGATATTAAAGTATAGACGTTAAACCAATCCCTTTGGCTGATTTATTCACGGGATCTCTTCCTAACCCTTTAGTTAGATGATCAGCCATATTATACTCAGATTTAACAAAATCAACAAATATCACTCCATTCATGATTAATTCTCTAAGCATGCCATGTCTAACACCTATGTGTCTAGATTTCCCATTACACACTTGGCTGTATACCTTAGCCAATGTAGATGCACTATCATATCTTATAGAGATTGGTGATATCGGTTTTGACCACAAAGGAATCTCAAAGATCAAATTTCTTAACCACTCAGCTTCTTTACCAGTTGCTGCCAAGGCTACAAACTCAGATTCCATGGTTGAATTTGTGATTCAAGTTTGCTTCTTGGAAGCCCAATCTATAGTTCCTCCCCCAGTAGAAATACCCATCCACTTGTAGAAAAATGATCCTCTAATTTAGTTATCCAACTTGCATATAAAAATCCTTTAGATCCAGAAGGAAGGCCTGAATAGCATAAACCATACTTCTGTTCCTTTCAGATATTTAAATAATCTATTCACAACTTGCCAAATGATGAGTGCTAGGATTACTAGTATATCTACTAAGTTTTCCCACAGCATAGGCTATATTAGGCCTTATGCTGATCATAGCATACATCAAACATCCTATAGCCTTAGCATATTCAAGTTGAGATTGAGAGATTGAAATACCATGGTTCTCATGTGTGATTCTAATGCCAAGAATCAATTCTGCCTCCCCATGTCCTTCATGGCAAACTTAGATGACCAAAATTTCTTGGTTTTATCAACTTGATCCTGATTCGTAACAAAGATCAACATGTCATCCACATCTAGACAAATTATTACTCCATTTCTTGAAGAGTCAAATTTGCTATACACACACTTGTCAGCTTGTTTAGGAACAAAACCGTCTGACAATACAAAATATATCCCTAAATATATTAGCTATTAATCATATTTGTAAAACCTTACAATACTTAAATATCTTATTAATAATATGAGATTTGAAATTCAATTCTATAGATACTATAGTTTGTGGGGTTTGAATTTTAAACCATACCAAGATTACCACTTCGACAAGTAAAGAGACTATTCATTGTATGGGTATGAAAAATGTGTTGGTAGCCCTTTGTAGTTGTTGCACAATGTTTAGGATTGAAAAAACACGAGCAAAAAGGCAAAGCAGTCGACCGTGTGCGTTGCCTACAAATACAAGTCAACCTCAACCTCTTTTCATTCACCGTTTTGCTCTAAATTTTCCAAAATACTTATCAAATAGCTCTTTCTCTCATTCTTCCTATATTATCATATTGTTTGAGAAGATCAAACATAAAGAGCAAGAAAAACAAAAAAGGGAAGAAAAGTATGTGCTTTAAATATTTACCATTTACTACTCTTGTATTTTATAATTACCACAATCACTTAAATATTTGTGTTTGATGATTAGCATTTTCTCAAAGTAAGAAAAGAGCTTGGTGATCACTACCATACTTAGTGAGAGGATTGTTAAGGTGATCACTTCCTTTTAAAGAATGAGATGAGTGTATGATGTAAATGTGATCATCGTCGAGCTTAGTGAAACAAGAATATAGTTAGAAGTGTAAAGACCACTATCTTGACATAGTCAGTAGGAAAAGGTGATTGCTACCTTGGATTAGTGAGACGAAGAAGGTGATCACTTCCAATGAAGAATGAGACGCTTGTACAAGGTGATCACTAACTTTATCTAGACGTTTCTGCATTGGGTATCCCTACCGGATTAAAGGGAGACGACTAGTGGATAAACTCTCAATCTTAGAATCAGAGACAGGACGTAAGGGCCTTAGTTAACATCCCTTAAACCTCTAAAAGCTAGTTTTGTATCTCTTTCCATAAACTTTGTACTTACTTGTTTACTTATTTAGTTTTAGCATACCACAAGTCATCTTCCATACTTGGTCTTTAAACTTTAAAATAAGCGAGAAATTTTTTAAAAACTATTTACCCCCTCTAGTTTTTCTACGTATACAGGTATCAATTTTTTCGGTCCGTGTTATTAGGACAATATTAGTTTTGTTCACCAAGATACCGGTAGGTACCAACACTGTCTATAACTTATAATACAATGAAAATAATATCGGGAACAAACGAATACTAATACCAATATCAAAGTTATTCAGACGGTACCGGCTCAGTTCCTCATAGTAAAGCACAAAAAATCAATTGTATTCAACCTATTCTATTTTGAACACAACTTTTATTGAAATGTACATAAAAATAAGTATGCCAAAATTTTATTAAGCTTTACACTATATATTTGTAGTATTAGATAACTAAATGGGTAAATGTTGTCAATTGATAAAACAACTAAATATGACTATATGAGGTAGGTTCGATAACATGAATATTTGTGCTTCGGTTACTTCTACATTACTACTCACAACTCGGTTTTAAAAAAAATATTGAGAGGTAGACAAAAATAGGTTCCTCGCAACGATATACTCGGAATTTTATAAAACATCACTATTAAAAGTTGTAAGAGAAAAACGAAATATGTCATAATTTATTATAATAATAAAAGTAATATAAATAATGAAAAAAAAACAAAAACTGTTCATAGCTACAGACTTTACTACCTATTGTATATGATTTCTTTTTTTGCCAAAACGGTGGAGTTTCCTCAATCTTTTGTGCAATTAGGGTGTGTTAGAATCATGTTTTGGTTTTGGGGCCGCAACCTCAACTTGCAAAATTGGGTGCCATAGAGAGGATCTAGCATGTGGGGCATGATGATGTGGAAGGACAAGCACACTTGGACTAAAGCAAGATCCACAATCAAAGATTATGGAATCAACAAGACGTGGTAGATCATCTTATCTTAGCTTGCGGAACCTTGGCAGAATCCCATAATCTGAAATTGCAGTAATCAGACGGAATCCATGCAATACTCGAACTAACATGCACTCAGTAGAATTCAGGTTCATCAAAGAACCTTATTTGTGAGTGTGTTTAAGCATGAACCTTCAAACTCTGCATGGCATGTAAAATCAACCTGCAATTAAAATCTTGAACTTCAATCAAATTCAAATTTGATGGACTACAAGATATTTTTCATTCTCTATGCATGTATGTATAGTTTATTATATAAAAAGCAGCAGATTGTTAAAACTGAATGTAGAATCATAATCTCAAAACCTTGTTTTCAAATATTTGATCAATTTTTTATTAACTCACTTCTTTGCTTTACACAGAACCTGCTGAATCGATCAATTCCGCAAGTTGAGTACACGGAACCTGCTGCATCACCCTACCAAATGTGCAACAACTCCACATCACCATGCCAACACAGATCGGTAAACCGCACATCACTTGATTCCGCAAGGGCAGGTTGTGGAACCCCATAAAACCAAAACATGATTATGACAACCCTGATTGCACAAAAAGTTTATGTAATCTTCACCATTTTGGAAAAAAACATTGTTATCTATTTTTGTAAATCTTTTTTATTATATTAAATGCTTTAACTATTCTCAAAATTATTAGAAAAATACATTTTAACTAAACAATTTTTAGAAGGTGTACCTAAGAATCTATAGAGAGGTTAATAGGTACCTTTTATTTTTATTTTGAGTTAATAGCCATTTTCATCCATGAGGTTTGGTCATATTTGTTAGTCGAGTTCAACACTACTAGAAAACTGGGCTATTGTCACCAAAAGTTGCTACTTGAAAAAATGGTAGTAAATTTAGCAACCGATTTTACACCAAAATATGTAATTATAAGATAAGGTAACTAATTGGTTGCAAATTTTGAAACCATTTTTTTGGTGGTAAATTCGTGAGAAATAAAATAAGAAAGAATTAAAAAATAATAATTTATAAAAAAGAAAACAAAAACCTTTTGAATTGTGACCACTTTAGCCGTAACAAATTTAGGAATAGTGTAATGCATATATATGGTAGCTAACCAGTGGTAAATTTTGAGACTAAATTGCTACCATATTAGCCACGATAAAACTATGCTATTGTCACCAAAAGTTGTTACCTAGAAAAATGGTAGCAAATTTAGCAACCGATTTTACACCAAAATATGTATTATAAGATACGGTAACTATTTGGTTGCAAATTCTGACACCATTTATTTGTTGTGGTAAATTCCTGAGAAAAATAATAAGAAAGAGTTAAAAAAATAATAATTTATAAAAAAAACAACAAACCTATTGAATTGTGACCACCTTAGCGGTAGAAATTTTAGCGACCTATTTCTTATAGCGTAATGTGTATATATGGGTAGGGTTCGTGTAAAAAGTCCACTTTTCCTAAGAAGTGTAAGAAGTCTATATAGGTATTGTGTTTTAAATTTTTGGAGAAATGTTTTATATTCTCTGGTATTGTGTTATATAGAAAAACAATAAAAGTAACAATTTAAAACGCAATCAAATGTATTCTAAGCATTAAATTTGTAAAACGCACTGATTATATTTAGAACACACTGATTATATTTCTTCGCATGGTGTTTTAGATTTAATAATTGGAATACAATTGATTGTGTTTTAAATTATTATTTTTTTCCTTTTCTATATAACACAATAACAAAATAATACAAAACTTTCTCCTAACATTTAAACACAATACCTACATAAACTTCTTACACTTCTTAGGAAAAAATGAACTTTTTAGCCAACTCCTTGCCATATATATATATATATATATATAGGATCCGGATCATGTGAGAACCCCATTGAGTTGTGAGAACTAGAGAACTAGTCTGGACCAATCATCAAGAGACACATCATCACCTTTATAATTTCTTGTATTTTTTTAATTAGGGACATAAAAGTCTTTTACCTATACCCACTTGGGGGTATTTTAGTAATAATAACACCCACCCCCACCCCACCCCCACCCCAAGTAACAATTAAATAATAAAATTTGAAAACAAATACCTCTCACCTCACTCTCTCTCTCTCACAACCGTTCACTTTCTCTCTCTCTCTCTAACCCTCTCTCTCTAACTCTCGTTCTCCCTCTCTCTCTCTCTACCCCTCTCTCTCTAACACACACACACACACACACATAAGGAGGATGACGGTGGTCATGGTGGGGCTGGAGGTGGAGGCCGGTGGTGGGTTGTTGGGTGGTCCGAGTGGGGGGCAGAGGCGGAGGACGGTGGTGTGGGTTCGAAGAAACCAGATCTGGTGGTGGGTTTGTTTTTGGGTTTGTTTTTGGGGGTTTTCATCGCCGGTGGTGGGAGACGACGGTGGGAGGAGGCGGTGGTGGGAGACGACGGGGGGGTGGATCTGTGGTGGGTTTGATGATGCAGGGCTGAAGGACGGCGGTGGGGGTTCGATGGTGCAGGGCTGGTGATGGTGGTTGGAGGACGGCGACGAAGACGATGGTGGTGGGTTTGCAGTGGAGGGGGTGGTGGGGTAGACGGTGGTGATGATGAAGACGACGGTGGAGACGTCGGTGGTGATGACAGTAAGTTTTTTTTTATTATTATTATTGTTACTATTATTATTATTATTATTAGTATTATTATTTTCCTGTTATTATTATTTTTATTATTATTATTATTTTATTTTTTTCTGTTATTATTATTATTTATTTATTTTTTTTACTGTTATTATTACTACATGTATTATTATTATTATTTTTTTTATTTTTTGTTATTATTATTATTTTTTTTATTTTCTGTTATTTATTATTATTATTAAAGCTGTTTATTTTTTTTTTTGTTATTTTTTTTATTTTTTCTGTTATTATTATTATTATTATTATTATTATCATTATTATTTATTATTACATTTATTATTAATGATGTTGGGGTGAAAAGGTAGGGTTTTTATGTTGAAAGTTTTGGGTGTTTCTTTGTTAGGAGATGATGCCGCGAAGAAGATGATGTTTTGCGATTAAGGACCCGATGTTGTGGAGACGACGACGAATGGTGTAGTCTCTTTTTTGTAAGAAACCATTGGTGTAAACATCAGTTTACACCGGCGTAAACATCAGTTTACACCGGCGTAAACATCAGTTTACACCGGCGTAAACATCAGTTTACACCGGCGTAAACATCAGTTTACACCGGCGTAAACATGAATGTATAGACGTTGTTTATGTAAGAATACACCGTTTAGTTTCACACACAGTGTAAACGTTTTTGATTTAAGAAAACACCGATTTGTTTTACACACAGTGTAAGTATGAATGTATAGTTGTTTTGATGTAAGAAAACACTGGTGTAAAACATCAGTTACACCAGTGTAAATATGAATGTATAGTTTGTTTTTTTCACTTTGTGTATTTTTTTTTTTGTAAATGTTGTGTATGGCAGATTTTACACCATTTTATGTTTTTTTTGGTTTGTTTTCTACACTAGCGTAATTGTTGTAAAATTTTGTATTTTTTGGAAGATTTACACCAGTGTAAATATGAATGTAAAGCACTCCATCATCTAGTTTGTTTTTGTACAATAGTGTATTTTTGTAGAAGTTTGTGTATGAGAGATTTACACTGGTGTAAAAAATTACACCAGTGTAAAAAACGAGAGTGATACTACAAAATGTTCAATCTGATTTTTTGTTTAAAAAATTAAATTAATTAAAAAATAAAATAAAGTTTAAAAAATTAAATCAGATTATATTATTTTAATTAAAATAATAAAATAAACTTTAATTAAAAAATAACATCAAAATAACATAATATTATATTATATCTTCTCTCCCATGGTTTTTTACTTAAATGCCCTTAATGGTACTTTAACATAATAAAAAAATACTTAATATTCAAGTGAAGACAAAAAACCCAACTTTTGATCTCCACCATTGGATCATGAAGATCTAAGGTCCACAATGGTTCTCTAGTTCTCACAACTCATTAAGGTTCTCACATGATCCTAACCCTATATATATATATATATATATATATATATATATATATATATATATGTATGTATGGTAGCTAATCAATGGTAAATTTTGAGACTAAATTGCTATCATATTAGCCACGATGATTACGCCAAAATAGGCTACACCCACACTTTTTCTAAAACTGTCATGCCACACTTTCAATTAAATGTGTTGCTAAAGGTAGTTAATCACATTTTCAAACCTTCTAGCCTACCTTTAGCCACATTTTATTTATTCATGTGACCATTGTACACCAGTTCAAAATTTTAGCCACACTTTAAGAAAAACAAATGTGACATTTTGTAGCCACACTAGACAAGTGTAGCCAAATTTGATCTATGGCCATAATATTTGTTCGATTTTTATTCATGTGACCAAAAACACATCTTTTGGAAACTTTTAGCTACACTTTACGAAAAAATTTGTCATTTAGTTGCCACACTTAATAAAGGAAACAAAACTAGTAACTATAATTATTTTATTGTCAGCTAGATCCAATGATGTTCAATTGGATCCAATGATGGTCAGTTAGGCCCAAAGATGGTTAGTTAGATTCAATCATTGTCACTTAGACCCAGTGACAGTCATTTAGACCCAATGATGGTTAATTAGACTCGATGAGTCAATTATAACCAATGATCATCAACTAGATCCAATGATGATTAATTACACCAATGATAGTCAGTTGGATCCAATGATGATCAGCTAGGCCAAATGATGGTCAATTAGACTCGATGAGTCAATTAGGCCTGTTGATGGTCAATTAGAACCAATGATCATCAATTATATCCAATGATGATTAATTACACCAATGATGGTCAGTTGGATCCAATGATGGTCAGCTAGGCCCAATGATGGTCTATTAGATCCAATGATGGTCACTTAGAACCAATGATCGTTATTTAGATCCATTGATGGTCAATTAGATCCAATGATGGTTAATTACACCATTGATGGCTAGTTAGGCCCAATGATGGCCAGTTAGATCCAATGATGGTCAATTACACCCAATGATGACTAATTAGATCCAATGAAAATCGGTTAGGCCCAATGATGGTCAGGTAGATCCAATCAGTGTCACTTAGACCCAATGATGGTCATTTAGACCTGATGATAGTCAATTAGACCCGATGATGGTCAGTTAGGCCCAATGGTGGTCAATTAGATCTAATTATGGTTAAATATAACCAATGATCGTCAATTAGATCCAATGATGGTTAAATAAACCAATGATGGTCAATTAGATCTAATGATGGTTAATGTGACATTCATGATTTTTCCAAATGATTTAGCTATAACTTTAGAGACATAAAGTGACAATGCTTCACATGGAAAAAAAATCGCATAAACAATAATTTAACGGGTTAGAATCATAATACCAGAAAATTCAAAAAAATTGCAATTTTTTTATGCAATCTGGCACCTGAGGTTTGAACTTTCGTGTTATTTCAATCCAAATTGCTAACTCCGTTTATTTATTCTGTTGGTTACATGCGTTTTTGACCAAAATGCCCTTTTGATAAAAAAAATAGAAAATATATAAACACCCATGACCCACCCACCATTCTCCTGTGCTTAATCAAACCAACCCCCATCACACCTTTTGAAAAAAAAAACGCGACATCATCTCTCTCCATTTGAATACATTTCAATTCAACCTCTACCACAAAAATATTCAGCCATCATAACTTTATAATCAAATTTCACCGAAAATTTCCCTAACCCATCAATAATCCCCCAACCTAATAAAAAACCCTAACTATTTCCACCCAAAACCCACTTCCCAACCCATCTGCAGAAGCTGCCATGCTTAATTACGAGAATAAACCATCACCGGACTCCACTGAAGATGATGATGATGATGATGAATTACGAGAATAAACCATCACCGGACTCCACTGAAGATGATGATGATGATGATGATGATGATAGTAATAACAATAGTAAGAACAATAACAACAACAATAACAACAACAACAACAACAACAACAATAATAATAATAATAATAATAATAATAATAATAATAATAATAATAATAATAATAATAATAATAATAATAATAATAATAATAATAATGAGGATGAATGGGTTCTATCATATTTGACCCGACAAGCATGTCAGGTATACCGTTGCAAGGATGAATGGGTTGTATCATATGTACCAAGCCACAACCGTACACGTCGTCTCTGCAACAACCACGTGGCTTCTTCTACGTGATCGTAAACCATGGCAGATTTTTCTGTGTGGTCGTAATTTTAGACTACTAGGTGTGGAGGAGGCCCATCATCCATGATGGTCCTCCACCTCAGCTGCCACGTCAGCGTGGGGTAAGAGCATCCATGAGATGATGGCCCTAGGGGTGTGGAGAGGCCCATCATCATTTAATGCTATTTTTTTTGTTTTTTTTATTAAATAATATTATCATATTAATATAAAGAGTAAAGATGTATTTAAATAAAAAACAAACACTTAAATAAAAAAAAAGTACACCTAAAATTTTTAAAACGTCAAACACTTAAATTAAAAAAACACTTAAATACAAAAAACGTACACTACAAATTAAAAAAAACAAACACTTAAATAAAAATAAAAAACATAGCGAACAGTTAAAATAAAAAAACTAATCATTATATTTTTTTGCGATGCTCACCTTCGCTAAAGCTTCTTCTTCTATTTTCGTCTATGGGAGTTTTTTGGACGACCTCTCTTCTTTATCTTGACCTTACTTTTTTTCCCCTTCCCCTTCGAACGTTCTACTTGTGTTTCGGGCACAACCTCCTCCACCTCATATTCTTCATCTTCGGGTTAAAAAATGGGTTGTCGTTGTGGTTGTTGTGGTTGTTGTGACGTTTGTGTTTGGAGAGATGGATGGAATGGCGGAGTTTGCAAAGTTGGGTAAAAGATTGAGGGTTATGGTGCATTTACATATGACTAAATTGGTTAAAAGTAGTGGGGCTTTGGTGCATTTGGTAATATTGGGAGAAAGGGTTTGGAGTTTGTTGGAAACCCGAAAATGTAGCCCTAGTTGGATCAATTGGCATCGTGTAACCCGGTGTCGTGAACGGGTTTGAAGTCGGGTTGTTTTGATTACGTTGTGGTGTTTGATTCGGGGTTGGGTTGTTTTGGTAGGGATCCATTGCAAAATATATAAAATATGAACATATAAAGTATTTTATAAAAGTAGTGGTTGATTGTGGTGAAAAATGGGTTATTTGTTGGGTTTATATAGGATTTAAAAAAGTTTTTTTTAAACAGTCGAAATTTAATCCCAACGGTCAAAAGAACGTTGGATAACGTTCCCTTTCTCAAAAAATGGACCGGCATCAACGGCAACAAGATGCCCCTTATGCCGCTGCCGCCCCTATGCCGGCCCAGGCGGTGGTGTAGCGAGGCCCGGCATTCGCTTGCCTCCCCTATGCCGCCCCCCATACCGTTAAGTCTTATAGCCGTGTTGTTTTTTCTACGGATATTTATTTTGTTTTTTTTTAATTCAAAACAAGAATGAAAAAAATTTAAAAAACCTAAAAAAGGGGTAAAATGTCAAAATTGCCCCTTAGTTAACGTAACTTTTAACGAAGTTAGTAATTTGGACGGAAATAACACGTAAATCCAAACCTTAGGTGCCCTGTTGAAAAAAAAAATTTAACCGGACCAGCAAATCTGACTAAACCTCATGGACGAAATGGCTATCAACTCTTTTATTTTTTTTACACTTTTTGAGATATTATAGATAGCCCACATGAACATTTGTACATAAACATTAAAGACGACATGGAGAATGATATCACCACCAATAAACATTAAAGACGACATGGAGAATGATATCACCACCAAATGTGTGAGAATCTAGAGAGAGGTTAATAGGTACTTTTTTTATTTTTTCTACACGTTTTGAGATATTAAAGATAGCCCACAAGAACATTATACGAAGAAACTAAAGACAACGGGGAGAATGATATCGCCAACCAAATGCAACGATGTATAGTGCTTTTCATAAAATTAGTATTGTCACTAATTGTTTCTTCACTATGAACTTCTCTATAAGGGTGGTCGGGGCGGTTCGTGATGACCGTGACGATCAATAACTGCCCCACTATTTGTATCACGGCCGCGACAACATCACACCGTGACAGCCATCACGCTTCAACATCAAACACCTCATCACCTCTCTCTCTCATCACTTATTTTATGTTTAGCCATCACGCTTCAACATCAAACACCTCATCCCCTCTCTCTCTCATCACTTATTTTATGTTTTTTATTTAATGTAATGTTTTTGTTTTTATTTTTCTTAAAAAATTTTAGTGATGGGTATCATTCCACCCCATGATTTTAGTGATAAATGTGATGGAAATGAGATGACACAATATTATTGGGTGTGATAGTGTGATGAGTGTGATGACCACCCATCCACCCTAAGATTAAGATAGATACAGATAACTGTGAAAACATGTCAAGAAGATGACAGTGAATTCTAGATTTTTTTTATAATGTAGAAATATCATATATTGTTTATTTATCGTTGTATAACACTTGCGTGTTTCACTTGGTTCTTGAATATTTTAGCAAAGAATTTATGGATGCATGTATCGACCATGACATTTCTCTACAATTAGATCATTCTTTATTATTATTTTTTTTAACCCAGAATGTTACTGTACTTCACTAACTTCTGAGTTACATCAAATCTACATCTTTGTGTGAGATTGAATCCATTACCTCCTAGTCTCCTACCCATTTGTGCTAGTCCTATGATGCTAAAGATCTTATAGTTGTATTTGACTCACATATTTGTTATCATCAAAATATATCGACAATAATTATTAGCTATGCATGTAATAACAACTTACATTACAATTAACTCATCAATTGATTTTTATTCAGTTATTTGCAAATCAATAGTGGTGTAGTATTCCAGGGTTGGGTTTTTATTTGGACATCCCCTCCCCCAGGCTTGTGGAGACCCCCATGGGTCATATAAAAGTATCATATAGGCCGTGGAGACTTCCATGGCCTATGGAGACCCCCTGCAATGATTGGAATGAGTGGGGGTTGTGAAAAAGAGATGTATGGGTATCCTATAGGCCGTGAAGACCTCAATGGCCAATAGAAGTTTTTTTTTAATTTATTTTAAATAAAACAAAGCTTCTTGTGGAAGCATTATATCCCGGGTCGTGGAAGGCATAATGGCCCGTGGTTGGACCCTCCTTCACGGGCCGTGGTGGTCTCCACAACCCATAGGATACCTTTATATGGCCCATGGGGGTCTCCACGACTCCATGGAATTTATTTTTTTTTTATATTTTGTAAGTGTGTTTTATATATTTTAAGAATGATATTTATGTTTTTCTATTAATATTTTTTTTCATTTCTTATTATAAATGTAAATTAGCGTATACAACAATTTTTTTTTCACTTAATAATTCGGTATACATGATAAAACAGTTACACACGGTAAGCTATAAGTCTATAACAAGTCAATATATGTTCTCAGGTAATGTTTGCCTAAGATTGGTCATTTCTTGTGATACATGAACTTTGTATTCTTGTCTCTTGGAAATTTTAGGCAAAGAAGCATAAAGAGTGTTCCACTTTTTTGAAATACCACCATTCAGTGATGATGCAAACAATGACACTAACTTGTCAGTTTGAGAATTGGTCTTCAGATCAAAAGATCCATAATGGAACAGTTGTTAGTAATTGTTTGAAAATATATTTTCTGATCAAAAGATCCATAACAGAACAGTTATTTCGAATGTTCCTGATCATTACAGAAGTAGAACGACCACCTAGATGAAGAGGAATAATCTCTCGAAACTTATTACGGGAAGCAAAGGATAACAAAGATGAATGTTGTATCTATGATGAAAGTACTGATCAATCTGTTTGAACCTTCGTTCATTTATCACCACTTAGAAGAAAAGACTATATTGACTTGTTATAGCTTATCGTATTTAACTTTTTATCATGTATACCGAATTATTAAGTGAAAAAAAATTGTTATATACGCTAATTTACATTTATAATAAGAAATGAAAAAATATTATTTATAAAAAAACACAAATATCATGCTTAAAATATATAAAACACACTTACAAAGATAAAAAAAAATGATTTTCATGGGGTCGTGGAGACCCCCATGGGCCATATAAAGGTATCATATGAGCCGTGTAGGGTTTTGGAGGGGGGTTGTCTAGATAATATGACCCTTACTGTATTAAATGTTGTGGTTTTATGCAATGTTTTTATAACCGGATCGGACGTCAAGCCGGTCTTCTTACCAATCCGCTGGTTGGACCGGTTCAACTGATCGGACCAGATTTAAGAATCGGACGATATATGTATATATGGTTTTATCTTTAGTTGAGAGTGCTGATAATTTATATTATTCTTCAGACTATTGTTACTTAAAAAAACATTTCTTAATTGCACTTTATTTATATATTCATCATGTGCAAACTTATCTTATTATATTATGGTATGATTTTGGAGCAAAATATAAAACAAAAAAGAGAAAATTGCTTGAATAGTCCCTGTGATTTGCTCAGATTTCATTTTTAGTCCTCAACTTTTAAAAATTACAGGTATAGTTCTCAACTTTTGACATTTTTTTTAACTCGGATAGTCCCTGAAGCTAACGGGGGTTAAATAATCCAGTTATGTGGGTGTGAAATTAGTAAACTACCCTTACTTTATTAAAAATATATATTAATAAACAATAATACTAATTAATGTGGATCCCACACTTTATCTTCCCCACTTCATCTTCTCCATCTTATCACCTCCACAAATCACCACCACCCATCTCCACCCTTCACCCCCACCAACATCCACCAACCACCACAGCCACCACCCGCCCAACAACCATCACCACCCTAAACTACCCTTGTTATTAAACAAACTCTTATTTCCATCTTCACTGCCACAATTAATCTCTCCATTAGCAGCTATAAGACGAACAATCGGAGGTGCTCTACTCGACCATCCAACAAACAGCAACTTCATCATGAAGACGCTGTTGTTCTTCACATTTTCCTTGATTTTTGCTCGAGTTTAGCATTCAAACAATCAGCAAACCTCGATACGCAAGAAGGTAGATGTTCGCTTTTTGTTTTCACTGATTACTTAGTTTTCTCACAAAGGAGGGATTAATGGTGATTACTGTTTGTGTGAGTTGATGCAGTGGAGGTATTGAATGTAGTTTAGGGAAAGTTAGGGCTAGAGAGGAAGAAGGAATTGGATTTGGAGCAGGATCCGTGTAGTGGCAAAGGGATTTGGGGCGTCAGGGTGGAGATGGGTGGTGGTGGCTTTTGGAGGTGATGAGGTGAAGATGAAGTGTGGGACCCACATTAATTAGTATTATTTTTTATTATTATATATTTTTATTAAAGTAAGGGTAGTTTAGTAATTTCACATCCACTTAACTAGATTATTTAACCTCCGTTAGCTCCAGGGACTATCCGAGTTAAAAAAATGTCAAAAGTTGAGGACTATACCTGTAATTTTTAAAAGTTGGGGACTAAAGTTGAAATCTGAGCAAACCACAGAAACTATAAGAGCAATTATCTCAACAAAAAATAAAGTAGAAACTAAGAAATTAAATAACTTAATGGGCTACGACCCATTTAACAATCCCTAATATACCCTAACACTGCCCGTAGTGGGGCGTTAATCCCAGCGCTAAAACCTTTTTAGCGCCAGGAACACCATCACACCCGAGCGCTAAAAAGGAAAATGGGGTAGGGGCTCTAAAATTTTAACGCTCGAATGTATATAACAATAACCAATCATCACTCGCCACGTCATCGTCCCAAGCGTTCAAATATTTGAACGGTTAAAAAATTAAATCCCCCCAACGGCATTTTTTTAACGGTTGTTTTCATTTTTTTTAATGTCAATCTCTTTTATATATATATAACACTCCATTTTTAAACTACTACATAAAAATACATCACTATATAAAAAAAACACCACTATATCTTTACCAAAATCACACAAACATGTTTCCATTCCGTCAGTCTTTCGGTGTCCCTTCTCGCCCGGGCAACCCGAATGCGATGCGCCCAAACACAACCCAACCACCACCCACTTTTAATTGGAACGATTTAGACCCTAACACAATGGGATACGCATCACTACTAGCTATGTCGGGTCAATTTTTTCAAGGGTCAATGGGGTTTTCATCAAAGATGAATGTAAACTATGGCCAAGGTTCTCAAGACGAACCTGAGCTCTTGCCGGAAACTCATCCCGAGCCCCAACAAGCACGTGAACCCGAGCATTCTTAGCAGGGGTGGGGGTGGGGGGCGCTCGCACAAAAAAAAACTATCGGGTCTCGTCAAAGAAAGAAGTATCAACCTTGGGAGAAAGACGAGGAATTTGCACTAGCGCGGGCTTGGCTCGACATATCGGAGGATCTCGAAGTTGGTTAGTATTTTTATTGTGTTTTTAATCGTATTTTATTTAAATTTATATATTTTTTTATTTCAGATTTTTTTTTTTGTTAATCGTTATTTTTTAATGTAATTTTTTTTGTAGCAAACTATCAAGACAAGCCTGTGTTTTGGGCGAGAATTCGAGAGACATTTTTAACGCCATGGGTCGAGGGGAATATCGGGACAATGATTCAATATCGGGAAAGTGGACTGATATAAATAATAGATGTCATGCTTTTGCGGCAGTTTACCAACGTTGTAACGACAATAGGGGTAGTGGGGAAGGTGATGATGGTGTGTTAGCAAGAGTGTTGGAGGAATTTAAAGCAACCCGTGGGACGTTAACATATTTGAGGTGTTGGGAGATGTTGAGAAAAAGTCCTAGGTGGGGAGCGGTGACGGCCATGGGGTCTGGTATTAGGTGCAAAGGAAGCAGAGCAAAACGAAGCAAAACCTCCCCGTCGCGAGATCCCGATACACCCTCATCTGATGCTCGCTATGTCGACTTAAATGATCCTATTAATGTCGTAGACGATGAGTTGTAGGAGGAGGAGGAGCGTGACAACATTCAATGATCCAGGTCAACGTCCGTACGCATTTGACTTATTATTGTCATTTCATGGGCATAATTAGACATTTTTCACAAACTATACCCCCCCCCCCCCCCCCCGCATGTCTGGTAAAGCATGAGTTATTGAAGAAACTCCATAGATTACCCGTTTATGCATACAACCCCGGACTATACAAGACAATTGACATTTAACAGTTAAGCCAATCACACGCTCAATAGAGTGCAACCGGATACCCGAACCCTACACACGAACAAAATAACAATATACGTGACAATGCCCAAGTGGAAAGCTATACAATCCACTCAAACCCGAACAATTACAAAGTGTCTCATGTGGTTATCACTCACACAAATCATAAAACACTCCCGAAGAACAAACATATGTTATCATTTGAGGTAATACTCCCTAACACATGATAACCCCTCACTAACATATGTATACGTATTAACTTGATCACAAATAATATCATATGTTATCATCCACAAAGCATGTTCTCATAACTTGTGGGAATTAATACATGTTAATATCGTCATCGAACATTCTTCAAGAACCAAATTACACCTTGGTGTAAATGGTCGAATAATACCTATGTTAACAAATGTTTCATTCAATTAAATACCTACATATATATATGTCTATATCATCGGGTCTACACCCACATAAGGTAGGATAAGACTAGCCGAAGCATAAATATATACACACATGCATGTACATGGCTTTGGTACACACACACATACACTAATGGATAGGCATTAGCTATTATAATTACTTTGTCTCCCTTGATAATCAACTTACATTAAAATGAGGCCTTGTCATTTAAACACACTAACAATTAGATGATGATATTACCTATAAATGGAAGGATCTCCTCTTGTTCTTATTCGGCCGATGATATCCAAACCAAACCATGTTATATCACTTTCCAAACAATGTCCAAAACACACATTAATATGGTAAAAAGACATCATGAACACACACCCTTTGACTCATGATTTCAAACCCAAATAACTTGGTCCTTTCTTTGTTTGTTCTCGGCCGAAGATCACCCAAGATCACCCTTATGTCACTTTCAATACTAGTGTCCACATCTTATACCAATTTGGCATATGACAACACCTCAAGGCAAGGGATGTTTGATATAGAAACCCCACATTTAACCTTGACAACCCATCGGCCTAGTACAAGGGAAACAAGATGATGATGATGATGATGATCAACTAATAAGACCAAAACACCTACACTTTTGATAAAGACTTGGCATGAATATGACAATGCACATGATGACACATTATACTTCCCCTTTTCTTGATTACAATCGACCACACACAAGAGCAATCAAAGGTCGCTATCACCCTAACAAATCATAGTTTTACTAGATTAGGCCTTGTCTTTCAATCACCCATTCTCAATACTTGATATGTTGCCCTATTTATCTTGATTCTTCCTACACATGGCCGAAGAATGGGACAAGAAAGAAGCTTCACCATTGACTAACATACCTTACACCAAGAAGGGAATAAAACAAAGATGCATCTACAATCAACAAGCTTGACAACAAGCTCCTTTGAGGAAGAGACAATCGGCCTAAGCTCCAAGGAAACAAGACAAAACTTGAGTTGCCACATAAACACTAATTATGTTAACTCTTTTAGACATGACCACAATCAAGGAAGCAAGACTTACCACATTTGTTCTTGTCTTTACACTAATCGCCCCCTATATATGAACAATAAGACACTTCAAAAACTCACACCATCCTCTCATTCCCTTGCTTGTATCATTTGGCCCCTTCACCACTACAACCGAGCACCCACACTTCTCTCTCGGCCACACACCATCAAGCACCAAGGAGTCGAGTCACGTTGTGTCCAAGATCAAGCAAACATCCGGGGGTTCACTTGCTTTCTAATCGGTATGTCAAACAACATTTCGTTTGATTAAACCTCTATTATAATCGGCCTTAATCCATTTCACCCGAACCTCGACCGTTTACCTTGTATGCATTTTTTTAATCGGCCTAAGTAAACATACACACACATTATCACAAATGTTTTAGTCCCCACTCGGCTCATTAAAAATAGTCTAGAAGTCGAAACATATGTTGAACGTGCTTATATATATACACTCGACAATACACCACCATTTAAGATGAATCACACTTGAGTTCCTAAATAACACACTAGTACACGCGTGAGATCGTTCAATCATGCATTAATTAACACAAATAAGTCATTAAACAATCAGGTTTTTTTTTTTTTTTTGTCAAGATTATAAAAAGGATTCGGCTACCTCATGATAACATGTGTTAAGAGATCCATAACATATGCTAGTACTATATTTTGATATTAAAAGGCATAAACATATGTTAAAGCACTCGTTTCACCATAAAGCGACCACACGTGTTAGATTGGGAACAATGTATATCCCATGAAGACACGTGGGGCCCATTTTGATTACAATGAATACCATTTTTCAATAAAACGTCCGAATTTCCCGAAATCATATCTTTTACAAAGTACACATGAAACAAGTAACAACTGTCATGTGCACGAAACATGGCCCACATACACTAATACAAGGGTCCACAATGTCGGGTGAACAACGTGTATGATAACCGACAAGAACATACAACTTACTATGTCCTTGATAATCATAGGGTGCCATTTGTCGGGACGATACTTATTCTACCTTTCAACTTTACCAAACCCCACATCCAGTCACCAGTTGAGTTTCACGGCCCCGTTTTGCTATTTTCCATTTTGGGGGATAAACATGCAACATTTCTAGTACATTTCATTTAGTGTGTTATTCTATCGTGACTACCATGTGGAAACATGAGACATTCGGTTCATGAGCTCAACAGTGCTCGTACTTACACTATAACCATTAGCTATCGAAAGCCATGGAACACTTTAATAGATTTATTGGGTTGACACCCCCACACTTGGTTAGTTGCTCTAACCGATTACATACGAAAGAGTGTTAGTATTCTACTATACATACGTTGTCTTTGTTGTACAATGCGCGAGGCACAATAGTCAAGAGGTTTGGTTATGGGACTCATGGTTTGCGCAGTAATCAATCGCTAAGCTAGCCTATGATTAGTCATACACGAATTACACGAGCACTTTACATAGTACATTAAAACCTATGAACTCACCGACTTTATGTTGACAAATCTTTTATGCATGTTTTCAGGTAACTAATCATGCGGAGCAGGGACTTGAGGGCTGGGTTTGAGCTGGCACGGGGTGGTACCGTCATGGATTCGGTTTTGTCAGTCATACGTTATTTTGGTGTTTAAGTTATGTGTTTTCAGTCAATTTCTTAATTCCAGACAATGCTATGTTATTTCAATAATTTATTATATCATCCATCCTTCGATGGTATCTATTTAAATTAAATCTTGTGTGTTGCTCGAACCTTGTGCTTGAGAACCTTTTGAATCACATCCCCGTGTTTTCGCCTTGGCGGGGTGTGGCAAGGAAGAGGATTTTCCTCGACCACCCGGTAGAAGAGTGCGAAAAGGTGGAAGGGCGGAGTCGTCTTCGGGAGGTGGTGAATTGAAAGAAGATTTTGAAGAAATGAACCGACGACTTCAAGATATTCACGACCTTGGCCAAAGATGTTTGGAAACTATGCAACAAAGAGTGGTTGAGAATCAAAAGTTCGTGGCGATCCCAGAATCGAGGCAAATGGAAAAAGATATTGAGTTTTTGTCAAAACGATCGACCACCTCCAAGGAGAAGCACTACGACTAGCACAACTTCATAGGCAACAAATCATTGAAAAATATAACCTCCAGAAATGTTTGTTTTTTTAGTATTTCTTGCTTTTTTTAAGTTGTGTTTTACCTGATTAATTTAAAAAATAATAATAATAATTACCCAATCATTGGATGAGGCCTTAAATGTAAGCCCCACCCCCCCCCCACTAAACCCAATTTCTCTTTAAAGCCTCATGCTGACTCAGCTGCCACGTAGACATGTCTAATACTCATCATCGTCACAAATACATAACATTAGCGGCTGAGCAGTGATGGGACTTGGGCGACAGTAACAGAGAAGTGAAAAATAACTAAAACTCTCGATCTCACACGAAAATATTGATATGAGCTAACACCCATTTCTACCCTCTTCACATATATCCATCAACCCATGCTTCCAATTTTGACGCCACCGTCTCGCTGATCTACCACCCTCAAGATGAAATGATCACCATCAATGCCAGCCACCGGCTCGACCGTTGTTTACAACGGTTTTCCAGTTCAATCACCGGCAGCTGGTCTGACTGGCCGGTTCATTCACAAATGGTGTAAAGGTTATGTCCGGACCGGCGGCACCACCGGTCTCCGGTTCAACCGGTTGGACCGGCCGGTCCGCTTCGGTTTTCAAAACGCTGGTTTTATGGCTAATGTTTGATGTTTTAACTAAACATGTTGGGTCAAATGAAACATATGCTTTAACTATTTTTAATAGCTTAAGCATTCACACCGATTGTATTTTATAAAAACTGCAAAATATGAATACTGAATGTATTGTGTGTTATAAATCAGATATACAAATATTATTATAATATATATATATATATATATATATATATATATATATATATATATATATATCTCCTAAAAGTGTTTGGCAGTTATCAAACTTGTATACCATACATATGTGGATTGTATCTTGAAAACATTAAATTCAATAATACTCAACACTCTCAATTTCTCTCTAATTCTTATATACAATTCTTATCATTATGTATCTATTATGTTTTAAACTTGTTTTTTTTTATCGAAAACAACATACCCTTATTGTCAATTTTGCCTCTAATTAGTTTGGAAGGTTTACTGTACAAAGTGTATAGGTATACAAAGTGTAAGAAGGAACATCAGCCGTACACGTGGAAGCGGTTACCAGGATTACCCAGTATCTTATTTTCCAGCATTTAGGGTATAATAGACTTTTTCCTTATGTTCTATTTGTTTTATTAGTATTTCAATTTCAAAAATTACAAAATTCAAAACCCTAACACTACGATCATTTTATAGTTTCTGATTGAGAATTTGAGAACACGATCCATCAGTTCGTACGTACAAATCATAATCGTTTTAATCCGTTCGTTCATTTCTTTTTGTACCAGTTTCTATAATTCTTTCTTTTTCTTCAAGATTCAATTTTTTTTGTGTGTTTGAAATGATGATCAGAAGAATATCGAAGTGTTTTGAGAGGAGACAGTTTCTGTACATGCGTTATATTACAATGAGAATAATAATTCTGTTTTAATTTTTTTTGTTTTGAAGACTATTGAAGTTTTTTAAGTGGTTATTTTTGTTGTTTTTTTTCAGGATGCATTGACGATATGTTTACATATGCTTTGATTTTAAGTTGAAGTTGGTTTTCGGTTTTTGAAGACTATCTAATTGTTTAAGGTGGTCAGAGTTCGCACACATGGTAGTTGCATTTACGTTGGATTTGTACTTACGTTTTATTACTTTTCCATCATGAATGATAGTTGCTTTATTCAGATTAGTAGTTGCGTATTGATTTTTATCATACTCGTGGTATTTGGTTGTTTTTTGTTTTTTTTTTCACAAGTTGCGTTTGATTATTTATGTATTTGCGTTTCATTTTTTGAAGACTATTAAAGTGTTTTTTTTTTTGAAGACTATGTTTGTACATATGGTAGTTGCGTGTAAATTGGATTTGTACTTATGTTTATTAATTTTCCATAATAAATAATAGTTGCGTTTATTCAGAATAGTAGTTGCGTTTGAATATTTATGTATTTGCGTTTCCTAACGTACGGTGAAAGCAATGCTGGTGCAGAGAATTTCTCTCGTTTTCCTCGACCCTGTTCATTCTCTTCTGAATTTCTAGGGATGTAGGTTTTGGGATTGGTTGAGCCTTTGGTGTCTCCACATTTTCTTCTGCATCAACTTGACCAAATTGGAGTTTTTTATATAACATCATAAACATCTGTATGATAATCCCCCAAATCATCAATTGTATCATGGACAACATCTTCATTGTTCACCCTTTTCTTTTCATCTTGTGGATCAACCCTTTCAGCTTAAACATTTTCACCTTATTTCATCTCCTTCCATGCCAGCTTCTTCTTCAACCTCAACCCCACCAGCTGGATTATCATCTTTATGAATATCATCATTTTTATCAAGATGTATATCATCACCAATGTTGTAATCTTTCTCTCCTTAAATTTTATCCACCTCGACATCTCTTTATTCTCCACCCATCAACTGACTAGCTATGATCTCGTCCTTGCCCATATCAAATGTTTTGTCAACCATATCCTCACTGACATGATCATCATTCCAATCATTTTTCTCCAAACTGATGTTATCAAGTTTCTCACCCTCATCAGCATCACCTCTTGTATTATCATCTGCTTGATTATCATAATCAGCTTCTATGTTTTCTTCAAAATAGTCCATGTTCTCGGCAGACTTGTTTTTTTCAACTTCTTCATTAGTTTCTGTTGGAGTTGCATTTTTCTTACAAACTGCGTCCCATTTGTCGCAATAAATCTGGAATCCAAGAATATTTTTTCTTTATTACTTCAACCATTTCATTCATTTCTTTCTCAATCTCTTGGTATCTTTTAACATTTCTATACATCAAGGACACCCACTGCTGAACTGAATGAAAGAAAAATGTTAAAAACAACACTTGCGTGTAAAGATTTTAAACTTGCGTTTATAGTTCTGTTCCAAAAAAAATTCAAAAATAACTCACGTTTTAATTTTTAATACTTGCGTTTTACCTCTCTGGATTTTTTTGTTTAATTATCTTCTTCACCTTCTTTTCTCAAATCCATCTCATTCCATGTATTCTATTCCTCATTTTCATCATCAGATAATTCAAATTCGTCATCGCACTTATAATAACTTTTTCTTATTGGAGTTTTAGCCTGTGGTATTGTGTAATCGTCATCGAGGTTCACATGTTCTTGCATATTCTGTGATGGTATCATCATCAATGCATCGATAACTACATTTACAGTTGCTGGGCTAATTTCATTCACATCATGTTTTTCTGCTGCAGCTGCATTATCATCAACTGCAAATGGATCGTTGTTGTGTACATATTCTTCCATTTCGGCCACTATTGATGATGTTATGTAACCGATGGCCGGTCTTCTTAATGTAGCCTCTAAGTTTTGGTGTTTATACCCACTCCATTCAGATTTGGTCCTTTTTAAACATTCAACCATATATGTGCACTAATTCATATTCGGAATTTCATTCTCATTGTCAATCGACTCCAAGAACCTTTGGTTTACGGTAGTTAACTTTGTTATTTCTCTGAAAACTGTGTTCCAGAGTAGTAAAAAAAAATAGTTTAAACAAGCGACCACCGTTTTGATTGCCTTTTATTAGATCCAGGATGCTTTTAACAGTTACTTTGCTCGTCGAGAATTGATTCTTGAATTCATCAAATGTTTTTACAGAGCCTTTCCTTGGTTTATTCTTCTCTTTTACTAATATTTTACCCATTGGGATTCCGAACAGCTCATGCACCGTTACGTCTGTTATGTTAATTTTATGATCACCCACATTTACCTGGCATGTTTCATAATCATAGTTCAATAGCAACCAGTATCCCAAGCCTATTGCAGTTGAATCATACTCAAATGTCAAAATTGATTCAAATCCCATTCTTTTAACGTCTTCCTTCTGTTCATCCGACAATATCTTCATTGTTGACATAAACTCCGCAGGTGAGCATCTCATGCTTATTCTTCTGTGCATATACTCAAAAAATTTGTTGCTTTTATTTTGTTTATGAAGCTTCTTCTTTTTTTTTTCAGTTTTTTTTTCACATTTCCCCCTTTTTCTTTTTCGTATCAACATCTTCGGACGAAGAAGAATCAATAGCTACATGCTTCTTTTTGTGTTGTTTTTTTGACTTCTTCTTTACTACCACAACTTCATCAGACGATGATTCATCAATAAGCACACGCCTTTTTTTGTGTTGTTTTTTTTTGTTTCTTCTTTGCATCAACAAATTTTGTCCTTTTCCTCTTGACTTGTTTTTTCTATATCAATGTGCTTATAAGTTGCTCATATTCATCAACTGGGACAAACGGAATAATAGCATACCTCGAAATATCTATATTTTTACATGAACATATCAAAACGCAACTATTAACATTGCAAGACATTCAATGATGTGAATATACCAAGACACGTGTTATAAATTGATACACAAACAAACACAAGTTCACTTTCATTCAAACGCAAGTTGTATATAATCATAAAAAAAACATATATGAACATCATTTGCGTTTTAAGATGCTTACACATTACAATATCTAGGTTCCTATATATACATTTTTTGTGTGCATGCAGTATATCATCATTAACAAAACGTTTCACTTTTATATACCAAAAAATATGCAAACAGGGCTTTTCACAATCCCTCGCTAAGCATCGCTAACACTTCTTGTACAGTGTACAACACATCACCATTTATGTTGTCGTCCGCACCTTCTTGCGCTGCCATATCAACATCCGGCTGAGCTTGTTCTTAATTGTTATTCTCGACTTCCACAACTGCTTCATTTTGTGCATCCCCTGCACCTGCAACATTCCCTACTGGAGCAGGGACTATCTGCCCCTCCACAACCTCTTCCTGTTGTTCAACATTCTCTTCCTCATTAGGGACTACATGGTTTGTATTTCTACGCTGATATACCAAACCATAACGTCTCTGAGGTTGCTGCACTTCGTTTATGTTATTAAATGCTTCTAATCCTTCACACAGATGGCTGGTGGTATAGGATCATCCACAACGACACTATTTTTTAATAAAAGTAGACCATCAACAGCATCAAGTTCATCTAGGTATTCCCTAAGAGAGACATAACGTCTTGCCATTTTAATAAAAAAAAGCAAATAAACTATTCACATGAAAACGCAAGTTGAATTGGAGTGACCTTTCTCAATTGCAAATGACTTATAGAGAAGTGTGATAGATAGACTATAGGTGTTTGATTACTGAAAATAATATATTTTATTTTTCCCGACACAGCCGAGTGACATAAACGTCAGTACATCATTTCAGTTTACTAATTATGACTTTAAAATATCTATAGTTTGATGACTTGTTAATTATTCCTTATAACAAATTCTAACGCAAGTACAACTAACATTTCACGCAAGTTGTTACTAAATTAGAGTTTATTAATTATGACTTTAAAATATCTACAGTTGACGGCTTGTTAACTATTCCTGATAACAAATTCAAACGCAAGTACAACTAACCTTACACGCAAGTTGTTACTAAATTACCCCCAAACAAATATGCACATTAAGATGCAATAAACACGTATTTGAAACCAAAATTATAAAATCAAAATACGAGCATACTTATTCATAATTAGCAATTGATAATTGTCTAGCAAACCTGATTTTGAAGTTTTAGCCG
This sequence comes from Ambrosia artemisiifolia, assembly GCA_032199755.1. Classification (NCBI taxonomy): domain Eukaryota; kingdom Viridiplantae; phylum Streptophyta; class Magnoliopsida; order Asterales; family Asteraceae; genus Ambrosia; species Ambrosia artemisiifolia. Next base: position 40,496,855 of record CM063521.1, on the reverse strand, counting down.
GCCTATTATTATTTTCCTTTGATCGTCGTTCATATTCAATTCCTGTAAAGTACCATTTGTCTTGTTAATTGCAACTACTAATTACACGCAATGATATTCCAAATATTGTATATACATACCTGATTTTGACTTCGATGCCATTGTATTTTGTAGATCGATCTGTTTTTTTTTTGCTTTTGCACATTAAAAAAACCCTAATCGTCTGTTGCTTTGTATTCAGTAGACGGTTTTCGAGTCGAAGCTTTCTTTAGTTGTTTTAGAAACTAAATGTCAGTTGAATGATATTTGTAATTTGCCCGCTTTTATATTTTTGGTCCAATTACTAATATGCCCTTATTCATGTTTTCGACAAATTTAATGACGCGTGGTTTTTTACGATCATACCCCTCATTAGCCCGTGTCATCCTATGATGCATATTACTTCTTACACTTTTTACGCCAACATGCTTTTTACGTTAACCTCACCCAATTAGTTTATGGATACAAAAGTTTGAACACAACAAAAGGTTTTAACTATGTGAAAAGCAACAAAAATTAGCCTTAATTATTATAGAAGATAACTTAATCTTAAATCAAGTCTTATAAAAGTAACATATTCTTTAATAACCAAAAAATTTGGTCTTCCGAAGATATATTCTTATAAGCATATAGTACGATTAATGGTTTATTCAATATTATATTTATTTATAATATTAGTTTAGTGAATGTAATATTTAATATTTATTTAGAACAATTTAGTTGATTCGCTATATAGCTGTAAAGATTAAAGAAGCAACCAAAACAACTTACAAATTATTTTATTGCTTAAAACTAATACTAACTATTTGCTTTTAAATACCTTTTATACTTACTTTTAGATATTATAAAAGATGGTTATGGGAAACAAAATGTATTCTGTTATAAATAGCTCACATCACGACTATGATACAAATCATTACAGTACTGTTTTATTTGATTCCTGATTTTAGAATTTTATAATTATGTATTTTATTATGATTTAATAATTAGAATGCCTGCGCGTTGCGTCGGGGAACACAACATTTAGGTTGGTGATTTCAGAGGTGTGTACAAGGCAGTTCGGTTCGGTTTTGAGGTATAACAATGACAAAAACCAAGCTAATTTAGAGTCGATCTTTTTTAAGCTAGGTTCGAACGCCTGTTAACATATTTCATTATAAGGGCCAAACCTTTAACTTATTTTGCCTAAAGGGCTAAAAGTATAACTTTACTTAGCCAAAGGGTTTAGTATACACAAGAGAGAATGGATTCTTTAGAAAAATAAAGGGTCCTTTTATAGCAAATTATTTCATTCGAGGTTTTTTTCTCATCCAATAAGGGATAAGCAAAATTGCAAAAGATTTTAGGATTTGAGGTTTTGAAGGTTTTAAATGATTATAATTATTTATAGTCTTAATTTTCTATAAGATGCACTATATATCCATTTATGCCTTTTAATAAAGTATAGATATTAAGTAAAACATAGTAATTTACTCTTCACACATTTGATATCCACACTTCTCTATTTTAGCTAATACACAAATAGAGTATTAAAATATTAAAGATGCGTGACCTGCGTCTTACTGCGTTAATCTGTTAGTCGACCTGATTTTACAAATTTGTTATTCTTTCAAAATATACCTAAAATATTATCTATTTTAAAGAACAATATAACCTATTCAAAATACACAACCTTCGGTATACTTTTAAAAAGTATAAAATCCATTTATAAATATGAATATCAATTTATAGTCTGTACTTCATTATATAGTGGTTTGACTGGCGTTATGCAGTGGGTGTCACTAAGGGGCTGTTTGGTTGATTAAGTGCTGGATCATTAAGATGGTCTGAATGGTTAAGAGACTCCGAATGGTTAAGAGCTTAATCATTCAGCATCCCTTATTAGCTTAATGGTTCAGCACTTAATCATTCCATTCAGATGCTGAAACAAACAGTCTGAATGCTGAATGATTCAGATCTGAATGATTAAGAGGCTGATTAAGAGGCTACCAAACAGCCCCTAAGACTCTTCTGAAGAGCTCAATATAACCAGGGATGACTCAAAGCTTGATAAGATTTGTGTATTATTATTATTATATTATTTAACCTAATTATATACTTAAGTAGATAGTATAATACTTAATTTAAATAGTTGATGTGTTAATTAATATGTATTAATTAGAAGAAGTTTATTGAATGTAATTGCTTAAAATACATATTTGCCTCTAAAAAAAATTTATATATGCATTATACCTTATACCTTAGGCAATTAGACTTGTACCTCTTAATTTTTAAGAAATACTTTTCAAATGTTTTATAATATAGTATAGATATGTTGTTTCGATAAGTTACTTTGAATAACCTATGAGTGGTTAAACCCACTACACTATTAATGTGATATAGATATATATAGGATCTAATTCATTTGAGAACTCACTTGAGTTGCGAGAATTTGGGAACTCATCTGAACCAATCACCAAGTGACACACCTACATTTTTGTAATTTTTTGTATTATTTTATTGAAGGGTAACAAAGTCATTGTACACTATTATTTATGGGTATTTTAGTAATTTCCAAAACTGAAATGATTACTCCCATTAAATAAGTAATAATAATAATATCAATAGCTATCGTCTCTCTCTTCTCTTTACATCCTGATCCATTCTCTCTCTCTCTCTCTCTCTCTCTCTCTCTCTTCTTCTCTCTCTCTCTCGTCCTCTCTCTCTCACGCACATTCAAACAATAAGGAACAACTCTCTTGTCCTAACCCACAAACTCATTCAATAATCAATTAAACTAATAACTATTGTTCGGTTAATCTTGGGGGTTTTGTTATCCACTAGAATTCAACCTAGAAACACGAAATACTTGAGAGAAACAAACATGTTTTGCTTGGTTTGATCGCGTTAAAAAGAACAGAGGCCTGGTTTCAAGGGATAATGAATAATCATAAAATTAACAGGGGGTGTTTTTGAAATGGAGGTGGTTTGTCTGGGGTGAAAGCGTATGGTTTTGTCTGGAGATGATCGATGATGATTTCATTATTATTAGGGGTGAGCAAATGTCAGTTTGGTTCGGTTTTCACATATAACCGAAACCGATAACCAAAGTTCGGTTTTAGGGAAAATCATAACGAAACCGATCAGTTACGTCTGTTCGGTTATTTCGGTTAGTATGTCGGTTATCGGTTCGGTTTCGGTTATGCTCTGTTTATAACCAAACATAAATCTTATGCAAAATTATAAACTTAAAATAGTTAGTAAAGTGTTTTGAACCTTTTTCAAGAATATAAATATATATGAAAACGCAAGAAAATACAGGAAATACCCATTAAATAAATAAAAATATGCTTCAAATATATGGATATACATGAAAACAACATGAGTTACATAAAAATATGTTTTAAATACATAGATATACATGAAATATACATAAAATATACTGAAAATACATGAAAATATGTTCCAAATACATGGATATATATATGAAAAATACTTACGGTGTGGTTTTGGTTATTTCGGTTACTGAAGAAGGGAAAACTGAAACCGTAACCGAATGGTTCGGTTTTGGCCATATGTTAACCGCAACCGATCGGTTAATTCGGTTTTTGTTATTTTCGGTTCGGTTTCAGTTTTTTTCGGTTATCGGCTTTCATATGCTCACCCCTAATTATTATTATTATTTTTATATCAGTTTTTTTGAAAATGATTATTAGTAACTATTGGTATTCGTTTCGGTTTGATTAGAAGTTAGATGTGTGGTTTCGCCGTTCCGGTGCAGTTTTGGATTTGTAGCAGTTTAGGATCTTGATTTGATTTAGTTTAAGGACCATGACTGTTAAAATGAAGTGGTTAACTAGGATTAGTCGGTTTACGTGAAAATGTGAGTAATTTTATGTGTGTTTTTATTCTATGAGTTGAAAACTAAGATTGATCATCTCTGTCTTATACTCTTATATTCACTTTACTCTTTAAAAATTAAATCTTTTAGTACTATAAACTTCATTTTGCAAATGCAATTGTTTTTAAAAAAAATCACACAATCATAAAATCTTACTTCTTTTTGTAGAGACGATATAAGGGTATTATGTCTGATACAAGTTATTTGGACCAAAACCACGGATTACTTAAATGCTTCTTTGAAATTTGCCTCATGTATTTGCAATTCTGTTCTATAAGAGTAATAGATTTAATATAGAGCCAAGCTTTTCAAGGTAGACATGTTTTAACTCAAGATAAATATATATGTTTTGAAATGCTGGATTTTTAATGATGCATACAAAATATACGTTAGTGTAATTGTTTATGAGGTGTCTTGTTCGTAAAAGAAGAAAAAAATGACGTATAGAAAACTGTATATATTAGGTTATCTATATCCAAAATTTTTGGTAGACGATCATATAAACCTATTCTAAAAAATATTACATTAACGCCTAGCGCCTCCTATGTAGGGGTGTCAATCGTGTCGGGTTGATGGGTTTGCGGGTTGGCGGGTTGGTGGGTTGAAATGTGCAACCCGAACTCGACCCATATTATTATTCGTGTCAAATATTTCAACACTAACCCGACCCACATAAAAAACGGGTCAACCCGAAGATGACCTGTTTAACCCATATTTTTAAATGAGTTATACATGTTCATGAGTTCTAAGCGGGTTTTCAATAAAATGTTTAATGGTAAGTATATAAGTGTGACAAATAAATAATATAGTGTGCCAAAAATAACACAATTATAACTAAACATGTAAATAAAAATGAAAAAAGAAAAACAAAAATATAATAGATTTTTTTTCTAAATACTTAACGGGTTAACGGGTCAACCCATTTTATATATGCGTCAACCGTAACCCGACCTATTTTTAATACGGGTCGACCCGAACCTGACCCGTTTTTTTAAACGGGTCATGTTACTTGACCCAAATCTGTTTTTTTTTTCGTGTCGGGTTCGGGTTGGTTTTCGGGTCGTGTCAATAATTGCCGCCCCTACTCCTATGTATGTGATGTTAATTTATGTTATTATTGTTTTGTTTGTTTATTTACACCAGTGTAATAAGTTTTTTTAATGGAGGTTTTTGAAGAAAAATTTAGTGTGATGAAATACGTATTTTTTCAATGTTTTGTTGGTTATTTACACCGGTGTAATACGTATTTTTAATGGAGTTTTTTGAAGAATAAATTTAGTGTGATGAAATGCGTATTTTTTCAACGTTTGTTGGTTATTTACACCGGTGTAATATGTATTTATATACGTATTACATGTTTGGAAAAAACTCTGAGGTTGTTATTTTCTATACATTTTGTCGATTCGGTTACTAATTTTGAGATTGTTGGTTAATTTTTTATGTTTTATGTTTTATTTTTGTAGGCATTGGATGCACCTGCATTTGCAAGATGATTTTTTATCTGTGGAATGCTTGTAGTAGTAAGGTAATGTTTTTTAACTTTTTAGATTTGATATTTGTTGGTTAAATATACGTTTGATGAAATTTGGTCTTTGATGGTAATGGATGTTTTGATGTTTTATTAAATTTGTTAGGTTGGACAACGAAGAGAGGCGAGTGATGATGATCAACATTTTTGGGGAGCAAGTTCGTGTGTTCAAGTTTTTTTACGACGTTTTTGAGGTGTTTTACACCAACGTAAATTTTACAAAAGTGTAAAACTCGAGGGGAGAGATGAAAGAATAGCAGATGTAAAAATTATGAATTTTGAACTTTTACACTGGTGTAAAGAATTTTAATACATGGGTTTACTAAACAATGGATGCACATATATTTTGATTTTTGAATGTGTTATTTTTTGTTTTAGAAAAATAAATGAATTAAAAAACAAATTAAAGTTAAAAATATGATTATTTTAATAACGGAATAAAAAATTAATATGATATTATATTAATTTTTTTCTCCTATGCTTTTTTACCCAAATACTCCTTCATTGACTTTAATATATTAAAAAAATACTTAATAAACATGTCAAGACAAAAAAGTCCCATCATTTGATATCAACCATTGAATCATCAAGATCAATGGCTCAAAAGAGTTCCAATGGTTATCGCAACTCACATGAGTTCTCAAAATAACCTAGCTCTATATATATATATATATATATATATATATATATATATATATATATATCTACTATATATCTACTATCTACACTTTCTATAATAGGAGAGTCGTGAGTGACATAAGAAAGCTGATGTGGCAAGCATAGAAAGGCTTGGGTGATGTAAGTAACGATGTCATCAAATGTCATCAAATCTGATTAAAATATTCAAGAAAAATCGTGAGCCACTCATTTAAAACAATTAAATAATGACACTTGCAAAATGTCGGCCAGCCCGTAAGTAAAGGTTAGCATCTGCTATTTACAGATGAGCACTCAATAACAACTGTTGAGTATAACGATTCAAAATCGACAGATGTTTATAGAGAGGGAAAACATACAACTTTTAATTTTAAGCTTCAAATTCAAAATTTGAATTATTCTGCCCTCGCCAATTACTCTCATCTATATAAACGGAGAGAAAAAGCAATAATCATCAGATCAGCTAAAAAGCTTCCCTCTCTCCCAAATTCTTTGTTATATATATCAAAACGCAATCGTCTTCAAATTGATTTAATTAAATTAATAATTTACATGTTCTGAGATTGATACTTATTTTTTGTTTATGGTTATTTTCAGGTTCATACGATTCAAGTTTCTATCAAGAAAGTTTTGTGCTTTTCTTCAAAGCTTTTGATTGTCTATTATTCTCTTTACTATTTTAATAAATTTACATGTTCTGTCTTTGATCCTGATAAATTTAAAATCTTTTGGAGTTTTAATAAATTTATTTATTACATTTTATGTATTTGATACTTATGTTTTTTTATTTTTATTTTCAAGTAAGTAAGATTCAAGTTTCTATTTTGAAGAAATCGTGAAAGACTTTTTTGAATATTTTTTTATCAAAAACTGTTATAGTATTGTTTGATGTTCTGTCTTTCTTTCATCTGTTGTATTATCTGTTATTAAAAGCTATTATAGCAACAAAATTGCATAATAGCAGTGGTTTCAAAGTAATACATAATCTAATATCTCTTGTGAAAAGTTGTAATACAGAATATAATATCTGTTTTTGCAAACTTGGTTTCATTTTCACCTATTGTAGTATCTGTTACTGAACATCTGTTATAGAATATATATTTATCAGAATTTATAGCAACAGACCATGTTGAAAACAGTCTGTAAATTTCAAAGTCTTTGATGAGAAAAGACCTTTGAAGATATTAATAGTTTCAAAAACAATGCAGCCCTTTTGACATTTGTTTTTTAATCAGACTTTTGAGTTTTATACATCTTTTTACAGGGTAGTGCATAACACATTTTGTAATTAAGGAGTTTCTACAATATTATATTTTAATGATAAGATCATATTGAATTCAGTTTATGAATTCAGTAGATGTATGTTTTTTCACATTTCATAATTTTATTTGTAGAAAAATGTAGATCAACAAACAAATTGTCACAATAAAAAATATAGATCAACAAACAAATTGTGACAATCATTAACCAAAAGTTGTCCATTAAAGCACAGTATTACATTACAACCATTGTTAATTAATGTCAAGAGATAAACAAAAAACACAGAAACCAACAAAAACTTAAAATTCTAATTCACTAACCATGACCCATTAAAACGACTAAACTGTAAAGTCTATCTCATCCTCTGTTTCAGCCGTCATGTCCGCTATCTCCGTCTCGTCATCATCTTCAGATGAATCTGCATCATGTGGTTCTTCATCTACATTTGCTTGGGCGTCTCTTCCTTCCCACAGGTCTACTTGAGCCTTCACCATCTTCTCGAGATTGATACCAAACTCTGCTGCAGTTGGGTTCAACAGTGGTTTTTCGGATAATTTTTTGAGAAAATCCACATCATCTGAGAAACAGATGTTTTGAGGCGTGAAGTATGCTGTGTGGCCATCATCAAACTTAATCTTTAGTTCAAAATCATCTGATAAAAACTCCTAAGAAATCACATCACGAAGTTCACAATTTTTGAACATCCTCTTAAGTTTTCTTACTAGCCTTCGTGAATTTTCATTTTCCTAACTCGTATGGGTACCAATTTTCAACATTTTTTTTAGATTTTGTTTACTACAATCAGCAATTATTCCTTCCGGGGAATAGTAATTTTTTTTTGTTGCTATCAGTAAACATCAGCAAAAACTTCTTTTTCTCACACCACCATATAGATAATTCTTTATTTTCTGCCATTTTTTGGTCATTACTTTTGGGATTGATAGTTTTGTGAAAGACAGTTACGAAAACAAAAAAATATGTGCCATAGATGTGTTACACTAATCTTCATTTTATAGGAGTTTTGTATGGTAATGGGGGAATGGGTTTGGAAGTTAAATTGACGTTGATGGTAATTAAATCGCTGTCAGTTTTTTCAAAATATATATTTAAATTATTATATATTTAAATAAATACAGATGATTTGGGGCGGTTTTTGAACACATGTCTTTTCAAATTTAATGACATGTTACGATTATAGTTTTTGTTTTTTAATCCATCGTTAATTTATTATTTTTTTTATTTAGTAAAATAAATAAGAAGTTATATAAATTGAAAACAGATAATTTTTAAGCAATATATGTTAGAGAAATATTTTTAAATAATAACTGTTATTTAAAAGATGTTGTTTGAAAGGACATTGGACTGTCAGAGAGCTTTCAACGTTTAAAAAATTGAGAATTTGAGAAATAGTGTTCAATATTTGTTTTTACAATGAGTAAACTGTAATTCTAGAATAGCCTTGACAGAATTTGTCATTATTACTTCTACTATTAAAATATTGAATTGCAGTTATTGTTTTGGGGTCTTTTTTTCAAGACACGTCTTTTCAATTTTGCTTACATATTATGATTCTATTTTTCTTATTTAATTTATCGTTAATTTTTTTATTTTTTAGTTACTAAAATAAATAACAGTTACATAAATTTTATGTACAGAGCTTTTGTTCAACTTCTGTTAGACATATATATTTTAAATAACATATGTTATATAACAGTGGTTGTGTGAAAACATATGTGCACTAGCTCTGTTATATTATTCTTCGTTTTATTGCTATTTTATAGGGGAATATTGTAGTGGATTTTGAAGTTAAAACGATATGGATGGTAATAATATTGATATCAGTTTTTAGAAGATACATATTTAAAGTATTATATATTTAAATAAATACAGATGATTTGGGTTGGTTTTTAAACACATGAGTTTTCAAATTTAATGACATGTTATGATTAGTTTTTCTTATTTAATCCATCGTTAATTTATTAATTTTTTATTTACTAAAATTAATAAGAAGTTATATAAATTCAAAAGAGATAGTTTTTAAGCATTATATGTTAGAAAAATATTTTTAAATAACAACTGTTATTTAACAGATGTTGTTTGAAAGGACATTGGGCTGTTAGAGAGTTTTCAACGTTTAAAAAACTGAGTATTTTGGAAATAGTGTTCAATATTTGGTTTTACAAGGAGTAAACTGTAATTTTAGAATAGCCTTGACAGAATTTGTCATTATTACTTCTACTATTAAAATATTGAATTGAAGTTATTGTTTTGGGGTCTTTTTTTCAGGACACGTCATTTCAATTTTGCCGACATATTATGATTCTATTTTTCTTATTTAATTTATCGTTATATTTTTTATTTTTTAGTTAGTAAAATAAATAACAGTTACATAAATTTTATGTACAGAGCTTTTGTTCAACTTCTGTTAGAAATATATTTTAAATAACATCGTTTTATAGGAGTTTTGTTGGGGAATATGGATGTGTGTTTGGAACTTAAAGCCATGTGGATTGTAATTAAATCGCTGTTAGTTTTTAGAAGATATATATTTAAATTATTATATATTTAAATAAATACAAACGATTTGAAGATATGTGGGTTAGATTTATTATAGTATTCTTCGTTTTATAGCAGTTTTGTTGGAGAATATGGGAGTGGATTTGGAAATTAAAGCGAGATGGTAATAATATTGATGTCACTTTTTAGAAGATATATATTTAAAGTATTATATATTTAATTAAATACAGATGATTTGGGCCGGTTATTCAACACATGACTTTTCAAAAGAGATAGTTTTTAAGCAATATATGTTAGAGAAAATTTTTAAATAACAATTGTTATTTAACAGATGTTGCGTGGAAAGACATCTGTTAGACAAATATTTTCAATAACATCTGTTATTTAACAGCTGCTGTGTTAACAGTATTTGAACTGTTTCTAATATTATATAATATTAAATTGCACTTATCAATGAATTGTCATCATTTTCCTTTTTTATCTTTCTTTTTGTAAAACTGTTTTGTAATTCTGTGGATTTTTCTCTCTGTTTCGACTGTAAAATTTCTCACATTACTATCTAGACTAAAGCTCATTTCTACTCCCGATAACGAACAATTCTTTCGAAGCTGGTTTTATTTTCAAATTATGTTCTAATTTTTTAAGTTTATTTTATATTTTTTAATTTAATGTTATGAAATCATAAATTAAGTGTTTATTATGAAGATCTTTTATTTACCGAATGAATGTACTAAACAGTGTGCTTGTAGATGTACATTTTTTCAAGAATTTTATATACGGAAAATGTTAATATTAGATTTTTAAAAGAAGTAGGACTTTAGTGTTACTTTCATAAATCGTTTATATTAAAATGTTGAAGTTTTTTTTTCTTTCAGTACAATTCTTTAATATGTTTAGAGTTGTTATGTTACAATCATTTATTACAATAACTTTTTTTTTTCATCAGATAAAGAAGTATGAGTTATTCGTTCTTTGAAATTCTTGACATACCGGAACTTTTACATTTGGTAAATTTTTCATTATCAAATAATAAAAGTAATTTTACTTATTTAAAATTTTTGGTTATGATGAAGTTTAATTATGTTTTTTGTAGACAATAAGTCCATCTTATGGGAGGAAGTATCTATCTATTTTAGATGAAGACAGCCCTGTAAATATAACACTTCATGATGGTCGTTCTTAGAAACTAAGTTTGGGAATGAGGAATTTAAATTGGGTCTTCTGTAGTGGATGGAAATCTGTGGTGATGATTTACAACTGACAGCATGAAGTTTTTTGATGTTTAATCATGTTAACTATGATACATTAAGATTGACTGCGTTTCCTGTCACACCTGAAAATTCAAAGTTGTATCCATGGAAGATTTTACTAACATTTATTCCAAGTAATGCTGAAGGAAAACATGTGGACTCTTTTTGTCATAGATGTGTTGCTACATCATTGAAATCTTTGGTAAGTAGTTTACTTACAATATACATTATTCTTTTATACTATATACATATTTATAAATCGTGTTTGCTATTATATATATTTATAATCTATTTAAAAATGTAGATGTTACCAAAAGGTTATGTGACTAATACAATTGGAGCAAAGTGGAATCAAAGCTGTTTTAAGATTTTCATAAACAATTTTGTTGAGATGGAAGTTACTATTGAGAGGAAAGGAGATTTGCAGTTTTATATAACAGAAGGATGGGAAGAGATAATTAAACTCATGAAGATAGAGGATGGTCAATGTATTGTTATGAAATATATTGATGATTTTGCTTTTAAGTTAATAGTATTTGATTTTATGCACTGTCGACTTACACTTGAGGATGTAGAAAGTAGTGAGTCTGATGAACTTGATGAAGATTATCCGGATGATATTCAAGTTGGTGGTGATCAAGTGGTAGCAAATGTTGTGGCTGATGAAAATCAACATGGTGTAGTGCCTTGATATGAGTATACAGTTCCTAGCAAAATACTATTTGTAAGTTACTTTTATTGTGGTTTCGTTTTTTAAAGTAAATTGATATAATATAATCTGTCGTAAAGTAACTAATAATTTTGTTTTTATTTGGAACATTTTGAAAGCGCCTTCCTGCGTTGTATGTAAAGAGGCTTGGAGTTGCTCATACAATGAGAATTAGGATTTTAAATTTGGCCGGAGATTTGTTAAACATGGATTTGAGAGCAGAAAAATCCAGAACAGATGTACGATATGCTATTGAGAATTGGAGTGGTTTCTTAGCTGATAATGGAATTGTTGTTGGAGATATGTGCATACTCGATGAAGATGAAAATACTTTGGTACTAATTGATGTTCAAAAGTCTTGAAAACTTTAAATGGTTATTTCCATATTAAAATATTTATTGAAATAATAGTGTGATGTAGATTTGTTGGATTTGAAAAATGTAATATTTATGTAGAATAAGGCAATGTTATATACTTTGGTTATTTCCATTGATAATTGTATGTAGCTTATATCATATTGTTTGTTTAAAAGAATAAAATAGAAATTATTTTTCATGACTATATAAGTCTAAAAGAATATTTAAAAGTTTTTTACACAGTATTTATTTATGGTCAACTATTTTAGTAGAAACATATAGGTAGGCATATATTGTAGGAAATTGTTTTGACCAAGAGTAGTTCGAAAGATGGAAATATTTCAAGAGTTTTTGCAATATCTTCTATTAACATTTGTTATGGTAATTATTTCTGTTCTGTCCCGGCTTCATCTGTTATCATCAGATAATGTAGCAACATAATTGTGACACCCGGCAAATTCTGGTTAACAACGTCGTCTAGATTAAAGTCTACCTTAGCGAGTCACGCGTATTCTGTACTTAACTGGGTTAGTTGAGTCGGGTTATGGTTCGGGAACTGTTATATGAGTCTAGGGAATCATTAGATGTTGGCCTAGAGGATCGTTAGATGTCAGTCATTAACCAAGTGTACAAGGGGTGACGATTCGGAGAATCGTCAAAGCATAGGGAACATGCAAGTCTCGAGTCCCGGGAATTGGTGAACGAGGGGGAATGTGTTTATTTGCAAGTGTTATGTGTTTACAATCATTATGTGACTTGTCGGTATGTGAAAATGTGTTAACATATGTTAAAACGGGGTTTAACGCGCAAAATACTTGGAACCATACCCTGTAGGCGATTAGGGTGAGCTAATCACCTACAGGGTGGCGATTAGCTCTCCCCAGGTGGCGAGTAGCTCACCCAAGGTGGCGATTAGGGGGCTAATCGCCTAAGGGGGTGGCGATTAGCAACCCTAATCGCCTGCAACTGGAGCCTAATCGCCTGCAACGTGGGTTACGACTAAAAACGACTATAAATACAATATTTAACCTCCTAAACATCATAACATCAACCCTAGTCGCCCCACAACTCGTCCCAACACCCACACAACCTCTGGAACACGATTTTGGATCAAACAACTTGATTTCAAGCCTATTTCATCAATCAATCACAATCTTAAGGTGTGGTTTTCATCCATGCAATCTTTTCTAACGTTTTTATTGAATCCCTAATGGTCCAGACCTGTTCATAAACACTTGTGTCTTCTGTAAATCGTTAATAATCATTATTGTGTGGATTCTAGATGCTATGCATGTTGTATGTGTAGGTTTTAATTAAAAGATAGGATTTTTATGATTCAAGAAGGATTATTAACATGATGTTAGGGTAGTTACTGATTTATAATGATGGTTTGGTATGGTAATCTGATTGATTGTTCATTAGGTTATGTTTATGCATGTTGATGTGATGATTACATGATACTTGTGTTATGTTTTAGAAACGTGGTTGCATCCAGGACTGCTAGAACAAGGTTAAACGATGCATTTTGATGTAAACATGTTTAGGATACTTGTTTGATTGATATTGGAGGTTAACACACGTTCTAGGTTTGATTTGGAGTGTTAAATGCGCGAAAAACCGGAACAGACCTATAGGTAGCGATTAGCAGGGCTAATCGCCTAAGGGATAGGCGATTAGCAGGCTAATCGCCTACCAGAAGGGGCTAATCGCCTACCCTGTAGGCGATTAGCATGCTAATCGCCTGGTAAGGTGTGTTTTTGCATGTTGCATGACCCTAATCGCCTGATAAGTTCTGAAATGCATGTCACATGACCCTAATCGCCTGCAAACTCAAAAATTAGCATACCACATGACCCTAATCGCCTACTGTATAGGCGATTAGCATTCCTAATTGCCTGTTGACCAACGTAATTGCTAGTTGACTTTTCCTAATCGCCTGTACTGCTGCTGTAAGTATATTTTAGCATTTCGAGACCCGTTTTGACACCTAGGAACATGCTAGGAACCCCGTAACATATCTAATAACTCGGTAACATGTGTTCGGGTCAATAATGTGTTAATTGAACTACGTGCTAGAACTTGTTGGACTTTAACGTATGTTAAGTGTGACTGCATGATTATGTGTTTGTGAATACTAGTGTAACACGGGAAGTCTCGGGTCACCAATGGGATGTCGAGTCTTGTACGTTGGGTCATGTTAACAGTAAACGTGTTGTCAAACAAACTTGGTTATGGTCTGGACATCTAGGGACTAACTAACCTACGGGTTATTAGTCTAAGTACTTGTAACTGTCATATGTTAGGTTGCCGCTTTACGGGGCTAGCATAGCTTGTTGACTTATTCTTTTATCTGAAGTAACGCAACCTAAGGTGAGTTTACGGCCCCACTTTACTTGGTTTTCATTTTTGGGGGAGAAAACATGTGTTAAACAACTATTTGGTAACAACTGTCATACTATGGGTTTTCAAACGGTTTACTATACGATCTTTGGAAGTCCCGGGGGGGAACCATGAATGTGCTGGTTTGCACAACGGGGAAATGTGAATAGCGCTATTGGTAGTGACCAACCCCACCCGTCGGCATGGAGCGCCGGTCGGGTGCATATTGTCTCAAACAGGAACAGGTTTACTATTCGGGCACAACATTTGGTTTGCGAGTTAGTAATGGTTTTCCAATCGTAGTAGTAATGGAACATGCGCCTAGCTAGCGTACTTGGTTTACAATTGTTATAGTATGGACAGGTTGAACTTGGAACTTTGATTACAAACCTGTAAACTCACCAGCATTTTTGTGCTGACGTAAACTCTTACATGTTTTCTCAGGTCGCTAAGGTAGCAAAGTGGAACTAGGGCGCACGCGTCTGCACGGCGTCTAGTTAGAGTTGCATGGTCTTTGAACATTGAAAATTTGGTTTTATTTTGGTTATGTAACGATATTTAGCTTCCGCTGATGTTTGGGATTTTTAAACTATGTTTTTGAAATTCATTTAGTATTGTTTATTGTGATCATTGACTTGGATCCTGGTTTGTCATGCGCCTCGCGGTAAAACTCCGCAAGTGGATTTTGAGGGTGTGACAGATTGGTAAGGGTTTCATCAGACCTAGTTCTTCCCCTTGGGGAGCCCCGATTTTGTTTGTTAAGAAGAAGGATGGCAGTTTTTGACTGTGCGTGGATTATAGAGAGTTGAACAAGGTGACTATCAAGAATCGATATCCTCTTCCTCGTATCGATGACCTATTTGACCAACTCCAGGGTTCTAGCTACTATTCCAAGATTGATCTAAGGTCCGGTTATCACCAGTTGCGCGTAAGGGAAGCTGATGTTGCTAAGACTGCCTTTCGTACACGTTATGGCCATTTCGAGTTCTTGGTCATGCCTTTTGGTCTCACTAACGCACCGGCGGTTTTCATGGATTTGATGAACCGCGTTTGTAAACCGTACCTTGACAAATTCGTCATCGTGTTTATTGATGACATTCTGATCTATTCCAAGAACGAGACCGAACACGAGGAACACCTGCGGTTGGTTTTGGAACTTTTGCGACGGGAACAACTTTATGCTAAGTTCTCGAAGTGCGATTTTTGGTTACGCGAAGTCCAATTCCTAGGGCATGTAGTCAATGAACTGGGAATCCATGTCGATCCAGCTAAGATCGAAGCGATCAAGGACTGGGAAGCACCGAAGACGCCAACTGAGGTGCGGCAATTCCTAGGCCTTGCGGGCTATTATCGTCGTTTCATAAAGGGGTTCTCGGAGATCGCTCAACCCCTCACCACTCTTACTCAGAAGGATAGAAAATTCGACTGGGGTGAACCACAGGAGTCAGCATTCCAAAAACTGAAGACTAAGCTTTGTTCTGCTCCTATTTTGTCCTTGCCTGAAGGCACTGATGATTTCGTTGTTTACTGTGATGCTTCTATTCATGGTCTCGGTTGCGTGTTAATGCAACGCGAGAAACTGATTGCGTATGCTTCTCGTCAACTCAAGGTGCACGAGAGGAACTACACTACCCATGACTTGGAATTGGGTGCGGTGGTGTTCGCGTTGAAAATTTGGAGGCATTACTTGTACGGTACCAAATGCACCATCTACACCGATCACAAGAGTCTCCAGCACATTTTTGACCAACAACACCTGAACATACGACAGCGCCGTTGGGTTGAACTCCTGAACGATTATGATTGTGCCATTAAGTACCATCCTGGCAAGGCGAATGTTGTGGCAGACGCCTTGAGCAGGAAGGAATCGACAAACCCTCGTCACGTTCGGGCGTTGCAACTCACGATCCATTCCTCTCTGCCTGATCAACTCCGTTCTGCTCAGTTAGAAGCCTTGAAGGAGGAAAACCTTAAGGCTGAAACTATGCACGGTGCCGACAAGCACCTCGAGCAAAGGCCTGATGGTCTGCGCTACTTCGCAGAACGCGTCTGGGTTCCTTTATTCGGGGGACTTCGGGAGTTGGTTCTTGATGAAGCTCACAAGTCTCGGTATTCCATTCATCCTAGTTCAGACAAGATGTACCAGGATCTAAAAATACTGTACTGGTGGCCAAACATGAGGGCGGATATAGCCTCATACGTGAGTAAGTGCTTGACCTGTGCTAAGGTCAAGGTGGAATACCAGAAACCGTCGGGTCTATTGCAACAACCTGAAATTCCAGAGTGGAAATGGGAACGGATTACGATGGACTTTGTCACACAACTACCTAAGTCGCCGAGTGGGAATGATAAGATATGGGTGATTGTCGACCGTTTGACGAAATCAACCCATTTCCTTGCTATTAAGGAGACCGACACCATGGATCGGTTGGCTCGTTTATATCTGAAGGAAGTTGTCTCTAAGCATGGGGTACCAGTTTCTATTATCTCGGATCGTGATTCTCATTTTACTTCGCATTTCTGGAAGTCTTTGCATAAGGCTTTGGGTACCCAGTTGGACATGAGTACAGCTTACCATCCACAGACTGACGGTCAGAGTGAGCGTACAATTCAAACTCTAGAAGACATGCTGCGGGCATGTGTGATTGATTTTGGCAAAGGTTGGGAAGCTCACTTACCGTTAGTAGAATTCTCTTACAACAACAGTTACCACACGAGCATCAAGGCAGCTCCGTTCGAGGCATTATACGGGCGGAAATGCCGGTCTCCTCTTTGTTGGGCTGAAGTGGGTGAGAGTCAACTCACTGGGCCTGAGCTAGTGTACGAAACTTCTGAGAAAATCGTACAGATTCGTAACCGATTGGCAGCGGCACGGGATCGACAGAAGAGCTATGCTGACCATCGCCGTAAGCCATTGGAGTTTCAAGTTGGTGACAAAGTACTTCTAAAGGTTTCACCATGGAAGGGCGTCATACGCTTTGGGAAGCGTGGCAAACTTAACCCACGGTATGTCGGTCCATTTACGATCCTGGAACGGATCGGACCGGTGGCATATCGACTTGATTTACCGACGGAGCTCGGTAACGTACATAACGTCTTCCACGTATCTAACCTGAAGAAGTGTCTGACTGACGAGTCTCTCATTGTTCCACTAGAAGAGATCAAGGTTGATGATCGTCTTCGGATAGTGGAGGAACCTGTCGAGATCCTTGATTACAAGATTCGCAGTCTACGTCACAGTAAGATTCGCATTGTTAAGGTTCGATGGAACTCGAACCGGGGACCGGAATACACTTGGGAACGCGAGGATCAGATGAAGTCTAAGTATCCTCATCTCTTTCCTAAAGAGGCATTCGAATCGAGACACGTTACCACTGCAACGGAATGAATCTCGGGGCGAGATTCCTTTTAACGTGGGGATGATGTGACAACTCGGGTAATTCTCTCTCTTGGTTTCTATCTTTTGTCTGTTTCTTTTATTCATACTCTTGGTACTTGTATAATTTTCGGGACGAAAATTCTTTTAACATGGGGATGATGTGACACCCGGCAAATTCTGGTTAACAACGTCGTCTAGATTAAAGTCTACCTTAGCGAGTCACGCGTATTCTGTACTTAACTTGGTTAGTTGAGTCGGGTTATGGTTCGGGAACTGTTATATGAGTCTAGGGAATCATTAGATGTTGGCCTAGAGGATCGTTAGATGTCAGTCATTAACCAAGTGTACAAGGGGTGACGATTCGGAGAATCGTCAAAGCATAGGGAACATGCAAGTCTCGAGTCCCGGGAGTTGGTGAACGAGGGGGAATGTGTTTATTTGCAAGTGTTATGTGTTTACAATCATTATGTGACTTGTCGGTATGTGAAAATGTGTTAACATATGTTAAAACGGGGTTTAACGCGCAAAATACTTGGAACCATACCCTGTAGGCGATTAGGGTGAGCTAATCACCTACAGGGTGGCGATTAGCTCTCCCCAGGTGGCGAGTAGCTCACCCAAGGTGGCGATTAGGGGGCTAATCGCCTAAGGGGGTGGCGATTAGCAACCCTAATCGCCTGCAACGTGGGTTACGACTAAAAACGACTATAAATACAATATTTAACCTCCTAAACAACATAACATCAACCCTAGTCGCCCCACAACTCGTCCCAACACCCACACAACCTCTGGAACACGATTTTGGATCAAACAACTTGATTTCAAGCCTATTTCATCAATCAATCACAATCTTAAGGTGTGGTTTTCATCCATGCAATCTTTTCTAACGTTTTTATTGAATCCCTAATGGTCCAGACCTGTTCATAAACACTTGTATCTTCTGTAAATCGTTAATAATCATTATTGTGTGGATTCTAGATGCTATGCATGTTGTATGTGTAGGTTTTAATTAAAAGATAGGATTTTTATGATTCAAGAAGGATTATTAACATGATGTTAGGGTAGTTACTGATTTATAATGATGGTTTGGTATGGTAATCTGATTGATTGTTCATTAGGTTATGTTTATGCATGTTGATGTGATGATTACATGATACTTGTGTTATGTTTTAGAAACGTGGTTGCTTCCAGGACTGCTAGAACAAGGTTAAACGATGCATTTTGATGTAAACATGTTTAGGATACTTGTTTGATTGATATTGGAGGTTAACACACGTTCTAGGTTTGATTTGGAGTGTTAAATGCGCGAAAAACCGGAACAGACCTGCAGGTAGCGATTAGCAGGGCTAATTCGCCTAAGGGATAGGCGATTAGCTACCCTGTAGGCGATTAGCATGCTAATCGCCTGGTAAGGTGTGTTTTTGCATGCTGCATGACCCTAATCGCCTGATAAGTTCTGAAATGCATGTCACATGACCCTAATCGCCTGCAAACTCAAAAATTAGCATACCACATGACCCTAATCGCCTACTGTATAGGCGATTAGCATTCCTAATTGCCTGTTGACCAACATAATTGCTAGTTGACTTTTCCTAATCGCGTGTACTGCTGCTGTAAGTATATTTTAGCATTTCGAGACCCGTTTTGACACCTAGGAACATGCTAGGAACCCCGTAACATATCTAATAACTCGGTAACATGTGTTCGGGTCAATAATGTGTTAATTGAACTACGTGCTAGAACTTGTTGGACTTTAACGTATGTTAAGTGTGACTGCATGATTATGTGTTTGTGAATACTAGTGTAACACAGGAAGTCTCGGGTCACCAATGGGATGTCGAGTCTTGTACGTTGGGTCATGTTAACAGTAAACGTGTTGTCAAACAAACTTGGTTATGGTCTGGACATCTAGGGACTAACTAACCTACGGGTTATTAGTCTAAGTACTTGTAACTGTCATATGTTAGGTCGCCGCTTTACGGGGCTAGCATAGCTTGTTGACTTATTCTTTTATCTGAAGTAACGCAACCTAAGGTGAGTTTACGGCCCCACTTTACTTGGTTTTCATTTTTGGGGGAGAAAACATGTGTTAAACAACTATTTGGTAACAACTGTCATACTATGGGTTTTCAAACGGTTTACTATACGATCTTTGGAAGTCCCGGGGGGGAACCATGAATGTGCTGGTTTGCACAACGGGGAAATGTGAATAGCGCTATTGGGAGTGACCAACCCCACCCGTCGGCATGGAGCGCCGGTCGGGTGCATATTGTCTCAAACAGGAACAGGTTTACTATTCGGGCACAACATTTGGTTTGCGAGTTAGTAATGGTTTTCCAATCGTAGTAGTAATGGAACATGCGCCTAGCTAGCGTACTTGGTTTACAATTGTTATAGTATGGACAGGTTGAACTTGGAACTTTGATTACAAACCTGTAAACTCACCAGCATTTTTGTGCTGACGTAAACTCTTACATGTTTTCTCAGGTCGCTAAGGTAGCAAAGTGAAACTAGGGCGCACGCGTCTGCACGGCGTCTAGTTAGAGTTGCATGGTCTTTGAACATTGAAAATTTGGTTTTATTTTGGTTATGTAACGATATTTAGCTTCCGCTGATGTTTGGGATTTTTAAACTATGTTTTTGAAATTCATTTAGTATTGTTTATTGTGATCATTGACTTGGATCCTGGTTTGTCATGCGCCTCGCGGTAAAACTCCGCAAGTGGATTTTGAGGGTGTGACAATAATCGTATGATACTAGTTGTTTCATAGTGTTTTGTAACAGATGCTTGTTACATTTTTACACATCAATTTGTTATATTTATTAATGCTGCTAATAATAAACTACATAAAAGAAATAAAAATTAAATAAAGGAATCATAACATAACATTACATAAACTGAAGTTTACTGTCTTTTGTTCAATATAAAATATAACAGTTTTCAATTGTTATACTCTACCATGTCAAAAATCAGAAGTTTTCTTGATTTTATAAAACTGAAGTGAAGCGTATCACCTTTTGTTATGCCATTATCCTTTGTAAAAATAGCCCAATCCTTCAACACATGTCTCTTCCTATTGCCATTCTTCTCAGACTTGACAACTAACACTTTTTCTTCTTTTTTTAAATTCTCAATTTTCATTTGTTTTAACTTTGTTTTCAGTTGTGTTGATTCTGCAATATCATTTGGCAGTCTCTGCATTGATCAATTATTATAACCTTTGTCAGATTTATGTATTTAATATAATATATGAACTTTCTTTAAATTTAAACATAAGTGATTATAATTGATACATTACCATTCTGTTTTCTCCCTTTTCAACACGAGTGAACTTAATCACATCATTAACACTTTTATGTGAATTATCTTTCGTTTCTTTATTTGGTTGTTTGTGTTCTTTCAAAGTTGACTCAGCATTATCTGTTGCTTCTCTTTTACTAGGATGATTCAGTTCCTACTGCAGTTGTTACCTAATTTTAGTTTACAATTTATAAAAAAATAATTAAGTAGTCAACATTTTAAATAGGATAAGTACCTGTTGATGTTTTGGAGAATACTCAATCTTCACTTGAGTTTTGTTTCTATGAACTGTTAGTTGCCATGTTTCATCCTTAATAATTTTAAATATAAACAGGTTATCTAACTGCAAGTCAAATCCTTCTAAAAGATCAGTCCATCCTTCCTTTAGAATATAAGATTTATACATTTTATCCAATTTGACATTGAACGTCAATCCACTTGCGTTAATTTTAATGTCAGCTAGAATGCATTTCCCTTGATAGTCATTTTCAATAAACTCTGTTGCTACTTCCTGATAAAAATATAGATATTCAGTAAATTATCATAACATTTCACAGTATAATTTTTCCTTATCATCCAATAATACATTTAAATATATTTTCATTTTACTTACAATTACTCCCAAGTCGTGGTGCATGTTGATGTTATAAAATGACTTTTCCATTACGTAATCCTCAAAGTATGAAACTTCAAATGTTTTTGCATCAATTGGTGTAATTAGCAACAGAGTGTATTTTATCAGTTTTAGTTCCCTGACAATGTTTATCCAACCATCTGTAAAGACAACTTCATTACGTCTTTTCTCAACCATAATTTCCATGCTTTTCCATTTTTCAGCCTTATCTCTATTAGTGTAGTCTTGCACTGTTCTCCCCAGAATTGTCTTACAAAATTAGTTGGTATCTCCTACAAATAATATTTTTTTTCTTAAATTTACGCTCTTTATCATAAATATTTGACAAACTTGAAAGTTGAAAATAATTTATCTGTAGAAAATCATACCACTTTAAACGAATCAACTTCCTTTAACATCCTTGTGAATGATAATTCCATGATTCTAACCTGTCAATTATCATTAAAATAATAAAATTAAATATAAAACCGCATTTTCTTTTTACTTATATATACAAATAACAATCATGATTTTAAATGTTCTACAACGGTTAGCAAAGATTTCGACAACTTCAAAGGTTATTCTTATAAATGACTCTTTTTTACGGTTTTAAGTTAATACTATATTCAGAGAACACAATATTTAGTTAACATTCAATCAATTTCTAATAACATATTGTATAAATAAATCTGCTGTTGATTATTATCGATCAATAGTTTAAAAGAAGTTACCTGTATGTTTTCGATTGTTGTTAAAGAATTTTAACCGTCGAATGAGTTCTTTTAATCTGTGCGTGTGTTATTTGTATAATAAGGAAAGTAATCTATAGACATCTCTTAATTATACAGTTATACTTATTTTAATAAACTTTATTTTGTCAATTGAATATTTAATTGAGAAGAAGTTTAATAATATTTTATTTTCAACCCTTCATCTTTAAAAGTTGTGATTTATAAGGTTTGATATAATAATAATAATATAATATAATATTTTATTATTATTTTACTTTCTATTTGAATCTCTAAAAGATGATTATTTGACTTGCAGACAATTAAAATTTCAAAATACAAATTTCCCTCTTTAAGGACTATAAGGTGGAAACTATTACGGTTAGTTTTCTACTTTGTGATTTATATGTGTGATTTGCGATCCATAGTTACTGAATATTTGATCTAAATTACATAATTTTTCATCAGCGGTTCAAATTATGGATTTGGATAATAAATATTCAAGTCAGTATCAATTCTTTGATGACCAAAGTCTGCCTGAAAACTCTGCACAAGCAAGAAAAAAAAAAAGAAAACATATTCTTCAAGAACGTAAAAACAAACGTCCTCTTCATGGTGTACGCACATCATCTTCTTTATTGAGTACTCCGTTGACAAATACTTCCATATGTATGTTTTATAATTAGACCAATAATTTGTTTTTTCACATATTGGAATTTTTCTAATTTTCACATTTGTTTTGTTTGCTTTACAAGTTTCAAACAACTATAAATTTTGCTTTCTTCAAAGTCCCACACAAAAGAAGTGTGTAGAAGCAAGAAAAATAAGGAAGCATATTCTGCAACAGCGTAAAAATAAAAGTCTATATAGTCCTGTATTGACATCCTCTGATTTACAGAGAACTCCACTGTCAAATATTACTAACGGTATGTGTTATAAATTCCAATAAAAAATCTTCTTTTTTACATATTTATAATATACATTTTATTAATTCTGGCATATGTTTTGTGTTTAACAAGTTTCGAGTCACGATGAATTGTATGTTGTCCAAACTCCGACTCAAAATTCTGCAGACTCAAGAAAAAAAAGAAACGACGTTTTGCAGCAGGTTAAATATAATTGTCATTTTAATGTTGGATCCCTATCCTCTCCTTTAGAGAAGATTGCATTGTCAAATATTTCCAACGGTCTGTGTTATACATTGGATTAAAAATTGTGCTGCATTAAATATTAATGTTGTATGTTTTATTAATTCTTACGTATTCTGTTTTGGTTTACAAGTTTCAACAACAAAAACTTGCTAAATTAATGTGACTCAACATAGTGGTAATGTGACTCCAACTATTGGTAGTACATTCTGTGAATCATCTACCAAAAGGAAAGGTAAGTTGTTGTAATTAAAGTTTTTACTCTTTTTCTTTGATCATTATTAATGTTTTGCTCACTATTGCTTATATATTATTTTTAAATTTTTGAAAGCTTCAACAACACAAAGTTCATCAAGGTATATGCATCAAAATACGTTAAATTTGGATAGTTCTTCTGGTAGAACTTTTGAAAGCTCAAGTCTTTTAACTTGTGTTGGTAAGTTATTTCTACTTAAAATGTATAACTTATTATATTTAAATATAAACATAAATAAAAATGAAGCTGACATAAAGCTTTTAGATTCTGTTGAAGATGTAAATATTAATGTTTATTGTTGTATGTGAATGTTCAAATGATAATCGTATTGGTTATAAGTTCAGAAAAGGAAAACATAAGTTCTATACAACTCAGATACCCAAATTTGATTTAAATATGGGTGATGATGTATGGACAGATTGTAGTGTTCAAAAGGTTTATGGAATTTCAAAAGCAACAAGGTTCTTTTTGTTTTTATGTTATTGAATTTCCATTTTATAATTTTTCTTCATGTTTTAGATTATGTGGATCATGGAGGTGTTGTTTTTGTCTGTTCTAAATGTCAAGCATTGTTGTGGGAAGATGAAACACTTAGAGGAAATAAATATCGTAAGAAAACAGTGTTTTCGCTCTGCTGTTCGAATGGTGATGTTAAACTTCCACCATTAGCTGATCCACCTGCATTATTACGGAATTTGTATAAAGGTCATACTCCAAAAAGCCAGAACTTCATGTATAACATTAGAGCATATAATATGATGTTTTCTTTTACGTCTCTTGGTGGCAAGATTGACAGAAGTTCTCACAGAGGTAAAGGTCCTTATGTATTTAGACTTCAGGGTCAGAATTATCATCGAATTGGTAGTCTTCTTCCGGATGATGGAGAACAACCTAAATTTTCACAACTTTACATATACGATTCAGAAAATGAAGTTTTAAATCGTCAAAAGGCAGTTAGGTAATTTTTATAGTTAATGTTTCACATTTTTTGTTCTACTTATTTCTCATTTCAGTTTTACATACGTTTTTTCTTTTAATTAAATGTTATGATTAAATTTTTTATTTTTATGCAGTTCTGAATTATAATCTAATTCTACTCCAAAAAATACCCTTGATCTTAACACCATCAGCATTCTTAAAGATATGTTGAATTCCTGCAATCCTCTTGTCAAATCCTTCAGAATGGTAAGAGATTGTTTTCAAGAAAATGACTTTGAAAAAATATCATTGAAACTTATTGGAACAAGAGATAAGGATGGAAGAGTTTACAACCTCCGAACTGTGTCAGAAGTTGCCGCATTAATAATTGGTGATTTTGATGGATCACTTGACACATGAGATATCATTGTTCAATCAAAGGCTAAAGTGAGCTTCATCCTTCATATCTTGCCATGCAGTATCCTCTTATTTTCCCATATGCTGAAGATGGTTACAGACTTGGTATAAACATAATGGGATTGATATTGATAATGAAAAAGTTAGAACCGATGTTTCAATAAGGTAATTTTTTTCTTACAGGATACAGGATAGGCATAATCATTTTTCATTAATAGTTCATGCGAAAAAACTGTTTCAACAGTTTTTTGTTGATGCGTACACAATGGTAGAGTCTGCTCGCCTATATTATATAAAACATCAACAACTGTGACACCCGGCAAACTCCGGTAACTAACTTTTTGAAAACTTAGTAAGTCTACCTTAGCGAGTCGCGCATACATTACACATGACAGAGTCAGTCGAGTCGAGTCGTGCATCATTGGGGTTTTAACACACGCAGGTCTCGAGTCCTGGGAATTGGTGAACGAGTGTGAACGTGTTTGTTTACATGTATTATGTGTTTATAATCATTATGTGACTTGTCGGTATGTGAAAACGTGTTAACGTATGTTAAAATAGTGTTTAACGCGCCAAAATTAGGAAGTAAGCTGCAGGGGGCGAGTAGGGGGCTACCCGTGTGTATCAGGGGGCGAGTAGGGGGCTACTCGTGTGTAAAAGGGGGCGATTAGGCCTATCCGTGTGGCCTAACCCTGTGCTGCTAATCCCTATCCGCCTGTTGCAGCCCTGACGATTAGAAGCGCCTATAAATACCACCCTTGTGTTGCAAAACATCATTTTAGAAACCCTAGCACACCCCAAAGCCATTACACACTATACCCAACCTCTGTAACACGTTTTTGATCAAGAAACCACCTTTACAAGATCTTACACCAATCTTTACTAAAATCTAAGGTTTGTTCATCTTCTTAAACCTTGTTAATGATAAAGTTTTACTCCCTAGAGGTCCAGACCTGGTTTCTAAGTATTTGTGTCTTTGAAAACTTATTAAAAACAGATTATAAACAAACCCACACCTTCATGCTTGTTCTATGTTATGTTATCATGCAAAGATGAGATTTTTGATATTAAAATGTGTTTGTTTCCATGTGTTTGATATGTTTCTGACTTAAATGAATCATTAGGATGATTGTCTATGAATTTGGGAGCATATAGTTGTGTTTTGATGATACTTGATATTTTGACCCGTTTGGGTGATTTTGGGAGACTTAGTGTGATTTAATATGTTTTGATGATTCTAGAGGATTAGAGTTTGCCCTAGGATGATGCTAGAACAATAGGAAAGGATTGGACAACGTTGTTATGCGATGAAATCTGGATAATTGCTATTTAGGGCAAGTTCTTGCATGTTGATGTGATGTTTACATGTTAAGGTTACTATTTTGGGAAAACGCTCGCATTCGGGACTGTTAGAATGATGATAACTTAGGGGTTTTGCTTGAAATATGTTTGTTAATGTGTTATGATTGATATTGGGTGTTCCCACTTGTTTCGGATCTGATCTGGAGGGTTAAACGCGCGAAAAAGTGGCACAGCCCTGCAGGGGGCGATTAGGAATCCTAACCGTCTGCTGTATGGGACGAGTAGGAGGAGTTGGGGGCGAGTAGCCCTAACCGTCTGCTGTGTCAGACGGTTAGCCTCCTAATGGCTAGTTGACTTTTCCTAATGGCTAGTTGACTTTCCTAATGGCATGATTAGCTGATTTAAGCATAGTTTGACATCCCGAACACGAAATGACACCTAAGAACATGCTAGGAACCCCGTGGGATGTCCGATAACCCGGCAATACACGTGTGGGCTCATATATGCGATATATGAACTATATGTTGATTTCAGTGAACTGTTATGCGTATTAAGTGCATGTTTGCTTGTGATTGCATGATTTCTCATTCTTAACTAACGCGTGAGTCGTCGGGTCACCAATGGGATGTCGGGTCTTGTATGTGTGGTCAAAGTAGCAGTCAAACGTGTTTTCAAAACATACTTAGTCATGGTCTGGACAATCGGGGACTAGTTAACCTTCGGGTTATTAGTCTAACTTGACACATATCTATCTTATGATAGGTCGCCACTAGTTGGGGCTATCATAACATACAAACGGTTTACTTATATCATATAAACGGTTTACTCATTTAACAGAAGACGCAACCTAAGGTGAGTTTCACGGCCCTACTCTTTACTGTTTTCGTTTTCGGGGGAGAAACATGCTTAGTTCTTCGTTTTGTAAAAGATCATGTTATGCTGGGTCGGTTGTACGTTTTTCTTATGTTCTATGTGTATGTGGCTTACGTTGTGATAATTCGTTGACCGTTGTGGCGGTAGTTCGTTAATTGTGAATGCACAGTTCGTTGACCACGGAGTGACAGTTCGTTGGACATATTTGGATAGTTCGTTAGTCGTGGTAAACGATAGTGCATTGGTCGCGGTAAACGACAGTTCAATGATTGGTTCGTCTTAGAGTCTAAACGTCAAACAAGTATTTTCTTCAGTCAGTAGTAACATGATAGTTCTTTCAAAAGCTCGTGAAACATTTTCCTTAAAAACCTGTGAACTCACCAGTATTTTATACTGACGTTTTTAGCATGTTTTCTCAGGTCGCTAAGGTAGCAGCTGTCATCTAGGCGCACGGAGTCGCACTGGAGTCGTACCCGCATCTAGGATCATTATGCATGTTTTCTTTGGGATGTTGAACTCTTAACTTATGTTTCCATTTACTTTTGACTTTTGTAAACTTAAACGCTTCCGCGCTTTCAAATGATGGTTTTTAAATCTTATGCATGATTTTACTTACGTATGTTTTTACATTTAGACGTCGTTTATTGTGACCGTTGACTTGGATCCTGGTGTGTCGCACGCCTCGCGGTAGAACTCCGCTTGTGGAAATTTGAGGGTGTGACAACAACCAAAACTTAGAACCTAAAGTTTTAAGAATTTGAGTGCTACTGTCGAAGGTGGAGAGAATAATGCATCAAATTTTGGTAAACGTATAGTTGTGCCTTCATCATTTACTAGTGGTTCTAGATATATGATGCAAAAGTACATGGATGCTATGGCAATTTGCAAGGCAGTTGGATATCCGGATTTATTCATAACAGTTACTTGTAATCCAAAGTGGCCTGAGATTTTCAGGTGTTTGTTTGATAAACGTCTTAGCATAGAAGATAGACCGGATATTATATCTAGAATATTTAAGATGAAATTGGATAATTTAATCAAAGATTTGCACAAGAATAAATTGTTTGGTGAGACACAAGCAGGTACATTTTAATAAATATATTTAATTGTTTATCAATAAAAGTATTCTTATTTAACTACTAACTAATGTTACTGTTATAAATTTTTCAGTTCTTTATACCATTGAATTTCAGAAACGTGGACTGCCACATGCCCACATATGTTTGTTCATGAATGCTGAAAGCAAATTCCCAACTGCATCTGATATCAATCGTGTCATTAGTGCAGAGATCCCCGATAAAGTTGCAGATCCTGAATTGTATGAACTTGTGAAGAAGTTTATGATTCATGGACCTTGCGGTACAGACAACCCTCAATGTCCATGCATGGTTAACTTTAAATGTTCTAAAAAGTTCCCCAAAAAATATATGGACGAGACTTGTGTTGATTCTGATGGTTATCCAGTCTACCGTCGTCGTGAAATAAGTAGTAGAGTTGAAAAAAAGGGCGTCCAGCTTGATAATAGGTATGTAGTTTCTTACAATCATGTTTTGCTCAGAAAGTATCAATGCCACGTGAATGTTGAATGGTGCAATCAGTCAAGTTCTATTAAATATTTGTTTAAGTATATTAATAAGGGACCTGATAGAGTTACGGCTTCTGTTTTCCAATTGAAGTCTGATAACAATGATACCGAGCAAAACAATGAGGTAAATGAGATAAAGACATACCTTGATTGTAGGTATATTTCTGCATGTGAGGCTGCTTGAAGAATATTCAAACATGACATACATTATAGATATCTAGCTGTTGAAGTGTTGCCTTTCCATTGTGAAGATGGTCAAAGTATTGTTTATGATGATGATTCTAATTTATGTGATATTGTGAATAATCCAACGTTGAAAATGTCAATGTTCACGGAGTGGATGGAAACTAATAAAACTGATGAGTTTGCCAGGAGATTGAAATATATAGATTTTCTGAAATACTATGTTTGGTCACGTAAAGAACGGAAGTGGAGCCTAAGAAAAAAATGTTTCTACAGTTACCACTAATGTAGTTTACAAAGAAGTTCTACAACTTCTTTAAATAAGTAAGTTTGTTATTTCTTTTTTATTTTCTAAGTTTAACTGTTTATGTTCTTTAATGAATTTAAATTGCTTTTGTAACATTTGATGTGTAATGATTCTCTGTTTGTTTTCTACATTTCTTCCGTCTAACGGATATTGAAATTTATGTGTTCAATTGCTCTGTTTAGATGAGTTTGTAAACCTATTTTTTCAAAATTTAATTTGTGGTGTTTCTTAAATAGACCTTGTAAAATCCGTTTATGTTGTGCATATGCAACATCAGTTTCTTTAAACTGTTGAAATAACATCTGTTTATAGCAACAACTGTTTGTAGTAAAAGCTGTATTTATAAGATGTGTTTTCACAAAAACTGTGAAGTTCCAATATAAATTATAACTATAACAATCAAAATAATATTAAATTAAATTATTATATATATTAGTTTATTATTTCCATTTGTAATTGTGTTGCAGTCTATTAAATGTGTAGAAGTCTATATTTAAGATTGCAACATTTTTTTTGTTTTTTTGAACTGCTAACGTAAAGTTTATTCAAAACGCTAATAAGAGCTTGCACATAATGTTCGAGTACAACAACCGAAGTAAAACCAAACCGGGAATACACATGATTAAATTTTTCTTGATTATTATATTTTTTTGTAGATGATTATATTTTTTTAAAATTTTTATTGTCATAAAATATGTTTACATTTTTTCATTTCATAGGAACAATAAATGAGTTAAAGTTATTTATAAAATCATTTTCTAAAATTAAGTAAATTTATGACAACATTTTTTAGTTGTTTAATAATAGTAAAAATAGTACATCTAGCATTAATGTCCGTCGTATTGTGTAAGTTTCCATGTAAATCCTTCATTTATACAATTGGCATCACAAAGTTTTAGGGGTCTCACCTGTTTGTAATTATGAAGTTGAAAAGGCTAATATAATTTAATTTTATTTATATTATTAGACCAGTTGGCATCATAGACTTTTTTGGGTCTTTACTGTGTAATTATTTATTAACTTGAAAAGACTGATATATTTTAAATTTATTATATTATTAGCACAATGAATAACAGTTATTATCTTTGAAGTTTAATTGTTTATGTTCTTTCGTTAACTATATTTTAATTGATTACAGTTGTTTTGATAACATCTGTTAACAAACGAATAAGTATTGTATTCATTTAAACTTAAAAGAAGTTCGAATATACAATTTTGAAAATTTGTTCGTTCAACTTTATATTGTTTGATTCTGAATTATAATTATAAATTTTAAATTATAATGGTCATAATAATATTCACTTATTACTAATATTAATTATTATTTTTTTCTTCTTTGTGTTTGTTATTGTGCTTCACTTTATATTAAAATCTTTATTATAGAACTTATAGTTATTTTTCAGTCTATAAAAAGAGAAGAAATAGTCATTTCAGTTTGGAACTTTATATGCATTCAATCGTTTTGAAAAACAAACCTACCTTTCATGTTTGCCTAATAATGTTGTTTCCTTCAAATTTTCTTTCACCATTTCTGTCGAAAATGCTTACAATATAAGAAAAATGTATTACCAATAAACCAATGATAATTGTCACACCCCGACTTTTCCACTTGTCGGTCGTGACGTTTGGTGCCTTTGCCAACGCAGCGGAAAGATGCATCTAAGACTCTGGTTCCCTGAACGCCAATTATAACCCTCTAGGATCCCCGGTCCCAACTGCCACCTACTCCAACCGTGCCGTTACCATAGTTTAAACCTGAAGACATACTTAAAAAGTCAACATAAAGCTGGTGAGTTCATAAATTTTGCAAAAATATTACCAAATGTTACCAAGTTCCAAAAGTGTTACCATGTTCACCCTGTCAATACTATGCAAAATGTATACCAAAGTACGCTAGCTAGGCGTATGTTTTTGTTACTACTACGATTGGAAAACCATTACTAACTCGCAAACCAGATGTGATGCCCGAATAGTAAACCGTTTCTGTTTGAGACAATATGCACCCGCCCGGCCCTCCAAGCCGACGAGTGGGGTTGGTCACTCCCAATAGATCTATTCACATTTCCCCGTTGTGCTAACCCGCACATTCATGGTTTCCCCCGGGACTTCCAAAGATCGTATAGTAACCCATAGAAACCCATAGTATGACAGTTGTTACCAAAACATAAGTTTTACACATGTTTTCTCCCCCAAAAGTGAAACCAATTAAAAGTGGGGCCGTGAACTCACGCAACCCGTTTCATTTTCCAAAACTTTGTTTCGCTTTAAGTTCCTCAGTTTTTCATAACAGAAGCATGTCTTCCCCCCCGAAAACATTTACAAAAACAGTAAAGAGTGGGGTTATGAACTCACCTTAATGTCCATGCTAAGCTAGCAAACAAAGCCTGAAACCTCGACCGACTTCCTCGTGCCCTAGTTACCAACAAAGGACACCTTAACAGTCTATCACACATAAGCCTAGCTTATTAACCGCTTAAAATATAGTCTACCCGACTGCCTAGACTCGTGTGTACCAACATGAGTCTCAAAACGTTTCAACTCTACGAACCAAACATGACTCATCTTAATTCTCGTGTTACACACAACATAGTACCCAAGTCTCACACTTGTCACTATTCGTGTGTAAACCTTGTTGGACTATAACCCCGAAATGTATAACTATCCTGGGCCGAAGATCATCTCGTAAATCATTTTAGAAAATACT
This sequence comes from Ambrosia artemisiifolia, assembly GCA_032199755.1. Classification (NCBI taxonomy): domain Eukaryota; kingdom Viridiplantae; phylum Streptophyta; class Magnoliopsida; order Asterales; family Asteraceae; genus Ambrosia; species Ambrosia artemisiifolia. The sequence continues at coordinate 40,464,587 of CM063521.1, read as the reverse complement.
CTTTGAGGAAAACAAGTTTAGTTATTAAAAACGATTAATAACATTTGTTACTTTTTCTCAAATATCGCTTGAAAATCAGCTTTACTGTTATAAATAGTTAGTCTTTGAAAACACCTTGATTTTGTATATAATAATGCATTTGTCCAAAACGCTGAAGGGAATTTATTTAATAGAAATAGCAGTTCGTTACGTTTTGGTTTTTATAAAAATTTGGGCAGAGTTTCCTCTGTTTTTGTACAAACCAGACAACACCCGTTGTCTACAATTTTCCCCAAAACCAACTTTCAAACACAATTCAACAAGTTCTTTTTATCCACAATTCCGATTCACGAGATTATACGTTTCGACACCTAAATACACTTAATTATATAAATATATATATATACCAATATATATATATATATAATATAGTCCGACAATATAGTCCAATTATATTTAGTCCGAGTTTGAAACCATAAGTCACGTCAAGTTAATCGTTTACCAAATCGTTCGATATTTAATATTGTTACCGGTTATTGTTTTTATTTGGTTCGTTCGCGAGTCAAGACTATTTCGTGCGAATCAATATATTTATAAATATATAATATTCATAAATACATAATATTTACAAATACATATATATTTATAAATATACAACATCTATACTAATAACGAATATGGATTTAAGTATACCAAGCCGTACACCGAGCCAATGACTGCACGTTGACCAGATCTGACCGAACCGACCGCAACCGCGACTGAAACCCGAACCTGAATGGAACCCAAACCGAAAGCTGAACCAGACCCACAAGAGCCGAACTCCGCCATAACCACGAGCCAAGATCCAACCTCGTAACCGGACATCAATAACCCAACCATAACCACTGATAAACCCGAGCAGATCTGACCCGAGACCCGACTGAAACAACCTAACCAGAACCGGACCACAACCGAACCCGGACCAACACCAAGCCACAACCACCTCTGTCATCGTCGCCGTGCCCGATAACCACCACCGGAACCCACAATTGAGCCACCATCACTTCACCCCGTCACCATCTAGCCAAAACCCAAACATCATCGGACCACAACTGTTGGATCAGTGGCTTAGTTTAATGAACACTTATGTGTTATCAGGTTTATGTATGAGTTATTAAGCAGCGGAAAGACAAGTGTTCAAAGGTCTAAAAGATCACTTTGATGAGGAGTTATTACTCCCCCTTGACTGAATAATAAATGAGAAACAATAAATACAGTTAAGTGTAAAGCAGTAAAGCAATTTATGTTTCTCAGATGTGAAATGGAATTATAAGTTTAAAGCCTGAAGGATTTCAATTTAAGATCAAAGATATTACACAAAATCACATGTCAAAATAGATGAACAAACTCATCTATTTATAGAATAAAGTACTAAACTGTTGTCTGAAGTAATCTAAGATATTTAACAAAGATATTATGCTAAGATAAGGTTACAACAGTCTGTACATCGAAACTTGAAATCAAGACTTTAACAAAACTATATAATAATCAAAACTGCTGATCTTCAGTCGGTTAGAAGCTTCTGATGTGTAGAGGAAGGATTTGACAACAATTACAGGATTATATGATCATACAAGTTGCTAAACCAGGTGCGGAAACCCTAGCTTAGAACAAACTGATATAAACTCAATCAAAACACAATCAAGGTCATTTTAAATGCTTTTCATAGATTAACTTTTCAATAAACTTGATTACAGACTGATAACAGTTAATCTAGACCTCTTCTAAACACTCTCAATCCTCTCAGGAACACACACACAAAACACACACTCTCTATATCTCGTTCTACATTACAAAAACTTGAAATCTATATATAGTAGCTGTACGTTCGCCCAGTTACACTGGTCGAAGGTAAGCTATTTCCACATTCGCCCAGGTGAACTGGTCGAATGTGTTCTTCTGTGCATCCCTGTTCCACCTTCGTCCAGACAAAACTTCCTTCGCCCATCTCTCAGTCTCCTTCGCCCCTTCTGATTCTCATTCGCCCATTAACACATGTTAGTATCTAATCATTAGTCGCAAAACGGCATCTACAAACTCCCCCTCGACTATTGATTAGATCTTTTTCTATCTTCATCCATGGCTTTGTTCAGCAACTTGATTCTAAGAATACTCTTCTGTTCTTTCGTCATCTCCGGCTCTAACTTTCTCTTTACCGGCTTCGACACATTTGCCATTTTCACCTTCTTGCCAAGCTTCCCTTCCAAATTACTTCCAGCGTTAATGTCATAAGCAAAGCAAACACCCACAACTTGTGTGTATTTCCTTGCTTGATCTGCATCGTTTGGCTCATGATGAATCGGATTATAGAATAACATGATGATGTCTTCGAAGGTGCAATTGATCAGCCACATAGGATTGTAGAGGAGAGAATTTGACACGAAAACAGGATTATACGATCATACAAGTTGCTAAACCAGGTGCGGAAACCCTAGTTCAGAACAAACTGAAGTAAACTCAATCAAAACACAATCAAGATCATTTTAAATGCTTTTCATAGATTAACTTGTTCAATTAAACCTTTACAGACTGATAATAGTTAATCTAGACCTCAAACAGATAACCTCTAACCTCTCAGGAACACACACACAAAACACACACTCTCTAAGACTCGTTATACATTACAAAAACTTGATTTCTATATATAGCCACTGTTCCTTCGCCCATACACACTGGTCGAAGGTACCAGTTTTCCACATTCGCCCAGTAGACTGGTCGAATGTGTTCTTCTGTGTCTTCCTGATTCTTCCTTCGTCCATACAAGACTTCCTTCGCCCCTTCTTAAGCTCCTTCGCCCTTAACACATGTTAGTTATCTAATCATTAGTCGCAAAATGGCATCTACAAACTCCCCCTCGACTATTGATTAGATCTTTTTCTATCTTCATCCATGGCTTTGTTTAGCAGTTTAATTCTCAGAATACTCTTCTGCTCTTTTGTCATTTCCGGCTCTAACTTTCTTTTAACCGGCTTCGACACATTCGCCATCTTAACTTTCTTGCCAAGCTTCCCTTCCAGATTGCTTCCAGCATTGATATCATAAGCAAAGCAAACACCCACAACTTGTGTGTATTTCCTTGCTTGATCTGCGTCGTTAGGCTCATGATGAATCGGATTATAGAATAACATGATGATGTCTTCGAAGGTGCAATTGATTAGCCACATAGGATCAAATACATGCACATGCTTGTATTTGTCCTTTCCATCTCTCAACACGATCACAGCTTCTGCCTTCCTCCAATCGTAATACCAAAATATGAAGTCAGCACTGAAGTGTTGAGGCATAGGCATCAAAGGAATCTTCCTCATAACTTCAGGTGCCTTATAAATCAAGGTAACCCTCTTCAACTTGGTTCGAGGATCAGTATCCCTGTGAACTTTCCTCCGGGGATACTGTGGCTTGAATCTATTCCACTTCGTCCTACTCTCCCAAACCAATTTGTCTGCACACCAACCAACGTGTGAATTATTCACTGAAGCACCAGACATAGGGAATCTGCATAAATCTCTAACCGCCCAGTACGGTAGAGTTAGCAAATCAATGAATCTGTAAAAGTACAGAATTCCAGATTCCCACTTAGCAGCTAAACACTTCAGCTTGCCTAAGTATGTCCACCCAAGAGCTCTGCCTCTGAACTTTGCATTATGAAACCTGTAGAAGTTTCCTTGAGCTTCGGGCTTTGGTCGGTTCTCATCCATCAATCTTAGTTTCTTCAAATACTCTTTCAACTCATCAGTCTTACTTGAAGATTCTGGCAAATCAGATCCAAGTACCTTTTCAACAAATTCAGCACTTCTTTTTCTTGCCTTTTTCCTTGCAGACGTATTATGCCTTTCTGTAAAATCAGAAAACACCACGTCTTCATCATTTTGTCTGAAGTACTGTGGATATTCCTCATGTGTAATATCCTCTATCTCAACTTCCTCAAACTCAGGGGTTTCTTTATCATCAGAGTGAGTTCCAACATCCTTTTCAGGAATAGGTGGAATTGACTCGTCAACAATGAATTCTTCAAAAGTTTTCCCTACTCTCTGTGCAAGTCCATCCAGTATCTCCTTTGCTACAGAAGCAGGTACTTCCCCCTCTTCAAGATCTGGATCGTTATATTCTAACTCATAACGCATATCATCTGTCTGAAATATTTCTGCAAAACGACCTGTGAACTCAATGGTCCACTCTCTCTTTTCTAACATATCTTTGTAAACTTGTTTTGCATCATCAGATAACGACCTCACCTTCTCATTCCAAAACACTGTCTCATCGTCAACATTCTCTCCCTTCTTCTTTGAACTAGACTCACCTGTGTCTTTCTTCTTCTTAGAAGGTGGTCTCTTCTCAAAAGTAAACTTAGCAGTATCATCTCCTCCTTCATCATCATCACTGCTACTACTATCATCATCTTTTTGACTCCCTGAACCTTCAGCATCATCATCATCATCATTGTTATCATCTTCATCATCATTCTTATCCGATTCTTCATTCTCATCATCATCCTCATCATCCTCATCCTCCTCTTTATCAGATTCAGATGGTTCAAAGTCTACTTGTTCAACCTCTTTCTCAGCATCTTCTTCACCCTCCTTTAGCTTAGGTGCAGTGTTGTACAAGTCATCTATCAGATCACTAAGGCGTTTGTTTTCAGCTCTCAACTCCTTATTGTCTTCTTTGATTGCCTTGTATCTGTTCTTGTTTCTCAGAACCTTTCCTTCAAGCTTCTTATTCTTAGCTTCAAGCTTCTTTACCTTCTCATCTATTTCATCTTGATTAGATTTAGAAGCAACAACAATCTGAAGCATTTTCTCCTCATTCTGCTTAAACTTGGCAATCTCAGCTTGTTGAGCTACAAGCATCTTCAACATATCATCCATCTTCTTATTCACCTGCTTCATCACATCATCATCCACAGTGACTTTCTTAGATTTGGATTTAGACTTAGATGGCTCAACTTCAGCTTCTTTTCCCTTCTGAGGCTTAGTAAACATGTTCAGAACATTATCCAGTGCAATATTGAACTGCTCCACTGGTAATGTTGTAGCCTCCTTAGTCTTTTGTTTCTTTGCAGCTGGTGAAGATTGTTTAGATGATGTTCCAGCATCCGGTAATCTCTTTCCCTTCAACAGTAAGTTCAACTCCTTCTCTCTGAGTTGCTTAGTACTTGTCTTCTTAGCCATAGACTTGTGTTTGGGCTTGGGCAAATTCACAACAACTGTTTCACCCTCATTCAATTCATCCAAATTAATCGTCAAACCTTCTTCCTCAGCACCAACAGATTGCTTGCCCTTCTTGGCTTCTTCTATTGATCTGTTTAAAGATTCAGACTCACCAACCAAAGTGGCCTTTTGTTTGGTAGTCTGGACATCTTCAGTATCCGAATCCCATTGTTCCTCAGTTTCTGTCTCCTCAGAATCAACAGATTCCTCATCTACCAAACCTGTCCCCTTCTTGGCAGTAGTCTTCTTCCTCACTGCTTTTTGTTTTGAAGTTCCCTGCTCTGTCTTTCCCTTGCCCTTCCCTTTGGCTCCGGGATTGACAACTTGCCTCTTCCTCTTTGTGTTTGCATCAGCATACACAAGTGGATCATCGTTATCACTATCACTGTTAGGATGCCTTGCTAAATTCTTTCCAGGATCCTCATAATCCTCTCTAGCCAAAGCTCCGAATAACCTTCTGTAAGGTGGTCTTTCATCTTCAGGTATACCTTTGTAACCCTTCATTCTTGCTAAGGTTCTCACATTCATATGATCCATGTTAAGTATCTGTGTTGGATCCTTCTTCAAGTGTGGATATTTGTGATCGAAGATCATCATCAGAAATCTTGGATAAAGCATAAAGTACTTCTTCTTCAATCCCTTCAACATCTCCAACATGTGATCTAGTATCATCCCAGCAACGTTGAATGGCTTATTGAGAGTCAATGCAACCATTAACGAGCTTAAACTCTTTCTCATCACATCATAACCCCCACTAACACATCCAAATACTATTAAAATGACGTGAGCAAAATACTTGAACTGCACGCTCAGCTTGCTTTTATACATAGAACCATCAGTAATCGGTCCTTTGTATTTCATTCTCAGAAAACATGCCTTCTGTTCAGTCCAGGACAATTCTCTAGGATCCTCACTAGTCTCAAACTGGATCTGGAGAGCTTCTCTAATGTCAGCTTCAGTAATGAACATCTCCATACCCTGAATCTTACTCTTGATAATAGTTTGATTATCAAAGTAATCATACTTGGCATTATTATAAAAATCCTCAACTATATCCTTGTAGATAATAGTTGGTGTTGCCAATGCATAAACCACTCTACATCTCTTCAGAAACTTAATGATCTCTGTGAATTCTACATTCTTCTCTACATCACCAAGGTATGCACAAACGTTGTGAGTCTTCTCAAACGGCCATTTGCTACCGCTTGATGATCCTTCTTCTTGCACATTTTCTGGAACTGGATCAGTCACTGTAGTTTCCACTGGAATCTCAGCAGTTGATTGTTCTTCAGCCATCTGTAATGGAAAATCAAAATAAAACGTCAAAACACAAAATCGTCAAAAATCAAAATTTTAGGTTTTGAAAATTCCATATTCGCCCATATTTAACTGGTCGAATGTATTCAATTGTGGCCGAAGGTATAAAATTATGGTCGAATGTAAAATGGTTTTAGTTGAAAAACTACATTCGTCCGTTTTGATATTCCTTCGTCCGTTCAGTTGCACATTCGTCCACAACGATGAACCGGATGTAAACTGGAAAAACCCCAAAATTTAAAAATTTTCAAACTGTGTTTATAGGCCTTGATTTTGATTAGATTTTACACTAACATGACCGATTAACCTTCTTGTATCATCAATTGCCCTTATTGTTCATTCTATATCAGTTTTCAAAGCGAATTAGGGTTTTTCAGTGTTTAATCAATCAATCACTACTTAAATGTTGTTAAAACCTAATTCCTATCAAACTCTCCCCCTAAAACTGATATGGGATGAGTAGCAATCAACATTAGGCATTAAGAAACACTACACCATCCAAAATCCTAAACCCTAAGTCCGTTTGAAAAACCGAACGATTCCGGCTTGAATCCGTGTCCATTACCTGTAAACTTTATATGAAACTGATCAGTAATGAGCAGGGATCAAAACGCACAAGCAGAGGAAACAAAATCAACAAGGTTCGGTTAAAATGAAAAATTTTGAAAAAATGGAACTGGTTGGTCGAATCTGCAAATGGGGTATATATAGATTCCACCTTCGCCCGTAGCATATGGACGAATGTATCACATTTTCTCCTTCGCCCCTAATCAAAGGCACGAAGGTAAAACTTGTTTTTACCCGAAAGTGAAGTTTGGTTAAAAACCACATTCGCCCAAATGGAACAACCCAAAGGTGAAACAAAAGTCCACATTCGTCCACAATGAAGGGCGAATGTAAAATGGCACTTTTGAAAAATTTTACCAAATTACAAATTCGAATCCCGTTCAACATTTTTCAATCCGTTAAGCATCCATAACACAAATTCTCACTTTGAGAATGATACAAAGCCCAATTGGTAGTGTCAAATCTCAGAAATTGACTATCAAGCATCCCCGGTTATCAAAAATAAAGCAGAAATGCAAAAATTTTGGATTTTCTGAAATTTATCAAAACACACCTAAAATCTTTTTGGATTTTGTATCTTTTTGACATTAAAAGTAAATTGCAACAAATAAAATGCAGCAAAGTAAATGAAAACAGTAACCATTTTGTGAAATCCGGTCAGAGGATCATATCAGTTTTCTGAGAAATCTGATCACAGCGTTGATCTTTTTGTTTAATATTATCATTAGAAACAGTATGTGATACGGCAATTGCTGATATTGTGATCCACGTAAGCTCACATGCAGACAATTACGCAATGCTTTAAAATGATACGAGTTAGGTGTATTAGACTAACACGATGTGGTGCCCACACACACGACATACTCCCGTATCAAGTAATTGCACAAAGCTTCGTCGTAACGCGTGATTATGCCAGAGTTATCCGTAAAAGTTACAAAGTATATAGCACAGAGGTGTACAGGTCAGCAAATGAATGCAGCAGAGTAACATGTGCGTATACACTAGGTTGAGGCTGATATTAATCACTGATTTGCATCAGATGATCAATACGATGTAATAATGATCTATGATCAATTAAAACATAAAGTTCCTCAATTCGGTAACTTCCGGTTTTGGCAATTAAGCTCTTTTAGCAAATATTCTGATAAAACTAGGTCCGTAAATCAATACGACAAAAGTTTATCAGAATATCCCGGATAACCATAACATAACGACCCGAAACCTCAGATTTTGGCAATCCTATCAAACGAAATTACGGTACTAAGACCATATGCCCATGAGGTGTTCAGCCACGAACGCGTAGTTCGTTATGTTTGTATCACTAATGCACGCAATATTTAGTCTACGAAGCCTATCAGCATATCACACGTAATCAACACACGCCTCATAAACTATACAATTCTTTAGCCTGTTTCAGATTCCCACTGATGTACTATCATTTCCTCTGTTTTACCAGGAAATCATTTTTGATTTTCTAATTTTTAGGTCTTTTTGAATTTTATAATGTTTTTGGCTTTTCTGAAAAATTGGCTCCCCCTAAAATAAAGAACATATTTTTGGATTTTCATTTTTCTGAAAAACAAAACAAAAACAAAAGTTAAAAGAAACAATCCACTCGAAAGCATCAACTTCTTTGAGGATTTTACAATCCCCTCAAAAGCATCAACTTCTTTGAGGATTACGAAAGTAAAGAGAAATTCCCAATTAGCAAAGAGAAATTCCCAATTAGCAAAATATAAAAACTAAAAACTAAAAAGCGATAAACCGAGGTGCCGATTAGTCCTGTTTTTCCTTTATATTGTTTACTTTTAAAAGATATTCAAAGCGTGAACGGTCAAAGGCTTTAGTAAACAGATCTGCACGTTGGTAGTCAGTGTGTATTTTGATCATATCAATCAATTCCTTAGCGTAACAATCACGGATAAAATGATATTTGATCCGGATATGTTTCGCTTTAGAATGATTATCAGAATTTTTAGTTAATGCAATTGCGGCTTCGTTGTCACAGTAAATAGGAGTTTTTAGAAACTGCAACCCGTAATCCACCATTTGTTGTTGAATCCAGAGTACTTGAGAACAGCAACTCGAGGCTGCAATGTACTCGGCTTCACAGGTAGATTGTGCTACGGAAGTCTGTTTCTTGCATTGCCAGGTGATTAACCTGCTCCCGAAAAACTGGCAACCAGCTGTAGTAGATTTGCTATCTTTGTCACAGCCGCCCCAATCTGCATCACTAAAAGATATGAAATCAAAATTATCATCATTAGGGTACCAAAGTCCTTTTGATGGACAACCCTTCAGATATCTAAGGATACGCTTGACCGCCGTCAGATGACTTTGTTTCGGCTTCGATTGATATCGGGCACAGAGACACGTTGCGTACATAATATCTGGTCGAGACGCCGTCAAATACATCAGAGATCCGATGATTGCTCTGTATGTAAAAGGATCCGTCAGCTCCCCCTTAGCGTCCACTCCAATCCCGTGATTGGGTTGAATCGGGGTATCCATCGGCTTTGAGTCCTCCATCTGGAACCGGCTCAAGATGTCGGAGACATATTTCGTCTGGTGAATGAAGATCCCGTCGGATCTTTGGTCCACCTGCAAGCCTAGGAAAAACTGCATCTCCCCCATTGCGCTCATTTCGAACTTTTCCTGCATGACAGATTCGAACTCCCTGCATAAAAGCTCGTTAGTTGAACCAAATATTATATCATCAACGTATATCTGTACTAGAAGCAAGTCATCTCCCGTCTTTTTCGTAAAGAGGGTGCAATCGACGAGGCCGCGCTTAAATCCTTTGTTGATGAGGTATGTACTCAGCTCCTCGTACCACTGTCTCGGAGCCTGGTGCAAGCCATAGAGAGCTTTGTTCAACACGTAGACCTTATCCCGGTGGATTGGGTCCTCAAAGCCTGGTGGCTGCCCGACATACACCTCTTCTTTGACTTTACCGTACAGAAATGCGCTTTTCACGTCCATCTGGTAGACTTTGAATTTCTTATAAGAAGCAAACGCGAGGAACATCCGAATAGCTTCGATTCGTGCTACCGGTGCATAGATCTCATTATAATCAATCCCTTCGATTTGATGGAAACCCTGCACGACCAATCTGGCTTTGTTCCGAACAATTACCCCACGATCATCCTTCTTACACTTGAACACCCATTTGGTGCCAATCTTCTTTCTATCCGGCGGCAAATCCGTGAGCGTCCACACTCCTAATTTCTGGAATTGTAATAACTCCTCCTGCATAGCTTCAACCCAGGCATCATCCTTCAAAGCGTCCTTGTATGTCCTTGGCTCTACCTGCGACACATAACACGCAAACGACCAATCATTTTGACTACCAGATTGTTGAATTTTGGCATATAAAGCTAAAGCACCAAAACTCTCTGGCGAATTAACGCTTTTGAGCTGCCCTCTGGTCATAACACTACTTCCAGGATCACCGATAACTTGCTCCAGCGGGTGAATACGATGAATCCGAGATTCCGGATAATCAGGTACTTGCACTCCCGTCTGAACAGTCAAGTTCTCTACAGCATCCAGATCATGACCCGTATTTGATGATGAAGCCACATCAGTAGTTGGAGTTGGGTTCACTGGCGGTGCCTCCTGCTCTTCAGCTTGATCAAGAATAGCTTCTTCAAATTGTTCATCTTCAGATTCTGAAGTGTCTAATGAAGTTGAAGCCTCTTGAAAAATCTCTTCTTCGTGTATAGGAGCATTGGTATCATTAGAAGCTGGTAGGGGGTTCACGGTGATTGGACGCACCAACGGTGAAGTTGTTGCATTTTCACACTCGTAAAGTAATCGAATAACAGCTTCTTCAACCAAGCTATCTAGATTGAATGATTCAAAGAAATCTTTGTAATCAAACATCCAATCAGGACCCGTGCCTTGAAGATTTTGAGTATATCGTTGAACTTCCACGTTAGCCCAGTCTTCCACACGACGAGTTCGCTTGTTGTATACCCGTTTGAGTGGGGTTGCATATCCAACAAAGTAACCCTCCTCGGCTTTAGGACTAAACTTTTCGCTTGGATTCAACATAGTGCAAGGCGCCCCAAAAGGTTCTAGATACTCTAAGTTCGGCTTTCTTCGGTGTAACAGCTCATAAGACGTTTTACCAAACTTCTTCACTGTCAGAACCCGATTTAATGTATAATTTGCTGCATAAATCGCCTCATTCCAAAACATTACTGGAAGATTTGAATCAGCGAGCATTGTTCTAGCCGCTTCAATTAGAGTCCTATTCTTTCGTTCAGCAACACCGTTCTGTTGAGGGGTGTACGGAGCCGAATATTCATGATGTATCCCTTTGTTTTCACAAAGTTCATCCATCCTGGCATTTTTGAACTCCGTCCCATTGTCACTCCGAATTCTCTTTATCTTCACATTGTAGAGATTCTCTAATCGAGTGAACAGAACTTTTAGATTCATAAAAGTGTCGCTTTTATTCTGCAAACACATCACCCATGAAAATCTTGAGTAATCATCAGTGACGACTAAACAATAAAGCTCTCCAAGATGACTATGACGCTTGACCGGTCCGAAAAGATCCATGTGCAATCGCTCTAGTGGCATCTCAACAGAGTTAACCTTTTTCACTTTGTGGGACTGTTTGTGCTGCTTCCCCTTTTTACAACTCACACACTTGTCATTCAAATGGAAATGTTTCACATTTACACCCTCGACAAGTCCATTCCTCACAAGTTGATTCATTTTCTTCAGATGAATGTGCCCCATTCTTCGGTGCCACATTATCGATTCTTTCTCAGTCGCCTTGGACAAAAAGCATGTTATTTGCCCCTGTGATGTCATCGCCTTGGACATATCAAGAATGTATAGATTGTTGACGCGAGGTGCCTTCAACATTATCCACTCTTTAGGAATTGTAAAGCCCGGTTTCAAGATATAGCAGGATTTGTCATCAAAATGCACAGTAAATTTCTTGTCACAAATTTGACTGACACTCAACAGATTGTAGTCTATCTGCTTCACATACGATATCCGCTCAAAACTCACTATCCCATTGCTCACACTCCCTTCCATAGTGATATATCCTCCTTTGTTTCCCGCAAATGCTACATACCCGCCATTGATGTTCTTCACGTCGAACAACAACGCAAGATCCCCTGTCATGTGGCCTGAAGCTCCACTATCAACAATCCAAAGACTGCTAATAGGGCCAGCTGAAGCTCCCTGCACACAAAAAGTAAATCATTTAGTGCTTTCGGGGGACCCAAGCCTGAGTCTTGGGTCTTTCAACATCAGGTTTCACAATGACGTTTTCACAAACATTTTTAGCAACATTTTGATCAATCTTTTTCTGATTAATCAAAACTGTTTCCTTTTTTTCATTAACCTTTGAAGATGAGGCTCCTGGAGTACCATTGGATGACCAAGATTGTTCAGTCCTTTTGAGGATACGAATCTGAGACTTTGGGTTCTCAGTCGGTTTCTGAACATTGTTAGCAAATGTAACTTTCTTGGTAACCTTATCTGATTTAACAGACTTAGGTCCAACATTTGATTTGACAATCGGTTTTGGTGGAACCTTTTGCCTCTCAACTGTTGAGTTCACCACAGGCTTCCTCCATGAGTTTTCCATCGCAATCCGATTCCTTCTATCATAGTGCATTGGACGAGTGTTCCTCATTTGAAAATGGTTTTGATTGTAAAACGATTGTGGTTGTTGAGGAACAACTCTCCTATGAGGTGGCACATAATGATCAATCGGCTTACGCATAGAATTCCTCACTTCAACTTCGTGCCTCTTGTGCCTTACATATGGGCACTGAGCAAGTAAATGCCCGCGTTCCCCACACTTAAAGCACGCACGGTACTCTTCAAAAATATTTGGAGCGTTTGGTTGAGCAAATGATCTAACAGGGTATTGATCATTATACTGTTGCTTCCTTAAACTCTCAGGGAGTGGCCCTTTTGAGTAAGTTGGCTCATTGAAACCATTAGCTCTGTTTTTGGGTTTAACAAACTCTGTGACATGGACCTTTGGTTCTTGAGGAACATCCAAGTACAACTTTTTCAACAAAGCTGGTGGAATTTCATTTGTTCTCTCATGTTTAGGAAACCAAATAGTACTTTCTTGCCAAATCTTTTCAATTTTAGCATAATTGGCATTTTTAATTGGAAAGTCCTCGTCAGAGATGATCTTATCGGATCCTTCCATCCGATAAAATACCTTGACAGGTTTGTCACATTGTTCGTTTTTCTCATTTTTCTCAAGATCTTTCTTAACCACATTAAGATCTTTCTTCACAACATTCTTCTCAGATTTTTCCACATGATGAACATTTCTCATTGGAACAATTTGAGATGATGAAATTGGTTCATTTGTAATGATGTGATTTTCTTTTGGAATATCACATACATTAACAGTTTGGTTACAACCAATCTCATCACTCTCTGAATCTGAGTCAACACTTTCAGCAGTAACACCCTCATCATTGATTCCCAAAATCGGTCTAACATCGGAATTTGGATCACCAACACTTGAAGTGTTAGATTCATTTTCCGATGCTGAGTCAGATTTTACCGAACTCTCCGGTGTCACTGAGTGACAATTATGGTTTTCAAAAAGAACCGGAGATGGTACAGCCCGATAATTGGTTGTTTTGTCATCAATGATGTGATCTACCACATAAGCCACATTCTTGTAACTTTCTAACTTCTTGTTTACTTTTTCAGCAAAGCATTTGATGGCGGCCATTTCTAACTTGGTGTTTTCAATTTCATTAATGTAGTTGTTAATTGCCAATTGTTTTAAAGACAATGTGTTTTTCAAGTCAGAAATGTCCTTTTTGTAGCCATCTAATACTTTGTTAAAAGCATTCAACTCTTTGCGAGTAGATTGACTGTTCATGATAGCACTATCACGTTGAATACGGAGTTGTTTAACCTCCTCAGTCAATCTATCACATCCACCACAATATTTTTCACTAGTATTATCAGTATTACAAGCAGAACTTACAGGTTTTGGTGGGTCAGTCATGGCCATCAAAGCAAAATGAGCTTCCTTTCCTGCAAAGAATCTGGAATAATCAATCTTTGTGAAAGCGTCATCTGCAATGCACGACTTCCTAGTCATCAGAAAATCTGCTTCTGCAAGTAACTGATCAATATCTTCATCAAGAGAATTAACACTAGCTTCCGTATCTGAGTCACTGTCTGAATCAGAATAAACCGATTCACACTCCTCAGGAATGTCAGAAACAGTATCAATCACCACTCCTGAATTAGTCTCTTCATTTTCAACCTTAACATTCACTTCAGAATCAACCTTAACAGTTTCACAATCCTCATCCATCTCAGCTTCAGAATCATCACTATCAACCTTAGTTTCAACCTTCTCCTCCACCATCACTGAATCTTCAAGATCAACCTGATAGGCAACACACGCCACATTTCCCCCAGTGGTTATTTCCTCAACACCTATCTGAATACTTGACCAGTCGAACCTCTCATCTTGTTGGGTAACCAATGCTTGATTGGTATTCTGTTGTTCAGCTGGTGTAGTGATTGGTATGACTGTTCGGTTAGCATTGTTTGGTGTTTGGTTTTGTGTCTGGTTTGGTGTGGTTGGTTGTCTATTTTGGTTGTTGTGAAAGTTGTTTTGATGATTTTGGTAGTTGTTATTTTGGGAAGAAACTTGGTTTTGATTTTGTTGACGGTTCTGATAGGTAGCATTAAATGGATTCCTGTTGCCTTGTTTTGGTGGCTGTGTACATTCACGTTTAAAGTGACCTTTACCCCCACAATTAAAACAAGTCACTTTCTCCTTATTGAACCCGTAGGTTGTATTAGGAGAAGTTCCCAAGTCGGTTCTACCTGTTTTCTCAATAAACTCCGTTGCTCTTCGCATTATGCTCGCAAATGCCCATTGGATGTCAATGAGTTCCATTTCCTCCTTATCAATCTGCGCGTAGTCTTCATTGGTCAAGTTGTTATTACCAATTTGACTAGCTACCAACCCATTGTAGGAAGAAACCATTGCAGAGACTAAAGCAATGTGTTGCTGAGCAACTTCAACTGTTACATTTCCAAGATTGGAAGTCTCCAAAACCACAGTTGGTTGATTAGGTTGATTCATTGGTTGTTGTTGAGTTTGACCAGCAGTGTAAAAAGCTGCTTGTTGTTTTGGTGAGAATGGTGGAATGTATGAATATTGATATGGAATTTGTGGTTGTGGTTGTGATAAAGATGAAGTTTGTTGATGGTAGTTAATGATGGGTGATTCTACAGTATTGGATATACAAGCAACATGTGGTGTAACTAGCCCTCCAGAGCTTGTATTCACTGGAATTGAAGATCCTCCAAAGTATAAGTTTGGATTCTGAGGAATCTGTGCTCTCCTAGCCTTCCTCTTCTCTTCCAACTCTTTGTTTTCCAGCTTCTCAACGAACTCTTGAAGCGACCAATATTGAAACGCATCCTTCTCCTTCAGAACATCCACATGCTGATCCCAGTTTGGTGGTAAAGCTTCAGCAAACTTGTCCACCTGTTTAGCCATAGGAATCTGTACACCATAGCTAGACAATTCAGATATTAGATGATTATATCTAGGAGTTAGTTCTTTTAATGTTTCATTTCCAACATAAGAAAAATTCTCAAACTCCTTAACAAGCTCTTCCATCCTCAAATTCCTAGTCTTTTCATTCCCATCATGCTTCCTTTTAAGCATATCCCACAAAGCCTTAGAAGTTGTACACGTCCCAAACTGATGCAAAAGATCATTAGTAATGGCTTGTGTCAGTTGTGAGAACGCCTTCTTTTCCACAGCAAACTTTTTCTTCTCATCCTCCGCCATGCTCTCCAATGGCACTGGTTCACCCGTGTTCTCCAGAACTGGTGGTGTGTATCCTTTAGCTATCATGTTCCATGCTTCAGCACCTTCTACTCCCATGCCTTCCAAGTGTATCTTGAACTTTTTCTGCCACTGATTGTATTCCTGAATCTCCATGAGCTTCGGTGGCCGAGTCCCGCTACCTGAAGACAAATCATTAATCAGTGTGGAAATAGCATTAGTAGTTTGAGTGTTTACCACCGCTGCTGCTACTCCCCAGTAGTCAGACTGTGGTACTGTAGGTGCACTCTGAGTCATGTAGTTAACCGGCTGCGAAGACTGTGTGTTCGTCTTCTGTGCTGCTACGGTCCATGGGTCCATCACCTGCTGTTGTGGTTGTGTAGTCGCTGGTGTAGGAGTAGTCTGATAACGCCACATAGTCACGTACTTTGAAAAATTCAACACTTAGAAAAATTTCACAAAAACTGTCCTAGGTTCGCCCAAATGAGATCAGATTCGTCCCTTTTGTTTCAGGTTCGCCCAAAACACTTTCACCCGAATGTATGATTTCACTAGAAGATAAAAACTCACAAACTTTTCCTTCGTTCGCCCGATAAACACTACGTTCGTCCGTTTAGATTTCACCTTCGTACCCCCGATGAATCGAAGGAACAAAAATCTGCCCGAATGTAAGAAATTCAAATGAAAACTTATACGTTCGTCCAAAAATAACTACGTTCGCCCGAAAACTCACTCACATTCGTCCTAAAATACACACATTCGCCCACAAACTGTAGGTTCGCCCATATCTGTTCTTTAAAAAACGGTTACACTTTTGAAAAACGGTTATTTTGATCTCTGATTTTCAAAAGTTTGTGGATTTGATTGATCTTAATCAGGTTATGCTTCGGAGATGATTTGGAACAACTTTAATACTTGGAATTTTGAATTTTAACCACAAAATCACCTCTAATTGTTTCAAAAACACACAAAAACCATTTTTAGTTGAAAACAGATGTGAATTGATGAAAATTATGTTCAAATCAGCTCTGAGTTTATCAATTTGTTGTTGTATGATCCTCTACGCTCTGATACCACTTTGTAGAGGAGAGAATTTGACACGAAAACAGGATTATACGATCATACAAGTTGCTAAACCAGGTGCGGAAACCCTAGTTCAGAACAAACTGAAGTAAACTCAATCAAAACACAATCAAGATCATTTTAAATGCTTTTCATAGATTAACTTGTTCAATTAAACCTTTACAGACTGATAATAGTTAATCTAGACCTCAAACAGATAACCTCTAACCTCTCAGGAACACACACACAAAACACACACTCTCTAAGACTCGTTATACATTACAAAAACTTGATTTCTATATATAGCCACTGTTCCTTCGCCCATACACACTGGTCGAAGGTACCAGTTTTCCACATTCGCCCAGTAGACTGGTCGAATGTGTTCTTCTGTGTCTTCCTGATTCTTCCTTCGTCCATACAAGACTTCCTTCGCCCCTTCTTAAGCTCCTTCGCCCTTAACACATGTTAGTTATCTAATCATTAGTCGCAAAATGGCATCTACAAGGATCAAATACATGAACATGCTTGTATTTATCCTTTCCATCTCTCAACACAATCACTGCTTCTGCCTTCCTCCAATCATAATACCAAAATATGAAATCAGCACTGAAGTGTTGAGGCATAGGCATTAAAGGTATCTTCCTCATAACTTCAGGTGCCTTATATATCAAGGTAACCCTTTTCAACTTGGTTCGAGGATCAGTATCCCTGTGAACTTTCCTCCGGGGATACTGTGGTTTAAATCTATTCCATCTTGTCCTACTCTCCCAAACCAATTTGTCTGCACACCAACCAACATGAGTATTATTCACCGAAGCACCCGACATTGGGAATCTGCATAAATCTCTAACCGCCCAGTACGGTAGAGTTAGCAAATCAATGAATCTGTAGAAATACAAGATCCCTGATTCCCACTTAGCAGCTAAGCACTTCAGCCTGCTCAAATATGTCCACCCAAGAGCTCTTCCTCTGAACTTTGCATTATGAAACCTGTAAAAGTTTCCTTGAGCTTCGGGCTTTGGTCGGTTTTCATCCATCAATCTTAATTTCTTCAAATACTCTTTCAACTCATCAGACTTATTTGAAGATTCTGGCAAATCAGCTCCAAGTACTTTCTCAACAAACTCAGCACTTCTTTTCCTTGCCTTTCTCTTAGCAGACGTATTATGCCTTTCTGTAAAATCAGGAAATACCACATCTTCATCATTTTGTCTGAAGTACTGTGGATATTCCTCATGTGTAATATCCTCTATCTCAACTTCCTCAAACTCAGGGGTTTCTTTATCATCAGAGTGAGTTCCAACATCCTTTTCAGGAATAGATGGAATCGACTCATCAACAATGAACTCTTCAAAAGTTTTCCCTACTCTCTGTGCAAGTCCATCCAGTATCTCCTTTGCCACAGAAGCAGGTACTTCCCCCTCTTCAAGATCAGGATCGTTATATTCCAATTCATAGCGCATGTCATCTGTTTGGAATATTTCTGCAAAACGACCTGTGAACTCAATGGTCCACTCTCTCTTCTCTAACATGTCTTTGTAAACTTGTTTTGCATCATCAGATAACGACCTCACCTTTTCATTCCAAAACACAGTTTCATCATCTACATTCTCTCCCTTCTTCTTTGAGCTAGACTCACCTGTGTCTTTCTTCTTCTTAGAAGGTGGTCTTTTCTCAAATGTAAACTTAGCAGTATCATCTCCTCCATCATTGTCATCACTGCTACTACTATCATCTTCTTTTTGACTCCCTGAACCTTCAGCATCATCATCATCATCATTGTTATCATCTTCATCATCACTTTTATCCGATTCTTCATTCTCATCATCCTCATCCTCCTCTTTATCAGATTCAGATGGTTCAAAATCTACTTGTTCAACCTCTTTCTCTGTATCTTCTTCACCCTCCTTCAGTTTGGGTGCAATGTTGTACAAATCATCAATCAGATCACTAAGGCGTTTGTTTTCAGCCTTCAGCTCTTTGTTATCTTCTTTAATTGCCTTGTATCTGTTCTTGTTTCTCAGAACTTTACCTTCAAGCTTCTGATTCTTTGCTTCAAGCTTCTTTACCTTCTCATCTATTTCATCTTGATTAGATTTAGAAGCTACAACGATCTGAAGCATTTTCTCTTCATTCATCTTAAACTTGGCAATCTCAGCTTGTTGAGCCACAAGCATCTTCATCATATCATCCATTCTTTTGTTCATCTGTTTCATCACTTCATCATCCACAGTGACTTTCTTCGATTTGGACTTTGACTTAGATGGCTCAACCTCAACTTCTTTTCCCTTCTGAGGCTTAGTAAACATGTTCAGAACATTATCCAGTGCAATATTGAATTGCTCCACTGGTAATGTTGTTGTCTCCTTAGTCTTTTGTTTCTTAGCAGCTGGTGAAGATAGTTTAGATGATGTTCCAGCATCCGGTAATCTCTTTCCTTTCAACAATAAATTCAACTCCTTCTCTCTGAGTTGCTTAGTGCTTGTCTTCTTAGCCATAGACTTGTGTTTGGGCTTGGGCAAATTCACTACAACTGTTTCACCCTCATTCAATTCATCCAGATTAACAGTCAACCCTTCATCCTCAGCAACAACAGACTGCTTACTCTTCTGAGCTTCTTCTATTGATCTGTTCAAAGATTCAGACTCACCAACCAAAGTGGCCTTTTGTTTGGTAGTCCGGACATTCTCAGCATCCGAATCCCATTGTTCTTCAGTTTCTGTTTCCTCTGAATCAACAGACTCCTCATCTACCAAACTTGTCCCCTTCTTTGCAGTAGTCTTCTTCCTCACCGCTTGTTGTTTTGAAGTTCCCTGATCTGTCTTACCCTTTCCCTTCCCTTTGGCTCCGGGATTGACAACTTGTCTCTTCCTCTTCGTGCTTGCATCAGCATAAACAAGTGGATCATCATTATCACTATCACTGTCTGGATGCCTTGCTAGATTCTTTCCAGGATCCATGTAATCCTCTCTAGCCAAAGCTCCAAATAACCTTCTGTAAGGTGGTCTTTCATTTTCAGGCACACCTTTGTAACCCTTCATTCTTGCTAAGGTTCTCACATTCATATGATCCATATTAAGTATCTGTGTTGGATCCTTCTTCAAGTTTGGATACTTGTGATCAAAAATCATCATAAGAAACCTAGGATAAAGCATGAAGTATTTCTTCTTCAATCCCTTCAACATCTCCAACATATGGTCTAAGATCATCCCAGCAACGTTAAATGGTTTATTGAGAGTCAATGCAACCATTAACGAGCTCAAACTTTTCCTCATCACGTCATAACCTCCACTAACACATCCAAATACAATAATGATGACGTGAGCAAAATACTTGAACTGCACGCTCAGCTTCCCTTTATACATAGAACCATCAGTAATCGGTCCTTTGTACTTCATCCTCAGGAAGCAGGCTTTCTGCTCAGTCCAGGATAATTCTCTTGGATCCTCACTAGTCTCAAACTGAATCTGGAGAGCTTCCCTGATATCAGCTTCAGTAATAAACATCTCCATTCCCTGAATCTTACTTCTGATGATAGTCTGATTATCGAAGTAATCATACTTAGCGTTGTTATAAAAATCCTCAACTATATCCTTGTAGATAATAGTTGGTGTTGCCAATGCATAAACCACTCTGCATCTCTTCAAAAACTTGATAATCTCAGTGAATTCCACATTCTTCTCAACGTCACCAAGATACGCGCAACAGTTATGGGTCTTCTCAAACGGCCATTTGTTACCGCTTGATGATCCTTCTTCTTGCACAGTCTGTGGAATAGGATCAGTCACTGTAGTCTCCACTGGAATCTCAACATTCGCTTGTTCTTCAGCCATCTGAAATGAAAAATCAAAATAAAACGTCAAAACACAAAATCGACAAAATTTTGAAAATTTTAGGTTTTCAAAGTTCCACATTCGCCCATATTACACTGGTCGAATGTAGGATTTTGTGGTCGAAGGTGTAGATTTCTGGTCGAATGTAAAAGATTTTTGATGAAAATGATACATTCGTCCGTTTAAAGTCACCTTCGTCCGTTCAGTTTCTCCTTCGCCCATTCGAAGAACCGAAGGTGAAAACTGGTTGAAACCAAAATTTAAAATTTTATCAAATCTGTTTTTAACCCCTAATTTTGATCACAATCAGACCTAAAATGGCCGATTAAGCATCGTGTAACATCAATTGTCCTTAACATTCATTTTACATCTGTTTTCAACTGAAATTAGGTTTATTATTGTTTCAAACAATCAAACACTGATTAAAACATGTTATTAACCTAATTCCTTGTAAACTCTCCCCCTAAAACTGATGTGAAATGAATTTCTATCAAAAATTTGCACTAATAAACACTGAAAAGCCCTAAACCCTTAAACCCTAAGTCGGTTTAATAAATCAACGAGTCCGGCTTGTATCTGTGTCCATTACCTGTAATAGTTATAGAAAAATGATCAGTAAGATGCAAGGATTAAAATGCACAATCAAAGGAACCAAAATCAACAAGGTCTTGTTATGGATGAAAATTTGAAAAATGTAAAGTATCTGGTCGAATCTGCAAATGGGGTATATATGGATTGCACCTTCGCCCGTATCATCTGGACGAATGTAACACATTTCCACCTTCGCCCCTAATCAAAGGCACGAAGGTAAAACTTGTTTTTACCCGAAAGTGAATTCTGGTTAAAAACCACATTCGCCCAAATGGAACAACCCGAAGGTGAAACAAAAAGTCCACATTCGTCCCAAATTAAGGGCGAATGTAAAATGGAACTTTTGAAAAATTTTGCCAAATTACAAATTCGAATCCCGTTCAACATTTTTCAATCCGTTAAGCTTCCAAATCACAAATTTTCACTTTGAGAATGATACAAAGCCCAGATGGTGTTGTCAAATCTCAGAAATTGACTATCAAGCATCCCCGGTTATCAAAAATAAAGCAGAAATGCAAAAATTTTGGATTTTCTGAAATTTTATCAAAACTCACCTAAAATCTTTTTGGATTTTGTATCTTTTTGACATTAAAAGTAAATTTCAACAAAATAAAATGCATCAAAGTAAATGAAAGCAGTAAACATTTTGTGAAATCCGGTCAGAGGATCATATCAGTTTACTGAGAAATCTGATCACAGCGTTGATCTTTTTGTTTAATATTATCATTAGAAACAGTATGTGATACTGCAATTGCTGATATTGTGGTCCACATAAGCTCACATGCAGACAATTACGCAATGCTTTAAAATGATACGTGTTAGGTGTATTAGACTAACACGATGTGGTGCCCACACACACGACATACTCCCGTATCAAGTAATTGCACAAAGCTTCGTCGTAACGCGTGATTATGCCAGAGTTATCCGTAAAAGTTACAAAGTATATAGCACAGAGGTGTACAGGTCAGCAAATGAATGCAGCAGAGTAACATGTGCATATACACTAGGTTGAGGCTGATATTAATCACTGATTTGCATCAGATGACCAATACGATGTAATAATGATCTATGATCAATTAAAACATAAAGTTCCTCAATTCGGTAACTTCCGGTTTTGGCAATTAAGCTCTTTTAGCAAATATTCTGATAACACTAGGTCCGTAAATCAATACGACAAAAGTTTATCAGAATATCCCGGATAACCATAACATAACGACCCGAAACCTCAGATTTTGGCAATCCTATCAAACGAAATTACGGTACTAAGACCATATGCCCATGAGGTGTTCAGCCACGAACGCGTAGTTCGTTATGTTTGTATCACTAATGCACGCAATATTTAGTCTACGAAGCCTATCAGCATATCACACGTAATCAACACACGCCTCATAAACTATACAATTCTTTAGCCTGTGTCAGATTCCCACTGATGTACTATCATTTCCTCTGTTTTACCAGGAAATCATTTTTGATTTTCTAATTTTTAGGTCTTTTTGAATTTTATATTGTTTTTGGTTTTTCTGATAAAATGGCTCCCCCTAAAATAAAGAACATATTTTTGAATTTTCATTTTTCTGAAAACAAAACAAAAACAAAAATTAAAAGAAACAATCCACTCGAAAGCATTAACTTCTTTGAGGATTTTACAATCCCCTCGAAAGCATCAACTTCTTTGAGGATTATGAAAGTAAAGAGAAATTCCCAATTAGCAAAGAGAAATTCCCAATTAGCAAAATATAAAAGCTAAAAACTAAAAAGCGATAAACCGAGGTGCCGATTAGTCTTGTTTTTCCTTTATATTGTTTACTTTTAAAAGATATTCAAAGCGTGAACGGTCAAAAGATTTAGTAAACAAATCTGCACGTTGGTAGTCAGTGTGTATTTTGATCATATCGATCAATTCCTTAGCGTAACAATCACGGATAAAATGATATTTAATCCGGATGTGTTTCGCTTTAGAATGATTTTCCGAATTTTTAGTTAATGCAATTGCGGCTTCGTTGTCACAGTAAATAGGAGTTTTTAGAAACTGCAAACCGTAATCCACCATTTGTTGTTGAATCCAGAGTACTTGAGAACAGCAACTCGAGGCTGCAATATACTCGGCTTCACAGGTAGATTGTGCTACGGAAGTCTGTTTCTTGCATTGCCAGGTGATTAACCTGCTCCCGAAAAACTGGCAACCAGCTGTAGTAGATTTGCTATCCTTGTCACAGCCGCCCCAATCTGCATCACTAAAAGATATGAAATCAAAATTATCATCATTAGGGTACCAAAGTCCTTTTGAGGGACAACCCTTCAGATATCTAAGGATACGCTTGACCGCCGTCAGATGACTTTGTTTCGGCTTCGATTGATAACGGGCACAGAGACACGTTGCATACATAATATCTGGTCGAGACGCCGTCAAATACATCAGAGATCCGATGATTGCTCTGTATGTAAAAGGATCCGTCAGCTCCCCCTTAGCGTCCACTCCAATCCCGTGATTGGGTTGAATCGGGGTATCCATCGGCTTTGAGTCCTCCATCTGGAACCGGCTCAAGATGTCGGAGACATATTTCGTCTGGTGAATGAAGATCCCGTCGGGTCTTTGGTCCACCTGCAAGCCTAGGAAAAACTGCATCTCCCCCATTGCGCTCATTTCGAACTTTTCCTGCATGACAGTTTCGAACTCCCTGCATAAAAGCTCGTTAGTTGAACCAAATATTATATCATCAACATATATCTGCACTAGAAGCAAGTCATTTCCCGTCTTTTTCGTAAAGAGGGTACAATCGACGAGGCCGCGCTTAAATCCTTTGGTGATGAGGTATGTACTCAGCTCCTCGTACCACTGCCTCGGAGCCTGGTGCAAGCCATAAAGAGCTTTGTTCAACACATAGACCTTATCCCGGTGGATTGGGTCCTCAAAGCCTGGTGGCTGCCCGACATACACCTCTTCCTTGACTTTACCGTACAGAAATGCGCTTTTCACGTCCATCTGGTATACTTTGAATTTCTTATAAGAAGCAAACGCGAGGAACATCCGAATAGCTTCGATTCGTGCTACCGGTGCATAGATTTCATTATAATCAATCCCTTCGATTTGATGGAAACCCTGCACAACCAATCTGGCTTTGTTACGAACAATTACCCCACGATCATCCTTCTTACACTTAAACACCCATTTGGTGCCAATCTTCTTTCTATCCGGCGGCAAATCCGTGAGCGTCCACACTCCCAATTTCTGGAATTGTAATAACTCCTCCTGCATAGCTTCCACCCAGGCATCATCCTTCAAAGCGTCCTTGTATGTCCTTGGCTCTACCTGCGACACATAACACGCAAACGACCAATCATTTTGACTACCAGATTGTTGAATTTTGGCATATAAAGCTAAAGCACCAAAACTCTCTGGCGTATTAACGCTTTTAAGCTGCCCTCTGGTCATAACACTACTTCCAGGATCACCGATAACTTGCTCCAGCGGGTGAATACGATGAATCCGAGATTCCGGATAATCAGGTACTTGCACTCCCGTCTGAACAGTCAAGTTCTCTACAGCATCCAGATCATGACCCGTATTTGATGATGAAGCCACATCAGAAGTTGGAGTTGGGTTCACTGGCAGTGCCTCCTGTTCTTCAACTTGATCAAGAATAGCTTCTTCAAATTGTTCATCTTCAGATTCTGAAGTGTCTAATGAAGTTGAAGCCTCTTGAAAAATCTCTTCTTCTTGTATAGGAGCATTGGTATCATTAGAAGCTGGTAGGGGGTTCACGGTGATCGGACGCACCAACGGTGAAGTTGTTGCATTTTCACACTCATAAAGTAATCGAATAACAGCTTCTTCAACCAAGCTATCTAGATTGAATGATTCAAAGAAATCTTTGTAATCAAACATCCAATCAGGACCCGTGCCTTGAATATTTTGAGTATATCGTTGAACTTCCACGTTAGCCCAGTCTTCCACACGACGAGTTCGCTTGTTGTATACCCGTTTGAGCGGGGTTGCATATCCAACAAAGTAACCTTCCTCGGCTTTAGGACTAAACTTTTCGCTTGGATTCAACATAGTGCATGGCGCCCCAAAAGGTTCTAGATACTCTAAGTTCGGCTTTCTTCGGTGTAACAGCTCATAAGATGTTTTGCCAAACTTCTTCACTGTAAGAACCCGATTTAATGTGTAATTTGCTGCATAAATCGCCTCATTCCAAAGCATTACTGGAAGATTTGAATCAGCAAGCATAGTTCTAGCCGCTTCAATTAGAGTCCTATTCTTTCGTTCAGCAACACCGTTCTGTTGAGGGGTGTACGGAGCCGAATATTCATGATGTATCCCTTTGTCTTCACAAAGTTCATCCATCTTGGCATTTTTGAACTCCGTCCCATTGTCACTCCGAATCCTCTTTATCTTCACATTATAGAGATTCTCCAGTCGAGTGAACAGAACTTTTAGATTGATAAAAGTGTCGCTTTTATTCTGCAAACACATCACCCATGAAAATCTTGAGTAATCGTCAGTGACGACTAAACAATAAAGCTCTCCAAGATGACTATGACGCTTGACCGGTCCGAAAAGATCCATGTGCAATCGCTCTAGTGGCATCTCAACGGAGTTAACCTTTTTCACTTTGTGGGACTGTTTGTGTTGCTTCCCCTTTTTACAACTCACACACTTGTCATTCAAATGGAAATGTTTCACATTTACTCCCTCGACAAGTCCATTCCTCACAAGTTGATTCATTTTCTTCAGATGAATGTGCCCCATTCTTCGGTGCCACATTATCGATTCTTTCTCAGTCGCCTTGGACAAAAAGCATGTTATTTGCCCCTGTGATGTCATCGCCTTGGACATATCAAGAATGTATAGATTGTTGACGCGAGGTGCCTTCAACATTATCCACTCTTTAGGAATTGTAAAGCCCGGTTTCAAGATATAGCAGGATTTGTCATCAAAATGCACAGTAAATTTCTTGTCACAAATTTGACTGACACTCAACAGATTGTAGTCTATCTGCTTCACATACGAAATCCGCTCAAAGCTTACTATCCCATTGCTCACACTTCCTTCCATCGTGATATATCCGCCTTTGTTACCCGCAAACGCAACATATCCTCCATTGATATTCTTCACGTCGAACAACAACGCAAGATCCCCTGTCATGTGGCCTGAAGCTCCACTATCAACAATCCAAAGACTGCTAATAGGGCCAGCTGAAGCTCCCTGCACACAAAAAGTAAATCATTTAGTGCTTTCGGGGGACCCAAGCCTGAGTCTTGGGTCTTTCAACATCAGGTTTCTCAATAACATTTTCACAAACATTTTTAACAACTTTTTGATCAATCTTTTTCTGATTGCTCAAAATTGTTTCCTTTTTCTCATTAACCTTTGAAGATGAGGCTCCTGGAGTACCATTGGGTGTCCAAGATTGTTCAGTCCTTTTCAGGATACGAATCTGAGACTTTGGATTCTCAGTCGGTTTCTGAAAATTGTTAACAAAGGTAACTTTCTTGGTAACCTTATCTGATTTAACAGACTTAGGTCCAACATTTGATTTGACAATCGGTTTTGGTGGAACCTTTTGCCTATCAACTGTTGAGTTCACCACAGGCTTTCTCCACGAGTTTTCCATCGCAATCCGATTCCTTCTATCATAGTGCATTGGACGAGTGTTCCTCATTTGAAAATTGTTTTGATAATAAAACGGTTGTTGTTGTTGAGGAACAACTCTCCTATGAGGTGGCACATAATGATCAATCGGCTTTCGCATAGAATTCCTCACTTCAACTTCGTGCCTCTTGTGTCTTACATATGGACACTGAGCAAGTAAATGCCCGCGTTCTCCACATTTAAAGCACGCACGGTACTCTTCAAAAACATTTGGAGCATTTGGTTGAGCAAATGATCTAACAGGGTATTGATCATTATACTGTTGCTTTCTTAAACTCTCAGGGAGTGGCCCTTTTGAGTAAGTTGGCTCATTGAAACCATTAGCTCTGTTTTTGGGTTTAACAAACTCTGTGACATGGACCTTTGGTTCTTGAGGAACATCCAAGTACAACTTCTTTAACAAAGCTGGTGGAATTTCATTTGTTCTCTCATGTTTAGGGAACCAAATAGTACTTTCTTGCCAAATCTTTTCAATTTTAGCATAATTGGCATTTTTAATTGGAAAGTCCTCGTCAGAGATGATCTTATCGGATCCTTCCATCCGATAGAACACCTTGACAGGTTTGTCACATTGTTCGTTTTTCTCATTCTTTTCAAGATCTTTCTTAACCACATTAAGATCTTTCTTCACAACATTCTTCTCAGATTTTTCCACATGATGAACATTTCTCATTGGAACAATTTGAGATGATGAAATTGGTTCATTTGTAATGATGTGATTTTCTTTTGGAATTTCACATGCATTAACAGTTTGGTTACAACCATTTTCATCACTCTCTGAATCTGAGTCAACACTTTCAGCAGTAACACCCTCATCATTGATTCCCAAAATCGGTCTAACATCAGAATTTGGATCACCAACACTTGAAGTGTTTGATTCATTTTCCGATGTTGAATCAGATTTTACCGAACTCTCCGGTGTCACTTGGTGACAATTATGGTTTTCAAAAAGAACCGGAGATGGTACAGCCCGATAGTTGGTTGTTTTGTCATCAATGATGTGGTCTACCACATAAGCAACATTCTTGTAACTTTCTAACTTTTTGTTTACTTTTTCAGCAAAGCATTTGATGGCGGCCATTTCCAACTTAGTGTTTTCAATTTCATTGATATAGTTGTTTATTGCCAATTGTTTTAAAGACAAAGTGTTTTTCAAATCAGAAATGTCCTTTTTGTATCCATCTAATACTTTGTTAAAAGCATTCAACTCTTTGCGAGTAGATTGACTGTTCATGATAGCACTATCACGTTGAATACGGAGTTGTTTAACCTCCTCAGTCAATCTATCACAAGCACCACAATATTTTTCACTAGTATTGTCAGTACTACAAGCAGAACTTACAGGTTTTGGCGGGTCAGTCATGGCCATTAATGCGAAATGAGCTTCCTTTCCTGCAAAGAATCTGGAATAATCAATCTTTGTGAAAGCATCATCTGCAATGCACGACTTCCTAGTCATCAGAAAATCTGCTTCTGCAAGCAACTGATCAATATCTTCATCAAGAGAATTAACACTAGCTTCTGTATCCGAGTCACTGTCTGAATCAGAATAAACCGATTCACACTCCTCAGGAATGTCAGAAACAGTATCAATCACAACTCCAGAATTAGTCTCTTCATTTTCAACCTCAACATTAATCTCAGAATCAACCTTAACAGGTTCAAAATCACCATCCATCTCAGCTTCAGAATCATCACTATCAACCGTAGTTTCAACCTTCTCCTCCATTGTCACAGAATCTTCAAGATCAACCTGATATGCAACACAAGCCACATTTCCCCCAGTAGTTATCTCCTCAACACCTATCTGAATACTCGACCAGTCAAACCTCTCATCTTGTTGAGTAACCAATGCTTGATTGGTATTCTGTTGTTCAGCTGGTGTAGTGATTGGTATGACTGTTCGGTTAGTATTGTTTGGTGTTTGGGTTTGTGTCTGGTTTGGTGTGGTTGGTTGTCTATTTTGGTTGTTATTAAAGTTGTTTTGGGAAGAAACTTGGTTTTGGTTTTGTTGTTGACGGTTCTGATAGGTAGCATTAAATGGATTTCTGTTGCCTTGTTTTGGTGGTTGAGTGCATTCACGTTTAAAGTGACCTTTACCCCCACAATTAAAACAAGTCACTTTCTCCTTATTGAACCCGTAGGTTGTGTTAGGAGAAGTTCCCAAGTCTGTTCTGCCTGTCTTCTCAATAAACTCCGTTGCTCTTCGCATTATGCTCGCAAATGCCCATTGGATGTCAATGAGTTCCATCTCCTCCTTGTCAATTTGTGCGTAGTCTTCATTGGTCAAGTTGTTATTACCAATTTGACTAGCAACTAATCCATTATAGGAAGAGACCATTGCCGAGACTAAAGCAATGTGTTGCTGAGCAACTTCAACTGTAACATTTCCAAGATTGGAAGTCTCCAAAACCACAGTTGGTTGATTAGGTTGGTTCATTGGTTGTGGTTGAGTTTGACCAGCAGTGTAAAAAGCTGCTTGTTGTTTTGGGGAGAATGGTGGAATGTATGAATATTGATATGGAACTTGTGGTTGTGGTTGTGATAAAGATGAAGTTTGTTGATGGTAGTTAATGATGGGTGATTCTACAGCATTTGATATGCAAGCAACATGTGGTGTAACTAGCCCTCCAGAACTTGTACTTGTTGGAACTAAAGATCCTCCAAAGTATAAGTTTGGATTCTGAGGAATCTGTGCTCTCCTAGCCTTCCTCTTCTCTTCCAATTCCTTGTTTTCCAGCTTCTCGATGAACTCTTGAAGAGACCAGTATTGAAAAGCATCCTTCTCCTTCAGAACATCCACATGCTGATCCCAGTTAGGTGGTAATGCTTCAGCAAACTTGTCCACCTGTTTAGCCATAGGAATCTGTACACCATAGCTAGACAATTCAGATATTAAATGATTATATCTAGGAGTTAGTTCTTTCAAAGTTTCATTTCCAACATAAGAAAAATTCTCAAACTCCTTAACAAGTTCTTCCATCCTCAAATTCCGAGTCTTCTCATTTCCATCATGCTTCCTTTTAAGCATATCCCACAATGCTTTAGAAGTTGTGCACGTCCCGAACTGATGCAAAAGATCATTTGTAATGGCTTGTGTCAGTTGTGAGAACGCCTTCTTTTCCACAGCAAACTTTTTCTTCTCATCCTCCGCCATGCTCTCCAATGGCACTGGTTCACCCGTGTTCTCCAGAACTGGTGGTGTGTATCCTTTAGCAATCATGTTCCATGCTTCAGCACCTTCCACTCCCATGCCTTCCAAGTGTATTTTGAACTTTTTCTGCCACTGATTGTATTCCTGAATCTCCATAAGCTTCGGTGGCCGAGTCCCGCTACCTGAAGACAAATCATTAATCAGTGTGGAAATAGCATTAGTAGTTTGAGTGTTTACCACCGCTGCTGCTACTCCCCAGTAGTCAGACTGTGGTACTGTAGGTGCACTCTGAGTCATGTAGTTAACCGGCTGCGAAGACTGTGTGCTCGTCTTCTGTGCTGCCACTGTCCATGGGTCCATCACCTGCTGTTGTGGTTGTGTAGTTGCTGGTGTAGGAGTAGTCTGATAACGCCACATATTCACGCACTTCGAAAAATTCAACACTTAGAAAAATTTTCCAAAATCTATCCTAGGTTCGCCCACAAATAATCAGGTTCGTCCCTTTTGATGCAGGTTCGCCCACAACAGTCACTCCCGAAGATAAGATTTCACTAGAATGTAAAAATACTCAAACACTCTTCTACCTTCGACCAAACAATCCTAGGTTCGTCCGTTTGAAGTCTACGTTCGTCCGCCCGATCTCCCGAGAGTAGAAAATAGGACCCGAATGTAAACTTTCTATGTGAAAAACTTTACGTTCGCCCTAAAACACTTAGGTTCGTCCAAAATTCCTATCACCTTCGACCTAAAACACTCACGTTCGCCCACAAGCTCTAGGTTCGCCCATATCTGAACTTTTGAAAAACGGTTACACTTTGAAAAACGGTTATTTTGATCTCTGATTTTCAAAAGTTTGTGGATTTGATTGATCTTGATCAGGTTATGCTTCGGAGATGATTTGGAACAACTTTAATACTTGGAATTTTGAATTTTAACCACAAAATCACCTCTAATTCTTTCAAAAACACTCAAAAACCATTTTTATATGAAAACAGATATGAATTGATGAAAATTATGTCCAAATCAGCTCTGAGTTTATCAATTTGTTGTTGTATGATCCTCTACGCTCTGATACCACTTTGTAGAGGAAGGATTTGACAACAATTACAGGATTATATGATCATACAAGTTGCTAAACCAGGTGCGGAAACCCTAGCTTAGAACAAACTGATATAAACTCAATCAAAACACAATCAAGGTCATTTTAAATGCTTTTCATAGATTAACTTTTCAATAAACTTGATTACAGACTGATAACAGTTAATCTAGACCTCTTCTAAACACTCTCAATCCTCTCAGGAACACACACACAAAACACACACTCTCTATATCTCGTTCTACATTACAAAAACTTGAAATCTATATATAGTAGCTGTACGTTCGCCCAGTTACACTGGTCGAAGGTAAGCTATTTCCACATTCGCCCAGGTGAACTGGTCGAATGTGTTCTTCTGTGCATCCCTGTTCCACCTTCGTCCAGACAAAACTTCCTTCGCCCATCTCTCAGTCTCCTTCGCCCCTTCTGATTCTCATTCGCCCATTAACACATGTTAGTATCTAATCATTAGTCGCAAAACGGCATCTACATGATGCAAAGTGCTGATGAGTGACAAACTGCTGATGAGCAGTTTGTCTTCAGCAGTTCTTCAGTGAAATGTCTGGTTAGACTTCAGAACTTCTGATGATTTTACTCTTCAGTACTTTGGTGTTTGTTCTTCAGCACTTCTTCTTTTGTTCTTCAGCAGTTCTATACTTAGGCAGATATGAATTAGACTAAGGTTATCAAAAGGTGATTTCGTCAATCCTCTTTGTCCCAACAATCTCCCCCTGGATTGATGAAGCCAAAACCTTATCTATTCTTTATTGTTGTCCTTTTCTCTCTTCTAGTATCCTCCAGATCTCTACTGTCATCCGGGTAGTAAGAGTACATCTTTGTTGCTCAGTGAGAGGACCAAGTTCAGGTGTTAAATGTTGAATGGTGAGAAGGTCTTTGGACGATAAAACACTCAACTCCTTTGAGTTTCTATAGACCTTACTTGAACGGTCTCTCCTGGTCACAAGTACTGAGTTGGATTCAGTAAATGACCATTTCACAATGTTTACCTTTGACCTGTCAAAGTCAGAGGCATAGGAAATTAAGCCAGTTTCCTTAGGTTGACCTAATTGAGGAATGTCTTCTATTTCAGTGACTCTCAGGTGAGATTCTTGACTTCCTTGAAGTTCAGCAGCACCTTGAATAGGCATGTTGGGCAGGTGATGCTCTGTAACAACCCTTGTATGTGTCTTTTCTTGGATGGATTGTTGTAACTGATAAGCATAGGTAGCCTTGTCTCTGAATTGGGTCAAGATGGGTTTCTCTTCAACATCAAAATCACCATGTACTAACTGATCTCCTTCTAAGAGTATCATCTTGAAGTCAGTCTTGACAATGGGATCACCATCTGTTTTTCTCTTGGTGGCTGGCCTTCTTAATGCACCAGATGATCTCCTAACAATAGAAGTTGTTTGGACTTCTGGAGTTTCAAATCTCTCTGGTTCTGCAACTTTCTTTGCTTTGAATTTCTTGTAAGCCTCATAAAGAGTTTGTTCTTTCCATTTGGAGATTGAGGCTTTTGAACCATAGCCATTTGCCACTAATTCTTCAATCACTTCAGCTCTTTTGGCTTTCCTCTCATTTTCTGTTGCTATTCTATCAGATAGCATTTGAGCTCTTCTGGTCAGCTCTTGTGTTGAGAGTCTTTTGAGGGCCACTTGTTTTGATTTGGAGTTCTTTGTAATGAATGCTATAAGCTGTGCTCTTTTGTCTTCTTCAGCAGCAGCTTCAAGTGCTCTCTCTTCAGCCTCAAGCTCATCAAGTTTTTCTTGGTACTTGATTAATTTTTCTTCAAAACTCAAATCATCTCTAGTCTCTAGGCTGTTCCATACTCTGTCTTCTTTTGCCTTCTTTGCAGCCTCTTTTAAACTCTTCTCCAATAAATCTTTTGACATGCTGATGGGAGTAGGGTTTAGAACAGTTGTGGAAGTTGTTGTAGGCAAAGGAGTGGGAGCAGGTTCTCTTTCTGTTGCCTTAGGAACTTCTGATGTTGGTTTAGGAGGTAAAACTGTTGATGAGGAAATTGGAGTCACAACTGCTGAAGGATTGTCTTCAGTAGTTTGAGAAATGGGATCAGCAGTTTCCTCTGATGCCTTAGACAATTTGAATTCTGGTGCTACTTCTTTTCCTGGTCTTTGGGATGGTCTATCAGCTTCTGGATCAGGAGTTTGTCTTTGTGTAGTAGCAACTTCAGTTGGTTCCTTAATCATCTCCCCCTTTTTGGCTTCATCCACTTCTGGAAGCCTAATAGAATGAGATGTTGCAGCAGACAACCTTGCCAGTTGATCTTGTGTTTGGTCCATTTTCTTGTTCAACTCAGCAAGTCTCGAATTGATCAACCCAAACTGATTGTTAGCTTTTAACTCCCAAGCAGTTGTGAAGGGTTTGAGTTGATCAGTAATAATTTGTTTGAGTGCCTGGTACAGGGGACCATCTGGGCTGCATAGTTGGTTCAAGTCTATGCTTGTGAGCCCAGGGAATTGGGTAGGTTGTTTTGGTGAAGGGGTGCTTTTTGGGTGATCCTCAGATTGCTCTGAAGATGCCAGTTTTGGGGAACTTTGGGCTAACTGGTCTTTAACCTGATCCTTGGTGACCAGCTTCTTGAGCTTGGATACCTTAGATGCAGGACCTTCAATATCAACCGTCAATTCAGTTTGTGGAATGTTTGATTCATCAACCAAATTAATGGAATCATCTGAATCCCTGATAGTGTCCTCAGAGAGGGCAGGATCAGTTATATCATGAGCTGGACCCAAACCAGTAGTCTCATGAACCTCTTTGTCTTGGTACTGAGGTTTTCCTACTTCTGGCCTTAGGCCTTCATCAGTAGTTGCCAAGTTTGAGGTCTTAGCTATGTTACTACTGTCCTCAGGTTCACCACTGGGTGATAAGTGAGTAGTAGCAGCCTCAAAAGTATCAAAAGTTTGTAAGTTTGGGCTTATAAACTCTTGTTCATCCTCATCTCTCTGGGTTGGGCTAACAGGATCCACATTCATGTCAACTTCTGAAGGCATGTCCCCAATTTGATGTGTTGCTAGGGGAGTGACATGTGGTGAATGGGTTCCTTTTAGTCCTGAGAGAAGTTGGGCAATTTCTATTGTTGTGTGTGAGGGTTTAGGTTCAGTAGTTGTGAGGGGTTGGTGTTCAGGAGTTTTGATGGGTTCAGGGTTGGTTTCAGCAGTTTCAAAAGCAGGGTCAACAGTTATTGGTTTCTTAAATCTTTTTCTTTGAAAGATAACTGTGACAGGTTTTCTTTTGGTTGGTGGAGAAGGAGTGTGCTGAGAGGATGTTTCAGCCACTTCCTTATCAAGTGCAGATTGCACATCAGTAGTTTCAGGTTTCTCCACTTCCTGAACTTTCTTTTTCAGTGACTTGGTTTGTTTTGGTTTTTGTTGTTTAGGCTTTTGAGTTTTCTTTTTGGGTTTGGAAGATGTGGGTTCCTTGGGGATGGGTTGTTCTTCCCCTTGGTCATCTTCTAGCATAAGTGCTGGTTTGTTGTGCCTAGAGAATACTTGAGCAGTTAAAGGGTTTAAAGTTGTTGCTTCTCCCTCAAGTACTCTCTCTCCAAGCTCCTTTATTATGCATTGCATAACAAATCTTGGATACAACAAAAATTTCTTTTTATCATTTTCATGATGTAAAACCAGTTCATTGAAAAATAATTTTGATGCCTTGAAAGGAGTTTCATTTATGATGGAATGAAAAATAGGTTGAAAAGTAGAAGGCATCTGATCTATTGACCCAGTTTTTGGACTAAGACACATAATAATATAATGAAATAACAGTTTATATTGAGGGTCAAAATATTTCTTATAAACTGTTGCTTGTGCCAAAGTACCTTGATAACCACACTCTGTCATGGTTAGATGGATGTCTGAGGTTGGAATATGCTCAGGTGCCTCAGAATCCTTCAAACCAAGCCTGATGCTTAGTGTTTCTGGTGAGATGGCCATCATTTTCCCTTTTATGGAAGATTTGAGGGAAATCACTTCATTGTTCACCTTCACCGTCTCTGAATTTGCCCAGAACTCATTAAGAGTTTCTTCATGAATGGGTGGATCGATGGTGAAAGCATCATAGTATTGGGATTTCATGATGAGATCAATCATCTCATCATACTGGGACCAGGCTTCATCTTTAACAAAGTAGCCTCTTTGGTTGTGTCCCTGTTTTAACACGAGAGCCATAGTTGTTTTTGATCGAATAGTAATTTTTTTTTTTTTTTGGTTAGAGAAGGGGTTTTGCTTTGAATTTGAGAGAGAGAGAGAGAGAGGGAATTTTGCTTTTTGAATGGATAAGTGTTGGAACAGGGTATTTATCAGAAGTTTTTAACCGACTAGGTCAAACTTCTGATGAGTGAAAAGTCTGTTTTACCCTTTTTAGTCAAACTGCTGAAGAAGAAGGTTTCTTCATCAGTAGTTTTAGTCATCTCTTCTGCAGTTTCAACTGCTGATGCACATGACTTTTAAAACACTTTACTAACTTCTGATTTTCATCAGTAGTTATATCCATTTTGAAAATATCCCATTTTTGATGTTTATCAGTACTTTTCAAAATTTGTTCACCAGAATTTTCTCTTTCTCAAATTTTTGGTCTTCAGAGGTTTGTGATAGATAAGTATGTAAGTGAAAAATAAAATATGTGCAGAACTAAAAAGTGAAACACTTACAGACTTTCTTCTAAGTTTAACATCCCAAGCATGGATACTAACCTCTGAAAAGTTGTTGAATCAAGGGGTTTGGTGAAAATGTCAGCTATTTGATTAGCTGTTGTGACATGCTTCACCTCAATCTTGCCTTTTTCATAGCAATCTCTTATGAAATGATACCTGATTTCAATATGTTTAGTCTTTGAAAACTGAACAGGATTTTGAATGATGCTAATGGCAGATTTGCTGTCTACTAAAAGTGGGGTCTTGGTCTCTTTGATTCCATAATCAAGCAGTTGATATTGGAGCCATTGTATCTGTGAAGTACAGCTTGCAGCAGCAATGTATTCAGCTTCAGCTGTTGAAGTTGCCACAGATGTTTGTTTCTTTGATTGCCAGGACACCAGACAGTTTCCTAAGAATTGACAACCACCAGATGTTGATTTTCTTGACATCTTGCAGCCTGCATAGTCACTATCTGAAAAAGCAGTTAACTTGGTATTGCTTGAAGCAGGATACCAAATTCCTAAAGTAGGAGTTCCTTTCAGATATCTGAAGATTCTTTTGACTGCAATTAGATGTGATTCTCTTGGTGCAGATTGGTATCTAGCACAGACACAAGTTGAAAACATGATATCTGGTCTAGAAGCAGTTAAATACAAAAGAGAACCTATCATACATCTATACATGGTTTGATCAATGTGTTTCCCTTGATCATCTGGTTCAACTTGTGTGATTGGTGTCATGGGAGTGGAACATGTTTTACAGTCTTGTAAAGAAAATTTGTTCAATAATTCTTTAACATATTTTGATTGATGTATAAATGTTCCATTTGACTGTTGCTTGATTTGCAGTCCCAAAAAGTACTGCAATTCTCCCATTGTACTCATTTCAAATTTTGATTGCATGAGTTTCTTAAATTCTTCACACAGTTTTGAATTCGTTGAACCAAAAATGATATCATCAACATAGATTTGAACAAGTAAGACATGATTTCCAACATGTTTTATGAAAAGAGTTTTATCAATGGATCCCCTTGAGAAGTGATTCTTAAGTAAAAAGTTTGAAAGTGTTTCATACCAGGCTCTTGGAGCCTGTTTTAGCCCATAAAGAGCTTTGTCAAGTCTGTAAACCCAATCAGGATGAGAAGGATCCTCAAACCCTGGAGGTTGACAGACATACACTTCCTCTTTTATTTTTCCATACAAAAATGCACTTTTGACATCCATTTGATAAACTTTAATGTTGTTGGAAATTGCATAAGCTAAAAATAACCTGATAGCTTCAAGTCTTGCAACTGGTGCAAAGGTTTCATCATAATCAATTCCTTCCTCTTGGGAATAACCTTGTACCACTAGTCTTGCTTTGTTCTTGATGATCATACCAGCTTCATCTGATTTGTTTCTGAAGACCCATCTTGTTCCAATTGGTTGCTTGTTTTCAGGTAAGGGACAGATTTCCTAAACCTGTTGTTTCTTGAATTGAAGCAACTCTTCTTGCATTGCTTGCACCCAATTGTTGTCTTTGAGGGCTTCTTGATACTTCTTTGGTTCCAACTGAGAGATGAATGCTGAGAATAAGCAAAAGTTGGAAAGCTGGTTTCTTGTGAGTACCCCTGATGCAATATCACCCATGATTTGATCCAATGGATGATCCTTGTGTTCAATCAGTTGTTGTGAACCTGTACTGGATGATGGCTCTACAGGTTCTTCAAATAAACCACTGAGATTGATAATATCTGGTTCAGCTGTTATTTGAACTTCAGGAGTTTTAGGTTCAGCTGAATCAGTAGTTTCAAAATGTTCATCAGTAGTTCCTGAAGTTGAAGCTATTGAAACTTCTGAAGGTTTAATAGTTGATCTTCTGACTGTGTTTGGAGTCCATGGTGCAGGACTATCATCTTCAAATCCTTGAAAACCATTTTGAGGAGGTTTGGATGATTCAACAGTCTTTTCAGGTCCGAAATGAAAATTGTCAAGATCAAATAATTCAGCAGGATTTGCTGGAATAAGAGTGTGTTTTGATTCATTGAACTTGACATTCAGTGTTTCTTCTACTATCTTGGTTCTTGAATTGAAAACTTTGTAAGCTTTTCTTAAAGGAGAATAACCAAGAAAATAACCTGTATCAACTTTTGCAGCAAACTTAGAAATAGAGTCTTTGATGTTGAGGATAAAACATTGACATCCAAAAGCCCTGAAGAAGGAGATAAGGGGCTTTATGCCATGAAGAATTTCATAGGCAGTCTTGGTATGTCTCTTGTTGATAAGAACTCTATTCTGAACATAACATGCAGTGTTGACTGCTTCAGCCCAAAAATACAAAGGTAGGCCTGAATCAGCTAACATTGTTCTGGCTGCTTCAATTAATGTTCTGTTCTTTCTTTCTACCATACCATTTTGTTCAGGAGTTCTAAGAATGCTGAACTGTCTAACAATCCCTTTAGACAGACAGAATTCATCCAGAGTTTTGTTCCTGAACTCTGTCCCATTGTCACTCCTGATGACTTTGACAGATAGAGAGTATTGCTTCTCTACTTGTAGAATAAAGAACTTGATGATTTCAGCTGCCTCATCCTTGGAATATAAGAAGAAGACCCATGTGAATCTTGAGTAGTCATCAATGATGACCAAGCAGTACTTCTTCTTACCAAGGCTCATAATCTTGACTGGTCCAAATAAGTCCATATGGAGTAGTTGAAGACATGCAGTTGTTTTTGATTCTTCAATAGACTTATAGGAGGACTTATGCTGTTTACCTTTAAGACAGGAAACACAGTGTTCTTTGCACTAATATTCCTTCAAAGGTAGACCTCTGACCAAGCCCATTTTTGTGACTTTATTGATGGTTTTAAAGTTCACATGGCCAAGTCTCCTGTGCCAGAGATCATTTTCTGAAGTTGATGCCTTTGAGAAGAAACAGGCAGTCTTGTTCAATACTTTGTCTTTTTCAATGTCCACTGCATAGACATTGCCACACCTTTTGGCAATCAGCAAAGTATGATCTTCAATAATCTTCTCTATCAACTTCTGGCCTTCTGGTGATATGATCTTGCATGTTGTCTTTGTGAAAAAGGAAGAATATCCTTTGTCACACATTTGTGAGACACTCAGCAAGTTGTACTCAAGGTTTTCAACCAGATTGACCTTGTCAAACTGCATTTTTCCTGAGGATACATTGCCATATCCTAGCACATATCCCTTAGCATTGTTCCCAAAGGACACAGATCCTTCTCTTTGGCTGATAAAATTGTTTATCAGGTATCTGCATCCAGTCATGTGCATTGAGCCTCCACTATCCACATACCATATGCTATTCAAACCTCTGGAGACTCTCTGCACAGGATAGCAAATTAGTTAGTTTTGGCAACCCAAGCCAGTTTGGCTTTGGGTTTGCTCTTGAGAACAGGTGCAGCTTGTTGTGGACCATTTTTAGTAATCCATGTCTTTTTGGCAATGGATTTGTCATTAAGAACAATGGTGGGTTCTTTTTGGTTTCCACCATCAACTTTGGTCATCAGAAGTTTAACCAGGTTTATCAAATCTTTAACTTCAGCAGTTTGTGAAACTGCTGATGAGTTAGGTGAAACTTCTGAAATTGAACTTTGAGAAGATGACCTTTGTTGAGATAAAGGCCTCTTCTTAGAAAGGGTTTTGTTTGATTGTTGTTTGTTGGGAAAAAAGGTATTTTGATAATCTTGTTTTATCTATTTTCCCACAATCAGTTGTTGTCTTTGTTTGTTTAACTGATTTACCTTTCTATATCTGCAAAGTTCAGTTATGTGGTTAAACAGACCACATATTTCACATGCTTTTGCCTTCTCTTTCTTTTTAGATAAATCAAGAGAGCTGGAAGGCAATTTACTGACAAAATCAGATTTTTGAAATAGGTCATCAGCAGTTTTCAGGGTCTCAACTCCTGATGTAGTTGAAACTGCTGATGGCTTATTGTCAGTAGTTTTAACTTCTGCAGTACTTCCCTTTTTGAGGAAGTTCTGATGGTAGGATGTGCATTCCTCCATATCAGAAGTTTGAATCAATTTCTTCCCATCATTATCGGTTTTGTGGGTGAAATCTGTTGGTGATTCAGTGTGGGTATATCCAATGCCAAACTTAACATTGGCTGCAGTTTGTTTGTTAAGCAACATTTGATACCCTTTACAAGACTCAACCCATTTTTCACAATCAACCTTGGTGTCAGCAAGCTCTTGTCTGACATTTCCTAGGCTGTCTATCATAGTTTTAATTTGTGCTTCTGTTTCAATGGATTTATCATTTAGTTTGGAAATTTCTTTATTTTTCAAAACAATTTTTCTTTCCAAATCACACTTCATTTGTGTGAATTTTCTTTCCATGTCATTGGATTTGCCTTGTAGATGCACATTAGTTTCTCTAATTAAAGCAAAAGATTCTTTGCAAGATTTAGTGCAAAGCTTTAACAGAGATTGTTGTGATACCTGTGAAAGAGCAGAATTTGAAGAGTATCCTTCAAAAGCCATTAAGGCAAAGTTCTTTCTGCCATTATCAGGTTCTCCCCAGTTGACATCATAGACCTTATTGTCTGCATCCTGACTGCATTCTGATGTGTCATAAGGAAGACTGCTCCAGTCAACATACCCTGAGGTAAATAAGCTTTGTTGCTGAGGGGGTTGTTGAGTTTGTGCAGGTTGTTGAGCAGTTGGAAATGGAGGCATGAGCTGTTGTTGTTGTTGAGCAGGCATCTGAACATATTGTACTTGTGGCACATATTGGACATGTGGAGCTTGTGCCTGTACAAAATGAGCACTCCCTTGAGTTCCATTATTCCTATTATATGAGGGATTAAATTGATTTCCAGAGGACATTGGTTGGTTATAGCTAGAGCTTCTACATTCTCTAGCAAAGTGTCCCAACTTTTGACACTTATGACATCTAAGTTTAGACTTGTCAAAACCAACTTTTGTTGAATTGTTTAGTCCTGGAAATTTCCTTCCTGACCTTTTATAAAATTTGTTAGTTTTTAAGCTTAACAAGGCCAGTTGGTGCAATATTTCCATTTCTTCCAAGTCATCACTGCTAAAATATTTTAAATCATCCATGATGAAACACATGTTGTCAGCAGTTTGACTCAGTTCTTCATTGTCATAAGCTGGGAAGGATCCATCTGATGAGATCCCAGCTGTTATGTCAATGTGGTCAAAAGAACCAAAATTATTAGAACAGGATGGTGAGTCATGTCCTAATAGGGCTGTGCTACCCGGAGTATAGTCATCAGCAGTTTTACCAGATTCTTGCAACTTTTTCTTTTGATTGATTTCTCTCTCAAAAGTTAGTAATTTACCATGTAACCTAGTTAGGTTCAAGGTGTTAAAATCTGAACTTGTTCTGAGGACTATATAGTAAGTTTCCCATTTTGAAGGTAAAGACCTTAAAAATCTATGCAACATAGACTCATTTGAATAGGTCTGATTGTTTATTTTTAACTCAGAGATGAGTGAAGAAAATCTTTCAAATTGTTGTGTTA
Organism: Ambrosia artemisiifolia; assembly: GCA_032199755.1. NCBI lineage: Eukaryota > Viridiplantae > Streptophyta > Magnoliopsida > Asterales > Asteraceae > Ambrosia > Ambrosia artemisiifolia. The sequence goes on along the minus strand of CM063521.1, from coordinate 40,423,106 downwards.
AAGATTCACCCTCTATGTGAGTAAAAGTTTCATATTGTTGAGCCAATATTTCTCTGATGTTGGCTATCACCTCAGCAGTTCCTGCAAACTGCTCTTTTAGGCAATCCCACAGCTTTTTGGCACTTTCACAGTGTAAAAGGCCAGCATAAATTTCGTTTGGGAGAGCCATAGCCAGCATGGAGAAAGCTTTTGCATCAAGCTCAAACTTTTGGAAATCTTCCTCCGTGTATTCTTTTGGATCTTTTGGTCTTTCAGTCTTTCCCTCTGGATCACTAACAACTGGTTTGTGAGGTCCAAAAACTACAGACCTCCAACATCCAGTGTTTGTTTGGGAAATAGTATGTGCCAACCTCTTAGACCATATGTTATATTCATTTCTGACTAACATAGGAGGTTTGTTGGCAGATCCAGTATTGTAGGGGTCCATTTTTAAGAAGTTTGGATTTGTCAATACTTCCTTAAAGTGATGGATTAAAAAGTGAGCCTTTTAACCTTTATTGAATATCAATATTGAGCCTGTGTCTGAATCTCAATTTGTTATATTGATTTTGATCAGATTAACCAGATGCTCTGATACCAATTGTTGGATCAGTGGCTTAGTTTAATGAACACTTATGTGTTATCAGGTTTATGTATGAGTTATTAAGCAGCGGAAAGACAAGTGTTCAAAGGCCTAAAAGATCACTTTGATGAGGAGTTATTACTCCCCCTTGACTGAATAATAAATGAGAAACAATAAATACAGTTAAGTGTAAAGCAGTAAAGCAATTTATGTTTCTCAGATGTGAAATGGAATTATAAGTTTAAAGCCCGAAGGATTTCAATTTAAGATCAAAGATATTACACAAAATCACATGTCAAAATAGATGAACAAACTCATCTATTTATAGACTAAAGTACTAAACTGTTGTCTGAAGTAATCTAAGATATTTAACAAAGATATTATGCTAAGATAAGGTTACAACAGTCTGTACATCGAAACTTGAAATCAAGACTTTAACAAAACTATATAATAATCAAAACTGCTGATCTTCAGTCGGTTAGAAGCTTCTGATGCAAAGTGCTAATGAGTGACAAACTGCTGATGAGCAGTTTGTCTTCAGCAGTTCTTCAGTGAAATGTCTGGTTAGACTTCAGAACTTCTGATGATTTTACTCTTCAGTACTTTGGTGTTTGTTCTTCAGCACTTCTTCTTTTGTTCTTCAGCAGTTCTATACTTAGGCAGATATGAATTAGACTAAGGTTATCAAAAGGTGGTTTCGTCAATCCTCTTTGTCCCAACAACAACCCAACAACCATGACTGAACCAGACACGAGTCCCACCGGACCCGATCCCAAACCATAACCATAACCACCATCGGCCTCAAACAATCAAAACCCAACACAAACCTCTGCCGCCGCTTCCTTCTTCTTTGAACCACCACCACGCCGCCGCCCCTCCCCCTGCTTCTGCCCCTCGTTTCCGGTCACAACACGCCGCCGCCACCATGGGAGGTGGTCGGCCGGCTTCTGCCACAGATAAGAGAGAGAGAGAGATGAGCGGTTGAGAGAGAGAGAGTAGAGAGAGAGATCGGTTAGAGAGAGAGGGAGGTTAGGGTTTGTGTGTGTTGGGTGAAAAATGAGGAGAAGAAGGAGAATGAGATGTTATATACCTAGGGTTTGATGGTAGGTGACTTGTACCGCGTATCGAACCCGTATAAACGTAAAACGTCTCAGTTTTATTTTAGGCCCGATAATTAATTATAAAAAGTAGTCGGTTTTGTTCGTAATTATAAAGTACAGTAACCCGAGCAAAATATAAACATTTTCCTTATCCGATGCGTGTTTTCAGAACACGCGTTTAAATTGCGTTAATTAAATCGGTCGCAGTTTCCGTTTTTAAAACGATCAGTAAACTTCCGAAACTTTATAATTAACAATAATTATAATAAAAAAAATCATTTATAATAACAAAAACCTCATCAGTATAGGTCGGAAGTTGCCGGTTGTCACAATAATGAAGTTGGAATTGCTGTTGTCTGAAGATTCTTACAATCAAAGAAAAATATTTTTTGTAACATATATACCTGTTGAGTCTAAATAAATGGAGATTGGTTTGTAGGGTAATATTATGTTTTCTGTTCTTCGAGAACTAAGAGGCATAATGTTTTCTAGGGTTTGTTTTGTTTTTCTCTTTCAGTATTTTATTTGTTTCTTTTGCCTGTATTTTTCTATCAGTTTTGTTTTGTGGTCTTTTACCCATATTTTGTATCTTCTATGTTTGTTATACTCGGATATTTTCATTAGAATTATGGAATTTCAGTAATTAGATTCATTTCTATAGCCGTTTCTGTAAACATATGTTGATACCTGAACACATGTTTGTAGCACAGTATACAATAAATTTAAGATACGTTTGATCAATCAATATTTTTGTGAAACAGATGATTATGTTTATGATTATGTTTATGATTATGCTCGAAAGCTCAGTTGAACACTATTTGTGTTGAGTGGTAAATAATAATTATAATCTTCAAGCTTAGTTACTTTACGTTCCACATTGTTATTACTTTAATCTTGCTATAATATTATAAAACAATAAATTTGAACTATAATCGATGACAGTTGTATTATAACATCTGTTGAGAAGTTAATAAATACTATTTACCTTTCAATTCAATAGAGGATCGAATACCCAAGTTAAGCATTACAGTTGAAAATTACTTTATTCAATTTTATATTGCTTTAATATAATTTTTATATATTTTAATTATAGAACTTATAGATATAGTTATCTATACAGTCTATAAAAAGGGGAGTAAATCGTCATATCAATTTGCAACTTTATATTCCTTCAAGCATTTGTAAAGCAAAACATCTTTCAATATTTGCAACATAATCTTATTTCCTTCCAATTTATTATCATCCTTCTTCTTGAAAATCATTTCAATGAAAGAAAAATTTGTAAGGAATAAAGCTTAGACAATGAATTTGGAATTGGTGTTCTGGGAAGATTCTTACAATCAAAGAAAAATATTATTTGTATCATTACCACATCTAGAGACTGTCTTGAGAGAGATAGGTATATAAAGAAATAATATGTCTCCGCCTCTTCTTGACGTTAGAGACATTTTATGCTCTATTTTTTCTTTTGTTTTCAGTTCTGCCTTAATTTAGCTTTCTTTTCTTTGCATTGTCTTTGTTTTTTTTTATGTATTTTGTTGTTTGATGGAAGAAATTTGTTTGTTGGTATTAGTTCACTTTTGTAGGGGTATTGTATTTTTTTTTATCTGAATACACTTTCTTGTATATTTTGTTAACAGTTTGTGTAATGATGTTTTGCCTGTAGTTTGTATCTTATATATTTGTGTAACTTCTATATTTTTAGTGAAATTATTGTTATAAAATACATTTTCGTTTTTAAGTTATAACATAAACAAAAGAATTCAAATCATTTAGCGATTCAAATGAATATAAAATAAATACTTTTTATTGCTTAATCAAAATCATAAATAATACTGATAATATGTAAATTTCTGGTAATATTTTGTAGTTGTCTAATAATAGTAAAATAAAGTACCTCTATCATTTCATAAAAGATGTTACAGTCACTCTTTTGGCAATGTTTTTCGTTCCACATATTACACAATCTGTTGGCAAAAATACAGAGAAACTTAGTTTTGAGAAAAACTGTTTTTACTGACAACAGATGTTATAAAAAGGCCAAAAAAATAATGATTACGATTTTAAAGTTACTTTATTATCATTATTATTTTATTATTATTGTTGTGTTGCAATTGTCTTTCATCATATAAAAAATAAATAAAAAGTGCCAAAAGTAAGTTCGAACTTTAGATTTACTTGAAATCCAACTGACAAAGTTGAAAACCAACTTTACGAATATTTAGTATATTCACGCTATAAAAGGGGAGGACTTCTCAATATTCATTTTCCATCTTTTTATATTCGTTTAACTATTCTCACATGCATCTCTCCATCCCATATGCATAATGATATTACTTTCAAATATATTTCCACAAATTTTCGAAAGATTCTTACAATCAAAGGAAAATATATTACCAACATTCGGTAGATAAGAAAGTTGGAATTGATGTTTTTCGATGATTCATACAATCAAAGGAAAACATGAATCCGTTATTATTATCTATATATGCTGCACAGATTCCCTATTTTTAATCTTTAGGGATTTTAGATTTATCATGCTGGATGTTGGCTTTTTCATTGCCAAAGGTCTTGATGAATATTTGCGTGAATCTCCTTGATTTACGCATAAGTGTGAGAATCATCTGTCCCTTTGGTGTTGAATAAAAAGATATTGTCTTTTTAATCTTTAGGGCTTTTAGAACTGGATGACATTTAAATACGAGCTGTTGTCGTCTACTGCTTTTCATTGATTTGTTTGTAATTTTCTTCCGATGATGTTGACAAGAAATATCATTCTGTAAGATTTGGGTGTTAGAAGGATATTTTTTATGTTTCCTTGTATTTTTATGTAGTTTGTAAATCACATATTGTAATTATGTTGTTATTAAAGTAGTTTTTTAAAGATATTTGTATTTGTTCTTTTATAACTCTTCCATTTTGTATTTATTTTACTTAAAATAAATATTTATCTCAAATTATTGAATTGTAATAATATGGTTGAATCGTATAACAGCCAGGGGCGAAGCTTGGAAGTTGAGTCGGCGGGGGCCAGACTTTATTTTTTTCGATCAATAGTGGTAAATCGGCGGGGGCCGGATTCAACCCAGACTCAATTTACCAACGAAAATCGTTAATTTCCACTACTGGGCCAAAAAACAGGGGGGGCTAGGGCCACCCCTGGCCCAAAGAAACCTTCGCCTCTGATAACAGTTGTTTCACAGAAACTTTGTTAAAGAGAAGAAAAAAGATTTAACGAACTGTTGAAAACCATAAATTAATTATTGAAATCTATTTGGTATTATTATTGCTCTAAATACATTTCAGTATAATAAAACTAATTAAATAGCCTATTGTTCAAATCAACAGATGATTGGTCTTTAGTAAACAAGCATTAAAAATATAAAGCTGTTATAGTTGATAGTATCAACTGTTTAAGAGAACACTTGTTTGAAACATCTTACACAACCGTTGAAGTAATATCTGTTTAGGTAAGGAATTTTAGATAACCATTGTTAGTGACGTCTCTTTACCAAAGAAGTTAAACAACCTTTTCATTTTCAATTTATATAAGACAAAACTTAAACAGTTATTTATAATAATCATCACATGTTCATATTTCTACAAATATTGGTAGTTTTATGTTTGTATGGAAATTTGTATATAAAAATAAAAAGAATTTGAAGAGTTGTTTCAGTGGTAAATTTAACTAAACAGTTGAATTTATATTTGTTTTAATCAACAGTATTTTAAAAAACATCGTTTTAAACACAGTGTTTTTAAACAAAATATGCTTTTCATTTTTTCAACTTTAGATTTACTTTTTAGATTTCCTCATCCTCTTTTTTGTTTTAATATGTGTTATCTCAACAGCGCTTTAATTTCACTGTAGATTTATGTTTCTGTAGTTGTAATAGTTTCAGTTATTAAAGATCTGATGATTATTATTAACAGATATTGTGAATGAAACAGGCGTTACGAAATACAGTTTTTGTTTTAACAGTAGATTGATTCTTTAATTTGGTTTTTACCGACAGAGCATAACAGTTGGTTTGTTTACTTTTATTCATATTTTATGTAGTAATTTTTTCAAAGAAAGAAACAGATGTTAGTATACAGGTTTTGTTTACAGCAGAAAATTGGCTTCGTAATGTTGATTTTAGTAAACAGACATTAAAGTGATTGTTTTAAAGAAACAAATAGATGGTAATAAACAGGTTTTCTTTTACAGCAGACGATTTCTTTCTTAATGTTATTTTTACTAACAAGTTCTTAACATTTAAAACATACATAATAAAAACCATATATCTACTATATAAACTACTTAATTAAAATCTCGAAAACCCTTTATTTCTTTTTCAGAATCTGGCTTGAAAGATCCTTTTTTAAGTGCATCAATGCTTCATGAAGGTTGTTGTCGATTTGTAGTTGTTGAGTCAAGTAGTCTTCTATCTTGTCTTTCAAACCAGTTGGAGGTTCATTCAACATCATATCTAGCAATCCAATGTTTGTCCATGATTGTTCCTTAACTGCTTCTTCCATCTTCTCTACTTCATTTCTAACATCTTCGTCTTTTCTCTTTTCTGTTAGTGACCAAGTGCTGAATTTTTTCTTAACGTCTGATGTATCAGCAAAATGATAGTATGATCTGTTTGCCATTTTGGTAGATGAATTTTAGAATATGTACTATGTGGCATTTATAGATAAATTTTAGATTGGATATGAAAATATTTATAGTAATAATTTTGAAAGATAATTAATTTCACGCGATATTTGTTATAATTATTTAAATCTTTGATTTGTACAACTGATACTTGATTATTTCGGCTATTAATTTTCTAAATCATTCGTGTATTTATGTTTCACAAGTTGTACACACTCTTCAGATACTAGAAACGTTTTGAAAATATAACAAAACTTTTCGTTTAACACGTGAACCCAAGGATAATAACTATACTACCCTGTGACCTTTCATTTTCACTATAATTAACTGGTGTCGTAAAAGGAACAAACCTTTCATTTAATGATGTTACGAAATACAATTTTTCTTTTAACCCAAGTATAATAACAGACGTTCTGAAAAACAGACCATACCATTTGGTCTGTATACGTTTTTTTTATATTTTAGGTGGTTATAATAATAACTGTTATAAAGAAATAAACAGACGGTACTAAACAGTTCTTCTTCGCAGCAGACGATTGGATTTTTAATGTTGTTTTTTACTAAACAGTGCTTAAAGTGGGACTCGGTCTCCAGTGTGTTTCATACTTGATTTCACCTAGTATACAAATGAAAGCAAAGTTAGGACACGTGTCATCATATGGGAGCATAGTTTTTGTTTTTCCCACTCAATTGGACACTTGTCAATTAATTAATGCAAGTTCAATTTTATTTAAGCTTTCATTAAGCCACATGACACATCTATAGTACAACTTCAATTTTATTTAAGCTCTCATTAAGCCACATGACATATCTATAGTACAAATTAAATAATATGTGGGTCACTCATATAAATTAATTAAATAATGTCACTTGCACAATATTTGGGCCACTTAAAAAGTCTGTTGAGCTTTAAAAGTCTGTGGGCCACATCTGTTACTAATATTTACTAATTAAATAATATGTGGGCCACATCTGTTACTAATATTTACAATTAAATAATATGTGGGTCACATCTGTTGAAATGCAAAGGCTATTGTCAAGCATAGAGAGAGCTCTAACATTAGTTTCAAATTTGAGCTCCAAATTTAAGCTCCAAATTCAAACCCTTATTATACAAAAAGAGGGAGAGAGAAAACACAATCATTTTATCTTCTTTCTTTTATTTTCGTCATCCTCTCCCTCCCTCTCTATTTCATCCTCCAAATCTAATACAATTCGTCTTGGTTCAGGCTAAAAAAATGATCCGCATCTGAAGAAATCTGTAAACGAGTATGTTTCTAATTAACAAAACTATATTCTTTACTTAACATCAGATTCTTTAACTTTATTATTATTATTATTATTGTTGTTGTTGTTGTTTTAGGTTACTTTAAGGTGGGAACATGTGTTAAGTGGGAGACGACAATGACAACTTGTAAGTTCATATTTTCCTATCATTAGTTTAAATCAAACAAGGTAAGTTATTAGTTATAGCGAATCAATAAATGATTAGTGTTCTTTTAAGTATGAATAAAATTATGTTTGAAGTCATATGGCCAGTGACATGTGTTTGTAGCCGGTCGCATCAATCCTTGGGGTACTAACTGAAAATATTTTCGCTAATGAACTGTTATTTGATAATTCTGGTGAGTTTTTTGGAAGGATTATTCATGAGTGTGTTACTGATATTTATTGTACAACATATTGTTCAATCACTGCAAGAATATTGCATGTTTTGTTTTCAGGATATGAGTTCAAATGAGAAGAGCGGTGAGTTTGTTATAATCTGAATTAGTTATTCAAAGTCTGCTAAAGTCCAAAGTCTGTTGTAATGTAAGATTGTTAGAAAGGTCTGTTGTTATGTAAAGACTGTTGAAGACAATATCTGCTGATGAAGAAACAGAGTCTGCTGTGAATAATGTATGTTGAAGCTTTAGCAGTGGTTGCCTTCAACAGATGATGAAGAATAGAGTGGTCTTGCTTCAACAGATGATGAAGAACAGACCTTAGTAGAGTCTGTTTATGTTCTCATATTTCAATGTTTCAACTATCAAGTATGCACATTTAATTTTCAATTATATTAAAGTTAAAACATTTAGAATAATGTTATTTGTTGAACCGTGAGAGCTCTCTTTTAATATATACTAGGTGCAATCCCATGTGAAAACGCGGGAAGTCTATATCGTTTTTTAAGAAAATTAGTTCGCAATTATAGAGAACGTAAACAGACTTTGCTAAGGTCTGTTTATTAAACACCAAATTAATAAGTCAATCATCTATTTGCAAGCAAATTTTGTTTACTAAGGTCTGTTCCAAAGCAGTAGGTCTGTTAAGGAGATCTGTCTTAAATAGTTGTTCAGCTGTTTGAAGTAATAGCTGTTTGAGACAGATCTTCTTAATAGATCCACTGATCTGAAACAGACCTTAGTAAACAGACTTTTGCTTGCAACAGATGATTGACTTTGCTAATGCTATTAAAAAATGATTTAGACTTCCCGTGCATTGCACGGGCTTTAATCTAGTATATATATAGGATTAGGTTCAAATGAAAACTAGCTTGAGTTGGAATAACCGTGAGAACACCGACGTAAAATGTTAAAAAAAAAATTTACACACCGATGTAAAAATGGGTAACTCCACCGTAAAAAAAATTTGAATTTTTTTTTACGATGGTTTTACATTGGCGTAAAAAGTACAGCACACCAATGTTGACTTAAAAAAAAAAGAATATTTCATTCAATATTTTATTCTCATTTAATTTACAACCACACATTCTTTTTTTATTCAATTATGTATGTGGTTATAAAGTGAGTTTCTTAGTTCTTTCAACTTAAGCATGTTCTCGACTGTTTTAAATAATATCAGTTAATAGTTCAAATACTAACATACTTACAATTACAATATTTGGTGTGTTCAAAAATATGACATTGGAGAATAATTATCAAAACATACAAAATCTTGTAAAATTTCAACTTGGAGCTAATGTTTCAAATTTAAGGATCAATATAACAACGATCAAACATTGTAACGGATCACAAAGTATGCAAGTATTTCTTAAAATAAATGTGATTGCCGGATGACAAAGTATGCAAGTATTTCTTAAAAAAATGTGATTGCCGGATGAAGAGACAAGTAAATTTATTCCAATAGATACATATGAAAACATGTTACAACGTAATGATAGTTGATGTTGGAGCAAAGATAGGTGTTAATAGATTATCCTTGTTCACAACCAACACACCTCAACTTTCAAATAAATAACTAATTTCTCTCTTTTCCATATACACAACTCAACCATACTCAAAATTTAACAAACAGTCACAACCTAAATCATCCTAAAAATATTTTTTTTAAATGAACTCGGGTTTTAATAAAATTTATATCAGGATGTTCAAAAAAAAGTTAAGAAATACCGTGTATTTAGTTTTCTTTTAAGTTTAAATATAACAAGTTATTTGAGTAATTAAGTTAGTGAGATATACTTGGGTTGCAATCCTTGGTTGGTGCACCAATCGGATTATGAGATTTTTATCATTTTTTTTCCACGACCAACCATTGGATTTTCACAACAATGAGATAGTCTTAAACCGAAACTGCATCAACACCAATATTATTACTTTTTCAGTTTTTTGTCCTTCCCGGTCTAGTTCCAATGACTCAACAAGAAAGATGTTCGCAATCTAATTCAACATGTTTATAAGGCTACCCGGTATGCAGACTAACCCCACCCCCGTCCCTACACTTTTTGGCTTGTCCCAGACTAGAACACCACCCCCTGCTTTACTCCCACCCCTGCCCTGTCCCCCCGTCTCCCTTGAGACCAAAAGGACGCACCAATGGTGGTTTTTCATTTTTATTTTTCTGAAAATGGATGTTGGGACTGAACCTTGGCACCAATCATGTAAATTTTTATTTTTTATTTTTCAAAAATATATTACATGTCTCCACACCCCACTCAAGTCTCAAAATGTTTGAGACTAAACATATCCTATGTGGCATCTTAGTGGCATTGAGACTAAACCTTGTTTTAGTCTCCACACCCACTAGCCTAAACACTATTTTCTCTTCACGTAAAACTGCTATCTAATTTACCTTGATTTTTTCTTTACCATCCTTGCTTGTTGAACAAGTCATGATTCATGAACATCATTTTGAACATAATCTTTGTATTAAAATTTAAAATATTTCTTTAGCTTTTTTTTGGCCAGCAAACTTCACTTTTATTAAACCAAGCCCAGTATGTACAAACTTTTTGCCCCTGCAAGCAAGCTGCTCTCCAGGAGAACAAATTACACCCAATACAGATTACATTTTATATTCTAAACTTCAAATTTTTTCCAATTCTCCCACTGTAGCTGTTGTTGTTTCCCTTTGTTCTTGACCCATTCAAATGATAGTGCCATTATATCACCCAGCATGCTTTCCAGACACACCTTTTTTCCATTGAAGATTTTTTCATTTCTTCGCTTCCAAATGACCCAGCAGGTTGCTCGAACCACGACCTGAATTGCTTTTTTCTTTACCCTTCCCAAGCCATTTACGTTGTGGATCTCTAAAAGGTCTCGACACGTGAATGCAAAGATGGGGGGAATGCCACACCACTCACTCACCTTGTTCCAAAGATTGGCAGCAGTGAAACAAGATGTGAAAAGGTGCAGCGCCGATTCCAACCCATCCCCACACAGTTCACAAACTTCGCTGCCGCTGATAATGTTTCTTCGTAGGAGCCCATCTTTAGTTGCTATTCTTCCTTGTTCCGCCCTCCATAGTAGCAGGTTGACTTTCTTTGGAACCCATTTGACCCATTCGAAAGGATAGAAAGGGATTGCATTTGCCGAAAACAGCCCTCTACATGATTTTACCGAGAACGCCCCATCACTTTGAAGAGTCCATTTCCAAGTGTCCGCTGAAAACGATAGTTGAACGTTCGCCATCAGATTTTCCAGCTCTTGCAATTGCCTCCTTTCGTGAACTTGTACCGGTTGACGCTTCCAATGCCAATTTCCCACCCCGATCCCTCCCACCCTTCGAACCCTCTCTGCTACGGAACAAGACTTGCTTGTTTCGAGCAGAAATAGCTCAGGAAACTGATCCTTGAGAGGTGCATTCCCAACCCATAGATCCACCCAGAACCGAATTGAATTGCCATCACCCAACCCCCCCCCCCCCCCCCCCCTTGATGTAACCCGTGATACTTTTGTTGACATCTTTGTAATCTTTTTCAATCTTAATAATAGAACCCCATACTCCAGAACTGGAGCCTTTAAGCGGTAAGTATGACCATGACCTGGATGATGTATGAATTGCATAAACCACTTTCCTCCATAATCGCGTTTCTTCCATCTTGTACCTCCACCACCACTTTGTAAGTAGACTCAGGTTCACGTGTTCCAGCTTTCCCAACCCAATGCCCCCTTTATCCGTTGGCCCAACAACCCTATCCCAACAAACCCATGACGTTTTTCTTTTATCTTCGTCTCCTCCCCAAAAAAAACCGTTTACGTAGTTGCTCTAATTGCTGAATTACACACTTTGGAGCTTTGAAAAGTGAGAAGTAATATAATGGTAGGCTATCCAATACCGATTTTAAAAGTACAACCCTTCCGCCCATTGATAATGTTTTTGCCTTCCACTTGGATAACCTACTTTTGCATACATCAACCACTTCTTTCCAATGTCTTTGTTGGTTCATATTTGCACCCACCAAGACACCTAGATACTTGAACGGAAATATCCCTTGATTTACCTTTATAGTCGTCGCTGCCTGAGTTAATTGTTGCTGGTCGATTCCAATCCCAAAAATATTTGATTTTAAGTGGTTTACTTTGAGACCAGAAATCAGGTTGAATCCCCTTAAGAGCCGCATCAGATTTTTCAGCTTTTGTACACTCCAAACCCCCGAAAACACCACATCATCTGCAATCATAAGGTGAGATACGGACGGTCCATTATTTGGCAGCTTAATCCCCTCTAGAAGCCCCAAACTTTCAGCCTTACTTGCCATACACGAAAGTGCTTCAAATGCCATGATGAAAATAAAAGGGGACAATGGATCGCCTTGCCGAACCCCTCTAAAACATTGGAACTCCCAAGTTGGCGATCCGTTAATTAAGACCGAAGCTCTAGATGATCGTAAGATGCCCTCGATCCATCGTCTCCATCTAACCGGAAAGCCCATTTGGCGTGCCACCGAATCAATAAAACTCCAATTGATGGTGTCATATGCCTTTTCCAAATCTGCTTTAAGGAAAAACGTTTGCTTTTTTCTTTTTTAAAATATTTCTTTAGCTACCAACAGTATTAATTTGCTTGTTAAACACTCGACTCCGTACATAGTTTCCTAGAAATTGTTTGCTGGTGTTGACGTTCCTATGAATATATTATTACTTTGATTGTTTAGATGATCATGTTTTTAAATTGTTTGTATTTTATATTTTAAAAAGTTGAAGTGTACTTTTATATTTTGTTTTATTTTATTTTAACTTTGTTGGGCCAAGTCATTGCTTAATTTACACGTGTGTTTGCTGTGTAACCAGAGATTAAAGATCACTCGACCGTGCGAAATTCAACTTGTATGAATTGAATGAGAACCCGTCAAAATTACAGTTGTTTATTATAAACCGTCAGAAACTGATTAAACCTTAATGTTGATTAATTGATTTGTTTTCAATTTCAAATATTTTTTATTTAATTGTCAATATGCTTTCATTCCACAAATAAACGCATACATGAGGATGATGGATGAACGGGCGACAAGTTGCGCTGCTACCCTTTTTATCTAATGGTAAATTTGATTAATCTTGTGTTGTCGCTTGTGGGGCTTGAATATGTAACTTTCAACCCATGGTTTGTTAATTGTTTATAACTCAGAAAATAAATTTAAAAGTTAAATTTAGGGTTTAAGAGTTAAGCTGTTGGTTGTAGTCACCACGATCAAATTTAAAAGTTCAATTAAGGTTTAAAGTTAGCTGGTATATCATTAATTTATTTGTCTTACCTTTTTGGGACTAGTTTGCTTACTTTGCTCCCTTAGGATGAGTACATATATTTAATTATTTCCATTTTACGGAACAAATTATAACATCCTAGATAAATTCTAAATCGGTACGCGACTAATATGGATTATGTGACCTCACACATCGCCAAACCACTTTGTACATATATGAAACATGCTTGCATGGAAGCAATCCAAGATGTTACTATAAGCCATATACACTTTGTTGTAAAGTTAAAAGTTTAATACAACTCAAATTAAGCGCCTTTGATTTATCCTCAAGCTTTGGATGATTTGGGCATCTCTAGTTAACTTGCTCCTTTCATGTTGCCCCAATGGGAGAATCCTAGACCAGAACTCCAGAAGTCCTGATGAATATACAAATTTGCGGGTTTGAGTTTAATATAAACGGGTTTGGGTCAACTTCATGTTGAACTATAGGTTGAACTACGAACCTGTTTAGCTGAACAAGTCGGTTTCATGTCAACTCGACAAGTTCGCAGGTTGACTCGTCTAACCCTTTTTATGTAATTTCTTGATATGTGCTTTATGTCATAAAATTCATTGGTTGGTTAGCGTATGTGTAACTTAATAAAAAAACTAAATAAAAAAATGCATTTATATGAAAATACAGTATAACATGGTAAACAAAATACTACAATATATATTATCAATTTATATTGGTTCCACTAAATACTTATTATTTGTATTTTTTAGTTTCCAAAGTCAAACATTAAACCGTATAGAATTGGGTAAGCTACTACCGACCAGGCCTAAGTTTATTTTCAAGGTTTGTCGTGAAATTTTTGGGCTTTGGCCAACACTGTGAAATCACTTTTGACGAAACGGCCCGACAAGTGATAACATATTGTTGTTTATTATGGCCCATGTAGCCCGTATAGAACTCTTGGCTTATTTATGGGTTTTGTAAACTAAAACAGGTCCCAAGAAGATTGTCTTTGTTCATATACCGGTATAAGTAGCGTTTTATGTTTAGCTTTCAACATTATACCATCTCTGGCCACCCGTCCAACACCTGCCAGGTGCCACCTCAAATTGCCCGTCCATCCTCCCCTTCCCTTTCAACGGGCGCCCTCAACTCATGACCCACTTCCCTTCTCACAATCCCTGTCTCTCTCCTCTACGGTCGAGCCCTTGACGACGTGCGGATACCCTCCCTCTCTCTTCAACCTCACCGTCCACGTTAGTCCACGGCAGAGAAGATTAAACATACATTCTCTCTTGCCCCCATAAGTGAGTTGAGACGCACTAGGACGCGTGCACACCGAAATGGAGCTTTCTGTTATGGTGTACCGTGTATTTTCTATGATGTGTGCCATCTTGTTTTTGTGCATTCCTATTGTGTGTTATCTTTAGCGTATGTGCATTCCTGTAGTTGCGTTGTGTTGCCAATTGCGTATCCATGTGGTTGCGTTGCGTTGTCGATGATGCATGTATGTTGTTGTGCTACTCATGCAGTAGTGTAGCCTTGTTGTTGTGTTTCCCTGTTGACGCGCTGTTCTTGTTGCGGTGTTGCCTTGCGTCGTGTTTCTCTGTTGTCGTGCAGTTCTTGTTACGGTGTTGCCTTGAGTCGTGTTTCTCTGTTGTCGTGTTGTTCCTATGCGGTGTTCCCTTGTTGATGTGCTTCGTGGATGTGTTGCTATCTTTGTCGTGTTGTTTCTACTGTCATGTTGCTCCAGGGATGTATTGCTACAGCTGTTGAATTGCCTTGATGATGTGATGACTTATCGTTTGCTTCACTCTTGGTTTCCCTCGGGATGGAGACATCACCTCCACCCCTCATTGTTGTCGTTGTTCTACTGATCAAACAAGTTAAAGGGTTTCATAAACGAACCATACACTCGGAGGTGGTTACAAAGAGGATTAGCCACTCATCTTCATCATAGGATCTTCAGTGATTGATGTAGATGTTAATTGCATGAAGAATTGTTTAGACTGAGGTTTGGGATGATAAAATTCGTCCTTGGGAGCTCCAAGATGGCTAGGGTTGAAGAGATTTTCGTTTTTGGGATGGTTTATCTTTAATTATGGTGAAAACCCAAAAAATTCACATATGATCAGTAAATGGCGCCAGGTGGCGCCACTTTTCACCCATTCTGGCGCCAGGTGGCGCCAACTCACTCAAAATCCCTAATGTACGCCACTTTTGGCGCCACTTGACCCTGAAATTCCCAAACAGGGCGCCAAACCTTGTTTTCTTCATAAAAACTTCGTTATAACTCCGTTTTCTTCGATTCTTGCGGCAACGTCTTCGTATTTCAAAACTTTATCACATCATAATTTAATATCTTCAATTTAGATCCATTTAGTTTCTCCGAAAATGCATCCAATCCACTCCTACCCTCTCCCGAAACCTTCTAATAAGCTCTAATTAGTACTTTTAAGCATCGTACACCTGTAATTCACCAACAATCTCAAAGTAACCATGTTTTATGATATAAATCACGTAAAACACATAATTAAATACATATTAACATGGTAAAACACCCGCTCATCAGAAGGCTTCGAAGCTTCAGCCTCCTTCACACCTGCATCTTGAACCTTTGATTTCTTAACCTTCTTTGCCTTCTTTCGCTTCTTACCACAGCATCACCAACCACTTTCGAAGCTTCCAGGCTTGCGTCTTTGGAAGCATCATCACCTTCATCAAGCGTCTCCTCGCTGTCTCCAGAATATGATCTTTTCTTGGATAAAGAATTGGGGATTTCAGCACAAACCACCTCGTGGAGGCAAGGAGGTTTTAGTTCCTGCAAAACAGACAAAGGCTTGCCAAAGCAACTGGAAACTTCTCCACATATGGATAGGTTAAACGCTCTATCTTCAAGACTGATTCTTTGAAGGTGTCCATGGATTTAGGCTGATAGAAAGAAGACTATTTGTAACACCCCAAAACCATTCGTTCGCCTAACTACGTCATTAGGCGTGATTAGCAAAATATTAACACGAGACTTAGAGATTAGAAGATGGGTTACATTCTAATATGGAAATAACCTAGTTAATAATATTATGTTTATGTAACACCCCGAAAACCCGTTTCGTTTAATTACGCTAATAGGTGGGATCAATATATACACAATATTGAGCCCATTATCAAAAAGGAATATTTTGCGGATAATAAAACGAGACATTGACAAGTCCCGTAAATTGCAAACACACGTGGGAATATTGTGAGAACTAACTTAATTAGTAAAGATTACATACTTGTACTAAACCGGAGGGGCCGAACTTGACAACTAGGCAAAGTTGGAATAAAATGGGGGTTAAGATTGAAAATGTGGGATAACACACACTAAAAATCGTTCTTCGCACCATCAAAAACACACACACATGAATCTCCACCAATTCAGCCCCAATTCATGCCAAAATCGATGGCTTTTCTTAATGCATGATGGAATTCATGATCATCTAGTGTTCTAAACATCATAAGGTAACTCTAGATCCTTTTTAAATCATCCAAATCCATGGTATATTGAAGATAATGGCTCTAGGGTTTTATAAAATGTGAAATTGATGGTTAATATAGGTTGCCCTAGTCTTGGGGAGCCTTAAACATGTATAATTTGGTTACAAATCACATTTAATATGTGTGTTTGATTATGTCCATATGAATATGTTAACTTATGAAATTGGGGTTTTAACCTCTAGGTTGAAACCACACATGGTTAGTAGTTTTGGTGACTCTTAGGAGTTGTTATAATGATCAAATTTAGTTGAAATGCCTAAATATCTTGTTATGATAATAATTAGATACATGGCTATACTTTGGTTAAACTTAGAAGGTTGAAAACTAAGTATATTGGTGGATGCACACCAATTGTTTGATGAAATGCCTAGGTGAGTTAATCTCTACTAGACATGTAAGAAAATGGCTATGGACTTAGCTAGTAATGATAATGAATACATGATGTTATGGATAGTGAACAAAATTCCACATTATGTATTCTAATAGACAAGTTTGACTCATCCCCAAGTTAGGTACAACAAAGAGGGAGCAAACGGGTCAAACGGATTCAAGGCGAATACTCATGGAAACAAGAATGGATGCGAGGTAAGTAATACTTACATTCACTAGATCACAAACGTAACTTTTGTATTGATGTAATGATCTAAACCTTGATAAGGGATAAAGTTAGGACCCGAGGGGGGTGAAACCTATTAAACGGACGGTTTATGCGAATCCATGTCAAAACAAGATTTATGGTAATAAACGAATCAAGGGTGTTGATCATAAGATGGAAATCATCAATTAGGTCAATAAATAAAGCTATGTGGTAAGTCTAAACTCAAGTTTTGATAATAAATCACTTGAATAAGAAAGCTATGCAATTTGGGTAAATGGGTCAAGTGAGATTGCCACTTCCCCCTAATTAAAAGTGGGAATGTCAAAAGGTTATGAACCATGAGACTTAATGGGTCAAATGGTGATTTTCTCACCATTCGTACCCGACAATCAAAGCCAATAATCTAAGTCTTAAGAACCTTGGGGATAACGGGTCAATGGGAAATGCATCACAATTGAGTCTTGAGGGACTAATGTGGTTAATCTAGAAAGGGTGCAGGAAAACACTTGGAAATTCGGCACATGATGCCCAAGTAAACAATGAGGGTGCAAGTATGGAGCAACGCCGCCCGGTAAGTGGTAGTTAGATAAACGCCTTCGGGCGAAGCAATAAGGGTACTAGAATTACCCACATGAAGTGTGGGTGCAAATCAAGTAAGTTATTTCCATAACTATGTCTAATGCGCGCTAACGCGCTTAGAATCTACTAAACAAGTGAAAACTTGAGAAAGGATGAAAATCTAAGTCCGGGAGGACTTAGAGGTTTTTAAACAAGTCAATGAGTCAAAAACATTGGAATTAGAACAAGAAGTTTCGCCACGAATGGCTAAATTGATAGATTTGACCATGAAGGGAATTTTGGGAATTTAAAAGGTTTCTAAATGATGAATTTAAGAAACTAAATCATAACGAAACAAATCGGACAAACGCTTTGGTTAATCAAGTGTCTAATGACTTGACAATTTAGACGGTAGGCATTTGGTATGGTCAAATAGAGCCTTGTTTAATGCAAGGCCTTAACGGGTCGATTTGGGTAAAAATCGACATAAATACCTAAGACTATGAACCGGGTCATAAAATCATGAACCGACCATTAATATCAGTCTAACAGAGGGTCATATAGTCGAAAATCAATGCTTAGGCTTCGGGAATCATCAAATGCGGTTGCGACATGATTCCCATGCTTAAAAGTCACCAAACAAACATCAGAGGCTTCGCGTGACCGCTCACAGCGCCCAGCGAATTGATAAAAATGATCAGAAGCTTCGAGCGGCCGCGCGATAAAAGCGACCGGCCGCGCGCAGAGAACAGCCAGACAACGCGATCTTTAAAATTCAATATAAAATCGTAGAAAAATCGTTAGGAGGTGTTCTTTATATGCCTGGAAAGCTCTCGGAGCGTAGAACAACTCTTATTTGAAAGTCGAATTCAGATTTTGGGTTTTAAAAAGGGTAAAATCTATCCGAACAGCTGTTGCGCAAAAGTTGCAGCAGTTTGTTCTCCTGATAAAGGGTCGTTTGGCCTGGTTCGTTCCGTTTCGACATGTAACGACTATCATACTAGTTTAAATGAATCATTGATAACTCACTAACGATTCTTTGTGTAATGGTGCTAGGTAAACAAGGGATGGAAGTTCTCTAGCAAGGATCAAGTCGCGAAAAGAGCCAAACACACCCGATCACTCATCAAGCTTCCGCAATAGAATTCAAAGAACTCTCGTTAAAACTCAAAATAGTAGTCTATGTTTTAGCTAGAAAAGTGTAAAAATTTGTGGGAATCAAATGTGTGTTTGATCTTAGTGGTTTAAGTAAGGTTAAAACACGTATGATTAGGCGTTGATTGCGTGATTACGGGTTAGGGTCTTACACTATTCCAAAGGTTGCCCGGCTTCATGGGCCTTTTTAACCCGTAAGATAACCATAATGCTTCCCATGGTTGAGCAATTTTGTGTAAACTTGTCCCAAAGCTGAATTGAACTAGGCAGAATGTAAGAGATAAATAACAACATGTTGGAAGCCCTGTTTGATCAACCATTGGTTATCCTTGTCACCTGGGCCAACAAAGCCTTCAACCCTCCTTTCTCCTATTGAAATACCTTCTTATGTACATCTAGAGCAACCCTGTCAGCCTCAACTTCTGCCTTGTCAGCCTCATATCTCTTTCCCTCAACCTCCTGCTTCTGCTTCAGGTCATCAATCATCGACACAAAAGCTTTCTCTTTTTCAGCAAAACCTTGAGCTTCCTTTTTCAATGTAGCAATTGAAGCCTTCATTTTTTTTCTGTCTTCTTTGAAAACTCTTGATACTCTTGCGAAACCTTGAAACACCCTCAAGAAGCATAGAGTAAAAATTGCAAGCACCCATCATCGTTTTGGACAACAGCAAGTCGTCATCCATTGTCTTTAGAGAATCACGGACACCCGGGGGAGGAAAATGAGTCAAGACATCCTCTTACACGGATGAAGACGTCCCCAACCTTCACACTCCAACCTGGAACATACACATCTTCACATTCGATACTCATTGATCCTTCACCACTCATCACAACAAAACCTTTGGGTGCAGACACAACAACCTTCTTACCTGAAACTATGGGCGGCTTCTCCACCACGTTGGACTGATCTCCCTCTTAAACATTTTGATCCTCCGAAGCCTCAATATCATCGCTAACATCCACATGCTCTGAAGTAGATGGTTGGCTAGCACCCTTCAACAAACAACGACTTGATCGTCGGGTTGAAGGCTTCGAGTGATCCGGCTTTGTAAATCCTTTAACATTCGGAACACTCACATAATTCACACCATCATAAATACACTTCTCGTACTTGGTAATAGCATCCTCGCCAGGCGTTGCCTCAACATCCCCAAACACAACGTCGGAAGCATCATCACTTTTAATAAAATAAAGAGCAGGCATGACTACAATAAACAAAGAAAAACATAAGATTAAATAACAATGAAAAGTCACAAGATCAAAAAGGAAAATTCATACCATGATCACCCCTCATAGGCACAGGATTTCGATCTAGTTTATCCCATACAATGCTCACACCGGTCAAAATTAAGAAAGGTTCATGGAAAGGCCGAAGCCTTGAAGGGCACTCCCTAAGGGCATCCAAGAAACGTTTATCCAACTTTGATTCAGAGAGTTCGGGTTCGGTTGAAATGGCATCAGGTTGCCTCCAAACAAGTTTAAATGGAACAATAGACTCAGACATCCAAAAGAACCTATTTTTCGAAGTTCCCAAAGTGGTTACATAAGAAGAAATTAGGAAAACATCAATCTGTGAAGTCTCAAAGGTGAACCGGTCGCCATTCTTCACCAAGCGAAAAAATCGACAAAACATCAACAAAGTGGCATCATAACCCAAGGCACGACAAAGGAATTCAAAATGAAGAACCCTAGAAAGCCCGTGTGGGTGTATTTGCCCAAAAGAAACACGATCATACTCAAGAACATTAAGGTAAGAGATAGAAAACGGATGACGAAAGTTAGAGAACTCAAAATGACCACAATACAAAGCAATAGAACCAGAGGGACATTGATCAATCGATTTATCTAACCCGGGAGCAACCAGATTAAATGATAAATCAATCCCCCACTTGAAGCAAAAAGCCTCAACCTCTTCTTGAGTGAGGTGAGAATAACTAACACAGAGATCTTTTTTCGCACCCATTGCTTCGAAGGATGATCAGAAGAAGAAAAAAGAAAAGAAAACTGACCTGACTGAGGAAGAAGATAACCAAAGGAAATGTGCTTGGAAAGAGGAAATGATCTGAGTAAATAAACGTAATTGATTTAAGTAAATGAAAAGGTTATTAACATAATAACCGTTAGGCATAATGATGCCTATAAAAATTAATAACCGACACCTGACGTACTGCCATCTGTCCCATCAAACGTCACTTTCAAAATAAGCTAATGAAGCCTCCAAGCCTTGTAGCCTTTCAGCAATAAAATGTTGTGCAATAAGTCAGAAGCATTTGAGCTTACATCACAAATACCTCTGACTTGGGGGGCCGAAGACGAGGGTAGCTTAAGACTAAAAAACTGATTATAATGCACAATAGCTTGAAAGGTTAGAGGTTTGAAAAGTTCAAAAGCAAACATTTGTCATCAGCAAAAAGAACAAACCAGTGTCTTGTCTTGTCATACTTTCTCGTTTGACTCTCCAGCCCTGGCAACGGCCACCACGAGCGGAGAGTGCACGTCTTGACCCGCAGGTCTCAAGCCTTTCATAGTCAAAAGTGGAAAGTATTTTGTTGCAACCATGGATCTAGTCTGCTGCCATTCTCCTTATATATAGAAGATCTCTTGTCTATAAAGTCATCAGACTCACTCCTGAACACCTTCTATTCTCTCTAGAAGATTATGCTTTATGCATAATCTTTTCTTCACACATCACATCTAAAAAACAATAAAAATCATATAACAACAACATTCTGATTTGAATTCACTTCAAATTAGAATCTTAAACAACAAACAAAAACAACAAATCTCCTACCTACGTGTTGCAAAGTGTGGGGACTCCACGACCTGTGTTTGGCTAATTAAACCCTTTTACTCCTGGAATACTCGTCACTATCGTTGTTCATATATTTGTTGTAGCAACAAACGCCACTCATGTGTGATTTGCGCATCTTCTTTTGGGATCAAAATGCAACAGAGCACCACACACTTTTTAAAACAAAGGTGGGGCCTAGGCAAGATATTGAAAAGTCAGGACCTTAGATAAGGAAGATAAACAATATAAGTATGCTACTTTTAGTTGTTTTAGACATGTTTTAGGCTGATTTTGAGAGTTTAATTACACTGCATGTCGGAAAAGTTTTCTTTTCGCCAAAATTTGGCTTGGTTTTTCAAGTGTTTTTACCCCTTTGGGCTTGGTGACACGCAAGATGCATTTGCTACGGTTTTTTTGTTGTATACTGTTTCATATAAAATTTGTTGTATACTGTTAAGAAAGAAAACAAGTATTTATTTCGTTAAAATTTGTTGTAGTTGTTAATAAGGAAGCAGAGGAACACAATGTACAGATCGAAAAGTCGATTATCTCTAGGTTCTTTTGTTGTATACTGTTTCATATAAAGTTTATCCTTGTCCACTAACATTCCTTGTAACCAATTATTAATATTAGTTTGGTTTAGTTAAGGTAATATAAAAGACATGCAGCATGGCAACGAGGTGTGATTGCATAGGTAACGATGTTGTGGTACTTTGGCTTTACGTTTAAATGTATGATTTCTTCTAAACCATATGATTATCTTATTTTGATAGGATCAATTCTAGGTGGAGTACTTGCATATGTCTGGTTGGTTCGCAACAAGTATGTTTTCCTTTGACTCTTATCCTGTTTAGTGTATCCTGTCCATAAGTCATGGAAAACCTTTTCCTATGTTTTAAGGTCACAAATGTAACATACTAAATCGTTAAATAAATAAATAAATAATTATACATCTATATATATCTATATATATATCTATATATATATATATCTATATATATATCTATATATAGTGTTAGGTTATTTTCAGAAGGGTGTTTTAGTGCGAGAAGTGCGAGAAGAAACCTAAATCTTACTTTTTGTTAGTAATAGTTCATATATTTTTGAAGTTTTTACCTTTTTTATATCATTGTTTATGTTATATATGCAAAAACTTATTAAACTAATGCAATCAAATGTTTTTTTTAAGGTTTAAACCTTTTCCTACATAAAATTTGTACATGTGTAGGTTATATAAATTAATGAAAATTGCTTTATATATTTGTTTAATTTTCAAGATAGATCAATAAACAACACATTTCAACCATTTTCTTATGTTCTTATTTTTTTTAAAAGTGATAAAAATAAATTATTAATCTTCTTCTCGCACTTCTCGCATTAAAACCTCTTCTGAAATGAACCATCCCCTATATATATATATATATATATATATATATATATATATATATATATATATATATATATATATATATGATTTGGATCATTTGAGAACCACCATTTAGGGAGAGAACCAAAGAACCAAGTGTGAACACAAAAACCCCTCCACCAAAAAATAAAAAAAATAATAAAAAAATTATATAACCTAAAAAAATAAAAAAATAAAAAACGTAAAAACGCCAAAATGTTTTTTTAGTGTTAATCTTTCTGAAAAAAATTAAAAAAAATAAAAAAAACAAAAAAATTGCTTTTTAACGTCATATTTGCTTCAGGTTTATGCACATGTGCATTTTGCTGTTAAATATATACATACATATACCGTATGCACATGTGCATTTCACTATTATAGCACACTTTTGAATAAATTATGAATTACCATAATGAAATGATCATTAAATGGACGTGATATGATATATAAGGTGGAAAATAATTTATTCAATGATCATTAAACAAACGCAAAGTGCATTTCACTATTATAGTTAGGTTTTTTTTTCATTGGTTTAGCTTTCGGGTTTAGTTTTTAGGTATGATGGGAAGGGGGTTAGGTTTTTTGAGGTTGTTGGTGAATAATTTTAAAAAAACCTCTATATAAAACTATAAAATAAGATAACTGTATTAAATGCGCATGTGCATTTCACTATTATAGTTAAGTTTTTTAATGGGTTTAGCTTTAGGGTTTAGTTTTAAGGTTTGATGGAAGAGGGGGTATCTTTTTGGGGGGATGAGATGGAGCGTTTTGGTTTTTAGGGGGTATGGGGTTAGTTGCACATGTGCATTTCATAATTGGGGGGGGGGGGGGTGTTGGGGCGGTGTGGGGGATGGGGGGTTTAGGTTTTTAGAGAGTGAGGTGGGTGGGTTTAGGTTTTTAGCGGGTGGAGGTGGGGTTTTTAGGTTTTTTTTGTTTGTGTTCACCTTGGTTCTCTGGTTCTCTCCCTAAAGTTGGTTCTCGTATGATCCCTACCCTATATATCTAACCTAACACTATATATATATATATATATATATATATATATATATATATATATATAGGGGATGGTTCATTTCAGAAGAGGTTTTAATGCGAGAAGTGCGAGAAGAAGATTAATAATTCATTTTTATCACTTTTAAAAAAAATAAGAACATAAGAAAATGGTTGAAATGTGTTGTTTATTGATCTATCTTGAAAATTAAACAAATATATAAAGCAATTTTCATTAATTTATATAACCTACACATGTACAAATTTTGTGTAATACCTACGCATAATATAACACATGTGTAGGAAAAGGTTTAAACCTTAAAAAAACATTTGATTGCATTAGTTTAATAAGTTTTTGCATATATAACATAAACAATGATATAAAAAAGGTAAAAACTTCAAAAATATATGAACTATTACTAACAAAAAGTAAGATTTAGGTTTATTCTCGCACTTCTCGCACTAAAACACCCTTCTGAAAATAACCTAACACTATATATATATATATATATATATATATATATATATATATATATATATATAGGATCTGGATCATTTAAGTTAACCCCTCTGAATTGTGAGAACTCAGGAACTCACTTTATAACCACACACTTATTTTAATAAAAAAATAAATATGTGTTTCAGAATTAAACAACAATAAAATAATGAATAAAATATTAATATACTTACATGGGGGTAAACATCCCTTACACCGGTATAATTTGGCGTAAATTAATGTATTTTTTTTTAATTTTTTTTACAGCGGGGTTTACGTGTTTTTACACCAGTGTGTAAAAGTTTTTTTTCCGCATTTTACGTCGAGTTTTCGCGAGTTTTCACAACTCATCGAGTTCTCAACGGATCCTAACCCTATAGAGAGAGAGAGAGAGAGTCAACTTAATGTAAAAAATGACTCTTAACCTATAAATGATACACTCACCAATACGTGACACATGTCCTTAGACGATGGGTAAATTCGTTTGCATCATATTTACACATGAATATTATACGATTATGCATAAATATGCACACTAACATATAATTACGCAACAATATATTCCTATGACACTGACATATTACGCAACGTATGTAAATAAGTACGCAAGTTGTACAAATTGTTAAATTATGTTACAATGACACAAACCATGTTTATAATTACGCAACCTATGCATATAATTACACACGTTATACATAGCACACATTAACGTTTTTCTTTCACTTATAAAAAAGTCTATTTAAACTCACAAATATATATGATATATAAGACCTCCTCTTTCCACACGCTCACACACAATGTGAGAGCAAGAGTTTGCGAAATGGACAAAAAGTTCATCTACAAAAATTTAACTTGTATTTAAGTAACGGTACAATCATTAGCATATATTTGATAAAAAGACAATAGCTTTGCTCCAAGATCTTATTAATCAAATCACGCCTTCTTTATTAATTTCTCTTCCGACTTCTTCGCCTTAGAATCTTGCACGATACCGCCTAAGATTCAAGTCGTTTTCAACACTTATATATTATTGTCTAAAACGGGTGTCAAAAGCACGAAAACCACACGCCCAAGAGACGGCACTATAACTTAACTCAAACATGGTCCATGAATCTCCTATAACACTTGAGGCTTGTGGTGAACACACGCTTGATCCTGTTAAGCACGAAGCAAATAGAGTAGAGCGGTTACAAAGAGCTCAGTGGCTACGTGCAGCCATTTTAGGAGCGAATGACGGGTTACTATCGACCACATCTTTGATGATGGGTGTGGGTGCTGCCCAAGAAGGTCAATGGTTCATGGTTCTATCTGGACTAGCTGGAGCCATAGCTGGTGCATGCAGTATGGCTGTTGGTGAATTCGTATCCGTTTCAACTCAACGAGATATTGAGCTTGCTGTTAATCATGAGAACCCGTTAAAGGAAAACTCAAACTTAGAACAAATCAAGCTTGAAACTATGAAAGATGATCACGACGTTGTTATAAACAAATCAAGTTCTCCTGACATGAAGGTGATGTTAAAAGCTTTGTGTTCTAACAAAGTGTGTGAAGCTTTGATGCATTTTGATCCCAAAATCCGATGCATGATGTGTGAAGGGCAAATACCACGTATCAGTGGTGGATCTAGGCCACAAAATCAGTAGTAACGTTTTTCATTTTTTTAATTTTAGTAGCATTTTCCAAATTTCGTAAAAAAAAACAAATTTTCAACTAATTTTCTACTACGCGCGCGAAGTTGAGCCGCAACTTCCGCGATCGCTGCTTCTTCCCTATGTCCGCCCCTGCCATGTATATGTGCCTTTCGTTTAATAAAAAATTATAAAAGAATATTTATAGTTAATTTTTAACTTTTAAACACTAATATAAAAGATATTTTCCTCAACTATATATGATTAGATATGTTGAATAGATGGTCTAATTTGTTAGTGAAGTCATTGTTCATTGTATGGTCATATTTGTTCAATCAGATTTGAAATATTTAGACTTATTGCAATCCATGCTCTAATTTGTTCAAATATTGGTTTAACTTAAACAGATACTCGAGAAAACACCTAAAAAGGAAGAAAAAGAACGCTTGCCAAATCCGTATAAGGCTGGTGCAGCATCTGCAACCGCGTTTTTGTGTGGTTCTTTGTTTCCTTTGGCTGCGGCTATGGCTGTTGATGATTATAGTACTAGAGTTGTGGTTATCGTTGTGGTAACGTCCTTGGCACTAGCATTGTTTGGCGGGGTTGGTGCGGTGTTGGGTGGATCGTGTGTGAGGGCGTCTGCCATGCGAGTCCTAATCGGAGGGTGGATCTCCATGGCTGTTACTTATGGTTTACTGAAGCCGTTGGATAGTTTTACGGATAGAAAAATTGGCAAAGAGGATTGATTACTTGTATATAAGTTTTAGCAATTAACTGTGATGTTATGCCGTTCGAAAAAGGAAAAAAAATAATAATAATAATTGTGATGTTATGAAATATATATCAACTTTCAACTCTGTCAAGTATTAATGGTACTATACTCGAAATTTTTGTTGTAAATTTGAGCATGTTAGGATTGTTTATTTCTTAAATTGTTATTATGCTTATCATTCTTATCTTATCAAAATTCAAAAACCAATTTCAATATGCTATATTTAGCAAAGTCGGTGTGTCACAGAAATCACTATTGCAAACATCGCACGCTTTTCAAAAACAATTGAAATCCCGTTAATGGCGTTACAGCTCTTCACAATCTCATGTCTTCTTCTATCCCCTCTTGCTCTACCTCTTTCTGCATCTCATCTTCTCTCCCCCCCTCTCTAAAGCTTTTCGTATTTTCACACCTACCACTAGACGCCACTAACCTCAGTTTTTTGATGATGGAACAAGACGGTGGAGCCGGTAACTGTTCACCGAAGCACGAAGGCGGAGCCGATCGGAAAGCAGAGCCCTCATGTGCGTGTACACTACCGGCATAGCCGGTTGCCGGTTTTCTTATCCGACGCTACCGAACCACCTCCGATCTCCTTTGCTTCGCGGCCGATTGATCAGCTCACCGGTGACCATGCTAAAACCATTCAATAAACCATCTGAACCATGTTGTTTGTCGAATATTAAGGTGGGTTTTGTTAATCAGTAATATTAGACCACAAAGCACCAAGAATCTGGACTCCGACTACCGCCATCGCCGTCACATGTGATTTGTCTCCACTCGTAATCTTTTAAAACCCTCATTAATTTCTTGAAACTTTTAAGGTCTTATTTGGTCACGTAGATTTTTGTTTTTATTTTTCATTATAATATGTGGCATCTGAATATAAATTCATTTTAATAGGTGTAATAGGAGTATAAATTCTGTATTTAATTTATCACGCTGATCAAGCTTTGGTTGACATCTTATTAAATACACAAAGAAATGATGCAATCGACTTTACTCTTCAAAGAGATACGATTTAAGCTACCATCTTCTTGAAACTTTTAAGGTCTTATTTGGTCACGTAGATTTTTGTTTTTATTTTTCATTATAATAGGTGGAATCTGAATATAAAATCATTTTAATAGGCGTAATAGGAGTATAAATTCTGTATTTAATTTATCACGCTGATCAAGCTTTGGTTGACATCTTATTAAATACACAAAGAAATGATGCAATCGACTTTACTCTTCAAAGAGATACGATGTAAGCTACCATCTTCTTGAAACTTTTAAGGTCTTATTTGGTCACGTAGATTTTTGTTTTTATTTTTCATTATAATAGGTGGAATCTGAATATAAATTCATTTTAATAGGTGTAATAGGAGTATAAATTATGTATTTAATTTATCACGCTGATCAAGATTTGGTTGAAATCTTATTAAATACACAAAGAAATGATGCAATCGACTTTACTCTTCAAAGAGATACGATTTAAGCTACCATCTAGATAAGGAAAATTGTTATTCCCTTATTTTGATTAAGGAGTTATGATTACAAATATATGCATCACTATACTAATAATAAGAAGAATGGATGCAACTTTGTGTTATACAACCTGCTTTGGGTGTGATATCCCAGTTGCCGGTATGCCCTGCTTGGACATCAATTACGGGATGTAATGGTTTTCCGAGCTTGTATGTAGCATCTCGCCTGTGATGGCCTTATGGCAACCAGCCTCACTGTTATTGTTCCTGTATTGTTGGAAAATTGAAAGGTGAATGTAGATTTAATTATAATTTAGTGAAGTTATGATTATTAACTATATTCTTCATGTGGTGAAATCAAGACAAATAAAGATACTTATGAGGCTTGAATAGAGTTTTATGGCTAATAAAGGAAATTTAAGTCTCTATTTATGTGAGACTTTTCACTAGCCATGGTTCATGTATACATATGAGGCTTTGTACCTCATTTTGAGACATGAGAAATATACATGAAGAAACTCTTGAAATACACATACACTAGAAACACAACTCGAATACATTGCAGTAGCAACAAAGTTTGATTTCTTTTCAGGCAAGTGGGATAGTCCGCAGTGCACCGCGCCGCGCTGTTGAAACGGTGTACCCTGGGAACAGACGACGAATCTGTTTAAGGGAATTGTGTCAAACACAAGCCCGGTTCCCTTTTTCAAAATTCTATGATTTCATTTTCTTTCAGATTTTGCTGCAGCAAGTACAGAGATTCTAATACATGTGAGCTTTATGTAACAAAGGCGTGCGGCGATTACAATGTAATTTTTCTAACATGTATGACATTAACTGTTTGTCCCTTTCTAAACGATTCATTTGATATGGCACAACCTAATGTGGGCTTTCAGTTTACATGTTTTTATTGGCTATCATGGCAAGATGTGTTGATGGTGCGGTGTTTGTTTGTAACTTTGCAATTGATTCATTGTTGTAGCAATGATAACAACGTGTTTTTGTGTTTTCTGTGAGGGCGATGTGACTGGCAATGCACTCTCAACACAACTGGCTAATGTGCTACGTTGTTTTCTTGATCGTCGGATAATATTGATATTGGTTGCATCTTTGTGTTGTACCGCCTGCTTTGCGAGTTTTTCAAAAAACTGTGGTTTGGATGCAACTTTGTGTTGTACAGCTTGCTTTGGGTGTGATATCCTGGCTGTCGGTGTGTCCTGCCTGGTCATCAATTATTGGATATGATGATTTTCTGAGCTCTTATGTAACATGTCGCCTGTGATGGCCTTATGGCAACCAGCTTCACTGTCATCATTATTCCTCAATGTTGTGGCTACGATGGCAAGATATTTTCTAGCCATTTATTAAGACTACCACTACGTTTTTGTTGAGCTACATAGCAGGTTCTCCGTATGTCCCATTTCTTTAGGTACCAATGCCGGTGACAGTTTTGGTATCGATGACTCTGGCTATGATGAGTAGCGATATCTACTTGAATATTCATGAAAGTGGCATGGCATGGATAGTGGGTGGTAGGTTATGAACCTGCAACCTCCATGTAGCCAATTATTTCAACAACTCTGAGCCTAATTTTTTTATTTCATTTTTTTTTTGCTCTTACTTCCTTTGTGTTTCACTGACTTTGTTGCATGTGAAGCTAGCAAAAGTGATGGATGGCTGGTTGTGGATATTATGGTTAGTATTATGACTTTATTTTTAAGTTAGGTGAAAAAATGCAACCATAATGTTTTTGGAATATTTCAGCTTGAATCCATAATTAACAGATGTTAAGATGTTTACTAGTATTGTGTTTTTAAAAAATAAATCATGTTGTTTTAACCTTGTAGCAGCAACTCCAACACTTGAAAGACCAAAGGCTGTTGATTCTCCTTGATTGCGACCAACAAGGTAAGCGACCTTACTATGCATTGTCTAACCAAAAAACAGCATCATGGCCTGTTAACTATATGAATTTTTCAACTTTCAACTAACTTTGTACACACTTTTAGATTCGGGTCTCTGTACAAGATAATTGAATGTAACTGCATAATATGATTAATTATGTATAAGCGTTGTGATAGAACGTGTCTAGCAGATTTTCTCACTCACCTCCACCGTCCAATGTAATCATGATGAAAATTTTGTGTGTACGTTTTCATCTGTATTATGTTTCGACTATTTTTTCTTCTATAATATGTTTTGACATAAATTTAGTTTACGCCACCTTGATAGTCGCAATGACTTTATTGTCTCTTTGAGTTACTTAGAAAGGAAGTGCCTTGCCGCAACACGGGCCATTTATACTAGTTGACTTTTTATGGGCCTCTCGGTAAGCAGCCATGGCATATGTGTTCTCATATCAAGTACTTTGGCAGGGCGTTCGAGGAGGTTTGGGCTATTATGTTAAGGGTGAACTCATTATTTGTGATAGGTCTAACTGAAAGCCTAGGTTGCCCTTACCGTCCTCACATATTGGCATCCTCATTTGATGCAAAGTGACCCTCAGTTCCCTTATTTGCTAGGTTGGCCTACCTTTTAACCACGTGGTTGTTGGTTCGAGTCTCATAGATGAAGTTTTTTTCAAGTCATATTTATCTTACCGGGTTAGATACGTGTTCACAGGGCAATGCTCGCGGATCAACTGCTACTTAAATATAAATAAATAATTCAATCTACCCATATATTTTGATATACAGGACTAGACTGATTCACATATGTACCTTTAACAAACATATTATTTTGTAACGGCATTCACAACATATCCTACACTAATGTTATACAAGTTATTAAATTATTTATATTTAATCATACTCTTATGGGTTGTTCCGCTAATTAAACACTAGTTTATTCTCTGGAAGCGTCACGTGATAGAAAAATCTAATATGAAGTGCCAAAATGTATGTACCATAAAAGGAGTAGGCCGTTTTTTTTTCAAAAAAAAATTTGTAAATGATCAACAATCGATAACTCATAAAACCTACTTCTAATTCTACGTGTGCACCTCTTGCTCAAGTGAAGTCTCTGTACAACTTTGTCACTTCCTCAAGACACTCTGAAGCTGCGATGTGGACCTGGAAAAAAAAACAAATTGGTATCAAATGATATGTATGGTGATAGATGATTATGATGTGTAAAGTGAGCATATGTTAAAAAATAAAATACATGTTCAATCTTTATTATAGATACACAATTAATCACCTTAGGTGACACCAAATAAAACAATCACTATGTTAGCAGTGAAGATTCATTTTAAATATAAATGAAAATGATCTAACTGCTATCGACTAAAAAAATTGTAGGATGGTAACTTTTTATTTATTCGGACTATTTTCTCTACTCATACATAATTTAATTATCTGTTTCAATAATAACCACACAAAAAAGTATTTTTTTTTGTATAACATCATAGTACTCGTTGGAAAGATAATAAAACGCTCGCTAATTTGGTGTAATTTTTTTTAAAAAAAGTGTCACATAAAAAGTTATAACTTTTAAAAATCATGGTGGAAAGTGCATGTGCCATACACATGAGAAAGAGAAAAATAATTTATAGTTTTGAAGAGAAATTAAGGGGTGAGATGGCCTCACCATGTGCCATGTGTCCACCCCTTTTCTTATATATATATAATATATATATATATATTGTTAAGATTTGAGTTCGATTGTTATGATGTTTGTGTGATGAAACAGTTAAATGCAGCGGAATTAAACTTTAAATCATAACAAACAGGAAAATTGTTTTCATCAAGTACTTTTATTAAATCATCACAGATTTCAGTACAAGTATTACAATCTCCCCATTAGCCAAATCACTCAGAATTTGTTCGTACAGAGAATCTTTGGTAATGAGTGATGAATAGAACAGTATAAGCACTGTTCTATTTAAAGACGAACTAAACCTCCGATGACCTAGACTAATGTCACCTAAGACAGTGACATCTAACAAACTCTAACATCTACCCTGTTACAAACACTGACACTGTTACATTAACAAACTCTGTTGAATAACATTTGTTGAATAAACTATGTTGCTTCATCATTTGTTGAAGCCCAAGTACTATTGGGCTTCAATAGACCGTCTTCAGTATCAGCAGTTGTTCTTCATCAGACTTTTGATCATCAATTGTTTGTAGTAGCAGTTGTTTAGTCTTCGTCAGTTGTTAGGGTCAACAGTATTTTGGGAGGATCTTGTTCTTCTAGCACTGTTTTATCGATGATTAGATGATAGAATGTTTTAGCTTTTCAATTCATCTATTCTTCTTGGGTTCAGCAGACCCATCATATATATAGATATATAGTTGTATGTATTATTGTTTTAGTAACCGACACATTTAGCTAGATGTCAATTCTATGTTGAGCTAAACAGTTTATTTAAAAAGAGAAAGGTGTATGCAACTACAAGAGAGAAAACTTAGGATGTTTGTGAAAGATTGTAGGAAGGGAAATATAGAAGAATATGATATTGAAAGATGAGCCATTTAAAAAATATTTAGAAAGATAAGAGAAAGAACTAGTTGGGATTTGGATGTCACATACCCTTGTATCCATATTGTTAAAAAATAAAATCATTGGTAGAAAATCACAGGATGAGTATTCACGTAATTTTCTATTTTGAGGGATCATGACAATTTTACATTATAATGATCATTACTAGCATATCAAGGGAGAATAGCTTGCATTATTTTCTGCTTTGATTTCCTTGTTTAGTCTTCAATTTCTCTATCTATTTATAATGTATCGGTCACTTTGCAATGTATTCATTACAAAAAACAGTAAAATTTTGAGTCTTTCAATCGTTAACATGGTATCAGAGCAAGTTCTATGGTTCTAGGATCAGCCTGCTCATCATATACCAAAGCCTTTCCATATTTTCGTTTATCAAAACCCTGGCTACCATGTCCGAAGACGGTAACTCGAGTTCCAATTTATCAACTCAACTAGCCAATCAAGTCAAGAATGCTTTCAATATCCAACCCCAAAGTCCACAAATATCCCACAACGAACTTGGGGTCACAAACCCCCGAAACCCTAATGGATCTTGTCATGTATCAGAGGGGTTTCGCAAGTCTCAACCAGCCAAACCTGATGACAAGTCCTGGATTTTCGATTGTGGTGCAACTGACGCAATGACGTATGAATTATCTGATTGCATTTCCTCAACTAAGACATAGAAGACATACATTCAAACAGAAAATGGGGAAGAACGAATGTAGAGACAAGGGGAATCGTTAAAATTTCACCAACGCTGAGACTTTCAAATTGCCTTCAGGTTCTAGCAATATCACATAAACTTCTATCACTAATTCATGTGACAAAAGAGTTTAATTGCATCGTTCTAGCGCATCTAACTTTTCGTATCTTATAGGATATTAGGATGGGGGTGATCGTTGGGCGTGGCACCGAACGACAAGGGTTGTACTACTTATATGAGGTGATCGAGTCGGGTACTATGATGCATGCAAATGGATCTTCAGACCGTAAAGCTTGGTAATGGAACAAAAAAGATTGGGACATCTATCTACGGGTTACTTACACATTTTATTTCCAAAATTTTTTTTTCTAGTAATGTTTCAAACTGGGAGACTTGCTAATTTGCCAAGAGTCATAGACAAACGTACAAACAAACCAACACAAGGGTTGATGAACCTTTCTCTTTGATTCACTCTAATGTTTTGGGTCCCGCTCTAGATATTGTTGCACAAAACTTTTGTTACTTTCTCCTTTTTGTAGATTATTGTACTCGAATGACTTAGCTTTATTTTTTGAAACACAAATAAGAAGTAATTGTCAAGTTTACAGTTTTTATGCCATGATTAATACCCAATTCCAAATGAAAATTCAAACCCTCTAATCTGACAGTGGTGGAGAGTTTGTTAACACACGTATGATACACTTTCTGGAAACGAATGGAATAATCCATCAAAACTCATGTGCACACACTTCATAACCGAATGGTGACTTAGAAAGAAAAAATATAGTCCTTATAGAAATTACTCAGACACTTTTAATTGAATCACAAGTTCCGAACAGTTTCTGGCCCGAAGCAGCTTATACAACCTCTTACCTAATTAACCGTCTTCCAACCAAAATCCTTAAAGTAAAATGTCCATTGGAAAAACTAACTTACGAAAATCCCTCCGACCCTTACTCACGAACCGTGAGCTTTTAGTTGTACTTCCTTTGTCAACATACTGAAAACTGACAAAACCAAACTTGACCCATTTGCCATGAAATGTGTGGTCGTGGGTTATAGAATAGATAAAAAGGGGTACATGTGATATAACCTCGAAAACAAGGCATTTGCACACAATAATGGATTGTGATTTCCTCGAAACAAAGTATTACTATGCGTCCCAACATAGTGGTCAGGGAGAAACAACATATTTAGACACACTGAGTTGGTTGGAGCCTGTTTCCTTCCAAAAGAAGGAGTCACTCACGGTAGACAAGATAAGTCACATTCAGCATCTACACAACCCGTTCGTCCCATCACCAGTATCCTAACCTTTATGGACACTCCTCCAAACCTTATATCAGAGGTAAGCAATTCTTCTAATGACAATTCCCTTGATGCTTCTAGTGAAACTGTTAATTTTTCATCTGATGATAGAAACTCCATTGATAACTCTAATACTGTTGATGGCCTATTTTTCATAGCCAGGATACTCAGACAGAAACTCCCTATGAAAAAACGAAGGAAAATATGTCTTACCTCGTAAGGAAAAAAGAGCAATTCCTCCAAAAAGATATTATACAGAAAAGAGGCTCGATGTTCAAAATATCCTATGGAAAATATTGGGAAAGAAAATCTATCACAAGAAGCCATGACATTTGCTACCTCCCTATACTGTGTAGAAATTTCAACCACGTTTGAGCAAGCACTTAAGTCAAAGAACTGGAAAGAAACAATGAAATCCGAAATGGATGCTCTAAGGAAAAATAACACATGGAAAAAATGTACCCTCCCAAAAAGTGTCTATGGGTGTTCACTATAAAACACAACCAAGATGGAAGCATTGAATGATACAAAGCATGGCTGGTAGTCAAGGGATATACATAGACGTATGAAATTGATTATTCCAAAACATTTTCTCCGATTACCACAATCAACACAATCAGGGATCTGTTTTCTATAGCTACAAATTAACAATGGCCACTTCATCAGTTTGACATTAAAAATCCTTTCCTGCATGGGGAACTTGAAGAAGAAGTATATATGGACCATCTGGATTCACCGAAGACTTTAAGCTAGGAGAAGCATGTCAGATGCAGAAATTCCAATATGGTCTAACATAATCTCCTAGAGCTTGGTTTGGCAGAATCACTCTATCAATGAGAAAATATGGATTTGCACAGAGTAAATCAGACCATAGTTTGTTTCTTTAACGAAGAGGCAACCTCATAACTTGCCTAACTATCTATCCAAATGATATGGTTGTGACGCGGAATGACGAAGAAAAAATGTAGTGGCTGAAGGAAAACCTGTTTACATAGTTCGAAATGAAAGATTTGGCAAGACTCAAGTATTTCCTTGGAATTGAAGTTTTAAGGTCAAATCAAGGGATTTTTTTTTTCAAAAGAAATATGTTCTTGATTTTCTAGCAGGCAGGGATTACTGATTGCAAGCCCTCGCACACTCCTATGATTATGAACCAAAAACTCTTAATGGAAGAATGGGAATAGTTAATTGATTGAGGTTGATACTAGCAAATCGTAGGAAAATTGATGTATCTGTTAGACTTTCGGCCATACATAGATTATGTTGTTGAGGTGGTAAGTCAATTCATGCATCAACCCCAAGAATCTCACATGCAAGCAGTTTTGAAAATTATCAGATACATAAAGGGAACCACTAGACATGATGACTTATTTAAATCACATGGTCATTTAGACACTTAAGTCTATCTAATGCTGAACGGGCAGGGGATAAAGGAAACCGAAGGTCAACCTCAACATACTTGACCCTTGTTCGAGGAATCTTGTTACATGGAGAAGCAAGAAACAGAAGGGGATGGCTCTTAGTAGTGCAGAAGATGAATTCAGAGGAATAGCACGAGGCCTAACCGAAGTTTTTTGTCTTTAAAAAACTCCTCATTAAAATTATTTTCCGTCTAAATAAACCCAACCAAATTTTATTCGACAGCAAAGCCGCTATGCTAATCTCTAAAAATCCAGTACAACAAACATATAGAGGAGGTGGATCGAAATTTTATTAAAGAAAAAAAATAAAACAGGGGTCATTGAGCTACCATTCCTTCAATCCGAGGATCAACAAATATTTTAACAAAGACCATCAATGGGAAGATCTCAAACAAATGTTTGATCTAGTTAAACTTTGGTGATTCAACACTCAACTTGAAGGGAATGTTAGAAAATAAAATATTCGATGTAAAATAATAGGATCAGTATTAACATCACTTCCTATTTTGAGAGATCATGGAAATCTTATTGCTTCTACTCCTCTAACCTAATTGCTTATGACAGACAATAGGATTAGCCTTATCGTACTTTATAATATCTGGAGAATGTTTGTCTCTAAAGTAGACATGCAAAAGGTAGGGAAGAAATGGCCAATTACCTAGGGGATTTCCAATTTGGGGTTGGGCTTCCTAATGGACCAGAAGTTGTGATCCACAGTGCCAATAGGTTCCCTAATCCTGCCAAAAGTTCACACGTGTTGTCCATCCATCTCACGTTGGGTCCAATTCCTATATACCCACCTTGCTAGGTTGTATGTCGAGGATGACTGCATTGGGTCTACTATTGGGCTCCAAGAAGGTAACCCCGTAGGACCCCTCCTTTTTGTTCTTGTTTTGCACCCTCTAACCTTCACATACGAGATGGTAGCACACTTCCCTTCCAAGCCTGGTACCTAGATGATAGAAAAGTTATAGGGGATTTGGTGGAAGTGGTTAAAGTTTTGGATATCATCAAGTCTGATGGTCCGAGTCTGGGCTTGAGATAAACATCAAGAAACTGAGATTTTCTGGCCGTCATGCAATAATGTGAAGGTGAAGGTGAAGGAAGGGATTTTCCCAAGTAGTATTGGGAGGCCAGAGTAAACTCCTGGGAGCTGTAAGCCGGGATGCAGGTTATATTAGCAACTTGGTTGTGAAAAGGTCCTCGTGTGCGGTGAACCTTATAGGGTGCCTACCTCGTATGCGGGACCCTCAAAGCAAGCTCATGTTACTTTGTTCTTGTATGGTGTTGGTAAGCTTTTATTTGGCCTTCAAACCTGCCAAAACCGTTTATTGAGGAAGGCACAACCCTATCGACAAAGGTGTCCAGGGTGCGATTGAAAACATTGTGGTGTGCAGGGGTTCGCACTTTAAATAATTTTTATGGTGGCTGGCATCCCAGCCGATATGTTCACGGGGCTTAGTCCTCTATTCGGTAGTGGATGTATCAACTTATGCTTCCGTGGCTTTTAGGGCGCAGTCTTGGAAGTTACCGAACTAAATTTTGAGGGATTGTGGTGTTGCTTGTGTGGACTCAGATTACGTGTTTGCGTTGGGTAGCTTACACAAGTCAATTCATGATATTAAGCTAGGCGGTTTCACTTATTAGGACATCGCCCCACTAGAAGCCCAAAATACCTTGGCTAGTGCTTTTTTATAGTAAAACTATATAGACTTTGGGAGATAAGTTTGTCTTGTCCTCGCACCAGAAAGAGGTGCTAAATGCCTTCATGGACATTATGCCCAAGACATCCTGAGAGTTCCCCCATTGATGGGCTAGGATAACACATTTTGGGGAGCATGGAGTCCACTGTAAAGATACCGACATGATTAGGTTAGAGATATCCTTTAGGTCGTGCTTTGGCAAGCTGGGATATCTGCTAGAAAAAGGCTCTTGTGAACGTCTCACTGACCCGCTCTAAAGGAGTTCCACCTCCACCTAACGAAATTTCTTGTTTTCGGTTGGGTAGGCTAGAAAAACGGTTATATGGACCTCACTAGAGTGTCTCCCCATGTAGGTCTCTTGGAAAGCGAACTCGTGCCAGGGCAAGCGGTTGGTAGGCGGAGTCAAAGAAGATTTCCAAGCATGAACAAGCCTATACTGAGAATCAACATGCCATTGTTCCTTTTGCTTTTGACACTTTTGGATCTCTCACTGCATGGCTATCGGCTTCCTAGATGGAGTGCAAAGAGTCATCCATAACAATTCCTCGACCCTAAGGAACCAAGGATTTGTGTTTACAGGATAGGTTTGCAATTCAAAACGTGATAGTGACGTAACTTGTTGCCCATTTGCCTATCATCCTCCTGTAATTGGCTTTGTTTTTTCTATTAATAAAAAATCTAAATTTAATCTACAAAAATGTTAACACTAAAATTTCGGTTTTTATATTCGCAAAGTTTGTTTAAATATCATATGTGATGTTGCAATGTTTTATGTTTGTTAATTTTAGTATGCTTGGTTGGTTACATAATTGTTAAAAACAATAAACATTGGTTAGTGTTTGAATATTTTAATAAAAAACAATGTTCTGAATCGATAGGTCAAAACTGGTCAATATTAACAAATGTTGCAAAATGACACGAAAAAACCGATAAGTATTAACTAATGTTTCGAAACGATACGTTGTGGATTTATAGATATTAAGAAATGTTTCAAAACAATACAGACGTAAAAACCAGTAAATATTAACGTGTATTTCAAAATGACACGTAAAACACGATAAACATTAAACAAACTTTTCAAATCGACACGTTTAACTTAATTAAAAACCATTATGGACCGATACGCCACGTATAACACCATGAGTGGCGTATAGGTGTTATGACACCCCGAATTTTTGCAAAGTTTGGCAAAAATAAACTATTGTGGACCTATACACCACATATAGCACCATACGTGGCGTATAGGTGTTATGATACCCTGAATCGTTACAAAGTTTGGCAAAAATAAAATATTGTGGACCTATTCATAATGTACAGCACCATACGTGGCGTATAAGTGTCATTCGACAGACATTCTCTAACAGCTGACACTTGGAACATTTTATGTACGAGGTTTAACCCGATACGTGGGGTATATCCCTATACGCGGTATATAGGGTTACAAAGATGTCTAGATAACTATGTGGGGTGTGCAAATATCTCCACCCGGAATGGTGTAACCGATCGGGTATAGGTACCCGAACATACCCGCATTACCATACTGTGCACCCTGAGTTTAATGCATTGGTGGATGCGACACTGGATTTTATTAAAACTGTAAAACATGGGGTATAGTAAGTGGTGGAGAAGTACGGGCTCATTAATTTATTTAAAATTATTTGGGCATTCAAGTACAACGTAAAATTTAAGAATTATGGTTGAGGTTGAGCCATGTGGGCGTTGAAGCGTGCCACATGATAAATTTAGTTGCAGCCACTTATTGTAGGGAGTAATCCACATTTCAACATTTGTACTTTGTAGTAATCAATATTATCAGAGTCGGGATCGGAATACCTGACACGGCCAGGTTGATGTTTATAGGCCTTTCATGTGTGGACGGCCGGTCATCGCCGATGTATATTTTTATAGGGTAAACTAACATACTCTTATAGACTCGTATTATCCACTGATACATCGTTTTATCCACTGATACATGTATCTTG
Organism: Ambrosia artemisiifolia; assembly: GCA_032199755.1. Taxonomy (NCBI): domain Eukaryota; kingdom Viridiplantae; phylum Streptophyta; class Magnoliopsida; order Asterales; family Asteraceae; genus Ambrosia; species Ambrosia artemisiifolia. The sequence goes on along the minus strand of CM063521.1, from coordinate 40,382,880 downwards.
CACGATTTGAACACCCCATCTCTTGGATATAGATGAGACACCTTATCACAACACTCTGTCTCTCATATATATAATTATGTTTTTGTTTTTGGATGGGTCAAGCACAAGCAAGATTCAAATTAAAAAAAATAAAAAAATAGAAGCATATGCAAAGCCAAATGACCACCACCAACTGCATAAAAAAACAACCAAAGCCCAGAAAAACAAACACTATGAAAGGTACAGCCCTGGATCTCTGCCTTTACTATTTGATTCCCCACACTAACATGACTACACCCACAAACCCTTTTTATACATGTGGGAAACAGATCCAAACTCACATGGGCATCTTCAAACTAATGCACACCATTTTGATACCATTTTGTTTTCTCCTTTGTCCACCTCTTATCATATATCATACACATCCCCTTAATCCATCCATGATCCACCTTTGGTCTCGTCTTGTCATTCAATGCCGAATTTATTCCATAGATACATACATGTTCTTAAATATACTGCTAACCAGGTTAAAATAAGGTATATGCGTGTTCTTGCATCGCGTGTACCCCATCGCTAATTAATGTATCAATAAACCTCTAGGAGACGTATATGACACCCTAATTAAGAGGATGTTAACTTGGACATATCTCTGGTAGATCTGTTGTATTTCATGTGACTCTTTACCAACTGACCAGCTGATATTGCTGACATGAGAGAGAGCTCACCAGCAAGGACCGAGCCAGCTACTATTGTGGCTAACACCCTTGAGTTTGACCCTGGTTCATCTTTGCTTGCACCTTTGACACCTAATAAGTTAAGACATGCTGATTGTGATGCAAGCTGTGTGCCCCCTCCAACTGTTCCAACCTGAACCAGATTTATTAATATAAAAATTATATATGAATAAGCATTCTTGTTAAATTAAAAGATATGGTACGTAGTTCTAAAATGTAGACAAGAAGATGATTTATTTTGGGTTGTTTAATCTTTTCTTATAAATAAATAAGAGACTTGATTAATTATATGATTCAAAGAATTAACATTTTGAAACTTTACTCAAAAGTTTAAAGGAAAGTAAAATAGTCCAATTATGAAAGCTAACACAATTTGTCTTGTCTATTTTTCTACATTGTATATAAAATGCTTTTCGAATAAATATTGATTATTCAAAATAATCAAATAAAAGCTGCTGAAAAAATTATATTTTTTACATATATGTTGGTACGTTCTCCATCTTTCAAGCCCATATATGATTGATGGTCCCCGGTGAGCACAAATAATAATATAGGCATGTGGCTTAGTATATATATATATAGGTAAAGTAATTTTACATTCTAAAAAATCATGAATGTTCGATTTGCTTTAATTTAGTAGTTAATAAGAACAAGGATAATTACTTTTGGTCAGTATTAAAATAATAGTGTTATTATAATCAACACAAGATATGATTTTCGTGACGTATGTATAGATCAATTGTTAAAAGCTATAACTACTATAAATAAATCTAAGTATTAGTGATTTAAAATGAGTACCATCTATTTCTATTACTAATTGAACTATACTTATTAGAAACAATATATAAAACCGTGACTTAAAATAATACTTATTACAAATAACACAAATTTTCTTGGCTTCTATTACTAGTTAAAATAAAAACTATCATACTAAATCTACAAATTTCCATCATTGAAAATAAATGGAAATGTCACACTCGGCGAGATTGGCATACCCGATTCTGAAAACTACTCAAGAAAAACCACAATTGTTTTTTAAAAACAACGATTTATAAGAAAAAAAATCTTTATATATGTTTTACTGAATATTATTTAATATCAACTTAATAGATAGTTACAAAACCATTAACAAAAAAGTTGGATTATATATGCATATGTACCTCAATGGATGGCATGGTGACTGATATATGAAGGTCTTTGCCTTCATTTACGGCTTCCATCATGGTGATGCAATGAGAGCTCTCAACGTTTTGAGCGGGGTCTTGTCCAGTGGCTAGATAGAGAGCGGAAACTATATTGCTAGCATGTGCATTAAACCCTCCAAGTGCACCAGCTATGGCAGACCCCGCAAGATTCTTGAGCATGTTAAGCTCTACCAAGGCGGTGACCGTGGTTTTCAATACCTTTTGTACCACCTCTTCTTTGATCACCGCCTCACATACCACAGACTTTCCGCGCCCTTCAATCCAATTTACCGCCGCAGGTTTCTTGTCCGAGCAATAGTTTCCTAGAACAATATATGATACAAAATTAATATGGACGTTTCTTTCCACTTGAAACCACAACTAATGTGTCTATCAACACTTATTATAACTATATGTTTGATTTTATAGATAGTGAGAAAGTAACAAATCAATACCGGAAATGCCCATGACATCCATATCTGGAAAATCGGCCTGAAGAAAATCAAGGACGTTCTGGACACCTTTTGAGACCATGTTCATCCCCATCGCGTCCCCGGTTGCACAACAAAACCTTATGTATAGATTCTTGCCCGCAATCGCACATCGGACAGTTTGTAGCCTTCCAAATCTACTTGATCTGAAATCACATCAATGGTAAGTTTTTATGTTAGAAAAGGCCATAAAATCCCATACTAAACGTTTAGTCTCTAGATGGAAATTGCGAATATTATTTAAAATTATTTCTGTATTAGTATAAAAATATTACGATTTTAAGATTAGTTTATTTAATATCGATCTAATATAAAAAAATTGACTCCTGTCAATTTAATATAGAAATGCTAATTCACCAATAAAGGTGCACAAAATCAAATGATTGAGATTTTTATGGGAATAGATTCATGATTTCTCTTTTAACATGAGATGATTTTTGCTGCTTCAACTTTATGTAATTTTCGTTATCTATAACTTATAATAAAAAAATTGAACTTTGATAATATGACATTCAATGAAGGCCTCAACCCCTCCTTGAATGTGCCACGTGGTATCATGTAGGATTTTTTAATTTTTGAGTTTTTTTAATAAATCTATATATATTATAACTAGATTATACCCCGGGAACGTCCCGGGGTTGAAAAATCCAATATGACATATTAATTTTACATATGAAATAGAATGATGCGCTTTACAGTTACATGCATGAAAGCTTCGGGTAGCAGCTAACCTAAAACAATTAAAAATATATCTCCAATATTAACGCCTAACCTTAAACAATGTATAACTCTAATATTAATATCTAACCTAAAACAATGTATAACTCCAATGCAAACTTACTGATTTGAACATAATTAGTGATTTGCCTATACATGATTAATGATTTACCTGAACATTTTGTTTTTTTTTTTCTGTTTGAACAAAACCCAACAAAAAATAGTCGTTTTTTTTCTCCGTTTTTTATATAGCACTATGGTATTCGTTGGAAAGATAATAAAACGCTCGTTAATTTGGTGTAATTTTTTTTCTTTAAAAAATCTCGTATATAAAAGATATTAATGTTTAAAAATTATGGGAGGAAACATAAGAGAGAAAAATCTAATTTTGTTTTTAAATTATTTTTTTCCTAAAATATCTCAATGTCACATGGGATGACACATGGCACACTCAAGGAGGAGAATGCCTCTTTGAGTGTCATGTCATTAAAATGACTTTGGTTTATTATATGTATAGATTATTTTAGGAAAAGATAAGAATTTAAAAACAAAATTAAATTTCCTCTCTAATGTTTCCCCCATAACTTTTAAACGTTAATATCTTTTACATACGAGATTTTTTAAAGAAAAAAATTATACCAAATTAATGAGCGTTTTATTATCTTTCCAACGAGTACCATAGTGCTATATAAAAAACGGAGAAACAAAAAACTATTTTTGTGGGGTTTTGTTTTCAAATATATTTTACTCTACTAATAAATTACAAACGATAAACATAACTATATAGGCAGAGATTTTTTTTTTATATTTGAATATGATAACTTATGGCAGAAATTTGTTTAAAATAATAATAATAATATTCATTAATTATGTATTGGCAAATCATTAATTATGTTGTCATATTAGATATTTTATTATGTTGTATTAGATAATTCAACCCCGGGACACTCCCGGGATAAAACCTAGTTTTAGTTTATGTAATATTTTACTAGTTTGTTGCTAGGTTCTTATACGTAGATTAAGACACATAACCATCATACATATGTCATTTAAAAAATATAAGTGGCTATTTATTGCTTGAAAACGGCCCTCTATTTGAAACTTTTTTAGAACAATCAATTCGTATCAAATGCGGATGCCGACTTCCTAGTCAAAACGCGCATCGGCTCATGTGCACACCAACTTACTTGTCTATTTAAAATATCTTTTTATGACAAATAAATTTATATATAATAAAAATCTTGATATACGTTTTCTAATTTCGAAACCTAATTCAGTTACTTCAATTTATATTAGTTTTTTTGTTTATTTCTTAGAAACACTTTTAATAGTGAAAAGGATTGATGGAAAGTGTTTAAAATGAAGATGTATCATACTTTCATTCTAAGAAATAATTTATAAAAATAAATTATAATATTATTATTTTATAATGTAATATAATATTTATATATAAACAAAAAGGGTAAAGTTAGAGGAAACTTTTTCTACAGTTAACATTTTTGGGTCTTTAACATTGGCTTTTGTTTTTTGTTTGTCTGTTAGTGAATTCTATTTATTTACTTTACATTAACGTAAATGTCTAAAAAACAAATACGAAAAATAAATGCATATTTGATATAAACAATTTAAAGTATGACCCATTGGTAGTAAAAATTATATACTAACATTTTTTATCAATAATGTTTCAAACTTTCTGTTTTGCAGCTGCTAAAAGATTGCTGGAACCTTAAAAAACCATCGGCCGTAGTCACAGTTATGCAGTTGCACTTTTAGGTTTGTGGAAATTGTGGTTGGGGTTAAACGAGAAAATTTTCCGAAACGCAAACATAGCCACGTACACCGATGCTGCTATAAGATGGTAAGGTGGAATCCTTTTGGTGGATTGTACAACGAGGTAAGCTATCAGATGCTGATAAGCCAAAATGATGGGACTTCTCAATTTTTGACAACGGTTGAGGGCCTTCACATATAATGTATTATTATCATAGGGTGTGTTATGTTAGACGTCTTGTTTTTGTATGTTTGCGGATTTTTCGGGTGTAACATGTTTGCCCGGGTAGCCTCTGGCTAGTTGCGCCAGGGTGATATTGTGGCGATTCTGAAAGTTGAATAAAATTCCGTTTGATTGTTAAAAAAAAAAAAACAAATGCAATCTCACTTTTACGAAAAAATAAGCTTAATATGCGTGGGGTTTGAGTGTTGAAGCTTTATTGTGCAACAATAGTACCCCAGTTAATATCAATATGGTGGTGTTTGGCGCCTCCTTTAATTAAAAAAAAAACAACAAAAGAAAACACTGATTCGTTGAAGACGAGTGAAGCCTACTAAATCAGGCTTTAGCGCACGTTGATGTATTGGAGGAGAGGGCTTTTAGCGCCTCTTTTGGTATAAAGAGAGTGTTCAGGGCACCACTCACTTAATGTAGCTGGGGGTGTTACCTCACACCCCACAACCAATGTTTTGAAACCCGAATCGGACTGGCGGGTTGAACCGGGGGCTAAACCAGTCCGGTTTGGGGAATTGGACTGCTTGTGCAACGAACCAGGGGTCAAACCAGTGAACCAGCAATTGTACCGAGAACCGGACCGGTTGAACTGGGTTTTTAAGGGGTTGAACCAAATTTTTTAATATTTTTATCTCAATTTTACCCTCTTAATTTTACAACACTATCCGATTTTTACATTCGGTTCTGAAAATATTGCCCACAACCTAACTTTCACTTAGTCCTTTCTAAACAATTTAAAAAAAAAGGTTGCAACAAAAATCAGTGGTTTTATTATCAGGGGACAGGCAAAGCTATTTTTCATTAGATTGAAATTTTCCTATTAACAAAAGTGAAAGTTAAGCATATTCGATCCTTATCAATTAATAGAATGCAACAAACAAATACGATTCATCACAGATTAAGCATATTCCCCCTAACATATATATAAATAAAATAAGGTAAAATTCCTATTTTTGTCACCTAAAGTTTGTTTTTCATACTACTAAAAAAGATCCATAATAATTAAATTAAATTAAAGAAAGAAAAAAAGATACTAACTTGTTAAACACAACAGCAAGTGTGTCGAAATTAATCGGATCTTCCAAGAACATCTTCAACTCTGCCGCTCTCTTTGCACTACCAAACCTAACCACAGGTGCTCTAGTCATCCCATCTTTCACCACCACACACGTGGCACCTCCTGATACGTGGATAGCCTTACACCCTCTATTCGTACTAGCCACTAAACACCCTTCAGTTGTTGCCATTGGCACATAATATTCTGCCCCGTTCAACAACAAAGGCCCCGCTATTCCCACAGGAATTTGCACATATCCTATTGGCATCTCACAACACTGCCCCAATATCGACTCGTAATCAAACCCGTTAATTGGTAAACCGGATAATGACTTCCCGGTTATTTGTTGAACCGCCTCGCGCCTTATCGCGGCTGCACGTTTGCAGTCTCCTAGTTTTGCTTCTAATGAGTAGGATGGAAATGTCCCATCAACCACCATTTTTACAATATTTTCATCGTCTTCCGACACTTGGTCAGAAGTGATTGGTGGTTTTTTACTGTTAGTGTGTCCCAGGTTTGATTCCAGGTGACACGCTGGAATTAAACCTGGGACCACTGATGGTACATTTTTATCTGACAGTGGTTTCTCTTTGTCAGAAACCACTGTTGGGATAATTAATGTGTGTCCGCATGGGACAGGCTCATTATTATTACTATTAGTATTACAATTATTATTAGTATTAGTATTATTATTATCTTCGTCTTCGATTTCCCAGGAATCTGGCGAAGGGCGAATAATGGATTGGACGAAGTCGATACCGAAGAACCCGAGGAGGTAAATGACGGAGGCGATGAGGGAGAGGATTGCGGCAAGCTCGGATAAGGTGACAACGTGGAGAGGGACGGAGTTTCGGATCTTTTCGCGCCAACGATGAAGGAGGAAGTACATGACGGAGAAGAACATGGTGAAAAAGAGGCTGTTGGTTAGGTAAAGTGGTAGTGGGAGTGCATCTGAGGCTTTTGGTTGGTTTTGTGGTTGTAGAAGTTCGCTAGAGTTGGTTGGTTTAGCGGATCGGTGGTTCGGTTGGTTCGGGACCGGACTCCGGCGAACGTCCATTTTTTGTCGATGGTGAGAGGTGAATGGAGAGAGGTGTGAGAGATGAATGAAGGCTGCCTGAGGGATTTATAGAGATGGACAAAGGGAAAACATTGAACCTCTGTACCATGTGTCTATTTCTTTTTTAGACGCTAGCCTATTGGTTGTAAATAGCTCTTTAATTCTACTTTTAAATCTACACATTTCAATCTTGTAAAAAGCCTAGAACACTCAATCATTTGAAGGGTAATAACATTATGCACGATCATTGAATACGTGTAAATAGAATAGTATATGTGTCTCATTTAGTCGTACCTAACAATTAATGACATTTACAACAACGGTACTAGAGTGTTATTTCCAAAAGAAATTTGCTTTCTCAACTTCAAGTAGAAATAATTAGGGCCTCCTTAATGGTTATTTAACTATCTTGATATATAAGCATGGAGACGAGATGAAACAAACAAATGATACTCTACTTTCTCTAAATATAGAAATTGGTGAAGAAATTAAGCTAAAGTTTCCCTTGGAAAGTATTAAAGGGTGTAAGTTAACACATAATATAAGCTGAGATCCTTAAAAATTGGGTTTTGCCTAAGGTTTTTTTTTTTCCGAAAGTCAAACTTCATAAAAATGGCAAAAGCACTCGTCTCCAAGGAGGAGAACGCGCCGCCACCAAACAATTACATTAAAATGAATTTACACCATGATTCTCAGTTACAATTTTTATACTTATGTCTATGTTTATACCATAAAAGACCATACGATTTCACGTCCGCGATGATATCCATCACTTTAGTATCTTTATTTCTTAAAATCAAATCGTTTTGTGCCTTCCAAATTCACCAACAAGTAATGATGATGACTCCTTGTATCGTTTCTCTGTATATATCGAGGGATGACCACAATTTTTAAAAATCTCAATCAAGTCTTTAGTATCAAATGCAATCATGTCCGCAATACCACACCATCTAGTAATTGTTGATGCACTTTATGTGTGGTCGTTGCTGTCGAATAGACTATGGTTGAACCAACTGGGCCTATATATAGCAATCTCATGTGTTGGTGTTATTAAGATTGTGAGTTTGTGCTTAGAATGCTCTCAAGGGGGAGGTCATGCCTGACCTCCCACGGCCCCGAGATAGATGTTTATCCTACTAATGAAAGTGTCTGTAACCGTTTCTGATGTAATACGAATCTGTGATGACGTGATTTTCATCTATTTATGTTTTGTCTCCAATCTCTATCTGAAACTGAGCTGTAATCTTTTAATCGATCCATGGAATCGGTCCATAACCGTTTTTAAAAAGTGGTATCAGAGCCGTAGTACCGATTTGAACGATCTAACAGTCGTTTGAATCAATCACAACTCGTTTTTCATGGTTTTCAAACGTAAAAATTAGATTTGTGAAAGGTTGAAACCCTAGATCCTTAATCGAACACAAAATCATAGAATTTTTCCAAGTTTTTGATCAATCGAGGGTTAGGTTTTCATTTCCGTACCTTTCTGTACAAGTTTCATCATTGAATTCGCACTATTAGAGTGTTTATGGACTGATTTGTAGAAAATATAGAAGATGAACACGTTTTTCTGCAAAAGGTCGAATGAAGAAGTTGATTCGAACTTTCGAGAGGTCGAATGGGTTGGTTACACATTCATTTGTGGTGATTACAGAGGTCGAACCAGTTGGGTGATGTTCATTCAACCTCAATACAGGTCGAACGCGAAATTTCTGTTTTCATTCGTGCTTCACAAAACTCATTCGGGCTAACCATTTTTCATTTGACCTTACAAAGGGGTCGAACGAAACATTTTTCTCTTGGTTCGAACCTTCGACATATAGAATGAAAAATTGATAGTTTAAGGTGTAAAAAAATTTTGAAAAGGCAGTTTTTGAAGATTTTTGAGAGAATGCTGATGATGAATATACATATTGTTGAAAAGAAATGAAGTTGAAAAGTTCAAATTCAAACTGATCCGGTATCGACTGTTCAACTGTTAATCACTGGTTCAGATATATTATGTGATATTTCGGGAAGATATGCTCTGGCTCTTGATATGGGATACGAGTGATCGGGATAAACTTCACTATAAGGTTTCAAGCTTAAACACTTGGAATACTTCATCTAGGATACGAGTTTATTTCTGGTTTGCTTCTTTACACAAAGATTCAGGCATGTTGGATTGAAATATTGTTTCAAATTTAGTGATTGTAACAGATGGGTTTCTGATCATGCGGTTATGATGATGAAACATGATATTGTGGGGTAGTCAAAAGAATCAAGAGTACTGCGGTACGATGATCCGATTCAGATGACTATTATGGGCCTAAACAGATAGATTTTACTCCGCAAGTTGTGAACAATCAACCCACGGTTAAAACAACCCAAAAGAATCAAGAGTACTGCGGTACGATGATCCGTTCGGTTCTTGCTCGGGTCTTGATCATCATCCGTGTCACATACATGATTTCATGTGGGTTAAACACGGTTAAAACAACCCCGAAGTTAGTTTAAACAAGTCAATGATAAGCATTAAAAACACCCAGGAGCGTATCCCTACTCCCGTGGGCGTAGCCCTACTCTCACTCAAAATGGGTTTTTGGGCGTATTTGGGGCGTATGGCAGCAGGATTCCATGATTTTCAGATAACTTGACAACAGAGTGGCCGTAACCCTACTCTCCTGGGTGTATCCCTACTCTGCTCAGAAATGGCTGCACGTTTTTACTTAGCATTTTTGCCCATTTTCCTTGCTCGATGCTGCACTTTTCATGCAACTTCAAAACCATTTTAGGGACTTCTTAGAACTCATTTATGGGTCACCATGCATAGTTTCTAAGTGATTAAATCTCAAGTACAATACCTTATTCGGTGTCTAACCCTATTACCATAGTGATTTGATTCCTATTCTACTTGACCCGTTAAGATTTGCATAAATTGAAAACATGCATTTTTATGATTCCCAAGTTTATATTAGTGAGTTACACACTACTAATAAAGCCTTAACTTGACTAAATGATTATTAGTCCAAGCCATTCAACCGTCATAGCAATGCCTCGTGTCCATGGTCACATGTGCCACTTCTCTTGGTCTTACTCGTGCGACCCATATAAATCGTGACATTGGTTTTATGCAATATAACATACCTATTGGGAATCACAATGGCAGCTCAATTTATAATGCTATCATCTTCAAAATGTGCATATATGTATAAAGTCATAGTTATAACTTACCTTAGTTCACGCCCCTTTTCGCTTATAGACTAGCTTAAGATTGATAACATAGAGTCTACGAATGTACTCAAGCAATTAACAAAATTGATATCGGCATAATTTTGATCCTTGTCTTAGGTCCTTGTCTAACTAGTGTTTTACCCAAATTGACCCGTTAGTCTAATTTGGGATATTGACAACCATCTAAGGTTGTTTTCCATGAATTATGAATCGCTTTTAAGCTTCTTTTGTGACACTCCAAATGTCTAGATCCCAATGTATATACAAAGGTATAACTAAGCATATAAACATACTAGGAACATATTGAGATTTAAACCATCGAGTGACTTACCTTATGCGAGCTTCCTCTCTACCTCAATCCGAGACCCTTGGCTATCCAAAGTCTCTTGTATTCGCACATATGAGGTGAATGATCACTTAGGTTGTTAGAACCTAGTCTTTACATGTCTATAAGCATTATTGGTCATGTTTTACCAACATACATGTTTTCATCAAAGTATCTATGCCCAAGTGAAATCGAGTTTCATTGAGGCATTTTATCAAACACTTGGTAGGCATGATTTTCCTAACTTTAGTTTTAGGACTTAAGGACCTCATGGATCCATCCTTGACCAAGATTAACATTACTAGCATCCCAATAAACATCTACATCATAGTTTATCATTGATAAGTATAAACAAAAGCTAGTGTTTCATGGTTTAAAGGTGGTTCCTACCAATCCACCAAGAAACCCAATTCATCTTATAACATGAATTTACAAAGATATAATCATCTCTTAAGGATTTTGCTTAACACACACAAATTCTCATGTATTATGGTCTCCTCATACTAGAGTAACCTTTATAAGCCCTTAATTTGCGTTTTTATAATAACCCATGATTTTCATCATAACCATGAACATACCAATAAAATTAGCCAAATAAAATGTTACCTTGGTGTGTATTATGCTTGGATGATTCGTTTTAGGGCTAATGCACACAAAAGCCCCTTGATTTCATCTTGATTTAGCTTGATCATAGAGTTTCTCTTATGTGTGTGTTTTGAGTGTGTGTATGGATGATTTTCCAGATGAAAAATCGATACTCCCTTTTTCCTTTATCAAGTTCATAAGCCAACTATGGCTTAATGACACATTTGGTCCTTCAAGTTTCACACAAGTGGATTTGGTTAAACCCACTAAATAAGTTAATCTCTTACAATGGGTTTTAGCCATGTTTAGCTAACAAGGTTAACGGGGTCATTTTCCTATGTTAGGAATTTCGTATAGGTCGCGCGTCATTCGGTTCGATTAAAATCATCGTGTGCTTATATTATCATAAAATACGATTTAGAAATTTTTGGGGTGTTACATCACCAACTCACCACTTGTACTAATTCTCCCACATCCATTTCAATCATCTGTTGTACTACAGAAGTGCAAACAGATGTTACAACAGATAATTCAAATCTCTGTCCTTCACCTCAAAATGCCATCATTCCATACCAAGGAGATTTAATCTACCGTAAAGCTCATCCACCAGACCAAATTATTGGCAACATCAATGAAGGGTGCTCACTAGAAGTCAATCATCAAACATTTGTCGTTTTGCAAGTTTTCTCACACTTACACAACCTGTCAACTACTAAGAGGCACTGAAAGACAATAACTGGGTAGAAGCCATGCAAGAAGAACTCCTTCAGTTTAAAATTCAACAAGTATAGGAACTTGGGCCACTGCCAAAGGATGTTTCTCCAATTGGCACAAAGTGGGTCTTCAAAATCAAAACTGATGAAAAGGGTATTGTTGTCAAGAATAAAGCCAGGCTTGTGGTTCAAGGCTTTAGACAAGAAGAAGGAATCGATTATGATGAAACCTTTGCTCCTGTAGCTAGGTTGGAAGCTATGAAAATTTTCCTAGCCTTTGCTGTCGACCACAACATAAGGTGTTTTAGATGGACATCAAGTGTGCTTTCCTTTGTGGCAAGATTCAGGAGGAGGTAAATATATATGCCAACCACCTAGTTTTGAAGACACTTTCCATCCTGATCATGTTTACAAGCTCAACAAAGCTTTTTATGGCTTGAAACAAGCACCAAGGTTCTGGTATGAAACTCTTTCCACTTTTTTGTTATCCATTGGCTTTACAAGAGGTAAAATTGATAAAACTTTGTTTTTAAAATGGAAAGGAAAGGGTTTAATGATTGTTCAAATATATGTGGATGACATCATTTTTGGATCCACATGTAGCAACATGTGTGAAGAGTTTAGAAAACTTATGACAGCAGAGTTTGAAATGAGTGACATGGGTGAACTCTAATGCTTTCTTATCTCCAAGTAAAGCAGTTGCAATATGGTATTTTCATTCATCAAAATAAGTATGTTAAAAACTTATTACCAAAATTTGATATGAATGATTGCAAACCGTGCAGTACACCCATGAGTATAACTAACTTACTCATTGTTGATGGTAAATATGAACTGGTTGATCAGACACATTATAGATGCATGATTGGACCTTTATTGTACCTAACTGCTTCTAGGGTAGACATCATGTTTGCCACTTGTGTCTATGCAAGATCCCAGGCATCACCTAGAAAGTCAAATTTATATAGTTGTGAAAAGGATCTTTAGATACCTAAAAGGTGCTCCCACACTTGGTATCTAGTATCCTGCTAATGGAAATATTGAGCTTTCAGGTTACTCAAACAATGATTTTGCTGGTTGTCAAACCACAAGGAAGTCCACTTCAAGAGGGTTCCAATTCCTAGGCAATGCCTTGGTCTCTTGGCAAAGTAAAAAGCAAGCAGTTGTTTCAACATCTATAACAGAGGTTGAATACATTGTTGCTGCAAGCTGTGCAACCCAACTCATATGGCTTCAAAACCAGCTCCTGGATTTTGGTATAACTGCCTTAACGACCCCACTCATGTTGGATAGTCAGGCATCTTAAAATATCATCAAAAATCCAGTTTCTCATTCCACAACAAAGCTTATTGACATAAGACATCATTTTGTATGGTACAGGTATGAACAAGGTTTGATTTCTCTGCATCATGTACTAACATAGGATCAGCTGACAAATGTGTTAACAAAAGCTTTAGACACATCTACCTTTGAAAGTTTGATCTCTCGAATTGGTATGTTAAACATGGATTAAAAGAAATATTTTGTTTTCCATAAATAAAATCATTAAAATGTTGTTAGAAGATCAAAATTTCATACTTAAAAATAGTTTTTGGCTGAACATCTGTTCAGATATTTCAAAAGTCTATTCAGTTTAAAACAGCCATTGTTCCATAAAATCAACATCTGTTCAGATATTTTAAATATCTGTCCAGATAAAACATCTGTTAGTCCAGAGTCTACCACTGTTTCCATCATCAGTTGACTGATCAACATATGTTTCAAAACAACAGTCATCCATTAACCATATTTTAACTGTGTTTAACTAGTGAGACAGACCTTGGCCATCAGATCTTTCATTAGATGCATAAAAGCAGTTTTTTGGCCCCGTCAACATCACTTTTTGATTTTCTATAAAAACCCATGTTCCATCCAAATAGAGTTTACACTGCCCTCTCGAATTTAAAATTCTTAACAACGTTTCTCTCTCGTTTACAAACAACTTCCATCGTCTTCGTTCGATCATGGAACTCCAGGTCAAAACTCCCCATAACTATCTTCCATACCTGGTAAAAACTAATCAGAACACACCATTCCATTCTATCATTGATGTTCTTGTGGACTCGAAATATCTACCCATCCTTACTGCTGATGCTCCAATATAGGTAGACACACTTCAAGCCTTCTGGTTGAATGTTGAGGTGTTACTCACTAACAAATAGCCAATAGCCACTGTGTCCAAAATTGGTGGCACTAGTGTTGAGATCACACCACAGTCCATCTCCACTACCTTCTAATTAAATGAACTAGAAGGTAAAAATACTTTCTTAAGTTCATAGACAGCGGGTATGATGATTAGTTGACTAGGGCAACCATTTTTAAACTAAAATTTCCCCCAATAATGAAATTTTTCTTCCATACCCTTTTGATATGTCTCTCTGCCAAGACAACCTCATTCAATGAGATTCCCTTAAAAGTTCAAAATTTGGGATATGCCATTCTGGCTAAATCAGATTATAATCCATCCAGACATTGTTCATGGACTTGGAAGCAAATGTGAAAGGCATAGAATCAGGCTCAAACAATGATTTCTTACTTTATCCTAGAATCCTAAGATTTTACTTACAAAACTTTTTACAAGAAAATGATTTTAAAACTGATGTAGTATCTAGGATGTAGAGTCTCACCAGTGAAACTTTTACAAGAATGTTGGGTTCTAAAACCTAAGAAAAAGTAGCAAAAGCAAAAGTTTCCAAAACACAAGCAAGGAGTGTCAAGACAACAACCATTGTCTCAACCTATGTTGCTCAGCCCACTGCTCCTCGTGACCATGGCCTTACAGCCAGTGCTGTGGGACCCACATCAGCCATCTCCAAAAGAAAACCTCCATGCAAGAAACCCACCAAAAAGAAAACAAAAAGAGTAACTCTAGAGGATGAGATACCAGAGGAAACCCATGTTGTAACACAACTACAACAAACAATCACTGTTGATACTTCCTCTCAACAGTTGGAATTATCTCAACCAATGCAAACCCCTCATGAATCCTCTCAAAAGGATCATGTTGTAAGCCAAGGAGAACCACATCATGAAACTTTTGACTCACTTGAGCATATGTTTACAAGTCCTTCTCCCAGGGCTAGCTCTCTCTTCACTCCACAACCCTCAACATCAAGTGTTCCCATTCCACCACTTCAATCACCCATCACTGAGAGTATGCCACCACAAGTGACTTGGCATGAGACTAGTCAATCAGCTATCCCACAAACAGAGGAGGCCACACCCCTTGAGTTACAAGTAACTCTTGGTGTGGTTTCAAGTGAAGCAACCACTACAGCTGTAGAGACAATTGTCTCTCTGTCACAGCTGGAAAATGGTTCTATTACTCAGGTTTCCTTAAAGGCAACAATTGTGGAGGCTAGTATAGTAACCTCTGTTACAGTTGGAAGTCTCCAGTACAAAGAAAAAATGGCATCTGATTCTTTTCACATGGACTCACTTCCTAGAACTAAACCAGATACAACTAGCACCTCAGGTAGGAATTCAGATGATCTTTTAACTTAAGTAATGAATTTAGATATAAAAAATTGACAGAGAGAGTTAACAACATTGAGTCATTAGTGACTGAAATCAGATATTACATAAAGACAATGATGCAAGCATTGGTTGAATTCTCCAAAAGTCAACCTTCCACCCATGATATTGCTAATGATCTATGGAAGTCCATGAATCCTATCATCATAGCACACAGAAAATTAGCAGATATGAATCATGAATCTTACATGGGTGTTATCAGAAATATGGTGGATGCCTGATATAAAGATACACAGGCAGATATCAAGGCAACCAAAGACCACCTTTTGTAGACCACTAGCTCTTCCCCTACAACTATTCTTAGAGATGAAGATGATGATGAATTCACTGCTGATGATGCCAAAAAGAGGGAGAGTGGCAAAGATAGACTAAAGAAGCTACAGCCTTTTGGGGTCCCACCTTCACAAACAACTCCAATAGCTCAAAAGTCTGCTAATAAACCAGGGTCTGCTCCTGCCACTCAAACCACTGCTAAGCAATCAAAAGATGACAAAGCAAAGAAGATAGATGAATCTTCCAATGTCATTGCTGAAAAGGTTACTAAAACAAAGTATAAAAGATTTCAAACCATGGAAACCAAAGCAGAGATCCTTATGAAACAAAGAGAGGCGGAACAGAGGGAATCAGAGGATGTAGGGACCTCTAAAAGGAAGAAAATGCCTGCAAAATATGTGAGGCAACCTCCATCAGTTCTTAAAACCTCTGCTAACTAAACATCTGCTGCAACCACATCTAAAACCAATGAACCCATAACCACAACAACGACCATCACTAAAACTTCCACACATTTACCACCTAAATCACCACTCCAACCATCAGCATCTTTTAGCACTAAACAAGTGCAAATAGATGTTGCTACCACATGTGCCATAATAACCTTTCCCACTACTTCACAATGACCATAATAATGTCATCCCCATCATCTCCTCTTATCCTGTACAGAAGGATGAGAAAAGCCACCTTTGTTGTACAGGATGATGAGATAGAAACCTCACCTACACTTCCACCTACTTCACTACCCTCATCTACACAAATTCCTACCATTCCATTGTTATCTTTCTCACCACACACTTCCACCTTTTCACCTCATTCCTCCACCTTAAATAAACCACCACCAACCATGCCAAACATCATACCATTGGGTGCTCAGTATCCTCTTGAACTTGACATTATTCAAGTGGAAATCCAATCCTTCTATAATACTAAGAACCCTTCACAACTACCTTTCCCATCTCTCCCAAACCTACCCAAACATACCAATGCTGATGAATACTTAAAACTGAAGGCTAAACAGGCAAAGGCAATTGCTAAGGAGAAATGCAAAGGGAAAAATGACAGGACTGCTCAGGGTATCTTATTGGCAGAGCTTAGCAAACTTAGAAGGATGGGGAATTATGCTAAGGACCTGAGCAAGTCCATGTCAAATAGACCCATCAGTGGTGAATTGGAGAAGTAGTTCCGAGAAGCCTATCTTGATCATATAATGGCTCACAAACCATACAAGGCAACCAGAAAACAGTTTGTTAGTTCGACAACTCATGCTCCGAAAGAAGAAATCATCAGGATTGAAGAGATTGCCAAGAATCCTGATTCCCTCTGAATAAACACTCAAACAATGATTTCTTACTTTATCCTAGAATCCTGAGATTTTACCTACAAAACTTTTTACCAGAAAATGATTTTAAAACTGATGTAGTATCTAGGATGTAGAGTCTCACCAGTGAAACTTTTACAAGAATGTTGGGTTCTAAAACCGAAGAAAAAGTGGCAAAAGCAAAAGTTTCCTAAACACAAGCAAGGAGTGTGAAGACAACAACCATTGTCTCAACCTTTGTTGCTCAGCCCACTGCTCCTCATGACCATGGCCTTACAGCCAGTGCTGTGGAACCCATATCAGCCATCTTCAAAAGAAAACCTCCATGCAAGAAACCCACCAAAAAGAAAACAAAAAGAGTAACTCTGGAGGATGAGATACCAGAGGAAACCCATGTTGTAACACAACTACAACAAACAATCACTGTTGATACGTCCTCTCAACAGTTGGAATTATCTCAACCAATGCAAACTCTTCATGAATCCGCCAAAAGGATCATGTTGTAAGCCAAGGGGAACCACATCATGAAACTTTTGACTCACTTGAGCATATATTTACAAGTCCTTCTCCCATGGTTAGCTCTCTCTTCCGTCCACAACCCTCAACATCAAATATTCCCATTCCACCACTTCAAACACTATTTGAAGATATTGACAAAATTCAGGCTAACACCAGTTCATCTCAATCACCCATCACTGAGAGTATGCCACCACAAGTGACTGGGCATAAGACTAGTCAATCAGCTATCCCACAAACAGAGGAGGCCACACCCCTTGAGTTACAAGTAACTCTTGGTGTTTTTTCAAGTGAAGCAACCACTACAACTGTAGAGACCATTGTCTCTCTCCCTCTCTCTCTCACAGCTGGAAAATGGTTCTATTACTCAGGCTTCCTTAAAAGCAACAATTGTGGGGGTTACTATAGTAACCTCTGTTACAGTTGGAAGTCCCAGTACCAAGAAAAAATGGCATCCGATTCTTTACACGTGGACTCACTTCCTAGAACTAAACCAGATACAACTAGCACCTCAGGTAGGAATTCAGATGATCTTTTAACTTAAGTAATGAATTTAGATACAAAAAATTGACAGAGAGAGTTAGCAACATTGAGTCATTAGTGACTGAAATCAGATTTGACATAAAGACAATGATGCAAGCATTGGTTGAATTCTCCAAAAGTCAACCTTCCACCCATGATATTGCTAATGAGCTATGGAAGTCCATGAATCCTATCATCATAGCACACAGAAAATTAGCAGATATGAATCATGAATCTTACATAGGTGTTATCAGAAATATGGTGGATGCCTGATATAAAGATACACAGGTAGATATCATGGCAACCAAAGACCACGTTTTGAAGACCACTAGCTCTTCCCCTACAACTATTCTTAGAGATGAAGATGATGATGAATTCACTGCTGATGATGCCAAAAAGGGGGAGAGTGGCAAAGATAGACTAAAAAAGCTACTTCCTTTTGGAGTCCCACCTACACAAACAACACCAATAGCTCAAAAGTCTGCTAATAAACCAGGGTCTGCTCGTGTCTCTCAAACCACTGCTAAGCAATCAAAAGATGACAAAGCAAAGAAGATAGATGAATCTTCCAATGTCATTGCTGAAAAGGTTACTAAAACAAAGTATAAAAGATTTCAAACCATGGAAACCAAAGCAGAGCTCCTTGTAAATCAAAGAGAGGCGGAACAGAGGGAATCCGAGGATGTAGGGACCTCTAAAAGGAAGAAAATGCCTGCAAAACATGTGAGGCAACCTCCATCTGTTCTTAAAACCTCTACTAACTACACATCTGCTGCAACCACAACTAAAACCAATGAACCCATAACCACAACAACGATCATCACTACAACTTCCACACATTTACCACCAAAATCACCATTCCAACCATCAGCATCTTTTAGCACTAAAAAAGTGCAAATAGATGTTGCTACCACATGTGCCATAATAACCTTTCCCACTACTTCACAATGACCACAATAATGTCATCCCCATCATCTCCTCTTATCCTGTACAGAAGGAAGGGAAAAGCCACCTTTGTTGTACAGGATGATGAGATAGAAACCTCACCTACACCTCCACCTACTTCACTACCCTCATCTACACCCATTCCTACCATTCCATTGTCATCTTTCTCACCACACACTTCCACCTTTTCACCTCATTCCTCCACCTTAAATAAACCCCCACCAACCATGCCAAACATCATACCATTGGGTGCTCAGTATCCTCTTGAACTTGACATTATTCAAGGGGAAATCCAATCCTTCTATAATACTGAGAACCCTTCACAACTACGTTTCCCATCTCTCCCAAACCTGCCCAAACATACCAATGTTGATGAATACTTAAAGCTGAAGGCTAAACAGGCAAAGGCAATTACCAGGGAGAAATGCAAAGGGAAAAATGACAGGACTACTCAGGGAATCTTTTCAGCAGAGCTTAGCAAACTCAAAAGGACGGAGAATTATGCTAAGGACCTGAGCAAGTCCATATCAAATAGACCCATCAGTGGTGAATTGGAGAAGGAGTTCAGGGAAGCCTATCTTGATCATATCATGGCTCACAAACCATACAAGGAAACCAGAAAACAGTTTGTTAGTTCGACCACTCATGCTCCGAAAGAAGAAATCATCAGGATTGAAGAGATGGCCAAGAATCCAAAACAAAAGGCCACTGCTCCTAATTTCAAAAAGGGTAAGAACCCTATAAGAGCTCTAAAGATTAAAAGAATGAGAGAGGAGTTGGTAGCAGCTGATTATGGTGAAATGAAGTATGTTGCCAGGTGATCTAAGCTAAGATTAATAGAGACTTACAAATTTCTTGAAAACAAAAGAAAGACTGATCCTTCACTCCTAGGAAAACTAATCTACCCTGATGAAAACAAATGTTAGGCGATCTAAATAGACCTTTACCCTTGATAGTCTGCTCTCAACATCTGATCTCACTATTGCTGCTAAGAAATATTACAAAAGGTAGAAGCAGATGTCTGAAGAAGATAATAAGGTGTTTGAAGAATCTTTTGTGAAAGAAGGGATTGCCTATCAAGTGAAGTTCTTCACTGATCTTGAAACTGATGAACTAAGAAGAATCATTGGCAGGCCTCCATCTGCAAACTTATCAAGAATAATGTAACATCCAAAATTTTTCGCTTTTCATTTTACTATTATATTTTTTTCTTTATTTATATAATCACTAAACCAATCTTAAAAAAAATCTAATTCGAAACTTTAAAAATTATGATAATAGTTATTTTGAATAATTTAAATATTGTCGATGGTTTGAACTTAGATTAATTCTTCTATTACATATTATAATCCTAATCATAAACATGTATGTCAAATTGTATAAATAAATTAGTTTCTTTGATTCTCAATAAATAAGGAAATTAACAATTTTACAAAGAATATAATGACATTTAAAAGGAAAAATGACTATTTTTGTTTGACTATATTCAAAATATGAAGGTGGTCCCAATAATATTACTTAATAGGAATTTATCACAATTTATGATGATTGGTTAATGTCCTTGAAATCTTACCACCGTTACAAACGTAATAACCTTCGAGTTCGTTTTTTTAGGGAAAATCACCAAAATAGCCCGTTGACCGAGTGATTTGCATAAATAGCCCCCTCCTCTCTCTTTGGAGAGAGGGGTCACGGTTCCCATCACGTCTGAGGCGTCTCCCGAGAGGCTTCCCATTTCAGCCAACAAATGACCACCACGTCATCACCCACACACTCTCTCCTTCTCTCATCCTCTCTCTAATAATTACCCATCACATCTCTCTCTCCTTTCCTCCTCTCCTTCTCTCTCTACTCACTTTCTCTCTAACCAATTAAAACCTCTCTCCTCACTTTCTCTCTCCTCTCTCTCATCGCCGTTCAACATACCACAAGGTGGGATTCTTAACATTTTGTATGGTCTCAACATATTGTATGAATTAAAAGTTAAGGAAACGAACCTAAATGAAGATTAAAAAAACACAAGAAAACCTTGTTTAAATGGAAGACAAACAACGCATTGCAACCGGAGTGAGTTGCTCTGTTCATCTCTGCAATAAAAATACTCCAAGGCATAAGAAAAGCCCGTGGAACAGAACACATATGCCAAATAGGTAAACAGATAATAACCCTTTGCAACAGATAATAACCCTTTGCAAAAATAATTTCCTTCGATAATGTGAAGTGCTCCGTTCAGAAACCTTTTGTTCCGCCTGACGAAAACCTCACTGGACACGTCATCCCGGAGACGTCACCGGAGACGTCTCCCTCTCCTCCCTGTTCACTTTTCCGATCAGGTTCATTGATACCCGCTAAAACGGAGTCTACATTTTACGTTTTGAATGGATGATGGAAAGCACCGGTGAGTTCTTCGTCTTCTCCGGTCGTCTTCTCCGGTGAGTTCTTTGTCTTCTCCAACGAAGTTTCATTATCCTCTGTTTTTTTTCTTGTTCTTCGTCTTCACCGGAGGCGTCTCTAAGACGTCACCGGATACGTCTCAGGTCTGTCTCACGTCTCAGGTCTGTCTCGGGATCAACAACGACACGTGGCGGCCCTCTGTTGGCTGAAATGGGAAGCCTCTCGGGAGACGCCTCAGACGTGTTGGGAACCGTGACCCCTCTCTCCAAAGAGAGGGGAGGGGGCTATTTATGCAAATCACTCGGTCAACGGGTTATTTTGATGATTTTCCCTTTTTTTTATACCCATTGTAACTTTGTCACCCTCATAACTTCCCTACAAAAGAACCAATAAGCAAACCCATTTTATTTAGCCCTGTGATTTCCATTCGACAACATGAAACCAACCATCCGAACCTGCTCACCACACTTTGCCACTTCGACTCAATATCCCAGCAAAACAACTACCATCTCTAATCACCTCTGTCTACATCACATCATTCGTCATCATACTCTGCCCATACAGAAACCGCAACAAGCCAACAACACCATCGGTCACCGACTCACAATTCGGCCCGTACACCAACGCGAACACCTTCCGCTCTCGTATGCGGATTCATTAGACTATTAAGGTATTAAACGCCACGTACCCTTTGTTTGTATCTTGTATGTTTAAATTATTCGACCATTGATTAGTTCCGTCGTCTACCAACCTAGTATACTAGATGCTTGTAAATTTTATTTCAAGACTAGTATGGTTCCTTTTTTTTTGGCTCATGTTTAACCTTTAAAAGTTTGGACCTCAAAGACTTTGGTTAACTCCTACGCTCACACCGTTTTGTTTTCTCACCATGGCTTACAATGTTGAAGAAGATGAGCCATGGAGTTAGTTCATGTATATGCTTTTATTTCTAAATTAATTGTCCGATAATATTATGATTTTAATGCATGGTTTTGAGGCTTTTTATCAATACTACTTAATTAGTCTTGGGCTTTGAAACAATAACTATATAAATAAATAAATAAAAATGAGTTGGTATACAAGTGTACGTTGATTTTTGATGTTCATGTAATAAAAGATTATGAACTGTTTGTTGTTGAGTGTTGTTATACACCTATTTTTGAACAGTGTAACAAAAATGAGAAGGGTGAGAAGGATAAAAAAACACAATAGGTCATTAAATATGACACAATGAGCCACAAAATATAACATAATGCCGAAGAAAAAAGACACGATGAATTGAAAAAATGACACAATGATGAAAATAAGAAAAAGACACAATGATACGTAAAAGACACAATGATATAACGCATATTCTAAAAACTACAAGCTAAAATCCCAAAAAACTAAGGCCTAAAAACTAACGTCGTAGGGTTTGATAAGACGGTTCCAATGCCGCATGAATGAGTTCAATCGGAGTCCGTTTGATACCCTTCCTACGACTTCCTATTTTTCTTTCACTGTGTATTTGATCCTAACCCTATATATATACACACACACAATTAACCACTTCACCCATTATGGTAATTAGTTAAAAAATTGTAAAAATCCCCGTCGCCGGACAATCAACGAGTCAACAAACCTTATAATGAAATTAATCTCGAATATATTTACATTAAGGTTGCCTTAAATTCTAAGTGGAGCGTTAGAAATTCTTGTCAAGTTGTTCTACACGTTTGAGGTGCAAGCATAATTAATTAATTCACGCAAGTTCGTCATCACAATTAATGTGAGTATATCTTTCCTCTTTTTCATGTTTTATTCTTTTGGGGCTACTCATGTACACTATGACTAAATGCTTTTCTTTCATTAAATGCAATTCTCATGTGTGTTTGCTTTATGTTGCCTGTGTGTATCTATGACATTGTCAAAATCATTAACCTTTCAGGGTTGATATTTCAATGAATAGTACTATGGTATATACTCCTTGTGATTTGTTGAGAGACCTTGGTCATTGTTATGTATTTCATTACTCCATAGTGCATACTATATATAGATCACATTTCACTTTCCTAGGGTTGATTTTGGCCCGGATACTACTTATTACATAATTGCAAATGGTACCGCACATGAATTGCTAAACACTTCTTCTACTATATGTATTCAAAACAGGGTATGCTCACCATCGGTAAGGGTGTTACAAATAACACTACAACCCAGAAACTCCTCATATTCAAATATTCTAAAGTGGAAATCAAATAAAGCTACCCACGAATTGACTCTACTCGGATCTGATGGAGAAGCTCAGAAGTTAAGCATGGATGATGCGTATGGTTTGAAAGCAGATGATCTCCAAGAGATGTTGAACGTTGAGCTAGAAAGGGATGCTGAAGACATGCTCTACCTGAATTTTGGACTTCAATTCAAAGGTCAAATAAGGGAGAGTCTAATGAGAAAGAAAGGTCAATAATAAAGTCAGAGTTTCGAAATCATCTGTTCTAGGGGGAGATATCTAGGGGAGATTGTTAGGTCTGTTGAACCAAAGAAGAACAAATGATTGAAAAGTCAAAATTGCTAAACATCTGATCCTGGATAAAATAGTATTTATATAACAAGATCCTCCTAAAGTCTGCTGACACTAACAACTGCTGAAGACCAAAACAGCTGCTCAGCCAACAACTGATGAATAGAAGGTCTGATGAAGAAGATCTGTTAAGGCAAAGGTCTGATGAGAATAGAACAAGGTCTGTTGAAGCCCAACGGTACTTAGGCTTCAACAAATGATAAAGCAACAGAGTCTGTCCAAAAGATGATGATCAACAAAGTTTGTAATAGAACAGTGTTTGTATAGGGCAGATGTTTTATGTTGTTAGCAATGTGTAAGACGTCGCTTTCTTAGGTGATGTCAGCTTAGGTCATCAGAGTTTTGTTTTTCTATAAATAGAACAGTGCGTGTACTATTCTATTTATCACTCTGTCACAATATTCTCTTGTAAGAACAAACTGTGAGTGACCGGGCTGAGGGGAAGATTGCATAACATGTAAATCTGTGATGATTATAAAAGTATTGGTTTGAAAACAATTATCCAAAACAGCTGCTCAGCCAACAACTGATGAATACAAGGTCTGATGAAGAAGATCTGTTAAGGCAAAGGTCTGATGAGAATAGAACAAGGTCTGTTGAAGCCCAACGGTACTTAGGCTTCAACAAATGATAAAGCAACAGAGTCTGTCCAAAAGATGATGATCAACAAAGTTTGTAATAGAATAGTGTTTGTATAGGGCAGATGTTTTATGTTGTTAGCAATGTGTAAGACGTCGCTTTCTTAGGTGATATCAGCTTAGGTCATCAGAGTTTTGTTTTTCTATAAATATAACAGTGTGTGTACTATTCTATTTATCACTCTGTCACAACATTCTCTTGTAAGAACAAACTGTGAGTGACCGGGCTGAGGGGAAGATTGCATAACATGTAAATCTGTGATGATTATAAAAGTATTGGTTTGAAAACAATTATCCTATTTTGTTATAGATTAAAGTTTATATTCCGCTGCACTTTCCATTTCTGTTCATCATTCATTTACTGTTTCATTGGTAATTTTCATAAAAAAATCAAATTCATATCCTAACACCTTCTTATCTAGTCCAATCCCATGATTAACCTGTATTAGAGTAGAAGAAGGGGAAGTGTCATCCATCGAGAACTGGCTCAAGATGTCAGCTACATACTTGGTCTGATGGATAAAGATCCCCGTTGGCATCTGTTGAACCTGAAGACCCAAAAAGAATTGCATCTTCCCCATCGCACTCATCTTGAGCGTGTTCTGCATCATTTTCTCAAAATCCCTGCACAAACTATCATTACTTAAGCCAAAAATAATATCATCGACATATACCTATCTAGTAAAAGGTCGACATCTTTCACCAAGGTGAAGTGTGTACAATCAATAAGTCTACGGTTGAACCCATGAGAGAAAAGGTACTTAGAGAGCGTCTCGTACCATGCTCTTGGAGCCTGATGAAGTCCATAGAGAGTCTTTTTTAAACGAAAAACACGGTCTGTGTGCATTGGATCTTCGAAACCCCATGGTTGCCCAATGTACAACTCTTCCATCAATTTACCATACAGAAACGCGCTCTTGACATCCATCTGCTAAACCCTGAAACGTTTATAAGAAGCAAAAGCAAAATCATGTGAATCGCTTCCATTCGGGCTACCAGAGCATATATTTCATTGTAATCTACTCCTTCAATCTGTCAGAATCCTTGAACAACTAAGGAAGCTTTGTTGCAAATAACCACTCCTCGGTCATCTTTCTTGCACTTGTAAACCCACTTTGTTCCAATCTTCTTCGCACCTTTTGGAAGATTGACTAGATCCCTAGTTTCCAGAAGTGAAAGAGCCTTCCTGCATTGCTTCAATCCATAGCTCTTCCCTTAATGCCTCCTTGATACTTCATGGTTCGGTTTCCGAAACATATACGACGAAAGACCAATTGTTCTGTTCACCGGATTCAGATAACTTAGAATATAGAGCCCTTGAACTTGACCAAAATTGCCCACATGTATTTACCCTACTTTTAGGATTACCGATGACATTCTGCAATGGGTGTATGTCGTGGATCCTAGATTCAGGATGATTTGGGGCAGGGACACCCTCTTGCATATTGTATTTTGATTGATTGATCCTGAAATTCAAAACAGGAGCACTAGAAGAAGACGGGCCAGTACCACTGTAGAATTACCTATAGTACCAATTAAAGGATTGACAAACCCTGTAGGATTAGACGTATCACCTGGCTGTTCTAAAAGCACTTCATGGGAATTAACAAAATCATCATCATTTAATGAAGATGCATTATACGCTTCCATAAACACCGCTTCTTCTTCAGTATTCCTAGCTGCTACAGAAGGACCTGGTTCATAAGGAGCTACAACTGGAGAGACAGTGATCGGACACACCAGTGGTGAACTAGTAGCGTTCTCACACTCATAATACATCTAGGGTACAACTTCTTCTACCACACTATCAAGACCAAACTCCTCAAATAAGCATGCATAGTCGAACATCCAATTGGGTCATGTACCTTGGGTATTAGCTGTGTATCTCTGAACATCAACATTCATCCATTCTTCGACACACTTTGTCCGAGTATTCCAAACCCTCTTTTTGGGAATGGCGTACCCTAAAATGAAAGCCTCTTTAGCTTTCTCTTCAAATTTCTCATTGTCTATTATCATGGTACAAGGAGCAGCTAATGGTTCGAGGAATTCTAGATTGGGTTTGAGAATATTAAGAAGCTGATAACTGGTCTTCCCAAACATCTTTACTATAAGGAATCTGTGTAACGTATAACATGCGCAATGAATAGCTTCATTCCATGACATCACAACGAGTTTTGATTGACCCAACATCGTTCTAGTAGCCTCAATCAAGATCCGATTCTTTCGTTCAACGACATCGTTCTGATGCGGGGTATAAAGCATACTGAACTCATGATGAATACCTCTTACAGAACAGAAAGATTCCATTGCTTGGATCTCGAATTTAGTCTCATTATCACTACAAATCCTGTGTATTTTCAACTTATACAGAGATTCGATCTTTGGAAGCAAAACTTGCAGATTATCAAAGGTCTCACTTTTCTTATTCATACACACCACCCAAGAGAAACAAGGATAATCATCTGTAATAAGAAGACAGTACAGATCACAACAATATCTCTTCCTCTTCACAGGACCGAACAAATCCATATGTAGTCTTTCAAGCAAAGTATACTGAATTGAGTTTCTTCTTGGGGTGAGATTTCTTTTTCTACTTTCCCTTCTTGCATCTGATACAGACGTCATTAAGATGAAAAGGCTTGACCGAAACACCATCCACCAACCCATTCTTAAAAATTTGGTTCATTTTGCGAAGATGGAAGTATCCCATGCATCTGTGCCACATAATAGACTCCTTCTCTATAGCTTTAGAAAGAAAGCAGGTCACTTGGGAAAACTTGGTTATAGCTTGACTCGTATCCATCACATACGAATTATTCACCATTGGATCAAACATCATCACCCAGACCTCAGGTATCACAAATCCCAGTTTTAGAATAAAGCAAGCAGTGTCATTGAAAATCACAGAAATCTTCTTTTCACAAATCTCTGAAAGACTCAACAATCAATTTGCTTCACATAATTGATTTTATCAAAACTCACAATACCATTTGACATACATCCCTCTTTCGTGATGTATCCCCTTTTGTTTCCAGCAAAAGCAACATATCCTCCATTGATATTCTTGATGTTAAATAGGAGAGATAAGTCACCTGTCATGTGCCCTGATGCCCCACTATCAACAATCCAAAGACTGCTGATAGGCCCTAAGGTCACACCATGCACGAACATTCAAAATTTAGTTACAATGGGGCACCCCAAGCCTTTACAGACTTCGGTCGTCCATTAGCATCAAGCATTAGAGCCTCAATCCAATCGCCTGATGGTGTAGGAGAAACACGTAAAATCACCAAAACGAATGGTGCTCTGCTTGAACTTGTTGAATTCTTGGACACATTTTCAATCACTTTCGGTTTCCAAATTTGTTTATGCTTGGCCTTTTGAGGCTTTTGCTTGATAGCTTTGGGTTGATTTTTAGGCTGACCTTTAGGGCTATCTTGTTGGCTTACCTTTGAACTGCTCTTAGACTCCCCCTTAGGTGATGAAACCTTTGGGTTTGCCTTAAGATTTTTAACCTTATTGACTGCAGGTTTATCATCCTTTATAAGCTTTTGTTTCCCCTTATCCTGCTTAGGACTCACCTTTGCAGCTTGTTTTGGTGATTCAGGAGATTGGTTGTTGGAGTGTCTAGAGTTCTCAACAAGATGTCCCTCGATGAGGTTTTAGATATGGACAATTTGAAACAATATATTTGATGTCTTGGCATTCATAATATGTCATCCATTCATTTTGGTTGTGAGACACATGCTGTGACTGTCATGACTGTTTTCAGCAACTCTGGAATTGGAACCACTGGCTCTTGAAGAGCAAGCCTCATGATCATGAGATCTAGGTGCAAAATGTCTTTGATCCTTTTGTTAAAAATGTTTTATGTTTGAAGTTTTCTCAAAGTGTTGCACCTGATTGGTTCCAGTTGACCTGAAAATGTGATAGGTTTTGGTGGGGGACTAGATCTTTATCTCTTTGCTTTAATGAAAGGAACCCATTGGATATCTTTGTAGAGGATGTCGCTTGATATGCTTGTTTCTAGATCTAGCAGTTGGTGGTGTCACCTGAGTAGGTTGACCACCTTCCCCGTGGTCTGTTGTTGTTGAACTGGTTTTACCATTTCATTGGTTGCATTAGACAATTTCTAGTTAATATCTTTCCCAGTTGCAAATTTGAAAATTTTGTAATTAAAGATCGGTTTAAATTTTTAATTGGAAATATTTTATCTGAATAAACCTTAGATGAATCTTTAATCATGTAGAATAGAGCAAAGTAAGCAAATGACTCAATAACCTAATCCTTTGAAACAGAATCAGGGTCACACTCAATCTGGTTTTCTAAAGGGATCTTAGGTTTAAGTCCCAACCCTGGTTTCCTATTCTCTTCATCAGATTCCTCAATATCGGTTTCAATTAAACAGTAGTTGTCATCTTTAACAGTTTCTGTTTTCTTAATTTCATTTGGATTAGCAACAAACGGTGTTGTGACTTGAAACTGAGTAGTTTCAGTTTCATCTGGTGACTTGGAGTAACTGTCACGCATTGGAGGAGGAACTGCAGTATATCCCAAACCATTTCCGGTTTTCTTAGTTATCTGACTCTTAATGATGTGGTGGTGTCACCTGAGTAGATTGGTGGTGTCACTTGAGTAGGTTAACCACTTCCCCCTGGTTTGTTGTTGTTCACTGGTTTTACCATTTCATTGGTTACATTAGACAATTTCTGCTTAATATCTTTCCCGGGTGCAAATTTGAAAATTTTTGTAGTTAAAGATCAGTTTACATTTTTAATTGGAAAGATTTTATCTGAATAAACCTTAGATGAATCTTTAATCATGTAGAACAGACCAGAGTAATCAAATGACTCTGTACCCTTATCCTTTGAAATAGAATCAGGGTCACACTTAATGTGGTTTTCTAAAGGGATCTTAGGTTTAAGTCCCAACCTTGGTTTCCTATTCTCTTCATCAGATTCCTCAATATCAGTTTCAATTAAACAGTAGTTGTCATCTTTGACAATTTCTGTTTTCTTAATTTCATTTGGATCAGTAATAAGCGGTGTTTTGACCTAAAAATGAGTAGTTTCGGTTTCATCTGGTGACTTGGAGTAATTGTCATGCATTGGAGGAGGAACTGCAATATATCCCAAATGATTTTCAGCTTTCAGTGTTTTCTGACTCTCAATGATGTGGTCTAACACACATACCTTAAGTTTGAATAACTCTCAAGATTTTTTTGATGGTTTTATAGTCACACTAAGTTATTGCCAATGCTTTCTTGGTGTGTAGCAAATCAGTGATGTAACTATTTATAGCATCTTGTTTGTTCAAAAATGTTCTTTTAAGCTCACTAACATCTTTCTTTAGCAACTGAACCGTTTGTTTAAATTCTTTTTCAGTGCTACATTAGCATCAGTGCATGATCTCAAATCACATACCAGACTAGTGCTATGGTCTTTGATTGACTCTAACTTAGATGAAGATTTAGCAACATCCTCGGACTCTTCATCTTCGCTTCAACTGTCATCAGATGAAGATTTAGCAACATCCCTCTACACATCCTTGATGATTTCAACATGGCGGTCAGCTCCCCCGATGTTTACTGCACCATTGTTAGCGATCTATAAATTCCAATCCACTCTCTTATCAGCTTGTACTACCAAATCCCTAGCTTGATTGTTAGCTGCAGGTGCGGGCTTTGGTGGTAGGTTATTTGCTTGAAAACTAGCACGTTTTTGGTTAGGTACTGGTGCTTGTTATTGAGGTCTTGGCTGAAACGGGTTTTGCTGCCGCTGATTTCGGTTGGCTCTAAAAGGATACTGGTTTCCTTGCTGAATGGGCTTATTACAATTGAAGCACATGACTTTCTGTTTGTTGAAATTGTACTTGGTGTCCTTTGTTGACTGCCAATCTGTGCGACCAGTTCTTTCCATGAAGTCTTTAGCTCTATGGACAACACTGGCGAAATCCCATCCTTATCTACTTGTGCATAGTCCTCCTTGGTATGATTGACATTCCGATGTTTGGTGCTACGAGATCGTTGTAGGAAGTTACAAAGGCTGATATTAGTGCAACGTGTTCCTTTGCAACCTCCAAGGTAACATTTCCAAGATTGTTTGTTAATAGTTGAGACATCATCATATTGGCTTAAACATAGGTTGTCTATTGGGAATTTAATGTATTTGGATGGATATAAATAGGTGTTGGTTGTGGCTGAGTTTGACAGTAGGTTGTGGAACTGGATTGAGGTGGGATGTAACTGTAAGAGCTTATATACATTGGGTCTGGAATGGCTTGTGAGGGTGTGTTGCAAGCAAATGTCATTTATAAGAGATGATGCGAAAGTTGTTTGTGGTCGGGAGTTGGTTGTGGCTTGGGGTGTAGTAGAGGTGTTAGCATGATAAACCTCAAGACGTTGAGGTAATGGAGTTCTCTTTGCTTTTCTGCTTTCTTCTATCTCCCGGTTCTCCAATTTGCATAGAAAATCAGCTACGGACAAGCTCTCGTACTAACCGAGTTCTTTCTACATATCCACATATTGTGTCCAATGAGGAGGCAACGCAGCTGCAAAACGTTCTATTAGTTCAAAAGTAGTATATATAACTTTGTACTTACGTAGCTCATTCATCAGATGGTAGAGTACCATATGCAAAGATTAATTATCAAAACACAATATGAAGCACAACATGAAGATTCAAAGTCTATGAAGATCAATATAAGAAATTCACTATAACATACAAGGATGAAATCATTAAGTAAACTAAATGGTGATTAAAGAGATAATTAAACAAGGATTAATAACAAGATAATTGATTAAATATATATCTTAATCACAACAAATAAAATCTATAAGGAACCGACTTAGTTAGAAACTAATAGAAGGGGCTTTGAAAGTCAAAATCGGAAAAAGCCTAGTTAGGTTCTCTCCATTTGTGATATGTAATCATAGTGAGAGGCATCCAATCAAGGAGTAGTTGAAGATCAAAGATCAAGAGTAAAAAGAAAAAGTATTGCTACAACTTAAACTGTTATATTGTTGTATTTGTGATGTTAACACTAACATGTAAGAATGATATACCTGAGGGATCTCACATCTTTTGGTGATTGTTTAAATAGTATCTTGACATAGTGAATGCTTGTAGATGTGTAAAGACATATTATCTTGACAATGTATGTTGAAAAAGGTGAAGATATGTGAAATATTGTTAGGTGATCACTAACTTGCATAGTGATCGAGATGATTGTACCGGTGATCTCTTTCGTTTAAGAGAGGCTTAGTGGAGTAATTCTTGATTGAAGAATCAAGGAGATGATTATTCACTTAAATCACTCTTATCATTGTTGGGTTTCAAATAAGTTTAAACCACTTAATGTTAGTGTTTAAGAAAAGTTAAAAATCATGTTCACAACCCCGCTCCCGCTCCCGCCCCCCCCCCCCCCCCAAAAAAAAAAAAAAAAAAAACCACCCCATCACCTCTCTCCTAACCAGTTCTTTTTAGTTTCCTATGCTTTTTAGCAGTTTAATCTATCAACTTATGATGTTGTGTTATTAACTTTGATATTTCAACATAATAACACGATAATTTATTGTTGTAATTAATTACAATTATTTAGTTTGATATAAAAGAAATCATAAAAATGGGTGCTTTTAAAAAATATTTAATTGTTGAATAATTTAACTTTTAACAAGTTTATCGTTTTAGGGATGGTTTAATAGAGAACTCATTTTTGGGAGAGAACTCGAGAACTTCTAACTAAATACAATAAAAAAATAATAACTCAAAATTTAAATAAAAAAATAGAAAATTAGTTCGGAACTTCTTTTTCCTAAATCATCTCGGTTTAGAACAAAAAAACGCTACTGCACATGTGTAATATAACCAGAAAACCTAAACCCCTCACCCCCAACTTACCCCACCCAAAAACATAATTCCATCCCACCCACCCCTCACCCCACCCAAAAACTTAAATTGCTTACCCAAAAACCTAAACCACCCATCCAACCCCCACCTAAAAACCTAAACCAACCCCACCCACCGCCTACCAAAAAAACCTAAACCCCACCCACCATAACTAAAAACCTTATCCCCACCCAAAAACCTAAACCCACCTACCCACCCCTACCCCACCTCTTAAAAACCTAAACCTTACATGCTAAACTTAAAAAAGTTAACCCTAAAAGCTAAACTAAACCCTAAAGCTAACCGGACATTTACTACACATGTGCATTAGAAGTTGCATATTTTTTTTATTTTTTTTCTAAACAGGGATGACGTGAGAAAGAGATCATCCGAAATAGATTTTTTGTTTTTGACTTAAATTTTGAGTTATGTTTTTTTTTCTTAATTTAAGTAGGAGTTCTCGAGTTCTCTCCCTAACTATGAGTTCTTAATTGAACCTTCCTCTATCGTTTTAATCATCATATAAAAATATGTTGTTAGTTAATCCACATAGTCCTACATTCCTCGATGCTCAATATCATATATTCATATGGTTTTGGGTATTCATATGGTTTTGGGTATGAACTAATGAAAACAATAAACAAAAAATCAAACAGGGTACTTGGATGGAAACTATGTTAACCTGAAACTCGGATTTTATTGTGTATGTCATGAGATTGTTGAATCATCTTGAATTACACAATTTGAATGTAAATTTGATATTACAAAACAAGTTAAACCATACATAAGCATTTATGGAATTTATAATATATGAGTTAAAAGTCGCCTAAATGAATGAAAAAAAAAGAGAAAAAAAAGCTAAAAAGAATGTGACCTAATCAAGTGTATTTTTAGAGCGGTAAGGAACGACGTATCAACCATCGTGACATGGGGTGTTGTGGCCAAGGTCGGCTACTCGACCGCTGCTAGCCCCTTAGCTCTCTCAGATGCGTGGAAACCCGTCTAACACTCACCCGAACACACGACAATTGAATAATCGGTAAAATTTCGTCTTCCATCCGAGTCAAACCGGTGTCACCCATATTCGCTCTTCACCTGGATGCCACTCCATCACAAAGGTGAAAGCGACCAAATCAAGTGTTAATCCTGTTTAGTTCAATTAATGATCTAATTACTTTTCTAGACTGAAACTGAATAGACTAGATCTACCAGCTTATTTAAAGCCATTAAAAGTTTTTAGACTTATCGTGGTCAAGCCTTAAATTCGGTTGCGATTAAGGTCGTCGAGAGGGCGTCTATATATATATTTGGTCCCATTAAATTAAAAAGTTCTTTAACTTTTATCACTAAATTAGTAAATGATTTGTTAAAACATAGGTTGGACGGGGCGCTACCCGGACTCCACTAAACAACCCTGACTTTCCACCAATACTGCACTTCTCTAATTTACTTCACTGACATACAAATTTGGACGCAACACTACTATAACTACCAATCCCATATAAAACAAAACCCTCACGCACCGTCCGTGTAAAAAACAATAAAGAATTGTTAGACCATTCACTTATTCAGATTATGATTTACTTCGCTTGCTTTTTTTTTAACGGCCTGGAACATCATCTTGATAAACTCACCCCCTTCTGAGTTCGAATCCGAGCACCCGCGGGTATTGCGACCATCGAAGGCCTTTAATCGCATATTTTGCAAGTGGCGAGAATCGAATCGAGGACCTTCTGGGCGGGAACCCACGCAATCATTTTAAACCCACTCACCTCCGACTAGCTGGGCAGGCCATCATTGTCTAGAACTATTATTTTGACCATGCACGATGGGACTCGAACCATGGGATATTCAACAAGTTAATAATTGTAATACAAAAACCGTGCTTTCAAAACTATTAACCAAATATAAGACTAGAAAAGGTGATTCTTCATTCAATTTTTGGTTGCTTGATTTCACGAATAATCGAACCGAACCCAATTTTTATAGAAGATTTGTAGTTTACAAACTTTAAAGGATATCATGTAAGATCTTTCTTATTTCCGAATATACTATGATAATTAGAACATGTTTTATGCTTATGCAATCACGCCCCGATCACATATATATATATATATATATATATACTAGCTTTTATCGCGGGAGCGTTCCGGGGATGAAAAATATAACCATTCTAATAATACTAATACTAATACTAATAATTATTACTCTAGTAATTAAATAAATAAAAATTAACCTTGCTATAAGGTGACACCATGGGTTGCAGTGTTGCGTGATTCTTTCTCCTAGCTTCTCTTGATGAAGTATACCTATCTAGGGATGAGCTCGAGACGGTATCGGTACCGACCGATACCGATCCCGAAAACTCCCTAAACCCAATACCGATACCGAAAACATACGGTACGGTACGGTATCGGTTCGGTATCGGTACGGTACCGGTATGGTATCGGTATTTTACCTTAAAATACCGATACCATACCGATCCCGTACCGATACCGAAAATACCGATCCCGAAAACTCCCTAAACCCAATATCGATACCGATACCGATACCGAACACCCTCGGTTCGGTACGGTATCGGTACGGGATTGGTTCGGTACGGGATCGGTTCGGGATCGGTATCGGTTCGGTATTCGGTACAATATGCTCATCCCTATACCTATCCATCTTTAGAAAAGTAAAATTCCAATGATAGCATGACGATTTGGCTGAATTTCAACATCGTAGATAAGAATCTGGTTTAAAAGAAAAACATGATTAATGATTAACCTGAACACTTTGTGCTTTTTTTCCTGTATGAACGAAACCCCACAAAAAATAGTCGTTTTTTTCTCCGTTTTTTATATAGCAATATGGTACTCGTTGGAAAGATAATAAAACGTTCGTTAATTTGCTTTAATTTTTTTCTTTAAAAAATCTCGTATATAAAAGATATTAACGGTTAAAAATTATAGGAGGAAATATAAGAGAGAAAAATTTAAATTTGTTTTTAAATTCTTTTTCCTAAAATAACTCAATTTAATTTTTATATAGATTAAAAACATATTATTAAAATAATAAATTCAATACTATCACCTCAAGGTGCCACATGGCATATTCAATGGGGGGTTAAAGCCTCCATTGAATGCCATCTCATAAAAACTCAATTCTTTTATTATAAGTTATAGATATATATATAGGGTTAGGATACTTTGAAAACTCGTATGAGTTGCGAGAACCATAGGAACTCTTTTGAGCCATTGATCTTGATGATCCAATGGTTGAGATCAAATGATAAGACTTTTTTTGTCTTGACATGTGGCTTGACTTTTTATATGTATTTTTTTAATAAAATAAAGTAGATAAGGGTATTTAGGTAAAATACACTATGAGAGAGAATAAAATAAAATGATATAATATCATATTAATTTTTTATTCAATTATTTAAGTATCATATTTTTTTAAACTTTATTTATTTTTTAAAACAAATAATACATATTAAAAAATCAAATCTGTGCATCATTATTTAAGAAACTCCATATATCTAAATTATTTACATCAGTGTAAAAACCCATATATGAAAATTATTTACATCAATGTAATACATGTAATCTTCCCTTACACCAATGTAAACAACAAACTTGCATGAAAAATAACAACATACATCAATGTAATATAGTTATACCAACGAAAAGGGAAACATAACCAAGTTACTAATCCACTAAAATACACAGAAACTACATCTAACTAGCTCTTCAAAAACATATTGGCCTTGGATTGTCTTCATGTGTGAGGATCCATCTCTACACAATAAGCGTAACAAAAGTCACTATGCACGAACGACTAACACCCGATTTACATAAGTGTAACAAAAGTATTTACATGTGTCCAAAAATAAAACACTACAAAAACCTACAAAAAATAAGTGTAATACATATTCAATGTAATACATGTAATATTCCCTTACACCAATGTAAAATCGTTTGCCACTATATATAAGAAGATTTCTATTAAAATGCTTAACCAAACAAGATTTGATTTCATCACACTAATGTAAATATTTACACCAATATAAATATTGTAAAATCACATCTTACACTTATGTAAATTCACATCTTGAATTACAAAAAAATTACATGGTTTCACAAAATCCAAAGAGTCGTAAACATACATCTATACATGCGTATTTCCGTTGGTGTAAAAATAACCAACAAACATCTGTACATTCGTATTACGCTGGTGTAAAAAACTAGTACCATCTATATCACATACATACCAAAAAGATCCAAAAGCATCAATAACCTTCAATACCAATGTAACAATTCAAAACGGGGCAAAAAAAGTTTTCGGCCCCAGTGTAAGTTTTCGATACCAATGTAACAATTCAAAATGGGGGGTTAGCAAAATTTGTAAAAAATAAACATACTTCTTTAAACTAACTTATGCAACACTAACCTTCTTTAACCTCCCTGTCATTCGTTGCGCCAAACCAAGAACCCAGGTGCCAAAACGTTCCTCCCCGGTGCCAAAACTGTCCTCACTCAAACAAAGATTCTACAAACCAAAAAAACCCAAACATTTAACGATCAAAAGGTAAAACCACAAAATAGATTTAACAAAGCGGATGAAATATTTTTACGCCAATGTAAATCAGAGATTCAACTCTATTTTTTTTCCCACAAGCACATCAGTATTTCCTAATGTACACCAACGTAAATCTTCTAATATCTACGCCTTTTTGGTAAAACTTCTAACATATAACCAGCAAAAAACGACACCATATACAAAAAATTCTATAAAAAAACACAGGTGTAAAAACCCAAAACAGAATCCATGAACACAAAAACAAAAACCACTACAAAGATCTACACAAAAATAATAATAACAAGTTGAACGTTTACCAACAAACTCTATGTTTTTTTTACCAGGTTGAACTAATTAGAACAACACAAAGCTTGAAGTCAAATATTCAGATTGAAAATGCCACAAAATTCTCGAACATGATGCTTGGTAACAAAATCAGAGCCAATTAACATCAGGATTAAAACCTAATTTTTTAAAGGTCAAATCAATTTCAGCCACACAAATCCACAAAATTTTGAAATTTGAAGGTGACCAGCCACAAATTTGAAGGTGACTAGCCACAAAGAACGTCAGATCTTGAACATAATAATAATAATAATAATAATAATAATAATAACAACAACAACAACAA
The DNA here is from genome assembly GCA_032199755.1 of Ambrosia artemisiifolia. Lineage (NCBI taxonomy): Eukaryota > Viridiplantae > Streptophyta > Magnoliopsida > Asterales > Asteraceae > Ambrosia > Ambrosia artemisiifolia. The sequence goes on along the minus strand of CM063521.1, from coordinate 40,344,992 downwards.
CAACAACAACAACAACAATAATAATAATAATAATATACCTGCAAATCATCTTCTTCAACAACATTCATCACCTTTTTCACATCATCGTCGTCGAACCACCATCGAAACACCACAAACCGCCATACCAACCACCATAGCCCCTCCCCCGTCACCACAACCCCACCATCGAAAACCCCACCACAGATCGAAACATATGTTCAGATCCCCAAACCCACCACCATTCAGATCGTTTCAGATCTGTTCGTTGACACCCATTGAAAACCCACCATCAAAACCACCATCCACATCCACGAAACCACCGTCCTCCGCCACCCTTCACTATTCACCATTCAGATCGTTTCAGTGTGCTTCCTGTTTTCAATGGTATTCTTCCTGTGTTTAGAGAGAGAAGGGACGCGAGAGAGAAGAAGAAGAGAGAGAGAGGTGTGTGTGTTTGTGTTAGAGAGAGATCTGATTTTTTTTATTATTATGATTATTATTTAAAAGGGTAGTGGGGTGGGTGGGCTGGGGTAGGGTAGGGGAGGTGGTATTTGACTAAAATGTCCTCCATTATAATAATCTTAAGTGGGTTATGTGTCACATTATTATTGGGTTAGGGGAGTTCTCAAGTTCTCGCAACTCAGATGAGTTTTCAAAATATCCGGATCCTATATATATATATATATAGGGTAGGGTTCAAATAGGAACCATAGGGGAAATAGGAACCATGAGAACCACTTTATCACCATTGATTTTAAGTGGCAAGACTGTAATTAATTAGATGTTCATTTAAATCAATTTCTTAAAAAAAGGGTATTATTGTCCTTTTGTTATCCAATAAAAAAATTAATTCCTACAAATCCTCTCTCCCATAATAAATTCTTAAAAGTCCTCTTTTTCTCTCTCCCTCATAATTAAGTCCTAAAATTGTTTCACCCTCTCTCTGAATCAGTTTCTAAAAATTCTTTGCACCTCTCTCTCATCATTCACGATCTATACACTTGTGTATAGTTCTTATAAAACATAGACGTAAAACACATGTACTGACATTATATACATGTGTGTATATTTTCTTATGTATTCACATTATTAATGTACACACATGTACTAACATATATGCATTGGTGTATATTAGTTTTTTTGTTCATTCATCATCATCGACAAATATATACAAATGGTGTACACCAGTTTCTTTTTTGTTTTTTTCATTTATCATCATCATCGTTGACACAGATATACATTGGTGTATAGCAGTTTCTTTTTTTCTTTCATTCATCATCATCAACACAGAGATACATTGGTGTATATCCGTTTTTTCCAGCTTACATGACTATAATTTGGACATACATATACATTGGTGTATATCTTTGTCGAAATGTAAGTTAAATACATCAGTGTACACCATTATAGATGTGGAGGTTTCTTCCTTTTTGTATATGAACGAAATATACATTAGTGTATATCTGGCTGGAACCTATATGAAACTGAATACACCTGTGTATACACCATCCAGTAAACTAGCTGCAATTAAGCAAGAAAATCACATGCTAAGAATTAGAATTTCAAACATTGAAAATTTAGTATTACAAAAACAAAAAAGCGAAAAGAAACATGAACAACATATATGTATTCTATTTAAATGTATAATTACACTAATACCCTCTAGATCAAAAATAAAGATAGAAGGCTAAGATTTGTTCTTATGGTTCCTAACTACCCCCATGGTTCCTAATTGATCTTAATCCTATATATATATATATATATATATATATATATATATATATATACACACTAGATTACACCCCGGGAACGTCCCGGGGTTGAGAAATCAAATATGACATATTAATTTTACATATGAAATAGAATGATTCGCTTTACAGTTACATGCAAGAAAGTTTCGGGTAGCACCTAACCTAAAACAATTAACAATGTATTTCTAATGTTAACGCCTAACCTTAAACAATGTATAACTCCAATGTATAACTCCAATATTAATATCTAACCTAAACCAATGTATAACTCCAATGCTAACGCATGTTGAAAATAGAATTCATATTTACTGATTTAAACATAATTAATGACTTGGCTAGTGTTTTTTTTCCTGTATGAACAAAACCCCAGAAAAAAATAGTCGCTTTTTTTCTCCGTTTTTTATATAGCAATATGGTACTCGTTGGAAAGATAATAAAACGCTCATTAATTTGGTATAATTTTTTTCTTTAAAAAATCTTGTATATAAAAGATATTAACGTTTAAAAGTTATAGGAGGAAACATAAGAGATAAAAATCCAATTTTATTTTTAATTTTTTTTTCTAAAATATTTCAATGTCACATGGGATGACACATGGCACACTTCAGGAGGAGAATGCCTCTTTGAGTGTCATGTCATTAAAATGGCTTTGGTTTATTATATGTATAGATAAATTCGCGACCCATACCCGTTGCCACAGTCACAGTTAAGCCCTTAACACTCCCATAACGCCCTATCGGTGTGGTAATTAACGCCCAAACACGATCACACATATGAGACCTTAAAAGCATAATAACACAACCTTAATTATAGAGAAAATTTGGTTGGAAAGTTGCCTACAAGTTTTAGCAACGTGAAGGCGATCCTAGGAAGAAATTAATTTTTAATATAACGGATGTCATATTTGTAAGCATGATACATTATATAGCTTTTTATGTTTAATTCTATTATATACTATTATGGTGTCACTGCCAATACCCATTTCGATATCCAAAATAACTTAATCAAATATTTATACTTTAAATTACGTTCTATTCATCTTGGAAGTATATATATAAAGAAGGCATTAAAAACTAATGCCATGTGAATGCCACATCAAAAGTAGGTACATTAGTTGCATCATGATATTTGGCAGCAAACACAGCGATTACAAATGACATATATCTGTCTTCTAAGATTAGTTTTTGTGTTATCCTCTTACTATACATGTTTTATTCGGTGACATCATGATATTTAAAGCTTGACTTATAAGTCTAATCATTTAGAGCATCAACAGTCACATATTTTATGGATGGGCGAGGCGACACATCACTGTATCTCTCTTGAATGCCTACATGGACCGACACCGCCCCTCCCCTTCATCAAAGTACCCCGTTTTCTATGTTCATGGTCGCGTGTGCCCATAGACGTCCACCTTGATAAAACATGTCGCTTCTCTCCTCCACATCGGTGTCATCTCAATCATAAACGTCGATTTCATATCATGTTAGATACTTTTACCTACCATATGAGCCACCATCTTAAGAAGAAATAGTTACACATAATGAAAAGGCTCATATAGGAATAAAGAAGCACTACATGGAGATCAAGAGATAAAAGAGACCTTGATACAAAGTTTGGTTATTCAAATATGCCAAATAACTAAGTTTCAAGCTCAATAAAATACCGATCTAGTCTTAAAATATTTTATTGATGGACACACTTCTTTTCCTATCTCTGGCCCACTCTTAATATGTATACCATTCTCATTTCTTTCTATAGTCGATAGAAAGCACTTTACCAAAAAAAACCGCTATGGGAGGAAGAATCACCCTGTGATCATCGCGATCATTGACAGAATTAAACGAAACCTAAAAAAATATATGCTAGTTTTTTAAAATGTGTCGTTGATCCGCCGTTAATAACTTCATATCACTATGAGGGCCGATGGCTTTCCCCCATAGCTTACTCAACCTTTCGGCTACCTAAAGCAAATTCCTAATTTGGGGCCTTTCAAGGCTATATGCAAGGAAACATTCTTAATTACTACTCCCTCCGTCCCATTTTAGATGTTATGGGACCACAAACACAAATATTAAGAAACCTTTGTTTGTTTGTTGTAAAATGACAATAATATTCTCAAGTTATTATTTCAAATCTTTGATTGTGTTTTGTTTTTTATGGGCAAAACTGAAAATTGCTTACAAATGGACATTTAATTTGGACAACAAAAAGTGCAAAAATGAACATTTAAAATGGGACGGGGGAGTATTTCGTTTAGAAATCTACAAGGAAACAAGTTCACTGGCCAGTCCCAATAGAGCTTCTAGCGAGACAAACCATATATGGACCACTCAATGCTTCATCATTCTAAAATCTACACCCCAATATCTGTTTCGTCGGTGTAAGTACTGGTGATGTTAAAATCAATAATTATTGTTGTTGCTATCATCTTATGAGTACTAAAACATACGAGTATAATTTATAAAAATGCAATATGGCCTATTCTATGTATGGATAGAATTACATGGGATCTTTTATGTATACACTAGTCCTTTTATTGCTTAATCTTGTAAATAAAGCTTTAATTAAAACTCACATTGTGTAGTCATATGTACAATGGCGGATCTCTTGAAAGAAAAATCTGTGAGTGTGAGGGGGCTTCACTACATATATTTTTTTTTTTTAAATGAAGCTAAAAAGATGGGGACTGGAATCTCGTCTAGCACGTAAAAAGATCCGCCTCTACGTATGTAGCCATGCTCTCTACAATGGACCACCCAATATTTTTTTACTTTTTAGTAACCGTCTCCCTTATTCCCCCTATGATGGACTATTGTGTATTTTTTACCTGCTAACTAACACACTCTCTAGCTGGGGCGGATCTAGAGAAGGAGTAGGGGTAACGTGTTACCCCTCAACTTTTTTGGCGTAATGTATTATTAGTGTATTTTTTATTTTTTTACGTGTTTTGTATTGCATTACCCATTAATATTATGTAACGTTACCCCTGAAATATTGGTCTAGATCTGCCACTACTCTCTAATCCTATCATATAACTACAGCTTTTATACACTATAGAACTTAAATCCATCATATGGGGAGAGATAATTTCCACACCTTCATACCACTAGACACACAAGCCCTTTGGTGGACAATGTTATGGCCATAAGCCCTTGTATTTTCTAAACAAATTAAACGTGACTTTGTACCCAATAATAAAAAAAGTTTGGTTTTATAGATAGTCATCAGTTACTGATTTGTAACAAATCAGCATTCGATCTTCGACAATGGCCTTCACATCATAAAGTAATGGAAAGTTAGCTGTTGTAGTAGGTCTCTTTAGCATGGACAAATTTGTGTGGTGGTGATGGGTAGCACTCGCTGCCCCTCAACTTTCCCGGCGTAGTAGAAAAGTTTTTTTTTACGTTTTTCGTAAAACATTAACCCTCAATAAATTTTACTGAACTCTTAAACCCCAACCGAAATTTTACTAAACTCTAATCATCTAAGTCTAGATAACTAATTTCCTATATCTAACTTCTGACAAAAGCCTAATAAATTTTACTAAACTCTAAACCCAAACCCAAACCCAAACCATTTACCATTTCAACCAAAGCCCAAACCCAAAGACCCCCACATTTGAAGCTAAATCTGTCGACCACACCACATACCGACCAGCAACAGCCTCCACCCTCCCCTGCCGCCTGCGACCTGCTACTATCTACCAGACCCCAACCCTGCCCGGTCGGCCCTCAAGCTTCAGTATATCGGTTTATTTTTAATTTTTTAATTTTTGTTACGGATTAGGGTTTGATTAGGTTTTGGTTTAAAAGGGTTTTTGAATGTTTAAATTGGTTTATGGATAATTGGGTGTTATAATTAAAAGGGTTTAGAATTCCATGGGTTAGTTGGTAGTTACATTAAATCGAATGGGTACTTATCATGCTTCTAAGCTGCTAGGCCCAAGCTGACAATTATGAATGCAGCCTTAATTATCATCTTATCTTATAACTTAAAAACCAATTTAACAAGGCTCTCGTTATTCACACACCATTCCAATATATCCACAATCATATGCACTTATACATCATGATTCATGTATAGTGACTACTATACGTGACGTATAGGTGTTAGAGAATGTATTTGTCAGTCTTGTCTGATGGTCTGTCTTTATGCCACGTATAGTGCTATACGTAGCATATAAGGGGAGTGTTTTTTTCCACCTTGGGTTGCAACTATTTTGGTGAAATTCTACACCTATAAGTGTCGTATAATGTATACAACACGTATAGGTATTATTATTTTTTTCAAACGATTATTGTATGTATATCAGTTTTATCAAAGTTTTAAACATTGTATAGTGTTATACTACACATGCAGGTATTGCCATTTTTTTCATGTTTTTTTCTCCAACATATGTTCGATATTTATCCGTTTTATCAAGGTAACGTCGTAAGGTTTAACACGACACGCATTAGGTTTTTATTTATTATGAAATAAGTTAAATGTTTGTTCAATATTTTATCTTTTTTAACAAGTTTTATAAAAATGTAACCAACCAACCAAAGATAATAAAATTAACAGACGTAACAAATAGGCTCCCAGCCTTGCTATCTTTTCTTCCAAAGAAACGTCTTCACACACAAACGTACAAAACTGTCTTCTTACATACTTTGGTCGAGTGGGAAAATATGCTGTCTTCTTCTTATACACGCAAGTTCGGATCCATGTGCTGCCGGTTATTTTGTCTTTATTATTGATATTTTGTTGGATGATTAGATTGATGATGATGATGGCGGTGGTTCTGGTGATGATTCACAGTAGAGCGGGTGGCAAACCAAATAGGCTCCAAGCCTTGCGTTCAACTTTTGGTTTAATATTGTAAAAAAGTTTTGAAGCATGTGTATATAAAGATAGGTTCAAGTTATTCTACAAGGTATAACAAAAATGAGAATGGTGATAAGGATAAAAAAACACAATACACTACTACACAAACCTTCTGTTGGTGCGTTTCACTTTATTTTGATGATGCTGTTCAGCTTTACACCGCACCTTTATATCTTGTGTTTACAAATTCCTCCAATTTTAAATATTTCATTTACATTATCCCTCCTTCATGTTCCCCTCAAATTTTATTTTCCCTCCCTCTTGGTTTCATATTGCCCTCAAATTTTGTTTTCCCTCACTTAATTATATTCCCGCTTGTTTCTACCTTTATTCTCCTTCACGAAATTTTAACCCAACACAAACCCTAATCTAACCCCAAAGTCTCTATGTCGCATCCTTTGACACCACTCACCACCGATACTATTCAGTGCACCATCGCTACCCTCTATTGCACCGCCGTTGCCTTCTAGTGCAGCGCATCTCTCGTATGCGCTACAGCCGCTGTGTAAAATGGTCCAGTAAATTCATATGAGTATGTTGTGGGTAAATCTTTGTTTTTATTAACTCGTTATAATGTTTAGAATATCTGCATACCAAGTGTTTGATGAATTGTTGGAACTGTTGAATGCACTTAAGGTTTCAAAACTATCTTACTGCTTTACATATACTATCTTGATGATTCAGTAATGCACTCCAACTGTTTGATTAAATGCCTCAGTGAACTGTATGTTGTAGTATCATTAACATAACCGTTTGAGTTGTAGTAGGCAAAATAAGGGTCTTCACAAACTCTCCTCACTGAAATAAAGTAGTAATGTACTATCTTCTCTTTTAAAAGTAGTAATTGTGTTAAATAGGTATGCGTTCATGTAAATATTAAAAAGTTTGTGTTTGTATTTGCGTTTAGGTAATTGAGTTGACTCTGTTGGTAGCCTATACACTGTGGAATTGTACTCAGACTCAACAAAACAATCAAATCAACTAGTTTAACTAGTTAATTTATACTAAATAACATATTTATTGGCATTAAAAATTTCGGTTATTATGTAGAATGTAGATATTGTATTTTTGTTAGTTCTGTTTTACAGTTTTCATTTTTTTTCATGATGCCTTAAATTGCATCTTCTTGGCTTTTACTGGTGAATAAAGCAAATTGCCAACAAGAAATAAATCCACTCTTTGAAAACACCATCCGTAGTTTGTAGGCAAGATTTCATCGTTCTCTAACACTATTTGCTAGGTAATTGTAGTTGAGGTTCATCGTGGATGACGACGTATTAAACTTACTCCGGCGTATGTCTACGCGAGCTCTTAAAGTTGCGCCCAAAATGGCAGTTGCACTTGCCAGCATTGGTAGTCATTTAATTTTTGTTTTAATGTTTTAGTATCACTTGATTTGGTTAAGTTAAATTGGTTTACAAATTACAATACGCAATTCTAGTTCGTCTTGAAGCGCTCGAGAATGACAATCCTGGAGCTGAAGTCGTAGCAAGAAGTTAACCATTTTTTCGTATGTTATTTTGGATTTATATTCAGTTAGCAAATTATGCTTCTTGGTTGGCTCTCATTTTTTCATTAGCTGTGAAGTTTGTAACTATTTTCCCTTTTATTTGCAGTGACCAGGAACCATGTATATAATGATATGAAGACATTTTGAATGGTATGTATAAAAACTTTCGAATTGCAAAACTAGTGCTGCAGCCAACACTCAACACTAGTGCTGCAGCAATCGCAAAACCATTAAGTTTTATAGCCGACAAGTGACAACTATAACTTTTGGATGACATCTTGTAACTGGTAATCCTTATCAGCCTCCTCAGCCTATGTTTTTGACAACACATGCCACATCTTGTACCAACATGAGAAAAGCTTATTACATTAAGAGTGAAGGCTAAACACAGAACCATACCCAACTAAGTTATATGTTAACCAGCTGGCATCAAACTTGTGAATTTTCTGGTCATTTCTGGTTATATCCACAAATAAGTTTAGTTACACATTTTGCTTTCGGTTCAGCCCGCGAGGTCGCTGTTTTGTTTCAGTTGGTTGTTGTTTGATTTTTTTGCTTACAGTTACTTGACGCCAAGACCTGCTCTTTGGATTTTCGGTTATCCTTGGTTCTGCCCTATGTACTCCGATCATCCTCTGCTTGACACAAGTTAGATTATGTGTTATTTTTAGTTGGTTTAAGATCAATGATTAACATGATTTGTTGTATGAATGAAGGAATGATGAAGCCCGTCAGCCACTTCCAAGAAAAGTGTCGATTCTTTCATCTAGGTAAATCCATACAGAATGGTTATTGTTCTTCAGTTTGTTCTTCTTTGCATTAACGGATAACAAAGCATGTGAGTAATGCATATCCATTATGGTTATTCTCTGTTATTTTTGTGACTTGGTTTACACTATCTTGGATATTGGTTCAAATGAAGAAGCAACTTGAATTGCGTAAAGCTCAAGTTGCGAGTGTGCAAATGTTCTGTAACAGGTGCTTTAGTTATGAAGGTATGTTCGTTACTCTATTATAATCAGATCTGGACGTGTACAGCGGGCGAAATCAATAAAGCCTTTGAAGCGAAATCAATGAAGAAGCAATCTTACCTTTTTGTTTATTGTTTTTTAGTTATGGAAAGAAGTTGAGAATTGATTCACAAGGCGTTTCATGGCCCGGAAAGAAATCAATGAAGCCTTTGAAGGTTAGCCCAAATTCTACCATCTAATATTATTTTATCTCTTTAACGGGTCACATAAAAACTCACTTGTACATATGCGTATGTAGTACACACACATTCGTTTTGTATTTTTTTTAAACTTCTTTTTGTTAATGTAACGTTATGTTTTGTTAGGCGGTTTCTACGGATCAGGTTTCAAGTTTTGAAGTCGGTTCGCGTCGCAAAGTATATAGCTTCGAGTTGCAAACTATCTTGAGCTTCATTTGTACATTTGTTAAACGGTATACGTTTGTGTTTCATTAGGAAAAAATGTATTTTTAAGAAAACATGTTTAATTGTATATGTAATTTTTTGTATATTATTTTTATTTGTAACTAAATATAAATGTGTATCAAGGGTATATATTGGTAAATGTAAATAAAGTTTCTGGAAATTGTAAAAGTAATAATATTTAATATAATATTATATATAAATATAAATGGGTGAGGTTTGATTAATTGGTGTGCCTCGTCCAATTTGTTTCTTTTGTTTTTGTGGTGCGGTGCATTTTTTTGTTGGTGCGGATTCCCAACACCCGCACCATTTAAAGTCTGATTTTCTAATGCGATATGTATTGATGCGGCTTCTCCACCGCATGTTTAAAGCAATTTCACCGCATCTTCAAAAGAGTTTTGTACTATTGATAGATCATGAAATATGATACAATAAGCCAAAAAATATAATACAATGCTGAAGAAAAAAGACACAATGATGAAAATAAGAAAAAGACACAATGGTAAATAAAAGACACAATAATATAACTCATATTCTAAAAAGTACATGCTAAAACCCCCAAAAACGAAGACCTAAAAACTAACGTTGTACGGTTCGATAAGACGGTTCCAATGCCGCTTAAATGACTTCAATCGGAGTCCGTTTGGTACTCTTCCTACGACTTTCTATTTTTCTTTGGAATAATGGAAATAAATAATCCTAACTATTGACTATTGGCCAATAACAGTCCCAACTACGAAAGTTACCAGTAGTGGTCCCAACTTTCGACATATTATAATATAATAGACCCAAACTAACAGAGGTCTAACTCCGTTAGTATGATGCTGACGTGTCATCCTAGGTGGCAAAATAATCCTACGTAGCATCCGACGTGGCAAAAAGATCCTACGTGGCATGCCACATCAGCACCACACTAACGGAGTTAGCCCTCCGTTAGTTTGGGTCCCTTATATTCCAATATGTCGAAAGTTGGGACCATTATTGGTAATTTTTGTAGTTGGGACTGTTATTGGCTAATAGTTAATAGTTGGGATTATTTATTTCCATTATTCCTTTTTCTTTACTATGTATTTTATCATCACCCTATAAAGATAATTGTAGTTCATAACTAGCTTTGACACACATGTATATAACGATGTATCCAACTTTGTTGTGTGATCTAATATTTATAATTAGTTTTGAAGCACATGATACAATGGCATGGAACCTTTATAAGACTAAGGGGTGTGGGTGAAGGATCGGGAAGAGTGATGTGGCCTCTTTCCCCAAGGGGAACACCGCCCCCCTCATCTTCCCTTCGGTGTGATCGGTGAGATTTCCCCCATCTCCCCGTCCCATTCTTCCATAAAGTTTTTTTGTCTTTTCTTGTATTAATATTATATATAGATATATTTTGTCTTTTTAAAATATTAAAATAAAGGAAAGGGGAAGGGGAAAGAAGGGGGAACCATTTCCCTGGTTTGGGGAGGGGAATGGGAAAGATGACGTGGCGCTGATGTGGAGAAGGGGAAGGAAAAGGGGAAGGGGACCATACCCCATAGTCTAACGTTGCATCCGATTTCGCCTGTGATTCACTGTTATGAGCACTGATTTACATGTATTAAACGGTACATTTAATTTACTCCAATAGTATGTCTAATCAATTACAATTGTACCGCCACTACATGAGTTTAATACACCTATTCAAATGATTTTATCAAAGGCTCTATCTCGTTCGACACCTCCTTTGTGTATTTTGACACCCGTCGCTTCTTATATGATCCATATTGGTCAATACGGGTCGTACAGACTTAATAGTTAAAAGTCAATGCTACATATGTCTGTATAATTCAATATTGTACATATAGCCACATATATGCCTCATGTAGGCTTATATTGGACGTATTGAATGTTTTTTTAAACGAAAAATTTATACGATATCTACCATTTTAGCAAACTATAAAAAAACAAGTAATATTTTTATAAATAAAAACATTGTTAAATAAACAACTTTATATAATACTACACCTATGCTATGATATGCTATGGTGTACGATACGATACGATACAATAAAATATATATTATATGAGACAATACTATACTATACTATACGACACCTATATTATATCTACATTACACTTATATGCCTTTAAGGGACCTATATGACATCTATATAGTTATGTTATACTCTATTATACGATACCTATATATATACTATATTTATGTGACATTTACATGCATATATCGGACCTACAGTACACCTATACTACATGATATTTTTTTTACATTGGATAAAATTTTTTGTATCAAAAATTATTAAAAAAAACCCATTCAATACACTTAGTATAGGCCTATACGAGGCACATATAGGAGTGACATATACGCCCAGTACTGACCAATACGAGACGTATAGGTCCAGTAATAATAGGTTTTGTCGGTTGTTGTCTGGCCTTAGGTAGCGAAATACATCTATACGCTTCGTATTGGCCAATACGAACCGTATCAATTTTAGGTTTTAGAAATAATACAACCCTTACCAAATCCTTATAACTTGATTTTAGCTTTACACCTACCAAAGAAAGAAGGCAAAATGGAATTTATTAATCCCACCTTTTTGCAGTTGGCTGATAATAATCCCACCTGAGTTTATTCTTCCCACCAGTCCCACCTTTAAGACATTTTACTCTCAATGCACCCCCCCGTTAACTCACACTAACGTTGTTAGCTTAAACTCACAATTCTAGGCGATTATTCATCGGACTTGAAAGAGGGAATCGAGACGAAGATATTGGTATGTTCAATTGCAGAAATAAGCACGGTTCGATGGTTTAATCGCCATTTCCGGTCATCCCATCCGAGGTGAACAACTGAACATCAACCTACAACCGACGTACCATGCTTATTTCTATAATTGAACATACCAATATCTTCGTCTTGATTCCCTCTTTCAAATCCGGTGAATAGTCACCTAGAATTGTGAGTTCCAGCTAACGACATTAGTGTGAGTTAACGGGTGGTGCATTGAGAGTAAAATGTCTGAAAGGTGGGACTAGTGAGAAGAATAAACTTAGGTGAAATTATTATCGGTCAACTGCAAAAAGGTGGAATTAATAAATTCCATTTTGCCAAGAAAGAAAAACAAATGACCGTTGTAGACTACAAACGACAACACAAATTATAAAATGACATAAATATTTCTCACACGAATAATAAACAAAAGCACCTTATAATTCATTTGCTATTCACCAACTATGATATAAAAACATTAAAAATATATATAATTTTAACAACTAAAAAAATATAAATCATAAATTTGAAACAAAGAATCAACCTTAAATTACCGACGTTAAGAAAAGATGAGTTAAGATGAAAAAAAGAATTGTCATCGTCAATTATACTTGTTCTTTTCTACCTTTAAACTAAGAAATATTACCTTCGCTAAATCGTTTGAAAATGTTTCTCACAACATAATTTATAAAAGGGGTATTGGATTTTAATAATCCAAAGTTTAAAGTTTGGGCCATTGGCTGATAATAATTCGAACTTTAACGTTGGCCCGGGATAATCCCAAGTGGACATGTGGGTGTCAAAAATGAACCTCCGTTAACTCTAAACTAACTGGGTTAGTATATGCTGACGTGTACAAATGATGACGTGGCATGCTAACCTGTCATGATGACTTGGAAAAAAAAATTTAATGCCACGTCAGAAAAAAAGAATTATTATTGGCCAAATGTTAAAGGGACTACTACTTCACCACTTCATGATAAAGGGACTACTACTTCACCATTGCAGTTAAGTGTCTTTTTAACAGCCCCTACAGAAAACCGATTTGCAGCAGCCCCAATCGACTCCCACTTGTCCCTTCTGTGAAAGAGTAACCTGCTGCAGCAGGGAATTCATAACCGAAAAATCTTCAATTTCCTGCACCATAGTCAGTTGCCTTACCCAGTCCCAGCAGCAGTGAAAATTGGCCCGTTCTTAATCCGGTCATAGATGCTGCATCTTCTTCTCTTATCCAGCACAAATAATACCGAGAACTTGGCCTTTAGAGGCTGATCGGTTATCCACGGATCCATCCAGAAAAAATATTCTCCCCATTTCCAACCTTGCCCTTGAGAAAACGACGCAACGGAACCCCTGATATCAAGGTGCCAGAGAGGACCTTGGCAATATTACTCCATAAACCACTTAAATTCTTATGAGCCGGAATAAAATCCCAGTTTTTGCGACTAAAATGAAAGTTGTCGACGACCTTTTTCCAAAGCGCATCATGATCTTGCTTAAACCTCCATCCCCATTTAGACAAGAGAGCCGTGTTGATGGTTTTTAACTTAGATAAACCCAAACATCCACATTTGATTGGGAGGGTGACCCAATCCCATCCAACCCAATGCATCTTCTTAACATCCACCGACCCACCCCAAAGAAACCGTTTGATCATCACCTCGAGGTCGTTTAAGACTTTACTAGGAGCTTTGTATAAGGAGAAGTAGTATACACGCAAGGTTTCCAAAACCAATTTGATGAGCGTGATCTTGCCTCCTATGGAAAGGCAAGACGCTTTCCACTTATTTAAACGAGCTTGGAAAACATCAAACACTGGTATCCAATTGGAAATGCGATTCATATTGGCCTCGACCATAACTCCCAAGTACTTGAATGGCGTTTCCCCCGGTTTACATCCAATAAGAGACGCTAAAGTCTCCACCTCAACCTTATCAACCCCTATACCATACAAGTTGGATTTCGCAATATTGATTCTCAACCCGGAACAAATGTGGAAGCATCGAAGGATTCTAACCACATTAATAATGTTAGACCTCGACCACTCCCCTATAATGATGGCAGCATCCGCCTACAAGAGGTGGGAAGTAGTTGGGCCGTTAGACGGGGTGTTAATCCCACTAATAATGCCATCCTCCCTAGCTTTATCAAGCATACACGATAGAGCCTCCATGACAATAATGAATAATGAATATAAAAGGTGAGACCGGGTCACCTTGTCTCATTCCTTTACCACAATTGAATTCGAATGTAGGAGATCCATTAACTAACACGAACGAGCAAGCCGACTTCAAAACCCCCATAATCCAAGAACACCAAAGGGGAGGAAACACCATTTGCGCCATAATATCAACCAAAAACTGCCAATTAACGTTATCGTATGCCTTCTCAAAATCGATCTGAGGATGAAAACTTTTCTTTTATAGTTTCCTTTGAGAAAAGCCGATTGAGAGGGAGAGATAACCGATCCCACCACCCGTTTAAGTCTATTAGCTAGAAGCATGGAAATAAATTTACTAATAATACCTACAAGGTTGATAGGACGATAACCATTCAAATCCACCGGATCTTTAGACTTTGGAACAAGGGTGATAAACGACGTGTTCGCACCAACATTAACTGAACCATTATTGTAAAAATAGTCTGCAATTTTTCTGAAATCAGGTTCAAATTCCTCCAAAAAATGTTTAATAAAACGGATATTAAATCCGTCCGCCCCGGGGCCTTGTCGTCACCGCACCTGAAAATAGCTTCTTTCACCTCCATATCAGAGAAACTCTCAACAAAACACGTCCCCTCAGCCATCGAAATTTGTTTTGACATTTGGGCAAACCAACTTCGTACGATGAGGGTGATCCTCTAAAAACCTCCTCCTAAAATATCTGAAGACTTCCTTTTTGACCAGTGATGGTTTCGAAACCCAAGAACCATTAGCGATCAAGCCTGGAATACGATTAGATGCTTTCCTACTATTGATCA
The DNA here is from genome assembly GCA_032199755.1 of Ambrosia artemisiifolia. NCBI lineage: Eukaryota > Viridiplantae > Streptophyta > Magnoliopsida > Asterales > Asteraceae > Ambrosia > Ambrosia artemisiifolia. The sequence continues at coordinate 40,329,702 of CM063521.1, read as the reverse complement.
TACCATGAAAAATTTTTGAATTATAGTCTCCATCTATCGCCCATCTAACCCTTGATCTTTGCTTCAAATCCATGTTTTTTTAATCCCCAAGTCTTTAAGAACCTTTTTACATTCGGCCAAAGACCACTCTTCATCCTCAGAAATGTTCCGGACCGCCAAGAGGTCTTCCAACTTTTCAATTTCTTCCATAGCCACCATTTCCTCGTCTTTTTCCTTTCTGACCATATCCTCTTTCCAACTCTTCAGCTTGGAACGGATGCACTCAAACTTTTTAGTTAACGAATATCCAGGTACCCTTCAAAAAAAAAAAAACGCATGGCAAGCCGATCTCACAGCATCTTTAAACCCCGGTCTAAGCAACCACAAGTTAAAGACCCTAAAGGGACGCGCCCCAAAGTTCGGTGCTGTTATGGATAGAACAATGGGGGCATGGTCCGGGTGAACACATGGGAGCACCCTAACACTCGCTTCGGGCCATTTATTAAAAAAAGCAGGGCACACCAAGAACCTGTCAATCTTACTCATCTTTCTTCCATTATCACGTACACAAGTGAATTGTCGACCCTTCAAACTATACTTCACCAAACCAGCCTCATGAATATATTCGTTGAAGATCCTAGCACAGTTCGGCTTGAATGATGAGTTCCTCCTCCCCTCTTTGTATCTGACAGCATTAAAATCTCCTGTTATAACCCACATCCCCATTCTATTCTCCATCTCAGCCCTTATTTTATCCCATAAAATCTGCTTATCTGCAATATCCTGCGGCGCATAGACATTAACAACATTAAGAAACTCCCCACTACCATTTATCCGACCATGAACCAAAAGAAAATTACGATCTTTCACCGAACAAAGATGTTCAAAAACCGCCGGATCTCAATAGATAGCAGACCACCCGATTGTCCCACTGACCCAACATAATCCATAACAAAATTCCTGTTCCCCCACAGCTTAGTACCAACAGCCGAAGACGCCTCTTCCAACTTGGACTCTTGAACCAAAACAAAATTACACCCCTATTCACCTTTGATACCACAGATCCAAGGTGCCTTTTCAACCCTACCCAGCCCTCTCGCATTAATAGATAACAAATTCATGACTTTGCCTCATTATTACCTTCTCCCAAAATTGATTCACGAACCAACCAAGTATGATTCACCAGATTCGCTCCAACCACAAACCCCATCTCCACTATGGCAGCTATTTCACCTTCGATCTCCAATCCACTTGCTTTGCCATCGACTGTCAAAGTATCCTGGTCGACCACAGTTACTTCGTTCTGTATATGAGAATCCACCTAGGTGTTTAAATCCGAAATACAGGTATTAGCTGATAACCTAGACCCCTCAGTTGTCTGTTCTTGGACTGCATCAACCACCTGAACTGGAACAGGGTTAAAAGTCCAAATAAATCTGTCAATATCGATTGGGTCTTCCAAGTCCACCCGATTTCTCTTTTTGGGCTTGAAACCTTCTGATGGGCTTATTGGGCTGTTCATTTTGTTACGACCTTTTTTTCTTACCAAACCTTTCAGCCCTTGGCCTCTCTCTTTCCTAAGTTGACTTTCATCTGACACAAAGAAAAAGACATTCCTTTTTTTGTTTGAAACAGGTTGACCACTAATATCCCCCCATCAGAAGCAATTAATGTTTTTGTCTCCTCAACGGGAAGTGGGTCCCTCGATAACGACTTTTCGCCGTCCTGTATCTGTATCATAACCGGATCTTCTGCCATGTTAGCCGAATCAACCTTCTCCGGTGAAACAATTGCCAGAGTTGGTCCAGCAACCACCCCGATGCACTCCGGCTCCCAATCTCCGAGTTCCTCCATAACCCACACCGCAAACATTCGTTCCTTCCATCTAAGTTTTATAGACCTTTGAATTCTATCACCTTCCCCCACTAGTACTCCCACACAGGCCACCGACAGATCAGTTGGGCTGGATGGATAACCCTCCCCAGCCTGCCGACGATGTTATTAAAAACACTATTATCAGCCACATGTAACGGAACCCCGTTTATCTTTACCCATGCCAACCTCTCAAATATGATGATTAAGATATGTATAGGACAAAGTGCTTTTGTCTAATTAACTACATAGGGGGAGGATCAAATGAGAAGAAAATTCATGTGAGAACAAAATAAGAAGTTACATAATGGTTAAACATTAAATAGTTTAACTCTTCTTACATTAATTATCATCTATCTAATTAATTAGTCATTATATCACTTTATCCTACACATTATCAAAATTTATCCTACACATACAAAAATTCAGCCTACATATATCAAATTATCATATGTTTATCCTATAAATATCGAGATTATCATACGTTTATCCTACACATATAAAAATTCATCCTACATATATCGAAATTATCCTACACTCTAGTCTCTAAATAAGGTTTGATTTGGAAAAATATATTTTAAAAATCAATTATGAGTTTCGTTTATTTAACTAGTTTAGAGGGGGTTACAAAAAAATAATAATCAATTTAACATTTAATACAATTATTAAATGAAAGCTTTCTATTGGTTAGAATTTGTTCTTTTTCTTCTTACAAAACATTTTCTTCTGGTTTAAACTCTCCACATAAAGAATAACAAATGTTAAAAGAGATAAATTGTATGATGTTTCACCATTATCATCTTTATTAAATTTTATATATATTTTACTCATTTACTAATTATTTATCTTTTGTAAACACTCATTTCCTTGATAATATTTTTATTGAGAACCCATACCTCAACATCAACAGGCGCAGGTAATAGTAACCAGGTGTTTCAACCTCAACATCATTAGTTTGTCCGCAAAATTCATTTTGAAAGATAAAATTCCAGAATGGTAATACTAAATTACTAATAATAGTAAGGTTGATAATAATAAGATTCCTAGTAAAGGGGTTTGATTGCTTACAAAACAAAGATATAATAGGATTTTATCTCCAGGTCATATTAGCCATGCTTTGCGGGTTGCTATTGGTGTTGCTATGGTTGAAAGGGCTCCCGAGCCCACCGCCTGATGACTCGCTGTGGGGAGCATTTACAACTTCGGCCTCGTTGTTACCGGCTACTTGTGTTTTTGTTTGTTTCTGACTTGAAGGTGCAAAGCTGCCTACAATCACCTGGAAAACAACCAAAGCTTTATATGTATCCTTTTTTTAGTTCTATAAACAACTAATGTGTGCAATATACTGCCAAAACCATATATAACACTTTAAACCTGTTTGTATTCAGTTTACAATCTAATATGAAACCAAACCGGCTTTATTTCGAAACAGCAGAACTAAAATACCAAAACCACTTTAGATTGCTTTGGTTCTTGATTCCATTATTCCTATTTTTCTGGTTGTGATTCAGTACACAGGTCTGGAGGCACCCAATGAACACCTTTTACTCATTTTAAGAAAACGCGTCAAAAGTGTCAGACTCTAGTTTTTAATCTCAGTGTTTACTGGATAGGAGATAGGAGAAAGAAACCTGAACAGGTCCTGCAGCAGTTAGGACGCCAGCTATATTACCACCTAACACACGACCATCTGGACCAGACAGTGACACACTTATCCCACCCGTCCTAATACGTTGACCGTCAACCTCAGACACCATAAATGAACCAGAAAGAGACAGGATCTCAAAATTTCCCTGCATTTGTTAGCAACGGTACAAATAACTTTTATGAACTGAACAATTACTGAATCCACATATCCTAGAGGTAAACGGGTCAAACAGATTGAAAGTCGCCCAAATTGCAATTATGACGCTTGCAAACCTTTTTTTTTTTTATAAACGAATTCTTGTAATAACATGTTTTTGTAATCATATTTAACGCAAATGGAAAAGACAAACCTCATATGTGACAGTTCGACTAGATGTTGCTGATTGCCTAAGTGTCACACTAGATACGGCACCGTTTGCTGACAAAACACACAGAGCTCTAGTGCTATTCTGTGAGAACCACATCATTTTTGCTATCACATCCTGTACAAAAGAGAAGCTTAAGAATCGGGTCCTGTCATTTATCCTTAATCAGCAGATATCCATTTATGTGTTTACGTGTACTTCATAACTGTTTACGGTGTATACATGGGTAACTAAGACCATGTGAACAACTTGTCTCAACATGGGCAAGAAGTCATGATGAAAGACAAAATAAACAGATTAAAATAAATTTAAGATTATTTTCGAAATAGTTGCTTAAAGTTTGAGTTATTCGTTAATATTATAAACAATCCTGCATGCCTCCTACACGTGAAATAAATTACAATAATATTTTGTATACTCTACTATGCATATTAAATAGCAAAATCACATAACATAATTCTAATGAGATTTAGTAATGGCTTTCAATAACAAAAGATGGATAATGTTTTTTGAAAAAGTAAAAGTATTCATGTTTCGCTACCAATTTCAAGAATGATGTGTAGTAATAAAAAAGGAAAACGTTAGCGAACCACAGTAAAGAAACATAAAAGGGTGCACCTCTCTAGGTTTAACATCAAGGATATGCGGCATGAACCCCACTCCTGGTGAACCTGCGAATGGTTTGTTACACATAATAGGTAAGTCTTATGAACTGCAGTATATAATAAATCTCTACTATAAGTCTATAACAGATTGCTCAACACAGTAAATAACTAAATTCTAATTAGTTTTTTAAAAGGCGACAAAACTAAATTCAGTTAATGACGACACCTGCATATGCAATTAAAGTCAATTCTAGTGTCCTATGGTAGCACATAAACAAAGAACAAAAAACAACTATGTGAGCCGTAAGGTTTGTGTGTGTGTGTGTGTGTGGGGGGGGGGGGGGGTATTTAGCACACGTACGGATCAATCTAGTCGAAGGAGAAATAAATTTTATAAATCAATCGTATATCCTTTTGTTACTTTTAATAGAAACTTATAAATTCAATAAAACAAAGGAAGGTTTCATCCTATTGATTCTATACACTCTCAACTCCGATTAACAAACCACTTACGCCTTATCTTCATATTTAGCAGACATAACTATCAATCTAGTTAAAAGGAGAGTTAGATTCTATCAAACAATTCAAGATTACGTCGCGTCTATGGAATCCATATACTCTAAACACCAATCAACAAGCTATACAACACTTAATATACATCTCTATATATAACAGGGTCAACCCACAAAGAAAAATTTTAAAAACAGCTAAAAAAGGTTTTGACTTCTTAAACTTCCTAAACATAAAACTCATTACACAACTCGATACTCAAATTTAATCATTCCCTCAATAAACGACCAACGCGTTAGACTGCTCCGACTTTCTAAACATAAAAACCTACTCAAACTTAATACTGATTACTCGTTAGTTAATTCGATAAGCAAATCGTTTCATGGCTAGGTTTCATAGTTAATTCCTAGTTATACCAAAAAGAGTTCATACTTTATAACCATTCCCTTAAAGTAAGCAACTACATTATAATATAACCATTAACCTAATAAAATAAAGCTTATCTGACATCCCAACATATAATATTCATCTCATTTAACAACCTAACTTTTTTTTTTACAATAAACATATGTATCATTAAAAACCAACAAGTTATACAGGTGGGCGGCGGGTAAATGGGCAACAAGCTGTGCCGCTACCACTTTTTGAATAATAAAGCATACTTTATTAAAAATAAAACTTGTGTCCTTAGCCGTCGCCAGAGAGTTACTCTGCATTACCTTTTGCACCCAATTTAAAAACCGGATTGTTTCGAGGCAAAGCCACCAAATGTGTCAAAAGCGAATGGCACAAAAGACGTGTTGGTTGCAAAAAAATTATAAAAAAAAAATGAAAAAACACTATACCTAAAGCAACAGAAGGCTGCTTATTCAAAGAACCAGGGGGTCTCCCCCTTGGTTTCTTCTCCGAACCCAAACCCGAACCCGAACCCGAAACAGGAGAAAACAATTTACTAGCTTCTATTTGAGCTGTGGGACCCACATCCGGTGCAAGAGAAACGTCAGTTGGATACTTTCTTGGTCTGCCTCTCTTCCGTTTGACGGAAGACATTGGATCACGTTCTTCAGGGTTGTTGTTGTAATCAGGAGGATTGGGTGAGGTGTATGTAGGTGTTGGGTTTGAGTTAGTGTTGTAGGGTAATTGGATAGCGTTACTGTTGGGCATTGTTGAAGGGTTGTATGACATGGTTTTGTTTGTTTGGTTATGGAATTCAAGCTCTTTGGTTAGCTTGTTTAACAAGGTTGGATTGTTTTTAGACCCTAGTTTTACAGGATGAAATGAGGTTGAAATGGGTCAATTGGATTTGAATTTTGAACGGAACAAACCCTTAATTCTAATCTGTGGTGTTCTACATTTAGGAAAATTTTTGAGAAATGTTTTTTTTTAAAGAAGATTAATTTTGGGATTAACTAACAAGGGTAGTTTTACCTTTAATATAAGTTTGATGATTAACAAAAGTACGTGTTAACTGTGGTTTTTACTTCTTTTTGTCTTATGTTCGTTTATTGTGTCACGCGTGTTTTAAATATGTTCATTATGTTTTATAGTCTTCTTATGATTTTACTTTGTCAATTGTGTTTTTAATATGTTTTCCAATGTGTTTTACGTAACTAGGTTTTTGTGTTTTTATTGTACATTGTGTTTTAGTCTGTTGTTCGTCGTGTTTTAATCTGTTGTCCATTATTTATGGTATGTTGTTTGTTGTGTTTTTAGCATGTTGTCCATTATGTTTTTTTGTCTATTTGTCATTGTGTTTTTATTCTGTTATTCATTATATTTTGTACCCTATTAACCATTGTGTTTTTAGCTCAAACTTATTGTGTCTTACGTTATGTTTATTGATTAATAAACAAAATCAGAATTTTGCTAAAAATATACTTAAAATGAAAGTATAAAATCAAATAATATATTAATGGTTTGGTTTAACTTTGGTCAATGTTGGTTAACTAAAGGTTAAAAAATTATAATCGGTTTTAAGTTAATTCAATTTCTGGTTAATTCAGTTTTTAATTCATTTTGGTTCGGCTACGTTTTTTCTTCTGTTTCTGTTAACAGTTTAGTAATAGCATGCACGTTTGACACTCCCTTTGCATCTTATAATTAACTAAAACTTATTACATTCCCCTCTCCTTTTCAACTAAATAATATATTTTTATACTTTATCATTAGGGATGATCATATTGCCCCGAATACCGAACCTATACCGATCCTGTATCGAACCGATACCGTACCGAAGGTGCTCGGTATCGGTACCCACATTTAAAGGTTTTTGGTATTAACTAGTATCGGTATTTTAAGGTAAAATACCGATACCATGCCGGTACCGATCACGTACCGTACCGTATGTTTTCGGTATCGGTATTGTGTTGAGGAGTTTTCGGTATCGATATCGGTACCGTACCAATCCCGTCCCGAGCTCATTCTTATGTATCATTATATTTTTTTCTCTCATTTACTCACAACCACACTTAAAAAATAATAAAATTTATAGAGGGTAAACAGTGTCTCTACGAATTTACTGATAAACAGTAACATTTTATCTATCTTCCACTCATAACCACTTAAAACCATTTTATATAATATAGGAAGCAAAGTCACATAAATTTAGAGGCTTAAATGTGAATGCTCTTATTGCTTGCCTTTAGATATTATTAATCATGTAATACATTAATTTTTTATATTAAAACCAGCCATAGTATACTTAAATAATAAATAGATGTGTATGTTTTTAATTAAGCAATAAATATTAAATAAATTTTCTTGATTATGGTAATATGATCATATTTTTATCATTTAATTACTTTATTTAAAATCACCTAAAGCCGATCACGTGTTATCTACAGGTTGAAATAAGAGTAAAATAATTAAATTAGTTTTTAATGTATGCTTTGTATATTATATTTCATAAAATGCTTAACAAAATTTTGAGAATAAAACAAAATGGAAAATAATTAAAAGAGTTTAATATATGTCCATACTTTTTAACTTTGGAACCAAACTATATCTTCAATTATGAGTATGTTTGGTAAAACTAGCTGGTAGCTAGTAGTCGTAAACTAGTAGCTGAAAGCAGAGGCGGATTTAGCTTACGAGGACGGTGGGCCGGTGCCTACCGTACGTATAGTAACAACTTTATTCATAATTTGGCAACACCATATTAAAAAAAAAAAAGAATACCATAGGATATGTCAAATGAGGGTTGGGAGCTGCTCAAAAACGAAAAAAAGAAGCTAATTCTACTACTGCTGTGCGACGCAAATAATGAGGAAGGGAGGAAGGGTCTTTAGGGTTTTTTTTAATTGCAAAATAATACAATAAGGTCCCTCCATTTTGACTCCCTTGTAACTTGTTCGTAAAGTTACTCAAATAGGTTTAGGAAGATGCTAAAGAGCCCCCTCAACAAAGCCAAAATAGAACAATACAAGTGTACAAACTCTACAAGGTGAGACATGAGTGCGGGAATCTACGGGTGTTACAATGTTGTCTCCGTCGTCGGTCACCCATCCGGCTTCTCTCTCTCTCTTAAATCTCTCTCTCTCTCTGTGTCCACAACATTTGAAAAATCAGAAAAAAGGAGAAAAAAAATAAAAAAAGGAGGACGGGGAGATGTCACCGTCTGCGCCGAAGTTGGGAACGGGGGGGGGGGGGGGGTGTTCCCTGACGGGGATGGATGCCACATAGGCTCCCCGACCCCTTCACCGTTCCCACACCCCATGTTCTAATACACCATCCAACTAATAAATACCAATTGTCCCGCTATTGTTTTTTTTAACTGCAATGTCCCTCTATTGTTTGTTTGTTTCCTTTTCTTTTCTTTTTTCACCGTCAACTTAAGAAAATAAATATTCGAAACTATCAAAGACAGGTTATCTATCTTGTACGTATTAGGTCTGATAATTAATTGTGTGGGTTTTTATTTTAACGAACTAAATACGTGTTTTTGGATTTGTTATGAAGTTATTTAATTTTTCGCCTTTCCATTTTTTTAAATTTTAAATAAAGTACATTTTACGGTGTTGTGCATATGTTTCCATTTACATTTTGTTAACAATCAACCCACTCAATCGTTTATTTTTGGGTTTTCTTTTTTGCTTGCTATAGCATATGCTAGTATTTTAATGAGCTAATACCGATCGAACTCCCGACACGGACTATGCGGCAATGCGTGTATAACTACAATTAAAAAGAACTTTTCTTTAGATTAGTTTGTACAAATAATGCCTACCTAATGTTATAATTAACGTTCACCAAACATTCAGCGAAATGCCGACCCTACAACAAAGCGCGGGTAACCTAAACTTTACTAGTGTATTAAAAATGGCTACAAATGGTTTATTATTTTTTTAACGTCGGCTACAAATGGATAAATCATGACCTTGTGGTCCAAGTAAATTGCCTTGTTGATCAAGTTCCAAGAACAAAACTACTAAAAAAGTCAAAACAATTCTATAACTATATAATATTAAATATACACCTCCTCATTTCCCAAAACAATAATTGAATCTTGATTCACACTTTTAAAACCCTAACTCCATTCAATCAGCTCCTCTAGTTTAAACTCATCTCAACTCTTCAAGATCTTTCACTATTCTCTTGTTCACAGGTCCAACTTCAACCGTCTTTTTTTTCATCTTTATTTGTTTTATTGGATAAAAACTACATCTTTAACTTATGAATTATTGAATGATAAAGCTTTATTATTGATATTTGTTTGTTATAAATCAAAAGAAATTATCTTGATGCATACCCATATGTTTATTGTTAGAGTTTGATGATATGATCTATATAAAATTGGGGATATGAATTTTTTTTTATAATTTAGTTGATGAAATTATATTTGTTTTGATGTGTATGTTTATTATTAGATAGAAATAGAAATATAAATATCTGTTGTCAGTGGTTTATTGAATTTATTATGCTGCAGATATCTTGACTGGTTGTGTTTGAAGGTTCTTTGGATTAACTTGTCTTTTTATCATGGCTACAAGTAAGTATATAACTTGCATTTTTAGTTGTTTGGTTATTGTTTTAGTATAGGGATATATTTTTTGGGGTTAACCGTGAGAATCTGTTACCGGGAAACTTAGTGGACCCCATAGTACACTGCTAACCAGTAGGATTAGGTCAATCGTAACTTGCACAGTTACACTGAGCAAGTGGCCTCAAGAGTTGAAGGTAGAAAACTAGTGAAAGCGTGATTTGAGCATGAAACCTCTGCTTTAGGGAGTCGAGTGCGTACCACTGTTCCACCCTCTTGAAGGTTCTATAAGGACATTTTGCAGTTGACGTGTCGATGCACGTTAACACGGGTTTAAAGTGTCCTGCTTTACTACTCCCTTTTCTGTTTGTAACCAACATTGCAAGTTACAAGCAACCAAAAACAACGTAACCATTCGTACCTGTTTCTGACGATCAACTATGATAATGCGCCGCATTCCAGTGCACACCTGTTAGAAAGTAAACTTAGTTTATGGGGTGGTGGAACTTGCACTGTGTTTCTAAATAAATTACAGTCTAATGGTGCATCTGATTTTCAGGGCTACGGTTTGAAAACTCATGTGAAATCGGTGTATTCACCAAGCTGACCAATTCTTACTGCTTGGTAGCAAATGAAGGCTCTGATAGCTTCTACAGGTTTGTTCACGTGATTGGTGTTGTAATAGCTTATTTATGAACACGTTATAAGAAGTTGGATGTCTGTTTGCAGCGTTTTTGAGTCCGAGTTAGCTGATACTATTCCTGTTGTTAAAACTTCCATTGGTGGTACAAGGATAATCGGAAGGCTTTGCATTGGTAGATAAATTACGAGTTTTTTTAGCCTCTGTTATAACATTGGTCAACTTTGATTACTGATTTTAGATATTCTTTTATAGGAAATAAGAAAGGCCTTCTCTTGCCTCATACTACTACTGATCAAGGTAAGTTATAACAATAATTATATTGAAAATTTATCATCAAACTATTTTTCATTAAAGTAAACAAACAACAAATTACATCTGGATAGTGGGTAAGCGAGAAACAAGTTGCGCCGCTATCCCCTTTTGAATCGCAAAGTTCTATCTAAAAAAAATTAATAATTGTATCAGTTTTTTAACTTTTTCATTGATCTCATCTTCATATGGTTTATAGAACTTCAACACTTGAAGAACAGCCTGCCTGATGCAGTTGTTGTTCAACGGATTGACGAGAGGCTATCAGCTCTTGGTAATTGCATGGCATGTAATGATCATGTTGCTCTTACGCATACCGATCTTGACAAGGTAACCACAGTTAACATTAGGGGTGTGGATTTCTAACACGACACGAATCTATCATGAACCTGGGTTTAGGTTTAGTTTAAATGTGTTAGGCTCACTTTCAGAGTTTTAGGTCGAATATGTGAACACATTTAGCTAAACGGGCCAAAGTTTAAAAGAACGGAAACGAGCCTCGAGGCGTTTTCCCTTCGCCTCACGAGGCGTAAGCCCGAGGAGGAATTAAAAAATTAAATAAATAATTATATATCTTTCAAAAAATAAAATGCTAACTAATTTCATCATCAAATTCATCAAAAACATCAAAAACACACATAAAAAAGACAAAATGTCACAAAAAGTCGAAAACATCAAAAATATACCTGAAAACCCCCTGAGGCGCACCTGAGGCGCAACTTTTCATAACGCCTCAGTCCTGTGAGGCGCATATCACTGTTCAAACACCTGAGGCGCCACCTCAGAAGCGTTTTCGGACCGAATCACCTTGAGGCGCACGCCTCAAGCGTTTTTTTAAACCATGAAACGGGCCGTGTTTGGGTAGCCTTGACAGGTTGACCCGTTTAGATCGTTTAATTTATACTTATTTTTTACATGCGATTTATATCATAACGTAAGTTTTATGCCCAAATTTAAAAGATTAAAGTATAACATTCTATTGTGTAAATATAATTATCTTACAATTTTGTTGTAATTTTTGAGTATTAATATGCCAAAACGGGTCGTGTTCTTGCCAACTTGCGAAAACTTGTTTTGTGTTTGGGTTCGTGTCTCCGACGCTTTTTTCAGGTTCGTGTCTGGTTTGACCCGCCAGCACACGAACACGGTCTGACACCCAAAATTGATATTATTTTAGCCTTTCTTAAGAACAAATCCAAAAAGATTCGGGTGAAATTCGTTTGTTTAACCATGGGTCAAGTTTGTTTCCAGGAAACAGAGGAAATGATAGCTGATGTTCTTGGCGTGGAAGTTTTTAGACAGACAATTGCAGGGAATGTTCTTGTGGGGAGTTACTGTGCATTTTCAAACAGAGGTGGGTTAGTTCATCCGCACACATCAGTCGAAGACTTGGAAGAGCTGTCAACCCTCCTGCAGGTCCCTTTGGTTGCCGGCACGGTTAACCGTGGTAGTGAAGTGATCGCAGGTGGGTTAACCGTCAATGACTGGACTGCGTTTTGTGGGTCAGACACTACGGCCACAGAACTCTCAGTGATTGAGAATGTTTTCAAGTTGAGAGAAGCTCAATCTAGTACTGTCGCTGACGAGACAAGGAAGTCGTTAGTTTCCACATATGTTTGAATCGAAATGAAAACTTACATTGTCACCTTTTTCACGCGTCGTATGCTGTTTAAAGTTCATGCTGTCTGCCTCTATATGTTCAACTTTTTTGTTCAATTCAGTTTTCATGTTGTATGTCTCCTTGTAATACTCTAATATCACTCGTCTTTGCAATCGTCCTACCGTTGGTCTCTATGTGCTTGACCTTGCTACCATGTTTTGCTTCATACTTTTTTAAGAAACCGAATCACCTCCAAGTTAGAAGAATATTGTTTTTTTTCCCTTAAACCAATGAAGCTGTCACTGGAAAACTCATAGGACCACGCCAACCAAGAGGATTTAATCGCAACTTGTACTAGAGACCAATGGCCTCAAAGAAACCGTTGAAAGCAAGATTCAAACATGAGACCTCTTTAAGAAAAGGAATCACGCTTGCCATTGCGCCACCCTCATCTACTAAAAATACGTCCATTATAACCTCCATTTGATCTCGTTTCTTGTAATCGCCAAGGAGCTCATTTGATGTACTTTAGAATTCATGGTGCAATTTCCCAATGAGAGATGTAAAAAATTCAACAATTGAGCAATGACACTCGCAACAAATGAGATATCACATATCCGGTTGAGTTACTCTAAAAATAGCTAGTTCTTCCAACTGGCCTTCGATATTTAATGTTGGGATCCATCAAAGTCTCGGTTAGTTTTTAGTATACTCTATCTGCTTAAGGATGCCTAAGGCATACTTTCCTTGAGATATCGTAATTCCATCTTTCTTCTATGAACAAACGATACTCTAGTTCTTGATACCATGGAGATCATTCCCAATGATCACTAGTCATTAACATAAAATCGTAAAGTAGGTGCAATATGATTCGTGTAACTGCAAACTAATCGCAAGTCCCCATGAGCAATGGACTCCTGAGGTTGCTCCATGTATACTTCTTTTTTTGAAAATCACCATGAATGAGGCGGTTTTGGGTACATCTTTTGGCAACGAGGTAGATATTTAGGCGATCATGTTTACCATACGTGCCCACTTTTGAAGTAAATATCCGACGACGGGCTTTGATCTTTTCAGGAGGTAAGACACTAAGACACTAAGTCTTGGCTGAGCACATGGCGATCACTTCTACGCTATTCCTATTAATAAGATCACAATATATATAGGCTTAATTTACCATAACACTATTCGGCTGTGGTCTTTTATTGTGGACTTCCTAGGCGACGTGGATGGGCATTATCAACATCAATTTTTGGTTCTGGCTACGCTCATTCTCATTCTACGTCTACCACAATAGAACATTCATGTGAAGCGGATCTGAAGAAGACAAATGTGGCACGTCGAAGTTGATACTCATTAATTCTAGAGATATGATATATATGATTATCTAACACAATGTACTCAATGTAGAAAAGAATAAAACCAACCATAGTTTAGTATGTACTTATGGACATATCATAATAGGCTTAACCGTTAACCCTGATACATTACAACACTTTTTATTTTTTTATTCCATATATAGTTTTATTTTTATGTGAATGTAAATATATAAGAAGATGCACTCAAAGGACCTGATGATCAGGTTTTGAACTTTAGAACCGTAACTTATCCTATTAGAATTGAAGAGTTAAATAAATAATAATAACAATGATATTAAAATAAATAAAGACTATGAATCATAATCCTAATTCCTAACAACGTGATGTAACACAAGTTTAGGTACCGAATGCACGTTCCCATGTTTTTGGGAGATCCATCATTAAATATAGGATCTTCATATGAAAACATCATACCCCATGAAATCATTGCAGATCACATTACCCAATGCATAACATGTTCTTCGGACTTCACATGTAAAACCTCAACAACATGTTGTAAATACCCTTTTGTTATTTTTATTTATTAAAGACTTTGTAAGTGTGTGTTAAGTTATTAGCTCCATCAACTTCATAGCTTTGTCTGGTAATTGATCTTTTTTTTTTTTGACTAATAGTGGTTTAATTTTGGTTGAGATTTTAGTTTTTTATATTGTTGGTTGCTAGAATTATTTAGAATGTGTATTTATATGCTATATTGCTTTAGATTCATATGGTAATATACTAAAGTCTCTGAAATCTGAATACACATTCCTCTTTTGCTATTTTGGAAAAAAGAAAAAATATTTAAATTGTGTTCAATTTGCTTTTGTTTCATTTTGTTTTGTGGAATCATGAAGGTACAACAATCGGATCACATCTAAGATATTTTGAACTGTTGATTACGTTTAAAAGAGCGGAAATGTCGAAAAAGGGAGCTGTGTATGTTGCCATTGCCGCGGCAATTGGCAACATGTTGCAAGGATGGGATAACGCCACAATCGCAGGTACATAGGATTAATAAAGTATTTTCACAATTTTGTTCTTAAATATTTGATAGATTTTGGTAAACAGTAGATACTTGATTTGAACCTTAAACCTCTGCTAGCATAATCTTTGATATTTATTATAATGTAATGGTGCAGGAGCTCTTCTTTACATCAAAAAAGAATTCCATTTAGAAACACAACCAACGATCGAAGGGCTAATCGTGGCTATGTCATTAATCGGTGCAACACTGATAACTACATTCTCAGGATCTGTGGCAGACACGATTGGAAGGCGACCATTGCTCGTGCTTTCCTCAATGTTTTACTTTGTTAGTGGTCTAATAATGTTTTGGTCTCCAAATGTTTATGTTTTGCTAGTAGCAAGACTTCTTGATGGATTTGGGGTTGGTCTGGCTGTGACACTTGTTCCTCTTTATATTTCCGAAACTGCCCCTTCGGATATTAGAGGATTACTGAATACTCTCCCACAGTTCACGGGTAGTATTGGAATGTGTTTAGCATACACAATGGTGTTCTTTATGTCATTAAACTCTAATGCCAGTTGGAGACTAATGCTCGGGGTCCTTTCGTTACCTTCGATTGCATACTTTATATTGGCTGTGTTCTTCTTGCCCGAATCTCCACGGTGGTTGGTTAGTAAAGGTAAGATGGATGAGGCGAAAATGGTCCTGCAGGCGCTTCGTGGCAGAGAAGATGTCTCGGGTTCGTCTCTAGAACTGTTTCTATCAGTGTTATACCTTCAGTGGCAGGCTAAATTGGTCATGTTGTGGGTTAACGGTTCGAACCTGAAAATTTAATCTGGACATGAAAATCATGTGAGACATGTGAACCTGAACACGACATGAGTATTCGCTGGCCGCACAACATGACCCGTGTTAACCTTTAATTTTTTAATTTTTAATTTTTGCATATTAGTACTCTAAAATTATAAATTAAAAAAAATATATATACACATGTGTATAAAACAGTTACATGTAAATAACTAAAGCTGATGTCTTTTTTTTTTAAACTTTTTAGTTATGAGAAAAAAATACATTAAAAAATAACCATGTTAAACGGGTCAATCCGGACCCAATCCATTTAGCTAAATTTGTTTGCAGGATATACCAGAAGTTGACTTGAACCCATTTACACAAAACCCAAACATGCTAATTTCATGTTAGATTCGTGTCGTGTCGTGTCGTATTTCACACCCATGCAACGGCTCTATCAATGAATTTTAGATTGAAAAATGATTTACAAAACTACCTGAATGCTTTGTACTTCAGGTGAAATGGCATTACTAGTTGAAGGTCTACAAGTGGGAGGTGAAACCTGTGTAGAAGAGTATGTGATCAATGCTGACAACGAACTTAGTGAAGATAATGTCAAAGAGAAAGACGAGATCAAGCTATATGGTGCAGAAGAGGGTCAGTCATGGGTCGCTAGGCCCGTTAGGGGCCAAAGTTCTTTGTTCATGGCGTCGCATCAAGGAAGCGTGGTTGCACACATGATGGATCCAATGGTGACTCTATTCGGAAGTGTTCACGAGAAACAAAATGAAACCGGAAGCATGTTTTTTCCAAATTTCGGAAGCATGTTTCAAACAGAACAAAAGCCCGATAACTGGGATATCGAGAGTAATCACGAAAAAGGGAATTTATCCGGGGACGAAACTGATGATAATCTAAAAAGCCCGTTGCTATCACGGAACTCAACAGGTGTAGATAAAGACATGATTGCCCCTGTGTCAAGGAGTATGCTAAATGCGGGTCAACCTAGCGAGGCGAATAGTGCCATGGGCATTGGTGGTGGGTGGCAGTTGGCATACAGAAAGACCGAAGACGGGAACAAAGCTGGCGGGCTGCAGAGGATTTACTTGCACCAGGAGTGTGGTCCTGGATCCAGACGCGGGTCCATTGCTTCACTTCCTGTTGCAGGTGATGGTGAAGCGGTTCGGGCCTCGGCTCTTGTTAGTAGATCAGTTCTTTGTTTGGATGATGTAACGGGTCAGAACCCAATCCAGCCGGGTGTGATCAAGCCACCCCCATCCGCTAAACAAGGGACGAGTTGGGCTGATCTTTTAGAGCCCGGTGTCAAACAAGCATTGATTGTTGGGGTTGGGATCCAAATACTACAACAGGTGAATCACAATGTTTTTTTACCCATTTACTAGTTGGGTCGATCTGGGTGATGTTTCATCTCAACGGGTCAAACAAAAAATAACTAAAAGGAAAACGGGTCAAATGAGTCAAAAGTTTTAACCGATACTAATAAATGAGTGAAAAGTGTTTGCAGCCTGTTTTGACTCGTACTAACCCATCTTGACACCTCTACCTTTGATCTTTAGTTACGTTTTCATAATGTTTTTATTAACGGATTTCGTTCCTGTATTTAAACAGTTTTCTGGCATTAACGGCGTTTTGTATTACACTCCTCAAATTCTTGAACAAGCCGGTGTAGGAATTCTTTTGGCGAACATGGGCATCGGTTCAGAATCAGCATCTTTCTTGATTAGTGGTGTTACAACACTCTTGATGCTTCCTAGCATTGGTGTTGCCATGAGACTTATAGATGTAGCGGGCCGAAGGTAAATTCTAGGGTGTTCATTGTACCGGGTTGGCAGGTTTAGCTGTTCAACCCGAATTTGACCCATATATTTATTCACGTCAAAAACACTAACACTAACCTTAACACGGGCACAGTTAAAATCGTGTGACATGTACACAATCCGTTTAACCCATTTATCCAAACGTGGCAAACAAGGTGGCGGGTAGTCATCAAGTTGTAAACGTGTCAAGCAGGTTGGTGGGTTGGCATAAATTTGTTAAATGAGTCGTAAACTGATTGGTGGGTCAACTTGTTTAATTAAATAGGTTAGTGGGTTAATCTATTTAAACCAAAGGTGTTAAACAGGTTAACCCAAAGTCCCAAACCTGACCCGTTTAATCCATATATCTAAATGTGTCAAACAGGTTGATGGGTAGTAATCAAGTTGCACACGTGTTCATCAGTGGGTTGGTAGGTTGTAAAAAATGGGATGTGCTGGTGATAAACGGGTTGGTGGTGCGACTTGTTTAATTAAATATGTTACCATGTCGATCTATTTAACTAAACGGTTTAAACTAGTCAACCCCAACACGACCCTTTCAATTAAACATGTCAACCTGAACATGACAGGTATATTAAATGGGTTAGTTATTACCCCCAATTACCTGATTATTTTCGTGTTGTGTTTTGGGTTATCTCAGAAATTGCCACCATATTAAATTCTACGGTTCGTACATTTTCACAAAATTAAAAAAAATACCAAATTTCCTTCTGTTTTGTGCAGGATGCTGCTGTTAGCAACACTACCCATTCTTTTAGCATCACTCATTGTGCTAGTATTAAGTAACATTATTCCATTGGGCTCAGTTACTCATGCAGTCATTTCCACCATAAGTGTTGTAGTCTACTTCTGCACCTTTGTGATGGGCTTCGGCCCGATCCCCAACACACTTTGCTCTGAGATCTTTCCAACTCGTGTAAGAGGTCTTTGTATCGCCATTTGCGCACTTACATTTTGGATTGGAGACATTATCGTCACGTACACACTTCCAGTGTTGCTCACCACCATTGGGCTCGCGGGTGCTTTTGCAATCTACGCAGTCGTGTGCACCATTTCTTGGTTTTTTGTTTATTTCAAAGTGCCCGAAACAAAAGGCATGCCACTTGAAGTCATTACAGAGTTCTTCGCGATGGGTGCAGCCAGTAAGAAGGCAAGTTGATTGTAGAGCTTGAGATCAAGTGTTTGAATGCTGAAAAGAATCAAATAAATTTGTTACAAATTTACAATATCATATCTTAGTTTGTCTTAAACTGTTTTCGCCTTAGGTTTCATCTTTGTTTGAAGTCTTGATCAATGTTACATGTCTTTGAGAACTTCGGTTACTTTATTATTGAACATGTGACCCAATCTATTTGGGAAGCTCTAGTAAAATTTTAGTTTTAGTTTTATAAGTTGTAGCATTTCAACCATCTTATTCTAGTTATGTTTGTTATTGTTATTATTATTGTAATAAAATAAATAGTTTATAGTCAACAGGTCAAACAATAATTAATAATTGTTAAAATGTTACAATTTTATCATAACTTTAATTCAATTACTTGTTTGGATTAGTGTTTGGGCTTGGTCCAGTGTCATTAGCCCATTTATGATAATATTAGCCCATTGGCCTTTGGCCTGGGTCATATGTTTGTTGAGCTGGTTCATGGACTGGTTCATTGGTGTTTGTTAAGTTTGTTTTAACAGATTGCTCGGGTTGATTCTTGATCGTTGGATTAGATTAATCTCATCTGTCCAAAGGTATCTTCTTATGGAAGGTTCGAGAGCTGGTATAAAGAGAATAGTGTTGATGATTTGTTTATTCATTCGTTCATATTTTCCTTTGTATTTTCTCTATGGTTATTAGTCTTCGTCTAGGGTTTCAGCTATAGTTGTGAGGTTGTAATCTCTCTTTCTTTGTATTGTTCATCTCATGATCTGCTGATCTTATCAATCAGCAGATCTGTGACTGTTGTATTTTGTTATTGATCTCAGTGATTTGCTGAGATCTATTTAGGTATTGGTGGGTACTGTTTTTGGGTTGGGTTAATAAGAGTTTTATCACCGTTTTGTCGCCTACATCTTGTGTTGATTGTTTGAGAGTCTGTGTTGGATTTATTGTTGTTGTTGTCTTCTATATCAAACCCTATAAATTTTACATGGTATCAGAGCTACTGTTAGCTCTTGATTCTGGTCTGGTCTTGTTGTTTTCCGCTGTGTCTATAAAAGAATTTGATCTATTTATAGATCTTGTTCTTTGTCTTTCATAATAGTAGATCTGATCTGATTAAAATAGATCTGGCCTATTATTCTTGGTCTATTAGTTGTTTTAGGGTTCTGGTTGTCAACAGTTGTTGATTAAGGCCTGGAGCTGTTCTGGTGAGTTTGCTATTTTATTTAGAAGCTTGCAAAATTGTAAGTTCTTTCTGTTTCCCTATTTCTTGTTATTGTTTGCTGGTATTGGCTGCTTGGAGGTTCTGTAAGTCTTCTTCCCAACTCTTGTCTTGTTATTGTTGTTTAGGCGTCTTGGCCGAGTTAGGGTGGACCGACATTTTATTGGTTGTGTTTGTCTGTTTGTCTTGTTCTTGGTTGTTGTGATATATATATATATATACATATATATTAGTTAATAAAGGGCTTCTGTGCTAAGAACTGCGTGGGCACCTTGAGTGATGAATGCATGATCTGTAGCACTGACACAGTTTCGCTCTATTAGGATATCATTGGATAGTTATTTGCTATCTGATTCTGTTGTTCTTGTTTGATTGATTTGTCTGTGTGATCCTATTTGTTGTATAATATGGGTGATGTTGTGAATCCAGCAGGAGGTGGGGGTGCTAACCCTGGTGGTGGGTGCCCCATCCTTGGTGCAGGAGAAGGTGCTTTAAGAACTCTTGTTAGCAAATTGGATATTAGTGATACATTGTTTTTGCATCCTAGTGACACATCTAGTTTGTCTATTATCAGTATAAAACTAAAGGGCACAGAAAATTATTCTGTGTGGTCTAAGTCTATGAAACTTGCTTTACAAGGTAAAAACAAGTTAGGTTTTATTGATGGTACTTGTGTTAAACCAACTGATAATGATGTCTTAGCTAATCAATGGGAAAGGTGTAACTCTGTGGTTCTTTCTTGGTTGATTAATTCTGTCTGTGAAGAGTTATACTTAGGTCAAGTTTTTTCTGAAAATGGTAGAGATGTTTGGCTTGATCTTAGGCAAACCTATGATAGAATTGATGGATGTGTTATGTTTAACTTGCATCAGAAAATAAATGGTATAACTCAAAGTGGTAGTTCTGTCTCAGAGTATTATAACAAGTTGAATACTATGTGGAAACAATTTGATTCTATTGTGCAATTACCTATGTGTACATGTCAGGCATCTAAGGAATTTAATGATTTTAATAGTTTAATCAAACTAATGCAGTTTCCGATGGGTCTTGATGATGTATATCAGCCTGTCAGAACAACATTGTTGACCAGTGGACCCACTACCCACAGTCAAAGTTGCCTTCGCTGTTGTCTCTAGAGAGGAATCTAATAGAGGTTCTAGTAGTGGATCAAAGGGTTCAACTGTCTCTTTTGTTGCTACGACTAACCAAGTTGGTGATAATAGGAGAAGGGTCAATAGAGGACCTAATTCTAATTTGAAGTGCACACATTATAACATGATTGGTCACACTGTGGACAGATGTTTTGAAATTGTTGGTTATCCACCAAGTTTTAAAAAGGGAAACACAAACCAGTTTAATAAAAATAGTGGTAATAACAATGGTAATAATAAAAGGCCAAGTGTGTCAACCAACAATGTGTGTGCTAGTATTTCTTCTGGTTCACCTTTTACTTCTGAGCAGACCTCTAGGTTAATGAGTTTGATAAATGATAAGTCTGGTGGAAATCCTCAAAGCTCAAATGTGGGAGGTGAGTCAGTTGTTGTTAATGGATTTTCTAGCATGTCTGTTGTCTTTAAGTTGGTTAGTTTGTTTAAGAACTTTTCTGGTTGTTCTAACTTAGTTAAGTATGCTTTGTTTTATGGTTGGATTATGGATTCTGGTGCAAACCAGCATATGGTTGGAAGTGATAAACATATGATTAATTGTGTTGATGTTTCCATGTATAACATGGAAGTTAAACATTCTAATGGAACTAATGCTAAGGTCACTAAAATAGGTGATATAAAATTAGCTAATGGGGTTGTCTTAACTGATGTGTTCTTAATTCCTGATTATTATGTTAACTTGGTGTCTATACACAAACTTGCTAAAGACAATAAGTTAGATGTTTTGTTTAATGAGCATGAGTGTTATGTCCAGGATTCCAAGTCAAGGAAAATCCTGGTGACTGGTAGACAACAGGATGGTTTGTATTTTGTTGGAAATGATGTGAGTTTTAGTAATGTTTGTTTCAGTAGTGTCACTGAACATAGTCTTTGGCACAGTAGACTTGGACACCCATCCAGTCCGGTCTTAGCAGTCTTAAAAGATGAATTAAACATTGGTATTTCTGATTCTCAACCTTGTGAAACTTGTCATAAAGCTAAACAAGTTAGCGTGCCATTCCCACTTAGTGATCATTAGTCAAAAGAAGTAGGGGAACTTGTACATCTTGATGTATGGGGTCCCTATAAGTCCACTAGTAGGGAAGGGTTTAGATATTTTCTAACAGTGGTTGATGATTATTCTAGGTCAGTTTGGGTTTACTTGTTAAAGAACAAAGGAGAAGTCTTTGAAAATATAGTAAACTTTTGTGAAATGGTTAAAACCCAATTTTCCAAAATTGTTAAAGTTTTAAGAAGTGATAATGGAACTGAGTTTGTTAATAAACAAATGACTGATTTTTGTAATAAAAAGGGTATGTTACATCAAACTTCTTGTGCTTACACTCCACAACAAAATGGTGTTGTGGAGAGAAAGCATAGACATCTTTTAAACACTACTAGAGCCCTACTGTTCCAAAGTGGTGTTACTCTTAGGTTTTGGTCTGATTGTGTTCTTACTACTGCATATTTGATTAACAGGATCCCCTCTTCTGTGTTCGCTGGTAAGAGTCCTTATGAGTTAGTTTATGGGTTCCCCCTAGTTTTAAGTCACTTAAGAAACTTTGGTTTTCTATGTTTTAAAACTGTTTTAGATGGTCCTGATAAGTTGTACAGCAGGGCTGATAAAAGTGTGTTAATAGGCTATTCTTTTTTAAAAAAGGGTTACAAAATTTTATGTTTAGAAACAAAAAAATATAGAGTTTTCAAGAGATGTAAAGTTTTATGAAAACATTTATCCTTTTAAAATTGAGTATAAAGAAACCTGTTTTGAAAACTTAAATCATTTAAATTTCTTTGATAACTTTGAAGCTGAAGTTTCTTTAAGTGACAATAGTCTAGGTGGTTCAAGTCTTCCCAATGATGAAGGGAGAACTAATTGTGCTCATGATCACTCACCTGGGGAGGAGTTAGACAACTCTCCCAGAGCTGCCAGTGAGGTAGATCATGAACATGATCAACAACCTGGTAGTACAGTAGGCAGAGGTTCTAGCTCCTCAGGGTTAGAGGGATCAAATGATGAGACATATACTCCTGAGGGAAATAAGACAATATCTGTTAAATAGTCTACTAGGGAGTCTATTTTACCTAGAAAGTTTAATGATTATGTCATAGAAGGGAAGGTTAAATATGGTGTTGAGAAAGTAGTCAATTATTCTAACTTGTCTGTTGAAAATATGTGTTTTGTTTCCAATGTGAATAAGTCTATTGAACTAACATCTTACTATCAAGCCTCCAAAAATCGAAATTGGATAGAGGCTATGAATAGTGAGATGGAAGCCCTATACGGAAATAACACCTGGATTGTTACTGACTTGCCACCTGGCAGGAAAGCAATTGGGTGTAAATGGGTTTGTAGGATAAAGTATAGGGCTGATGGTGAAATAGATAGATATAAGGCAAGGTTAGTAGCTAAAGGCTATAACCAAAGAGAAGGATTGGACTTTGGAGAAACCTTTTCTCCTGTTGTTAAAATGGTTGCTGTCAGGTGTGTTATTACTCTTGCTGTCCAAAATAATTGGACTTTGTTTCAACTTGACATTAACAATGCATTTTTGTATGGGTCTATAATAGAGGATGTGTATTTGCAACTTCCAGAAGGGTATTCTTCTGGAAATGAGTCTAAAGTTTGTAAATTTGTTAAGTCATTATATGGGTTAAAACAAGCTCCAAGAAAATGGAATGAAAAGCTTTTTGAGGTGTTAAAAAACATAGGGTTTGTTCAAAGTATTTGTGACTACTCTATGTTTGTTAAGTCTGATAAAGATGTTTTTATTGTCTTATTAGTGTATGTTGATGACATAGTCATCACATGCAATAGTGAACAAGAAATCACTAATGTCAAAACCTTGTTAAAAGAAAGTTTCCAAATTAAAGACTTAGGGAAATTAAAATATTTCCTAGGAATAGAGGTGTTATATTCTGAAACTGGAATATGCCTTAACCAAAGGAAATATTGTTTAGATCTTCTAAGTGAATTTGGATATCTTGGCTGCAAACTTGTAAGTGTTCCAATTGAGCAGGATTATAATTTGTCCATTAAAAATGGAAAAAAATAAGAAATACTTGGAAGACATTACAGGTTTTCAAAAGCTTATAGGTAAATTAATTTACTTGTCTTTGACCCGTCCAGATATAAGCTATGTTGTACAGTTCTTGAGTCAGTTTATGCATAAACCAACTCAGAATATATTACAAATAGCTTTGAAATTGCTTAGGTATTTAAAGCAATCTCCTGGAAAGGGAATTTTGTTCAAAAAGGGTGAAGACTTAACCCTTTCAGCATATTCTGATGCTGACTGGGCTAAGTGTCTTAATACACGAAAATCTGTTACTTGATTTTGTGTATTTGTTGGTGATTGTTTGGTTTCTTGGAAAAGCAAGAAACAGAGCATAGTTGCTCGTTCTTCAGCTTAAGCTAAATATAGAGCAATGTGCTCAACTACTTGTGAATTGATTTGAATATCAAATTTGTTAAAGGAATTGGGTGTTCAAAATAAGTTGCCTTTGAATTTGTTTTGTGATAGTAAGTCTGGTATATCCATAGCAGAGAATCCTGTGTTCCATGATAGAACAAAACATTTTGAACTTGATTTGCATTTTTTAGGGAAAAAATAAGTTCAGGTTTTATTAAAGCTGTGAAGGTAAAATCAGATCAGCAAGTTGCTGATATTTTTACTAAGGGATTGTTTAGTGCTCAACATGAAGTTTTATGTAAAAAACTTGGGTTGACTAATATGTTAAGTAATTGAATTAAGGGGGGGGGGGGGGTGTTAAAATGTTACAATTTTATCATAACTTTAATTCAATTACTTGTTTGGATTGGTGTTTGGGCTTGGTCCAGTGTCATTAGCCCATTTGTGATAATATTAGCTCATTGGCCTTTGGCCTGGGTCATATGTTTGTTGAGCTGGTTCATGGACTGGTTCATTGGTGTTTGTTAAGTTTGTTTTAACATATTGCTTGGGTTGATTCTTGATCGTTGGATTAGATTAATCTCATCCGTCCAAAAGGTATCTTCTTGTGGAAGGTTCGAGAGCTGGTATAAAGTGAATAGTGTTGACGATTTGTTTATTCATTCGTTCATATTTTCCTTTGTATTTTCTCTCTGGTTATTAGTCTTCGTCTAGGGTTTCAGGTATAGTTGTGAGGTTGTAATCTCTCTTTCTTTGTATTGTTCATCTCATGATCTGCTGATCTTATCAATCAGCAGATCTGTGACTGTTGTATTTTGTTATTGATCTCAGTGATTTGTTGAGATCTATTTGGGTATTGGTGGGTACTGTTTTTGGGTTGGGTTAATAAGAGTTTTGTCACCGTTTTGTCGCCTACATCTTGTGTTGATTGATTGAGAGTTTGTGGTGGCTCTATTGTTGTTGTCTTCTATATCAAACCCTATAAATTCTACAATAATGTAACATATGCATCTCTGTATTTAGATGAAATTTATTCTTTTCACTTTGTTTAGCTTGAGTTACAATACATTGATGGTCTTGAAGAATAAAATTTAAATTGAACATACATATGAAGTATAAAAAAATAAGTTATTATAATTTAATTTGGTTTTTAGATAAATGTAAAAGTAGGTAATAATGTGGAAGGTGAGGTGGAGGTTTAGCGTTATGAAAATATTAAAAGTTTTTTATTTTTATTTTAAAAAGTTTTTAAATCATATATGTTATGCTGAGATGAGTAAACAGGTTTATTGAATTTAACATTGTGACGATTTAAAAAAAGTGTGGACATTCCATCCACTCATTCCAGCATTGAGGAGGTAGGAAAGTTGTGTAAAAAAATGTTTTAAAAAGAGTCTCTTCCAGTACTTAGTTTTTTTTTATTAATGTGGATAAAACCTCACTATGACAGTTTGACACTTTAATTGTTTATTTTCTTTTATTGTATAATGAGCTACTCTTTTCGCTTTTCTTGCTTTTTTGTTTATCTAAGTAAAAGAAATCCATAACCCTTTAGTTGAATCGAGCTAGGAAAGTATACATGCTAGTAATAACTGTATGATAAAGAAATATTTAATTTTTTTGTTATATTTTTGTGACGTTGTTTGATATTTTTGTTATGGGTTTGTTTAGTTTATTCGATTTGAAGATTTTTAAGCCTAAAACTAAAGACTGAAGCGATCTGAATTCAGGTTTTATAAACCAACCAAAACGTTGTTGGAATAAATATACATTATGTTGTTATATTTATCTATATCCATTAACATGTGGTATCAGAGCAATGTTGGAATAAATATAAATTATTTTAGTATATTTATCTATAGCCATTATAATCATTTATCTAATATTGGTCAGTTACATTTATATCCCTAAGTTTATAATATGTATTTTCTTGATGGACGAAATTAACCTAATTAGGGTGTCCCCTGTGTGTGTAAATAGAGAGATTTCTAGATGTATTTGGTTAGACAGAATGGTCATTAAATGTTGTTGGTAAATTTATCAGTTGACTCATAATTTATTAACTCCATTTAAATACTATGTTGAAGACTTACGGTGATAAATTCAGCTATCCTAATTTCTCAAACAGTAACAATTTGAGAGGAGCTGCATTAGAGTTCGATACGAAATTATTGTTCGCTTAAGGGATCCATGATATGCTTATGGATCTAATAACTAAAGGTCCATTACCTATTGTCTCACTAAGGGCCAAATAAGAGAAAAGGGATTTACAAATGACCATGTATAACTGCATACCGTACTATGAATGACTCATGACTAATGATTAATTTTCCTCATTTTGATTTGTTTGTCTATTAGAGCATTCCCGGTAGCTTCTTCATATTTTCTCCATAATTACTCTAAAAACACTACTTTTTCACACTTCTTTCTATTTAATAATATTTATTCTATACTTTTATCATTACCTTTTCTCTCTCCTCTACTCACAACCACTTTAAAAAAATATTAAACAGTTATGGAGGATGAACAGTTCCATATCAAATTTACTAATAAACAGTAATTTCTCTATATATTCTCTATCTTCTCTACTCACAACCACTTATACGCACTGTATATAATATGGAGGCCCCTCTCACAATAATATAGAGGCTCTACTGTGAATGCTCTTAGTATGTTAAGCTGGCATAATGACATAAAGACAATAATGTAACAAATCAACAATTAAGAGCATAACTTAAATTGACCCTAATGTTAAGTTCTGAATTTGGCTTGTAGTATGATTAATGGGGGGTCCTAAGTTGAATATTGACTTAACGACTGTATTTCTCTACTACAGTTTGGGTTTAGAACTAAAATGAGTATTAATCTCCAGAGACTTACGTAATACTCATAATAAATGATTATTCGGCTAAGTGGAAGAATGTTGGAATAAATATACATTATGTTAGTATATTTATCTATAGCCATTATAATCATTTATCTAATATTGGTTAATTACCTTTATATCCCAAGTTTATAATAGGTATT